>OX421406.1:19932243-22759711 GCA_949126875.1 Lochmaea capreae | reverse complement strand
ACCATGGTTTAGTGCCAAATTTGTGGTGGAAGTTTGAGGTGATTTTTCTAAATCGATTGCAATATTTTGTTTAACAGTTTCGTTCGTTGCAGTCCGCGGTCTTCTAGGTTTTAGCAAATTTTTTACCATCCCAGTTGTATTAAAACGTTGTAATGTTTTAGTTACTGTTGAGCGTGATATAGGATTTCTCTCCGGATGCAAATTATTAAAAATATGACACACTTCTTCATGAGTTCTAACACGATCACCATAACTGATCATCATTAAAATTTCAATACGCTCTTTTTCACTTAATTGAACCATTCTAAATTGTAAAATTTATTTCCGTCAAATAGAATTTGACACTTGGAGACGTACTAAACAGAACTCGTTTATTTATTACTATGCATACAAACAACATTAGTTTATCTAAATAGTTTTTTGCTCTAATGCAAAAAACTCAAAGGAGGTTGATTAAAGTGCTATATTCCTCGTTTTTACAAATTTTTTACACTAAACTCAGTATGTATGAATTCAAAATAACAAGCTCTTTCAAAATCTGTAAAAATATATAGGGTGTCCCATTTAAAAGAAGTTGATGGAATTTCCGGTTAAACCGGAATTATATTATTAACAAAATGTACATCAGATGCATTTTGTTCCATTGCACTTACCTGCAAATTTTCATAAATATCGTTCTTTTCGTTTAAAAGATATTTACTTGGTTCCATACTTTATCCCAACTCCGTATATGACTATTTATAATAAAAAGGATCATTAAATCAATACACACGGTTGGTGGACATGCTCTATAATAGCGGAATGTTTTGTAAATCAAAAATAACCGTTAGAAGTGTAAAGATATTAACAGTAGAAACCCACTACAAATTGCACACCTAATTTGGCTTACCAGTCCCTAATAGGTCGAACTACATTCTTCGACATTTTTTAAAACTGAAAAAAATGCATTTGGCACGTAGAAGGAAATTAATGTGGAAAAACATTATTTGGTGGAATTTAACGGAATGAAAAATGTTTTAAGGTCGTTTTAGTTAATCCTATTAACGTTCGCTGTTGCAAATCACACAACGTGGGCGTGATGATGTTTGGTGTTTATTGTGTAAATCTAGAAATATTGTAAAATACTCGATGATCACTGAATATTTTACACTTGATCAGTTTGATAATTGAGTTTCACTATTGCTTTAGTCTGTATACTAATGTGCTGTAATAAAATTAAATTTGCAATAAAATAGGCTGAACATTTTAAAGGCTGTATTGTAATAGTATACTGTGTCACAAGGGCAGAAAATGAACTTTAGTAGCCCAAGACTATTAGATACACGAACGATCGTAGCGAAGCGACACGGCAACTGATAGTTAAGAGCTGCCTTAAGTGTTTATTGCATGTATGACACACAGCTGTTTTTCGCCTACCGAATAAACCAAAAAATAGGAGAATATAACAAAACCTTTGACATACACTGACGTTTAATTAAAAATCAAGTGACAAATGGTAAAAAACTTCAAAAATCTTGTTATGACTTTTCCGCCCTTGGGCTGCTAAACAATACTTTCTTCCCTATTTTTGGTGTCCATGATTGCTTTTCCGGTAAGGTAGGCGAACTAATAAATTACGTAACGAGTCCTGGAAGTCTGCGATTCAAAAAAACAGTTTCCGGGAGTGTTGCGTAAATATTTTTGTCGGCAACCGTGTGGTATAACAAATCAATAAAACACGTTAATATTTATTTTTAGGACAAAATTAGGAACATTCCAATTCTTGTTTATATTAATATTTATATTGAAATTCGAACAATTTCTAATATTAGAGGGATTCAAATTGTTTGAAATGTTTGGTATATTTAAATCCCTCTTGTTGAAGTCAGAACATGAAGGTAAGGTATCCGATTGTTTTCATGTGATAATTTTTGAATGGTCTGGTAATTTTGATTTTGTTTGTTAGTGAATTGTCTATATATCCTTCAGCGACATTGGTAGACTTCCAGCCAGCGTGTCTCTTTAAATTTGTGATATTATTTCCACCATTATCAGCAAACAACGTCGCCGAAGTTCGACGAAGGCAATGACCTGTGTAATTTTTAGGATTGGGTAGCTTTAAAAATTCTGCAATCCTGAGTCCTACATTTCCAAAACTGTGGATACCCACAGGCTGAATTGAACATTTTCCTTTTTTGTAATTTACAAATAAATCTATTGTGTGGAGTATGGGATGGCCGTAAAGATAAATATTGCCTGTACAATACCAAATTTTCTTGCCCAATTACTACAAATGTTCTGTCAATGTGTGTTTTGGAATCCGGTATTTTCATAAGCAATATGTTTTCTTTCGTTTATATGATCAATTGACATTTTTCTTAGTTCTCGTCTACACGCACTGGCTAATCCAATAATTGTTGCTACTTGAAAGTAAAAACAAACCAAGTTGATACTTTTTTCCAAAAATCGTGATTTTTTGTTAAAATTACCTTTAGGTAGCTCCCCTAATAAATTTTTTGATCTGCTCGCTGCTGAAGACTTCTGATTTGTTTGCTTTACCTATAACCAACGTTCTTCCCTTTAAGAAATGCGATAACCTTCGGGAACGTGGCTTTGCTAACATTTTTCTTCACTAAAATTGTATTCTTCAGCATAGAGTACATACTCCACAGGGTGGAGGATTCTACAATTTCTGATTTTTGTGCCAAATAAGCCAAAATTACGTCCTCTGTAATAGTATTGCATTTCTTTATACCTATCCATTTCGTGAACAAATTATAAACGATTTCATACCTAAACCTTGATTTTGTAGGTAATAATTGTGCTGTAGCAGCAGCTGCTGTCTTGGAAATTTCCTCAGGCACATTTTCAAATTCGTTTTCACTGATGATTTCCATTATTTATTGCAATAATCGCGACCAAAAACCATGGAAACTTTTGAAAAAGCAAAATGTCAACTATTATAATGCCAAATTGGTGAAGTCGTTATTTGGTTGCTTTGGTAATAACTGCATTCTTCTAAGGCATACCTATCTAGATATTCATACTCTTATTTGGTTATAAAGTGCAACAACAACGATGTAATTCTCAAAGTCTCTCTCTCACAGTCGCTAAGAAATAAAAACACTCAGTATACGAAGAAATAGTGAATAAATAGTTATTTATTTGGAAAATTAATTAAAGTTGTACAATATCATCTAGTTAACAAACAAATTGTAGAAAAACATTATCGACGGATATGTGTAGGTAGGTATATGCGGTAAGCTAAAATTTACTTTTTTCTCCATTTTCCTGCAATTTTATTCGTTTCGCTTTAATTCCTTGCTATTAAAGATATTTTTTGTTGTTGTAAAATACCATGTCATGAATGGATACAAATTCAAATAAAAAGCAGAAAATGAAAACAAAAACAATTCATTCGTATTGGGAAATTAAACCTATATGCTTTACGTTTAATGAACTGAAAGCTAATTTTGCACTTTTTACGATTTTTCCGGCACATAACATCATCAATCGATGCTCTATAAATCTATGTTTATACTTCATCAAGTTTTTAAAAGAAACACTCCAACTTTAATTTTTGCTTGTGTAAATTATACCACGTGCAATAAGGTACACAAAATAAAAATTAAACAGAATTGCACCAGCCATGTGTATAATGTGGTTCATTAGACACGAGAAATCTATTAATACAAGAAAAAAATTTGAAACGTGAGTTGTTTTAAAATACATGCATGAAATTATATTATATTTTTTAAATCTATAAAAAGTAGTGAAAACATTTTAACAAATTTTATTATATTCTGGTAGTCCTTAGATCGAAATAATATAAGAATAATAATATAAAATAAACAACTACTCCTTGGGTTATAAGTGAAATTGAAAAATGTTTTTATTTCGCACAGATTACTTCCGTTGGGTATAAAAGATACACATGTATTGATTTTATTTAAGACACATTCGAAAGTTTCAGAATGTTTCTATAGGTATAGTTGCCGTAAAAGGTATAGTGCGAACTTAAAGTTGCCGGCTTTTTGTTTGACTCTAAGACTAAGAGTATACCGTCATAGCCCAGTCAAAATTATAATTATTTAAAATGCTTACTTAGTTGTCGATAAATTCATTTAATGTTATAATTTCAACTAATAATCAAATAATCGTTAATAGTTATTTAATAAACTAGTTTGTTAATGAAGGCGATTAATAAACGAAACTGTTTAAAGCACGAACGAGCGATAGCGAGTGAGTGCCTTTAATAGTTTGACTGATTTATAACTATTTTTGAAAGATGGTTACATGTGTTCTCTTTAGTCGGTGGTCTGACATCAAGAAAGTGTGTGTGTTTTTGTGTGGAAATTGTAAGTAAGTATACACATATTTATTAGCGATTATCTATTTTGACCAAACTCGGTATGATACACACGATACGGTTAAGAAAGGATGGACTGATGGTTCAAAACACAAATACAATATATAATAGAATTATGTTTGGTAAGTAGACGAAAATAATATCAATACCTTTCAGAGTTTAGCTCCGCAACATAACTTAAAGGGGATATACGATTATATAGCTGGCACTATATATTTTACTTCAACCATACTTAGATGTTTATTATATAATCTTTCAAGATTACTTTGAGTTTGACTTACAGAAATATACAATACTTATAAAAAAAACTTTTGCAGTTTTACCATACTTTTGAACTTAATTGGATTGGTGATACATAACAAAGACATGACAAAATCAATACATTTTATGTGTAAATTTTTGTCAAATATACTGAGTGATTCATTGGGGCGATAATGTCCAATATCTTGTAAATCCTCAAATACACAAAGGGACAACCTGTATTTTACTACACATCTGAATTCTGCTTAACTTCGCCATTGCAATTATATAAGATTGTAATAGATTATACAGTGTATTTAAAAGGTTCTGAGCACTTGTTCTTGTCCTGAAAACCGTAATGAATTCAATGCCCCGTATACGTTAAATTGCACAATTTAAAATTAATATTTTACTGCCATACGTCAGTGATGGTCGTCTAGTAAAATACAGGGTGTCGTCTCATTGAAAAAGTGTACCTTTGATCTAGCAAGGCGTTCTGGAGCACGCTGTACAATTGCGCCTTTAGATTGGCTACAATCGGTCAAAATTTTATTTAAATGTTTTCGAGTATTTACAAGATATAGGACTTTATCGTACTAATGAATCACCCTGAATATTTAGATAAACCAACTCAACTACTTTTATGTATAGTAAATCTTTTAATAGAGATTAACTATTTAATGCTGAAACTAATTGCTATTTAATTGGAGCACTTTCGACTAATTTTGTAGCTGTAAATTAAAAAAAATGTTTGGAGACGTCACTTGAATTTTTGAAGCGTTAAAAACGATCGAAATTCGTAGAACTTCGAGTTGCTTTGACTAATTTCCCATGAATCACATCTAGCCAGCGTCAGATTATGATTAATAATTAATTGTAAAATAAATACTTAAGAGTATCTGCATAAAATTAACGGTAGCAAAGTACATAATTTTCTCTTCAATGAAAGATTTTTGCAACGACAAATATTTACATTTTAAGTGTATAGTTCCTTTTGATTTTGGACTTAAAAATCTCTAGATATAAAAAAAGTGAATTGATTACACCAAATTATTTTTCTAATGATGTGAATCAATGAAATGAATAATTGATAATATGTCATTGCTTGGTTATGATTTATTGAAACAAATTGAAAAAAGGCGGAAGGAACTTCAACCGATCCTGACTCATACTGTACTTTAGCGGTTTCGGAATCAAACTAATTATACTTTATAATTTTATATGGATGACCATGACATATCCGTAAGTAATGGTGGCGCAAAGAAACTCGTATTCTTAACATTTTATAAAAACATGAAGATTAAGCTGATAAAGGACTTCAAATTTCGTGTGACAATCCTTATAACATCTGAACAATTTTTAAGAATTTTACGTCCTAATTGCCAGAAATGTAGGTTTTCCAATATTTAAATGTTTCATATACAGGGTGAGTAGAACGAAACCATTTTTTTAAATCTGATCATGGTATTTCAAGACTATAGATAGGACATCTTTTAGAGTTTCCTGTATCTAGAAGGAAAGAAATGTTTTCTGCACTTTTTTTTCAAAATTTTAGATTTTTGGAAAATTGTCAAATACGATTTACTTTCTTTTATAACTTTTAAGATAATCGTTTTAAAATTATTTAAAAAAATATATTTGAGTTCCTCGCAACAAGTGATCTACGGAAACTGACTGACTGGTACAACTGACGACCGAGGATATCCGAGGTGCCTTAGACAACCAAGAAATTTTTTAATGTGTTTGGACATAGAAGGAGCTTTTGACAATACTCCCTGTGAGTTTGACATTAAATAGAGGAGGTGTGGACTGTACAACTTCCAAATGGAAGTCGGAACTGCTCACCACTGAGTAACAGAGACGAGAACAAGTGAAGATATCGTATCCATCTGCAAAATAAGGGGATGTCAGCAGGGAGGAGTAGCATCTAGCTCCTGTGACCTTTTGACTGACCTCGGACCGCATTCGGGCAACAACGATTCATGTATACCGAATTTCATTATATATTTGATCCAGAATATTCGGATAAATTCTCTAGCACAACGCATTCTTCTACCATTCTCGAGATGCTTTTTAAAAATCTGCTATGTATTTTCCAAATCGAATGAATGTATTTCTTTACTAACCTCGTAATGTTTATCAATTGTCTGTAGGTCCTTTTTCAATATTTATATTTATAATTACGCGTTTGAACAAGGACGTGTTAATTAAAAAATTAAACAATCGATAAACGATGGTGATGTTTATGTACAACCCAGTCGAGATGTGACAACAATAAGTTGTTTTTTTAATAACATTCCATTGAACCATAAACAAAAGAAGTTGGTTGGACTGCTACAATGATAAATAATATTTTGTTTAGATTAAATGGATTTTTTTCAATGGAATCCGTTCAATTTAATTCGACGGTTATTAATATCATAATTTTAATTAGTCGAAAAAAAATGCATTTTTTGACCAACCTCTTTCTGGAAAAATAAAGATTATCAACAACAAAAATATTATTGAATTTTATAGATAGCTAATGTTCTAGATGACGACCATTTGTTGAAGATATATATCCATTCGTTTCTGTAAGGATTGTCTTGTAATGTCCTTTAGGCATGAACTTGATTAATAAATAAATTAATTTCTGAAATTTTACAAATTATCAACAAACGTGACAAAGTCAAGTTCAACGCTGAATAAGCAGTATGTGATTAATTAAGGTTACACGACAAATTAATAACAATAATATTACATCAGTTTGAGCTTGAAGTAAAATATATATTTGGTATTATATTGGTTGGGATTCATTCCTATTTGATTATTAATTCATTCTTATTTAATTCTTATTATGATTTAGTTGATATTAAGTTAATAGTAAAAGTATTATAATCTTTAAGTTATGTATGTTAATCAATAAATATAAGTACAGTTTCCCAGTGAACCAGAGAGTTTTATTAAACATAAATGGGCACCCAGGACCAAGGGACGTCCACACACCCAATGTGGACACCCATTTAATACAGTCTAACTCTTGAAAAATTCTGTGTTTTTTTTTTGAATTTGATACATGCACCCTCTATCCTTTCCCACAGCTGAATACGATTTTGTATTGGATCAGCATAAACTAACGATTTCAAGTAGTCGTAAAAACAAAAATCCCATTGATTGAAATCGGTCGATCTTGCAGGCCAATTGACTCTCGTCCCTACTCGTCCTATCCATCGATTTCCATATTATGTTGTCTCAAGATACGAACTACTCGACTAATTTGAGCAGGACAACCATTATGCATGAACAATACATTTTGCCCTGTCATTAGGAGAACGTCGTCCATTAAATCAGTTATTTTGAAAAAAGGTAATCCTGTCCTATTAAACGACCAGGTAACGTTACTGGTCTAAGTGGTTGGTTGCCGATTACACCTATCCAGACATGTATGGTAAATCTTTGCTGGTAAATGTTGATCGATTGGGATATCGTCTGTTAGGAAATTGTTCCGCGTATTTTCATTCGATTGCATGACCATTACATTGCATCTCACCACAGATTAAATGCATATCAGCATTATTCTTCATAGGAATAATTAGCCATTTTGATGAAAAATTGTAATTATTTTACCTATTTCACGCAACAACAATAACAATAACTCTAACTTCAAATCAATGTGACGTAATACCAATTAAGTACCTACTGTAAAAGACTCAAAGTCATCCGTAAGGATTAACCCTGATACCGGTATCAAGAGGGTGGCAAAACCTGCAAAACGCATCCACTGCATATTTCTATTATTTAGATATAGCTGAAATTTTTACTCCTCAGATAGCTTACAATCATCGATCTAATATTGGCAGAACGATTGATTCGCTTTTGAGAGGGAGGGAGGGGGAACTTTTTACCTTCATTTTTTAGTAAAAAAGGAAAATGTAATCAGTACAGGTAAACTGGTATCTCGTGACAAGGAGGAGCTTCCAGTACGCAGAGAGAGAACGTATTCGGCCAATATCGAGCTGCCCACTGCATAACGTCTACCGCACGAAAGGCTTTGCTGGATCCCCACTTTCAAATTTGTTAGGGCGCATCGTCACCTCATTTCACGAGATACCGGTTGGAGTGTACCTACTTATCGACTAAAAACATTTTTTTATGTATTACTTGTTGTTTAAAATTTTTTAAATCAATTCTTTAAAAAAATTAATCAAAATGGGGTATATTAGGCAATGATAATAATTTAAACCCGTGTCTTATTAGCCTTTAAATGCGAGTTGTATGCACGATAAAGGTCTGAAACAAGGAGACCCATTATCCACAACCCTCTTTAACCTAGTTCAAGAAATCATACTAAGAGAAAGTGGTATAAAAACCCGAGGTTTGATTTATGGGAATAACCAACAATGTCTAGCATATGCGGACGACATAGTACTCATGGCAAGATCCAGGAAAGAAAAAAACGAAATACATGGTAATGAAGGACAATGAGGAAACCGGTTTTATTATAAATTGTAATGGAAATAGTCTACAGAATAGAAAAAGTGGAACAAATCGAATATTTTGGAGTTACTATCACAAATAAAGGAGACGAAGAAAGGGAAATAAAAAAAGGCTAACAAGAGGAAGTAAAGTAGCAGGAGTGGTATTAAAGATGTTAAACTCAAAAGACATATCACGAACAAAAAAGAACAGAATAAACTAGAGATATGGGAACATAAAAGGCTCAGAAAGATTTATAGTGGAATTAAAGAAGAGGGAATGTATAGAAGAAGAACAAACAGAGAAATATCAGGATTGTATAAGCACACAAGTACAACCCATACACTGAGTCCGTAATGGAACAAATTCATTTTTAGCTAAACAGACCATTTTAAGAAATAATCCTGAAACACGTCGATTTTTGATTTCAATTTACCGTATTTTAAAATAATAATCTAATATACAGGGTGAATTACTTTCGAGTAATGACGTCACCGTCATTTTTTTTAAAAGGAACACCCCCATTTTGTCTCAATTTTCGGATTACTCTAGCTGAGCTGATTTCAAAAATGTATCACATGTTGATTCCAATTGGTACAGGGTGGACAAAAATACAATAGTTTTGTGTGTGCTCATAAAGGAATCCTGGATAGATCGTATGTCGAACGATTTTTCGCAATATGTAAATATTATTGTTTTCGAGATCCCAATACTAAGATCAGTTGAAATGGCTGTCCTATATATTGTGTCCTCATAAAGTTCAATAGAACACGGTAGTATGGACTAATAGAAAAAATGTAATTTTCAAAATAAAAGTTAAATATTGTTCATTGTTCCCATTTATTCATCAACAAAAATAAACATTTGTTCACGACCACTTAATAATAAGTCAATATTTTACCTCCTAACAAAAGGTATTATGGTACCCATATATCTACTAGAGTGAATTATGGTACATAATTCACGCTTTTGCATTTAAATAGCATATGTTGCTATGACAACACAACATTCCGGCTTAGGTGACTAGAGATGGGGGTACAATCTGAAATAATCTATTAAATCTACGTTGGTATTTTTGTTTAGGAAATTTGTTTCTAAAATATATCGTATCGATAAAATATCGAAATTTTTAGTATTGATAATTTTCATAACGATATTTTCTAATATTGATAGTTTTAAAACAATATATTTATAACGGTACGGTTTATCGATACTTTACACAGTATCGCCCATCTCTGTATGTCACATTTGACGTACTCCTGAAATTTATTAATTTTGACGTTAGAATTATCAATAATAATAATAATTCCGTTCTACACTCGCATTATTGACTTAACTTTTATTTAATAAAGAAATCAAGGGTCTTGGACAAACTATAGCATTCAACCCGCAATTTATGGCCATTATTCTCTCGGGACGCAAACGTCACCCTGCGTGAATAATGACTATCATAAATTGCTCGTTTAATAATATACTATTCTGCCCTTGTCAAATAATTAATTCTCCATACTTGTACCGGAAGATATAGATTTCCACAACGACGGAAGTACATTTTTTTAAGTATCACTGAACTAAATATAGAAAGCGAGTAGATGGGATACATTAAATTGATGGTATTTTTTTATTATTTACAAAAGATTTGATGTGGTACTAATGTTCATTGTTTGGATGGAATTTTTGGTAGAAAATCGTAAAGCATGAAAGAAATGTCATTAGAAAGTTGAATCAATAAAAAAGAATTCCTTAAAATTTGTTATGTATATTATACAATTAACGTAATGATGGGTGCTAAGACACGAGCCGCAGTGGCTTGTCGTACGAGGGTATTAACAGTCATTGCAAGTTGCATATACTATTTTTGTTATTTCCATAGTTTAATTTTAACACTAGATATATAGATTATAACCAAATTCGTATTGGAAGAAGACAGAAATTTGGTACAAAAATTGTCCAATAGGTATTAACCAACTCAGTAAATGGACATGTCTACGCGCACAAAGTATTGGGATAGATATCAAGAAGGTAAAAATAACCAATCATTCCAAAATCGCTTCTCCGCTGTAAGCAATTTGATAAAATCTGGCGCCAACTGGTAATTTTTCAATTGAGTCTCAATATAGCTCATCGACAGATAACAATGTTTCACAGATTACTTATATCAGCGGTAACGAAGAGAGGTTTGAATATTCTGTGAATTTAATTATTTGGATTTTTGGTGAAATGGGGTGTTAAACCGATATCCAGTTTTGGGTATTATATTGAAATATATTAGTACTTCTTTGCAAAAATGAATTTAAAAATGTTTTAAACAGAAACTGAAAATTAAGAATTCATAAATTCCAACTTTCACATTCGAATTTGAAGTTTGAAGAACTGTCAAAGTTTATAACATACAGGGTGATCAACTTTTCTGACCAAGTCCGTTATATCTGTTATTATAGGAGACACCAAAGAAAGTTATTTACAAAAATAGGAGGCAGCTATAAGCTTCACATTTTGAAATTAGTTGAAAGTATACAGGGTCTTCCATAACGCTGTACCGCATCAAACATATGTTTTTTAAATGAAACACCCTGTCTTTCATTTTAAATTTAAAAACCACTTCACTTCCTCGTTACAAGAATACAACGTTGTTATGTGTTATACAGGGTATTTAAAAACTTATTACCACATTTCTATGAAAATCGTAGCAAGTTCAACGTCTTCTATAAAAGAAATGGAGTACAAGAGCAATGATGTGTTGTAGCCATAGTTTTTAAGTGATTGTCAAACTTCATAAAAATGATTGATTTTGCTAATACTGTTTAAATTTAATACAGGGTACATCAAAACACAAATTTATTATATGCTCAGTTTTTTAAATGCATCACCCTGTATTTTCTATAACCATCAAAAACTACAGTCAATGTAGTTAAATTTATACCAGGTATACCTAAACTTAATAATTTTGGAGATATTTTAAATTGTATTGGAAAAAGGGATATTTCATGAATTAAATTATTTATTATTTTTATGTAGGTACTCTAATATTTCCAATTATCAACAAACAAAAACAATTAAACAAAACATTATTGTAGAAGGTGTTCGAAATGAGCTTCCAAAACGTCAACACAGGCTTGAAGACGGTTTTCGAATGATCTGCATACGTTTGTAAGCTTTGGTGGCGTAACATTATGAAGTGCGTTTGTAATTCTGACTTTCATGTCATCAATTGTTGTTGGAGGTTCACGGTACACTAGATCTTTAATATAGCCCCATAAGAAGAAGTCTACTTTACTTAATTCTGGTGATCTAGTTGATCACCATGTATATGAGTGTTTTGTTTGTTTTTGTTTAAAGTTTATACGAGATTGACGTTTTAATATTATAAAAAAAAGCATTGTATTAATATTTTTTACAGCAATTCAGAATCCTAGGGCATAGCACCTAGGAGACTATTGGATAGAAGAGGGACATTTACCTAAGGTGAAGCCTGCAGATATCCTAAAATTCCCCAGTGAAATGGGACTAAAGGAGCTACTAGTCTCTGAGACGTTTTTCAGAAACTAATTGCAAGTACAGTTGTGAGTAGAATTAGTTTGCACTGTTTCACAATTTGTCGGCGAGATAAAGAAATCTGAAAGTAGAAGCGGAACCTAATAAATTCACAGTCCACGTGGACTAACCATTCTTGTAAATTTTGAGAATGAGAATCAATTGTTCGCTTGTGGGTAAGAGTGCAAACGAATTCTACTCACAGCTATAAGGGGGCACAATAGATGTTTTAGGTCTCAGTGAATGTCACTCCATCATACATACAAAATAATTTTAGTTAAGTTTAGTTAGTTTTTCTCATCAATTTTTTAAGTTAGAATAATGTCAATATCATAAATCTTGTTTTGTATCATACTGCACGAACACAACAGTTACAACTTCTCGTAAAAAGTTTGTAACTGTGCCTGCAGTAAAAGTTAACCGAAAATTATGGTTTGTGGCTGCTAGAAGAAAATATAAACATACTACAACTAGTTACTGTGAAGATCATTTTCACGTAAGAAATTATATATGTGTATATTTGCCAGTACGAACCCAGTCATTCTATTAATTTACGAAGAATATCTAACACAAAAATAAAAATTAAAAAAACTTTAAAAATCGGTAGTAAATTTAAAAAAATAAGTCATTCACGTAATACAACATAAGCATAACTTATCCTTCATCACGATTTTAAAAAATAAGACGACAGAATTGTGGTCCTGTGTCAACCCTTATGTAGCTAACTTCTCTTTTAGGGTATATACGTCACAGCATACATGACGAATTACTAAATCATCCAAAAGTTGAATTTTCAAATCGACATAAAAACCTTGTGAGAATAAAAACATTAAAAATAATTGATTCCCGATTATGATTTTGTCCACCACCAACACTATCAACATTGAAAACCATCATATTTTTGTTAAGTTTAACACCTCATTGGAATGAATTTGGAGAACAAATTATATTTCACATGGCAGAAAAGAAGATTGGTGGCTCGGCATTAAATCACTAAAAAGATACATAAAAAGTGATTAATTACCTATAGAAATCTGACAGTTGAATCAAGATGAAAAATGATATTCCTTGAATTACTTTTAGTAAATACTATTCATACCCAATACAAAAATAATGTATTCAGACTTACACAAAACCATTTTCAGTGTATATTGATTTAATGTTTCAACGCTATCCATCTTCCTACATTTGTTACATATTTGCTAAAAAAAAGTCATCACCAAGGTTAATTATTATCAATAGATTCAGTAAGGATCGGGTTGAAACATATAACACCAATTGTGACGTACGTTACCAGATGTATATGGACGTTATTATGGTTTATTAACCTCTATGCTGTCGGTTTTTCTATGGATGCGCGTTCCTGCTATAAATAATCCTCCATTTTCATAGAGGATATACACCGACTATTAAAATTAATATGATTAGATTAAAGCATCGGTTTTTAACTTAATAGATGGGGTTAATCAAATCAGGTCCGGTATCAAGTGAAATTAATAAGAAACTTTTACCATGATATTATTGTCTGAACTATTTTTAATATTATACGAGGGGGTATCAAATAATTACGAAACAGTTTGTTAAAAAAAGTAACAAGAAATATTATGCAATAAACCAAATTATTCGGAGTGAATTTTAGCGAACATCTGTTAAATACTGAATGAATCCGTGGGTTTTATTTCACGAAATATCCGGTTAAATATAGAATATGTTAAAGATACAAACTAATATGATGTAGAAAGGTGCGCCCCCTGCAGCGAATTATATAAATAGAAAGTCTGAATACTCAAGATGCCTTGTTTTTCTTGGATGGAAGTCTGCGAGTTGACAAGATAAGTGGACCAGAGAAAAAGGTGATTCGGCTAAAATTAGAAATACAAAAAAAGAAGGGACTAACCTGAAAATACTTATTCCCGATTTTAATTCAGGACATTAAGAAGATTGGTGTATCTAGAAGAATCAGCTATGGGATTTATTAAAAAACTTCCATTCTATATTCTATTAGTGAGTAGTTTTTTAGCTAAATATAAACATTACTATCTACTATCATACCATACGATTCGCGGTTATTACGCCTACGTATGTAGTCCATGAAATGATAATAGGTCATTTGCCGCAGAGTAAACTGAATGAAAGGAGGACGAAAATTAAAAAATATTTTATTATACTACACACGCAAATGTACGTACCTACATACATTTACACTATTTTATCTATCGAACATGGAATTACGATTTTTTGTGTAATTTTTTTCTTGGCAATTGAATTTTTTATTTATTATGAAAATACAATTACAATATACTCTGTGTCCCGAAATAATGGAGTGCATTTTTTCATTTGAAATTACTTAATTATTTTTAGTGCGATTTATTTTCTTTTCTAAGGAATAATAACCCAACTTATTCTCAATAAGGCGCCAAAATAAAAAGAGATAGATTCACAGGACCGGAATTATTTTTTTTTCTTCAATTGTGTATTCAAATTAATTGCAAATGTGTTCTGTTTGAGCTAAATTTCAACTGATATGCCTATTTGGTAGGTAAACTCTCTAGAATACTTCAGTAAAAACAGAATTATACGAGTTTTTAGTAATTGCGAAATATTATATTTTAATTGAAATAGGCAAATAAACATACTGCAATCTTTCGTTGAGCTGCTCGATGGTTTCAAACTGTTGTCCATCGTACACATTTTGTTCAAAAAAATTGCATAATCAACAGGATTTAATTCTGGGCTGTTGGGCGGCCATTTCCCTAATTCCTAATTCCCAACGAAATTTTCTTGGCAATAAATTACATCTTTATCGTTTTTCTCTTACGTTGGTAGTAAGTTTTGGGTAGTAAAGATGGCAATCTTTAATAATTTTTAGAACTGATGTAAGTGAAACTTAGTTAATTTTGCGGTGTTTATAGTTCCGACAGCTGGCCTGGTTTAAAATATTTTTTAATATCCCCTACCGTATCAATTTTTCTCGAGCTTCATTTCCTTCCCTTCTGTAAACAATAGGTTTCCTTTAGACGTTTTAAAAATTTTCCTACAGTTCCAATGTGTCAATGTTTCTGAAGAAATTGTTTTACAATGAAATAATGAGTTTAAGGTAGTTCAAATTTTAACAATGAATGCACAAAAGTCGCGATTAGTGTACTTAAATTACAGTGAATTTGCACAAAACAACAATTGATTTAAAATCGGATGATAATTTAAAAAGTTGTACTAGCCTGAGTTTACGGAAGCACAACTTTTAATTAAAAAACATATATAAAGGATTTGAGGTTTGCGATTCGAAGTCTAGTAATAAGGACATGCCTAGACAAGGAACTCTAGAATAATAGGAGGGCACACACAATAGATCTGCAAAGGTCGTAGTGGAGAGGTTCCTAGAAGCACATAAGCCCCATATTTATCTTATCTTATCTTAATGTTTAATTGAATACTTTATCTATTTTAAATAAAATGTGTATTCACAAAAACAACATACTATTTCTTGTTATTATTATTATTAACATAAATAAGATTTAAGGAAGAATAAGTTCATACGGAAATCTTAAAATACAATATAAAATAAGGTAGGTAAACGAGTATAGTTTGTCTCAAAGTATATCGTCTTGGCGTTTCCCGGCAATCATCTATTCCGTCTATGAAAGATTGTTCCGACTTTGGACAATCTAAAAAGGAAGTTAGAAGATGACACCAATATAAATACTAGCCGGGCCACCCTCCATAGAGTTATTGGTAAAATGGGTAAAATTGACAAAAAACAAGTGGTAATGGAATCGCAAAGATTGCGCACTTGGATATTCAATTTTCTTTAGGACATTAAGAAAACAGATCTATAATCTACCCGGACGAAACATGGTTTAATACACACGATACAGTATCCACAGGATTGGTTGATTCCAGTAAAAACTGTAATAACTAAGGCACCTTCAAACAAAGGAAAGCACATAACTATTATTCACGCTGGATCAGAAAACGAATTTGTTCCAAATTGTCTGCTGCTGTCTGCAAAGAGTATTAAGGATGCAAGCTTGGATTATCATGAAAATACAACAGTAAAACTTTTTGAAAACTGGTTTCAAAATCTTATGATAAAGGATAACGCCAGCTACCACAGCCGCCTACTACAAAAAGCACCAAACTCATCGAGTAGAAAGACTGAACTTCAAGAATATTATTGTTACAAAATGATATTTATTTTGAACCTGATTACAAGAAGGAGCAACTTTTGGAGGTGTTAAAATCATATGAAATTAAAAAACAATATGCATGTGACAGTTTAGCTGAGGAACAAGGACATACTGTGCTACGTCTTCCTCCATACCATTGTATATTCAACCCCATAGAGCATTTGTGGCATCAAGTAAAATCAAAGTTGAAAGCAGAAAATGTTACTCCTACGTTGGGTCCCAATGTTATAGAATTAATTGAAAATGTAGTTAATACTATAGGTACACATTCAAAGATGGAAACATTCTTAATCTTAATGATAAGTCTGACAGTGGAACAGAATTAGATTTAGAATAATATTAAACCACACCAATATTGTTTTTTTTACCTGGTTATAGTTTATTTAACTTAATAGTATTTAATAATCTCTTATTTAAGAGGAAAAAGGAAAAAACTTTAGAGAAATGGTCTTCACATATTGAGTAAAAAACAAAGGACGTATAATACGAATACAAAAAGATAGATATTTGTGAATTTGATCCTTTTTAAAATAAGTTTAAATAGTCCGCCACTGGCGATTTCTTCTACAGCAGATTTATTGCAATTGGCCCATTAATTTTATGATTGCCGGCAAAAGTGAAGACAAACTATAACTCAACGTAATTGTCCAACGTCCTAAATCTATTAACAAAAAGAGTAGATACTATTTCTTTGGACAGGTCATTACAGTTGTAGAAAACTCTATTGAATAAAAAAATTTTGACTTGATATTTTAATATTCCAATTTGCATCGAGTGTAATATAAAATAATCAAATGAGATATAGAATGATTGGTTACTGTTTCTTGAATTTTATTCACACTTTAATAAATCTGAAAGTATTATACAAATCTTTTATTAGTATACCTTGTAACACCTTCGATGTATGCCTAGCGAGGTACAAGCGATTAAAAGAGTGCTGTCACTTTGACTTTTCCAGTTTCATTTGAAACAAGAAAAAACCCACTTGTCATTACCACAAAATGTTATTTATAGGTGACCATCATAGACATATGTCTGTAAGAGTTTTATTTTAAATTGTGCAGTTTATAGTATATCGGACGTTGAATTCATAACGATTTTCAGAATCAAGTGGTCAGAAGTTTTTAAATACACTGTATAACTTATTACAACCTCATATCGTTGCAATAGCGAAGTCAAGCAGAATTCAAATTTGAAGTAAAATACAGAGTTTCCCATTCAAAAAAATGTACCTCTAATCTGGCTCGGCGTTCTGGAACGCATTGTACAATTGTGACTAATTTTAAAATACAAGTCTTTAGGATGGCTACAATTGGTTAAAATTTTATTTAAATATCTTCGAGGATTGACAACATATTGAATCACCTTGTATATAATTGCACATAAATTACACATAATTTGCTCAAAATTATCGTACCTTTCGAATTGATTATGCTTAAATGGTTTTGCCCACTTTATCCATCTCATAAAAGTACTGATTATCGGGTGGTCCTAATAATAATAAAAAGAAAAAATACAGGATTCATTATAACAAATAGTAATAATCTAAAAAACAAATTCGGTAAGTTCCTCGTAGAGACGATGGTTTTCATACAAACATAGGCAGTAACACTGAGTACACAAATAGCTTCGTTGACGTACATATGGAATTAGTCTGGAGAATTACAAAGAAAAAGAATAAATATGAGCATGAGTCGTGAACTGGTTTAACGGCCGAAAAGAAACATTACTTTTATGTCTCACATCACCGAAACTGAACGAACTGTTTCAATGTAGCGTACTTTTAAAACTAGAGAACTTTATAAGGGTTTAATGAAAATATTGCATATTTTCCTACTTCCGGTTACACTGTAAGATGTTTATAACTTCGTTTATTTAAATGGTACTTTGTTTAATAATTTTGCTACTTTAGTACTTTCGTTAAACCAGGCTTCTTTTTATCTTTATCTGCTTTTACTTAGCATTTTGAATGTAAAACTGGGTATTTCATGTTAGCATTGCAAATTGCGCTCCCTTGCCGTAAAATTAGAGAACTAAAAATACCTAGTTTCCAGCTGTTGCTTTTGGTCGCTCACCTCTTTAAATCACATCCGGTACATAGTAAAAAAGCGTCATTTTCATATAAAAAATGTAACTCAAAAACGGTTAATGATAGGCATGAGGAACTGTAAACTTAACGATGAAATAAAACAATTTAGTTTGTTTAAATCTTAATTATATAATGTTTTATTTCATCATATAGTATGGATCTTCATCAAGTAAAAGTCTCATCTATTCAACTGTAAACTTGTTTAAAAAAAAGGTGAAAATTCCTAAAATAAAATTAAAACATTATGGCGATAATTCCAACCTTTCACCCTTAGAAATCACACCATAGCAATTTTCGTTTTTCTAATCGATGAACTGACCCTGTAGTCTCCATTTTACTTCCTTATACCTCGATTAATTAATATGCGGCAACACTGCTTATAATAAGTTATACTTAATAATAGCCTACGTCTGCACAAACACTTGAATATCGAGCCTGTTAAAACACATGGCCGACTGTTTTTCATACATTTATTGTTTTTGTTTGAGGTTATGTTTAAAGTCAAGTGTAAATCGGTACATAATGTAACTTTTTACTCGCAAAAATTGGCGAATAGTTAAAAAAAAAGTTTCATAGCTCAAGTGTAACTGCAACTTAAGTATTATTGAGTAAATTATAAGTGTGTTTACAGTGTTTACAAAATTTCCTGTTTAACTTTAAAATAATGAGTATACCGTTAGGAAAGTGTGCGACTTATTTAGTTATTTACATAGAAAGTATAAATTGTAACATTAAAATTTCGCCAGTGGCATAACCTGTAAAGAGGGTGTTTAACTACTCCTAGTCTTCTAGCGTCTAGGTAAAAAAATCCAACCATTGCATAAAATGATTTATTAATTTGGCAACATTGCTAGATTACTTATCGCACGCTGCTTCTTTCCCTTAAGGGCAGATGTCCCAGAGTTTCCTGGAGTAAATAAATGAGGGTTGAATGATGTATAAGCTTGCCTTACGTCAATAAATACTACGAATTCATTTGTTGTTGACACCCTTATGTTATGTGAAAATCGTGTTATTTACAGTAGAAACGGAGGTGCTTTACCATCACGTGACCCAATCTACGATTTATGAAACACATATTTTCTACATACTATATTTTTCTATCAATATAAATCAAACATAATAACGTACGATCGATTGACTTCTTCACAAGACCAACTACAAGACATACGTAATAGTTTCTTCAAAAAGAGGTAACGATATAATTGACGTAACGTGTATAACTGATCGTACTAAAAGTTCAGTTTGACACTACCGCATTTGAGGTTATGCGAGTTTAGTTTATTGTCTTGTTTTTAGCGAATTTTTGGATTGAAAGTGTATTTATTTTCAAAATCAGTTCTCGTAAGAACTAATTTGACTTTTTATTCCATTTGACATTGGTAAGTACGAATATAATACATTATCAACTTGTTAACTTTTGACATTTCATAACACTTAAAATTCCGTGAGACGGGAATATTACAATGCTTATTCAATATTAATATTAATTTTGGACTTTGTAACTTATTCACCAAGTATATCGATAGATTTAATAAATATGTCGATGTTAATCATATAAATAAAATAAATACATTCAAAAAAGTTACATTTCTTGTTTAATTACCATTTCTTAAAAGGCCGACATGTGGAATATTAGTCATAACGATTATTTCTATTGAGTTGACAGAAGTTTTGATTTCATCCATGAATATTGTTGCTGACGTAACAGTCACGTGATGGTAAAGCTCCACCGTTTCTACTGTAATTGTAATAGGTTCGAGGGTTGTTTTCTATATTTTGCATATAGAGCTAGAAAAAAAAACAGTAAATGTCTTTCAAACACTATTGACAAAGTATTCTCCTCGAAGAGACATTTATTTTTGCATCCTTTGGAACCAATTCTGGAGGCAGTTTATTCGCTTGTTGGTATAGTTTATTTCAAAATGTAAGACACTGAATTGACTTGGCTTAGGCTTGAGATGCAATAAAACCATAAAACTTTTCGGATTTACCGTGCAGGGCCGCACTATACCTGATGAAAAATAAGAATTACCCAAAAGTCTTATAGAGTTTTCAGGTAATAATTTATTATTCGCCATTCGCCAACAACAAAATAAATACAACCCTTTCACGGCTAATACAGCTTTATTGCATGTCATTATCCCATCTCAGGTCAGGTCAGTTTCGTACATGTTGAAATAAACTATACATTCAAAGGCATTTGAAGGTGTTGACTGCGTCTTCTGGGAACTCGAACTTTTGACCACATTTGATATTTGTTGCAGGCGCCAACTATGTTGTTATATGCAATACTTAAAAGACAACCCTCGTAAATATATTTTAGTCATGTTGTCCGATATACTCCGAAAAGTTTTTTGCTCCAAACGAAACACCCTGTAATAATTACAGGAGACATAATTCATAGTAGCTGTCCTTTTCGAAAAGTTCAAGTGGCATGAACTACTTAGGTTAATTAAAATGGAACCGTGCAGCTTGCGGTTGATCACGTCACCTAGGAAGAAAGACCATTTTACTCGTCCGTCATCTGACGAGTTCTAAACGAGTTTTATAAGAGCATCGTCGAATCAATTAAAAACTTCTCTCGTAAATTGAGATTAACCATTAAAACATTAATACAATTTTAACACTTCAACCACTTGACAATTTAATTTTAGTAAGCTTTTTAGTATTTTTTTATGATAAATCAAACGAAAGACATTTCCAAATTCGTCCCAATTTCACACAAAATCTATCATTTTGTCTGAACTTAATGTCATTGTCAATTTTGATTACCAATTAGATTCAAATTATTACTTGGAACAATGCATACCATCTGACACTTGAGTATTTTGACGTTTCACGTAAATTTTTCAATTAAACGTCAGTGACAGTCAAAGATTTTTGTTATATTTTTTATTTATTCGATAGGCGAAAAACAGTTGTGTATCTCATATGCAGGAAACAGTATAGCAGCCATTATCAGCTGCTCTCGCTTCCCTCCTCTCGCTCGTGTATCTGTAACGAGGGTGATTAATTAAAGTACCTCGCCACTAATACTAAGAAAACACAAAAGGTTTTAACAAATTAACTCATAGGTTTGAGTAGCACGAAATTGTGGGGTTGTTCTATTCAGACCGGTAGAGAGGGTCGTGGGGAACCAGAAATAAAAGATTTCCAGGGTTCTTTGTATTCCTCACACTGGACAGCTTATTTACCCAACTTATCTAGTTGCATATTTACAGATAATATGGCCCTATGTAGTACTACACGGTGTACATCGTGCTAAGATATAAGGTTATTCTAAATGATATGTTTAAAGCAAACAAATATAAAGTGATTCCAAATGATGTGGTGAACGCAAACAGAAAAAATGGAAAGCTCTTACTTCCTACTCCAGGTGAAGCGACTCTACCTTTACCGCAGGTGGTATGATGTATGGTGGTATACGATTTGTAATAGTCGAGGTAATAGTATTATATGTTACCAGAACTAATGTAGTTGGCAGGTTGCTGGTGAATAGTTGGCAGCTAATTATTCAACTGGTTATTCAAATATTGGCCTAAAATTGCAAATATTTATGATTAGATGAGCATCTCCGGAAATCATGGTATCTTACCGAATATGAGCAGCGGCCTTATAAAGAAAGGTACGTAAATCCACAGAATGTGTGCATCAACTGATGTCAATCGTACTCTCTCTTTGATGTTACTTTCTTTGTACTAGCGCTCTTCAGATCCGAAATAAAATTCGATTTTATTTAAACCACATGGTCTGATTCGGCCCAGAAAAAAGAAAAAAGACAAAAGCCAGAAGCAAGAGAGATAGATAATTTCCTTGGCTAGGCAATTTTTGGTGATATACAATCCCATAGTACTAGAGTAAGGTTTGTGTTTAGTATTTAAGAAGAATTTTAGTTCAAGGTCAATCTAAATTGAACAATGACTACAGGTTATTTCAATAAATAATACTGTTAAAATTTATAATCAATTGTAAGTATTATTTTATTGATTCCCTATTAAAAAAAATATAATGAGCACGTAACACATCTAATAGCCTCGGGTTGCTAAAGCTCATTTTCTGCCCTTGTGGCACAATATACTATTTCCTACGACCATCAACCAAAACACTATTTTGCACATAGGTTATAATACGCAAAATTAACAATTTCTCATAGCAACAAAAGTTATGGGAAAGTGACATAAAGCATAGCCAAAGTTACATTCATTAGGCATACCCAAAATAAATACCTACAGCAAATTGTCATTCTGCTTATCTGTAGTCTGAGGGATCTAAACAATAAACCCACAAAACAGTTCGACTTCTAGGCAACTGCTACTTATTTATTTATTGTCAAAATGTCGAGTCGAAAGCGACATCATAGCCGCATTAAACTTATTATAGTTTTAACAGTTTTCCTTTATTTTTCGTGCCGGTGATTTTATGAAGGATTCTGATGTTTCTGATTTTGAAAATGCACCCCCGAAAATTAAAGAACAGGCAGACTTTTTTAGCAAAAATTTATTGCCTGCTATTTCAAGAGAAACATATGAAGCTGCTTACAAAAATTTCATGGAAAGTCAACAAAAAACGAAGTGTTTCTCTGACAATGTACTATAGAAGAAAGGCATATTTAACACTAGAAGAACCTCCACCATATGGTCAATTTATTCAATGCTGAAGTCAACTATAAAAAATATCAAACACGGTATAGACATTTCTACTTATCCAAAGCTTCGTGTTTTATTAAAAAGGAAATCCTTAGAGCACACACCGAAAAAGTCGAAAACTCTGACCCCAGATGATATTAATCGATTTTCGATAGAAGCACCTGACAATGAATATTTATTAACAAAAGTAAATTTGAAAGATTTATTTTTTAAACAATTTTCTATAATCGATTTTGATTTGTACAGGTAGCGATGATGGTCGTAAGAAAAATACAGTGAGCAATACGTCCGTAAATGCTAATTTCTCACTAGTGTGGAAAAAGTAAACTTCGCCGCACGCATTTTAGTTTAGAAAGTCCTTACTTTTCCGCACACAATGTATTAACTATTGTATTTTATATTATTTTATTGAGATTTTGATGAATACTGCAATAATAACTATTAATCATTACATCAATAACCATCTTACATCTGTGTATCTAGTTATTCTATGTCTAATTAAATGATGTTTTTTCTTATTTTCCACCCGCTCGTAGAAAAAATGTTGTGAAGTAGTGTCTTTTCCGCACTTTAACACATGTCCGAACTCAACTTCGCGTCATTTAGTCCACTTTTCCGCACTCATCTTAGTGTTGAAAGAGACACTTTTCCGCACTAGTCACTTAGTGCGGAAATAGTAGTTTGTACAACTAGTGCGCAAAGCGTCACTTTTCCCACGAGCGCAGAAGTTTGTGGCACGAGCCGTAAGGCGAGTTCCGCAAATCTAGCGAGTGGGAAAAGTGATTTGCGTACAAGTTGTACACAATATTTTTTCTACAACCACATTTATTAATGAAATAAAAACAGAAATTTATATACTTAGGTATTTTATTAAAACTTTGTACAGAAAGAACATACAAAATGAAAATTTGATATAGAAAAATCAGTTGAGTGTATGTTTAATAGTGAATAATGAATAAATAAATATTTAAATAAATAGTTTACTTATTTTTGGTTTGAATTTAAAATTTTTACACCCAGAAATTCACTAAGTATAATAAATATGTTGAATTGTCAAAAAAAGTTGACAGGTCATAGGTAGCTTTGTTTGACATTTCGGTGCGGAAAAGTGCCATAACGTGTACTTTTCGCATTACTTTTCCAACAGTTATCAAAGGAATTAAGAAAAGGCCTGCTTTGCGTATAGAAATTTGTGTAGAAAAGCGTGTTTTGCATAGTGGTTGTAGGAAAAGTAGGTTTGTTAAGTTTTTGGGGAGTCAGCAGCTGCCGCCAGTAAAGCCTTCCAATATGATCTCTTCCAGCCAAGTTCTCATCGCCACAATTAGTGCTGACAAAGCAGTGGGAAAACGAAATCTGCCTTCATTGGAAAACATTTTAGTAATAATTAATTTTTCTACGAGCGGGCGGTAAATTGAATTTTCCACACACATTTTAGTGTGGAAAATTAATTTTCCCGCACCGTGTGGAAATAATTTTCCACCTCAACATATCAAATTAAAAATAAGCCGGTATATTATGGTGGTTGCGAAATGCTTTAGTTACCATGTGTAACTAACCAGCTATTTACTTTAATTGTTGTTTGTTTATTGTCAGAAAACTGTCAGTGCATTTCTAAAATATTTTGCTCGTGAATAAGTGAATCCTTATTAAAAATGAATATTTGTCTCGAGGGAATCGATGAAAATACAAGCGAGGGAGTTCTCGATGAGATTCTTCTGGCTGCAGAAAATGTGAAAACGGACCTGTTACCAGAAAAATCAAAGAGAAGATATGAAAAAGAATACGAGATCTTTTGCAAATGGAGCGTAAGGAAGGGCATTACAAGTTTTGATAAAGAAGATATTTATTTAGTGTATTTTTCCGAATTATCTGCATCCTGTCAACCATCCACACTCTGGTCAAAATATTCAATGCTGAAAACCATGCTCAAGCTCAAGCTCAAGAAAAATATCGACATAAGCAGATATTTCAAGGTAATTGCTTTTCTCAAGAAAAAGATGGTTGTTTTTAGACCAAAAGAATCAAAAATTTTAAGTCCAGATGACATAGAGAAGTTTTCATCCAATGCTCCTGATAGCATCTATCTTCTCCATAAAGTGGCGACAATTTTCGGAATAGCTGGTGCGTGCAGGCGGGAAGAATTAACAAATTTATTAATCGAAAACGTGAAAGAGGAAAGCTCCATGATTTTAGTTAAAATACCCGACAATAAAACGCACACAAGTAGAAGTTTTGTAATTACTGGGGAGAGGAACTTAAAGTGTGTCAGAAAATATACATTGCTTAGACCGAAACATGCTACTCACAAGAGATTTTTTGTCCAGTATCACAACGGAGAATGCAGTATCCAGTGTGTTGGTATAAACAAATTTGGGAAGATACCTATTTTTATAAAAGTATTAAAAATAATAATAATTATATATAGAAACTGATTTTTGCTTTGTTTTAAAGGTGAGGTATTTTTAAAACACGGTATTTGTTAAAAACAAATAATGTTAAGAATCGTACTTGAATTCAATATGGATACGAAATAGTTCAAAATCTGACACTGCCGATACCAACGCCACTGGATAATCAATAACAGTCCGACTTGAGACGTTGCAGCTTTTCCAAACGCATTATTAAATAATTGATCCTTAGGCAAATCCGGACTAAATGGATTCGTGTAATGATCAAAGGTCTTAACAAATGTCTCAAGTTGTTCAGAGCTCTTTTTAATATCGTGCGCCCGCAATTCTGCAGATATGTCTTTTTCTTTTCTCAATCCAATCTCCTCCAAAACGTGCTTTGTGACTAACGGACTAGTTTCAGTGTCTCTCGAAAATATTCCTACTCGGTAAGCAATGTACTATTAATCAAGGATTTTTTACAAAACGAATCAATTTCTGCCCTATTGCAGGGGTGTTTGTAGTTATTTAATTTTAATTTAAAAAAACATATACTTCGGGAGATAAAACTATAGGCCTAATAGCAAATTCCAAATAAGTAGCTGATCTGAACATTTTTTTTTGTCAAAGTGTCACATTCATGATTTCTATCAACGCGAATGTGTGCCAATCGAATTAAATGATCTGACCTATCTCTCTCATCAACTGTATAAAATTGTATTGTGCAACGAGCAACGAGCTGTTGGCAAAAACTTTTTCTTGTATCGTAAATTTAAAATTCATGTCGTACATCATTTGCTCATTTAACTTCGAAAAAGGCCATGGTAAGTTGCTTGTAATAAATAACTGAAGTACGTATGTGCGATGAATATGTGTTACTTTCTTTTTTTATTCTCGTATTTATTGATACGGAATTAATTTAGTTTTAGTCAGTCCGCCCTAACAGTTCCCTTTCCTAATATCCTAGACATGACACAGCAGTTTTTACAGGGAAACACACCCTCGAGTGTGATTCATACCTCTACGGGTAGAAAATAGAAAGGTTTCTGAATTTAAATGGCTTGATTCTAACGTGAAGTGGAAAATGTATTTCATTCTATCAAAACTTTCCATTTTTAATTCTATTTCTACCAGTAATAGTAAATGTACCATAGGACAGAATGACGGTAAATGATACTAGAAATAGAGCGTTCCTGAAAAGTCTTTAACGAAGGGAACATAATATTTGAAACGGATAAAAGGACATTTATTACATAATTCTGCATATTTTAGAGCAGGCACATTTCTTTCATTCTCTTTTATTTTTTGCCACCTCTTCCGTATGGTCAACAGCTCTTCTGCCCCTCTTTCTTTTAGATCCAGTTTCTCTTCTAAGTACTTCTTTTGTTGCTCTGTTATTTGCAAGTCTCTCTATATGCCATTACTACCGTCGATATCGGAGGGCTTTCATATAATTCCACGAGCTCATGATTTGTTCTTCTGATCCAGGTATCTTCTACTTTTCTTCCCCCATACATTCTCCTGAGTATTTGTCTCTCACATATATCTATATAGTAGTTTATCTTTTTTTATTCATGATCCATAGCTCTGCTCCAATATATAAGACTGTCGGTGTCTTAGGATCGTTTGATAAATTATTTTTTTTTGTTTTTCTTGATACCCTTTTCGATTAAAATGTCTCCTATTTCTTTTTGTTAATCTTGTATTAATTTCTTCTTCCCCCATACATTCTCCTGAGTATTTGTCTCTCCCATATATCTAGTAGTTTATCTTTTTTTATTCGTGATCCATAGCTCTGCTCCAATATATAAGACTGTCGGTCTTAGGATCGTCTGTTAAATTATTTTTTTTTTGTTTTTCTTGATACCCTTTTCGATTTAAATGTCTCCTATTTCTTTTTGTTAATCTTGTATTAATTTCTTCTGACTCATTATTTCTGTTATTGATATTAATTCCTAGGTAGCTTATTTCGTTTGTATTCCTAATAGTGTACTCTGCGGAAAGTCAATTCTCTATATCCAGCTGTTCATTACCAGTTCTCATTATCATGTATTTTGTTTATGGTCATTTAACTGGAGACACTTTTTTCTCGCACTATTTTCCAGACGTTTTAAAACTTATATTAGTTATCTAGTTCCTTCCTAGACATTGATGTTTATGAATATATACAGTATGGTGCAAATGAAAGGAATAAATTCGTTATTTCGTAACCCGTCGATTTTTATTTTTAAACAGGCTATTCGTAACAATACCTTTTTCTTTTTGACGTCATCTATATGAGCGTGATGACGTCATCGCTAAAATTTTTAAATGGAAATGTGGGTGTTGTAATACATTATTTGAAAGGTCTTTTAAATACTTACTCTGCCATATCAATATGTACAGTAATTGATTTGCGTATTGTCACAAATATTATCGATGAAATTTCAACAGATTTCTTAATAAAATGTATTAAGTATTGGTACCTATGATGTATGTCTTATCTACCTACTTTTTACCTTTTTTTAAAAATCTAGTTACCTTATCAACATCAACATTGACACTTGGACATAATTAACTTTCTGTCAAGTGATTGATAGTATTATTGTATTAGACGAATTCAAAAAGTCTTTGTATCTATCAACATGAAGCTGACTGAAACGCAAAGAATTAAAATTCTAATAATGATTGGTTGTGGAGATAAAGCACGTATGCAGAAAGAAGTATGTACGTTATTTGATAATAAATACCCCAACCGAGAACCAATTTCACAATCCACTATAAGCAAAATTGAAATTCAGAGAAACGGGTCATGTCAAATACCTCCCTAAAGGTAGTAGAAAACAAATATCAGAAAACAAACAACTAGATGTTCTGTTAGCCTTTCAGGATAATCCCCATACCAGTTCACGGCAAGTAGCATTAGATAATGACATGGACCATTCAACAGTTCTTAGAAAGCTAAAGAAGGAAAAGTGGCATCCCTACAAAGTAAGTTTAGTACAAGAGCTTATGGAAGATGATTTTGATAGACGAATTGAGTTTTGTGAAATTATGATGGAACAAAATAACAGAGATCCGATGTTTTTAAAAAAGGTTCTCTTCTCGGATGAAGCTACATTTCTACTAAACCGTCATGTCAATCGTCAAACTTATCGGTACTGGGCTACGGAAAATCCACACTGGATGCAAGAGTACCGTACTCAATACACAGAGAGAGTTAATGTTTGGGCGGGAATAATAGATAATAGGATTATTGGACCATACTTTTTCGAAGAAACCTTAACAGGTCCTCGATATTTAGAATTTCTTCAATACTTCTTGCTACCCGATTTGAACTGGCTGTTTCCAAACAGAAATGATTTATGACTGCAGCAAGATGGTGCGCCTCCACACTATGCTGTCTTGGTGCGCAACTATTTGAACAACGTCTTTCCAAATCGGTGGATAGGTCGAAGAGGAACAATAGGTCACCTGATTTGACTCCTCTTGATTTCTTTTTATGGGGATACTTGAAAAGTAAAGTGTACCAAAATAGACCATAAAATAACAATGAACTCAAAGAAAGGATAAGTATTGAGGTTGCACAAATAACTCCGGAAGTTATAGAGAAGGTTCGAGAAGAGTTCGCGGCACGTCTTTCTCATTGTATTTTAGCTAAAGGTAAACAATTTGAGCACTTAATTTAGGTTTCGTTGTATTTAATGAGTAATACATATTAAATATTTATTGTAATAATAAAATTTTATTAATTTTTTAAACAAATACAAAAATCAATTACTCAGACATATTGATATGGCTGAATAAGTATTTAAAAGACCTTTCAAATAATGTATTACAACACCCACATTAACATTTAAAAATTTTAGCGATAACGTCAAAAATAAAAAGGTATCCTTACGAATACCCCGTTTTGAAATAAAAATCGACGGGTTTCAGGATTTTTCCTTAAAGTCGCAGGTTTACGAAATAACGAATTTATTCCTTTCATTTGCACCATACTGTATATAGTTCCCTTTGTGTGAATATTGCTCTCACTTAATATGTTTTCTTGTGTGAAGTTGAATACAGTTGTTGATATTCAAACAGTGTTTGTTGTATCTGTTAGTGTTAATTTTGTTAACCTTATTATTTTTTCTAGTATCTTCAAGTTTTTCATGCTCTTGTATATTTCATGTCTGTTCAGCATATTGTATGCTTTCGTAAAGTCTGTAAAAACGACATGGGCTGCTAGATTGTGTTCGAAGCTATTAGACAGTATTTGTTTTAAAGTGAATAATTGATCATTGGTTGACCTTCCTCTTCGAAATCCGCAATGGTAATCCCCAACCTAAGCCTTTCTTCGTATGTATGTGTGTATATTGTAGTGACATGCCTTTCTTCGTAGCGACCAAGTCTGTTTTTAATACTTTTTGCAAATATCTTATATACAACATCAATGAACATCTAATAAAACATCTAAAGTTTTATCTTCATTAGTTGCACTTTTCGGTATACCAGACCTTGGAATATCCTTTACACTACCAGTTTTATCAAATGTGTTCATTAATCTCGTCGTGGTAGATCTACTTATAGCATTCAGGATTTAAATTGTTAAAAAGATGAGCTGCTACGTCATGAAAACGTTTGCGATCACCACATCCAAGTAACATCAACATTTCGATTCGTTGTTTATCCGATAAATGTGCCTTTGAAATTAGTTCAGGACACACTGGAATAGAAGGGAATGAAATAGCAGATGGACTAGCAAAGAAAGGGGACTGAAAAACCCTTTTGGGGACCGAAACCTTATTGCGGTATCAGCCCCAATGTAATATTGGAAGAAATGGGAAAAGCCGAAGAAAAGAGAAGATCTGATCATTGGAAAGATCTAATAGGGCTTAAACAATCGAAGAATCAAATCGAGGGGTAAACTGCAAGTGGAAGTAGCTGTACACCGCAGGTGGAAGTGTGTGGAAGTTTGGTGGAAGTATGTGGAAGTTTAATACAGAAATCAGACGAAGTGCAGTGAAAATAACGAATTTAGAATTATTGAATAGGTCATTATATAGGGTGTTAATGAATAGGTGTTACAAACTGAAAGAGCGTGTTGAAAATGCCAAAATTGGCGTAAAATTTCCTGTCGACATGGGTCGTTGGAGCATTAGTTTTCGAGATACAGTGTATTAAAGTTACCCATACAACAGGTAAAATATCATAAAAATCAATGCTATTGAGTGTTTTCAGAAATTATAAATTTTTTGTGCTCGTTATGGAAGCGTGTTGCATTACAAAAAGGTTGCATGGGTTCTTACATTGTCAACTATCTTGAAAATAGTGCGCCCTACAACAAAAACATAGGAAGACTTTTCTCCTTTAAACAAAATGAGGTACCTACCAAAATTGTCATAATTGCTTTAAAGACAGTGACGTAGAAATTATTTAATTAAAAAGATAACAACACACCCGGATTGAATAATTTTTCGTCGGGAGTATGATACTATCAAATCATGTACTTCAATTGGTGCAACAACTGTGAACAATTTCGAGTTATTCTGATCAGTCAATTTTTATATAAGTATTCGAAAAATATAAAAATTTTCCAAGAATTTTAACATCCTGTATCTCGAAAACTGAAGCTCCAACGCATGGGTCGGAAAATTTTCGCCAGTTTGTAACACCTATTCATTAAAACCCTGTATACCCGGAACCCTATTAAGGAACTCGAGCACGCTACTGTCGTATCGGGTCGTTCATTTACTATTTACACCCCCGTCTTGCCGCACCACGCAAGGACTTCTGAACATCAACAGACCCAAACGAAAACGATATTCGCGCTTAGATAGAGAAGATTTTTATATTGTCTAAGATATTGTCTAGGATAGCAATAGTGACGACGTTAGGGCAATCGTGTGTTGTTTGTATGTGGATGGAGGTTTCTTCTTCCATGCCACAGAATCTACATTCTTCTTGCTCCACTATTTTGAGCTTTTTCAGGTGCCGGTTCAAGCGGCAATGTCCCGTTAGGATCCCTGTTAAAACTCTTAGTGTAGTTTTACTTTGACTTATGCATTAATTTGATTCGAGGGGTAAACCGCCGGCAAAAATCTTGTACACCCACATTTGAAAAAACTTCCACATACTTACCTGGTAACTGACGGTCGTTCAGGGAAAATTTAATATCTTTTTTATAATAATTGCCTCGTTTATTGCACAAATTCGGGAGAAAACTTCGTTGACGGTTACGTTTACGCGAATACTGCGCAGTACTCACAATTTTTGGCGAGACAATAAAATAAGCTTTTTTTGTGATACGTCACTCGACCTATGTTGCCATTTCATGATGACGGCCGTACGCGAAACACCGACGTCAAAAACATGACATTGGGCGTGTTCAGCCACGCTATTGCAAAGTTAGCGCTAGCAGCGGCGCTCTGTGAAAGCGCTTGAAGGTGGCTGAACGTCTATAATTTGATGCTCTGCTCTGTGACTAACACCACATAACCTTTAAATTTATTTTCTAGATATAAAGTAGTTGCGCCATTACATTACTCCTTAATGAATCATCTAAGATCATTATTATGATTATTAATTCGATGTTATGTTATCAACTAATTATTATAGCTTACATTCATACAACAATTCTACCGCATTTGTTTTTCCACGCAATATTTTTCAATCAATATTAAATTCTACAGTTGTATACGGTTCAATATTCTCCGTCATAATTTAACCTTATTACACACTAATAAAAACTAAATAACAGAAATTTTATCTTAGAGGTTAGAATTTAGAATTGTTGTTTGTTTTTGTTGACATCATAGGTTGACATAACGAACCGCTGACCAGCTTAGAGGAAAATAAATTCGCTGGAAAACATGGCGACCGCTAGAGCTAGCGGTCAAATTCGCCCACTGCTTACTTAGCGCTTACCTACCGCTAGCGTGGCTGAACGCGACCATTTGCTCTAAAATATGCAGAATAAAGTCTTAGAATTGCTTGGATTTATTAAAGTTTGGATTAAGCAAAAGGCCTCTTCTTTATCTGTAATCTAGAAAAATTCCATTTACTCTGTTGAGATGTGGTGAAACGGATTCTGTTTTTGGTACTCTAATTTAACAAAGAAAATTTATTAATATAAAAATATTGAATTCAACAAGAAACGTGTTTGAAAGTTTAATATATGAAGTTGTAATTAAATAAAAAAGCATAAACCTTAAATAGTAATGAAGTAGAAGTGGATTTCTTAAAATGTTTGTTCACTTTCTTATGGACACAGGTTACAATAAACTGAGTAAATTTCACGAACATCGTCTAGACTTTAGTCGTTATAAAGACCTAACGCACCGTTTCTAAATCGCCTTCCGCAAGTTCCGGAATAAAAGGCCAGCCGGCAGACGTACACTGAATTTTAATTAAAAAAAAAACAGGATCGATTGCGGTAGGTGGAAATACATAGGTCAATGGTAAAAGTAATTTTTACATATATTTGTAACGGTTTTTTTGTGTGATATATTTAGTCTCAAGAATATAATTAAACGTTTCGTAAAAATAAATTACTAATACTTAGTAATAATAAACGAACGAACCATAATTAACAAATAAATGGTCAATACTTCGAAAATGATGAAATTTCTAACAGTAGGGGATCTTCCCTTAGTCCACTTTGGTTTTGTTCTCTAATCTACTTAACGATACGGATTACGGCTATAAAATCAAAGCCAACAGGAACACTAGCTACACTGTTTTCCACCTTTTATATAAACAGATTGCGAAAAAGTTTATTAGGTCATACGACTTACACAAGTACGAAAAGGATAATATGAACAACACTATTTGCAGGAGAGAGACAAGAATTGTTATACGTGTGAAGTCCCATCTACCAAAAAGGATGGGCGTTTGTGTTCATTGCCCTTTTTGCTTTTAACCGTTCTGTTCTTGTCTCTTTCTTCCAAGTGGTACTGTTCGTATGATCCTTGTTGTAGTTGTGTGAATCGTATGACCTAATAAACTTTTTCGCAATCTGTATATGGATGACATCAAAATATCCGCATCAAACCAGTGTCAAATAAAACATTTACGTAATATCACTAAAAAATTCTCCATTCTCCAAAGTCGAGAAGGGTAAAATCCTTAACGGAGATGTGTTACTACCTAATGGGAACATTATAAATGCCATGCAAATGGTGAAACCTACAAATATCCAGGATTTCAGCAAGGTAAGCTCCTAGACCAGAAGCAAGCAAAAACCAGTTCACTCAAATGATAACTACTTTATTGAAATCCCAGTTGAACACAGAAAATCCCGCCAAAGCAATTAATACCTACGCCATACCGGCTCTGACATACTCATTTGAAATTCTGAAGTGGACTAAAAGAGAACTGGAAGATATTCAAAGAACAAATCGTACCATGATGACCAAACACAAATGTCACCACCCGATATTAGGACCAAGAAGAGAGGAAGGGGGTCTTCGGACATAGTTAATTTACATCACAAACAAATATCTAATCTCCAAAAATTTTCCATTGACAAGGCTAAAACATTTAATTCCATGATCTGTTCGCGAAAGCATATAAAAATTATTCCCTCTTAGAACTTGTGAACCCTGATAAAAAACTTGAAATAGTTACAGACTCTGACAAACAGGCGGAGTGAGCCCAGAAAGCGCTTCATGGTCGACATCATCACGACCTCAATCAACCATATATCGACAAGGAAGCATCAAATAAGTGGCTCTCTGATAGAACATTATTTCCAGAAACAGAAGTATATATGATGGCAATTCAAGACCAAGTAATTAATACCATCAATTACCAGAAATTTCTCATAAGAGATCCGAGCATCGTATCGGACCAGTGCAGAAAGTGTCAACAAACAACAGAGACGATACAACACGTTGCCTCGGGATGTTATTTTAGACAAATACAACCAGAAAATTACAAAATACACCGATTTTGCAATTGAGGTAGGACGGATGTGGCATGCAGAGAAAGTAGAGGTGGTGCCGGTCATAGTTTTATCTACGGGACTAATCCCCAAAACTCTACAAGACAGCCTCACCAAACTAGGTCTTCACAAAAACACATACATCGATCTGAAGAAGGCTGTGACCAGTGACACCTACGGCCTGACGACTACGACAATTGAGGAACTAGCCAAACGTTACACCCATGCTCAATCCATAAAGAGATGGGATGGAATCAAAGGATGCAGTCTTGCCAGGATCACCCTGGGCGACCCTGGGAAGTTGGTGCCGAAGAAATATTTGGCGATGACCAGGAAAAACCTTCGTTTAACAGTAGGATTTCTGACTGGCCACTGTCAACTAAGGAAACACCTCCATACTATGGGGCTAGTGAACATACCTCTATACAGGATGTGTGTACAGGACATAGAGATACTACAGATAGATGCAACAAGCCACCTCGGAACCCGTCAGCACCTAAGAGAGAGATAGAAAGTCGGAGGTTTAGGCTATCTTTCTTTAATAGCGCGCATGCAATATACACAGACAAAGACGGGAAAACCTCTGATCGTCTGTCTTTTTCTATCTCACCGGAGTTCAGACGGACATTTCCACTTACACAGCGACCTATGGCTTGTTGCCTCTATCTGTAGTATCTCTATGGTACAGGAAGATGAAACTGTCAGGCATGTCTTATGCGAGTGCCCGGAGTTATAGTTAATAAGAGAGTGTATTCGGTGAGTCTTGGCCTACTCCTGCCGATATAAAGGAGATGTCTCCTAGTTACCTGTCCACCTTTCTGGAAAAGACAGGATGGACGATGACCTGGAACAACACCCTGATAGATAAAAAGTGGCCCCACTAGCTTAACATCAACCTAGCAGAACTATGGGATTTTTTTTAAAGACGAGCTAGAAATTTTCAATTATGGTAATAAATTAGCGACAAATTATGGCATAATCAAAAATTCAAATTTACCAAATAGGTTTGATAGGTTAATGGTCTTAATACAACATTTCCTCCTTGTAAAAAATACAGTACTACATTTAGATACATTCAGGGATAAATTGTTGCAAACACACTAGTTATAAACTTTATTAACAACGTATATTAAGCTACGGGGGCCATTTTGTAGGGCACGTTCCGGACGCGGCTCATAATTTGTTGCTAAATTGTTACCTAATAATAGATTTTGTCGCTCCAGCCGTTCCCGAGAAACGCGTGGTGTGCCCTACCGTAATATTAGCCAAGTGGAATATCTCGGTAACAGAGGGAGCTAGCGATACGATCCCAGTGGCATATTTTGTTGCTTTAAGGTGGATTTATCAAAAAATTACAAAAACAACCCCTACATGTTAAACTTACCCTCGCGCCTACTTGCAGAATTAAGTTACAGTAGCCAACTGCGATATCTCGGGAGCATGACGAGCTAGCGACACGAACCAGGCGGCATATTTTGTTGCTTTACGATGGTATATTTAAAAATCTCCTAATTTCCAGAGCCACCCCTTATTCCTGCTGTATTAAGATGCGGGAGCCACTGTGCGAAATCTCAGCGGCGGAAATAGTTAACTAGGCGGGCTTGACGGCATAAGTTGGTGCTAATTTTTTACTTTAAGATACCCTACCATTAAATATCTCGAAACAACCCCTGCCAGTCAAAACTACCCACACTATTGCAATATTAAGTTGCTGCAGCCACTTGCTTTATCTCGAGACTAGAAACGAGCTTCTGTTGCTAATTTGTTGCTTAAAGGTAGCTTCATCTAAAAATTTAGAAAAACAACTCACTGCTTAAACACCCCTATGCGAGATTGTACCTAAATATTACATTGTTGGCGGATAGGAGGTATTTTGGAGATTTTTCAATTATACTATCGTAAGTCAACAAATTCGTAACAAAATATGCCGCCATTCCGTCACGATCCCGAGATATCTCAGTTGGCTACCGTAACTTAATACTGCAAGTAGTCACCAGGGAGAGTTTGACATGTAGGGGATGTTTTTGGAATTTTTCGATAAAGCTACCGTAAAGCAACAAAATATGCCGTTCGTGTTGCTAGCTCGTCTCGCTTCAGAGATATCGCAAATCGCAGTTGGCTACCGTAACTTAATACTGCAAATAGGTAGTCGCGAGGGTATGTCTTTGACATGTAGGGGTGGTTTTTGTAACAAACTATCAACAAAATAGCAAAAATTGAGATTCATAAATTGCAGATCTGTACTTATCCGACTCATTTGATACAACAAAAACACTTTCAAATAACTCCGCAAATTGATCTACAATGTCCTGAGGAATGGAGAATGAATTGGCGTCATTCTTCATTGTACCTGTAATGCGAGATGTTCAGTTTTTTGAATGAATGTATGACCAGAATTGGCGAGAGTCGGTCTTTATTGAATTTTGAATGTTACTCATGTAAAAAGTATGAGCTGCTTTCATCTACTTACTTAAGTACTTCTACAAATCATCGACTTGTTTGTAATATATTTGCTGTGGAAACAATAAAAGAAGACACTGTGAGGGGGCACTTTATTTCACACAAATAATAAAGCAGGTGAACCAAAAATATTTTTTTCTCCTTCCTACGCATTTTAACATTGTTTTGAAGGACGTAAGTAACAATTAGCAAAAAGGTATCGATTGCTCTTGAGGACGAGTTGCAAGACAATTAATTTACATCTTCTCTGTCAAACACATTAGATTTTTTGGATGTATATCGGTCATTTCATCTTTTTTAAAATGCTCGAAGCTTAGGATACTTGGAAATATCTATGTTTTCCTTTATGAAAAGGGTAGACTTCAGCATGAAATATTCACACCTCGATTCACACCATAAGCTTGATGGAGACTTTAATATAGCGGATTTATCGTGAAAGTACGTAAAAGCACGGTTTCTGAAACTGCAGTAGCAGTCTTTGTTTAGCACAATTTCTTGAAGTATTGATCTCGGTATTGATACGTTGCTTCATACCTCTTCCTTGATTTTTCTTTCAGCAGCGACATACAAGCGATATTTGCTGATTCTTCTATATCCATTTGGCTGTTATACAATTCAATAATTTCAATTTCGCTGTCAACTTTTAAATTCATACAAGATACTAGAGATGGAATCAGAAATGAATAGTTGAAAACAGCTCCTTGTCAACCGAGGTGGTCAACAACAAAAGATTAAGCATGTTGACAGAATAACTGTTATACCTAATAATTTTACTTAAATAGTTATACAGGATACCAAGATTATAAAGATATCAGTTATTTTCACATCACATATGCGATTATATTTATTTTAATTATAATATAGAAAAAAAAATAACGATCCACCATTATAGATCAAGCACCAGAAGCGCAAGACGTCACGCTTGTGTAAATATCATTTGAAATTTTGTATATCGTTCGATCTTTTATTGTAAGTAATTCCTGGTTGGTAAGCGGTTACGGAACAAGGTTTTATAAAGGCAAATAGTCCAAATTGCCTAGAATCAACTTGTTGATGCTGTATTTTTTTCATCTAACAGTGACTTTTGTTTAGCTGAATTTCGGAATGTTACAACTTCCATGTAAAAATGGCATGTATTAGTGGATAAGACATAAACTAAAACTCAAATCATAACATACAGATTCTTGCAAGCCTTCGCCACAGATTTCCGAATCTTTTTTTGAATGGAATATTACCAAATGTTTTTCGGAGTTTTTATCGATGTACTCTTACATTGTGCAACGTTACATCACCGAGAATTCACGACTACCGCCCAAAATAATTAAAATTAATTATGTATCAAAATAAACTTTTTACTTGCAAGCGAAAGCGAGATGTTATAGACATTCCATTCTAGCATCATGGCGGGAAATTTAAATTATATTTGAAAACGGAAATATTCTTCTTCAACTCCTTTCTTTTTTTGAAGAAACAACATTTATTTTGAATCATAAAGTATACCTATGCGTGCAAGGAAAAAAATATATCTCGCTATTACGATGAGTACCATTTAAAGATGAAAAGAGTAAACCAGAAAGCAGAACTTAAAAAATAGATACAAAACTAAGAAAAACTACCTGAAAATGTTTTATTAAAAAATCCTAGATCCGCCACTGGAATTGATCACCAAAGAATTATTTTGGAATGGACTAAGGTTAGAAATTGCAAAACTAATCTATGAATATTTCTTTTGCTTAAACGTAATTTGTTAAAAAATATATCTGCCGTAGTTTTCTCTGGGCCCTTTTCAAATTACCGCCGTCACTGTCGTTTCGGAGTGATGAGCGTCACAAAAGAGGTTGACGTCTTTTAGAACCGGATACTCAAATAGATTTGTATGGTGTTTCCTTTTGTATGTTGCATTGTTAGTTATTTCTGTCTGTCGACAGTATAAACGGTCTGTTGCACAACTTTTTCTTTATGTTGTATATTTTCGTTATTCTTTTTGTTATCCGTGTGGATGGTATTCGTATAAAATATAATTTTAATTAATGTTTCAATATTTAAACATACCCTAATAAGATATATAACAGCTGTAGACGAACATGTTGACTGAAAGTTATCACTAAATATTTATATAAGTATTTATTTTATTGATTCGGACCGCTTTATCAATGGATTTTTTCGAAGATTTTCTATTTTTTGTCAAGATTTCGTACTTAAAAAGGAAGACAACAAATATATTCTTCAACTCCTAGGAAGAATTATAGAAATTTTGTAATTTTATTATTTTTAAGTAATAAAATATATTGTGTGTCTATCATTGTAGATATAAATCAATATTTACAATTTGATGTTTACTTGAGTAAGTACATAGAGATATGAAAAAATTTAAGAGGATATAGGTAATATGTTTTAGTTTATTGTATTTGGCACAGTTTCATGGCAGACTTCCAAACAAATAACAAAAAGCTCAAGTCAAATCATAAAAAAACTTGAGTAGGTAGGTATTAACAAGTTATTTAATTGTTTCATTTTATTATTCACGGTGGTCTGAGCATAACTTGATGGAATTTACATATAAAAAAGATTTACAAAAGTTTTTCAGTAAATATGTTTGTCAACAAGAACCTATCGCAGATTTGATTCCTAAAACAAAGGATATGGAAATTTAATGAATACATCTAACCGGGCATCTAACGAAAAAAATAAAATAATATTGTAACGAATATAATTACCAGGTTGTTAGTGTAATTCGTTATTTCGAAGAATAATTAGGTAAAATGTGATTCATTGGGTAATAAAAATGATCGTTGAGTTAAAATATAAAATTATCATTTAAAAATAATACAGAAACTTTTAGGTATAATACCTATCTAGGTACGACTATTTTCAAACTAACTTTGGTATTGGGAACTTTAAATTAAATTTTTGAAGAGTAATTTAATTACAAAAAATATATTTTGAAAAGTGGAATAAGACTTAGGAGTTCTTAACCTAACTTATCTGCAAATTTGTAAGTCATTTTTTAACTCTAAATTTGCTAATAGTCGACCGTTCCGAAACATTCTATGACCTTACAGTTTTAATGGAATGGAGATCAATTATTTATTTTATAAATAAATAATTTGCGAATATTTAAAGTTTAAAAACATATCTCAAACAATCAAGGTAAAAATTGCGGCCATCATTAACCTATATAGTTTTCCAATCAAAATCGACTTACTATAATGTGTTTCTCAACACAATACAGCAAATATTTAAAAGTAACTAGGTAATTCTTCGAATTGAAAAGGTAAGTAGGTATGTCGTTGCCAACTAGTGAAACATACAATACGACCATATCTATTGTATTAAATATAATACCAAACTTGTTATAAAGAGTCACACAGTAAACAAAAATCAATTTAAAGAAAACCAATATTGGAAGTAGTGAAATATTATACTTATTGAAAATAGATGATCACCTAATAAAGACTTCAGTGGTATATCCTCATTGTATACACTTGGCACAAACAATACCACGAACAGAAAAATCACTAAACTCGTCTTCATTGTATTAAACAATTCATAATCAATTACATTATTGTTCACTAAGATAATTTCACAACTCGATTACGATTTAAATTATGCACTACAGCGTTCACACTTCACACTACAACTACAACTGTTCGTTCCAGACTTCTGCTCTTTTGTTGTTGTTGTTGGAGCTTTACTTCCAACATCATTAAACCATATGCTAACTACAGAGACATCTAGTGGATAGGAGACCAAGTTTGCTGTAAGTTTAAAAAGAAAACAGCAGCAGAAACAGAAAAACTTAATAATAAATAATTTCATAAAATAACGATAAAATTGGAATTTATAAAATTAAAACTGTAGCGCTGCATTTTAAAACAGACAGCTCGCGAACTCTGTAACTGATAGGAATATAAAAGAAATAGCAAAGGAAAGAAGTTTCTTTCTGTCGACAAATGAGGAGCGTTTTTTCAAAATTCAACAAATGCAAGAATGACCATTTTGTACATGAGTTACACATGTGTATATTGTATATATGGGTTTTGTGGTCTTGAATCGATTGGTGCATTCAGAATACAGCAATTCTTCACAAAAACTATATATATAGAGTTGTTTGAAATTCGTTATGAGACTCAGTTGGTTATCTATGATGGAGACAACACGTACTGAAAATGAAAATGCGGAATACGACAAATATGAGGTAATTACTGCCGGTGGGCGAAATCATCGCAATAGGGAAAAAAAAGAAAGAGACAATATATTTTGTGGGACAAAATCACCCACCTATAATGGAATGTTCTCATACATTGCTACAATATAAAGGGAAAAAGAAATTTAATAGATGAGGCTTTTACTTGATGAAGATCCATATTTGAACTAAGTTCAATATACATTCGTGACGCGTTTCGCTGACACTAGTTTGAGAAAGCTACTGTCTTAGCGAAACCCGTCATGAATGTATATTGAACTTAGTTCAAATATATATTGAAGATTTAAACAAATTAAATTGTTTTATTTCATCGGAAAAAGGAATGTTCGGGTAAATTCTTAACTGCTGGAGATGTTGAACTTATGTAATTTACATAAATATGTAATAATATTATTATTTCAGTATATTATCATTCTCATGTTGTATCTTTTTTTTTAGTTTCCTTCATCATTTTTTTTCACAAGCTAACAAAGTTGACCAGGATCGCTTCCTACTGAAATAAATTTATAAATTTTTATTCTTGCTCCTCAGAAAACGTCAGAACGCAATAACCTCAAGCCGCAATCAGTAGTGACAAAAAGTCGCAATCAATAGTGACACTATACGCAAATAAAATGGTGGAATAGTTCCAGTCTGTATTTCAGTCAGTATTTTACGAATATCATAGGTAAAATTTTTTCATTTCACTGCCATTATAGACGATTTTTTAAACAAAATACGTTTTTAGGTGCTCAAAAGCAATAGAAGGAACTGGGGTAGGGGTGTATGGGCGAGGAACCAAACACTCTGAGGGCTTGGGAAAAACCCCAAGTATCTTTCAAGCGGAAATTCATACCATAAGAACGTGTGCCTAGTCAATATTGACAAAGGATATAGAAGGCAAAAGATTATCATAATGTCGGATAGTCAAGCAGCCATTAAAGCACTAAAGCTATTATATAATCAGTTCCAAAAAGGCGTGGGAATGCCTAGACATACTCAATGAACTAGGCGAGAACAATATAGTAACCTTACTGTGGATTCCAGGATGACACTCTGGAATAGAAGGAAATGAAATAGCAGATGGACTTGCAAAGAGGAGGACTGAAAGACCCTTTTGCGGTATCAGGCCCAATGTAATATTGGAAGAAAGGAGAAGATCTGACCATTGGAAAGATCTAGTAGCGCTTAGAAAATCAAAGATTCTGATGGGTGACTACAACCCGTTGAGATCAAATGAAAGCAAAAGTCAAAGTAAAACTACACTAAGCGTTTTAACAGGAATCCTAACGAGACATTGCCGCCTGAATGAACACCTGAAAAAGCTCAAAATAGTGAAGGACGAAGAATGTAGATTCTGTCGCATGGAAGAAGAAACGTCCATCCACATACTTGCGAACTGCACAGCAATTCAGAATCCTAGGGCACAGCACCTAGGAGATTATTGGATAGAGGAGGGACATTCACCTAAGTTGAAGCCTGCAGATATCCTAAAATTCCTCAGGGAAATAGGACTAAAGGAGCTACTAGTCTCTGAGACTCTCCTCAGAAACTAAGTAGAAATAAGGGGGCACAATAGATCTTTTAGGTCTCAGTGAATGTCACCCCATCATACATATATAGGTGTAACATACACTAGATTAGCAATTGTGGCCCGATATTTTTTATATACTGGTGAAATGCCGAAAGAGCTTCGAGGGGGGGATTGGTCAACAAAACAAGATAAAGGAATTTCTGACTTAATTAAAGCGCTCATAAAAGCGTATATGTGTCGAGAAAATAATTTTTCTTGAAAGGAAACATGGAGGTCATATTTGCACCAAATTCTTGTGCAAGCCAAAACAAACATACAATTTTAATGGGAACTCTCATGCATTTTCTCGAACACACTCTAAAACTTTTTCCACTGTTAAACACGTATCAGTTAGACTTGAGTAAATAAAGAAATATTTGATTTGTGATTTGTTTGGGCTTTAATCAACGTAATACATAATCTAATTTTTTTTGGTTTTGAGTCTGATTTTGCGTAAATGTTATCTATGTGATTATGGAAAGAATAACTTCATTAGATGCTAATACAAATCTGTCTTTTATTTTAAGTTTTTTTTTTAATTTTGATGCGCCGGCAGATCGCGCGTTCCAGTTGAGTGTGTCGTTCTTTTTGTTGCTTACTCACATCACTTTATCTCCAGATCACATTAACTGAAGTGAGCTGAAATCTGTCAAAAAGAACGCGCGACGCACTACCAGTCGTGTTACCAACTCTCCAAAAATTCTTCCCTAAAGCTCCAACCAAAAACCTCTACAACTACTGGGAAATTCCCCTAAAAAAATATTATTACTAATACTCAAAGTATAATTTATCATTATCTTCAGTTACTGTTTTTTTTAGAGTCATACATATTTACACTGAATAACATTTTCTGGGATAGATGAAAGGTTACCGTTTGACACGTCTTGTAATATCTTTGACAATATTTTTTCTTATCTGTAGCTTTAGGCATTTTAATAAATTGCTTGCCAATGATATGTTGTTTGTATGTTTATGTTCGTAGTAAAGTCAGATAAACACATTCATTCGCGTTGTATGCATAAAACGTATTTCTCGTCCATCTGCCGCCATCCCTCGGTCACTTCGAAACCTCTCGGTCTTTTACACATTGGCATTGGCCTGCCCTTCTATAAGCGTCTATATTCGTTGGTACTATAAATGCCACTATATTAGAAATAAATGTGATGGGGTAAATTTGGTTATTCCTGGGCCTATAATACCACACCTTTATTTTTCAATTTAAATAATTAAATTTAAAAAATAATTAATCGAAGTTAAAAAAACCTTATTTATACCCTATAAAACACCTAAAAAAATCCCATTTGACTTTTTCACCCCCTAAATATGGGGGAAAACCCCTAAGCCCTGTGCACTACCATTATTTGCTCGTTGAACATTCTATTGACGGAACCGCACCCGAATGCTCTCGGTACCACTGCAAGTTCTGCTCTATGAACATTCTGCCCAATGAAGCCATCTCTGATATAAATTCCTATTTATAGATTTATAATGACTTTCTTGCTGAATAGTACCTACGTCGTTAACTTGAATCCATGATAAATGGGCAATAAGCGAGCTCGATTTTTGGTAGCAGGCTTGAATTAATTGCGCTTGTAAGGTGGAACTTGTTGTAACAAAACAACTTAGACTGACAATTTGCTTCTGTGTGAATGAAACTCCTGGTTGATGAGCACATCCGGCAAACTTTTGCATCAATCCCAAGATCAGCGGTCAACAGGGCTCCAATAATTGAACCACTCACCTGCCTCCTCTTCAAAGCAATTGACAATTCTAGGCATCATGACACCGTCATTCCAGTTTAAGTCGTTAGCCAATCCAGATATCTCATTCACCCAATTTTGGGGATCGTCTCGTCCTGGCACAAACACAGGCAAAATCACGGAGTCCCCCGAAAACGCAGAATGAACATTTTTGGAAACACTAGCACGTGAATCTACCCCCCACTAAGTCTTTGAAGTTGATGCTATAGGTTACTAAAGTATTTTCTATAAAATTAATAAATTAATTCGTCGTTTATTCAAAGGAAACTGGAATAGTCAATGTGACAGTTCTTTTTTATTCGCCTGTACCTCGTAAGGCATACATTGAAGGTGTTTATTTATGAATAAAAGGCTTGTATGATATTCTCAGATGTATTTAATATAAGTATATACAGTGCTATTCAAAAGTCCCCTCCCCCCTCGTATCTTTTGAACGGCTACACTTACATTAATAAAATTTGGAGAGTGCAAATAAAGTGTTGTAAACTTCTCTACGAATGGTAACAGGTGACGTAATAGTAATAGATGACGTCACAGTGCCACTCTGGCCAATAATTTTAAATAGGACCTTATGGCAAGTGATATCTCATTTGAAAGGCATTGACATTGGCTACATAGCCATATTAATTTTGTTTGGGTTTAAACTAATTTTGACGGATAAATTAAATGAATACCAAAATTTTTATTTCACATTTAATAATTTTTCAGTCCGCCTTTGGTTAGTTGTCAAAAAAATTGACGTTTTTAATTTAATAGTATTTGTTGCTTTGCAAAGTTTTTCTAAATAGCTTAAATATTTAATTTTATTATTGTTTAACAAGACGTTTAAGAGTTTACATAGGCAACATGTTACGTACTCAAGCCGACAAAGTAGCAGCTATCTTAATAATTGGTGAATTTGGAAAGAATCTCCATGAAGCGGAACGTTTATTTAATGAGAGATATCCAGATCGCCCTATCCCGAGAACTCATTTGAGGGAGCTTGTTTGAAGCAACAGGTAGTGTTCAAGATGCCAAACGATCTGGTCGACCAACATTTAGTGATGATAAAAAAATTGATATAGTTGCTGAAATGGTAGTAAACCCTACTTCCTCTTCAACTAAACAGAAAAAGTACAGTACAGAGAGTGTTGGCTAAAAATAAATTTCATCCATACAAGTTAAAAATGGTGCACCACCTTTCGGATGACGACCCCGACAGAAGACTCGAATTCTGTGAATTTATGACAAATAAAATTAGTCAAAACCCACATTACACAAAAACAATTTGTTTTAGTGACGAAAGTACTTTTTGCCTCAATGGAAATGTGAATATACAAAATGTAAGGTATTGGAGTGACACAAATCTTCACACCTTTCGTGAACAACATACCCAATTTCCAGAAAAATTCAAAGTCTGGGCAGGTATTTTGGGAAACCACATAGTTGATCCTGCTTTCCTAAATTCAAATTTAAGCGGTGAAGTGTATCTGGAGATGTTATAAAATGCAATTGAGCCGTTAATTCTTGAAATTCTGGAAGATAATCCAGATGTAATAGGATGTATTACTGTCAGGAAGTAGACGGAGCACATTTCGAACACTTGCTATAAGAATCCATTGTTGATATTTGACGAGATATTTGATTAATTGAATTTAAAAAAATAATTTTAATAATTTTGGTATCTATTTAATTTATCCGTTAAAATTAGTTTAAACCCAAACAAAATTAATATGGCTATGTAGCCAATGTCAATGCCTTTCAAACGAGATATCACTTGCCATCAGGTCCTATTTAAAATTATTGGCCAGAGTGGCACTGTGACGTCATCTATTACTATTACGTCACCTGTTACCATTCGTAGAGAAGTTTACAACACTTTATTTTCACACTCCAAATTTTATTAATGTAAGTGTAGCCGTTCAAAAGATACGAGGAGGGGAGGGGACTTTTGAGGCGTTTTCTTGCGCCTAGTATTTGAATACATGCATTTTGCCGTTGAATTGATGACGTCACTTTGCAACTGATTTAAAACTTAAGCTGTCAGTTTCAAAACCAGTATGAGAGTGGTTTTGAAACGTATTTCACTCACATGACACCATTATTTCGAGTTATCGTTAGGTTACTTTGGTTTGTTTACTAATATACTTATGTGAAAAAAATGTTTCAAATTAATCTTGGAAAATGTTTATTAAATGTAGATTCTGAAACACTGCAGAGTTTACAAGGTAATGTGTATGTTTTTTCTAAACATTGGCTTCAAGTATGATTTTACATATCCTTTCTCTGACGCCTACCTATCTAAAAGAAGCTGAGCAGCAATTCGGGGATGTAGAACATACCACTGTGGAACATCATGAGCAACAAACTGGTGGTATTGTGGAGGAAGAAAAAAAAGAAATTTGGAAATCATCCAAAAAACCCACCAGTCAGGACAACGAAGCTATACGCATGTATTCCTTTCTCATTCTAAATAACTGAAAAAAGTCGTAATTTATGTAAAACTCTAACCATTCCTCGCTAAATAAAGGAATTCTGCTGTGTTCTTCCTTGAACGCCAATAGAGTAAAATAATTCTGAGGAGTATCAGCAAACATACATAAATTTAAAATATTCTGGTACATCCACGTTTCTTCATCCTCTATTAATTGCAATACTGTTGTAAGTTAGTCTAAGTACTATCCATTTTAAAAACAATAAAAATGGTAATTTTAAAAAATATATCTACAGCTACGTACAGAGATAATATACACGGGGCTACGCAAACTTTTTCAGGTTGTTTGTTTGACAACAAAACAAGTTTTAAAACTAAATATGAGGGCGACATTTTCGCGTTCTATAGAAATGGTAACGTCACAAATCATCGTTTTCAAATATATATTCGAATAGACATGGGCGCAAGAAAACGTCTTTGAATAGCACTGTATTTATGTGAAATATGTGGATAAAATACAAGTAACAGTAACCAATCATTCTACATCTCAATTACCATTTGATTAGTTATTATTTTTCATAGAGAATGACAAACTCTAGAACCATCTTCAAGAACACTGGAACAAATAAATCAAAGCATCAATCTTCTTGAGGAAATTGAAATATAATTTAATTTATAAAAGAGTATCACAAGTTTTAATAATCTAACCTATCTTTAAAAACATCCAACTGAATAAATTTAAATATAATAATCATATAATTTGTATTGATAATAATTAATGTAAATGGTATTACTCAACTCTCTTACAGCAGTATGCAAGCCCCATTGAGGTATTCTTATAAAAAATAACTTATCAAGGATATAACCATCTCTCGGCATTTACTTTACTTTACTTTCTTGGGCATTTTAAGGCGTTTAACTGCAGATTGCATATTTGCATAATTATTTAGTAACGAATATAACTGTTCTCCAAACATTGTAGAAATAATGAATTCAGGATCACCAGAAAAACTTGTAAAAACGATAATCGATATAAATAAACATACCTACTAAACCTAACCTCAATTGTGTCAAAACTGGTGAATTTTTCCAATAGGGCATGTCCATCAACTGACAGTTGACAATACCCCTGAGGAAAAACAATTATTTGGTTAGATTTCAGATTTGTAATTTGGTTGTTTTGTATTGATTCAATAATCCTTTTTCTACTACCGTGTGTAAAGTACGTACTTTAGACACATTTTCGTGTGCGTAAAACTTTATTTTACGCACTAGTGCGTAAAGAGTTTTACTTTACGCACTAGTGCGTAAAGAAAAAATTCCAATATGTATATGTAGTTATAGACATCTAGTCTTATAAAAATATAGGTATAATAAACGGATATTAAATCTAAGTTTTTTTCATAAATTGGAGATAGAAACCTATAGAATTCGGTAAAGTAACCTAATAATTATTGTTAAATAATTATTGAGTACTGGAAATAATACGGTAAATAGGCATAAGTTGGCGGTGAGTGACTGACATTCCTTTGTGAATTGAATCTGACATTTAAAATTTAAATTGAGATCTTCCGACCATACCTAGGGTAAGCAATTGTATTTTATATTTGAGAATTGAATATTTTTAGAAAACTATGATGTTATTTTAGATTATTATTATAAAAATAAAGATGGATTCCTCTGACGATCTCTCAGATTACTTGGCAAATACACCACCAAATAGATGTGGCACGGAATATTCATATTATTAATAATTGAATTCGTTTGTTGTTTATATTTTGATTATAATTTCCAAATCATTTATAATATATCTTATTAGAAATTAATAATAGCGTTAAAGATTCTTCTATAGAAAAATTTAACTTACTTTACGCACTAGTGCGTAAAGTATGTTTCTTTACGCACTAGTGCGTGAAGAAAATTACTATTAAACTTTTGTATTTTGATTAAATATTCGCTAGTAGAAAAAATATTGTATGCAATTCGTGTGTAAAGACCTTTTTTTCGACTCATGTGATTGTCAATATTCACATTCGTCAAAAAAAAGGCTACTTTACACACTAGTTACATAAATAACTATTTTATTATAAACAGTTATATATAACATTTAAAATACCTAAGCAACTAAAACAACGTCGAAAAAAGCACTAAATCAAAATCAAATAACTATTAAGAACCACGTGTTGAGCAAAGAACGCTTGTTTATTACAGATGTTGTATGTTCCATGTCAGATTCCTCAGGGCATGACGTCACGTGGACATGCCCTATTGATCTGACAACGCCTTGAAGTTTTGCCAACCTGTAAGCTGAAAATTGCCCTGGCCATTAAGTATAATATATTGTTTTTACGGCTGGTAAATTTAAATTTTACTCTGATATGCCGGAAAGTAACTAAAAATGACATAATCGTCTTTTTATCAACAGTAAAAACACAAGAGCTTTTTTTTTATCGGATAAATTTCTATTTGCAACGAAACAGTTTTGCCAATCACTAATTTTACTAGAAAAACTGACATGATAAAATCGCGACACCGAAGGTGGAGCGATTTTATCTAATGTCAGTTTTTCGAGCAAATTTAGTGATTGGCAAAACTTTGAGTTAAAGAGAAATTTATCTGATAAAAGAAAAGCTCGAGTGTTTTTTGGCAAGATAAATTAACGACAGAATATATGGATGAACAACAACAATAATTATCTTTATTAATACAATAAACTACAGAATATATGGATGAACAACAACAATAATTATCTTTATCAATACAACAAAGTTAAATAACTACCACACCGATTCAAAATAAAAGCACTATATGTTTAAAATTCAAAAATCTGAGAGACTAATTGACAGTTTTTGCAGTTTTGCCAACGCTTAATTGCTGTGAAATTATAAGTAACCAAACTTGCGACTCATTGTCATTGTGTAAAAGTGACGTCCGCTTACTAGATATTGAGGAAGAGAAGTTTTTATCCGATAAAAAAGGATGCACCTTTTTTATCGATGTCAAAGTGACAATAACATTTCCAGGTATATGACATTTTAACATTGGAGTTAATTTATCGTAAATAAACTCATAAGGCTCGTGATTGATTTATAATTGATTATAATACCGCATTTCTAATAATTTAGAAATCGTTTTCGTAATATCGTCTTTTTAAAATAGCGTGCGTAGCAGATTATTTTATTGGAGTTTAATTTTTAACAAATTCAGTTGAAAAATGTATGTTTTTTACTTTATTCTGAAATCATATTGATTTAAAATGAGATATCAGCCAAATAACAAATATTATTTTCTATAGAAACCATACGATGTGACAAGTTTACGTCATTTTTTTCAAATAATATTAAAAATAATTTTATCCCCGACTATTTTGGATGGTTCTATTCCAATTTTACACAATCATTTTGAATATATCGATCAAACATAATATATCAACGAGAGCTCTTAGTTCAAAATGGTTAGCCGAACTGAAAGAAACATTGTTAAAGAAATTTTAAGGGATTGTTATCCAAAACATTTACACCCCAATGAAAATTTCGTCATGTACGTGGTACGTTATCAATTTTATCAATTCTACTCTTTCCTACTGAATAATTTTAACATCTATAGGTAAAATTACTCCTCCTGGATCCGAATTGGGGTATTACCGAAAATCTTCTAACGAGTCGAGCAAATGTACAGACACTGGTTAAATACATGCTCATACAATTAGATTCGAAAGAATCCGTGGAAATGATGACTTTAAAAATGCAATTTTACTACATGTGGAGTACAGAACATTTAGAGGACGTCCTTTCTAATACCAGAACAGCGTTGTTAAACAGATTAGGTCCAATAAAAGAGCAAATATGTATTACCACGAAAATATCTACCGAAAAAGAAATGGAAAATTTCAGACGGCTGATTGTCGTCTATATTGTGTTTCTATCTGGTATGGGGAATCCCATGAGAGAAGAGGTGGGTATTAATAATTCAAAATAGAGAAAATTTTAATTTGATAATATTTTTTCCAGATATTTTTAGAAGGACTGACTGCTTTAAAGAGTGTCATGACAGAAGAGGAATTAAGAGAATTCTGCACAACTCCAAAGGACCAAAAGGAAGCACAGCTAGAAGAATTAAGTAAAATAATTGGTGGAATTCGTCTATTTAATAAATATTGCGATAAAGGAGGTGCTGGAATTCCAGATTGTAAGAATATCAAATTAATTGAATAATTTTTATCAATACTGCCTCATAATTAAAAAATTGGTTTGCATAATTAGATCCATCTATCTCTGATTCATTGAATAGTTCGGCAACACCGGTCAGAGTTCTGGGCACCAGCCTTTAGGCTTTATGTGGTCTTGGTTGAACCGTTTATGGGAAGAGCACTTATCAGGCCTTTACTGGGTCCTTGTAGAAATTCTTCCTTGGACACTTTAGTCCTAGGAGTGTATATCTCCAATGAGACAGTGCTTTAGATTCGAACATTATGTGTTTTCTCCTCTTCCATGACCGGTGAGTAACCCCATCATTTCTCCTATCTGGCCCATGATGAGGTTTAATATTTCGTTAGTCATCGACTCCGAGGGATTTTTTGCCAGGAACATGCTGTGTTCCAGCTTTGGCACGTACTTAGCTCCAGTACGTCTGGTGTGTTGTTTGAATACACAGAAATGTACATCCACGTGCTGCCGTTTTTGATATTCCAAATGCTGGTTTAGGTCCAGTGAACGCAGTTTCCGAGTCTGTCGTTTCATTGCCATTGTGACCCACTTAAGTGTCACTCTATTGCTTAGAAAATTATTAGTGCTTTATCAAGAAAGTTAAATTAGGTTTTGTACCGAATTTGGTATGTACCAAGTACTTTCGAATGATAATAATTATTACATATATGAGGATTATTTTAGTGGCTGAGCTATTCAAAAATGCAGTGAAAATAGTAAAAGATGAAATGGATGTTATGATTCAAAAAGTAATAACAAAAGTTCGTGTTTTGACGAAGCTTTTTGAAAAATATTATGCGTTTAGAAAATATGGAGTTATTTTTTATATAGAAAGTGTTTTCCCAGCTAATTTAGAAAAGGAATTTATAGATCGCTGTAAAGATCAACTTATACTTTATCGCCAATATGAACTATTCATTAGGTAAAGTTGATTAGTAGTTATTTCAATTGGTTGACTTTTTTTCTTTAAACAATTACATTTTAGAAAAATTATCCAATCGCTCGACACACTTATAGAAAAAGATCTTGGAATCGAGGATGAAATACAAAATCTCATGGATCATATATTTACCATAGTTGGTACTAGATTAGCAGTTCGTGTTACCGTCATATTTGTAAGTATTTATGTAAATATGACGCAAAATTGATTCCAAGAGCTCTCTGACTTGTTTTGACTGTAATTAATCTTAATTTTTGCAGCCACTCTTTACTAGATTGTCAAACTTATGGACCAGTCTTCAACATCAAGTGATGTTATTATCTAGATATAGTAGTATCATGTCTAATTTAGAAATATACTCCAAATCATTTTCCTTTAATAAAGTAGTGATTGAAGATCTTTTACGTGAAGAACTTGTTCTTGATAAGATTTACATAGAAGAGACTGTGGATTGTTGTTTAATTAAACATAACGAATTCGTTGATGTAGTTGATTATGAAGAACTTGAAGAACTCGAAAATGTCCAATTGGAGGTAAGAAATAATTTTATAACATAATAACACTTCATTGATTGGATTAATTTCTAAGTACTACCCTTGATTATATACACAATCGCTACTCAAGGGTACTATAATACATTCATTCATACGTTTGGGTTGTGCTCAACAGCCCAGACACTTGAAATAAATCTTTGTACAATTTCTCATGATGCAGAAGCTTAGTGTCTTCTACATAGGCCACTAGTTTAATTGGTGGGAATATCAGTATATGTGATGGTCGTATTATTTCCTCTACAATGTGCTTCCGTTTGAGTCCTTGTATGTTCTCACAAAAGCAGAGTATGTGAGTAGGTGTTTCATCATACAGTTCACATTTTCTGCACATAGGTTCACTAACTTTGCCCATTCTGTGCAGTTGCTTCCTCAGGGTGCAATCAGGGTCGGTAATTGTTTTCAAATGTTTCTTACCCAGTTTCAACAGCCTAGGTGAGTGCTCCTTGTCTACCTTATTCAGTAAACTCTTTGTATGGAGGTGTCCTTGAGTCAGCCTTCATTTGAGTTGGTGTTCCCTATCTACCAGTTCCCGATTTCCCCTTTTATGTAATCCTTTGTGATTCCACAAAACGGTTCCGGACCTGTCTGCTGTTTCATTACCTGCAATCCACTCATGTGCCAGAATCTATATTAGAGAAACTTTGTTGTCTCTTGCAAGCATGTTAAGGGATTCTTTACAGTTTCTTTGACCAGTTTAGATCTATAGTTGCTGGATTACTGATAGCTTCAAGCAGAGCCTGGCTGTCAGTGAATATACTACCAGATTTTTAACTTGTTTGGATATTTCTAGTACTTCTCCGAACAGCAGTACTCTACCCTGCGGGAGAGCTCTTGTATTCGTAAAAGCAGTTTGGTTTTTTTGAATTAACTGAAAGGTCCTCTTTAAGGCACGATTCCTCCATTATTCGTAGTGCTTCTTTCCATAAAAGTGGTGAAGTACGACTCCACCTTGATGACATCCTTTAGTTGTCCTAGCGGTGTAAGTTACATCATGCATATGTGCTGTTATTCTCCCATGCTCGAGCATGGATCCTATCCATTTGCATGTGGTGCTGTTAATCCCTCTTTATTTAGGGGATCTGTTTATTGATGACATCGATGTGCTGTCAAAAGCACCTTCGATCTCTAGAAATGCTGCGAGGGCTACTTCCTTATGATTCAGACTCCTTTCGAGAAACCAAATTATGTAGGGCAGCTTCTCTTGATTTCATTTCTTGATAAGCCCATTGTATCTATGTAGAGTGATGCTTTTAAGCACTCCTTCTTACAAATACATTTGTAAAACTTTTTCCACGGTTTTTACCATGATCAAGGGTACTACATTAATGAATATTATTATGTGGACATATTTTTTACTTTTTTAGTATTTAGGATTTTGTTGTTATAAGTTAGTTGAAACGAATGGTGCACTTATACCTGGAAATACGGATATGGGCATTGTTGTTTATAATGGAAAGTATTATGCATTTTCTTCTGCAGAAGCATTTCATTGTTTTAAAAAAAAACCACATGAGTAAGTATCTACAATCAGTTGAGTAATATCCTTAAATGAATTTTTTTAGATATGTAAATCATGTACTAGACTTGGCAAGAAAAAAACCGCAGCTAATTCACTTTCTCATGTTATACGAAGAGTTATCAACAGTTAGCAGTGTAAAAAGGTCAGTAAAAGACACAATAATAAAATGTTACGAGTCTCAATCTTCAAAACACTATTAAAATGTGAAACACATAGGTATTCTGTTTTTGTGAATCTCATATATTTTTTGTATATTTTAGATTGGTGGGGGAGAAAATGTATGTCAAAAAAACTAACAATGTAAAGATTCAAACAGAAGACAGTTATGTTATACCGCCCACAAAAGATATATCTTATAAATGGAATGTTTGGGATCTCAAGAGAGAAGTTGTTCTTATGGTAAATTGTTTGTTTTTCATTAGTTTGAAGTTGCAAAAAGTATAGATAATTTAAATTTACTCAAGTTTTCATTCGAAATCAAATATGAATTTAATAATTTAAGCAATTGTACTCACTTTAAAAATGGCTAATTTTATATTATATTTACTTTAAAATTTCAATTCACATTACACAAAATTTTAATATAATTTATATTTGATTTGACTTCTTCTTTGCCTGCAAGCAAGGGATCCAGCCAGTTTTTAAAGGGCATTAAAACATAAGGTTTGTTCCAACTGGCATTTATGAGAATTCTGGAAACGTATCGAGTACTGTAAAGTGCGCAAACTCGAATTAGGGATGGTTCTGGAACTAACAAATCAAGTTTATCACCTCTTTCTTAAGCACGAACCTATAGACCATTCCAGAATGGCGTCACTGACAGATCGGACATATTGTTCTGGGTTCTATTTACTGATAAACAACGGATGATAGTTAGTCTTTAATTTACAATTAGTTCTGACATTTTAATTATTATTAAATTCAATTCAATTCAGAGACAGTTTACTGACGGCGCCATGTGTTATCTGTACAGTTTTAATTATTCAAATAAAATGACGTTCACTAAGACCTAAAAGATGTATTGTGCCCCCTTACTTCTACTTAGTTCCTGACGAACGTCTCAGAGACTATAATAGCTCCTTTAGTCCTATTTCCTTGGGGAATTTTAGGATATCTGCAGGCTTCAACTTAGGTAAATGTCCTTGTTGAAATTTCATCTCAACCCGTCGCTGCTGCATAAAAATGTTTTTATTATAACAAGAAATATAATGTTTACCTAGTCCAATTGTGCGCAACAAATCAACCGCTCTATTCCTTTTGTACCATAATTAAAGTGCGTTTCTATAGAGATAAGAAATATATCGTCCTGTCAGTGATTGTCAAAATAAAAAGATTGAAGTGCAAAAAATGATTCTCTTTCCATATTAATTAAAACAACACGTCCTAGAGTCGTTCGTGATTCTACGTAGCAGCAGCAACATCCATCTCAATCAAATAAAATAATCTTTAATGTTGAAAATCCCAACAGTCCTTCTTCTATCCAATAATCTCCTAGGTGCTGTGCCCTAGGATTCTAAAATGCTGTGCAATTCGCAAGTATGTGGTGGTGTAGTTTCTTCTTCCATGCCACAGAATTTACATTCTTCTTCCTCCACTATTTTGAGCTTTTTCAGGTGCCCGTTCAGGCGGCAATGTCCCGTTAGGATCCCTTTTAAAACTCTTAGTGCAGTTTTACTTTTACTTTATGCATTCATTTGATCTCAACGGGTCGTAGTCACCCATCAGAATCTTTGATTGTCTGAGCCCTACTAGATCTTCTCTTTTCTTCGGCTTTGCCTATTTCTTCCAATATTATATTGGGGCTGATTCCGCAAAAGGGTTCCCCCTCTTTGCTACTCCATCTGCTATTTCATTTCCTTCTATTCCAGTGTGTCCAGGAATCCACAGTAAGGTACCAAATTGTTCTCGCCTAGTTCATTGAGTATGCCTGGACACTACCACACCATTATGGAACTTATCACACAATAACTCAGTACTTTAATGGCTGCTTGACTATCTGGAGTTATGATAATCCTTTGCCTTCTATATCATTATTTGTCAATATTGAACTGGGCACACTTTCTTATAGCGTATCCTAGCTCCTTCTATTGCTTTTGAGCTGTAGTGTACCTTTGAATGGCATTCTTTCCAAGTCTGGTAATGATATTTGGACCCATTCCTTCTTGTTGCTTAATTCCGTAACGAATTTCTTTGAAAAGTTATACCTTTTCGTCATACCATCTTGTGGCATGTCCCAGGTTTTTTGATTTCTAAGAAGTAAAGAGGTGGTTTTTTTAATGATTTCCTCTAGTTAGTCTGTATCCCGTTCTTTCTTCAACACTTTCCACCACCATATATAGTGGTGTGAGGTTGAGAATCACTTCCATGGCTGCCATTGGGCATATTCTCATTGCTCCTGTAATGCATATACAGGCTAGTCTTTGAATTTTGGAGAGGTTTTCTCTCGTCGTCCATAGACTAGTTCTGCTACTCCACCCATTGGCTCCATAAGTGATAATTGGTCTCACTATGGTAGTGTAGATCCAGCTCAGGATTTTTTTACATACGAAAAATGTATTCGCTTTTGGACAAATAGACATTTACCTGGATACCAGTCCACTTAGATATCAAGGGTAATGAAGGGCATATTCACTAGCCTCAGAAGAAGCACGATGTGCTCATATTGGCCCACGACCTTTCTGCGGTATAGCAACAGTACTTTGATCAAAAAGCAGAGAAGGGTGGAACAAAGCACCGCGAATGAATAGTTCAGAACTATCGCCAAAATTAACGGAGTACTTACTAAGTCAGAATAGGCGAACAACCAGGATCCAGAACATCAACCTGCTTCTCTATTATTACCACCACAACTAACTACTGAACAAAATTTAGGCATTTTAAAAAGCTATATCAGACTGTTTATAATAAAAAGGATTATTAAAATATTACACAACAATCAAACTAGCCACAAAGTCTAACCAAATAATAGTTTTTCCTCAGGGCGACTGTTGTAAGTGTCAACTGTCGGTTAGCGGACATGACCTATTGAGCTATTGATTGATAACTTTTATCTCATTTCAGTGTAACCTCACAAAATGTAAAACAACTTCAACTCAAACCGTCAAGTCCCACAGTACGAACGCTTTAAGTAGTCAAACAGTCTTACTAAAAGATCAAGATTCCCAAACTACTACTAACAAATATACTTCGGTTCCAACGCCATCGAACTTCATATTTGGTCTCCGAGGTAGGAAAGATGACAAGCAGTTCATCTTGGAACTAACACAACCCGTAGATAAATAAATATTTGATGTCAAAAAGTGGTATAGAGAGTCAAAATGTTCGATTTTTCTATGGTACGAACTTAACTTTGGACGATATAGATGCCACCAATAAGCGACGTTTTTATTTTACATGAAGTTGTTTACAATCTGAAACTTTATAGTTAGAGTAGGTTTTTTGTATATTTTTTTAAATAATAGTATCAAATTTATTAATAAAAGAAGTGTATTTGTCAGTAACATGGATTTTTATTTGAGCTGCTAAATTTTCCTCTCACATTTCCAGAATTAAACTCTGCACTAAAATCCTGCAAATACACTGCCTCAGGCCCAGATGATCTCCCATATATATTTCTCTGTTCGTTCTACGTCTTAAGAAATTAAAACTATACAGCGAACTGCATAGTTGTGAGTAAAATTAGTTTGCACTGTTTCACAATAAAATAACAGTATCTATGTGACAAGGTCTCTTTGAGGATTAAAAAGCCGAAAAGATAAAAAAGCCATAAATCATTTCTAGTCTTGACCGGCTCACAAGCGAACCATTGCTTATTCTTATTGGTGCAATGTAGTTTCCGATTGGTCTATCCAAAATTTACTTGAATTGTTAGTCCACATGGACTGTGAACGTCCCAGGGTGGGCTTAGTTCATTTCTGTTACTTACGAGACATTGTGTTAGTATAGATGTTGCTGTGATTGACATTTTGTTTTATTGACTAAAACTATTTTGTTGGTAATAATCAAAATTATGGCTTTTTGGCGACCATTCGAAGAGGAAGATATTGTTATAAGCTCCGAACAATGAATATACTGGAAGAGTAAACAGACGAAGTTTTTTATGCCAATATAAACAATGTCAAAGTTTATTTATTTATTCTGCTTGATTCCACAGATGCTACCATGTCACAGTGAATATAATAAGTTGATTGATTGTTGTATATATAAAAGATGAATATTTAATTGTTAAAATTTTTTACCAAAGGTATTAAAATTTCAGAAAGTAGAGAGTAGGGATTTGAGAAAATGGACAGAAAGAAATTTGGTATGTTCTAGTCGCGATCTACGAAAAATATGATACAAAATATGTACAGGCAACTGAAATAAGAAAATAATGGGTCAAAGCATGGAGCTGTTGAAAGAATACATAATTGACAAAAGTTTCAAAAAGATCCATTATCACAGTTATCGGTAAAACAACTGCTATTCATCGGAAAAAGAGGGTACAGAAATCACTAGTGCGTCGGGATCCTGCAATAATGAAAAATCTTTCTGGACCGGTTCTGCTTCTGCTTACAGATTTCTTTATCTCTCCGACAAATTGTGAAACGGTGCAAATTAATTTTACTCACTATACATACTCCTATCTTGTATGGAGTCCCCTATGGGGGGGGGTCTGTTCCCATATTTCAATATTATACAGGGGGAGTTGTGAATTTTGACTGATACTTCTTTTGATCATAACTTTTGAACGGTAATTTCGATCTCTCCCATATTTTGGTAAAACGTTACACTACTATCACCTAATTAACTGATTTATAACTAGAAAGAAATCAGTACCGATCTTAAAAAATTAGTTCGTTTTGTTCATATGAAAAATTTCACCCCGTATATGGTTTTTCAAAACTCTAATAAGGATCTTACTAAGTACACAAATATACTACAAAAATGGCGTATTTATTTTTTCGTACAAAAATTACATTTTTAATAATTAGTAGTACCATAGCTCGTGCTGTGCATTTCAATGAATTGCCAATGGTTTCCATACAATGATACAATCGAGCCACAAATGAGTTTCGAACATTATGCAACATTTCTGGTGTTATTTGTCGACATTTGCAGATGTAAATCTTCCATAGATGGCTGAGTGGCATAAATTTTGGTTTTCAGATATCCCCATTAAAAAGTCTAGGGCGGTTAAATCGGATGACCTAGGTGGCCATACCAACATTGGGCCTCGTCTACCTATCCACCGAACAGGAAATGATTCGTTTAAAACCCGTCTTACATCGAGAACGTAGTGTGGGGCCCCCCATCTTGTTGAAACACTAGCAAAGCTTATTTTGACATGGTATCATCATTTTCTAGTATTCGTGTTATTCCGGAATCAATAGCTTGTAATTGTAGACAAGACTCACCATTTAAGTTTTTCTCAATGAAATATTTTTTGAGGAATTTGACTATGAAACTCCCCCATTACGTGTGGGTCATTTTCTGCCCAATTATGTTTGTACTCCACCATTTAATACAAATGAACATTCGTCGGAAAAGCAGATATTTGACAATAAAGCTGGGGAGTCGTGCAGTCGTTCACTCATCAATTCACAAAACTGTAGGCCCCGGTCGAAATAGTCTTCATTCAGATCTTGGACTAATTAAATTTTGTAAGGATGGAATTTGTGTTTATGTGAAATTCTGAAAACACTGATGCGAGAAACAACCACTGCACTAGAAATTTGTGATATTGACTGTTTGTCCTAAAACGGCAACTTCCATAACATCGTTGTTAACCCGGGATCGGTCGCACCTTTCTGAGTTACGTGAAACATCTTTATATTGGGAATAAAAATAATAAAAATAACAAGGGTTGTTAACAAATGATTATTGATACATTTTTTTAAAAAAAACAAAGTAAAAAGTTTATTTATTCATTGAAACATCACTTGAAACGGGTTTGTCTGCACAAGTACCACAAATAAATGTGGTAGAGGTGTTATGTCCTTGCATATTGGAACTCTGCAATCATTGCATTTATGTTGTGTGAACCAGGTGAACCTGTTTTTACGTTTCTGACAAAAACCACATCTTGGTTTTTCTTGCGGTTGTAGTTTTGATATTTTTTGTCTCAGATTCAACTCTTCTGTTTTTTCATCCATTATAACTGAAAAGAAAAAAAAGTGCTGTTTATTTACAATTTTATAATTTTTATTTTCACCTTATATTATATAATGATATTCGAATGAAAACTAAGCTACGCTACCTAATTCAATTTTATTTTGGAGTTAGTGAAAAAATAAAAATTAAAGTTAAAACAACCTGCAAACTTACATTTTGATTTAAATTTGGGAAACTGCTAAATAGGGCCAAACATAAATAAAACTAAATTAAACGAAACTAAACAAGAAACATTTATAAATAAATTTCGATAAAAATGATAATATGGATGAGTCATTAATGAAATGTTATACAGGGTGATGTTTTAGTATTATTCAAAACAGTGTGTACCTTTTGAAATCCGACACTACTACTACTAATTTAGTCAGGCGTACCTTGGCCAAGACAAACTCAAGCCAAGGTTCCGGCACTGAGGCCACTGGCGGGCCCATTGCCCATTGTGCCATTCCTGCTACTTATGCATCCATGAAGCCGAGTCCCTCGATGAAGGACTCAATCCTCTTCAGTGGATGTCTGCTTATGTCCCCAGAGGCCATAACAGGGACTCCGAAAATTCGCCGGCATAGCACAGCCCAATGTGGACTGGACATATGAGGAGAACATGGTCCGAGGTTTCGTCAGCCATGCCGCAACCTCTGCATAGGTGGCTTTCCTCTAAACCTAGGTTACAGAGGTGTTTTCTCAGAGAGCAGTGCCCTGTTAGGAGTCCTGCTATCTTTTTTAACCTACTCCTTGGTAGTTCTAGAGCAGCTCTAGCATGTTCATCCTCTCAATAGGAGTTTGGACTGCCTGAGACCCTGTGAGCCCTCCAGTGAGCAAGATGCTGGTTTCTCAGTCTCCTTACGGATTGATTGTTTAGTGAGGCCTTATGTTGGGCCCGGTCCGCCCTTTCATTGCCTTCAGAACCAGAGTTGGCCGGAATCCATTCTAAGCACACTGTGTTTCGCCTTGCTAGGTCAGCAAGGCGTTCACGACATTCAGCAGCAAACCCTGAGTTGATGGTATATCCACCGAAAGTGAAATCAAAACAAGGAATTTGTAACAATAGTATGCCAGTCCAGTATCTACACCAACATTACAGGGCCGCAGATACTTTCAGGTATGATTGATGATTATCCTCACTTTGTAATAGTTAAACTTTTAAAGTACAGAAGCGAAGTGGAAAGTAATATTAATGAAGATTTTATTAAATTATTATAAACTCAACATGGTGTAAAAACCAAACGAATGGACGAGATTTCTCTCTAAAAGATTTTTGTCGTCAAAAAGGTATAAGGATAGGATGACTACCTACCACATAATCTACAAGGAAATGGTACATCCGAACGAATGAATAGAGGAATTTTAGTATATCTACAGGCTTAACTTTAGGTAAGTGTCCCTCTTATAACCAGTAGTCATCAATGTGCTGTGCCTAGGATTCTGAATTGCTGTGCAATCGGCAAGTATGTATCTTCTTCTTGTTCCCAACTGTTTGTAGTCATTGATTACATTGAGGCGGATTCCACAAAAAGGTTCTGATCCCCAAAAAGTGTTTCAGTCGCCCTCTTTGCTAGTTCATCCGCTATTTCATTTCCTTCTATTTCAGTGTGTCCTGGAATCCACAGTAAGGTGACGATGCTGTTCTCGCCTAGTTCATTGAATTTGCCCAGGCTTCCCATACCATTTTGGAACTAATCACACAAGTTCTTTAATGGCTGTTTGACTATCCAACATGATGAAAAACCTTCAATATTAAACTGGGCTCACTTTTTGATAAATATATATATATATATATATATATATATATATCGGTTCCCCTTGTACCGTTAGGTGTCGGGGTTGCGGGTTCCGCAGTATATTTTCCATCTTTTCCTATCTTCTGCTATCTTCTTTGCTTCCGCCCAAGAAGTTCCTCTTTCCTTCAGTACGTCACCTATTTCTTGATTCCAGTTTTTCTTAGGTCTACCTATTTTCTTCTTTCCGTCCCAACCTGCCTCCCATATTTGCTTAACTATGTTATCTTCGTCCATTCTTGTCAAGTGTCCGAACCATCTTAGTTGAGTTTGCTCTATTTTTGATATTATAGGATCCACCTTAAGTCTAGCCCTAATTTCATCGTTTTTTTAATCTGTCTAGTTTCGTTACTCCTTCTATTTTTCTCAGTATTTTCATTTCCATTGCAATGATCTTTGATTTTAGTTTTTGGGTAAGTATCCATGATTCACTTCCATACGTTAAGGTACTCCTACACTAACTACTTTTCTATCCTTTCCGCATGCTTGTGATATTTCATCCATCACTTTGATAAATTCAGAACCAAATTACCCAAAACAAATCTACCCAAGTCAAGTATTCATAGTCATCTTACCAAGGACAAGTAAGCTGGTTAGACGTGCAAAGTTTTGCATTATAGTGGATTACAATACTGCAGGCTACTGTCTATATGGTACTATGAAATACTTGAAATCTTTAGCTCCAGAGATGTGACATTTGATGAAAACAAAACAAATTGTAAACAGGTGATGAAAAACACAAATAGTGATGATCAACAAATAGCATTACATACTGGTCCAGAAACTTAACTCATATGGCATTTGTGGTTCCATGCTGCAGTGGTTAAATAGCTACTTAATTGACAGAGCTCAACAGGTACGAGTAAATCATTTTTATTATGCATTTTCTGATACGGAAGTATCGCAAGGGTCTCACTTGGGTCCATTACTGTTTAATCTCTTTATCAACGATATTACCAACCGTTTTCATGAGAGCAACTCTTTTCTATTTGCAGATGACTTGAAATGTTTTAAAATTATTAACAATTGTGTAGGTTACTGCATTACTGCAAAAAGAACTAATAACTAACCTGTCTATTCGGTGCTTGTATAATAGCATGGATCTTAATACCAGTAAATGTCATGTAATTAGCTTTCATCACACACATACCATAGCATTTAATTATCACATTAGTGGTCAGTTGCTTGATACTGTCAGGCCCGGTTCTATCACCTCTGGTTAAGAGTTCTAGTTATGGTTAACAAGATCTGACAAGAGGTTTGCTGTTCTATGACCACTTGCTTCGCTATAGCCATAGGTTAAAGTTCTTTGACCAAAGGATAAAGTAACAGGCACTGAATGAATTAATGAATGAATTATTCTTTCCCCATGCCTCAACCTCGAAGACCAAAATTAATCCGAGAAAGGGTGAATTATTATGAAATTTTAAGTGACGATGTTTTTTATGAGGTTTCGTCTGAAGAAAGAAACTGTGCAAATTTTGTTGGAAACGATTCGAAGAGATATTCAATGTAGATACATGGTATTCTCTTACTGCATCTGTGCTTATTTTATAATATTTTTTGGTTAATACCAATACAGCATCAACTTCGGGTTTTTAAAAAGTTTTTCTCCTACTTTTCTTTTCTTTTATTTTTTGTTCTTCCATTATATAAACGAAAACAATCTGACAAAACAAGGTGCTTTGACATATAACCAAACTTTTATATGCAATTTTTAGGCGGAAAAGTCAAAGTTTGTACAATATCTTTATAATGGATAGTACATTTACGAAAACTATCGATGTTAAGTAACCACTAGTCAAAAGTAGCTAACGCATGATGATAGAACACATTTTTTTCTAACCTCAAGGTCAACACCTGACCAGTGGTTGACAAACTATCACTTTTGACCAGTGATGATAGAACCGGACCTTAATTAGATTAGGGTTTTGTGTGTCATAAGTGTACACATCAGTGATCTATGTAACTCACCTATTATTAGTGTCAAATGTCTGCATGACATACATGATCAAGCATCTAATAAAGTCAGTTGTCACCCAGTCATTGTCCTGTGTGTATCATTAATTTCACCAGTCCCCTTTACCAGTCCCCAACAAAAATAACACATTGAGAATCACTCTCGATAACTCTCTTAGCTTCAATTGTCACTTACTAATGCCATACAAAAATCAATGAAAACGTTGGGTTTATAAAAGTCCTTTACTTTTCGTTAGTTAGGTCTCATCTGGATTATTGCTCATCTGTTTGGTCTCCTCACTACTTCACTCTCATAAAGAGAATTGAACAAGTTATAATTTTTTTTTTCGATTTATAGCATTTAAGCTGAGTGCTTATCTAGATTACAATACGTGGCAGAATCAATTGGGCTCTCTTTCCCCGAGTGCCGCAGAAAACAAAAAGACCTATTATTGCTATTTAACATCTGCAACGGAATTTGTAACTGACCACAGCTTCTTAATAATATCTGCTTATTGTTGGTGCCACGTCGCTCAACTAGACAGGTGAGAACATTTAATGTGCCTTTCTATCGATACAATTATGCTTTCCACTCGTTCCTTCCTAGAGGCATGAGACTAGCAAATTCTCTTAATGATTTACAGATTATCAGTAACTCCATTAATAATTTTAAGAAACAACTGACTCAACTAAAAATTTGAATGTAACGTATGTAATTGTCATAGTTTTGTATTGTATTGCTGTTTCGCAAGACAAGGACCAAAACCCCGACGAAGACCAAGACTAAATGAACAAGACCAATACCAAGACTGAATATGCAAGACCAAGACTGAATACGCAAGATTTAACGTACAAAAAAATATTTTTAATATTATTTAAATATCCCTAGTAATAAAATAAATAATTTTGCTAGTTGATAATTGATGGTAAATTATTAGAAATTTATAACCACGATATCTTTAAAAGTAAAAAAAAATAAATAACAGGTAAAATGAACGAGACCAAGATTTTGTACGCAAGACAAGACCAATACCAGACGATTTGAGCAAGACCAAGACTATCCGAGTCTTGGTCTTGCTTTGCTCATCACTAGAGATCTTCTTGTCAAAGTTGCCAGTTGAACCAATTTGATTCAAGAAGACCTTCTTAAAGGAAATATCCATGTACTTATCACAAACTTTAATTTTTTTTTATTACTTGCTTACCACATCACTATGTTAATTTTATAATAATCTGTAATAATGATAGAGAGATGTTGCCCATTGCAATACCGCATACGGTGCGGTATTGATGTAGCGCTATTTTAATAACGGTCTACCTAAAATGTATTGGGAAATAAGAGCTATTGCCATAACTATAATTTAATAACGTAGCGCAGCGTTATGTAGGAAGTCACATAGCCTGTCTTTTTCTGTGTATACTTATAATTTAGAAAAAAAATCAAAAACCAAACAACCTTACTATTTGCATATTTGCATATTTAAAAAAAAAAGTGATGAAATAGGGATGAAGCTCTCGAAGCGGCGATCTTATAGCTGGAGCTAATGAAAATGATATTGAATATGTGATTTTGCACAATATATTTGGAGTGGAGCAAAACCAAAATAGAAGATCGCTAAGGCTCTATTATTGAATTCGATTTGGTAAATATGCAGAAATCCGATACGATTTGTTCTATTATGTCAACTGCGCAGGACAATTATGTGCCGTATTTACAATAACACTCAACGGTACGTAAGCGTAAATTACGCGGGATTTATAGTTTGACGTACTGTAGTACGATTTGTTCTATTATGTCAACTGCGCAGGACAATTAGGTGCCGTATTTACAATTACAGTCAACGGTACGTAAGCGTAAATTACGCGGGATTTATAGTTTGACGTACTGTAAACGTAGACCACTGTGAAAAGATCAACTATCAGAATTTAGGTACCTTGTTTATAAAGGAACGTAAGTGCATGACGTAACGTAAGGGGAACGGACTGGAACGGAAGAGTTGGCCAACTTTTATCTTTTTACAGTGCGTTCTTACGTCTGGCCAATCAAAGGAAATAATTTTGTGTGATGTCAGCGTGGCTATCAGCTGTCATTTAATGTTGTGTTTTTGAATGTATAATACAAAATTTAAAGCTCAAAACAACATAGGACACAGGATGTAGATGATTTGTATAATTTCTAGGTTAATTTGAATGTCGCGAGTACGTTACCTCTGCCCATTCGCAAAATTTCCGTTTCGTTTATTTATAAGTGCAACAATTTTTACATACCCTTCGTTACGTATCCAGTGCGTCTACGTGTGGTATACGTTTACAGTCCGTCAATCTATAAATACCGCTTAACGTTATTAGCGTTAGAGACGTAAAAAAGTGAATCGCGCATTTAATAAACGTCAAAATAGCGCAAACGTAATTACCGCAGACCATTTTTTAAGAAGCAATATCTCTCTAATCATTGTTTGTTTAATCGCCACCTGTGCAATTGGCCATAGTTACAGAGTACGTTAATGTGGTTAATGAAAATAAACAAAATTGAGCAGCTATCAATTTAGAAGCTGTAGAAATCTAGAAAAATATAAAGAATAAAATACTGGAAATTGACAAAAAAATGGATAAGATTAATTTTTTAGCCCATTTTACACGGAAATATGACAAAAAAACTGAGAATAAGTTTTTTTAAAAAAATACACATTCCCATATTTTTCAATTTATTTCGTTATTGTTTTATACAAAAATTAAATACTGACATTCTTCGATCTTTACAACAAACACTTAAGACATAAAAACAAATGAATGAATGTATATATACACATTGCGATAAGTATAATAATAATAATAATAATATTAATATTAATAATAGAAATAAATAAGCATTAATCTAATATTTGGAAATTAAAAATAAAAAAAATTGTATAAATAACTTATCACTCTCAACGTACGCTTATGCCTTTTTTTCTTACTAATACTGGGAATAATGCAAAAATGTTTACAGTAGTATTACATTACAACTTGAGGAACTTTGTCATTTATCCAGGTTCCACTGTTTTTCTCTCTTCCTCTTCGTTTCTAGATCCAGATATAATTCTTCCAGATCTTATTTTCTATCCACATGAACGTAATCTACCAAAAAATTACAGTTTTGTTTATTTGTTTACAACATCCTTGATAGGTAATGTTTCTGGTTTTCCTTAATTATTATTGGATTCTTCGTATTGACGTCAATACCTAACCATATTACTGTAAACATCTATACAACCAAATTACAAAGTTAGCAACAATTTGGAAATTATCAAGTTTGTTAAGGCTACAAATTATTTTGTTCAATTTGGCAACATGGTTTTACTTAAATATCGAAATTAAGTCTTAACAATGCATTTTTGGTATTAACCATTGAACATGCACAGATTTAATTCTATAAAAATTCACCCTTATACATTTCCAAGACACTTCTTATATAATATTCACTAAACCTGTCAGTTTACTAGTAGGGAGTATTTAGCAATTGCTCGTTGTAGCTTAGTTAATTTAATTTTTACGAGGTACATTCAATAATGTGATAATTAAATTATATCAACCTGTTTTGATTATTTTATGGAACACATGGTGTAAATTTTATCATTTGGAAATGAATAGAAAATGTAAACTATTTGCAGACAAAATTTTTGCACTTTATAAAATCATTTATAGCCGTACTAAGCCTGTTTAACTAAACTTGTTTAGATACTTAAACGCCCTTAATGTTTCGTTGGTATGTTCTGAACGAAGTTTGACAACTTCGAGAAATTTGGAAACTTTTTTGTGTGAAAAATGTTCGTTGGTTACAATCCTTGACGTTATTTGAATTTTGAGTACTCACATTTATTGTTACGGACGTGGCGTATTTCATTGATAAAACATTGTCTCCATGGATAAAACGTACAACAGTTTAAATAATTAAAATTAACATCCTTTTCTTGACAGTCAGTACTAATTTAAAACACAAAAAAACTAACATTTTATGATAATATTAGGTATTTGTACAATAACGGTTAATTTACGTTGTACCAACATCGTTCAGTGCTGAACTGAGGATCACTGTTCAGTTCAGATGAACGGAAAGGCTTTGACCGATCAACATCATTTTGTGATATTTGAACCTATATACCCTATCAACAAAAGTGAACAATACACCAAATAAACGTTCAAAACATGGATTTTTTAGAAGAATTAACTGATGATGAAGACTTTTTAGAACTTATACATCTTATATGAAAGACTCCCAAAAACTTATAGGGAACGCCTAAGCAATTTTATGAGATGGAATGATCGAGAATTTAAATCACTACTCAGGTTGTCAAAGAAAGCAGTAAGCTATATAGTAGATGTAATCGCCGAAAATATTTCCTCTAAGACGGATAGGTCTTTTTGCATTCAACTAAGTTTTTGTATTTTTTCTCTAAACAAATCAGTGCATTTTCTTCTGCAGCAGTAAATTTTGTAGATCTAACAAATTTTTTAGAGCTTTCCATTATTTTAACGTGAACTTTCGCCACAACACAAAATAGTTCTAGACAGCCTTCAAATCACAATTCTCAAATATATAATTAAAGCATGCTGGCAACTCATAAAACTATAAAAATAAGCAAGTTTTTGGAATTCTAGAGAACTTTACCATTTCAGGATATCCTCCCTGACAAAAATATATAAATTGAACGTTTAATAGAACCGAGTTCAATTTTCACTGGTGCAACCAATTTGTTCTTGAAGCATGATCACCAGTGACGTGCGATTCAGTAGAACCATTTGTGAACTTTGTTTGGTACAACCTAACCCTAATGAATGATTTTGTGCAGATTAATATAGGTTGAAAACGCACGGTCGAAGGAAAAAAAGTGTGTTTGTCAGCTCCAACACATGACTGGAGTTTACTTTAAAGGCAAAAATAGTGGCCCTACCAATAATAATGATTCCTGTTCATATAAAAATGTCACAATATCACAAATAAAAAAAATTATCGCCGTATCCAGGACTCGAACCCTACGCCTACAATTAATAATTTTCGCAGCCAAACCGCTATAACACTCGGCTACGAAGACATAATAATGTATCAATAAAGCTGTTGTGTATAGACCATGATGTATGACAAAACTAAAAAAGTGACGTTTTATCACATAATTAAGGGAATTAATAAGTATTATTTTCATTTAATTAAAATGATATTCATAGGTAATCTCCAAGTGAAAGATGCACAAAGGAACGTAACGTTGTACTTTTAGTTAAAACTCGATTTTACTCCTTATACATTTTCATACCGCGGGCTAAATATCAAAATCGTTTCTTAAGGATGTAATCCTACAATATTGGGTAATTAAGATATAGAAATATAATTGACGGTGCATACCAGTTCAAAATATGAAAACTAGTTAAATACTTAAACGAGTTCAAGTGTAAACGGTACATACGGCCATTTAGGTACTAATATTACCTATTACAAGACAAAATATAAAAAATAAACATTCTCAATAGTTGTCGATTTTATGATATAAAATATAAATATATTCAGAATAGTTTGAGTATTAAAAAAACGACCATCTGAACAAAAGAAACTAGTGGAGATTTGTGGAAAGTAATGAAATATGAAGCGGCTATTTTCAGCCAATTATTCATTATTTATTTTTTCGAATAGCCGTTTTTTTTAAGGAAGATATTTTTTATAAAACCGACTGAAAAATAGATATAAGTATGTAAAAATGTAGAAAAATATCTCGTATCGTATATTTATAGGGCCGTTTTGGCACAGGGCAAGAAAAGATTTTTCTTATTGCTTTATAAAAAATATATAAATAAATATATATATATATATGTCATTGTGTATGGTTTACTAATTTACTTTCTAAAAATACTCTTACCAGCAATATTAATCTAATTTTTCAAATCTGCCATCGTCTCATATTTCGATAGACGGGGGAAACACAATAATTTCCAATTTTAAAATAAAATTATATTTCCATTGCTAAGTAATACTGGAATCTAAAAACTTAGCCAAGTACACCATTAATTAATTGGTAATATGTCCAATAAAAGATATAAAACAATTTTTCAATTCCACCATTAGTAGCTGATATACATTTGAAAATGACAACTTTTCATATTCCCCTGTTTACACGTGTAAAATTGCCGGTAAGTGTATCTAAAATATTATATTTTACACTTCGTTCTCACATCCATTCTTTCATAAATTTAAGGATACAAAAATATAGACATAAAAATACAAAAGCAAATTCCAAATTCGTGTAAAAATGTAAATATGTCTTTTTACAAGTCGTACTATTTACAAACATTTCTTAGATTCATATCAACAAACCCACTCGTCATATTTTAAGAAACCAAATACGAGGGTCATTGGAAAAATTGTTCACCTATATCGTACACAGCCAAAATCAGTATCTTATTATTTTGCAATCATAGATCAACAATTGTCCAGACCCCACGTAATTAAGCAATTTGATTTTCAAAATTTCGGTTGGATCAACAACTAGTTTCTAAAGGTACAATCTTAGTAGTTCCATTCGTTATGACGCTGTTTGTGTTGGTAAGAGTATCTCCCATAGATGGTGGACCTTGAGAACTAGTAGAATGATGATTGGTGGTACCTGCAGTTCCATTCTGTCTGTGTTTTCTCAGGCACCAGAATCTTTTTACCGCCGACAGTACCTAAAACATTAAAACATGTTTTAAATTTTTTATCTCAAAAAGTAACGCATTGTATTGTCGTTACTTTTGCTTCCATGTAATGCGTCACATATTTGTTACCGTTACTTGCTTTAAAAAGAAACGAATTATGCGTTACTAAAAATTAACTCCTAATAGGCATGATGACAGTCACCAAGAATAACTGAAATAATCACTTGAAATAACTGTATAGATTATAAAGCAATGTCCTATTTTTACATTACAATTGTACAATTGTGATTATGTAAATACAAAATGACAATACGCCATATTACCTGAAACATCGATCACAAACGTGTGACGTCAACCTTTTGTATATCGTTTGAACTTTTATCGTACTTTCTGGTTTTGTATCGCTTATGATATTTACTCGTAATCGAAAAGAAAATTTAATTTGCAGACTGAAATATTTTTGAAGTATTTACGTATGTGTGATTTCATACAGGCACCATTACTATTCTAGCGTTTTAGTGCGAAATTTGAATTGTATTTTAAAAACCTAAATTTCTCTTTTACAACCCGTTTTTTGGATAAAGCTTATGCGTACAAACATCGTGGAGCAATCAGTCATCATGCCTATTTGCAGTAACGCCTTACTTTTTTAGCACTGCGTTATTTTAAAAGTAACTAAATTCTTAAAACAGTGTTATGTTGGTACACGGAAGCTAGTGACCAAATCTAATAACCCTATGCACATCAATTTGCTGACAATGCAAATACACTCACCGGCAAAAAAACTCGGCCGCCTAAAATTTTGCTGAAGTTCGTTGTCCAAGAACATTCGTAATTTTTCATCGATTTCAATTGTTCTACGCCAAATTAGATACATTCTTTTGTATTAAAGCAAACTCCAGAAAAAATTTCCAAAAATGTTTATAACTTATTTATACAGGGTGAAAAAAAACCATGTATTTGTAGCCTAATTTTATAACACCCTGTGAAACAGTTTGGGAAATTTGTAGAGTTAACGCTTAGTGAATTACAAAGACCATCCTTCTCGCCATGTTTCAGTTTTTATTTCATCTTGATATCTTGGTTTCTTTTGAAGAAACACGTATCCAAATAAAAGCCTGGAATTGTTTTGGGGAAAAAATTTAATTTGTAATGTTTTTATATACAACAGTAATTTGAAACAACAAGAATAACGTAATTGAAATGTTTCAATATTTTGTATGCCCACCTCTAGTGGAAATAACTGCACTCAATCGCCGAGACATCGAATTCAGCTTGCAACGCAAAACGCAGCTCGTCAAGTGTTTCAGATAGTATATATAGGACGACGACGAATGTTTCTTTGAATTTCATCCCAGAGATGTTCAATCGGATTCAGATCCGGGCTACATGCAGGCCATTCTAATCATTGAATATCAACCTCATCCAAATATTGCTTTACAAAATTTGCATTGTCGTGCATTAATAGAAAGTCATCTCCAACAAATGGAGTATAAGGAACTACAGCTTCCAGAAGAACGTCTTCTATGTAACGTTGAGCATTTAGAGCTCCGGTTTCAAAAAAATAATAATTCGGTACGTGCATGCTGCTCTTATCTCTGCGATTGCGTGCAGTTATTGGATATTAAAACATTACAAATAAATTTTTTCCCCAAAACAATTCCAGGCTTTTATTTGAATACGTGTATCTTCAAAAGAAATCAAGATATCAAAGTGAAATAGAAACTGAAAGATGGAGAGAAGGATAGTCTTTGTAATTAACTAAGCGTTAAGTCTACAAATTTCCCGAACTGTTCCAAAGGATGTTAAAAAATTGAACTACAAATACATGGTTTGTTTTCAACCTGTATAAATAAGCTATTAACATTTTTGGAAAACTTTTCAGGAGTTTGTTTTAATACCAAAGAATGTATCTACAATTTGGCGTAGAAACGATTGAAATCGATGAAAAATTACGAAAGTTCTTGGACAACGAACAAAATTTTAGGGGGCCGAGTTTTTTTTTGCCGGTGAGTGATTATACAGTATACAGCGTATAACAAAAAGGTGTATAATAAATTTAATAGTGTCCAGGGTCAAAAATAAGTTTAATTAAGTTTACTTGCTTATATAAAAAATTGATGGTAAAAAAATTACAGCACGTTAAAGTAGAATTTCAGAAGTGTTTTTTTTTACTCTACAACGAGTCAATATATTCTTATGAAAATATGAATATGGGATTATTGGGATGTTAGTATATACCTATGTATATATTGACCAAAAAAGGTAACGCGTGTTACTTTTGCGGGAACAATTCTTTGAAACTTTACTGTCTTCTAGTATATATTCGTGAATTGTTTGGTTTAGACGATACAGCTAGCTGTTCAGATGGTATTTAATAGTATATTGTGTCACAAGGGCAGAAAATGAGCTTTAACAGCCCGAGACTATTAAGGCGGAATCCCACGGCGCGTGATTGGCGAACCTGGCTTGTGGCTCGTCCGGGATCGGCTTGTTGATCGGGGATTGGCAAGTTGATGCCATCCCACGACATGTGTGAGGCTATCCGTGGTCGTTGGAACGATTTGAAGTATACAATCCGAACCTGAAAAAAGCAGGTTCGCGTTCGTTTGACTCGTGCCAAATTTACCGACAAGAAGCGGGAAAGTTCAAGCCACGCGAAAAATTACGAGCATGCCTGCACCCAAGACGCGTGGCTCGGCTAGTTCCGAGCCAGGTTCGCCAAACCACACGCCGTGGGATTCCGCCTTTAGATCCACGAGCGAGCGTAGCGAAGCAAGGGAAGCTGATAGTTAAGGACTGCTAAAGCGTTTCCTTCATGTGTGACATACAACTGTTTTTCGCCTACCGAATAAACCAAAAAATAGGAAAATATAACAAAAAACGGAGGAGGGCTGTTACCAAACCTGAAAGCTGTAAGGGAACATCCAGTCTATACGCTATTTTTTGCACGATCAGTTTTTTTTCGCTCCAAGTAGTTCCATACCAAGTGAAGCTTCGTTGATTTCCAATAACATAGATCAAGAAGTACATCACCCACAAAGTAAAATGCCTTTTATTTTTAATAATAAAATTATGCTTCAAACTGTTCTATTAATTTTAATATGCATTAATTTAAAGTTAAATTGATTTGTTTATTTTAATATTCTGCTATATGGTTTTACGTTATTTTTTAATTTTGAATAGTTTTTGCAAAAATCCCAAATTTTTACTTATTAAAAGGCCCGGGGGCCGTAAGTAAGTTACTAGGGTCGTATTTACAACCTACTTCTATGGTAACAATGTTGGTAAATTAAAAAAAAATCAATCATTTGAACATTTTGAAATTTTACCATTTTCATTAAATGTTATGTCGAACATTGGTCTAGAAATAAAGTTATGTGAATACGAAGATGCTGATTAAAGCTACAAAATGTACGTATTCAGAGATATAATAAATAAAATAGTTACCTGCGGTTGACATCCTACTACAATAAAGATGAACACTCCATGTAAACTGTTGATTAAATCAGTGACATACCAAATTTCTTGAGGACCCCCTGCGACGAACGAAATCAAGTCCGCCATCCAAGTTACTCCCATGACAACCACCAGCTTCAAACACACTCTTCCTAATGCAGCCCTGTAAAAATTAGTAGTTTTACATATTTTATATAAAGGATTATGATCATTTCAGATAGTGAAGCAGCCATTAAATCACTGAGTTCTTGTGTAATCAATTCCAAAATGGTATGGGAATGCCTAGGCAAACTCAATGAACTGGACAACAGCAACATCCTTCATCTCACTGTGGGTTCCAGGATACAGTGCCATAAAAGGAAATTAAATAACATATGAACTAGCAAAGAGGTGGCTGAAACACCCTTTTGGGGGCCGGAATCCTTTTGCGATACCAGCTCCAATTAATATTGGAAGAAATAAGCACCGAGAACTAAACGATCTAGTGTGCCCCTTATTTCTACTTAGATCCTGAGGAAAGTCTCAGAGACTGGTAGCTTCTTTAGACGTATTTCCCGGAGGAATTTTAGGATATCTGCAGTATTAAGTTTAGGCAAGTGTCCCTCTTCTATCCAGTAGTCACCAAGGTGTCCAAAGTGACTCTGTGACTCTGAATTGCTGTCCAATCGGCAAGTATGTAGATGGAGGTTTCTTCTTCATACCACAGGATCTACATTCTTGTTCCTCTAATATTTTGAGCTTTTTCGGATGCCCAGGCGGCAATGGCCCCTTAGGACACCTCTTAAAACAATTTAGTGCAGTTTTACTCTGACTCAGGCATTAATTTGATCTCAACAGGTTTGCAAATAAATAAATTTGATAGTGAATTACTACCTTTTCCTGCTGGTTTATAACTTTCGAAGGACCATATCTTTTGAAATGAAAATACTCGAAACCATAGTTTTTTATACGTTTAATAACTACAGGATCACAACACAAAACTGAATTTCACAATTGTTGTTATGTAACATAACATAACATCGTAACATTTATTGTTTAAATAAACAATTATTAAACTTATCTCTAAGCTCTACATTGAAAAGCTTGAACAACGTACATAAAAAAAAACAATAGTTAACCTCTCTAGTTACATGTGTTCTAGAAAAAACCGTTGAAGCACACCGACAGGGTAGGGAGCTTTTTCTGCGTGGCGACTCGTAGTGACCAAAAATGTAATTATTGTTTTTACTCGCCAAGTGATATACGAGGTGCGTCCATAAATTAACTAGTTATAGAAAATGCAACATTCTCCCCCCCTTGAAGTAAAAGCTTCAACATTCTGCCTCAAAGGGCAATGGACATAATTTTGTAATTGGACGAGTAAATAAACCGTCTTTTGACATTACCCTGGCCACTCGGACCTTTTTATCTCTTCCAGGCAAAACCTCAACAACTCGGGCTAAAGGCCATTTCAATGGCGGAATATTCTCTTCCTTTAACAAAACCATACTATTTTCGGTTATATTTGGATTTGTTTTAAACCACTTTGGCCTACATTGCAAACGTGTCAAATATTCGGTAGACCATCTTTTCCAGAAATTTTGTTTAATTTTGCAGCACAACTGCCAAAAATTCAACCTGTTAATAGGCATGTTAGATACATCGGCTTCTGGAAGAGATGTCAATGGTTCCCCTATTAAAAAGTGTCCCGGAGTTAAACAGTTAAAGTCACCAGCATCAGCCGATAGAGGGCATAAAGGTCTGGAATTTAATATTGCCTCAATTTCGGCTAGCACTGTTATCATCTCCTCAAATGTCAACATTAAATTACCCACAATTCTACGCAAATGAAATTTCGTTGACTTTATTCCGGCTTCCCATAGTCCTCCCCAGTGAGGACTTGCTGGTGGAATAAAACACCATTTGATTTCACGATTAACTAAAAAGCTATGTATTTCATTCAAGTTATTACGTTCTTTAAAAAATAAATAAACATCTCGAAGTAAATTATTTGCCCCCTGAAAATTTGTTGCATTATCACTATATATTATGCAAGGTTGGCCTCTTCTACCAATGAAACGCTTCAAAGTGTGTATAAAAGAATCTGTACTCAAGCTACTTACTAACTCCAAGTGAATGGCTTTAGTCACCATACATACAAACAAGGCAATGTAAGCCTTACTAGTCGTGGATCCTCGGAGTCTAGATTGACGAATTATCAACGGACCACCAAAATCAATCCCTATTTTTGAAAAAGGTCGAGTAACAGACACTCTATCAGTTGGAAGAGATCCCATTAATTGAGTAGAAGTTTGTGCCTTAAGTTTACAGCATATAACGCATTTTTTAATAACATGTTTAACTTCTACAATACCATGAATAATCCAATATTTTAGCCTTAAGTTGGCTAATACCGTTTGTGGACCAGCATGATAAAGCTTTAGATGTTCTAACTTAATAATTAATTTAACCACACTATGTTTAGCCGGCAAAAGCACTGGGTATTTTTGATCATAATCAATGTCTGCCCTAGCAAGTCTACCATTGATTCTTAAGACCCCATTCTTATCCAAAAACGGATTTAAGGTCTTTAAGCTACTATCCTTGAAATCATATTCTTTATTTGAACTTAAGCAATCAATTTCCTTTTTAAATGCTTGTAATTGAATAAGCTCAATTATTAGTAGTAGTGACCGTTTAAGTTCGTCTAACGTCAAAACGCTAGATCCCCTTTCCCTTTTTATAAATCTAAGACAATAGGCCACTGTTCTTCTAAGGCGATTAAAATTAGAAAACCTGGTCCAATCTATCACCGACTCAATTATAGTTTCCAGTAAAACAACTTTCCTTTGTTCAGGCAAACCTTCAACTTTAAACCCTGATTCCTTAGAAAAATTGGCATTAGGATCCAACAAAAATTTCGGCCCCTGCCACCACAAACTATTAGCTAATATTTCGGAGGGAGACATTCCTCTCGATACATAATCTGCAGGATTATTTTCCGATTTTATATGCTTCCAAATGTTATTGGTTGTGAGTTCTTGTATTTCTGCAACCCTGTTGGCAACAAACGTTGTCCAACGTGTTGGTGAAGCATTCAACCAGGACAGAACGATACTTGAATCTGTCCACAAAACCGTAATATTAAACTTGAGGTTTATGAACGATAAAACCTTGTGAACCAGTCTTGAGAGCAATAAAGCTCCACACAGTTCTAGACGTGGCAGACTCACTGTTTTTAACGGGGCTATGCGTGATTTGGAACAAAGAAGATTGCAAGTAACTGATCCATCAGCGTAGATAGCTCTTAAGTAAACGCAAGCTCCATACGCTGTCAACGAAGCGTCCGAGAAGCCATGAAGTTGTAGCTCGACTATATTTTTATCGGAAAACACCCACCTAGAAATTTCTAAATGACGTAATTGAGTTAAATTATCAGAAAACCTTAACCATTTTTGCAAAATATGAGTAGGAAGTTCTTCATCCCAATCTAATTTATTTGACCAAATTTCTTGCATAAGAATTTTGGCGATCACTACTACTGGTCCGACAAGGCCCATCGGATCGAACATCTGAGAAATCTTTGACAAAACTAAACGTTTGGTATACCTTTGAGAAACTTCCTTTTCAGAATTGGGGATTGAAATTTTAAATACATCTTTTCCTGGCATCCAGGTAATCCCAAGAACCTTATTAGAATAATTTTCATCGTGAACATGAATTTCGTTTTTCATTTCTTCACCCAGTCCAGATTCTAAAATTGATATATCATTTGAACTCCACTTATGTAGCATAAACCCTCCTGAGCCTAACAAACGTATTAATTGCTCTTTTAATTCCACCGCCTCTTCCCAAGAATTTGCTCCACTTAAAACATCATCAACGTAACATTGATGTGTTAACGATTTAGACGCGAGAGGAAAATTTAATGCTTCATCCGAGGCTAATTTACTTAAGCATCTGGTAGCTAGAAATGGAGCTGATTTTGTCCCGTATGTGACAGTCTGCAGCTCAATAATTTTTAAGGGTTCCTCAGGGCTATCCCTCCAAACAATATTTTGTAAGAAACGCTGATCCGGAGTAAGCTGTATCATCCTGTACATCTTTTTAATATCTGCAACCAAAACATACTGAAAAGTTCTAAACCTACCTAATATTTCAAACAGCTCTGGCTGAACCTGATATCCTTTGAGCAAAATGTCATTCAAAGATAGCCCTGACGAAGTTTTACTTGAGGCATCAAACACCACCCTCAATTTGGTCGATGCAGCATCGTCCCGAACAACACAATGATGTGGTAAAAACACTCTTTTGTTCAAATCATTGGCACCTGGATCAACAATTTTACCATGGCCTAAATCAATATACTCCTTAATGAAGTCTTTATATTGCAAATATAACTCTGGATGTCTCTTGAACCTACTCTCTAATGACTGAAATCTTTTACAAGCTAGTTCAAAGGAATTCCCTAGTTTCGAATAATCATCTTCATTGCGCATTAGTAAACAAACCTGAAAAGCCCCATTTGGTTGTCTTTTGCAAGATTCCAAAAATATCTGTTCAGACAACCTATCATCGGACGACAAAAATTTTGTATTACTAATCTCTTCAAGTTGCCAAAACCTTAGAATCAAATCACCGACATCTGGAATCTCAGAATGACTGAATAAGTTTATACTTTCATTACCTCCTGTATTGTTAGCAAATGTTGACGAGCAAACACATCCATTTTTAAAGGATGCCACTGGAGCAGACCCACACATCAACCAACCCAGTTTAGTATTTTGGAGTACCGGTAACTGTGATCCCAACCTAATAATTTCAGGAACAACAAGTTGGAAATAAACATCAGCCGAAAGCAGAATATCAATCTCAGAAGGTTTGTAATAAAAAGGGTCAGCCAAAGTTACATTGGCTGGAATAAAAATCTTATCGGTATCTACTGGTATATGAGGTAGATTACAAGTAATTGTTTTCAAAACTATAAACTGAGCACAGAATGTATGATCATTCACATTAGATTTTACTGTTAAATTGACTAACTTGTCACATTGCATGCTACTATTTCCAATTCCACCAATTTTGAACATTGTTGATGACCACTTTACATTTTTTAATTTTCTAAACAAGTTTTCTGTAATAAAATTGTTTTGGGAACCTGAATCTAGAAGTGCCCGTGCCTCTATTTTCGACCCATCCTCCATTATTAAATGAACCCTCGCGGTGGCTAGTAATATTTGAGTTTCTGCTGGGCCTGTATTTGCTATTGCAGTTTGAAATACTGTATCCCTATCAACAGCCACTCCCATATCTCTTCCATGAGATATACCCAAAAAATGTTCATTAGAAATTCCTAATAAAGTACCCTGAGACAAATCCCTATCATGTTCTCGAACATCCCTTTGAACAATATCCCCACTTATATTATTATTATCAACTTGTCCCTGACCCTGAGTTTTGTTTTGACTTATATTTTTCCCTTGAATATTATTTTCATGTAACAATGTATGATGTCTTCTTTGACATTTATCGCATCCCTTTGATTTACATTGTGTAACACCATGTCCCTTTCCCATGCAATTAAAACACAACCTGTTATTTTGTATAAATTGCCTTTTTTCAGGTAGCTGCAAATTGGAAAATTTAAAACATTTACTTATTATGTGGCCTTCTCTTTTACAAAAACCACAATTTGATTTAATTTCATGTTTCTGTTGCTCACTTACCAAAAATGTTTTATTATGTTTTTCCTTTCCCCCCAGATGCATTCCCTTTAAACTATCAATTTCAATATTTTCTAAAGCTACACACCTATTCTCCAGAAATTGAAGAAAATTATCAAGAGTTGGCAACAGCACCACATCACTAGATGCCACATTCCTTTCAAGCTCATATGCCTTGTGAGTTTGAAAATCTAATTTTTGTGAAAACAAAAATACCAAAAGGACATCCCACTCTTTTATTGGCAATTTTAAAGCTTTTAAAGAATTTATGTGTTGTCTAACATGGGTTAAGAATGATCTCAGCTGTTTTCCTGACCCCTTAGTGATAACTGGTGTATCCAACATACCTTTCAAATGCGAATTTATAACCACTAACTTGTTATCATACCGGTTCTTTAAAATCTCAACTGCATTTATATAATTGTCATTCGTCAAAGGTAAATTGTTTATTAAATTTAGAGCTTCCCCTGACAAAGCTCCTTTTAAATAGAGAAACTTTTGCACATTATCTAATGATGAATTATTGTCAATTATTGCTTTGAATAAATCTATAAACGTTTGCCAATCCTCAATTTTTCCTGAAAAAGATGGTGTACTTAAACTTGGCAACCGCGCATTGCTTTGATAATTAATTACCCCAGGCGAATGTTGCAAATTCTCCGAATCTGAACTAATGCTTAAATTGTCTTTGGATTTTATTTTAGTTTTAATTTTTGACCAAGTTGTCAGGTATTTGATTTCTATTTCCTCCCGGTCAGTGCTTTCAACCTCCTCAAGTTCTTCTATTTGTGATTGAATTTTACAATAATCTTCATATTTATTTTGCAAAAAGATTTCCCTAGTCTCAAATTCGCTTAAATCTACTGTTAAAGAATTTTCATTTGTATTAACAAAATTTTGAATCCTAGAAATAGCACTTTTGATAACAGTTCTTTGTTTTTTAAGTCCTTCCATTTTTTTTTTAACATAAATTCACTACTTAATCTTATATTTATCTAAAATTACACAACAGTATCAAATTATTTCAACAACTGGATCAAATGTCACCCTTTTCCATAGATATAATAACTTAACATGGATGCGCCTTAGAAAGAGACATCATGGGACCAGAGCAACCAGACAAAGACAGATATAGAGGAGTGGCAAAAAGAGCGTGAAACATAGGTGAAAGAATTGTGAATTGTGAGTTTTGGATTATTTTGTACTCCTTAAATGATAAATTAATATCGCAAATTCAAAATATATTCGTGTGTACATTATATTGAATATAAAATGGTGAAATCTTTATTTATTTATTTATGTTTAGAAAATAAATAATTACGTTTGCAAAATTTATTTTAATCCATTCCCAAGCCAAACTTCCTAATAAACTATAGATAGACAAAATTAATTTCAATTTTGTATGTATTTTCCATTGCTGGCTCGCGCTTTTTGCCACCCTTCTATCTCCATCTCTCTCACACTGCTAGTGCGACACACGATAATATGAGCTGAATAGTGACAAGGCGCATCCATGTTAAGTTATTATATCTATGCCCTTTTCCCATATACAATACAATGAAATGTATAAAAATATTTCTAAACAATCTTTTGCATAAAGCCGCTCAACAAAATTTATTTACTATTATTTACCCTTAAAACTAGACAGTTTTAATAACTTATAATAACCCAAATTGTGACCCACATTAAATTGAATATTTACCGTTTTTGACTTTAAAATTGTTCCACATACATTTATAGAAATAACCCTTTGTTTGCCAGCCAACCAACTTCCTTTTTAGGCCGGTTCACAAATAATAAAGTAATAAAGAAAGATCTGACCTCTATGTCTCCTTGCATTTGAATGCACCCATTACCATAATTTTTCAAATCCAATATCCCAATTCATTTCAATCCTGTGCAAATTGTACCAATCCGGCTCGTTTAGACCATAAATGATAGTGAATTACTACCTTTTCCTGCTGGTTTATAACTTTCGAAGGACCATATCTTTTGAAATGAAAATACTCGAAACCATAGTTTTTTATACGTTTAATAACTACAGGATCACAACACAAAACTGAATTTCACAATTGTTGTTATGTAACATAACATAACATCGTAACATTTATTGTTTAAATAAACAATTATTAAACTTATCTCTAAGCTCTACATTGAAAAGCTTGAACAACGTACATAAAAAAAAACAATAGTTAACCTCTCTAGTTACATGTGTTCTAGAAAAAACCGTTGAAGCACACCGACAGGGTAGGGAGCTTTTTCTGCGTGGCGACTCGTAGTGACCAAAAATGTAATTATTGTTTTTACTCGCCAAGTGATATACGAGGTGCGTCCATAAATTAACTAGTTATAGAAAATGCAACAAAATTGATTGCAAAAACTACCAAGTTTAACTGGTTCCTCTTTAGATACGGGTTGTTATCTTTCAAGAAAATCCGAGATTATATTTATTGGAAACGAACTATCAACCATCAAGTTTAATAGTACGACATTCCAGTACTATTTTTTTTTTCCTTTTTGCTACACTACAAGGACGAAGTTTACAAAAAATATTTAACTAACCCGCAACTGGTACCAGTTTTAAGATGAAAGATATGTTAATTTGTTATGATTCAGCTGCTGTTATTAAAAATCATGGGTACTTAAAGTACCTCCAAGCACTGTCAGATTATATCCTTTCGTTTAATGTTAGATCAATTGACTGTTGGATATAAAGAAAAATGTTAATTTTTGATATAACACCGTTCCAAAAAAGCCGATTAACGCCCATCTTTAGTTTGACTTGTTCAAAAGCCTACTGGGTGTTTATAATTAGTACTCGTTTTTGGAGGGAAAATATTTGCATTTTATTGCTCCTATGCACGAATTTTTATTTCGATTTTATTCTTACCTCTCAGTAGTCGATTTGACGAGTTCTCTTTTCCATAAACCACAAGTAAGTTCCCTGGCCGTGAGACAGAATAGCAGCAAATTAATAAACAATAAGGTGCCAACTGGGCCGAAAAAAAAAGTCAGTTTTTCAATGTCACCTGTAACAAAAAAAAGTAATCGTTTTGATCTTGTAAAACTATTAGGTATTTAGAATTGTTTTAGAATCAAATTAAACATAGCAACAATAGAATTATGCAGTTCCAGAATTCAGAAAAGAACGAGTTATCTCAAACCCGATTTTCCCATGACTATTTATAGTCCAATCAATTTGTCGGAGCCCGTATGTTAAAATGGAACGAATAATTGTAAACAGCAAAAAAAATATGGACACATAGGTCGTGCGATTTCAAAAAAGATAGCGTTTAGTGCAGCAGCAAATTCAATCGTGAACATGTGCAAAAAATTCACAAAATTGCAAAAATAGTATATTATGCAATGAGCACAAAATGATACCCATTTTGTTGCGAGTTGCATACTATACTTTTTCTATGACAACATATCGTTCACGTTTAAGACATTCATACATTGCAAAAACTTTGAAAGAAATAAACTAATAATATTTCATTATTCCGAATTCGCCGCCAATGGGCTTTATTTCAGAATTAAAATGTAAATTGAAGAAATAGGTATGTCAAATCTAATCAATATCACTATCAGTTTCCATTATAATTAATAGTTTTTATAGAAAACAACTATGAAATTACTCGTTACCTACTAAAACTTTGACAGAATCGATCTGCTGACATTTCATCAATTTCTCGCTGGACGTCATAATTTGACAAGCCGTAGTCGTCGTGATTTTAGAGTGAACCTAGACCTAACACGAAATATTCCATTTCGCATTTGTTGCTTAGCAGCCGATGCAAAAATGAAATTCTGTACAAAATGTGCTTGTTTATGATTGAAGTTACGGATATAAAATGAACATTTATCGAGGTTGTCGTAGAAAAACGGTTTTTTGCGTTTAAAAAAACTACAACTCCTAAAAGAAAAAGTTAAATGAGAATGTTGTAGATATTGAAAATACCTATCATTTAACCTTTGGTTGATGACAATCGGTTCATAATTTTCCGAGAAAAACGGAAAATTCTCCGAAAATACCGTTTTTTATTTTTTGTAATAAAAAATTTATTTTTTAATCAATCCACTTGAAACTTTGTAAAAATGCAGATGTAAGTAAGCCAAAAATCATGCTTTTTTCAAAAAGTAAAAAAAAAATTTTTTCAGGTGTTTTGGCAAATGGGCTCTTCCTGCTCTTGGGGTGGTCCTACAAAGTTCATCGGAACCTTTTTTTATTCGTGAAGACTTGTACTATAAGCTTATTAATGAATTACATTGATATAATTGCGAAATAATGCAAAATTGACACTGGTTTTTTGATAAGCTTATAGTACAAGTCTTCACGAATAAAATAAGCTTCCGATGAACTCTGTAGGACCACCCCAAGGGCAGGAAGAGCCAATTTGTCAAAACACCTTTTTTCGCAAAATTGTAATAACTCAAAAAAAAAAAATTTTTGAAAAAAGAATGATTTTTGGCTTACTCACATCTACATTTTTACAAAGTTTCAAGTGGATTGATTGAAAAATGAATTTTTTATTACAAAAAATAAAAAACGCAATTTTTGGTGGATTTTCCCGTTTTTCTCGGAAAATTGTGAACCGATTGTCATAATCGAAAGATTAAATGATAGGTATTTTTAATATCTACAACTTTCTTATTTAAGTTTTTCTTTTAGGAGATGTAGTTTTTTTTTAAACGCAAAAAACAGTTTTTGCACATTTGCGAATTATTTGCACATGTTCACGATTGAATTTGCTACTGCAATAATTAAAATCGCACAACCTATGTGCCCATATTTTTTTTTGCTGTTTACAATTCGTTCTTGAAAATTTCCCTATATTGATTGGACTATTAACGAATATATGAATAGCCTGTCCAAAGTTTTCACAGCATAAAGACAGTTGAATTTTCTTTGCAGTCTTAAACTTCAAAATATTTTCATTCATTTTCTCTGGTTGTCAAATTTATTAAAAATGTTGGTTACCGAAAAATTAACAAAATTAAATAATTTAACGTTAAAAATAAAAATATTCTAGTTTGTCCCATCACGAACAAATTAAATGACTTTTTAATAAGACTGAATTACGAGAAAAACTATTTTTTTTAATTTAAAATTCAACATAATATTCTTTTCACGTCAATAAAATTATTGTCATCATTTATATAAATCAAATTGAAGATGAAAACGTTGATTCTTCTACGCGGTTTTACTCTAAAAATAAATCCAAGTAACCTAATTTCAAAAATACAAACATTAGCATGTAATAACAATATTCACAGTTTAGAATTTCACCCGTCGATATTTCAACGAACTTATCCATTTCAAAATATTTATTTACGTATGTTTCATTCGAAATGGAAAATTGCAACTATCAATCAAATAAGAATTGATTGAATGCCCTCTTTGTCTGTTGGTAGTTTCTTCTTTTTTCTTTCTCGTCTCGATAGATACCCAATTGATTTTCTCAAATAAATATTCAAGAAATTCAATGTTATTTTAAAATAAACGGTATAAATTTTGTGTACATTGAGTCAACACGAGTCTTAGAATTTTTTTTGCGTTTCGTACCCACAAAAAATGATTTTTTGTTAATTTATTGAATACGAGTAAACAGATAAAAAATATCAGCATACATTTATTATTTTTTATACATTTTTTAGCGAAACTGCTGCGTTTCACGTGGTGGTATAAGTTTGTAAACATTGTTTTATGTATTTTGTTGATCTGTTTTCTTTGATATTCACCAGCAGATGCGGGATAATTTTAATAATAAATGAGTCATGTTTACAGAAGCGAATGTTTGAGCGTAGGTTATGGTTCATTACCTTCTTTTTCGTTATTTTAATCTTATTAACAGAGCTGTTAGTTCTTCCTTTTCCTCTTTTTTTATTTGTTATTATCGTAACATTTGACTTAAATCAGATTGTTAGTAGAGGCAATGTGCAGAAAATTGTACAATTGTACATATCAATTATATTTCCATTGTAGAATTTATTATTCATTTATTTCATTTGATAATTATGAAAGTTTATTTAAATTGTTTAAAAAGAAAAATATAATTTTATTTTGTTTTGTGTAAAAGCAGATATAGGGCGCGTTGTATCGAACACCTAAACTCAGTTTAATGATAACTGTTGTTTAGACTGTGACATATTGATTTATTTATTATCAACAATGACATCAGACTAAACATCAGTTATCATTAAACCGAGTTTAGGTGTTCGATACAACGCGCCCTTAAGATTTAACACTCCTATCCGGTTGTATACCCCGTATATTCTATTGATATCGTATTTATTTCTTAAATTACCTTTACAGAATCAATTACTACATTCGAATCGCTAATTCGATTCATAAAAACACTAATAAGGAAGTTCCAGTCACATATTCAAGAGAAGATTAACAAGTTCTTTTCATAAAGTTTGTTGACGTGGGATGATACTCTTCATTAAATAATTCTAGAAGAGTAGGATCCAATTAAATTCAAGTTTTTGACATTCTTTAGGCTCTAAAATTAAAGTACGTGGGTACTTAGTTACGTACTGTTGATATTTAAATTTCAAAGCATATTAGGTAGGTACTTATGTGAAGATGGAACTTTTTTGGAGGCTAATACCTATTGTTTTCCTATTTTCTTTTCGTTTTGTCATTATTGAATAATAGTTATTTATGTAACTAGTGTGTAAAGTAGCCTTTTTTTTGACGAATGTGAATATTGTCAATCACATGAGTCGAAAAAAGGTCTTTACACACGAATTGCATACAATATTTTTTCTACTAGCGAATATTTAATCAAAATACAAAAGTTCAATAGTAATTTTCTTTACGCACTAGTGCGTAAAGTAAGTTAAATTTTTCTATAGAAGAATCTTTAACGCCATTATTAATTTCTAATAAGATATATTATAAATGATTTGGAAATTATAATCAAAATATAAACAACAAACGAATTTAATTATTAATAATATGAATATTCCGTGCCACATCTATTTGGTGGTGTATTTGCCAAGTAATCTGAGAGATCGTCAGAGGAATCCATTTTTATTTTTATAATAATCTAAAATAACATCATAGTTTTCTAAGAATATTCAATTCTTAAATATAAAATACAATTGCTTACCCTAGGTATGGTCGGAAGATCTCAATTTAAATTTTAAATGTCAGATTCAATTCACAAAGAAATGTCAGTCACTCACCGCCAACTTATGCCTATTTACCGTATTATTTCCAGTTCTCAATAATTATTTAACAATAATTATTAGGTTACTTTACCTAATTCTATGGGTTTCTACCTCCAATTTATGAAAAAAACTTAGATTTATATCCGTTTATTATACCTTTATTTTTATAAGACTAGATATCTATAACTACATACATATTGGAATTTTTTCTTTACGCACTAGTGCGTAAAGTAAAACTCTTTACGCACTAGTGCGTAAAATAAAGTTTTACGCACTCGAAAATGTGTCTAAAGTACGTACTTTACACACGGTAGTAGAAAAAAGTTTTAATACAACTACCGTCATGATCACCAAATCTCTACTCATTATACTTATTTGTGTAAAATAAAGTTGAATGCATTATCCATTCTACTCCATCCCACTTTACCTACTTGAAGATTTATGTCAGTGAATATTGACAAATTAAAATAGAAAGTGATGTAACATCAATTTTTCAAACTATACCTATACTATTCAGAAAATTCGAGTAGTCCCTGTTTCTGATCATATTTTATGAGTAATTTAAGCTTCAGCTGCTCGCTATTAGGTAGATACCTAATTAGGAAAATTATTTATTTTCATCGTATTTAAAAAATTCACAAGGCTGTACATTCAATTAATTTGTTTACCGATGATACTTTCTAAAGCTATACCTACGCTTATTTCATAAATATGTTACACCACTGTAGATATAACTCGTTTTTAAAAATTTCGATCTATCAATAAATATCCATCAAAATCGGTAAATTTGGCACCCCTGTGGATGATATTCTACGATTCTACCTGAGAATCGAACGATGCGCAGTTGGAGCGTTGTCAGGTCGATAGTATAAACGCAGCTCCAGGATTGGCTGTTAGAAATCAATGGCGGTTAAGGCCACCGATAATATCGATTAACTTTAGGCCCTGCAGTCTGCAATTCCACAATAAACGATATTGAAGAGAGTTTTTGAAAGCGATTGGTATTTGCCGGAACTTCAAGTATTTCTTCAGTGAAAATAATCAAAATTAAAGTGTTGTGTACGAATAAAAACAATAATATTAATCCAGAATCGATTTTTTGTGCCGGTCCAAACTTTAACCATTGAAAGTATTGTTTTGGATTCAAGCAAATCCACTCGATAAGTAAGTAGTAAATAGATATTTTATTTTATAATGATTATGGTCGATCGATTACATAGAAGTTGTTCGTGTAAATGAATCGTTATCTTATGCCATGATATTAAGGATTTTCGACGGTAAATTGACTTTATGAAACTTTACGACTATGTATGCGCTAAATTATTGATTTGCAAATACGAGGAGGGATTAATAAGTAATAGATTATGAATTATGTTTGTTTTAATTGCCCTTCAACAAGTTTTAAATAATGTAAAAGTATAATATATACGAGGTTTTGTCATAATGTACGGCAAAATTTCTCAAGATTTAAAATCAAAATACAGGGTGCTGATTTAAGTTTTATATAAACTTTTCAATAAAATAGCTTTATTGACGAGATAACTGAAATTGGTTATTTTTACTTTTACTTTTGTATATGTATAACTTACTGTACTTTACTATTTTTTTAACAGAAATGGATCAGCAAGCGGAACTTTGCGAGACTTATCAACTCAAATGGAATTATTATAATTCGTACATGCATTCATGCATCGCTACGTCACTTTATAACGAATCTTACGCGGATGTGGCCTTAGTTACTATGGATGGACACCAAGTTATGGCGCATCGTTACGTATTGTCTTATAGCAGCCGTTATTTCGCTCAGGTAGGTACGGACACAAAAATACTTATAAGTTATATGTTATAATGTTATTTAAAACTGTTATTTTCGTTAATAATCACAGGTGATAACTGTTACTTGTGAAAAATAGTTATTTATTATACAAGGGAAAAAAGTATTAGATTTTAGCTCGAGGTTATGTTGTCGGAGGCGGAGGGAGGCAAAAAACCGAGAGCTAAAATCTAATATTTTTCCCGTGTATAATACACTATTTTTTCTGTGACTAGAAAAATGACGATATAATATTGAAAAAATGTTTTATTTTGGTTGCTCTAAATGGATTAAAAATGGAGTGGATTTGAATGTTTATGTTTGTCATGATGAAAAAACGCTGTAGAAAAATGACGATGTAATATTGAAAAAATGTCTTATTTTGGTTGCTCTAAATAATGGATTAAAAATGGCGTGGATTTGAATGTTTATGTTTGTAATGATGACAAAAAGCTGTAGAAAAATGACAGATGAGTGCAATAATATATCTATATATATTTTTTCCCGGGGAAAAAGTAATTTCATAAAATAGTATATTATTTATAAGGATTAAAAGTGCATATTTTTTTTACGAGCAATATTTGCAGTTGCGAGGCGGAGCGCAGCGCAGCCGATCGAATGCAAAATTGCGAGTAAAAATAGGCACTTTTAGTCCGTATGATATATATACTATTTTTTCTCCAACCAAATCAAAATTAAAATAAATTTAGTTTTATTCAAAAATCGTTAATAATTTGGTAATAAATTTGAACACCTATTAATTATAACAGCGATAGCAAGTCGGTAGTCATGGATATCTGGTATCACGTTTCAATTAGAGAGCTCAAATGCAATTACTTTTAGTCCTAGGATTAAAAGTAGCGTTTTTAATCCTAGGATTAAAAGTGTTGCTAAGCAACGAGCAAATTTTTGTACGGTAAGGGAATTGATGGCTTTTGCACCTGAAAATAGTACAAAAATGTCAACATTTTTTGATTGTGATATTTTGTTACCGGACAACAATGATAATATGTCAAACTTTTTCCCCGTCACAGAAAAATAGTATATTATATTATAAGGATTAAAAGTGCATATTTTTTTAGTACAAAAATGTCAACATTTTTTGATGGTTGGAGAAAAACTTATTTTTCAAACTAATAATTTTAATATATTGTATCGGAAGTTGTTTTATAATATATAAAAATAATCTAAAATTATGACAAAAATTGAAATATTATTTGTTATTAGGTTTTAAAGTATCAACGAAAAGTAACAACAGCTCTCCCTCTTATGATAGTTATGCCTCCAGAAATCGATTACAAATCCTTAAAAGTCCTACTCAGATATATGTATAGTGGAGAGGCAAAAGTTCCCAAAGACATTCTAAAACAAGTGCTAAGAGGTGGAGACTTATTACAAATCAAGGGACTATTCAGGTACCTAATATTAAATTTTATATTACACTTCCTCCCAAGGTATTTCGTAGCAGGTATATAGTCGTGACAGTATCCTACTATCCTACCCTCTTCGAAAAGCGAAAAGATAAGACATAATAGAACCGAAATGTTTGACTGGTAAAATTATATTTGAGATAGTTTGTTTCAAAAAGTAGGACCATATAGAGTATTGGAATGCAATAATCATTTAACAACCAGATGTTTATCGGATATTACAGAGTTGTACTCAAAATTGACGAAATATTTTACAATAATTTAATAGTAACTGTTTGAAAATATATTATTTTGCTAAAATGATTTAGTGATAAATATAATCGCATAAAAATGTAGTAAAAACAACATAGGTAGGTACCTACTGTACGAATAATTCCTTTGATAAAAAACGAAAAATACACACCATATAAGCAGAAAGTTACTGGTCGTCATCGTTATCAGTGCCACTTATAGTAGATTCACTATCACTTGTCTTGTGTTAGAATTATCTTCATTGATAATTAAAGGATTTACTTACACTTTCAATAACATTGTGTACCTTAAGATTCATATTCCACATGTCCTTTTAAATTTTTTCAACGTGACTGATGCACTTTTGCGATGTTTCTCGGTAATTTTCCAACTGCACTTGATAGTAATTCCTTTACATCTTCTAATTTGTATGTGATATTATATTTTTCGCAATGCACTGTTTAATTTCTGCCCAATCCAACTTATCGGGTTTAACTCGCAATGGTAAGAGGGAGGCTGTAAAACACTGACTCCCGCTTTTTTTGACTTATGTTGTTTAGCAATCTCATAGAGACGGGCTTTGGTAACGCTGTGATTAAATGGTATACATTTATTTTGTAACCATTCCATTATTTCAGCTTTTCTCCATGAGGGGGTTGGTAATTTTTCTTGCTGGAATTATCGAGAACTGTGAGAGATCCTTATGGAATATTTTTAAAAAACGACTGAACTCTGCATCACCCAGGTCGAAAAACTGCACATTATCACCCAGATGGGATCTGATATACCCCATAATTGGAAACACGAAAAAAAAAAGGAAAAAAAAGGATATTCTCAGTTTTGTACCTGAAGTAGGTTCATTCAGATGGAAATAACGGTGATTTAAAATGTGCTGGGATATGTCACACCCCACCTGGGTGATGCCTGGTTAAACCAATTTTGAAACACTTGTGTGTTCATTTCTTTATGATAGTCACCGACAGTTTTTGAAGTAAATACCAACGAAACATTTTCAGTAATACCAGATGCGGAACCGATATGTCCAATAATTAAACGGCGACCTTTCCCGCAAGGATCTTGCCGGTTGACCATCCATCCATAAAAGCTTGTTTATAGCTTTAAATATTAGAATTCTGCAAACCTATTTTATGCATAATGCGTTACAGCGTTGTTTTACTTATAAATTCATTGGTTTTCTTTACTTTTAGTCCTTATTTCTCCTTTGGTTTTCATAAAACCTGATTTGTTTTTTTGTTCATGTATTACTTTGTAAATAGTGGGTTTGCCCACTCTAGTAATCTCTGTTCACATTTTTCTATAACGAGCACTAGAAAAAGACGTGTTTACCGACATGCGATTTTCTTTCTGTATATAAGTACCGAAATACGTTGAAAATAATCGTTTTTTTTTGGTTAGACTTTTGGTCCAAACTTCAGGCGTTTAGTACAACGTTCACTCATTTTTACGAAACTTTCACAAATACAACCCTCAAAGTCGGTTATTACAGAACTAAAACTATATTTAAAACTAATGTAGATAAAAATGACGACACTGTACATTCTCAAAATATATTTGGGGATTTGTTTCTCTACCTGCGAATTGGAGAACAATAGATAATATTTCTGTTTGTTTACAAATGGTAAGAAAGCTATAATATTTTATAGTACATAATTTTATATTCGAAGGGATACACCACAAGTTTTCTTTTATAAACTTGTAAATTGTGGATCTTAAATCTATTAATTTTCAATAGTAGGTACCTACGACCTACCTAAAGTTACTATTAAATTATTGTAAAATATTTCCTCAATTTTGAGTACAACTCTATAATATCCGATAAACACCTGGTTGTTAAAGTATTATTGCATTCCAATATTCTATGTACAATTTATTTATTTGTGATAGGTATATTTCCGAATTTTTATTTTTCAAGTTGAAAGTATTTTTCACGATAAATGGTTGACCACTTTTATTACTAAATCCTTAAGGCCGGATGCCCAGATTGCCCAGTCAACTAAATGTTTTGATACCATCCTTTACAATGAATGCATGTATATTTTCTTCGTGACCTAAATAATCTATTGTACACCTTTCTTCTAGTAAGTTCTTGTGGAAAGTCTCAAAGACTAGTAGTTCCTATAGCCCTATTCCCTGAAGTTTCCCAAGTGTTGTATTCTGGGATTCTGTAGTGCCATGCATTCCGCAAGTGTGTGAATAGAAGTTTCTTCCATTCCACAGAATCTAAATTATTTTTTCTCCGCTAGTTTGAGCTTTTGAGGTGCCACTCTGGATTATGCCTTTTTTTGATCTCACCTGGTTGTAGTAGTCTTAGTCCTACCAGATAATTCCGATGATCATAAACAATAACTTAGCGGTTTAATAGCTGCGTGACTATCCGACTTGATAATAATCCTTAACCTTGTATATCTTCCATCTTCAACTAAGCACACCTGTGCCTCTTGCGCGTTTAGTGTCTTTCCTTTGGTTTATCATAACATGCTTAACATTAAACATTTTCAGAGAAAAAGAAGATGATAAAGTAGAAAAACAAACCCAACAACCCATCCAAAGCCCATCTCCAATCAACCACACCCCAACAATTTCACCTGCAACTACTCCCAGTCCAGTAGTACCTTCACCACCTCCTTTAATTTCTTGTTCAGCACCTCAGTCTTCAACTCTAAAAGTTCCCATCAAAAAAACATCAGTAACTAAAAGTAGTAGTAGTGCAACTGCAACGACTAGTCTTGCAAAGACACCGATCGCTTCTGCAAAGATACCGATCACTCCTGCAAAGACACCGATCACCCCTGCAAAGACACCGATCGCTCCTACATTCGTTTTGTTACAAAAACCTCCAGATGTTCAAGCTTTCGGAAATGCCACTACGCCAGGGCCGACTGTTTTTAATTTCACCTTATTACCCTCATCAGGCAAAGAGGTTGAAAAGTTGACAATGAAGACTCCTGACGAAAATGCTGAAGAAGATAATGGACAGACGGTGGTTAAAACTGAACCCACCAACAATCTGCAATATTTAATGATAAAAGGTATACATTTAACATCTTTGTGTATAAATTTATTATTTATTAACTAAATTGTTGTTTGGATAGATGAACCAGTAGATTGGAGTGATGTTGATATGAAAGTTATCGAATGCCAAGATGTATTTGAGGAAATTCAAGTAAAATCAGAACCGGAAGATGACAACTCTGAATGCGCTACAGAGGAAGAAAAACTGTTTTCTCCACTTACGTGCGAGTTGTGTACCGAAACTTTTTCTATTCCAAGAGAATGGGTGAGACACGTTCAGACCCACACTGATATGTTGCCGGCGAAAAGAAGAAGACGAGATAGTACTGGTGGAAGCGTGAGTTTTGCTTTACATTATCTTCTTACTAGCGCCCTACCCCGGCCTCGCTCTGTGAAGCCACACACATTCCTGTTAAACAATATAGTTATGTATATTATTTATTCATTGGAATGTGCAAAATCAAATTACACGAATACGATATTTAATAATTGTAGTCATAGGCGGTTCGTTTAGGTGGAATAGTGGGTATTTTTATTAATGAGTTGTCGAAATGTCGCCAATACTCGTATAAGATAATAATTAATGAATATCGACATTTTTACAAAAAAGTTACTCTTATTTGATATCTCTATGATGGTTTTCGAGAAAAATCTATTTAAATTTTTCATGTGTGTGAATACTCACCAAAAAATTTCTAAATTATGATATATTGCTGTGAAAAACAAACAAAATAACAATTATTTAAACAGACTTTGTTCAGTTGTCAAGTTAATTTTGAGTTATTTATCGCTTAGTATTAATATTTCTAAAAACTAAAATATGATTCGGTTTAGTAATGAAGAATATGCCAATATACATAGTGTTAGTCATAGAGGCTTCAGATAAGAGCTTATTTATTTGCAAAATGTCGAAATTTATTAAATATTATGTCATAATGGCGTCACTTTGAGAGACAAAAAAATTATCAATAAAAATACCTAATACCCCAGCGGTGTTATAGTGCCATCTTTAAAGAGTCCTAGTCCCGTTAGGAAGTATTTTTGAACAAGTTGATGTACATAAAATCATCATAAAAGATTTTGAATTATTTTTTTGAATATCCTTTTTGTACATTAAATAAACGTCAATTTTTTTTATTTCTAGGATTCTTATGGAGATGAAACTTTTCCGGAACTGACGTGCGATCTTTGCCAAAAACCTTTTACTACACCCGCTGAGTGGGTTAAACATATCCAAAGTGCTCATACCGAATTTGAATTGCACGTTTCCAACAAACAGAACGCTAAAGCCAACACGCGGGAAACTCCTCAAGAAACAAAAACCGAAGTAGAAAAAGGTAAATTATTTTCGAATGAATAACAAAAACTCACTTTCTTCTGATTTGGTACTTTTTCGCCCAATCTGCTTACCTTTTTAATATCAATTTCTTTTATTCCCGTCACGAACCTTCTTGTCGGTCTGTTTTATTGATGTACCTAAATTTGCGTATTGTAATTATTTGATTTCTTAGGTAACTTTTAATTCAATCAAAACACCACTGGATTCGTGAATGTTTAAAACTTTTTTATAGAAACCGTTTATTTCATTAATAAAAATTGTTTATTTTATAAAAAAATATATTTCGACTTTTTCTAAATATAATAGTATATTATTCAACAAGCATATAATGATGGGCTAAATGATTCGCTAAAGTGTCTAAACTCTAAGTGAATATTAGTCATTATATGCGAGTAGAATACTATATTTTGACCACCACTATTAATTGCATATTGATAAATGAATTTACTTTTTGTTCACTTTTCTCCAATTTGAAGGGGGAGGTTTTCTGGCATAAATTTGATTATAATTTTGATTATGCATCTCTTATTTTTGGCGGGGTAACATTCATATCAGTGTCTGATTCGCTTTCCATATGATGATTTCTAGTAGTTTCAATTTAAATTCAGTATAATAATTTAAATTTTTGTAATCAGCTAAAAATTATTCAAAAAGCAACTTTTATATTTTGACATTATTATTACGCTCTATATAGAAATTATTATTTGTATCTCCATAGAGCCAATAGTTTACAGGCCTGACTAGGTGATATGAAAAAATGTAGGCATAGGGTCGAATCCTGGTAACGGTGTTAATATTTATTTATTATATTGTGATATTTGTTTATAAATGATCTTCAATATAGTTCCTATTTATTCGTATCATGTTCATTATCCACACCCATTATTCACTGGTGAATAATATACGTCATTATATTTGAAGAAGTACACGTAAAATGTAAACATTATCAAATAGGTAGAGGACAAATAGTATATTCTTCAACGAGTTTAGAATGATGGCTATTATTCACGCGGATGAAGTTTCCAAAACGAGCCAGCGCAGCGACTGCAGCGAGTAAGTTTCGGAATGATCCAAGTGAATAATAGCCATTCTAAAGTGAAAGACAATACTTTCTCCACGACTATATAATAATGCACAAATTACTTTTACATATTTTGCTGTATAATGATATAAATTCTTCACGCCAGTGAAGAATAAAATGTTATTCATTCTCGTTGGCCAATCACATCCTATGATTATCAGAATTCAGGCTACAATGAACAATTCAAATCATTTCTTTTAAAACGTCAAATATCTAACTAGGTAAATCACTTCTGACAGCGCGTCGTTTGAAACGTCAAAATAATTATATAATCTTAATTTTACGTATATATAGAGAACAAAATGGACAACAGTAGCGATAGTGAAGATTTAATATGTTTAATCGGTGTTATCGAAATGCCTCCCGTTTTTTCAGGTACCTATTTTCATAGATGAAATGCCTCCCGGGTACAATCGAAATGCCTCCGGGTCCTTAATCATTTATGGTAATATTTTGTGTGCTTAATCTTTGTATAATGACACAATGTTGCCAAATTATAATTTGAATAGGTAAATATATATCTATTTTTATTTTTCTAATTCTTATGCACTGTACATAAAATCTGTTAACAAAATATTTCAGAGTACGACATTTTTGTTTAGAAAATAAAATTGTTTACAATTAAAAACAAAGCCGAAGTACACTTAGTATTCCAATTGTTTATAGTTGTTTATAATAAATATCCTTTCTATAATGATGTGATTACTTAATCAGTGTACATTTTTGTTTAGAAAATAAAATTGTTTACCATTAAAAATAAAGCCGATGTACCTACACTAAGTATTCTAATTGTTTTGATCTAACACGATTCTAATCTCTAATCTATTCCATGAATAGGGTAGTTTGCACCTACTAAATCTGGTAATTAGTTGTTTATAATAAATATTCTTTCTATAATTATGTGATCACTTAATTTTTGTATAAATACTTCAAGTTTATTAGTTCTTGTCTCAGTTTTGTCGATTTAAAGCTTGTATCAGTTTGTCAATTTTAAGTTCAAATTGTGTTTAAGTGGATTAAGTTATAATATTCGAAATAATGGAATCAACGATGTGTTCGAGTCAAAAGGGCAAACCTTTAATATCAATTGATGGTTTCACATTCGGTTTTCAAAAAATGTTGGCCAAAGATACGGTAAAGCGATGGACATGTACTAAGAAAACCTGCAAAGCATTTGTGAAAACGCAGGGATGTGACAATTCGATAATTGAGTCGATATTAGATCACAATCACGAGAAGTTGTCTGCCGAAGTGTCCAATAGGAAAGCCGTAAGCAATTCGATAAAAAGAGCAGCCGTGGAAGATATCAACGAAAAACCAATGAAGCTCATATGTAAAGAACTTAAGAAGACGAATATAGAGACATTTACTACCAACGATATCTATAGGGTGAGACAGAATTTATATTACGCTAGAACAACTAATTCTTTAATTAAACTTCCTAAAAGTATATCTGAATTTCATATTGCTATCGATTCAACTTCGATTATTACAAATAGGAACGAAAATTTTATAATTAAAAATGACAAAGATAATCACATTGTTATATTATCCTGTTCTTCAAATCTTTCTTTTCTTTCGACTGTTTCCAATTGGTATGTCGACGGAACTTTTGAGTACTGTCCTCGCTTTTTCACCCAATTGTTCACTATACATGGCTTAAAAAATGGACATTATATTCCTCTCGTCTTCTGTTTACTTGAAGATAAAAAGTCATCTTCTTATTATCTCGTGTTTAAATATATCATAGAAGAATGTATTAAACTCAATTGCCCTGTATCCCCTAAAGTAATAACTTCAGACTTTGAAATTTCTATACATAATGGTATCCGTAAGGCATTCCCTGAAGCAGATCTTCGTGGATGTCGTTTTCATTTGGGTCAGGCTTGGTATAGAAAGCTTCAAGCACTGGGCTTAGCTCCAGAATACCAGAAAAAAGGTGCTGACTCAAGTGAAATTACCCATTTTCTGTCATATATTTTTGGCCTATCATTCTTAGATCCTGAAGAAGTTGGCGATTTTTTTGCAATAGATTTGTCCGAAATTAAACCAGTCGATGAAAGGGTCACTCAGTTTTGTGATTATCTTGTGGATAATTATATATCGGAAAATTCGAAATTTCCGCCACATCTCTGGGCTGAGCACTCTTCATCTTTAGAAAGAACCACAAACCCATGTGAAAGTTTCCATTCCAAGTATAACTCGTCTTTCTACTGCCCTCATCCAAATATAAATAATTTTATTGAGATTATTTTACAATTTCAAATAAATACCTATATTAAAATAAATTCTGTCTCGGTACCAAAAAGAATTGTTGAGGAAAGTACAGCAAAAATCAATTTTGTAAATGAAAAAATATTACAATTAAGAGAAGGTACAATAAATAAATTAGAATTTGTGAAACTAGTGTCATACAAATTTAGGAAAAATAATTTGTAAGTTTGTAAATTTCTTCTGATGATTTGTATATAAAATTGAATAGTTCAGTCTGCAGACTGAATTTTATTGTTTGAGTCGTAATTTTCTTAAAAATTGGTGTTTTTAAATTTTCTGCGATGATAATATTATGTAATTTTGTAAGTTTCTGCTGATGATTTGTTTTAATAAATGTATAAAATACTTATCATGTCTTTATGTTTTTGATCAAAATAATCAAAATATTAAAACCAAAAAATAATGGTTAATATTGAGTTATTAACGAAATTCTATAAAAGGACGAAAGTTTGGCAACGTCTCACCTTCGTACAAAGATTAGAAGCTGGTAATTTATTTAGAGCTTAGGAGGCAATTCGTATGTGACCCTTTTAGCGACAGGTAAGAAACCCTTTTTCGGGAGGCATTTCGTATCCGGCCTGTTTAATTACGTATATTTATGTTATCTCTCTTATTATTTCTAATAATGTGATAATTTCATAAAAAATCTAAATGTTTCTATTAAAAATATAAGTTACCCATATTTACGTTCTTTACGTTTAAAAAATTGAATGTGGTTGATAGCGCAATGGTAGAGATGCTTGATTCTCACGCGGGCGATCGAGATTCGATTCCCGATGGAATTTTTTTTTGTTAAACATAGTCGTGGAGGAAAGTATAGTCTTTTACTTGTGTAGAATGGCTATTATTCACTTGAATGATTCCGAAACTTCATCCGCGTGAATAATAGCCATCATTCTACACTCGTTGAATACTATTCTCCACGACTATGCATAACAAAATTTTACATCGGGAATCGAACCCCGATCGCCCGCGTAAGAGTCAAGCATCTCTACCACATTTATTTATTGAAATGCAAAGAACGTACATATAGGTAACTCATATTTTTAATAGAAACATTTACATTTTTAAATGAAATTATCACATTATTAGGAATAATAATAGAGATAACATAAATATACGTAATTAAACATATTAAATCTTTACTATCGCTACTGTTGTCCATTTTGTTCTCTATATATTGTTATGGTATGAAAATATCATAAAATAAAAATAACAATTCGTAAAAATTTTGACAAACACTATATTTTAATTTTAATAATAATTTTTGATAAACCCTATATAATCAAAGAATTTAAGCTATAAACTGACAGATAAAAACAGGATCACCAACTTCACAAAAATTGTGTTGAGTACCAACTTAAAACTGAAGGTTATAAAAACTACAAATACAAAATTTTTACCACTGCAATTTTAAAATTAACTACATGGAAGTGAAACAAATACCATATAGAGGCTATGACATAATTTCATTTGAATAAAGTCATAATATTTTCAAAAATTGACAAATTAGTTTAGTAACAAACTTCTAAAATGAATCTGATTGATTGAAAATAAAATAAAAGAAAATTTGTTGAAAAAACAAAATGAAAAAAATCAACAACTGGTAAAAAATTCTAAAAAGGAGAGAATTGAAAAAAATTTTAATTTAAATTTTAACAAAGAAAATCCGGATAAAACCAAGATAAATATTCAAAAGGTTATAATAATGTATTAAAATCACTCTAATAACAAAATTCAGTGATAAATGTAAATAAATGAAAAGTGAAATATAAAAATAAAAGAATACTTACAAAGTGCCGGTAAGCCAATATCACATCGAATTCACCGAACTAATATCACAAACATAGTTTTGCTGATATAATTCCAAATGCCACTATAGTAGAAATTGAAACAGAGTAAAAAACAATCCACAGTGAACGAGCCATGGAAATATCCAATTGACGAAGAGAGGAGCTGAGTCAATCCTCGTAGGACTGTCTGTAATTACTGCAGGCCTTATTTTCAATGTTTCCACACCATTGAAATCTTCAAAGTTGAAGAAAGAAATTATAACTAATAGACATTCAGGTACTGTCCATTCTTTCATATTAATTTAAGTTTGTAAATGATATAGTTTAAAAATTGTTGTTTATTAAATTAAAATTTTTAGATATAAATAAAAAAAAGGTACTTACAGAACATTTGATAAATAAATTCATTCAATGTATTTTCCATTTCAAAGAAACAAAGTATAAAACTTCTTTTTTTTATAGAATAGATTATCATATATAATAATTTCTTAGCCACGTAATTGAATTAGTTCTGTGAGTACAAATTTTAAATTAGTGTGACTGTATGTATGAATAAATGAATTTTAGGTAAAAAATTTGATATTGTAAATAAGCTGAGTCTTAAATTTTGTTTTTGAATATTTATTATAAAAGAAATTACAAGCAGTTGTTGAATAAAATGCAAGTTTGTCAGGGTTTAGATGTGGCTGTTTGTTTTACTTCTATGACACCATTACAGTAAGTAGTAGAATGCCAACTTCCAACCAGAAGAACAAAAGACAGAGCCGGTTTTAAATTTTGCAATTTTGAACTCACAATAAAAATATACCCTGAGAATTAAAAGAAAATTTAATAAAGAGTTTTAATATCAAATAAAAATAAGAGTCTCATAATCAAACATATAAAATTTCCGTAACCACTGATGGCGCCCAATTAAAAGAATTGATGGTAAGTATAAAACTGTTAATGATTATGGTTATATAAAATAAATATAATAAATATAATAAATATAAAATAAACCAAACCATAACAATATACGTAATATTAAGATTATATATATTTTGACGTTTCAAACGACGCGCTGTCAGAAGCGTAAATCGCTAAGGGCTTTTCGAAAACTATGATCGGGTTAACCCGATCATGATCTGAATGTTCGGAAAGTAATCCGGATCACGATCACTTACGTTCGGAAACTGAACGAATTGAGCGGGTCATAGTCATATGATTGGATCCTTTCTACTCAAGTATACCGGTGGGTAAATGCGATCAGCTGACGAGTTGTTCCGTTTTAATCGTTTTCTTTAACCTCTAACCTATAAGTCATGTAAGCTGCGTAGTTGGGTGATCATGAACTGTGGACAACCGATGGGTTGAGAGCAGGTAGCGCACAAATTGCGGGCAGGCCATGTCTAATCTGCTTAACCGCCGCAACCCTTCTTCTCAGAAATGTAATTGAATTTCCAATTAGATTTTTTTCTCCTAACAAATCGGTAAAATGGAAGGGGTACATACCAGTTCGCTCCCGCGGTCACATTTTAATCCATAATTTTAAAGTGGTCGTGGGTAAGTTCGCTCCCGTAGCAATTTCTTGGAAGGGTAGGTACTTAGGGATTAAAATGTGACCGCGGGTAGGGGTGGAAAGTGGGTGGTTTATAAATGCTTGTTATGTTTGTTGAGATATCATTTTGAAGTTTATGTTAACTTGAATAATATGGATTCGTTGAAAGTGAGTGAAATGTTAAGCGAAAAAGGCAAGCCAATATTAGTTGTCAATAATTACAAATATAATTTTCACAAAATACTTTCCGGAAACGTGAAACGGTGGCAGTGCATTCAACGTGGGTGTAAATCGTATATTAAAACTTTTTCGGACAAAGTGTAATTATTGAACACAATGAAAACCATAATCACGAGGACTGTGATGTGTCCGTTTTAAACCGACAAAAACTAAGCAGTTGTTTAAAAAGACGTGCCATGGAAGATATATGCGAGAACCCGATGAAGCTCATTCACAAACAATTAAATAAAGAAAATGTTGATACACTGACTATAACGGACGTGCATCTAGCGAGAAAGAACATTTATAACGGCCGAAAACAAGTTCTGCCCAAGATTCCAAATTCCATGCAGGAAGTACATGACGTATTAAATACGATGAAGGTGTTAACCAATCAAGGAGAGTTATTTTTGCTAACCAATGATTCTGTGAAAAATTACGTGGCATTTTCGTGCACGTCCAACTTAATATTTTTGAGCAAATCACGAACAGTTTATGTAGATGGGACTTTTAAGTGCTGCACAAAATTTTTCCACCAGTTATTCACCGTTCACGGACTACAAAATGGGCACTATATTCCATTAGTCTTCTTTTTGCTTCCAAATAAACAAGCAAATACGTATGCTACTGCATTCAATTGTATAAAAGATCAATGTTCAAAACTGAAGATCACTTTTAATCCTGAAGTTATCTATGCGGATTTTGAAAAGGCTATTCACTCTGCTGCACGTCAAGTTTTTCCTTCTTCTGAACTAAGAGGATGCAGATTTCATCTTGGCCAGTCGTGGTAAGTATTTTTTTTAACGGTTGACAACAATTAAGATATTTTTGTTGTTGATGATTTCCGAGTTTAACCTTATGAATGAAATATTTTCACACACCCGGAAATCATCAACAACATAATAACAACTGCGAAAACATACATTCATACAAAATTTTTGTCTTTGCATAGGTGGCGACAAATTCAAAAATTGGGGTTATCAAATGCGTATACCGAAGACAACGACGTCGGAAGATACTTAAGATATGTGTTTGGTCTTCCATTTTTGGATCCTTCCGAAGTGGGTGACTGCTTCGCATTTGATTTTGCACACATCTTACCTCAACATGTTGCCGTGCAAAAATTTGCCGATTACCTAGTAGAAAACTACATTTCGGTAAACGCTGATTTTCCCCCTGATATGTGGGCTGAAAATAGTTCATCGCTAGAACGAACTACAAACGCTTGCGAAAGCTTTCATTCAAAATTTAATGCGTTATTTTATACTAACCACCCAAATATATTTCAATTTTTAAAAAATTTAAAAAAATTTCAAATTGATACTTATATTAAAATATGTAGTGTCAATAATCAAAAAAAAGTATACCGCAGGGCTGTTCACTTACGCCAACAATTTGTTAAACATAAAATATCGTCGTTACGGCAAAAAGAAATAAGCCAATCTGAGTTTGTAAAATGTATGTCTCACAAATTTCTACCAAATACACTATAAATTGCATGAATAAAATGTAAATATAATGTTGCATACAGATAATGACTTTTCTTTTGCATTGGTATTCTTAGTAAGTAAGCAGGTAGGTGCTTAATCGCCTTATCACATGGGAGCGAATTAGCATGCGATCATCGGAGCGAATTAGTACAGGATTAACAGGTATTTCTGACCACGGGAGCGAACTAGTGTGCACCGAATGGAAGTAATGTGGTTGAGTGAAAGGGGAAAAAACTATTGGTTATTGATGGCTATAAATTTCGATTCCATAGAAATATGAAAAATAATATTCAACTAACCTAACCCCCTAACCCTTTACCTGTTCATTTTACCTGACCGACGCTTGTCCGCAATTCGTGCAGTGATTAACGGACCCCTACGGCACTTGTCCGCAGTTCATGCATCTGTCCGCAATTCGTGCGCACAGGCGTAGTTGACAGGTGTTTGAAGTTTGCGAGTTTTGTACTTTTCAACTTTTCTATAAAAAAATAATTAGTTGGCTTCAAAATTTAGTGTTAGTTGGTTGTTTTTTGTCAGTGATTTAGCGTGAACGATGAGTGATGAGTTACTCTTAGTCAGGATCATTACCAACGAATAATGAATGGCCTTTTTGAAGCATTCAATGCATATATTAATAAATATTCCTCCTCGTCTTCCTCATCCTCCTCAAGTATAATAGTTTGGACGTATTGTATTAAAAACCTGTCCATGTTTGTAATTCGCTAATAATAATTATTGAACAATTAAAATCTTTTTTACAACTGAATAAAGGGTCTCTGATAAAGGTCTATAAACACAGAAAAACTATAAAAAATGTATCCACGAAACTTTTGATAATAAAAGGTTTGTAGGTCAAGTTTTAAGCTTGACGTTTCCACAAAAACAGCTCGCGTCGTTTGGAAACTCATATAAAATTCTCGTTCAAGGTTAGGATTCGCAATCCGCTGATAGGTGATCTATCTGATCCAGGATTACGGTTTGAAAAGCCCTCTAGTTAGATATTGGACGTTTTAAAAGAGACGATTTGATTTGTTCATTTTAGCGTGAATTCTGATAATCATAGAATGTGATTGGCTAACGAGAGTGAATTCTATTTCATTCTTCACTGGTGTGAAGAATTTATATCATTATACAGCTAAATATGTAAAAATAATTTGTGCATTATTATATAGTCGTGGAGAAACATATTTATATAGGTATTTACACCTTCAAAATAATTTGTTGAAATCTATCTTACGCTTAATCTTTTTTTAGAAAAATTCACAGTCAACTTTTGCAAACTTTGTAATAAAACGTTTCCTTCGAATGCCTCGATGTTGATACACAAAAGATGCCACACCGGAGAAAAACCATTCATTTGCGACTTTTGCCATAAAACGTTTAATGTAAAAAGCAATCTTTTGAGACATTTGAGAACTATCCACAACAAAATCATCACCACTAGTGAACTTGACGTCAAAGAAGACAAAGGGGAATAATACATGCAAATGGTTATGCATTTGAAAAATAATGCACTATATCTATCCAAATAAATAGCGCGCCACTATTTATTTTGGTGGATAACGTTTGTACTACCTTGAGTAATATTTTTGATTAAACTGGTTCATTTACTTTTATTTGTTTTATTTTACATTTTTTTACTTATGCACGTCCGAAAATGCTATAAAGGAATTCGCATTCTGATGTCAGCATTAGAGAGATATACAGTGCTATTCAAAACTCCCCTCCCCTCCTCGTATCTTTTGAACGGCTACACTTACATTAATAAAATTTGGACTGTGAAAATAATGTGTTGTAAACTTCTCTACGAATGGTAACAGGTGACGTAATAGTAATAGATGACGTCACAGTGCCACTCTGTCCAATAATTTTAAATAGGACCTTATGGCAAGTGATATCTCGTTTGAAAGGCATTGACATTGGCTACATAGCCATATTAATTTTGTTTGGGTTTAAACTAATTTTGACGGATAAATTAAATAAATACCAAAATTATTGAAATAATTTTTTTAAATTTAATTAATCAAATATTGATTGGAAAATGACCGTGTTCTTCAACCACTTTACCCACACGCCTTTTTATGTCTAAGCGTGAGGAGCGCTGCACGAACTCGTTGTCTTTACAGCACTTAGACTGTAGCAGTTGCTGATGTTTGGTAGCTCAAAAAGGTATTGGATTATAAGGCTAAAAGACATTCGCCACTATGAAAATCTTTTATTTAGCAACTACCATAGGTCGTAAAGCTACAGTAATTGCTGCCTTATTGACTTCTGTTGCTTGAAATTAAGACACTTTCAGATTAATAGCTTATAATAAACTATGGAGAACACTCGACTACAAAATGTTAGTCACAAAACTTGTCCTGCGCCCAAATACAGTAAATGTTACTTAAAACGTAGATTGAACAAAATAAAATACTCACTAACAGAATTTGTTGACTTTCGTTTTTTGAAAAATGCACTGACACCTCCTGACATTTCTCGAAAAGGTCAGGTCGGCAGTTGGTTGGTTTACTAATTCGTTCTGAAAGATCATCGATTCTAAGAATCGAATAATGATCTTCCACTGGTTTGAGAATACAGTTCTCGAACATATTGGGCCCCTTGAAACTTGAAAGTTTCAAAACGCTCGATAAATGGGACTGAAATAACTTCAGGGAATGTTTGTTAGCGTGTCAACGTCGCACGGTAAAAATTAGAAAGTGAGAAAGGGAATTTAATGCATTTTATAACTTTTCTAAAATTTAGCAGTTCCGAATGGAAACTACATTCTAGTTACCAATGGAAACTACTAAGAAAATGTAAACAACAAGGCAGTTCATATAACTTACAAGCCTATGTTGAATAGCAGTCACTTATCACCGAGAATAAGTGACTCATCAGACTCAGGAAAAGGGACTATTTTAGAGATGGCTCTGGTGTATATACCAGTTGCCGTTTTAACTTTTACTACCCTCACTTTCCCATCAGGCCCCGGCATCGTTTCGACTATTCTTCCTGTAGACCACTGTAGGGGGGGTAGCATATCCTCTTTAAGAAGAACTAGAGAATCAATTTTCAGATTAGGGAAAGATTTAAGCCACTTAGGTCGATTTTGTAATTGATTTAAGTATTCAGTCGACTTTGTACACTGTTGCCATAGTGACAAACGATTTTCAGGGATGGTACTATTATCTTTTTCCGGGAAGGAAGTTAAGCTAGCGCCGATGAGAAAATGACCTGGGGTCAAACATTCCAAGTCAGAAGGGTCATTAGATAATGGTGATATAGGTCTGCTATTTAAAATTGCCTCTATTTGAGCTAGAATTGTAGAGAACTCTTCATATACTAATTTGGAGTCTCCAAGAATTTTTGACATGAGCTTTTTCGAGCTTTTTATTCCGCTTTCCCATATACCTCCAAAATGTGGCGCTCGAGGAGGAATGAATTTCCATTCGATTTTCGAATGCGATAAAAATTTTTGAATGGAATCAATATTATTTTGATTTTTGAAGAATAATTCTAAATCTCTGAAAGTGTTATCAGCGCCCTGGAAATTGGTGGCGTTGTCGGAATAAATTTTTGTAGGTTTACCACGGCGGGAAATGAACCGTTTAAGGGTCAAGATAAAGGCTTCAGTGGATAAAGAAGTTACAGCTTCGATGTGAATAGCTTTGGTGACAAAACATACAAAAAGCGCTATATAGCATTTTATCAAAGGAGCTTTACGTAGTTTGGAAGATTTTATGAGAAATGGCCCTCCAAAGTCCAGTCCTGTTTTTTGAAACGGTCGAGCAGGGATGACTCTATCTCGTGGAAGGTCTGCCATAATCTGTGTACATGGCTTAGTTGAAAAACGAAAACACTTATGACAGTTTCGAATGAGCCTTTTGGTAATTTTTAAGCCATTTAATGGCCAGAAATTTAGTCGAAAATTGTACAACACTGCGTGTCCAAGCCTTACATGTTCAGCTTTAATCATTAAATTGACAGTTATATTTTTTGACGGCAGAAGTAATGGATATTTTTGGTTAAAGGAAATGTCAGCGTTAGCAAGACGTCCACCGACTCGAAGCATTCCATTATCGTCTAAAAAAGGTCTCAGCTTATTTATTTGCTTATCAGATAGAATTTTATTCTGTTTAATCTCATTAATTTCCTTTTGAAATTGAGTTTGCTGTAGGGTCTTAATTATAAAGATTTCAGAATTGCTCAATTCGGATACTGTCAAGGGACCAGAAAATTTGTTTGAATTCTTGCAATTTCTGATGAACCTATGTACGTACGCTATTGTTCTTTGCAGCTTTGTATAGCAGGAAGATTTAGAAAATAACGTTAAAAGCAAATTTTCTTCCGTCGAGGCTGTCATGATCACAGTTTTTGTTTCGGGAATGTCAGAATGTTGAAGGTTTGGATATGCAAAATTATCAAATTTTGATAAATCGAGATCGGGATTTGATAGAAATTTCGGCCCATGCCACCAAAGTTTATTAGAAATTAAATTATTTGCGCTAGTGCCACGCGACACCAAATCAGCGGGATTATCGATAGTATTTACATACCTCCATGAATGATCTTTGGTTATAGCTTGAATTTTGGCAACCCTGTTGCCCACAAATACTGTCCAACGGCTGGGTTCACCATTGCGCCAGCATAAAGCGATCTGGCTGTCGGACCAGAGATTTACAGAAATAATATTAATCTTTGTTTGAAAGTTTTTATAAATTTTGTCTACTAAATTAGACAGTAGGAGCATGGCTGATAATTCCAGCCGAGGAAGTGTAATTGTGGTGGAAACGGGTGATACACGCGATTTTGCCGAAATTAAATTACAGGAAACAGAATTGTCAGAATAAATGGTTCGTAAATACACGCATGCGCCAAAAGCTTTTAGACTTGCGTCTGAGAAACCGTGCATTTCGATGAGAATAATAGATTTGTCCAAAAAAATGAATCTTGGAATAGTTAATTGAGATAGTTTGGGAAGGTTGTTTACGAAAGTATCCCATTTTTCCAGTATGACTGGATCTGATATCTCCGTGTCCCAGTCAAGTTTAGCTTGCCATAATTGTTTGACAATAAGTTTTCCAGACAATATTATAGGATTATAAAGCCCAAGAGGATCAAAACATCGCGCTATGGTTGAGAGAATGTTCCTCTTGGTTGCGGGAGATATTGAAAAGGTAGTGGGGACAGAAATGTTCAAATTATCAGAAGCTGGGATCCAATTTAGGCCTAGGACTTTATTTTGAGAATTTTCTAAATCAAGACTAATACATTTTTCAGGATTTTGTAAGGAAGAAGAATTGTTTGAATCAGAAATTTCAGCAAGAACGTTTGAGTTATTTGAGGCCCACTTGTGTAAATTGAACCCGTGATTTCCTAATACAATTTTTAATTCTTCAATTAATTTTATTAATTCATGTTCAGAACTTGTGCCTGAAATTACATCATCCATGTAAGTTTCGGATGTAAGGGCGTTTGCCGCTAAAGAGAAATTGGAACTATTGTTATTTGCAATCTCTTGCAATACTCTTGTCGCTACAAACGGAGAGAAATTGCAACCATAAGTAAGGGTTGTTAACTCAATGCACTGCAGGGGCTGTTGAGGATTCTCTCGCCATAATATATTTTGTAAGAAACAGTGTTCTGTGTTTATAGAAATTTGACGAAACATTTTTTGTACGTCAGAAGTTATCGCAAACTTATTTAGCCTGAAACGGCAAAGAATATCGAATAGATCTGGTTGCACCTGGTATCCTTTTAAAGTTATGTCATTTAAAGAAACGCCTGTTGAGGTAGGGCAACTAGAATCAAAGACAACACGAAGTTTTGTAGATGTACTTTGTTCGCGAATTACGCACAAATGTGGGATAAAATATTTTAATTCGTTTATTGAATTAGTGAGGTTAAGAGGGACATATTTTGCATGTCCTAAGTTTACATATTCAGAAATGAATTTACTATATTCAGAAAATAATTCTGGATTTTTATGGATTCTATTTTCGAGAGATAGAAAGCGCCTTTTAGCGATCAGAAATGATTCACCGAGTTTATGGTGTTCTTTTTCAGATTTCAACGGGAAGCTCACTTGGAACCTGCCGTTTTCCAGAATTTGTGTGGAATTTTGAAAAATAGTTTCCGCTAATTCGTCGTCAGACGAGAGAATTCTCTTAGAAGGAATTTCCTCCTGTTCCCAAAATTTAGAAAGAGATGAACTTAGCTCTTTGTTTGATATAGAAATGTGATTACAGCTTGTAAACACGGAATCATTATTTTGAATATTCACGGAATTAAAAGAAGCACTGTTTGGAATAGTTCCAGCGATTATCCAGCCTAAGCTAGTATTTTGTAAACTAGGTAATTTCTTACCAAGATCTATGATACCTGGTGTAAGGAGTTTGTAATATAAATCGGCCCCAACTAGAATGTGAATCTCCGATGGTATGTTAAATTCTGGATTGGCTAGAATAATATCAGTAGGCAGACGTAGCTGGCTTACGTTAATTTTTACTTGTGGTAATTTACAAGTAATTTTTGGCAATACTGCACAAGGTATTTCAAAGTGTTTGATCGGATTGGAATGTGGAAAGAATTTTAAATGAACCATTTTATTTGTGGTTGATACTGTTTGCGATATGCCGGAAATTTGCAGGGTTTTTTCAAACGTTTTCAATTGTAATTTATTCACCAGTTCTTGTGAAACAAATGAATTTTGGGAACCGTTGTCTAGTAGAATAGTGGTTTTAAATGGGTTATTGTGAGAGTCATACATAATTATTTTAGCCGTAGCTAAAAGCACGTGGCTTTCAGTGGTTAGAGCAGATAAGGATTGTGTTTGTATGGTAGATGTGTTTGAATTATTATCTTGTGAGTTTTCGTTGGTTTCAGCATTATCATAATTCCTCTGTGGTCTAGAGGAATTTTGTCGATTTGCAGTAGCCTGGTGAGAATGTAAATTCTCGTCAATTTGACGATTTGAGTTATTATTTCGATTATTTATCGAATTAGTGTGAGGACGTTGACCATTTGTCGTATGTACATTGGAGTGATTAGGTTGTGAGTTGTTATAACGGTTTTGAGAAATAGAACTATTATTATTATGTGCATCATCATTTGCACGGAAAGAGTCAGAATGCAGATAAGTATGATGTCTTTTTTGACATATTGAACAAGATTTTAGAGATTTACAATCCCTTGTGAAGTGGCGACCTCCTAGACAGTTTTTACACAGGTTATTTGAATTTATGAATTTATATTTATCACTGATAGATAAATTTTTAAATGATTCACACGTATAGATACGATGTGAAGGATTTTTACAATAATAACAGTCTAATTGACTGTTTGTAGATATCATAGAATTCACGTGAGCAGTTGTTTTCGAATATTTAGGACTAAACTTTTGTTTAGTATCATTTGAATTAGAAGTAGAAGCTTGAATATTTTGAGTGCGCTCTAGAATACCACTACGTTGTTTCAAAAAATCGAAAAAATTCTCAAGGGACGGGATTTCACCCTGTTTTTTACTTTGTTCAAATAATTTACGAGTTGGTAGATCTAGTTTTTTATCTATCCAGAAAATCAGAATATAATCTAGTAACTGTTTTGAATCTAAATTGAGTTTTGACATTGATTGTATAATTTTATACATTTTAGCCGTTATTTCACGTAAAAGCGTAGGGCAAGTTTTGCTCACAGGTTTTTGTTGGTATATTTGATCAATTAAGTTATACAGTAAAACACTTTGATCATCATACCTTTGTTTTAAAGTATCTATAGCTATTTGGAAATTATCATCACAAAGTTCTAGATCGTCTATCAATTGCAAGGGCTCGTTAGAAAGAGAAACTTTTAAATATAGCAATTTTTTGATATTTGTTAAACTATTGTTAGAAATGATCAGATTTTCGAAGAGTTGAATGAATGACGGCCACTCTGACGTCTGACCTTTAAATTTAGGCAAAGAAATATCAGGTAACTTGATGTCGATATTACAATTATTATTAGTTTGAATCTGAGAGTTTGAATTTTTGTTCGATGTCAATTCGTCAATTATTCTAGATAGTTCAGAATTAGTGGTGAAGTATTTTTTCTCAACAACGTCTATGTCTTCGTTATCTGATACTTCATCCTGGGAGTTTTCAATAAGCATTTCAATTTGACTTTGAATATTTTCATATTGTAAGAAATATTTTTCAAGCTTGTCTCGTCTGTTTATACATTCATTTATAAATGCAGTTTCATTTGTAATAGTGAATTGAGAAGTGACCCAGTTGTTTATTCTGGTAATAGAAGATTTCACAGATTTTCTCTGTGTTTTCAAATTTTCCAGAGACATTTTTGAATGGAAATTTCACTTGCAATTGTACGAAATAGAATAAATTGGAATATAAGGATTGGAACTTGAAAATATACTAAATTGAGTTCTTCTAATATTTGGAAAACTTGAATGAACTAGCACTATATTGACTTTTTAAACACACAATGCACTTGGGAAGATTAAAGGTTTGATCCTACCTTGAATACTGGACGTTACTGCTGTCTAGGGACACAGGAACTTGAATATCTTGAAGGAAGTTGAATTTTCTATGACAATTGCATATAATATCGAAGAACAGTATGAAGAAAGGCTCTGTAAATACCTTTTTTGCTATCCGGCTCGAAGGACCACAAAGATGATTGGAAAATGACCGTGTTCTTCAACCACTTTACCCACACGCCTTTTTATGTCTAAGCGTGAGGAGCGCTGCACGAACTCGTTGTCTTTACAGCACTTAGACTGTAGCAGTTGCTGATGTTTGGTAGCTCAAAAAGGTATTGGATTATAAGGCTAAAAGACATTCGCCACTATGAAAATCTTTTATTTAGCAACTACCATAGGTCGTAAAGCTACAGTAATTGCTGCCTTATTGACTTCTGTCGCTTGAAATTAAGACACTTTCAGATTAATAGCTTATAATAAACTATGGAGAACACTCGACTACAAAATGTTAGTCACAAAACTTGTCCTGCGCCCAAATACAGTAAATGTTACTTAAAACGTAGATTGAACAAAATAAAATACTCACTAACAGAATTTGTTGACTTTCGTTTTTTGAAAAATGCACTGACACCTGACATTTCTCGAAAAGGTCAGGTCGGCAGTTGGTTGGTTTACTAATTCGTTCTGAAAGATCATCGATTCTAAGAATCGAATAATGATCTTCCACTGGTTTGAGAATACAGTTCTCGAACAAATATCAACAATGGATTCTTATAGCAAGTGTTCGAAATGTGCCCCGTTTACTTCCTGAATGTAATACATCCTATTAGTAAACTCTTGTCGTACTCGTTCGAATGTGTCAGCTGAAATTGCATTGCATTCTTCAATAATTCTTTCTTTCAAAACGCCAATGCTATCTGGTGCCGTAGTATAAAGCTTGGATTTCAAGTACTCCCATAGAAAAAAATCTAATGGTGTCAGATCTGGTGACCGAGGTGGCCATTCTATAGGACCTCGCCGGCCGATCCATCTACCTCGATATTCTTCATCCAGGTAACGTCTTACTGCACCATAATAATGTGCAGGAGCACCATCTTGTTGAAATGTTATTTCCAGATGGCCGAATTCATCTGGATTATCTTCCAGAATTTCAAGAATTAACGGCTGAATTGCATTTTGTAACATCTCCAAATACACTTCACCGCTTTAAATTTCCCAAAATACCTGCACAAACATTGACTTTTTCAGGAAATTGGGTATGTTGTTCACGAAAGGAGTGAGGATTTGTGTCACTCCAATACCTTACATTTTGTGTATTCACATTTCCATATAGGCAAAAAGTACTTTCATTACTAAAACAAATTGTATTTGTGTAATGTGGGTTTTGACTAATTTTATTTTATTTTTAGCCAACACTCTCTGTACTGTACTTTTACTTACTTCACAGATAGACGCAACTTTAGTTGAAGAGGAAGTAGGGTTTACTACCATTTCAGTAACTATATAAATTTTTTTATCATCACTAAATGTTGGTCGACCAGATCGTTTGGCATCTTGAACACTACCTGTTGCTTCAAACTTGTGAAGAAGCTCCCTCAAATAAGTTCCGCTTCATGGAGATTCTTTCCAGATTCACCAATTATTAACATAGCTGCTACTTTGTCGGCTCGAGTACGTACCATTTTGCCTATGTAAACTCTTAAACGTCTCGTTACACAACAATAAAATTAAATATTTAAGCTATTTAGAAAAACTTTGCAAAGCAACAAATACTATTAAATTAAAAACGTCAATTTCTTTGACAACTAACCAGAGGAGGACTGAAAAATCTTCAATATTTAAATGTGAAATAATAATTTTGGTATTTATTTAATTTATCCGTCAAAATTAGTTTAAACCCAAAGAAAATTAATATTGCTATGTAGCCAATGTCAATGCCTTTCAAACGAGATATCACTTGCCATACGGGTCCTATTTAAAATTATTGGCCAGAGTGGCACTGTGACGTCATCTATTACTATTACGTCACCTGTTGCCAATCGTAAAGAAGTTTACAACACTTTATTTTCACTCTCCAAATTTTAGTAATGTAAGTGTAGCCGTTCAAAAGATACAAGGGGGGAGGTGACTTTTGAATAGCACTGTATATCAATGTTTAGGTACTATAGCGTAGCCGCACACAGTCGATTAAAAAACGAGTAAACTGTTTAGTTGGGTGGGTTTAGTCAAAAGGGTGCACCGACTGCTTTTGATTTAAAAATTGAGTTGGTCCCCCGTTGTACTGTGTGCGTACTTACATTAGAGCTAATACCATTAGAAATCGACTGTGTGCGGTTACCCTTAGTATAATTTTGATATATTTTGGACACACAAATGTTTTTCAGTAATTTGTTATAAACATTCAAAACGAAATAAACGTACTATTTTTAGTTTTCATATAACAAAGAAACGGTTAAGTATACAAGAAAGATTTGCAAATTTCTGCTCAGGTTCTCACTTACACAAATGGTGCTTAAATACACCAGAATTTTTAGAAAAGATTAGTGAGGTATCGCAATCCCTCTCGAGAGATATAGAAATTGAAAATGTATCGAATGAAGTTCTAGGCTTCTCATGGCAACCTGCCAAGGATTTATTTTCAATCGCACTACCCGACACTTTAACTTGTGAAAAGGTCACAAAACGAAAGACCCTGTCTACTATTGCCCACATGTTCGATATCCTAGAACTCATTGGCCCTGTTATTTTATTAGTCAAAATATTTACGCATATTCTTTGGAAACAAAAAATTTACTGGGACCAACCTTTGCCAACCGCACTTATAGATGAATTGAAAAATTCCATCACCAATATTCCCACTGTTGGAAAATTGACAATTCTACGTCACCTTTTTTTCTAAAAAATAAATTGTAAATAGGTATTCAGATTTACGCGTTCGCAGACAGTTCTCTCAAGGCATTTTCGGGATTTGTTTATTTTCGAACCGTGTACTCTGATAGCTCGGAAAGATGTAATTTAGTCGTTTGTAAATCTCGAATTTGACCAATTCGCTCTACTGTCACTATATTCAGATTAAAACTTAATCTCGGTAATTTTGACAAGAAATTAAACAATTCACCTGAAAAGAAAAAGATAACTTTGAGTGTTGTAAGGAATATTCCAAACCCCTTCGTCATTTTCTGGGAAAATTTGTAACAGATTCTTTTATAATTGTAAACATCTTAGTGACAAAAAATTATATCCGTTAAATGTTGACGAAATTAAATCCGCCTAGGCGACGCTGGAGCCCAGACGGTACTCGCAAATATTAGACTGCAGTTTTGACCTCTAGACGCATCCGGGAAACCAAGAGCATCATTAGAATCTGCAATAATTTATTGTTGTAGCACAACCGGTTCAGCAAATTATAGGTAATTTTCCTAGAGACAGAATTACCTTCACTAGACCTTTCCAGAAGGTATGAAGGTCTCATCAAAACTTTTCACTTGCGAAAAGCCCCTCTACAAAAATGTTATATTCCACATCCCTTTCGACAGAATCATTCCTTCTAACCCTTAAACGATTCATCCCACGTTGTGGAAACCCGTCAATGATTTACAGCGCTGATGCTACCAATTTTTGTGGGTCCAAAAATGAACTTCGCGAATTATATAATTATTTTAGAACCACTGCAGTGAGAGTTTCTGTTAAAACATTTTGCCTCAGCGAATTAAATTACGTGGAATTTGGGAGAGCTCCGTTCGGAGTACGAAAACACATTTGAAAAGTAACATTGGCAATGCACCTCACTTTTAGAAGAACTCTGCTCAAATTGAGGTAATCTTAAATTATCCACCTATACTTATGTGCTTTGTCCAATGATCCTACTGATTTAGAATATCTCACCCCTGGACATTTTCTTATAGACACAAGCATTACTTCATATCCTGAAAAGGAACTCACACACGCCCTCAAAAACAGATTGAATTGATTACAAAAATCTGCTCACTTTCAACAATAATTTTGGAAGAGATGGTCAGTTAAATTTTTAAATACTTTACAGCACCGACCCAAGTGGTTACTCCCTTCTCGTAATCGTCAGGTCAACGAACTCGTTCTTTCAAAGAAGGACAATGTTCGCCCTCTCAGCTGGCCAAGAGCAAGAGTAATACAAGTTTTTCCTGGATCTTCCAACAAGGTCCAAGCAGTAAAAATACGCGCCAACAGCGGACTACTCACATGTCCAACAGTGACGGCACCTCGAAGGAGGCTCAGCCTCCTCAACAATTTATCCAGCATAGCACCAGAAATATTTTGTTGATTATTCTTCATTTTAATTCCTGTTTATTTAATAATTTTCACATTTTACAATTAATTCTCTATTTTCACTAGTTATATTTTTGAATCTGACAACAGTGCCCTGATGCTAGATTTTATGGATTCTACAAACATCTCAATACCGAAACACGTGTTGCTCAACAGAGTTGCCGTTTTTTCGACCAGTCCAATTGCTAATACCGTGAAAAATAGCGGAAATGGCAACACTCTCAGGAGGCTTGCCTCTAGCGGTCGCGATGATACACGAACTGCGGAATTCGGAATACAGAATACGAGTGGCAAAGCACATCGTGTTGCGTGCGTTTTCGACTTGACGAATTTATTCGAATGTTTTTCAAAAGAGTTTTCCAATACACTTTTAGATAACTTCTAAAATATAATTTTTTTGAAAATAGCACTGCACAATGAATTATCGTTGTATACTCGGATAAAGATATTTTAGGTCAGTACGGCAGTCTGCCGATATGATAAATAATAATTTGCAACAAGCTTTACCTCAGTTTTATAAACTACTTTGTTTGACAGTTACCATTCCTGTCACGTCGGCATCGGCGGAGAGATAATTTTCTACATTCAAACTTCCTTCGAAATACTGGGCCAAAATCGTTTATACAATGTTAGTTTAATATCTATTGAAAAAGATTTAGTAAAACGCTTAAATCAAAATGAAACATTTTATGATAATATTATTGATCATTTTTCGCAAACTGAAGACCGTAGGATTCCGTTAATAATATATAAAAAAGGTTAATAAAATCAATAAAAAAAACAAAATATGAATAATTCAAAAAAAAATTAAAAATACGAACAAAAAAGTTTTTTTGGCAGGAGAAACTCTATACCTCCACGTTGGTTGGTTGGTAATTTTGTCACTGAAGTAGCTGGTACGGTCGCTGCGCAAAGATTAAATTAATAGAGTATATTTTTACAAAAACGTTTTATGTCCAGTCTCCTCTCATGAAAAGTTCACGATCCCATGTTCAACCACTAAACTTTGTCTTTTGCCATTTGGCAAGGAAGCCAATTGTGCGTAAAGTTTGGCAAGTTTATCTGAAGCTACGAGGCATCGGTAAGGTGCGAGGAAACATGGCGGATATCTGTCATAAACAAATAATGTTAAGAATCGTACTTGAATTCAATATGGATACGAATTAGTTCAAAATCTGACAGCAACTTTGTCGATTATAACGTTGTAATCATTATCAAGGTTTTTTTTATCATCGTCATGCATATATGTTTCAAAATTTTATTCAGTAAAACTTTTTATTATTGATTTTATACACTTTCTGGCGAAAAGACATTTTTTCGATGTAAGTGAATGTACAGTATTTTTATTAGGTAATACTTTCACCAAAGAATACACCAACTAACAAGAAGATAAGCCCGACGCAATCTCTTTGATGTTTTGGCAAAGAATACACCAACTAACAAGAAGCGAAGCCCGACGCAATCTCTTTGATGTTTTGGTAACAAAAATTCATGACCTTGAGAGACCGACGTTGACAGATAACTTATTAAATACACTGAGAAAATGATAAAATTTTTAAATATCGGCGATATAATCTGTCGACAAAGTGAAGTGTGACAAGTATCTCATTATAAAAATGGCTCCTTTGAAACATGCGCATACAAAAAAAGGAGAGGCAGCTTCGCTTCTTGGTTGTTGGTGTATTCTTTGGTTTTGGTAACAAAAATTTATGACCTTGAGAGACCGACGTTGACAGATAACTTACTAAATACACTGAGAAAATGATCAAATTTTTAAATATCGGCGATATAATTGGTCGACAAAGTAAAGTATGACAAGTATCTCATTATAAAAATGGCTCCTTTCAAACATACGCATACAAAAAAAGGAAAGGCAGCTTCGCTTCTTGGTTGCTGGTGTATTCTTTGCTTTCACTGTCAATTAACCTTTTTCCTGCGAAGATTTAAAGAAGACCCGCTAGGGGCAGCACCAATGGGGGGTACATATGTTTTGAATTCTGTATTGACAAACACGTCAAACGTACTGAATTGAAATGGAATTAACCGAAGATGAATAGTTTCGCAAGTTTATCTGAAGCTACGTGGCATCGGTAAGGGGCAAGGAAACATGGCGTATATCTGTCAAAAACGTACCAATGGCGTTCGATACCTATTTTTATAAAAGTATTCAAAATAATAATTAATATTATATAATAATTTATTATATATATAAACTGATTTTTGCTTCGCTTTAAAGGTAAGGTATATTTCAAAACACGGTATTTGTTAAAAAAAATAATGTTAAGAATCGTACTTGAATTCAATATGGATACGAAATAGTTCAAAATCTGACACTGACAATACCAACGCCACTGGATAATCAATGTCAGTCAATTGACAAAGTGAGAGGGAAGAACACACGCACGCGCTTGCCAATAGAAAGTCAGCTGGTCGCTAAGCAACAAAGGCCTTTCGATAAATTTCACCGATTGAATTAGTTCGGAGGGCGTGAAAATTATGGTTTTCGCACAACGCTGCCAGAGCTTGAAGAAGCCCATAACAAATTTGGAAAAGTGTTCATCTTTTAATATTCATAAATTGAAAAAATAATGTTAATAAACCAAATCCAAGCAAACAAGCACATTAAAGAATTAACGTTTAATCATATTGTTAATAATAAAAAGTCCATTTTCTAATTATTATCACTAAATACTTAGCACTTTAGCTTTTTCATAGTTAAACGTGGCAATATTGAATGTTATCGACTGCATTCCTTTCACGGCTTCAGATAAACTTGCCAAACTATAGTATATTTTCGTCATTAGGTCTTCTCTTTGTATTTTATTCCCCTCACTCGCTTACATTTATTTTGTTTTTCCGCCCCTCATTTCTCACCTGTTTATTATTACTATTTTAAATGAAACTAACTGCTTCTAATTAACGACAAATTATTTATAACTTCTGTCATTCTGACGTTGATATTTTAAATATCGAAATAATTATCAATTTAGAATTTTCAAATATTTTTTATTAAAATGAAATTAGTTTTTTAATGATAATGTTGGTAACGGTTTTTAAGGAATAGATCCCAATTTTCACGTTTATATTCTCGTGAATACATGTATATTCTGGTAATTAAATGTATTGAAGAATCTCCACGTTTAACTTTATAGACACACAGGAGAGTTTCTTGTAACTCGCGACAAGTTCGCGAAACTTATGGTATTTTGATCCTAAAAACCAGAGGATCGGAAAACAAAACAATATTGATTTATAAAAATTATGAATAACTTGAAAAGAAAAGAAAAATCCGTAACGGACTATTTTTAATTATTAGTCAAAATTCTTACCCCATATAGGAAATGCTCACAGCTGGAAGTACTGTACGAAATTTTTTAAATTGTAATGATTTGAAAAAAGAGGAAAGTTAACTATTTATCGAACAGTAGCAGTGATAGAAGTTTCCACTATGACTGGAGTCTCTGAACCAATGATATGGAGAAGAAAGTAAAAATGAACAACTCTGAAGTTCCATAAGGAAAAAAAATAAACCGTGAATAGCCGTGAGAATAAATGGTGCACTGTATTTTTATAGACAACATTTCTTCGACCCTTGACGTAGTACTAGAAAAAATTAAGCAAACAGCACATATTCCAATTTTTTTTAAAAGTGATACTACACGACTTGGGTTTTTGTATATAACCAAGCACGTCCTATATCCTGCTATCTGAATGTGAATTCCTCTATAAAGTTTGTTGAAAATTTATAGATACATACCGCCAGAGAAAATACGAAAATTCAAATGGGCAATGAAGAAATTTATTTCGTAGAATCCCAAACTTTTGACATCCCCTGTATTTGTATTTCATAAGTTTTGCATATTTTGATATTAAATAAATTTGGAATTATGTACATTTCAATGATAAATTGAATTATTCTTCGAACACAAAACAAAATGAATCAGTAAAATTGAAAATCTGCATAAACATAAAATGCACTAATGCGTTATATTATTACCGACTATAAAGTCTATTTTTGAACGCTACTTAATATCTACATTATTACAAAGAATCGTAAAAGAAAAACTGATTGTTGGACGTTTATATCTTTCAACAATGTTACTTTTGTTTATAGCGATGATATCTATACAGAATGTTAAGTTATGTGGCGCCGATTTAGAGGCGTGTCTTTTGTTTATTGAAAAATATTTTACCCTTTATCATATTAGTAATATGTTTCAGGAAAAATGTTTCTCAAAATTCAGTCACGTTTTGAACTAGTTTTCGAGCATTACCAGAGACATACGATGAAATAGCAGGGCCTACCCCTTCGTGGCTCGAATTAGGTAACTGATATTTGACAGGGTGTCTCTTTGGCCCTCACTCCTGAAATATTATTCACCAAATAAACTAATCGGCTTTGATAAGAAGCTAAATTTAATTGGTGAAATATGAATAGATGTGACGGTGTGAGCCACAATAGACTCTTGCAAGTCGCAGTGGAAGGTCTAAGCCTTAGAGTAAAGCAGGACGCGCACTGAATCCGCTCGACTCGGATCGACATAACTATTACCCGCGCACTGAATCGACTAGCAACATGTCTATGCTAGAAATTAGTTTTTCTCCATGATAAATAGAGTATTGACACCACTTTTGGATTGCAAATAATCAACTGGACGTTCGGTTCGGCAGAAGTTGCCATCCCAAGAAATCTCCGCCGTAGTCGCGTCGAGTCGAACGGTCACTGAATCCGCTCGACTCGGATCGACACGGCACAGCATTGCCGAACGTTTTGCATTGTTCTTATTTCAATATATCACCGCGCACTCATTAGGATCGGCACGGCAGTGACCGTTCGACTCGACTCGACTACGGCGGAGATTTCTTGGGATGGCAACGTCTGCCGAACCGAACGTCCAGTTGATTATTTGCAATCCAAAAGTGGTGTCAATACTGTATTAATCATGGAGGAAAACTAATTGCTAGCATAGATAACATGTTGCTAGTCGATTCAGTGCGCGGGTAATAGTTATGCCGATCCGATCCGTTCCGTGTCGATCCGAGTCGAGCGGATTCAGTGCGCGTCCTGCTTTATACTACAAATAGAGTCCGCAAGTTATTCATAAAACTATCCGAAAAGACGGCTAACATTCTATCGCCATACATTATGTTTTCATCAATGACTTTCAAGGAGTGGGGAGAAACTGTCGGACTAGTCGGACAGTGCCACTGGCCAATAGAACTATTTACAGGTGAAAAGGAAGGTCAGGAAAACTCCGACTGTTTTATTTCCAAATTTGGCACTGACGAACCATGATTTTCACAAAAAAATATTGTTTTTACTTAAATCTGTACGCACACACACAAATACCAGTTGAAAAGACGAAAACAAAAGCTTCAATAAACTAGGAACGCAGAAACTTCGTAGTCAGACAGGTAAAATTGATAGTAAAATGGTTTCCGCTCTTTTCTCGGTGTTGCCATATTTCAGACAGACAAAATTATTAACACGCATTTGTTTCGTTTAAACCTCAAAAGTTTCAAATAAAAATATATTTTTATTACATAAACTACTTAGAATAATTATTTTAAAGTCGTTTTTATGTAATTTCTTAAAAGTACATTTTTATTTTGTACGTTTCTATCGTGTCCTATTCCAATTCAAAAGAAAAGTAAGACATCCGGCAAAGGGTCGGCAAGTTACCTTAGAATGTGATGTATTGTTGGGTTCACTTTTAAATGTAAACAAATGTATCTTTTTAATGTATTAATCTGAGGTCTAAACCTCTCACCACAAACCTAACCTCCTATTTCAAATGCTTTTAGAAAACCATTTTAATGGAAAATGTTTTAGTTTAATTTGAAATAGGGTATGCCAAAGTTCAATTATATTTTACTTAGTTTCATGGATTACGAAAACCGCTTTATGTATTTGTTTCGGTAATCTTATCTTATAGGAATTAATTTTTGTTTCTTCGTATTCAATGCGCTACCGTACAGTTCATCCGATTACAATAAAACTTTGATAACTAATTGATAACGTTTGACATTTTCACAAGAAATGCATTGTTGTCAAGGTAGGCGAATACGATTTTGATTTGATATTGATGACAGTATCAGCACCTATCAGACACTGAAAAAACTGACGAAATAACTTACACTGCGAAAAAGGGTTTAAATAACTAAATTTAAAAACTATGTAAACAGTTCTATTGCAAATGGAACGGAAGATTAGAGTGAATATCACGTGGGATCACTTTAGAGATCATTACCAAAATGGCTAATTTATTTCACTTCATTCACTTATACAAAATTGATACGAGTTGTCTAATTTTCACATATCATCTGGCTTACCATAGCTAATGGGTAACAAAGGATAATATAATTTTTTTAATGGAACACATTGAATTTTATTTTTTCATCTTCGTGAAGGCCACATTTTACTGTGTTTAAAACTATACCACATGATCCCTCCAGTTTGAAAGGATATTATATATAGCGATCTTTGGTAGGCAGAGGTGGGATGGTTACTGAAAAAAGTGACAGGCCACTTTATCGTTATACTTTTTCCAAAAGTAAAGAATTATTCGTATGCCTTGCAGAATCACCAAATGCATTTAGTCTTAGTTATTGTTTCCTGCTCTTTCCAAATATGTAAATCAAATTTCAACATATCAATAATACGCAGGGTATTTCAGTAACTTGTTATCGCTTGGAAATACTTTACACAAGATTTTAGATCTTTATGATCTAAAATGTACTTTTTTGGACGTATTATGTGTGTTCCATAGGGACTTGGTAGGTATATATTATGTGGTTAAGGTAAATATAAAAAAAAAATGTATATCTTTGTGATTTTCAGTTGAAAATTAACGTTTAATGTCCCGATAAGTATATAAATATTCGTACTATCACGAACATATTGCTGATAATTAAAGGCGACCCGGCGAGCATATTTCACAATACGTTGATGGCTGTTCATTCAATTTGTACTCGTCAATTTGAAAAGTCAATTTGTTTATGATTATATTTTCTAATTCAGAGATCTTATAAGATTGGATTTCCGTTTAAAATATTGAAGCAGATTATGGTGAGCGAAGAGAGCGCGCCGGGTCGACGTTTCTCAATTCGCTGGCCGAACTCCGCTAACGCGTCTGCAATCGCGTGCGGAAAAGTATCACTTTCCGTACTGGTAAGGTAAACTATTATTTTGATTGGCGCCCAAAGAAAATCTCTCAATTTTTGAGAAACTTATTTTAAATGAATTAAATTCTGTTAATCTAATGTAAATGTGAAAATAATGATATTAAATTGAATAATAACTTTAAATGTAATATGTAGTAATTATTATTTTTGTTGAAGATATTAAATACGAAATTGATTTTTCATGAGAAGACTATTATAGAGAGATTGAAGCAATTCAGTATTTCGCTTCAAAAAACGCTTTCAAGAGGTATTTCCTAAATATGAAGAAATTATTTTTAAAAAGTACCTAACACCTTGCTGTGCACGTCTGCTACAGACGAAAAATTGCTTTTTCATGGAGGAATAATGACTGCAAAAAGTGATCATCTGAGTGATCAGAATTTCGATATCTTGTGCCATTAATATCCAACAAACATATTTGTTAATTGTATTTTGATTATAATGTATAAATAGATAGATAGGAAACACCAACTTAAATGGAGGTCGACACAAGGACACCTTCATACAAAGTAAAGAGTTTACTGAACAAGGTAGACAAGGCACTCTCAACCAGGCTATTGAAACTGTGTACAAGACATTTGAAGACAGTTACCGACCTGGTGACTGGACACTGCACCCTGAGGAAACATCTGCACAAAATGGGCAAAGTTAGTGAACCTATGTGCAGGAAATTTGAACTCTATGATGAAACACATACTCTGCTTCTGCGAGAACTAACATGGACTCAGACGGAAGCACTTTGGAGAGGAAACTATACAACCATTACAACTACTGAAAATCTCTCCAGTCAAACTAGTGGCCTACGTAGAAGACACAAAGCTTCTGGAATGGAAGTAGATAATATGGGAAATGGTACAAAAAAGCAGTGCAATTGTCTGGGCTGCTGAGCACAACCAAATCGTATGCATGAATGTATAAATTATGATATTTGAATATATTCTAGTATATAAATAAATTTACAATTGGACCATATTAATTATTGTATAATAGCAGCAATAAGTATAGTGATGCAAATGATTGCAGTCAGCATTTTCCGTCTGTTATTATTACCGTACTGTAAAGAGAGAACGAATTTAGGCGGGCATACATACAACGAACCTGTGTCTGTGGATCTCCTTTCAGTGTGGATCTTTTTCGCTCCACTGCACGTTTTTAACAGAACAAGACCTTTGGCGCGACCGTTCGTGTCAATATATTTATTGTGCTACTATACTTTTATATTTTATTTCAAATACCTATTTTGCATTTAAAAAAAGAATTTTCTATTTTGAATCCCAAATGTGTTTAGCAAGACCCTTTTGCATTTTCTATTTCAGATACCTGTTAAAAACCAAAATACCCAATTCTGCTAATTACAATGGATTTGTAATAACAAATGAATGAAAACTTACCAGTAAACCAACAATTATGTTCGGCGAATCTTGGTCTTAAAACATCCTGATTCGAACTAAGATCGAGAGAAGCAGCTATAACGGTAATCAGAAGTGGGATTCCCCAAGCATACACCTCGTACAATCTGAGTCGCAGTCTTTCCTGGCTTTTTTCAGTACTCTGCGGTCGCAAATCTCTGAAACAACACATTTATTTGTGAAACCCGTAATCTTTTTCTTAAAAATGTGTACAGCAACATTTGATCATCTTGAAAAATAAATAAAGTTATCATTTGTTGGTTAATTTATTGTTTTATAGGATATAGAAAATGTCATCGAAGTCGTCTCATTAGAATAGTAAATTCAAGGGAAAGAGGTTATAAAGTTATCAACACCTACTGATTTCTGGAATTCAGTTAATAGGATGCCATATTTCTTCGGGAGTTTTTATTTCTAGATTTATATAATTGTATTTGTCAAAAGTACATACGGTTTTGTCAACCATCCAGATTTTGTAACACTTAATTCAAACACACTTCTAGCAAATTAAGTTGATGATAAATGAGCTATGGCTATGTAGATGACATGATGTTAAAAACAATAAAACATTACAAAAAAAGTGTCAACTGCTTTTTGACATTTTTTTAAATGAAACTGTGACTTACAGTGTATAATACTGTAATGTTTTTCTTATTTATGTAAATGGTTTTGATGGTGGGATAAAATTATACACGCACTATGGCTAATTACTACTGATTTATTGAAGAAACACTTACACACTATATATTAAACTTAATTTATATACACACTTTACTTAATGTCTATTAATTTATTTACACTCGGTATAATGGTTGTCCTAATTTACCTTAAACACTTAAATATTGTACTATTTATATTCACTATTCGATTCACTGTAGATCACCGATTCACTGTTTACTGAAAAACTTGTCCAACTCACTCAAAAACTCGCGTATATATAGTCATTCGCAACTCTAGAACCTTCTAGAAGTTTACCGCCTCTCCGCATATGGAGCTTCCAGAATAGTCGGGAATAAACCATCGCATTCGCCAAAATTCATAGTTCACGACAGGACCGGCTTCTAAATTCCTACAATAGTAATTTTTCTCATAAAAACGACAACTGAATATAAAAACAGAGATATTAAGATAATTGAAATAGACGTACGTTGTAAGTTTGAATGGAAAGTAATGTAGACATTGAACTATTATGAGAGGTGGACAGATTCGAATAGTTCACAATAGTATATTACGTAACAAGAGTTGTAAGTAACCCATTACGCACGAAGCCGCGCATCAGCGAGTGCGTAATGGGATTACACTCGTGTAACGTACTATACTTTTTCTACGCCCATCTATTTTCTTCTGAGTGCTCATAATTTCATCTTTTTCACTACTAACAGACATATTCGTAGGTAAAGTTGAGAAAATGTTCGGATACTATAATTTGTTAAAAAAATTGACAGCATAAATGAGATGACGTTTATTCCCATATCAAGAAAAACCGAATTATTTTTTTTGTAATTGTAAAATGTGTTGCCGACATTTAGGGACATCACTCTTTAATCTAAAATGTATTTCACTAATGCTAAGAGCTTTTATGTTTTTCAATTGATTAAAAGTATGTAAATAAGCCAAATAAAGTAGTACGTAAATAAAAATTTGTTTGCAATTTGATTCAACAAAGAAATTTAAGTTTTTTAATCTAAGCGCACGTGTATGTTATGAGATTTTCATTACGTGCATGTTATTGTTAAATGTCACTTACAAGGAATGTTGGCAGTGCGATTTTTGACGTTTACGGACATGGGCGTAGAAAAAATCAATTAGATTACTTATGAGTAGAAAAATCTATGGATGTTCTGAACAATTCAATTTAATCAATTTTCTAAACATAATTGAATGTACTGGGTGAATTTTTATCATTGTAAATATACGAAAATGGGACAGTTAGATTTAATGAAACAACAATAATTTCGTTAGAACTGAATATCGTGGTTATCCACTTTTAGCAACTAAATTTAAAAATCAAATGTAGGTTTTCGGCAAATAGCTGACAATATTTTGAATTTGGCAACGTTGCTTCAAATAGCTTGCTGTCAATTTAAGCTGTTTCATAATTTATTTGAAGTAATTTGATTCGGACACCGCATTGGTTGATAATTTTATTTTCACTATTATTTAAAACAATAACCTTTAAAACATGTGGTAAAAGTATAATGTTAGATACTCGAAGAATTAATAAAACTAATTCAGTATATTATAGTCTTATGTGACATTACCTTTAGAGATGACATCTGGTGACTCGACCGTGTAACGTCGAAATTGGTTTTAGACTGCCAAAAAGACTCTCCTCAATAGGAGAACTCAATAAAGTATTGCTGGTCTGGATCCCTGGCCATGCTGGCATGGAAGGAAACGAGAAGGCAGACTCTCTTGCAAGGGAGAGTGCCGCACGTGTTTCTATCGGACCAGAACCTACAATTGGCCTTGCAATAAGTTTTGCCAAACAAACAATGAATACCTGAACGGCAATAAGAGCTTTAGACTTCTGGCATAACTTACCAGGATTGGTACATTCAAAGGCTTTCATACATCCTTCGAAGAATGTCTCCAAACAAATGTTGGACTGTAGCAGGCACGACCTACGTTATCTAACAGGCCACCGTCATCTGAATCATCATATGCTAAAACTTTGACTGTCGGAAGATCCGACCTGCCGTCTTTGTCTGGAAGCATATAATTTGTGCCTGCCCCGCCGCGGCTCGAATCAGGTATCTGATGTTTGGCAGGGATTCTCTTTCGCCCTCGGACCTGAAATATCATTCACCAAATAAACTAATCGGCTTTGTTAAGAAGAAGCCTTATAGACCCACTCACCATAAACCTAACTTAACCTGGTGACTCGATGAACTACAATTGAAATATGTAGTGAGTAGGAAATTCAAAAAATGAATACTTCGTTTCAGACCGTTTGGACAAAATAGGAGTCGAATATTACATTTTATTGAACGAATGTCGACACATTTTTTATGTAGAATGTGACCTGTATATTCGTTTTCGGAGTAAAATAATTAGGGTTATTGTGATTCAATACACTGTTAATACTACATTTGTATATGCAGGTTATAATCTGTGTGTCTAACTTATTCTCGTACATAATTGGTTCACATTATATGATTCTTCCATCATTAATAAGGTGTGAATTAAGAAATTGATATTAAAAAGTTCCGCCATTGCCAAATTGTGCAGCCTTAATCCGCAACTTTCTCAATCCCTTACCGTTTTCGAGATCTCAATAGGCATGATTTTTTATTCACCGGTAGATCCACCAATCCACCAACTGCATTTTTATATTCATTGGTGGATTTTAGATTGAAGAAATGACCCGTTCATTTATTACTGTTGCATCAACCAAAATTGCAAAACCATTCCACCGCTGTTTCGAGGTGGTGGATAAATTTAGTGGCTTGCAAAATGACAGCTTAACCTCAAAAAAAAGTGAAGATTTGACGCGGTTATAGTGAATTATTAAAGACAAGGACGAATAAATAGATATCAATTTAGAATGTGATGATTAAGTATTGACTGCAGTATTAACAGCTATAGAAATTCAAAAAATTTCTAGTGGTATCGATTGTCAGTTGGCAGATGATAATGATGAATGATGTAAACAACAACTTCGTTTTTCTTGTGCCACTGATGACTCTAACATGTCGTTGAAGCGGAGACTGACGTCAGTCAACCATTGGTGAATAAATGATATAAAAAAAACGTGCCAAATGTTACGACTCGAATTTGGTACAGTACATTGTTATATAATTGAACGTTTTTTAGTAGAAAATTGCGGCATACACTGACTCTGGCTTGAAAGTAATGTTCAAATGAATTTAAATTACCAGTTCATACGACTTTTGTTACGCCAATTTCCTTTGATAATTGTAACTTGCAAATGCCTTTCTTCCGTACCCACAAAGGAAGGAAAAGAAAAAGAATAGATAATTACGATAAAGGAATTTCTATATGTCTTCAATTATTTTTGATGAAAAAAATATATAGGGACATTCTGTATATTAAATCGTACATTTTTATCATATTTTTTCCGGCCCTGCTGTTTTTGTAATACCCGCATAGCCTAATTCGGTTAGAAAAGGTCAAATTCCCCTAAAAATATTTGTTGTAAGACATGATAGCTGTGAAGTGGAATTATCGAAAATTGGGATTGTAACGTTCACAGCTGTTGACTAAGATTTCCAGAAACATTACCTTACCTTAACTTATATCAACTTTATTTACAATTCAGTATTAAATGCAGATAAACCTGAACAGGCTATAAGAATTGGTTAAAAATTAACAACACGCCGTTATATTTTACGAAGTTTCCGCTATAAGAAATGCGTTAATCTATACATAATCAATATTAGGATTTAAATTTTAACAATTAAGAGTTTTCCGTGAATATTTTCAAGCTTATTATGCATATAGAATAGTAAAATGGAGTTATCAGAATGTCTAATTTTTAACCATGTGTTAAAATTTAACATTTGCTTACAGAATTGCATCTAAATTGGGATTTAATATTAACACATATGGCGTACAATTAAGTTTTCCGTTAATATTTCAAATTCAAAGCTTTTTTTTTTTAAAGGAGCCGTCCCTTCGCCGGCACCACCTCAGCCTCTTGGGCTTATGTGGATCAAAAATTCAAAGCTTACTATGGTTTGGTATTAATTGAATTCGATTAGTCGTCTATTCAAAGGATTATATACAAAGCAAAAATGGCTCTTAGAGTGTGCAAGAATCTGGCAGGGAGAAATTGTGGCTGTAACCCAAAAATCCTGAGCTGGATGTACACTGCCATAGTGAGACCAATCATCACTTATGGAGCCATTGCGTGGAGTAGCAGTAGTGGAGTAGCAGTAGTACAAAAATTCAAAGACTAGTCTGTATATGCATTACAGGAGCAATGAGAACATGCCCAAGTGATTCTCAACCCCACACCACTACATATGGTGGTGGAAAGTGTTGCAGAAAGAACGAGATACAGACTAAGTAGAAAGGGAATCATGTAAAAAAGTACTTCCTTGCTTCTTAGAAATCAGAAAACCTGCAACATGCCACAATATGGTATGGTGAAAAGGTATAACTTTTCAAAGTAACTCGTTGCGGAATTAAGCAACAAGAAGGAATGGGATCCAAATACCATTACCAGACTTGGAAAGAATGCCATTCAATGGTACACAGATGGCTCAAAAGCATTAGAAGGAACTGGGAAAGGAGTGTACGGATCAGGAACCAAACAATCTGAAAGCTTGGAAAAATCCCAAGTATATTTCAAGAGGAAATTTACGCCATAAGAAAGTGTGCCCAGTTCAATATTGACAAAGGATAGTCAAGCAGCCATTAAAGCACTGAGCTCTTGTGTAATCAGTTCCAAAATGGTGTGGGAATGCCTAGCTAAGGGGGCTATATAGATCTTTTAGGTCTCAGTGAATGTCACCCCATCATACATCCATTCACACATACATCTCTCAATTTATGTCATTGTTAAAGTGGAATTAATGTACTTTCCTCGTTTTAACAAGTTTTTCTTCCTCGCCGATCTTATGCCTATCTGGGGATTGCTTTGGAGGTTTTTTCTCGCGTATGATTCTGTAGATGATTTTAGGATATTTCTTAAATATAAATTTCACAATTATTTTTAAAATCACAAGAATAATACAATTCCGAGCTCTTACAGAATGGTAAAATGGAGTTGGCAGATTTTCTAATTTTCAACCATTTGTTAGAATTTAACATTTGCTTACAGTACAAGGATTACTGTAAACTAAACCAATTAAAAGATCTTAATACTTTTTTCCTTCGAAATTGAATCTTCGTGGAAGCATTAAGTTACAAGAAATACAATCTGAATAAGTCAGCATAAAAGATTCATAACAAGCATAAACGTATGTCGATGTAGCCCACGTAATATAATAGTGGGTGGCAAAGTGTACCTATTTAAGGTAATTTTAAATGCTCGTATCTTAAAAAATATTTTATATATTAAAGTCCGAACTTCTTTAAAGTTAATTAAGTTTGTTTTGGCATTTTTCAAGTTTGTACAGCTACTTCCATTTACGCCGGAAATGAGTATGCCTTTTTTGAGATATATATGGAACACCCTGAATACTTTTAATGTTTTAAACCTCAATCAGCCGATTGCTGATGAAATAGTTGTACAATCTTTACACACGCCTAATCAAACTTATTGGTTTTTAAAGCTGTTCGGTAATATTTAAAAAACTTGTTAAGATAGCGGCATTTAAAATGGACTCAAATACACTTGGCAATGGGACACCCGGTAGTTGTAAAATTGACAGAAAAATTGGTCAAAGTGAAAAACAATATATAATATAAATATATTGATAGATGATTTTCTCTTCTTAAAAATGCTTATCTGTTTTTTTTATTGGATAATACCTTCAGCCGTGTGTCCGTGTCAATACACTCTAATCTCGTCAGTTTCAATAAAGTTGACAAGTAGATAACATCATCCGATAAAAGACTCGATGTTGATGACTATGATTTAAATCTCACGTAGTCTCTTTTTATGCACCCTTAGATGTAAAATCGTTTTTCGAAAGAAGGGTAGTTTACAACTTGGTGAAATGGAAATGATAGCCACGGGCAGCGGGAGGTAGTGTATTCATTTCATTTTCATTTTAGGATTTTGGGGTGGAGTATCACAAAGATGTCCGTCGAAAAGGGTCTTTTTTATTTGGAAAAATAATACTATGAGGGTGGTTATTTCAGGTAAAATATAAAGTTTCATGAAGGTTTTGTCTGTAACTCAATACCTGGTAATACAAACATATTTAAAGTGTAAATAGAGAATTTTATATATTTTGGTTTAAGCAAAATATTTTTAGGCAATAAAAAAATAAAAACAAAACTTACGTTCACTGATTTGCATTTTTTTCCCAAACTATCTGAATGAATGGATACAAAAAGGTTCTTGGCATCAGAATGAAGCCTTTCGCTTTAATGTACCAGATTAAAACTTTCTTAATATTCGTCACGTTTTCACTGTCACGATCTGTAACATTTTTTTTACAGTGTCTCCGAATAATGCACCCCTTTTCATCAACACAATAAATAGTCGAGGGGAAGAAGATATTACAATCTAAAAAGCAGCCTAGAGGAAGTGATTCATTGAAATTGTTTTAAGATGAGAAAATTATATATTCATGTGTACAGGAAGATCAATCTTCAAGAGTTTGTAGTATTTTTAGTTTGGAATCTATTTTAGTAGCCGTTGAAGGTTAAAAAAAATGAACAATTAAATTGAGAAAAAATATGCAAGATACATTCTATAAGCAATGGCAAGTTAAATACAGTAGTTGCCAATTACTAAGATGTACTAGACAAGTGAAATAGCGATATCGATTGTTTGATATCGACGACTATTAATTGTTCAAGCGTATTCGAGCAAACACCCAGAGGTCGACAACTATCGAAACCCTACCATCGATAATTATCGATAGTTTTCGATAGTCTGCAAGTCTGGTAATTTTAAATAATTTACGAGTACCTACAGATTATATGTAATATTATGCGAACTTTATTTAAAAAAATTAAAAATAATGAAACATTTTTATTTAAAAAAAGGATCATATCCACATTTTTTTAATTTTTCTGCATTAAAAAACAAGTGAGCTGACATGTGACAGGTCAGACAGGTGATGGTTAGTGAGAACACAAAATATGCCACAAAACGACAAAGTCAGAGATAAAACACGAAAACAGATACTTCGTCTTCTTTTTTCCTCCTTTGTTCATATCAAAACATGTCTCGATATGGTATGTGTCCGCGCATATACCACTATCGAATACTATCGATAACTTTTCAAAACTATTGACTGTGCTATCGATAGTTCTCGACCTCTGCAAACACCAGGCTAGTGTAAAACACTCAGTAGCGTGCAAGCTGTAGTCATGTTAGAGAGTTTATAAGATGTATGATCAAAGTAAAAACAAACGTAACCAAATTTATAGGCAAATATTTAACCTATTTTTCCTAGACATACAATAACATTTTAATTTAGTAACGAGGTATGTATAAACAATAGTAATTTAAAGTACCTAATGTTTATGTTTATGAATTGTTAATGATGAAAAAAGTGGATAGCTACATCGACGTTTCATCGTGATGCATTACTTTTTATCGTTACTCATTAGATTCTGTTAGAGGACTAATTCCATATCGAACTTGGAATAATTTCAAGGATTGGTGTTAATTACCGTTATACTTAATAATAATTAACCATTCTATATAAGTATTCGTTTTTCAATCTCCGCACATGATCACTTTATGATGAATATCATTGAAACTTTGATGCCAATCTGTCGGATATTTGTAAATTGTTTCATACATGAAAATTTTCTATAGTTTGAAATACGAAAATTTGGTTCACATATTTAAGGTCTGTTACAACAGCAATCAGAAACTGTCAGAAACGATCAGAGAATAGTCGACCACTGCAATCAGTGATAGGAATTACGCGAAAGTAAACTCGTTTGCTATGACCAGTTATTCTCTGATCATTTCTGACAGTTTATGATTGCTGTTGGAACAGACCTTATATCAAGACATGATGTCTTGCGTTTAAATCATAATAATAATAATAACTTTATTGCTTCTGAAACACATACACGTTATAGCAAGAGTTTGGATGTCTTTATCCGTGAGTATACATAGCATAGAAAAAAAACATACAAAATAACAAACAATAAATGAAGAAAGAGTTTATTAAATTATTAAAGTACATTCCAATAATATAAAAAATAAATAAAAAAGTCCAACAAAAAAATTAAGGAAAAATGATGATAATATTTGAATATAAAAGTACGCAACTTTAAGATATTTGCCATGTAGGTATGCGAAAATTGATTCAGCTTGAATAAACGTTGTATTGTCTAAGACTAGCAGGAAATTATCAACATTTTGCATACATTCAATTTTAGGTTTTATTGCTGTGTAGGTACATAGGACACTCGAATAAAATATAGTGAAGCGTTTCTGGTTCTTTCATATTGCAAATGGTGCATACCTGCTTATTGTCTAGTGTGTAAGTTGAACCACTTAACACGTTCGTGGACAAAACGGCTTATGCCGCTCCAAGTGCTGGGACATAACGGAATGTGGTTTTTCAATACCAACAAGGTATAAGTTTTGATATTTAATCAGCTAATACTTCTAATAACGCACACGTGTGCCCTCTCTAAAAAGTGTCAGATAGTGAAAGACCAATGAAAAACAAATCTTCTCCCAGATTCGTGACGACGTAATGGAATAATACCTTACAATATCCAATAAAACATACAATTAGTACACTCTGGCTCAGTACGTGGAGGAAAAGGGAGACTCACTGATCAGCTATCTCTGCAGGAGATGAGAGACGAACCAATCCAATACAATGCATTTTTCAGATACAATTCCAAAATCTAGAGTCATCATATTAAATGTAAGCACTGTGTATAGCAGAAAAAAGCACTTATGCGAAGCCTGCCGTAATATACCTGCGCTATGTGCTGTTCCATGTTTTCTTATGTTCTCTTCTTTGCTCTTGACTGTTCAATACAATGTTTTAGACACTTTTATCTTTTGACGGCGATTGCTGTCGTTGTACCATCTAAAAAAATTTCTTGATTTTGGACAGCATTTTTATAGCTTGTTGTTTTTTCTAAGAAGAATCCATCTCGAAAGTATTAGCAGTTTTCATATATTTTCGAATGTAACTTTTCTAGTTCCTTAAATATTGTCATGCGTTTTTGGTACCTCTAATTTTTCGTTGGTGTCCGCGAATGTGTCAAGGTAAATTTCAACTGGTATATATTTGACATCCTCAGCTGAGGAATAATCATAGAGATACTAGAGGCAACAAGCCTGCTCGGAACCCGTCAGCACATAAGAGAGAGATAGGAAGTCGGAGGTTTCGGCTATCTTTCTCGCGCATGCTATATACACAGACAAACATAGAAAAACCTCTGATCGTCTGTCTTTTTCTATCTCACCGGAGTTCAGACGGACAGTTCCACCTACACAGCGACCTATGGCTTGTCTCTATCTGTAGTATCTCTATGAGAATAATACGCGTTACACGTAAGGGAAGTTTCAACCTTAAACTTTTGAGAGTCCTTGACTAGCTTAAGTGAACTATATAATGTTAAATATGAGCTTCGACTCATAAAAGCTAAATATTCTTCACGTAGTGCTTGAAACATGCGAGATAGTATCAAATTTCGGTAGCGGTACAAAAGTGTAGCGGAGAAATTATCCCAATAATAAAGTGAATCACAAAAAGCAAAAAATGTTTTAACTTGCAGTATCCAATTAAATTTTGGGTCAACGTTACTTGTCTTGCGTTTAAAAAAACATGTTGTTCTCCACCTTCGGCGATGAAAAATAAATTAATTTTCAAAAAGACTGATCGAAAAATTATTTATGCAAACACGTTCTAAAAATAAAAGAATTACTTGATTTTTCCAGAAACCATTTTTCGTCGGCTATATAAAATTTACCAATAGTTGTAAAATAACAAATCATATTTCACGAGGTTGATTTATTATAATATATTACGATTTGTATTCGAGTCGCTATTTTAGTAATTTTAAGAAGTCCGCTTATAGTAGTGCGTGTGATAATAAAATACTTGAAAAGGCTGATTTAATAAGTTTCAATAGGTTATTGGAATCCAAATACTTCTGTAACTTTCACGTCAGAATTTATGTATGGAAATTCCGATTCCAGAACAAAAATTATTTTGTCATTATATTATCGTTCATTAATAGTTATTTACATTACAAGCTGGGAAAGCAAAACAAAACAAAAACTAATATTTTGACAGGTGTCAAATAATTATTCTCCCATAAAGTCTACATCTTTTAAGTTTAATATTTGGCTAGAATCTAGTTAAAAATGAATTCCATTGAAGAAGCAGCAATTATTGCGTGCAGAAGTTTGTTACCGGAAAAATCGAAAGACCGTTACATTCAAGCCCATGAAAATTTCATCAAATAGTGTCCACAATAACTGAAGATGTATTATTGGTATTTTTCTTAGAAAAATCAAAGACATTGCCCCCTGCTACATTATGGTCAGAATACTCAATGTTGAAATTTACTATTTCATTAAATAAGAACCAGGATATTTCGAAATTTGGCCGCTTGAAGGCATTCATAAAAAGGAAAAATGATGGAAAATCTCAGGTATTTATAAAAGATTATGGCTACCCTTTACTTTAGATAAAGTGACGGAAGGGGGCAAAAGTGGTGTCATTCGAAAGAGCTTGACGAGCTGAGTCGAATGACACCGGTCCCCACCTGCACAAACGTCAGGGGCAAAAGTTACGCCACTTTCATTTTTCAATGTTAAGTCTATGAGAAAAATTTTTTCCGTTGGAAATAGTATTCAAAAGAGCTGCAACGGCTAGAACAAGTTGCGCATGCGCAAACGATTATAACGCGACGAAATCGATGTACAAGTGCGTGTTCTTCCTCGCGCATGCGCAAACGATTATACCGCGACGAAATCTTTGGTCACGTGACAATTCGGTATAAATAGAAGCAATGCGTTCCCCTTTTCCTTCCCCTTCCCCTTCCTTTCCCTTCCCCAACCCCTTCCCCCTACCCCTTCCCATTCCCCTCCCCCTTCGCCCCCTTCGCGTTGTATCGAACACCTAAACTCGGTTTAATGATAACTGATGTTTAGACTGATGTAATTGATGATAATAAATAAATCAATATGTCACAGTCTCTCTTAACTCTTAAATGGGTCTCGGAGCACAAGGGTATTGTAGGCAATGATAAGGCAGACTGCATTCACTGGTCCTGAACCAGCATTTGGGATATCAAAAACTGCTTCACTTGGTTGTACATTTCGGTGGATTCAAACTAGACATCAGTCGTACGGGAGGCACGCTAAAACAGGAACACAGCGAACTCCTGGTCAAAAAACCCACGAAGACGCTGACTAACGAAATATTAAACCTCAGCAGGGGCCAGATAAGGAGAGTGACGGGATTACTCACTGGTCACTGTACCCTAAGGAAACACATGCATACAATCGGCATATATAGGGGGGGGAACCTATCTGCCGGTTGTGCATGGAAGAGGAGGAAACAGCCTCTCACATCATCTTCGAATGTGAAGCATTGTGTCATTGGAGATATAGACTCCTAGTACTATAGCATCCAAGCGAGGATTTCTCCAAGAAGGACCTAGTGAAAAGACTGTTGAGCTTGATAAGGGCTACTGGTCTTCTCATAAACGGCACAACCAAGACCACAAAAAGCCTTAAGGCTGAGGTGCCGAGGACTCTAAGCCTCTGATTGATGGTGCCGAACTAATCAATCCATCAATCGAGAATCTTTAACGTGACCAAGTGATAAATGCGACTTGAATTTCAGGAAATATATTATAAAAACAAGATTGATCTGTAAAAAGTCACTTTCGGTTTATTCTCAATCCAAAAACATTGTGATTTTGCAGACCGGATATATTTCATAACAAACTGTCGTTTGAAACATTCATTTTATAACGTTGTGTAACTCGATTTTAAACATTAACCAGAATTTATGTAAATGCCACTGGTTTAAATAAACCCGACAACGAAAGTAGGTTGCATTCGAATACTGCTAAAAATTTGTATCATGTTGGCTGAGATAACATAAAGGAATGGGTTTCGCTACACGTATATAATATACATATATCTTTAATATACTTCTAAGCAAACAAAAGTATGTGGATTCATAATTTCTTGATACTAACACGTTCGGTATTTTGTTTAATGTTTTAATTGGTGACATGTTGAATAAAAAGACACGATCAGCTGTCCTGTAATCAAATTTAAAAAAAAACAGAATAAAATATTTAAATGTTAATAAAGGTGTCGAATTACATTATCTTTACAGTGACGTGGGCAAAGGGAAAAATAAAGTAGAAAAAAATTGGGAGAAAATGGAGAAGAGTGGAAAATTAAACGGAAATAAGTAGGAAAAAAGAGAAAATACAGTAGGATTGATGGAAGTAAAAAAGAGGGAAAAAGTGGAAAAAGAAAAAAAGTGGGAAACAGGCGGGAGAAAAAGTAAAAACGAGATAAAAAGCAGGCAAAAAGGAAAGGGCACAAGGTTAATAGAATGATAAAAAGTAGGAGAAAAATTGGAAAAGTAAGGCGGAAAAGGGCTACCTACAAATTGGAAATAGGAAAGAAAAATGGAGATAAACAAAGAGGGAAACAGTGCGATATAAACCATGAAAAAATGGGGAAGAATAGGTAAGAGATACAGTAACAAAATGAAAACAAAGAAAAATGAAAAAAAAATAAAAAACTGGGAGAAAGTGAGAATATTAAAAAAAAGGAGGAAAGAGACAGGAAACTAAACACATAAAGAGTGGACAACGAAGAAAATAGTGTGATATACAGTGGGAAAAATGGGTAAAAAAGAGAAAGGTAAGACGAAAGTCGGTGAATGAAAAGGATGAAAAGGAAGAAAAAGAGAAAAAAGGAACTAAAAAGAAAAATAAGTGGAGAAAAAATAACTATCAGAACTGAGTTGCACTCAGAAATAAATTTGTAGTTTCCATAATATGCGAAATGGCAAGAAAATACAGAACGAAATCAATATCTTATGCATAAAAATGAAATTTTGTTTGTTTGTTCGTATTTGATACGCACTAATTCGATTGCGATAAAAACTTTGCCAACTTATTGCTTGTCCACATAGAATAGATTTCATCCCAATGGAGTACCATAGCCAAGAGCGATCAAAAATATATTTTCGTGCGATCGCACGCGAAGTCAGTATTTCGCGTTCTCAGCACAGTCCGCGAAATTTAATTTCGCGGCCGTTACCCATAGCAACGGCTGCGAAATCAAACGTCACTTCCAAATTTGATGACATTTCTATAATACTACAAAGACAAGGATTATTTTTTATTGAATACCAACAAATACAGTATAATACTTATATTATTTAGGATGAATATTAACATTAATTCTACAGTTTGTATTATTACTTATATTTACTCCAGAAGTTGAAGCAAGAGCTGTCAAAATATTTTGTAAATATTGGAACATATCATTTCCATAGCACAGCGTGACATTGTTAAATAAATTGAAGTGCTGTTGATTTTAGAGTAATAATATACTTATTTACAATTATCTAGTTTAATAATTTTAATGATTGCACGAAAAATAGTGTGCATACAAATAACTATTTCAGCTTCAACCGTTGTCGAGTTATTAAGCTTTTCAAAATGATGGTTATGCTACTTACTTACTTGCCTTTTGAAAAATTATTTCGATTAAAAGTCAGCTATGAAAAAATATTATTGTATTTGTTGTACATTTTATTTCGATTTTTGATTGTTCTGTATATCGTTTTGTATACTAATTTTCATTTTTATCATTAGTTTGGTTTTATTAACTTGACCTATATACGAGTGTATGTATCTGTGTAACGGAATCTGGAACGATGACAATATAATAACTAAATAATATAATTCCAATGTCTTGACCAACCTTATCCGGTTTAACGATTAATTTATTTAATACACCCCCTGTTTTTTCAAATTAGTTTCTTCAAGGCGCTAGATGGCGCTGAAATTCAGGTTCAGACTGGACTGTCCTATATCTATCCGTATGTATGTTATCTATGATCTGGCCTACTAGAACTAGACGTCCAAATCAAAATATTCTGTTCCATCATCCAATCTTTGACTTTATAGCCCTATGATAAGCGGCGCCATCTTGTTCAAGAATTTAGTTTTAGAGATTTGGGCCAACTTCACTGGTGTCTCAGTTCGTATAATAGACATTTTCCAGAGCGAACAGTAATATTTCAATTTATTCCGAAAATCTACAAACGTGTTGATAGACCATTCCAGAATACCTGATCTTGACAGGCCCCACGATCAGCTGGAGTTTAAATTTTTGTGTTTTGACATGTGGTGTTGGTCAGTTGGTTGTCAGACAGACTTTGTAGAACAATAGTTGCTTGTTTTTCTACCACCAATCTAAGCTAACCTAAGTTAATCTTACCTAAGTTAGCGTTCGTGTTGCCAATGAAGTTAGATTTACTAAGATCAACTGACCTCCCCCTTGCCTCCGCCAAGTATGCCGGATTTTTAACTTAGCAAAATTTCTTAGCTAAGTTTAATCGCGAATGCAAGAAAAGTCATTCATTTTTGACATCTGATAAATATTCTAACCTTATAAAAACATATTAGGCGCTCTTTTAATAGAATCCGTTTTAAATTTTTATTTTAATCTGCTACTACTTTCCTGATTTTATTGGTAATTTTAATTTTAATTACCCTTCGAAATTGAAAGTTCTAATTCAATAAATTTTTTATTTATTAATTTGTTTACCTTTTCATCTTTGTTTGTATGCAAATGCGCTTGCACCGTTATTGTCGACTGTGCAGCGTTTGAAAAGTGCGTTCGAACTACAATTCAGCTCAGCTAAGAATTCTGTTCTAAGCTAAACCGGGGAATAGAAAAAAAGCAACTATTGTCTCTAAATGGAATTAAATGATAATTAAAATGTCAGACGACGAAAAAAGCAATAAACAGAGGAATTATTTGATTCAAAGCAGCAGACTGATTAGCCTAATCAAAGTACACATAAAACCTCACAAAAAATATGTACAAAAAACTTGAAAATTCAAAATTGGGTATTTAAAGGGTGGTGTTTAACAAGAGAAAAAGTTTACGATGTTAGGCATGCAATTTTCCGGAAAATCGTCAAGTGAAAATTTTTGTTTTTGTTTTTTCGATCTAATTGTTTAAATAATAAATATACAGAAAAACTTTCAAATCAAAATTTGTAGCTGATGCATTTGTCTACAAATTTTGTTTAAAAAGTTTTTCTGTAAATTAAAAAGTTTACGAGATAAAATTAATTTCAATGGTATTCAATTCGTGGTTACGCGCGAACGGCCCGTGAGCCAAATGTATTAACCGCTCGACTTAAAAGTTAATAATTTTGGGCTTATCACATACTGAAAAAATAAATAAACTCATGTAAAATGTAAAGAAAGATCTCAACTTTTAGATAGAAATACTTTCAAATTTGAAAAAGTAGATTTTCTGACCGTAATATCAGTTTATTATAATTCCAATTTAATTAATACTTATCCCAGCGAAAATTCCTTTTGGATTCAGCATTGCAAATGAGCATAAAATAGTATTATTATAAAAGCAAAGCCATCAATATTTAGAATTTCAAACGAATGCTTCTTAAAAATCTGTTTTTTTTTCATGCTTAATTTGACTTGTTTTTCTTAGACTTCATTCAATTATATCTTTTTTCGAAATTAATATAAGTCAATGAAACTTTACCACTAAACACTTACAAATAAAGGTGAAAAAGCAGGTGAGAGAGCGTGGAAAATCGATGATAATACATTAAAAAATTAAATTTTTTTTTAATGTATTTGTAGATACCCCCTTTTAGAACACATTTTATATGAAAAATGTTTTTCTAAATATCATTGTTTATTTACTATCATAAAATTAAAAACATGAAAATTGATGATGTTCAAAAATACTACTATGGAAATTTCGTATATATTTTAAAAACTAATGCAGATACAAAAAAAATGTTCAGACAAATTTTGTAGATAAATATATTAGCTACAATTTTTGATTGGAACATTTTTCTGTGTTTTCATTATTTAAACAATTAGAGCGAAAAAACAAAAACAAAAATTTTCACTCGACGATTTTCCGGAAAATCGCATGCCATTGTTTTTCTTATGTTAATCACAACCCTTCTAAATACTCAGTTTTGAATTTTCAAGTTTTTTGTGTTTTTTGCGGCATTTTACGGATATTTTGTGTACTTTGACTACGCTAGATGTGAACAGTAAGTTCAATTAAATAGTCACCTCGCTTGGTTAAAACAGGAGAAAATAAAAAAAAAATATATCTTATCTCTTGCTCCCCGCATTCCATACTTAACAACACTACAAAACGATGGCATTTTAGATAATTTCAAGAACTTTTTACTAATTAAAGTCTACCTGTTGTTGTTTACGAGTGAACAATGAAAACTGAATAGAATATGACATTAGGGCTCACAGCAATATGGCCGACCTGTCAGTGACGTAATTCTGGAATGGTCTATTGCTTCGTAAGCAAATATGCGGTGAAGAAAATCTAACCTTTTTGGACCATAGTTTTTGATAAAAAATCTATAATTTGTGCTGGTAGTATTTGCTGTTGCTACCCTTGTTTTACAATGAAATAATCGATTTAGATGTCATTTTAAAACAAAGTATATGGTCAGGATTGTGCGTTAGGATAAATAAAAAAATTCATCTCATTGAAATAAATTATGATTTGCAGGTGAAGGTTAACTAAATACCACATCTTGTTATAGAATCTTTCTTGACATATTAACCGACTTTGATGGATTTTGATGAATAGTTTCATCATGTCGGTTTTATCACACACACATATGTTTTGAATTAAAAAAAAGCGATTGACGTATAGTCGCGTGCTTACTACTGTAAATTAGACGAGCTCATTAAACCACGGAGACAGGAAACTGAGACCATTTTTTTTGTATCGATTATAGTCTGGCTCAACGAACAACTCTTTATTGTGGACCAGATCTTCTCGTATCATAATATGATGCATACTGTATTCTATTAAGTCGGGAATATCATTTAAATTAAATTACACAAAAGGAAAGTTTGTTTTTAATTTTTGATTGATAGATGTGTACAGTGAGAACAGTATAAGTGGGACATTGAGTACGTGTGAATTGGAATAAAGTTCGTTTATAAAATTTATTTTTTCTATTATCGATAGTGAAGATTCCGAGTTTGAAAAAATATGTACCTACTACCGAAGAAATCAAAGAAGAGGCAAATATGGCCACATTAATTTTGCTGCCGGTGATATCCAAAAGAAAATTATGTAAAAGAATATGACATTTTTATGAAATGGCGGAACTAGAACAATATAGCTTTACAGAACGGGTGCTATTAGCTTTTTTTGAACAAAAGTCTAGAAAATTCAAGTCTACATTATGGTCCAGCTATTCTAACCTAAAAGCAACCTTAATTATTAATGATAATGTAGATATAAGTAAATGTTCTAAGCTAATAGCATTTTTGAAACGAAAATCGGTTGGGTAGAAACCTAGGAAAGCTAATATATTTTCAAGGGAGGAAGTAAACAAGGTTTTATTGACGACAAATAGTTATTTTTTAAAGTAAAAGTTTTAAATTGTTAATTTGTTTTTGCTTACTTTATTTATAAATTTTTCGGTAATGTTTACTGGGAATAGTTGGAGGTTGTCGAAGAGAAGAGTTGTATAAAATGAAAATTAATGACATTGGAAATAAGGGGGAAATTCTACTCATGGCGATTTCAGATTCAAAAACTCATATAAGTCGGCGATTTAAGGTTATTGAAAAATCCAATACAAACATTATGTTTAGGTTTCCTAAATATTCCTGTAGTTAACTATTGACTGGCTTTCTTAGAAAAGGTTGTATAGTTTAAGATTTGTGTCACCAACTTTCACTTTCGAACTTAATGGCTGTTTTTTGAGTGCTTTTGTCCATCTGAAAATGGGTAACAGAGGTGAAAGTTGTTGAAGGCAAAAGGGACAGCCAATGGTTAAATCCGAATTACTTGTTTCTTAGCGGTCTAAGAGGCAACATCAAATACATTTTTTTATTACGAGTAAGTGCTCTCTTCACGGAATTCATTTATTTCATTATTTCTGAGTTAAGAAATTAAAGGAAATCTGCACATAACTGTATGTGTAGTTTATTTATAAGTATCTTATACATATTGTTTTGTTTGTCCTTTATAAAATCTACGTAAAATAAAGAATACTTTATTTCTGCTATAAGTCCTACAGCTTATAATACTGAGCAGTTCGAGGTGATATGTGGCATAATTAATTCGGTAATTTGGCACACATTAATTTAATACATTTATATCAAAAGTATGCTAATCTGAGACCGAAAAACGCAACCAGAAATGGCAGACGTTCAACGCATCGCTTCTAGTTGATTCGAGTGGATATTCTTTAAAAAGCAACCTGGAAGATGGAAATCTACTGCTGCTGCTGCCGTAGGGTATGTCAACAATTCTTTTAATGTAAAAATGAATTGTGCTTCGCGAATTTTAATAGCAGCTGATGTCAGTAGTTTTTTAACCTACTTCAACATTATAATGTGAATCATGCAAAGACGAATTTGACAGATACAAACGTGACTGGATCAAAAATTCACGTTAGTCAACCAAACAATTATTGCGTTTTCGATATTCATATTGCGAAATAAAACTAAAATATAAAATGAGTGTTAATTTTTCTTAATATTATTGTGTACATTTTCAATTCAGTTATTATCAGTTCATTAATTGGAATGTATTAATTAAAATATTCCAAATTACTATTTTGATTTTATTAATTGTATAGGGATGTGGAAAAAATATTGTATGCAACAAATGCATAGAGTGGTACTTTTTTCACAAATGGAAAAGTTGACTGCAAGAGCCGTTATGCGAGTTCGGAAATTCCATTAGTTTTTATTTCTATTTATTTCGGTTAACATTTTTTAGTGAAAGTATATTTTTGAGTAAAATTCGTTTGCACTGTTTCACAATTTGTAGGCAATGAAATCTGTAAGAAGAACCGGTTTCAGACAAATTTTTCATTATTGCAGGATCCCAACTCGATTTATGAACTCTCTTTTTTCGATTAATTGTAGTTTTACCTATAACTGTAATAATGGATTTTTTTGAAACGTTCTTCAAATATGTATTCTTTCAGCAGCTCCATGCTTTGACCCATTATTTTCTTGTTTCAGTTGAATGTACATATTTTGTAACATTTTTTGCGTAGATAGCGACTAGAACATACCAAATTAAATTTCTGTCTATTGTCTCAAATCCCTACTATCCACTTTCAGAAATTTCAAAACCGTTGGTAAAACATTTTAACAATAAAATATTCATGTTTTACACATACAACAATCAAACAACATATATATTCACTGCGACATGGAATCAAGCAGAATAAATAAATAAACGTTGACCTTGGTTATGTTGGCATAAAATAATACGTCTGTTTACTCTTTTAGTATATTCATTGTTCTTAGCCTATAACAATATCTTCCTCTTCGAATGGTCGCCAGAAAGCCATAATTTTAATTATTACCAACAAAATAGTTTTAGTAAATAAAACAAAATCTCAATCACAGCAACATCTAAGAACATAATTAATATCTCGTAAATAACAGAAATGAACTAAACCCACCCTGCTACGTTAACACTCGAGTACATTTTTCATAGACCAATCGGAAGCTACATTGCACCAATGAGAATCAATTGTTCGCTTGTGGGTATGTATGTATGTATTTTGGGGTAACATTCACTGATACCTAAAATATCTATTGTGCCTCCTTACTTCTACTTAGTTTCTGAGGAGAGTCTCAGAGACTAGTAGTTCCTTTAGTCCTATTTCCCGGAGGAATTTTAGGATAACTGCGGGCTTCAACTCAGGTACCTGTCCCTCTTCTATCCAGTAGTCTCCCAGGTACTGTGCCCTAGGATTCTGAATTGCTGTGCAGTTCGCAAGTATGTGGATGGAGGTTTCTTCCTCCACTATTTTGAGCTTTTTAAGATACCCATTCAGGCGACAATGTCCCGTTAGGATTCCTGTTAAAACTCTTAATGCAGTTTTACTTTGACTTATGCATTCATTTGATCTCAACAGGTTGTAGTCACCCAGAAGAATCTTAGATTGCCTAAGCCCTACTAGATCTTTCCAATGGTCAGATCTTCTCTTTTCTTCGGCTTTACCTATTTCTTCCAATATTATATTAGAGCTGATTCCGCAAAAGGGTATTTCAGTCCCCCTCTTCGCTAGTTCATCTGCTATTTCGTTTTCTTTTATTCCAGTGTGACCTGGAATCTACAGTAAGGTGACTATATTGTTCTCGCCTAGATCATTGAGTTTGCCTAGGCATTCCCACACCATTTTGGAACTGATTACACAAGAACTCAGCGCTCTAATGGCTGCTTGACTATCAGACATTATGATAATCCTTTGCCTTTTATATCCTTTGTCAATATTGAACTGGGCACACTTTCTTTATTGCGTGAATTTCCGCTTGAAAGATACTTGTGGTTTTTCCCAAGCTTTCAGAGTGTTTGGTTCCTGGCCCGTACACTCCTATCCCAGTTCCTTCTATTGCTTTTGAGCTGTCTGTGTACCATTGTGGGTAGGTCAAGACTAGAAATTATTTATGGCTTTTTTATCTTTTCGGCTTTTTAATCATCAAAGAGACCTTGTTATTCCATTGTGAAACAGTGCAAATTAATTCTACTCACAACTTATACTGTTCAATCATATCTATGGATCAGCTTAAACCACTATGGCTACGCCACTGTTTGATACTGTCGTTAATATTTTCTAATTGACGTTTCCACGAAACTGCATACGTTCTGGGATGTATATTGTAACTCATTCTGGTAGATAGAAGTAATAGTAGTGAATATTCATGTTACGTGACTTAAACGAGAGATAAAAAATTCTCAAGTACATTCCTGTAAGAATATTGTGCAATTAAAGAGAGAGATAACGTAACGGGTCGATTATAATACTGAAAAAACATGATTACTGTAGAAATACTGGTTAAGATTTTCACTGAAAGATAAACACGATGTGCAGTGTAGAGTTAATAATCTAAAGGGTTAACTGAAGATGAATTTATCGCCAACATTAACATATTTATAAGAAAAAAATTTTTTTTGACAACTACAAACAAAGCTTAATAACAATTAACCGAATTAAAATAATTCCAACGTAATGGCCACTTAATATAATCGATTTTAAATTTTAAATGAACATCCTGTGTCGAATTTTTTTGCTAAGGCCAATCGATTTGATCTCGTCTACGGCTGTCTGGGATACCATACTTGGCTAAACCCGATTTTAATTAAAGAGAGACAGTTCAAAAAATAGTACAGTGCAGTCTAGGATATTCATTTATAACCCACGTACATTTGAAACTTTCTATGCTACTAGATTCAAAATGTCGTTTTTATTAATTAGTCCGGGGAAGTAAGGTCGAAAAATCTACCATTCAACTTTTTTGATATAGAATATTATTACAGTTTCCTGCACAATTGTCGTAGTAAAACGTGTTACCTCCCTCGTATTCTATAAAATTAATATTTCAATTGTTTTTGGTTAATGCCATCATGGTCTTATTATTTTTTTTTTGTACTTTATATAAAAGAAGAACCTGTCCTTAACCTATTTTTAAATTTTAACTTTTTAACACTTTCCCTAATGTTAAGATCAATTCTCGATTAGCGTTATGAAACTGTTGTAGCGGGCTGTTTTATAAATGATGTTTTTCTCATTTCATAGTTCCCTGAAGATGTAAATGAAGATTTACGAAAGCTTGGAAATCTAAAAAGAGTAAACTTTTCCCTCTTTTTTGCTGCTAGTCTCAAAATAGTATTTGTCTTTTTGTATATAAATAAATTAAATAAGAATTTAATGATTTGGTTTTAATATAATTTTAATATCTTAATAATGTTATTTCAGCCTCACTATATGATTTATTTATAATTTTAATGCTTACCTTTCCTATTTGCCTAGATCAGTCGGATTAATTATGTTTATATTATTTACTTTCCATTTAATATAATTTAAATAAAATGAATATTATTATTATTATTCATACGAGACATTTTATTTTAAATTTTTAAATATTAATATTATTTTCTTATCAGGGAATTAAACTGCGAGTTCAAAGTTTCTTTAATTTTTAACACCCACTCTGTCCTTTGACCTTTAAAGGGGTACATGTAACTTGCTTCCCATATTAAGAAGGGTCAGAAAAAATGAGTAGTTTGGTTACCAATATTTTAGGTATACATAATTTTTGTGTGTAATTTGATTCCCGACATTTTCAGTTTACCTGGTCTCTAATAGCAATTTGGTTCCCGGAAAGCAATGAGAATCCATTTAGTTTTTACAACATAAAGTTTCTACAAAAAAATATTAACTAGAACACGCAAAGAAACATACGGATCGGTTCATTATCATGTAATGATCTTCGAATAATTACGCAGGTCGTTCCTCTAATACAGCAATGCCCGGAAACCAAATAACCAATGACCTTTTGAGGCTGGGAATCAAATTACATATTATTGGCAGGCATCTTAAATTGATATCTAATCTACTACATGGTGGGAGCCAACACACCTTCAAAGACATAGAAGTTTGCTATGATTAATGTCTGTAATTTCTATAGAGATCACAAATAAAACAACCACATTCCAATTTAAAAAAAAAATGTTCAACAACATTTAGTTTTTTAATATGAATCAGAAGTATTCAAGAAAATATTCAAATTATTTACAGTTGTTTTATTTTCTTTTTCTTACCTATAATTCTGATTTATTCTTCTCTGGCAAACAGTTTTGAAATTATTCTTATTGAAATTAGACTTGGACAAAGGTGGATGAAATTTATTTATTGACGGTGATGTTTCTGTGGTTTGGAAAGAATAAGATATTTAAAAGTTAAAGTATTGTGATTATACATTCTTTTTAGTAAATATGATCTTAATTTTATGGGTTACTAATCTTAATCTTATTTTTGGATAGTGGAAATACAAAACAAATTAAATTAGTGTCTAACAAACGCTTAAATTATAAAGAAAACAACACCTGACTGTTTTTATTATTGTTTCCTTCCATTCTCACTGGATTTTGAAGGTCATAATGATTGGCAACTCTTTACCACTTACATTTTGCAGCTCACAACGGTCATTTTCTAATTACTTCTGCTTTGGATTTGTGATTTATTGATAAATGCTCCAGAGATATTATCTTTGCCGGTACAATGGAATGGTTTAAACTTTTATCAGACCATTCTTAACCCATATTAAAAATCTAGGTGAGTAGGTTTCACTTCTCACTTCACTTTTTTTGTTAGAATCACTTCTTTTTATCTAATTACTTTCTATGAGATACATTATTTGTAGTAATTCTTTGAATAATTTTGGGTTTTTTATCAAAATTTCATACCTTTGGTGAGAAAACCTCTTCATTCTTCAAAATTATATTTGTTGACTCCTTTCAAATGTTTTAAATAAACTTTCTGTAATATTCATTTAATTAATTACATCCATGACTTTTCTTTTCAAAATTTAGCTACAAAATTATTATTCTTATCTTTAATTATATTCATGCTTTAATTATATTAAGTTATATAGTATTTATTCTAGAAGTCATTTTTATATTATGGTTTTTAAAATTGTTATGGTCATTTAATATTTATATACAGTTTTATAGACATTAGTTTGACAGTTGATATTCTGCTATTATTTATTTGAAAGTTTGTGTTCCTTTTTTTTGTCATTATAAAAATTTGATTGCTCATTATAAAGAGTTTGTAGAATTTTACATTTGTATATTTTATTCTGAATACTTTTTTAATTTGTTGCAATCGACAGAGTAGAAGTTGTAGACCATAATAATGAGCAAAATTTTAAAAGTTCAATTTACATATTTTTTTAACGCTTAAACTGAAAAAAAATAATTTTTTTAACGTTATTTCAAGATTTATTGTGGAAAAATTAATTCCAGCTTCTGCTTAGAATTATAAAATGATAGGTATTCAAAAAACACACATTTTGAAAAAAAAATTTAATACCATCATTAAATGCCAAAAAAAACGAAACTCAAAGTTTGCCAGGTAAGAATATAAGAAAATTAAAGTTCGTGATTGTTTCGTTAGGTTATTGGATCCAATAAATAATTCATTTTTACATTTTCAACGTACCACAGCGTGTGTACAAAAGGGGTAATTATTCCAGAAACTATAGCGCAGCGGCAATTACGCGAATAAATCAATCACGAACTTAAAATTCCTTATAGTATTTTGTCAGTGTGGTTTTGAAGTCCTATCCTCGTATAAGTATAAATCAAATTTCCAACTAAGTACAAATCTTGAAAAAACCTATAAAAAATATTTTTTCTACTACCGTGTGTAAAGTACGTACTTTAGACACATTTTCGAGTGCGTAAAACTTTATTTTACGCACTAGTGCGTAAAGAGTTTTACTTTACGCACTAGTGCGTAAAGAAAAAATTACAATATGTATGTAGTTATAGATATCTAGTCTTATAAAAATATAGGTATAATAAACGGATATTAAATCTAAGTTTTTTTCATAAATTGGAGATAGAAACCTATAGAATTCGGTAAAGTAACCTAATAATTATTGTTAAATAATTATTGAGTACTGGAAATAATATGGTAAATAGGCATAAGTTGGCGGTGAGTGATTGACATTTCTTTGTGAATTGAATCTGACATTTAAAATTTAAATTGAGATCTTCCGACCATACCTAGGGTAAGCAATTGTATTTTATATTTAAGAATTGAATATTTTTAGAAAACTATGATGTTATTTTAAATTATCATAAAAATAAAGATGGATTCCTCTGAAGATCTCTCAGATTACTTGGCAAATACACCACCAAATAGATGTGGCACGGAATATTCATATTATTAATAATTGAATTCGTTTGTTGTTTATATTTTGATTATAATTTCCAAATCATTTATAATATATCTTATTAGAAATTAATAATAGCGTTAAAGACTCTTCTATAGAAAAATTTAACTTACTTTACGCACTAGTGCGTAAAGTATGTTTCTTTACGCACTAGTGCGTAAAGAAAATAACTATTAAACTTTTGTATTTTGATTAAATATTCGCTAGTAGAAAAAATATTGTATGCAATTCGTGTGTAAAGACCTTTTTTTCGACTCATGTGATTGTCGCATTCGCCTGCGGCTCATGCGACAATATTCATATTCGTCAAAAAAAAGGCTACTTTACACACTAGTTACATAAATAACTATTTTAGTTTAAGCGTTGAAAAAATATGTAAATAAAATTTACAAAATTCCGCTCATATGGACCATTAAACTACAACTCTTGTTCTGTCGGTTGAAACAACCCTCATCTGAAAACTGCATAAAATGAACAGCGACTGAAAAAATATATATAAAGTCAGTTTGGCGGCCACCATTTTGGATTTTGAAAATTTGAAAACACCATCTTTTTCAGAAAAATTTCAGCCTGATTTTGTTATTTTCATTATACTCAAATAAACAAAATTCCAAATTGTTCAACAATTTTTGAAAATTAAATGCTTCAATTTTTTTTAATCTATTTTTATTATGTTATAGGGCATTTGATTTCCTGCAATTTTTTTGTGCGAGATATCAGCGTGAAATAATCCCATTTTGAGTACTCTACGCTGTGCTTGCAAGCTGCGTCGACAGCTCCAGCAGAATTTTAGGAAAATTGGGGGCCGATATATTTTCGATAATAATTTTCTCGGAAAAATTTGATGTTTGTGTCTTTACTTCTCCGGACTAAATGGCGTTTTCTCTCTAGCGGTAGATAATAATTGTAGGACAGTTTTATGCACTCTGTAAATGTAGATATAGTCCTACATAAAACAGTATCGATAAGGTACACGACAGTTGAGTTAATAAATGATTGTGAAAACATTAACCCATCGTGAAATGACCACTCTGCCAGTTTCCATAGGCCAGATATGTAAATGGCGGCCAGTTTTTCACGTCGGAAAAACTTGCCTGAAAAACCGATAAGGTACAAACGTGAAATTTTTTTCAGGCATTGTTAAGACCTTGACTGAGAGCGGTGTAACAGTGGCAGAAAGTTAGCAGGTCGGAAAACCCTCGGCAGAAATGATTCAAAGTCGTGGAAAATTCCCATGAAAAAACCGATAAGGTACACGTGAAAAACTTTTTTCCGTACATTCTTTGGGCCTCAAGGAAGAGCGGTGCGATAGTGGCAGAAAAGTAGCAAGTCGAAAAACCCTCGACAGAAGGAACTAAAAGTCAGCGGGCGCGCGGCACGAAAACCGAGCAGATGGTATGAAATACGCCGCGATGTTAAGATTTTGGCGCATTCATCAAGTTTTCATCCTATCGTGATGATTTTTTTTAATTTGAGGTAGCGCACGAAAATATTTCGAATGGTATGAGCGAAAATAGTTGGGAAACGTAAACATCGCGAGAAACTAGAATTAATTTTGAGTTTTCAATTTTTCCCATTTTTTCAAATTTCTGCGGAGGGTTTTCCGGCCTGAAAAACGTCTGCCCTTATCACAGTGTTCTAAGTTGAGGGATAAGCAATGCCTGGAAAAAAGTTTTGCCCTTGTACCTTATTAAATTTCTCGTTGACTTTTAGTTCCTTCTACCGAGGATTTTCCGACCTGCCACTTTTCTGCCACTATCGCACCGCTCTTCCTTGAGGCCCAAAGAATGTACGGAAAAAAGTTTTTCACGTGTACCTTATCGGTTTTTTCATGTGAATTTTCAACGACTTTGAATCATTTCTGCCGAGGGTTTTCTGACCTGCTAACTTTCTGCCACTGTTACACCGCTCTCAGTCAAGGTCTTAACAATGCCTGAAAAAAATTTCTTGCGTGTACCTTATCGGTTTTTCAGGCAAGTTTTTCCGACGTGGAAAACTGGCCGCCATTTACAAATACGGGCTATCGAAACTGGCAGAATAGCCATTTCGCGATGAGTTAATGTTTTTACAATCATTTATTAACTCATCTGTCGTGTACCTTATCGATACTGTTTTATCTCTCCGACTAATAATGATTATGATAAAAAAAAATATTCAGTTCGATTGATATAAAATCACTTCTTAAATAAAAAAAGTTAATGATTTAACGTTAACAAATCTGCGAAATTATCAATTTTTTTTTAATTTATTTTTTATTGCGATTTAAACAAACGACCCATTTGATTTCTCTGCCAATGTCAACATTAATAATTGGTCTAGACATTTAAAAGGATAATGTGTCATAATTCATACCGAAAGAGTCGAATAACACCATGTGCGATTATTGCAACTTTTATGTAAATGTATGCAATTTATTATCTCCAGCTGCAGATTGTGCATATAAAAAATATATATACCAGGAATTGTGTTTTTTCGTAAAACTAGGTCTCGTTGTTAGAGTGTATGTATGTACAGTCTTCTTTCCTACTCTTATCTTTGGAACGATTATACATACTACATGTAAACTACTGAAATTTGGAGAAACTAAATATTAAGGGTTGTTCCCTACTAGTGATGATAGATGGCGTATTAAATGGATCTTTATGGCAAGCAACACGTCTTTTCAAAGGTATCGAAAAAATCTATTTAATGGAACTAATCTTGTTTGTGTTTATGGCTTATATAATATACATATCTATAGGTATTCCTTGTACAGATTGCGAAAAGTCTATTCGCGCCCTACGATTTACTCAAGTACAACAAGGAAAATATGAGCAAAACTACTTGAAAGAGAGAGAAGAATAATTGTGCGCTAAGCGATGGGCGTGTAAAACTTTAAATGTGAATTCTCTCTGTAAAGGACACTGTTGCAGGATAAAAGTGTTTAGTTTAGAAAAAAAGTTAACGATAACGAGATAAAAATATCATTTGTACAAATTAATCTGCGCTTCTGGCAACAGCGGTTAAAATAGAGGGGCACTGAACACACTCCCAACTGTTTTTGGTAGCTGGAACTGAACACACGCCCATCGCTGAGCGAACAATTATTCTTCTCTCTCTTTCAAGTAGTTTTGCTCATATTTGCCTTGTCGTACTTGTGTAAATTGTATGGCGCGAATAGACTTTTCGCAATCTGTATATGCCTCATCTAAATACCGTCTTACTGCACGGTAATAGTGTGGAGGAACACCATCCTGTTGGAATGCTATTTCCAAATAGCCGAAATCATCTGGATTATCTTCTAAAATCTGAAGGATTAACGGTTTTATTGCATTTTGCAATATCTCTAGATAAACCTCACCAGTTAAATAAGTATTAAAAAAAACAGGTGAGGATTTGCGTCACTTCAATACCCCACATTCTGTGAACATTTCCATTTAGGTAGAAAGTACTTTCGTCACTAAAACAAATTGTTTTGACATACTCTGTTTGTTGGTTAATTTTTCCGTATTTTCACAAAAGTCTAGTTTTCGGTCATGAGAGTTGATGAATCATTTTTAATTTGTATGTGTGAAATAAGTTTTTTGTGTAATACCCTGTGTACTGACTTCACAGTTATATGTACCTTGAGTTGTGGAAGACGAAGGATTTATCATTACTTCTGCCAGTATATTAATTATTTTCTCATCAGAAATTTGTGGTCTGTCAGATCGTTTTGCATCATTAATAATACCGTTGTTTCAAGCTGTCGAAGAAGTTCTCTCAAGTAAGTCCTCGAAACGGGCCGATCGGGAAACCTCTAATTAAAAGTGCGTTATGCTGCATGAATATTTTGTCTAGTTTCCCCAAGTATTAGGATTGCTGTTATTTTATCACCTAAAGTACGTATAAAACAAATTCGGCTCACAACAGTTCAACAAATTATTAAATGTACAAAAATTTTAAAACTACCGAAAGCTACTCAAACCGTTAAACGTTCGATCAACAATTAGGAAACTTACAAAAACGTTAAATTATTTGACAACTATCCAGAGGCGGAGATGGAATTTTAGTATTAACTGATTCAATTAATCACAACTCTGCTTTTTTTTGAGTCTGCTTTCAGAACTGCCCACGACCACAAATAAGATAGGTGTCGTTGAATAGATTTTTTCGATACCTTTGCCTGTGACGTCATGTTTAATGAATACATTATCTATCATCACTAGAAGGGAACTTTACCACCCTTAATATTCAGTTTCCAAATTTCACCAGTTTATGTAGATATACTCCTTCCAAAGATGAGAGGAAAGGGAGAGGAGGGGACTTTTAAATAGCACTGTATATTAGTGCGATCCTAGGCGAGAACAATATAGTAACCTTACTGTGGATTCCAGGACACACTGGAATAAAAGGAAATGAAATAACAGATGGACTAGCAAATAGAGGGACTGAAAAACCCTCTTGGGGGCCGGAACCCCTTTGCGATATCAGCCCCATTGTAATATTGGAAGAAATAGGCAAAGCCGAAGAAAAGAGAAGATCTGACCATTGGAAAGATCTAGTAGGGCTTAGACAATCAAATATTCTGATGGGTGACCACAACCCGTTGAGATCAAATGAATGCATTAGTCAAAGTAAAATTGCACTGAGAGTTTTAACAGGGATCCTAACGGGACATTGCCACCTGAACGGGCATATGAAAAGACTCAAAATAATGGAGGAAGAAGAATAGATTCTGAGGCATGGAAGAAGAAACCTCCATCCACATACTTGCGAATTGCACAGCAATTCAGAATCCTAGAGCACAGCACCTAGGAGATTATTGGATAGAAGAGCGACATTTACCTAAGTTGACGCCTGCAGATATCCTAAAATTCCTCCGGGAAATAAGACTAAAGGAGCTACTAGTCACTGAGACGTTCCTCAGGAACTAAGTAGAAGTAAGGGCGCACAATAGATCTTTTAGGTCTCAGTAAATGTCACCCCATCATAAATACATACCGATACATGCCAATCAAGGTAAGTTAAATACAATGAACATTTTCCAGTACAAACAAATATTTTACAATTTTTTGTAATAATTTCTTCGTAAAAAAAAAGCCGCGTAGGAAATCTAACATTAATAACGTTTATACACAAACGAGCGCCGCGTTGTCAGGTTCTAGCTAGTAACTAATAAATATTATGAAATGAACTAAATTATTTAAATAAAAACAGTATTTTTTGCCATATATTTATTTCTATATTATACTAGTACGAAAAGATTATTTTTGCATATTGCACCTGTCTATTCATGATCGCTTAATTTCACTCGATTATATTTCCACAGTGTCTAATGTTATCTCGTCTTGAACGTTTGCCAGTTGGACGCGGAAGTTGCGCTACGAGATCATAACATCAAGTGAATAACTACTGATGTAAAGTTATTAAAACATTTTTCTTGTTACTTCTAGTTTTAGTCAGTTTAAAATGTATATTTCTTGTAGCTCAAACGAATTTGTGATTTTTTCTCCTATTTCGAATTAATACAATTTTAGGAAGTGTTATTTCAGAGTTCTTAAAAACTGATAGCGTTGACATCTGACGTATGAATGTGTGATTTTTAGTTGACAGTAAAATTATTTTTTCATTTTAACGAGTTTAACCAAATGAGCCTTTTCAGTAACTCTTTTTTTAAATATTGATTTGAAGTATTTTGTAAAAAAACGTCCCCGTAGCGCGTAGCGCTTTGAACCTGACGTCACGCACCCCTCTTTAGTGGGGTTAAGTAGCCTACGATTTTTTTGGCCTCCTACAACATTTAACCAGTACAAGCTTGTTTGCTTTGTAGGCCAAGCATTAGGAAAAACATTTGCGTGCCCAAAACATCAAAATTATACTTTGTAATGTCTTTTATATCCGTTTTTTATTAGAATTTTTGTCAAAAATTACTACACTTAGGCCCGTATTCTCTGTTTTCTCTTTTAAGCAAAGCTTCCGTTAGCCCGCTTAAAACTCACTTTAAAACTTACATTTTTGCGGTACGCACCGCAGAACAATAAGTGTGGCTCAACTAAGCGTTGAAAAAACTTGGCAACGTTGTATTTTTTATGGTATTTGAATATTTTATGTTGAGTATCAACTGTCAAAGTATGTGTGAACTGTAACTGTGAACCGAATGTTTGGTTTTATTTAGTATTTACGATATTTACTAAAGTTGTCAAAGCCTGTGTATTTTGATATTTATTGAGAAGGGAAGGGAAAAGTAAGAGTTCCAAACTTTACTACTACGGAGAAGTTGTTGCACTTGCTAAGAATTATAGCTAATAAATATGCACCCATAAGAGAAGATAAAAAAACCAATAAGATCTAAATATATTATAATCATAATATTTTCTACCCTTAGGTATCCAACCACCTATAAGTTAGATAGAGTACTAACTATAAAGGTGTTTCAATTGTATTAAAAAGAGGTATTTACAAGTCGTTCGAATTCTAAAGCATCTTCTATGAGCTCCAGAATATATAGTGTTGTAGGCTTAGTCAGTCTGAATCTTCTATAGAAGGCCATATCATCCATCTCCTTAAAATAGTTGGACCTCCTAAAACGTCTTCGTGGGAATTCAAAATCAATAATATTCTGATATATCATTATCGTCTTCCACCATGATTTCAACTTCAATTTCCATCATTATTCATCAAATTCACATTCCTTCTAATGAAATGCGAAACGACACAAATATTTAGAATTTAGATTATTCACAAACCTTCACATTTATAGTACAATACTGTACCTGGACAAAACAAATAATAAAATGTGAGGTTATTGTTATTATGTCTAAAATAAGCCTGACTTTAAAATATAAAGCCGCCAAATTTGACCGCTTAAAGTTAAGCGAGCTTAACAACGTTTGTGGATGTGGTGCATACAAAACTGAAGTGTTAAGCGAGCTTAACCCTTAAGCTTCGCTTATTGGTATACGGCGAATATGGGCATAATATGCTATTGCTTGGCCTATTTGATGCAATTCTAACAAATGCTGCCAACATAATTTAATGCTATATGACGTAAAGGTCAAACGAGTGTTCAAATTGCCATAATATTTGTTTAACTTTTTTATTAAACTCTGTGTAAAACGCAGTCGCAGTTAATGGTAGCTTGGCATTGAAGGGTAGGAGCCGTTCGTAGCGCAGAGGGTTGTATAAGGGGTTTGGAACTGGTGGGTCCTGGGTTCGAGTCCCGATGGTTTCGCTTTTTCAAGAATATTTAGCTTATATCTGTGACATTTATATTTGAAACAAATCCGCACAAGGAGAAAAAATATTAGTTAGCTTTGAAATGAACATATTTGTTTTGAGATTTGAGAATCTGAAAAGGCCCATAGTCTTTTACACGGGAAATAATAATTGAAAAAATTAGGAATTTGGGAAATTTGATCATTAGTGCATCAATGAATTTAATTTGCCGTTTGGCACTAAATAATCATTATAAACCAATGTACTAACGGTTGAATTTTGTGCCAGACGCTGTATACTTTTTAAACCCAAAATGAAAGTCAAAAACAGATAATTCGAGTAAAACAAACACATTTAGTTCTAAAAATCTGTTCAAGCTTAACACGGTTGTTTATATACTTTCAAGAAAATGTTTATTATAACTTATAAATCGAAAAATTTAGACGAGTTTACGTTTTATATTTGACATTTTACTCGAGATAAATTACTTCAATAAAACTTTGTGTAGATAAAACTGTAAGTAATTTTTCTACTTCGCACATTGGTGTACTTACGTTCAGAATATAGGCCTGTAATATTTATTTAATCTTACAATTTTTTTAAATAAAAAAAAATGTTTATTGGAATTGGAGAAAAATTAACAAATATATGGAAATTAGAAATAACAAACTAAAACAGCACAATGTATGAAATGGTATTCTATTTCACCGCTACTGACATTTTTAATACGCCATTGAACGTTTCTGCAAAACGAGGCGCCAGAGAGATGGAATGCTGAGAGTTCATTACGTAGTGGCTTCTGCTTTAGGCTAAGATAATCCTGAAGTGCTTTTCTGCTAATGGATCGAGTAATAACCAGAAGATTAGCAAAAAAACACGACATCTGTTAGAAATTAAAAAAAAATTGCAATACAACGAGTTTTTTTTAGGAAGAGAAGAAATAATTTCTGGTGAAGGAGATTTATTGCCGTATATACAAGGATAAGTAGAACACTGCAATATAAACGGGTTTTGCTAGGTAAACACTTTCTCAAGATTCGAGATATACAGGGTTACGTTTGTCGAAACTACTGGCAACATTGTGATGACATTTTCTGTGAATATGTTTTGGAGGCTGACACATCCCATGAATTTATTTTGCCTCTCTTAGAGGGAGCTGGTTATAGTTGTGAGTAAAATTACTTTGCACCGTTTCACGTTATAATAACAGTATGCGGCAAGGTCTCTTTGACGATTAAAAAGCCGAAAAGATATACAAGCCATAAATCATTTCGAGTCTTGACCTACCCACAAGCGAACAATTGATTCTCATTGGAGCAATGTAGCTTCCGATTGGTCTATCCAAAATTTACTTCAACGGATGGTCCACATTGACTGTGAACTTCTCAGGGTTAGTTTATTTTTGTTATTTACGACACTTTGTGTTCTGATTAAGAATTATATTTGTTAGCAGTCGCTGTTATTAAAATTTTGTTTGATTTAAAACGTTTTCATTGATTAAGAATATTTTGTTGGTAATAATAAAAAATGGCTTTTTGGCGACCATTCGAAGAGGAAGATATTGTTATAGGTATGTAAATGTAGACAGCAAATATTTCTCCTTTTATACTGAAAAAATGTATTCAACAAATGCAACAAAATTAAGTTCTAATTATTGATATATAGTATTTTAGAGCCTGAAACAGTTTTATCTGCTAGTAATGATGTAACCTGTTGATTGATTGTTGTATATACAAAACAAGAATATTATATTCTTAAATTTTATTACTAAAGGTTCTGAAATTTCTGAAAGTGAAGTGGAGGGATTTGAGACAATAGACAAAAAGAAATAAAGAAATTTTGGTATGTGTTTGTCACCATCTACGCAAAAAGTGATACAAAATTTGTACAGGCAACTGAAACAAGAAAATAATGGGTCAAAGCGTGGAGTTGCTGAAAGAATACACAAATTGACAAAAGTTTCAGACAATCGAAGATTCTTCTGGGTGACTCCAACCCGTTGAAATGAAATGAATAAGTCAAAGTAAAACTGCACTAAGAGTTTTAGCAGGGATCCTAAAGGGACATTGACACCTGAATGGGCACCTGGAAAAGCTCAAATTGGCGGAGGAAGAAGAATGTAGATTCTATGGCATGGAAGAAGAAACCTCCATTCACAGGGCATTCCTAGGGCACAACACCGATGAGATTACTGGATATACGAGACATTTACCTAAGCTAAAGCCTGCAGATATCCTAAACTTCCTCCGGGTAATAGGACTTATGGAGCTTCTAGTCTCTGAGACTTTTCTCTGGAAGTGAGTAGAAGTAAGAAGGTACAATAGGTCTTTTAGGTCTCAGTTTAACCACCCCAATATACACCCCAATATACATACATTGGCTATCATTTTTCGAAAATTCATTTTATGAGTCTTACACCGGTTCTGCTTTTACTTATAGATTTCCTAACCTCGCCGACAAATTGTGAAGAGGAGCAAATTAATTCTACTCAGAACTATACAAGGTCCGCAAAAAGTACAATGTTACCAGTAGTTTCGACATAATCTAATTTTCTTTGGTTTTGAGCGAATGAATGAGTATGGAATTAAGGAAAGAATAACTTGCATTAGATGCTGATACGAATCTGTCTTATATTTTAAATATTTTTTAAATTTAATTTGGATGCTTCGGCAGATCGCTCGCTTCAATCGATTATTCCAGTAGTACATTGAGTATTGCCACTACAAAATTTTAGGGTCTAAAACGACTTTTTCTAGGCCTTTCTGGGTACGATTCAAAGTCGAGGCAGAAATAATTTTTAATTTCAAGGATTTTTAGATGTTCCCGAATATCTGAACCGGGCTATTATTGTTGTTACTGAAAAAACTAAAATAGCCTAGGGGACTTGAATATTTACGTGTTTGCTGCATGGACGAAACCTGTCAATTCAATGTCACATGCCTTGCTTTTGACGTTTGAAAACAAGCTAAGACAACAATTAACCACAAAATATACTAGATTAAATCACAAATTGCTCTGAATTACTCACTCAGATTAGATGGACGTTCGAGAAAAAACGAAACCGATGTTAATTTCAGATGACAAAAACAAGACATGTGACATTGAATTGACAGGTTTGCAGCAAACGTAACATTCAAGCCCCTATGTTATTTTATTTTTTTCAATAACAGCATTAATAGTCCAGTTCAGATATTTCGGAACATTTAGAAATTATACATTTATCAAATTAATAACTTTCGGTTCGTCCACTATATTTGAAAGCAAGTGCTAACTAGCAAACAAACTGAATCACAACTAAAGCCGCGAGAGGCCGCCACGTCCCCACTCTCCGTTCTTATTGGCTTCCTTTGAAGGAGACCGATAGCTCAGCGATTTTCATTGGCACGTGCCAACGGTCGGGTCGCGACTACATCGAATCGGCTTTGCCAATTGGCAAACAGCGGCATAATGTGGACGCACCTTTATACTCATCCTATCAACGCAACCATCTTATTTTGCAGCACCATGTAACGATTGATTCAAAAGGATTTTTAATTTTTTCGTTCATAATGTTTGATTTCGATGTAATCAATGAAGCTTGGCACAGCAAATACTGAAAAATTACGTTATCATTTCAACTTTTTACCGTTATACATAAAAAAAACTCTATAAACTAAATAGAGCTTTGGTGGTACTGAGCTGTATCCTACAATAATATATCCAAAGGTTTTTTTCCACACATATATTCATAGAGTCACCCCCCAAGCATGCACAAAAAAACTTATTTCAGGTAAAAGTTTGTGGATCCCCAAAACTAAACATGCACCAACAAAATATAGTAACCACAAAAATTAGACCAAAATGTCCAAAAAGTATTCCCAATTAAAAGTAATATCGAGTTAGATAAACTTACCGCAATCATATGGTTTTTAAACCATAATCTTAAAATTAGTTTTATTTATAGAACTTATCATTTACGAAAATTCATTTGAAAAATTTATTAGTCAATTTCTAATAATTAGTTAAATATAAAGGAAAACCGATAACTGGTCAATTTGAGACGCCTTCTCGAAAATAACGGAGACAATGAAACCAATTCTTGAAAACAATTTAAATAAATGTACAAGGTTGTGTGGTAAGGGAAGTATGTATGTAAGTATATTGGGGTGATATTCACTGGGATCTAAAAGATCTATTTTGTCCCCTTACTTCTACTTAGTTCCTGAGGAAAGTCTCAGAGACTGGTAGCTCATTTAGACCTATTTCCCGGAGGAAGTTTAGGATGTCTGCAGGCTTTAGTTTACGAAAGTGTCCCTCTTCTACCCAGTAGTCTCCTAGGTATTGTTTCCTAGGAATATAAATTGCTGTGCAATTCGCAAATATGTGGATTGAAGTTTCTTCTTCGACTATTATGAGCTTTTTCAAGTGCCTATTCAGGCGAGACTAAGCAACCCAATCACCACAACATCGGAATGTTGCAGATTCTAGACAACCAATATCAACAGAGAAGGCTAAAAAGAGTAAAGCCACTTGAATTAGTGCTGTGAGATAGAAACTAAGAAACACCAGTGGGTGATTTATTTATCAGTTTTCAAGTTATTTAAAGCAAAATTGCTGGTTGGTCAGTTTTGACCAGTTGCAATTTCCAATGTCAATGAAAACATATTTAAAAAAAATTCAGGCGACAACGTTCCGTTAGGATACCCATTAAAACTCTTAGTACAGTTTTACTCTGACTTCATTTGATCTCAGCAGGTTGTAGTCACCCAGAAGTATCTTTGATTGTCTAAGCCTACTAGATTTTTCTAACCGGCAGATCTTTTTTTGGCTTTGCCTATTTATTCCAATATTAGGTACATTGGAGCTGATGCCGCAAAAGGATTCTAGTCCCCAAAAGGGTGTTTCAGTCCCCGTCTTTGCTACTTCATCTGCTATTTCATTTCCTTCTATTCCCGAGTGTCTTGGAATCTACAGTAAGGGTAAGTGAGGTTGCCTAGGCATTCCCGTACCATCTTTGATCTGATTACATAAGAACTCAGTGCTTTATTGACTGCTTGACCATCCGACATTATGATAATCCTTTGTCTTTTATATCCTTTATCAATAATAAGCTAGGCACACTTTCTTATGGCGTGAATTTTCGCTTGAAAGATACTTGGGGTTTTTCCCAAGCTTTCGGAGTGTTTGATTCATGGCACATACACTCATATCCCAGTTCCTTCAACAAGAAAGGAAGAAGTTTATTTTGAGTATTTGTGTACTTTCAAGTTTGGAAGACCATCATTTTCAATTTAATTTATTCAAAATTTAATTTTTTCTATTTTTGATGAGAAATTTTGAATTTTTTGCCCAAGTAAAATACAGAAAAAAATTCAAGTTTTTAGATATCTCAATGATTTTTTACTTTTTCAACACTTCTGAGTGAGGTACACAAAAAAATTCGTTTTGCAATTTTTTAGTAGGTATTCATGAAAAATACGCAGTATATTATTTTTTCAGGTTTTTTTTTGCAAAAGTTTACTATTTTTGAATCTATTCTGAGAGTTCATATAAAAAATATACCTACTGTTTTTCACACGAGGAAAGGAAACCATAAATTTTTAAAACATATTTACACTAAAATGTTAATCAACAAATAAATCCACCGTTTACCTATAAATTTATTTTTAAAAATATAAACATGTGTTTTTTAGAAAATAGAACCTGACGCAAATATATTACTCTTAAACGATATAGGTATATATATATATATATATAGGTTTCTCGTTCAAGTATCGTTTTAAATACAGTGGTTTGTTTTTTTGTAGTGTTAAAGACAATTTACACACCAATTATTTTTATTAATTTTCCACTAAACTAATTTGAATATTTTTGAATAAGTGGGAAATTATAGGCCACCAATCCGCCTAACATAATTTAAAATCTATTAAAAATGAGTAATAATCTACAGGATACATTTATCTAATTTCAATTTAATTGAATGTGGTAATAAAAGAATGTTATAAATAAATAGCGTTTGCCCGCGACTTCGTCCGCCTAGAACTCGAAAATGGTTCTAATCATATATAACTTACGTTCTAATAGAATTTTAAAGTTTTTTACGATATTATGAATGTCAGTATTGTATTGCACCAAGCTTTCAAGTGAGTTCAAAGTTTTTTTAATACAATGGGATTGAGTTTTCAAACGTGTCAAAATAAAATGTAATTTAAATAAAAATCATTTAGGAGTATTGATATCAACTTCGACGCAAATTACATCCAAAATAAGTTTCTACCCCTTTTTAACCCCGTTAGGCCATGAGTTTCAATTAAATACGAAATACGTCTTCCATCATTTCTGTTAAAGAATGTTTATGCAAAATTTTAAGTAGATTTGAATAAGGAATCAAGTTGTCCCATACAAACTTTGCCCCCGTTTTTAAACCCCTCAAGGATAGAATTTCGGAAAATCCTTTCTCATCGGATGTCTACGTCATACAAAGAACACACCCACCAAGTTTTGCATATTTTGTGAGAGCGCGCATGCACACTTTAAAGAGTTTACTCTCCTAGGCTACCAGCTCTCAATTCTTAGTGAATAGACAACCAGTGTGTCTATTCACTCTAACTCAAGAGAGCTGTCGTCTGAGAGCTTACATCTATGAAGTGAATAAGGTACTTGCAATATTGAGAGAGCGCACATGCGCACTTTATAAGAGTTTACTCTTCTAGTGAATAGACACCCAGGTCTCTACGATCATTTAATAAGACATGAAATAACTGATACAAACTAACAAGTTTATCAGTTAACTTCTGATTATTGATGTAATCATTACTATAGATACCAACGCAATATTCAACAAAATTTCAATAACATGGAAAAAATAATAATATGTAGCAGGCAAAAGTTAACTCCACTCAAAGTTCAAGGCTAACTAATCGATTTGGTTACTATATGGCCGACCTGTCAAAGTCACGTGTTCTGATAATTGACATCACTGACAGGTCAGCCGTATTAGTCTAGAGGGTACACATTTTTCTTAGTTTTCATAGTTTACTGGTACTTAAAGGTGGTATCTAACATGTTATCGTTTTGTAGTGTAGTTAAGTGTGGAATGCGAAGAGAAAGAGACAAGGTATCTTTTTTTCGATTTTCTCTGTTTAATCGAAGCAAGGCGACTATTTAATTGATCTATCTGATCAACGCCGCGATGCTTGGATTAGTGCTTCAAAACTGGGACTCCTCAGTGAATCACAACTTTAAACTTGGCGTGTGTGTTCTCGATATTTTATCGAAGGTTATTTAGTGTACCTATATCAGTCAATTTTTGTTCATAAAAAACAAACACATAAGGTTCAGCTCCAACTAATCGATTCACCATTTAGGGCCAGTATAGTAATAAATGAATTGAAAACTGTTCTTCTGGTATTCTCTGAGAACAATTTTATTAAAAAAAAACACCTTTATGCTTTGACGCGATTAGAAATGAAGGTAGCATTTCTGTGGGTAAAAGGTCATTGTGTAATAAAGGGAAATTACATAGCAGACAAGTTGGCGATTGGGAGGAGCAATTGAGCAGAATCTAGCAATCATTATGTACTGTTACATCCTACTATACCACATATAATTCCACGTCTATCCAAATTCAATGGATCAATGGAAAATGCAGTCACAATTATTACAAGACTGAAACTCAATCATGGTTACACTTACACATATGTGGACTTATACCTTTTCCCTCTTGCGCTAGCGATAATTCTTTGAATTACATCATTTTTCTTGCAAAACCAATCAAAGAAAAATTAATTTATTAATAGAAACTTTAAAAGCAAATCGTATTGTTCTACCAGTAAATATTAAAATTCTACTTCGCTCTTAGAAAAAAATTATTTTCAATGCTTCAGTTGAATTTTTAACTGAAATTCAACTAGATATATAAGCTACAACCAAACAGATTCTACTAAAAGACTGAGGCAAATGAAGTTCTCCAATGCCAACACACCCTTCCACGCACACACACTTTTATTAAATATTAATAAATGTTAACAAATGACCTCAATTATTAAAGCATTGTAGAAATGTCGACATTTTATTTTATTCACGATTATGTATTCTTCGTAAGGACTATATAGTCGAGGAAATGAAGCATTATAATAGGAAATCTTTTAGGATAGGACATAATTGAAAAAAACCACCCGAAAATCTTTACGGGGGGTTTTTTGGCTCGCTGAAATCAAATATGGCACCCCACGGACACCTGGTGTACCCTAACCTGCCTCTGAACGTAATCCCCGAGGGTTTTCCAGACACAATTGAAAAAGACCAATCCAAAATCTTTACTGGGGGTTTTTTGGGTCGCTGAATTCAAATATGGCACCGACGAACAGCTCACGGACACCTGGTGCGCCCTCGGGGAAGACGTTCAGAGCCAGGTTAGGACGCACCAGGTGTCTGTAGCTTGTTCGTCGGTGCTATATTTGAATTCAGCGACCCGAAAAAACCCCAGTAAAGATTTTTGGTTGGTCTTTTTCAATTGTGTCTGACCCTCGGGGATGACGTTCAGAGGAAGGTTAGGGTGCACCAGGTGTCCGTGGGGTGTTGGCCGGTTCCATATTTGGTTTCAGCGATCCGAAAACCCCCCGTAACGATTTTCGGGTGGTTTTTTTCAATTATGCCTGAAAAACCCTCGGGGATGACGTTCAGTGCCAGGTTAATGCGCACCAGGTGTTCGGGTGGTCGTTTTCAACATAAAATTCGGATTCAGCGCACACAAAAATCCCCCATAACGATTTTCGGTTCGTTATTGTCGATATTTCCAGAAAAATACTCGAAGATGACGTCCGCGTCCAGGTTGGGGCCCACCAGGTGTCCGTGGAGTGTTCGCCGATGGTATATTGGTGATGGTATAAAGAACGGGATAGTCCCCGGAGATGACGTTCGTCGGCGTTCCTGAGCTCCAGGTGTTCGGGGGGATAATTTGAACATCATAATCGTGATCAGCGACCTCGAAAACCCCCGGGTACCCGACTTGAGCCAATTCCGACTCTTATTTACGAAGTTATTAAATTTGCCAAAAGGCCTCTCAAAAGATGCATTTTTTGCATGCATTTTTGGTTGCAGCAATGCAACTTCCGGTTTTTAATAGGTACAAAGTAGGTACGAATGATAAAAATATTTTTTGCAAGGGAATGCAAAAAACCGCATTCCGATACGTTATATCCTAAAAGATTTCCTATCTTTGGTCTTTTTAGTGCTTCATTGCCTCGACTAATATCCCTGTACTGCCAACTGAGTATAAATTCCACTATAACAGCTGTATGTAAGAAAGATTTTTTAAACCTCAAAACAAATAATTATTTTTTACAAATATTTGCCAGAAGACCTAATTAAACATTGATTTTGTGATTATTACAAAGCTCTCAATAGATTTATTCAAACTACACAAGCAGGATCCTTCCCAAATTGAGTAACTACATCAACGATCCTTTAAAGAAAATTCCCTACAATTGTCCGATATACATTTTTTTTATCAACGTTGTTTCTTAAAATTCTACCGTCCACCTACACGCTTGCTAAAAATTAACTGTGATTTATATACAACATTTTTCAAAAATAATTTATTGGTGGTATTCAAGTCGAATTCCTATTTATAATATACTTTTAAGTGGAGTGACCAGTTCGTTGATTTATTTAATTATTAAATCGACGAAAATCATTATGGGACCTTCACAGGATTTAGAAAATATTTGATAGATCTTTGCAGCATTTTTTTGTACAACCTGACCAAATTAATTTCAACCGTGAGACTCGGATGCGCGTAGATCACGCGTACGACAATGTCGGCAGCTACCAGTCCTAGGCAGAACGTTGCACTGTAAAGATCCATTTGAACTGATAGTGGTACAATCCGCGTAGGAATTTTAATACGGAAATTTAAGTCGCTTGTAAAACACAAGTTTTTGAGTGCACAAAGTCGTGAAAGAGTGGATAATGTTTTTAAATTTATGACATTGGAGGCACAAATATTTAACTAAGTAAACTTTTTCCGTCGAGTGTACATGCGTTTATTCCGCGGTACTGACATCTCTCCCTCTTGCATCTCAGAATTGAAATGAGTTTGGTCGAGGTGTATGTGTGCATAATAGGTTTGTTCGTAGAGCGATCATGCGCAGTGAATAAAAACCGTTCACAGAGAGGCTCTGCGCATGATTCGTTCAGTTTCCAACCGTTTGTGATCGCTCTACGAACAAACCTAATGTCTCCAAAAATTGTTTGTGTTCGTATGTTCAGTGTCTCACATTCAGATAAGATGTGGGTTATGGCCTCGTTTTTCATGCCACAAAGTCTGCTGCTGCGATCTCCATTATGCAGGCGCTCTTTTACCAGGGCACGACCCCTTAGCAAAAATGTCTTAGTCGATTCCCACACTGATTTAGTAGTTCTTCCGGCCTGTTTAATACCGGTATCCCCTACAAAGTGATTACTATGTAACTGCTTTGGAGTGTCTCTCCACTGTAATATGGCTTTGTATTCATTTTTGTATTTGTCATCTGGCCACTTTCTTTGTGACCTGAAACCAGTCCGCAATTACTCAGTTGGAACAGCTAATCTGTAATACTAGTGAAATTTGTCACAGCGCAGCAAGAGGCAACCGTTGAGTTTATGAGTACTAAACTTAAGCTGACATTTATTGCTGTTAAAAAAACATGGACTACTAAAGTGAGAACGTGATGTCTTCGCCACTTATGAATTTTTAAGCTACTGTGTTTTGCTCCAGAGCACCCTACGATGTGATAAGTAAAATAGGTTTACTATGATGAATAAACGCGTGATATTGAGCAGATCAGAATACACAAAGTTCGTGTGCGACAAATACACAAACTCTTTCAACAATTTTCAAACCATCCGTGTTTAACGTGGGAATTGGTATTGGAACACGAAAATGCAACTGCGCATGTTCATAGTTTCGTATTCATGTTGGAACGAGCTTATTGTGAAATTGAAGACATTATTCGTAACAACATTCCTTTTTCAGGAGAGTTATTTTGTATAATGGGACAATTAAATTATCTTTAAACCTTGTATTATGACCGTCTTCGGCTCGAAACTTGTCAAACTACAAAAAATACATTCAGATACACCCAAAAAACCGTCAACAACCCTAATTTGTTAAACTTTCCTCGATATGACTGTGTGAGTGTTAAGTTTACCAATAATCGCACTACTCTTATTTGTATTACAGAAAATGATGGTAAATAATAAAGACTGGAACGAAACATATTTTTGATACTCTTGGATATAAAAGCACTCTTGAGAATGGTGGAACAAGGCGCCAGAAATGAGGCAGGTCAAAGAGTTAGTTCATCAAAGAACCCTCGCCAAAAGTACCTACTGAGCCAGAATAGAAGAACAATCAGGAACCTGGTTGGGCTCCTCGTGGGGCGTTGAAGACAAACATATTAATAACATCGGATTAGTTAGGTTAGGGCACAATAGATCTTTTAGGTGTCAGTGAATGTCACCCCAAGGCCTTACTAGGCTGAGGTTTTCGATGAAGATCTGTGTCTAGTAATGAAGTCAGGTCTGGATTAGGAACTCTAGTGTAACAGGAGGGTCTGTTAAGGTCGTAGTGAAGGGGCTGCTAGAAGCACATTATCTTATATTCTTTACCTCCATCGAAATATCTTCCACTTTCGATACTTTTCTCAGAATTTTAAAATCATTTCAGAGATATTGGTGGAGAATTGTCAAATGTCATCTATTTCGTTAAATACTTTTAAAACTAATTGTTTTAAATTATAAAATTTTTTTTTTTTATTTGATATTTCACACTGTAGTTTACAATTTTTTTTAGACTTTCTATTTTGCCTCCAAAAAGGGCCCCCTTTATTCTAAATTCATTAATTACGATACACGTCGGCGTATGGGTAATAGAGATTTTATGTGTACATGATAATAGGATATTACTTATACTAGTGAGAACTGGAAACTGCAGAAAACGCAGGAAACAAAAATAAATGAAATGGAAATGAAACATTTAAGGAAAATAGCAGGTAAAACGAAATGGGACAAAGTAAGGAACGAAGAAATCAGAAGCATAACTAATCAAGATCCAATAATATTAAAGATTAAAAAGAAACAATTGAACTGGTGTGGCCACCTAGTAAGAATGAAGAAAGATAGAATTGCGAGAAAAGTTATGGAAATGGGAATATCAAGAAAAAGACAAAGAGGAAGACCCAGGAGGAAATGGATAGACCAGATTGAAGAATTTGGAAAGAAAAAACATTAGGAGAGATGAAGGCATTGGTCAGGGACAGAAAATAATGGAAAAAATGGGTACAGGAAGAACTCCAATCCGAAAAGAGAAAAAAAGAAAGAATGTGTACAAAAAGTCAGTCGGTTCAGTGAATTTGGAGCAATTTAGCTGTTGCCAATACGAAGACCTATAGGAAAACAACCTTTCTTTCCATTCCACATTATTTATGTATCATAATTGTGCCGTTTTTCTTTGTTCTTCGTGTCGTTGAAAATGTTATGTTGTTGTTGTTGTATAACTCTTCACAGAACTGAGAGAGGATTATAAAAAGCAATCTGACTACATGCCTCTGAAGACAATTTACTTGGAATTTTTGAATTACAAAACTGGTATTGTGAATAAAATTGCTATTGCGTGCACTGAACATGCATCCTACTCGCGGAGAAAGTCTAGCGAGAAAAATAAAAGAAATAATAATACCGATAAAATACCTGTTCAAGGTTACTTACCTCGTTAAAGATGGAGGTTACAGAGGAACAAACATTAAGATGTTTCAATATAAAGTTGTTTCCATTTGTAGCGTCCATCTGTATATTTAACAAGCGCAGGGATTTTTTTCTGGATATTTTTTGTCACTCTCTTTCCTTTTTTAACTTACGACAGGTTATCACCGCTTGCTTGTCAAATAGTACGCTTTGAACTGTATTTGCAGTTTTCACATTTTGTCCAGACAAATTCTTGTTCAAATGAACCCTTATATAAAGTCAACTAACCTCCTTCTTAAGCTCCAAGCATTTCTTATCACTTACGACAATAGGGTCATTATTTTAAACTACAATTTTTTCCCATTTTAAACGGAACACAAATTTCAACAGTAAAATAATTTACAGCTACAACACTCTAGAAAGCGATTTACATCCCGAGTTAAACGTCTTTTAGTCCGTGTAAACTAAAAAATTGAAGACAATTATAGTACTCCGATGTGTTCAGCCAAATAAATGTAACTATTATTACTTCGAAATAGGCGTGATTATCGCGGTTTGTATAGAGAGAGCCATTTTACCACATTTTTATCAGAAGAATTTGCTTTTTATTTCAACATCAATACTATCAATTAAATTTAACAGTTCCCAACTCGTTGCGGCCACCTCTACAAGAAATGAATAGAGTCTGGATGTGTCAAGATTACAAGATTCCTCACCGATGCAATGGGAATTAACATTCAGAATGACATATTCGAATTTATTTGATCTTTAAATGCCATTAAATGATGTTATTAAGTATAATTAAATGGTGGATATTTCTTTGATCTGTCTGTTAGTCAGAACTTTCACAATTATCGACAACGTCCGGTTCGAATTTGTTACATTGAACGTCGTAAGATTGTGAAAGAGTCTAATAAAAAATCTTACATCTTGAAAAAAAGTAACTAAATTGCTGGATAATATGTTGTTTTGGTAGCGGGAAAGATGGTGCGGTACGAACTGGTAAGATACTTATTAAATTCGTAGTAAAAGAGGAAAACAAGAAATGAAACGTGATTTGCAAAGATTGAGATATATACGAGGATTGAACGAAAAGTAAATTTATTCCAACAGACAAAATAAAAAGATCTACAGCTATATCATCAAAGAAGAAAACAAATAAAAAGGATTTGAACAGATGTTTTTAAAGTTGGTCCAAAATCATTTGCAAAAGTTGAAGTACGGGTTTTTCTCTCTTACCGACTTTTTACTTTGATTAGACATACAGAGTGATTGATAAGTGTGATACAGCTCAGTAGCTCTGTTATAATGAAACATATCAAAAAAAGTTATTTATAAAAATTTTAGGCACCTTCACGTTTCCCTATATTATCATGGAGACAATTCAGTTGTGCCAAAATACCTGCTATAATCCGTTATTGAAAATGGGTCAATAAAATCCTATAGGTCTGTTGGTCCAATTTTGGAACATGTTAAAAATAATATTCATCATTAAGCATTATTTAAAAAATGTCGTTGGACCATCTATAGCTTTTCTTTTTAGGCTTTTACTCACACTCTGTCTACTCATTGTTTTGTCATGTTGATGATTATGATTATTCTTACTTTCAATGACGTTAATTTTATCTTCTAATTTTTGCACTAGATTTGCGGTTCACACATCTCCAACGTATCTTACCGCACTTTGCTTTATAGTCTAGGAGGAATCGGCGCATGAGTACCGAAAACTATTTGACCTCAATTTTTTTATGCGATCCTCTTCAAATTGCCCTCCTTATGATATAAATGCATGTTGCCATGGCGCAACCCGGTGCCATATTGTTTAAACCGAAATTGTTTAAACAATTGCAAGGAATTGTTATTTTTCAACCAGACAAATTTTTTTTATATTCTTTATTGAAATACCAATAAAAAAGGTCCTATGACTTTTAACGATAAAGTTAATATTTTTAAAGATATGAATTTTTAAAGGTTCGAAAAATCTCAAATTTAGGTACTTTCGACCCATGAAAAATATATTAAAAAAAAACATAATGTCTAAGTAATATTTTTTTTTAAATTCTCTATACAATTGTTAATAATATTGTTAAAAGAGATTTAAAAAAATGTCATTGTTTATATCTTTTTTTTAATTGTTAATTCCGCGCGCTCACAAGTATGCGTCGCTTACCTTTAAGTATCGCTGTCTCTCTCTGACTCATGCGTTGCATCGGCCTCTCTGTCTAGAATCATAATTTATCATTTATCTTTAGTATATATATAGTATAGTATATTATCATTAGTATTATTAGTATATATAGTGATTTTTGCCTTTATATCAACAATAATAATAATAACAAAAAAGTAATATAAACTGATAAAAAAGTAATTTTAATTACATGTTTCGATTTATGCTTAAATAACTTTTGAAAAATTGATTTCAGAAAAAAATGTATTAAAAACAAATTGTAGACAATTTAATTATTAATAACATTGCTCTCTTTAACAATCTTGATAAAGTTGATAGTTTTCAAGATAAATGATGAATAATGATTCAAGACACAGAGAGGCCGATGCAACGCATGAGTCAGAGAGAGACAGCGATACTTAAAGGTAAGCGAGGCATACTTGTGAGCGCGCGGAATTAACAATTAAAAAAAAGATATAAACAATGAAATTTTTTTAAATCTCTTTTAACAATATTATTAACAATTGTATAGAGAATTTAAAAAAAAATATTACTTAGACATTATGTTTTTTTTTAATATATTTTTCATGGGTCGAAAGTACCTAAATTTGAGATTTTTCGAACCTTTAAAAATTCATATCTTTAAAAATATTAACTTTATCGTTAAAAGTCATGGGACCTTTTTTATTGGTATTTCAATAAAGAATATAAAAAAAATTTGTCCGGTTGAAAAATAACAATTCCTTGCAATTGTTTAAACAATATGGCACCGGGTTGCGCCATGGCAACATGCATTTATATCATAAGGAGGGCAATTTGAAGAGGATCGCATAAAAAAATTGAGGTCAAATAGTTTTCGGTACTCATGCGCCGATTCCTCCTAGACTATTAGAAAATTTAAATTTATCTGTAACCAATAACTTACCTTTCTTACTAAACATTGAATACACTGGGAACTATTTCATTTTAATCAAAGAATGAATGGAAACTGGTTTCTAAACTAGAAATAATTAACAAGTACCTACCTGTTAAAATATTATTAAGGGCTGCTAGTAGTTAATCTCTTGATTTCATATTCTAGGCCCAACTGAATGGTAGGATTAGAAACTACCTGAGTTTTTGGCCTCACATAATACGTTATCATAGACTACTTAACAATAAGAAATAATCAGTAATATCCTAATTTTCATTTTATTTCAATGATGGTTTTATTTGGTGTGTATAATTTTTTTTATTTGATTTTGGTTAAATTTTTTTTGTACGTCGTTTTTCACATCAATTTTAAGTTTTAATAAAACGTCGATAAGGAAATCTAACATAAATAATGTACATACGTTAATAAATAGAAATCTAAACAAGATGTTGTTATTCAACAAACAATATAATAATTATTATTGATGCCGATCAAGGTAGGTAAGTTAAAGACAATGAAAATTTTCCAGTACAAACAAGTCAAGCAGCCATTAAAACACTTAGCTCTTGTGTAATCAGTTCCAAGCTGGTGTGGAAATGCCTAGGCATACTCAACGAACTAGGTGAGAACAATATAGTAACCTTACTGTGGATTCCAGGACACACTGGAATAGAAGGAAATGAAATAACAGATGGACTAGTAAAGAGGGGGACTGAAAAACCATTTTGGGGTCCGGAACCCTTTTGCGGTATCAGCCCCATTGTAATAATGGAAGAAATAGGTAAAGCCGAAGAAAAGGGAAGATCTGACCATTGGAAAGATCTAGTAGGGCTTAGACAATCAAAGATTCTGATGGGTGACTACAACCCGTTGAGATCAAAGGAATGCATAAGTCAAAGTACAACCGCACTAAGAGTTTTAATAGGGATCGTAACGGGACATTGCTACCTGAACGACCACCTGAAAAAGTTCAAAATAGTGGAGGAAGGAGAATGTAGATTCTATGGCATGGAAGAAGAAACCTCCATCCACATACCAAGTATGGGAAAGAAAAGTACTGATGACAATATTTGGAAGGAAATTGCAAAGCGGAATTGGGATAAGAAGGACGAACAAAGAGCTCAGAGAACTTTATGAAGATCCGAGTATTATTGGAACAATAAGATCTCAAAGAGTAAGATGGTTAGGGCATACAGAAAGAATGGGAACAGGAAGGCTACCGAAAGTATTGATATATAGGAGGTAGACCCAGAACAAGATGGGAAACAAAGGTTGAAGAGGATCTACTTAATATCAGAAATTGGAAAGGTAAGACAAAGGACAAGGTGATATGGAGGAAAGTAGTCAACCAAGCCATGGAAATGTTAAGTTGTTAACATGCAAATTGGAAATAGTGCAAGAAATTTTGGAATGAGCTCAAGTAGTGTGCACTCGGATAGTCCATGCGAAAGTGGCCGATGAACGTAGTAGATTATCGCAGAAGAGTTTCGTATGGAACTCCAAAAGCCTACCACTGGAGTTGAAACTTCAGCCATGACCTACACGGTCTGTAGTGTTAGTATACAGATTGCGAAAGGGCTTTTCGAACCAACCGATTTACACAAGCACGACAAGGAAAATATGAGAAAAACAGCTTGAAAGAGAGAGAAAGAACAACTGTGCGTGGCCAGCGAGGGCGTGTATTTAGTTCCTGAGGCCTGAGGCCGGCCGAATGTCCGGCCTCAGGCCGAATGTCCACTGCCCCCCATTTCAACCGCCAGAAGCGCAGACTAATTTGTACAAATGATATTTTTGTCTCGTCATCGTTGACTTTTTTTCGAGCTCATGTACTATTAGGCACCTCCATCCGGCAACTGTGTCATTTTCAAATACAATGGCATGCGCTTCCAACGTGATCAACGTTTGTAGCGAAAAGACCTAGGAATAGCAATTTAAATGTGAATTCTCTCTGTAAAGGACACTGTTGCCGGATGGAGGTGTTTGGTTTTGCCTAAATGTGCATGAGCTCGAAAAGGAATAAACAATGACGAGACAAAAATATCATGTTTTGTACAAATTAGTCCGCGCTTCTGGCAACAGCGGTTGAAATGGGGGGGGGGGCAGTGGAGATTCGGCCGGCCTCTGGAACTAAATACACGCCCTCGCTGGCCACGCACAGTTGTTCTTTCTCTCTCTTTCAAGCTGTTTTTCTCATATTTTCCTTGTCGTGCTTGTGTAAATCGTTTGGTTCGAAAAACCCTTTAGCAATCTGTATGTATATACTAGCATTCGTTTATGCTAAGTGAACGCGGCCAAAAACTTTTGAAACAATTAGATAAGGACAAGGAAAATTATTGAAGAATGATGAAATGTCATATTACGTTACATGAAAATAAATCGATTATTAGTTATGTTATTCATAATATGTATATTGTACACTTTATAATATTTATTATTATCTATTATTTTGTTTAAATATAATACTTGCAGCAAATCCTAAATTGGAATAAATATTTGCACAATTCAGACATGTATTAGATCAAGTTCAGGTGAGAAAAATATCTGGCGCAGTTCAGGTACAATAATTTGGCGTAGTTCAGTTGCACCCATATAAATTCTGTAAACTAATAAATTTATGGAATTGATTTAATTTCTTCTTGATAGAGAATTTAAACAAAGCTTATTTGAAAAATATTGTTTACTATTAATTTATTCTTTAGAAATCGAACAATACTTGCATTGAAATATATAAATAGAATACAAAGAATGCATCTAATAAAAATACAATTAATATCGCACTATTTGTTTTTACTGTGGTAATTTGTTTTCGACATAATTTGCCGCTTCCTCGGATAATCTTTTGAACTTTCGCGGTGTTCATCAAATAAAATGTAAATTAAGTAATAGTGAAAATAACAGTTTTACATTTAGCAGCTGTGAATGTTGACAATAAAACCGAAAGAAATTTATTTCTAGAGGTCAAAACTGCAATTCTAATTTTGTGTTTTGAAAATCGGATTTATAACATTATTTAACAAAAAAGATTGTCCTTCTACGTTTTAAAATATTGAAAATAAAAATTTTATTGCAGTAAGCATAATCAATTATCCCGTGTCATTCGTAATAGACTCCCAATAAACAATTTTTGTGACTTATAGTAACTGATATTTTTATAGAGTATTTATAAAGGTTACACAATTATATAAGGAAATGCTTTGTAGTTTTATTGCAACAATTATAGTGAATTAGGTTTATTAGGGTTTTATGCCATAACTGTGAGTTCTAGATTTATAATGAAGTGTTGTAACTATTTATATCACTGTGTTATAAAACTTAAAGTAATCGTTACCTCAATTTATATAACATATTTATATAAGGTTTGCCGTTACTTCCGTAATAAAACTAATGGTTTCTGAGTTTTATAATAGCATCGTTCTTTACCTTTTTAAAACTTCAGATACTTAAGTTCTTCTATAAATACGTTATGAAACTTTGGGTAACTGATGTTTTCTCTTTGTGTTTTCAGTAAAAAGTTAACCTAAAATAGGAGTGGTTATTTACTGTGTAAGATAATTGTGAATAAAACTATGATTAATAGATGGAAAAAAATCAAGTACAGCAACATTTTGCCGAAAAGTTTCTAGGCGGTGTTTACCAGAATAACACAAGTAGTGCCAGCATTTTCTGTTAAATTAAAAAGCACCACTTTCGTGAATCGACAGGTATTTTCCAGTTCTACTTTATCAACAAATGAGGTCAAAATGTCTTCTTTACCGTTGAATATTACCACCAATAGTTCTCTAACCATCACTTGTGGTGTGCGTGACACTCAACTACCACTTATTAAAGTTTTAAAGAATCACCATTTATGGATATATAGTGTTACTTTAAGTTTTATAGTGTTACCGACAGTAATTTTGTGGTAACTAATTTTTATGAGGGTGTAAGTTCTATCCGCCATGGCAATTTTCTAAAACGCAGATATAAACAGGAATAGAAAGTTAAATATTTAACAAAATTTTGGAAAACCAAATTTAGATTGGTATTAAAGTATTAAAGTGCACAAAATATATCACATCATTCATCTTATTTATATCTTTCATCTTTAAAATTGTGGAATTAACAAAAAGAAACAATATAATAACCAATGTATGCTAAAAAGAGAAAACACATATTGGAAATGTGACAGATGACAGCTTGACAAAGAAATAATTTAGTAATGGTAAGGTTGCCTACTACTCTATAGGAAAAGTTTATAAGAGTAATCAAGTCAGTAATAAAACTTAATATCATTACATCCTCTTCCTAGAAGATGTTTTATAAAGGAACCGGAAATATTTCCGTTACTTTTAGTTATAGAATTATGGGTTTTATAACGTTACTAAATAAAGGTGTTCGCATATACGTATAGTACGGATAGTAACGTATATACGTATAGTAACAGTCACGTGATGGTAAAGCTTCACCGTTTCTACTGTGAATTGCTCCATTTGAGTGTTGTAAAGGGTTTATAAGAATTACAGAAATATCACTATGCTTAGCTTATATAAATTGCAATTTTATAAAATAGTGATGGTAACTTACTATTATATAAACGAAAATGTTTCTGGCTTTGTATATATAAAAAATAGAAGGTAAGTAGTAAATTTTCGTTATTTTCTAGATTCGACCATTAGAAAGAATTAGTAGGGCTACACTAGTAGATGTCCTAATAGGACATTGTTGTCTGATTAAACACCTCAAAAAGCTCAAAGAAGAAAGAAGGGGGAAGAAGAATGTGGCTTCCACGGATTGCAGCTACTGGATGGAAAAAGAAGACTTTCCGAAGCTGAAGCCTATGAATATCCTGAGATTCCTTCTAGGAATGGGGCTTGAGAAACTACTAGTATCTGAGACTTTCCCAGGAGCCGAGCAGAAGAAGGGGTCACAATAGATATTTTAGTGCTCAAAGAATGTTACCCCAAAAACATAGAATGCAAAAAATATAAAATGTAGTTTATAAACTTTTACAATCTTAATAATATTGGGGACAATCTAAATACTAATTTATCAACATGAAAGAATCCGCTAAAGCGTAATTAAAATATACTTAATAATATTTAGAAATAATATTTAAGATATATTGAATGCGTTTAAACCAAAAATATAACAATTTTCCAATAAATTATTATAATGTGTAAAGGTCTGGCATAATAAATGTTGTTTTTACAGTTTGCCGATAGAAATAAAATTATTTTACGACTGTCAGCAGAAGTTTAATGGTATCGTGTGTGTATAAACATTTTGGTAAATTATCAAAAATACCGAATATATTTCGCGTGTTTTAAAAACCAATGAAATTTTAATAATTATCCAAACATATGGAATATTCACTTTTCATGCCAAAGACGAAATTCGCTGGTAATGTTTTATTATAACATCATGTTTGTTGAACCAAAAATTTTTTTTTCAATAAAATTAATGAAAAATATACTCACCTAAAAGTCCACCAGATGTTAAAACACATTGTATTGAGCCAAAAGAATGCTGATAAAAATAGAAACAGCATTGAAACGGCTGTAACAATAAAAAAAAAGATTAATTAGAAAAAATAATAAACTTTTAATCGTAATAATTATAACTACAAAATACAACACATTAGTGAAAAATAGCGTTTAAATTAATTTTTTCTACGCCCATGTTCGTAAACGTCAAAAATCGCACTGACAACATTTCTTGTAAGTGCCTCATAACATACACGTGCGTTTAGATAGAAAAACTTAGATTTCTTTGTTGAATCAAATTGCAATCAAATTTTTATTTACGTACTACTCTATTTGGTTTATTTACATACTTTTGATTAATTGAAAAATATAAAAGCTTTTGGCATTAGTGAAATACATTTTAGATTAAAAGAGTGATGCCCCTAAATGTCGGCATTACAATTTCAAAAAAAATAACGTCGTGGTAAATGTAATAGGTCGTATGTCAAAAATATCAAACTTTTCAGAAGGGTTAAAAAACTTTCCCATTTTAACATTTTGCGTCCGATTCGTTTGACAATTTTTTTGCAGGAGAGGGACAAAGTCGATTTCCTATTGGTCCACCAACATAGGATCTATTGCAGGTTGTGTATTTGACTAAATTGGTCAGGTTAGTTCAATAAACGAAAAAGTGCTTTTTTTGACATACGACCTATTGCATTTACCACGACGATAATTTCGTATTTTTTCATATGGGAATAAACGTCATCTCATTTATGCTGTCAATTTTTTTAACAAATTATAGTATCAGAACATTTTTTCAACTATACCTACGAATATGTCTGTTAGTAGTGACAAAGATGAAATTATGAGCACTCAGAAGAAAATAGATGGGCGTAGAAAAAGTATAGTACGTTACACGAGTTGTAATCCCATTACGCACTTGCCGCTGCGCGACTTCGTGCGTAAACTTTTTCACTTCGTGCGTAATGGGTTACTTACAACTCTTGTTACGTAATATACTATTACCTACTACCAATATGTAATATCAAACATTACGATACTGATATTAGTTTCGTAATGAGATACTTTACCGCACTAGTGCGGTAAAGTAAAATTAATTGGAATGAACGTGTCAAAGTTGACAGTCTTCGAATCGCTTATATTCTTTTTCGTATCTTTTGCTGGATTTAGCGGGTACTAGGGTTTGTATTGCGTTATTTGCAGCAAGTTCTATATCAGAATCCACACTTTCATAGTCGGAACTCATGTCGATACAATTATACCAAACTGAAGTGAACGCGTCAAAATTGACAGTTCGCAAAATAAATCAACAATGAGTGCAACGCTTGCTTGTTACATGATTCTAATATCATTAATTTCAGGAATATTGACTAATTTTGAGTAAATAATTAACATTATTGGTAGTAGGTAAAATAATGTACTATATTCGTATCGTAAATTAATATTACGATATTCAATGGGTTACCAAAAACGGCCTAACGGCCTCTTTTGACAAATTTCCCATCTCATTTCGTAATATACACGACACTTATATCGTAAATATCTATTACCCCATTAATTATATAATTACTTACTACATGAAATCCTTACTTAATTATCAAGAAAATCAATAAATGTCAAATTTTTTGAGCTTTATTTGATATTTCATAGTAAGATGACTCTTTCATGAAAATTACTGACAATTTTTAAAAGAGTGAGACTATTATAAATTTACAAATTTACGTGTTATGCTTAGGTTGAAATAAAGAGAGAATTGGGACGAATACGCCAGGGAAGAAGATAGAAAAGAATAGAGTCAATAGACAGATATTATGATTTGTTGGATTTGATAATGGCTTCTAAGGAAATATCAACATATCCAATCGAAAAGTCTTTTTAAATAAATCTGAAATACGTCGATTTGTAATTTTACCTTATTTATTTTTCTAATTTTCAATTTTATTTGAAGAACTGATTTCAGAAACACTACATACATAGGATTTCAAATGAATATTCTAGAGCTACTGGGTGTTGAAAATCAAACTTTTTCAGCTTTAGGTCGTTTTTTTGACAAAACAATTGAATATTTGGCAAAACCGCTTACGTGTCCCTATCTCAACTTTTATTTTCCTGTTCAATCGTAATAACGAAAAATGTGGTTGAAAAATGAGGAATTTTTGACCACCCTGAATAATGAACTTTCAATGAAAAATGTAGAACATTAAAATTAAAGAACGACGAGTTTCAGATTTTTTAAAAAGGCTTTTCGGTTAGGAAATCTCGAATTTATTCTAACCTATACATCCTGAGTGTATATTATTACTCTGCCAGTTTTACAAATGAAAAGATTTGCAACATCAGAAGTATAAGTAAACAGATTGACATTCCATGTGTAATCTAAGATATGTCATATTAAGATATCAGACATGTAGTATGTAGTAGGAATATAGTATTTATATGCTACCTAAAATACAATCTAACAATGGAGAATTAAGAGTATCTATCTGTCCATTTACAAAAGTGTATTGAACATTTTTTAATTTCTAAATGCCTCTTGACAATACAACGTGCAAGAAATTGCAGCAATTTTTTGCAAGGTCAGCATATTGCAAATGATGAATCTTGCATGCTGTTTGGCATCATGTAATTCTCTTTCATTGCATCATTGCTGCCAAACCAACCAATAGTGGAAAGAAAAAAGTGTATAACCTCAAAAAATAATTTATTGAAAAATAATATATAAAGTTTATTATTATTTAACATGAAGATAGCGAAATTGAGCAAAGCTGAGCTAAGTGAATCACTGTCGATTATAAAATCACAAATGATAAAACATCAGTCACTACAATCAGCTGATAGGCATCATTCGATTGGAAATAGTTGATTGGTAACACAAAAGAAACTGGATTTCTCCTTAGAATTGCTCCTGGCATGCAATAGAAATGGCACCAAACCGATAAAATTGCAGTTTCATCGAATTGCAGAAACTGATCAGTTGGGTCTCAACTGCGCATACTTTCGATCAAGAAATCTTGCGTCTTGCATTGTATTGCACTTTGTTTTGCACCATGTCAAGCAGCCTTATTGATTTAAGGAAATAAAGTTTGTGATTATTTTTAAATATATTTTAAAAGTTCAAAAGTAACTAATTTGTTCACTCTGTCTTGCTCCATCATTTGTTTGTGTTTCACTTCCTTCTCGGATTGATTTGAGAACTTTGATTCAATGTTCGGACCAAAATCGTCAGGATAAACATCTTAAAACTATATACCTATAAGCCATAATAGTAACATAAAATGAAACTACAAAAGCAAAAACTCTAATAGAGCAAGAGCCCAGAGCCACCAGACATTACTTATTTTCTGATTAACAAAATGTAGCGTACAGAGTAGTGTTAGTGTATATACTCTGAAGGTATACATAGCTGCTAGCTTGGGCCGGCGGCCAATTTACAGGTAACATGTGCTAAAGTTACATAAAAACATCGCTTACTTTTTTAAAGTCTGAGTGATAATTTTTGTATATATATTTACACAATTTTATTAAAAATTTAAAATCAATATTGCCAGACAGTTTTTGTCGGCAGTAATTTCTCCCAGACGCTTTAAAGTTTGCGAAAAAATAACATAAGTTTACTTACAGTCTGAGTCTTGATTTTTATACATAATATTTTGGAAACTAGGCGAAAGGGTGCCGCACGTGTTTCTATCGAACCAGAACCTACAATTGGCATCGTAGTAAGTTCTGCCTGGACGGCAAGAAGAGCTTTAGACTTCTGGCATAATTTACCAGGATTGGTTCATAGGCTTTCATACATCCTTCGAAGAATGTCTCCAAACAAATGTTAGATTATAGCAGGCATAACCTACGTTGTCCAACATGCCTTTTAACAGGCCACTGTCATCTGAATCATCAAAACATGGACTGTCGGAAGATCCGACTTGCCGTCTTTGTCTGGAAGATGATCAAACAGCAGAGCATATAATGTGTGCCTGCCTCGCCGCGGCTCGAATCAGGTATCTGATGTTTGGCAGGGTCTCTCTCTCTCTCTCGCCCTCGGACCTGAAATATCATTCACCAAATATACTAATCGGCTTTGTTAACCTGAATTTGTTTGGTGAAATCTGAATAGGTGTGAGCCACAATAGACTCTTGCGAGTCGCAGCGGAAGGCCTTATAGACCCACTCACCATAAACCTAACCTAACCATACTCAATTCGAGATTTTAAATATGTCTGGGGGATATTTAGCCCCTACAATTTGTGTGGATGTTTGAAAATAGTGTTGAAATAGTTTCCAAAATATTATGCATAAAAATCAAGACACAGACTGTAAGTAAACTTATGTTATTTTTTCGCAAACTTTAAAGCGTCTGGGGGAAATTACTGCCGACGAAAACTGTCTGGCAATATTGACTTTAGATTTTTAATAAAATTGTGTGAAATACATACAAAAATTATCACTCAGACTTTAAGAAAAGTAAGCGATGTTTTTATGTACCTTTAGCACCTGGTACCTGTAAATTGGCCGCTACTCTGTACGCTACATTTTGTTACTCAGAAAATAAGTAACGTCTGGCGGCCCTGGGCTCTTGGACTATAAGATCAAAGTAAAAATATTTTCTCCTTAAAAAACTTTTAATTTCCACGCTGTTTTCTGCTTCTATTTTTTCCAAATAAGTAATAGTAGGAGACCGTTGACGTTTTTAAGTGTTGGTTAGGAAGTGGGGCATAAAAAATTCTATTTTCTCTAAACGACAATCATTTTCAATTTTACGCTTCGGCAGTGATACAAAATGTAAAGTTCCCATCATGGTTTAGTGGTCTTAGAAAGTCCAATTACTGGGTTGTAATGAAATAAGCGGTAATTTCGGAGTTAGTACCTATAAAAGGCGACATCAACATATTTTACAAGCACTGAAATTATAAATAAATGAACTTTATAGTTGTAATAAAGTCGATAAACAATTAATACGAATCTGTGTATATAGAAATATTAAAAGTATTAAATATATAAAATTTCTTATCTATATCAGCAGAAGCAACGTGGTTGATAGTAAAAGTCACCTTTGATGAAGTTTTTTTACTGGAAACTATTGATTTCCATATTTATTACCTAAGTATATCAAGTTATAGATAAAACTGTAGATCAGCAACAGTTTTTTCATCCTAAAACTTAAATAAATTATTTGAAACATGTTACCGAAACATTGTTAGACTAAGAGAGGATAGCCTGAATTATGATGTAGGTGATAAGATATCCGATGGATGGAGGCTAGATAAGGAGCGCGAACTCCATGTTTGTAAATAAGTTCTAACAAAAGAGGGCCTTAGAGCTCCAGCCATATCCATAGAATACAATTTGAGTTTCTATGATGTTTTATTGGCTGACTCCTTTGACAATTCGTCGTTCACGTACGAGGTTAGGAAGTTTTGGGGATAGAAAAATCCGTTTTTGTCCGTCTTCGAAAATTTCAAAAATTATGATCGTTTGGTGATGAAATTATTAGTGTAAAATACAAATCTATCATATAATGCCAAAAACGTTTCTTCGGCATAGAATTTCAGAAGACATTTACAGAACTATCATAGTTATAATGAGTGAAATAAGTCTTTTAGAAAAATATGTAAAAATAATTATATTCCATTGGCAAAGAAATTAATCCCAATAACAAAATCCAATGTCATTTACGTGTAAAACTTTTCATTTATTAATTGAATTATTTAATAGATAATTATTAATTTAGTAGAAGATAATAAGTAAATTAAAAACTTTTCATGATACCTCCATTCGTTTGAGAAAGCTACTGTGTAGCGAAACGCGTCACAAAACTATTTGAACATAGTTCAATTGTAATGAAGGTTTAAACAAAAAAAAATAATTTTTCTTTGTTTTATTTCATAGTTAAGTATGAATCTTCATCAAGTAAAAGCCTCATCTATTCAATTTTTAAAGGGTCTATACACCCAGGGGTAAGCAGATGATCTGACAATACTTGTACTGGGAAAACACCCTAACGTTATATCCGAGCTGATGCAACAAGCTCTGGAAACGGTGGAGAAGCGGAGGGAATGCCTAAGGATGAATCCTGCAAAACTGCTCTCTTTCCCTTGACTAGAAAAAGGAACCTTGAGACTTAAACTGCCAAACCTCTTCAACGTGCAGCAGTATCTTAGCCAGGATTCACACATACATGACAAAACCAATAGAGGGAAAATGGCTCTAGTGGCTGCTAAGTGGGCGATAGGAAACTCATGGGGACTAAATCCACGGATCATACAATGGCTGTACACAGCTGTAGTGAAATCCATGGACACCTATGGTGGCTTAGTTTGAACAAAAACAAACCACAGGAAAGCCGAACTGGAGCTATCAAAACTTCAGTGGCTTGCCTGTCTGTGCATAACGGGTGCGATGAGAAGCCAAAAGATTTTTATACTCTCAGATAGTCAGGCAGCACTGAAATCATTAACATGTCCCCAGATCAGATCTAAAATGGTCTGGGACTGCCTACAACAACTCTTAACTCTGGTAAACCATAATAGAGTAACTCTTAAGAGGGCCAGGAGCAGAAGGGTATTGTAGGCAATGAAACAATAGACACTCTAGCGATGCTCGGGTATGAGACTGCATTCACTGGTTCTGAACCAGTATTTGGAATATCAAAAACTGCTGAACGTGGTTGTAGGTACATCTCGGTGGATTCAAACTAAACATCAGACGTACTGAAGCCATGTGCAAAAACAGGAACACAACAAACTTCTGGTCAAAAAATCCCCGGAGAAATATTAAATCTCAGTAGTGTCCAGATAAGGTAAGTGACGAGATTACTTACAGGACACTGTACCCTAACGAAGCGCATGTATACAATTGGCATATATAGGGAGGAACCGATCTTTCGGGCATATACTTATATTCATATAAACGGTAAAGCCAAGAGCATAAAAAACCTAAAAGAAGTGCCCAGATCTCGAAGCCTCTGCCGAATCAATCAATCAATCAATCAATTACTATATTAAGAGCAGTACAGAAAGAATATTAGTGTCTGGCAATGCTAGTGGTGAAAAATAGATAACCTAATAAACACGATTTTGTGGACAACATCTGTCAATTATCCTGTTTAAGTTCGTGCTCCATATCTAGTCTTCGTGATCCAATGTATTCGAATTAGGTTTTTTACTTCCGTTTTCGGACCTAAAGCATCATTCACAAATAAAATTTGATTCAGAAGGCTGAATGGTCGCAGAGTAGAGCCATTAGCCATTTTTACTTCCTTTTTCACTTTAACTGAACTTAATTTAGGATATTATTCGTGTTAGATTATTATAAAAATTGAATTTTAACATTAACCACATTTGAAACGTAATTATTATAAGGATATTTTTTCGAGCTCATTGTTTGAATTACTATACGTAGATAAAGAGTCAACGACATGCTGTTTATCACCTATTTAAGTTCTTCAAATTTTAATGAGACTTTGATGATATTTTTACGCCACAATCTACACGATTTTATAAGAACGTAGCAAAGGGTAATACGAGATAGATATCACACAAAACGATTTTATTCCCGCTAATATTAAAAAAAAGTCAAATTATTTGTCTTTTGTTCCTTTTTTTCTATCAAAACTAGAAGTATATCTTGGACTTAATAATTATCAGTCCAGTTGTTATGAGTTGCCATGATTTTTACATTCAATCTATAAAGGGTGGGGGAAAAATAGTTAATTTGTAATAATGTTGATAATATTTTACAAACTATTAATCGATTTTCGTATACAGTGTGTGCATAAAATGTGGAAGAGTTTAATTGCCGATAACTTTGACAAAACAGCCAGTGAAAAATTCGAGAATACCCTTTGTGACGTCGTAAAAAGGGGTCTGAACTATACAAATAGCTGGTGCAGACAAGTGGGATTTAACATCAACACTAAGAAAAGAAAACTAAACCTTAAAACACTCTGAAACCTTGGGAAAAATCCTAAGTATCAATATTGACACATGATATAGAAGGCAAAACATTATCATAATATCGGATGGTCAAGCAGCCATTAAAGCACTGAACTCTTGTCTAATCAGTTCCAAAATGGTGTGGGAATGCCTAGACATACTCAATGAACTAGGCGAGAACAATATAGTAACCTTCCTGTGGATTCCAGGACACACTCGAAGGAAATAAAATAGCAGTTGGACTAGCAAGAAGAGGGACTAAAAGACCCTTTTGGGAGCCGGACCCGTTTGCGGTATCAGCCTAAATGTATTATTGGAAGAAATAGGCAAAGCCGAAGAAAAAGAATATCTAACTATTGGAAAGATCTAGTACGGCTTGGACAATCAAATATTATGATGGGTGACTACAACCCGTTGAGATCAAAGTAATACTGCACTAAGAGTTTTAACAGGGATCCTAACGGAACATTGCCGCCTGAACGGGCACCTGAAAAAGCTCAAAATAGTGGAGGAAGAAGGCTATAGATTATGTGGCATGGAAGAAGAAACCTCCATCCACATACTTGCGAATTGCACAGCAATTCAGAATCCTAGGGCACAGCACCTAGGAGATTATTGAATAGAAGAAGGACATTTACCTAAATTGAAGCCTGCAGATTTCCTAAAATTCCTCAGGGAAATAGGACTAAAGGAGCTACTAGTCTCTGAGACGTTCCTCAGGAACTAAGTAGAAGAAAGGGGGCACAATAGATCTTTTAGGTCTCAATGAATGTCACCCCATCATACATACATACAATGTGTACCATAAAAAGCTCAAAATAGTGGAGCAAGAGGAATGTAGATTAGGAGGAATGGAAGAAGAAGCCGAGGAAGAAACCTTCATCCACATACTTTCGTATTGCGAAGCAATACAGAATCCTAGTGCATAATACCTAGGAGTCTACTGAATAGAAGAGGGTGACTTACCTAAACTAAAGCCTGCGTTTATCCTAAAAATCCTTTGAAAGATAGGTTTAAAGGAACTACTAGATCCTTTAGGTCTGTCTCAGTGAATATCACCCCAATATACATACGTACATACAACTATTCATTTAAAAATGAGCTCACATAATTATACAATATTAATTTATTTAAATTACACGCCAAAAACGAACAATTCAATAAAAAATTACTTTTTCAATCAAGGAAACGTTAAGTACTGTAAATTGATGTACAAGAAATTAATTAAAGCTTACACAGGTTTTATGAGTATTAAAAAATATTTAAATAGTTGAGTTACTTGGTTGAATGACTACATCAGTTAATTGCAACATATACGAGCAGAACTGGACGGCTTCAAAGTGAGAGTTGATGATTTAATGAACAACGCTTCGTTAGTTTTCGAATAATGAATAACAACTATTAGTACATTTTCTTCTTAAAATATATGTAAAAATTGGGCATTTTTTATTTAACTAACGATTTGATGTGTCAAATTAATTCTTATCCACTTTCAGATCTGTAATCTAATATCATAATATAATCAGAATCAACAGGAAAAAATTTGAACGGGAACATGGGAACCGGACTTTTCTCCAACTGGTAAAGAACGATTCACAATATTTCGTGGACTCGGATCTGGCCTTAAGGATTTAGTAATAAAAGTGTATAAATCCCTCATTCTACAGTAAACAATAACAGATCCGTAAAATTTATATACTAAAAGATAAATAATTGATTTTTTAAAATAGTTAAAAATTTTTTAAAAACAAATTTAACTCGTATTTATTAATTGGAATTAAACAAATTAAACTGTTGAAACATACAGGGTGGCCCTACGAGAACGCTTAGCTAAATTAATAACTACTCACGGCGTTGTGCGTTAATAAAAAATTGAAAAATAAATGGTGTGGGTTCTTGCCAAACTGAATTTAAATTTGGAGGTAACAAAGCCAGTTTCCAAGGCTTTCTCACCTGATGGAAGTTAGATAAAGAAATATTACAGATATTCATAAGAGAAAAAATAATTTTATTTCTTATAACTAGATTAGAAAAAAATCAACTTTTAACTATAGTTATCTGTCTATGAAAAATACTAAGATACACTGATGTCAAGTTAATGTAGGTTACTGTGTGTTAAATAAAAAATATAATAAATAAATAAATAAATAAATAAAATATTATATTATATAATGATAAAAAATTTGAATTCACAAGTTTATATGGAAGGGTGAGAAAATAAAAAACTATGAAAAGAAAAAACGGTAGGTGAAGCCTAAAAATTTAATAATTCACTTTCCTTGACGAAGATTCTTGTCACTTAGACACCTATGTTCTTGATGATGGTAACTATGTAATACGGGACTTGTGTTGTCCAGGAAGATAATTTAAATTTCCGGAAACTGTCTTAGTCCACTCAGGAAGTGTTGAACCAAAAACTTTGTTTGCTGAGGAACTTTTTACACAGAAATTGTATCCAGGGAATTTGGTTAGTCCGGTAACCTGTTTGGCCCAAGAGAAATCCATTTAACCATATTAGGAATACTGCACAATTCCCTACTACCTTGTTGCTTCAAAGGCAATGATGAACAGCCAGCCAGAAGCCTCTGCGTTTATATATACGGGTTGGGATAATGTATGGAACCAAGTAAATCTTTTAAACGAAAAGAACGATATTTATGAAAATTTGCAGGTAAGTGCAATGGAACAAAATGCATCTGATGTACATTTTTTGTTAATAATATACTTCCGGTTTAACCAGAAATGCCATCAACTTCTTTAATTTAAATAGGACACCCTATATATTTTTACGGATTTTGAAAGAGCTTGTTATTTTGAATTCATACATACTGAGTTTAGTGTCAAAAAATTTGTAAAATGTTCAAAATGCTCGCCGTTTACTTGCTGACAATATGATGAGAATCAAAATTTTAAACAACTTTTGTAATGACTATTTTCCGTGTAAAATTGAAAATAAACGAGTTATTCAAGAGGCAAAAAATAACCCTTTAAATCAAGATGGCGGATGCAACAACAAGTCTGGTACCCCAACTTTTTTAATGTAGACTACCAGTGACCTCCCCCAATGAATTCCGAAGGAAAATTACTGCTAAAAATTTTTGTAAATCGAAAATACCAATTCGATTGGGCTATACCGGAAAAAACTATAATTGTGATGGACAATGCAACTTATCATAGCCGTCAATTGGATAAAGTACCAAGTAACAACAGAAGTAAACGGGAAATTTAAGAGTATTTGTTAAAAAATAAGATGTAATTTGAAGAATCGTACTAAAAACCTGATCTCTTACAAGTTTTGGCAGCGTTCAATATCGGAAAAGAATACGTTTGTCATACTCTCGCTAAAAAATTTGGTCATACATTACTACGGCTGCCACCATACTAATTATTTATATTTAACCCTATAGAACACATGTGGCATCAGCTAAAATCCAGAGTTAGATTTGAAAACGTTTCACCCACCCTACGTTAATCTCAATTGTTATACAGAGATGTGACAAATAATTTTCCTATTGATAGCAGAAAAAATTCGATTCAGCATATCATTGAAGGTACCTATCGAAATGTTAATGTCACTGTAGCACCTGAAAAGTTAACTTTGCAGTCAACATTTCAACAATAAAAATATTGAATTATTTCTCAAAAATCGATTTTTGTTGGAATAGACAAGTCTGTTTGGTCCAAAAATGAATACTTACTTAAAGTTTCTGGTTATTAACTTTACCGCGAAGTTTAAAATGTTGTAATTTCTATATACAGATACATGCAATCAGAAACGGAACATAGGGATTTTAAGCATTGTATCAGAACTGCTTTTGAACTGGTCGACCAATATAAAGCTTTAACAGATTAAAAACGTGATTATTACAATCGTTCATTTGGACACCTACAACATATCGTACAATTCTCACCACTCCGTAGTCTCAACTCTGGGCGGTCCCTAATTAGCGTCAGACAGTCAGTATCAGTAAACAGCAGTCGAATTTCGTAGAAAAACCAGAATGTACACCCTTCAGGAGAAAATTGAAATTTTATCGTGGTATCTTTTTTTTGGAATTTTTAAAAAAATGAAATTTATCTGTACAATTGTTAACGGGCTTAAAATTTGATAGAATTAAGGGCGAAAATTGTCCAGCATTGTGCAAACATTACACCGAATCAGCTCAGAGATACAAGATTACCTTTGTTCAATAGATTCGGTTTTTGTTTGGCTCAACAAGTAGTACTATTTGAACGTTTAATTCATTAATTTTTTAGTTTAAGTATTTTAAGTTGTTTTTTCGGAATACATTTTCAATTTGTTTTAATTTAAAGAATCTTATTTTGTTTAATTTACGAATTTATTTTTATTTTGGAAGCCGTTGTTGCCAAAAGGAATCAAAAGACACTTGAATACTAAATCGCACATACGCGCATAACTAACAAAATTTAATATTGGAAGGAGAAGAGTGGTTTCTTACAGTAGTTCTGAATCCAGCTGTCCAGCAAAATACTTGATATTTATTGATGTAAATTTATAGACATTTTTTGTTGGTGGACTATTTATATCGGAGAATACATTAAATCCCTATGTTCCGTTTCTCATTATATGTATATGTACGGGGTTGGGATCAAGTATGGAACCAAGTAAATATCTTTTAAACGAAAAGAACGATATTTATGAAAATTTGCAGGTAAGTGCAATGGAACAAAATGCATCTGATGTACCTACATTTTTTGTTAATAATATACTTCCAATTTAACCGGAAATGCCATCAACTTCTTTAATTTAAATGGGACACCCTATATATATATGCTAAATGTTATTTGGTCTACTTATGATTCTGATTTTTTCTAAAGTTTATATTTTTGGGACGCACGTTCACGGTAAAGGAAAAAAGGGGTGTAAATAATTAGTTTATCGAACAGTATAATTAATTGAAAATAAACGAGTTATTCGATAACCAAAAATGGGGGTTCATTTTCGGGTATAAATCGAAAAAAATCGATCCTATGAATGAGAACCAAAATTGTGGGAAATTTAATTTTAAACAACTTTTGTAATAACTATTTTCCGTTTAAAATTGAGAATAAACGAGTTATTCAAGAGACAAACAACAACCATTTAAATCAAGATGGCGGATGCAACAACAAGTCTGGTACCCCAACTTTTTGAATGTAGACTACCCCCCCCCCAACGAATTCCGAAGGAAAATTGCTGCTACAAATTTTTATAAATCTTGTCCCGGTTTTGAGTTAACTCGACTGGGCTAGTATATATTCGGCAATAAATAATTTTCAAACCAATCTTGAGAGTTGTTCTGTTGTATCTTGGTGATGTGATAATCTAAGCTTGAATATTTTTCATCCTTTGTTGACAAAAATTGAGCGTTTGGAACCCACCCTGTTTCTGATCCAGCATGTATTATTATTATTATTTGTGCTTTGTTTGATGGAGCCCTAATTTTACATTTTCCCTATGAATCCACAAAACCCTTCGTTGGGGTATCATGGCTGTCATACCATGTCTCGTGTAGGTAGATAATTGAACAATTTTCACATCTATGTTTTTGAATATCTTGTAAATAATCTCATTCGTCAACGATATGACTCCATTATCGCTTGTCTCTTATTGATGCTACAATATTTAAATCCTATTTGAGAAATAGCTCTCCAGAAACTTGTTCAGTTACAAACAAATCCCATTTCGTCTACAATTGGCATCAAAGGTTCTTGGTATAGGTTATTTATCGTTCTTCAGGTTCTTCAAGAGAGCATTAAACAGAAGAGGTGTAGACAGCACAACATCGAAATGGATGTCGGAACTGCTTACCATTAGAGTAGCAGAGACGAGAACGAGCAAAGACATTGTCTCCATCTGCACAACCAGAGGGTGCCCACAGGGAGGAGTAGCATCCCCATTAATGTGGAGTCTGACGGTAGACGAACTTCTGTGTGGTTTGACAGACCTCGGAATATCCTGCCAAGGATATGCCGATGATCTTGGGGAAAATTTGAAAACACCCTTTGTGACATCGTACAAAAGGGTCTGAACTATACAAATAGCTGGTGTAGGCAAGTGGGACTCAGCATCAACCCCACCAAAACCATCTTGATAGTCTTCACTAAGAAAAGAAAACTCAACCTCAAAACCATTAAACTTGATGATGGGAACGACGTTGAATGGAGACAAGAAGTCAAGTATCTAGGTTTGACTCTAGGCAGCAAACTCCTGTGGAACAAACACGAGAAGGAGATTACATACAAAGCAAAAATGGCTCTAATGGTGTGCAGGAATCTGGCAGGGAGAAACTGGGGTTGTGACCCAAAATCCTGAGCTGGATGTACACTGCCATAGTGAGACCAATCATCACTTATGGAGCCATTGCGTGGAGTAGTAGAACTAGCCTCTTGACGACGAGAGAAAACCTCTCCAAAATTCAAAGACTAGCCTGTATATGCATAACAGGAGCAATGAGTACATGCCCAACAGCAGCAATGGAAGTGATTCTCAACCTCACACCATTACATATGGTGTTGGAGAAGAAATAACAAGATACAGACTAAGTATAGAGGGAATCATTAAAAAAAACCACCTCTTCACTTCTTAGAAATCGGACAACCTGGGACATGCCACAAGATGGTATGATGAAAAAGTATAATTTTTCAAAGAAATTGGTTACGGAATTAAGCAACAAGAAGGAATGGGATCCAAATACCATTTCCAGACTTGGAAAGAATGCCATTCAATGGTACACAGACGGCTCAAAACCAATAGAAGGAACTGGGATAGGAGTGTACTGGCCAGGAACCAAACACTCTGAAAGCTGGGAAAAACCCCAAGTATCTTTCAAGCGGAAATTCACGCAATAAGAAAGTGTGCCCAGTTCAATATTGATAAAGGATATAGAAGGCAAAGGATTATCATAATGTCTGATAGTCAAGCAGCCATTAAAGCGCTGAGTTGTGTAATCAGTTCCAAAATGGTGTGGGAATGCCTAGGCAAACTTAATGAACTAGGCGAGAATAATATAGTCACCTTACTGTGGATTCCAGGACACACTGGAATAGAAGGAAACGAAATAGCAGATGAACTAGTGAAGAGGGGGACTGAAATACCCTTTTGGGGGCCGGAACCCTTTTGCGGAATCAGCTCCAATGTAATATACTAGGTATACAATATACCTACTATCAACTTGAAAAATAAAAATTTGGAAAAATATCTTCCGAAGCACAAATGAATAATAGAGTAGTTGAGTAGTAGGTTAAAAAATTTGTCTTAAATATTATTTTACCAGCCAAACATTTCAGTTGTAAAATAATCATACTATTACCCATGCATTATTTTTCCTCTTTTCGAAGAAAGGAGTACGATACTGTGCTATTGTTTTCGGATTAACGACTACCTGCTGTGGTTTTTGGTCTTAAATCAATAATGTTGGTATAAGTCAAAACGAAATATTTTGGAACTATATATAAAGAAAGCCTTCAAATGAATATAGTGGGATTTTGTTGTTATTGAACACATTTTTAATATTTAAAATTAATTTTTCAACTTTTGAAACAGTTCCAGTTTCTATGGAATCTTTGTTAATATCTCGTAGACGAAATGTTAGGCACTTAACTTTGCGTGTATAAATTTTTTGTTTTTAGAAATCGCATTTAGCATTAATTTATCTAAAAGTATTCACTTTATCACGTAGTCGGAAAAAAAACATCAAATCGTGACTTGGAATTAATTCGTTCTATTAACAGGATGATTCACAGCTTTTTTTTCAACAAAAACACGTGATAAACCTAATAAAACTGCCAATTACTTTCTCTTTGTTAAATGTAAATTTGTTTTCTTCGAAATATAATGTGATTAAATTTCATTTTTTCTGCAAAAAATTGGTATTTAATAGAGTATTTTTGATGTAAAGTATCTACAATAGTATTACCTGCATCGACAACATCAATTCTTAGTTCACTCTTATATAATATGAAACTGTTTCTAATTAATTCCACTTTAATGGAAAAATATATGAAAATTCTAAATTATTGATAATTATTTCGATATATTAAAATATCGTCAGAATGAAAAAAGTTACACTTGATGTGACGCCTACCTGATGTTTAATATTTTGGCTAGACCAAATAGTGGTCTATCTTGTGATTGACTTAATATTAATAAAAAAAAGAGAATATACTACAAATATTGAAGCTTAGGTATTATTAGCCCTATGGGAATATCCTGGATATCTTTTTTCCTATTTAGGATCAGTATAACTGTGCAATGATATAGGAAACCAAGAAAAATTCTAGGGAAAATTATATCTGATAGCTATATACCTAGATAGATTTCATGAGGTGGCTAATCTACCTTCTCCACTGCGACTTTTTCAGATCTATTGTGGTCCTCTGAATCTAGCATAATTTGATTTGTGTATTTGACTGAAATTGTTGGGCTTCAGTTTGTTTTGGGTAAAACTGAATGGATGGTCAGGCAAGTTTGTGAAAGTGGTCGAGTAATATTTGAAATTTTGTGTTGTGAAATTTGTAAACTATTTTGTTTCTCTCCATTTGCCAGAAGCAGAAATGCGAAGACCAAAGGCGAAAGTGTTTTTGTTTTTCTATCATTTGATTTCACAAAGGACCCTATTGTACCGCTCGCTAGTTTCTAAATCAATTATTTTGTATTCCCCGAATGAAAATAGCAATGAAAACGTTGGTGGTCCAGAGATTTCCATATAGAGGCCCCATATCAATCCCCGAAGCGTAATTAATGTCCCGTTTAATCCAAGTGTGCTGAGATCATCGCGATCCACCCTTAACAGGGGGTGAAACCGATTCATATTTTTGTTTGAGTAGCTTTCGCTACTGGATATAATTTTAATATTGGGGTAAAGTACAGACGTATACAAAAGAATGTTTAAATATAAATTCAGTTGAAATATTTAGAGCCATCGTTGGTCCAACAAATTTTGGCGTCGGGTGATGAAAAGTCTAAATATAAATTTTAATATATGTATAATCGTAAATCATACTCAACTTTTTATTGCCAAAATATAAATTTTTTAAAGTTAAAATATCTGTTTAGTCTGTATTGATTTATATTTTTTTTAGATATAACACCACCTACAGTTTGTAGAGTTGAAATTTGGCACTTATCTTCCTCAACATCTTTGATTTTGTATGTATAATCATATTTCATTGTCCATTTTTAACACGCTTATATTAGTTTCACTTGTATGTTTGTTTGTTTGTAACCGACTCCTTTGGACTCGATTAAACGAACAGATTAATTCGAAATTTTGCATACTCGTCAATGATGACAATAAAATATAGTAATAAAATATAGGGTGTTCCATCTATAACGCAACCTTTAAACTCGATTTTAATCCACTTTAAACACTCAGATTAATTCGAAACTTTGCACATTCGACAAAGACCTACGACAATAAAATATAGGGTGTTCCATCTATAACGCAACCTTTAAGCACAATTTTTATCCACTTCAAACGCTCAGATTAATTCGAAATTGTGCACACTCGTCAAGGACCTATGACAATAAAATATAGGGTGTTCCATTTATAACGTAACCGTTAAACTCAATTTTTATCCACTTTAATTCCTCAGGTTAATTCGAAATTTTACACATTTGTCAAGGACCAATGCCAATACAATATAGTAGTTGGAAATTGGGTGTTCCATTTGAAAAAGAAAACATAACTTTGATCTGGCATAGAGTTTAAAAAAACTATAAAACACGCTTTATAGCGAACTAAAAAGTAAAAAATAATTTTTAATTTAAGAATAAAATGAATAGGTAACAAAAAATTAATGTCATTATGGTAATAGCGTGGGATGCTTTGTACACTAACTCTGCATTTCGGAACAGAATTAGTAAGAAATTAAAACAATTGATTTCGAGTACCCCAGGCTATTACCATAATGACATGAATTTTCTCGTTAATCATTATATTCCTAAATTGAGAATTATTTTTTACTTCTTAGTTCGATTATCTATAAAGCGTGTTTTTTAGTTTTTTTTTCAAATTATACTTTATTCAAAGTAAACTCGCACTGTAGAAAAATGTTCAGTTCATGTAATTTATCCAGGTCCATCTCCCTGCTTTACATAATTTTGTAATAAATAGTTTTAAAGTTATTTGCACTGCACTGCAAAATTAACTGAACTGGAAAAATTCTGTTCAAATTAAATTTTCGTTTTGCATAAATTTGTCCACTATCCACTATCGATTTTACAAAAAATTCAAATGGATGTGGTACCTAATAGATACAAAAAAATTGTATTTTTCGCTTAACTTAACTTCCAAACATCCTGTGGAAAATTTAAAAACTGAATTATGTTTATTTGTTCGACGTTTTTAATCTTCGTCATTTCTGAACAATTTGTTTTTTGATTTATATAGATATCTGCATTATTAAAGAAAAAATACAGGTATGAAGGAAATAATGCAATAATCCTTCAAGATGGGACTTGAAATCAAACAAATAAACATCATCCAGTAATAAAATTTTTCCACAGGATGTTCAGAAGTTTAGCTTGAAATTCAATTTTTCTTGCTATACAGGGTGAACCGGATTTAATTGACGTATAGAGAGATCTCCTGAACCACAATAGATACAATATTGATTAAATGGAGAAAAAGTTTGGTATATTAATGGGAAACTAGATGGTTCAAAAAAATTTATAAATATTTCCACTAGTTCCGGAGATATTTAACAAAATCCGAAAATGGTCCTTTTCGTTTTTTAAATTTGTCGTCGTTATTATAAAAGATATCAAAAAAAGATTCTCAATTATTTTTAATAAACGAGGTGTTCTATAAATTACCATACCAAAAATTTCATTACGACGTTTCGTCTTTAAAGGGTCACCATCAACTTATTTTTTTAAATACGGACCTGGATTTTTTATTGCAATATTTTTTACGTTTTGTATAGATACATACAATGACATAGCATACTTGACGATTCTACCACGTTTCGTCTTTCAAAAATCATCATCTTTTTTAAGTCCAGTCTTCTTTACTGAAGTCAAATTATCTAATAGTTTTAAATATTGGGCATTAAATAAGAATTTTGAAAGAAAATGATTAAATTCAACAATTTATTTTGAAACTTAATGACAATGAATAAATAATGATGTTTTTACAAATGACACTCTAAGGTAATAATAAGTTAAAAATAAATTAAAAAATTCAATAAAAAATCAGTTGTAAAAGTTGTTCAAACTGACGTCCGTTCTGTGCAATACATAATTCAATCCTCCTTGGCATATGAGACGCATATCTACAATATTATTCGGCATATTTTTGCTGGAAACTTCGTTTTTTATGAAGCCCCATACAAAATATTCTTTGGGGTTAAGACATGGAGATCGAGGGGGCAATCTTGTCGGCCCGTTGGTACCAATCCAATTATCTTCAAAATATTCATATACTGTACAACTCTTTTCAAATTTTCAGAAGTTAGGTACTACTACGAAGTTATAAAACGATTTTATTTAGTTCGGCACGTAACACCTAGTTCTTGTTAACCGATTTTCATACATTTCCCAACCAATTTAACAGATTTTTGGACACATGTTTAGTGCATTCATTTTCTTTCAAAATTCTTATTTAATGTCCAATATTTAAAATTATTAATTTTACTTAAAAAAGATGATGATTTTTGAAAGACGAAACGTGGTAGAATCGGCTAGTATGCTATATCATTGTATGTACCAATACAAAACGTGAAAAATATTGCAATAAAAAATCCAGGTCCGTATTTAAAAAATTGAAGTTGATGGTGACCCTGTAAAGACGAAACGTCGTAATGAAGTTTTTGGTATGGTAATTTATAGAAAACCTCGTTTACTGAAAAAAGTTGGTAATACTTTTTTTGATATATATATATATAATAACGACGGCAAATTTAAAAAACGAAAAGGACCATTTTCGGATTTTGTTAAATATCTCCGGAACTAGTGGAGATATATTAAATTTTTTTGGACCATGTAATTTCCCATTAATAATAATTTTACGGTGCAGTGTAGAATGAAATAGATCATTTCCATTATTATCTCCGAAAGTAACTAAAATTTAGAAAAATTCTTATAAGAAGTCTATGGTATTAAAATAATATAGTCATATGTAAACAAAACTGTGTACAAAAACCCAGATTTAAATTAACTTTAGAAATATCTATATATCTAATCATGTCAATTCTTTTTTCTGTATCCAACCTCTTCAAACCCGTTCATATTATATGGTTAGAAAACATCATCGGTTGTATTCACATCAACTCAAAATCCCTTATCTTGTTGAGTAATTAAGGAAGATATCTCCATTAAATGCAGTCATAAAAGTAAATTCGAGCTTATATATAACAGATTCCGTTGATACATCGTTATTTTTTATAGTACGGACGAATAATTACAAAAAAAATATATACTGAAGAAACGCAAAACACAAAAGAAAAAAAATTAGACATTAAATTACTATATAGAACTAATAAATAAATATTAAAGAGGTTGTAAAAGCCATCAGACACAAAAAGGAAATCAGTAGGTTATGATGGAATTTCAACCAAAAATTTTAAAGTAGAAACACAAATATTTTCAATAAAATGTGGAACAAAAGTCAAATACTTATTGTGGCAATTATTATAGCGATACCACTTTGCTAAGTATTCTATCTAAAGCATACGAATTTATCTTGGAAAATAAATTGAAAAGAGTAGTATAAAATCATCTAGCAGAACCGCAAAGGGAATTCACAAAAGGAAGAAGTGGTCAAGACCATATTTTAACTATAAAACCAGTAATACTGAAATGTACCTAGAATGTCTGGACTTAGAGATGGCATTTGATAGTAATTAACCAAAAACGGTATGGGAATTATTGTAACACGGAAACATTAACAAATTATCAAAATGCAGTGAAGGTTTATATAATAACAGCAAAAACTATACAAGGAAAGACAACTTGCAATCCATTCCCCCAAGGGGAAGCTTCAATCCCAACATTATTTAGATTGGTATGGATGAAGTAATAACAGCAGTGCAAATGAGAATCCGCAGAATGCATATAAGATTAAATAATTCACTACCTGTCAAATTATTAGAATGTGCATTTGCAGATGATCTGAGCACTCACGAGGTATATTTAAAATGATATTTTGATAACCTTCCAAAGTAGAATTTTTAAATTCATATTAATATCTACGAACCATTCAATCAATGATACGAATAAATACACCATAAGAAATTTTACGAGACTAACATTACAAGCGAAAAACAACCATAAAAACTGCATTAAAAAAACTTGAAAACTTTACCGCAAAAATTTAAAAAACCGGTAACGTTTGCAAAGATTGTTTTTAAATTTTGCACTATTAATATCTACCGCATAGCAAATTTTATATTATGTCAAGCATTTGCCGAGATATTTGATTTTGAAATATTTCAATAAGGGTGTTTCTTAAGTAATCTAAAATATTATATGGGGCGCTTCGTTACTCAATTTTAAGACGAAAAGTTCATATAAACATGTGTGATAGGTGTTGTCGTTTATGAGATACAGGGTGTTGTACGTGAAATTAATTTTTCTTGGTGACGCTACTGATTTATATTTTTTTATTATTTTATTACAAGCAACATGTGTTAAACATAAAGAAAAAATAATACATTTCAGAGCAAATGTTCAAAATGTCCACCTCCAGCTAAAATGCAAGCATCCGCTCGATGTCTAATGGATTGTCGAATACGTTCGAAGATACCAGGATTGTTACGAATAACATTACAGCCGTCTATGATACGATTTTGAAGATCTTGTACGTTTAATATCAGTGTTGTGTAAACAAGCGATTTCAAATATCCCCACACACAAAAATCCAGAGGATTGTGTCCAGGTGATCTAGGGGGCCACGGGTGTGGAGATCCTCGTCCGATCCAATGGTTTGGAAAAACATTATTTAAAAACTCGCGTACAATCACTGAAAAATGTGGAGGAGCTCCGTCATGCATGAACCACATGCGCCTTCTAATAATAATAGGTACATCTTCCAAAAGAAGTGGAAGTTCATTTTCTAGAAAACGAAGATATGTCTCACCAGTGCAGGAAGGAAAAATGGTCCAATTAAATAATCATCGATGATGCCAAGCCAAACATTGACCGAAAATGTTTGTTGAAATCGTTTTACACTTATGGTATGTGGATTTACATCTGCCCATATGTGGTCATTATGAAAATTCATAATCCCATGTCTAGAAAAGTTGGCTTCATCCGTAAATAGAATATTGGCAACAAAATTCGGATTGTTCGCGATTTCACGTAAAATCCATTGACAATACTGTATGCGTAATGGATAGTCAGTAGGTAACAAATGTTGAACACGTTGAACGTGATATGGATACAATAAATTATCTTTTAGAATATTCCAAACAGTTTTGTTACTAACATTTACTTCATCTGCAACTTTTCTTGTACTCGTTTCTGGATGTTGGTCAATAATTTGAAGAATCTGGTTTTCCAATTGGGGATTTCTCACAGTTCTGGGTCGTCCAATAATATTCTTCGATTTAGCAAAAGTTCCAGTTTCTTGTAAACGAATATGTAACTTAGTAAACGTATCTGAACATGGTAAACGATTATTTGGATAACGCTGGGCATACGTACGTCTAGCTTCTGAGGCATTACCATTCGCTAATCCGTACAAAAAATGCATATTAGCCATTTCAACATTAGTAAACACTGGCATAGTTATTAACTGAACACAGAGTCAATCAAATAAAAATGTACGATTTTTGCGTTGGTTTTCAAATTTGACACTTGTTACGTTGCTACAAAGGCCACTTAGAATAAGCATGTTTTTGCGTATTACTTCTAAAAACCAGTTGCGTCACCGGGTAAAATTAATTTCACGTACAATCAGAACTGACTTATTACAATAAATTCAACACCCTGTATCTCATAAACGACAACACCTATCACACATGTTTATATGAACTTTTCGTCTTAAAATTGAGTAACGAAGCGCCCCATAAAATATTTTAGATTACTTAAGAAACACCCTTTATAACTATACTATACTTATTACATAATACATAGATTACACACTTCATTTAGACATTCTTTTTTTTACTAGGTATGTATTTTTTTCATCTTAATTTGTCATCATACAACAAAAAAAAAGGAAAAGGGCAGATCATGATCAAATGAGTATATTTTTTAGAAATTTCAATACTTAATATATTTAATAGAAAAGCCAATAAGCCCCTGTACTAAAAGTCATTCACTTCCTATCTGCTTTTATCTAAGAAAACAAACACTGGTCTATGGGAAATAGAAATGGCGCCATACTACTACTGTTAGTTCCTATTACTGTCTTAGAAAAACTTCCAGTACTATACAGGGTGTCCGATGAACGGAATAACTAGCATTTAAAAAACTCTTAGCAATGCCTTATATAAATTTCAGATATATATAGGTTACTGGAAAAATTCTGGAATTTTCCAATTCTAAAAAAATATGAATGTGCTTTTGTTTACATCTCTAAAGCGGGAATATGTAGACATTTTTTTAGTAAAAGGAAGTCAAATTATATTAAATTATATGACAAAAATAATTGTGAATATCACAAAATACAGTGTAGGAAAATTATTTTTACTCAATATCAATTTTTTAAATTAATTTTACTTCAAAATATAACAAATGAAAACAACAGCTAACGAGATATTATATAATTAGTCGAGGCAATGAAGCACTAAAAAGGCCAAAGATAGGAAATCTTCATCGAGCCAAAAAACCCCCGTAACGATTTTCGGGTGGTTTTTTTCAATTATGTCTGGAAAACCTTCGGAGATGACGTTCAGGGCCAGGTTAGGGCGCACCAGGTGTTCGGGTGGTCGTTTTCAACATAACATTCGGATTCAGCGCACACAAAAAGCCCCCATAACGATTTTCGGTTCGTTATTGTCGATATTTCCAGAAAAATTCTCGAAGATGACGTCCGCGTCCAGGTTGGGGCCCACCAGGTGTTCGTGGGGTGTTCGCCGATGGTATATTCGAATTCAGCGACCCAAAAAACCCCCGGGTGTCCAGTTTCTCTCCTCTCTCGCATAAAGTTCGGGATAGTCCCCGGAGATGACGTTCGTCGGCGTTCCTGAGCTCCAGGTGTTCGGGGGTCAATTTGAACATCATAATCGTGATCAGCGACCTCGAAGACCCCCGGGTACCCGACTTGAGCGAATTCTGTCTCTCATTTACAAAGTTATTAAACTTGCCAAAAGGCCTCTCAAAAGATGCATTTATGGCTGCAGCAATGCAACTTCCGGTTTGTAATAGGTACAATGTAGGTACGAATGATATAAATAATTTTTGCAAGCGAATGAAAAAAACCGCATTCCGATACGTCCTAAAAGATTTCCTAAGAGATTTCTTATCATAATGCTTCATTGCCTCGACTAAATTATGTAGTTGGATAAGTATTTATCAAAGCCTCCTCTTGAAAATGGTTTGAACAAGTCTTCAAACGATGATGACTCTTGCAATTTTTACTAGCTGCATTGCAATGTACTACTTTCTAGTTTCGGTCAATGGACTTCACAAAGAACGATTTAAATCGAAACAGAAATGAAAAGATGAATGTGAGAGAGACGTTACAAGTACTTTCGCTATAAACCATTTATTTAAATTCCTTAAATGAAATTATTATAAACGGTGTTTTAGGAATGAACGTGAATGAAATTGTCAAAATTTTACCGTTTATTTAATAATTCATTTATATTAATTAACGTAGTTTTAAATTTTATGTTATTGAAGTTAATTATTATAATTCCTTTATACTGTGATCTTACACACTATGACCTCTTTCAACAATATAATAAAGTTTATGGAGGTCAATGTAATATTCCTGATTAAGATAGATTAAGCACTTCTTTTGTATTATCACAGTTGCACTAGCTGGTAGTGAGTAAGGTACACATAGAGTTGAAAAAAAAACACAAAAATATTCATACAATATTTGCTTTTTAGTAATAAAATTAATGTTTAGGTACCCTCAAACTAATGTATTAAGCGATGAGCGTCATTAAGACACGAGATTGAAAAGTTACTCATGTTTCTCTGACCGTCTATGACAGTCGATATATTATGAGAGTCCCTTTTTGGAGGCAAGATAGTGAAAACGTTGCCAAATTACACAACAGAAATATCACATATAATTACAGGACCAATGAAAACTTGCCCAACGGTGACGTGGAAGTTATTATTCAAAGCTTCACACTACTACATTATGGTGGTGTAAAGTATTGCAGAAAGAACTAGAAGGGAATCATTAAAAAAAACACCTCCTCGCTTTTTAAAAATAAGCTATGGGACATGTCACAAGATGGTATAATGAAAAAGTATAAATTTTCAAAGATATTCAATACGTAATTGAGTAACGAAAAGGAATGGAATCTACTCATATTACTCTTACAAATGAAACACATTTTATGTGATGTCTACTTGATGTTTAATATTTTGGTTGGAACAAATAGTGACCTATCTTGTGATCGACTAAATATAGGTATACGAATAGGAAAAAGGAAAAGGTATGATATTACAAATGTTAAAGATTAGGTATTATTAGCCCTATAGGTACTGGATATGTTTTTCCCGTTTAAGATCAGTATATAACTCTGCAATGATATATAGGATGTCCAGAAACTCTCCTGCCAAACGGATACTACAGTTATTAGAGGTGATTTTAAGTCGATTTAGCTCAAATTACCTTATTCCGAAAATGCTTCCTAAGAAAGCTACAGCCCTTTGAAGAAGACGTCCTCATATTCAAATTATTCAAAAATACCGTTACTTAAAATATTCAAACTTGGTATAACCAATAAACAGTTACAAACCAGTGGTTCGCTGTAAATAAATTTTTTTCAAATCCATCACAAGCGTGTCAGTCGGTGGGACCAACAGGTATTTTTATTTAAAAAAATTGATTTTCAAGTTTTTTATGTATCCGACACCAGACCAGATAATTTCTTACATAAAATCATGTTGGATCATAAAATTGTATCTGTAATATCAAGTTGGCTTTGAAAAGTCAACAAAATCTGAAAATGTGTCAAATTATTTTGATTCTAAACAGTTATTATTGTTATTGTGTGTGAAAGGTAAAAAATAATAGTTCATTTGATCAAAATGGTTTATTTTTCGAATGAAGAATATGCTGATATGCATTTAGTTTATGGGGAAGTACAATGTAACGCTCGTGTAGCAGAGCGAAGATATTAGGAAAAATTTCCAAACAGAAGGCATCCTGCTCGCGCAACATTCGTAGCCGTACACCTAAGAATAAGAGAAAGTGGCTCAGTAGTACCTAAAAATACTGAAATTGGTAGACGACCTGATGTGACAATGGAATACGAAGACGGTATTTGAAATCGAAAATAATCCTGAGGTTAGCACCAGAAGACTCGCTGCTATGTATCCTGGTATTTCCAAGTCTTCCATATGGAATATTATTCATAAAGAAAACCTTCATCATTTCCATTTTCAAAAAGTTTATGCCATGGTAAATGGTGATTTCCCTGCCCGCATAGATTTTCAAACTGGTTGCGGAACAAAAAAATCAGGATCCTAATTTCTTTTCCAATATTTTATTTTGCGATGAATCTACGTTTACCAGAGACGGAGTTTTTAATTTACATAATGCACATCATTATGCCTACATTGGTGATAATCCTCATGTAACAGAAGAGAAAAAGCACCAGCAAAGATTTAGTATAAACGTTCGGATAGGTGTAATCGGTAATCAGCTTCTGGGACCCGTAGAACTTCCTAGCCGTTTAACAGGACAAGAATATCTTAATGTCCTATAAAATGTTTTACCTGATTTAATAGATGAGGTTCCCCTGATGATGCGAAATAATTTAGGGTTCATGCACGACGGCTGCCCAGCTCATTTTAGTAGAGAGGTTCGTCAATATCTCGACAATAACTATCACGATAAATAGATTGGAAGAGGTGGTCCAGTTAATTGGCCCCCAAGATCTCCAGATTTAAACCCCTGTGATTTTTGTATTCGGGGTTATTTAAAATCATTAGTCTATGCTGTTCCAATAGAAACCCGTAATCAGCTGTGGCAAAGAATTCAAGACGCTTGTATTGAAATTAGAAATAATGCAAAAATTAGACGATCTTTAGAGAAAAGAATAAATTTGTGTATTGAGACAAATGGTCGTCATGTAGAGCATCATCTGTTGTAAAATTAATTCTCTTATTTCTATTGCTAATTATCTCTAACTTTGTTTTTTTTAATGTTGATTGTTGTTTTATACCCTCACGAAATAAAATTAATTTAAAATTTCCAAAACAATGTAAGCAACTTAATACTTACGACTTTTGTTACCAGTATCTGTACAATTTGTTGATTTTTCAAAGCCAACTTGATATTACAGATACAATTTTATAAACCAACATGATTCTATATAAGGAACACAAAAAGTTTAAATTTATTTTTCTCGAAAACGGTTCATCATATCGATTTGAAAGAAGACAACATTTTTTATGAAAATTATGTTGAATTTTCCAAATTCGGTGTCGGATACATAAAAAACTTGGAAATAAAATTTTTGTAATAAAAATACCTGTTGGTCCCCCCGACTAACATGCTTGTGATGGATCTGAAAAAAATTTATTTACAGCGAACGACTGGTTTGTAACTGTTTATTGATTATACCAAGTTTGAATATTTTAGGTAACGGTATTTTTGAATAATTTGAAGAAAACTCATATGAGGACGTCTTCTTCAAAGGGCTGTAGCTGTAGGAAGCATTTTTGGATTAAGGTAATTTGAGCTAAATCAACTTAAAATCACCTCTAGTAACTGTAGTTTCCGTTTGGCAGGAGAGTTTCTGGACACCCTGTATAAAACCAAGGAATTCTTACTATAGAAGACAATTTAATGGTGGAAAGCTCCTTAGATTGATCTATTCATTGACGACTTTATATTGTGGGTCCAAGTGTCTTCTAATTTCTAATTCTCCAATGAACAGATAAATCTTCTTCAGTAACAATTCCTTGGTTTTCTATATCATTGCACAGTTACATTGATTTTAAATGGGAAAAAGATATCCAGGATATCCCCATCAGGCTAATAATACCTAAGCTTAACATTTGTAATATAATACCTTCTTTTTTCTATTGTAAATCAATAAAAAATACATGATAATTTCAAGTGTTTATAACAGCTGCCAGGCCAGGGGGAAATTTCCACTTATTAATTTCCCTCTACGCAGGGAAATCTCCGAAGAAATTAGGTTATTGTCATAGCAACATGTCAAAATGCAGGCATCTGATTGGCTAAAATTAACTGGTAGAAAATTTTCCGGTTAATTTTTAAACACAAGCGGTATTTATGGAGAATATAGGGAAAATATATAACATAAATTGTCTCCATAGACTATTCTTACTCTTTTCCGTGTTTTTGGGTACACTTTTAATGACATTTTTGTCAATTTCCCGTTCTGTTATATCTCCGAATCGATTTATGACTTCTAAGAAACTCTTCTATATTTTAACGTTGTCTGACAATGGTTGTCATGGCAACGTGGAATTTCCACTGTAATTTTTGAATTTCTATTTAATAATTTAGCATTCGTTGCACTGATACAACATGTATCAGTGAAATATTCAATAATATTTTAGAATTTTCACGAATTTTTTCATTAAATAGTGGAATGAAGAAGAAAAAGTTTCATTTGTAAGAGTAGAAGGGAATGGGATCTCAACACCATTACCGGACTCTGAAGTAATGCCATTCAATGGTATTCAGACGGCTCAAAAGCAATAGAAGGGACTGGGATAGAAGTGCACGGGTCAGGAACACCAGGTACGAAAGCTTCTTTCAAGCGAAAATTCACGTCATAAGAAAGTGTACACAGTTCAATATTGATGAAAGATACAAAAGGCAAAGCATTATCATCATGTCGAATAGTCAAGCAGACATTAAATTACTGAATTCTTGCTTATTCAGTTTTAAAATAGTATTGGAACATAGGACACTTTACTGTGGATTCCAGAACACACTGAAATAGACGGAAATGAAATAGCAGATGAACTAGCAAAGAAACAACCTTTTGGGGGCCAGAACCCTTTTGCGGTATCAGCTCCAATGTAGTATTGGAAGAAATAGGCAACGCCGAAAAGAGAAGATCTGACCACTGGAAAGATATAGTGAGGCTTAGACAATCAATGATACTCCTGGGAGACTACTAAACGGTAAGAACAAATGAATGTATAAGCCAGAGTAAAACTACACTTGAAATTTGACAGTTTTCCTGGCAGTACACTGTCGCCTAAATGCGCAAGTGGAGCAAGATAAAAGTTCCAACTCTATGATGTATTAAATGAAAGGGAATGTTGCAAGGATCACAAATATTATACAGGGTGAATCACGACCAACGGGATGGAGGTTTATAGAGAAACGGTAAAAGTTTTAAAATGTTTGTCACTTTAGTAGTTTGTACATTCATGTAGGCTACATTTTAAAATTATTTTGAAATATACAGGATGTTCCAATAAAGTGTGGCGTATCAAAGTTATATTTTTTCTTATGGGACACCCTATATTTTATTGCATTTTCTGATTGCGTTTTGAGGAACTTTCGGTACACTCATTGCACAGGATTGCATTTTAATCGTTGCTTATATTTTTAATTTGGTAAACAATATAGACGTTTTCACTTCTTACCTGTAATTTTCTTTCAAAAAATGACAGAACTTTTAACGTGAAGATAGCCAGTTGTTAAAGTTTAGACAATCAGGTTTGCCATCATGCATCACAAAAAGTAAAAACCTAACTTTACTTAAAGTAACCAAACAAGGTGATTATGAAAAAGGATGACTATCGAGTTCTTAAAGTAACTTTAGCTAAAGTGACTTTAAGGAGTTTATTATGAAAATGGCCGTTAACGTGCGAAAAGTCGCATCTCGTTTATCTTTTGTTTCTTAAACGTCACATCAAATGTATCTTCTGTAATTTATATTTAATATTCCGTTATAATTTTGTGTTCAGTGTCATTTCATTTTTCAATGACACGCCAGTCTTAGTAAGTATAGTAAGCACCTAGTGTCAAAATCATCTTCAGTCACTCGTTTCATAAGGCACTCGTGACTAAAGTAACGTTTTTGACACTTGGTACTTAATCGGCACTATTTTCTGTATCGCAAAGATGCTACTGAGCAAGTGGTTTAGAACAAGGTCAGTTGTTAGGTTGCCACTTGTCTTCAATTGGTATTGTGTAGATGCAACCAAAGAGATTGTCAAATTCGAGATTTAGCTTAGAAAAGAAGCACCCTCTAATTTTATCAGGGCGTCACCTTCTTTATCTACAGATTGCGTAAATTACATCGGAACCCTGGTATACTTATTTCCCGAGACTGGCCGAATGGTCCTTTACAGAGAGAATCCACTAGTTGGTGGTATAACGGTGATATTCAGTATGCTCCCAACATGGAAGGAGTGAGGGTGTTGAAGAAATAAAAAAATACAATCGTTATTACGTAACCTGTACATCTTAAAATTCATTTTTGTCAACATGATCATTTCAGACCAAGTTGACAATTTCTAACTACAAATGGGATATTATTTTAGCCATTGTAACTTGAAAATAAAACAGCATTTCTTAAGAGAACCATAATTAATAAACTAAAAATCCCTTCCATCCATAAATACCTAGGTACCTACACCTATTCTAAACATAAAATATAAACTTCCAGAAAAAATAAAAATAAGAAAAGGTAAACATAATTTTAATGAATTAAGTGCTCAAATAAACCACCTTCCTGTGCCAGACAATAACCAAATCTGTGATAAAGATTTGATCTCATATCTCTAAGATTATTTGACGTAATGCTGGCACAAACGTGCTGTATTTTCACCCTCGAAAAAAAGTCAACGATAACGAGACAAAAATATCATTTGTACAAATTAATCTGCGCTTCTGGCAACAGCGGTTAAAATAGGGCGGGCAATGAGCATTCGGCCAGTCTCGGGAAATAAGTATACACCCCTAAGGTGAAACAAAGTACACGCCTTAATGACCGCGCATAATTATTCTTTCTCTCTCTTTCAGCTGTTTTTATGTCGTACTTGTGTAATCCGGACGGTTCCGATGTAATTTACGCAGTCTGTATGAACATTTGAATACTAATAACAAAATATTCTTCTAACCCCACTTTTCTCAGTTGTCAGACTTGTTAGTGGAAAAGTAGGGACGATTTACACTATAAAAGTGACTAATCATTCTTCTTAACCACTAGTAGTCACCAGAATAGCAATTTTTTTGAAAGTGGTTAAAAAGTTACTATCTACAGTTGCTTGTCAGTTGCTATAAAATTGCTTAACTGCCACTTATAGATACAGAATAGGCCTGATTATATACCTCTATCCGTTTCTAACCAATCAAATGCCATTTTGCGACCAATCAGAAGCAAATTATACTAAATATTTTTTGACATAAGTGAATATACCCACCTGCCACAGCCCATTTTTAATGTTGTCACATTAACGTCAGATTTTCGTTAATTAACATGTTTAGGTCACGTTTCGTTTTGCCCGTTTTTCCTAATAAAACTATAAATTATTATGGAGCTGCATAAATTATTGAATAGATGAGGCTTTTACTTGATGAAGATTCATACTTAACTATGAAATAAAACAATAAAGAGGTTTAAACAAAAATTTTTTATTGTTTTATTTCATAATGCATAAATTATTTTGAAACTCTTCCATTTCGTTGTATCTTTTTGTCTCTTTCGGTATATAATCTGACCATATACCACTCGAGGTATATATTTTGTTTTGAATATCTTTTGACATTTTTCCGCAAAAATTTCTGTAAAAATGTCAAAAAATATTCAAAAAAATATTCACCTCTTGTAATATAACTAGTGATAATTTTAAACTTAATAAATGGATGAAAACTGGCCATGTCCCAAAACTAACGAGTCTCAAGATTTTTAAAAAATTACAGAAAATAGTTCTTTTCTCATAATTACCAAACAAAATCAACAAACAACAAATTATATAAATTGGTATTTAATGATTATATTTGATAATTATGAAAATATTCAACGTAGTAAGGGCTGAAACAATTAATGTATTTCCTTATAGATTACAAAATAATCTAAAAGAAGTCAATTGCTTTAAAACAGCTCGATTTGAAAAACTATATTCATCTCACGGAAACCTAATTTTTTTTAACGTTAAACTCTCCCTCCCATTCAACTGTACCAAACACAACTACTCGCTTGAAGGATAATCGTTTTCCTAACGTTTTAACCTTAATTTTCAACTGTAACACTTTTTGAATAACACGACACGAAACCGTTAGTGTTAGTCATACACAAATCGCAACTGCGAATAAAGCAAAAGCAAAGTAATGATGTGATGATCAAGGTAAATACGGTAAAGTTTATTTTCGTATTAACAGTAAAATGGTCTACATTTAAAGAATTGACTTTGTTCAATGTAACGCTACTCGTTTTTTTCAACTCTTGATTTCTTGAAACTAAACGAAATCTGTTAAACTTTGAAGATTTTTAATGTTTAGACGATTATCCTTTAAAAACTGTCAGCCCAATGCTTTTGGTCCAGTGTGATTCTGGAATGCATTTTGTGAAAGACTACCTTCGAACAGAGTCAAAACTACATCGTAAAGGTTCAGGTTACCACCAAATTAGGTCCACCAGGTAAAAAAACCGGTCGGAGGTAGAATCTTTATGGTAATCTAAATTATTTATACCCAAATTATAGAAATTACATTCTAATTACTGATATAAATTTTTTCAATGACTCACAAACCATGGCGGCGTAGTGTTTTAGTTTTAACTAATAAAACATATAATTAAAATTATCAAAATACTATTCAATTGTTTCTAGCTTATACATATCGAAATGTGGTGGTACAACTATAGACTGAGCCTAGGAATGCCGTTCACATCACGGCCTTTTTATTACTATTAGAATTTTTATACACGTCGAAACTTTTAAACGAAAGGAAAAATTTACGACTCTATATTTACATAATTACTCTTTATTAAGAAACTATTTATAAAGGATCAAGGATGAATATAATGATACGAATGACACAATTTTCTTTTTCTGCCTGTGTTTTGATTGGACAAATTTGAATTTACCATAATAGTTGGACATATATTTTCGTGACATTTTTGTGGGTGATGATGAGTAGGTACTAGAAACATAAAGTGCAGAGGTCAGCAACCTTATAACAAAGAGGTGCCCATGTTCAATTTTGAACAAAGCCTAAGTGCCACTATAAAAAACTTTATACGAATAAATAATGTATAAAATTGTTAAAGGGTATAAAGAAGGTAACTAATAAAATAAAAAAAATATCAACAATAGTTTCTAAAAATATTAATTAAAAAGGAAACATAGCAGATTTAACTGTCAAACGAAATATATGTTTTTATATAAGGCGACATTTTGTTAAAAATTTGAAACGTTTTCAGTGCGATCCTTGTCCTTGTGTTCCTCGCGATATCTTTTCTATTTCATATGGGAAAAAACTTGCTCACACCACACATACAGGACGATCCGACTGCTAAAAGCATCGCAAGCATTAGGCCAACATTTCTTTGGTTCTTGCTTGCTATTCGCGACTGTATATTATGGATCTCACAAGTTAGTAGTAGAGTTTATCGAAAATCAATTGCAAAAGCTAAAACACGTGTTCGCCACCCTTGTCGACTTTTTGCCTATGATCGGCTTATGACGATCAAACAAATTGAACAGACGTTGCCAACACAGTAAGGAAGACACAGAAATATCTGTACCAATTAATTTAATCGAAAAATTTGAGTGCATTTCCAAAAAAAACCTGAATTACTCCTTCTTTCATTTTACAAGTCCGGGAAGTGGCTTATTAAAGTACAAACAAGTCTAGATAATTTCTAGACGAGTACTTTAATGACAGTTCACGGTCATGTATTGTACAATGTTTTATTTCATACTGATTTGTATTAAAAATGAAATTTTAATGTTTTAATTTTGATTACCTACCCGTATGTAGGCTTGGTTTCGATTCGTGTTTTATCGCATAGCTTTTGATTTTGTTGCTTAGTGATGCAAAAACGTGCTGTAAAAACAAACATAATAAATTTGACTGTTTGTCATCCCGTGCGTATTTTGTGATAATTTTCGTAAAAAATGGAAGAAATTGAGTTAAAACGTGCTGAAGCAACCAGTAAATTGGTGCTCGGTATGAGAAGGAATACCAGCTCTTCAACGAGTGGAGAAAAACCTATTAAGGTGGAAAACGGCATGAATGAGAATATCCTTTCGGCGTACTTCTTGGATTTCTCCAAAAATATGAATACTGCGACAATGTGGACAAAATATTCGATGCTCAAGTCTATGCTGATGGTAAAAGAAGGAAATGATATTTCAAAATATCCAAAACTGACGGCTTTCTTAAAAAGGTCAGCAGCTGGGCAAACAAATTAAAAGTTCTGACAAGAGAAGAAGTTAATAAATTCATGAAGGAAGCCCCAGAAGAGTATCTTTTTATTAAGGTAAACAAGTTTAACCTTTTCATTAGTTTTGAATTAAACAATGTGCATCTTGAATGATATAGGTACTGAATGTCAATTAATTACATAAAATACATTTAACAATGTGAATATTTATGTTTTTTAAAAGCATTGAATCTATCAGCAAATTGAGTGTATGTTCTATCACTTAAAGTCCCCTACCGAGCCCTGTAATAGTTATTTGTATGCCTGAAAGTGCTACTTTGCTGGACGAGTCTGAAATTATTTGCAATATTAATAGATTTTATTTATTTGCAAAAAGTAATATTAAATGTACCTCTAGGGCAATTATTAATATTGAACCGGATGAAGAAGGAAATTAATAATAATTGAAGGTTGTGTGAATAGAACTGTCAATATTGACGTGGGGACAGTTACATCTAGGAAGTTGTTAAAGCTGTCTATCCCAGAGAGTCCAGAAAGTGTTTTGTAGTACGGAACTGTCACTTTCAGCACATGGAACTTGCAAAACGTAACTTTCGATACGTAAATGAATACAGAAAGTGCTACTTTCAGAAGTGGTCGTCAAAAAAGTATTTTGCATTATATGATTACAAATTCATTCTGAGCATATGATTGCAATACAATCATTGTATATGTACACCAAAAACACCTGCTATTGAAAACATACTTAATTGATTAACTGTACCCGTCCATCAGTGTGCGAAGTAATACGATTTTCAACACAATAACAGTGTTTTTTTTGTTCGGCCTTGAAGATTTCATTCCAATACAATGGGTAATGTAAATATCTTTTGTTCAATGTCTAGAATGGTCAAAATATATCGGATAACCTTTAGAAAATGTAGACGGCAGCAAACATGTTTAACAATAACTTTTCGCATTGAAATTTTACACGTAGTCATATTTTTAATGTATGTAATAGATCCACCTAAACGATTTAATCACCTTGTATTATCTCACGTTGTAGCGGGACATGTAATTATTTTCCTAAATTCTCGAATAAATTCCGCATCCAAAGCCATTCTAGGATGTTTCGTATTATTTTTACAAGTGGCACTTTCATGCTATTCATTTCCATTTGTGATGGATATATACTTTATTATGTTAGTAGTAAAATTTAGGGTGATCGTTGGTCCGGATATATCAGGGTTTTTAAGTCGTCCGGGGAAGTCCGGCAGGAATTTGAGAAAATGTCCGGGAAACCTGAAGACCATAAAACAACTTTAAAAGATTTCACTCGCAACGACGCGACGCCACATCTCTACTAATATCCACGCATGTTCGAACGTACAACGTACCCTATCTTAATATCATTGTTATTATTACCTTAATAATAAGCGTTTATTTAATTTTCTGCTTTAACAGTTTTTTTTCGCATTAAAAAAAATATAACTACTTTACTGTTTTTAATTTAAGTTACCCTTTTACATACATAAATTTTTGACCGCCAAAGTCCGGATTTCAGAGCTCACTTGTATTCCTGTATTTCAAAAAATGATTATGGACACCTTAGTGAAATTGAACTAAACTGACTTTAGCTCATTAAATTTTATTTACCATTTCTGAGTTCATTTGTATATCGTTGACAGAACATGTAAAAAAATTAAACCTCAAATAGAGGAAGAATCTATAAACGGATCCTTGGAAGAAACTTCAATGAGGCATGTCCACCAACTGACAAATTGACACTAATGACAGTCGCCCCGAGAATAAATAATTATTTGAATAGATTTTAGATATGTAATTTGGTTATTGATTTAATGATCCTTTTTATTATAAACAGTCAGATTTAGCTTTTAAAATATCTAAGCAATTAAAACAATGTCGAAGAAAGCACCAAATCAAAATTGAATGGACTCAAAGACGATCAAAATAATTATGATAAACCCCGTCTTCTGCAAAGAACGCTTGTTTATCATCAGATTCATCAGGGCGACTGACACATGACGTCACGTGGATTTGCCTTATTTATCACTTCAAAACAAAACCCTAATTCATTACCTAGTGATTAAACCTGTTTGGTTATAATATGGTCTACAATTATGGTGTAGAAACAAAGGCAGCAATGTAAAAATTATATCTTTTTTATGTGCCATGATTAACGTTCCTTGGTATATAAGAAATATAGACATTCACAGAAATTTTGGAATGCCAACTATTGAAGAAGATATTACAATGTTTGCAAAGAAACATGAGGAACGGCTTCACTTTCATGATAACAACATAAAAGCTCCTTAGCCACTGGATTACCTGCATCTTGTCCGATGATTGAAAAAAATCAAACCGCATGAGCTTGTGTGTGGTGTTGAAAAGCAGAGCATAGCCCGAGATAGTGAACAATCGGGTGCTTTACTGACTGGAGAAACAAAAACGTTGATGAATGGTGATTCTAATTTCTAAGTTCATCAGTTGAACATTAATGGTTATCTCTAGCGGTGAACCCCTCAAATAACGCATAAAAAATCGAGGTAACCGACCACGAAGAGGTGCCAGGATGAAACCTATTGCAGTAGGTGCATTAAGTTATTGCAAACAAAAAACCTCAACGACTTTTTTGCGTACTAGTGGTCAGTAATTTGTTATTAACAAATAAATTTCAAAATAGCAAGAATCTAACAAATAGATACCGAGAGCAAATTTTTTATACATTTTGGGCGATGAAAAATCAACCAAAATCCTAATTTTCAAAGCTTTTTGAACTCGTTGAGACTTGTATTTTTAGGGTATATTTTTTTTATCCTCGCACCACTTTTACTACTTAGTCAAATTTACGACTAAAAAAGTTGTAATTTTTACCAATTCACCCCCTGTTTCTATGTCTGTCGGTTGACTGTTTTCAAGCGCCCAACCGGAAATAGAGTTTCTTACTGAGTGCAGAGTAAAGAGTTACATCGTTTTTTTGTAATGTCGTATAATGATCATTTTACGAATACAAAACTTACATAAATTAATTTTTAAAGAAATGCATATAATATTAATATTTAACCAATTACTATTTCCTTTAAAAAATTGTCATTTTAGTAAAGCGTGTTATCAATAGATGTCAAATATAATAGTTAAATACTATATTAACGCCCCAATCACTTTTCAAATAGCAGCCCGTTCACAAAGAAGCAACAACTACTTCTCTGGCTATACGCCACGACAGATATTGAATTCCAGTTCTCAGTTAAACGGGCAATGAAGTGCTAGCCACGGGAGTAAATCGGTTACTTCTCTGCCTAGTTAAACAAATAACTATTTTTTGGGGTTATCAGGCAAATAAATCACATTCATTCATTTTGTAATTGCATCCAAAGTTTTTTGTACAGATAAGTCAACTATGTTCGTAAAATCATAAAATTCTGAATCAGGCAGCTTAGAAAAAGCAGTACAAGTTTTCTTTTTACCTAGGTATGTGATAAAATGAGCTTATGGTATCACACCCACTTTAGTGATTTTTCGACCTTAAATCGCCCGTAGGCGTAGGAAGCATCTTTCGAAAGAATGACAAGAATTAAAGTGTTTATTTTTGCCCCAAAAAAATATAAAACTTGTGTTCTCGTTATCTATTTGTTAGCTTCTTGCTATTTTGCAATTTATTTGTTAATAACAAATTACTGACCACGCAAAAAAGTCACCGAGGTGCAGCAACTGCAATAGGTTTCATCCTGGCACCTCTTCGTTGTCGGTTACCTCGATTTTCTATGCGTTATTTTAGGGGCACACCGCTGACCTATAAGATCAGTTTTAATTATATGAATCTGAATCAAAAACGTTTTTCGATCACCCTGTAATATGAAGCATGCAATGAACCCGTTCCGTTTTCCAAGAACTTGATAGAAGATAATTTTTTCTAAAATTCACAATGGCTATTGAAATCTATATTTATCAAATATGTTAATGTATTACTTTTCAATGATACAGAGCGTTATATAAATAGTACTGCGTTATTTTACGCTTGTCATATAAATATTTATTTAAATAGTTCACCAAAAAAAATTGGCATAAATATTTTCAGAATTTTGGAGGAATTTGATATAGATTTATAGAGAAAGTGTTATTAAAATTAAATAAAACGAAACATATGTGTATTGATAAAAAAATGGAACTTTTAAGCGACATACCATACAGATTGTCCCATACTATAGCTCAGTGCTTATAGTATACATTAGTATCTAAGTTTTACCGATTATGGATCTGTTACTTTTCAATGTACAATGAGGGATTTATAAACTTTCTGAAATATTTCTAACTTCAGACAAAACCGAATAATATATATTATAATAATTATGATTTACCGACACCCTATACAAGTTGATAACAATAAATAAGCCGGATGTAGCCCTATTTAGATTATTGGAATTCCTTAATATTACAGCTTAGTAAAGTATATTTCACAATATTTCGTTGACTCTGTATCTGGTGTGATTTTAATAAGAAAAGTTTATAAATACCTCATAGTACAGTAAGCAGTAACCTCGGCAGTAACTAATCCGTAGTCAGTAAAATTTAAAAACTAAAATATTATTTTACGAGCCAAATACTTCAGTTGTAAAATAATCATACTATTGGGCAGTATTTTTTTGTTGTTACTTAACGTCGGTCTATTCCTGCGACTGAGGTTAATCACCGACACCGGGAGCACACTACCCCTAACTGAAAATTTTGCCGAACCCACTAGTGTTCCAACCAGTGGTAGGGATCTTTATCGAGCCTAATGTCCATGGACTCGGGACCTAGGTTTTAAGTCTCCTCCGGAAGACGGAATATTTTCATTATACCTCGTGCTTTTTGGTATAATGACTACGAGCTGTGATATGCTAGTAGTCTAGTAGTCTAAGGTGAGCTCTAGTAGTCTAAAGATTTTTGGTGCTTCACTGTAATTATCGGATCAGAGGCATTACTGGCATATAGAACTATTCACTTACAGGTGAAAAGGGAGGTTAGGAAAATTCCGACTGGTTTTTTTTGCAAATTTGGCACTGACGAACCATGATTTCCACACAAAAATATTGTTTTTAATTATATCTGTACGCACGCACACAAATATCAGTTGAAGACGAAGACGAAAACAAGAGCTTCAATAAACTAGGAGCTTTGAAACTTCGTAGTAAAATCAGGTAAAATTGATAGTAAAATGGGAAACCCTTTTTCGGTGTTGCCATATTTCAGACAGACAACATTATTAACCCGCATTTGTTTCGTTTAAACCTCAAAAGTTTCAAACAAATACACATTTTTATTACATAAACTACTTAGGATAATTATTTTAAAGTCGTTTTTAAGTAATTTCTTAAAAGTACATTTTTATAATGTACGTTTCTGTAGTGTCCTATAATTCAGTTGTCGCAATTCAAAGGAAAAGTAAGACATCTGGCAAAGGGTCGGCAAGTTGCCTTAGAATGTGATGTAATGTTGGGTTCACTTTTAAATGTAAACAAAATTTATCTTTTTAACGTATTAATCTGAGGATTCTGAGGTCCACATACTCTTTTCATCCGCTATGCAAAAGATAAGTGCCATCTATCACTATCCATTTTTGATTATTATGAACATCACTAATATTCACACCGCGGTCTCATTCACAATACATGTAAAATCTAGCGGATTTCATAAATGGTTAATTTGACAACAGCAAATGACAGTTATTATCAGTCATTCTCGCACCATGCCGTATCATAGTGACCACAGCGGATGAAAAGTGTTTGCGGACTAAAACTTGACGTCAAAAATGTCATTTTTTGTAAAAACGTCGATAAAAAAAAATGAGAAGATTCATAACTGCACCACATTTTTCATACTTTTATCCATTTTATATTACAAATAGGTTTTATAAAACAATTTTGCATTTCCAAATTCAAATTTCTTTAAATTGACATTATATTATTGAAAAATCAAAATTCTTAACAATTTTTGTATATACCCATTTGTTTCAACTCCAAGGATATATAATATTCAAGATAAAAATTTTCACTATTTTTAATCAAACTTGCTACTATAAACATATCACACACGGCGGATTGTCCGCTAAGATGCCGAGAACTTGCTGTACTGGTCCTAATTAAATCAATCAATAACTACGTGTATACTTAAAGTTATACATTTAAACAGTTTCTTCCGCTTTTGTGAAAATATAGATAGTTCTGAAGTAATTCTATCTATATTTTCCGGAGTTTATATACAAATTACCAGTGAAAGACGATCGTAAAAGTGAATGCAGCTGAGAAACATTATCACATTTTTACCAACTATTAAAATAGTAAAAAGTAACCTTAGAAGGTTATTTGAATAACGGGATATTCGAATTAATTAACGTGCAGCTTGTATAAATAAAATCGCCGTTGAATATCCAGAAAGAATCTTTAATTTTATGAGGTATACGAGTGGTACCCAAATAATTACATATTATGATGTTTTGAAAAATCTGACCGAATCATTTTAAATTCTTACCGAGTTTCCCTGTAATTTATGGAAAAAGAAGTAATTTTTTTTAAAATTATATATATAGTATCCAATCATAATATTAAACTACAATAAATTTGCCGAAAAACTCATTAATTTAAACTTTATCAAAACTTCCTTCCGCCAATCGCGTCATGCTGCTGCCGGACTCGAGGTAACAACCGCTCACGTGTATTTTCAAGAAGTGCAGTTGTGAGTGTTGTGACTGTACAGTCACAACAAGTAGCACTTGCGGTGTTCGTTGATCTCCATGTGTACTCTGCAGTATTTAAAAAACTTTTGAGGTGTCAACATGAGCCATACCGTACAAGAAACAGTTTGCATAACCTATGCTCTCCACAAGCAGAAAAAAGGTATTGGGTCCACCTCATACATAGTTCACGAAGAACAAGAGGACAATTTTTTGTCGCGATTTATGTAATATTCAATAGACATAGACGCATTCCACAAACAATATTTCTGAATAACTGTCGTTATAAATTGTGTGGCTGTAATTATTACCAAGCTACAACTTGCTGAAAAACCTATCCAACTGCGCACGGTTAAGCTACAAATATTAACATGCTTATTCAAATCAATGCATCTGAACATCTTACCGCCAACCGCGGCCCAACTGCGGCTGGACTCGCGGTCGCGGCCGGTTGGCCAGTTGGGCATTCCTGGAGAAACGTGGTTGACGACCAAGTATTTTTAATGAAAATATTTACATCTAACAGTGGCCGTGCCATACAGTTTCAGTATAATAGCAAACGGAGTCGTACCGTATTTATTTTTATCGTTGCCAATGATATTTTTTTGGATTTCATGGTGGTCAACAAAGATGATGAAAAACTAAAACTTCAGTGATTTAAATCATACAAAATACATGAATTCTCAATTTTAAAGAGAGAATATGAAAAAATATAGATAGAAAAACTTAAACAATCAGTTGATATTTTACAAAAAAATTCATAACGAACACTGCTTGATACATCACAAAATAGGCGAAACGAGGCACGAATGCCGACAGGTGTAAATACCCTTTGACTAATTCTCCGATAACACTGCAGCCGAATGGTTTATTGTATTTTTGACGCTACTCCCAGTCCAGCAACTTTCAGGCATTATTCTTTTATGTATGTTTTCTCATGCATTTGTTTTGGAATGCTTACCCAGTAATTTTTATGCTGCTCTCTGAACCAGTTCCATTCAAATCTCTGTTATGCAGTTATTGGTATAGCAAAAATATGTCCTGATGTACGCTGTGCATCCTCTAAGCTCTCTCGATTATCCGTTGACCAGGTCAGGCCAGCTTGACGTTATTCTTCGATGCGATTTTATACTAGACTGGCCGTCACTTTTTAGTTCGAGATTGCTTTGACTATCGCCTGACTGTCTGACATGATATGGATCTGCTTACTCTCCATACCTTCCTGTATTTTTGTCTCTCGTTCATTGTTAGATTGCGCATATCTTCGTTTGTTATTTTCCAGTATATAGCTAACACCTGTTTTTTTGGAGTATACTCCAGTACCTGTGTACCATGTCTGTCCCTACCTAATGGTACTGAGTTCTTTGTCAGTTCATTCCTTCCTGCCTATTATCGCCACCTCTCAAATGGTCTATTAGGTCTATTAAGTGAATTTCGTGTGGTTGTGTAGTCTGTTTTCATGCTTAGCACGTCCTTTGACACAAAGTTTAGCGTCTAGCGTTTAGGCTGCTCAGCGCCTTTTCCAGTTTATAAACATGTATTGCAAGGTTTAAGAGACGGTAAATCTAATTGTATTTCTATTGCTGCTGTATGAGAATTTTTCATAGCTCCCTTATCCTGTCCATTCCTTGTTCACTCTTCGGACACCAAACCGATGAAGCATAATATAGCGAATAAAGCTGGTCAGATTTAAGCATCCATTTTTCCCAAATAATCGTGTGGCCTCTACTAGTGTGGTCTTCGTTCTCCTTATTACTTTTTTCAAATGTTAGTTCCAAGTAAGATTTGACTCGGATACATTGTGTCATACGGGAAGGTCACGATAATGTGGAAATCAGCCTTAAAAAGGAATAAAAAATCGCCGAGGAGAAAAAATAATAATTACTTAAATTGAAATACACCAGAAAAATCGGAAAATATAATTTATTTTTCGTTAATTTATTGGGTAATTAAAGCACAATCCGCGTTCCAGCTACCGAAACGTTGAAATAAAAACACAAAAATATTGTGGTTTAATTTCCCAATAAATTAACGAAAAAGAATAAACAAATTTTGTTGTACTTTTCAACAGGTACTCGTAAAAAGTAATATATATCGACGAGCCTGTATTCAACATATTGAACATCAATTTTATTCCAAGTTAGTCATCTGCGTTAATGAATTATTTATAAAATAACCAGTCATTGAACGAATAAAATCTATAATTAGCAAAAGGTGTCCATGACAAAATAACGAATGATTATTAGTGAAAAGAATCGTACGTCTAAATACTTTTCGATAAGTAAGCTTCTTCGAAAACATTGAGTATGTAACATTTTCGAAAAGAGAAAGTGACTATAAATACTGAGATGTAGTTTATACAACAATCAAAATTTGGAAAATTCGGTTATTAATCTTAATTTATTATACGAGGATATATTGAAAAATTCTTAGCCTACTATAGAACCAAACAAAATTTCAATGTCAAAATATTTTATTACCCAACGTATTCTCCTCTTAATTGGATACATTTATTACAGCGAACCTGCAACGTCTCTAGACCTTTCAAAAAAAATGTTTCTTCCTGCTCTGCAAACCAGACCAGACCACAGCTTTTATTACCTCCTCGTTGGAAGAAAATTTACGACCTTCTAAACTTTTTTTCAGTTGAGGAAAGAGATGATAGTCGGACGGAACTAAATCTGGTGAACAAGGGGGGTATTCTAGTAATTCAAACCCTAAATCACGAATTTTTTGCACGGCAACATGAGATTTGTGTGCAGGGGCGTTGTTCTGCAAAAACAAAACATCTTTGGATAGCTTTCCGCGTCTTTTCTCTTTAATTTTTTCCCGTAGAGTGGTCAGTAATGTCGAATAGTAATTTACAGATATTGTTCTACCCTTATCCATAAAATCAATCATGATTACTCCATGGCAATCCCTTCAGATATCCGTTTTAGCCCAATTCGACGGTCTGATAAAATCATGTCTTGAACTGCATCTATATTTTCGGGGACGATCGGTCATCATCTTCAATGGAAAATTTACCTCTTTTGAAGCTTGCAGTCCAATTTTTCACGGTCGCATACGAAGGACATTGATTACCAAGGGTATTAAGCATATCTTCGTAAATCTGCTTACCTCTTAACCCTTTTAAATACAGGTACTTGATGGCAATTTTTCGATTTTCACTATTTCGGTGGACATCTTTTTTCTTTTAATTTATTGCGTAACTCTGGTTTACTTTTTTGACGTCAAACTTCTCACTGACACTTCTAATAAGTTATTGTTCGTTGCTATGGTAACGCAATATTTTGTTTATGCGTGGAACTGGTCTAGGCTAACTAGATATCAATACATCCTCGTACAGTGTGTAATAGCCACACGAAATAAATTTCGAAACACGTCAAATTCAAATTATAAATTGACATTATTTAACGTGAAAACACGATCCCTACCTTCAACCCCCTTGGAATGATAGGTACAATCCCCAATTTTTTAAATTGGCAGTTTTCGACATTATGTCACTGATTATCTGAACCGTCTTACTAATCAACCCGACAAGTTTTATTTGGCAATGCGGGTATTTACACAGAGTTTTCAATACGAAGGTCTGCACCTGTCAATTTTTTATTAAGTATAAATTTTAGACATAGGGTATTCTACACAAAGTGACATTAAAATTTGATGTAGAATCCGAAAAGTTAATAAAATACCTTTACCTTGTTTACTTTCGGTATAACCGGAAATGACATGTATGTTAAAATATTTTCCATAAAGGTATGCCAATTTTTATAGAAATCGTGTTAGTCCGTAATATATAGAACCAACCAGTATAGTGAACAAACTGAGAAGCATTTGTATACATTTAGACAATTAAAAAATATTACACCTGTGAAGAATTTGATATCTCTCTAGGGCATTTCGGAAACCGTAATTTTGGATCAGATAGATCACCTATCAGCCGATTGCGGATCCCAACCATGAACGAGATTTTTATCTGAGTTTCCGAACGACGCGAGCTGTTTTTGCGGAAACGTCAAACTTGAAACCTGACCTTCAAACCTTTTATTATCAAAAGCTTCGTGGATACATTTTTTATATTTTTTCTGTGATTATAGACCTTTATCAGAGACCCTTTATTCAGTTGTAAATAGTTATTTGTATGCTTAGGCCGCGAAATACCTTTTTAACGTACCGAAAGAACAGTTATCGCCGAGGCCGTTTGCGGCCGAGGCAAGATAATCTTGAGGTCGTTTAAAAGTTTCGCGGCCATGGCATACACACTATTTTTCGTGCAATCGTTAAAATTATTAAATATATCATTGCCACAGAGTACATAAAAGACAGAGAATCGACTCGTTATGGAGGGGGTAAGTACGCGCATTCCGTTTCACGCATCTCAAGCATCCATGTTCTAAATCTAGTCAGTAGCGTTACTTGTGATTGAAACGTTTCGATATCTAATTAGTGTGTATTCTGGCAGTGGCGGCGTGTTATTTGTGAATTACGTTTATATATTTCGATCTTTATTATTTTTATACCTCCTTCGATTGCAATTCTTATTTATTTAGTTGTTTTCTGAACCAATATAAAACTGGTATTGTTTGTGCGGCAAGAGACTGTCCAAATAAATCATATAATTGCAAATTAAGTTTTTTTTTCTTTTCCAAAGGATCATAAAAGGTGAGTAGAGAATCATAACTTGTTTATGATGAGTGATGACTATCTTTCTATAAAAGTAACTAATTAAGTATATATATTTTAGGGCAGAAATGTGGTTAATGGCATGTGGTAGGGAAGATCTTCGTGACAAAATGGATAAACCGTCTAGTTACAGATTATGCGCAATACATTTTGAGGAAAAATGCTTCTCAATGATTTGGAAAAATCAATAATAACATATACCTAGTGTAAAAAAAGGCTAATATCGTATTGGAATTTACTCCAACATATTATTTTGTTTGATATCATATTAATTTATTCTCATTTTAATTTTAATTGATTCCCCTTTTCTACGCATCTGACTTTATTAGCTTGATCAATTATTGTACTTTTGCTCTTCAGCCATCATCCCTTGTTAAACAATTGCTATATAAACAAGTCGCCATGGCAACCAAATATGCCACGGAAATATATTACGTTCCTCACTCGTAATGTAACTATTTCGACACTATCATGTATGTTTATTTTCAACTATTCCGAGAAATTATCAAATTTGCGAACTAAAAAATATGCAGAAAAACGATTTCTAAATAGTGGTTTTAAAAAAAGTATAATTTACATCAGTCATGTATTATAAATATGTCACATTATTATATAAACAATAAAATTTATTAAATTCTTTATATTCCTATCTTTTTTTAACCCATACTAGGTACCTATACTTTTATCGGCATGAGCATGAATTATGTAATCTAAGTTTACCCCATATACGCACCTGATATTTTTAGATGCATATTTGACTTTTTCTAGTACCTTTCAAAACTGGATAGACAATTAAAAATTTGTGGAACTACTACATTAACGCTATTTTAATTTCTTAAGTACGGATCTTCCTCGCTCTAACTAAATTATCTAAATACTGTCCTGGTTTCTAGATTTTTAACATGGCTGCCGCTGTCTTACACAGATCCATTGCATTAGCGACGAGAAGATACTCTGTCTTTATATGTACTCTGTGTCATTGCTCTAAAATCAACAGCAGTTTAATTTATTTAACAATGTGTGCTATGGAAATGATATGTTTCAATATATACAAAATATTTTGACAGTTCTTGCTTCAACTTCTGGAGTAAATATGAGTAATAATACAAACTGTACAATTAATGTTAATATTCATCCTAAATAATATAAGTACTTATGTATTTGTTGGTATTCAATAAAAATAATCCTTGTCTTTGTAGTATTTTAGAAATGTCAAATTTGGAAGTGACGTTTGGTTTCGCAGCCGTTGCTATGGGTAACGGCCGCGAAATTGAATTTCGCGGACTGTTGCACGAAAAAATATTTTAATTGTTCAATAATTATTATTAGCGAATTACAAACATGGACAGGTTTTTTATACAATACGTCCAAGCTATTATTTTTGAGGAGGATGAAAAGGACGAGGAGGAATATTTATTAATATATGCATTGAATGCTTCAAAAAGGCCATTCATTATTCGTTGGTAATGATCCTGACTAAGAGTAACGAAGAGCTATAACTTGTTTTTCACTCATCGTTCACGCTAATCACTTACAAAAAACAACCAACTAACACTAAATTTTGAAGCCAACTAATTATTTTTTTATAGAAAAGCTGAAAAGTACAAAACTCGTAAACTTCAAACACCTGTCAACTACGCAGCTCACATGACTTTTAGGTTAGAGGTTAAAGAAAACGATTAAAACGGAACAACACGTCGGCTGATCGCATTTACCCACCGGTATACTTGGGTAGAAATGATCCAATCATATGACTATGACTCGCTCAATTCGTTTGATCCGGATTACTTTCCGAACATTCAGATCATGATCGGGTTAACCCGATCATAGTTTCCGAAAAGCCCTTCCATCATTTTCTTGCGTAAATTCGTATTAGATATATGCTGTAGTTGCCTGTGGTGCAGCATCAAAACGTCAGTTACAATCTCTAGAAGTTACCCAAAGAAGATTCATCAAACTTATATATCCAAAGAGTTATTATATTTTCTGCTTTACATTTGGAAACAAGTATATTGGATGTAAGTCAATTGTATTTTTTGTTGTAGTATGAAATTTCGTGTTGATAAACAAATTTGTTTTTAAATCACGACTATAATACACGTCAAAGGAAAAACTACTTAGAATTATTAGCCCATCCACAGATCAATCTAGTTCCATCTTTTTACATACCTTTATAAATCGATATCGAAATAATGGCCATAAATTGCGAGTAGAATACTATACTTTGTTCACGATCCTTGATTTCTTTATTAAATAAAAGTTGACGTCAAAATTAATAAATTTCAGGAGTACGTCAAATGTGACATGTAGAGATGGGCGATACTGTGTAAAGTATTGATACACCGTTCAGTTATAAATATATTGTTTTAAAATTATCAATACTAGAAAATATCGTTATGAAAAGTATCAATACTAAGAATTTCGATATTTTATCGATTCGATATATTTCAGAAACAAACCTAAACAAAATACGCAGATTTAATAGTTTATTTCATATTGTACCCCCATCTCTAGTCACCTAAGTACCGAAATGTGAGTGTTGAGTTTTCATGGCATGCTATTTAAATGCAAAAGCGTGAATTATGAACCATAATTCACTATAGTAGATATATGGATACCATATACCTTTTGTTAGGAGGTAGAATATGCATTTATTATTAAGTGATCGTGGACAAATATATTATTCTAACCCTTTGCAAAATTTGGAAAAATATTTTTCAAAAACAGTGACCGTTCAACTAAGAATACTGGAAGACATGTATTGATTGATTAGGCTCCTAGAGCTCTCGGACGGAGAACATATACCTTGTACTGATAAGGCGCAAATACGCCGAAACCGGTCTGCAAGTTATGTTGTCGCTTCTAATTGCAAACAAGAGTGGTTGATTAAATCTTGTAGATCACACCGACCCCATTTGACTGAGAAGTGTAATTCAATGTCTGTCGGTGTCTATAGCCCGGAAAGTAGTTGTTTCTTTTTAGTTTTTTATTATTCAACCTATTTTTTTATATTTTCAGGCAATATCAAGTTACTATTTTAAGTATAAGTTATCATTTTTTTAAATATTATTATCATTTTATATCTTAATATTATAGTCATCTCTATGTATTAATATCTTCGAAATGTATAGTTATATTTCTTGTATTTTTTTGTGATTATAAATAAAACTTCTACTATTTCTAATCAAGTTTTTATCTAGGGCAGCCTGTATGCATGAGACACCTTCCACCTTTTTGGTTCTATGAACAAAAGTTTACAGAAAATCGACCATGTAAACACTTTACTATATTATATTGAAGTTACTTACCAATGGAAAAGCATGGTACCATCGCAATATGTCCGGAAAGATGAGTGATACATAGCAGAACATCTCCAACGAGCAAACAAGCTACGTGGTTCGTCTGACACCTCCAATGCAGCACGTGGTGACTGGCTGGAAGTAAAGATCCTGCAGCTAAGGTAGCTGCCAAAAAAATAGCGCTAATCGCTAAGCCAATGGGGTATATCGTAAAACGAATGTCAGTCTCGTTTTGAGAAGGGGTGAGTTTTTTATTTACTTGTGGTATGTACTCGGGGCAAGCGATTACGCTTGCCGAACGTTCTGAAACAAAAAAAATATATTGTAATTTTAGAAATTTACCACATTTTTTTAATTTTCGTTTACTTTTTATTGATTACAGTCCCTGAGTAAATATCAAGAAGGAAAACTTAGAAAAAATACAAGACAGAAACAGTAAATATATAGACATTTTTGACGCACTATCTTTACAGTACCTTGCATTTAACCGGAAAGCAGGGTTTAAAACGGCTGTTTATGGTTATAATGAAAAAAAGCAGAAAAGGGTTAAAAGGAGTCACATCAATAATTCGGTTAGATACAATATAGTAGTTTTTTACTATATTCACATTGCGAAATAAAACAAAAAATTATAATTTAGTTATTGATTTTTCTTAACATATAATCGTTTTGCATTCGTTATTAATTGTACATTACTGAAGGAGTTTAATGGAAATATTCCGAATATAAATGAAATTTTTGGGGGTAAAAATGAAACTTTTGAGAGTAAAAAGTATATCGTCGTCTTTTTGGATGTCAAAAGCTGCAAAGGCTTACAAAATTGCACATGAAGAGGCGGTTAAAAAATTGCTGCCATTTGGAACAACATATTTGTGCGAACAAGGCTTTTCCACTCTAATGAACATAAAAACGAAGAACAGAAATCGATTAAACGCCGAAGACTGCATTCAAATCGCTCTTACATCAAAAAGTTCCAATTTTGAAGCCATTGTATCGAACATGAAACAACATCATTTCTCCAAAACGTGAAGGAAGAATGTTTTCAATTATTATTTTTTTCTAATTTTTTCAATTCTATTTTTTGTTTGTACCACCATTATTATTAATATAATTTGTTACAGTACCCCAAATTGTCAACCCTCAATTGTACCCCAATTGGCTTCAATTTGTTATATATATTACTATTATTACCGTTTTGTATTAGGTACTAGGTATTACATTGATAAATTGAATAAATGATGTTTAAATTAAATTTTTAGTTATTGTTTTCTTTTCAAAATTATCATGGGGGGCTATAATACGAAAGATACTAAAAAGAGGCGATTTCGTTTTTTTTTATTAAAAAAGTTCCCCGACCGCTGCTATAGTCAGATAAGTACACTTTTACAGTACGAGTGAGAATTTCGAAACGAGTACTGTAAAAGTTTACCGGACGTGTGACATTTTATTTCATACTGTACCCTAAAGTATACCTGTAAAATTTCACTACGGGATAGTAGTGAGTGAATATTTCATTACGTGCTACTATCCCATAAAAGTCTATTTTCCGGATTGAAATCAAGTATAGTTATTCCAATGTTAATGTAATGACCCATTTTTAAACCCATTGATAAAAAATGCGGCCTATGACGTGCATATAAAGTTTTTTTTACAAATTCGAATATCGTGAAATAATGTTTTTCATTGAATTTAATATAGTAGATTAAAATCAACCTGCATACAAAACTCATAAAATTTGTAATATAATATAACTAAACTCACTCAACCAACAAATAGATATTATATTAATAATATTTCTCTACAACACAATTCGCACACGCCCCTGGATGAAATTAATGCCCCAACTTCTTTAGGTCGTTAAATTTTTTTATGAAACAGTGGACCGCGTTAATAACTGACCAGTGACTTCGTTATATTATGCCAATTACTGGAATTGGACTATTCGATTAATTTCTTTACAAGCTAGCAAATATTGAAAAATCATATAATTGGACACAAAATAACTAGATAAGTACAAACAACGGAGTTTATTACCTCGGAAGATAATTTGAAGAGCTGCAAAGCAATATTGCACACTGCAAAACACTGTGGCATAAAACATAATTTGTACATATAAGTATTGCAGGTAATGAGAGACCTCTCGGACGGGTTAGACAGTTTAACGAGTATTTTTTTCTATCCTCGTATAATAAAAAATTACAAAAGTACATTTTATTTAAGCAATAAGTCAAACATTTCACTTCGGATTAATCAAGGAGTCATTGATATGACTTTGCCAATAAATTGGGCACAAGGTTATTTAAAACTAATTGTCTTTAATTCTTTATTTTTAAATATATGCGACAAGCACTACATACCTACTGACAGCTACTAAGCTATATGGGTGTGTGTGTGTGTGTGTGTGTGTGTATGTGCTGAAATCACAGCATTGTTTACTTTAACGACCGCATACAAACGAGAAGGACGTTACGTTTTCGGTCGGCGTTACAGAGGCGGTACATTTTGAGTTAAATAATTTCAAAATGTTTCATGTCTCATTGGAAAATAAAAAATGAAGTTATGGGCAAATATGAGAATTGGAAAAAACAAAAAAATATCAAAAAATAATTCTTATGGTGTGTTTGAAAGTGATTGTTAGCAAAAGTTAATAGAGCTACCCAAAAACCTCTTGTCAAAATCGTAAATGCGTGCCATCAATAATTTGAAAGTTTATTATTTTTATTTAAAAAAAAACTGATAAAGGCAGCAAGCACATCTGCGCCACTGACGACACTCTTAATGTTTGGACCCTTAATTTGTGGGATCTGATTAGGGAAATACTACAGTCATTTTGAAATCTGAAGAATATAAATCCAAAGTAAGTAATTTTATAGAATCTTGTGATGTCAAAATTCCAAGTGCAGACCCAACAAAAAAGTTTTCTAATAATGTAAGAAATATTATTTTTGTATAGGTATGTAGGTGACATATTAGCTTGTTTTTTAGGACGTCATATAGTCATATCAATAATTTACACTCAAAAATTAAATTTACATTAGAACTTGAAGAAAATAACTCAATTATTTTTTTTGATTTAAAGATAAAAAGAATCAATCACATATTTGATTTTTCAATTAACAGAAAACCAACACATACTGATGTGACTATAGCATATAACTCCAATCATCCCATGTCACATAAATTAGAGCATAACACTAGAAGTAATACATTTTGTGATAAGAAACAAGAACGAGATTTCCTTGAAGAATAAGAAATAAGAAGACACTTAGAGACCCACTATATGAAGTCGATAATGAACAGATAAATCTAGGGAGCTCTCCATCATTAAATTGTCTTCTTAAGTAACAATTATTGTAAACATCAGTTTTCCTTGGTTTCCTATATCACAGATCTAATCATCTTAAATGGAAAAAAATATCCAGGATATCTTCATAGGGTTAATAATACCCAAGCTTTAATAATTGTAATAACATATCTTCTTTTGAAAGGGTTCATATAATGTTTTTGTATTTTGGTTTAGTCTAGTGTTGCTCAGGACGGACATGCTGAAACTCCCATTATAATTTATTGTATTTTGAGAGATAACTTAAAATAGTTAATAGCGCCTTTCTGCTCAAGATCAACATGTAAAAGAAGCTTTTTAATTTCTATAAATCATTTTCAAATAGTCTAAAATTAAATTTTAGTACATTTTTCCGCGTTGTCAAGAAGAAAGTTTCTTGTAGTAAAAGTTATGATTTACATTCAAAATAGATTAAAACTCAAAATTGATACCATCCAAAGAAATCAGTGACTTTATTTAAATAATTTACCCATAAAAAGATAACAAATAGTTTATTTAACTTATCAGATAATTGTAAATTCTTAATTACTTCTTAGTCATAATGACAGTTGTTTACTTTGTATTAAGAATAATAATAAGTAAGAGTACTATATGGGATGTCCCAATGATTGGATAGAATCAAGACCACTTAACCCCAACAGTAAATAAACCAAAAATACTCAAAATAAAACTGGTAACCAGTAAAAATTTAAATATAAAAATATAATAAAATATCAAACGGGACCATAAAACTTGACGTGTTGGCAAAGTTTTTGTTTTTTTATCAAAAATTTTCATGGTCAATAGTGTATTCAAATCAATTAATATTTCGTTTATATCGATAAATAATTAAATATTAATAAACAAACTAATAAACTGTTGAAAGTTCTATTTACATATTTTTCGGAAATTTCAAAGAGATTTTTATAAATTTATAACTAAAATGTCGTAGGTGGCCGCGACGCACACCTCTTGTCATCACTTCTAGATATTTTCGGATATTTATACCTTTATTTTGATCCATAATGGATATTCTTCTACATAAACTTTTATAATAACCAATTAAATTTTCGTTCTCCTTATACATAAAATAATTACAAACTTCTTTACTTGGTGTACGAACGAACAGGTATAATAGGTAATGAACGTGCATTTTCAAAATGGCTCTCGAGAGTTCAAGAATCAAGATAGCCTTGGTAGTGGTAGTAGTCGTACTCGACGAACAAGTGAAGTGTGTACGTACTACCGACAATGAACTGTTATGTCAACAAATAATGCATCAGCCTGACGGTCTTGGTTTCTAGCGAAAAGCGGTAAACAAAGTTCAGGAAGCAAGGACAACGACATTAGTTAAGAATTTTTTGGAAAAAAACGAGCTGTGGTTAAAAATAGCCGGGAGTTGCGAAATTTTTAAAATCAGTCAGGAACAAGGAGAATGTTTCAGGCGCGGCATCAGGAATTAAGTCGATGTAGCAAGAAAGTGTTAGAAAATAAAATGAGTAGAGATGGGAAATTTTTATATTACTATTAGGATATAAATTATTGAAGATTATTCAAATTAAACGAGTTTATTCAATCATAGCCATTTAAATATTTTAACTTCGGCAAAGATACTTAATGTAAATGTAGCTATAATTTCGAAATTATGGCATTTGAGTGCAGGGAACATCACGTGAGAAATATTCAGTATATTTATTATATACAGGGTGATCCATTTGAAATAACGTTCATTATTATTCTGGAAAAAGGAAAGATCTGAGAACAATATAAATACCACCAAAAAATCGGCCGCGTCACAAGACCCTTGCCCATCAAAATCTATAAAAACCGTGCGTTCCGAGATAATTGATGCGTTCCATTCTTAAAATTCACTCTGTATTTGAAAAGGTATACCCAACTAGCAAAATAGATCCCTAAAAGAACGAAATTATTTCATAATTATCGTACAGCGCCGCTAGAAAGAATAAAACTATTTTTTAATGCGTCTCAATACGACAATTTTATCATAAAATAGAGGGATTTCTATATTGCTGTTGTATAGACGTACTTACAACTCATATCATACAACAAAGTAAGTATACTATTTTATAACAGTTGCATAACGTACTATAAAATTTCTATATAATAATTTTAAAACAGTGCTATACAGATTATAATACGGTTGCATAGCTATTGTATTACTTATAATAGCGACGTTAAAAGTTAGTTGTAAAGGAAGCTGTATAAATAGTTGCGTTAGAGTTCCTTAAGAAAAGTAATAAGATTGTTGCTTTACGCAGAAGTAAAATATTACACAATAAATATAAAAGTATTCTATAATCATCTTATAACCACAACAGTATTCTCTCTTATGAAGAGCTTATAAAATAAAAATGTAGTTCCCAGGAATAAATTTATTATTAAATCTGGCAGAGAATCTGGCAACATTCAAGAGTGGTCTAGAATCAAACCGCACCTGACTCCTGGGACTGTCAAAAATTTATGGCGCTGCATTAAACATCATAATAAAACGCGTTCATCTCAACGTAGCGCTACCGGAGCGATAATCAATTTCCTGCTGAACGCGTGTTTTGTCAACTGATTGATATGAGCGCTGTGGTAGCAGGCGCCATTTTCCTCATCAGAATTAAAATACGATACGCTACCGATCAGTGATGCATTAACTGTCATTTATGACAAATATCATGTGAATAAACATATAAAATCATATAGCATATTTTTGTTTGAAGATATTTTAGACCTTTGTATCTTGAAAATGAATGAACACCACTGGAACTATTAAACTAAATTGAAATCGCAGATGAATGAATAATTATTATAAAATGTGATTATGATGTTGTATCAAGATTAGAACGTTCAGCAGAATTAAGAAATGATGGATTACTCTGAAAATCGCTACATGATCAACTTTGTTGGGATGAACGCGACTAATATCGTATACAGCTCAGAAGAAAATTTTTTGACAGTTCCAAGAACCAATAAAATTTTTGCAATTGTCACTTTGACAGCGGAAAAAGTTAGCTTTAACTTTTACAGCGACAAATACACTAGTGGTTTTTTCACTTATTAATTTGTTCATCAATTATCGCGGTGTTGGTTACCAGAATAAATAGTTTGGCATGTTTGTCAACAACTTATTGAATTTTCAAGAACTAACAATGAGTCGATTCGGTGTGTCTACGAACGCCGAAATTAGTCAAATTGTTAATACCTGTGTGCCTACTAATACAGTTGCGACGCAATCATCAATCTGGCGACAATCTTCTACGTTTTGCGATGCAAAAAGATACACATTTGAGCCAGATACTTCCATCGAGAAATTGAATGTAATATTGCAAGATTGGCATTTAATATGCGAAAAAGTAACGGAGAAGACGACAAAGAAGCGGTAGTTAAAACAATTTGGAACACCACCGCTAAAATGCTACAAAGTAAATATTATAACGAATTTAATATTGTATTCAACCCTTTCACTGATGTTCAGTTTAATTCATCACGAGCTGCACGTAATGCTAAACGTAAAATCCTACAAGCACAACCCGAAAAGAGAAAATGTAGTGCATCAGCTCTTAATAAATCTGAAGTATTTGCAATGGCCAGATTATATAACGAAAATGAACCGGAAGGACTTCAAAAGAAATTATATCACATTTTGGCGTTTGAACTAGCTTGGCGCGGAGGAGAAGCAGCTTACTGCAAAACCACTTATTTCGTATCTGAAATTGAAAATAATGGAAAAGAAACTGGACGTATCGAGTATAATCCTCTATTTTCGAAAACGAGACAAGGATCACGCCTAATATTTTCGACGAAGATATTTGCCCAATACGTTTATTCAAAAAGTTAATGGAAAAACGAAACACTTTTATAACTTCGGACAGAGTATTTCTTACACCAAATCCCTTTTGGGAAAAGAAAAATTCTGGTTGGTACAAGAATTTGCGGATTGGAATTAAGGAAATTTCCAAATGGACGAAACGCTCAGCACAACGCATTGGTTTAGATGTCAAACGTGTCAAAATTACAAATCACTCAAATCGAGCGGCAGCAGTTAGCGAATTAAGTAAAAGCGGAATTGAAGAACAAGCTCTAATAAAAATAACAGGACACAGCAATTCATCATCAATAAAACCATACTTACAAGTTGACAAAGAGTATCATTCAAGCATTATTCAATCAATTCGTTTGGAAAATGAAAAAACTTCAACATCTACTACAGAAACGATTAGCTGTGGCACCCGCAGCGATATCACTGTTCCTAGTATGAATTTCAATAACTGCGTTTTTAATAATTGTACATTAAAATAAAAATCTGTTTATTTTTAATGTTTCATAAATAAAGTTTGCGTTGATATGTTTCCAAATTTCTCATTCATTAAATTGTCCTGCCGAATTACACTCGAGGTTTGTATTGATATTGGGTAAATTTGTGTTGTTCAAATTCTAAACTGTTTCCTAGCAATTTGACGAGAATAACTGTCAACTATTAAAAACACGACACCGAAGGTGGAGTGTTTTTAGGTTTCTCTTAAACAACCCAAATTTACCCGATAAAATACAAACCACTTGTGCAATTATAAGTGACAAAATTATTGTATTAGCGAATCTCGAAGACATACTTATAGGACAGTTATACAATCATCTCGACAATCATCATATTGATGATCCTATAATGGATGTGTATTTTACTAAAGGATGTACTAAAAAACTAAACTGTTGTGTAAACTGGGGCCCTTTTTGGTTGCAAAGACATTGTATAGGGGTTTATAGCCACATTATAAGAATTTCACGTTTGTATAAGATATGCTGTATAGCAGTTCTTACAGCCTTTATAAAATTAGTTTTGCTAGTTGGGTAGTTTATTTCAACATGTAAGAAACTGACTTGACTTGACTTAGGTTTGAGATGCAATAAAACTATAAAACTTTTCGGATTTACTGTGCAGGGCCGCACTATACCTGATGAAAAATAAGAATGACCCTAAAGACAATTAGAGTTTTCAAGTAATAATTTATTATTCGCCAAAAACAAAATAAGGTCAGTTTCTTACATGTTGAAATAAACTATACTAGCGTTGCTGCCCAGTCAATTAAAATTAAATCCGAGATTAAATCAGTACGTTGTTATTTTTGTATTGCATAACAACCTTTTGTTATTCGTTTTAGGTGAATTTTTCCTTGCACAAACAACTGATTTATTGCCTTGTTCTTAAAATCCCTTTAAAGAGCTTTTGGCTTCATCATCCCGCAAGAGCGGTGGCTGAAACTTGAATAAAATGACCGAAAAAAATGTCTCAAAGACTAGGAGGTTGTGTTTTTAATTCTTAAAGCTTGAACGTATCTCACCACTTAGTCCAATATCATCTTCACGTAAGTCAACTAACAATTCATCTATGAAATCTCGCTCTTTCAAACTTGGTCTCATCCAAAAACGTTTGGGTTTTCTTTTTGCAGCTTTAGATGACAAAAGGATAAATCAACTAGTTGCCAGTATTAAATATTTGTCTTCGGCTTGGTGGAAACGCTACATATATGGTAAAAATAGTTATTCCTAAACAAAACTGAACTTTCTTGTTGCACTTTTGTCTTTCTGGTATATACTTAGACAGTTTGTCCAAATTTTGTCTTGTCTTTGTTTTTTTTTGAGACAATTTTCTCGTGTTGTCTCAAATCGTGTTCATTTTTTGTCTGCTTGGTCTGCATTACAATTACATGAAATAATATTATTCAAACAACATACCTATTCTTTCGATAGTTTTAAAGATATTTTCATTTGTTTATAATGATGCCATATTATAACAAATACTTAATTAAGTAAAATACACGTATTAAGTAGGTACGTTACTGTACATCGGTCAAACTTTGACCGTCAAAGTTTCTTCAAATTTCTATATGTTCATGCCAAAATGCATTGTATAAAAAACTGGAGGTGTTCTGGGTTAAGCTCAGTAAATTATAATTAGTTGTAGGTACCTATATATTTACAATGTTTAGAAGCAGCTCCGCTTATTACTAGTGATTAATGATACAAATATCTAGGTGTCATTAATATTGTTGACAGGCATACAAAATTTATTATCTGTAAATCTACTCACATACCTACTATGCACACATTTTATTTAATTATATAAAACTAAATTCACCTATTAAATAGTAGTGTGAACATTAGTACACTTACCACTTTGTTCCAGAACATGTTCCAAACAAAATTTTCCAGCATCCAGTAACTTATTGTCCACCAACAAGCTACCATTATTTAAAATATTGGATTTGCGTAATTCACCGACAACATGCATATCCGTACATTGTGGAAATCCAGCACCTAAAGTTTTATTTTGACCAACATCAATTTTGTAACCGACATCCTTCATTTTAATACAAGTTCTTTTCGTTTGCGAAAAAATCGCATTGTCCCCACAACACTTTTTAATAACTATTAGATTTTCCGGTTTGTTCAAACACACTAAAACCGACTGGTAGTCTAGACAGAATTCACTAGGATGAAAAAGTCTGTTGAATTCAAGACTATATACGGATCCGTTTAAAAAAGGAATGTTATTCTTTCCTTGGAATTTCAGTTGCTGTGGCTTGGTACAATTCAATAAATTACCTTCCTTTACCTTCCAATTTAAAGGTAGTTCTGTATGTTGTTCAAATTTACCTTTGTGTGCATTGTAAATTTCTAAATTCCAGGAACTAGATAAATTTTGAGCACACGTTTGATTCTGTAACGTCAAAAATTCGTTAAATTTACAACATTTAGTTATATTAACTGATTTTGGCGATTTTATAGATAAAACTGTAACACAAAGTAGCACTACACCATATAAACTTGTCCACAAAGACATTTTGTCAAATAAAAATTCAAATTAATTTTAAGAATAACATTTTCTCATACGCGATGTATTTAGAACGCGTGGTAATGAGATTCTAAAAATGTTAAACACCACTACTCTTCAAGACGCGATAGGCAACTGTTTTCCTTTGGCGCTTTGGCACGGTAGTTACAGTACTTTAGAGACCGGTCTTTGTGTTGATGGCCCCCTCCTTAAGTCTTCTACTCTGGTTACTTTACCTTTTGCGAGGTATATCGTAAAAAATGTTGATGGATTGATTGATTTTAGTGTAACCAGAAGTTAATTTAACAAAGAGATTTTTAATACAAAAAAAAATATATAAAATGAAGTTTATAATTTAAAACTATAAACGTGGAAATATTGGAATGGAAATTATATATTATATACGAAGAGTACCTAGTATTTTGAAGGTTCCGTACCCAAAGGGTATTAGGTAGGTACTAAGGCTCCGCTGTTTTTGCTCGATATTCATAACGGCAACAGGTATATAGACGCTTGAAATATTCACAGGATATTTAGTTATATATTCTCCTTGAAAATAAATAATTGAACTAAAATAAAACATATATTTAAGGGGGGCTACCATACAACAAACGTGATTTTTTTGCGCGAGTCCGACTCGCACTTGGCCGGTTTTTAAAATCAAGAAAGGAGAGGACCTTAAGTAGGTATAAAATACCTACTTAGCTAGGTAAAGTTTATTCAAAATTAATTGCAAAAGTTTAGAAAGTGATCGTCTCCCTTGCCTTTGATCTACATAGGTATTATGCCTAATCAAAGAAAAAAAGTCGGCGAGGAAGACGATCACGTGCTTTGATATCTGCAATAATTGATTTAGGACAAACTTTTACCCTATGTACCTACCTTGATCGAATTGTTGAGTGATTGATAATCACGTGTAAATTTAATTTTTGTAATTGGTACTACTGATTGTTACGGGTGTATCAAAATTATTATTTGTTTTTGTGCATTCAAACAAACATTCAATTAGAAAATGGTTGTGAACCTTTAAAGATCTGTAATTTTTTTATGTTGCCTCAAAAATATAAAATATTTTAAATTTCAATTGACCGCGCCATCTACCAAGCAGAAGACGAATTCTGGTCGTAGACAATAGAATAGAAAACTATATTTTCGGAAAACAGATAATATATAAAATTAAAATTCTAAATTTATTGATAAATATTTGAGAAAAGCTGTTGAAGCAGTAAATTATTTTAAAGTTTAATTATTTGGAATTATTAACTTAAGCGCGCCATCTACAAAGCAACTGAATATGTGATGCGTCATTGAATAGAAAACTGTAATTTTGGAGAAAAGAACCTGTAAAGCTGGTTGCATGCCTATTTGGGTCAAAATCTTGTTTTTCGATTAATTTTAAGAAATCAACACCAAAGCATTCCTTTTGTTATATTCAGTCATGTCATAAATACCAATTACTTCCATTAAAAATGCATGTATACTATAAAATTGTTTTAAAATTCTGTATAAGTAAAATTTTAGTCACTCCTCAAAGGCGCACCTATTTTTTTAAGGATTTTTTTTTAGAATTCCAATACAGTTCAATGAATTAGGAAAAGTTGTCATTGTTGTTTGAATATTTGGATTAAATTAAAAGACAAAAGTAGTTGTTCAGATTTTATATTAAACAGCTTTACAACAGTATTATCGTTTCTCTTCTACACAGATAGATTCAAATTTTACCTTTAATCTTCTATATTTCATGCTAATGGTTGATGTTAAAAAAATATAATCAAAGTATGAAAATAATAGTTTTAAATATGATCTAGAACCATTTTGGTTAGTAATTAAAAGGGGGCATATAGCCCGCAAAGTAGTTGTTTCTTCTTAGTTGGTTGTTGTTTTTTTGGAAAAAAGGTACCGAAATATTGCTTAAAATTATTATTTTCACACTAGTCTAATTATTCCATATTAATTATTTTACTGGAAACTGTGAAAAATATAAATTTATGTTTTTTTTCTCCTTTCTTTTTTGTCAAAATGAAATAAGTAACAAAAAATCAACTACCATTCAAAGAAAAATTGTTAAAACCGAAATAATCAAATTTTTATTAATGGTACTCATAATGGGACATTATACTAGAAGGGAGAGAAATGCGTTATTTTGGCAGAGGTGCAATTTGAAGCCCGAGGGCTACAATGCACCGAGGACAAAATAGTATCTCTCCCGAATGGTATATACTATTTTTTCCACGGTCGGGAGTAGAAATCAGTTTCTATGACATCAAAATTAAAACAGAAGTAGTCGATTATTCTCAAGGGAGTATAATGATCCCAAGGGAGTTTACATTATGGAGAACGTTTTTCATTATACTCCCTTGGGAATAATCGACTACTTCTGTTTTAATTTTGATGTCATAGAAACTGATTTCTACTCCCGACCGTGGAAAAAAATAATAAAATTGGAATTATTTGAAGTATGTCACTGTTTTAATATTATTTGTCACTTTCAGTTACATGCAATACTATACAGTTTGTCCTGACATAAATATCAATTAATATATGTATTGAACAATATTTTGCAATTATATAGGAATATGTAATTTACAATAATTAAAATTCTGGATTAAGTCAACATTTTAAAAGCTTTTGCTTGAAATTAAACTAGGTATTATAAAAATTTCGTTATAAATTGTTATATATACAATGAAATGAACCATTTAACAAAGCTGTATTCATTTAATTTATACAAGAATGAGCTAATAAACGAATAAATATTTATATTATTTCAAGTTTGTTTTTTTATGATCATAATCCTGATCAACTCCCACACCAGAATCGGAGTGTTCGTGATAATTTCTATTTACATTCAAGTCTTTCATAGAATTAAATCCATTATAGTTATTACCAGCAAAATAACTCGGTTTTAATGGTTCAGGAAGTCCCATTATGCCATTACTAAGACCATCCTTGTCAGGATATGAGAAATTTGTTAAAGCCTCATTCATATAACCATTTACATGGTGATTATAGTGAAGAGGTTGATGAGATTGTGATGATAATGATGTCGAATTGGTAGGACGTAATTTTACGTGCTTACTGTAATTTGTTTGGACTACCGTGTACGGGATTTCTTTTAATTGTAAATCGCTCATACCCACCGTATCGATCAAATCAAACTCCAGATGTTTTTTCAATTCGTTCGACATCCATTTTGGTTCCGAAGGGGATCTAGACCGCGATCTATGTTTTCTGTGTTTATTTCTTCTACCAGTACTGTTGTAATTCGGTGGATTGGATCTACTTTCGTTGTTTTTTCTGCTACTTACAACCGTAGCTTTTTGGATACTGTTGAGGTTGCTGTCATTGGCGGCGGCGTTTCGTTGTACTTCCTGCCATTGCAAACCCGAATCGACTAATTCGTAATAGCTTTCCGATTTACTTCTCGATCTGGATTCTGAATATTTATTTTGGTCATAATCAGAACCGCAATCTTTTTTGCTACTTCTCGATTTTCTTCTTCGGTGTTTTCTTCGTGATCTGGAGGAGCGATTCGAATGTTCACTTTCGTTATCTGAAGTTCGACTTCTGTGTTTCCGTTTTTTGCAATTTCTGGAATCATTGGAACTTTGGCTGTCTACTGACGACGATCTGTACCTAGCTGATCTAACTGAACGTGGACTAGCTGGTGCAGAGCTGTTGTAAAGGCCTTTGGAATGCGGTTGTGACCATGGAGCGCTTCGCGTACTTCTGGGAGAGTCGAATTTCTTAACGTTAGACGCATTTAACGTAGAGTTGTAGTTACTTTCGAAGTTATCTACAGGTAGAGGTAGAGATATGTGCTTAATTTCCTGTTGATGAGTTTGTCTTAGAGGTTCGGAAAAATTTGCATCGTTAGCAACCTGAGATCTTCTGGAAAATCTTCTCGAAGGTCTTCGAGAAAACGAAGGAGGTTGCCTCAGCTTCATCTGAGCATCCCGAACGGCTTGTTTTTCAGTTCTTCCGCTGTATCGAAAGCGCGATCCTAAAGCGAATATATCAGGACTCGTAGGAGGCACTTGCACTAGACGGAAAAACGAATGGTGTTCTATACAGCACTTCCACAAATGTTTACAAGCCGATTTAGACGGCGTTTCGAAACCGTAAGTACACTCATCGTTGTTTTTGTCAGTCACTCGAAGCATAAAGTATCGACCTTTGAAATAAATTTTCGTGATGCGCGGCCAATAGTAATTCCCGACTGTATTTTTATTTCTTAACACTATAATACCGCCGGGAGTTAGTCCTAAGAAGTATTCCACGTGGTCTTCACCGAGCACTGGATGTAAATCGACACCGTAATTTTCTAACCACTTCACTTTGTCCAAATAATTTAATTCAGCTTGCGAAGGCATTTGACCTACTAACGTTTGATGTAGCTCAGCTATTCGCATCTCTAGTTCGATGCTTTGGTTAGGTAAGAAACGGAATTCTGAAACATATCCAGGACTGTGTCTTCTAGGATCGTAGTCCCCCAATTCGGATTGTAAAATGTAAGCACAAAGTTCAGCAGTTAAATCGAAAGGAACTAACAGTCTTCCTTGTAGAACATCTTGCTTCAATTGTAGGAAAAATTGATACCTAGTTATTTCTTCCAGCAACTTACAAGGATCTGCTGCGTAAAATTTCACTCCGAAGTAGAGAGTGTAAGGATCGGTACCTTTAATTTGTTTATTCAGCTTCTTGGTAGGATCCAACCAGTGGGTTTGTCCGTTCGGATCAAGAAATCTCAATCCAAAATAAGCCGTTTCTAATAAGTTTAAGTGGCGAAACACGACGTCCAAAAGCGCTTGACCATTGCTGTTGTTTTGTAATTCGTGCACCAGTTCAGTCTCATCTAAAAATACGATCTTACAATGTATTGAATACACCTTCGCACAAAAACAATCCATAATATTCAACTCGCCTAAAAAAAATATAACAAAAGATTTAGAAATCGTACGAATCAATAAGGATATGAGTAATCATTTACCTTTGAGAGCAAGTTCATATTTCCAATTACGCTTAGCCTTGTATGTTGGTAGACTAGGAAGGGCAATCACCTTTGAGAAGTTCACTAGTGGTTCAGTGCACACTGCATACTGAAGAGAACTATTTTGACTACGGTACACCAACGGCAAATGATGGTTTGCATTGTCTTTGGTTCCCTTTCCACTTAACTCATGACTATATTCTAGCAGGTGATGTAAACGTGTGGTTGTCCTAACTGGTATTCGTTATTTAAGATCGGTCAGTTCGTTATTTAGTGATTGTACGTGATGCTGGGTGCGAAATATCGTTGAGGCGATTGCATTTGATGGCTAGTTCGGAGTGATGTAAAATTTCTGGAACCACGGCAGCGGTACCGGTGCTGTGCTGTGAGATACTTACCTGAGAGAATGGAGGTGGTAATAATAAGAATAGGCCAGTTGTTTAATTTTCGAGTCAGAGAATTATTGCAAATCTAGATATGAAAATCTTAATAATGCTACTTTAAACGTCATAATACATACATGTCTCAAAAAGTTATAGCGTTTTGAAAATGTTCCATATTAGCAACACATAAATGTTGAAAATGAGACTGTGGCTCAACCAGTGAACTTATTGAAAACATTATACGAGTAGTTATAATTTGAAAGGTCTTAAGCCGAATGATAGAAATTATTTAAAAAAATGTGAAATTATTCTGGCCAAAAATAAAAAATTGTCCAATGGTTGAATACATTTCGGTCATTTTATTGAAAATGAGTAGCCATCATTTTTTCAAAATTTTCAATAATTTAGCTTAAAACTCAAACTAACATTTCAATAAATATCTGTTGATCTTTGTAGAAACAATAAGTGTTTCCAAAAGTTATTTTTTATTTTTTCTGCTTCTTCTAGATGACGGAGGCTCCAAATACCGCTTGTGAATGTCGGTATTGCGACGTTATTATACAAGTTTTATTGACTCTAGTGAAGAGATTATAGAGCAGAATTAAATCACATTATCGTATATACAGATTGCGAAAATTACATCGGAACCCTCGGATTACACATGTACGACAGAAAAACAGCTGAAAGAGAGAGAAAGAATAATTATGCGCGATCATTAAGGCGTGTACTTTGTTTCACCTTAGGGGTGTATACTTATTTCCCGAGACTGGCCGAATGCTCATTGGCCCCCTATTTTAACCACTGTTGCCAGAAGCGCAGATTAATTTGCACAAATGATATTTTTGTCTCGTTATCGTTGAATTTTTTTCGAAGTCCTGCACAATAGGTAAAACAAAACACTTTCATCCGGCAACATTGTCTTTTACAGAGAGAATTCACATTTAAACTGCTATTCCTAGGTCTTTTCGCTACAAACGTTGATCACGATGGAAGCGCATGCCATTGTATTTGAAAATAAAACATTTACAATATGCCTTCATTAACATACTTAACCAGCGAAAAAGTACAAATTGTAAGATGGTATTTTGGAGGTCAGTTTATTAATTATGGTTCTCTCAAGAAATGCTGTTTTATTTTCAAGTTACAATCGCTAAAATAATATCCTATTGTAGTTAGAAATTGTCAACTTGGTCTGAAATGATCATGTTGACAAAAATGAATTTTAAGATGTACAGGTTACGTAATAACGATTGTATTTTTTTATTTCTTTAACACCCTCACTCCTTTCATGTTGGGAGCATACTGAATACCACCGTTATACCACCAACAAACTAGTGAATTCTCTCTGTAAAGGAGCATTCGGCCAGTCTCGGGAAATAAGTATACATCCCTAAGATGAAACAAAGTGATGACCACGCACAATTATTCTTTCTCTTTGTTTCATATATCCTTGTCGTACTTGTGTAATCCAAGGCGAGGGTTCCGATGTAATTTTCGCAATCTGTATATATAGTTAATTCATTATACATATCATGGTGACTATAAGGAGAACTGACTCTTACGGAAAAATTTACAAAACCTGTCCTCAAAATCGACGATACCATCCAAAATAAGTAACCTTACTTTTTTTAAATGACAGTAGTCAAATTATAAACATTACTTATAAACGAAAAATAAAAACTAAAAGTATGAAATTGTTAAAAATTATAAAAAGGCTGGGTGTGCGTTGTTAAAAATTGTTGCAATAGTGGTCGATAATGCATCTGATTTAAAACGAAGATGTGAATTGTTTTCAGTTACCAAAGGTGATATTCAAAGATAAATAAGGTAGGTAAGAATATTTATTATGATAGGATTCAAATTATATAGGTACTTTACTGGTGAATCTAGTCTAGAAAAAGCACAATTGCACGCAAAATACTTTACTTTTGCTGATCACAACATTCAGTTATATACAAGTACAATTCAAGAGAACTGGAAGAAAAAAGGTGAACAATGATATGATAGTTGTATAAGGAATAAGCCTGTGAAATTAATTTGAAAAAACTACTAATAGGCTCTTTATACAGAATAATATGAATTCAGTTGGTATTTAGATAAAAATAGGAAATCAAATTATTAATAAGTTCTGAACATAAATTGGAGCAATTGTTCTGCAGTCAGATGTTTTTGGTATGGTATTGACACTGGCGCCTTCTACCATTACCAAAAATTGGAATACATGTAGTTCGATCTCCTTATATATAGCCTCCATGATACATATTATGATGATTTTTGTTAGGCAGTAAAAGTGTTACTTCTATGATCTATAAATACCACTAAAACTGACGTTTAATGTCAATCGGAGAGAAATATTATTCTTTATACTTTGAAATAAACATACCAAAAAAATATTGTGGACTTCCTATAAATAACAAATAAAATAATTAATATACTATAAAGAACAGATAGAAGATACTCACAAAGGTAGGTTGATAGAAATCATATTTGAGTAAATTCTATCATTCTAAACACATTTTTTAATTACTCCTGCTTTATTATCGCTTGAACATCATTTGCGGACCCAATTTAACAATTATTTTTTATACTTAACTGGCCTAAGATCCGCAAACGAGGCCAACTAGGGTACTATAAAATAATTCAAACAAATGTGAAGCTTTTTATCTGAAAGCGCGCACCATATTTCAAGCCTCATGAATTAATTTCAACTACAGGAAACTAAAATAAATTGGAAAAGTAACCAAAAAAATTATATGAATATAATTAAATTTCTATTTTATTCGTCAATTTTCGATAATTATTATTCTACGACATAGATGAAAAAGTTAGTTTGCTTCCCAATTTGCATTTCTGCGAATTTTTATTTCTATAGGACATTACAAAATAGTTAAATTAGGGAATTTATCTTTTTTGTTAATAAAAATTTTATCATATGAATTAAAATGTATAACATCTTTTACGATGTGATTATGTATTCTTGTTGAATGGTGTTGAAATAACGTTTTATAGGGCGAATTCAGTAAGCAACTGTTAACTTTTAAACCACAGTTAAAAATTAGAAAATCCATATCACTATTCTATATGCATAATAAGCTTTAAAATATCGGAAAACGCTTACTTTTAGACGATACCTGTTAAAATTTAAACCCTACTCTTGAATATGGATTAAAACATTTTTAATAGCGGAAACTTCTTCAACTATAACTGAATCAAATTAAATCCAAGTAAATTGCAGAACTGATTACAATGACAAATTCGATGTCTCACTATAATGAATGAAGAAATTCGCATTTACTTGTACAAAATAGGAACGTACTTTAGAAAGTAACTCAATTTTGGAGGTTATATGTTACAACTCAAATCTTTTTTAAGGAAACAGTATTAAAGAATTTTAAGAAATTTGAGATGTAATTGGAATCCTTTCCTATTACCTTTTAAAAATATTCATTAAGCTTCTCAGAATTGATAAAGATACTTGCCAATCAGTTCTACATTTAATATAGGAACACTTGAATGTTAGCCAAAGATCAATATTTGTTGATAAACATCTTACAGTATTTTGCGTTTTCTTGGTCGTGGCTGTTACCAAACTCCCACAGATCAGCTTCATCAAATCACCAATGGTCAGGTGCAGTATTGCAAAAGTCACATTGATCTACTTAACGAGCTAAATAGTTTAAATGAATCAGAATTCGATCTATTAATACTGCTTTATTTAACACCACCGTTAAAATGAATGATTTAAATATTATAGAATTGGAATTGGGTAAAAATACAATTATTTATAGCATGCTTTTAATTTTCAATCACTACTTATAGAATTGACCCTTATAGCAACCAAAAAAATCTCCTACTGAAAAAACGCTCATAGTATTTAAAATTTCACTTTTTAAACGTTTTGTTCCAAGAACAATTAATTTTAATGAAAGCAGTAGAATTACTCGTTTTCTTTGGAACTTAAATTAATTTTTTTGTAATGCATTTAGATGAAGACACGCAACTGCTCAGTCAGAAACACAGAATAATAAATAACTCACTTAACAATGAAGTATAATTAAAATTATTTAATTATTTGTTTCAGAATTATTACCCATAACGTCAATGAGAAAATGCTTTCCTTTCCTTTCATTTCTACAGTTTCTTGATTTCCTTTACCAAAACTGTGTTTTGATTTACGCGTGCCTACTATATTTATCTAACTTGAAGCAACGTATGACCCAAAATGCCTAAAAAGGCAAACTCCTACCTCAAAATCCTAAGAAACAGCTCACATAACACTTCCTAAAGCTCCTATGCCATTTGACTTCCTTCCGGAAGTCCAAAAAATTCTTGAGGTAAATTACGTTATTTTAATGAATGTAATCCCTTTCTCACATAAGACGGTAATTGACCCACTTCGTCATCTCATACCGGCCTATTATAAACACAACACCGAAAACTTAGAAGAGCTCCACGGAAAGTGCACAAAAGGCAACCGACGAACCGTTGCTACAAGAGGCATCATAACACGACAAAACACGCACTTTTCAATGCAAAACACACACTGCAGGTACTTTTCAGTATCTGAAGTGTTACTTACATATGAACAATAGAACACAACAGCGTCCCTATTCTATCCGAGCTGTTGGATGCAGGTTTCTGTGTTTTTTCCCTGCATCTTAATTTCCGCAACGATCGGAACCACGATACATTTTGGAATTTAACCAAATAGCCCCCTGGGTACACAGTCACAGCTGTCCTTACCGCGACTGTAAATTCACTTGCTGTATGTGGATGGGGGTTTCTTCTTCCATGCCACAGAATCTGCATTCTTCTTTTTCCACTATTTTGAGCTTTTTCAGGAGCCCGTTAAGGCGGCTATGTCCCGTTAGCATCCCTGTTAAAACTCTTAGTGCAGTTTTAATTTGACTAATGCAATCATTTGATCTCAACGGGTTGTAGTCAGCCATCAGAATATTTCATTGTCTAAGCCCTACTAGATCTTTCCAATGGTCAGATCTTCTCTTATCTTCGGCTTTGCTTATTTCTTCCAATATTAAGTTGCAGCTGTTACCGCAAAAGGGTTCCGGCCCCCAGAAGCGTCTTTCAGTCCCCCTCTTTCCAAGTCCATCTGCTATGTCATTACCTTCTATTCCAGTGTGTCCTGGAATCCACAGTAGGGTTACTATATTGTTCTCGCCTAGTTCATTGAGTATGCCTAGGCATTCCCACACCATTTTGGAACTTATTACATAAGAGCTCAGTGCTTTATTGCCTGCTTGACTATCCGACATTATGATAATCTTTTGCCTTCTATATCCTTTGTCAATATTGAACTGGGAACACTTTTTTATGGCGTGAATTTTCGCTTTGAAGATACTTTCAGAGTGTTTGGTTCCTGGCCCGTAGACTCCTATCCCAGTTTTCTTGATATTGGCTAACTTACCAAATTTATACATAATTTAAAATGGAAGTGAAAGTAACAAAAACACATATTTATTGTCAGAAAAAGTGTGAAGATAATCTACAATCTCTGTGCGAGTTTTTAGCCTTGCATATCTAACTTGACCGAGCTATGTACTTAGAATAAAATAATTCAATAAGCCGTAATGATTTCCCTAATTTCTGGTAATTGTTGAATGGGGTTATGTCAATGGGACCGGCTGCTTATAAGGAGACCGGTCAGTTGGACCATGAGTACCTGCATTAATCTTTTTTTAGAAAGGTCAAGTTAAGCCTACCCTTCAGTTCGGCGGGTGTAATTTAGGCGCTAACCATCCTTCTTTACCTGTCTGACCAAGAAGGGTAGATAATCCGACATGTATTTTCGCCGCTAAGAAGTGCAGGTAGGTCGAGTCAGCCAGACATTATAATTTATTCTTCAAAAATTGACTAAAAATACGAAGGTCGTTTGGTAGTGGTAGGTTTGGTTGGGTTATTATTGAAAATTATTACAATTTATTCTTCAAAAATTGACTAAAAATACGAAGGTGGTTTGGTAGGGGTAGGTTTGGTTGGGTTATTATTGAAAATTATTATAATTTACTTTACAAAAATATATCTTATTATAAATGTCGGTGATTTAATAAATAACTGTATTTCATAAATCACGTACTTCAGTCGGTTAGCGCCCAAAATACACATAGGATTAAAAAAACCCTTCGGTCTTGGCGCCTAGTTAACATGTTGTAAAAAGTGCATTAATCCTTTAGCGCCCAAATTACATCCGCCCCTTCAGTTCGACCAGGATAAAATTTTATTTTCTAAATGATTTAATGGCATTCTTCGAACATAATTACAATATCATAAGGGTAGAAATAGTGGGAAGGTTTAAACTGACTGACATTCGATTCCTTGTGTTCAAATTCATCTACTAAACCCTACCCTACCCTACCCCCTATTTACAATATCATAAGGGTAGTAATAGTGGGTAGTTTTAGACTGACCGACATTCGATTCCTTGTTTTCAAATTCAGCTACTAAACCCTACCCTACCCCCTATTTACAATATCATAAGGGTAGTAATAGTGGGTAGTTTTAGACTGACCGACATTCGATTCCTTGTTTTCAAATTCAGCTACTAAACCCTACTCCCTATTCTTAGAACACAACCTTAATCCGCTTGAAGACTTTTACCAGTTTTACATGAACCAACTGTTATTGTGTTCAATAATGCTCCGTTCTATACGGAAATTTTGTATAAGCAACCAACAAACGCCTGGTCCGTTGATTTAATAGAATAAAAAAACATAACCTTCTCACAGTATTACTTCAAACCGGAATTATCGTTGCTGTATCCTATAGAATATATTTGGGGAATATGCGAATCTTATTACGGTAGTCTCATTGGTGTTAATGGTTACAGTCCCGAAGCTGTTGTGGACACCTGGCAAAGAGCACCAGTACCACTCCTGAAATTTGGGCAAAAACTGTAAGAAAAAGCGAAAATTCAAATCAATACAGGAATCATGGGTTCGTGAAAGCCAAATCGAAGAATTCATTCATTCGATTGGGTTGTGCTCATCAGCCCAGGCACTTGAACTGAATCTTTGTACCATTTCCCACTTAGATTCCAGAAGCTTTGTGTCTTCTATGTAGGCCACTAGTTTGACTGGAGGGATTTTCAGTAGTTGTAATGGTTGTATAGTTTCCTCTCCAAAAGTGCTTCCGTCTGAGTCCATGTAAGTTCTCGCAGAAGCATGTGAGTAGGTGTTTCATCATGAAGATCACATTTCCTGCACAAAGGTTCACTAACTTTGCCCATTTTGTGCAGATGTCTCCTCAGGGTGCAGTGTCCAGTGCCTCTTACCCAGTTTCAATAGCCTGGTTGAGAGTTCCTTGTCTACCTTGTTCAGTAAACTCTTTGTATGGAGGTGCCCTTGTGTCGACCTAGCCAGTTCCCGATTTCCCCTCTCATGCAATCTTTTATGATTCCACAAAGCGTTTCTGGACCTATGAAGTCTCGTTTAGAGCCTTCTTTAGCTAACTGGTCAGCCACTTCATTACCTGCAATCTCCTCATGTGCCGGCACCCATATTAGAGACACTTTGTTTTCTCTTGCCAGCCTGTTGAGGGATTCTTTACAGTTTTTTACCAGTCTAAACCTAGTTAAGCAGAGACTGGCTGTCAGTGAATATTTTTATCTTTTGTCCGGTGTATCCTCTTCTGATGTTTTCATCATCACAGGCTATAGCGGCAATCGTCTCTGCTTGAAATGCAGTCGTATATCGGCCAAGGCTTAAGATCATTCTCTTTCTAGGTCCTTTTATACCAGCCCCAGTGCCATGGTTTGTTTTGGAACCATCAGTGAACCCGATGGCATCTCCAAAATTAACTGGATGCATCATCTGTTCTCTAGATGGGATGAATATGGGGTGAATATATTCTCCGGTGTCATGCTATCAAAACTCATGTGAAATATGGGTTCATCTAGTATTTTCCCAGTTGTATCAAAAAAAACGAAGAAATAACTCATATTATTATATCCAAATGAGGAGAACAGCTACAGTTATTCTGACTCCGAATGTGAACCTTACGATTGAACTACTTAAGTAGGTAAAGAGCGTTTCATGATATTAAAATATCACACGTTTTTAATTTAATTGAAAAGCAACACACAAAAGGGTATTTTTGTTGTAACAATTATATCTATTAATTTCATGAGTGAACATTTACTCAGGAATGAATAAAGTTTTACGTAGCAAATAAGTTAAAACACAACTCAATATTAATTGGTCCTGTTTTGACGGACGTTGGTAATTTCGCCAAAGAAAGACACATACTCATTTTATTATAGGTAATTTCGCAAAGAAACCTTTTCAGATACAAAATGTAATCTGGTCCCTTTGCGGTTCATTTATTAGGCAATTCTGTTTTATACCATCAGGATCACTACTACGTTGTTGACGCAAACATCTTGTTTCTTTGTTATTGGCATTTAAAGTTGCAGTTTTTCAATTTACGCGGCCATTTTTTCAACACTGTATACCTTCTTCAATCATTTTCCTTGTCCTTATTGATAAATTAACCAATGATCTGTTTTAAAACGTAACAATAATCGAAATAAACCATAATATTTACAACCCCAAATATAGAGTCATGAAATTCTTCATGAAAACAGTTTTGGCGAAATTACCTCTAGGATACTTATCATAAAAATCGACAAATAATTGAATAATTTGTGTTAGGCGAAAATACCTGTCCCCGCTTTGACAAAGTTTTGATTATTTTTTTAGTTAGATTTAACTGAATTTTCTACCAAAATCTTAGAGAGACTAAAAACCAGATAGGGACCAAAAATTTTTCATTCATTCATTATTAGTTAATCTTGACAACGGTAGCTGGAACGCTACCGAAACGTTGAAATAAAAAAAAAATAAAAAAACATTATTGTGGTTTGATTCCCAAGAAAATAAGAAAAAATAACAAGTAATGCCACAAGCAACTTATAGAAGATAAAAACCATTATTTATTTATGGTTACCGACGATGGATATGTCTCTCGTAGGGTTTCTGCGTTGATTGATAAGTTATCAATCAACGGTTTCTGGTTTCTCAACCTTTTTTATTTCTCGAAGTACGGGAATTCTGGCGTATTTCTGAAACTTTTGAAATTCTCAATTATACACGATGTTACTTTCAAATTTTTACTTCGCTATAAATTAGTCTGATACCTAGATGAGATAAATTGTAAATATTTAGTTGCCATAAATTTAACTTGTTAATTAACAAATCAACAACAAATAATAAATTTAACAAACTTTATCTACTGGGCTCGACTATATCGAAACTAAAGAGAAGAGTAGTACTAAACTTTTTTATAAATACAATATACAATACAAAATACACTGATCTTGCAATTGAAGTAGGACAAATATGTGGCATGTAGAGGAAGTAGAAGTGGTGCCCGTCATCGTTTCACCTACGGGACTAATTCCCAAAACTCTACAATAGAGCCTCACTAAACTAGATCTCCACAAAAACACATATATTTGAATACTTGTCACACTGTCTAAATGTCTAAATATGTAACTGCTGAGCCTAATCCCATTTGCGTTTACACACGCTTGGGATAGGTGAAGATTACCAGCAAGGGCTGAGCAAGTGTATACTTGAGATAATAATAATAATAATAGATTTATTATCCACATTAGTATATAACAGGAACACAAAACGGTACAGGATGAGCATTACAGAATACACACCATTTTTTGAGAAATATTTTTAAATAATGTGGATAAAGGGCTAGATGGAAACCCTCAATAGAGAAGAATTAAAAGATGAATTCACAAAAAACAACTATTGTATTCTATCTCAGTAAAACTGCTCAAGAATTTTAGGGTATTTAGGAAAGAAGATGGAGATCTTGGATAATGGAAAAATTTTAAATTCGTCCAAAGCGAGTGCAATTTTTTGATACCATTCATGGTGAATCTTGATTCAGAAACATCTTTGGATGTTATCTTTATCGATGAAACGTGCGTTTTCTAAAATGAGTGTAAAGCTATGAGTAGGATGGTGTAAAACTTCAAAAATCGTGGCGTTATGAATTTTCCGCCCTTGGGCTGCTAAACAATACTTTCTCCACGACTACATAATAATGCACAAATTATTTTTACATATTTAGCTGAATAATGATATAAACGCCAGTGAAGAACAAAATTTTATTCACTCTCGTTAGCCAATCACATCCTATGATTATCAGAGTTCACGCTACAATGAACAAATCAAATCGTCTCTTTTAAAACGTCAAATATCTAACTAGGTAAATCGCTTCGACAGCACGTCGTAGAAACGTCAAAATAATCAAATAATCATAATTTCACGTATATATAGGGAACAAAAAACAAAATGGACAACAGTAGCGATAGTGAAGATTTAATATCTTTATTTACGTATATTTATGTTATCTCTATTATTATTCGTAATCATTTCATTTTAAAATCTAAATGTTTCTATAAAAAATATAAGTTACCTATATTTACGTTGTTCCAGTAAATTAATGTGGTTGATAGAGCTTAGTGGTAGAGTTGCTTGACTCTTCCGCGGGCGATCGATCTTCATCGATTCCCTTTATTTATTTATTATTATTTTTTTTAAACATAGTCGTGGAGAAAGTATAGTCTTTTACTTGTTGTGTAGAATAGCTATTATTCACTAGTTGAAGAATATATAGTAAAAGTCACGAATCTTTCTCGTCATCTCATTACTCTTGAGCATCCGAATCAAATCAATAAGACAGTTGCTCAATTTCGGTGTCGGCCATAGGCGTAGGTCTTTGTAATATTAAAATTTCAAGTAATTGCGTAAGAGAATTAGGAAAAGTATGTTTTCTGGCCGGAGGTGTCAATATCGAAATATTGTGTAGGGATTACTTAGGTAGTAGATTATACAGTTACGTGTTGCGTTTACCAGGTACCGTTTAACACCAAAAGTGTAGTTCGAAGGAAAGTTCACTCTATTTTAAAAAAGAAACCATAAAAAACTTTTATGGACCACTTTGAGAAATATGGATTTTGCCTGGGAAAAACATAACCGTAAAGCACTTTTACTGGAAAGCGATGAAATTGTTTGCTGGCGACGAAAGTACTTAAGAAGTATAAAGCAGTACAGAGCAGAAACCAAATTTAACATATCATAGACTACACATAGACTGCACATAAATTTTTACAAAACTTATGCCTGGTTGCACCAGCTATAAAACAGTCCGTTGAATCGGCCGATCGACCGTAAATCATAGCATAATCTACTAATAATTCAGAAAACATTATGCAAATTTGACTATTTTAGGATAAAAAAAAGAACAAAAAATTTGACATTTATCTGTTAGCTTTGGTAACCTCACATTTTCATTTATGACAGTGCTTAAACTATTTACCTATTTGCTTGGTGCATAATAATTAATAATATTGTTTAGTGATTTTTTTTAATAGCTGTGGAAAAGAGTATACATTCTGTTTTGTTAATTTATTGGGTTTTGTTAAAAATGTTGCCAGTATAATGATTTCTTGAAAATGAAATCAAAAACATTGCAAGAATGATAGTTTTTTCAGGTAGATAGGTATGATATCATTCCACAAACACAACCTTTGACACAACTAACCCTACAAAATTGAAATTAGTAACAACAACATAACCTCTTTTCTTTTTTCATCGAACAGAAATGAAAAATCTTACACATTGAGTAGAATAAGACAGAACGATATGTCTCTTAAATAGAAAGATCCTTGGAGTTGTCGCTAACATTCGCTTCGCTATCGCATCTTCGGTCATGTTCAGCTAGGCTCGGAAACGCCCGAGCTCAGTTACAGAGTACGAAATAGCAAAGAGAAGAGAATCTTTATCGCTGTTTTGTTACAGAGTGCCAATCCAGTCTTCTTATATTCTCAATAATGCCTTTATTTCATAAAATGATATCAATGGCACAATCCTTTTCTAATTGAGTGAAATTATGATTATTACCTTCCATTTTATGTTTTATATGACATTGACAGTACGTATAATGTAGAGTTACAGTTTAAACGCTCACTTCACTTCACATTAAACGGTCGGTTCAAATATCAACTGTAATTTTTTCTGGTGCAACTGGTATTTTGAAAAATCAGAGAATCATCGATTAATCGGTCGATCAACGGTTATTGTATCGACTGTTTTTACGGTTGGTTGGTGCAACCGGACATTACCTCTTGAATGGCATATAACGGCGGAAGTGGTCCGCCATTAATCAACTCCTTTTGGAAATATTCATGTAATTTTCTAATACACTCACGTTCACTTTCGTCCAAACGTTTACCAGGCATTTTGTCGAAAAATATCACAATAAATGTACCTGTTTAAAGTAGGTACTGACAATGACGACGAACTTCAATGGTGACAGAATGATTTCCGCATAAAGTGACGTTTCGCTTTTCAAGTACAATCGTTGTCACAACACAAGACAGAGTGACAAACCGATAAAGACGTAGAGGAGTAGCTCAATTCAGGCACAAAAGACATTATGTACCTTTCCATTTGTTTTAATTGGACATACGCGGTCAGCGATATCCAATATGTTTTTGATACATTTAGGGAAGTATGACGTAACGAGAAACATTCGTGAATTTAACTGTAGGTACTATTCTGCCCTATTTTTGAAGTTCATATGATTGGTTTTCCGGTAAGGTAGGCGAAAATAGTATTAATTGTCATTATTTGAATCCAATCGCATCGTACAGTGAAATAAATGGCTCGTTTGGAATTAAATAATGAAGATTATGGTGAATGTGACAGATTTGCTGTTTTATTTGGTACAAGATATCCAGATCGACCCCAACCCCGACCCAGCCGTTACATATTGAAGGTAATATTAAACAATTTATCACAATTTGGCTGTTTTCAAGCAAAAGTTAAGAAAGTGAAGCCTGTTATTAATAATAATGATAATAAGATTGAAATTTTAGTTATTTTTGCAGGGTTGTTGCTTATTTTAATTAGGTCGTGTTTTTTAATGTAATGGATCAGATCAGGAATTCATGTATTTTGTAAGAAATCCAGATATAATGAACCCGTTGAATTTTCATCAAAAAAATATGGACCAATAATTGTATTTCTCACAATACCAGCCCATACGTTGGTTTTTTGTGGTCTTTGCGTATGGTACTCTTGCATCCATTGTGGATTTTCATCAGACCAATAACGGGTGTTTTGCGGTTAACATTACCTTTCAGATAAAACGTTGCCTCGACCGAAAATAGAACGTTATGAATGAAATTATTATTTTGGCTCATCATAATATACTCGCAGAATTCAGTTCTTCGGTCAAGGTAGTCTTCAGTCAATTCAAGGATGGTGTTTTACCTTTTTAAAAATGTTTGATACTGAAGACTTTCCAATATCAAAATCACTAGATATTCCTCGCACTGTACAGTGTGGATTTTCTAATGCCGACCAAATTACGTCTTGTTGAATTTTTTCATTAATTTTTGGTCTACCTTGCTTTGCTCCATCCCTCCATGTCTTAATTCTCTGTATTTTCGCTCTATTTTGCTTACCGTAGGTAGTGAAATAGATTCACAATCTGGGTAAATACATAATCGGCATACCTCTTGTTGAGTCCGCATCTTATCGCCAATACCAATCATCATTAATTCAAACCTATCACTCCTGGTTCAAGGCATTTTGTAAAAAAAGTTACAAATGGTAAACGTACCTTGTCTAAAGCGTTAACAATACATTGTCTTTTAATGTTTCTGACAGTTTTTAACGTCAAATGAAAAAAATGGTAAAAAATCCTGTCAAACAATAAAAATATTTTTATAGCTCACGGGTTTGGATCACTAATAAAAGCTGTTAGATATAATGTTAAAAATAATGCAGGGTGTTTTTAATAGTTTATTAAAGTAGTTGTATAACAATACGTAATTCCATTTAATGTGTTTATTACGTTTACTCTTTTTTTTTTATTTTCACATACACTGCGTCAACCACTTGGGTCATTGGCAGTTTAAATACATATGGAATTAATTACAAACATGAAAAATAAGGTCTACAGCTTATAAATATTGATTGACTTGAGAAAATTTAAGGTTTTATCTCTCTTTATTTATTATTTTGTAAGTAACTTGAAATTTTTGCATCTTTGTCCACCCTGTACCAATTTGAAGCAACGTGTTATACATTTTTGAAAATTTTAAAAAAGGGGGGTTCCATTTAAAAAAAATGGTGATGATGTCGTCACAGGAAGGTGGTTCACCCTGCAAGGGCGCCCATACGAAAATTTTCAGGGTGGGGCTAGACGTAATGATATTGCATATTACATTTTGTATTCTTTGGTAGATAATACGTAGCTTTAAGCACCTTACAAACTCTAGTTTATATTATGCTGGATAAACTTCCCTAAATATTAGGCCACAACATTTAAGGTCAATAAAAAGCATGTTACTCTAATAAATTTTTATTGAAACCAGTTCTAAGAAATAAAAACCGATGACAATTTATAGCCTAAGCGAAATTGATCGAACTAGTATTCAGTATTTATCAAAAAAAGCAAACTGTAAGTTTCTTTTCTTCCAGCCGAACAAGTCAATAACTTTGTCCTCGAAGTCAGGTCTCTTTGCTCTTTTTCTGTGGACACAAGCTTGAAAGACGTTCCTGGTCAGTGGTACTCCTCAGCCAAGTTTTCACTCTACGTAGAGTGCTGAAAGAATGCCCTACAGTACAAGTTGTGGGAGGTATAGTGACATAACTTTTTTCACAGCTAGGTAAAAAGTTGTTTCTTCCAATATATCATGTAGTCTTGTTTTTTCCTAACAATCCTTATCTGCCCAAACATCATACCATAACCTGGCTTCTGCTTCTAAATTATCTATTCTATAAAAGTTTTCCAAACTTTTCACTTCCCTCATAAAATCTTCCTTTCTCTCTTTCTTCATAAGATGTGGGTGAAGAAACCTTTGAATGGTATATCATTACCCTTTTCAAACTGTGTCATTATAGAAGTTATTATGGGGTCCATGTAGTCTTTGGGTGACAAGCTTTGGACATTGAAAGCAGGGGGGGACCCGGCCCCACCTTGCCCCCGAGTATGGGCGCCCATGTCACCCTGTGCGTTAGATTATAATTAGAAAGAAAAAGTAAATTAAAATTAAAAATCGACCGGTTTCAGGAATTTCTAATTTTATTGCTTATTTAGCTAATAATGAATTTATGCGGTACCTTATGGACGCACTGTATATTTCTTTATCTATAATTGATGTTTTTCATAAGGTATTGAAACTTTACATTACAAAAAAGTTAAAAACTATATTATTCCAATTATTATCAATTGAAAATGAGAGTATATACGATAAAAGTTCATAAGCTAATTAGTGTCTGTATAAATATGTACATAAAATGAATCTATTTAATTTATATAATCTTAAAATGGAGAAGCATCCGGTGAGAAGAACAGCAACAACACCTCTCTTGGTGACGATGTCGATAAAAAACTTAACCACAGATCATTAAAATCTGTCTCAACAAGTTAATTATATCCTGCGACTAGAACTTAATGAGAGCCAGTGCAATATTTTTTCATTTCAAAAGCTACCGATACACATGACATAATCAGAATATTATGGACATATTACAAATATCCGTTTGTACACACGTGCCTGTATTTATATACGTTTATCTGTTGAAGTTGTTATTAATTCCAGACTGTTTTTTGTTTGTCATAAAATCGTGGTTTAAATAAAACGCTTTACGATACAGTTGAATTTAAAGTTTCCTTCCTGAGAAAAATAATACGCATACAATATCGGTCCAAGATTCTATTAATAGATGGGTAAGAAATTACTTTTCCAACTTTCGTATTCACCAGATTTGACAACCTGCAATTTCCTTCCTTAGATATCTTGGGTAATGGTACATAGATTCAGTTCAAGTGCTAGTGCTGATGAGCACAACGCAAACGTATGAATGAATAATTAAAATTCCATCAACGGAAATGTTAAAAAAGAAGACTAGAGATTTTGTTTCAAAAATAATAGGTACCTACAACATACACTGTGCAGTGGCATTATTCTACAGTGTATACATAAAGTAACGTAACTTGCTAATATTTCGATTTCCGTTAAGTTGAAGTAAAATAAAAGTTTTTTCAAATAATCCAGTCCATCTACATAAGTCGATTAAAAGTACCTATACAGAGTGCACCGTTGCTCCAAAATAACTTATTAACATATTTTTTTAAATAGTACACCATGTGTATGCCGAAACTTTAAATGTATGGCAAGAAACCTATAAGAAACTTGAAAATGTTGGCGGAAAACCTGAAATTTGGGCGGGAAACCTAAAATTTGAGCGAGAAATTTGAAATTCTTAACGGGGACCTGAAATTTTTGGCGGGAAACCTGAAATTTTGCCGGGAAACTTGGAACCTACCACTTTTTTGACATGAACAATTTTTTTAAAATGGTCTTGTCAACCTCCATTTTGGTTGGTGTTCGTTATCTAACCAGTTCCCGATTTTTCTTATGTAATACTTTGTGAATCCACAAAAGGTTTCCGTGAAGTCTGCTTTAGATTAGTTAGCTAGCTGGTCCGCCATTGCATTACCTGCAATTCCCCAATATTAGAGACACTTTGTTGTCTCTTGCCAGCCTGTTAAATGATTCTTCACAGTTTCTAGACCTAGTCAGTGGATATTTAAATTTTTTGTTCTTATTATATCCTCTTCTGTTTTCATCAATACAGGCTATAGCGGCAATCGTCTCTTCTGGAAACACAGACTTATATCGACCAAGACTAAAGAACATTCTCTTTTTAGGTTCATTTATACCAGCCATTATTTGTTTTGGAACCAAATGATATCTCCAGAATTACCTGGGTGCATCACCTGTTCCCCAGATGGGATGAGGATGTTCATTCGCTCAGTGAATATGTTATTCGGTGTCATGTTATCAAAACTCAAGTGAAATATGGGTTTATATAGTATTGTCACGGTTGTATCAGGGTGTCCTTCTCAAAAGCAGTTCGGGAATCATATGTCTCCCGATTTTAGCCTAAGAACTGCCATGTTCAGTAAACTATTTGTATGGAGGTGGTCTTGTCAACCTCCATTTTAGTTGGTGCTCCCTATCTAGCCAGTTCCCGATTCCCCCTCTTATGCTATCATTTGTGATTCCACAAAACGCTTCCGGACCTATGAAGTCTTCTTTAGAGCCTTCTTTAGCTAACTGGTCAGCCATTTCATCACCTGCAATCCCCTCTTGTGCCGGCATCCATATTGAAGAAACTTTGTTGTCTCTTGCCAGCCTGTTGAGGTATTCTTTACAGTTTTTATTTGTTGGATTATTGATAGCTTTCAACAGAGCCTGGCTGTCAGTGAATATTTTTATTTTTTGTCCGATGTATCTTCTTCTGATGTTTTCATCAATACATGCTATAGAGGCAATCGTCTCTGCTTGAAATACAGTCGCATATCGGCCAAGGCTAAAGATCATTCTCTTTCTAGGTCCTTTTATACCAGCCCAAGTGCCATGGTTTGTTTTGGAACCATTGGTGAACCAGATTATTTCTCCAGAATTACCTGAGTGCATCACCTGTTCCCTAGAGGGGATGATGATGTTCACTTGCTCAGTGAATATATTCTCCGGTGTTATGCTATCAAAACTCATATTTAATAAGGGTTTATCTAGTATTGTCCCAGTTGTATCAGTTTGTCCTTCTTGAACATAGTTCGGTGACCATTAGTTTCCCCGATTTCAGCCTAAGAATTGCCATCATTGCCTCCGCCCTTACAAAAAGTTCCAAAGTAGGCACATTTTTATAAAACTGTGGCATGCGCTACAAGTTTTTAGTTACAAGAAAGATTATTTATCACTTTTTAGTTCGTTTTAAAAACGTGGTATATTAACAAAATTTTTATTTCATTTATCATTTTCTTTTTTAGTATTGTCAGTGTGGATGTTGCAATTGATTTTCAATACTTTAATTTGATAATGACTGAGACATACGGCAAATTTTACATTCAGTGTAAATGCTTTATATTTGATTATATTTGCAATATAAAATTTCACAAATGTCAATAAAACAAATAAGAAAAGTTATCACCGTGTCCAGGATTCGAAACATACGCCTACAATTCATAATTTTCGAAGCCAAACCTCTATACCACTCGACTATGGAGATGGACAGAGTGCAACAACTAACATCTCCAGCACTATTCATGAAGTTACATATTGATAATAACATTTTTTTCTCCATTTTTAAAATTATTTTCATATTTTCTTTTATTGTCATCCAATTCTGAATTATGTTGAAAATTTTAAATAACTACATCGGAAAATAAGTTTAAATTATGTACAAAGTTTGACCCGACACACAAGAAAGCGTGTTAATAAATTAAGAGGGCTTTAGTGTTTGTATGGAGTTTTAGAAGGCATTTAAAGTTCCAACATATTCACAATGATTGTAAGTCTATGAAAAAAAATATGAGAAAGACACCCAATGTGCAAATGCTAGAACCGACTTACAGCTTGTTCATTTGATGGATAAAGAGACTAATCACAGTATAGTTTGTCTCAAAGTATATCGTCTTGGCTTTTGCCGGCAATCATAAAATTAATGGGCCAATTGCAATCAATCATATGGCCAATACCTGCTGTAGAAGAGATCGCCAGTGGCGGACTATTTAAAATTATTTTAAATAGGATCAAATTCACAAATATCTATCTTTTTTTTCTTTTTCCTCCTAAATGGGAGATTATTAAGTACCTACTATTAAGTTAAATAAACTATAACCAGGTAAAAAAACAATATGCAACTTTATTGGTATAGTTTAATATTAATCTAAATCTGATTATGTTCCACAGTCAGAGTTTTCATTAAGATTAATTATCACAATATGCTCTATATTATATTGAATATGAATGTATATGAATCTTCAATTTTTATAACGTCCTGTACAGCTTTGAATGGGTATATTATTAACTACATTTTTAATTAAATCTATAACACTGGGACCCAAAGTAGGAAAAACATTTTCTGTTCTCAACTTTGATTTTACATGATGCCACAAATGCTCTATGGGGTTGAATATACAATGGTATGGAGGAAGACGTAGCACGGTTTGTTCCTCAACTAAACTGTCACATGCATATTGTTTTTTAATAGCAATTATGATTTTAACACCTCCAAAAGTTGCTCCTTCTTGTAATCAGGTTCAAAATAAATATCATTTTGTAACAAATATTCTTGAATTTTAGTCTTTTTACTTGATGAGTTTGGTGCTTTTTGTAGTAGGTGGCTGTGGTAGCTTGAGTTATCCATTTCAATTACACTGTGGTCGGGAATATTTTTCATAAGATGATTTTGAAATTTTAAACCAGTTTTCAAAAAGTTCTGCAGCTGTATCTTCATAATAATCCAAGCTTGAACCTCAATATTCTTTACAGACAGCAGCAGACCATTTGGAACAAATCCGTTTTTTGATCCAGCATGAATAATAGTTTTTACTAGAATCAACCCATTCTTTGGATACTGTATCGTGTTTAGGAAACCATGATTCGTCCATGATTATAATATATATCTTTGCGATTCCATTACCACTTGCTTTTTGTAAATTTTACGATATGGAAATCCCATTTTACCAATAACTCTATGGAGGGTGGCCCAGCTAATATTTATATTGGTGTCATCTTCTTCTAGCTTCCTTTTTAGATTGTCCAAAGTAGGAACAAGAGGGAATATATTTTTCTTCTTATTATATCCTGTTGGCCATTGTCCAGACGATGAGATAGAAAATCACTATGTTTTTTTCTTCCTTGTTAATTTTTTACTGTTAATAATATCCTTTATAGATGATATTGGACATTGGTGTCTTTGTATATAAGCAGGTTTCTTTCAAAGCTTCTTGTTTAATGAATCCTCTACTTACAAAACAATCGTACACATTTTTGACAATTTTCTTTGCATCTAATGACAAGTGTGTTCGACGGAACATTGCCAAAAAAAATTAGTGATTTCTTATAATACTCGCATAGAAAGCTTTTTGAAAACGCACGCTAAAACGGAATATTTAATACTGCCAAATGAATTCAATGCAGCCATCATACACCCCATACAAACCTGATGGCCCGCCCTAGCGTTGTCTCTCGACTGTTCTTGGGTTTCACTTCAGGAAAAAATTTTTTAAGAAGGTAGATCGTAAATGGTAATATTTAGATGATTGTAGGCAAAAGCTAAGACGATATACTTTGAGACAAACTATAACAGTTTAGATTAAGAATTGGTTATGGTAAGTGGCGCTGCAATCGGGTTCATATTGAACTCTTTTAGACTGATAAGCAGGCAAGTTTCGCTTCCGGTTTGGGAGCTTTTCCAAAATATCTATTTTGAAAAATTGAGCAATGAAATGAAATATTTAGACTTAATTGTTACTATAGAATTTCGTTCCTTAGTTATATCTAAATGGAAAAACAATAACTAAACAAAGGTATAGAAAATACATTAAAATGATATAAGTAGGTACTAACTTCGAAACTAAATTTGCGATATTTGAGTAATAGTTGACAAAAATGTGTGGTTATTGATAATTGATTTGTTATTGTATTAAATTATTAAGTGGGACTTAACATCAACCCCAACAAGACCATCTTAATAGCCTTCACTGAAAAATGAAAACTCAACCTCAAAATCATTAAACTTGATGGGACCGAGGTTGAATGAAGGCAAGAAGTCAAGTATCTAGATTTGACTCCGTACAGTAAACTCCTGTGGACCAAAAAAGATTACATACAAAGCAAAAATGGCTCAATTGGTGTGCAGGAGTCTGGAAAAATAGGGGTTGTAGCCCAAAAATCCTGAGCTGAATGTACACTACATAGTGAGACCAATCATCAGTAATAGAACTAGCCTATTGACGACGAGAGAAAACCTCTCCAAAATTCAAAGACTAGCCTGTATATGCATTACAGGAGCAATGAGAACATGCCTAATGGCGGACTTGGAAGTGATTCTCTACCTCACACCACTACATATGGTGGTGGAAAGTGTTGCAGAAAGAACGGGATACAGACTAAGTAGAGAGGGAATTATAAAAAAGCCACTTCGCTACTTAGAAATCATTAAATCTGGGACATGCCTCAAGATAGTATGATGCAAAAGTGTAACTTTTCAAAGAAATTCATTACGGAATTAAGCAACAAGAAGGAATGGGATCCAAACACCATTACAAGATTTGGAAAGAATGATACACAGACGGCTCAAAAGCAATAGAAGGAACTGGGATAGGAGTGTACCCACCAGGAACTACACTCCGAAGGCTTGGGAAATACTTCAAGTATCTTTCAAGAGAAAATTCACGCCGTAAGAAAGTGTGCCCAGTTCAATTTTAACCAAGGATATAGGAGGTAAAAGGATTATCATAATGTGGGATAGTCAAGCAACTATTAAAGCACCGAGCTCCTGTGTTATCAGTTCCATAATGGTGTGAGAATGTCTAGGAAAACAAAATAAATAGTGATGAGCAAAACTGGTATTGGTCTTGCTTTGCTCATAACTAGCGTACAGTTAGTCGCCCGCTACAATAATTTTGGTTGTTGATAATTGATTGTAAATTATTAATAATTCATAATCATGATAATCTTTGAATAAAAAAAAATAAGTAACAGGTGAAATGAACAAGGCCAAGACTTTGTACGCTAGACCAGAACCAAGACTAAATAAGCAAGATGAAGACGATTTGAACAACACCAAGACCAAGACCAAGACCAAGACCAAGACCAAAACCAAAACCAAGACCAAGACCAAGACCAAGACCAAGACCAAGACCAAGTCCAAGACCAAGTCCAAGACCAAGACCAAGACCAAGACCAAGACCAAGACCAAGACCAAGACCAAGACCAAGACCAAGACCAAGACCAAGACCAAGACCAAGACCAAGACCAAGACCAAGACCAAGACCAAGACCAAGACCGAATAAGCAAGACCTAGACCAAGACTATCTGAGTCTTGATCTTGGTCTTGCGCTACTTGTCACAATAAATGAACTAAGTGAGAACAATATAGTCACCTTATTGTGGATTCCAGGACACAATGAAATAAAAGGAAAAGGAAACAACCTTTTGGGGGCCGCAACCCTTTTGTGGTATTGGAAAGATCTAGTAGGGCTTAGATAATCAAAAATACTTCTAAGTGACTACAACCTGCTTAGATCAAATTAATGCCTAAATCAGGGTAAAACTGCACTAAGGGTTTTAACAGGTGTCCTAAGGGGACATTGTTGCCTAAATGGGCTCAAAATAGTGAATGAAGAAGAATGTAGATTATGTAGCATGGAAGAAGAAACCTCTATCCACATACTTGCGAACTGCACAGCAAATCAGAATCCTAGGGCACAGCACATAGGAGATTACTGGATAGAAGAAAGACGCTTACCTAAGTTGAATCTTGCAGAAATCCTAACATTCCTCCGGGAAATAGGTCTGAAGGAGCTACTAGGCTCTGAGACTTTCCTTATTAACTCAGTAGAAGTAAGGGGAACAAAAGATCTTTCAGGTGTCAGTGAATGTCATCCCAATATACATACATACAAATTATAATAATATCTTGTTTATCGTTCACTATATTTTTTTATATATATCATTTAGTTTGTGATAATTAACCAAGCACGAGAGAACAAATCAATTGAACACTTAACTGAACTAAATACTGCGGATAACCTAAAATTACTTCGGGAAATAGGTCGATGAGAACTGGGAGAAAAGGGGCACAATAGATCTCTTAGGTCTCAGTGAGCGTCATCCTAATATACATACATACATACATCGTCCTCGTTTTTATTATTTTCATACTACAATTAAGAGTGAGAGTTACTAGCTTTTCTGCTCACCTTCCGTATCTATACGGTACTATATTCAGAGCAGTAGAAAATAAATATTATCGACGTCGTTGGTGAAAAAAACAGCCTTATACAAACTATTTGGTGTACAAGCTCTATCAATTTTCCCGTTTGATCTCGTGCTGCTCCATGATACAATGTATCAGTAGTGTAATGATTAAATCCTACAGAATACTTAAGCCGTATTTTTGGACGGTATATACCTAAATAGTAATAGATAGTACTTACATTGTATTAATCTTCGTGTACAACAATTTAATAAATACAACATAGCCATTTATAGCAGGTGATCCACAACTTAATATAATATGTGAAAGAAATGGTAGTTGTGAGTAAAATGAATTTGCACCGTTTCAAAATTTGTCGGCGAGATAAAGAATTCTGTAAGCAGAAGCAGAACCAGAAGCAGAACCGGTTTCAGACAAATTTTTCATTATTGCAATATCCTGACGCACTAGCGATTTCTGTGGTTTTTTCCGATGAATAGCAGTTGTTTTACCGATACCTGTAATAATGGATTTTTTTAAAACTTCTGTCAATTATGTATTCTTTGCTTTTGCCCATTATTTTTTTGTTTCAGTAGCTTGTATCATTTTTTGCGTAGATAGCGACTAGACCATACCAAATTTGTTTCCGTCTATTTTCTCAATCCCTACTTTCCACTTTCAGAAATTTCAAAACCTTTTGTACATTTTTAACAATAAAATATTCATGTTTCATACATACAACAATCAAACAACTTATTATACTTACTGCGACATGAAATCAAGCAGAATAAATAAATAAACTTTGACATTGTTTATGTTGGCATAGAATAATACGTCTGCTTACTCTTCTAGTATATTCATTGTTCGGAGCCTATAATAATATCTTCCTCATCGAATGGTCGCCAAAAAGCCATAATTTTAATTATTACCAACAAAATAGTTTGTCAATAGAACAAAATCTCAATCACAGCAGCATTTATAAGAACATAATTAATATCTCGTAAATAACAGAAATGAACTAAGCCCACCTTGGGACGTTCACACTAACAATTAAAGTAAATTTTGCATAGACCAATCGGAAGCTAGATTGCACCAATGAGAATCAATTGTTCGCTTGTGGATACGTCAAGACTAGAAATAATTTATGGCTTTTTTATTTTTTTGGCTTTTTAATCCTCAAAGAGACCTTGCCGCAAACTGTTATTTTGTTGTGAAACAGTGCAAACTAATTGTACTCACAACCATACACAAGGAATATTTTTCAAACATTTTCACTAAAAAATTACCTCATATACGCATGAAGAAGAGAATAATTCGAAAAGGTCGAAATGTCCCAAGGCTAGAAACGCTGGATACAAAATTACGCATTTGTATTGCAAATCAGAGTAAAAATTGCCAAGTCGAGTATACGGCAAATTAGTATTCATTTTAAAATGTAATGTATAATTACGTATTCCGTTCAGACGTAACTTGGGGCTGAGGTTTCTTCTACAATGGTCATTTACTGTTTGCCGTTGTCTATACACGGAATACACTCGGAATACCATTGTGTACTATGTTGTCGAGAGATGAATATAAAAGTACCACAATAACTTTTATTTTATTTGTACTCGTTGATTGTGCTTATTGTTGTAGCATGAAGACGATAAACAGGAAGTCACTGTTTATATTTCTTGTAATTTCCAAGCGGTAAATGTTATAGATCTCATTTTAATTACCTACACTTTATTTTAAATTTTAAACAAAAAAACTAAACATTTTAATTAAATAGAGTAAGTTACAAACTTGTTACATTCTTCGTAATCAATTTGACATACCTACATATTAAAGGTACCTACATGTAGATTAAATTCCAATTTGAATCGGAAGTTAAATTTTAGTGCTTGTCAAATGGAAATAAATGAGATAAAAAGTTTTTTATACGGTTGTGTCCAAAAATAACGTTTTTTGACCGATACTTCTGAAAGCACCTAATATTTCTGTATTCATTTACGTATCGAAAGTTACGTTTTGTAAGTTCCATTTGCTGAAAGTGACAGTTCCGTACTACAAAACACTTTCTGGACGATCTGGGGTAGACAGCTTTAATAACTTTCTAGATGTAACTGTACCCACGTCAATGTTGACAGTTCTATTGACACAACATTATCAATTTCCTTCTTCATCCGGTGCAGAAAATATTAATAATTGCCCTGGAGGTACAATTTTGCAAATAAATAAAATCTATTAATATTACAAATACGTAGGTCATAAATAATATTCAATACATTGTTTATTAATTCTGTATTAATTAATTATTTTCTTGGATGAATTTTATTTTAGTATAAATATTTAAATCGCTGCCAAAAAAATGTTGTGTACGCCGCGGCTGAAATACTACTTTGTTGGACTCGTCTGCTGCTCGCCTCGCAATTTTCAGACTCGTCCAACTTAAGGTGGGTTCAATTTGGTCATACGGTGCTGGAACGGAGTGAGAGCAGCGTATCAATCACGTGATACCGGAGCGATTGGAGTGAGAAAGTCTATGTCGAACGCGTTGGAGCGGATTTGAGTGTTTAAAAATAATGTAACCTCACTTCTTTTACTTTTATAATTTATTTATTTTGTTGTTCCAGTCTTTTATCAATTTTAAGACCAAAGCTAAAAAAACTTAATATTGAGTTGCTTTGATTTAAGGGCTGCTTACTAAATATAACTATTTAAATAATATAATTACAGTTTACAGTTTGTTTAAATAATTTGCATAGTTTGTTGTTGGTGAGTTATTATATCTTAAATGGTATGTAATAAGTATTGTTCAAGTCCGTTTAGGACGTATTTTACAATACAAGAAGGATTAACAGGAGAATTAAACATTGTTTTAATGTTTTGTTTCTGAATAATATGCCGATTATATAAAAAAAACAATAACAAACCCTAAAAATCAGAGAAAAGTTTGTAACACGCATGCCCACTCCGATCGTGCCACCTTGTCGAGGTAGGGCTTTAGGAGTGAACTCCGTTCACTCTGAAATCACAAAAACGAGCGTGGGGTGCGCCGCACTTTTCGCTCCAAAGGAGCATCTCGAACGGTTTTGAAGCGAAAAGAGCTTACGAAGTGAAAAGAGTGTGCAAATCGAACCCACCTAAAGTAGCACTTTCAGTCCTTGGCATACAAATAACTATTTATGGACGAAAAGGTAACCTTTTCAGTAAGGTATTAAATAATTCATTGTTATGTAGGCAACACTGTTCGTCATAGGCCAAAAAATATTTTTCGTAATCCCATACTGTTATTTTGATTTAACGGCATTCAGATGATAATTGAAAAGTTAAGAAATCACTTGTTCAAAAATTTGTTTCAAAACTCTATTCTGCTTACAATAACAATAATTATAATAATACTAACTATTTATGAATTTGAAAAGTAATTTGACAATTGCTATTATTGAAATTTCTATTCCATCGATGAGAGATTTACGATCTATAGCATCAGTATTTGAACTTGTTGTCGGTGTCGCCCCATTAATATGAAATAGTTGTCTCGTTGTCTTCATTCTCTTTGAAACTGAATTTTCAACATACGACTCCGCCACCGCAGAGGAGTTCCAGGCCTCCAAGTTATTTTACGGATAGTAGATCGCCACCATTTTGTACAAGCATAGTAGCCGAGGATCTGCGAAACGAGTGCCCTGTGTAGAGCTGAGGATTTTCCAATTTTAAGAATGCTGCAATTTTCTTTGGAATAGATCCAATGGTATGAATGCCCACAACTTGTTTTACACATTTACCATTCCTATAACCAATTAAGAATCGCCGATTTTACAAATTTGAAGGCCGCAAATCTATGTATTTTTGGTATAAACCATAGGCATCAAAAGGAAGATTTTTTTTGGGAATGGCAAATACTCTGTTCTTTTTGTTTTTAGTATACCTCAATGTAATCAAAACTCTGGTACTGGTGCTTTCAAAATCATCCAGTCAGCTTAACAAGTTCGTCATGTCTACAGGCGCCAAAAATACCATACATATTAATGCAACATTTTCAAGCAGCCATGTATGATCATCTGCCTTCAACAAAAATTTGGTTATTTCTTCTTCAGACAAAATTTTTGCTGTCTTTGGTGTGTATCCAAAAGACTTTCGTCTCAAGAACAAAAATAATTTTCCAAATTTGAAATTACCATTTCTGTACAAATTATCAAAAAAATGTAATATCTGCTTTCGTTTACACCACAACACGTTCGACATATGAAAGTCAATCTCGTGGACAAAATTTTCAACATCTACATCAGTATAGTGTTCATTATGATCACTGGTAGCATCACTTTCGATATTTTCGAGTTCATCATTTTCCATAATTTCTTGTTTTTGCCAGTCTTCTTGATCCTTCCATGGTAAATTAGCTAACATTCCCTCTCTTTGACTCCCTTCATATTGCATTCATCCTATGAAATCTCGTCAGATTCCAAGTTTTAATCAGTTAGCTAGTATGATTTCAGAATCGAGATTCCAGTTCCTAGTTCCTCTTTGTACTTTGTACTCTTTGATAAAAACAAAAATAACCAATTTAAAAGCTTAACATATTTTGGAATACCATCCTTAAAAACCAAAGAGTTTATAAATTAAAATGTGGTAATGACAACTGTGATAAAATTTATATAGGTAGAGCTTTTACGAATTTTAAAAACTAGAATTTCAGAACACAAACGTAGAAAGATAAACAAAAATTAGATTCCAACTACTCAAATCATTTATTAGCAAACCAACACACTTTCGACTCAAATTTTGAAATTTTGCATGTAGAACCTAAATCCTTGAAATTAAATCTTTTAGAAGCTCTTGAGATAAATAAAAACAAATATTCAGATAACCTTCTTAACGACCAAATAGACATCAACAATTCTCCCTTATTAAACCTTTTTACTTAGAAACTTCCTGTACGATTTTTGTGAATGAATTTCCAGGTACACCTGTTTAATACTTTAGTTAATCCCATATTTTTTGCTTTTTATTTCCAAGTAAATAGATTATAATACTTTTATCCGTAAAATTCCTTATCAATGCACTGTATATAAATTAAAAACTTTTCATGATACCTCCATTCGTTTGAGAAAGCTACTGTGTAGCGAAACGCGTCACAAGTTGTATTTGAACATAGTTCAATTGAAATGAAGGTTTAAACAAAAAATTTTATTGTTTTATTTCATAGTTAAATATGAATTTTCATCAAGTAAAAGCCTCACCTATTCGATTAATTTTGACGTTAGAATTGTCAATAATACCAAATTATTACTTTCCGTTCGACACTCGCCTTATTTAATAAAGAAATCAAGGGTCGTGGACAAAGTATAGTATTCTACTCGCAATTTATGGCCATTATTTACTCGGGTGAATAATGGCTATCATAAATTGCTCGTTTAATAATATACTATTTTATCCTAACACTTTATAAAGTTTTGAAAATTATTTTTCAAAAACAGTGACGATTCAATTAAAAAGCAACAACTACTTCCTGTGCTATATGCACCGACGGATATTGAATTACACTTCAAAGTCAAACGGAGTTGGTATATCTACAAAACATTTTAAAACCAACTATTCTGGTTTGCAATTAGAAGGGACAACACAACTTATAGACCGGTTTCGGCATATTTGCGCTTCATCAGTACAAGGTATGTGTTATCCGTTCGAGAATCTCTAATCCCAGACTGAAGAATACACTTCAATCACAATCAAAGCCTTTATTAAATACGACCATGTTACAGGAAACTGTAATAATTGTTTATTGTTTCAAGTCCATGGATTTGTTGTCAAATTTTTCGAATTTTGGTTTCCGGTTGGAGGTGAAGATGTCGCTACTGTCAGTATCTTTACATTTCCGTTACTGGAAAACATGTATTGATTGTGATTGAAGTGTATTCTTCAGTCCGGGACTAGATATTCTCGGACGAATAACTCATACCTTGTACTGATGAAGCGCAAATACGCCGAAACAGGTCTATAAGTTGTGTTGTCCCTTTTAATTGCAAACCAGAATAGTTGGTTTTAAAATCTCTTGTAGATATACCAACTCCGTTTGACTTTGAAGTGTAATTCAATATCCGTCGGTGCATATAGCACGGGAAGTAGTTGTTGCTTCTTAGTTGAACGGTAAAGTGTAATCATAAAAATAATTATTCTTCGACATCTGTTGATAATAAAATTGCTCAACAAAGGATTAACCCACCGGCGCCAACGTTTTCTTCGTTTCTTTAAAATTATTATAATAACTACAGCGGAAATACAACCTAAAGTGACTGTATCAATTTTTAAACTAAATCTAGATATTTTATTCAGGATTGTACCGTAAAAATGCGTGAAAATCGCTGTGTGTGTATTTTGGAAAGCAAGGGTTTTACTCGCAGCGATTTAGTTACGCTGCGGAAACTACGCCCGTCTAGAATACAGAGAAAGTTTAAATCACTCTGTATTTAATGTTATGCCTTCAGGTATCTCTTTGTCTACAAAATCCATCACAAACAGATAATGACCATTAAAAATATTTTACTTGAAGGTGAGGGCCATTTATTAAAATGAATTATACTACATCCTGTCAATCTATTGATGCTGGTGTAACTAACTGTATATAGCTGTTTAATATACATCGTAAATCTTACTGGATACTCACGATTTTCATACGTCATTTATGTAGGTATATAAAATTAACCCAATTAGGTGTATGTTGAATTAAAATTTCATTTTATGAAAATAATTTCCGCATTAATTTTTGATACTGATTATAAAGTAATTTACAATTTGGAGAACGCTGTTAAAAATTATATAATCTGGTAGCAGATTTCACATTTTTTATTAACGTAGACTGGGCCAGAAAAAACTAACTCTAGCTCATACAGTATAAAATAGTAATTTACGTTAGACCGGAAAGTACTGTTTTTCAGGTCGAGACAAGCAGATTCAAGCTACATTTAATTCTTTACCGGATAATTCAAAATCTGAATTCATATTATTGTTAAATTTGCGCACTCGCGAAATAAGTTTGACAAATTAAAAATCAACGAACTGTCATCACTCGACAATATATCGAAACGTTGTCATAGTAACGAAATCAAGGTAGATTGTATTATAAAAGAGCGATTGGAAAAATGAAAAAAGCTTTTGCCGGTCCCTCACGTCCATTATGATCTTTCTTGCACATATTTAAGTTTAAGTTATAATACAGGGTGAGTCAATACTATACTTACTTATGTTTATGCGTTTTTATTTTTATCTCGAGTTCGACAAAAGCTATCAACATGCAGTTTGCGCCATTTTGTTACGAATTTAATCCAGCTCCATTGTAATTTACAATAATTAGGTGTTTCTATTAAACATTTTTGAGAAAAACAAGTTATAATTTTTTTCATTCGAAAATACCCTCTACCTATGACAATTAACTAAATGGAATTGTTTTATAGTAGATGTAATTAATTTATCTACACTCTTTCTAATGACACTAATTTCGTTAAAATCGGTGGATCCAAACCAAAGCTATAGGTATTTATCCACAAACACTTTCCCACTCTCCCCCACCCTTTATTTGGAAAAATAAAATAAAAAGTGCTTAACTAACAAATTTGTGCGGAATTTAGGCCTCTTTCTAGTTTACTTACTCAACACTTGGTATAATGGGCCATATTTCACAAAAAACTGGTTTTAAAATTTTTCTTCACAGATTACGCCCCCTAGCGGTTAACCTAGAAACTTGAAAGTTATTTCCAGCGATTTCTCTTGGCCACTTTTACTGAGGAATTTATTTTCCCAAGGTTATAACATGAATAGTTTCTGATATATAGCCGAGAGATCGGCTTATTGGACCACCCGGTATATCTATATTTCCATTTCATGAAGAATTTTAGTGAAATTGATGAAAATATTTTGTAGATGGGAGAGCAAGTTATTAAGAGCAGCTCTTGAGAGGACAATACAAAAGAAAGATGGAGAAGGAGATTAATCGAAGACAAAATAAATGTGATTAACGAGAGCAGTAGTGGTTAAAAACAATAAGTGATTCACTTTATAATCGATATTTCCACTACTTGACTAGGCAATTTTGTACATTCACTGTATTTGAATATTTTAAACTCGTTTGAGCTTCCGTCTTTCAAATTAAATTGATCTACTTCAGTTTTATGAACGTGTCATTGTCGAACGGACGTAAAATTCATGTAAATCACTTTTGGCAACATTAAAAACAATTTCCGTTTTTTAGAACCGTTATTTTAAACTGGTATAACTAATTTCACTAAAGATTCAATTCTCACGATATATTAACGCTTAAACGGCTTGCTTAATAAGTGCGTTATTTTTTTCAGATAAATATCGGTAACAGCAAAAGAAATTTACAAAAATATGAGAACAACTTCTGTTGAGGGACTTGATAAATCCCAGTGATTTCTTGAAAATTTCTCTTATTATCATCCACCGATAGGTGCTTCGACCTATTGCACCTAATCACTATAAACAGACTCTTTCAGCCACTTTTCATTTTATTCCTTGGCTATTAATAGCTTTTTTATAGCTTATAAAACTTTTTAAAACGCTTTTCCGCCGACCGTGCTTATTGAGCAATATTAATGTACACAAAATTGGTCATTATTGTGGTATAGGCAACCAAACATACATTAATATTAACAAAAAAAGGTATAAAACTGACTTCTAGTTCTTAACTAACCTATCGTTTTTATTATATTATTCTACAAAACTATAATCATTATTAATAAACATTCAAAAAAGAATTAAAGTAAAGCGAACACAGTGACATTTCAACCGGTCACCGCTGTGACTGCCTACCTATTAATGAAATAAATATTCTTAGTTTTTATATATATTGAAAATAAGGATTCGAGTTGTACAGTCAACGGAAAAGTTTTGTAACAATAGCAGAAAATAGTACCAAGTGTCAAAAACGTTACCTTAGTCACGAGTGCTTTATGAAACGAGTGACTGAAGATGATTTTGACACTAGGTGCTTACTATACTTTTTTTACTCCCGCAGGATCTTAATTATGTTAGATTTTGATTATATTCACAAGATGACAGACAATGACTGACGTGTCATTGAAAAATGAAAATGACACTGAACAACAAAATTATAACGGAGTATTAAATATAAATTACAGAAGATACATTTGATGTGATACGTTTAAGAAACAAAAGATAAACGAGATGTGACTTTTCGCACTTTAACGGCCATTTTCATAATAGAGAGTTATTGTAAAACAGAAATAAACGTCTCTTTTATTAAAGGAGCCTGTAATAAAGGTTTAAAGTAAAGGTATGTAACTGATTTTACACTAAGATAATTTCTTCTCTTTCGGTTCGGAACGTAAGTTACGTTCCGAACCGAAAAAGAAGAAAATACGAAACAGGTTTGCCAAATCCGTAGACCCCAGAATTTGTTAATTTATTCGCTGCGAGCTCATTTTAGAATTTTGTATTTTATTTCAATGTGATATTTCCTCCCAACATTCTCTTCCTTTAGTAAATGGATCCCTTAATGTAATTACATCGTCCTCATATTTAAATCGCAACCTTTTAGGTTCTTCGCAAATTTTTTTCTATTAACTACCTACAGACTGGAAACGCAATCACAACTCAAATCAGTAATGTAAGGCTAAATTCAATTGTCCCTGTCAATTTCGGAAAGTATTTCTTCTTTTCTCAATTTAATTGTCAAAAATGTCAAAATTAACGATCATTTAATTAAAGTTTAGTTATCCTGTATTTTATTTAAGATCCTTTAATAAAAGAAGTCAAATGCGCTTGCGTAAATGTCATAATAAAGGAAACCTTTATTAAAAGACGAAGAAAAAGTGGTTACAATGGTCGCGTTCATCTCAACGTAGCGCTACCGGAGCGATAATCAATTTCCTGCTGTACGCGTGTTTTTCCAACTGATTGATGTGAGCGCTGTGGTAGCAGTCTCCATTTATCCCATCAGAATTGAAATACGCTACGCTACCGATCAGTGATGCATTAACTGTCATTTATGACTAATATCATGTGTATAAACATATAAAATGACGTAGCATATTTTTGTTTGAAGATATTTTAGAACTTTGTCATATGTCAAATAAAATTAGGTTATGGTGTTATATCAAGATAATAACCATGGAGACTATATATATAGTCTCCATGATGATAACGTTCAGCAGAATTAAAAAATGATGGATTAGTCAGAAAATCGCTACCTGATCATCTTTGTTGGGACGAACGCGACCAATAATTCTCTAATAAACTCCTTAAAGTCACTTTAGCTAAAGTTACTTTATCAGGCCTATTCTGTATCTAAGTGGCAGTCAAGCAACTTTATGGCAACTGACTGACAAGCAACTCTAGATAGTAATTTTTTAACCATTTTCAATAAAATTGGTGACTACTAGTGTTTAAGAAGAATGATTAGTCACTTTTATAGTGTACGTAAATCGACCCAACTTTTCCACCAACAAGTCTGACAACTGAGAAAAGTGAGGTTAGAAGAACATTTTGTTAATAGTGTTCAAATTTTCATAGTAAAGATTAGTTTAGTAAGATGGTGACGCCCTGATAAAATTAGAGGGTGCTTGTTTTCGAAGCTAAATCTCGAATTTGACAATCTCCCACCAACCCTTAAAAAGCCAGAGTCGCCAATGAATGGCTTTAAACTAAGAATTTTTGATGAATGTTTTATTTTATTAGCCCTTATTTGCTCAAAATCCTCGGAAAAACAATGTTCTTGTACATGAATAGGTACGCAATGTGTTAAGTGATTGATCGATTTCACTTTTTATTAATGGGCCATACTTACGGTCATTTGGACATTTTTATACATTATTAACAGAAGTATAGAGGCAATCCATGAATTCACGTCCCATTGCCCCCTTATCCTCTCTGTCCCTGAGGATCTCACAACATTTAATCATCGGGCACCAGTGTATTTCATTACTTTCATGATCTAACAAAATGTTTATAATCCACGGATCCATCTTCCTATTATACCACCACACTTCTACCTTTCTCTGACAGTTGCTAACGTTAACAATCACAAATATTGTGGTTGCTCAGAAACAACTATAAATTAACTTTTGTAACCACTGCTAGACAGTAAACTCCTGTGGAACAAACACGAGAAGGAGATTACATACAAAGCAAAAATGGCTCTAATGGTGTGCAGGAATCTGGCAGGGAGAAACTGGGGCTGTAACCCAAAAATCCTGAGCTGGATGTACACTGCCATAGTGAGACCAATCATCACTTATGGAGCCATTGCGTGGAGTAGTAGAACTAGCCTCTTGACGACGAGAGAAAACCTCTCCAAAATTCAAAGACTAGCCTGTATATGCGTAACAGGAGCAATGAGTACATGCCCAACGGCAGCAATGGAAGTGATTCTCAACCTCACACCATTACATATGGTGATGGAGAGTGTTGCAGAAAGAACAAGATACAGACTAAGTAGAGAGGGAATCATTAAAAAAAAACCACCTCTTCACTTCTTAGAAATCGGACAACCTGGGACATGCCACAAGATGGTATGATGAAAAAGTATAATTTTTCAAAGGAATTCGTTACGGAACTAAGCAAAGGGAACCCCCCATAGGAGATGTAAGACCTTGTCGCGGTTGGGGGGCTCCCGGCTGGAGGGCCTTCGGGGAGAGCGAATGCAAACCTTGAGGACCCTCCAATCGGGTCTAAGAAACATCTCGAACAACCCAATCCAAGGTGTTGCACGACCTGTGCCGACGGATGCATGGCGGTAGGGAGTACCGTCACAAACGGGGCCTTTGGGAAACCAGGCGTCATCCCAAAGTAACCAGCCTTAGCTCTGTGCAGTTCAATATTGTTGAAGCCGCTTCTTTACTTTATCGAAATTTATAATGAAATTCGAAGTCCGACCAAGCGTCAAATGTATTTATTCGTATCTTGTACGTTTTTGGACGACTAATTCTAAACACTACGTTTTCTTCTTCGTCCGAGCTTATTGCTATCATGGGGTCAGTGAAATATCTAAATCTCTCGTGTTCATTACCTTTTCTTTTTATTTCAATATTTATGTTATTCCAAAACACATGGATGACAAAACGTAAAAAATTTATAGGTTAAAGTAGTTCTAAAGTGAAGTCGTAAAGTAGTTTTTTTAAGACCGACCAGAAAATATACACTTTCTGGACAATTTTTCGTCCAGAAAATAACGTTTTGCCGATCAAGACCGGAAAATGGACGTGAGGGACCGGCAAAAGCTTTATAATACAATCTACCTTGATTTCGTTACTATGACAACAACGTTTCGATATATTGTCGAGTGATGACAGTGATGACCGTTTATGTCAAACTTATTTCGCGAGTGCGGAAAAACAATAATATGAATTCAGATTTTGAATTATCCGATAAAGAATTAAATGTATATCGAAGTGTCTGTCTTAAAAAAAATATTGTACGTCACTCACCCGGAAATTATTGTTTTTCAGGTCTCTCCAAGCTTCCAGGACTCGCCAACGGCTCGCTCTGCTTGTCTCGACCTGAAAAATACTACTTTCCGGTCTTGTAAAGTAAATTACTATTTTTTAAGACCGACCAGAAAATATACACTTTATGGACAATTTTTCGTCCAGAAAATAACGTTTTGCCGATCAAGATCGGAAAATGGACGTGAGGGACCGGCAATAGTAGTGTGTACAACTAGTGCGCAAAGCGTCACTTTTCCCACGAGCGCAGAAGTTTGCGAGTGGGAAAAGTGATTTGCGTACAAGTTCTACACAATATTTTTTCTACAACCACATTTATTAATGAAATAAAAACAGAAATTTAAATAGGTATTTTATTAAAACTTTGAACAGAAAGAACATACAAAATGAAAATTTAATATAGAAAAATCAGTTGAGTGTATGTTTAATAGTGAACAATGAATAAATAAATAATCAAATAAATAGTTTACTTATTTTTGGTTTAAATTTAAAAAATTTACACCCAGAAATTCACTAAGTATAATAAATATGTTGAATTGTCAAAAAAAGTTGACAGGTCATAGGTAGCTTTGTTTGACATTTCGGTGAGGAAAAGTGCCATAGCATTTCCAACAGTTATCAAAAGAATTAAGAAAAGGCCTGCTTTGCGTATAAAAATTAGTGTAGAAAAGCGTGTTTTGCATAGTGGTTGTAGGAAAAAGATTTTTCCGGCCGAGACCCGGAAAAAGCATTATAATACAATCTACCTTGATTTCGTTACTATGACAACAACGTTTCGTTTCGATATAGACAGTTCGTTGATTTTTGATTTGTCGTTCATGTCAAACTTAATTCGCGAGTGCGCAAATTTAACAATAATATGAATTCAGATTTTGAATTATCCGATAAAGATATAAATGTACATCGAAGTGTCTGTCTTAAAAAAATATTGTACGTCACGCAACCGGAAATTAGTGTTTTTCAGGTTTCTCCAAGCTCCAATCTGCTTGTCTCGACCTGAAAAACACTACTTCTACTTCTTCTTCTTCTTCTACTAACGTCAAAAAATGACAAGGTTTGCGCATTGACAACAATATGCACTAGGGTGCGATGTATTTCGCACACTGCCATGTAAATTAATAAGACTTTTGTATTTCAATCTTTGAAAAAATGAAGCAGAACTCCAAATTGTTATTTATTTTTAAATGAATAACCATTAAATACTTTTAAAATAATGGTAGAATTTTACAATAACTTTAGTTATTATTTACAATATTAACATTAATCGTACAACAAGTACACGAACCAATATTTATTCCTAAACCAGATAATTCAAGTTCAGCCCGGGATATTGGGGTTTTGGGGGTTGAAATACTACTAATTTTTGAGGTAGAGGTGATACCATGTGATCCTGAAATTTCACAATTAAAATTTTATTTGATATTTGAATCTTATTATTGATAGAATCTTCGTTTGTAGAAAAATATTGTTTGCATCTAGTGCTCGAAATGCTACTTTGCTGGGCTCGAATAATTTTTTATCTCGCCTTCGCCTCGTTAAAAAATTCAATTCTCGATCACCAAAGTAGCATTTCGCGCACTAGATACAAAAATAACTATTAAAGTGCATTATGAAAATGGACATTAAACACTAGTGTTTAAAGTGACGTTTTTCGAATGTCAAACCAGTGTTTTAGATGCGGTTTTAGTGACGGAAGTAGAAAAACGTATGAACGCTTAACAATTTAATAATTATTATTAATCGCTATTCGCGGATACTAACAACTCTTGGCAACAAAAAGAGCATGGGCTAGGAACTCGTTTTCAACATTTTGTAGCATTGAATAGTTATTAATTGATTTTAATATTTATTAATAACTTTTTATTACTATAAAGATCTCTTTTTTTATTCTCAACGTTTTTAATAATCTGTGTTGGCATTTAATCGTTTTTGATAGACTAATAGCTTCAAATTGCAGTAAAGTGATTAGTAACTTTTTTGAACGTTTCAAAATATTTTTTTATTACTAATCATTTTTAATAGTTGTTAATAAGTTATGATAGCAGTAAAGTCAGTTTTGAATAATAGATATTTAATAGTTCTTAATCGTTTGTAATAGCTGGACATTGGTAATAGCTATTAATATCTTCTACAGTAAAGTTATTTTGAACCTTCAATTTCCTTTGACAGCAGTAAATTGATTTTCAACTGGTATCAAATACCTACAGTAGTTTTTAATAACTAATAGATCTCCTGATACAAAGTTTAATAGTTCTTAAGAGCCTTCAATAGCTATGTTAACATTAAATTCATTTTTAACAGGTTTTAAGAACCTCCAATAGCATTTGATAGTTTTAATGGTGTTTAATCACTATTGATATCACCTGATAAAAGCTGAGCCATTTCTAACAGTTTTAAAACCCTTTAATAGCTTTTGCTAGCAGTAAAGCAATTTTTTTAACAGTTTTGATGAACCTTTAATAGCTTTTAATAGTTATTAATCTTTCTGTTAGCAGCGAAGACGATTATTAAGAATCTTCAACATTCAAGAATTTTTAATAGTTATACTGATCATTTTTACAGCTACTTTTAATATATTCGTAAAGCGCGTATTCTGAAATACACTAGACAAGATTCGATTTCATCATTTTAAATGAGGAACCATCAAGTAAAGCTACACAGCTTTGTATGCAATAATGCAATCTAGAATGGGATATTAATAAGATTATATCAATAAATCCGATATTGTTTCGACAGCTGGCTTCTAGTAATATGGGAATTGAACATTTGTAACATAATTTCGGTATAAATTTCAATTGAATGTGTATTTGTTGGTAACGAAAAATTAAAAAGTCGCAATATTCTACTTACACCACGAATGATGTAGACCGTGAAACAAAACCAAAGCGATATTTAAGTTATGCTTCAATAACTAGTAGGTACATAATACAATCCTTTCTTTCCAAGGGCAGAACAATTTTAAACAGATTAGAGGAGAATGCTGGGGCAAAGCTCTGAATAGCTTCCGGCCATATTCAGGTATATTCCAAATAAATTACAGGGTTTTCCAAAATATATGAGCTATATAAGGAAAATAAAATGATCTATTTTGTTTCATATATTATAAGAATACATAGTGTCTTAAGTTTTCATAATAAAAAAACTGAATAAGAGATTTTAAGATTTGGCAAAAATGGAAAAAAAGATTAGTATTGGATGAAATGAAAGTAAAAATAAAATATAAATGGGCATATTGAAAAATACTATTCCTTATAACTACTATTAGATTGTAATCTAGATTTGGTAATGTAAACATTCTTCATTCATTCGTTTGAGCAGCCCATGAACTGAATCTTTGTACCAATTCCCTTACTATCTAGTCCCATTCTAGAAGTTTCTCGTCTTGTATATAGGCCACTAGTTTGACTAAGTGGCTTTTAAATAGTTGTAATGGTTGTATATTTGTTAAGAGTTTCTTGTCTACCTAGTACAGTAAACTCTTTGTACAGAGGTGACTTTGTGTCAACCTCCAGTTGAATTGGTGTTCTTTATCTAGCCAGCTCCGGATTTCCCCTCTGTTTATATACAAGCCTGTAGGATTTCACAGAACGGTTCCGGACCTATGAATTCTTCTCACTGGTCCGCAAACACGTTATCCGCAATCCCCTCATGTGCCAGCACCCATATTAGAGATACTTTGTTGTCTCTTGACGGCCTATTAAGGATCTTTTTCACCAGTCTAGACTTAGTTGTTGGATTGCTGACAACTTTAATTTTAATTTTTTGTACGGTATATCCTCTTCTGATGTTTTCATACATATATGATGCAGTCCCCGTGGTGTTCATTGCCCTGGTGATGCCAAGGAGAGTTTGTCTTTGGATGCACTGTGGACTGTCATTCCTAGGGTGATCGTTAGTCTCATAACAGTTGTGTCAAGCCAGAGAACCACCTGGAGCCTTATTTCCAGGTTTTGACCATAGCTCTTAGGCTTGCCAGAAAAGTCTATTGGCCGTGGAAAAATTATGCTACCAAGGTAACTAGCCTTTTCTGGCAATGCACAAGAGTTATGTGCAAAACCTGGGGAATCCAAAGACAAGCCCTCGTTGGTATTACCAGGGCAATGAACAGCACGGGGACGGCATGAATGATAGCCCTTATTGGACTTCCTCCTTTCGAATTTTTTGTAAGGGTGGAGGCGATCGTGGCAGTTCTTAGGCTAAAATCGGGAGACTTATGATTCCCGAAGTGTTTTCGAGAAAGACACACTGATACAACCGTGATAATACTAGATAAACCCATACTTCACGTAAGTTTTGAAAGCATGACACCGAATAACATATTCACTAAGCGAATGAACATCACCATCCCATCTGGGGAACATGTGATACACCCAGATAATTCTGGAGATATCATCCGGTTCCAGAACAAATAATGGCACTGGGGCTGGTATATATGAACCTAGAAAGAGAATGTTCTTTAGTCTTGGTCGATATAAGTCTGTGTTTCAAGAAGAGGCGATTGCCGCTATAGCCTGTATTGATGAAAACAGAAGAGGATAAACTGAACAAAAATTTAAATATTCACTGACTAGGTCTAGAAACTATAAGAAACTGTGAAGAATCCTTTAACAGACTGGCAAGAGACAACAAAGTGTCTCTAATATGGGGGATTGCACGTAATTAAATGGCGGACCAGCTGGCTAAAGAAGGTTCTAATGAAGACTTCACGGAAACGTTTTGTGGATTCACAAAGTATTACATAAGAGGAGAAACCGGGAACCAACCAAAATATAGGTTGACAAGACCACGCACCTCCATACAAATAGTTTACTGAACAAGGTAGGCAAGGAACTCTCAACCAAGCTGTTAAAAGTGGGTACGAGACATTTCGAAGATAGTTACCAACCTGGTGACTGGACACTGCACTCTAGATAAGTAGATAGATAGATAGATAGATAGAGCCTTCTGTCACTGAAATCTGATGATTTATTGTGACGCTCTGATTTAATTAAAGTACTTCATCTAGCTTTAATCTCCTAACGAGGCTCCATAGCCTAGACAAAGGCTTTTCGAGGTAGCTTGTAGCCCTTGGTTTTTCCTCGCCAAGTTCTAGTACACGCAGCACTGCGATGCTTTCACAGTGGCACAACACATGCTCTGCCGATTCCTCTTTCTCTTGACAGAACCTGCAAAGGTCTGTTTCTGCCAATTTTATGAGACTCATATGACTGTTGAGTCTGCAGTGTCCTGTCAGTAAACCTATTTTTTTTTGGCAGCCATTCTAGTTCCGGGAGCACTGCAGCCTGCAGTAAACCTATACTATGATTCTAACAGCCTTTCGAATTTTTAGCAGCAGGTCCTTTGTTACTTTGGCCGATGGTCATTTGATGAACTCTTATGGCCTGTCTCTATTCAGGGGTTGTTCTCCACCATTCCAGAAACTTAGTTTGCTTCCATTTTTCAATGGCTGCGTTTTCATATGGGTTAGCTACATCTCAGAAGGTTTCGGAGACAATGCAGGGAGCATTTGCTCCTTCTTGAGCCAGTTCGTCAGCTTCTTCACTGCCCTTGTATCCTTGGTGCCCTGGTACCCAGGCCAGAAATAGTATGTTATGACTTGCTAGCTCAGATAGGGCACACACACAGTCCCATACCAGTCATGAATTGACCTGGCAGGAATCTAGTGCCTTTAGTGCAGCCTGGCTGCCCGAGTAAATCACAATTGTTTTGGTATTCATTCCCTGCCTTGCTATTTCTCTTGCACAGTGTTCAATGGCAGTTACTTCCACCTGGAACACTGTGGCATATATTCCTGAGTTTATGTGGATTTTAGTCCTTGGTTTTGCTCTGTAGACACCGGCTCCAACTCCATTAGGGGTTTTTGAGCCGTCTGTATACCAGATGGATTGTACTTCTATGGGTGGGCCGGTCTCCCAGTCCTCTCTTTCTGGTAATTTTATGGTGTAATTTTTTGAGAATTTGTACTTCGGAATGACCATGTGGTCTGCCGGCATTCCCAAGACGGGATCTGCTTTTATTTCCTCGTACACCCTCTGGTATTTAGTACCGTGTAGTCGACTTATTGGCGCCTGACCTTGGAGTAGCCTGTGTGCCGTAGCTCTAGCCTCTCCTTGTACGTATATGTGTAGTGGTGGTATATTTAGAAGGACTTCTATTGCAGCAGTGGATAGAGTCCTCATGGCTCATGTGATACCCAGGCATGCAAGCCTTTGGGTTCCGGTGGGTTCTCGGATTGTCCCTGACTGCTCCGTTTTGGTCCACCATACCACTGCTCCGTAGGCTATCATTGGTCTAACAACCTTAGCAGTGTATTGCCATAAAGTCATTTTGGGGCTCAGACCCCAGTTTTTGCCACATACTCGTATACATCTTCCTAGAGATATTGTAGCCTTCTGTGTGGTTTTTTGTATGTACGCATTCCATGTCAGCTTTTGGTCAAAAATGACCGGCGGTGTGTTAATTAAGCCTTCCAGTGCTGTTTTTCGGGTGAATGGAACCATTGTTGTTTTTCTAGGATTGGCTGCGAGTCCTTCATCCTTACACCATTTGTCCACCATATCTAGAGCCACCTGTGTTCGCTCCGAGACTGTTTCGCAAACCGTCCCCTGATGACTATTCCTACATCGTCTGCATATCCTAGGGCATCATGCAATGCCTCCGATATATAGTTTGTTAAGAAGGGCATCCATTAGAATAGTCCATAACAGAGGCACTTTAAGGAAGCATTAAGTTACTGGACCAATGTGCAGAAAATACGAACTTTGTGATGAAACACCTCAACTCATAAGGTGTGTTCTTTTTGACTGAGATCTCAGCTCACTTCAGTTGAAGTGATCTGAGATAAAGTGATGTGAGTAAGCACCAAAAAGAACAAACTACTCAATTGAAACGCGTGATCTGCCGACGCTTGCGTGAATAAGAGACATGAAACATATGAACATATAGACCTATCTGGAATCTGGATAACTCCGATAACCACGTTTTATTTTGATTTTGGTATAAAATAGTTTCAAAGAAAATAGTTTTTTATTATGGCTAATAATCCATTATTAGAAAGAAAATTGGTTATGTGTGTTTATATGTAAACAAAATCAAATAATTCTGAATAATTCTTCATCCCCTCCACTTTATTTCCGACTTAAGTCCAACTGATACCCCCTTACAACACATTCAGTATCGGTGAAGGGGGAGGAAAAATCTCAGCTCACTTCGAAGTGAGTAAATCAAAAAGAACGCGCACACTACCGATATGAGCTGAGATTAACTGAGATCTCAGTCAAAAAGAACACACCTCTGCTCTGTTTCTGTGAGAGCTTAAAAGGACTCAGACGGAAGCACTTTGAAGAGTATAAATGATATAACGACCCAACTACTGAAAATCCCTCCAGTCAAATTATGTCCTATTATATATCTATATATCACAATGGCACATGTAAGTAAAGTTTACCGTATGCACTGTGTACTTAAGGATCTGTATTGTCCGTGCACAGTAAACGTGAAACTGTTTTTAGCGTATGTATGACGGCCTGCAAACAGCTAGGCGCAATTTAAATTCACTTCATGTATGTGCTTACTTTCGAAAGTTGGAAACCAATGGAATGAAAAAATTACTTTTTAAATATGAAATTTGAAGCTATTTTACATTATTTTGGTGTACCCTGTATACGGTTTTATTTGGCGCCCATATAGGATCACGCAACCTTTCATAAGCTCTCTCATTCTTTTGGTAATTATTACTTTCGGACAGAACTGTTTAGCCATATTTAAAACCATAACCACTCCCATCACGGGCAGGTAATTTAACAGTTTTGATTGTGGTCTAATATGCGGGGTATGAGAAAGAAACAGGTAAGGTCAAAATCATCAATTTAGAGGTAGGTATAAGTAGATAGTCGTTTCTTTAATATTGACCAAAATGATTTTTTTTTATTGGTGAACCATTTTACCTATTTAAAGCACGCCTCAGCGTGTTTAAATCGAACTTTCAAAAACGCGCGTTTTTTAAAGTTACCATGGCAACATCAACAACTCGAGAAACGAAGTCTAAATGACAATTTTTTTTATTATTGATCTGACAGGAGTACTTTGTAACGTCAAAACCTTTATTAGAACAATATTTAACAATTTCAATTTTTTTTTATACGCATCAGAAGATTTTTGCGGTATTAACCGCGATTCTGCTTTACTACTTAAAAAATCGATATTAGAATTCATTTTGATGCACTTCGGTGACAACAATAAATCTTAAAGACAAAATGCAAATTAGTTTATGTTTTTCTCATTTCCATGACAACGCAAGCATCACGAATTCAACCATTTTACATTATTAGTTCTGATTTCCATTTCTTGTTGTTGTAGTAGTATATATTTATAATTTCAAAGAGCACCAATAAAAAAAAATAGCGTAAAGTATTCGTGGATAACTGGTCCCTAAAACACTTGCTCTATTTCGAGCACTCCGGCTTCGCCGTCGTGCTCGAAAAATCGCGCGTGTTTTAAAGACCTTAATATCCACTTATACTTTAATATACTATTTAAGTACCTAATGGAGAAAATCTGTATTGAACATTTTCTTAGATTACACTGACAAGAACTTTTATATAGGTTTTTGCTTTATTATTAGGTACCTACCTATAATATCCAGCTTTCAAATTGTTTCTTTTTATTCGGTGAATAAACAATTTACTAATTTTTTAAATTACTTAAATAACAAAAGGATATTACGCTTTCTAAACGTTTATATTACTATAAACAATACTCCGAAACTATAATCTCGAATTGTACCGAAAGTGATAAACAAATAAAATTTTAAAATATGTTATATACCCAAACCCGAGCAAGACGCAAGATCAGACAGTATAAATAAGTTGATTGTAGAACGTTATAGGTTTGCGTTTCTACTACGGCCGTCTGATTGGTAGTATTCACGTTCTCGCGAAAGGCAAGAACGGTAGGAAGTTACCTTTAGGTTTGACACATATTATAGGAGCGTCTAAATGTAGCTCTGCACCAACGTTGCCAAGTGTAGTCCTAAACTGAAAGGGCGCCATCGAGTATCTCCGGTGGCGCTCGGCTTTCATGCGACGGTTCTAAAGCTTTTAACCTTCTATACGATATCATTAATGTGTGCAGAGATTAGCCCAGCGTAAGTGTGCTGGGCTCCTAACACAGAGGTACCAGGTTCGAGTCGTGTCCGAGTCAAGATATTTTTATTTTCTTATTGTTTTTTTCAAAAATTGACTAAAAATACGAAGAATTTTTCGATTCGGATTAGGGTAGGGGGTAAGGTAGGGTGGTTTTGGTTAGGTTATTATTGAAAATTATTATAATAATCTGTCAATTACACAATTCAATTTTTCGATTCGGATTAGGGTAGGGGGTAAGGTAGGGTGGTTTTGGTTAGGTTATTATTGAAAATTATTATAATAATCTGTCAATTACACAATTCAATTTTTCGATTAGGGAAAATGTATCTATGCATTCGTGAGTTTTCCTTTTTGTATGATAATTCTGTATTGTAAACTCCAACAATTTTCAGTACGTTTTGCTAAACATAATTTTAAAAATGACAAATATTGATTTCTTAACACATTGCTTTTTAATCAACTGTGATAAATATCATTATTAAAATATTTTTACTTTCCAAAACACAAACGTTTTAGTTTAGGACTACACTTGGCAACGTTGGTGCAGAGCTACATTTAGACGATCCTCATATTATGAGGAGCGTCTAAATGTAGTACTCTTTACCAACGTTGCCAAGTGTAGTCCTAAACTAAAACGTTTGTGTTTTGGAAAGTAAAAATATTTTAATAATGATATTTATCACAGTTGATTAAAAAGCAATGTGTTAAGAAATCAATATTTGTCATTTTTAAAATTATGTTTAGCAAAACGTACTGAAAATTGTTCGAGTTTACAATACAGAATTATCATACAAAAAGGAAAACTCACGAATGCATAGATACATTTTCCCTAATCGAAAAATTGAATTGTGTAATTGACAGATTATTATAATAATTTTCAATAATAACCTAACCAAAACCACCCTACCTTACCCCCTACCCTAATCCGAATCGAAAAATTGAATTGTGTAATTGACAGATTATTATAATAATTTTCAATAATAACCTAACCAAAACCACCCTACCTTACCCCCTACCCTAATCCGAATCGAAAAATTCTTCGTATTTTTAGTCAATTTTTGAAAAAAACAATAAGAAAATAAAAATATCTTGACTCGGACACGACTCGAACCTGGTACCTCTGTGTTAGGAGCCCAGCACACTTACGCTGGGCTAATCTCTGCACACATTAATGATATCGTATAGAAGGTTAAAAGCTTTAGAACCGTGCGCGCTTCGCATGAAAGCCGAGCGCCACCGGAGATACTCGATGGCGCCCTTTCAGTTTAGGACTACACTTGGCAACGTTGGTAAAGAGTACTACATTTAGACGCTCCTCATATTATGTCCTTATAAAACTACAAAAACCTACTTTGTCAAAAGCCATTAAAATCATAACAAAAGGAATAGTGGAACTCCAACAATTTATTTTTAATATTGAATATAATAATTATGTGGAAAGTGGATCCTGTCAACGAAAGGGATTTAATATTTCATGAATTAATTGATGAATGCAAACATGCTGTTCCAGGTGCAAGGTTATCATACACACTTAGAAATAAATTGGAAAAATATGCAATAGAAGTACGCAGAGATATAGTGAATAGAATAAAAGTGGGTTGCTCTCCACTGTTTATCGCTTGTAAAAAAGGACAAACTGAAATTGTTGAGTATCTCATTAAAGTTTGTGCAGCAGACATTGAACAGAAAGGTCTATATGAGGTACAGGAAGACAGGTGAGTTCAGCTTATTTATATAAAACTAGTTCAATATTGAATTGAACAGTATCTAAAGTTTTTTCATAAAACAAATTAAAAGCAAATTTGTAATATACTCCAATATCACTTTATTTCAACAAATTCAACATAGCTTGAACTCAGTTTACCCAAATATATAAGAATTATAAATAGAAATTGTATTAAGTAATGAGTTAAGTAACTAGTGACTTTCGAAACTGATAACTTTTTACAAATTAACTTTCTTCTTATAATGATTTCATTGAAAAAATAACCTTTGAATGTAGTATGTACCTTAGTACTGAAATATTCAATTGTTAAGCCTTAATCTAACATACTAAATATTTTTATCTGTGTTCATCTCTAAAGTTAACAGTTTAATATTCAAGGACATTTTTTTGGGGAATTTACTGATTAATATACATTTTTTGTTTTTGTAGATAGTGGGATTTTTATTTGTGTATTTGTTATCAAACTTATATTGAATTTATATTCTCATAATTATATAATATGAATTTGAAAAATTTCTGCATGGATGAAATATAGAATTGGCCTGAATGAAATCTGCATGTTAAAAGAAATATTGTGTTTTAATATTTGGAATGCATGATTAATAGATAAACAAATTTTTATTGTCATAGTATTTCAAAAGGTCATGTCATTATCAAAATACAAATATTACAAATTTTGTATGAATTCCTTCAAACAATCTGTTTTCTTTTGTTCAAATAAAAAGCTATAAATGATGAATTATTAATCGCACTTATAGAAATGACTAATGCTGTGAAGTGTAGGTGAATACCTAGAAATAAAATAAAATTTTTAATATTTTGAGGTCAACTCATGTTGTGACCCCTTTATGGTGTGCAGCAGTGTCTGGAAGACTGCAAGTAGTAGAAAGTTTACTTCTAAGTGGAGCAGATATAAATGCAGTATCAGATACTGGATCTACTGCTGTTCGTTCAGCATGTTACATGACACATTTTGAAATTGTAAGATATCTAGTAGCCCATGGAGCTGATATTAATAGACCAAACTATAATGGTGGCACATGTTTAATAAATTCAGTGCAAAGTGCAGCACTATGTGAATTTTTATTAAGAAATGGAGCTGATGTGAATGCTAGAGATATACAGAATAAGAGTGCTCTTCATTATGCCATTCAGGAACATCGGTAGGTTATTTTAAATTAGTAAAAAATGTATAGGTTTATGGAAAATTTATGTGTATACTAGGAAATCATATTTAGAATAAATAAATAATAAAAAATTTAATTTCTAGATTAGAAACAACAAAATTACTATTAAGGAATGGTGCCGACTATAATGCGAAATCCAGATATGGTGATGATGCTTTACAAATGGCATGTCTGAAGGGTGCCATGAGAATATTTGAATATCTTATAGCAAACATTGATTACCCTCCAGAAAAGTTAGCCAATGCCCATGAGCTTCTAGGAGCTACATTTTTAGATGAACAAAATGATTTAGCTATTGCCCTATACCATTGGAAAGAAGCTATATCTATAAGACAAAAACATGGTAAGAATTATTAATAAATTTGGAGTTCTATGAGAAATACATTATTTTTTTCAAATTCAGTGTTGTATCCCAAACAGCCAGTTATGCCTCCACAGGAAGGATACAGGTACCAGAAAGAATTTGAAACACTAGATGAGTTAGAAGGTATTGTAGCCGGCTTAGATTTAGTTCGAATACAGAGTTTAATTATCACAGAAAGGATATTAGGACCACATCACAAGGATACTATATTTAGGTAAGCATAATGCATTTGTTTCTGTTAAAATAGTTTGGAATAATCTTGGGTTAATCCTTAGACAATTTTTTCTTGGTATACCACATATACATATTATGCACTAATAGCCATGGGCCTGTGTATGAAAGTTTTGACACCATTACGATAAGGAGTATTGATAACAATATTAATTTAGGTATGAATTTACAAAAAAGCGATTGTTCAACTGATAAGTATTTATTTTCCTAAACATAGAAAAATATGTGTGCAAATACAAATCAAAAACAATATGTAAATTTCATATACATACTGATATATGCAATGAGAAACAGAACATAGGGATTTAATGTATTCTCTGATCTAAATAGTTCACAAACAAATAATTTCTATAAATTTACTTCAATAAATACCTATCAAGTATTTAGCTGGATAGCTGGATTCAGAACCAATGTAAGAAACACCGCCTCTTCTCCTTCCAATATTTGTTAGTTATGTAGTTATGTGCATAAATAAGATGTTATTTAAAAAATTATTATTTGAAGGCGCTGTCTGACGCTAATTCAGGAGCGCCCACACTTGAGACTATGGAGTGGTGGGAATTGTACGATGTGTTGAAGGTGCCCAAATGAACGATTGTAATAATCGTGTTTTTAATCTGTTGAAGTTTGATATTGGTCGACTAGCTCAAAAGCAGTTCTGATACAATGCTTAAAATCCCTATGATCCGTTTCTCCCTGCATGTATCTGTATGCGCAACAAAACGAACAAAATCAAAAATATATTTTCTAAATTAATATGTTATAAATAAAATAACAAAACACTGGAAATACTTCAACAAAAACAAAAAAGAAAAGGATCAACTTATTGATCAGTGAAAAAGAAAATGAAGAGTGTATGTCCCTCCATCTACAGTTGGTGACACTTAGTTTTAGCCAGGAAGTATAACGGGATTTATTTTTTAATTACATTGTCGATACCCCTACCTGAAGATAATGTAAAAAATTGTAGATCAATCTGAGTTACCTAAATTACTTGACTGTCTTATATCTAGGAAGATCAGTTTGGATACTAGTCAACTAATTAATAAGGAACAACATAGATTTGTGAGAGGTAAATTGACCTCTCCTAATTTGATACTTTGTAAACATTTTATTCTTAAACATTCGAAAAAATACCGATTTTAGTAAAGCATTCATTTCTATGATGCAAAATTGTATGCGATAGGACGGCATTTGTATTCTAAGATGGTTAGGTAGCTTTTTGGAAAATCCTACACGATTTGTACATTGTGCTAGTTCTGTATCTACTCGGAAGTTTAACTTTATGTAGATGATCTGAAATTATTCAAGTGAATAGATAGTCAATGATAATGACACTATCTTGTTGCCAAGGGATTTGGACAATATTTCGAATTGGTAAGGTTTGTCATTTTTTAGGAATAATAACCCTTTCAATATATTACTAATTAAACAACTCTTCACTTGAAGAAGTGAGAAGCGTCAAAGGCAGAGCACAAGCTATTACTTCAATCCCATTTTTTTTTAAGTTAGCCGCAAAGGCAAATAAATTCCTAGTCTTTATTATGAGAGCATCAAAAGACTTGTCACTGCTATCAGTCAAAATCCTCTTCTGCTGTTTGGTATGTTTAAATGAGGAGTATAATTGTTTTGTATGGAATCAATACCAAGTGACTGATGTTAATTTAATTGAAAATGTTCAACTAAAATTCTTTAAGCTTAAACTGATTAGAGGCGCTTATCAGAACAATGATTTAATAACACTATTAAATCTAAAAATTCAAATACATTGTAGGTCTGTTAACTCTTCAAATTTTTTGCATACATTTATTAATGGGACAGTTAATTCTCCTGACCTACTAGCACTCTTTAAATTTGATGTTTGTTAGGTAAGACGGTGTTTACCAGTGGTCATCCATCCAAGTAGGTACTAACCGCGCTCGACACTGCTTCACTGTAATTATAGCATCAGATGCGTTCCACTCATAGAGACACTACCGATAGTGGCAACAAGCCATCATAGGTCGCTGTGTAAGTGGAAATGTCCGACTGAACTCCAGTGAGATAGAAAAAGACAGACGATCAGAGGTTTTTCCGTCTTTGTCTGTGTATACAGGGTGTCCCAGAATTTTTTAGACAGGCTATAACTCTAAAACGGCTGAATATAACTTCATAAAATTTGGTATGCAGCAATTGGACGGATTTTACAATACTGCGAATCCCTCATAACGTCAGCGAAATAATCATCGTAGCTATGACGTCATGTCATTATAAAATATCAAATGCAAAGGTGGTCGTGTGACTGCTCATATTAAAGGTCTTTTTATTCTGAATTCAACCATGTAATACACTTAGTATGTTAACATTTATTAGCTGTGTATTTTCGATCAAAAAGAGTTTAACAAAATAAATAAAAAAGTTTAATAAACAAATTTAATCACATGAAAATCAAGGCAATAATACCATTATTCTACAATTAATTTTCAATAATGTGCTCAAAATATCCCCCTTCCGCTTCAACACAAGCCTCAAACCTTCTCAATAGTTCACGCGTACATGCCGCTCTTATTATTTCCGGAGTAACTGCTCCACATGCTTCTTTTATTTTATTTTTTAAATCATCAACATCGCGTGGTGGATTTGAGTATACAATATCTTTTAAATAACCCCAAATAAAAAAATCGAGGGTGATAGGTCTGGTGATCGCGCTGGCCATAGACATGGTCCTGCATTACCGATCCAGAAAGAAGGAAATCTATTATTTAAAAACTGCGTTACCCTACCATAATTATGTGGAGCAGCACCATCTTGTTGCCACATCATTTCTATTCTTTCATTTAATGGAATATCCTCCAATAAATCTGATAACTCATTTTGCAGAAACATCAAGTAACGTTCACCAGTTAATGTTCCATCATAAAAGTAAGGCCCTGTCAACCTTCCATTAAATACCCCACACCAAACATTTATTCTCCACCTTGTTTGAAATCGAGATTGTAGAATAATGGTATTATTGCCTTGATTTTCATGTGATTAAATTTGTTTATTAAACTTTTTTATTTATTTTGTTAAACTCCTTTTGATCGAAAATACACAACTAATAAATTTTAACATACTAAGTGTATTACATGGTTGAATTCAGAATAAAAAGACCTTTAATATGAGCAGTCACACGACCACCTTTACATTTGATATTTTATAAAGGCATGACGTCATAGCTACGCTGAAGATTTCGCTGACGTCATGAGGGATTCGCAATATTGTAAAATCCGTCCAATTGCTGCATACCAAATTTTATGAAGTTATCTTCAGCCGTTTTAGAGTTATAGCCTGTCTAAAAAATTCTGGGACACCCTGTATAGCATGCACGCTATTAGAGATAGATAGCCTAAACCTCCGACTTTCTATCTCTCGCTTACATGCTGACGGGTTCCGAGCTGGCTTGTTGCCTCTATCTGTAGTATCTCTATGGTTCCACTACAGTGCTGGGTCAACGCCCAAATATTCAATTTTCTATTTCATCCAACAGATTACGATCAAAATGAAACTATTACGAGAGTTCTCAGAATTGCCAATGGCCATCATTTTAGTGTAGAACTTTTTATTTCTTGTTTTGGTATCCCTTCATTAAGGTACATTTATTTTTTAGTGAATTTTTTTAATACAAACTCGTTTAAATCCAACATTAAATGAAAAAGTTATTTGCAATTGAAATTCATCGATATTTTTTTTGTATTGATTATTTTGCCTGTGATCGAATTTATAATAAAAAAAAATTACAATAATTGTTTTTTTTATTTGAAGATTAATGTACCGAGGCGCTTCATACGCGGACGTATTGCGCTACCAACGTTGTATTGACCTCTGGCGGCGAGCCCTACAAATTCGGATAGAGAAAGATTCGATTCTTTATACTGATACGTGTTTTTCTGCACAAGCTTTAGTGAGATTAATGATGGATTATCATTATAAATTTAATTTCGTCGAAGACAAGAACAAACACCAAAGATTCCATGACGTAATTTCCGTATTTTATCTCATAACTGACAATATCGTCGGTAAGTATTATTTCACTAAGTTGAATTTGCTAATATCGGAATTTTCATATTTTTGACGCTTATAATTTTGTTTTTCCTACAGAAATAAGAAAACTTTTAACCATCCGTCCTGTATATAAACGACAAGCAGATTTTTTCGATAAAATGTTGAAATGTATAACGCATTTGATTTATCTCATGATAGAAACTATGACCACGGAAGATCAGAAGATTCTCGTAAAACGAATCATAACGGATTTTTTGAAAAAAGACGTTCGATGTGTAATTTTAGAAAATACCATTTTACATTTGTGCGTATCGAAATTGAACACGATCAGATCGAATTATTTCATGGAAGAAGAACCAATCGTAAGTACACAATTTTTACTTGAACTGCTCGATTTTTTATATTTTTTGTTACAACTTTATAATCGTTTTATTCAGTGGCGTAGCTAGGGGGACAAGGGCCCTAGTGCATAGGGAAAGAATCTGGCCCTCCTCCCCTCTTTCCGCGTAGTTTGAACTTATCAAAATTATTGATAGGAATAAAAATAGGAAACAGTGAGTTGAACTTATCCCTAGTAGGCTGAATCCATACGTCGTCTCTATTAGGATCTCCATGTGTTTAATAGAAGAAATAGGGAATAAATAAACAACGACGCACATATATGACAATATAGAATATTTATTATACAGATGATATTAATTAAGGGAAAAAAACGATTTTTAACAGAATTCCCCGTCCAATTCACAATCTCTAGCGCGCTTTAATTTTTGGCGAATTCGTCTATAATTTCACTCAAATCCAAGTTTGATGCCGCCTCATTTTCTATTGCAATTAACGATAAATGTCGGAGGCGATCTTGTCGAATGCTGTTTCTTAAATAATTTTTTATATAATCTTCAGTTTACTGAAAGATCTTTCTGGAAAAAGCGTTATTATTCTTCATGCCGGAAGTAAAGATGGCTTTGTACCTAATGCGTTGCTATTGTCGGCTAAAAATATAACAAAGTCTTCCGCTGATTATCACGAAGATATGACAGCCGATTTATTTGAAAGATGGTTTGACGAACAGCTTTTGCCTAATATTCCGCTAAATTCGGTAATTGTTATGGACAATGCGTTGTATCATTCGCGAATATTAAATAATTTTTTTTCAAAAATGAGGTTAGAGGGCCCCCTGAGCTTCTAGGCCCTGGTGCACTGCATCACCTGGCCCTATGATAGCTACGCCTCTGGTTTTATTTGGGGTAAACAGTGAGCTGATTCCGAATGGTTTATTATATTTTGATAATACTGACTTCTCTAATAGCACAGTTCTAGTTTTTGACTGACATAATATTTTTGTTATATTATTCTACAAATGATAATAATTATAAGTGATAATAAAACATCAAAAAAAGAATTAAAAAAAATGAAAACAGTGGGATTTGAATCAACGACCTTCACTGTTGTATCAACCTGCCCAAAAATTACATTTCACTTTTGACACTACTTACCTATGAAATAAATGAATATTCTTAGTTTTTAAAAATTGAGAAAAAAGAATACAACTTTTCCAGTCGACGGAAAAGTTTTGTAACTAACACGTTCATTAAAAGGATCATTAAAGGTGGATTCATGCAACATCAACTAAATTAAAACTAATTTAAGATTAAGATTAAATTTAAACTAAGAATTGTCAGCTGTTCATGCAGCATAAATTAAAAAATGGATGAACGAATCGGAAATCGCACTCTTTTCAATCACTTGTCAAAACTTCCAATAGCAATCGAGCTGTCAAATAACTGAAGATAAATATTAAACATAAAGCAACTTATTTACAAAAAAAATTGTTGTAAACTATAAAATATTTTCTAACATGTACTTAATACAAGTTCATGTAAACAATAACTAGTTTGTGATCTCCGGTCAGGGCTTGACGCATGCGTTGTGTCGAATTCATGGAAGAAATTAATTTCTTAGTTGAAAGTTGGCCATCTTTCTTAGTTTTAATTTAAATCTTAATTTCTTAGTTTCTTGCATGAACATCTACATTACATTAAAAGGTTTTATCTTCCTAGTTTTAAATTTCTTAGTTTTAATTTTTGCTTGCATGAATCCACCTTTACAATCTCAAACATTAACACGCCCGCTTTGCTCGTTCGTTAAGATATTTTATGAATGCTTGTTGGTTAAATACCAATAAATATGACTGTATGTTTGGTTGCCCATATCAAAATCGATTATTGATAGAAAATCATTCATTTATAGGGGTCATTAATAAATGATTTTGTGTGCGATCGACTTAAAAGTCATATGAAAAGTACAAACTGAATTAATTAATAAGTATTGACCAAATTAAGTCTATTGTACTCTCTTCTGTACTCGTGAAATCTCTATTCCTTCTATGAAGTGCAGGGACTGTTGAGATTTCGAGGAGGGGATTTCTCCTATTTTTTTTTTATTTGGAGTTTACCCAAGTGGAGATAACTTTTCAGTGAGAGAAGGTGGCATTCTGTCAGTAAGTGCAGGGGAGTTTTCTGTTTGTCTGGCAGAAGCGACATTCATTCGAGACCTTAAGTACCATGCTGCACTAGTGATTAAGTTTACAATGCCCTGTGGATTAACAGTGCCTTTGATATGTGTTCAGTCGTGGAAAGCCTTTCCAGGAATATGCTGTCTTTTCCTTCCCTTCTTTTTAGTTCCACCTTGAAGACATTAGGGCCAATGCTACAGAACGGTTCAGGTCCTACAAAGGAAGTAGCTGCTGCTTTACTGGCTAGTTCATTAACTATTCCATTTCCTTGTTCTCCAACATGGCCTATTATTCACATCAATGAGGCTGGGGAGTTTACTCCTAGTTCATTTAGTATGCCTTTCCAATCAAGCTGATACAATATAAGCTCAGCATCAGTATACTGATAATTGGATTCTTATGCCTACGATGGGTGAATTTTCTATTGGCACATCATATCGAAGTCATGGGCCCTAAATTCCTGTCCCTTCTACTATTTTGAACCATTGTCATACCTGATGGTATGCTTGTGGAGAGCATAATTGGTGGATTCGCTCTTCCATTCTTCTGAAGTTCTTTACAAAATTAAATTGTTTCGTCTTCTCCTGGGGCCTGATTGTTGACTGAGAGAGTGAAGCTTCCCGAGAGAACATATATTTTGTCTTCGTCACGACAATGACGAAGTGAACAAGAAAGATAAAGACAAAATATGTTGAATAGATGAGGCTTTTACTTGATGAAGATTCATACTTAACTATGAAATAAAACAATAAAATTTTTTGTTTAAACCTTCATTACATTTGAACTATGTTCAAATACAACTTGTGACGCGTTTCGCTACACAGTAGCTTTCTCAAACGAATGGAGGTATCATGAAAAGTTTTTAATCTATATACAGTGCATTGATAAGGAATGTTACGGATAAAAGTATTATAATCTATTTACTTGGAAATAAAAAGCAAAAAATATGGGATTAACTAAAGTATTAAACAGGTTTACCTGGAAATTCATTCACAACGATCGTACAGGAAGTTTCTAAGTAAAAAGGTTTAATAAGGAAGAATTGTTGATATCTATTTGGTCGTTAAGAAGGTTATATGAATATTTGTTTTTATTTATCTCAAGAGCTTCTAAAAGATTTAATTTCAAGGATTTAGGTTCTACATGCAAAATTTCAAAATTTGAGTCGAAAGTGTGTTGGTTTGCTAATAAATGATTTGAGTAGTTGGAATCTAAATAACTAAAATTGCCTACAAAGTTCATGAAAATAGAAACTGTTCTAATTATTTTTCTTGCGCAAAAATTGCCACAAACTAGCACACGCACATGCGCTTTGTTTATTTTGTTATAGCATGAAACTTGCATTGCACATAAATAGCATAATGTAAGGTCGCCTTAAGAACTGAAATTTGTAGCAATGTACTCCTAAAACCAATATACTAGGAAATATTTAATACCGTAACCGGTAATAGGGCTTTCATTTTATAAATTGTCAAAGTAAAGGTAGTTAAATCCTTATATAGCTTCTTCCAATGATTAGTCCTCTCCAGTCTTATAAATTTGTTTTATTTTCAGATGATATTTCCTAAAGAAAATGTAGTGCGGTTTTTATTAGAATGTGGAGCTCCAGTGAATGCTAGAAATGAACAAGGTTTTACTCCACTTCATCTCAGCGTTTTAACTTACAACTACTCATGCTGGGTAAGTCAATTAGTAGTTTTATCATTTATTTTTATTGTAGAAATGTTGATTTCAATCCAGGTTCAGTTTATAGTAAGGAAGAGCTGGCCATTAACTTCCTTGAAAATAATACGAAACTACGGGGCGTGATCGATAAAATTAGCAATACAATTTCTTCTAATAACCACAACACTCGTTTTTGATCAATAAAACTAGCAAATTTTGTAGGTTTCCCAAAAGAAAAACCAGTTACTAGATACTTTCCCTCCTAGTGTAGCAACATTTTTTCGTTAGTGTCAGATAGGGACCGGAATTTTATAAAAACTCAATTATTCTTGATAATGGTAGCTGAAACGTTACCAAAATGTTGAAATAAAAACCTAAGTAAGATTGTGGTATCATTTCCCAAATAGAATAATAATTATACCACAAGGAACTTACAAAAGATAGAATTAATAAAATTTGTTGAATAAAAACTGCTATAACAAAAAGAATATTGAATACACAACAAGGAACATACAGAAGATATAAAAACTGCTAATTATCGGTCAAACCTTGTAGCTTAAATATTTTATTTTGCACTAAAATTATAATTTTTGTTCTCGCACTCTTGTTTAAATTTCTTTCAGGTATACCGTATATCGGGTGGACCAATAAGCGGATCTCTCAGCTGTATATAGTTCATATAATTGCCTTTTTGGTGTGCGTCATTGATTGCTTATATCCTTCTAACACATTACGTTGGAAAAAATAGAAAAAAAGGGAGGTCTGTGATAAATCCTACTCAAAATATCACAATAATGAATCGTTTAAATGTATAACAAACGTTAACCCTAATATTTGACTTACAAAAATTTGATTGGTTGATGTTTAGATTACGCGCAAGCACGACCTATTAGTCGGGCGAAATTACATCGTTCAATTTACGATGCAGACGTACCTTTCGTAGCGGCAATGTCCCACTGACAGTTCTCGTCAGGTCTGTACTTTGTTGTTTACGGTCAATTGTTATTTATGAAAAGTGAATATTAATCTTATTGTTAGCATTTTATTTATTTAGATAATACAAACATATGCCTCGATATACGAAAAAAGAGCAGCATCTTATTTTGAAAGTTCTCAAGTATTTTCAGTTAGAAAAAGAAGCTTGTAAACCATTGATACCTTTAACTTCAGTGCACCAAATTAGTATTTTTTACATAACAATGAGTGAAATTAATATAAATAAGTTAATCCTATATATTTCATTGGGATTGCTTAAATATTTCATTTTTATCTATTATGTTTAAAGTTATGAACATCAAATACATAGGGTCAGTAAAAACATCAATGAGACCGGGACCGATGAGTTGCATCCCATTTGAGCAGGCCAAACTTTTGACCGCTGAATTACATCCGTCCAACCGCTGAGTTGCATCCCATTAACAAATTTAATATGGTGTCTAAAACTGGTATATAATTAAATAAAAGCGGGCATTGTTGTCATGTTTATTCTGATATCGTAATTGATACTAAATTTTATTTCCGAAACTGCGACTACTACAGTTTTGTTACAATATAGTGAATAATATATTAATATAATTTAATCAATTCCACAATTCCATTTTTCGATTGGGTTAGGGTAGGATAGTTAAGAGAACATCTTATTTTTTTTTATTAAAATATAGCGTAGGAAAGTATGATGACGATTTTCAAATCTCATACAGATATATGTTCCAATTTTTATAAAAATATTTACGATTCAAATAATATATCGGTTACATTGCTTTAAGATTTGACCAGCCTTTGACCATGATAGGTGATTATTAATGAACACTTTTGGATTACGGATGCAATTCGACGGTTGTCTTTTTTCGTTCAGGTAAAATTTTACTTTTTGGGATGCAACTTGCCGGTCGCCAATGAAACAGTGGCCTAATTTAAACAAATAAAACAATAAAATTCACTAACAATAAGAATTATAAGTGAAGAATAGCTTTTTCCATAAAACTTGAGAATTTAATAGGGTCTTATAGGGTGCAGAACACGCTGTATAATTCTTTTGCAGGACTATATTTACTAATGTAAAATTATTATGTAAATTGAATATACAATTTGTTTTATTTTGCAGTGTTCAGATATCCCAAGTATTATTAATTTCATAGTCTTTTCAATTTTGGCTGAATACGATCCTGATGATTTTATTTATGAAATTAAACGTTAGATATATATCAAAATAAGAAATAATATATCGACATACCCAAAACCCGGATATACGTTACAAACGATAACGCACACCAAGAAGGCTATAATATGAACTCTATCAGAAACTATCCATCTTATAACTTGAGAAGAAAAAATTAAAAACCGGATTTCTATAAATTTTTTCTAATAATACTGATAGTAAATAAGTAAAGAGTCTTATAATTAAGCACAAATTTGATTCAGTTCGATTTCTTCTATTTTTTCAAGTAAAAGATGGAGGAGTCTGAGAATGTTTCTATAGATAAATAATTATAACTTTGGTTTGGATCAACTTATTTTATCGAAATTAATATCATTTGAAAGAGCGTTGAAGAACCAGTCATATCTATAAAACAATTGGAAATTTGGACTTGAATGTTATTGTTTTATAATAGATGTAATTGGTCCATTATTTCCAAATTATGGATATCTATCAATAAAGACGTTACCACTCTCCCCACCCATCATTTGAAAAAATAGAGAAAACCTACCCAATCAAATTTGTGGAACATTTAGACATCTTTCTAGTGAACTTACTCAACACTTTCTAGAAAACTGGTTCTCAAATTTTTCTTCAAACAATACATCATCTAGCGGTAAAGGTAGAAACACGTTATTTTCACAGGTTTCTCTTGGCCACTTTTACTAACAAATTTTTTCCCAGAGTTATAAAATGGATAGTTTCTGATAAATATTCGAGATGACCGCTTATTGGTCAATTCGGCACATTCATATACAATTATACATTTTTTCTAAATAAAAATATAGAAATTAATCGTTTTTATTTTTAGTTGGTGAGGTTGTTGCTCGAATACGGTGCCCACATCGACCAGCCGAACGTAATCGGAAAAATTCCTTTGGACGCCATAAACGATATCAATAATCAAGTTCCGACCGATATATTCGTATTAAATTATCTAAATTTAAAATGTCTCTGTTCCAGGGTAATTTGTAAATATAAAATTCCCTATAAAGACCAAATACCGAAAACATTAGAACAGTATGTACAATTACACGAGCCCTAAACTTTTTTCCTTTCAATTATTCCGTGTTTCGATTGATAATTTATTTTTTGCAGTAACGTCATTATACTGGTCGGTACTTCGAGAAGGTTATGAAATACAATAGGCTAAGCGATAGAGCATCAAAATAGTGTGTTTTTGACAAAAATCCTAGAAGAAAACAAACTGTGTCGTCATGTAAAAGACATTCAGCTAACAAATGTTGCTCACGGAGTTTTTATATACATTTAAAACGAAAAAAACGTACTTTTTTTTAGTTTTTTGTTGATAACACGGAAGCTTATTAAGTAATCGTAATGGTGTCCAAAGTTGAATTGTAGGAAATAAAAATACAAATGCAACGCATTTTTTATCGAAATGATTGGATAATTAGAAGCGAAAAAAATTAGGAAAAACTGTAAAATTCGTCCTTTTATCAAAAATTCATGTATTCATCGTTTTTTCAAGTTATGTCTTGATACTTTGTAGAAAACAAGTCCTTTGTATATACTTTATGTGCGAGAAGAGAAGGTACCATGTAGGCCAAGCAACGGAGCATGCGAGTATAGTAATTTTTGACAAAAATCCTAGTAGAAAATGGATGATGCCATTTCGTAGTATCATTTTGATATGATTTGGACAAAAAAATGTTGTTCAGTAATTTGTTATAAATATTTAAAACGAAAAAACCTTATTTTTTTAGTTTTTTTCATATAGCGTAAAACGTACTGAAGCAATCTCAATGGTATGCATAGATAAATCGTAGATAATTAAAATACAAACAAAATGGAGGGCCGAGCGAGTCAATCGGATAATTAGGAACCAAAAAAATCAGGAAAAACCGGAAAATTTGTCACTTGCTACAAATGAACTTCTTCGTAGGCCCTTCATATGCACGAAGAGCAGACGCCAAGTGACGGTTACTTTTGTGTATCTTAATATTCAAAATGATGTGTTCTTCGATTTGTGTATAGTCTGAGCTATAGTTTCTGTTCGGAGCAGCTGACAGATGAATCACGGCGTCTCTTCTCTCTCTTTCTCTCTCTTCCTGCTGTGTCTGGCGTAACCAACTGTTTAGGACTAAGTCGAGGATCGAACCCGCGTATTCTTCGTCAGAAGTACGAAGCTGTACCAACTAATCCAATCAAACATTTATAATAAATGAAAAATGTAATCTTCTTGATCAGTATTTATTGTATATAAAAATCAGGCTTTGACAAATTGTGGGAAACGTGAAAAATTATTTTAATTTCTATAATAATGCCACCAATTAGTAGTAACCTACCTATACCTACTTGAATTTTGGTTACTAATAATAGTTATTGTTACTTTTTTGAAATAAACTATGTTGATTTACTTGATTACAGTTTCCTGTATCAATTGTCATATTAAAGCGTGTTATGAATAGACGTCAAAATAATAGTGTAAAGCGTTTTAAGCAGGACGCGCACTGAATCCGCTCGACTCGGATCGACACGGCACAGCATTGCCGAACGTTTTGCCTTGTTCTTATTTCAATATATCACCGCGCACTCATTCGGATCGGCACGGCAGTGTCCGTTCTACTCGACTTGACTACAGCGGAGATTCCTTGGGATGGCAACTTCTGCCGAACCGAACGTCCAGTTGATTATTTTCAATCCAATAGTGGTGTCAATACTCTATTTATTATGGAGGAAAACTAATTTCTAGCATAGACAACATGTTAATAGTCGATTCAGTGCGCGGGTAATAGTTATGTCGATTCCATCCGTTCCGTGTCGATCCGAGTCGAACGGATTCAGTGCGCGTCCTGCTTTAATAGTTTTACACTATTATTTTGACGTCTAAACTATGTTGACTTTAATTGTAACATTGTCTACTAATATCTCGGATGTTGATTAAATATTATTTGGTGAAATTATCACGTGGTCGTAGGAAAATACCTGCAATTTACTATTTCAAAACCGCTTTCAAATTCAAAATCGGACTACCTTTAACGCATCCAAACCTACTGCAAAATATTTCATTAAAAAATATACAATTGTATAAAAGTAATTGTCCCACGTTGGAGTGCATACAAAGGACTTGTTTTCTACTAAGAGACGGTTTCATAATAATTTTTAAAGGAGAGTTTAAACCGAAAAGCATCCTTTAAGTTATAATTGGGTTTCATAATAGCCAAAACAATGTAAAGTCTACTTTATAACGGTACCTAACCTCAAACAACATGCAACAAAACAAATTTACTTGTCACAATCTAAATAAAATTATATCGAAATGAATCTATTTTCGGACTCAAGTAACTTTTCTGATCATGAAATAAGAAGACGGCCTAAAATATATATAGCACATAATCTATATTTTGAAAAGTAAGACAAAACGTATTTTTTCGAATGATTTCGGTTAACAAAGCCGACAGTATTTTACAAAAAATAGGACATAAATAGGAGTGGAGCCATACAGCCGAAGGAGCAATTACTGTTGACCATAAGATTCTATGCATTTCATAATGCCTTTATTTCCACTAATTCAAACAACCTAAGTTCTCAGTGATAAAAATTGAGTCTTTTTCCTTATCACCACTTGTTCACGCGACATTTTACATATAAGTGCCTTCAAAACTCCAAACCAAATTAGTTTATGTCACTCTGACATTTAACACGTCTGGTAAAAATGAGAGCAAAAAAAAATCCCCAAGTTTCAGGAAGACCATAAAAAAACACATAACATTGAGTTCATTACAATTACTTTATAAGATTTCGTTTTAAATGTTCGTAACAATTTCGTGAACATTTACGAATCGTAATTACGTATATCAGGTTCATACGCGTAATGTCTTTCAAATGATGGCACAGTCCGTTTTCTAGTAGTATTTTTGTCACAAAAATTTACCTACTAGTCCAGGAATATTAGGGGTTTCACCTCGGAATGAGAGATAGTCAGCTATAAACTTGTATAAACCTTTATTTTGACACCTTAAAACTTGTATACTTATCGTAGGGCGTCCGCGACTACAGATATTCAAAGGTCAAAGTTTAAAAAAACCGATTTTTTACACATTTATTGCAAATGTCTCGTTTCCTATGGGTTTTGTGCTATTTATATTTATCATAAATATTGTAGAGGATTACTTAAATCCTCTACAAATTTTGTTTAAACATTTTTTTATATCTTGAACCATTTTCGAGATAGAGGGCAGATCGCGCGCAGTGTTTAATTATTTAGAGTATCATTCGAGGTCAACCTGTAGTCCCGATTAAAAACACGCCGTATATGGTTTATAAATTATTGATAAATATATAATTTTGAATAATTTGCATATTTTATTAACAATTGCGTTATAATTAATAGTTTTTTCTCAATAATTCAGTATCTATTCATTTCATAACACTTATTTACTCGTGTAATTATGAAGTTATAATAGAAATACTTTAATTATTTCTTAATTCTAATCTTATTTATACTAATTACTTCCTAACTAAATAAAAAGGAAATAATTAAAAAATTTAATAATAATAAGAACTACAGCTTTTAATTTCAATTTTCTTTTTCTTCATCATCGTCTTCCAGTCGTTGTAAAATTTTAAATTTCTCCATGTTCTCTTCATCAACGACATTTGTCTCCAGCTCTTCCAGGATTTCGGGATCAAAAGTACCGTCTTTATTGATATCACTCTGATATGGTGAAGTATAAGACAAGCTTGCCCATTACACTAGCCGCAAGCGGAAGAGCACTGCATCCCTACTCGAAAATGGTTCAAGATATAAAAAAATTTTCAAACAAAAGTTGTAGAGAATTTAATCCTCTACAATATCAATAATGTATACAAATAGCATACAACCTATAGGAAACGAGATATTTGCAATAAATGTGTAAAAAAAAAATTTTTTTTAACCTTTGACCTTGGAATATCTGCAGTCGCGGACAATCTACGATAACTGATAAGTAGGTTTTGAGATACGTTTGAAGGTGTCAAAATAAATGTTTTTACAAGTTTACAGCTGACTATGCTTGGCTTACAAAAAGATTCGAAACTGTTTTCAATTTTGAATACTGAACAATGAAATTTTTCAGATACAGAAAATAACTTATTGCTATACAAAATTGAGTTTTTTTTAGAAATAGATAAAGTGCATTATGCGTACCAAACACCAAAAGAATAAACAGGGGGACTCGGAAGTTAAAAACCTCGAAACAATTCATTCAAACACCCTATATATTTGTTTGATAATTTTATAATTTCGAATAATTTACGTGACGAATGAAAAAATCTATGTACGCAGGATGGTATATACTCGGTGGCGTAGCTTGCCATAAATAGGCTCTACATCAAAATTTGTCGATAAGCCTTTCTATTCGGCTACCGTGAAACAGGGGATTTCATAAAAGAAATAACTTTTTCCAAATAAAATAAATATATGTTTATTTTGAAAAGCTGTTTGGAAACTAATTCATTCAATCATCCTTAGCTGAAGACGATTTTAGTTTTTCGGGAATTCCTGGTTCTATACATAACAAAATTTTACGAATTTTTGCGTTCATGGGTGGGGGTCCTTGTAGCGATGGGGACGTATATCATTAATACGGCTGATACGGCGGTAGCTACGCCCCTGTATATACTTCTTTAGTATTAAAAACAGTTTTTGCTACTGGGGCAACTTGAAACTTTTCAAATTTTTTCGTAGCACAGTTCGATTCCATGTCATTTAATTCATCTTTTCCTATGTTACGATCAGAATTTCAGTTTCTATCAGTTTTAATGACGATGAAATGAATGTATAAAATTTAATTTAAAATTAGTCCCACTTTTGGTAATAACAGGTGCTTCTATACAATTCAAGGTCGTTGAATTTAGTTATCGCAAAAATTGTGAAAAACTAACTTTAATTTTGTTCAATCTGATGATACCGAAATTGGCATTCTTTTAAAATCAAATTGACATATATATGATGCTTCAAAATTGAGAAATATTTCAATGAAAATATGATTTTTTTAACCAGTAGAAAACAAAAAAGGATTCGGTGCATTTAAATATACTACGCCTAGTTAATTTTAGATCAATTATATTATACACAGGATGTGTCAGCACGTTTCTTTTGGAGTATACAGTTCACATTCAATGACGTATTTTTAAAGACACGCTGAAACGGTTGAAAACAATTTTTCTCTCGAATTTAGACTCCCAATTAAAACTGGTTGTTGGGTTGATTTGATGGAACCTAAATTATCTCTTCCCCCCCATATCTTCTTCCACAACATTGTTTCAATCTCCACGATATTTTAAGTTCAGGAAATATTATTTATTTTATACAACGTCTTCCATTAATTTTCTACGTATTTGTTAAGAAATTAAATCATGAAAAATGTCCATTGAAACTTAATTCTCAATTTGTGGATTTGATTTATAGCCCCAAACTTACTAATTAATATTGGTACACTCTGTATATAAGCGATGCATATTTTCGTTTGACCTCCTTGTGTTTCCAGTATTAGTGATAATAATCCTCGAACGTTTGCTTTGTATTATATTATATAGTAACATTGTTTTCGAATTAAATTAAGTTTACAAGGTTTGTTAAAAAAAGTGACTTCATTTTTCTTGAAAAATATTTATTTATGTATATATCATTAATTTTGTCCCCTTCAAAATAATCCATATCAGACTTGTGCCTACGCTTTTTCCAATCCTCGAAGCACATCCGATATGCGGTTCTTGATCATTGAGCTCTTCCAGAGAAAAAAACTGAGCAAAACGATTTGACCGAGGATTTTTCGAAGCTGACTCTTTTGGTCACTTCCATTGGCATAATTGGGCCTTGCTTGATACGAATGCTCAGCGAATCTGGTTCATCGTCGTTGACGCAATTTAATAGATTCTCAGCGATGCTCGGCCTTCTATCACAAGGTTGTACCACTTCTAAACATTTTTTCTGTTTTCTGCTTAAAATAGACACCAAACGCCACGTACATTTCAAGTGCGCTGGAACTATTATTTAATTCGAATAGCAAAAAGACCCCAAGCAATACGAAAACCGTTATATATGTCTAAAACAAATTTAGATTACAAAACGGTTAATAATAGGTTCGTTCCAAAGACTAGTAATTTGCAGTAACATTACTAATACACATGCGTAGTTGAAAAAACAAGTTCCAACCACCTGAAATTACTGAAAGTACTCTAGATTACTATCCATCAGTTTCTATTTTCATGAAATTTGTAGGCACCTCGAATCGTGTTTATATAGAAAAACAAAATGGGGAAAAGTAAGTTATCTTGTTTTATCTGATATAAAATAGATGTAATAATTAATTTTTATTTTAGCAAACATGTTTGGAGTAGTAATTTTATTATATGAAAGCAAGCCCTGTCTTTACGACGTGAGATCAAAATAGAAATACAAAAAATAAGGCACATGAAATATGAGCTAGTCTCTCAGAAATGTACTCCTGAAAGTATTAATAAATACCAGAAAATTGTGAAAAAATTTATCTTCATAATTATTTAACATCACCTAAAAATATTTTTAAGTTTGCCACACTGAATTGCATTATACAAAATAAACCAAATTATCTCGAAAATAGCTTAGTGTAAAACGAAGCCATAAATTACTTCAAAATAGCGTGGCTTTAAAATTGCACCTAAATAGCATAATGTAAGGTCGCCTTAATGCTCTTCAAATATATATAATTCAGCAAATATTCAACCATACTACCGACTTTCGGCTTCGGAAAATCTATAATAATTATCTTATATTTATGTTTTCAACAACTTATCCGTTATCTTAATCCTACAGTGCATGGTTTTTTTAAATGTTGTAAAAAATATAAAATACTTAATTTCATGTGTAGATCAAAAAAAAAAAAATTTCTTGAGGTTATATTACAGACATAATTCGGTACACCTAGTGTATCTCTACACTAGTTCAAAATACGTTCCAACCGTTTGGTAAAAAATTAATAACTTTACTAATTTCTCTCACGCATATGCGCATTAAACAGTGTTCACGTTTACTGGTTACGTACGATAACAGAATTGTTGGTTGGAACGAACCTAATGTTAACATATTTTATGTACCAAAATAACAAAAAGAAAGCGAAAATTTAATGGATGTATCCGCAAAATTTGATAAGTCACTTTTTTAAACATACCTCAAACATATATATTGTATATTTTTGTATAAATTTATAGCGAGTTAGAAGAGATGAATATACTCATATCACGTCGGTGTGAAATAAACGTAGAAACAAGAATTGTATGATATTTTAATGTTGATAATAAAGAAATGTTACATGTTAGTTTTATTTCCTTGATTGTTTCGACCTATATATATTATACAGTACGTTTCTCATAAACTGGTACTCTAGGCATATATTTTGGACACCCCCTCACTAATAAATATTCTTTCTCGTGATAGGTAACATTTAAATCCTAACGAGAGTGAAAAAAATATACTTATGTAAATAACTGAATTTTTAATGTATTTAGTTAGTTTTATTGTTGCGATTTTCTTTTAACGTTTTACTTAACATTACATTTAGAACATGTCTATTAATAAGAGCGATAAACAATCTCGAACGTTTCGATTGTCAATCGACCTAATTCATACATTTGGTTGAATAATTAATAAAGAGTTTTAGTTGGTTTGTTTATCATTTCGATTAAATTGTCCTGTATATCGTTTTACATATTGATTTTTGGAAGAATCCCTCGAAGAAAATGTTGGTTTAAGCATAATTGCAAATCACCAAAAACTCTTTGATAATAATTTTCAATCGGCGAAAACTTTTTATCTTTATTAATATGATATAATTTACTACAATATCAATTCAGCTAAAACACAGCAAATCGTGTACGGATTTGTTAGGTTGAATAAAACTTATACCAGATGAAATAATTTTTCTTACTTTCAAACCACCCTGTAAGGCATCCGATTATGATTAAGATTAATATAAGGCTTAAGTGTTTGTAAGAGCCACTATACTAGGACATTTGCAGATCTATTGTGTGCCCTCATACTTGACTTATTTTCCTTATAATCGCAAACCTTAGCCTATGCAGATCTTCTCAGTTGCACAGTATGTTTGCTCAGGTCTTTTCATCTTCTTGGTATATGATTGTGTCTGCCATTCACAGTGTTCATGTATATGTTGAGTCTGCCGTGCGCTGTCAACCAGGCTGTTCACGCATTCTGGCTTAGTAGGTACTCCTTGAATTTTCTCGATGGTTCTTTGATTCACTTTTTGGAGCTATTCGTTTTTTGTAGCTATTTACCTTCAGCTACATTTTGGATCAATAGGAGCACTGTTGGAGGGTAGACATTCATATCAACCTCAACATCGGGTCAAGCCACTTATCACTTTTCCCTCCTTCGAATGGACTAGTTAAGCAGGTTCAGTAGCGGATTGTTGGAGTCGTAGACATCAATCAAGACAATGTTATAACTTTCGATTTTATTATAACATAACAAAAACTCGTGTTGACGAGTAGGTATATAAACGTAGAACAAAATAACTATTTAACATAAAACGAAGGACCACCGGCTTCAAATACCGGAAATAGTTTTAATTGAAAATTTTAATTTTGACAGTTTGGTCATTCACTGAGAAATTGAATAAATTATTTATACTGAATTGAAATTTGGACTTACTAATGCCATAGAATGGAAAAACATCACTTTAACTGTATTTTTTATCAATTTATAGTTTAAAAGACACCTTTAGCATGTTTTCTCGTGCTAAAGTGGAGAGGTGACACTTTTTTTAATTAAAGGCGACTGAGAGTGACAGTTCTCTCTCTTTGACGTTTTCACCTGAATGGAAACACGTATAGCGCAAATATCACTAACTGTTAAATGAAATTGAACAAGCACATTATGCTCCTTTTTGGCATGAAATTCTAATTATGCAGTCCCAGCTCGCGGTAGCGGAGTGTCCCAAAGATGTTTAATTGGATTAAGATCGGACCAACTAGCCGGCTAAATCAACTATTCAACACTATTTTCAGTAAAAAGAAAACATCAGTCGATATATTGATACAGACTTATGGTTTCAATTTCAACGAATGTAATAGCTCTTCATTTATCGAGATACACAATAAAACAACACTGATCTGCGTTTTGGATACATTTTATATTGAAAAAAGTTGTTACAAACATATTTTTGACATTGTTTAAAAAAGGATTTCTCCAGGAACTCTGTTTTCATTTATACTATTCTGCTAGAGCTAGTTCACTCTAACAATTAAATAATTCTCTAATGAGATATTGTAAATAAACTGATGGTGAGCGTGGTAATAACACAAATCCAATGATATTCTAGTTGTAAACCTTTAGAAGTTGCTCTTTGATTAAAGCTATCGACGATGTGTATCTTCCATCCCATATTAGCCTGTGTAAACGAATTGTAGTACACGATATCAGGCCAGGATGTATTTGGAGTGAATTCGAGTACACCGGGATCACCTTTTTCGCAGTAATAAGTTAGAGATCGGTTGAATTTTTTATAAGAATCGAAATCGTCGTCCAGTCTTCGGTCTTGATTAGTCTTATGCTTCGACAGACAGAGGGTACCAGCTGGAATAGACAAAAACATTATTTTGACATTCAGTAAGGCAGTAACCCAGAATTATTTTACTTACATGTTGTCGGTCTCGGTCTTCCTCTTCTAGAATATTCTACCCCGACTAATACTCTGATTTTTGATTGGGCTTCGTCAGTGAGTCTGTCAAAACCGCCATGGGGTTCATCGGTAATTATGAGAGGGTGATAATATTCTGGACTGTGGGGGTTGTTGCCACCGTGTACTTTGAAAGCATAAGAAAGTCCACGTCTTAACCATATTTCTGGAGCTAGAAGTCCGTTTATGTACCAAGCTAGAGCTGTTGATGAGTGACCTGAAATGAATTTATTTTCTTTTATATCCGTGTGTAGCAAGATCCGCTTTTCATTAAACCAACGTGGCAACTGTGATTTTTGGGTGACCCACCCTTTGAACTGTCAGTTGGAATAGTGTACTAGTTAGTTCTAAAGAGTGAAGATGTCAAAACTCTTTTTCATTTACGGGCTTTTCTCATTCCCGCTTTTTATTGTTACTCACCTTTATTTTATATTTTCATAACTATTTTGTATTGGTAAGTTTTTGTGAGTAAATAAATCGATATTATACGGAATAGTTTCCTAAAACCCAACTCTCCGCGATATTTATATTGTCAACCTGTTACATCTGTAAATAAAATGAGAAATATTATCTACCTGTGATGGTTTGGTATCCTTTTTTACCCCCGGATGGTCCAATGTATGAATTGAAAATCCTGATTGTTTTATCAAATATTTGGCCCTTTTTCCACGGTTCCTGCGGTTCTGACTTGGATCTGGTGAATGCGAAGCAATTATTTTGAGGTTCTTTTGGTGTTACTTCAATTTTAATGTCAGTCTTTGAATAGAGGTCGTGGAAAGCAGGTTCTTTCATTTCGTCTAGTTTTCCTATTCCCCAAACTACGTAAATCGACCCCTCTGCGGGAAATTCCTTATCACCCGCATCAGCTAAAATATGAAACATCCTCAATAAAATTCGGTGTAAGTTTAAATGATTTTTAAAACAAATATACTTACGCGATATTAAAAGTCTTCTATAAGTTACTATGTTTATTCCATTTTCCCTCACAGCCGTATTCATTTGGTTACTGTCTTGACCTCCTACCATTTCGTCCTTACACACTCCTTTATACTGACCCAAAACTTTGACACACTGTAAAATAGTAAGTTTTTAAAATGCAAAGAAATGTTTTCCGAGGAAGCTACTACTCATCGGAGTAAATCCTCGAAGGCACTAAAGTACACATCAACAGAAAAAATTGGAGTAAGCTTCAATAAAATCAGCACAGATCACCCATTTCTAATACCTTTCGATTCTGAACTGAATATTTTGAGGTTATCTACGTGCAAATGTGCAATGTAAATTTCAGTAGTGTGTTTTGTCATGTTGAATATAATAACAGATGTCGAAAGGAATAATTATAAATATTCAACACTCTATGAATTTTTCAACGGCCACTGTTTTTGAAAAATATTATTTTTCAAAAAAAATTCATAGAGTGTTGAGCATTTATAATTATTCCTTTCGACAACTGTTGATACATTCACTCTATTAAATACGACAATATTACAGGAAACTGTAATAAGATTTATTGAATATAATATATTACAATACAAGTACGGTAGGTACGTTTTTACCGCATGTGCGTGATGTTTAACAAAATTAACAAGCCGAAGGCGAATTTGGTAAATCACGCAAATGCGGTTGACACCTCTACCGTATAACTGTGTTACTAATGAAAAAGCTTGTATACATAGGTTATACCGAACTCATGTCAGGAATAGTTCTACCAAGTATAAGGAAAGTATAACTGTTCCACAAATAAACTCGGATTAACATCGGTATAACTATTCTCCTTTTATTCCAAAATAATAGTTTGGCAATAATGTCGTAGCCGCTCACACAAGTAGATAAAACACCATAAATTTCAAGAAAAGTTGCCATATTCGTGACGTTCTATGCGATTGACAAATGCATTTACGTGCAAAAAAAGAAGAACGAATTTGTTTATCTACATTCGTGTCATTTGTATTAGCAGTCACGCGGAGTAGTGAATTATTTTAAAAAATCGTTTCCCGTCTATTTTCCATATTAATTATATTTCAACAGCCTCTACAGCTCTCAAAAACATTTTTCTCACGTGTTGAACATTCCGTATTAGAAAAAAACGTATTTTTCTTTTAGGTTATAACCCAGTTAAACAAGGGTAGGGGTCGGTATAACTTTTGGGTCACTACTTATACTGAGTATAACGTCATATTCTCAAGTTATTCCGAGTTTATTGGTAGTCATTTTTCTTATTCTTGATTTAATCTCAGTATAATATTTTATAACAGGTTTATTTGTAAGACCGATCATGTTTAATAGTTTCTTTAAAAAAAACTTGTTTTCATAGTATGTAATTACTTACAGCACTAGTGCGATAAGGTGATAGGTACTTACTGCACACTTGTAGATAAAATAATTTACTTACTGGAGTTAAAGCAGTTATGTTGTAATCAGTGGCAAAACCTCTGTATCCATCGATATAGGCAACAGCTACGTCAGCCCCAATCATCTGACTCTTATCCGGAGAGCCTGATATACCAAATGACATATATTCATTCTCTTGCACTTGCCCTGCTAACTGAATGGTTACCTGAGGGCCGAAAACTTCCCAAGATACCTGTAGATCCTTATGTAGTTGAAGGCAGTTTGGTAGATCGTTTTTGTGAGGCTGTAAATATATTTTCATGATTTCTTTGCTGTGAAAACGATAATAAGGCACTTACTATTATTTTTATTAATGATGGTGGTACGTTAAGCGCTTCTGGTATAATAATAGACGCTAAATTTTGGTTCGCTTCATGGTCGAACATACTAAACCAATCAATGTCAAATATTGTTTTATCCCCCGGTAGCTCCAAGACGATCGTTAAATTTTTATAAGCCCTCAAAGGATCTAAACTGAAAAAATGTGACAATTTTAGGTAAGCTAACCGGTGAAAATAATTATTGTACTTACTATCCGTATTCATCTGGAACTTTAAATCCCTTGGAGACTGGTTGGGCTCCAACTCCTACCCAAAAGAACGCTTTTTCTGCCTTTCCGTCATAAGAAAATTGATTCAGTCTTATCCTTTTAGCATCTAAAATCTCCACCGATCCTGTTGTTATGCCATTAACTTTCCCAATTAATGATGCCACTCGTTGAACTGTCGGAGGTTCAAATCCCTCGGGAATGTAAATATCACCAAACGTATTTTGACTCCAGATATCGTAAATTGCGAACCATTTAATATCAGTTATTTTTTTCTGGTCCGGAAGGACTAACGTGAAATCTTTGTTGAAGAAGCGTTCTAGTACGTTTGTTCTGAAACAAGAAACATAGTTGATTTAAAAAGCAGGACTAATAGTTTAGGAATCAACTTAAGAAAAATTAAAGAGGCTACAATTAATTTTTGGAAAATAAAGGAAACACTTACTTTCCGTTAAAATCAGGAACAATGAATCCTTGAGGACCCGGTCTGTTGGCTGCACCTGCCCAGAAAAATGTGTCTGCCCCATTACCATCATAGCTAAAGGAAGTCAATAACAAAGTCCAGTCATTCACAGCGTAAACATCTCCTGATACTTGATGATGATAAGAATTCAATTTACCTAAATATTTTCCTTTGTAGGGACCATCTTCATCTTGACAGTATCCTAAAAGTACATTTTATTAACAATTATATTTTTGTACAGAATTTAAATAATATTTAAATAACCACATTTCATAATTGTTCACGAGAAATTGTCTATAGTGGCAATTGACAACTGAAAGATGTATAGCTTGGCGCCAGATTTTTACAAACACAAAAATATTTGTAGTAAAGAGGTTAACATCAAATCAAATCAAAAGGAATGAGTGAACCATAGATTATAAAAAAAAGAGTGAACTAATAAATTGAGTTCAAAAGATTGACTAACCAAAAATACAAGGAACAAGTGAGTATAATTTGTAGCAGAAGTTCCTAATTTGCATGAACCGGCTATCATATTTATAAAATTTAGTTGGCAAACAAGAATAAATTTTCATTAAACTATTTGATTTACAGAATACAATATGCCAAACAGTCCTCTAAAATTACAGCAGTCCATTTTATTTCAAGATTTATCGGCGATGGATAACAATAAAAAAATACTGACAATTAATAGTCAAGCAGAAAGGCATTCTTTAGAAGTAAGCAGTAAAATACAACCTATGGCATTAGAAAATGGGAATTTAATAGGTTCAAATATTGATTTAAAAGATAGTTTTGGATCACCTGATGGTTTACAGGAATCTGAATCGTCAAAAATAAATTTAAAAAGTGAGAGTGATAACCTCGGTGATAACCCTATATCCTCAATTACTTCAGAAATCAGTGAAAAACAGCAGTTAAAATCTCAAACATTTACTTTGAAATTAGAGCATGCTTCAAATGGAAATTCAGTACAAACTGAAGAGCTAGATTTTTCAGATTCAGAATCAGAAAGTGAACCAGAAAAGGTAAAACCCAATAGTTATATTAAAATTAAAACTTCTGCACTATTTAACAAAACAAAGAGGCCAAGACCTGTTTTTAACATACCTGTAAAAAGTAAAACCTCCTATGCAAATAAAAACAAATCCAAATCATCGGGAAGTGATTCAGATTCAGAATTGAGTGAAAGCTTTTCAAAAACATCTAGTAGAAGTAGCTTTTCTAATTCTCCTATATGTGAAGCTTTGGAATTGAGACAAAGAAATATTAATGAACGAGATGCTTTTTTAAAATCACTCCTTATTGATCCAGAGTTTGCTGAAGCTGTAGAAAATATTGGTATATTTAAACAAAAACAAGAAAAACCATCTTCAACTTTGAATTCTAGAAAGAAGAGAAGACACTCAGATCAAAGTTTTAGGTTCACAGGATATATACGATTAGAACCAAGAAAGTCCTTGAGACTGCAAGACAAAGAACCAATATTTAAATATGATGATCTAGTAGATGAGATTGGGTGTTCATATAGTAGAAGACGAAAAAGGTATAATTTTCTTTATTATGAATATGTCAATAAGTATAAAGACTTTTCTTATTTATTTTCAGAACTAATTCATCCGATGATGATTGTGAGTATAAAGATCTTGAAAAAGTTGTTCATAGACCAAGAAAAAGAACTAATCATCAAGCAAGAGCTATAGAAAAAATAACATTTTTGAATGTAGATGATGTAACTGAAAACATGATCAAAGGAATAGCTTGGAAAGTATCTGACAAAGAATATTCAACAGCTGGGAGCAGTTGCCATCAGTGCAGGCAAAAAACCTTGGATACAAAGACTTTCTGCAGAGACAAGTACTGTATTGGTGTTCGGGGACAATTCTGTGGAGTGTGTTTGGAAAATCGGTGAATTTAATTTTAAATATTGATTGATTTTAATGATATAACTTTTTTCATTTAAATCTTTAGATATGGTGAAAATGCTGCTATAGCATTGAAAGATCCAGATTGGCGTTGTCCTGTTTGCCGTGATATTTGCAACTGTTCTTTTTGTCGTAGCAAAGCTGGGAAAAGACCAACAGGTATTTTGGCACCTATGGCTCAACGAATTGGACACAAATCTGTTAAAGATTTTTTGGATAGCTTACGAGGTGAAGGTAATGATATAATTCTCATACATTTAACTGAATCTATCTCTCTATCTATCTAGTAGTATCATTTTCAGCTGTTGAGTTGGTCCAAAATCAATTGCAGAAGCTTAAACACTTGCTCCATTGATTTGCATAGGAAAAAATAGACTAGGACTTTTGCAATTTATTTTGGATAAACTTTACATTTAAAGTTATTCAAAGTGTCCTTATCCAGTATCGAAAAGTGATTTGAATATGACTTTAAATTTGCATGTTAAAAAATTAAATTTTTCTTTCCCTCCATCATATCTTTTGTTTAATACTATTTGTTTTTAAATAACCTAAAATATCTTTCATTTCCTGTTGTGACCTAACATCGAAGATAGTTGAAGATTCTTACATTTTTATTTTTAGGTGATTACACTGATGAGGCAAAGAATCCCAGTAAATTTTTAGGGTTTTCTGATGATTTGAAATATGCTCAGATGGGTGGAGACATTAAACATTTCTTTGGATCATCAACCGATTTGATAGAATTCAAAAATGTTATTACAATACTTGAAAAAAAATTATTCTTGCATTGAATCAGAACAATTTTTATCTATTTTAAATTTTTGATAGCAGTTTAGGATGATAAAAGGACAGTAAAATTCTTTAAGTATTTTATACGATGATGTGGAGGTCTCTGTCTATGTTTTTTTTTCACTTTTTGTTCACTGAACTAAATAAGGTTTTATCTATAATGTCCATATTGTTTATTCATTTTATTGGGAAGTTATTTTGGCAACTCTTCAAAGGAAGTCAGTGGAAGCAAACCTTTTTGTAACCTGCTCATTACATATGTTTTGAGACACTCTATAATTATGTTTTTCAATTACAAAATAAAGTTGAAGTTTCAAAAAAACTGCCTATTTATCATTCTAATATGTGGACATTTTTTGATAATGAAAAAGTATTACCTAATTAAATTTTAAGTTTTATGTGTGGTATTTTTTATATACATATTTTGATAATAAATGAATATTTAATTGAATTGTTATTTAGATTCATCCAATGCTTTGAGATGATTTTATGAATAATATTAGTCATCTCTGATTAAAAAACATTGTTTCGAAATTTCGGAATGAGTTTTATCTTAACAAAGTCTACAAATTATTTTTCAATTAAACATTAAATTTCCCTTATTTCTCTTCAAAAAATCTAATTTACAGACGTGGACATCTATTAAGGTACGCAACCACAAATTTATATTTTAAAGATAATCATCATTAACAAAACCGGACGTTTCAAAAAGTACCGTACTTACCATGAATAACAAACAAAAACACCGAAAACACTTTTAACACACTGTTCATCTTAAATCCAATATTCTCATTTTTGTAAATTGTTTTTTATTTCTGATCACAGATCGTATCTGGTATGTAGTTCAACATTTGTTGCACCTTCACTTAAGACAAGAACTTTCTAAATGAGTCTTTGTAGTTTCTACTTAATCCAAGGTTGAATAACTTTCAGCGTTTAGTTCAAGAGATTGTCGGCTGTTATTAGTATTGCTGGCAGCCCAAGTCGTACCTCGGGTACTACATATAAAAGGGGTCGGTGGCACCGTATTAAAAAAATGCAGAGTCGAGAGTAATTCCGATTATTACCACGACAATTGACTTTGTGGGAGGGACACATACTAATATTCAATTTTATTAAGTAGTTTTATTTTTTTTTCGAAGGTATACGGATGATAATGGTATAATAGTTGAATCTAAATGGGAGTTTTTTTAGTATTTTTCGTGCAAATAATTAATTTTTCAATCGAAGAGTGACCGTAAAAATTACAAAAATTTATGTTCGCTAGTTTACGACGGGTAAACAAATATTAATACAAACATAATTTCTAAATAACATTTTTTTGATGTTTTAATATTTTTTTAAACAGCTAATCAGAGACTTATTTTTTCAATAGGTTCCTACGATTATATAGGACATGTCCACCAACTGATATTTGACAGTAGCCACGAGGAGAAACAATGATTTGGTTAGATTTGTAATTTACTTGTTTTATATTGATTTGATGATACCTTTAATTATAAACAGTCATATATAGGTTTTAAAATACCTAAGCAATTAAAACAACGTCGAAGCTAGCACTTAATCAAAATAAACAAACTATTAAAAAACACATGTTTCGCAAATAACGCTTATTTATCATCATATTCATCAGTCACGTGGAGTTGCCCTATTAGAGTTAATGAGATGGTTATGGTTAATTGACATACAGTACAAGAAACAGCACATTCGCCTGGCTCAAGATGCGATTTGGAGTTTCCTTCTGGTTTCCTTCTCCAGATCTTCTGGACACAGCAGATATTTTAGGTCTCATCAGTGAATGTCACCCCAATGTGCGGGAAATGGATACCTTACTGCCTCGCGCAGCAAGACGAACATTGCCGCGATGGAACAGGGTTCGATGAAGTGCCAATTTTTGTCGCGCATCAAAGAAAATTCAGTGACGTTGTCGCGAAATGTAGACGGGTACGAGTTTGTTCTTGAGCTACTAGGCAGTCGACGTTCGAGGTCAAATAAAATGTTTGATGGATAATGAAAACTGTCGTACCTACTTTAATTAAGTTGTATGGTTCTAAAGAGTCATTATGAAATTAAAAAAACGCCAATAATAACCATAATAAAAATTTGAGAGAAGATGCCTGGCCAGCAATAAGCAAAGAAGTGAATATATTAAAATGCTGTCAATCAAAATAAAGGAAGCAGTCGCAGTGACGAGTCCAGTTTTTATTTTTGGTAAGCGTAGCCCGAGTTGTGTTTCGAGCTCAAACTCAACTGTGGCCCGCGCGAACTGTTTTTCGGTCAGATAGAGCAATGGATACGCGGCTTGAGACGCACAAGTGCATTATGAATCTTAGTTCGGCTAGATCAAGAGAAGTGTCTGATATATTGGAACTGTATAAACGTGTCTCTGTACATGAACCCAAAAGGAAGAGACAGGTGGCGATGGTAGCGCTGCAATAGGATGTTCAACTTCAAATTTTCACCCCATGTTTTATTAGGTAGTATTAATAAGTGATAAATGCGATATTAAAAAATAAAAGTATTTTAAATTTAGATTTACAGAAAAAAATGCAAACAAAAATTTACTAAAATTATGCAACTTATAATGCAGATACGTCACTAATTTAAATATGAAGTTGTCGAAAGACTTCTTTTGCTGTTCCATGTTTCAGCTTCTTCTTCTTTCTCCTTCATTGGGATATTTGAGTTTGTTCGGGACTAAAATGTTGACATCTGACATCTATCATGAATAAATATAGATAGATAAATTTATTGCATTATAAAGAATATACAATTCTTATTAGAAGAAGTTCGGTCTTTACATACCAAAATGCTAAAATGAAACAACAATAATAGTACAGTAGGAAAAAACTACACATACTCAATTAAACAAGAAAAAAAAGTGGAAACAATAAATATCTCATTCTTCTAGTACAAAGACCCTTAGCTTCAAAATATTGAGAAGATAATTCACAACTTTATTTAATTTAATGAAGTCACTGGTGTTAAGAATACGTATTAGTTCGTCAAACGTCTTCAATTCTGAGAACATGCAATCTCTTCTAAGTTCATTATATATTGGACATTCTATAAATAGGTGCATTAATGTTTCAGTCTCATACGTGGAGCAGACGACACCACATGTCGGTGGATGAATAACATGCTTTTCAACAGAACTGCAACAACAACCTTAATTGGAGACTCCATGGAGGTGCGGATAATGAAGGGATGCCCACAGGGAGGAGTTCTATCCCCTTTGCTGTGGGACCTATAGTTATAGACGATCTCCTGGTGGAACTGAACAGGAAAGGGATATACACCCAGGGGTATGCAGATGATCTGACAATACTTGTACTGGGGAAATACCCTAATGTTATATCAGGGCTGATGCAACAGGCTCTGGGAATGGTGGAGATATGGTGTAGGAGGGAATGCCTAAGGGCGAACCCTTCATAAACTGCGCTCATTCCCTTCACTAGAAAAAGGAAGCTTGAGGGACTGAAACTGCCAAGCCTCCTTAACGTGCAGCTGTGTCTAAGTCAGGAGGTAAAGTATCTGAGTTTAATTCTGGATGCAAAACTAACCTGGAACTCACACCTTCATGATAAAACCAATAAAAGGAAAATGGCCCTAATGGCTGCCAAACGGGCGATAGGGAACACATGGGGACTAAATCCACGGATCGTACACTGGCTGTACACAACGGTGGTGAGACCCATGGTCACCTATGGGGCCTTAGTTTGGTGGCAAAAAACAGATCAGAAGAAAGCTGAATTGGAGCTATCAAAACTCCAGAGGCTTGCCTGTCTGTGCATAACGGGTTCCATGAGAAACAGCCCGACTGCGGCAATGGAAGCAATTCTCAATCTTCCACCTCTTGCTCTGCATGTTAAGGCGGAAGCGAGGATGGCTGCATACAGACTGGAATGCAATGGGAACTGGCATAAAAAAACCAACACCCATAGTAATTTCAGAATCACAGAAGTTATCACAAACTCACTCCTTACAATGAGAAATGACAACATATGTTGGCAAGAAGTAACGACACCCAACCATACCAAGTCCAGCTAAACTGGGATGGGCTGGAAGCATGCATTCAGGAAGGAACGTTGGTGTGGTACACTGACGGATCTAAGATTGACATTGGAACAGGTGCTGGAGTCCATGGTGCTAGACCCAGGTGCAATATCCACGCACCGTTGGGGAATCTTGCTTGTGTATTCCAGGCAGAAATCTACGCTATCGATATGTGTTTGCAACTGAATATTGAAAGGGGGTACAGAGGTCAAAAGATCCTAATTCTCTTTGATAGTCAGGCAGCATTAAAATCTTTAGTATGTCCTCAGATCAGATCAAGACTGGTCTGGGACTGTCTACAGAAACTTAAAAACCTGGCTAACCATAATAGAGCTACTCTTAAGTGGGTCCCGGGCATAAGGGCATTGTAGGAAACGAAAAGGCAGACATCCTAGCAAAGCTGGGGTCTGAGACAGCAATCACTGGTCCTGAACCAGTATTTGGGATATCTAAAACTGTTGCACGTGGTTGTATATCTCGGTGGACTCAAACTAAACACCAGTCGTACTGGAGTCACGTGCCAAAACAGAAACACAGCAAACTCCTGGTCAAAAAACCCTCGGAGACGCTGAACAACGAAATACTAAACCTTAGCAGGACCCAAATAAGGATAGTGACGGGTTTACTCACCGGTCACTGTACCCTAAGGAAGCACATGCATACAATCGGCATATATAGGGAGGAACCTATCTGTCGGTTGTGCATGGAAGAGGAGGAAACAGCCTCTCACATTATCTTCGATTGTGAAGCATTATCTCACTGGAGACATAGACTCCTAGGACTAGAACATCCAAGGGAGGATTTCTCCAAGAAGAACCTAGTGAAAAGTGTGCTGAGCCTGATAGGGGCCACTGGTTTCTTCACATAAACGGCACAACCAAGAGCACAAAAAGCCTCAAGGCTGAGGTGCCGAGGACTTCAAGCCTTTGACTGGTGTGCTGATCCAATCAATCAATTAATCCCCCGGTGTGGTCACCTGGATCTACACTGCAATCATAAGACTTATTTGAAAGTACGAAGCCATTGCGTAGGGATCTAAGGTTCTACTAGCAACGGCCATCCAAAAATTATATCAAATACAGCGAATGGTGTCGGAAATACCACCTTTTCTTATCTTGAAATAATTTTACTTTTAGATACTTTGTGTTAGAAATGCTAGACAAAGGGGTTGGTTTTTCCACATTTTTTTTATTACTTTGATTTTAATATAGTAGTATATAGGTATAACCGTAAAATGACAGTAGTCTGTAGTAACATTAAAAAATTAGTTGTCAGAATGTTAATTCTGAAAATTGAATAGTTTTTCGACATTGTCTGATATATTTTCAATTAAAAGGTCAAAAAAGTGCAGTAGGTGTATTATTTAAACAATCTAGGCCGGGAATAGCGGGTAGTTTGTCCATCGGCAAGACAAATGGCTTGTTTAACCATCACTGGAGTCATCGGAACAACACCAACCGCGGCAATGGAATTAATTACTGGTCTAACCCCTCTGGATTTGTATGTCAAGGAGGTTGTGTTAATGGCCATGTTACTATTGCGCATGGCTGGTGTAAACCCCGAAGTAGGAGAACCGATGTTTGTGTTTAATAAACCCTACAAAATACAAATAAAACAGAACAGAGAGTCAGATGCTGCAAATGCAATCCGCGTATATACAGACGACTCCAAAGCCAAAGAAGGCTCAGGATGTGGAGTTTACTCCAGATCACTAAGCCTAAGAATTGAGTGGGGAATGGTAAAAAATACCAGCGTGGCTCAAACAGAACTGGCTGGTATCTCAATTGTCACAAAAGAACTAACTAGAAAAGAAATTTCTGGCAAAAATGTAACAATCTGTACTCACAACAGACAAACCCTATTAGCCTTGAACAGACAACGTGTTACATCAGTAGTACTAGAGTGCAACCAAGATTTAGCTAACGTCTCAGTAGATAACAATATTATCCTGAGGTGGGTTGAATGGCACGACAGGAGCAAAGGTAAATCGCATTTCCGATTCTTTAGCCAGGGGAGCGGCTGGACTAAAAATTTTAGGACCCTGTGAACACCTACGGCCTGACGACTTCGACAATTGCGGAACTAACCAAACGTTACACCTATGCTCAATCCTCTAAGATATGATTCTATCCAGGACATCTACAGCTCTCACCCCTCGTGCAAGCAATAGTTGAACGATACCAACAACTATCATACGGTGTCATCCTCACACTATTTTGGGATCCCCTTTAATGTCGGAGTTGTCGGCAACGAATTGGCAGACCGCACACCAAAAGATGCAGCATTATTCAATCTTCCCGTACAAAAAGTTCAACTGTACGAAGACTTGAATTTTTTTTTTTAAATAGCACCTACACTCATTATGGCAAGAGTACTGGAACAAAACCCCTTCGAAATTGTGTGAGATCCGTCAATCCATCAAACCATTCTACCTCCCTTCATTACCAAGAAGAGATAAAATATATATCAGAAGACTGCGAATTGGACATATACCAATATCACACATAGCCATCTAATGACTTCAGAACGTCCTCCTTTATGCCATCATTGCAACACCATTCTTTCCGTCATACACATTATCAAATATTGCCAGCAACATTCAGAAAAAAGAAAGAAATTAGAACTTTTGAACACCGTACCAGAAATTCTGAATTCTCCGGACCAATTACACAATCTTCTAAATTACTTAAAAGACATTAATTTCAATACAAAAATGTGATCAGTTCTAGATAAGTCAAAAATGTAACTAAGTATTTATTTTATCCAATAATTGACTCTACTCTATAATATTTACACTGTAGCTGTGTTAATAGTCTCTGAAGCTTAAGTACATTAATTTAAATGGAAAAAAAAATTGAAAATGAATTTTCAAAGAGCAGACCGTTCACTAAGACTACTCCCCTGGCTATATGCCAAGAAGAGTATTGAATTACACTCCCAAGTTACACGGGGCTGGTATATCTGCAAGATATAACCAACCATTCTGGTTTGTAATTAGAAGGGACAATATCACTTGTAGACCGGGGAGTAGATGTTGCTTCTTAGTGAACGGCTTGCTCTTTGAAAAGTGATTTTCAAATTTGTAAGGCGTTATAATGGTAGAGCACTGTAGACATAGGTATTCTCGTCCGCCATTTTGATGCCTTGTTGTACGTTGACCTTGTTGTTGTGTTGGTCAAGTATTTGGCATGAGATTCGGTATATCTACTCAGAGACGTGGCCAGCATCCATTCGTTGCACTTTCTCAATTTTCTGGTGTTAATAGTCTGAAGGAAGGTTGGTGAAATAAAATGTTCTGTTCAATATCAAACATTTTTCAACAAAATATGACAACTCGACACATTACAAAAGAATAAAATTCAGGCACCAAAATGGCGGATGAGAATACTCATCTCTTTAGTGCCTTAATAATAGTAATAATAGTGCCATATTGTGTAGAAAAATGTTTGATATTGAACCAACGTCAACGTACAACAAGGCACCAAAATGGCGGACGAGAATACCTATGTCTACAGTGCTTTAATAATAGTATTAAACTTTAACATCTATTGATAAAAGGCTTTACTAAAATGACAATAATTTACAGGAAACTGTAATTAAGTAAATAATTTCACAGGCAGTTGGACGTATCAAGGTTGTCTCCACTATTAAGCATACAGAGCTCTGCACTAGCATACCTGTTGTTTGGTTAACCTATCTGAAGCTACGCGGTGTCGGTAAAGGGTGAGGAAACAAGGCCGATAATCAATATCAATCAATAGTCGAAGTGAGAAGGAAAAACAGACACACACGCTTGCCGATACGTTTCTGTGCCACAGGTGTTTTAACTTCTCCAATTGCTATTGGATAACCCTTACCCAGGTTATCGTGATCTCTGAGTCTTAAAGGTACTTACGCAATTCTATAATAGCCGATATGGAATTGAGTGCTTTTCGAGGTGCCTTTAGTGCAGCTTGGCTGTCTGTGAAGATGGCAACTGAACGGTAAGTTCTTTCCTACCTCTTAATTTCTTAAAAGCAGAGGTGCATCGATGTCACTTTCGCTTGGAAAGTTGTGTCGTCCTTATAATAGGAGCAATTCTGAGAGCAAATGTTAAATTTTAACGCATGCATGGTTTCCGCTATACAATGAAATCACAGCATAATAAACACATAGGCTGTGATGAAATTATAATATCGACTATATAAAACAATTCTAATAGCGGAAACTTCGTAAAATATAACTGCGTGCCGTTAATTCTTAACCACTTCTTATTGAATTGACCCTACCCTAATATAAGCGTATTGTAATAGTTATCCTTTGTTTTAGCACTACCACTTCAGCTCTTACACCTACTCTCTGCTTTGGACTGTCCGTTGGCCCAGCTTGTATGATTTCTACGTTAAGAAAATGCACTTAAATCCATATTTATTTGGAAGTTCAATAACAAATAAATGACACAGGTACAATCAATTTATTTTGAAGTAGGTATATATCTACCCAAAAATCTTTAAATTCTCGTAAACAAATTTTATCATTAACGACGCGTTGGAGAGGGGAAAGGGGTAGTTGAAAAGAGCACTACCCCTATTTAACAACTAATATATACAAAAGTTTTCCCAATTCGGAAAAAATGACCCTATCTTATTCCAACGCGTCGGCGCTGGGTTAAAATAGTTTAAACCGTTTCTTACAATATAGTGTGCATTGAGAACAAATTTTCTAATCCTTCTGATATGGTACCTTACGGCCACCTCAAAAATTACGTGTGCCTATAAAAGTTCCATATACCTACAGATAATGTTAAAAAAAAAATTTATTTTAAATAATCGGAAAACTTGGCAATATTTCAAAAATTTGTCCTTAACAGCATATTTGTTATACTTTATATTTACTTAAATATATACTTTTAGGTATATTTTTTTTCAATAAAATTTTATTTTACAATAACGAAACGTAACAATATGTGCGAAATACTGATTGATATAGAGGAAGGTTTTTTGGATGATTTCTCACCTACAACATTGGGCTCAACATGTAGCAAGACATCCGTAGTAAGAATTCAACCTAAAGAAACAATAAATTTAAAGAAAAGATGATTAACAGAATATTTTTAAATAATTAAAAAACCATTTTTTATTATGACAGATGAAAATGCGTAAATTAGTATAGTTACACGGGTTTTTTAATGTTCCTTTCTATGGTTTCTTTTATTGACCCACTTATATACAGAGTTTAATAGAAATGGAGAAAGAGTGTAAGTACCTACTTATCTTACATTTCACAAAAAAATTCTTAATAATAAGCTCTAGATGACTTGTAGATCAGCACAAATCTTTAATAATAGACTACCCAACAGAACGTGTGAGATTTTTTTTCTACTTTATAATAAAATTCCATGAATATTTTGCTATTCACTCCATTCTGTTTTAATCGCACTCAAAATAATTATTTTTTACTGGGTACTGGCAACTATACAAATCAATATATAACGATGGGAGACCCCCAAAATGTGGTTACTAGATTTTTAGAGCTTAATTGCGGATTCTGGTTTAAAAAAATATTGTACTAAAACATACTTAAAATAGAATGTTTCTCATATTTTTTATAGTTTAACCTGATGAAGGTGGTAATCACAAACGAAAGCTTGAACTTGGAATAAAGGTCATGACTTAAGAAGCTACCTTAGAACGTTGATTGCTTTCTCTTCAGCTTCCTTTTGGGGTCTCTCATCGTTATATATTGATTTGTATATTCCTTTATATTTTATTTTAACAATTACCAGAGTATATGGTGTAGGATAAACTTTTACACTATATATACTTATTTCAGATATATTGCATTATGCTTAATACATATAGGAATCCATCTTTTCATCGATGCTTTGTCGGTCCAGATACAATTTTATTCATGTACAAATTTAGTCCATTGCTTTCTATCTCATGCCATTGTTTTTGACACTGTCCATGTTTTTCCTTTTTCATGCAGTATGCTTACCATAACACCATCCCAAATTTGTTTTGGTCTTCCCTTTTTCGTGCTTTTTTGTATCTTTGATTGCCATTTTTTTAACTGGTCTTATGTCGTTCATTCTTTATAAATGTCCCCACCAGCCTAATTGTCTCTTTTCAATAAATTTATGTGTTGATTCTATGTCAAGGTTTTTTGTTAATTTGGTATTTCTTCATTTGTCTTTCTTTGTCACTCCTCTAACTCGTCTACGATACTTCATCTCAACTGCTTGTATTTGACTCTTGTATTTTTGTTAGTATCCAAGATTCACATCCGAATGTTGATATAGGACGGTGGATTGTTTTGAATACATTTAACTTTGTTTTCTTGGAAATCTTTTTTTTATTTATATAATATGTCGAGTTCATCGTGTAGTAAAGTTTCATTTTATTTTGTACTTTATTTTTAATTTAGATTTCCTGCGTTCCAATTTCTTCTATTTCTACTTCCTTACTTACATCTTCTCTCTTGTTCAAATTTTATTCCGCCTAATTGTACACTGAGAAAATTCCCAGCAAAGCGTTCTTTCCTAAACTATTTTTGGCTAAGACAAGTAGAATTTTCACTGTGGTGATAAAACTGTTTAACTGAGTCAGTAAAATCAACTTTTCTATTATTTCTGTACAGAAACTATATGATACTTATTAAAAATACAAAACATTCTTTCCTATACCAGGAATTTTCACTTTTATTAAACATCACTTCACTACCGTAGACATATATCTTTCCGTTATAAATAAGCTCTTTGCTATCACTGTTAAAAAAAATAATTTTTTTCTTAACAAAAATACCATTTTTCTTTGCTAAAACAGAAAAGAAAACCCTTGGTCTAGTAGATATTTTATTCGCAATATGAATGTCCGTATTTACCAATCATGGATCGGCAATTTGTAAAGGAGCGCGATAATTGGATGTGCGCGAGAACGACGCGCAGCAACTCGGTAGTTCCGGCATTATAATAGGCATTTTCATGTCATCATTGGTGAGTGAAGTTACACTTTCACGTTTTAGTTTTCACATGTGCTATATGGAATTTAAAAAGCTTTTATCAACTTAGTTATAATTGAAATTTCTATTGAAGCTTGAAATTGATCCCGATATACTGCGTAGGTTTGTTGAAACATGGGTGTGCAGGGTGCCGGTTAGTAGGTACATAGTTATTTGATAGATAAGCCATATTATAAAATGTTGTGATGTACCAAAAAATACATAGAATACATAAGTGATTTGGTTTAAAGTTGGGCATTTTCTATATATTCTTATGTATTTATTATTGTTATTAGATGTGCCATCATTTTGGACCAAATATATAGTGTATTTGCAGTTCTGGTCTGGCATATTGTGGACTATCAAATATAACCACTCATGAATGTTATATCCAATATTATACGGCAAAATCGCCAATCAAAAAAAATCCTGGAAAGACATACTTCTGTAGCATCATAAATATTATCATTTGCGGGAAATAAATTGCATGCATTGGGAACATTTTGTTCCTGCGTTTAATAAGGATTTTTCTAAGACAGAAAATAAGCTTGTCTATAGAATATTGCCGCGATAGCAAACAACTGATTAGCATCTAAAAAATATGTATTCTAAATTAGCAATTTAGCTTCCAGTAGAAGGATAAAATCTTGTCTAGACCAAAACCCGACTTCACTACTTCAAAATAATCATCATCTTAAACAGCTGGCTTAGATTTCTAGGAGATCCAAATCACTTTTTGATATCAGTAAAGAATTTTACCATTTCTACAATAATACCTACTCTGCGACTTTCATAAAACTTATATTTTGATTCAGTAAAGGTACTTTATAAAAATAGTTTACTACTACACTAAAGCAATCTTTACTGCCATAGCACATATCCCTCTTAGCGCCCATTTTAATAGATTATTTGGCTGGAATAGCGAAAAAACTTGCTGTGAGGATGAATTTTTTTCTCGGTGTATGTTTAACTATTTTTGCTTCGATCCTATAACCATAATTTTGGTTTTGCTTTGAGTGACTAATTCCAAATTCGTTAGATATCATGTTCCATATTCCCATGTTTTTTTGTAAATCCTGTTCTTTCCCTGTCATAATTATTATATCATCTGCAAAAGCTGCTATGATATATCCACTCTTGTTAAATGTATGTGTAGTTTTTCCATTTTTCCCCCTCCTTGCCTTAATCCTTCTCGTGTTGAAAGTGGTTCTGATGCTCTATTTTTGTATTTTACACAATTTCTGTTATTTTTATAAATGTTTTTAATTATGTCTATTATTATGTAGTTGTTTCCTCATCCTTCCAGTATTTTCCTAAACGTCTCCCCTGGGACTTTATCAAAACTTTTTCCATGTCTATACAACCCATATATAACTCTTTTTCTTGTTGAGAGAACTTATCTATTATCTGTTTCACCGTAATATGTGATCTTGGATGCTCCGACCTCTACTAAATCCACTTTGTGATTCTTCAAGAGTATTTTCTATCAGTGGTCTTAACTTAATGTCTATAATTTTCTCTTCGACTTTCATAGCTGTATTAAGTAGATTAATTCCACTATAACTATTACAGTCTATCTCCCTTTTATTTTCTATTTTAATTGTATTAAAATCCAGTGTTTTGAAAATTATATACTTGATTACGGATGCAGAGCTTTTTATTAAGATTATTTTTTCTTTCATTTGTACAATATAGTTTGGTACACACTGTAGAAACTTCTATTTCTTCCCCCACCCAATAATATTAAATTCAATTGAAATAATAAAACTGTTAATCATCTTTTTTTAAAATAAATATTTTATTACACAATCATTAAGTATTTCATTTATGTACAACAATATTTTTTCCTTTTTTTATTATTTGTTGGTACATTACTAATAGTAATAGAATACATCATCTTATTATAAAAAATCTAAATTTTTTTTCAAAACCCGTAGTGAAATATCTTCCTAGTCATGAAAAAAGAAGCTTGTGAAAACGGGAGCTCTTAATATTGATATTTAAAGGTCGCTCATCGTGAATTTCTATTTCACGTTCATATTTATAACGTGTGAAATTTTTTTTTAAACTTTGGAATTTAGTAACTCATTTTTGAATTCATATCGGGATAAGCGATACATATTTTTAAAGGAAATTAAACGCTTTAAAGAATGTCTCGTATGATTATTTCGTAAGTTCATTCCTCTAATAGTTATTCAATATAACCTTTTTTTCTTAAATATTTTATAATTGTTATTAAAAAAAATACTTGAGAAAATTATATTTTAAAATTTGATATTTTTATTTCGTTAAATAAAAAAGTGAAGTGAAGTGTTGTCTTTTCATTAATATGTCATTGTTAGGTTGTTGGTATTTAATCGTTGTTATTAGCATTTCATTGTTCACGGCTTTGATAGTTGAAGTGAAAATCTTAAATTTTATAAACTGAAAATAATAATCGTGTGAAACTAACTATACAATTTTTTGGCATTGCGGAAAGCACTGCTAGATCAGCCATAGCTACCTGGGCGGAGAGGAAAACCTTCACGTACTGGGCAGACATAGAGTTCTTACAATAGCCTTTTTGGTGTGCGTCATCGTTTGTGACGTATATCCGGGTTTTCGGCATGTCGTTTATTATATTTGTTATATTGACATTTAGCTAACCTTAAATTTGATAAATAAAATGATCAGGATCGTATTCAGCCATATTCGAAAATGATATGAAATTAATAATACTTGGGATATGAAAACACTGCAAAACAAAACAAATTGTATATTCAATTTACATATTAAAATAACTTTACATTAGTAAATATAGTCCTGCAAAAGAATTATACAGCCTGTTCAATTAAGTCTGCACCATATGGAACCCTATTTTATTCTAAAGTTTTATGGAAAAAGGTATTCTTCACTTATAATTCTAATTGTTAGTGAATTTCATTGTTTTATTTGTTTAAATGTGGCCACTGCCTTCATTAAAATATGTACAGGTGGTGTATTGAAAATGTATGTATGTATGTATTTTGACATTCACTGAGACCTAAAAGATTTATTGGGCCCCCTTACTTCTACTTAGTTTCTGAGGAGAGTCTCAGGAGTGTTGTCAAAAGCTCCTAAAGCACCTCGGATATATTGAATATTTAACAAAATAGATATTATTCTATAGCTTTTTGAAGCTACGACCACTTGCTCTGCCTTTGAATAGCTTCTTTCCAAACACTAACTAGAGTATTCTATCTTCAGTTACACGTTCAGTAGAAAACAAACATGAACATAGTAAATAGACAAGAAACCAACCAATTAATAAAAAATTAAAAACAAGAGGATTATGAAAGTTCAATTTTCGCAGTCATCTTCCCATAAGTCCCAATCTGATTCACATTCCGACTCATTCAAGTCAACAATTACAGGCCAAGTATCACTAGCGTCAATAATTTTTGCTGTTTCCCAATATTCCTTTATAATGTTTTGGGTATGCCTAACATATTTTTTCCATTTTTCTGGTGTAACCTACAATAATATAATTAAAATAATAGGAAATTTTTGTTCCAACTGAATTTTGATTTTTGTTCGGGTTTTCTGGTTTTCCCCCGCCCCGAATAGTTGACATTGTAACTAGATTTCTGACTTTTTGATACTCAAAATTAGTTGAGCCATAACTGAAGAAGTGGAACATTATGAGTGATTAAGTCTATCTAATCTATAAAACAGCACGCTTACATTAACACTGTTGATCCTTACCTCCTACAATAAATTACATACTTGTATTCTTTATCCGGTATTTTATGTTTCTTCACAATTTTCATAATTTCATCTTTCATGCTAGATGCTGGAAAAGGTATACACCTTTCTTGTAACCAACTAATTAAAGATTGCTTAGTCCAAGATGAATTAAGGATTTTTTCAACTAAACTTGAATGATAAGATGCATTGTCCATTATTATTAAAGAAGGTTCTTCTAAATTCGGCAGGAGCTGTTGTTCAAACCATTTTTCTAAGTTATTCGAATTCATCGAATCATGATAGTCTCCAGATTTACTCCAACTTTTGAAAATCAAACTACAATTTTCGACAAAACCATTCTCAGAACCTGCTTGTAAAATAATGTACCGTACACCTTCACCACTCGTCTTCTTTACTGCCTTAGTGCTACCATCTTGCCAACTCTTGCGAAAACTACCTTTACTAAAAATCCAGGTCTCCTCCAAAAAAACAGGCTGTAGAGGGTAAGGAGAACTCTCATTGTTCTTGAATTCTCTCAGAAAATGTAATCTTTTTTGAGCTACATGTGGTTGTTCCATAAGATAGTTTCTATTGGAAATACTGCAATTTAGCCATCTGAATTTTAGTTCCCTTAAAACCTTATCCATTGAACCAACAGACATGTCGATTCCATCCAAATCAATGAGTTTTTTATTCGGTGTATGTAGAGTTACATGTTCACCTAAAATAAATAAGTAAACAAACAATATTAATGAATAAAAAATACAAAAACACTTTTTTAATTACACACTTTTATTAGGAAATGCACTAAAAAGTGAATAATTTTTTTTAATTTCTCATTCACTCTTTCTCACTATCCTAATGAAATAGGATTAACTTGATTTATATTAATTTCACTTATTGTTATATAAAAAATACTTACTTGGTGCACTGAAGTTAAAGGTATCAATGGTTTACCAGCTTCTTTTTCTAATTGAAAATATTTAATAACTTTCAAAATAAGATGCTGCTCTTTTTCCGTGTATCTAGGCATATTTTTGTATTATTTAAGAAATAAAATGCTAACAATAATATTAATATTCACTTTCCATAAATAATCATAAACAACAAAGTACAGGTACAGACCTGACGAGAACTGTCAGTGGGACATTAGAAAAAGACGTAACCTACGAAGGGAACGTCTACATAGAATTTTGAACGATATAAATTCGCCCGATTGATAGGTCGCGCTTGCACGTAAACTAAACATCAACCAATCAAATTTTTCTGTCAAAGATTAGGGTTAACGTTTGTAATACGTTTAAACAGTTCATTATTGTGATATTTTGATTAGGATTAATCACAGACCTGCCTTTTTTTCCATTTCTTTCACCGTAATGTGTTAGAAGGACATTAACAATCGATGACGCACACCAAAAAGGCTATTGTATGAACTCTACCTATGCTCTCGCACTCGAGGGCGTTCATATACAACCCTTTGAGTACAAAAAATAAGCAGATCCTGGAATGGAGTAGAACAAACCTACGCATTCTGACGGGACTGCTTACAGGACATTGTCGACTGAATTACCACCTAAGAAGATAAGTCTGGTTCAGACCTCGGATTGTCGGTTCTGTAATTTGGAGGACCAAACTGCGGAGCACATATTATGCTCATGCCCAGCTTTGGGCAGAGTAAGATATAACATATTCGGTTTTAGTACCTTAGAGCCGAACGACTTCAAAAAAGTATCACCAAATACAACCATGGACTTCGTCAGAAGCACAGGCTTGTGGGGTGAATTGTAATCCCTAGGGGGAGCCACAATAGACCCAACGGGGGTCGCAGTGGAGGTGGTGAGAAGGCCCCACTCACATAGAACCTAACCTAACTATACAATTTAAAAATTGTAAGATAATTCTTTACGAAGATAAGTTTCATTCATCACCATTTAAGAGAACAATGTTAAATTGATTACATGCTGAATTTTAAACTCGAATAACTATTAGAGGAGTGAACTTATGAAATAATCACAGGAGACTTTTTTTAGAGCATTCAATATCCGTTAAAAAATATGTATCGCTCACTCCGACATGTTAATTTAAAAATGAGATACATTTTTTTTCCAAGTAGAAATTCACGATAAGATACCTTTAAATATTATCTATGAATATAAAGAGGTCCCGTTTTCACAGGCTTCTTTTAACTAGGAAGATATTTCTCAACAGGTTTTAAAAAAAAGATGGTGATTTTTTTGAACCTGTCTAATATATAGCTTACCCTGTATGTATATGTTATCGTTAAAAATCAACGAAATATCTTATTTTGGAAAATAAAGGTATGATTTTTCCATTTACGTATAATAATATTATTTATACGTCCATGGTTTTATCCATAGACTTGTGATAGGGGAGAGGCACGCCCCTACTTTTATATATTTGAGGATGCTGAACACGAATAATGTAATATAATATTATGTATACATATTTTATTGAATAATTATTAGTTAAGTATAAATATAATACAATTGAAATGTGTGTATGTCGGCAATTATTGGCACACGCTGTTATTTGCGACATTACTGCTAACAAGCAAATAATTATATTTCAGACAGGAAGTGTAGTTTCGATGACCAAGCAATAATTATTGCTTTGGTTCATATTTTAATTTATAGAAAACATTTTATGATTATTAAGAAACTTACTTTTGTCGAGTTGGCATTATTGTATACCCTCAATGACCTAGCCTTGGAAGAACCTTTATTCAGTAAAAATAAATGGTACAAAAAACAATTACATTACAATATGATATTTATTTATTTCTAAAATTAAGGAACATGGTCAAAATTGACTTTTTAACCGAAAATGCGAAAAAACGATCAGCTCGCGGTTCTTCGGCGGATAATTAATATTTTTTTTACGAAAACTGAATAACGTATTCTCCAACCAATTCTAGAGACAATGAAACTAGTCCAAAATCCCCAAAGCATTTTACATTCGAGCAATAAATCAAATAAATTTTCGGATTTCAAACTTTTCACGTACGATGAAAAAAATTGAATGAGGCAATTTTTAATTGGAAAAGTTTGAACTATTAAAATGCAGTAGAAAAAAAGATTTTAAGATTAGTGCTCTCGCGCAGTAATATTTTTTGTTCCCCAATTATTCACATTTTAAAAGTTATTTCCTTTTATCATGTGACTTTTATTCAAAACGTATAATTTGTATTGTACAAAAAATATTTAACTATTCAATAAATATTTATTTAAAAATAATATACCTGCAACGTTGGCGTTATATTACCTATATTGGAAAAAAACTGTTAACGCTTCATTAAAAAAATGTCAGATGAAGAATTATATTTTTTGGCTAATTTGACAACTCTTGATCGTTAGTTCGGTTTAGAAGTTGTAAGTAACTTTTTAGCTATGTTCTATAATCCGTCAAACAAATTAAAAGCCACGCTAAAAGCCCGCTTTGGAGCAGCATATACATAAGAGCATTGTGGCAAATAAATCAGTGGAGCCAAGCGATCCAGTAATAAAATGAGAAGACATAATATATTCTGGATGGCTAATTGAGAATGATTTAATATCTACGAATTATTATGAAGGTATCACAGCTATGGAGCTGTTACAAAAGTATTTTTGTCCCTGCTGCGGAAAATCGCCGTGTTCAACGAAAGTATGCATTTGCAAGCAATGTAATTTACAGTGTTGCTATATTTGTTCTTGCAAAACTTCTTGTACAAACCGAAATGGTATTGTATCTGATAAATCGTAAAATTAAAACAGGATGCTTAAGTTTACATTTCAGTTTTTCCGCGCACGAAAAATATCAAAGATAAACGCGCCCACTGCGAGAGCGCTCATCTTAAAACCGTTCCATCTTTGTTTCTACTGCATATTAATAGCTCAAACTCTCCCAAAAACTTCTTGAATTCCTACATTTTAATACTGCCTATTCAGAATTCAACAATTAAAATCTTCCATCCATCCATCCTTTTTCATCGTAAAAAGTCAGGAATTCGACAAAAAGTGTCTTCAATTTATTGTTCGAATGTCAAATGCTTTGGGGATTTCGGGCTAGTTTCATTACCTCTAGAATTGGTTGGAGAATACGTCATTAGGTTTTCGTGAAAAAATATTAATTATTCGCCGAAATACCACGAGTTGATCGTCGAAAATCGTAAAATCGTTTTTATTGCTTTTTTGGTTTAAAAGTCAATTTTGATCATATTTCACCAATTTTAGAAAAAAATAAATGTCGTATTCGTGTTTAGCACCCTCGAAAATATAAACTATATCGAGGTTGGTCGGTTTTTCATATTCCAGGCGACTTTTTGGGGGTGCCCGCTCCTCTATAAATAAAACTATCCTGCTTCACACGCTATGCTAATGAAAAAATAATGTTGATTTGGTTTAAAAAAAATCCACGCGTGGAAATTTGTTCACACACATCGATTGTGCATCAACGCGGAAGTTTTTTTTTACTCTTTTTTTTAATGATGTTCTTCTATAGATCGGTAACTGATGGCTGCGGTGGAACTATGATAGTACCTCTGGCTGGAATTTTTAGAAGTGGTCAGGGGGGATCTTCAGGATATTACACAAAGCCCCTGCATAAGACACGTGAACGACTCAAAAATTAAAACAAATTCGCCCAAAAAATGTTCATACTTCCGACTGAAAATTTGCCACACCCTCATTTTTTTCTCATTTTCGTCTGACGTCTTGCACATTGTAAGAGAGACCATTCATTCTAAGCGACGAAGTTCCTACAACTTCCACAAAGCACCGGCTCTCCTGAGACTACTAACGTTTAATTTTTCTCGCTATACCTCACTGAAAACATTATCTTTAATTGCCTATTCAGCGCACTGAAAATTATTTTTCCCCTTTCCCTAAAGAAAGTAAACACTTTCCTCCCTCATACCAGGAAGGAAACTCGTACTTCTCATCTTAGGGAGAAAAGTACACACTTTCCCTAGTGATGAAAACTATGTTTTCAATGAAGAAACTTGTAAATCTTTTATATTCAAATTGTCTTTGTCATTTCTATAACACTTTGTACATCCTGTATTCTGGTAAACATTAATAATTACGAATCTTATTTCAACGTTATGTTGATAATAATAATAATGGTATGCTGTGGCTCACTGACAGTAAACATTGCAATTGACTTTTAGAGTGCAAAGTTGTTGAGTTTATTAAACTTTATTGAATTTTTGAGAAATGGAGAGCAATTGAAGTGATTTTTAATTTACAAATACCTACCTTAGATTAGGGAACAAGCCAACATAGCCTCATTAACCTTGTTACCACAAAAATCCAAAGACAGGTATGAAAAACAATATATATAACAAAAGCAATAGGCCGAAGACAACACAATAAATAATAATTCAGAAAAAGGTTTGATGAGTGAGTAGGTAGGTAGTCCGGTAATGCAAATGAGTTATGGGAAAAACCTGGGGAATATGAGCTGAGTTGGTGCACTGGCTTTACACAACTGTGATAATGCCAACGATCACCTACGTAACAATAGTCTGGTGGAGGAGTATAGGAGTGTCCTCCGCAGTGAACTTCATCAGTGAATATCACCATTTCATCTAGGGAACAGGTGATGTACCCAGGTATTTCTGGAGAAATAATCTGGTTCACTGGGGCTGGTATAAATGGGCCTAGAAAGTGAATGTTCTTTAGCCTTTGTTGATATAACCTGTATTGATGGAAACATCAGAAGAGGATATACCGGACAAAAAATATTCACTGACAGCCAGGCTCTGCTTAAAGCTATCAGTAATCCACCAACTAGACTGGTAAAAAACTGCAAAGAATCCCTCAACAGGCTGGCAAGGGACAACAAAGTGCCTCTAATATAGGTGCCGGCTCATGAGGGGATTGCAGATAATGAAATGGTGGACCAGTTAGCTAAAGAAGGTTCGAAAGGACAATTCAAAAAATTGTGTAAAATCACAAAAGATTCTATAAGAGAAGAAATTGGGAACTGGCATAAGACACACCAACTCAAATGTAGCTTGGCACAAGGTCACCTCTATACAAAGAGTTCAATGAACAAGTACACAACGATCTCTTAACCAGAAAATGTGAACTCCATGATGAAACACCCATCTACATACTTTGCTTCTTTTTGCTTTGCTTATAAGGACTGAGACGGAAGCACTTTGGAGAGGAGATAATACAACCATAACAACTACTGGAAATCCGCTCTGTCAAACTAGTTGCCTATATAGAAGACACGATGTTTCTGGAATGGTGGTAGATAACATGGAGATGGTACAAAGATTCAGTTCAAGTGCCTGGGCTGTTGAACACAACCCAAACGAATGAATGAATGAAGTGGGTATGAGGAAAAATTATATGTGTTACACTGGAGTAAGGTGTCTTTTCCTTCCTTCAATGTTTACTGTAAACTACATCCTGCGGGAGGAAAAGCGAAAAAAAAATGTTTTAGTTCTACCTGCTTCAATCTTCTCATTTTTTGTGACAAATTCGGATGTTATGGTGACTATTATATTGACTTTTTGTTAGGATGCGTTTAAAAATTCTCCGGCTAGTTTTATTGGGGCGCCGTAAACTAATTTAGCCGAAAATGATTACATATCGCTCTTTTATCGATCGTATATCCAATAAAATTGATGGTAATATCTCAGCCCAGTTTTCGTAGCATTTAATCGAAGCTTTTAATTGTCGATGAATACGTTCTACCATGCCATTCGCTTAGGGGTGGTAAGCGGTAGATCGTAAGGTAGTGGGACCTGGTCCCACTAACTAAGTCAATTCTTCAAATAGGTAGGATTCGAATTGTCGTCCTTGTCTATTGTTATTCTCAAGCACACGCCATATCTTGGGATCCAATTTTCGTGAAGTACGCGTGCTACTGTTTTCTGCTGCAACGTCGTCGTCCAGTCCACCGTGTAAATTTTTCGACGCAGTTAACACAATAACCGTTAAGTGATAAATATAATAAAATCCCATAAATAAAGGTAGCGGGCCGATAATGTACCAATGAAGATGTTCGAATCGCTAACTTGGAGGTGCAAATGGCCTAAATTCGGAGAAAAAAAAAATTTGCTTTTAAGACAAAAGAATGTATTTTTCTTCATTTATTCTGCTCTCTTATGGCTTTTACTTGCGACTACATGGCACTCTCCATATTTTTTACTGTCGCATCTGACTCCCTATTTAATGGGACAATTTCAGCCTCATTTTTTTCTTTTATTAGTTTTATGTTTAATGTATGCTCTTCCTTCATTATTTTAATTTCTCAGCTACCAATGCTGATTTAGTACTAGTCCATTAAAATACTTTGTTGAATAAGTTGTTGTATTCAATACCCCCACTTCTCTTTTACGTTTTCACGACAAATAATTGTCATTAATGCTATTCATTGTAAATCTTTGTTTTAAGTTTTTATTAAAATAAACATTTTGTAATATGACAACTGTTTTCAATTATAAATATTATAAAAGTTCAATCCTATAATGTATTATTTTGCAGTAATAAATTAAAATATATTTGGTGTATGAGTTGATGTTTTTGTATTTGATAATATTCATCCTTTTTCTTCTCATCCAGATGTGGCACTTCAGGATAAGAATTGATATTTGTGACGAAACTGCTATCAACCCACCGACTTGAGTGGCTGCAGCTAGGTAAGATGACGATAATATTTATAAAAAATTAAAATTAATCTCTTCGTCTTCGAGAATTTCTATAAACTGAAAATATGCTATATAATAGTTGATCTTTCTAAATCACATCACAGAACACTCAGTTTGCTTCAATTGCTAGGTGAAGAGCATAAGTTAAGTATAGACTACCAACCTAACAATTTTTCTCCAAGTCGAGCTTTGTTGAGCTCTCCTAAAATCTGACATGTACAACTGTCAACGTTTATCTAGCTAAGTGAAGAGTTGAGGGTGGCTTATCGAAGCCTGCACCTAAGCTTTGATTATACAACCTGCCCTTAGCCGTTTATTGAGTACTATATACCAGCGGCCGTTGCCAATGTAATACCAATGCGCCATCACAAACGGCAGATCAACAACTGATGCTATACACACATTAAAACAAATAATGGAAAAAGCCCATGAATACGGATTCAACATACAAATACTCTTCATCGATTTTCAACAAATCTGCGACTCAATCAAAAGAAGTGAACTTATGACAGCATTAAAAGAACTAGGAGTAGACGCAAAACTAAGAAGGTTAATCAAAATGACAGTAAATCAAACAAGGGTCAGTATAATAACACAAAAAGGAGAAATAAATGCATTTTTGATTAATTAAGGGGTAAAACAAGGTGACTCATTGTCCACAATGCTATTTAATCTATTATTAGTAAACACAATGAGCAAACGACACGAGGGTAGCTTAAGATCAAGTGGCAGACAAACAATAATAGCCTATGCGGACAATATAGTGCTTGTAATCTGTAAAAATAAATGAGAATGAGTATTGAATTAAAACGGTGTGTTTATATCGTGAATTAGAACGAACTGTGAAATTTTGGAAGAACAGAAAGGTGAAGGCATTGTAAAAAGAAAAAAAAGTAGTTAAATGGCTAGGACACGTATGGAAAGAAGGAACTAAATCAGTAGCCTAGAATATATTGCAGTTGAACGAGAAATATTGACTTTATCGTTATGCGAAAAAGTACTTTATTTACGTAAAAAATATTGGAGAATCGAAAAATTGTGCTAAAATTTCTTTTCCCCCAGTGTAGTACGCCTCTGACAGTAGCCAGAAACGTTTGTTTAACATAATTTAGTAGGGTGTACAGTGTCTACACTTTCTGATTTGGGTTAAGCTGTGTACACTTACTACTCAATAAGGAATAAAGTTGTACTTCGTGTAAAATAATTTTACACGAAGTACAACTTCATTCCTTATTCTACACTTTCTGCCAAATATGAAATGGATACGGAAAACAGTTTTAAAGTACTGACCACAAATAGTTTTTAAATTTTTAAACAAAACACCCTGTAACTAAGTAAGCAGCTACATTTTATTTAGGTGTTTTGGGTTAAATCTTCATAATTTGAAGTCAGGATTGTACTGTTAAATTATTTCCAATTAGTAATGAATCATCCTGTATGTAAAATCGTCACACGGAGGTAACGAAAAAAACTCATTAGCTTCAGGCAGGCCAAAGCTTCGTGAAAATCATTGGGGGATGTCACAGCGATATTCTCGTCCGACAATTTTAATTTTGCCTTAGAATGGTCTCTATTGAAAAATGTTAGAACGTCAGACGGAGGTAACGAAAATATTTTAAAAAATAACTACAAATTTGAGGGCGTCTGACACTCCTTTTGGCAGAAATCTGACGATTTACCTAATTCATCAGTGACCTTCGAACAAGTAACGTGCAAATTTTCAGTCGGAGGCATGAACATTTTTTGAGCAACTTTTTTTAAAATTTTTCAGTCTTCTGGCGTGTCCTATGCATGGATTTTAAGTAAAATCCTTGCAGATCACTTCCTAATGGTCCCTCCAACCAATGGGTAGGATCACTAAGAGATGAATCCTTTCAAGTATATTTATGAATAATTTTGTTGGTTCAGTGTGCAGACAATATCGTATTAATTCAAAACTGAAGAATGTACGAAACAAGTGGGCGGTGCTATGACGTACTAACCCCTAACATTATCTGCCTGCCTTCTTCTAGTATATTGCCTCTGGACACCGTAGTGTTGTCATTGGCATTTGTATATCTGAGCTGGTTTTTCCCTACAACGAATGAACTAATGATGAAAATGTCATTTCACAAAATAATTTGTTGGAATGATTATATTTAGTTTGTATTCTTCTTTTATCTCGCAAACAAGTTTGACCATTTTAGTGCGGTAACACTATTGAAGATGGAATATGACATTTGTTCAGAGAAGTACACTCAGCGTGATTGAAGTTTTGTTCTGTGATCTGTGACCTTAGTCGTCTTTGTCTGTGCATTTTGTTTGTTTTGTCCGCTTGCCGTCTGTTTGTTAAGTTATTGTTGTCGTTTTTGAGTTGTATTTTCAATATTTTTCGAAAACATAAGAACAGAATACAAATACAAATTTGATTAACTTTTGTTTTGTCGGATTTACTATGATAGAACTTGTATGTTTGGTCGGATTAAGGTCGTTAGGCTTGTAGGGACTGTAGATACAGGGTGTCTCGAGACTAATGGGAAAAAGTCAGGAGCGTATAATCTGAGCCAAAATAATATTAGTACTTCATATAAACTTTTTTTATGCAGGCCCTCGTTTTCGAGTTATTATTATAGGCCTCCAAAGTTATAATTTTGAATTTGGTTTTTATTTTTATTTTTTGTACTAGTTATTTGATCTTTATGAAATTTACGGCAAAGCTATCATGTACGTGTATGTTTATTTTGGAAAGGTAAACAGATTTACAGTAGTTTCTTGAAGCCAGGGACGGACTACTCGCAATGGTAAGTGATCCAAAAGTTTGGCAGGGATGGCACACCCTGTATGAAATTATCGAAATTGACTTCCCCACACATTAAGCTAACGAAAATGTACTCTTGTTGGAATTCGATAAAATAAGCCGTTTGGCTAATATTTACAGTTTTATTAATGCACTACGTACCAATTTACGCATTCACCATTTTTATAAGTACACAACGAGGTAAAACTAACTTATTAATACGATGTTCAAGATTCACAGTACTACAAAAAAATTATTTGATGATAGCAGATGATGAAAACATTAAGAACTTATTTCATGGGTATTAAATAGGTAAGCAAACAACGTAATTAGTTGCTTTTAATTAAAATTACAAACACAACATTATTAAACCATTAAGAAAACCTCAAAAAACACAAGTTATAAAACATTAGACTAAAACTAATTCCTGAACAACAACAAAAACTAACGTTATTCTAATAAATGTTCAATATGAGCTCCTCCCACTTCCACGCACATTCTAAGTCTACGAAGCTTCTTTATTTGCACTTAAAAGAGCAATCCCATATTATTTCTAATAACATTGCAGTGTAACACAATTCTGTCTATTAAATCTTGCCCTGTTTGCACAGGTGTTGCGTATACCTTACTTTTGAGATAACCCCAGAGAAAGAAATCCATAGGATTAACGTCTTCTGATCGCGGTGGCCATTGAAAAGGCCTATAACTCGAAAACGAGGGCCTGCATAGAAAAAGTTTATATGGAGTACTAACATTATTTTGGCTCAGATTATACACTCCTGACGTTTTTCCCATTAGTCCAGGGACACCCTGTATAGTACGTCACACTGAACTACGCCAATGATAGCAGCCTCTAAAAATGGCGTTTGAAATTGTATGTTTTGAATGAAAATTATGTTTTTATTCCATTATTCATATTATATTGTAAATTAGAATATATAATCACTTCATATAGTAGTTTTTAGACACGGAGATCACGATTATACTGTTTTTGAAAATTAGTTTCACATTTTCCAAATTCCGGCTGGAGATACTATCACAGTACCTACGCGGCCGCCAGTTCTAAGTCTACTACTATTGCATAGTTTAACAAGATGAGGCCTCCAAAAGCACCGGTAACCAGTCCTTTGCAGACTTTGAAAGCTTTGACGTCAATTTCTGAATCACATTGGTTTTATACATATTAGACTATTTTTTTTTTCAGCGTGAGAAGAAGGATTTTCTTAGGAAATTATTTGATGAAGTATACAATTTTCCATATATTCGAATCTACAGAAGTAAAAACATAAATATAAATCAGTCTTATGAGAATCAACAAACGTTTTATCGCTTCGAATAATGAACTTGCTACAAAAGTAAACACACAAATTATATTGTTTAGATGAATATATAAAAGAGAATTTATTTTATACATTGTGCAGTGCCTCATTTATACATTAGTCAAAATGTATATACAGCCATCTGAAGGTATTTTTCAGTAAATGCGTCAACATCGCATTCCATTCCAATAATATATGAAAGTAAAAAAAGGTTCAATTTAGTAATCGAAGTAAATGTTAGGTTCTGGATGGTGTGGTTGAAGTTTATAGTTATAGTTTCCACTGAATGAGCAGGATCTAATGAGATGTTGGCTTCATAGTGTATTGACAGAAAGCTGAAATTGTGCGTTACTAATCTAATGTGTTTATCGTATGAAAATTAAATTTTTAACAGATTCCCCTTGGAATTCACTGAGTAACATTTGTTTATTATGAATAACTATGCACATTTCACAAATTTTTATATCAAGGTAAATTTAATGATATGAAGGGACTCAAAAAAAACCTCGACTCGACTCTTTTTGTACCTCCGTTTCTTTTAGGTACATACCATCAAGAATATCCTCACCTTACTTATAATATCAAAATACGTTTTTTTTTTATCTCAGTCTCTATGTTACAATACTTGACAATATACTACTAGAGAAAAAAATGTAATTCTAATAATTTTGTTACTAATATCGTAAATGGAAGAAAGTATCGATATCCGTTCGTTATCAATGGTGTGAATAATAAAATAATAATAATAAAACCACTTGTTAAAATTATTAGGATATATTGGAGCATGAACAAAAGAAGGATAAGAAGTCAAACAGAAACAATAAAAAAATTCAGGCAGAATTCTGTTTCATTTTCACGCCAAACCAAAATTAAATATATCAATAATCTTCTGATTTTAACGCCCTTTAGTGGCAGATTGGTAAAATTCTCACCATTTAAACGATATCCCGAGGTAAAACAAAGATATTGATATGTAGTTTCCAGTAAAAAAATACAGGTTTCTTACGAGTTCAGTTTTATTGAAATAAAAAAAATATTTTTCCTAAGAGTATTTATGTTAAAGTAACACTTTCCAAACATATTTTTTTCGTTGTAACTTTTGTTCCTTTTGAAATTATTCGATTCTAAAGTCGCACAAAATTCTTAGAATTACATTATGCTTATAACAATCTCTCACATAATTTAAAAACTTTCTACATAAGAAATTAATCAAACACAAATATCTAGACTTGCACTGCTTTTCTTTTCAAACTGGAAGGTCTGCTATCACTAGCGCTTGAAACACTGGAATGCTATGATATCAATTCCTTCAATTTTGTAGATTCCTGAGCCATGTTCGCAGGACCGTTACCGATATTGTAATTATTATTTATCTTCTGATTCGTTTCCAATACTCGGGGAACGGATTTTTCGATATCAGGAGTCGTTTGGGTACTGTTATCTTTGGTTTTACGCTCTTTATAGAAAACATCTAAAAATATAAATACTACAATACAAAGTTTGTTAAATAAACAATTGACTTACCGTCTGGAACGTTATCAATAGGAGAAACGTGTTTTTGTACGTTTTGTTTTTGATCACAAGTCGCCGCAGTTACCATCACAGCAGCCATCATGCTTCCAGAACCCGTGTTGGTGGAGCTTTTGTTTATTGCACTGTATCTCATCGGCATCATGCTCTGTCTAATGTTCCTTTCGGGGCGAATCAAGATTATGTACAACTAGAACATAAAGACAAAGATGTTCGAATCAATTTACTGCTAAAATCTTATATTGAATGTTTACATTTGTTGACAGATGTTTGTTTTGATTTTGACCAAATCTTTTATGGATGTTGTGTTCAATTATATTTGTTAAGTCCCAAATTTGAGTATTCAAAGCCCAATCGTCTTATGAAATATGGCATCGGCGCTTTTTGTTTCTATGAAAATCAGTCCCGTAATGAATGTTTTGACAATTTGTACATAAATAATGTGTGGTTGCAGTTTTTATTGCTTACTATTGTCGTTATAACCCTTGGTAATTGCATTATTTCTTACACACACACACACACACACACACACACACACACGTGGACATACATTTTAGATAACCTAACTTCTTGTATTTCTTGCCGCGCCGCACACGTGGCCACAGACTTTACAAGGAAGTGTAGTAACTCATCGGATGGGGCCATTTTAGAAACGGAGCGCCAAATTTAACATTTAAGATTGGAAAAAATTTTCCGAAACAACTATTGTCTTTTGTTCAATTTTCAAAACCTACAAGGTAATAGTACAGCACCTACAATTTAATTTACAAAAATAAAGCTGATATTTCATAAGAATTTTTCTGTTAAAGTGATACATTGCTATTATTTTTGGAAAGAAAAAACAATAAGAAAAAATTCAAGATTGCAGCCGTACGCTAAACGCTGGCGTCAAAAACATTTGACATTTACTCTAAAATATGCAGAATATCGTATCATTCACCGTCCTAGAATTTCATAACTTTCCTTCATTCGTTTCAAAGATAATAATTATTATTATTACATATTGATGAGGGCAGAGGAGCTGGCTCCTATTGTGCCCAGAAAAAAAATACATTTCAAGAGAAATACTTACTAGTAGTTAACAAACAAATGAAGAGAAAAAACATATAGAAATTACGATTAAGCTCTAAATGTTATTAAATAAGTTACACTGATCTAGTTTATTTTTGAATATATTGACACTTGTGGCTGAGACAATTTCACTGTCTAAATCATTCCAAGTATTGAAAATTCTGTTGGGTAAAAAGTTTTGTCTCGATCTAACCGTAAAATTATCCTTTTTTAACTTTAGCTGGTGTCCTCTAAGGCTCGTGTCTGTATTTAGATTGAAAACTGTATTTAGATCACCAAAATTATATTTAAGAATTCGAAAGGCTACAATAAGATTGCCTCGTAACCGACGTAGCTCAAACTTGGTAAGATTTGCCATGGATAATCTTTCTTCGTATTGAAGTCTTACAGGTCCTAAAACAACTCGGGTAGCTTTCCGTTGATACCAGACTGGACCGGCGTATTCAAGGACAGGTCTCACGTAAGTAGCATACAATTTGCAGAAATTCTGAAAGGATACTTTTGAGAAGCATTTACTAATAAGATAAGATAATCCCTGGATGTGAAACTTTTCAGCAACGTATATAAAAATAAATTTTTGTTTGTTTCTTCGCATTTTATGCATTGCCGTACCTTCCAACAGATTGCGATGAAACTTTGACAACTTATTGCTTGCACTTGCATATTTAAAAATTACTTATAATTTATCTTTTAGGAATACACAGTCATGGTATTCGGACTAAAAATCAATAAAGATAGTTTCCGGTTATTAACTTTCATTTAAATTTAATGTAAATATAAACAGAGATGTTTCGGGCCTTCTGTTCATCATTGCCTTTGAAGCCAAATAGTACTTAATAAGGAACTGTGCAGTAATACATAGATCGTAAAATTTTCCTTAAAAATATAAGTTGACGAAGTTTATAAGTTTTACTAGGATTACTGGAATGTTAAATGATTTAGTAGGTAGATGTCTTGAGATTGAAAATAATAATGTTTTGCCCAAAATAATATACAGAGTAGATACTAATTTTTGGGATGTCACATGGCTTTATATTTTTCACATGAATTCAAATAACTTTTCTAGATATACATACTTCTCTCATTTTCTTCTTATTATTTTTTTTAAACAAATAAATTTTTGTCCAAAATGAATCATTAACAGTTAAATAATAGTAAAATTATATGTAGGTATTTATCCTGGAAAGATATCTCAATATGCTTCATTTTTGTACAATTTTTTTTGTTAAAGCGGATTCCCCGGATATACAGTTCCTGGGATATACCATCCCTAGGATATACAGTCCCTGTGGTATACAATTCATGAGATATACTGTTCCTGGGCAAGACAAGTTTCTGAGATATACAGTTCCTGGAATGTTCCTGACATATATAGTTCCTGGAGTCAAGTTACTATAAGGCTCAAGTCCATGAAATAGATAGGTTTTCTGGATTCAAGTTCCTGCAATTCTACTTTTTGGAAGGCAGAGCTCCCAGACGAAAACTTCTCTGGATTCTTCAGATCCTGGATGAAATAGTTCTAGGATTATCTGCTAGAAGAGTCTTTATACAGGAAAGTAATGTGTTGAATTTGTCACGCATAAAGAAATAATAAGAGAGGCTTTAAAACATATGTAAGGTGTTGGAACAACGTCTGTGCGCAACCTGTAGCGCATAGCGCTTGACAACAAATAACTGAACTAACAGATCCCGCGTCCCACTACGAAACTTGTCACTTTTAAAATTATTTCAATTTGAGGTTGGTCTTTTTGTGAAGTATCTACTTATTTTTATTGTCTAAAAAAAGAAATAGTCGAACATTGATGGCGTATTATGAGAGCTGGACTAAACATTTCACTTCGAATTAGGAAAGATGTCTGTTAATTTTGAGTGATTATGTTCCTAAACGCTAGATGTAACACTTCGTATTTGTGAGTCTATTTTACAAATAAATCTACCTGCAAAACAAAATAATGTTTTTGAAGGTCATTTGTAATAACTACAAAATAGTTTATAATCGAAGCATGCCAACATTGACATTATTGAGAAAATGAAATGTAGATGGCGACACATTAATTAACCTGTCCCTCTTCTATCCAGTAGTCTGCCAGGTACTGTGCCCTAGGATTCTGAATTGCTGTGCAGTTCGCAAGTATATGGATGAAGGTTTCCTCTTTCATTCCACAAAATCTACAATCTTCTTCCTCCACTATTTTGAGCTTTTTAAGATGTCCATTCAGGCGACAATGTCCCGCTAGGATTCCTGTTAAAATTCTTAGTGCAGTTTTATTTTGACTTATGCATTCATTTGATCTCAACAGGTTGTAGTCACCCAGAAGAATCTTAGATTGCCTAAGCCCTACTAGATCTTTTCAATGGTCAGATCTTTTCTTTTCTTCGGCTTTACCTATTTCTTCCAATATTATTACATTGGAGCTGATTCCGCAAAATGGCTTCGGCCCCCAAAAGGGTATTTCTGTCCCCCTCTTCGCTAGGTCATCTGCTATTTCGTTTCCTTCTATTCCAGTGTGTCCTGGAATCCACAGTAAGGTGACTATATTGTTCTCGCCTAGTTCACTAAGTTTGCCTAGGCATTCCCACACCATTTTGGAACTGATTACACAAGAACTCAGCGTTTTAATGGAAGCTTGACTATCAGACATTATGATAATCGTTTGCCTTCTATATCCTTTATCAATACTGAACTGGGCACACTTTCTTATTGCGTGAATTTCCGCTTGAAAGATACTTGGGGTTTTTCCCAAGCTTTCCAAGTGTTTGGTTCCTGGCCCGTACACTCCTATCCCAGTTCCTTCGATTGCTTTTGAGCCGTCTGTGTACCATTGAAAGGCATTCTTTCCAAGTCCGATAATGGTATTTGGGTCCCATTCCTTCTTGTTGCTTAATTCAGTAACGAATTTCTTTGAAAAATTATACTTTTTCATCATACCATCTTGTGGCATGTCCCAGGTTATCTGATTTCTAAGAATTGAAGAGGTGGTTTTTTTTAATGATTCCCTCTCTACTTAGTCTGTATCTTGTTCTTTCTGCAACACTCTCCACCACCATATGTAATGGTGTGAGGTTGAGAATCACTTCCATTGTTGCCGTTGGGCATGTATTCATTGCTCCTGTTATGCATATACAGGCTAGTCTTTGAATTTTGGAGAGGTTTTCTCTCGTCGTCAAGAGGCTAGTTCTACTACTCCACGCAATGGCTCCATAAGTGATAATTGGTCTCATACATCCAGCTCAGGATTTTTGGGTTACAATCCCAGTTTCTACCTGCCAGATTCCTGCACACCATTAGAGCCATTTTTGCTTTGTATGTAATTCTAGTGGCGAAGATATATATATTTTTAAACAGAATGCTAATAACAAATCTCTATTTTCGGCTAAGAAAAAACTGTAGACGTCAAAATAATACTATTACACTATTATTTTGACGTCTATTCATAACACGCTTTACTATGACAATTGATACAGAAACTGTAATCAAGTAAATAAGAAAAACTATGTTAGTATGCTCTGAAACTAACATTTATAATTTTGTCCCGAAGTAGATGATTTATTATTTGACATTAAAAAAAAATTGGTTGAAATCGATAAATAATGTGTCATTCCAATCTAAATGAGTCACAATGTGTATGCGGTTTTGTGGGCAAATTCTGTCAATTTACCGTTTGAACTTGTGCTCTTTATCTACTCTCCATGGTTTCTACTATAGTTATTATGGAAATAAAACTTACCTTAGGTGAAAAAAGACAAGCTACTGTCACGCTAGCAGATAGACTTATTGTGACAGACATGCTAGTGATTCTTAGAGCTACGTGGTTGGCAGTTCCGAAATATAAAGGAACGAAAGCCAGCCATATAACGCAAGTAGTGTACATCGTAAAACCTGAAATTAATAAAAAAAATATGATCAAAACTTATTTTCTACTTTTTTAAAAATATCCAGACTCACCTATATGTTTGGATTCGTTAAAAGCTTCGGGAATCTTTCTCGTCAAGACGGCATAAATTGTACAAACGACTATGAGGAAAATAGGGTAAGTGAAAGCAATCATGTACGATGCGTCGATATAAGGAGAACAGACCAACAAATTGTCTTCTCTGGTGGGATAATGATGGATGGCTCTTGGGGGAGATATTAGCATCCATATGCCATTTATCAGTACCTATAAAGAGGACAACAAATTTATCTATATATATAAAAATCTCCTGTTAAGTGTTTGTATCCGTACTCCTCCCAAACGGCTCGACCGATTTTCATAAAATTTTTTATGTGTATTTGGTAGGTATGGGAATAAGTTGTAAAGTATATTTCAAATCGCTAGGTGATTAGTATGTCTATCTCGAATTTTTTTATCTATTTTTAAGACAAAAATTTTGTTTCATATTCGTTTTTTATTTGGCATCGAACAATACCTGTAACCCTGAATTCTCATCCTTCTACCCTTATTATTCCATTTTAATCAGGATTTTTATATTTTTGTATCAACAATATCCAAATAATGAAGCCGTTGTTCGTGTTTCAAAAAGAAATTATTCATGTGTTGTATGATAGATGGCGCGACGTCTGCCTCATCGAACTTCCAGTAGCTACTAGCTTAAGCCTTTCTACATTTCCTATAACCAGGGCAATGCTGAAAAAGTCCAGCTAAGAATAAACATGCGCGTCCAAATGCTACATGATCCATCAGCTGACACATTCTCGAACCAATTTCTAGATATCGGAGATGCAAAAGTTGCTGTATATGGATGCATATGGATGCATATATACTGGATGCATAAAATTGCCCACTAATGTCTGCAACATCAATAATTTGCAAAACGCTCTACATTTACCCACTACACTACAATGAATCAATGGGGTGTTAGGCTTAACAAAAATATGATGTTTTCTCAATGTTAGTAGTTACTGGTGGACAAAATCATAATGGGGAATCAATTATCTATAATATTTTTATTCCCACAAGGTTTTTATGCCGATTTGAAAATTCAACTTTTGGATTATTTAAATAATCCACCATCAATATTGTGACGTATGCTCACTAAAAGAGAAATTAGCTACATATGGGTTGACATAGGACCACAATTCTGATGTGATGAAGTACTTATAGTTTATACTTATATCATATTGCTGTTATTGTGAGAGGAGTTGTTTTTTCCCTCCTATCATCGAGTGTTGAGTATAATTGTCCATGTCACTTTCAAACTAAAAATCAAACATATATTTACTTCCTACACACACGTATACAATTACCAAAACCAAAAAAATATGAACCAGAAAGTGGCCAACTTCATATTTGGTGAGGTGACGTATCATTGGAACCACTCAGCAACATTCCTACACAAAATACATCCGACAGTAGACCAGTTCGATGTTCCCAATTTACGGAGAAACGAGAAGGTCGTAGCCAGGAGACTGCGTATCGGTGTCACACCCGTCTCATACACGACCACTTATTGAGCTCCTCACCTCAACCTAACTGCCGACATTGCCAGTCCCCATTAAAAGTTGAGCACATACTAGTAGACTGCCCCTTTTATCATAAGCGTCGTCAACAGCTGGGAATGAAAGCAACTGTAAAAGAAATTTCAACCTGCCCGAGCCAAATAACTACAGCCATAGAATTCCTTAAAGGAGAAAATCTACTGGACAAAATTTAATTATTTTCATTTTTATTTATTGTTTAAAGTTTAAAGTGAATAAGCATACATATTTGATGTAACTAATGTAATGTAATGTACCTCGTGCTAATGGCCAAAGCTGTCACAGAGCACGTTAATCTGAATAAGAAAAAAAAACTATAACCAGGTAAAAAAACAATATACAACTTTATTGGTATGGTTTAATATTATTCTAAATGTAATTCTGTTTCATTGTCAGATTTATCATTTAAATTAATTACAATAGGCTCCATAATATTTTGAATATGAATGTTTGAATCGTGCTGAATTTTTCCAACTTTTTAATTAATTCTATAACACTGGGACCCACACTGGGACTTTGATTTTACTTGATGCCACGAATGATCTATGGGTTTGAATATACAATGGTATGGAGGAATACGTAGTACTGTATGTCCCTGTTCCTTAGCTAATCTGTCACATGTATATTGTTTTTTAATAGCATATGATTTTAACATCTCCAAAAGTTGCTCCTTCTTGTAACCAGGTTCAAAATAAATATCATTTTGTAACAAATATTCCTGAATTTCACTCTTTCTACTTGATGAGTTTGGTGCTTTTTGTAGTAGGCTGCTGTGGTAGCCTGCGTTATCCATTACAATTACACTGTGGTCGTGAATATTTTTCATAAGATGATTTTGAAACCAGTTTTCAAAAAGTGCTTCAGTTGTATCTTCATGATAATCCAAGCAGCAGACAATTTGGAACAAATCCGTTTTCTGATCCAGAGTGAATAATAGTTATGCGCTTTCCTTTGTTTGAAGGTGCCGTAGTCTTACAGTTTTTACTGACTGGAATCAACCCATCCTTTGGATACTTTATCGTGTGTATCAAACCATGTTTCGTCCAGGTAGATTATAGATGTGTTTTCGGATCGGTACTTCTTAATGTCCTGAAGAAAATTAAATCTTCAAATGCGCAATTTTTGCGTGTTCATTACCACTTGTTTTTTGTCAATTTTACGATATGTGAATCCCATTTTACCAATAACTTTATGGAGGGTGGTCCGGCTAATATTTATATTGTCATCTTCTTCTAGCTTCCTTTTTAGATTGTCCAAAGTAGGAACAATCTGTCTTTCATAGAGGGAATATATTTTTCTTCTTATTATATCCTGTTGGCCATTGCTACTACGTTTTATCTTACACTTAATTTTTCACTGTTAATAATATCCTTTATAGAGGATATTGGTGTCTTTGTAAATAAGCAGGTTTCTTTTAAAGCTTCTTGTTTAATGAATCATCTACTTACAAAACAATCATACACATTTTTCACAATTTGCTTTGCATCTAATGAGTGTTTTCGATGCAATATTGCGAAAAAAATTAATGATAACTTGTAATACTCGTATAGAAAGCTCTCTGAAACCGCACGCTTAAACGGAATATTTAATACTGCCAAATGAATTCAATGCAGCCATCATACACCCGATACAAAACAGTCATTGTCACTCGACTGTTCATCTCAGGTAAAATTCTTCTAAGAAGATCGTAAATCGTCGTATTTAGATGCCAGGAAAAGCCAAGACGATATATTTTATTAAGACAAACTATATACGTGGCATATTCTCGCGTGGGCAGACCATCGAGCCTATTTCTGTTGGCTGATGTTCGAAATTATTATTGATTTTCTTAATTTTAATTTAATACTTGGAATAATTTTTTTTTACTTTTTTCACTTGGTGTTAAATTTTTAGAGACCAAACCATGAATATGTTCGTTACGTTAGAAAAATACAATGCATTGAGAAAATGAATGATTTGTTTTTTCATCGTCGATTATGGTCTACAGCACTCCATATCTTTTTCTGTCATAGATCCTTTTACCACACATTTAGAATACGTTCGTTAATCTTCAATTCTTCTTCTTCTTTTCTGGATCCTTTTGCCCTTTCAGGCGTCGGATGTGGATTCCATGACCTGAACCCATTTCTTCCATATCTCTTCTATTTGGTCCAACCATTTTCTTGTAGGCCTACCCCTACGTTTTTTGATCGGTTTTCCAATCTCCATTATTTTCCTAGTCAATCTATTTGGTTCCATTCTTACTATATGACCATACCAGCTAATTTGTCTCTTTTTTATTTTACTAATTATCGGTTCCTGTTTAGTTGTCTCTCTAATGACGTCATTTCTAATCTTCAATTAACAACCAAAATATTCACTAGATATATGTTATAAGGCAAAACGACGTTTGCCGGGTCAGCCAGTTTTTTATAAAATAGTTCATAATAAAATAAGTGTGACTGAGATACATCTATCGTGTTATTATTCAAGAAGTTGTTGAAAAATTGGATATATTAGGAAGTTTAAGAATATCTAATATTCACCTGTACCCCTATCAGACCGAAACATATGAAGAGTTGGGATCGGGGCGATATGAAATTCGGTCTTTTTGCAGAAAGTTTGCCAGCGTTAAAAATCCTAGAGATGCGGTTAGTTTTCGTTAACAGTGCCGCATAGACGACAGTAAAACAGAAGCCGGCGCTGAATCTGAAACAGAATTTATTCATTAAAATGTGAATGAGCACGATTATGCAAAGAACTTGAAACGTCTTTCCCAACCTGAAAACTACCTTAGGTAAAATTAATATATTTTCTCATTTAACTAGGGTTTATGGAGAGAATCGTTTATAGGCGTCAAAAGCAAATTAAATGTTCATTTGTCTAATAAAGTAAATTCGATAGTTGGTGAATAAAATATACAGGCCCAGCTTTTATTATCTATACAGTAAATTTATTATTAGCTAAATAAACAGTAATATAAACAAAATCCAAAACCTGCCGCTTTTTTATTTTAATTAGAGATTTTTTAAAACACAATTGATACAAATTAGTACAAAAACGTAGGACAAAATGGAAGGAATAAATTCATTATTTCGTAAATCGATCAATTTAGGGAAAACTCCTGAAACCCGTCGATTTTTAATTTTAAATGGGCGCTTAATCAAATCACCTTTTCAGTTATGACGTCATCTATATAAGCGTGATAACGTCATTAACAATATATTTAAATAGAAAAAATTTTGATTTGCTTATATTTTCAAAAGCAGTATTAATGACATTTGAATTCAATTTTTTAATTTATTAGGTATTGTTATGATGTATATGTCTTGGTCACATAGCGAAATCCGTCATTTCCTGGAAATCCAAGGCAGCACATGATCCGTCGGCATATCGTGTAAAACTGCACCAACTCACTATCTGCCGCGACATTTCATGAAACGCCGGGCATTTTGTGTACCCAGAGCTGCCCAAGTACTCGAATAATTTTACTAGTATTTTGGTTACGGATAAAAAAACTACTCGTGACTTTTACTCATAAGTATATTAAGTTTGAAATACTTATTACTCTAAACGGGTCAATTTAAATGTATTCGTAAAATTCTACTCGTAGAATACGAGTATATTCTACGAGTAGTTTTTCTCTTTGCCGGTAAAAAACAAGCATCCGTTTGATATTCCCCGCGGTAACATCGCGCGGCACCCTAAACGAAATTTGTTGCCGCTCGGCAGTGCGCTTTGATTATTTTTGCCGCGGTGGCCGATTTGAAGTGAGGATGATTGTTTTATTGTGCTTCCTATGAATAATAAAAGATAGAAGTTCGATTTTTGTTCATTTGTTTAGCAATTTATTGTAACGACAAAGGTTTGTTGTTTGTTTGTAGAAATTCAGAATGAATATGCATATTCTTTAATTTTATTAGATAGAACAGTACAAAAATGGAAAGTGGAAGTGTTGAAATATTATTGTTTGTTTTAATTCGATTAATTTTTGAGCCCCCTCCCCTCTACTTGGTATTAAATTAATTTTTTAAAAGTATTCGTACTCTTTACTCGTACTTTTACGATTACTACTCGTAACCGTAAACTGAATCTATAAAATAACTTACGAGTAAAATACTTACAAATACAATTTTTAAGTACTCGTACTCGTAGGTTGTACGAATATATTTTTTTTTTAATGCCCAGCTCTGTGTGTACCGAACCTTCAAACAGAATCTGCCGTGTTGTAGACGTTGGGGGTTCATGAAATGCGTTACAGACACGTCAGATAGTGTAACTAAAGTTTATTGTTGTGCGTTGATGTTGATTGCGGAAATGGCGGAAGAAAACAGCGAAAAAGTAATATTCGAGCAGCATTACTTTAAGTATTATACAGCCAAGCCAAATAAAAGGCCATATACAATAAATCAGCTAAACGAGGTAAGTGACAAGAGTAAAATTTGCTTGTATCGTTTTTGAGGTTAGAACCAATAATTTTTAGATTGCTGTGAAAATCTCGCGGGAAAAACATACAAAAATTAAGCAGACCAGAAGAGAATACTATTTACTACAAACGTACGATGTTGTTATATACTGTTAATGGAAAGAACAATGTGATAAAAAGGGTTGAAGACAAAGACGATCATTTAGTTTATGTTGTTCCAGAAAAGGAAATATTTGTGCGGTTATACGATATTCATATTAACTGTGGGCATGGTTCTAGGAATAAAATGATTTACGTAATACAGAAGAACAGATCTTAGATTAGCAGCATCCAACTTTATTGCGACGGCTCAGGTAAACATGAGCAAACTTCTACCTGTCAGGGAAGCTGTATCTGCGGAATCATTGTGCCAAGGGCAAGGCTATACAAAATGTGCATGTCGTCTCTCAGTGAACCAGTGCAAGAATATCAGGTGCTTGTGCTTTAAAGCCAAGTTGCAATGTAACTCCCGTTGTCACAAGAGTGGACCTTGTGTGAATAAATGAATTTTTATATTGCTCTTCGGCTTGCGACGGAAAGTAATTTTCTGTTTTTAATAAATTTGGTTTTGTTATTTTGTTGTTTTGGCATAATTTATATTTTCGCATTTTTATTTTCTGTTGTTATTTGTTGAGAAATCATTTTATTTCTTTGCTATCTTTTTTGAGTTTCGTTTTGTATTATTTGTTTTTGAATGAAAAACAAACTAAAAATATCTATAGAGGTTTCCACTTCCACCTAGAAAAAAGGCGATACACTATCTGACGTGTTTGTACCTAACGCATTTCATGAACCCCAATGTCTACAGCAAGGAAGATTCTATTTGAAGATTTGGTACACAACAAGCCCGGCGTTTCATGAAATGCCGCGGCAGATAGTGAATTGGTGCAGTTTTACACCATATGCCGATGGTTCATGTGCTGCCTCGGATTTTCACGAAATGACGGATTTCGCTATGCGACCACGACATATATATCGATACTCAACAATAAATCTGGTAAAGGCCGTCACTAACAATGAAAATGTCTAAAAGGTACCTTATCTTCTTTTCTTCTTTTATTGACCTTCAACATAATTATTATTGTCCAGAAGTTAATAACATTGCAGTAGACGAAATCAAAAACTTATTGGCTCTCTCATCAACATGAAGCTGACTGAAACGGAATAAACTGAAATTCTAATATTAATTGATTGTGGAGATAAAAAATGTACGCAAAAAGGAGTAAATCTTATTACAGTTTCCTGTAATATTGTCGTATTTAATAGAGTGAATGTATCAACAGATGTCGAAAGAATATCTTGTAGATATACCAACCCCGTTTGACTTTGGGGTGTAATTCAATATCCGGCGGTGCATATTGCACGGGAAGTAGTTGTTGCTCCTTAGTTGAATGGCCACTGTTTTTGAAAAATATTATTTTTCAAAAATTCATGGAGTGTTGAATATTTATAATTATTCTTTCGACATCTGTCAAAAAGAAGTATGTTGTACTTTATTTAATAACAAATATCCGAACTGAGAACCAATTACACAGTCTAAAGTGAACAAACTTAAGCAAACATTTAAAGAAACAGGTCATGTAAAAGACCTCTCTGGAGGTAGTACAAAAGAAAGATCCGAAAACAAGAGACTAGCTGTTCTGCTGGCCTTTGAAAATAATTCCCATACCAGCTAACAAAAAGTAGCGCTAGACAATGAAGTTGGCCATCAAACATAAAAAAGGAGAAATAGCATCCTTATAAAATAAATTTAGTACAAGAACTAATGGAAGAATATTTTAATAGACGAATTGAGTTGTGAAATTCCAATGGACAAAAATAACGGATAAAAAAAGTCCGTCCGAAAGTTATAGCATACAAAAATCAAATAATATTAATTAATACATATTGATATGGTTGAATAAATATTTAAAAGACCTTCCAATTATTGTATTGCAAGACCAACTTTCCTATTCAAACATTTTATTTATGACGTTATCACGGTCACAAAGATGACATCTGAAATAAAAAAATGTTTCTGATAAAGCGCCCAAAATAATAATCAACGGGTTTCGGGATTTTCTCCTAAAATCTTGAACAAAGGTCGAGTATGGTTAGCATATCAGTGTGAATGTTTTTTTTTTATAGAAAAAAATATCGCATCGACCGAAAGGTTATTAGCGACACTTTATAGAGTTTCATGATATTATATCATTGTTTCGTCAGTTATTGTACTAAGAGTCAAGCTACTTTTAATATTTTCAGAAAAATGGATCTAAAACAATTTCGTGTTTCAATTTTACACTGCTTCTTGATGGGAAAATTAACGTTCAAGCGAAGCAATGGCTTGAAAAGTGTTATTGGGGACTCCGCACCATCAGAAACAACAATAAAACGATAGTTTGTTGACTTCAAACGACGATGCGGAACGCAGTGGGCGTTCAAATGAGGCAGTAACACCAAAAAACATAAAAAAAACCACAAAATCGTTTTGAATGATCGAAAAGTGAAGTTGCATGAGTTAGCTGACATCGTAAAGATATCAAAAAAACAATGGCAAAACTACATGAATTGAACTTCTAATTGCTCCCACATCCACCGTATTCGCCAGATTTGACTCCCAGCGACTACTGGCTGATCGCAGACCTAAAAAATGCCCGCCTGTAAGAAATCTCGCTCGTATGAAATTCTATCCATAAAAACTGTATTGTTGAAGCGAAAACTGCTTTAGGCTTTTTGGGTGAACAAAAATCATTGAACTCGCGTCATCGTCACGGTTTCCATGTTATGCAACCACCTATAATCTACTGGTTATGCAACACACAATATTTTTGGTTGTGCTACACAATTAAAGTTCGTTTTAAAGGAGTTGATAGCATAGAGCGCCTATAATAAACGGAAAACGGAGGTCAGGCGTCTCAAAAAATGTTATCTCTTATTTATGTCTTACAATAAATCTAGACTAAAAAGAAAGAAATTGTGACCAGGCCACCCGGTAATCGGTCAAATAACAATACGTAATAAAATGCAAATGAAGCATACGCAGTGAACCAAACGGTCCATAGTCGTAAAACAGGGTTATTTAGGATTTTTGCTTAACGTTTATTATAATTAATATTATAATGAAAATACAAAGTAATTGTGCACTAAAATTTTATACACATATTCTTGTAAAAAATAAAAAAATTATAACAAATTATTGCAGGTGAACATTACGTTAACTATAATATATACAGCATTATTAACTAAATTCTTCTGTACATTCGTCGATTAAGTCGTCAATATCCCACATTTTCCCCTCCTCAGCTATAAGATGTTTTATAGCGCTTTGCTAGTTTTCGGCAGTCACATTCGCCAATGAATCCATCAAAAGTTGCCATACTTCTTGAAGTTTAAAAGTTTTGTTGTTCCTGGCAACATAACTTTTGACTTGTGCCCATATAAGCTCTATTGGGTTCAGCTCACAATGGTGAGGGGGTAAGCGATGTACAATAATACCTCTACCTTTTGCCTTATCATCTATTACAAATTTTTTAAACTTTGCCTTACGCTGTCTAATAGTTTGCAAAAGTTTTTTAACCATTGTATAATCAAAATTTAAGGCTTTACACTCAATTATCGCAGCTTTTTTTCATGAACTGTTGGAAAGCTTCTCTACTAATCGAGAATGATAGCTCGTTATCCATTACAATAACTGAATTCTGGGGAATGTATTCGATCATTTGTTAGAATTATTCCCCAAAAACGTCAGCCGTCATTTCTTCTTGGTAGTCTTTGCTTGAATTAAATTGAAAGTTCAATAATACTTGATCAAAAAATCCGTTTTCACTGCCTATATTGGTTATAATAAGCCTGCGTGCCTTTCCACAGGGAAGTCTTAATCCTGTTGACCAACGCTATATGACAGCTTGTCGGGAATTCAGTGTTTTTATATTGCCAGACTTTTTACGGTGTGTCCTTCATTTAGCCAGGTTTCATCCAAATAGAAAATATTCTTACATTCGTTAAGACATTTTCGGATTGACCTTTTTTATTCTCGTCTCCAGCAAACAATATCCGGCCTATCAATGAGAAAAGATTTTCTGTTCTGTTTTTCCGACTGAAAGTTCATTCCATGAAGAATTTTCCATACTCTAGTTCGTGATAGTTGTGGCAGGCTTTAGTCATTCTGGGCAAAATACATACTATGCACTATTCTACGAAAGCTGTTTTTAACATCCTCGTCAATTTCTAATGGTTTCTTCCCCGGGTGAGGAATAGGTTCACCGAGGTTCCGGCATTTTCTCTCACGTGAAAATTCTATAAATCGTTGATTCTCCCACCCCTATCATATTGGCACAGTTCGTAATTATGTCGCGAACAGAACTTGTGGGGTTTTGGTGCACAAGAGCATCATGAACGTTCAGGATTAATGTTTTTTCCCGCAAAGAATATGCACTTTTGCTAACTCGTTAAATAGGAATTGAAGGAAAACTTGAACTTGAAGCCATCTTAATTAGACGTATAGACGTTACCTGCTAGTTGCCGAATACTAACTACTTCAAATTTTATTCTATACAGGTACTTAGATTCAAATATTAACAGGAAATTGGGTTGTACCTGTATCAGTTGCGGGGCAGGTTGTTCCGTCGCGCCTATGGTTTACAACTTTTTTATGGTCCGAACCCCCGATCCGTACTATCAACTCCATTGGGACAGACTTTAACAATGAAGCGTATATAGTGTTGCATATGTCATCATCACGCTTTCCATGAGCTATAATATGTATACTGTGTATACAGATTCGGTAACTAATTATGTTCCGTATAGCTATTCTGAGAGTGAAAGGGAGAAAGCTGTACAACAACAGAGAGACAATGTCGTATTGAATATTTGCCGAACCTGTATATGTGTACTTTTTGGGTGAACAAAATAATGGAACTCGCGTAGTCGTCACGCTTTCCATGGTGGCGATTTCAACATAAACTTTGCAGATGATAAAAATCTACCATCACTTGAATTTTTAAATAACGAATTTGGTTTAACGATGTCAAATGATCGCAATCTTAATACAAATATGTAAAAATAATTTGTGCAGTATTATATAGTCGTGGAAGAACTTTTGTATATGAAATAATTGTAATAATTCTGAGGTGTAAACGATGCGCAATAAATGAAAATTGTATTCCACCATATACAATATAGTACTTTCTTTCTAGTTATTATGATCAAGGATTGAAGTTTAAATTGGTCATAAACAATCCTTTGTCCACGGCCACTTAACAATAAGTCAATATTTTACCTCCTAACAAAAGGTATATGGTACCCATATATCTACTAGAGTGAATTAGGAGTTCATAATTCACTCTAGTGAATTATGAACTCATAATTCACGCTTCTGCATTTAAATAACATGCCATGACAACTCAACACTCACAAAATTTCGATACATAGGTGACTAGAGATGGGGGTACAATATGAAACAAACTATTAAATCTGCGTATTTTGTTTAGGAAATTTGTTTCTGAAATATATCGTATCGATAAAATATCGAAATTTTTAGTATTGATACTTTTCATAACGATATTTTCTAATATTGATAGTTTTAAAACGATATATTTATAACGGTACGGTGTATCGATACTTTACACAGTATCGCCCATCTCTTTATGTCACATTTGACGTACTCAGGAAATTTATTAATTTTGACGTTAGAATTGTCAATAATACCAAATGATTTCTTTCCGTTCTACACCCGCCTTATTTAATAAAGAGATCAAGGGCCGTGGACAAAGTATAGTATTCTACTCGCAGTTTATGGCCATTATTCACTCGGGTGACTTGCGCCACTCGCCCAGGCTCGGGATGCATACGTCACCCTGCGTGAATAATGGCTGTCATAAATTGCTCGTTTAATAATATACTATTATAAACCAAAAATAATATTGATCTAATAGCTCGACGATACATCTCACAAATTACTTAGTTTTCACTTTTATCGGCAGTCCCCAAAGACTGCCCCGCATGTTTAATTTCTTAATGTACCTTGAGCTTGTTGAAGTTCGCATTTAGTTAGTTTTTCTATAGGGAGATTTGCATACAATTGTTGAATAGAGGGGAGTGAGCTTAGTGAATCAGTAATAATAACAGCTTTAGACCAGTTGGTATCATGTGTTTTATAGCACCATAAAGCTAGAACAGAAATTTGTTATTTTAAGTGATAAACGCTCATCCCTCTCCGTCACAGTTTTTCGAAGCTTCGGTGTATATTTGGTCAAATTCATAAAATTGGTCTGAAATTTGGCTTTTATGAAGAAGGAGTTTGTTTCTGCTTTGTGGAAACTGGTCAGGTATGTGTTACACTGGGGGATTTTTATAGTACATGGACATGATTTATGAATGCTTCATTATGATTTCCAGAAAGTATGTTCATATTGTATTGTTCACGAACAACTGTCAGGGAGTTGACGTGACATACATGCGGGAAACGGGTATGTCATATATGTGAGATACTCTGATTGTTGAAATATAGTTAAAATAAATGTTTTCAAGTACATCTGAGTTGTAAATACATAAAATAAATATTGGCGAAGAGTCCGGCGAACCTATGTGCTAGGAAAAAAGTCAGAAAAAGTCAAATCAAGATCAAGAAATGAAGCATGGCACTAATAGGTACTATAGAACCGTTCAATGTTAAAAACTCAGACGTAACGTCGTACTTCGAAAGATTGGAACAATTATTCGACTGCAATGTTATTTAGGAAGATAAGAAAGTACCCATGTTAATAACACTAATAGGGGGAGATGCCTATAGAGTTATTAAAGATTTAGTCGCACCCATCTTACCAAGAAATAAAACTTATCAGGAGTTGAAAAGAGAACTCGTACCGCATTTTAGTCCAAAACGATTAGTAATTGCAGAAAGATATATATTTTACAATTTCCAGCAGGAAAATAATGAAACAGTAAAGGAGTATGCTGCAAGATTAAAACATTTTGCGCAGTACTGCGAGTTTGGACATTTTTTAAATGAAGCCTTGAGGGATAAATTTGTCTGTGGAATGTGTTCAGAGGCTGCAAAATGAAAATTGCTTACTGAAACCAATTTAACTTTTGAACGGGCATATCAAGAATCAGTGAGTTTTTAAGTTACAGATGGTAATTTAAAAGTCATGGGTCCTGAGTCAAGTGCAGTAGCTAAACTGGCAAAAAGTAACACAAATAAGCCCAAGGCAGGTAATAGAACAACTAATAAGTCAAATGTTAGCCAAATACCCAGTAAAGAAGTCTACAATAAACCATGTCACAGATGTATGCGAAAGCATAACCAAAAGCAATGTCCAGCCAAAGAGTGGGAGTATTTCCTATGCCATAAGAAGGGACACACTAGTCGGGCATGCAAAACCAAGAAAAATGTACATAATCTGACTTTCAATGACCCTTTATCGAATGAGGAAGAGGAACACGATTCTTCACTGGAGCTAGGATTCATAGGAAATTTAGGTGTGGAAAATGAGAAAGCTATTAAGGTTACACTGGAAGTAGAAGGTGAGCAAATTGTTTTTGAGATAGACTCTGGTGCGTGCAAAAGTGTAATTCATTTTTCGGACTATAAAAATTGTTATCTAATCCAAATATGTTTAAGGTTAATTATAAACTTTTATTTACAACCCTATATGTAATGCTGTCATTACTAACGTCATTGAAGGTTGGGAAGTGTCACATTACACACCTCTACTTCCCGCCCTCATTTCCCGCCCTCATTTCATCTATTCTAGATAAATAGTTTTTATATTCAAAAAAATAACATATTTTTTTACAAATTTTATAATACCTATTTAATGGCAAACAATAAAAAGCAACAATGAACTAAAATACAACAAACTACTTATTGATATTAATCGTTAAATTTGAATTATTGTAAGCGTTTATTGAAATATTTAGGCCTGTACCAGCGCTGGACCCTCCAACAGTTGTCTCTTTGGGCGACAAATTAATTTCATGTTGAATGACAGGTTTGTGAACTACTTGCAATAGCTACAGAAGACATGGCACATTGGGACAGCATAGTGGCAGTTTTCGTTTTATTCTCTATTGAGCCATCCACATAACCTTCTGCCACAGTACTTGATTTCCATCCTCCCAGCCTTTTTAATTGGAGTACACTTGCACCACTGTTGGTAAGTAACGAAGCGGCGGTTCTTCTGAGTGCGTGCCCTGTGAAGCCTTTCCAGTTTTCTAAATTCAAAAAAGTAGTTATTTTTTGGGGAAAATTAGCTATTGTGTTGTGTCCAGTTGGTTGATTTCTTGCTATTCCTCCTCTGAACTGAACAAAAAATCTATCGTTTTCTATGTTTTTTCTCAAATTTATGTAGTCCCGAATGATCTTTACCCATACTGGATCAGTAATGAGAAATGATCTATTTGTATGTGTTTTAGAATCTGGAATATCAACCGAAATTTTTTCTTCAAAAAAAACCACATCCAACATTTTCATTTTCACTAATTCGTCCGTCCGACAAGCTCCAGATACGCCTATTATTATTGCTACCTAAAACAATAAGAAAAATTAATACCATCATACCAGCATACTTGTATTAGCTCAAACACGTTTGTTTTTTTTAAATACTGATTTAAAGAATCACAAATAATAACTTACCTTCATCGGTAGAAGATTATTTGGAGCTTTCCCATGTTTTGAAATATCAGTTTTTTCTTCAATTTCTAGCATCGTTCGAATCATACTGTACATTGCCCACAAAGTAGACGGCTTCTTTTGTCTGGTATGTTCTCCAAAATATGCCAGGAGTACACTTTCGGAACCGATATTTTTAACCTTTTTTTCTTCGCACCACTTCCTATATAATTCAATGGCTTTTAGATACCGATGCTTACTTTTCTCTGGCACCAAGCCCTGGGCTGCTGCGTGAGCAGCCTGTCGTACTTCTGGTGGGGTACAATCCATAAATTCTTCGTCGGAAGACATGGTTTTCAATTTATAATTCGCGAATTTAATATCCAAGTTTATCTGACATTTATTGACTTTATCTGACATTTACTCATATTGGTGACAATTGTATACCCCGTAGTCACGGTAACAATATATCTACTTGATTATTCTGATTATTTTTGACGTTTCTTAAAACCAATGAAATGCTTCTTTATTTGTCACAAAGGTAAGTTTCAACCAATTATGTCATTATTATAGTGGGAATAAATCTCTTGTGATTATTCTCGGGAATAATCACTGTGGCTTTTATTTGCCTAGCAAGTGTCAGATAGTTGTCAAAATAATTACCTAATTGTGTCAACGCGACATATGAAATGGGTGAAAATTATCGGTTTAGTACCTTTTCTGATGCAGAAACAACAAAAAAGATTTTAGAATAATTTTATGATAGTTTTATTGATCTTTTTAATTGTAAAAATTTGTAAATCAAAAAATAATCTAGTCAAATAAAACTCGCGAGTTCCATAAATTAGAAAATAATTTGACAGATTTTGTTCAAAATTGTTGCCATTTGGTAATAGCCACTCGAGCCCTGCGGGCTCTCGTGACTATTGCCTGGCAACAAGTCTTCAAAAAATCTGTCAAATTATTTTCAATTTATTCTCACTCTCTTGTTATATTATTACTGAGAAAACCGCGTTCTTGGTAATTTGTCGTTAAATGTAATATTTTAGGAATGTTCAGAACGAAACAGAGATTTATTAATTTTGATCGAAATATGATGGTTGTAAATAAAATAGTATATATATTATATACAGGGTGTTTTCAAATGACACTTACAACGTTTGCATGTAGATACCTCTCATAAAACTGAACAAAATGATATAAGGAATGAGGGGTCCAGCTCATTTACTTTTCGAGATACGGGGTGTTGAAGTTATGAAAAATTAAATGTTTTCATTTGATAACTTTAAAATGGATGGATAAATTGATTTGACATTTAGCAGGTTGTTTTAAAATGTAAAAGGGCATATTTTGATGGAAAAACAATTTTCAATTCTTGATCCAGTGGTGTACATTTAGAAAAATATGTCACCTTTCCCCTCCTATTTTTTACGCCACTGGCATTTGAAACAATTTTTATTCAAATTTGTATTCCTCAATGGTTTTCACGTGAAAAACGCATAACCTTTACATATCAAAAGATGTATAGTTTTCAAGATATTTAATGTTTTCATGAAGTCTGCAAGATCACTTTTCAATAATGAAATAAAAAAATATTTTTTTTAATGACTATCAAACTAGTTATAGTTAGAATATGTAACAAAAACTAATCTGTTAAACAGCAATGCATCTAAAACATTGAGAAAAGATTGTTGAAAATACTTTTCCAAACTTGTGATTTTATAAACATAAGAATTAATGACAATCAAAAATAGGATAGGTAGTTACAAATTTAAACAATATACATAATTTTTCACTAAACAGCCAACAAATCACAACTCACAAGAGATGTTCAAAATTTTGTCCATTTACATTTAAACATAATCCGCAACGTTTTCTTATTGAAAATCGCATATTTTGGAAAACTGGGTGATTACCGTAAATAATTTCTGTAGCTGCATGGATTCTTGCTATCAGTTCCTCCTCCGTTTCTACTATTGTCTAGTTGGCTGTAGATGTCAATGATGAAATGATAAATGTCAATTTGTTTAACGTCAAAATCCAAATAAATCATTTGTGATTAAATTTGTTTGTGCAACTTTCATATGATGGATTACACTTTTGAAGAAATGGCTGATATGCAGCTAGTATACGGGGAAAAAGAAAAAATGGTAGACGTTCCGAGCGCTTGTATAGAGAAAGATAGCCAAATCGACCTAGATTTCCATGTCATACAACATTTGTTCAAATTGACAGGAGATTGCGGCCAGACAACTTATAACCCACTAATACGGAAACAACTGGATAGGCTGAGGTGGACCCAATATGTGGCCTGCGAGGTAACCGGATTTAAATCCTATCGACTTCTTTCTGTGGGGTTACATGAAGTCCCTTGTCTACGATACAATAAAAGAAACAGAGGAGGAACTGATAGCAAGAATCCATGCAGCTACAGAAATTATTTACGGTAATCACCCAGTCTTTCCAAAATATGCGATTTTCAATAAGAAAACGTTGTTATGTTTATGTTTAAATGTAAATGGACGAAATTTTGAACATCTCTTGTGATTTGTTGGCTGCTTAGTGAAAAATTATGTATATTGTTTAAATTTGTAACCACCTTTCTTATTTTTTATTGTCATCAATTCTTATGTTAATAAAATCACAAGTTTGGAAAAGTATTTTCAACAATCTTTTCTCAATGTTTTAGATGCATTGCTGTTTCAGAGAATAGTTTTTGTTACATATTCTAACCATAACTAGTTTGGTAGTCATTAAAAAAAATACAAGAAAAATATTTTTTTATTTCATTATTAAAAAGTGATCTCTCAGACTTCATGGAAACATTAAATATCTTGAAAACTATACATCTTTTGATATGTAAAGGTTATGCGTTTTAGACGTGAAAACCATTGTGGAATACAAATTTGAATAAAAATTGCTTCAAATGCCAGTGGCGTAAAAAATGGGAGGGGAAAGGTGATATATTTTTCTAAATGTACACCACTGGATCAAGAATTGAAAATTGTTTTGCCATCAAAATATGCCCTTTTACATTTTAAATCAACCTGCCAAATGTCAAATCAAGGTATCCATCCATTTCAAAGTTATCAAATGAAAACATTTAATTTTTCATAACTTCAATACCCCGTATCTCGAAAAGTAAATGAGCTGGACCCCTCATTCTTTATATCATTGTGTTCAGTTTTATGAGAGGTATCTACATGCAAACGTTGTAAGTGTCATTTGAAAACACCCTGTATATAGTATATACTATTTCCAACTACATTATTACCTTGGCCCGAAGCACTAAATAATTTTTTTAGAGTAAATATTGATTTTTTTTCATAAAAGTAACTATGACTTTTTAATTATAGTTGAGAAGAAATCAAAGTGGCTGGAAGTAAAATTGATGGAACACGGTACTACTGCTTTGGAAACCATAAAAAATTGAAGGAAGTATTTTCTGTGTTTGGATTGCCTGTATAATTAGTTTCAGATAATGGTCCTCCCTTTAACTCTAACGAATTTATCAGTTTCCGTCAGTCTAATGGTATAACACCAATAAAATCACCTCCATATCATCCACAAAGTAACGGGATAGCCGAAAAAGGAGTACAAACTGTTAAAAAAGCTCTCCAGAAAATATTATTTAGTGAAACAGATAAAGCCATAACAAAAAATTTAATATCAATAATGATATTAGGTGCCAAATCCATTTAACAAAGGGAGGGAAGAATTTTATTGTAGTGTTCACGAACAACCGTCAGGGAGTTGACGTGACATACATGCGGGAAACGGGTGTGTCATACATGTGAGATATTCTGATTGTTGAAATATAGTTAAAATAAATGTTTTCAAGTACATCTGAGTTGTAAATACATAACACATACCTATATACTGTCTTTTTGTTATTGGTAAAAACATATGTTGCATGTGTTAATGATAAAACCAGTCAGCGAAGCTAAACTGATGGTTCTCCAGAATAGTAAATACTTTGTACAGGGGTTGTGCGAAATGCTACCAAAGCTATTCTAAGAGCAGAATTTTATGTGCGATTTGAACTGTAAGTCTTCATTATATAACTGGAGTGTAGGGAGGACATTAAGTTATAAATACTATTTAGAGATATTTAGTGTATTTTGTAGGATAAACGGCATGTCAATGTTTTTTCCTTTGATAAAAAGCACCTTGAAGTACTCAATTTTCCTGAGTAGTGGAAGCTGATGAAGAGTTATTGATTCTGGCTTGAAACCTATTTTTGAAAAAGTTTTGAATAAATCCCATACAGTGTCTTCCAATTGTCCAGTAGGGTTTCGTTGACATTACTTTCAAGGTACAGAATGTTAACTATATACGATCTATTTTGACGGAAACCATTTTGTTCTGAAATGATGAGATCGTTAGTTTCAAAAAGCCATCATAGTAAGCGACGATTGACTATTCTCTCCATAAGTTTACACATTGAGCATAATATTGGAATTGGCGTATATGGTTCAGGGTCTAGTTTCATTAACGATGGAAAGCTATGTGGTCCATATTAAATTAAAAATCTTAGGAAGTCTTTTAGGTCGTCAAGGCAGGTCTTGAACTCTGTGAACGTTTATTCTTTATAAAGTTGGCTCTGCATTGTTCAAAAATATTTGTTATATCTGAATCAGATGTAACGAGTGTGCTTTGATATTTTAGAGTTTTTATGGTAATTAAGTTGGATATCCCAGAAAATTTTCTCATATTTTACCAAACGTCACTAGGAGAAGTGGTGCTGTTTATTTTTGAAACAAACCGATGCTAAGATTCTCAATGTCGTTTTCACTGTCATCTGAGCTTTAGCTTTTAAGAACATCTGAAAATGGCAATTTTCAATTTGACCAAGTTTGTCGCTCAAGGTTTCAGTTTCAATGGATAATTGTAATTGTAAAAGTAATTGTAAAAGTAATTGTAATGATTTTGAGCGACGTCTGATGCACTTTGTTTTGCTAAGTGCAAAGTCATTGGTGTTGTAGATATCTGCATGAGGGAGTGTGCTGTAGAGCTTCCGCAAGGTTGTGGTCATAATTAGGATTTTTCAGATATAAACGGCGTAGATTGTCCCAAAGATGTATCAGAATAATCTGTGGAGGATTTTGAACTGTCTTGTGATGATGGCTGATTAAATGGTGATTGCGATGAAGTTGGAAATTGTGTTGGCAAAACTGGATTATTGGTTGATACTGGACATTTTGTTGCGATATGGACAGATTGTTTACAGTTATAACAGGTCATGCCATGCTTTGAAATGAATATCCGGTAATTATTGATATCAAAATTTACTATAACTGAGTCGGGAATCGTGAAATTGTGAGGGCTAACTTGGACTTGTCGTCTAAAACTTGGAATATGAATAATTTCTGATTAGGTTGAACTTATTTTGAGGGAGGTTATTAGTGACATAAAATTCAATCCCAGTTTTTTCAACTTATTAGTAAGAAGCTCATGAGGTATGGAAGGACATACGTTTGTCAGAACGAGTCATTCTGCTGGTGTACCAAGACGATAAGCACTTAAGGTTTGGTTTGGTACATTAATGGAACCATGGTTGTTTATAAAATCGTCAGCAATTTGGGCACTGGAAAGGTATACAAACATTCTGTTTGGGCTTGATTTGGAAATGTGAGCTATACTTTTCGGTTGGCATCGCAATAACTTTGCCAAACAAACGCTAAATATCTGGAAAGCAAGACCAGCTTCTTTCAAAGGCTTTTATACACCCTTGGAAAAATGTATCAATGCATGACCTACGGTGTCTAGCAGATTTTTTTGACAGGCCATTGTCGTCTGAATCATCATATGCTGAGACTTGTTGTCTTTGTCTGGAAGTTGATGGAACAGCAAAGCATATAATTTGTGTCTGCCCCGCCGCAGCTCGAATAAGGTACCTGACGTTTGGCAGGGTCTCTGTCTCGCCGTCGGACCTGAAATATCTTTCACCAAATGAACTAATCGGCTTTGTTAGAAAGCTGAATTTGTTTGGTGAAACCTGAATAGGTAAGAGCCACAATGGACTCTTGCGAGTCGCAGTGGAGGGCCTTATAGACCCACTCACCACAAACCTAACCTTACATAACCTATACTTTTTGGTTGGATAATTTGACCTGAAGGAATTAGGTAATCTTTCACGCTAGCTCCTTGGATCGAACTTAAAATAATTGCTTGGTTCTTTGATGGATATCTTTATTGGGTATCGATTGAGGAATAGTTTGCCATGATTTCAAATTATTTTGATTGCCGGGAGCCACCATTTATAACTGAATTAACTATATTGGGAAATGGTACAAAATTTCACTTCAAGTGCCTGGGCTGATGAGCACAACCCAATCGAATGAATGAATGAACTATATTAATTTACTTACGTTGTAAAATCTATCAAAACTCTATGAAGTAACCTAAATCATTTTGTGAAATAGGATGAAATTAAAACGCTATAAAACACTTTCTGATTTTCAACAAATTTGGTAAACTCGAATAATCGAAAATAAAAGCTGTCTAGTGCTAGACCGACAAGGTCGGGCCCCTGTTAATATTTCATTCTATGATAAAATTAAGCTGAAAATATTGTACATACCTTTGTATTGCACAAACAATGTCGGTAGGCTTTAAAATAAGGGCATAAGTTACGCTGTAACACATGAGAATGCCACTGAGTAGCACATAACTCAGTTCTCGTCCTGAAGCTCGTACAATAGGTGTCTCGTTATGTTTGATAAACACCCCAAATATGAAAATCGTTATAAAAATTCCGCTGGAACTGAACGCCATAGCTCCTATAGCCCAACCGCTTACTGGCTGCAAATACTCCTCGGGTATATCTTGACAATATTCGTGGTCAGCGTCCGGAAGAGTTCCCATAGGGCATTTTGTGCATTGTGTGGAATCGTCTTTGTGACGAATCTAGAAATAAAAAAAAACGTTACTTTTTTCACAATAGATAACTATCTCAAAGTGAACTTTACCAATTGCTGTTATCTTTAACCCAGTTTTTTGCGTATTTTCCGCCCGCGATATTTTAAATCTACCCTCGGGGTCCTTTTGAGTTCGTATCAACTAGTGAGTCGGGAAATTTCAGAGATATTTTAAGTAAAAATCGAGTTTTAATTCTATTAAAATTTCCAAATGTTTTGCTGCTGTTGGAGTCTCTACCCATGATCGTGTAATCTAAATGATTGAAATGAGTTTTCGTTAAAAAAAGAGCTTGAATAAACATTTTTATTGAGTTGAAACGGTGGAGTTTTGTGTGTATGTGACAAGTACGCCATATTCGGGAAAATTATGAGGTTTTTTGGAAAATGGAATGGAAACTGTGTTGTTTATATATTTTCAGAAACTTATTGAGGATACAAAAGAACACTGAAAATTAAAACTAATTAGTTTTCAGACATTTGATGTTATATTTGGATTTGATAAAAAATTATTTGCTAGTTTTAAATGAAAACTCGTTGTTTTAAACTCGCTCGCTATTCTACTAGCAAGGTGAATCCAGCCTTATTCATAGTCAAAGTTAGTAGCTATTAAGACTATTAGGGTCGCTCTTTTCACCTCACAATAAAGTCGCTGATCAGATAAACTCATCAGGTAGAAATATCTAACAGATAATTTTCTTCCATCTTTTCATCGTATTCTATCTCACAGGTACTTATCTATTACTTGGAATTGTAACTAACTTCACGCTGCTGTCAAATATGTACCCAAGTGCCTTACCTTTAAACAGAGGTCAACATATAGGTTTGTGCTAGTGTTAACAGTGGACCGAAAATTTTCAAATCTTTCATGTGTAGTACGCTACGACACAGTTTATATAACTCAACTATTAGCTTTCACAGTTTAACTGTGCCTACGGGTTGTTTGTTGATTTTTATTTTCAATTTCCATTAGGGAAAGGAAAGTATTGGGAAAAAAGTGGGCAGGGCTCAAAATTTCACACAAAATGAGACCCGTTTGTTAGTGAAATTGTGTTTGAATGCCAAACACATCATAGAACATAAACAAACAGATTCTAACTTGTGGAAATTAAAAGATCAGACCTGGGCGAAAATATGTTTGGAATGTTTAGAGTCGAGAATGTTTGGAAATCACACCCAAAAAAAAATAAGAAAAAAGAATAAGTAATGCCACAAGGAACTTACAGAAGATATTCGAAAATGTTTGGTTATCCCAATAGTTGAAATGGTCTGTTCGGGGTCTAATATTATATTCTCGCATTCCAATACTAATTATTTCCCTTAAATCGTCGTCTAACAGCAAGTTTATATCTTCGACTACGTCCATTGTTACAAAATTTTGCAAAATTTCAAACTTCATTTTTAACCTCGACACTCAGCTTTACCGGCTCTGTCAGTACTCAAACTTATTTCCGCATAAAACACAAAATTCTGTTGAGAACAGTATTGTTTTGTGGCATTTATCGGACAAATACTCCTTTATCCCGAACCCAACGTGTCAGACAAGTTATCCTACAGAAATTCTATATTTATCTATCGGAGCTACTACCTGAAGGTGAAAAGCCGGTGGATGTATGTATGTATGTATGTATTTTGGGGTAACATTCACTGAGACCTAAAAGATCTATTGTGCCCCCTTACTTCTACTTAGTTTCTGAGAAGAGTCTCAGAGACTAGTAGGTCCTTTAGTCCTATTTCCCGGAGGAATTTTAGGATATCTGCAGGCCTCAACTTAGGTAACTGTCCCTCTTTTATCCAGTAGTCTCCCAGGTACTGTGCCCTAGGATTCTGAATTACTGTGCAGTTCGCAAGTATGTGGATGGAGGTTTCTTCTTCCATTTCACAAAATCTACAATCTTCTTCCTCCACTATTTTGAGCTTTTTAAGGTTCCCATTCAGGCGACAATGTCCCGTTAGGATTCCTGTTAAAACTCTTAGTGCAGTTTTGGTTTGACTTATGCATTCATTTAATCTCAACAGGTTGTAGTCGCCCAGAAGAATCTTTGATTGCCTAAGCCCTACTGGATCTTTCCAATTGTCAGATCTTCTCTTTTCTTTGGCTTTACCTATTTCTTCCAATATTACATTGGAGCTGATTCCGCAAAAGGGTTCCGGTGGATAAAGGATATCATAAAGATACAGTTGTCAAGGACTTTATCTATGAGTGAAAAGACCGGCCCCTAGTTGAAAATCAAAAATAACCTGTTCATAGCATTATGCTAACGCTAGTATTGTTTTAAATATTTAGCAGCGTGTATCAATTGATAATGGTTTGAAATAATGTAAATATACAGTGTATACGTAGAAAAATGGTTCAGATAATTTTTGTGCACGTAGAAAAGTAAATTTTTTCTGGAATATTCCTGAATATCTATTAATAAAAATTGTAGAAAAAATTCACTCGACCTTGTGGCTCTCTCTCTCTATCTAGAAGTTGTCCTGTGAGGTTTGCCATAAGAAATAGACTGATTGCTCCGATATGAGATTTCTTACAAGGGAAAAAATTACCTGCCCTAAAGCTACGGAATTGAAAAACAGCACTACTATCTTCAACAACAACTACTACTAATGTTGAAACAACAGTTTTGTGGCAAAAAGACCAAAATAATACTTTAGGCGATTTCATCCCGCTTTGGTACCCTTTTTGGTCTGTCAAATCATATACCGAGATCTGCAGCACGGTTACTAAATTGGTAGCTTTCTATCCTCGTCTAAAAAGTAGTTTTTGTCTTGCTTTTTATTTATAGATGAACAAAGTCGTTGGAACGAATTGTATTTAGGACTATATTCTAAAATTCTTCAAGTTTCGTCTGTTTTTTGTCTAGTAATAATACAATGGAATACATAAATATCAACTTCATCAATCAGCTGTACCAGATGAGAACCAAACGATTTCGCCTGTAATTGGTACTTTACGTCATACCGGTGACGTAGGACCTACCAATTGGTTAACCAAAGTACCTACCAACCGAAGCGGGCCGAAATCGCTGTATATTATCAATGAAAATAACCGATAGTGTTCAACTGAAAAAAGATTCTTGTTAATGATTAGCAGATTGTTAATTCTATGGGAACAAATTACGCCGTAACGTATTTTATCAAATTTAATAGTGCTTAGTTTTTATCTGCATTCAAAAAATTATAGTTTAAAAATTTCTTAAAATCCGCCCTTTAGATTTTGACGTCACTAGTATAAATTGAAGCTAGTCACATATTTTGACATGAAACAAAATGATCATAAGAGGGACTATACCTTGTTTTTAAACTAAGAGGAGCGATTTGAATTTAGGTTGGCATTTCTGCTGCCCAGTGATTGGTCAGATTGCCACCAGTTTCACACAGCTCTTTTGATACCACTGACACTGACATTTGTCAGTTTTGTGTTTATTTATATAAAAATAGTCATTAGTTCAATCATCACTACCACGTTTGTTGTTTATTTTTAACAAAGTATTATATTTTACCCAAGGTATTTGCTATTTTTATTATTTATTCCCTTTCATGAAAAAAATTCATGCTTCTTTTTTCTTGTTAATAATATAACTTTCACATCAAGTTTTACATACATTGCAGTACTATACCTATTATGGTATTTTTCGATAACAAAACTGTTCACTTTTCGTTTTGCTATACCAAAGCCTCAAATACTAAAAAAAAATTAATCATACAATTGCATTTCTATAATATTCTCATTTATACTCAAATTCTTAAAACATTTTACATAAACTACTTATTATAACCTTACATCTCTTCACAATAATGTGACATTTGGTTACTACTTTCGCAATGACCTGTTGCCAATCATCATTCGATATTTAGACATGCCTTGATCCCTCATTGGCCACGACAACAGCGAGCAGTACAATACATATTTCACGTAATTTTCATTTAGTTCAAAAAGTCTGAACATGACCCTTTCGGAACACACTCCCAATCTAGTAACTTTTAGTGGTGTGGTTGAGGTTTCCTAAAATGCTCCTCCTAGTTTAAAAACAAGGTATAGTTACCTAAATCATTGTCTAAAAATTTTTAGACAATGCCTAAATTAAAGATGAAAAAAGAAGATTTGGTTAGAGTGACAGTGAGTTGTTTGCATTCGCTTGTGGCTTCATTTTGGTTTACATTTTTTATTAGTTCCAGTTTAAGCTTTATACCTTTTATTAATAAAATGCTTCGAATTCAAATTGCACAAGGTAAACAACAAAGTGATAGATGTCAGATGTCAACATTTTTGTCCTGAACAAGCTCAAATATCCCAATGAAGAAAAAAGAAGAAGCTGAAACATGGAACAGAAAAACTATCGACTACCTCACAGTTAAACTAGTGACTTATCTGCATTATGAGTTGCATAATTTTAGAAAATTTTAGTTTTTATTTTTTTCTGTTAATCCTACGACTGAATTTGAAATAATATTTTTTTTGAATATCCCATTTATAACTTATTAAAACAAAGGGTCAAAATTTGAAGTTGAACTCTCTATTAACTAACTTAATTTTATCTATAAGACATTTTGTTTTAGATTCATAAATCGGGGATCTTTTAAAGCAAGATTACATATATGAATGTATTTGCAATTCTTTCTCCCTGACCTGCTCTTATTTTCGTTTGAATAACATGCATAACAGCAAAGTATCCTTATTATATTCAGTGACTCTTGAGATAATATTTTAAATCAGCTATTACTGCTCATAATGAGATTATGGTATTGATATTTTTCTTAGTAAACTGAGCATTCGATATATTTTTGACACCTCCATTCTCCTTATAGCTCACAATTTATGCACATTTGCATTCAGTACTTCCCATCGTTTCATACATGTATATTTAACAACAGATCTCGAAGAATAATTATATTATTATAGGATAAATATAATTATTCTTCGACATCTGTTGTTAAATCGCTTTATTAAATATTACAGGAAACTGTAATAATTCTTTATTTATATTTAACAATCACTGGCATTGTCAAATTTTGAAATCTTATTATTTCATTATTAAACTTTTATTGCGTTGTTGATAATGTTCTTAAGACTTTCGTGGCAGCAGATGAAGGGAGGCTCCAGTTATTTACAACATTTTCTTTATGTTCTTGAATAAATTCTCTAAACAATTTTATTGTTTCAACTAGGAGCCATAATTCCCTCTAGTGAATTATAAACCATAATTTAGTAGATATATGGGTACCATATACCTTTTGTTAGGAGGTAAATATTGACTTATTATTAAGTGGTCGGGGGATCTTTTATTAATATTTAGAGTTAAACATTCAGCAACTTTGACTTTGTTTACATATCTCTTGACAGTTATGGTATCCATATTTGGTTATCGGATTCAAAATATCGATTGTTACTACAAAAATACAACTACAGTGACGTCATCACGCCCACCCAGGGCTCATGTTTGCTTCTGCCGACTGTAGGTTAATTTGCTCTGTTGCCATGCATATTTTTCTGCTACCATAATATTAACTATACCTTGTTTTTAAACTGAGAGGAGCGATTTGAATTTAAGTTGGGATTTCTGCTGCCTTTTTAGTGATTGGTGAAGAAATAATTTAAGGTTAATATTATTATTTTTTAATTTACCCAATGGCGCTAAAATACTGATTTAGGTAAAACGTGGAGTTGGGTGGTTTTATAATTAGTGTGACGAACAACTGCAGCACCGCCACTGTGTGTAACTTCTTTCATATTATTATTGTGATAACGTGATGCTCCAAAATGCCCTTTATGAAGCCGGTCCCAGACACTACGTGTATTTGGTAAACATTCGGTATTCGGACTTATTCGCGTAGCGTGTAGGAAGTTAACTTTGGCAAATATTCGTCCTTCGTCATTTTCCCGGCGCTGGTCGGAAACTAGCACGAAGTAAAGGACGCGAATATTCGCCAAATGTTTTCAAAGTCAAACCTTTGCACTACGGTACCGTGTGGGAGATCAAGCAAACATTCGTGCAAATGACAAATATTGGCCTATTCGCCAAATACACGTAGTGTCTGAGACCGGCTTGACAATAATAATTTTATTTTCAGTTAATTGTTTTTGAATCTCGTTTCATCAAGTCCCAAAGTACGTCCTTGATCATAGGTACAAACCTTGTGCACTATGACAATACCTCAATCACTACACGAGTATATGCTTATATTTCTTTTATGACAAGTCCAAACCATTAAATTAAAATGGGATAACATTGGCGCACTATTGTAACAAACGAATAATAATTGAAATTGGTTAATAACGTTATGCTCGAATATACAAAAAAATAAATATAAAGCGAATTGAGAACCTCCACCATAAATCTTCTTGAACATTTTTGGCAACACCGCCTTTTTAGCTACATAACGGGTATTATTTTATCAACTTTTAATCGCACCTCGTGATTATGAAATGACTATTACCACTTTCGATCATTAAACAGACTAGATAGATAATAATTTACTTTGTTTTGAAGCCAACATTTCGGCTAATAATGAATGTATATGAAAAACGGTTTCGATATTTTTTAGTAAATGTGCCAACATCGCTTATATCGAATGTTTATGGGTTCGACACATGTTTGCTTTGTTTTTGTGAAGCAATTTAAATGTAATCAACTGAGGATAATTTGTTTTTTCGTTTAAATTGTAGTAGGAAAATGACGTGACTGCAAAAAATATAATGTGGTGTTTACAATATATCGTTTCACAGATAAGCAAGTTCTAATCAGTTTTGAACTCAAATTATGTGAGTTTGAGCAAAATGTGTTGTCAGTATTGGGAGTTCTCCATCTAGTCTGTTTAATGATGGAGGTTACCACTATAGTAAGCACGATTTTTTACTACTTAGTACTCATTACAAATGAGAAACATCCATTTTAAGGCTGTAACCGAATCATGCCATCACATAAATTCGTTTATGTTCTTTGTTACAACTACATTATCAAATAATTCAACTTGAAAACGATTTTAACGGATTAATTTCTGTTTTGTATCTTGAATACAATCCTCAACCAGTATTGTATCAGCCCTACATCATCAAAACATAATTCTGTACGTAAAATAATGAACGAGGGAATTTTTCAAAATTTTTATAAATTTGTTTTATACAATAAATACCACGAAAATTGCAGGTGTTAAGGTAAGTCAATTCTGTTATAAGTATTATTAAAAATGTGTGAACATAGGACATGAACCAACCTCAAGTGCCCAGATTAATACAAATGTTTTTGTACCGGCGTTTGGACTGAAAATCCAAAATCGAATGAAGTTCAGTTTCCAAATTGTCGTTTTATTATAAAGACAATAATATACCATGCTCTCAGGAAGCAACGTTGGTGTAGTACACTGACAGATCTAAAACTGATAGAGAAACAGGAGCTGGAGTGCACATCGAAAGGGGGTATAGAGGACAACATATTCTTATACTCTCAGATAGTCAGGCAGCACTGAAATCTATAGCATGCGCACAGATCTGAACAAAAATGGTCTGGGACTGCCTTCAAAAACTCTTAACTCTGACTAACCATAATCGAGTTGAATAAGCTAGAGTCTCAAACTGCATTCGAGATATCAAAAACTGCAGCACGTGGTTGTACATCTCGGTTGATTCAAATACTGGAGCTACGAGCCAAAGCAGCAACCAGCAGACTTCTGGTCAAAAAACCCTTGGAGTCACTGACTAACGACATATTATACCTCCGTATGGGCCAGATAAAGAAAGTAATGGCCACCGTGCCTTAACGAAGCACTTGTATACAACCGGCATATATCAAATGAACCTATCTGGCGGATGAGCATTATCTTCGATTGTGAAGCTTTGCCTCATTGGAGATATATACTCCTAGGACTGAAGCGCCCAATGGAGGATTTCTCCAAGAAGGACGTAGTGAAAACACTTTTGAGCCTGATAACGACTACTGGTCTCTTCACATAAACGATACAACCAAGAGAACAGGTGCCGAGGTGCCAAGGACTCGAAACCTTCGACTGCTGGTGTCGAACTAATCAAAATCAATCAATCAATCAATTAATTAATTAATCAATCAATCAATCAATCAATCAAATCAATAATATACAGAAGAAAACTGTTCATATAAACATTTTCTAAGTGTCTTTAATATTATCCGTATTCAATCTGTAGAGGTTTCCAATAATGTTTCTATAATAAACCTATATGATCTTGAATTGAGGCTGTCTTCATCAAGTTTGGACAAATCAGTGGTTATAATAAAAATTCCTGTGGCACGGGATGTCTCCGTCAGGAAAATGAGTCCTTTATAGTGGGGTGACTACAACCTGTTGAGATCAAATGAATGCATAAGTCAAAGCAAAACTGCACTAAGAATTTTAACAGGAATCCTAACGGGACATTGTCGCCTGAATGGACACCTTAAAAAGCTCAAAATAGTGGAGGAAGAGGATTGTAGATTTTGTGGAATGTAAGAAGAAACCTCCATCCACATACTTGCGAACTGCACAGTAATTCAGAATCCTAGGGCACAGTACCTGGGAGACTACTGGATAGAAGAGGGACAGTTACCTAAGTTGAGGCCCGCAGATATCCTAAAATTCCTCCGGTAAATAGGACTAAAGGAGCTACTAGTCTCTGAGACTCTCCTCAGAAACTAAGTAGAAGTAAGGGAGCAAAATAGATCTTTTAGGCCTCAGTGAATGTTGCCCCAAAATACATACATGTTTGTGTCAGACTAATTTTCTTCAAATTCTATTATTTAATTGGTTACTATATGTAGCATAGCTGGTCTTTCAATCCTAGAGATTTTGGTTTTTAAACTGGATTTTAACAAGAGAATTTTAACCGCTTTTCTATAAATAACGTAACTTGTCAGAACAAGTTATATACAACTATTTTTATGCAGTAAGAGTACTAAACGGTGTTTGAATTCAGTCCATCTCTGGAAACTCAGAGATATATAAAGTGGTAAATATATTTTTTCAATGGGTCGTTTAGAACACATTTCAATTACGTATACGGAGAAAATGGAAACAAACAATTTACAGTTTAACCTTATTTTTTATAATTTCCCAACTCTTGAAGCAATTTACGTCGATTTTATTACAGTTTGGTATAAATGGCACCAGCATTGTTGTATCTGTTGAACCGACTGGGATAAGCCGTTTTTGATACAGTGCTTTTTTTTTGGTAAACAGATGCAATTTTAGAAATTTCCAAATGAATGGAGAGGTAGGCATTTACATTCTCAGTATTACAGAGGAGCAGTATGAAATTGTCAATGGGTCAGATTTTGATGTTTGAGGTACCATTGAAAAGGTTATGATCTCTTTTTTATAATAATTATACTAGAGGTTGTCTTGCCACTAACATTTTATTTCAAATTCGGATTATTATCATTTTTATTGGAAAGTATCAGAATGATCCGTATTTTGGATCGAAAAATCCGATAATCATGTTTATTTTTCGATAGAAGTAATAGCTCTCCTGAGAATCCAACTATCTTGAAGTTTTTATCGTTTTTCTTTTGATAATTCGACACGTTTTTTTAGATTTCTGACCCCTTTAAAATAATATATGCTCCACAAACCTCGCATTTGAATGGCAATAGGGGACAGTTTATTTTTTTTGTCCTCCCCCCCTAACAAAAATATAATTTTTGTCCCACCCCTATAGAATGTATGCGCTTGGGATATCTTAGGTAAGTGCCGCTTTTCAATCCAGTAGTCTCCTAGGTGATTTGCCCTAGGATTCTGAATTGCTGTGCAATTCGCAAGTATGTGGATAGAGACTTCTTTCTGGATACCACAGAATCTATATTCTTCTTCCTCCACTATTTTGAGCTATTTCGTATACAATGTCCCGTTAGGATCCCCGTTGAAACTCTTAGTGCAGTTTCACTCTGACTTAGACATTTATTTGATCTCAACAGGTTGTACTTACCCAGAAGTATCTGTGATTGTCTAAGCCCTATTAGATCTCACGAGTGGTCAGATCTTCTATTTTTTTCGGCTTTGCCTTTTTCTTCCAATATTACCGCAAAAGGGTTTCGGCCCCAAACCACAATAATGTTTTTTATTTTTTATTTCGATGTTTCGGTAGCGTTCCAGCTACCGTTGTCAAGATTAACTAGTATAGAAATATAATTTTTTTGGTCCCTATCTGACACAACGAAAAAATTTGACAACTAGACAATCAATTATTGATTGATTCGAAATAAAAAATAAAAAACATTATTGTGGTTTGATTCCCAAGAAAATAAGAAAAAAAAGAATAAGTAATGCCACAAGGAACTTACAGAAGATGTTGCAGATATTGGTCAGAAAATGACCCACTCATAATGCGGGAATTTCATAGACAAATAGTATGGCATTTCTGGTGACCATATTGTTGGACCATATTTTATTGAGAAACTTAAATGGTTAGTTTTATCAACAATTACCATAGAGATAATATACGTAGAGTAAGCAACCTATAGTCTCTCTCTAACATCGCGTGATGCACATGCGCGAAGACTGTAACACTACAAACCTTTTAAGAATTTAGAAAGAGGAAGCAATACCAAACTGGTTGTCCATCTCTTTCTAATGGGTGGACGAATACGCTTACACTAGCCCCTATGACATGCCTACTCTATGTATATTATCTCTATGACAATTACTCAGAGAAGCTATTGATCCCGAAATAACACGAATACTAGAAAATAATGATACCATGTCAGAAACTTTTAAAAAGATGGGACATCTTCACATTACGCTCTCGATGTAAGAATGTTTTCAAACGAATCAGTTTCTGCTCGGAGGATAGGTAGACAAGGCTCAATGTTGGAATTGCCACTTAGGTCACCCGATTCAACTCACCCAGATTTTTTCTATAGGGATATCTGAAAACCAAAATGTATGCCACTCAGCCAGATTTTATAATTATGACTTACGTCAGCGAATGATTCAAGAATGTTGGCAAATAACCCCAGAATTAGTAAATTGGAATTATCCGTAACTCCCAACTCCCAGGTTGGATGATGAGAGGTTGGTCCAGTAATCTAGGCTATCACATGGATTGGCTATCTGTGCTGATATCAAGTGAGTAGCTCGCGTTGATGTCATTGTATCAGTGATGAAGTAAAAAATGTACCTCTTTCAAACAGTAGGTACAATTAATCGCCGTATGAATGACATGACAGAAGATATTAATGAGCTAATTGTGGAAAAACTTTCAGGTACATTTGCAATTCAACTGGACGAGGTGACCAATAGTAATAGTAATACAAGAAACAAATGTGTGAGAGGATTTGTTATTTTGCAGAAAAATATGTGAAAATGATATAAAATGAGAAAACTGTGTGGAATACTGTTTCCCGGCTTTACAAGACATTCTACAAGAAAAATCGATAGAAAACCTCGATCTCTTCATGAAATAATATGTTCAAGCACATTGTCCTCATTAAGCGAACATTTTAACATATATTTTCTCGAACATTTTAAGCAATATGACTGGACTAGAAGCCCTTTTCAGTCGACCCCACCATCCACTTTAAACAGTAGAAGGAGAACAATTGATATAATTGTCCTGTAACTCCATCCTTAAGTTCCAATACCACAAAGACAAACTACTTGGAGCTAAGCTTCTCATGAAAATCGTGCCATTAGCAATGCTGCATTGGGGGTTCAGCTACCATTTGCGACATCGTTCTTGTGCAAAACAGGCTTTTCTGCAGTAATAAAAAACAAGTGCAGATCGGAAATAAATGTAGAGAAAGAGATGTGACAGACAATTTCCAAACTTAAACTCCGTTTTGAGAATCCTTCTCATTAGTAGCCATTCAACGGAGAAAAATAAATATCTCTTCTAATTTTAATGGAAGGAGCTATTGACAATTATATTAGTATTGAAATCCTAGAGATACTACCTCTCCACCTGCATGCAGGCAGATCAGCAGAGACTGTACAACCGACGGAGGATATTCAAGGAGCTCTAGACAACCAAGAAGCCTTAGTATGTGCATTTTTGGATGTAGAAGGAGCTTTTGACAATACTCCTCATGAGGCTGTCAAAAGAAAATTAAATAGAAGAGGTGTAGACAGCACAACATCCAAATGGATGTCGGAACTGCTCACTGCTAGAGTAGCAGAGACAAGGACGAGCAAAGATATTGTCCACGACTGTACAACCAGAGGATGCCTACGGGAAGAAGTAGTAACCCCATTAACGTGGAGCGGTTGACGATGATATTGTTATAACAGTCAGGGGAAAACACCCTTTGTGACGTCGTACAAAAGGCTCTGACCTATACAAATAGCTGATGTAGCCAATTGGCACTTGACATCAACCCCACCAAAACCAACTTAATAGCCTTCACTAAGAATAGAAAACTCAACCTCAAAACCATTAAACTTTATGGGAGCTAGGTTGAATGGTGACAATAAGTCAAGTATCTAGGTTTGACTCTAGACAGTAAACTTCTGTGGAACAAACACGAAAAGGAAATTATACATAAAGCAAACATGGCTCAAATGGTGTGCAGGTATCCGGCAGGGAGAAATAGTGGTTATAGCCCAAAAATCTAGAGCTGCCAGAGCTGCCGTACACTGCCGTAGTGAGACCAATCATCACTTATGGGGCCATTGCGTGGAGTAGTAAAACTAGCCTATTGACGACGAGAGAAAACCTTTCCAAAATTCAAAGATTAGCGGGATATGCAGGGCAGGAGCGATAAGAGCATGCCCAACGGTGGCCATGGAGGTGATTCTCAACCTCACACCGCTACATATGGTGATGAAAAAAGATGCAGAAAGAGCAAGTTACAGACTAAGTAGAGAGGGAACCACTTCCTCGTTTCTGAGAAATCAGGAAACCTGGGATATGCCACAAGATAGTACGATGATTTAAGCAATAAGAGGGAATGGGATCCAAATACCATTACCACATTTGGGAAGAATGCCATTCAATGGTACACAGACGGCTCAAAAGCAATAGAAGGAACTGGGATGGGAGTATACGGGCCGGGAACTAAACACCTAAACACTTTTTTGGGGGCCGGAACCCTTTTGCGGTATCAGCACCAATGTAATATTGAAAGAAATAGGCACAGCCGGAAAAAGACAAGATGTGACCATTGGAAAAATCTAGTAGAGCTTAGACAATCGAAGATACTTCTGGGTGACTACAACCTGCTGAGATCAAATGAATGTCTAAGTCAGACTAAAACTGCATTAAAGGTTTTAACAGAGATTCTAGGGGCACATTGTCGCATGGATGGGCACCTGGAAAAGCTCAAACTAGTGGAGGAACAAGAATGTAGATTCTTTGTAAAAAAAAGAAAGCTGCATCCACATACTGCACTGAAATTCAGAATCCCAGGAGCGCTCAACACCTAAGCGATTACTGGATAGATGAGGGTCATTTACCTAAGTTAAAGCCTGCAGATATCCTAAAATTCCTACGGGAAATAGGCCCTGAGGAGCTACCAGTCTCTGAGACTTTCCTCAGGAAGTAAGTAGAAGTGAGGGGGCACAATAGATCTTTTAGGTCTCAGAGATTGTCACCTCAATATAAATACATACAATTTTCATTCTAGCTTTTTCTATTCTTATTTTCGAATAAAAGTTATCTGGTGCTTTTCTGATAACTTGATACTAGGCTAGAACCACAATTGGTTTGGTAAGAAGGTTTTAATCAGAGAGGACGGGGGCGCCGGTAAAAAATGGCAAATTCCAAGGGTGTTAGATTAAAAAAAGTTTAGGAAGCCCTGCATTTAGTTGTGTTTGTGTCACTAGCAACGCAAAAGTCCTAAACAAATTGAATGGAAAATAGTAAAAAGGAATGATTTGACATCAATTAAACTTCAAATGCTTCAATTTTATCCACTACTTGTTTTAATACTCTTACGACATGAACGTTCGTTACCAGTCAAATAGCAGGTTTTGCAGGAAGTGAATACAATTTAATTTCTGTGGCGAAATTACACGATTTCGTTAAGAAATATGGTGAATAAATGAAAGCCGGTAATAAATCGATGAAGTTTCGAAGGAACATTTATTATTTTCCCAGAATAAATCTCTTTTCCATGACGTTTTCTGAAGAATTTTTAATAAAAGATTAGAAACAACTTTTTGTTGAGTTGAGAAATGAACGGATCTTTCTTTTCTTATATTTAATTTCATCTAATCCAAAGCCACCTCAAAAAGATTTGAAAATACCAATTTTCCCTCAAAAAAATAATTATTACCTGATACTGCGAACAGTTAAAGCAATGCCAACAGCAACTTTCTCCTTCTACGTACTTCTTTGCTTGTCCTCGTAGACATGGAAGACTACAGACTGATTCTGGCGGAGTTGGATGGCCCATTTTAAACTGGAAAGCTGAAACAATAATTGTATTGGGAGCTGTAATTTTTTTAGAACTAGAAGCAACGTCGCATAATAAAAAATATTTCACTTAAGTAGAAAATAGTACCAAATATTCAGAACAATCTGTTTTCCAGTCTGTCAGGAATTGGAAGTCACTTAGTGTGTTAAATAAGTGCTATTAACAATCGATATATTTTGCAGTGCGAGTGAAACTACACTAAGAGTTTTAACAGGGATCCTAACGGGGCATTGTCGCATGATTGGGCACCTGGAAAAGCTCAAACTGGTGGAGGAACAAGAAAGTAGATTCTGTGTTATGGAAGAAGAAACCAGCATCCACATTCCACATGCTTGCCAATTGTACAGCTATTCAGAATCCTAGGGCACCGCACCTAGGAGACTACTGGATAGAAGAGGGAGGAGAATATCCTAAAATTTCCCCAGGACATAGGACTAAAGGAGCTATTAGTCTCTGAGACTTTCCTCAGGAAGTAAGTAAGTACATACATACGTACAGTGTCTACATGAAGTAACGTAACTTGCTAATTATTCGATTTCCGTTAGGTTTACAAAAAAAAATGTTGAATGTGAGTTTTTTCAAATAATCCAGATCATCTGCATAAGTCGATTAGAAGTATACAGGGTGCACCGTTGCTCCAAAATAACTTAATAACATTTTTGTTAAATAGTACACAATGTGTATATTTCATTCCAAAGTTACATTGGTTTGAATCTAAAATTATAAAAAAATTGTTTATGTCAAAAAAGTAGGTTTTTCTGTCATTAATATTAATAAGTTTTAGGTTTCTCGCCAAAAAAAAAACAAGTTTCCCGCTAAATATCTCAGGTTTTCCGTTAAGAATTTTAAGTTTCCCGCTAAACTTTTAGGTTTTCTGCCGAAAATTTCAAGTTTTGGCGGGAATCCTGGAATTTTGTAAAAACTTGGGATTTTTGGCGGAAAACCTGAAATATGTTCGGCAAATCTAAAATTTAAGCGGGAAACTTAAAATACTTAACAGAAAACATGGAATTTTTGGCGGGAAACTTAGAGTTTTTGGCGAGAAACCTAAAACTTTATCAATGAATATTAATGACAGAAAAACCTACTACTTGTTTAACATAAACAATATTTTTATAATTTTAGATTCAAACCAATGTAACTTTGGAATTATTAATTGTAGAATTATGCAGTTTTGATTATAAAAAACTGAGAATATATACATGGTGTACTATTTAAAAAATATGTTAATGAGTTATTTTAGAGCAGCGATGCACCCTGTATACTTCTAATCGACTTAAGCAGATGGTCTGGAATATTTGAAAAAACTTTTACTTAACTTTTTTTTTGTAAACCTAACGGAAATCGAAATATTAGCAAGTTACGTTACTTTATGTACACACTGTATTAGCGCTAGTGAACCGATAAAGACATTTTTTGAGATTGTCAATCGCCCTGTTAAAAAACGTTTCCGTCGGCTGTACAAATTCTTTTTTCGTGCAATCGGACGCGAAGTCAGTATTTCGCGTTCTCAACACAGTCCGCGAAATTCAATTTCGCGGCCGCTACCCATAGCAACGGCTGCGAAACCAAACGTCACTTCCAAATTTGAATATCACTTCCAAATTTGACATTTCTAAAATACTACAAAGACAAGGAGTCTTTTTTATTGAATACCAACAAATACATAAGTACTTATATTATTCAGGATGAATATTAACATTAATTGTACAGTTTGTATTATTACTTATATTTACTCCAGAAATTGAACCAAGAACTGTCAAAATATTTTGTATATATTGTAACATATCATTTCCATAGCACACATTGTTAAATAAATTGAACTGGTGTTGATTTTAGAGCAATAATTTATTTATTTACAATTATCTAGTTCAATAATTTTAATGATTGCACGAAAAATAGTGTGTATACCATGGCCGCAAAACTTTTTAACGACCTCAAGATTATCTTGCCTCGGCCGCAAGCGGCCTCGGCGATAACTGTTCTTTCGGTACGTTAAAAAGGTATTTCGCGGCCTAGGCATACAAATAACTATTTCTCAATATTTGAAAACTTATAATAATTATTTTTTTATAAGTGGGTACTGTCGAAAATAAGGCCGGAGGTATAAATTTCGCTGCTTCAGTTTTTCTTTACATATACTTTTTTGGATTGTCTAGCACCAATAATTATTATAGTTTTGTAGAATAATATAATAAAAACGATAGGTGTCAGTTTTATGCTTTTTTTTGAAATTATGTATAGTTAATAGGTTAATTAATGAATGATTTTGTGTACCTACATCAATACAGCTGAAAAACACACGGTCGACGGAGAAAGATATTAAATATTTTCTTTGGAATGAAAGTTGAAAGAAACAAAGATACCATTTGATTAGATCAGAGTGTTTATATTGGAAACGAAAAATAATTCAATAATTGATTGTATTTTGTAAACACACCTCCGCTCTCCCAAGTAAGTTAAATTATATAGTTTCAAATTCAGAGGAGAGCTATGATGCTGCTTGTAGATACTTAATCCGAGATGCTTGATATATTATGTAACGATTTGTACTAGACCTGTTGCATGTACAGCAGTAATATATATACAGTGCTTTTCAGATAAAAGTATCCACCTTTAATAACTTTTGTAATACTGGTATTTAGAAAAAATCCAAAAACACGTCAATTTATGTTAGAAGGGGCAAGCATTATGGCTTATTTAAACTTACTGGAAAAGCCACCCCCTCACCCCTAGCAGCATCCCCTTTATTTTTTTAAATTACTTTTCATATTTTTTATGTAAAATTTGGATACTCCTCTTTGAGCTGATTTCAAAAATGTATAATACTTGTAGGTTAAAGTGGTTAGTTTATGAGATAAACAATTTTTCTTTTAAGAGCACAAATTTTACTTATTATTTACTTTCACCTTATTTGCCTGTACTAAAATGGGTTGTACAACAGTTCAAACTCTTTAATCTTTTTAACTGTGCTATTTATTATGAAGTTACAATAAGTGTTCAAAATGAGTACCATTCACTTCCATACAATGGTATAATCTATTTTGAAATGCCTCTCTGACATTGCTTAATACGGCTGGATTTAATTGTCGACATTCATTTTCTATCCTCTCTCGTAAATCATCCAGAGATTCTGGTTGGGTAGCATAAACTTTTGTTTTTAAATACCCCCATAAAAAGAAGTCTAGGGGTGTTAAATCCGGTGACCTAGGTGGCCACTCCATCATCTGCCCCCTTCTACCTATCCAACGAGCAGGGAATGTTTCGTTTAAAAATTGTCAGACAGGCATAGCATAGTGTGGGGGAGCTCCGTCTTGTTGAAATACCAGTAAATCTTCGGAAAGGTTATCATAATTTTCTATTATTGTTGTAATACGTGGGTCAACCCCTTCCCTGAGTAACTCAAGATATGATTCACCATTTAAATTTCCGTTGATGAAGAAAGGTCCGACAATGTGGTCACCTAGGATACCACACCAAACGTTTAACTTTTGGGGATGTTGTGTATGGAATTCACGCATAATATGTGGATCACTTTCAGCCCAATATCTACAATTATGCCTACTTACTAAGCCATTTAATGAAAATGAGCATTCATCAGAAAAGCAAATATTGTTTAACAATTGTGGATTGTTATTGATAATTTGCGTCATTGATTCGCAAAACTCTAGACGACGATCAAAATCATCTTCATTCAACTCCTGCACCAACTTAACTTTGTATGGGTGGTACTTGAATTTATGTAGAACTCGGAAAACTGTAGAAGATGAAACACCGATCGCTCTACTTATTGTTGACAACGATTGGGATTGTTGAGCCTCTAAGCTGACTTGCCCTAAAATTGCCACTTGGATTGCTTCGTTATTTACGAGTCCCTCTCGCTTATGCACTTTATTGCAAACAGACCCTGTTGTGGTAAATTTCTCCATCAGTTGAATTACATACTTATGAGTTGCATGTCTTCCGTCATGTAATTTGTTAAATATTCTAGCAGCAGCTCTTGCACAATTATTATTTTGGTAGTATAAACCTACAATTTCAATTCTTTCTTGCAAAGAGTAAACCATTTCAGAGAAACAAAATAAATAATGTATCAAATTACACTATCAATAGTGACTAAAAATTCTAGTTGACAATGTCAAACTTTAATAAAAAGTAGAGTTTTTTGTTGTTTGGATTTTTTAAGCAGAATAAATAGCACAGTTAAAAAGATTAAAGAGTTTGAACTGTTGTACAACCCATTTTAGTACAGGCAAATAAGGTGAAAGTAAATAATAAGTAAAATTTGTGCTCTTAAAAGAAAAATTGTTTATCTCATAAACTAACCACTTTAACCTACAAGTATTATACATTTTTGAAATAACAGTTTAGTACTACAATATTTTTGGTATTCGCGAATGTTTTAATTATTGTTTAGATTTAATTTCAAGTAGAAATGGAGTTGAGTGTAAAACAAAAAATTGAAATACTTATGATGATTGGGTATGGAGACAGATCGCGAACTCAGATGGAAGTGTGCAATTTGTTCAATGATAAATATCCAGAAAGACCTATAACGCGTTCTACAGTCAGTAAGATTGGAAAGAAATTTCGAGAAACTGGTACGGTTGAAAATGCACGCAAATCAGGTCGTCCCTCTGCAAATGGTGATACAGCATTAGATGTTTTACTTAGTTTTGAATAAGTTATTCGCGATATCGGTGTTAGCAAAACAACGGTACAAAAACTGTGGAAGCTTGGAAGATTGCATCCTTATAAAATCAAACCTGTGCAGGAACTGAACGAAGATGATCCCGATAGAAGAATCCAATTTTGCGAAAAAATGATGGATAAATGTCACCGAGACCCTCTCTTGATACAAAACATTATTTTTTCTGATGAGGCCACTTTCATGTTGAATGGAGAGATTAACCGTCAGAATTGTAGATACTGGGCAAAGAAAACCCCCCATACCCGCAAAAGGTATGGGCTGGAATAGTAAGAAATCGAATCATCCGACCCTACTTTATCGAAGGTAATTTAAACGGGGCAACGTACCTCGAGTTTTTAAGGGGGTATCTCGTACCTACTTTACGTAATTTGTTTCCCAGCAGACGTAATCCTGGAGGTTTTGATGAAAGTTTATGGCTTCAACAGGATGGTGCACCTCCATATTATGCTGTAGATGTTAGAAGGTACCTAGATGAAATTTTTCCGAACAGGTGGATTGGTAGACGTGGACCTATTGAATGGCCAGCGAGGTCACCAGATTTCAATCCTTTGGATTATTTTATGTGGGGCCATTTGAAGAATGTTGTGTATCAAACGAAACCAGCAAATATTCAAGAATTAAAAGAGAGAATTCGGACAGCAATAAACAATATTTCTCAAGACACAATAAAAAAGGTTCAACAAGAATTTGAATACCGTTTGGGTCACTGTCAAATACAGCAAAGACTACAGTTCGAACATTTATAAAGTCATGTATTTCATCATATTTTGTCCGCTAGACAATAAGCATTTTTGATCATATTGTTAATTTAACTAATAAAGAATGTTACGCGTTACTTTATGAGCACACACAAAACTATTGTATTTTGTCCACCCTGTACCAATTGAAATCAACATCTGATACATTTTTGGAATCAGCTCAGCTAGAGTAATCCGAAAATTGAGACAAAATGGGGGTGCTCCATTAAAAAAAAAATGACGGTGACGTCATTACTCGAAAGTAATTCACCCTGTATATTAGATTATTATTTTAAAATACGGTAAATTAAAATCAAAAATCGACGCTAAAAATGAATTTGTTCCATACTTCACGGATATCATGTTGTAAGGACGAAAAATGAAGTTTTTCGGACGATGCGAGGCAAAGCCGAGGCCGGTAACCCACATCCAAAAAAACATTTTTCGTCCATATTAGATACGATATTTTTTATCAAAATGGTTAAAATGCATGAATAAAGTAAATCAATACAATTAATTCTGCACGGAAAAATAAATGAAACCTCCACCTCATTTGCGTGTCTATGGATATAACAAGTAATTAAATTTAACTGGCGTTTTGTCAATAAGACGAGAGTTTTAAGATTGGAAAAACTCCAAAATGGAATTAGAAAGTGATAGTGAAGATCTTGTATGTATGCCCCTGATATTCAAGAAGCTGCCAATAAAGTTATGTTACATTTTGTTGCCGCAAAAATGTAAGGAAATATACGAAAGAGCTTATACAAAATTTAATATGAACAGTTAATAGCGTTCGAAATAGTAGTTTGCCTGACAAGTGCGGAAAGTGATACTTTTCCGAACGTGTTAGGTACATCTTTTCTACTAGCGTGCGGAAAAAAACCCAAGAGTTAACACTTATTATTAAATACATATCAACACATTCATTATTATTAATATTAATATTGAACGTGCAATTTGTAGCATTCTGCGAATTAATTGCAGAGGCTAAAATATTTTCCAATGAAGTCAGATTTCGGTTTCCCACTGCTTTGTCAGCACTAATTGTGGCGATGGGAACTTGGCTGGAAGAGGTCATTTTGGAAGGCTTCACTGGCGACAGCTGCGGACTAGTGGAAGGGCCAGCGACAGCGTCACTGAAGTTTAATATTTTATTCGATAGACCCTTTTGGAAACTTGGTGAACTTTCTACATAACCTTCTGCGACGCTGGAAGATTTCCAACCTCCGATGCGTTTAATTTTTGTTATTCCTTTTCCGGAAGCTGCAAGCATTGTGGCGGCGAAGCGTTGGAAACTGTGGCCCGTATACAATTGAGGATTTGGAAGCATTTTTCCGAAGGTATTTATTCCGATACATTGTACAGTGCAAGATCCTTTCTTATATTTCACGAAAAATTGCTTATGTGTGGCTTCAGGCTTTCTTAAACTCACATACTTTCTAAACAAACGGAGCAATTTTCCAGTTTCAGTTTCCTCAGAAATCATAAAGCTTCTGAAAGAGTGGTTTTTTGTGTCTGGGATATTTATCAATAAAATATTTCCTTTGTCATGATTATGATCTAAAGACATCTTTGTTAATTCTTCTCGCCTACATTCGCCCGCCAAACCAAAAATCGTAGCGACTTTTATATGAACATAAATTTCGTCAGGCGCTTCATTTATAAACTTAAAATTTCTTCTTTTGAGAAAATTTTTGCCTTTTTTGGTCTAAATCCAATGTTTTTTATATATGCCGTGACCTTGGAAAACTTGCTTAAGTCGACGTCTTTTTTGAGTTTAATTACACTGTTTGACATTGAGTACCTGGACCAACGAGTATTTGGCTTGCAAGTTTTGGAAATTTCAGAGAAATAAGCCAAAAAACGTATTCTTTAAAAGTTTCAATTCCTTTACTCTGGCACCAGTTTTCAAACAAAATATATTCCTTTTCATACCTATAACGGGATTTTGATGGTAGTAGATCCAACTTTGCAGTTCTAGCCACTTCCAAAACTGACTATGGCAAATCTTTGTCTGAAGAACCCATGAAAAATTATCTTCTAGAAAAAGCTGCGACGGTAAAGTTGGTTTTGACAAGGTAGTGTTTTGACCGACAGGTTTATTTTTTCTTTGTTGCTACGGTGATTCAAAGTGACAAATGAAAAATGTCAGATGTTTATTATTATTTGACATTCATTTGATGAGGCTTATACCAGGGTCATTAAAAAATTATTGAAACATACGTTTCTTTTTATTAAAAATTATAGCAGAATTCTAATAAATTTCTTAATTTTTTAGTCATTTTGTAGACTACAACCATACACATATATATTTTAAATATTCAAATGTCAGTATACTCCCCCAAAACCAAATTCACTTTTCCGCACTAAGCGACTAGTGCGGAATAATGACCCTTTCAACACTAAAATGAGTGCGATAGAAAATAGTTATTTATGTACCAAGGCTATAAATAGATGTTTATGCCCTGATAACGAGGGTATACACATCTGTTTATGCCCGCGGTACATAGAAACTTTTATGTCATACTAGTTCGTTATTGCAATCCAATCTCAATACAAATCAGTATTTTAAAAAATCCGGTGTGAATTAATAATATTGCCATTTAATCATAGTAGACACTATCGTTGCTAGGTGAATGTTGACAAACGTAAATGTCATATAATCACAATAATTTTTATATGTGTCAAAGCTAGAAGTCAAAATGAACGAAGATTTTGGAATACCTGACGAAATTATTGAAAAAGCAAAGAAATCAACTGAAAATCTGTTGCCAAAAAAGTCTAAAGAAGCTTACAACATGGAATACGAAAAATTATTAAATTGGATGCAAGAAAACTACGTAAAAGATGATAATGAAACTGTGTTGCTTGGATACTTCGGCGATCTCGCTAAAACATTTTTTACTAGTTCCTTGTGGTCCAAATATTCCATGGTAAAGAAGACTTTAATAGTAAATAAAAGTATTAACATTGCTAATTACCATAAGTTAATGGGATATTTGAAGCAAACTTCAAAAGCCTACGAACCAAAGAAGTCTAAAATTTTGTCTAGAGAAGATGTTTTAAAATTTATTCATATGGCACCGAACGAGACGTTTTTAATGAACAAAGTTGCATTAAAATTTGGAATGTTTGGTGGATGTCGACGGCAAGAGCTTGTGAACATGTTAATTACATATGTAGAAGATAGAAAATCGGTTTTTGTGGTAAATGTACCAGAGACAAAGATCGATAAGAAACGCATTTTTAACCATTATAGATGAGGGTGAAATGAACAGTTTAAAGCTAATAAGAGATTATAATATGTCACTAAGGCCCCGTGGTTGTTCAGAAAAAGGCTTTTTTCTCCAAATGACATTAAAAGCGGCCTTTTAATGACACTTGGCAGGCTTAGAAGTTGTACTTTTTCTGCCTAGGCAGTAAAAGTGGACTTTTTCTGCCTAGGCATTAAAAGTACAACTTCTAAGCCTGCCAAGTGTCATTAAGTGTAATTTAGTTATTTGGATATTGATAATGAAACGCAATTTAAATATGAAAAAGTCGATTTTGCGTGGAATTGGAACAAATTTGAAGAAAAAATTATATGTTTCACACGGCAGAAAAGCAGATTTATTGCCTTGGCTGGTTTCATAGCCTCGCTACGCTCGGCTATGAAACACCAGCCTAGTAAAACAAATAACTATTATTCACAATCCTTTAGAACGCGTAGGGAAGTGACTCATTACTTTCACTTCCTCGCTATAGCCGGAATATACTATTATTTACAACCATAATATATAAATGCTGTCATTACTAACGTCATTGAAGGTTGGGAAGTGTCACATTACACACCTCTACTTCCCGTCCTCACTTCCCGCCTTCATTTCCCGCCCTCATTTCATCTATTCTAGATAAATAGTTTTTATATTTAAAAAAATAACATATTTTTTTACAAATTTTATAATACCTTTTTAATGGCAAACAATGAAAAACAACAATAAAGTAAAATACAACAAACTACTTATTGATATTAATCTGACATTTATTGACTCTATCTGACATTTACTCATATTGGTGACAATTGTATACCCCGTAGTCACAGTAACAATATATATTTTTGATTATTCTGAGAAAACCGCGTTCTTGGTAATTTGTCGTTAAATGTAATATTTTAGGATTGTTCAGAACGAAACAGAGATTTATTAATTTTGATCGAAAAATGATGGTTGTAGATAAAATAGTATACAAACCTCGGTAGGAATATTCATTCCTGTCTCGAGATTAAAGCTAACCTCGACGCTTTGCGTCTCGGTTAACTAACTGATTTCACGACAGGAATGAATCACTTTCCACCTCGGTGTGTAATATAGTATTTCTGACTTATAGACAAGTAGGAAAAAACACGTTTGGAAAAATCCCGTCCATTATAGCGAAATATCTAGGTTTAAGTGATTCTGAGAAATATACAGGTAATTGTATGCGTCGAACGTCAGCAACTCTTCTTGCAGAGGCTGGAGGCAGTATGACCACGTTGAAGCGCCATGGTGGATGGAAGAGTACGTCGGTTACTGAAGGATATTTAAAGGATAGTTTATTTTCAAAAAATGAAGTTTCAAGAATGCTGGCAGGTGTACCTTCCAAGTCTGGCGTTTCGGTAAAGAAATTTGATACTCAAACAATGAAACATGACTCGTTTGCTGAGAGATCAGCGGATCTTTTCAGAACTGCCAATTTCATGTTAACTCGTCAAAATAGTGTTTATCGAATATTTACATATATTACAATATTCCGTTTGTTATTTAATTAACAAAGGTTATTAAATAAGTTGAACAAAAAATTATTTCTCTTTATGCCCGCACCGGCATAAAGTACGACATTAGATAGTTGGTAACTAAGCAATAAAAACACAATAATGAACAAGTATGACATAATAGTTATTTGTATGCTTAGGCCGCGAAACACCTTTTTAACGTACCGAAAGAACAGTTATCGCCGAGGCCGTTTGCGGCCGAGGCATGATAATCTTGAGGTCGTTAAAAAGTTTCGCGGCCATGGCATACACACTATTTTTCGTGCAATTGTTAAAATTATTAAACTAGATAATTGTAAATAAATATATCATTGCTCTAAAATCAACAGCAGTTTAATTTATTTAACAATGTGTGCTATGGAAATGATATGTTTTAATATATACAAAATATTTTGACAGTTCTTGCTTCAACTTCTGGAGTAAATATAAGTAATAATACAAACTGTACAATTGATGTTAATATTCATCCTAAATAATATAAGTACTTATGTATTTGTTGGTTTTGAATAAAAAATATTCCTTGTCTTTGTAGTATTTTAGAAATGTCAAATTTGGAAGTGATATTCAAATTTGGAAGTGACGTTTGGTTTCGCAGCCGTTGCTATTTTTCGTGCAATCGGACGCGAAGTCAATATTTCGCGTTCTCAACACAGTCCGCGAAATTCAATTTCGCGGCCGTTACCCATAGCAACGGCTGCGAAACCAAACGTCACTTCCAAATTTGAATATCACTTCCAAATTTACCATTTCTAAAATACTGCAAAGACAAGGAATATTTTTTATTCAATACCAACAAATACATAAGTACTTATATTATTTAGGATGAATATTAACATTAATTGTACAGTTTGTATTATTACTTATATTTACTCCAGAAATTGAAGCAAGAACTGTCAAAATATTTTGTATATATTGTAACATATTATTTCCATAGCACACATTGTTAAATAAATTGAATTGCTGTTGATTTTAGAGCAATGATATATTTATTTACAATTATCTAGTTTAATAATTTTAACAATTGCACGAAAAATAGTGTGTATGCCATGGCCGCGAAACTTTTTAACGACCTCAAGATTATCATGCCTCGGCCGCAAGCGGCCTCGGCGATAACTGTTCTTTCGGTACGTTAAAAAGGTATTTCGCGGCCTAGGCATACAAATAACTATTTTGGCCCAGGACAAAAACTGTTGCCTAGGTGACAATGAATTATTAAATACCTTACTGAAAAGGAGACCTTTTCGTCCAAATATCTAAACCATAAAACATCATTTTTTTGACACAATCGGATAAAAAAATCTGTGTACAAATATACAGAATTAAGGCAAAATTTCAAACGATGTCTTGAAGGTTATAAACATTGTATTGAATAACAAAAGATTAAATAATAATAATTTTTAATTGGGTTTGTTGATTCTGATTTTGAAGATGATCATGAGAACAATGAAAAAAATATAACGACAGAAGCTGAATATAAGGCACCCTTCGAATCTGTGAAGAAAACTTCTGGTTAAAATTATTAGCAACCAGTGAAAATATTCATAGTACAGATCCAATTATAATATTGGTTGCAGTAACTGGTAATTGTATCTTGCTGTTCAGTATTTGAATTAAAACTCTTGCATGTATTAAACTGCTGGTATAAAGAATACACGTTCTTTTACGTTGATTGAAACTAACAAAACTTACTTTCTGAAATTAACTTGGTTAAAATGATAAATATTGAAATATAGTGGTCTTGATGCAAAAACTCATTAAATCAAAATTTGCTATATAGAAGATCTTCCATATTTCACTAAGTCTGGTTTCATTCTACCATTTTACTGAATCATAGAGAACGAGGATACAAAAAAAAAATTAAGTAATTTTTATCAGTTCATAGAAACGCACAACTTATTAAGTAACATAGTGAATTTTGTGCGTCGACAAGTCGTGACAAATATGACTTAGTGAGTTTTATTTGTCAAAGCACATTGGTTTCAAACCTTGAAAAAATATTTATTCTGAAATTAAGTAAAAGCAACGGAAATTGACAAGGCTAAATCTCAGAATGACCCATCTTTCCTTTCCGCAACATTCAGTCAGTTTTGCAAATACCATCTTCTGATGTATCGTACTATAGCAGAAAAGTAAACATGTACAATTTAACGATTTACGAAACTTCACAACCACACAAAGGATACTGTTTTACCTGGATTGAATTAAATGAAAAACGGGTCAGTTCAAAAATTGGTGCGTGTTTGTACTAATGGTTTGTAGGAATAAACCCCGACGTAAAATACATCACGGTTCAGAATACCTTGTTCATACCTTGTTTAAAAAATATCCATAGACGTAATTGAACATAAGTTCTTGGAAAATGGCCACTCGTACATGAAAGTTGACTCCATGCACAGTGCCATTGAAAAATAAGAGAAATATCAACATGTTTATGTTGTGAATGACTGGTTAATAAGTATTTTTAGAAGTGTAAGGTCTAGGCGTAACCGAAATAAAACTTATGGCCCATACATTACTAAAGAACTGAAGTTTCATGATTCCCTAGACTTGAAAGACTTATTGAAAAAGTTGTAAAAAAATAAATTATTTGATTGTGATGATGAGAAAGTTAATTGGCTCAAAGTCAAATGTTTTAGATTTAAAAAATTACAGCCAAACTTTGTAGAATATAGATATGACTATTTCGGTGATTACAAAAAATCAACATCGAAGGACGATCACGTAGTAAAAACCGCCTATAATTGGCTTGAACTATAAGTTGTTCCAAGTGAATACCAACGTCATCTACCCATTGTTTCCGCAAATTTTGTCACTACGGTAATCCTGTATAACCGGCCGAACAGACTTTCTATGCCACTCTTTTTTTGTCAACCGTTGAACAAAAAAATATAATGTCAATGTCAATAAATACCTAACTTTTTGTCTTACAAAATATCATTTTTAACCCGTGTGAAAAGTATTAATCTCAGCACCCATTACAAAAAATCTCATTTATCCCACTTTTCCAAAAATTTTTCGGAAAATAAGAACAACAAACTGGTGAAAAAATCATTGACAATAACACTAAATGTTGTATTTCTGTCTAGTAGCACAATGGAAATTAGAAAAAACATAACCTCCTTTACGAATTAGATAATAATAAAACATGAGTTTTTTTTAAACGCCATTTTCTCGAAATGACCTGTTTTGACGTGATGAGTTTTTGCAGCAAGCCCACGATTATACATGCACTTTATTGTCTGTCTATTGTTCTATGAGTTCCTATATTCAACTGCTTAAGTTGAATGCCCGACAGTATGTCGCTAGTTAAGGGTCGGAGCATGGAGGATAGATAAGGAGAACTCATATGGAAAACTTGACAAATCTGTCCTCAAAATAATCGTCTATCTGAGTAGACTGTTTTTCTCCGTGGCGTTGCCAGTGCAATTCCAATACCATCCAACCTATATTAATGACTAGTAAAATTGTAGACATTATTTATGATCATGAATAATGAAAACTCAAAGTATCCAGGGTTCAGGCGCAGCTAGTAATTTAGTACTTGACCAGTCCGAACACCTTAATTTTAGTCAAGTTTACTGGCCTTGTCGAGGTATTGGTCGAGTTTGGTAAATAGAAGTCTATTCTATTCTTCGGGACCAGTAGCAGCCCCCACCACAAAAGACAAACGACTAGTGCAGTAACTAAACACCTCTGGACAATCATAAATTTATTTTGGTAAGTTTGATAAATAGCCTAACAAACGTATTCTACTAAAGTTTTTGTTTTTCGTGGCGAGGTGTATGAAAATAAAACATAGAAGTATTAATTATTGCTTCTATCAAATTAATTAAAAACGGCAAGGTGGTCGGAAGGTGCCACCTTCAAATTTGTAGAAGAATATGTTAAGTATGAGTGCCTGTGGGACACTTTTATATATTAAATGTGCACTAATAAATTGTTCAGAACAAATAAACGATTAGGCTTCTTAAAATTTTAGGCAAATATGGAGGTTATTTTCAATGAAATGTTTGTTACCTTACATCTTCTAAATACTAGGAAGTTGCTTCATTCAAAAACCATGTATTGTGTGGGAGCTATTGCATCTATTTATTTCATAGCTTCATAACCTTTCGACAACTCTAAAGGTATGTATCCATGTCCTTTTTCTATTATATCATTCAATAATAATACTTTATTCTGTATAATTCAAAATTTTTCGTTTAAAAACTTCTGACAACCAGTAAAATTTTCTGTCAGAAACTTCTTTTGACACTTCTCTTTATTTTCGTTATCTGGGTCTGTAGTTTCAGAAAACAAAAGACTGTCACAGCAAAAATTCAACGTGCTCCTCTGGCAACATCAAAATACAGACTGAATTGACTTTTTTGGTGACATAACCACCAAATATGAGGACTTTCAAAATTTTTATTTCAGCTAGGACACCTGTACTTGGCCCTATTTTATAAAGCTTGAGCTCCTGATTCTGGAAATAGTCTTCTTTTTCCTTACAAGTAATTCTCTATAAAACTTAATTTTTTATCCGCACTTGACAGTTCACAATTTTAACCCTTTTTAATTTTTTATAATTTCCAATACAATTTTAAAAACACTAATTTAGAACATAATTTTTTTATGTTTAAGTACAATACCTCACCTTCTAATATTAAATTTACAATTTCTTATCTACTGTATAAAACAATTTCACAATAAGCAAATATAATTAGTTTTTCCAACTACTTATGTATTATTTATTTCTCAAGAGCTTGAGAAGGCCTATTTCTTTATTTTACATTATCGTTTAACTATAATTCTAATTCCTAAACTTTTCTCCAACTTTTGATTACCTGTTATGTTTGAAAATACATACAGAGTGTATCAAAAGTAGATCATAACTATAATGAAATATTTGATATATTCATTAAAGATTTTTTTTTATTTTAAATTTTTAAGACGATAAATTCGTCTCAATACATATATTTATTAGCACTTATCTGTTTGGACGAAACTCGGTATGATACATACGATATGGATAAGAAAGGATGGACTGATGGGTCAAAATACAAATACAATATAGAATTATGTTTGGTAAGTAGACGAAAATAATATAAATACCTTTCAGAGTTTAGCTCCGCAACATAACTTAAAGGGGATATACGATTAGATAGCTGGCACTATATCTTTTACGTCAACTATAACTTTCTGTTTTCGGTTAATTTTAATAATAGGTACACATTTTTGAAAATCCACTACCAGTACTCAACTTGCTGCTAATCCATTTCAACTAAATACTGGCCCCGTGTAAACGATTGTTTTGACTACTAATTATCTTGACTTTTGTGTGAACTAAATTACTTTACTAAATCAGTCGCTACGTCTGAACCGGGCATAGGTTAAAATTGTTCAAAATAAAAAATGGGCATGGTGTGTCGTTGAAAATTATTGCAATAGTGGCTGGTAGTGCAGATGATTTAAAACAAAAACGTAAATTGAATTTGAGAGAACCAGAGCGTTTTCTATTACCAAAGGTGATTAAAAACATTCAAATACAAATGAAGTAAGAAATAAATGTTTTAAGCAAGATATATCATATTTTACCACCAAAAGATGACAATTTTCAATATTTTTCAAAACGAGGACCACATCGAATTCCTTAATCACAAAATATTTCATTTCTGTTTCCTAACCTTTTCAACCTAACATACTGTCAAATGAGCTAGCAACCAATAAAACTCTATAAACTCAAAGTGTATGCAAGGCTAATGACTGTTATAGATCTGCAGTCGGATGTTTTTGGTATTGGATTTAAACTGGCCATGACCAGAAATTGGGATACACTCAGTTCGATCTCCTTATAGTATAGTCTTCTTGGGTCGGAGGTTGGGAAGAGGGAGAAACTTTGAGGCGTTGCCAGAGTTCCTGAGTTGGCGGTAACATGCCTCCCGTCTTGAAGTCTAACGGATCTTCAATGGTGTTATAGAATTAACTTATCTAACTTTACTCACTACACGTTATTGTTTAAAACTAATATTGACAAGAATTGTCAATTATTTGTCTTCGATTCAATGTAATTCTTTTCTGTATAATAAAGCCTAACCAGAGGTTTGAAAGGTTTATTTAACAATCTACAACAAATGGGAAGAACGCAAATGCGGCTAAAGCTTCGTTTTATTATTCCAGTCAAAGTTAGGATAGACGCAACTTTCGCAACGTTATTATCGTCCTCGATGATTTCCTTGATTTCACCTAGTTTACTTATGTAGACATTTTCGCCACCGATTCCAATTATGTTGAGACACTCTTTGGACTAACTGGTTAAGTTTGTTCGATGGAACATCGAGCACATTTTATTCTGATAATGATACTAGTGGGCGTCTGATTAAAAAGTGAGATGGGGTTACAGGGATTAAGTTGTTCGAATCGCTTTGCTTGCGGGTTAATGTTTGAGATTGTTAATCGCTCTTTCAATACTCGTGATAGTTAGAAAACTTTTCAGTCGACTGTACAAGTTGTATTTTTTTCTCAATATTTGGAAACAAAAAATATTTATTTGTTTCATAGTTTAGTACTCAAAAATGTAACAGAGGTCGTCGTTTCAAATTATCACTGTTTTCGTTTTTCTTAAATTCTTCTTTGGATGTTTTAACACTTATAATGATTATTGAAGTTTTGTAGAATAATCTGATAAAAAAGATGGGTAAGTCAAAAACTAGAAGTGTATATGGTAGAAGTCAGTTTTATGGCCTTTTTTTCTTAAATATTTTTGTAGGTTTGGTTAACTGTACCAAAATCCTTTAAAATAGGGATCATTAATTATTGATTTTGTGTATATTAAAATATCTCAAAAACGCACGGTAGACGGCAGAAAATTCAATTCCAAAGTTCTTTTTCGACAAGAGCTGCATAATGAATAATACTAACGTTATTTTCATAATGTCAGTCGCAGGAAGCGAACCATTTTTTTTTAATGAGATTCGAACATGAAAGGATTACAGCATCGATCAAATTGTTTTTTTGATGTTATAATGGTTCGATGAAATTATTTCAACAAATGTAGATTACGATAATCGAAACGATTAATACGGATTTTTAAGAGCAGGTGTCCTATCATTCGGAGAAACTCCTGCGGGGCAACGGTGAGAGGCGAGGAAAGAGAAGTTCCTATTGTTTCAGTTGTACTATTTTTGCTGAAAAAATTGTATATTCGTCATGGCTAAGCCTACTACAAAGAAAAAGGTGATTAAAATAAAAAATATACAAACGAAGAATACACTAACTAATTTATAATATTGTTATGAAGATGTTTAATTTAATTATGATGTCCACTAATCTTGTCCTTCTTGATGTATCCAGAGTTCCTTTTGTTTCATAATATTTTATTATACTATTTCCCAATGGAGAAGTCTGCAGTAGGGTTTTCAAGTCAAAATCTGTGAATGTAGGTACTTACCTAATGATTGAAAAATAATTTATTGTCGTTTCACTTATTACCTATGTTATACGAACGTTGAATAGGTATATCTGCTTAAATTATTGCAGCAATATTACATATCATTACTTTGTTTTTAACTACAAGGTGTCCATCTATAAATTGACACATTTTAACAACTTATAACTCGAGAACGGAAAAATATATCGACATGCGGTTTTCACTAAACTTCCTAAATTTACTTCTAGTTTCTGTTGACGTTGTTGCCGCATGTAATTTTTTTCTTGAAATTGACGAAAAAAAAATTAAGGTTTTTGAACCAAAATTGTGATCTTAGATTAAATGGGACACTCTGTAATTCTCAAAACCTTTGAAAAGACCCTTTCTTCTTCTATCCAAAAATGTATACATTGTTGGCATTCACCCACGTTTTTAGGGAATAATTTACTTTTTCATGAAACCACTTCCAACTCTAACAACTTAAAACTATAGAATGAGACAAGGCATTAAAAACAGGTTTTACTTAAAAATAAAATACAAAACATACATTAATAAAGTAATTGTTGAATATGACCTCCATTTTGTTCAATACATGTATGTAAGCGCAATAAAAAATGTGTAAATGCATTTTGGAGCATTTCTGGAGTAATTACATTAAACACATTGATTATGTTATTTCTCAGTTCTGCTAAATTTGAAGGTGTTGGATCGTAGCATCTGTCCTTAATGTACCCCCATACAAAAAAATCCGGTACAGTCAAGTCTGGAGAATAGGGAGCCCATTCAATAGGACCAGCTCGACCTATCCACTTGTCTCCAAAGGTTATATTCAAAGAATTTCTCGCTATTAAAGAGTAATGCGGTGGAGCACCATCTTGCTGGAAATATACATCATTTAGTATACCTTCTTGTTGTAGTTGAGGATAGAAAAAGAGTTCTAGCATATCCGTATAATTGTTCCCATTTACTGTTTGTTCTTGGAAAAAAAATGGTCCATAAATTTTTGTTTTGGAGATACCACACCACACATTTACCTTGGGGGAATCTCTTTCAAACTCGTTGAATGTTCTAGGATTTTCATCACCCCAAATCCTACAGTTATGTTTGTTTACGCGGCCATTTAAGTGAAATGTTGCTTCATCTGACATTATTAAATTTACGTTTGGTTGATTTCTAAACAAATCTAATAACGTCTCACACATAAACAATCTCTTTTCGATTGCATGATTCTAAATTTTTTGGAAAGTCTGAATCTTATATGCTTTAAACTTTATTATCTTTAAAAGCTTATGCACCTTACTCTTTGACATATGTAAGGGTTGAGCGATTTTTCTAATAGATATTTTATTATTGTTTCTTTCTAAAATCTCTCTTAACTGTAAAACATCATTTAAAAGAATATCTTGAGCGTTTTGAATGTGTCTTTCTTTTCTCGCCAATGTTCCTGTTTCTGTAAACTGACTTACCCAGCTTATAATAGAATTTCTAGTAGGCGGATTTATTTCAAAAATGTTTCTAAATCTTCTTTGTGTATGCGTGTAATTGATTTACTTTCATTAAACAATAAAACGCACCGGGCTTTTTCGGTTTTGGTAAACATTTTTTTCAGTACCAGCTTTCTCTTGCACTAAAATTATTGCTAATCTGACACTTCTGTCAACTCTATTTGCGTTACACAGCACCCTTGATAAATTAATATCATTTATTAAGTCATTCATATTCTATGCTCAGCTGGGTAAGTCAATTTACAAAAATGAGAACATTAAATAGAAAATGTGTACTGAAAATGCTTACGATAATCCTTTAAATGATAATTTATGGATGAAGGTTTGCAAATAATTATTAGAAATAGGAGTTTTGTTCGCAAGAAGACCTCAATATGAATTTGAAAAATTAAATTTTTTAAGAAACTTTCAGACGTTTGAGACTTGGCAACCACGTTAGATACAAATTAAAACATTTTTAAGAATTTCAGTAAAACCTGTTTTCAATACCTTGTCTCATTCTATAGTTTTAAGTTGTTAGATTTGGAAGTGGTTTCATAAAAAAGTAAATTATTCCCTAAAAACGTGGGTGAATGCCAACAATGTATACATTTTTGGATAGAAGAAGAAAGGGTCTTTTCAAGGGTTTTGAGAATTACAGAGTGTCCCATTTAATCTAAGATCACAATTTTGGTTCAAAAACCTTAATTTTTTTTTCGTCAATTTCAAGAAAAAAATTACATGCGGCAACAACGTCAACAGAAACTAGAAGTAAATTTAGGAAGTTTAGTGAAAACCGCATGTCGATATCTTTTTCCGTTCTCGAGTTATAAGTTGTTGAAATGTGTCAATTTATAGATGGACACCTTGTACTTTATTCAGTATCTTTCTATCTAAGGATTTCTAGTTACTGGTACCTATATGGCAACTCTGCTAACTTTTAGTTTTAACGGTTTTAGGGAGGGATAGATCAAAAAAATGATTTTCTTGAAACAAGTAAATGATATTTAATTTACTTGAATTAAGTAAATGATATTTCCTTTACTTGAATTACGTAAAATAACATTTCACTTACACTTGAACTAAGGAAATAGCATTTCATTTAGTAAAGTAGGTACCTAAATGTTGTTGATTACTCGAGTAAGCTATTTAATTGTTTTCTCGAAATAAAATAAAATCATATTTTTATTTTATTTTTATTATAGGTTTTAATTATAAGGGGATGTTGTCAGTTGGTACCCATTTAATACATTCGTATTACTATATTTTCTTTTGAAATATGATATTTGTATAAATGTGAATACGGGTAGAGGATGGTGCGTTTTTTAATTACCCGAGTGAATTATAATATTAAAGTTTATACTATAGTTTAGGTATAACTAATGCATTTCTTAAACATTATACCTATTTGATGAATATATATAGTTAAAGAAAACTTTATTACTTCTTTTGAGAATCTATTATAAATATTATTTCAATGCACTAGTTTTTTTAATACAATAATATATTTAAGTAAAATTGAAAATTTTTTATAAAGCTTAGTTTGAAAGAAATAATTGATTTATTTTAAGATTACATATATTTCGTCTAAGAAATTACTTATTATCTACACAGAAAACTGAATATTTCAATTTAAATATATCATATTCTTTAAAAAACAATGACATTCTTCGTTGAAGTAAATATTTTAAAAATATCGTTTTCTTCTTTCCAAAGTATACATGATTTTAAATCAAATAAATATAGTTGAATCAAGTACATAATTTATTTCAATTCCTAAGAATTTCAATATTCTTCATTTAAGTAAATATTTTTCTGTGTGTATCTACATTTAATAAACCAATCCGGGTCTCTCCTGAGTTTCATCCCATTACCCTTCCTCTTCAACACTACTTAATAAAATATACCTATATAAATTAAGTACCTATTCAAACCTGTCAATAATTTTTACCCAAATTAATTTATCGATCACTTGCATCTGAAAAAAATTAATAATAATAATTCGGCTTCACCAACGTTATTATTATCCTTCAAATCCAATATTCCAGCAAAATAGAATACGGACCTGAGCATCTTCTCTTCTCTTGAAATCGTGTAGTTGCAATAATTGGTAGGTGCCGCCACGTTCCGGGGTATAAAAATGCACTTGTAAGGGTTTTGAAATACACAGATTTGTAAGCAACGGTTAAAATTTTTTTGATGATTTTTTCAGGAGCTTATAGAAAAGGTTTGACTCGATGTCTGTAATTATTTTTAAATCTGATCTGAGAACACTTATTATTTGATATGGCCACTCGAAAATGGGCTATTTTCAATTACAAAAATCATAACTTTCTATGCAATTTTGTAATATCTCATATAATTATAGACATGTCTCGATCTTTTATATAAAAAATAAAAAAAAAATCAAGCCAAAAATTGCAACAGTTTTAAAAATAAATGTGTATTTCTACACCTCTTAAATGATATTTTCGCGAATCCGGGGAGCGGAGCCTTAACGAATTAGAAAAGTATTCATCTTGTAGAAAAATTTGCTATTTTTCATGAAACATAATAAAGAAAAACTTCCATTGAAGACTAGAGCATATAAAGGTATTGTTTTGGATCTCAATATAAAACAACCGTAGATTTACAAAATAAAACAGATTCGCGTGGATCTATTAAACTAGCCATAGGTAAGACTGTAATTGGCATGTCCTAGTTTATCGATCTAATTAATATATTAAATTTAAATCCTAATCAGAAGGCCAACTCTGGCAGTATAGTGATTAACAGTGTTTAATTTCGATCCCTCAAATAACGTTAATAATACGGTATAAAACCAAATTAATTTTTGGAAAAACAGTTTCGTGAATGTGCACAGTACATAAGGACAATCTCAAGGTATCTATAACCTGAAATTTCAATTCTTTTTTCTTGTTTATGCTACAATCAACAACTGAAGTACCAAATAGTCTTGATAAAGAACGGGTTGTCTATCAACCTTTTCTGTGCATGCAGGACCGGCTTCAGAGACGTATGAAACACCGAATAAAGTAAAATCCAAACAAGAATGGATTGTGCAGATGAAGGGAATCCTGTCCATAAGGATTCTACTGCTAGCCAACTTCCTATTCAAACTAACACCTACTCAGCAGCACTTAGCCAAAAGACAACACCTAAACATCCAGAAAAACAACAAGCTATAATATTCAATGCAATTGATAACATTGACTTTGCCGAATATATAATCGCTCTCGGATCCTTAATAGGTCCCAAAAATATATTATTTTGTTCAAGAATATCCAATAATAGAACATGCGTATATCTCTCCTCTAAGGACTTAGTCAACACATTCCTACAAAACCACGGTGGAATATCAATTAACAACCAACGTATATCAGCCAGACGTCTTATTACTCCTGCTGCTCGTCTAATATTATCGAACGTTTGTCCCTCTATACCCAATAAGACCCTTGAAGATAAATTGGTCCAATTAGGTTTAAAGCTATTATCCCCAATTAATTTCTTACGAATCAACATATCGGATCCACAATATTCCCATATCCTAAGCTTTCGCCGCCAAGTTTACATCTGCCCATCCATCGAAAATACTAAAATCCCCGAATCACTACTCATTACTTTCGACGATACTCCTTATAGAATATTCTTATCCTGTGACGATTCAACTTGCTTCAACTGTAAACAACCAGGCCATCTAGCATCTAACTGCAAACTTCCAAAGTCTAACCAAACATCTATTCCCTCAGAACCGCAAAACTTAAACCAGCAGGAACCTGCTTCCACCCCTATGGATCAGCCAACTACATCTTCCTCACCGGCACCATTAAGTGATTTATCAACAAACAATCATAACACATCATCCAAACGTTCCATTAAAGAGATTTTAACTCCAGAGGAAGATCAAGACAAACCTGAACTAGAATTTAAACTCCCAGCTACCCACAATACTAAAAAAACTAGAAAAACAGCTAATGTCCAAACGATAAATACCTTAGAAGAACAAATTCTCCCCTTGAAAGAACATATTGAATCAAATCCCCTAAGTTACCCATTAACGTACAACGAAATTAAAGATTTTTTCGAAAACTCAAAAGGTTTAAGAGATATCCTGAGTATCGCTCGACAATACACTGAGGACATAGAAGGATTAATTAGTATGTTGCATAACATACAGCCACACCTACAGCATAAAAGTATGAAAAGCAGGAACACAAAACTTAAAAAAATCCTAATGAAACTTTTAGTTGCTAACCAAGATAACTCTTCGCTTATCTCAGACACCGACAGTGATATTTCATCTCAAGATACTTATTAGGATAATCTTAAATAAAAAAAAACAATATTAACAGCATTCATACTCCAGTGAAATTTAAACGGGTTTAGACCCCAATCAGAAATGCTAAGACTACTAATTTCCAAGCATAATCCTATGATCATATGTTTACAAGAAACTAATTTCACAGAAAGTGCACAAGGATCGTTAAAAGACTACACGGGCTTTCATAATTTTAGAACAACAGCTAAAAGAGCAAGTGGTGGAGTTAGTACATTCGTACATAGATCACTGGAATCTACAGAAATAAAATTAGCATCAAATTTTGAGGTAAACATTATCCAGGTGAAATCTTACTGTAAGCTGTATATCTGCAATATATACATTCCACCTAATAAAGATTTTTCAGAGTCAGATCTGAGCAGTATTATCAACCAAATTCCCAAGCCCAGAATTATAGTAGGAGACTTCAACAGCCACAATGTACTATGGGGATGCAAGTCTACTAATCCGAAAGGAATTGATGTTGAACATTTTATCGATAATAATAACCTTTTCCTACTGAATGATGGTAGCCACACACACTATGACTCTCGTGTAGCTGTTAGTAGTGCCATAGATCTAAGTATGTGTGATAGTTTATTACCCTCACTTGTGTTAATTATTTATTTTAAGAACAAGGTAATTTTCTCACCCTCTTTGGCTGTACTACTTTTAAAATTAAATGATTAAATGATTAAGGTGTTCCATAAAGAGGGCCTATCGGTTCGTCACTACATACAATTATAATTAGTTAAGAAGGAATAGTGGTAGTAAATAGTTTATTTGCTGTTTGATGTATTTGTACAAATTTTGTATCTAACAAATTTTTAAGATGGTAAGCAGTATTTGTAAACAACAATTATGGAGTCCCCTTTTAGTACTAGAAGGTGTACACAATATAAATAAAGTAAGTAGATCTTAGATGATAATATCCTATGTGTAAGATATCTTAAATAAATGAATAACTACAATGTTCTAATCTGTGAAACACATCCCTATAAACGTTAATAATTCTCTTTGTTTTAGGTGGATATGATCCTACAACACTATGATGATCTTCCCAATGTCCCGTGCCTATGATAAGTATAAAAAGAGGAACAATCTTACTTGTTACTAGGTAATAATGATGGGTTTCCGTTGGCAAGCCATGCAATGAAGTAAGGAAAGCAACTGTTTTCAGCTTGAAGGTATGTGTAACATGCAATTTCTACTTGGTAAGCCAGGAGTATGAAGCAAGAAAACAAAGCAAGCTCAACTGATGTCTACGATGAGTGTGGCACTAACCAATACTTGATGTTCTAACGGTTGCATGCGGTAGCGAATAAAAGTGAAGTAGTAGTGATTGAAAGTCAGGTAGTAGTAAGTAAAAGCCTAAAAGAATTATAGAATTTTGAACTACAAGCATCATATCAAAATAATAAAAAGAAATGAAAGCACTTGGTCAACTTACCAAAGGTGGTGTGTGGCTTTTATGTGGAATAAATTAAACTAGTATAAAGATCCCCGTTAGGGTTCTCCTCAATTCTCTTGAAGAAAAGAATACCAATTAGTTTAACTTACTGTTTTTTTCTTTTGTATTTCAGGCAATTTTAAATCCGAAATTACTTCGAAAAATTGGAACCCATGTGGTTCAAAAGACAGCCATTTACAGAAAAACCAAAAAAAAACTGACAAGATACCAGTCAAAGTATGCAGTCTGAACATTTTAATCAATAGGCCATTAAAACCTAATTAACCAATAACGAATACTGATTAGTGAGCTATTTTACTTAATAAACCAAGACCAACAATTAATTCAACAAAGAAGAAGAAAATCAGATTGTAAACAATAAAGATTATTCCTTATTTTGAAACAAACACACGGTAATATTTATGATTCTGTTTCCTCAAGATTTAATAAATATGAAAACAGTAGAAGTTATCTAGTTTTTTCTTTCTTCTCTAAGGTAAGCTTTTGGTTATTTATTGACAACCCTTTTAATAACTGACTCCAAACCGTAACACACCCCTCTTTCCCAGGTAAAAGTTTTTTTTTCCATAAAAAAATAAACTTGATTACAAAATTTCGCGGAGACACAAATGTATCAAAATTAATTCACCAAAGTACAACCATATAAACTAATCTACCAAAAAAAAATTAATTCTACTGAGAATCTGGTGGATGAGATTTTAAATCCTTCGCATGCCAGATTCCACTATTCTTACCTCCTTCATCCTCCAACTCGTAGGTCCATGGGGAGATTATTCGCTTGACTTTATAAGGTCCCACAAATTTATTTGCGAACTTAGATGTAAAACCTATAGACGCATCGGATATAGCGAAATTTTTCTTCCAAACCCTTTGACCGATACCGAACCTTTCATCTCTATGGCGAAGATTATAATGTTTGCTACTTTGGTCATAGGCTTTGGTTAACCGTTTGTTGACCTCATGATATATGTCTACAATATTATCTAGACGTGTCAAGTCATCTGTCTTACGTTCAACCCAAATAATATCACCAACGGGTAACTGTGACTTTCCCGATATATTGACTTCTCGTCCAAACATAAGGAAATTTGGCGTATAACCGGTCACTTCATGTCGTGCGGACCGAATAGCCCAAGAGACCTTGGCTAAGACACTATCCCATTTTTTATGGTTATCCGAAACATAAGCTGTTAACATAGATTTTATAACACGATGAACACGTTCTACGGGGTTACTTTGAGGATGATAATTGGCGGTATAAGTTATTTCAATATCATATTCTTTCATGAGTTTTTTAAATCGATCACTATGGAACTGAGTGCCATTATCAGTGATGACCTTTCGAGGTGCACCATAAATTAGGATAACTTGTTCTTCGAAAATTTTCGACATAAGTTCAGCAGTGGCTGATCTTAAAGGAAATAATAGCACATACTTAGAAAAACAATCAGATACAGAGAAGATGTAGGTATAACCAGCGCTTGTTCTGGGTAACGGTCCAACAAAATCGATGCTAAGTAGTTGAAAAGGCCTAGAAACCATCGGAGTTCTGCTCAACATTAGACCAGTTGGAGGTTTTTGTTCAGGTTTAGTTTGTATGCAAACCATGCAATTCCGAATATATCTAGCTACGTCGTCCCTTAATTTTGGCCAATAATACTTTTGAGTAATCCGACCAACTGTTTTATATACTCCCAAATGTCCGCATGTGGGTGGATCATGATGAATCCTAATAATTTCTTTTCTACTTTCTTTGGGAACCACCTCTAACCACTGCTCTCCACCGTTAAGGTAGGTATTAAAAGTGTTCCTTTCCCTTTTAAAAATTTTTGGACCTTCTATTCTCCACATAGAATATTTAGATGGGAACTTCTGTACCAAATTCCACATTTTCAGAAACCATTTATCAGTCGTAACCGGATGATCTAGCACAACAGAACAATCGATTTCGTCCAATACAGGAACAGCTCGAGACAATGTATCAGGAACAATGTGCTCCTTACCCTTTCGATGGATTACATCAAAGTCATACTGCTGTAATCGGATGACCCATCTAGCAATTCTTCCAACAGGATCTTTGATTTGATGAATCCACTTCAGAGAGTAATGATCTGTAATAACAGTGAAATGGGAACCTCCAAGATAAGGACGAAGCTTTTCAATCGCGAACAGTACAGCCAAGCATTCTTTTTCAGTCGTGCTGAATTTTCTCTCGCTTTTTGTCAGAGATCGAGAAAGGTAACAGATAACTTTTTCTTCCCCATTCTGAACCTGGCATAAAACCGCTCCTAATCCATAATCTGATGCATCAGTTTGCAATAAGAAAGGTAAATCGAAGTTTGGACAGGATAGAACAGGTGCCGATACCAGGTGTTCCTTGATGGTATTTAAGGCTACATTGCACGTTTCATCCCAAACAAATTTGGTATTTTTCCTTAGTAAGTTTGACATCGGGGCGATGATGGTAGAAAAATTCGGGACAAACCGTCTGTACCAAGATGCTAAACCCATAATTCTCCGAGTCTCAGAAACATTCTTGGGAGGCGGAATACGTAAAATTGCCTCTACCTTCTCGGGATCCACAATCAATCCTGAGCCATTAACTACATAACCAAGGTATTTTAATTCGTCTTTACAAAACTTACATTTATCTTTGTTTAATGTCAATCCCGCATCTTTTATTCGTTTTATAACTTCTCGAAGGACTTCTAGATGTTTACTGAAGGTTGGAGTGCAGATCACAATATCATCCAAATATACCAAAACATAATTTTCAAGATCGACTCCAATTACTCGATCAATGAACCTCTGCCAAGTGGCAGGAGCATTATGCAACCCGAAGGGCATTCGTCGAAATTGGAAGAGACCTCTAGTTGGGACCACAAATGCTGTAAGAGGTCTAGAATCTTTCGCAACCGGAATCTGCCAATATGCCGATTTGATGTCGAGTGTTGTTAAATATTTAGCATCCCGAAGTTTATCTAATGTGGCACTTACAAACGGTAAGGGATAAGCATCTTTTTTGCTGACTTCATTTAATCGTTTATAGTTTACACAGAAACGGTAGTTTCCATCCGGTTTTTTCACCATCACTATTGGAGATGCCCACGGTGAATTTGATGGTTCTACGATTCCATCTCTTAACATTTTATCCAATTCTTCATTGACACATTTCTGTAGGGTTGGTGATAGAGGATAATGTCGTTGTTTTATGGCTGGACTGTCGGTTGTTATAACATGTTCCACCATTGACGTACATCCTGGAGTCGTTGGCATATTCTTAAAAGTTTCATCTACTAGTGTTTCTAAGGCAGATCGTTGTTCGGCATCAAGATGATCCAGAGGTTTCATAGCACAAACATAATCAGAAGTACTAGGTTCGTCAGAACGAAAACACCAGTTATCCGAATACAAGTTTGGAATTATTTCCATCCGAGTCCAGAAATCTACTCCCAAGATTAGACTGTGAGGAATGGACGGCACAACTAAAACTTTAAAAATTTTTATTTGTGATTCTAACTCAATTGGCAAACTAATACTTCCCCACACAGGGCACAAATTTCCATTCGCTACTGTACACTCTTTTTGAGAGCTAGCTTCTAGAGTACAGATATTCTTTAATATATTCCATCCTTGTTCTCCGATTACGGTAACACTACAACCACTGTCTAGTAACCCTATGAACTTATGACCATAAATGTGAACTTTAAGATAAGGACGGGTATCATTCTTTGCATGCGACAACACATAATCCAAAACCGCCATAGTCAATGGTTCGGTGGTCGGTGAGACAGTTTGGAGAACGAAAGGTTCGGTGGTCGGGGTTTGGTAAGAAGAGGTTGGCGACCGACCTACTGCTGACCTCTTTTCGCGTTTTTTTGTATACACTTTGAACAAGAGCTTAAGACAATTCCTGCCTGACCACATCCGAAGCAAAATTTATTTCGTGGCTGAGGACATTTACGAAATCGATGACCTACTTCCTTACAGTTCCAACAGAGAACTTGATTTCTCATTGTGGCACAAGTATTGGTCAAGGAAGAAATATTTGAGTCGACTCTATCATTAGTTAAGCTTCCTTCTGCAACCGATACAGAATAAGTTGGAGTTGTTTTACTAGTACTATTCTTTTTGTAAGCTAGTTCTGGTTCAAGAAGTTCTTTTAAATTGGTAGGGGGAGGACAAAATCGCATTGTTCTAATAGACGTTTCTTCTATCATTCTACATTTCAAAGTCAGTTCCGGTATCGTTTCAATTACTTGAAGAGCAAGTTGGGATTGGATATAGGGTAAGAGATTCCTACGGATCATTTTTACACGAGCAGACTCTTCTGGCTTTGCTGATCCTAGTTTGATAAAAAGATTTTCCATTATGCAGATATATGTTATCACTTTTTCTTTTGCTCCCTGTGTCCTTTTTCGGATCTCTTCCCAGAGATCAATTTCGTAGTCATATGGTAGGAAATCATGACGAAGCCGATGGGTTAATTCGTCCCAAGACTGAAACGACTGAGTTCTGAACCAAGCTAGTGCATCTTTTTTAAATAACTCATATGCTGACCTTAATAACAGATGTTTTGAAATACCCCGAGAAATCCTCATTTCCTCAATCCTCTCTAAGAAATTGGTAACGCTACCCTCTCCATCAAAAAATATTTTCCAACGACTTACGTCAAAGAATGGTTTAGAAGACTCCCCAATAGCTGTAGAATTTAAAGTTGATAATTCTATATTTCTAAGTCGTTGTTCAAAGTCACTCGTAGAGTTTATTGTAGGATCTGTACGGTTTTGATTTGAAAAACCTCTCGGTATGTGCGTTTGCTTCTGCACAGGTGGCACAAATTGTTGATAAGAAACTGGAGCTTCTGTCTGTGAGGTCGTAGGTCTGAGCAAACATGAAGGATAATTAGCTCCTGATTTCCATTCAGAATTTCCAAACCAACTATTCGGTCTTTGATTTACAGTTTCAACATCAGAGAATCTCACAGAATGGGACCTAGCCTGAGTAGGATAAAGTAATTCCAAAACCGGATCTTTTCTTTTTAGTGTGGTAGACGAATAGATTCCAGTAGTTCGCCTATCTTCTTTAGAAGTTTCTGTTGAAATCTTCTCAGTACTGAAGGTTAAAGGATTATCTCCTGCTTCATGATGAGATGAGCTGGCAACATCTATCCCAACATGATTTCGTTCGGATTCTCTTTCTGAATATCCACCTATTTCTTCCTCTCGTCTGATACTATTTATCAGTGTTGGACGGATACTATCATTGGACTGAACCAATTCTGGCACCAGAGGGTTTGGTTCATCTAATATAGATCCTTCATACACTATATTTTCATCTAACAAGTTGGAAAAAGTAGTCTGATATTCTTCTTGGCGACAGGTATCCCTTATACGTTCTAATTCATCTGTATACCGTAAACATTTAGCAACTAAGTTGGATCTAGCTTCTTCCAAGTTCGCATCACTAAGAATTAGACGTTGCAATCGAGAATAGACATGTGATAATCTTGAAGATATCCTTTTATATTCGTTATCTCGGTTGGCATAATTAAAATTTTCAATACCTTTCCATAAATCTTCCAGCTTTTGAATACAGATGTTAATTTCCTCTGTTGGGATTAATTTATCAAGTTTTAATTCTTCAGACCCCAATCCCGCTTTTTCCATCTGCATACCTACTCTCAACGCAGCCCGATTTTCTTGAACGGTATTATACACAGGTAAGTTTCTTAATATCAGCTCATAGACAAGTTCATCTCCTAGGAGTCGATTCACTTCAAACATTTTTAAAAATATAAAACTAATATATATATACCTCTTAAGTTAATCGTTACTAAGCTATCTAAGTAAGTACTTCACTGAACTTTGTGAACGTTACTTAATTTTACCTACTACTTCAGCACAAATATTTCCCTAACTCTTTCTCGCAAATTTAAGTAAATGAAAATGGTAAAATTATAGTTTATAAGTGTATAAGAATTAAAACTTAATTCAAACTTGACAAATAAATTTGTTTTTAAATAGATATAACGCCAAATCACTGCTTTTAGTACCCCGCTTAGAATTTAAATTTAAACCAATAAATAAATTTTGTAGTGATATCAAATTATAGCGTAATTGTACTTAGTATTGCGTTTAGAATTAGAATTAAATTTGATTTAAAGAAAAATAAATCAAAAAAATATTTCGTAGTAATATCAAATTACTCCCCACCCCTTCCTAAAAAAAGGAAAACCATAAATAACCAAAGGCCAACCACGAAAATCAATTAACAGCAAAATCGAAAATCGATTCCTCCGAAATAATCGCACAGCGTTCGAATAAATATATCGAACTAGCTTGTCAAATGTCAACCTGTAAACTTTTCTATCCTCCAAAAGTTTGTTGTTTTTATTTTTTCTTGTAGTTAGAAAATATCAAATATCAAATATCCACCTAAAAAAACCAAGAAATACTATCCCTTAACTGATTACACACGTTGGTGCGCCATTTTTATTACCCTCACTTGTGTTAATTATTTATTTTAAGAACAAGGTAATTTTCTCACCCTCTTTGGCTGTACTACTTTTAAAATTAAATGATTAAATGATTAAGGTGTTCCATAAAGAGGGCCTATCGGTTCGTCACTACATACAATTATAATTAGTTAAGAAGGAATAGTGGTAGTAAATAGTTTATTTGCTGTTTGATGTATTTGTACAAATTTTGTATCTAACAAATTTTTAAGATGGTAAGCAGTATTTGTAAACAACAATTATGGAGTCCCCTTTTAGTACTAGAAGGTGTACACAATATAAATAAAGTAAGTAGATCTTAGATGATAATATCCTATGTGTAAGATATCTTAAATAAATGAATAACTACAATGTTCTAATCTGTGAAACACATCCCTATAAACGTTAATAATTCTCTTTGTTTTAGGTGGATATGATCCTACAACACTATGATGATCTTCCCAATGTCCCGTGCCTATGATAAGTATAAAAAGAGGAACAATCTTACTTGTTACTAGGTAATAATGATGGGTTTCCGTTGGCAAGCCATGCAATGAAGTAAGGAAAGCAACTGTTTTCAGCTTGAAGGTATGTGTAACATGCAATTTCTACTTGGTAAGCCAGGAGTATGAAGCAAGAAAACAAAGCAAGCTCAACTGATGTCTACGATGAGTGTGGCACTAACCAATACTTGATGTTCTAACGGTTGCATGCGGTAGCGAATAAAAGTGAAGTAGTAGTGATTGAAAGTCAGGTAGTAGTAAGTAAAAGCCTAAAAGAATTATAGAATTTTGAACTACAAGCATCATATCAAAATAATAAAAAGAAATGAAAGCACTTGGTCAACTTACCAAAGGTGGTGTGTGGCTTTTATGTGGAATAAATTAAACTAGTATAAAGATCCCCGTTAGGGTTCTCCTCAATTCTCTTGAAGAAAAGAATACCAATTAGTTTAACTTACTGTTTTTTTCTTTTGTATTTCAGGCAATTTTAAATCCGAAATTACTTCGAAAAATTGGAACCCATGTGGTTCAAAAGACAGCCATTTACAGAAAAACCAAAAAAAAACTGACAAGATACCAGTCAAAGTATGCAGTCTGAACATTTTAATCAATAGGCCATTAAAACCTAATTAACCAATAACGAATACTGATTAGTGAGCTATTTTACTTAATAAACCAAGACCAACAATTAATTCAACAAAGAAGAAGAAAATCAGATTGTAAACAATAAAGATTATTCCTTATTTTGAAACAAACACACGGTAATATTTATGATTCTGTTTCCTCAAGATTTAATAAATATGAAAACAGTAGAAGTTATCTAGTTTTTTCTTTCTTCTCTAAGGTAAGCTTTTGGTTATTTATTGACAACCCTTTTAATAACTGACTCCAAACCGTAACAAGTTCCTTAAGTACAGACCTTTCTTTCGAAACCGAAGAGGATCTATTTGGAAGTGACCATAACCCAATTGTTATTCAAAACAATAAAAACGAAAAGAATCGAAATTTCACCCCAAATTGGAAAATAAAAAGCGCTAACTGGGATCATTATTCTACATACATCGAAAATCACATAGACGACTGCAGTTCAGAAGATAATATCGATAAAATAGTAAAATCCTTTACTGACCTTATCATAACTGCTGCCAACATCGCCATTGGTAAAACATCCCCACCAAAAAAATCATCAGTTCCATGGTGGACTAGAGAATGCGCTGACTCAATAAAAGACTCTAAACATGCATTCAACCGCTACAAACGCCATCCAACGATAGAACATTTTATTACATTTAAAGAAAAAAGAGCCAAAGCTAGATGGATAGTCAAAAAGTGCAAAAAAGAATCATGGACAAATTTTGTATCTTCTATCAGCAGCTCCACTCCTAGTAGTATCATGTGGGACAGAATAAGAAGAATTAAAAGTTCTCGGTCCTCCAACAATCAAATAAACCATCTCGTACACGATAACAAAACAATAACTAGACCTGATGAAATGGCAAATGTACTTGCATCAGTATATGAAGAACACTCCAGTAATGTTAACTACCCAGATGATTTCAAATCCTGTAAAGAAGAACTAGAAAACGAAATCATTTCCTTCCAAACGAATAAAGATTGTAACTTTTTAAACGACTCCTTGAAGATGGGAGAATTCGAAGATGCTCTGAAGAGCTGTAGAAATTCGACCCCTGGGCCAGATGAAGTCCCTTTCGTTTTTATTAAGTATTTGCCAGAAAAGGCAAAGTATCACCTATTACAAATATATAATAAGATTTACCTTCATAACTGTTTTCCACAGTCCTGGTCAAAAGCAACTGTCATTCCAATTTTTAAAAACAAAAAATCCAAAGCTGATCCCAACTCCTATCGCCCTATTGCTTTAACTTGCACTATGTGTAAATTAATGGAAAAAATAATTAATAACAGATTAATGTGGTTCCTTGAACAAAATAAATGTTTTTCCAATATTCAAAATGGTTTCAGAAAAAATAGATCAACTTACGACAACCTTATTCAGCTGGAATCATATGTACACGAAAGTCTTGCTGATAAACAAATATGTGTAGCAACATTCTTTGATATAAGCAAAGCATACGATATGGTTTGGAAATATGGTATCCTCAAATGGTTTGCAGAAAAGGGACTTAGTGGAAATATATTCAACTTCATTTCAAACTTCCTAAAGGCCAGATATTTTAATGTTAAAGCAAACGGGATAATTTCGAGAGAATGTACTCAGAGCAATGGAACCCCCCAAGGTTCAATCCTAAGCGTTACATTATTTTTAGGAGCCATCAATGACATAGCACTAAAAATAAAATCTCCTGTACACACCAGTATGTATGCTGATGACCTAGTTATATACATGAGAGGTAAAAGTCTAAAAACGATTGAGCGCAATCTTCAAGAGGCTATATCCACAGTATTCAACGATCTATCAAACCGAGGATGGCGTTTATCGCCCCAAAAAACAAAATGCATAGTATTCAGACGTCGACACAAAATAGCTCTACAACCAAATCTATTTATCGACAATCAAAAAATCGAAGTCTGTGAAGAAATAAAATATTTGGGAATGACATTTGATAACCAACTAACCTGGAACCCCCATATTGAAAACTTAAAAAAATCCTGTTTATCTGGTATTAATCTGCTTAAAATGCTATCAAATATCAACTGGGGATGTGATCAAAAGGCACTACTACTTATATACAACAGTTTCGTGAGATCCCGAATAGACTATGGATCCATGGTGTATGCATCTGCTAGAAATCGTACTTTAAAGAAACTAGACGTCATTCAACTTACAGCGCTACGCTTAGCAACAGGGGCATATCGTACAAGCCCAAGGGAAAGCGTTATTTTCAACTCTGGAAAAATGCCCTTGAATCTAAGGAGAGAGATGTTAAGCCTCTTATATGCTGCAAATGTTATTTCGAGTGGAGACCACCCGTCCAAAAAATATGTTATATCAGATAGATTCAATTCCCTTTATAGTAACCACCCCCACCTCCCAGTACCTTTCTATGAAAGAATAAACAGAATCTGCCAAAAGCTTCATTTTTCTCTCCCAACAAAATTCTTTCCTACTTTCAATGACGTTCCCCCATGGCTATCCTTTGCACCTAATATCGATACCCGACTTACAAAGTTTAACAAACACGAAGTACCCACACAAGTTATCATAAACAGCTTCAGAGATGTTATTTCAAAATACCACGACCATAACATAATTTACACTGATGGGTCAAAGATGGAAAATGGAACTTCATGCGCTATTGTTACGAACTCCGAAACAATTGGACTAAGATTACCAGAAGCATTCAGTATATATTCTGCAGAACTATATGCCATTTACAAGGCATTACATAATATATGCAGGGATCAGTCAAGTGGAAATTTCCTTTTGGTCACAGACTCACTCAGTGCAGCAGTTAGTTTAGGAAAACTATATCACACCAATGAACTCCTTGTCCAGATCAAGAAACAGATAGCTGAACTTAATAGCAATCATAAAACGGTATCTGTACTTTGGGTCCCATCACATACAGGAATATGCGGTAACGAAAACGCTGATAAGGCTGCCAAGCAAACTTCAGGAAATTTATCCCTACCATTTGCAGAAAATAGAATCACCAAATCAGATTTAAAGATCCTCATTAAAGAAAAAGTACATCTACAATGGCATAATATATGGTTAAGCTCAAATAGTAAATTGAGAAAAGTTAAGCGGAGTATAACACCTTGGAGAACCTCGCCCACCAAAAGAGGATCACAGACCGTTTTGACTCGACTACGTCTGGGTCATACACGCTTCACTCACGAATATCTCCTCAAAAGGGAAGATCCACCCATGTGTATAACTTGTGATGTACAAATAAGTGTTGAACATGTATTAGTGCAGTGCCCGGTTTTTGAAATAAGTCGTAGAATGTGTAATTTTCCGTGCTCCATAGAATCATTATTGAATGACAATTGTAACGTGGACAATCTTTTAAAATTCCTTAAAGACATCGACATTTATAAAAAAATTTAAATAATATTTTATGAAGAAAATTATTGAACAAACCATACTGTACCACTGCTAATAACCCAAGGTGGTTGATGCAGTTTATTTCTAAATAAAAAAAAATCCTAATCATTAAAGGTTGTAGGGAAACTAAATATGTAATACTGTAACATTGTTTTATTGCATTCATTTTATTGTAGAATCTAAGTTTTTGGAAGAAAAAATTGAAAATTGCAAAATTTTTTCTTAAACCAAGTAAAAAAAATAAGAAAAAAATAGCCCACTCTGGGATTGGCAAGAATCTGTTTCCTTTTTAAAAAAATGAAAAAATTGCGAGAGCTAGAATAAAATAACGGTTTTCATCAAAAAAGGAGAAAATTTCATGGAATTTATCATCTTGAATTTTTATTGTATTCTTACATGAAAAGGACATTTAAAAACAAATTCAATACAATGCGGTCCCGGAATATACATTTTTGGAAAAGTTATAACATTTTGGAAATAAAAAAGCCATTCTTTTAGAAAAATCTATAATTTTTTATGGGTTGTGTAAAAAAATTTGAAAAAGTTTTCAGAACCGTCTTCCATATGGCAGAAAAAGATAAAAACTTTCAGCCAAATCGGAAAGGTTCGGGGTCAAAAGTGATAGATAGGACATACGGTTTCCAGATATGGTACCTTCTTATCCTTATTGAATCAACCGGTACATACGCTCGAAAAATATAACCCTCCTTCGACAGTGTGGTAAAAAGTAACAGTATCTTTTTTATCGAACGAAATTTCAGAATTACAAGATTGGATCTTAATTAAAATTAAACAACGATATCTTAATTACAGTCTGCACCTTGTATTTCTAATTAGTGATTCAAGAAACCTCCTCGAAGTAAAGTGTTTCGAAATCTTATACATTGTTCTTTACCGCGAATCGCTATATTCGAGAGAAAAGTAGTAGGAAGCTGGCACGTACATTCGGCTAAATGATGGTGTACTTTTTCGAATTGGCTTGATAAAAATGAAACCTTTCAAAACTTTTCGAGTATTGGCTTTTCAATACAAATGATCTTAAGCACCATGGCAACCCAAATAAATAAAGGCCGGAAATGTTCATTCTCCTTTACAAAGAGTGAAAGAAGTAAATGGAAAGCTGGAAAGCGGGAAAGACACTCAAAAAAGTATCTCTCTGTACAAATATGGTTTTTTTCTAAATTCAGAAATAAATGAAAATTTATTATGGAGAAAATCTATTTTGTATTTTCACTCATATTGTTATGACTGGTAAATTTTATGTATTGAAGTTGAAAGAAAAAGTTACTTGTATTTAAAAAGATTTCTTAGCATCACGGATCTCTTATGAAAAAGAAAATTCGAAAGAAAACTGCATTTGTGTGGAATCTGGAGGTTTTTTTTCAAATTTCTCTCAGTTTATCCATGAATATATTAAAAAGAAGCCACCTTCGCGCTTCTTGAAAATAGCTCTAAAATGGTATGGGCAAACTCAATAAACTGGGCGAGAACAATATCATCACCTTACTGTGGATTCTAGGACACACTGGATACTAGAAATACTTTTGAGAGCCAGAACTCTTTTGTGGTATCAGCTCCAATGTAATATTTGAAGAAATAGGTAAATCCGAAAAAAAGAGAAGACTGGAAATACCTAGTAGGGCTTGGACAGTCAAAGATACGTCTGGGTTATTTTAACCAGTTGAGAACAAATGAAGTCCAAATCAGAGCAAAGCTGCACTAAGAGTTTCAATAGGTATGCTAACGGGACACTGTCACCTGTATGGGACCTTACAAAAACAAAATTGTGAATCAGCTGGGATTCTGTGGTATGGAAAGAAAAACCCCTATTCACATACTTGTGAATTGCGCAGCAACTCAGAATACTAGGGTACAACACCTTGGAGACTACTGGATAAAAGAGGGATATTTACCTAAACTAAAGCCTAAGTAAAAGAAAAGGAGCACAGTAGATCTTAGTAGGTCTCAGTGAATATCACCTAGTGATAAGCAAAATTGGTCTTGGTCTGGAGTCAAGACTATCCTTAGACTAGCAAGACCAAGACTAAATGAACAAGAACAAGACCAAGACTATCTGAGTCTTATTCTTGCTTTGCTCATCACAAGGGTATAGTAATCGCCCGTTACCATCATTTTGATGGTTGTTGATTTATTGTAAATTATTGGTAATTTATAACCATGATGGTCTTTAAGTGTAAAAAAATAACTGGTAAAATGAACAAAACCAAGACTTTGTACGCAAGACCAAGACGATTTGAGCAAGACCATGATCAAGACCGAATTAGTAAGACCAAGACCAGGACTTAGTCTTACTTTGCTCATCACTAATATCACGCCAATATACATATGTATTTGCAGAGTAAGTTTTAAGTATGGAACGACCCAATTATCTGATCGCATGATTGGTGCGCAAGATTATTGTGATATGGCCGATATTAAATGGTGGTTTAGGCCTTTTGAAATCCTCAAAAAGTACTGATAATTTTCCATGTAATGTTTCCTATACGTAAATGCCATAATTTCTCCTATAAAGTTGAAATAATTCATTTAGACGGCTATGATTGAATAAACTCCTTTAATTTGAATACACTTTAATACTTTATATCCTAATAGGAATTTTATAACCAGGTCTATGGTCCTTAAATTTGTGAAAAATTCTACGGAACTGGCATAGTGAAAGATTTATGCAAATCATGGCGGAGAAAACCTACAGCAACTGAAGACATCTTTAAATGTTTGTTTCATGTTAAAGGAATGTCCGCATTTGAGTAGTAGATACATTAGGAATTTTGGAACACATATAGTGAAGGCGATTACAGCAGATGCTCAAAGTGTATTCCTTTAATTTAATACAACAAGGATTGTGATTTTTAAGACTTTGCAATACATTTTGCAACATCCCTGACTGCTTTATTCTTCTCATCTCTGTGGTGATCCTATCTTTTAATTCCTAACTATTGGCAGATTTTGTTTTATAAACGATGTTTTTCAAGTGACCCAACAGGAAATAGTCGATTCGATGGAATTACAGTCCATACATTCAGTTTTTGTGGATATTGGATGTGGAATTCAAGCATCCAACGAGGATTGTTAAGTTACCAGTACCTATCTACAATTATGCCGGCTTACGTTTTCATTACTGAAATAAGTGGCCTCATCGCAAAACACCATTGCAACATTTTTCCATTATTATGTCTGCTAACTCTTCACGTCTAACAATATCCCATCTGACTCTTTTTTTTTTGTATGGTCGGAATTTGTTTTCACTTAAAATTTTTATTACGTAAACCGAATTATAAAATTCAAAGCGCTGTGTCCGCAAACGTCTAAGTAAATGGAACGAATTCACGCTAAAATTAATCTCGATTGCGTTTCAGAACAGATTCAACAATCGTACACCACCAACCAATAAAGCCGGATTCAACTTTAAGATATTTATGTTATAGAATAGATGAATTATAGTCCTTTGTGTTGAAAATTGTCTGTGGAGAACGAGCACGTTAAGTTGTTTGAAACGTGCCAATAAGAGTTGAGCGTGTTGAGGACGTTTAAGTGAAAGATGGGGTTGTTAGTTGAACGGGAGAACGGTTTTAAAAACGATCAGTCAACAGCGTGATCTTATTATTTGTTTCTTTATTCTTTGAATAAATATACGGATAGATTTAATGTGGTCGATAATTGATCTATTTCTTTTGGACATTTTCAGGTTTATTGTGGTCCTCTAAATATAAATTACAATCTCCAGTCCGACTCTTTTTATGTAGTGAATTAGCCTCGAATTCGAAGAATCTTGTATGCAGTTTCTTGCCGGTGGCTTCTTATCGCATAGTACAAGAAAGTGAGCATTCGCCTGATAGCCGTACCGGTACAGGGTGTGATCTGCAGTTTCCTTCTCTAGGCTACAAAATCTATAGATGGCGTCCTGTGTTAACCCTATTAGTCTTGTGTGTCTATGGCTACTGCTTTAACAATTTTTCCATGTTTACTTATTGGGCATCAGAGATTCTTTCAATAAACTGTTTCGCCTGTCTTTGCCAGTTGATATTTTCCACCTTCTAGATACTTTTGTGCCACCCTCTTTCTTGTTGTACAAGCTTAGAATTGTCACTTCCGCTAGGAAAGTTGTGACGTCTTTGTGTGCCCTAGGATTTTGTATTGCTAATCATTTCGCAAGTATAAGAATTGAAGGTTTATTTCAATCAATACTACATTGGAGCTGATATTACAAAAGAGTTCGGTACCCGAAAGAAAGTTTTAACCTCTCTGCTAGTTTATCTGCTATAGCGTTCTTCGTGGCCTATTTATTTTTGAATACTTTCCTTGCGAGCTCTGTGAAATGTTCTTATATTTTTTTGGTGAAACACATTTATTTGTGAACTTCACTTTATTTATCAACATACTTTCCTTCCAAGTTTTCGATTTTTCTTGACTCTCAAAATAGACCTCACTTTTTGCTATTACTTCTTCATGTGAGATAAAATTAAATCCCCGTAGCATCTTTTTGTCAGCTCCAAGTAGTCTCCAGTAGTCATTCGGAGCCAGATTTGGAGAGAACGGTGATTTGTGACTCCGAACTTTGTCTTGATAAAACAACCAATTTTCCTGCTTTATTCTCTATGAAAAGTTTCACTTGAATGACTTTTACTGCTGTTAACTCAGCAGACGATCTCTTCGATTTGTGTGGAAGTGGAACCATGTTTAATTTATTGTCACATACCGATCCATCTCATACTAGCAACTATAATAATGCTTAAATTCCTCGTCAATTGCTACCCTTTAACAGCCCTTTAAGTGCACCATAGTCCTTTGCATTCTCCGGTAACTAATTTGGTCGTAAACGGCGTCTGTGTCTTTGTTTTCGAATTTTCGGAACAAGCGTAATGTCTAATTCTATCGAATTTGCAAATTATGTCATCCTTGAGAAATTTCAAATCCCGGATCCTTTGTACAATCAAATACGATAAAGAGGTGGAGATTACTAATTTTGTTTCCACGCCTTTACACTGTTCCTTCCTGGATGTATATCAGATGTACCTGCTTTAACATTGTCAAAGAAAAAAAGGGGAATATGCTACTGTCGAGCCTTTTTAATAGGGATAACAGGAATCTGTTTAGGTCTGAAGAGCTTACTGGTTCAGCATTGAGAGTACTAAGACACATTATCAGTTTTCGTCATCTTGAATAACATTTAAATTATATGCATCAATATAAATATACGAAGTGATTTAATTCTAGCAACAATTAAATTAAATCATCACTCTATTCAACAATAAAAAACATTATTATATTTACTGAGGAAACTCGAAACAAGTGCTTTGGACACTGGACGGACTCTGAAATTAGTAGATACAACAAACAATGGGTTAGATTAGAATTGTCTTCCTAAGGTCTCCTTCACAATTTAAAGTAATTAGAAAGTCGAAAAAATCAAAACAGGAGGACTTATATGCAATATTTGCAAATATACCTTTACAGACTTATGGGTCTATTCTGTGCACGTCTGTAAGATAATCTGTAACTTTACAGGGGAATTGCTACTCTGCGTACAACTGTATCTTACAATAATCTTTAAAAAAGTTACAGATTTGGTAAATATTTACGTGTGTATTGACTGCTGTCGTTGGAAATGGAATATTTTTGTACAGTTTGAGGTTGTCTCTGGTTATTTGGTTGAAGTTATAGGTTAGAAGTATCGAAATTTGACGTACAGTAATTCAAATGTCTATCTGTAATTCAGAGAGTTACAGACAACATCACAGAATCGCAAAGTTACAGATTCTGTAAAATCCCATTTACAGAACTTTCGTTAGCTACAGATTCGTAAGCTATTACGAAAAACACCTATTAGTTAACGCTAAGAAGTGGAATCAAATTTCAATATTCTATCGAAGGGTTCAATAAAACACCTAGTCAAATTCATTCATTCTGCTCGGCAGCCCAGGCACTGGAACTGAATCTTTGTACCATATCCTGTATTATTTACTTCCAATCCAGAAGCTTCGTGTCTTCTATATGGGCCACTAGTTTCACTGGGGGATTTTCAGTAGTTATTATGTTGGATTATTCCCTCTCCAAAAAGCTTTCGTCTGAGTCCTTGTAACACCTAAGCAAATAATGTGGGTCGGTGTTTCATCATAGAGTTCACATTTCCTGCACAAAGGTTGTAATACAATAATAACGCGTTTTCCTCTAGAACACGGAGTATCTAAAGAACAGTTTTTTGTATCGCCAATCCAACCATACTTGACAACATCATGCATATCAAACCATATTTCGTCTAAATAAATTATACCTAGTTCTATTTGAATCACGGTACCCTTTTATTTTGCGCTTATACGCAGTTCAACGATATGCCGAGATTCCATTATTACCATTCGATTATCTAACTTCTTATATTTGAATCCACAATTCAATAAAACCGCGCGCAGTGTTTCTAAACATTGATAAGTATATATGCAGGAATATCCCGCAATTTATCACGAATCAGTTCTAAAGTTGGTACTATTACTTTATAAATCGTTGTAAGCCCGATTAACCTTAATTCGTGAATTCTCGCGATAACCGCATAATCAGAAATTTCAGAGTTTTATTTTTTCAAACACGCGTACATATTTAAAACCACGCCATTCTAATTAATTATATAATAAAACTCAACCTAACGTCTAGTCTACGAACAAATAAATATTATATTAATATCAATTCACTGACGCCACTTAACCACTACACCATCAAATAGGTATTATATTAATGATACTTTTCTACACTAAAGCACCTACACTTTTCTATACCTATAACAATTCACTAAACTCACTCCACCAAGAAATAGATCCTATAATATTAAATATTTCTTTAGAACAAAATTCACACCCGACACTGAATACAAGTAGTGGATTGTTAGAGCGAGCCTAACAATTTTAGAAAATATATCTGACAACATTGCTTTATTGTATCGTCGTCACACTGACGATAGTTAGAGTATACTATCATCACAGTCCAAACCAAGCTGGTATAAACATCGAATTGCTAAAAATGCTGCGGCAGAAGTTCCATAATTGACAGTGTTTAACTCATAAATGTCTAAAGGCTCGTTAGGGTTGACCCTCCAGAAAATTCTCTGTAAGAATATTTGTTCTGGGGTGACGAGACACATTCTATACATTTTTTCAATATTACCACCAAGTATGTCACCAATGTGACAAAAAATGTTGTATTTATCAATAAAATGTTGATGGTTGGTTTTAAATCAGCTCTAACCCTTTGTATATTAACCCACTTGATTCTCTGTTGTTTTCTTTGAAGTGTTAATTATTTGCCAATGTCTTTAATGGCCGTTTCCACCAACCAAAAGTTAAGGATACTTAACGTTAAGTAAGGCTTAAGACACACTTTCCGTTCCCCCACTCTATTTTTGTTATGCTATGAAAGGCTTAACAAAGCCTAGAATATTCTGGGCTTAAACGTTCATTAAAGTAAGTGGAGATTATGAGCATGCGCCGTGCCCACATTTCACATTTTTAATGTCAACTCTATCCAACCTCTAACCTTTTGTTGAATTGAACTCTTATTTTTGAAAATGGACGCGTTTGAAGCATTGTTAGATTTAGAAGTTATTGATTTAGTAGAAAATGGATTTCCACAAAGGATTTATAATCGAAGTAATTCACAATATTACCTTTTTTAGACGGTCTAAATTGCAAAAAGAAAATGCCAACCAACCTTAACTAGGTACTTTTTAAACTTTCCCTTGTATGACTTTGACCAATACACACTAGATGACAGACGTAAATAATCATGCATGCTAAACCAGTTTATAAATTTTCCTAAAAACCCCACTTAAATCATCATGTTGCCAGATTTACGAATACTTAGTAAACATTTCTTCGGTGGAAACCAAGTTTATTTAAGCTCTACTTTATTTTTAAGGGCTTCATAACTATTCATAGCTTAAACGTAATTTGGTGGAAGCGGCGATAAGATATCTAATAAATTTTCCAATGTTGGACGCTTAAACGCGACCGTAGCCTCGTCCCATTTGTCAATAGTACGCTCGTGATGTTTAACGTTGACCAAGAATTTTATCAAACTAACCCAGTGCTCAACAGGCCCTCCTAAGTTAGTCAGAGCTCTCAAACGATTTTTTACAACATCTATACTCTTCCGTAGAGCTGTTGACGATTAGTAGGTAATTTTGTCCAAGTTATGAAGTGCTTTAATGTGAGTTTCTATCAAAAGATTCTCCTCGTTAAGACGTTCGCATAAAGATTTCCAAGCGTCTTGATAATTAGCGCTGGAAAACTCTAGGTTTCCAAAGGTTTCTGATAATTTACATCCCACTGCTGATTTGAGGTAGTGAAACTTTTGTATATCACTGATATATTCCATAGTATGAATAAATAAATGAAACGTTTCCCTAAAACCCAGCCATTGGTAAGCATCTCCGTCAAATTTCGGTAAATCTATTACATGTAATTTCACATTCTTCGTTTTAATTCGAGAAGATACCGAGAAAGCACTGGAATTATTGTTAAGAGTGCCGAACCATCAGTAGCCGGCGGTGAGCTGGCCACTAGAATTGTCTTTGCTCTCGCGCTGTAAGGACGAGTAAAGTCTGCACAACTGACGGTTGACGAACTCTTGTGTGGTTGACTGACCTCGGAATATCCTGCCAAGGATCTGCCGATGACTTTGTCATAACAGCCAGGAGAAAATTCGAGAATACCCTTTTTGACATTGTACAAAGGGGTCTGAACTATACAAATAGCTGGTGAAGGCGAGTGGGACTTAACATCAACCCCATCAAAACCGACTCAATAGCCTTTCCTAAGGAAAGAAAACCCATCCTCAAAACCATTAAACTTGATGGGAGCAAGATTGAGTGGAGACAAAAAGTAGAACATCTAGGTCTGACTAGACAGTAAACTCCTGTGGTACAAACACGAAAAGGAGATTATATACAAAGTACAAATAACTTTAATGGTGTGCAGGTGCTAGGAAGGGAAAAGTTGTGGTTGTATCCTAAGGATGCTGAGCTAGTTGTACACTGCCATTGTAACTGATGGAGCTATTGTGTGGAATGGAGACTAGTCTATTCACGACAGGAGACAACCCAGAATTCAAAGACCAGCCTTTATACGCATTACAGAAGCAATTGAAATGAGATACAGACTAAGAAAAGAGGGAATCATTAAATCAAAACCTTCTCCATAACCTCCTCACTTTTTTGTAATCGGAAATCATGGGACATGCCACAGGATGGGAAAGAGTAACTATTTAAAGAAATGGCACCTTTTCACATCTAAATAATGCTGGAGTGCTGCTCACTTACTCGGTACGCCAACTCCTGAAGTACTAGCCTCTGGCCACATTCTGTTGTCCTGGATATAAGCTTATTCTCAGACCTAGTTGATGATATTGAGAAAGTTGGTTACAGAGTACAGCTTTACACCTTTAATTATGTTTAAACGATAAGTGTAGGATAATATTCTAATAATTTTATAAAATGAATTAACTAAATTCAGTACATACACACTACAATCCGATAAATTTATAACTGTTCCATTATTTTTGGAAAGTTTTTCTGAATTCCATACCATTTTATTGTAAATCTGTTTATCCCGCTCGTTTATTATACGGAATCCAAAGTTATCCGTGTCGGTGTAGTCTACAGTGAATAAGACAAATGGGACGATTGTAAATTTTAGATGATATAATTTTGTGTTAAAATGTCCACTGACAAATATGAAACAATTTAATTTAAGAAGGGGTTTGGAATAGAGGGAACAGATGAATTTATGATTAGAGTGTGACACTCAAAATTTGTTTCAGGTGTTTTACGAGGGAAATAAATACTATTGTGAATTTGTTACATTTTTATATTTTAAAGTGAATCAGTGGTAAAATTACACTGATTAATTCATTAGTAAAGTGTTTTTCGAAAAGACATGACAAAAGCAGCATTTTATCAACACAAGACTTTTCCAAAAAAACTCTTCAGGCATCGGAGGAAATCACTTGGGACCAAGTCAGGGAAATAGGATGATCTTTAGTTGGGGAATGGATACTTCTATAGGAAACTTGACTAAAATTCTAATGAGCAAAAAAGTGTTATAAATCATAATAATTATAATATATTTTACACATTTGAATATTTTTCAGTAATTTGTTATAAATAAATCGGACATTTTTGGCCGACTTCGCATCATTTTACTCGTCATTTAATTACAAATCGGAAATATAAGTTTTGTTGCTCTACGTCCATGCTTTTCAGACCATTTTGAAATTTAATATTCGACTATCAATAACGAATCCATACACGTTGACCATTATCGCATCAAAAATTGCCGTGACCGTCGCCTAGCGTCTGATCTTCGCACATATAAAGTTCTCATGAAGAACTCCTTTTGTGCTAAGTAAAAATTAAAAAATGGCAAAGAAATGAATTTTTAAGATAGGCCAAGCAATTGGTAAATATTTTTGACAAAAATCCTAGTAGAAAACAGATAATGCCATCATATAAAAGACATTACATAGTATCATTTTGATATCGATACCTTTTCGCCATAACATCGTATGTCTCGTTTAGTAAATTTCACAGTACGGCAGTTTTTTCAATAATCATGTTCAAAAATGTCCGTTTGAAGTGAAAATTGACATCCGGACGTATTATGATGAATTTTTGACGAAATGTGATCCATTTTTTTCAAAATGATTTCAGATTTTTTGTAGTTGGACTTACGATACTTTGCCTACATCAAAAATAAGTTCCCATTGTAGTTTTATCTCCAGTTCAGCACTTACGTTGAAAATTATTTATCTACGCCCGTGATAAGAACACCAAATAATCATACTTTTAAGGTTATTTATTTGTGAAAATAATAAAATTGGCATTTTACTGAACAACAACTATATGTTTACAACTCTTATGGTATTGCATCTGTTAAAATAAATGTATTATATAATAATTTAACAGTAGAATCCTGTGTAGCTGCTACTTAGTTACCGGGTGTTTGGTTTAAAAATTTAAAAACTATTTGTGCTCAGTACTTTAGAACTGTTTTACATATTCATTTCATCTTTGACAGAAATTGTAGACACTGTACACCCTACTAAATTATGTTAAACAAACGTTTCTGGCTACTACCAAAGGCGTACGACAGGGGCAAGTGACAGGTTAATCGTAATCGTAATCGTAACCACTTACCTTGTTTATTAGAAAAGTTTTAAAATGCACAGTTTGTGAGTAGATATAGACTACTTTTGCATTAAAAATGTTTCGAATTTATTTCGGTAATGGAGTTATAAAAAAATATATACCCTAGCGTGAGACACCCTATAGATAAAAAATGTGTTAACGTTTTGTAAGACCGTACATAATAAATTGGGATTGTTATGAAATAGTACAGAAAGAAGAAGTCAAAAACAGTGCAACTTGGCACAATACTTATCATACCAATAAAATTATTTTATAACTTATAGAAAACCACGTTATGTTAAGATGATTTTGGATTAGAACTAGTCACACAACGTTTTCTTTTAAATCTCAATGGAAACAACTAAAAACCATAATAAGTAAGACAAAGAAACATAATTGTGGTACTCAAGTTCTTACTCCGCAGCGATACACAATGAACTAAAAGGTCGGAATGCACTTCACCACATCGTAACTCGCACATTGCACATTTTGTACCGGGTGACTTGCACCTTACGATGTTTTGGAGACCATGCGATGTTTTAGCAAATACAAATTAGATTTGTTTACATTCTTATGTGACTTACGTTACCCTATGCTATTCTACTTTACGATAATTTGCTGGAATGTGCTGGTTCAATAAATTCAGTTTTCCTAAATTTATGGCAAAAAGGTATCGATATGTTTTGGACACGCAAATGTTGTTCAGTAATTTGTTATAAACATTTTAAACGAAAAAAACCTTCTTTCTTTAGTTTGTTTCATAAAGCGTGTAACGTACTGAAGCAATCTCAATGGTATCCATAGATAAATTGTAGATAATTGAAATACGAACAAAATGAGGGGCCAAGCGAGTCAGGAACCGAGAAAATCAGCAAAAACCCGAGAATTAGTCATTTTTCTGAAAGTTCATATCTTTGTCATTTTTCAATTGCAAGAGCTTAAACTTTGTACAAAAGAAGTTCTTCGTATGCCCTTTATATGCACGAAGAGCAGACGCCAAGCGACGGTTACTTTTATCGTAATTGCAATTGTAATTTTTTGATGAGATAATTTGCATCGTGCCTGGATGCGTTATTGATTGTCCGATTTTGAATTTTAAAACGGTTTTGAAAAGTGTTTATGTAGAGCAACAAAACCTATATTTTCGATTTGTAATAAAATTATGCGAAGTTGACCAAAAGCACCACCGAAAAGGACCGGTTACACCGAGTGCTAGCGTGCTGTATATCTATATATATATATATGTATAATTCTTATTCCATATTCCCAAGAAACAAAAATCAAATAAGAATTATAATCAATGGTTAAAGAAAATATATTAATATGCCTTAACTTAATCCCCGCTGCCTATCTACTCTGCTACTTTCTAGCGTTTGGTCATTATGGGCGCTGTTCTCGGGCGTTTTTGGTCGACTTCAGATTATTTTATTACAAATCGAAAATATACGGTTTTCTGCTCTATATCTATACTTTTCAAAAGCGTTTTGAAATTCAAAATCTCATAATCGATAACGCATCCAGGCGTTAAAGGGCAACTTCTTTTGTACCAAGTTTAAGCTCTTGCAATTGAAAAATGACAAATTTTGACAAATTTTCCGTTTTTTCCTGATTTTCTCGGTTCTTAATCATCCGATTGACTCGTTCGACCCCTCATTTTGTTCGTATTTTAATTATTTACAATTTAGATTGCTTCCGGACGTTTCACGGTATATGAAAAAAACTACAAAAAGGTTTTTTTCCTTTAAAATGTTTATAACAAATTACTGAACAACATTTATTAGCAGGTAGCCACTAACAGGTTACTTATATATGTTATATTCATAGTCCGAACTTTAGTAGCTACTAGTTAATAATAGCAGAAAAATATGCAAGACAACAAAGAAAATTTTAATTTTGACGTGTTATGACTAACTTCATTTTCGTTATCATAACCTAGCAAATGTCATGTTTTTTTTTGTTTTTGTCTGTTTGTTTATTGGTGGAATGATAAATGCAAAAGTTAATTAGAAACAACAAAATCGCTTAGAGAATTAGCAACTGGGTAGAAAAAAAGGCCTTTGGCATGCAATGGCTACATGGTAGCTCCACCACGTCCATAAATTCGGGTAGAAATTTTATTTTAGGGGATTAAGGTCACCGGTCAAGTCCACCATGCTAATCTTTTAATGACTTCCTGTTAATGTTGGAAATTCCCAAAATATTAGTTGGGGTCGGTACCAAATTATTTCATTAGTCGATTTATCCTTCTCTGGTGTAAAGTAAATTATAATAATTTTCAATAATAACCCAACCAAACCTACCCCTACCAAACCACCTTCGTATTTTTAGTCAATTTTTGAAGAATAAATTAAAATAATTTCCAATAATAACCCAACCAAACCTACCCCTACCAAACCACCTTCGTATTTTTAGTCAATTTTTGAAGAATAAATTATAATAATTTCCAATAATAACCCAACCAAACCTACCCCTACCAAACCACCTTCGCCAAAATAATTTGTATTGTGTCTGCCCATATTTAAGCGTGAATATTTCTCTAATTTTTTGTTATTTTATGTTTGTATATATTTTTCGTTTTGATGTATATGTTTTATAATTTTTAAGTGAATTGAATGTAAGCTTTGCTTCAAATATAGATCTAGTAAATTTCAAATATGCATTTTTTTTAACTTTATTTAACAGCGGTTATATCTTTTCTATGATACAAAATGTCTTCAAAAATTATAAACTCAGCAAAATATTTTATGGTACTATAAAGATTATCCTCTTATCTATTTAATCCCTCGGCTTGAAATCGGTGGTGGAGCTGACCGGCCTTTTTCGTCTACCTGAGGCTCGTGGTGGAGTTGACATTCTCCCCATGCAAGAGGTGTGGTAGTAGTTATTGAACAATATTTTATTTAGGGCCGGTTGTACAATTGAAGCTTAAGTACAGGCTTGGATAAGCCACCCTTAACTCTAAACTCAGCTTAATAAACGTTAACAGTTGTACATGTCAGAATTTAGTAGAGCTCAACAAAGCTCGGCTCAGAGACACATTGTTAGGCTGGTAGTCTGTTCTCATGTGCATTACCTTTCAATTGAGACAAACTGAGTGTTCTGTGATTTAATTAGATCAACAATTACATAACCTATTTTCAGTTAATGCGGAGAAAGTCTGGAAGAAACTAATTTTTTATGAATATTATCGTTACCCTTCATATTTCAAGACAGTTAAGATTTGATACTTAACAGCTCTGGGTTTTCCCGTAATCCGTTAGATTAGCCGGTCTATTTAGAAAGAGATTACGAGCGTAAACCCTTAATAGGAGTAAATTCAGGTAAATAGTACCAATTTATAACAAATGTTCAAATATTTGAATGAACGGTTATTCCCACCATATTATTATAAACTTAAATGTATTGAATGTAACATTGTTTGTATAGACGATTACCTTTTTAAATAAAGGCTTAAAATAACTATTCTTATTACAACTTACTGTTCTGTAGGAGATGTTATGTGATCAGTAATCAGATTTATTATAAATCTTGCTGCTTGTTTTGTAAATCTGAATCTTTTTAGAAAATCAATATTTCAAATTTTGAAATGGTTAGGCCTTTCTCTATAATTTTGAGGGAGTCGTCTTCCACCCGTTACATGAAATATAGGTACATAGTTTAAATTTTATTCGCATATTTTGTTATAGCACACTGAATAAAAAATATAGAAATGATGGTTTTTACTTTTGTATGTTACCGCAAACTTACTCTGACAATACCGTAGGCTTAGACACTCTAGTCTAAGACCGTAGGTAATGTCATTTGTCAGTGTAGCAATTATCGTGGTATTTTTATTTATCGATTGTATTTAGTCTGTGTTTATGCGTGAATTGTTTGCTTTTGTTGATATTTTGGTTTTGAAAGTTGTTCACAAAACAAAACAAAAATTTCCAATTTCTCCGAGTCAGAGCGACAATTATTAATAAAAGCAACTAAACTTCTATAAATAAATTTATGCTCTTCAATTTCGCCCCAAGCGTAAATAATTGAAATTTAATTTTTTTTTCATTCGGTTACTTAACGTCGCGTCAGTCTATTTCTGCAACTGAGGCTAATCACGGACGCCGGGAGCAGCACACTATCCATAACCGGGAATTTTGCCGAACCCACTAGTGTTCCAACCAGTGGTAGAGATCTTTATCGAGTCCAACATCCATGGACTCGGGACCTCGATTTTACGCCTCATTCGAAAGTCGGCATATCTACATTATACCTCGTACTCATCGTACATATCTTCAACCTAATTATTTCAATGAATACTTTTCCAACACAATGGATATCTTCAACAGTTACGCCCATTTTTATGTCTGGCAATAAGAGGGATATTTGTACTTATAGACCTATATCTACAATGTGCACACCTGCAAAGTTATTTAAACAAATTTTTTATTCTTTTCCCTATAAATACGTCGAAAAATATATAGCGCCGCAACGGGTAGCCACGAATTGGGCACTTTCTACTTGACGTCACCCCAAACTACATGATTTCGGCACTGTAGTGCGGATTAGGGATTTTTGGTCGTGCACGAATTGGGCACCGCTTAAGACAGCTTATTTAAATTTGACGGTCGGACACCGACTGGGTCAACTTAATCAACATAGAATTCTCAAAGACAAAATATTTTTTTAAATTAAAATTGGAACAGAAATACAGCATCTTTTTTGAATACATTTATTTATACTTTTTTAACAGTTTATTGACAGGAATTAAATTACAATTTTTTCATTCAAAAATGCTTGCCTTCTCTAGTTGCCGGATTTTTACACTTTATTTGCTCATTTAAACAAACTCTGCAATTTAATATAACTTCTAGTTTGAAAATTGTTGAAAATATTAATAAATGTGTACAATGACGGGTGTGTTTTGTAAAAGCATTTATTAAATTTCGAGTGAAATGACTCACAACAGTTCGTAGATTAATGCTAGACGTGCAACTTGCCCAAATTCTAGGCGGAAAATTTGTTTCGTCATCAATATAATTTTCGACTAAATAGTATGAAAATTCTACAGGTTTTTCATCTTCGGGCTGAATACTCATTAGATCTAGTATGAAACAGTTTGAAACATTTTCAGGTTCCAGTTATGGTAACCCAAAAACGTTATTTAGCCATTACCAGTTTCATCATTTGCTTGGCGATATTCACAAGACAAACCTAATTGTTGAATTTTTCTATACCAGCTCTGTGCCAAATGAAAACGACACCCTATTATCGCCACATTTGGCCAAACTAATTTGAAAACATTATGTATACCCTTCTCGACATCTACAACAATAAATTTAGGATTTAAAATTAAATTAAAGTCGTGATACTTTGTCTTAAATAGTTCAAAAGCATCTTCATAAGTTATGGCATTTTCACTAGAGGAGTATACCAATGGAATATAATCTCTTAATCCTTTTGGTGCTGATAAGCGGTCGGTGCCCAGTTCGAGAGACTAACCTGGTAGATAGAATGTGTCTCTAATTTCTAGATTTAAAGAGTGCCCAATTCATGCACGCTCGCCGCAACAACATGGATTCGTGAATAATAATTCGATTAGTTCAAATTTATTTATTTTTAACAATTGCGCATACGAAGCTATGGAATATAACTCTCAACTATAGTTTATTTCAGAAAGGTATAGTGTAATAAAACCTAATTAGGTATGCAAAGGGAGCACAGAGTGACCCAACGAATATTTAAGCCACTTTCATAGTTTGGCATTGATTTCATTGTAAAATTCTTTCTTTTTATCAAGTGCGGGTAGTACCACCCGGGTTGTGGTGAATATATGGGTTTAGCCTATTGTTATCCATTCACAAACACTGAAAATAGTGTGCCAAAGGTGTGCCGGTAGGATACTCGTAAAAAGGAGAGAATTTTATTTCAACAGAATAAAAATTGGGCATTATGTACATAGTATTAGGTACACTTATTTTTTATTGAAAATTATACAAAAAATACATTATACAGAAATTAAATTATAAAAAATCATAATATTCTTCGTCATCTGAGGAACTGTCATCTCCTCTTGACGTTATAATTAACAGGTCGACGGTCCGATCGATCAAGTAGTCAAGATCCCACATTTTCTCCTTTTCTTTAATGACATGCTGGACTGCTTTTCGCCAGTTCTCTGGTGTCACCTCCTTAATGGCTTGATGAAACAGTATCTTAACGTCTTTCATTTTAAATGTCGTGTTGTGTCTTGCCACAAATCCTTTCACTTGCGCCCATATAAGCAAAACGTAACTGTATAATCTACTACCTAAGTAATCCCTACAGAATATTTCGATATTGGCACTTCAGGACAGAAAACATACTTCTCCTAATTCTCTTACGCAATTACTTGAAATTTTAATATTACAAACAATACTATTTCAAAACCTACGCCTATGACCGACACCGAAATTGTGCCGAAATGGACGGAATTCCCCATTTTATTACCCTATACCTTTCCGAAATAGATTATAGTTACAGTCTACACTGACTTCTGCAAAGCTTTTGATAAAGTGAGTCACGATGTTTTATTGTCAAAGTTGAATAGATTCGGAATGTAGAGTTAATTCGAAGTTACTTACAAAAAAGATATATAAAGGTGAAGCATAACGGTTATGTTTCTGGAAAATTTAATGCAAATTCAGCCCCTAGGGGTTCAATCTAGGACCTATGCTGTTCTTAATCTTTATAAATGATTTACCCTCAGTAATACATTTTTCTGAACCTAAAAGTTTTCAAACGAGTTAATACAATTCGAGATTGCGTTATGCTCCAAAAAGATGTTGATAGTTTATATAAATGAAGTTTAGATATAGAATTAAATTTAAGTAGCTTTAAGGATTAAGTAACCATTTGCTTCGAAGTGTTTTGTTTGTGTACAAAATTGATACATCACGGAGAGCTCAACTAGTATTCTCTTTCGTTTTGTGGTTTTTTTGAATTTTGAGAATGGACGATATTCGAAGAGTATTCCATGAAGCCACATTGTATGATGTCGAATTTTTTGATGGATGAATCGTAAAGGTTTCAAACAATTAAACTGCCAAGAACTTCACGATTTAATTTTATTTTTTGACTGAATTTAGTGAACTATTCCGAAATGTGTAAATCTTTTTTGTATAATCAATGGTAATTTAATCCAATTTCAGTACTAAAAACCGTTCAATATCACAAAATTTGTGTGTTTTATTGATATTTCTGCTTTCATTAAATCCTTTTTCTTCTCTTGAATCGTAACGTATTTGCGGTTCAGTAACTTAATTTTCAATCAAGTCTAGGTGAACTGCCTGAGTGAACATTCTTGTACCTACATCTAATATATGAACTAATTAATTTTATTTGATGTATGAATGTATAGAAACTTTATCATTTTTCATAAAAATAATGCAATAAAGATTTGATGATTGAATAGTCCTTTTGGCGCAGTTACGTTTTTAAAATACTCATAAAAATCGAAGAGTTCAATCAGAAATCGAAGTGATTTGGATTTAAAATTGACAACTCTCAATTTGTTATATACCGTTCTGATTACAATACATCACGAGAGAGCCATAAATTTCTGGAATTGAATTCGCGAATTTCGTTTTGGCTTAGTAAAAAGTCTGTGTAGGTCGTTGAATTGATGATTTTATTCATAAAAACTAATTTATTAGTGAAAAAAAATACATTGGAGATGTTTTGTTTGTGAATTTGTCTTTCTTAAAGACAGTTTATGTTTTCACTGCAATCAGTTGGAGTGTTTCCAAAACAATCACTACTGGGATGCTATGAAAGAATTATGAGATATTTAAAAAACGCTTTGATTCAAATGCCTACGAATTTCCATTTGCCATGGAAATGTTTCTCAGAATTTCAAAGGGGTAAGTATAAATTTCCATATAAATGTACTTTATGTACAAAATAAGAGGTTCAAATGGTTTGAGGAGTCATTAAGACAAGTGTTATTGAATGAGCGATTATTAGAAGTTTATGACGGACTAGCTGACAAATCGTATTTAAAACTTCGTAGTACCTACTCCATTAAAAATAGCCGTTTTTTTGTTCCCTTAATTACAGTTTCCTGTAACAATTGTCACATTTGAGTGAATCCTGTTATCAATAGACGTCAAACGCCTTACAAATTTGAAAATTAATTTTCACAGAGTAGACCGTTCACTAAGTAGCAACATCTACTTCTCGGGCTATATGCACCGACAGACAATGAATTACACTTCCAAGTTGAACCGTTGAGTGAAACTTGTATTTTTCACTCAACGGTTGAACGGAGTTGGTATATCTGTCTGAGCATATAGCCCGAGAAGCAGATGCTGCTTCCTAGTGAACGGTCTACTATGTGAAAAGTAATTTTCAAATTTGTAAGGCGTTATAACAGTAAGATACTATTATCTTGACGTTTTTTTTTGGTTAACCTCGCACTACCCAACCAGCATCGATACGTACACAAAACGTTTGAAGTACCTCACCAACTGACAAAAGTTATGTCCAGAATACATACTTCACTGTACGTATTACGTACACAGTACATTTTTAGAATGTAGTACTGTAGTACATTTTCCACAATGCAGTATGTCCAAAATTACGTACAGGAATCACATACAATAGACGTACCTACACATATACAGCTAATTAATATTATGTATGTAAATAAAACGTTTGTATTTTGTCTTATTTGTACCAACCAGAAATACTGTACAGCCAACTTTTGTAATATGTCAGTACAGTTATCACAAACCATTTTTGTCTACTGTACTTACACATAATTTTTTTGTTTATAATTTACCACTAACCTGTTATTTTAAAGTGTAGCCTGAGAAAATGATTAAATGACTAGCAAAAAGGATTATTGTAACGGGCACGGGCTAATATACTTATTAAAATAAATGATCAACGAAATACAGAAAAAAAATATCAATCAGAGTCCTACAAGAAGTAACACAATAGACAAAGAACAATTACATTTATACGTATAATTGTTGCGTTTACAGTACCGTCGCTTGAAGGTATAGGATCCAGTCAGCTCTCTGTCGGTGTAGTTTTCGCGTCCTTATAGCGCGCCATCTATGCGTAGGGCTGTTTATGCTATTTCCTGCTCTACTTCTCTCTATATACACGTATACAAAGTACGTTAAAATAAGTTTGTCTTAAGTACGTACTTACTGCTTATCGTATAGTACGTACAATCAATATCTTTTACTGTACGTACTTATTTCATACATATTTCGTTCAAGGGACAAGGACGTATCGACTTAAAAGAAGTCTTGAATGTACGTACACTGTGTATAATTTTGCTGTTTGGGTAAATTTCCGATTAAATTTTTTTTATAAGGTTCTGGATCTTTTACTGAGTATTAAATCACAAAATGCTGACAGATTCCGGTGGAGCTTCAGTCGCCATCTTCAAAAAACGTTTTTGGCTGATATCTCGGGAACTTTGAACTTTAGGGCAAAAGTCACCCAAATCATTATTGTGGAAAATAAAATCTCGCACCTTTTGTTTTCCGTAAGTTTTTTTTGTGAAATTAACCGTCTAGGATTTATGGGCCATTTAATTAACCGGTTCTTCTATCTCGGCCGATAACTCTTGAAATGTTGGGTTAATCATTCATTCCATCCAATTTTAAAGATCAATTTATTTTCTACAAATTTTGTTCAAAACTTTTATAGGTATAGGAAGTTTATTAATGTAGAAATGACGACGTTCGGCGGGTGACGCGGAAGCACCAAAGTTTTTTTCTATAACCGTTTCTTTTCTATAAAAGAATGGACGAAAAGGTTTGGCGTTGGGAAGTACAGTATCCGCCAAAATAAACAGTACCGAAAATAAATTTTTTTTAATTTCTGTAATGTAAGTGTTCAAAATGTTCACCATTTCGACGCAAACAAGCTTCATATCGATTTTGTAAGTCAATAAACATATTTATAAAAAGTGGTTGATGTAACTGCTGAGAAATATTTTGTATTCTTTCCCGTAGTTCGGCAATATTCGCCGGCGGATTTTCCGAGTGAAATATTTTGTCCTTCATTATGCCCCAAATGTATGCGTCAGATGGCGTCAGATCAGGTGAATGAGAAGGATATTCGAAGTCTGTTCCCCGAGAAATTATTCTATTATCGAAATGCTGACGGAGTAAGTCTAAGGTGCGCACAGCTGTATGGCTCGTTGCACCATCTTGTTGGAACCATTGTGTGCGAAACTGTAGATTTCGTGCACGGCAAAAGTTAATTAGATCTCTCACAAAAGGTATAATAATTTTCTCTCTATAACGCTCTTGGTTGACAGTAAGTGGATTCTGATTATCATCTTCAACGAAATAAGGACCAATCATTCCATGACCAGATACCGCGCACCTAACGGTAACTCGAAGACTGTGGAGTGGTTTCTCTACAATGACATCAGGACGTTCAAATCCAAGGAATCTGGTTGTTTGTCGATTAATATAGCCGCTAAGATGAACGTGACTCTCGTCTGAAAACCATATGTTTTTCAAAAATTCGGGATCTTCGTAAATTAAACTCAACATGCGACCACAGTAAATTTCTCTTGCACGTTTGTCCGCAGCATTTAGTCGTTGTCCAACTTGAATACGGTATGGATAACCACCAATTGATTTGAACATGCGACGTAAAGATGTTTCACTAATGTTGAGTTTATATATGCAGTTCTTACAAGACTTCTTTGAGGTGATTGCACAACTTGGTTAAAAACACGTCCTTCATTTTCGTTAGTGCATACTGTTTTTCGACGACCTGAAGAACCTTTACGTTGACACAATACACTACCAGTGCGACGAAATTTTTCAACAACAGCTAACATCACACTTTTACTAGAAGCTGCTTTATTAAATTTTTGTTGATATTTTATTGACACCTGTTCTAAGCTTGGACCATCATTACGACCTTTTCCGTTTGAACGAAAATAATGCTCTACCGAAAACACTTTTTCTTCCGTTGTAAGAATCATTTTTAAATCAAATTTAACTGCAGCGTACTATTAATATATCAACTAAGTACAATTAAGTCAAATATGACAAATCCATATTACATAAACAACTCCACAGCACTCTCTGTTTCGGTACTGTTTATTTTGGCGGATACCGTATATCTATACATTAGTGAACCTCGTCTTCAGCGAGGAGTCGGTAGAAGTCGACGATTATGGTGGTAAAGTCAACTACTTTGTACGGTACCCAGTCTAAAACAACATTCAACAAACCTTATTGACTAGTCACAATCTAAACGAAATTATTTCGAAATGAAGATACTTTTTGACTTAAGTTGTTTAACACCTCTAATTTTGAAATAAGCGGACGGCCTAAAATATATAGAGTATAGTTTGTCTCAAAGTATATCGTCTTAGATTTTGCCTGCAATCATCTAAATACGACCATTTACGACCTTCTTAAAAGAATTGTACCTAAAATGAAACCCAACAACAGTCGAGGGACAAGGCAAGGGCGGGCCATCAGGTTTGTATCGGCTGCATTGAATTCATTTGGCAGTATTAAATATTCTGTTTTAGCGCGCGTTTTCATATGAGTATTATAAATTATCATTAACGGATTTATTATGAAGATACAACTGCAGAACTTTTGAAAACTGGTTTCAAAATTATCCTATGGAAAATATTCCCTGCCACTGCTACCGCAGCCGCCTACTACAAAAAGCACCAAACCAATTAAGTAGAAAGACTGAAATTCAAGAATATTTGTTACAAAATAATATTTATTTTGAACCTGACTATAAAAGAAGGAGCAACTGTTGGAGGTGTTGAGATCACATGCTATTAAAAAGCAATTATGCATGTGACAGTTTTGCTGAGGAACAGGGACATACTGCACTACGTCTTCCTCCATACCATTGTATATTCAACCGCATAGAGCATTTGCGGCATCAAGTGAAATTAAGGTTGAGAGCAGAAAATGTTACTCCTACTTTGGGTCCCAGTGTTATATAATTAATTAAAAATGTAATTAATAATATACCTACCCATTCAAAGCTTGAAAAATTCTGTACAGCACGTTATAAAAATTGAAGATTCATGCATTCATATTCAAAATAATAAAGAGTCTATTGTAATTGATCATGTAACTGACAGTGAAACATAATTAGATTGAGAATAATATTAAACCATATCAATAAAGTTGGATATTGTTTTTTTTACCTGGTTATAGTTTATTTAACTGAATAGTATTTAATAATCTGTCATTTTAGAAGAAACAGAAAAAATGTTAGAGAAATGGTCATATTAAATAAAAAACAAAGGATGTGTGATGAAAATACAAAAAGATAGATATTTGTGAATTTGATCCTTTTTAAATAATTTTAAATAGTCCGCCAATGGTGATCTCTTCTACAGCAGCTATTGGCCATATGATTTATTGCAATTGGCCCATTAATTTGATAATTGCCGGCAAAAGCCAAGACGCTATACTTTGAGACAAACTATACGTGTCGATATTTTAAAGAGTATGATGATATTTCTTTTTTGAAAGAATTCGATTAACAAAGCCAACAAATGTAGATATTTTAAAGCAAATAGGACATTGTTTGGCTTGTACACTTACGCATTAATAAAAAAGTGATACATTGTAGGAGTGGAGCTAAAGGTTTCATTCGTAGAAAGGAATTTCCAATCGATTAGACATTCCTTTTGATATTTGTTGTAAATCAATTGGCAATTTTTGTTCTACGAACGGGTGGAAAATTTTAACAGTAGAGAGCGTGACGTATGAATTGAATCATTAATATCTACTTCTACTCACCGTATTGAATAACTAAATGGAATTTATGACCAACATCCATAGTGTTTTTCTACTTTTCAAACCTAAACTTTATTTTAGAAGGAAGTGGTTTGCTATCTCATTGCTTTTTCATAATAAAAGAAAAATATTCAAAAGCAAAAGATCTGTGTTCAAAACCAAATTCAAAAAATAATTTTTATCTCACTGCTATTGTCCATTTGCAGAAACATGTATAAGCAATAGCAAACAAGCAAATATTCCAAAATATAGTGAATTTTTTTTAAATAAAGTTTGCTATATTATTACTTATCTTATTACTAAACTATAATGGAACAATTTAACAGAGTACCTACTATGTATACACTAGTAATGGAAAATCGCTATATATAAAAACCTGAAGAAACATCATAATCAAGATTCACCCTTTATTTTTACCTGACATATCGAGCTGTAATTCTCCCTCCAAATATTGCCCAACGGTTATCCAGGCGTATTTTCCATCCGAGACTTGCTTGAAGTGCTTGATGTTATATCTTGCAGGAGCATCTCCGTTCTCGTCGAAGTGAAACCGATCTCCACTCAGACCTGCGCGAAAAAAAAATAAAACATTTTATTTTCTGCTTACCCATGCCGTTTACTTTACTGGCAGAACTTGTTCCTAGATGGCAAAGATAAAACTACAATTTAAGTTATGTAAATTTATAGTTTGAGGCGTTGAAGAAATAAATGAGATATTTCACAATTATTTACTCGAAAGATGCCAAATATTTTCTTAGCCTTAGTGTACGTGCACACAGGACGCGATTAGGCGCTTAGCGATGCTATGAGATACGTTGCTATGCGATTCTATGCTTTTGATTACTTGCTATATTTTGGTTGTGTTAATAGAAGGCGATAAATAAAAGCGTAGTTGCTTTCAAACCTCTGCCTGTGTCAAGTCCAACCATGGAATTAATATTACTAGAAAATTCATTTTTAAGATACGTGTTTATAAAGAAAATGAAAAATAAAAAAGGAAATGGGTGCAAGAAATTTACCGTGTTCGATTAACCTACGGAGAAATTCATCTCCCCTTTTTTTTGGGTATTAACCCGATATCATGACAAATTTCGAGAATACTTCCGAATGTCTTTGGAAACATTCATATATATTGAAAATGGTATAGCACCATTAGTTGACAAAGTTTAATTCACCCAAGACAACAACATTACCAGACTCAGACATACAATTCCCGGTCTATTTGATTGGAGATGAAGCATATCCGTTGACACATTTTCTAATGCGGCCATTCCCGCGAAGGCAACTCACAGATGAAAATGAAAATTTCAACCGTAGGTTGTGCAGGGCTAGAAGGTGTGTCGAATTTGCATTTGGTATCCTAGTGGCTAGGTGGAGAATATTAACGAAAGCAATTGAGACTGATCCTTCCGTAGCAGAAACCATACCTAATCAAATGCGTATGTTTGCTACACAATATTCTGATATGTCGAGAAGGAATCCATGATTATGACATAAACGATCACGAACAAACCCACCTCACGTGTAAACAACAGATCTTCAAAACAAGCATACGAATTAAGAAAAATTTTAAAATTATATTTAGTGAATCACTAATATAATTATTATTATCATATTTGTAATGTTGTTAACTTTTTCAAATTTAAAAATTTTTTGCTTTTATAAACTTACAAAATAAACTTCTGGTATGTTGACAGAATTTTTAATTTACTTCAAACATTTACTTCTGCGGCTACGTCCTGCCATAACTTCTCAATTTTGCCCGATCTCGATAGCCTTTGTTTTGTTGATCCCATAGAGGAAGGCGCACTTGGACTGCATCTATTAATTTTTCTGCATCCATCGTGGGTGAATATGGCTATACTTTGATGGACATACACCGGCACACGGCCGATGACTGGCGATCAGAGCGAAAAAATCAAACATATTTGAAAATAAAACAATCGTTCGAGATCGCTTAGCATCGCATCGCGTCATACAGCGGCAACAAGCGCGCTATTTGAATACTCGCTTTTAACTTTAATGGTTTGTATTGGTCGCAACGCATCGCGAATCGCCTAATCGCGTCCTGTGTGCACATACACTTATGAAAATACATTTCCTCCTCTCGTAGGACTTGTCACGATCTATATGTGTATACCATCGTGCCTATCATCAACGCCCAAAGGAGAATTAACTATTATATTTTAATAAGATGATATTATGATGAAATAATTTCGAGTGAATAAAGCCAAACATGATACACATCTTTAGCTTTGATTAAAACACCTAGAGGGGAATTGCGTTCATATGAAAACAAACAAAATTAAATTTCTGAAATAATTAGAAATTGAATCAGTGATATAATTACAACAAATACTGTTTAATTTCGTTTAGGTATTATTATAGTATTTTTTTGAAGAGTAATTAATACAGCATTCTATACATCAGCCGCTACAGCGTAGGATACCTCAAGTTTGAAGAAACTGATTAAATTTCTATCTAGATTCGAAAAATGTGCAAATTTGATCGAGATTTTTGAGTATTTGTAGGAAAAAATCGAAAAAAAAATTGTGTATTACCGTTTCTAAGAACCACGCTGTTTGTTTTGTAGACTTTTCCACTCTAGTCTTGGCTTGATTCACGTCGTTGGTATTCATGTATTTAAAGTAAATATTTTATATCACAACATTCTTGTTAAAATATCCCCCGAAGTGACGTTTCAATTGAATTCAGTTTGACCGTACGTGAAATATTTCAACGGAATATCTAATATCATAATTCGATCAGTGTTTCCATACTATCCTCTTAATTTAACGATTCAGTAGCCCTTTTTTATATAAACCTTAACCCTATTTCCAAACAATAAAATATATAAACTTTCACTGACCCTTTTTTTCATTATGCGTGAAGATGGATCTGATCAAGTTAAATTTAAATATTCCCATATAGTCTAGGAGCTAGACCATATGTCTCGTGTGCACTTTTATGTCCCCTAAGTTTTGTTGCGGGGCCTTGTTAAACACCTAGAGGAGTGTAAAAAAAGTTGGTCACATGGTCGTTTGGTCGCCATAATAGAAAATGGCCGCCAAATCGATAGATTGTTTCTTTTAGTGTTCCTCTGCACCCAGTTGTCGGATTTTAATTTTGTAAAGCTTATTTTATTCCTCTTCTCAAGGCAAACAAATTTTGTTATTACACATTTTTTGTTAAATTATTCCTAGATCGCAAAGACCACTTACTGTATTAACAGCTTTACCAGCTATTCATTCTTCAACATGCTGCGACACAACAAGCAAGATCAGTACGAAGTTAACAGCTTTAAAAGTAGCTGAAACATGTGCAGAAGACCTTTTATTAGATTTTGGGAGAGAGCCACTGAATGATGACATGGTAAAAAAAGCAGAAGAATTTCTAGTTCGATCACTTGGCTCAAGCTTAGGAACAATGAATGAATTACGTTTTGTTCAGTTCCATCCCAAAAAATTACGAAACATTCAAGATTTGGCCCCTAGATCAAAATCTCTCCGTCTTTGGAACCGTCTGAGAAACTCAATCCATTGGAATATGGCTATATAGAGGAAGCAGACACCTTAATTCCACAAATAACAGATGCTCCAACGGACCCAGAAGATTTTCCTAAGCCATGTTGTTGCCAGACATGCTTCAGAAATAATGTATGTCCCTGTAGAACACTCAAGGTAATGTGCTGTGACGTTTGTAAATGTAAAAGTTGAGTTTTGTACCAATGCAGGAACCATCATATAAAACTCTGTCAGTCTTCGGAGATTTGCAATTTCTTCTAGTTCAAGACCATGCTACTGATCTGTACATATATCCACTATAATGTATGTGTTTGGTAATATCTAAAATAAATATTTTTGCTTAAATACATTTTTATGTTTTTTAATTAATTCCTTCATTAATAACATAGAAAACTCGCCATTGTTAAATTTTTGTTGTACTTCCAAAACTAACTGATTTAACAAAAAATGTGTGATAACAAAATTTGTTTGCCTTGAAAAGAGGAATAAAATAAGCTTTACAAAATTAAAATCCGACAATTGGGTGCAGAGGAACACTAAAAGAAACAATCTAGCAATTTGGTGGCTATTTTCCAATATGGCGACCAAACGACCAAGATTTAAATCATGTGACCAACTTTTTTTTACACTCCTATAGGTGTTTCAAGGTCCCGCAACAAAACTTAGGGGACATAAAGGTGCACATGAGACATGGCCTAGCGCCCACACTAATATTGACAAGTCCATTTTATAACCGTCACATAGTCATAACGGCTGAAAGGTTTTGGATATTTCCAATTTTAGTCCATCTAAAAAATCCTTACTTGGAAGCGGAATGAACTGTATCGATTCCACTGTCAAATTGATTATTAAGCTAAGCTCGTTGGGATTGCTGGTATTGGAAATATATGAGTGATTAGGAAGGTCCTTTGAAAGTAGATATTGTTGGTTATTGTATATCTGGAAAATAAATGTACTGGGTGAGCAAATACAAACGGTTATTGTCCATATCTAAAGAATCTGATGGTAGTAGTGCAGTGGAATAAATTTTGATAAAAGTGAGCTGGAAATTATTTACAGATTTGTAGGTCCACCACTGAAGGCCGTAATTGAATGAAGAAGCTCACATTTAAAATTCATCCAATTGAAGAGCATTTCAAAAACATCATATTCCTTAAAAATGTTTGCGTACATTTGAGCTTCCTATCTACTCAAATAAGAGAGGAGGGAAAGTGGGTTTTTTGTTTTAGGCAGACGCCTAATAGATGCTTAATAGATTTTCACACACTTGGTCTTCTTCAACAATTGTTATACAGAGCATTTCAATGAAAACTATCCATACATAATTCCGAAGGCGTCACTTTTATGAATAAATTTAAAAAAACACGTCAAAAACCATATAAAGGGGGACGTCCGTTTGCTCATATGTAGACCCAATTTTTTAAATGGAACACCCTATGCATTATTGTATTGTTGGATTCTCGTCTACAAGAGGATTACAAAAATGTATGATACATACGGGGTTGGGATAAAATATGGAACCAAGTGAACATCTTTTAAACGAAAAGAACGATATTTATGAAAATTTGCAGGTAAGTGCAATTGAACAAAATGCATCTGATGCACATTTTTTTGTTAGTAATATACTTCCGGTTTAACCGGAAATGCCATTAACTTCTTTAATTGTAATGGGACACCCTATATATTTTTACAGATTTTGAAAGAGCTTGTTATTTTGAATTTATACATACTGCCATCCTATTAACAAATTCTTGAGTCACTCTTTCCAAGACTTCTCCACGTATTAGTTCACATTCATCAATAATTCTTTGTCTCAAATCCTGTGAGTTTGTTGGTCGTCTAACGTCAACACGTGATTTTAGATAATCCCAAAGAAAAAAATCTAACGGGCTAAGATCCGGAGAACGAGCAGGCCACTCTATGAATCCTCTACGTCCAATCCATCGATTTGGAAAATTCGCATCCAGAAAATTCCTAACCCGTCTATCATAGTGGGGAGGTGCTCCATCTTGTTGAAACCAAACATTTTGTGGTAATTGCCCATTCTGTTGAGGTGCAGGAATAATTTCGTTATTTAGTAGATCCAAATACTTGTCACCATTCAAGTTTCCGTCGATAAAAAATGGGCCTATAAGCCTATTTTCGACAATTCCCATCCAAACATTTAACTTCTGTGGATGCTGGGTATGTGCTTCATGAATCCAATGAGGATTCTCATTTTACCAAAACCTTGAGTTATGGCGATTAACTGTTTCATTTGAACAAAAAGTTGCCTCATCGGAAAAAACTATGTTAGGAGGAAAAATTGTCGTCGACATTACAGATGTCCATTAGCTGTTCGCAACATTCCAGCCGTCGGTCAAAATCATCGTCTGACAATTCTTGAATCAACTGTAGGTACCGTATACGGATGATACTTTTCACTTTTTAATATCTTTCCTACAGAACGTCGACTGATACCATGGTTTAGTGCCAAATTTGTGGTGGAAGTTTGAGGTGATTCTTCTAAATCGATTGCAATATTTTGTTCAACAGTTTCGTTCCTTGCAGTCCGCGGTCTTCCAGGTTTTAGCAAACTTTTTACCATCCCAGTTGTATTAAAACGTTGTAATGGTTTTGTTACTGTTTAGCGTGATATAGGATTTCTCTCCGGATGCAAATTATTAAAAATATGACACACTTCTTCATGAGTCCCAACACGATCTCCATAACCGATCATCATGAAAATTTCAAAACGCTCTTTTTCACTTAATTGAACCATTATAAATTATAAAATTTATTTCCGACAAATAGAATTTGACACTTGGAGAACAAAAGACGTACTAAACAGTACTTGTTTATTTATTACTATGCATAAAAACAACATCAATTAGTTTATCTAAATAGTTTTTTCCTCCAATGCAAAAAACTCAAAGTAGGTTGATTAAAGTGCTATATTCCTCGTATTTACAAATTTTTTTACACTAAACTCAGTATGAATAAATTCAAAATAACAAGCTTTTTCAAAATCTGTAAAAATATATAAGGTGTCCCATTTAAATTAAAGAAGTTGATGGCATTTGCGGTAAAACCGGAAGTATATAATCAACAAAAAAATGTACATCGGATGCATTTTGTTCCATTGCACCTACCTGCCAATTTTCATAAATATCGTTCTTTTCGTTTAAAAGATATTTACTTGGCTCCCATACTTTATACCAACCCTGTATATTACAGTTATTTGGTTTGAAAAATAGTGATTATCTGGAAAGTTTTCCGGGAGTTTTGAAAATTGGTAATGTTATAGATTTTCATGTGCTATTTCTTTTTTTTTGTCTTTTTTACCTCTAATTTTTGCCACTCACGCTGCCATATTGGAAAATGGCAGTTTTTTAACAATACCTCATTTCCGACCTATTTTACAATAAAAACAGTTGTATACAAAATGAAACTAGAGACAATTATACCTACAATTTATGTATCCACCTTTCTTTACACAAAATCACAAAATAATTATTTATGGTACAATTAAAATATAAATAGGAATTTTAATACACAATGTATTGTTTAAAATAGTTGTTAAATCATTGATAACGTTGGGTGTACGTAAATCATTAATGTTGTTGATGGGTCTAGCTGAAGAGTGAAAACCTCGAGGAGAGGCTGCAGGATCTTCTGTATTCTTTTTTTTAACTGAAGGTTCTGAAGCGTCACTTCTAAGGGTGTTTATGATTTTGGAATAATGCTCATTATCCATTTGCAAATAATGCTTAATTAAGTTGGCTGAACTGTGGCCAGTGATTTTAATTAATTCCTGTTTACCTATACCCCTCTTTTAGCCAGATTACCGACTGCTGTCGACCGCACAGAGTGGAATGTTATTTCTATTTTTATGTATTCAATCCTGCCTTCTCTGTTGCTTCCTTAGTCCATTTTGGTACCATTTCTACCGGGCAACTTTCGCCGAAAAATTCCCGCTTCATATGGGATTTTTAATACATGAGGGAAATATTCGGCGGAACATTTTTTGACGACAGAGAAACTTATAACTCAACACAACGAATAATTTATTAATTAAAAGTACATGTATACAGCTAGTAGTTAGATTTGATGCTGTTGTTTACTACAGAAAATCTATTACCACGCATAGTGTTCGGATTTCGAACATTTGCATTTTAATTTTTATTTTATTTCCGTCAGCGGTGAGTTGTCACTTCTCGACCGTGAGTCTAGAGCGCTGTAGACATAGGTATTCTCGTCCGCCATTTTGGTGCCTTGTTGTACGTTGACGTTGTTGTTGTGTTGGTCAATTATTTGGCATGAGATTCGGTATTTCTACTCAGTACTCGTTGCACTTTCTCAATTTTCTGGTGTTAATAGTCTGAATGAAAGTTGGTAAAATAAAATGTTCTGTTAAAAAATGATGTCCACGTCGTGTAAGCCGGTAAAAAACTAAAAAATTGTATTGCATGGTATTTTTGGCAATTGATGCCCAGAAATTGTGTATTTGTGTAACAAAGCTTACTTGTATTGTTATAGTTCTTCCAAAGTTAATGTGATAAACCATGTTTTTAATCTCTTTGAAGGAAAAAGCCGCCCAATTGTGTGCATATAAATTTTGTATAAATTCGAATATTGTGAAATAATGTTAAACTACTATATCAATTTGAATAAAAAAAATTAACCTGCATACAAAATTCATAAAATTTGTAATACAATAATAACGCGTTTTCCTCTAGAACACGTAGTAGGTATCTAGAGAACAGTTTTTTGTATCGTCAACCCAACCATATTTTAGAGGTGGGTGTATATCCTCATACAGTTTTAATTATAATATAATTACCAATACTACTATTTTCTTACATATTAAGTTAAAATGTATTTTTTTTTATATATTTATTCATGTAATAAAGCCGTAAGGGTTGTTTGAATAACAAATAAGTGAATAAACACTTGACAACATCATGCGTATCAAGCCAAGTTTCGTCTAAATAAATTATAGTTCTATTTGAATCACGGTACCCTTTTATTTTGCGCAAATACTATAATCCCGCGCATCATCTTGGACTGTTGTTTCAAATGGTCTCTAAAATGCCATTCTAATTAATTATATTATAAAACTCACCCCAACGTCTACGAACAAATGAATATTATATTAATATCAATTCACTGACGCGACCTAACCACTACACCATCAAAAAGGTATTATATTAATGATACCTTTCTACACTAGATCACCTACACTTTCCTATAAATATCTATAACAATTCACTAAACTCACTCAACCAAGAAATAGATATTATATTAAATATTTCTTTAAAACAAAATTCACACCCGACACTGAATGATACTAATGGATTATAAGCCGAACCACAACACAATCCCCCCGAACATCACCCTCAAGACCGGAGAATTTTTTCTTCGAAAATCGTCCAACGGAGTTTACTTCGGTTATTTCGTTATATTACGATGAATACTGCAGTTGATGACTGGTTGTTCCGAAGTCTTGACTGCACGTGCAACTACGTTGCCATTTCTTCAAAATTTTCTTGAAAATAGTAACATATAAAAAGTGGTTTTAATTAATTTTTCTTTTTTGAGTAATTTCAAGCGACTTATTTTAATGTTTACTAATAAATTTACATTATGTATTTTTTAAAAAATATTTCCAACTAGCTTTTTTATAACATCACGAACTAACAGTTTACTGAAGTAAGAGGAACATTTCTGTAGCGAGCCTAACAATTTTAGAAAATATATCTGACAACATTGCTTTATTTTATGGTCATCACACTGACAATAGTAGAGTATAACCATCTTTATTAATGGAATCCCCAAGAAAAGATTGTAAGAACATTTGATTGTCAAAATTTGGAATGAATTCGCGTCAATAGAGACGATCCTTGGTTAAAGGGCAATGCTCTCCACATGGGTAGAATAATATTATTTATAATCTTATTCTGTTCTTAATCCAGATTTAGGAACAGTTGTGGTGAGTTAATATTGTCACCTCCTTTTAATATCAGTTTATGAAAAAGACGTACAGGGCTGTTTTGTTTTTTACTATTGGAAACCATTTACTACTTGTACAGCTTTTAGAACCACCCTGGCACGTTTTACTGAACACCGTATTGTATTCAATGCTATTTGTTGAAGAGTCTTCGTTATATTTCTCCATTTGAAAAAAAAACACCAGACAACTAGCGGCTTCTCCTCCTTGCCACACTAATTCTTCAGTAGCAATAAGCATATTGAAGTTTATCCAATGAACACCTTCAGAAATATTTTCATCCAATAGGAATATTATTTTGTTAACTCCAGACAAATTTAACGAAACTGAACTGAACTTACGTTTACATGGAACTGCTTGTAGTTTCTTCCTGATTGCATCGTGAGCATCTCGGACTGGTTTAAATACTATAGGTAGTGTTTGACGGTTCAAACATAATAATAGAGTCGTTATAGTACTTTTCTTGTGAAAGTTTGCATGAAACGTTCCACATTGTCTTCACAGTTGCTTCTTTAAATTCGGTCCCATCTTACTTTCTAATATTGACCTCCAATCTCTTAGAAAACTTGTTGCCAGGCAATAAATACGAGAGCCCAAGGGACTCGAAAGGCTATTTCGAAATAGCAACAAGTTTGAGAAAAGGCCTGGAGAATTATTATCTAATTTATCGAACTCTCGTGTGGTATTCGATAGATTATTTTTTGACGTTACAATCAAAATCATTTTTGAGATTTTATATTTTTATCCAAACAAATTTATATCACTCGACTCAATATAAACAAAATTCATTTTAGAGTTCCTTGAAATTTTATGACAGACGCGTCAGATTAAGAAAATACGTTGTCATGTGGTTGTAATTCAATAAAAACAATTGTTGAATACAGTAAAAGTCACGAATGTTTCTCGTTACGTCATATACTTCCATGAATGTATCAAAGAAACTTTAGTTTTTATGTGGATATCACTGACCGCGTACTTATGTCCATTTAAAACAAATTGAAAGGTACATAATATATGTCTTTTGTGCCTGAATTAACCTACATCATTACGTCTTTATCGGTTTGTCACTTTGTCTTGTGTTGTGACGTCGCTTTATGCGGAAATAGGTAAAGTTTATTTACATTTATTGTGATATTTTTCGACTAAATGCCTGGTAAACGTTTGGACGAAAGTAAACGCTGGTGAAAACTGTCTTATTGATTTGATTCGGGTTTTTGAATGAACATTCGTGACTTTTACTGTAATTCAGGCTGGAATAATCTAAGTATAATTATTCTCACTACAATAATGTTTTGATTAGCTAGAACGTATTCTATATGAATTACTGAAATTGGAAATTTCTATTGGTTTCGAGTGACGTCAAAAAATAATCAGTAGTAATAACCAAAGGACATTGATAATTTGTTAACAGATTTCGAAAGCTTGTTTGAAGACCGATGCGGAAGGCAGATGTTTATTGCCATAAGCAACAAGCTTGAGAAAATTGTTGAAACATTTTTGAGTATTTATCAATATTCGAAGGTTATTCGGATAGACATTTTTTTCCTTATTTATAGAAAAAAAATATTAAGCATAAATAATTTATTCAAGGGTGCAAATTAACTAAAGAACAGTTAAAAAAGTTAAATGGAGATCCAGATATTTTCAAATATTAAATATTTGAAACGTAAAAATCGGAATAAATCAAAATGTATCCATGGTAACGTAATAGAGTAAAAACAACCCACGGGATCTGTTTTCAGAATAATGTGGTTCTGATTGGTTGTGGTCAAATTAACTGATTCCATTGGATCTTTACTAGAGCAAAAAGTTTTCAGTGTAATGTTTACATAATTGGGTGAATATCTGACACAAAATTACAAAGTTTGATTGGTCGTTGAAACTGTCAAAATATGTTCACTATTATTTATTAAAGGTGTATTATGCCTTATTCTTATTGCATCTTATTTGTGATTGATAGCTGCTTTATCAGCATATTTATATTGTTTTAACTATTTTCTCATTTGTTTTGTGTTTCTCATTTTCTGATATTGTTTTTGTTTTTGATCTGTATCATTTGATCGGGAAGCGGTATGTGATGAACTATTGAAAATTCCTGTTATTAATAGTATATTATTAAACGAGCAATTTATGATAGCCATTATTCACGCAGGGTGACGTGAGGGTCGCCCGAGAGAATAATTGCCATAAATTGCAAGTTGAATACTATACTTTGTCCACGACACTGTCAAAACGAATAAATTTCAGGAAGGCATAAACGCAGGAACCCGTGCCTCGTTTCGGTTCTTCGTTCGTTCATATATGTAGCATGGTTGCCAGTTATAATCGGTTACCACGCATTCCCCTTCCCTTCTTGAGAAATATCCAATACTTTGTAACGCGCATATCAAGATTCAAGAAGGGGAAGGGTGAATCGAATTATTATATTCCCTTTTTTTTCTTGAATTACTTAATGTGCACCGACGACAACTGGCAACCATGCTACAAAACGAGGCAAGGGTTCCTGCGTTTATGCCGTCGTTAAATTTCTGGAGTTCGTCAAATGATGTGACATATAGAGATGGGCGATACTGTGTAAAGTATCGATACACCGTACCGTTATAAATATCTTGTTTCAAAACTAACAATATTAGAAAATATCGTTATGAAAAGTATCAATACTAAAAATTTCGGCATTTTATCGATACGATACATTTCAGAAACGAATTTCCTAAATATAAATACGCAGATTTAATAGTTTATCTCATATTGTACCCCCGTCTCTAGTAACCTAAGCCGGAATGTTGTATTGTCATAGCAACATATTATTATGCAATTTGAATGCAAAAGCCATAATAAAAAAAAACCATAATTAATATACCTTTTGTTAGGAGGTAAAATATTGACTTATTACTAAGTGGTCATGGACAAAAGGTGTTATTCCCAATAATACTAGTTCGGCACTAAAAATTCCATTACAATTCCACTACGATTATTAGTGATTGTTGGTTGGGACAAAAACGGTTAGAAGAACATAATCATAAACATTTAACTCTCAATCACTCCGTCAATTTTGTTGATCTCGATAGTGTTGCTGACACACAAAACGTTGAACGTTGAGAGTAATAAAGAACATTACGTTTCTTAATCGGGTGAGGTTAATGATGAAATTTCAGGACCATCGACAACTGTTTCATCATTTTTAAAAATTGTAAGGCCCGTATTCTCCGTTTTCTCTTTTAAGCTTTTTCGTAAGCCCGCTTAAAACTCAAGCCTAGCTTAAATTTTTGAATTATGCACCGCAGAACAATAAGTGTGGCTCAACTAAGCGTTGAAAAAACGCTACGTTGTATTTTTTAGGGTATTTGAATATTTTATGTTGAGTATCAACTGTCAAAGTATTTGTGAATTGTAACTGTGAACCGAATGTTTGGTTTTATTCAGTATTTACGATATTTACTAAAGTTGTCAAGGCCTGTGTATTTTGATATTTATTGAGAAGTGAGGGGAAAGGTAAGAGTTCCAAACTTTACTACTACAGAGAAGTTCCACTTGTTGAGAAGCTAATAAATATGCACCCATAATAGAAGATAAAAAAATCAATAAGATCTAAATATATTATAATCATAGTATTTTCTACCCTTAGGTATCCAACCACCTATAAATTAGATAGAGTTCTAACTATAAATGTGTTTAAATTGTATTAAAAAAAGGTATTTACAAGTCGTTTTCGAATTCTAAAGGATCTTCTATAAGCTCCAGCATATATAGTGTTGTGGGCTTAGTCAGTCTGAATCTTCTATAGAAGGCCATATGATCCATCTCCTTAAAATAGTTGGACCTCCTAAAACGTCTTCGTGGGAATCCAAAATCAATAATATCTAATATATTATTATCGTCTTTTAGGATGATTTCAACTTCAATTTCCATCATTATTCATCAAATTCAAATTTCTTCTAACGGAATGCGAAACAACACAAATATTTAGAAATTAGTTTATTCACAAACCTTCACATTTATAGTACAATATTGTATCTGGACAAAACAAATAATAAAATGTGAGTTTATTGTTATTATGTCTAAAATATAAAGCCGCCAAATTTGACTGCTTAAAGTTAAGCGAGCTTAACAACGTTTGTGGATGTGGTGCATACAAAACTGAAGTGTTAAGCGAGCTTAACATATACGGCGAATATGGGCATAAGCTAAATCGCACCCTTCAATGCATTAAAAGTTATTTGCATTTATAAACAATAAAATTGAAATGATAAACATTGCATTTGGTCTGTGGTCTTGAAGGACTATAATCATCGTTGACACTAACATCAAAATTATGATCAATAGGAAACTTGCTGTGGGAGCACGAAACTCGATTACTCGACGAATTTTGGCAAGTCGATCAAAATTTCACCCGCGAAATTCGATTTTTCCTCTCGACTCGATTGAATTCACTCGACGACTCCTAAGCTGACCAAGTCGATCGAATGATTAAATTTATGAGATTATGTTTGTTGTTTATTAGTGGTGTGTGTGGTTTGTTTTTAAATAAATTCGTGTAGTTTTTTTAAATAATATCAATTTGTTAATATATTAAATATTGTAGGTCATTGTTAAAATGCTACCCATTGTTCATGTAGGATTGCGGCAACATGAAAGGCTCGCTAGAGCAAGAGACAATCTACGTCTTGTAAGAAAAAGACGATCATTACGAGTGAATAATGACCCTTCGTCAACCAAGTCCAACTAAACACCGGACAAAGCAAGCAAAACAACAAATAACAAATGTCACTTCTTTAAAAAAATACAACTACGAAGTTAGCTGTCCAACGATTTTTTAGGACAATGGGAATACGAACTCGACCGAGTTTCGTGTGCCACATGCATCAACTCGATCGAATAAAGTCTCGATTATTCGATAGATGTATGATCGAGTTTCATGCTCTCACCGTTGATTTTAAGGAGCCCAAAACTGTTAAATTCCATTCAGTAGAACCAGGATTCCCTGCAAAAAGAAATTCTTGAAACTTACACGCTTCTTAAGATTTCTGGATGGGAGAAAGATATAGAGATGCAGTTTTTGCCAGTTTGTTGGTAATTTGATTCACTTTTATGATCCGAGATTGACACTGCATACTTCCATCCAATATTTGTTTCCAACAATTACAAGTGTGCGAAGGTGGATTGAGCTGAGCCAGACCTTTTTTTCCCTAACGAAACTTCACTATTTCTCTGTTATATTCTTGTTTGATTGAATTTGTTTTTTGATTTTATTCAATTATTTCCAAACTACAAAGTTGATAAAGTTTACTTACTAAGTGTGTTACATTTTATGTAGCTATAACCTGTCAGAAAAATTGTGGGACACCCTGTATAGATATTATTTGGAAGTTCTTTAGGCAAGTTATTGGATAACATCTCAAATATTAAGCCGTATTTGTTTGCAAGAAAACTAAGAAAAATGATACATTTAGGGAATTTCTTAAAACTAGTTCGTATAAATTGATTTTAAATCTCCTTAATTCTAGTCAAAAATCTCACCACTAAGCTCGTATGAATATGAATAGTTTTTGTTTAAATTTCAATGTAATTTAAACAGGAAACTATGCAACTCTTTATACGCGCCACCCCCTTTCTCGCCAGCCACGTGTACAACGTTCATTTTTCGAGCGCCACGCTTTCACTCTCGTCTGTGGCCCGTACAACTGGTGCCGACCTCGGGCGCCATCGAGTATCTCCGGTGGCGCTCGGCTTTCATGCGAAGCGCGCACGGTTCTAACACCCCGTGTCGCTCTCTGAAAAGAACATCTCCTCGCTTCCCATACACTTTTTTAACTAAACCACCCTACCTTACCCCCTACCCTAATCCGAATCGAAAAATTGAATTGTGTAATTGACAGATTATTATAATAATTTTCAATAATAACCCAACCAAAACCACCCTACCTTACCCCCTACCCTAATCCGAATCGAAAAATTGAATTGTGTAATTGACAGATTATTATAATAATTTTCAATAATAACCCAACCAAAACCACCCTACCTTACCCCCTACCCTAATCCGAATCGAAAAATTCTTCGTATTTTTAGTCAATTTTTGAAAAAAACAATAAGAAAATAAAAATATCTTGACTCGGACACGACTCGAACCTGGTACCTCTGTGTTAAGAGCCCAGCACGCTTACGCTGAGCTAATCTCTAAAAGCTTTAGAACCGTGCGCGCTTCGCATGAAAGCCGAGCGCCACCGGAGATACTCGATGGCGCCCGAGGTCGGCACCAGTTGTACGGGCCACAGACGAGAATCACGCTTTCGGTTGTGCAGAAGCAGAACGAGATCAGCCATAGAAAAGGCAACACTGAACGCTGCTACAACAAATTTTTAACCGCCAAAAACTGGCATCACTAATGCTCTCAAGTTCCTAAACCATATAAATAATATTGTAAATTGTATATCATGTAGTTATAAGTGAAAATTAAATATAAAAGTAAAGTTTTTATTTGTGCCACGTGTAACGAAGACTCTAGAAAAAGTTTAAGCGCCAAAACCGGCGAAACACATGCTGATAAGTTTCTCGATCACAAACGTACCAATATCAATTGTGCATAAGTTATTTATAAGTGATAATTGAGTATGAACGCGAAGTTTATTAGTGCCACGTTGTCATGAGGATAACATTCTGTTTTGTACCTTTTTTTGAACACCATTAAAGAATGAAATCCCACCTCCAATAGTTTTATTCACCTGCTACCAGTCCACCGTAACAAAGAAATCAGCAAATTTCTTCAGTTTTCTCAATATATAAAGTGAAAATAATATCTTTCAGTCATCAGTAATTATTGTTCGGTATTAAAACTTCATGCTGCTATAATTTTTCCATGTACAATTTTGAAGACTATCTACCTTTTTCCATTGACGACATTCAAACTTTAATTTTAAGAGTCGTGCATTGATAATAAGGATTGCTCGTTTTCTGGCTTTCCTGCTTAATTATTTTCAGTTTACACCATACTTTTTCAGGTAGGGTTTTGGAGACATTTTATCTTTTTTCGAGCTACTCTTGCTGCTTTCCTTTCGAATTACGCTGTTATTAAAATTCCTTAGGCATAGAACTGGCACGGAATGACTTACAAACAGCTTACATCAATTTATTTATGAATTAATAAAACTGTAGGTTCAAAACGTTGAAAGGTTTCGTACCATGAATATTTTTTTCAATCTGACCAATTTATATTCAAGTCATTGACTTCTTGATAATATGTTTTTCTGAAATCTATCGGCCCAGCACTGTAGTGGAACGCCTCTGATGCGATAATTACAGTGAAGCAGTGTCGAGCGCGGTTAGTACTTGGATGGGTGACCTTCTGGGAGTAAATAGCCCGTATAGCCTGCAGCGGAGTAGCATATCACAGCTCGCAGGCATAATACCAATGAGCACGAGGTATAATGTAGATATGCCGTCATTCGGAGGAGACTTAAAACCGAGGTCCCGAGTCCATGGATACTGGACTTGATAAAGAACCCAGTAGGTTTGGCAAAATTTCTGGTTAGGGGTAGAGTGCTCCCGGCGTCGGTGATTAGCCTCAGTTACAGAAATAGACCGACGTTAAATAATAAAAAAAATATCTACAAGATATTATAAAATCAACTATTCTGGTTTGCAATTAGAAGGGACAACACAACTTATAGACCGGTTACGGCGTATTTGCGCCTCATCAGTACAAGGTATGTGTTATCCGAGAATCTCCAATCCCAGACTAGTTGGTTTTAAAATATCTTGTAGATATATCAACTCCGTTCGACTTTGAAGTGTAATTCAATATCCGACGGTGCATATAGCAAAAGAAGTAAGTAGTTGTTGCTTCTTAGTTGAACGGTCACTGTTTTTGAAAAACATTTTTCAAAACTTATGAAGCGTTAGGATAAAAATAATTATTTTTCGACATCTGTTGTTAAATCGCTTTATTAAATACGACAAGATTACAGGAAACTGTAATAATTTTTCAAAAAGCATTGCTTGTACTTAATGTGTAATATATATTGGAAAAAAATTCACTGAGACCTGAAAGATCTATTGTGCCCGCTTTCTTCCGCTTATCTCTCGAGGGGACTTTCAGAGACTAGTAGTTCCTTAAGACCTATTTCCCGAAGGAATTCTAGGATATCCGCTGGCTTCAGTTTAAGTAAGTGTCCCTCTTCTATCCAGTAGTCTCCTAGGTTTTGTGCTCAAGGATTCTATTTTTCTATGCAATCCAGCAAGTATATGGATGTAGCTTTCTTCCACCACTCCACAGAACCTACATTCATCTTCCTCCAATATTCTGAGCTTTTTAAGGACACCTTTTTAGACGCCCAGTGCAGTTTTACCCTAGATTAAACATTCATTTGCTCTTACCTGATAATGGTCTTCAAGGATTATCTTTGATTGTCTAGGCCCCACTAAATTTTTCCAATGGCCAGATCTTTTCCTTTTTTTGGCGTTGCCTACTTCTTTCAGTACTACATTGGAGGTGAGTTCATTTGCTATATCAATTCCTCCTATTCCAGTGTGTCCTGGAATCCACAGTGAGGAGATAATGTTGTTCTCGCCTAGTTTTTTTAGTCATTCCAACAGTAGCCCGTGAACCGTCCTTAATAGTCCTCGTCTCTGTTACTCTAGTGGTGAGCATGTGGCGTATAATTATTGTCAAAAGCTCCTTTTATCTCCACTACAGTTTCTTGGTTTTCTAAAGCACGGTAGTACCTCCCGTATGATGTATTAGGTCATTCAAGGAATATCGTGATTCATACTTTTATAGATAGGTACATCTATAAAAATTTTTATAAAAGCATTAGTAAGCTTAAATATACACTGTGGGCCGAAATAAAGGAGTACATTTTTCAATTGAAAATATTTTTTTTTTTTTTGGGCGATTTATTTTCTTTTTGCAGGGATAATAACCTAACATGTCCTCAGCATGACTGTAAATTTGAAAGCAAAAATAATGTACAGGGTCGGACTTATAATAAAAAGTCTCAGCTAAAATTGTACTAAAACGCTTTTTCGGTAGATAAACTATCCAGAACATTTCAGTAAAAAGGAAATTTTCCGAAGTTACCGGATTCGCGAAATACCATTTTTTATTAAATAACATTTTAACAAATAACACATTTATGAAAACAGTTTAGTAAGTTTAAAACTTAAAGTAAAATATTATGAATGTGGTCACCATTATTTAATAAAAAAATGGTATTTCCCGAATCCGGCAATTTCGGAAAATTTCCTTTTTACTGAAGTGTTCTGGATAGTTCATCTACCGAAAAAGCATATTAGTACAATTTTAGTCCGACCCTGTACATTGTTTTTGCTTTCAAATTTACAGTCATGTTGAGGACATGTTAGGTTATCAGCCCTGCAAAAAGAAAATGAATCGCCCAAAAAACAAAAAAAAATATTTTCAATTAAAAAATGTACTCCTTTATTTCGGCCCACAGTGTATATATATGGAGATAATTTCAATTAAAACTATCCATCCCACATAATTCCGAAGGCGTCACTTTTATGAAAAAGTACGTCAATAATCATATAAAGGGAAACGTCTTTTTGCTCATATCTAGACGTTATAGCTTTAACCCCCTCCCCCTATGTGGGGAGTTTTTTGTTTGCAATAACTCAATGAGCCTACTACAATAAGTTTTATCTCGGCACCTTTTCGTGGTCGGTTATCTCAATTTTCTATGCGTTATTCTAGTGGTGCGCAAATGTGAGCTGACCTCTTAGTACTGCCTGACTATCTGAGAGTATAAGTATATTTTGTCCTCTACACCCCCTTTCCATGTTCATTTGTAAATACGTGTCGATAGCGTATATTTCTGCCTGAAATACGGATGCAAGCTTCCCCAAAGCTGCATGTCAGTCCTAGATCTGCCTGTGTCCCACACCAACGTTTCTTCTTGACTTCATGCTTTCAACCCATCTCAGTTTATCTGTATATGGAATGGTAGGTTGTCGTTAATTGTGGCCATCATGTTACCACTTCTCATTTCAAGAAGCGAGTTTGTAATAACATCTGTGATTCTGGAATGACTATGGGTGTTGGTTCCTTCGTGCCCATATCCATTGCATTTTAGAAGGTATGCAGCCCTTCTAGGTTCCGATGTAACATGCAAAGCAAGAAGTGAAAGATAAAGAATGGCTTCCATTGCCGCAGTCGGGCTGCTTCTCATTGCACCTGTAAAATTGGATTACTCACGTTTGTGTTTGGATCAAAAATATTTATGTGTATCAAATTTCAAGCAATAGGGTGTTAAACTTAACAAAAATATGATGTTTTCTCTATGTTAATAGTTAGTGGTGGACAAAATCATATTGGAAATCGATTATTTTTAATATTTTTATTCTCACAAGGTTTTTATGCCGATTTGAAAATTCAACTTTTGGACGATTTAAATAATCCGCCATTCATAATGTGACGTATGCTCACTAGAACAGAAGTTAGCTACATAAGGGTTGACATAGGACCACAATTCTGATGTGATGAAGTACTTATAGGTTATACTTATGTCATATTGCTGTTATAGTGACTTAGGAATTGTTTTTTTTTCCTCCCATCATCGAGTGTTGAGTATAATTTGTCCATGTCACTTTCAAACTAAAAATCAAACATACACACACGTATACAATTACTTACATAAAAATGATCTTCACACAAATAATAATTAGTTTAAGTCTGTTTATATTTGCTTCTAGCAGCCTCAAACCAAATTTTCTTTTAACTGGTACTGCAGGCATGGTTACAAACTTTTTATCAGGCGTTGTAACTGATGTGTTCGTGCAGTATAATACAAAACAAGATTTATACGATATTGACATTATTCCAACATGAAAAATTGTGGAGAAAAACTAACTAAATTCAACCAAAAAAGTATTGACTCAATTTTTTTATAATATTGAAACGTCAAGCTTGAATAAACTGTAAACAAAACCAAAACCATGACCAAAACACTCAAATATATTACACTTTGACAGTTCTGCAAACTTCAAATTCGAATGGCCTTTTTGTAACTGGCTATTAGTTCATAAAACATCTAAATCAGAAATATTTAGTGAAGTGACGTATCTGTAGTGAAAGTTGCAAACATTTAGGAATTCCTAATTTCCAGTTTTCTCGTAAAATATTCTAGAAACTAGAAGGAGCATTTTAGGAAACCTCAACCATACCACTAAAAGTTACTAGATTGGGAGTGTGTTTCGAAAGGGTCGTGTTCAGACTTTTTCAACTAAATGAAAATTACGTGAAATATGTATTGTACTACTCGCTGTTGTCGTAGCCAATGAGGGATCAAGGCATGTCTAAATATCGAATAATGATTGGCCACAGGTCATTGCGAAAGTAGTAACCAAATGTCACAGTATTGTAAAAAGATGTAAGGTTATAATAAGTAGTTGATGTAAAATGTTTTAATAATTTGAGGATTAATGAGAATATAGAAATGCAATTGTATAATTAAATTTTTTTAACATTTGAGGCTTTGGTGTAGCAAAACTAAAAGTGAACAGAAGTTTCGTTATCGAAAAATACCATAATATAGTACTGCAATGTATGTAAAACTTGATGTGAAACTTATATTATTAACAAGAAAAAAGAAGCATGGATTTTTTTCATGAGAGGGAATAAATAATAAAAATAGCAAATACCTTGGGTAAAATATAATACTTTGTTGAAAATAAACAATAAACAACAAACGTGGTAGTAATAATTGAACTAATGACTTTTTATATAAATAAACACAAAACTGACAAATGTCAGTGTCAGTGGTATCAATAGAGCTGTGTGAAACTGGTGGCAATCTGACCAAACACTAGGCAGCAGAAATGCCAACTTCAAATCGCTCCTCTTAGTTTAAAAACAAGGTATAGTAATTATTAAGCTTTGTGACAGAACCGGTTAAACAAAAATGACAAATCAGCATATTTAAAAAACAACAATACCCTATCCAACTTGACAAGCAGTGAAATTAGTTTAAAATGTCAGGTTGGATTGATATTTTTTTTCCAAATTAAGGTGTAGAATTTTCTTAGCGAATACCATGGAAGCTTTCAAAATATTATCAGTGAAAATATAACAATCATTCATCAGAAGCGTGTGTTACATTTTTCGGTTTTCGAATATATTAATGTGATATTTAGTCGTTATAATGTGAGTATTGCATATGAATATTAATAGTTAACACCATAATATAGAACTCAAATCATAAGATATAGTTGCTGGATATCATCTTGCAAGATTAAGCCACATATTTCTGTTTTTTCTTGGAATCATTCATGTATTTTTACATTGTAGAACCGCACACCATCGATACCTACTGATTGAAATTAATGACTATTTCACAAACTAATTCAAATTATTTAACAAAAAAACTTTAAATTTGCAAGCTGTCGAGTATTTGAAGTATATACAGATATGTGATATCATTACTGTTTTAGCGTTTTACACGAAATTTAAATTGTGATTTGAAGAGGAAATTTCTATTGGACGCAAGGGTTACCTAAAACAAACACGATAGAAAAAATAATAATGTTGATTGAAAAATTTCCAGTTTTCATTTTTACTACCCTTTAACATAACCCCAGATTTCCGGAATTTTAGTTTTTCCGAGCAATTTTATGAAGTGTTTAATGAAAAGCGAAATGAAGGTATAATATCAAAAACAATATGCAACAAACCTGTACAAATAGACTGAAACAGGATTGAAATTTCATTTAAATTCATGAAATGTAATTGACAAAACCGAGAAGAGAATTGACAATTAAATGGTCAAATTGCTGGTTTGCTTCTATGCTTTCATTTTGTAGTTTTTAAAACGTTGAAAAAGTTAATAGTTGATTAAAAATCGATAATTAATATCTCTTGTTATTTGTTACAAAATTTTGTGAATGTCTCGATAGTTACAGCAGTGTTCATTGTAACTTTCACGAGAATATATTTTTATCCGCCAAGGCGACAAAGTTATTCTTTGGAGCAAATATATTGTTTCCCTCAAATACTATAAGATTGTGCTTTGTGGATTTTCAAAAAAAAAAAATAAGATTGGGGGAGTTTTATATAGGAAGATTGGTAAGTCAACCGAAGCGGTGGCGTTGTTGATTTATTTTCAGTGTTTTCACCGTGAAAACGAAATTTTCCATCATCTTTATTTCCCGCAGTTTTCCTACTTAATAGAAAATCTGCGATACACAAATTCTGGCATCGACCGAAAGTAAATATTGTGATAAAATTGATTTTGTAACAATTTATGAAACCAAAATTCAATCAACTCAAATTTAATCAATTCCTATTTACTATTTAAAGCTTTCGGAAATACATTACATGAAACCTAATTGAAACAATGAACATTTTTGATGATGTTAATATTATACAAACAAAACTTCGAGTCCGAAAATAATTAAACAAACCAATGCAGCTTTTTATTTCTGACTGTATTTCAATAAACGCATGGTGTTGTTTATTTTAAGCGATTCTTTTTTGTTTCTTCTGAATATGATGTGATCGAAATCGCTTAGGTATGCTATTTTAAGTGGAATATCAATCAAATTAGCAATTTTTATTTAATATGTCAATTGGGGCGCCAGCTAGTGTGGAAACGTAAAATTTATTTTCTAGGCTAGCCGTAGAAAGGGTTACTTTATCGCCTCCGTAAAGCTGGTGAAATTCAACTTTCTCATAGTGTAAGATAAAAAATTCTTGGATTATGCAGATTATGTCAGATGGTCACAGATTTTAGAAAGAGATGGGGATGGACAATGTTGCCAGTTATCATTTCCGTAACTCGTGACAGCTGGGAAATCCTTTACGCAAGGTATTAGATCTTTTTCCAAAAAAATTTGTAGAGGAATCCAAAAAACATTTTTTTACCACGGCCACTATTTGGACAGATAATTTATTTAAAAAATTGTTAAATACTTTATATTCGACATGAATTTTTTCGAGAAGATGAATGAGTGTGTAAGTTTAGTAGATATAAATATCGGAAAATTTCTATTCCACATGAAACCAAACCAAACCAAAAAGGGGAATAGCATCCCTTCATTTTTTTGGAAAACTTCATATGGAATACAAATTATTTGATATTTTTTCGAGAAATATTATATTAGCAACCATTTCAAGCATTTTATTTCATCTGTTTATTCCAAATATCATTTTATTTATTCCAAAGTATAAAGGGAGTAAATATGTATATAATAGAATTGCATTTATTAGTATTGAAAAAATAACCTAGGTATGTCATTTTGAACTAAAATTTGCGATAAAGGTAAAATACTGTGTGGTCCAGCAGTAAGATGTTTGTTTTAATCTCTTTCATTCAATGTAAGCTATAAAACAAATTTAAGATAAACATTACATTTTAATTATGTTTATTATTCCAATTTCCATGATTATGAATGCAAACAATTCTATATTTCTATATGTTCATATAATCGATTACAATGTAAAGTTAATTCAACTCAAAGAAAATAAACACCATTTGACAACGCCGCTATAACTATCACCTGATGACACAACCATCATAATGTATGAACCTAGGCTCCCTAGATATAAGATTTTAGTGTGCAATTTTATAAGCTATAAGTGTCAAGTGAAAATAATTATGCTTGAAAATATTTCTAGAAATTGGCAAAATTTAAGTAGATTAGATTAGATTTTATGAGGTGGCTTTCGGCCTAATCCACTGCGACCTTTTCAGATCTATTGTGGTCCTCTCAAACTCTAGATTACATTCTCCAGCCTGACTCTTTTTAAAAAGTCTATTAGCGTGGAGACTGAACCTTCCATATAGCTCTCTGCCCCTGGCTTTTCTTCGCCTAATGCAAAAAACCGCACATTTGCCAGGCTATCGCACTGACATAGAATGTGTTCCGCCGTTTCTTCTTCTAGGTGACAAAACCTGCACGTATCTTCGTTTGTCAATCCCATCAGCTTTAAATGCCTATTGAGCTTACAGTGCCCCGTTAACAGACCCACTACAGCTTTAACAGTTTTCCTGTCTTTGGCCATCAAATCTGCTGTAAATTTTGGCGAGTGTTCTAATATGAACTGTTTGGCTTGCCTCTGTCCTGGTGAGTTCCTCCACCATTTCAGAGATTTGTAGGAGACCCACTTCTTTGTTTGTTTCCTTGTTATGGCTTTTGCAACGCCGCAGAAGGGTTCCGGACCAACGAACGGCATTGATGAGCCTTGCTTGGCCATTTCATCTTCTTTTTCGTTGCCCTTATGCCCCTCGTGCCCCGGTACCCAGGCTACCGTAACATTGCTACGCTCACCCAGTGTGTTTAGGGCCCGCACACAATCCCATACTAGCTTAGAATTGACCTCTACGGAGTTGAGTGCCTTTAGCGCTGCTTGGCTGTCTGTGAAGATGGCAATTGAACGATATGTTCTCTTCTGCCTTTTAATTTCTTCCACACAGTGGTGAATCGCCGTAATTTCCGCCTGGAAAATTGTGACGTTCCTTGATAGGCTTACTGGGAAGGCTATCCCTTGCTTTAGCCCTACTATACCGGCTCCTACGCCGTCTAACGTCTTTGACCCGTCTGTATACCAAAAAACATCTGCATGTATGGGTACACCTTTTTTCCAGTCTTCCCTGTTTGGTATAGTTACTCTGAACTTATTTTCGAAGCTATATCTCGTAGCTATTGCATCGATGGGCTGTCCCATAACGCCGTCCGCCTTTAGCTCCTTGATTAGCTTCCAGTTGTCAGCACCATGCGTTTGGCTTATATGTTGCTGGCTATGTATTAATCTGTGCATTACAGATCTCGCTTCACCTTGTATGAATATGTGTAGAGGTGGCAGATTCATTAAGACTTCCATTGCAGCTGTAGGAGTAGTTTTTATGGCCCCTGTAACACACAGGCAGGCCAGCCTTTGTGTGTTATTCAACAGCCTTATTGCTCCTACTTGCTGCGTCTTTGTCCACCACCCCACGGACCCATAAGTTATCATTGGTCGGACAACCTTTGTGTATAACCACAGGGTCATTTTTGCCTTGCAGTGCTGTTCTTTTTGTAAAGTTGACAATTTGTGTTTTCTGAGCGTTGACCGTCAGTCTCTCTTGTTTACACCAGTTGTCTACCATATTTAGAGCTATCTGCATTCTTTCAGATATAACTCCAGCAAACTTACCTTTTACCACAATTACTATGTCATCGGCGTATCCTAGGCAATAAAAATCTTCCTTGGACAAATCATTGAGGAGATCGTCTACTAAGGTTGCCCAAAGTAGTGGTGAGAGAACTCCTCCCTGTGGGCATCCTCCACCTGCTCTTGCTTTGATGGTAGCTTGACCCAGAGTGGATATTACTATCCTGTTCTCCAGGGCGGCCTTTATCCATCTGCATATCACAGCAGGTGTGCCAAAATTTAAGTATTCTCAACCGGTTTTTTTGTGGAACAGACTTACATTCAGTTTAAGATAATAACCTTTACAGTTTAAATTGGAAATATTTATCGTAAAATAGCATTAATTAGTGTTAAAAAAGTACCTTTTTTGGACTAAATTCGTGATTTTTAAAGTAATTACTAAATAATCCAGCGAAATTTTTGAGCTAACCACAATAAATCACGTAACGAACAGGTTTAAAAAAAACGAAAGACTTATGTTTAACCAAGACTAATTTGTATTGTTTGACAAACATTGCGAATACGGTGACAAAATGCGATAACCGCCAGCAGATCATCCAACAATATATCTAGGTAGAGTCCGACCACAATAATAACTTTGGGACACCACTTGGTCGCGGGTGTGGCAATCAGTGGCGTTACTGACTTGCATATGTAAATGTAATTTTCATACTAAACTTATTGTTAGGAAATTATTTCAAATATATATCAAACTTTATGGTTTTGGAAACCTGTAGAAAATTACATAATGGTATCACTCGCTATGTGCAGGTAGGCGACGGGATTGAAGTAGGCCTTTTTTGAATTCATTAAATAATTAGCAAGAAAGAAAACAATTTACCTAATCTAAAGTTAATATACTATACCTTGTTTTTACACTGGTAATTTTCTTAAGAAAACCTCAGTCACACCACTAAAACTTACTAATCTGAGAGTGTGATCTGAAAGAGTCGTGTTCATTTTTTTGAACTAATTCACAATAATTACATAAAATATGTATTGTACTGCTCACGGTTGTCATGACCAATGAGGAATCAAAGCATGTCTAAATCTCGAATCAATTAGCCACAGGCCATGGCGAAAGTAGTAACCAAACGTCACATTATTTTGAAAACATGTAAGTTATACCTAATAAGTAGTTTATGTGAGATTTGTTGATAATTTATGCATGAATTAATTTGTAAAAAATGCAATTAGTTTGTTTAAATTAATCTTCAGTAACATTTTAGGCTTAGATATAAAACAAACTGAAAACGAACAGAAGTTTTGTTCGAAAAATGCCATAATATTATACTGTTTGTATGTAAAACTTGATGTTAAGATATTCATAAAATAGGATTTTACTTGATGTTAAGGAAACTTAAGTTTTAAATTTTTGCCGCGTAACACACATCATTGGCGCATGTTTGAGGTCTACATGCCCAGTGGCCAGTATATCAAGAAGCTTCGAACGGTAAACGAACGCTTTCGAGACAAAACCGGTGAAATATCACAAAAACCAAGTAAATAAAGTGTGCCAGAACATATCCTCAACCATCCCAGGCGCCTGGATACGGACAGCAAATAGAGCTTCACCAGGTAGGAACCTTTTATAGTTTTTTTTCCTCTTTATACTTTTTGCGTTGATGATGTGTTACATTTTAGTAAATTTATGAAACCAATATAGATACAGTCCACTAACATTTTTCATATTTCCTGCTTTAACACTTGAACACCATTATTAAAAAGTGAAGACTAGCATGGTCTATTAATTTTGTTTATCAAGCGGAATAAATAATAAAAAGAACAATTAACTGGGCTGGAATATAATACTGTACAGAACAGTTTCGACCTACACCATTCATGCTTTTTTGGAATTAATATAATTATAACGTCTAGACAATCATAACTTTACAAAAGTTCAACCAAATTGGAGCTTGTGTTGGATAGCTTCGGATTTCTAATTTTGTCAAATATTTTTTTCTTAAACAACTCGTTATAAATTTTTTTGTGAATTATTTATTGAGGCATGAGTGAAACTTGATCTGAGCTGAGATGAGCGAATTTAATTTAATAAATTTTACGATGAAAAAAATTCGAATCGAGAAAATTTTATTCATCATTGAATTCCAAAGGAAACATTTTTAAAAATAATTTCATCCCGTCTGCTTATAATTTTTTTGAGATTCAATTCATTTTGGTGCTTATTTACAGTATATACATAGTCTCATAAGCCGTTTGAACTGTATTGGTATTTCCAATCAATACTTCAGGACGTTGTTAATCTTGAAGTAAATTATTTCGTCAAAATGTGTCGCTACGAAGTAGGTACCTGCGAGATAACGCCATTATGAGCTATGAAATTCTTGACTATTCACCAAAATTTCTGAAACTCGATATTTTGTCAATGGAAATTATTGCAGTATTCTCGATTGGTTTCGACTTTCAAATCGTATGAGACAATTCTGTTGGTTAGCATGAGCTGGCAACACTGAACTCACGATTTCCTTGTTTGATTTTGAACACGGTAGGAGGTTTTACTAGGCTCGTTTCACAAATAACTGACGATCCGCCTTATTAATTGTTTTATAAGTATCATTCACATGTCCTCGTATAATCGATCACATAAATGTGAAGCATCAACAAACAATCGAACATCTTATACATTATTGCATTGCTGGATGCTCCTCTACAAGAGGATTACAAAAATGTATAATACATAATTGAAAAGCCAATCATTTGAGAGTTATGGATAATTCCAATTTACTAATGGTAACATTTTAATTCGTAACAAATCAGCAAAACAATACCAAATTATTTTATAAGGCGCTCAAATTGTCTTCCATTGGTCTCCATTCAATGATACAATAGAGCGTCAAACGAGTTTCGAAAATTATGTAACATTTCTGGGGTTATTTGTCGACATATATAAACGAACAAGTGAATATAATGTGGCAACAAAACTGGTCTAGAAGCGAAATGCGACTTAAACTTATAAAACAAACTATAAATAAATGGATCCTACCAACTAATTTGAAGAGACGAGAACAAGTAGCAATTTCCAGACTACGGTTAGGACATACACGAATAACTAACAGTTTCATGCTGCTAGGTACCAGGCAACCAAGGTGTGAAATGTGTAATGTATATTTAACTATTAAGCATATACTATTGGTTTGCGTTAAGTACTCGATAGTCCGGCAAACAATAGGTCTCAGTAATGATATTAAAATATGTTTGAACAGTGATATAAGTAACATTAACAAGCTTCTTGCTTTTCTACATCAAACGGAATTACTAAGACAACTATAAACTGAATGCTGTAGTAAATATTCTCAACGTTATTTCAAATAGTTAAAGGGCTAATGACCAGAGACGTCGATGCCCAATATAAAAAAAAAATAATAATAATAATAATAAAATAATAATAATAATAATAATAATAATAATAATAATAATAATAATAATAATAATAATAATAATAATACTAATAATAATAATCATTATCCCCCTCCAAGGAGCTGTGGGACCTTGTCGGTGGTGGAGGGGCTTAGTAGCTACAATGATTCTGCGAGCGATGCCGGCGGGAGTTTATACTCCTGGTAGGGCCACCCATGTCGGTAAGGTCAATGATGAGTAGTGAAGCTAAGGACAGCTCGACAGGAGTAAACCTGAGATAAAATCCGTAACCTAAAGTGTCATACGGACCGTGCTGAGAGGTGGATGGCCATACGTAGTTGGTCCCTAACGGTGAACTCCGGATAACTGGCGCCCTCCGGTTTCAAAATAGCCTTACTGCAGTAAGGGTGCACTGCTGCAGCCGACGAAATTTTTCAGCCCTACTCGTGGGAAACAAATGACCTCAATAATTTCATCAACCAATATTGGTAAACCTGATACCAGGAACTCAGGCTGTGGTGAAGGAACACATAAAACACCTTCAGAACTTCCCCATAGGAAGCATAAGGAAAGTACTCAGATACCTGTAGTGTTAAGTCAAGAAACAACAGCAATAATGCCGAAGTTTTTGATAGTGAAAAGAAAAGAAGGAGATTTCACGAAAGTGAGCCCCTTCCTTATAGAAAAGTCTTTATTCAACGTAATTGGAAATGTTAAATCAATAAGGAAAATAAAGGATGGGCTGCTTATCGAAACGAATAATCGAACTCAAACTCAAAATCTACTTGCTCTGAAAAAGTTGCATGACTTTGATGTTGAAGTAAGCCCTCACCTATCCCTGAACTATAGTAAGGGAGTTATCACTTGTAGAGACCTACTGAACTGTTCTGTGGAAGAAATTTTGGAAAATCTGACTGACCAAGGTGTCATAGACGTGAAACGAATTACGACAAAAAGAGAAGGTACCATTATCGAAACAGCGTCTTTGATACTCACATTCAATAAACCAAAACTTCCGGACAAGATAAGAGCAGGGATTTACTACTCACTTTCAGTTAGACCATATATACCTGCCCCGCTCAGATGCTATAAATGTCAAAAATTTGGCCACTCCTCAGCGACTTGTAACAAAGAGCAAATATGTGTATGTGGTAAAGCACTCCATCAAGGCACTCCGTGTGAGGACCCCATCACTTGCGTGAATTGTAATGGAAATCATTCAGCCAGATCTAAAAACTGCCCTATTTTCAAGGAAGAAGCTGCTATTCAGAAAATAAAATGTTTGGAAAAAACTTCCTACGCCGAGGCACGAAGAAAAGTAAGAGGAAACGCCCCTCCTCCCACATTATCATATGCCAGAGTAACAGCCTCACCTTCTGTACAATCAACTGATATCAAAAAGATAATAGCAGACATGATCCCAGAAATAGTGAAAATATGCACTGCCTTGATAGAAAACAAAACTCAAAATAGCTCGAAACCTCGAGAGTCAGATGAATTGACTTTTAGAACCCCAACTAATGCCGATTCAGGGAATTCTATGAAAGAAAAATTGCGCTCGTATGCTTCAGATTCATCTTCCCAAAGTAAAGGAAAAAGAAAAGCGAGTAAATCACCCCCTTTACAATCGGAAGAAGAAACTGATGAGAGCCAATCATCTCAGATACAGGATTCTGCGTTTCAGATTCAGAAACGCGGTAAGAGAAAACCTGGATGGCCAAAAGGGAAATCGAGAAATTCCATGAATACAGGAGTCATGGAAACAAACATGACGGAAACATAATTAATATTGATACACTCAACTATAAACAAACTATATAATATATACATATAATAAGCTCTATACATTTCCAACCGTATTTCTATTTTTTTTTCTATTTTATCATCTTCGAAGAATTAATGGAAAATCTAATTCAATGGAATTGTAACGGATGTAAAAACAACTATACAGAGCTCAAAACTATTGTTTATGAAAAATCCCCCTATAGTATTTGCCTGCAAGAAACCCACCTCAAACCCCTGGAGAAATTTGAACTGAGAGGATATATAGTGTACAGGAAAGATGTTATTCCGGATCAAAGAGCCAGAGGTGGCGTTGCAACTTTCATTAGGAATAATATTCCTAGTCAAAGAATCCCGATTCAGACAAGGTTGCAAGCTGTAGCCGTGAAAATCGATTACCCATTCAAACTCACTATCTGTAATGTTTATTTACCAGATTTCAATTGGACTATTGACGATTTGAATGAACTGGCCGTCCAACTTCCGACCCCTCATCTAATTGTCGGTGACTTCAACGCGCATAATCCACTTTGGGGTTCTAGTAGACTCGACACCCGTGGAAGACTTATAGAAAGCTTTCTCGATGCAAACGATCTAGTTCTATTAAACAATGGTGATGCCACATACCTGAACTCAAGATCAAACAACTTTTCATGTTTAGACTTAACATTCTGCAGCCCAATACTCGCCCCATCACTCCAATGGACTTGTCTAGGCGAACATCAAACAGATCACTTTCCAATTGCAATTGAGTGTGCAGATCGATTTGTATCTCAAACACTTCCCAGACGATGGCAACTAAAAAGAGCTAACTGGCCAAAATATAGAAACGACATACGAATAGTCACTGAAGATGAAATAGAACTCAATAATGTAGATGAAGCCACAGCTGCCATAACGACCACACTAATCAATGCTGCTGAAATATCTATCCCCCTGTCCAATGGTTCCAAGTGCAAAAGACTTGTCCCTTGGTGGAATGACTATATAGCTGCAGCCATAGCGGAAAAAAAACGAGCATTCAACATATTCAAAAGATTCCCAAACACTGCTAATTTGATCTCATTCAAACAACTCCGTGCGAAATCCAGACGTTTGATAATTGAGAGTAAACGAAAATCGTTTGAAGAATACGTATCCTCCATCACAGCAGATACTTCAACAACAGACGTGTGGAAGAAAATTCGGTCAGTGATGGGAAAGAAGTTCTTGACCCCCTCTCGAGTTCTAGAGATTGATGGTGAACTGATTGACAACGAACTAGAAGTAGTAGAAGCACTCGCGAAACACTTCAGTGATTCCAGTAGCTCAGATAACTATGACCTAGCTTTTATTCCTCAGAAAGAGCAAGCAGAAACCCACCTTGACTTTGAAGAACTTTCCATATCAAACTACAATATTCCATTTTCTATGGTTGAACTTGAACATACCCTTTCAGAAGTGAAAAATTCTGCCCCCGGACCGGACCAGATCCCCTATGAGTTCATACGCCAACTGTCACCAGACATGAAGAGAATTGTTTTGAAACTATTCAATAAAATATGGGACTCGGGAATCTACCCTGACAGCTGGCGTGAGGCTATAATTATTGCCATCCCTAAAATTGGAAAAGATATCAAATCACCAACAAACTATCGTCCTATATCGCTTACATGTTGCCTGAGCAAACTCATGGAGAAAATGGTCAGTATTCGTCTCATATGGTACCTGGAAGTTAACAATCTACTATCACCTGCTCAAGCCGGATTTAGGAATCATAGATCAACACTCGACCAGCTGTCCTACCTAGAAGAAGCAATCCAAAAAAATTTCGCTGAGAGAAAACACCTAGTGGCTGTATTTTTCGATTTGGAGAAGGCTTTCGACATGACCTGGCGATTCAATATCCTTCAAACACTGCACAACTGGGGTATTAAGGGAAACCTCCCCAAATTCGTTAAAAGTTTTCTACAAGACAGAAAATTCAGAGTGAGAAATGGACAATGTACCTCAAACACACGATTACTGGATAATGGTGTTCCACAAGGTTCCACATTGAGTGTTGTATTATTTAATATCGCTGTAAACAGTCTGACAAATACTCTCAACCCATCAATCCGCAGAAGCCTCTATGTAGATGACCTGGCTATATTTTACTCTTCATCAGATATAGATGACATAGAGACGAAACTACAGGAGGCTATTAATAACTTGACAGATCAAGCTCAACGAATAGGCTTTCGCTTTTCATCATTGAAGACCCATTCTGTACACTTCTGTCGATTACGGACAATACATAGAGATCCCAACTTGAAATTATATAACAGGAACTTAGAATATAAATCGTCAGTGAAGTTTCTGGGACTTCTTTTTGATAGCAAATTATCTTGGGGACCACATATACGTGATCTTACTGTGAGGTGTAAAAATGCACTAAACCCGCTCAGGGCACTGTGCAGTACAAAATGGGGATGCGATAGGGAAGTTCTCCTTAGACTCTATAAGTCACTAATAATGTCTAAAATAGATTACGGCTGCATCATATATGCATCCGCCAGGCCATCTCGACTAAAGGTACTCGACTCGATTCATGGAACTGCCCTTAGGCTAGCCTTAGGAGCATTCCGCACGAGCCCATATGTCTCACTTTGCTGTGAAGCAGGTATTCCACCCCTTGGATATAGAAGGCAGCAACTCTTGACAAGCTACAGCTCCAATATTTGGGCCCAACCTAATCATGTCAATCACTCTTTCTTGCATAACCCTGATGGATTAACTATATACGAAGAACGTCCGACAATTACTAGACCAGCAGCAATGCGCTTAAAAGATTTACTACGTTCAATGAACACAGAATTCAGGGATGTATTCAACATCTCACCTAACGAAGTACCTCCCTGGAAAATCTCACCCCCTCAGGTACACCTAGAATGTATGAAATATAACAAGAAAGAAACAAACCCCAATCTAATAAAGTCAGAGTTACAACAAATCATAAACACATATCCCAACTGTCACGTTATTTTTTCCGATGGATCTAAAACAGAACATGGTACAGGAAGCTCTTTCTGCGATGGGGAGATTTGCTGCTCTTGGTCTTTGCCACGAGAGGCGAGTGTTTTCACAGCAGAGCTTTTTGCAATCAAACAAGCCTTACGTTATATCGAAATATGTGACGAAAATACTTACCTTATTTGTTCAGACTCGCTCAGCTCTATAAATGCAATCGTTGACACCTACAACAAAGATCCACTAGTACAAATGATTCTTGCACTTGTATATTGCATGCAAATACAAGGCAAATGCGTGAAATTCGTATGGATTCCAAGTCATATTGGGATCACGGGCAACGAGAAAGCTGATGCAGGTGCACGAAGAGCAGCTGAGTCCGGAATTCCTGAAGATATACCAATTCGGCCTAATGATTTAAAAAATTACCTCAAGCAAAGAATATGGGAAACCTGGCAAATTCAATGGAATAGAACCGAGGCAAAGCTGAAACCAGTTAAACCAAAAGTAATGCCTTGGACACATCAAGGAAGCATGAGTAGGAAAGAGCAAGTAGTAATAACACGTCTTAGGATTGGACATACCAACATTACCTCAATGTTCATGCTCAGAGGAGAAAGAAAACCCAGATGTCAATTATGCAATGTAGAATTAACCGTTCCACATATTCTAATTCAGTGTCCACAATATAATGCAACGCGACAACAACTCTGTATACCAAACAATTTGAATTTGTGTTTGAGAGATTGGCCCAGCATGTTGATGAGAATTTTGCAATATTTGAAATCTATCGAGATGTACACAAGAATTTGACCCCTATACTATTTCATCTGTGATACAATTTTAATCAGTGGTGATCTGTGATAATCGACAATATTCGACTGTGATATTCAAAAGCGAAAGTCTGTGATATATTATTTCCCTTCGACTACGTCAGTTTCATGTTACTTATAACTCTTGTACCCACAAATGAATTGTCATACATGTAATTAAGGCTAATGACCATCAGCCGTCGATGCCTTCACCCACAAAAAAAAAAAAAAAAAATAATCATTATCATAATAATCATGATAATCATAATCATAATCATAATTATAATCATAATAAATAATAAATGTCTTTATTTGGTACAGTTTTACAGCTTGAGAACATATCGCATTCCATTAGCGACTTGAACATATAACATACTTTACTTTATGAAGCATATTATTATTGAATTATATTATCTATGTTTAAGAGTAAGTATTCTAGACAGTTTTCAGCTTCGCAACCAATAGTAACTACAAATTTAGACGTGTTTTTAAGTTTTCCAAAAACCCCAAGTATCTTTCAATCGGAAATTCATGCAATAAGAAGGTGTAGGTACCCAGTTCAATATTGACCAAGGATATAAAAGGCAAAGGATTATCATAATGTCTGATAGTCAAGCAGCCATTAGAGCGCTGAGTTCTTGTGTAATCAGTTCCAAAATGGTGCGGGAATGCCTAGGCAAACTTGATGAACTAAAGCCGAAGAAAACAGAAGATCTGACCATTGGAAAGATCTAGCACAGCTTAGGCAATCTAAGATTCTTCTGGGTGACTACTACCTGTTGAGATCAAATGAATGCATAAGTCAAAGTAAATCTGCACTAAGAGTTTTGAGAAGAATGCTAACGGGACATTGTCGCCTGAATGGGCACCCTAAAAAGCTCAAAATAGTGGGAGAAGAAGATTGTAGATTTTGTGGAATGGAGGAAGAATCCTCCATCCACATACTTGCGAACTGCACAGCAATTCAGAATCCTATGGCACAGCACCTGGGAGACTACTGGATAGAAAAGGGACAGTTACCTAAGTTGAAGCCTGTAGATATCCTAAAATTCCTCCGGGAAATAGAACTAAAGCAGCTACGTCTCTGAGACTCTCTTCAGAAACTGAGTAGAAGTAAGGGGGGCAATAGATCTTTTAGGTCTCAGTGAATGTTACTCCAAAATACAGACATACATACATACATCCCAGCCTCTCTCGCGGTAGACCAGAGTTCGATTCCCCGTGGGGAAATTATTTTAAGTGTTAATTTTATTTCCAGATAATTATTCTGCTTGAATCAGTGAAAATATAAAATTGAATTGGTAAAATTATAAATAAAATCGTTGAAAATTTTTAATTTGAAGTTATATTATAGTTTAATGAAATGTTTATTTTCTAAACTTTTTCTTAATTGGGTTGTAGAAAAAATATACCGTTCGACTCAGTTTTACCAATTCAATTTTATATTTTCACTTATTTTTTGAAATAAACGCACAGTTCCTAGTGTTCAAGATATCAGTTAATATTTATAGAAAAGTTTTGAGTGAGTTAGTAGTTGTTGTAATTTGTCAGAATAAAAATATTGTAATTGTCAATAATAAAAATTGATATAAATCTAAATCCCTGAACGTAATTTCAATACTAAGGAAAGTAAAATTGGTTCGAGTAAGCAGTACGTCCGTTCCTTTAGATAGTTTTCTAATTGCTGGTTAAGTTCTTGGAAAATCTTACAATTTTTGGCGACCGTGACAGGACTTACCGTGCTGCTGATATGGAGAAGACATAAGAGCCCTAGAAGCTCATCGAAATGCTTTCCAACGGACAATAGATGAAGTTACAGAGATACTGGAACAAGATAATTATGACATTCTGGAAGTTCAAAGTAACATGAGGATGCTGGAAGATAAGGTGACAGGTTTTACTGAATTAAACCAATTATTTTATGATTTATTACTATCGTCTGATGAAAACGGCGAGAGCCTTGATTTAAAAATAAAAAAGGCTGATCATATTAACAGAAATTATCATAAATTAAGACTTAAGGTAGAAGAAATTTGAAAAACACCTTATTTTGATAGAGTTAGTAACAAATCATCTGCATCGAAAAATAGATTAAAGCTTCCTAGAATAGAATTGTCCAAATTTAGTGGTGATCTTAAGTAATGGCTTCCCTTTCAGTTTAAACGAATTGATGATGATTCAGAGATGGAGGATAAAAATAAATTTCATTATCTTTTACAGTCCACAGTTCCCAAATCAAGAGCTCGTCAACTGATAGAGAGTTACCCTTCTACCGGAGAAAATTACCCTGAGGTCCTCGAGAGCTTAAAAGGTCGTTTTGGTCAACGAGATTTACTTGTAGAGATGTACATTCGAGAGCTATTAAAATTGATTTTAGGTAATTTTAATTCCAAGCAGAAAATTTCAAACTTTTTTGACCAAGTTGAATCCCAGCTGAGAGCCCTGGAAACTTTGGGTGTGTCTGCAGATAATTGTGCTCCAATTTTATAACCTCTTGTCGAGTCAAGTCTTGGAGAAGAGTTGGTGCGGATATGGCATCGAAGTTCCTTTTTTACTGAGAATTCTAATCCTAAAGATCGTCTAACCGTTTAATGGTTTTTTTGAAGAAATAAGTAGAAAGTGAGGATCGAGTTTTATTAGCCACGACTTCTTTTCAGAATAATTTTGAAGAAAAGAGAGCTTCTTTCGTTCCAGTGAGCAGAAAAAATGTTTTTCTTTCTCCAACAGGTGCTGATTTAATCAATAAAAGCGAACCGAAGTGTATTTTTCGTAAAGGACCACATTTCAACCACAAGTGTGAAAATTCTTCAGAATTGAAGATACCGGAGAAGAAGAAAATTTTGGTAGAAAATGGATGTTGTCACATTTGTTTAAGATTTGGTCATATAGCTAAACGTTGCAACGTTAAAGTAGTTTGTTCACATTGCAGAAACAGATATTCTACCATTCTATGTCCTAAGCTTGAAGAAACCAAGAAGGTCGAGGAAAATTTCGTTCAAAGTTCAGTCAATATAGAGTAATCCTTGTCCAATCATAATTTTCCATAAGTTTCACTACAGACTCTTGTAGTAGAATTAATCGCTGACAATAAATCTCGTCGAACTAGGCTTGTTTTAGATAGTGGATCACATAAATCCTACATTACTTCGTCGTTGGCTGAAGAAATGAGATATCCTATGATAAGAGAGCAACAACTAATACATTCTCTTTTTGGAGGTACAGTTACTGATGCTGTAACTCATCGATGCTATAAGGTTCGTATGAGAAGTCTTACTGAAGATAATTCATGTAATTTCAAAGTTTAAGACCAACCGATTATTTGCTCTAATATATCATCGATACGACCCGGACCTTGGCTGGCTGAATTGAAGAAAATGGATATAGTTGTTACTGATATTGAGGAGGGATCTATTGAAATTCTTGTTGGCGCAGATATTATGGGAAAATTATTAACCGGACAACAAAAGTATTTAAGTTGTGGTCTTAGGTTGGACTTTGATGGGTAAAGCTAACACCACAGATGCAATTAGAAGTTCTTCAAATATGATGGTGAACTCTATGCTATATAACGATATTTCCATTTCTAGTTTATGGCGTTTAGATGTTTTGGGAATTCAAGATACACAAGAAAATAAAACAGAGGAGGAAAATGAAAAACTTGTTATGGAACATTTCTTGTCCACTGTGAAAAGAAGAAAAGATGGTAGATACGAGGTTGATATGCCGTGGATTAAAGATCACCTAGCAAAAGGTAGACTGGATAATATTGTAAAGAAATTAAAGTCTGGTAATTTGTATAATAAATATAACAGTATTTTTGAAGAATGGAAAGCTGAAGAAATCATAGAAGAGCTTTCTGTTGAAACTACAGATATAACAGGATATCAACAGATGTCGAAAGGAATAATTATAAATATTCAACACTCTATTTATAATTATTCCTTTCGATATCTGTTGATACATTCACTCTATTAAATACGACAATATTACAGGAAACTGTAATAAGATTTATAACAGGATATTTTTTGCCCTATAATCCAGTAATCAAACCTTTTAGTAGCACAACAAAAATCAGACCAGTTTTCGATGCAACAGCACATGAACGCCAACAACCTTCTATAAACCAGTGCTTAGAGAAAGGTGTTAATTTGATTGAACAAATTTCGTCTATGCTGTTTCGGTTCAGATATAAGAAATTTGGAGTTATAGCAGACATACGAAAAGCATTTTTACAGATCCGCTTGAATCCTAGAGACAAAGAATTTTTTAAGTTTTGATGGTACGACGTAGAGAGTCAAAACTTTCGCATATTTCGTCATGCCAGAGTTGTTTTTATTTATTTATTTATTTTAGGAGCAGTGATCGAATACCATTTACAAAATCTTTTATTGGATGAATCCTCGCTATTTTCCAAAACTGTTATTCAGCAGCTACGAAAGGCATTCTATGTTGACAATATTGTAACAAGTGTAGATACAGAGGAAAATTTAGATACCTTCATCGAAGAGAGCTCAAAAATTCTTCTTGATGGCAAATTCGAACTCCGAGGGTGGGAGTATAGTCTTTTGGAGAATAATGGAACATTTATTGACAAACTGTCTCCTTTGTTAGGCCTTGTTTGGAATCGAAATTTAGATGTTCTTCAGTTGTCAACGGAGCGACTTGACAGTATTTCTATAGAAAAGGTAACAAAAAGAACGATACTCTCTGCAGCTCATAAACTTTTTGATCCAATTGGATTCACCAACCCTGTTGCATTGTTTCCAAAGCTTTTATTACAAGAAACGTGGGCTCTTAAGCTAGGATGGGACACAGAAGTAGATGAAAAAATAAAAATGGATTTTGAAAGTTGGTTTAAAGAATTGAAATACTTGGCTCAAGTACAAGTACCCCGATGGTTTTTTAATTCACCAGATAGTCAAAATTCATCATTACATATATTCTGTGATGCCAGTAAGCAAGCTTATGCAACAGCGATTTTTTTAAGATCTGAATCCAACGTTGGAATTTTTATAACACTAGTGCAAGCAAAGTCAAGAGTAGCTCCTCTAAAGAAATTAACAATTCCTCGTCTAGAACTAATGGCAGCAACTATTGGGGCTAGACTATCAAAAAAAGTAAGAGGAAATTGGCTTTGGTATTAAGACTTATTTTTGGACCGATTCATCAACAGTTTTATCGTGGATCAAAAGAGAAGACCAATGGAAATCTTTTGTTTGGTATCTGGTAGAAAAAATAAGGAGATATTCAGATAAAAATGATTGGTTTCATGTAAATGGTGAAAATAATTCGGCAGATCTCCCATCTCGAGGATGTTTTGGCAAAAAGCTAGCAGATGAAAGGTGGTGGGAGGGACCTGCGTGGTTAAGGAGATCTCCCAGCGAATGGACTGACCAATCTTACGACTTTGATGATGAAATTATTAATGCCGAGCGAAAAAAAATTGTTACATCATGTTTCAATAGTAATATTAAGAATTTTAAATGGTACTATAATTATTTTTTTAATTATAATAAAATTATCAGATTGGTAGCATGGGTAAAAGGATTCATCAGTAACTGTAGAAGATAACATATGGAATCAGGAGATTTAACAGCTATTGAATTGAACTGTGCTGAGAAACAAATAATTAAATTGATGCTGGAAGAGAGTTTCCCTCTGGAAGAAAATGATCCAAAACTTTCTACGTTTTGTCCATTCAAAGATGAGGAAGGTATACTACGTATATGTACTAAAATTGCTGACCGAGATGATTCAAGAGATTTTAGACGCCCATATATTCTGCCAGCAAAACACGAAGTTGTAAATCGTCTTATAGCTAGTGTACACTTGAAAAATTGCCTTGCTGGAGTACAGTGTCTAATAACAAGAGAACGTTTCTGGATTTTAAAATGTCGACAGACCGTAATATCAGTAGTTAACAAATGTCATGTATGTAGGAGATATAGCAGTAAATATTTAAATTCAATTCCAATACAACTACCCAAAGACAGAGTTCAAGATGCTAGAATATTTCAAATTGTAGGTGTTGATTTAGCAGGACCATTGTTCGTTATCAACAATTGCTTTTTTACAATCGTTACGACGTTTTATAGCTCGAAGAGGGAGACCAATCACAATGTACAGTGACAATGGTAGCAATTTTATTGGAACAGTCAATGCTCTGCAGAAACTAGATTGGCAGGAAATATCAAGAGAATCAGCGTTCTTAGTAACCAGGTAGGTGGTGCAAGGAGGAGAAACTTCGTGTAAACCCCTCCAAAGCAACCCTAATCCCATTTACAAGGAAGAGAAAACTGGAGGATCTAACACCCCCCAGACTTTTCCAACAAACGTTGTGTTTTAGAAAGGAAGCTATGTACCTAGGAATTATCCTGTATACGAAGCTAACCTGGAACCAACACATACAGAAAATAACTACCAAAAGCAACATGACACTGATGTCATTAAAAAGAGCGATTGGAAGTACATGGACACTGAAACCGGCAGTGGTACATTGGCTGTACACAATGATTGTAAGACCCATAATAACATACGGCGCACTCGTCTGGTGGCCTAAGGTTAACCAGAAACAGGCAATCCTGGAGCTAACCAAAATCTAGAGACTGGCGTGTCAGTGCATCACTGGAGCACAAAGAAGTACTCCCACAGCAACCACGGAAACAATTCGAAACCTCCCACCAATTGACCTAATCGTCAAAGCGGAGGCTAAAATTGGAACATACCGTCTCTTGCTAAACAATAACTGGAACCCACACCCTAATGGAGATGCGGCAATTATCAATATATTGACAAATCCCATATTAACTATGGGTACTGATTATATGACTAGAAAAACACTTCATCATCGAAATTGATTGGAAAGGATAAGTCAAGGAAACACCCAAACAAGAAATAGTTTGGTTCACTGACGGTTCCAAAACGGACACTGGTACTGGCGCTGGAATACACGGTCAATCCCCCAAATGTGACATAAGTCATTCACTGGGAGTATATACCACTGTATGCCAAGCAGAAATCTACGCAATCGAGTCATGTCTGACAAAAAACATATGGAAGGGATACAGTGGTAAAAACAGTCTTATCTGCTAAGAGAGTCAAGCGTCAATTAAAGCACTTAATAGCAGTACAATAAAATACAAACCTACCTGGGAATGTTTAGAATACCTCAAAAAACACAGAGCTACAAATAAGGTAACCCTGAAATGGGTGCCAGGTCACAAGGGAATTGAATGGAATGAAAAAGCAGACGCCCTATCACGAGAAGGATCGGCAACCGGTGTAACAAAGGCTTGGGTGAGAACCACATTAAACCAGTGGGTGCACAAACAACACCTCAAATACTAGCAAACAATTCCGAAGCTCAAACACACTAAACTGATGGTTAAATAAGCCATACCAAAACTTACTGAAGAAATCCTAAAGTTAAATAGGAAAGATATTAGGCTGGTAACCGGCCTTATAACCGGACACTGCGGCCTGAGAAAACACCTTCACACAATGGGGATCTTCCAAGAAGAACCTATATGTAGATTATCTTGTGAGAAGGACGAAACAGCCACCCATATAATATGCGCATGTGATGCACTACGTTGATGGAGGTATAGACAGATAGGGCCAGACGACCCTGTATCCAGCCTCACCAAAAGAGATACTGTGAAGAGACTTCTAGATCTCATCAAGGTCACAAATCTCCCCACGGACTAATAGACAAACAGGACCATACAATAATCCAACGGCTGCAGCGTTGGGGCCTCCTAACCCGGCTTGTTTCGTCTGAGTACCAACCAACCAATCTGGTAGGCAGTAAGTGGGAGCTGTGAGACCTGGTCATTGGTGGGGGAGCCGAGTAGCTGTTCCTCCTCAGGAGGAATACGTGAAACCAAGGACAGCTCAACGAATTCCTGTGGAATGCAGAAATACGATAACAGGATCTTCAGCGTGGAGGCTGGACTGTTGTCTCAACGAGTTCGTTGATAGCCGGTCGGTTGCCGGAGTCAGTCGATTTTTCCTTCTGGGATTTTGTGTGTATGGAAGCAAGTCTGGATAATTATGATACTAGGCCTTCATATACGTATGGTTACAAAAATTAATTTTAAATTGTGCAGTTTGAAGTAAACGATGCGTGAATTCATTACAAACTTCAGAAACTTTGATACACTGTATACAGTCGGCAGAAGCAAACATGCGCCCTGGGTTTCATGTCGCTGTAGTTGTATTTTTCTAGTAACAATCGATATTTTGAATCGATAACCAAATATCGATTCCATAACTGTCAAGAGATTTGTAAGCAAAGTCAAACTTGGTAAAAATTTAACTCTAAATAAAAAAAAATTATATTGGACCAAAAATTATACTACTATCTGCCCTAAATTTCTATATTTTCAAATTACATGACTTTGTCATAAGAAAAGGGTCAAGTTTGTATTGAAAGCAACATAAAGCACATAAATGGCAGCTGACATCAAATAGAAAACAGAATGCAGTCCAGTATTGCCGATGCAAAAGTAAAAATTACCCGAAATTACAAATCAAATTATGACAATTTGACAAAATTACCAAAAGGACACAGTGGTTATCTAAATAGTCTTCGACTCAATATGGAAAATCCTCGAAAACAATAGCCATTTTATATATCCCTTCTGCAAAAAATTCTAAAAACTATTGGATTCAAATTAGCGAAATTGTCTAAAAATCGGATAATTATCCTCGCATTGACAATACTGATACAGACTCTAAAATTGATGAAATCACTTGGTCATATAATTTCGAATGTGTTAACAATTACTAATGTACAATCGTTAACATTAGCTCCTCATTGGCTCGATGTGATGACCTTTCTTTTAGTTGGCATATTTTTCAGGTCTCATGTTTGCTTCTGTTAACTGTAACATATTAGAACCATATACCAATGCAATAGCGGAGCTAAGCAGAATTGAAATTTAAGTTAAATACAGGGTCTTATTTGAGAAATGTACCTTTGGAACACTATGTATTTTTCATTATCATTAAGAAGGGAATAAAGGTTTACGCGCACTTAGCCGAAGCATTGCGAAACGAAGCGTCATTTTGATGGTGTCCGTACGTAGGACAGTGTCTAGTCTAGTGGGGTACGATGAGCAGTTCCTCAGAAGAGGATCTCTTTATATTAAGTTTGATTGCCACTATGGAAGAAGAAGAAAAAACAAAAATAAAAGCTGGGTTGGTAATATAAATCAAAAGGAAGACACGGTGAATTCCATCATTTATTCAACGATCTTAGACAAGATAAAAAGAAAATCTCTCATATATGTCCGTATGTCAGAGAAACAGTTTTATGTGCTTCTTGGTTTAATAAAGGATTTGATAGAACATAAAAATACTAGATTTCGAAAGGATGTGTCTATCGAGGAGAGACTTGCTGTTTGTCCAAGAAATATGCGACATAAGAATTAACAAATATTTGAATCTTCTCACCGCCTGACGCCGCGCATTGATGCGAATTGAGACGAAGCGTCAAGAGAAACGACTCCTAGTTGGGTCCGAAGATAATTCGCGTGTCCACCGCCATAGTGCGCGGGCTGCTATATAACTTAATGTAAATTACTCGGGCGAAGAATCTACAATTTTCTTCGCGGCGCATCGGCTAAGTGCGCGTGAACCTTAAAAGGAGTACACAATAAAAACTATAAATTCTGGTGCTGCTGTTGAGAATGGAAACTTTTTTTTACCGGCGTACCTACCTATTGCTACTGTGTCAATCATTTATTCTGGTTTTTTAAGACAATAACTAACTACGTTATGAAAATTTAATTTTTGCTTATTTAAGGAAAAAATATTAAAATATTATGGATGCATTTAGCCACTTACCTCTAAAATCAACTTTTCTCAGGTATTTTAGAAGTTCTGTGCCATTAGTAGGTTTCATAGCTTCACATAAACCGGAAAAACCATGACAGTGATCCTTGTGCATATCTCTGTAAATGAAAATAGTTATAAGAAACTCATAAAAATAGTTTCATGGGATAGAAATCTCAAGTAAGTCGTGTAGTTGGAAATGGCATATGCTGATTTTCCAATAAAAACGTCAAATACTTCAAACCATTCTATTGAAGCATGTCTACAACAGCTTGTTGATGCAACCACTTACATTATTTTTCAAGGAAAAGTCTACGAAAAAAGGTCTCGGACTGCTTACTATCGTGAAATGCTCGTTATATACGCTGAAATTCAGCATTTTGGTTATCTTTCGGAATTACATTAGCTATGTTCGCGGGTCACTATCCGAACCGATTCCGAACCAGTCTGGAATTAACTCTAAATTTTCTAGAGCGCATGCTTAGTTCCGAACCAGCAAATAGTTTTAAGTATACCGCGAACGGTCTTAGAACCACGGATCACCTTTCAGGACTTGAACGAAAACCAAACACACTTCTGACAGCTAACAAATGAAAAATAATCAAAATACACTAAAAATAAACAAAATATAAAAACCAAAATAGACTAAATAGATAATTTAAATTTACCTTACACTAGACTTGGACAGTGGACAGCTAAAAATTAGAGTTTGATATTTATTTACCACGTTAAAACACAACAAAGCAAACAATAAACAAGTGAAACAACAGGTAACTAAAATAAAACAACTGACATATCGATCATTTGCGCATGAGCATCCGAACCGAACTTTCAGTCCTTACCAAAATCAGAGAACTGCTAGGACTGATTCCGACTCAATAACGAACCAATCCGATATGATCCGCGAACACCGAACTATTATTGAAAATTCAGAATTATATTAACCGCGAACGCCACTTTTCAGAATACGCATGCGAATAGTCCCTGAACTGGTTCGGATTGTGACCCGCGAACATAGCTATTAATTCACGATCTACACAGATTACCAACCGTTGGTTTACGCTTTACAACAAAAACGCTAATAAATTCCACCAGTTCAACTCAATCGCAAAATTTTCAACAATTCTGAACACAGTAAAGGTGCCGATAATATCGTCGCTGACACCCTTTCCCAAATTGAATCTCAAGGAGTTGTCGAAGAACTGTAATCTACATCAATTTAATTGGGGCTCTTCCACCTGCACATTATTTTTGATATTGCTTAATTGTCATCGATCGCTTCATTCGGTAGACCGAGGTTTATTGTTTACAGATTATAAGTGCAGGCGGTTCTGTGATTGACGCTGTTTTGGATTGTTGATAACAACTTTTGAATTGATTATGCAATCTTTAAACAAGGATAGCAGCAGCAAGTTCCACCAGAAGCAGTGTCATGCTGTTCCATTTCAACCAAACGATGATTAATATGCGTATAATAAACTGTATCTTCGAAGTAGTGTGATATATTGTTATCGTTAGTAAAAGTTCTCACATTTCGAAAATCAAGGATCTAATGAAGTATAACGTGATTAACGACCGCATTTATCCGCGAAACTAATCGATATTAACGAGCTTATCTAATACTGAAATCAAACCGCTAACTCAAATCCAAACTACGGAATGAGAGGAAGTTGACTTCAAACAATTTACCGTCTAGATGAATAATTGATGATTCCAGAAAGCGGAAGTTTATGCATTTAAGCTGTTTACTGTACAACTTGATATTTAATAACCGATAAATAAAATAAAAAGTATATACAAGTATTATATCAGATGTCAAAGGTAATAGTTAAGTACTAATAACGCCTTACAGACCTGTGTCGCAAGGCCCTCAATAGACTAGGTAGTCATAATAGAGTGACCCTATCCTGGGTACCGGGTCACCAAGGAATAAAAGGCAATGAAAAGGCCGATGAATTAGTCAAGCAGGGAGCGACTGAGGTCATGATAGGGCCAGAACCTTCCTGTGGAATTGCAAAAAACCTCACATAGGAGAGCATCCACCAATGGATAAGCAGCCAGGCGTTCTATTCCTTAAAAGCCTTTCGGCCAAACTGTCACGCGACATACTATGTCAAAGTCGAGAAACGACGAGGATGATGGTGGGAATACTGACCGGACAATGTAGGCTGAGGAAGCATTTACACACAATTGGCATAGCAGATGTAGGTTTTGCCAGGAAGAAGACGAAACCGCGGAGGACATACTTTGTGAGTGCGAAGGCCTAGTAAGGGTGCGGTTTCACCTATTCGGAGAAGAAAAACCGAGGGCAGAGAGTTACGCAAGGGAGGCGATATCCAGGCTAATAGGTCTAACAAAAAGAATAAAGCTAGATATCGAGCTCTAAGGATAGGGAGGACCACAATAGATCTGCAAAGGTCGCAGTGGGATAGGACAAATAGCCACTCCATTTTTAATCTAGTCTACAGACCATTCGCCGAGAAGCAACAATTACTTCTCTGGCTATATGCCACGACAGATATTGAATTACACTTTTAACTTAAACGGGGTTAGGATAACTTCACGATACAACCAACCATTCTGGTTTGTAATTAGAAGGGAAAATATCACTTGTAGACCTGTTTTGCGTATTTGCGCCTCATCAGCACAAGGTAGATATCGTCCATCCAGGAGTTAAAGGGAATGTTAAGAATGCGATAACAGCGCCATCCCAACATCTAACCACAAACCAAAATTTTAAATTAACAAAAAATCAACTCGGTTTTGTAATTATTTCCTCTTTACAAGTGATATTGTCCCTTCTCATTCAAAACGTCTGCTCTTTGAAAAGTAATTTTCAAAAACTTTGTAAAGTGTTACAATAGTATAGTAGAAACGGAAGAGCCTTACCATCACGTGACCCAATCTACGATTTATGCAACACATATTTTCCACATACTATCTTCTTCTGTCAATAAATCAAACATAATAACGTACGATCGATTGTCTTCTTCACAAGACCAACTACAAGACATACGTCATAGTTTCTTTAAATATGCCATAGTAATCGTGAAAAGAGACAACGATATAATTGACGTAACGTGTATAACTAATCGTACTAAAAGTTGAGTTTGACACTTCCGCATTTGAGGTTATGCGAGTTTAGTTTATTGTCTTGCCTTTAGCGAATTTTTGGATTGAAAGTGTATTGTTAAAATCAGTTTTTTTAAGAACTAATTTGACTTTTTATTCCATTTGACATTGGTAAGTACGAATATAAAACATTATCAACTTGTTAACTTTTGACATTTCATAACACCTAAAATACCGTACGACTTATTGGTGGTAAATAGTATTTATAATTCTCTACAATTTGTAAATCTCTGTAGAATTTGAAAGTTGCATGAATCAAGTGACTGATCTTACTTTTACCGGTATATTAACCAACAATTATATTCAGAAAATGCCTGGAAAACGGCTTAATTCACGAGCACAGGAGTTTGCTATAAACTTAATTGAATATTTTGAAATGGAAAAAAACTACGGCGAACCATTTCAACCTATTTCATCTGTTCAGGAGGTATTATACTAAAGTTAACATCTATTTAAGGACATTTCTATTTCATATTATATTTCAGAGAGTGGCAACTGCACTGAAAATATGTTTAAAAACGGTATGTTCCCTTAAAAAAAGTAAGGAAAATATTCCAACTTTTCCAACGTCACTCAGTCAGACACCTTGATCAAAACTAAAAAAAGAGGATTTACCTGAGGGAACCAAAATGGCACTACGGAATACCGTATTCACCCAGTATATCGATAATTCCAATAAATTGTAACGTCCTTTCTTCTTTCTTTGTACACGTCACTATGGACACCCTAGATGTTAACTTACGGTTTAAGTCTTGGGCGCCAGATTTTTAACGTGGTTTGCTCCACGGCCCCTTGACCCATAGCGTCAAGAGTTCCAGATAGCCTCAGATGGAGGTTACGGCGAATTCCAGGGGTCTTGTTGAATTTACTTTAACGGATTGTATACAATTCGGACAATCCGAATAACGGTACTCTCAGTAGTTAAGTTACGGCAACCACCAGATAAAACAGCGCTTCAAACCTTTCGTTTATTAATACTCTGTGGTCGATTGAATTTGAAAATATACAGGGACACGCAAAATAACGGAGGAATGAAAATAAGGTATTTATTACTTATACCGGGGATTTAACGGACGTAACAATCAGGGCGGGTCAGAATCATCAAATATAGCTCAAATCTTCCGGGTGACTGAACAAGTTGTAGCTAAGCCTCTTCCAAGTTCAAGGAACCCTTAGGATTCAAAGGAAATACGGAAAACCAGTGTGAAGTCAATATCTACTACCCACGAGACGGCGAAAAAAATTAAATCGGTCAGGCAATCGAACGAGTTGTGGCTAACCCTTTTCCAAGTTCGAGAGACCCTCCTGATTCACAAGAAATACAAAGAATAATATTTAGGCACAAAAAAATTGAATCAGTCGATTGGACGATATAAGAAAGATTTAAATCTGCCGGTTAATCGAACGAGTTGTGGCTAAGCCTCTTCCAAGTCCAAGAAATGCATTAGATTCAGAAGAAACAATAAATAAAATATTTAGGCAATCAAGGAAACAAAATGGTCCACGGTAAAATGGAAGAACGGTTTGAATCTGCCGGTTAATCAAACAAGTGGTGGCTAAGCCTCTTCCAAGTTCGAGAAACGCTTTGGATTCAAAAGAAACAATAAATAAAATTTGTATAGTCAATCAAGGAAACAAAATGGCCCACGGTAAAATGAAAGAATGGTTTGAATCTACCGGTTAATCGAACAAGTTGTGGCTAAGCCTCTTCCAAGTCCGAGAAAACCTTTGGATCTAAAAGAAATACAAGAAAAGAAATTTGAAAAGAAAATAAACAACCTGGTACACGGTTTAAATCTGCCGGTTAATCGAACAAGTTGTGGCTAAGCCTCTTCCAAGTCCGAGAAAACCTTTAGATTTAAAAGAAATACGAAAGAAAAAAAAATATTGTAAACTACTATTCCTGGAATAAATTTCACGAGTTTAAAAGGTACCTAATTATCGACACACAGAGTAAAAATATCAAGGCCGGAATAAAGTTAAAATATATCACCAACCATACCAGTTTTAATTACCTATGTATAAAAACTGCAGCACCTAAAATCATAAAGCCAGAGAACCGGATTATAATAATTCAATCAATTACTAATTAATATGTTAAACGCTAAAATACAAAAAAAATAAATTAAAGCCAACTATACTTCAACTACCAATCTTTATTTAGAACAAAAGAAAGAAACAATAAAAAAACTTGTCACTCAACATAGGTATGAGAACTGCAGGTAATTAAAATTTTCAAAGAAAATATCTACAAAATCTTAATATTAAGTCGGCGGTACGGAAAGTTTTAGAATATACTCGTATCGGAAACTGTATATGTATTTATTTCAACTATCAATCTAAATATCTGTAACCAGAAATAATCACAAAATCATTTTATCTCTGGTCCCCTGGTCATAAAAGAAAAATCAAGACAATAAAATATTTGCGGAATATTAATATCAATCGGCGGTACGGAAAGTCTTCATATAGTATTGTTACCAAAACTATATTACCTTCAAAACTATTTCCCGGAGTCGCACAAATACGGATTACTGAATACGGGCACTCAACAACTTAACTTTTTATTTTTATATTTAAAAAAGGACAGATCAGAGATCGTTTCTTTTCAAATTCATATCCTCATTCCTACTCCCATTTCGGCACTAGTGGTCGTTAAATTTATTTTTCAGCAAAAAGTTTCATATATACTAATTGTCTTTCTGAATTAATTAAAGTTTATATATACCGAGTGTCCCTTCGGTTTTAAAAATTTGAACATCGGAAACGACTAAAGTTTTATGCTAGAATTCGAATCTACGTACCTCCGGACTAATAAACAAAAATACAATATAACGGTAATGAATAAAAAAAATCTATTCGGTAACAAAAAAGGAATCGGAAATTAACTAACGAGTTATATAATACCTAGTGGTGAAATAAAATACATTACGGAAAAAAATGAAAATAGACCCTAAATCGGTGACAAAAAAAAACTCGTTGCAAAATATGTCGATGTTAACCATTTAAATGAAATAAATACAATAAAAAAAGTTGAATTTCTTGTTTAATTACCAATTCGTAGAAGCCCGACCTAAGGAATATTGGCCATAACGATTATTTCTATTGAGTTGACAGAAGTTTTGATTTGATTCATATGAATATTGTTGCTGACGTAACAGTCACGTGATGATAAAGCTCTCCACCGTTTCTGCTGTATTTAACTATTATCATTGACATCTATTGATAACATGCTTTACTAAAATGACAATTTCTTATAGGAAACTGTAATTAAGTAAATAAATATACATATAACAATACGAGTGAGGAAAGTGACATTTTTCAAATGTGCGATTAAAAAATATAGTTTGAAAAAATTGTATTTAAACTTAAATGACAAACAAGTATTTAGTACAAAGTTAGAATGTAGACTGAATAAAAATCATACAATTATGAATCAATAGATATAGAAAAATGCTGAAGATAATTAATGATAGGAATGGTGTTTATACAAATGTGTCCATATGACCCCACCCCTCTTGGTTGAAGGTAGTTCCATTGGTTCACCCTAGGCTTTTTGTTTTGAATGTTCGATTCCGATTTTTCTAAATATTATATTATAAACATAAATGATTAGTAAAATAATCAAAATTAAAATTATTTCTGCTCTTATTCCTGAATGGCTTTGGTGGAGCTCTATCGGCAAAAATTTGGTTATTGGTACTGTGGTAGTAATATGGTTGGATTGTCCATATGTAAATTGTTGACATGGATTTTGTGAAAAATTTCGGTAAGTACTTGGATACTAGGCAATTCCTGGGAAAATGTTTTATTATATCCTATCCATGTATGTTTTTGAAATGAGTAAATGCAATCGCAATATGACATTTCATTTTGGAATTTTTAATGATTTGGATGCTTGCTTGCAGTCTTCGCTAATATCTGTTATTATCCTTGAACAAATTATTGTATTTCCATTAGTCAGTTACGTGGAAAGTGAAAAATAGTTTTTCACATGAGCGTAGTTGCAGGACAAATGGTTGTCTAAATTACAGTTGTCTTTTTGAGGCTCTTTTCCACAATACAAAAATGAAAAGTTTTATTGCATCTTCTATTAGTCCATTTTGTTGATTCTTTCGAATTTAATACAAATATGTATGGGGGTAAGATATTATTTTCTTCACTGAGAATTGGAATGAATAATTTAGGAAAGATGGAGTAATTAATCGGCCATTGTAGGTTCTTTAAGTGTAATATAAAAAGTTGTTGGAGTGAACATTGAATTTACACTAATTATTTCTAATAAGGCTGGAATATTTGAAGCAATTTCACTATGAAAATAAATAATATGTGAATAATTAAAAAAAAATTTTAATTATTTTTGTTTAATTAATTCTACATTCAAAATTTCTTGGTTACTAAATGACATTGTTCTTAGGAAAATTTGAATATAGTTTCTCAAGTCTCTAATTTGTTTTTAGAGTATATGAATAATTATTTGATCTATAGTTTGAATGATTCGATTCTTCTTTAACGTTTTATGCGTACCTTAGTATTTTATGTAAATTTGTTTTCCAACGTTAAGTTACCTGTCCTGCAACCGTGTCCAATTTTGAAATTTCATTCATTGATTTATTTTCGTTTAAAAATTAACTGTTTCAAACCTATTTTGAATTTCAATAAGGTCGTTTTGATCAAGATTTCTAGAAATGCTAAGCTTCTTTTAATTACTTTGTTTGATCGAGCATAAATTCTCAATTTATTTATTTCTTCTGAGAGTAAGTCGATATTTATTTAATAAATTTTTTATAGTTATTGTAGTGTCATCAAGTCTACTAGCTGAGTTAACTTGGTTTAAAACTAATTTACTATAAGAGCTTTATAATACAATCTACCTTGATTTCGTTACTATGACAACAACGTATCGTTAATATTGTCGAGTGATGACAGTTCGTTGATTTTTAATTTGTCGTTCATGTCAAACTTAATTCGCGAGTGCGCAAATTTCTGTCTTGAAAAAAATATTGTACGTCACGCACCCGGAAATTAGTGTTTTTCAGGTCGAGACAAGCAGATTCCAGGGCGAGCCGTAGGCGAGTCCTGGAAGCTTGGAGAGTCTTTCCGGTCTTGTAACGTAAATTACTATTCAATCATATGTTTACTGACTTTTCCAGATTTTTGATAAATTAATTTGGGATCTGATTTATTTGTAATAATAATAGGTTCGTTCCAGCAATAGGTGGTAGGATAGTTCTAACACATAATTTGAACTGATTTACTGCTTATGACAATTCAAATAATAAGTCGAACTAGTTTGGAATCTATTGGTGCAGGAACCAATTAATAATCAATAGATTCAAAAGCTGCTCATCATCATCAAATGACATTTTACTAGAGCCTGAGCCGGATATTGAAATATCAGATATGCTAAAAAAAATTATAAGGAAAACTAAGCAAACATTCTAACAATAAAGCTTATTACAGTTTCCTGTAATATTGTCGTATTCAATAAAGTGTTTTGTCCACGACTATTTGATAATTTTTACATTTTACGTGTGTTTCTTCAAGTATAATGACGTACATTATGCACCAGTGAATAATAGGTGTGGATAATGAAAAGGTCATATGACACATAATTATTTTGAAGATTATTCATATACAATAATGACACAATATATTTTATAAAATTTTTCACGGCGGCGGGAAATCGATCCTATGTCTCAATACACCTCAATACACCAAGTCAGAGCCGTAAACCATCAGGCTATGAAGACATCTATGATGGTTTATCAAGCTGTTGTATATATACGAGTAGATCGTTTTATATGCAGTTTTTCATCTAGTGTGTATGATATATGTCAAAAGCAAAAGTGACGTTTTAAATAATTTATTGCTAATTGCAAGAATTTCAATATATATACTGTTGTTTAATTGATATTACTAGAAATGTTAATATGGAAAGTGAATCAGACAGTGAATTGAATGTTACCTCGCCAAACATAAGAGAAGCAGCACAAATCGTCTCCTTAAATTTACTGCCAGAAAAATCGAAAAAAAAATGTAATAACAAGTAAGTAATTAATAGTCGTGGACAAAATATAGTATTTTACTCGCATATAATGGCTATTATTCACTCATTTGTTTAAGTCACTCGCCTGCGGCTCGCCACATAAACGCACCATTCGTAAATAATAGCCATCGTTATATGCTTGTTGAATAATATACTATTATCAACAGATGTCGAAGAATAATTATTTATATTCACACTTCATACATTTTTGAAAAATAGTTATTTTCAAAAAAAGTGACCGTTCAACTAAGGAGCAACAGCTACTTCCCGTGCAATATACAACGCCGGATATTGAATTACACGCCAAAGTCAAACGGGGCTGATATATCTACAAGATATTTTAAAACCAACCATTCTGGTTTGCGATTAGAAGAGACAACTCAACTTGTAGACCGGTTTCGGCGTAATTGCGCTCATCAGTACAAGGTATTAGCTATCCGTCTGAGAATCTCTAATCCCGGACTGAAGAATACACTTCAATCACAATCAATACATGTCTTTGCAGTAACGGAAATGTAAAGATTGTGGCAGTAGTGACATCTTCACTTCCAATTGCAAACCAAATTTCGAAAAAATTTTGACAATAAGTTACGTGGGCTTGAAACAATAAAGCTTATTACAGTTTCCTGTAATATAGTCGTATTTAATGAAGTGTTTTATCAACAGATGTCAAAAATATCTTGTAAATATACCAACCCCGTTTGATTTTGGAGTGTAATTCAATATCCGACGGTGCATATTGGACGGGAAGTAGTTGTTGCTCCTCAGTTGAACGGTCACTGTTGTATGAAGTGTGAATATAAATAAGGAATATTTTGTTTCATGACGACGTAAACTGGACAATCAAAGAGAGGATGCTGCAATGTCTCCTTTTTATTCCGAATACATGCGGAGCATTCAATATCGGGATCTATATTTTATAACATGTAGTTCCTTTTAAGGTGAACTTAATTTTAAATGCATTTGCCGTACGTAAGTGAGCAAGTGTGCAGGTGAACTGAATGGGCAATTTTACAAGTAAATATAAACTAGGATTCCTGGAAACAGTGAACAAACTATACACTGTGTCCGTGAAATTCATTTTTAGCTAAACAGGCCATTTTAAGAAATAATCCTGAAACATTTTAAAATAATATTCTAATATACAGGGTGAATTAGTTTCGAGTAATGACGTCACCGTCATTTTTTTAAAAATAGAACACCCCCATTTTGTCTCAATTTTCGGATTATTCTAGCTGAGCTGATTCCAAAAATGTATCATATGTTGATTCCAATTGGTACAGGAAGGTCAAAAATACAATAGTTTTGTGTGTGCTCATAAAGTAACGCGTAACATTCTTTATTAGTTAAATTAACAATATTATCAAAAATACTTATTGCCTAGCGGACAGAATATGATGAAATACATGACTTTATAAATGTTCGAACTGCAGCCCTTGCTGTATTTGACAGTAACCCAAACGGTGTACAAATTCTTGTTGAACCTTGTTTATTGTGTCTTGAGAAATATTGTTTATTGCTGTCCGAATTCTCTATTTTAATTCTTGAATATTTGCTGGTTTCGTTTGATACACAACATTCTTCAGATGGCCCTACATAAGACAATCCAAAGGATTGAAATCTGGTGACCTCGCTGGCCATTCAATAGGTCCACGTCTACCAATCCACCTGTTCGGAAAAATTTCATCCAGGTACCTTTTAACATCTACAGCATAATGTGGAGGTGCACCATCCTGTTGAAACCATAAACTTCCATCAAAACCTCCAGGATTACTTTATGAGCACACACAAAACTACTGTATTTTTGTCCACCCTGTACCAATTGGAATCAACATGTGATACATTTTTGGAATCAGCTCAGCTAGAGTAATCCAAAAATTGAGACAAAATGGGGGTGTTCCTTTAAAAAAAAATGACGGTAACGTCATTACTCGAAAGTAATTCACCCTGTATATTAGATTATTATTTTAAGATACGGTAAATTAAAATCAAAAATCGACGTATTTCAGGATTATTCCTTAAAATGGTCTGTTTAGCTAAAAATGAATTTGTTCCATACTTTACGGACACAGTGTATAGATATTAGGAATACTTAGAAACTAAAGACAAGTCATATTCATATCACTGTGTATAATACGACTCAAGTAATTTTTTTCTATTCATAATTATTGAATGATAGCCCAAATTGTTCCACATTTTTATCTGCTTTATTTGAAAAAAATTGTTTCATTTTCACCGCTCAGTTAAACTTGGAATCAGTTCTACCGGATGTACGAATTTGTTGTCTAAAGCAAAGAAAAGGATATCTAGTATCATGCATAGCCAGAATCTGGAGCAATCAATTGAGAGATAATTTAAGGATTGTATATTCAAGTTTTACTCTTCCCACCTCTAAACGTACTATGGCGTCAGGCGTATTGATAGAAACAAGGAGAACTCTTTTGATAAACTGTACGTGGACTCTCTCTAGTACATCCAAATACATGAGACCCCAAACAGGTACTGAGTTAAACATAACACTCAAAGCCAATGTCTCATATAATTTAATTCTTGGATACTAGGAGTCACTCTAGGCTTTAACCAAAATTGGTAATATAGTTCCAACGACTTGCTTTCCTTTGTTTGCAATAACTACTGACATTTCTTGAAATATACCAGAAGATAACATTGTTACACCTAGGTAATTATATTTATTCACAACTGTTATTTTGGCAAAATTATGAATGAATTCACGATAATATGAAAGCATTCCATGCACACAGAACATGATTTATAAAGAAAAGGACCTGTGATCATGACACGTTGGTTTGATGGATATTTTTCAAACCAAATGGCATACTTGTATATTCGTAGTGGCCATTGTCTTGCAGTTTTTTTTCTGCCGAATTGGGGTCTACTTCGATTTGGTGGGAACCTTATTGTGCCAAATCTAATGTAGAATAATAGGTGCTTCGACCAAGATTGTTGAGAATTTCGTCGATACGAGGAACACGGTATTTATCTTCAATGACTTTTTCATTGAGTTTTCCATAGTCTATAACTAAACGGTATTTCTTTTTCCCGGTAATATCCATTCGCTTAGGAACAAGAAAAGTAGGTGAGCTGCATTGAGATATACTGGGCTCAATTATTTTATTGTTCAAAATTTTTTAAATTTTATCTTGGACTTCTTGTTTTAAATGATAGGGGTATATCGCGGTATATCGCCAACTGTTCTAATATTATGTAATCAGATATAAATCTATCGTTCAATTTTATTTCTGGGAAAACTGTTGCTCCATTATCAATATTTACTGGAATATTTAAAGTTCTTTTATCTAAAGGATCGCAATAAGGGGTGAGTAGACGTGGGTTAATTTCAAAATGGAAGGTTATTTCAATAGAATTAAATGTGAAATATGATTTTCATAGTCAATGAGAGCTTTTAATTCATCGATGTCTTGACTAGTTATTAATGCATCGAATCGATCGTTCCAAGGTACTATAAACATATTAAGGGCGCGTTGTATCGAACACCTAAACTCAGTTTAATTATAACTGATGTTTAGACTGTGTCATATTGATTTATTTATTATCAGTCTAAACATCAGTTATAGCTAAACCGAGTTTAGGTGTTCGATACAACGCGCCCTAAATGTGCATTTAATACCAAATTCTTTTAAAAAAGGTTATTTACGGTGAAAATATTTTTTATAAGTAGTTTTAATAGCTTGAACGGAGAATTTGGATTAAGAACTAAAAAGTAATCTATACACCGCTTCTAGATTAACAATCGAATTGCTTGCGCCGGGATCAATCAATATTTTTAAATCTAAATTCAAGAGATATATAAATAAAAGTTTTGGGTATGAATTTATATTATTTATTTCAATTCCGAGGCTCCTAAGTTTAGTCATAATTTTCATCTTGAGGGTCGTCGTAATGTAAATCATAAGGATTATAATCTATATCTTCGACATTGAATAATTCTTCAACACTTACTTTAGGGGGTCCCGTTTGCTTAAACAAATTTGGGGGTCTATATAAAGTATTGGCGGGAGAAGTACTCATTAGGGCGCTGGCCTGTAACTGCTCGTGGAAGGTTGTGAATGTGTGATATTATTGAAATATGAAGTTAATTGTCTCTGTAGGGGTTTAAAAGACCCACCTTAAATAAAATAAGGGCGTGATCAGTATATAGTATTTCTTAAGAGATTCTTGGTTCTTAATTATCCGAATTAATAGCTAAATGTTCTTTTAGAACTTGTAATTTACGACTGACTTTGTCATGAAATTCTGAAAATATTAGAGGATGTGATTGAACTGAAGTATTTACCACGTGAGATAATATTTCTTCGGACCTAGGGTCACCAAAACGAATTATGAGGGCTGCTTTTACATTAAACCAATCCTCGAAAGATCTATTTACTATTACGTCTCTAACTGAACCTAATAACTTAGATTTTACTTGCCCTAATAGAAGAGAGTTAAATAAATCATTATTTTCGGTTTTAAGTAAGGTTAAATATTTTTCTGATTGTCTAATAAAATATGCAAAATGTTTTGTTTGCCATCTAGATAATGTAATTGGGGTAATTTGACTAGACATTTCGGTAGCAGTGTTAAAATTACGTTCTGTAGTTAATGGAGATCTAGATCGATCACGACTTTTTAACATATATGAGTGTCAATAAAATCGATATTCAAATATTAAGAGTATTTAATAATATAATTATTTTCCAATTCACTAATTTAAAATAAAAATTTAATTATTAGTATTAAAATTAATTCAATAATTTAAAGTCGATTGTGATTGAGACAGGGAAAATTTTTTATATCAATTATAAAGTATTAGCCAATACATCAAAAAAAAGGAAAAGGGTATACTGGAGGATCATCTATGAGCTTCTTCTTTGTTTTTGATTCACCGCAGGATTATGGACAACCGTTTTTTTCACTGGAGGTCTGGTTAGGTTGGAGTCAACTTCTTCACTTGCACTGTTTCTTGCTCCATCGGAGTTTTTAAAATGTAAGGATACCGTTTAAATTTCTTGATAGAAAATGTAGATGTTTATCGCACTAAAGGGGAGTTTTTTTACAAACGGTATCCTGTCCGCAGCTCCAGCTAGATTTTGTAAGTAAAAAATATAGTTTTTAAAAATTTTATTTGAACTTAGATGACAAACAAGTATTTAGTACAAAGATAGAATGTGGACTGAATAAAAATTGTAGAATCATAAAACAATAGAAATAGAAATGTTATACACGTGTTGGACTGTTTTTGCTGATCTCAACAAATAAGAATAATCTTGTAAGTTTCCGTGTGAAATGTCTAGTAGTTATGTGTCCATATGACTTGCCATAAAATCGTACAAGTACTAATGGAACAGAAAAAAGTGAACGTAAGTTGAGTAATTGGCGGGTATAGCAAAAAAATTAAATTAAACGAGATATATTTCCTCAATTTTGGTACAATATATTGGTTCTACGAATAAAAAACTGGCAAGGTAATTGGCAAGCTTTACAAAAGAATATTTAATTTTTGTCAACATCACAAAAATTCCGCCCATATTAGATATGTTTCATTATCTTCTTCTCTTCAGGTTTAATTTATTTATTGGTTGTTAACTTATTCTGGATTCGGACCTGTTAAGAGCCTCGAGTGAAATTTGTTGAAATTCACTTTATCCATATTTTATTCGGAGCGACTTTGGATCTTGGTTCTAAGAAAAATATTGGAAAAACTTCCATCGCTCGAAGACAAATCGGATTGTTCAGTTTTTAGTAGAAAAAACAGGGACATGGTCATATGTAAAACTTTTTCGTATACCGCAATTTCCTTAATACGGGAAATGTTTTTACATTTAAAACCAAAAAATATGTACCTCTAAAAGTCTCCAATTTAATCTTTTCAAATTCTCGTGAAACTGTACCAACCATTTTTTCAAACATGTCTATGAACAAAAATTTGCGGGGTAAATCAGGAATGTAAATAAGAAAGGCGTCATGATTTCTTCACAAGATTAGCGCTGTATAATCTGAAAAAAGGCGGGAGATTTCTAAGAATTTGGTCAAGATATATTACCAATATTTTTTGCGTGAATCCCAAAATTTTCTTCTTAAACCAACAGTTCACGTTCTATGAGAAAATTCATTGGGTAGACCATTCGGTCTCCATATTCTATAGATTATTATTTTGTGGTTACCAATGATATGGTATTTGCTATAGATTTTCACGAAAATGTATATTTCTACTAATTATTATAACTATCATGCATACTACAGATTTATGATTAATGTACGTACCTGATTGCGTAAGCGAAAGCCAAAACAGCGTCAGATACAAATTGGAGTTGATCTTCGAACACTGTATTGTTCAAGGTCAGCTTTTCCGTTCCGTTGCAGATATTTGCGATTTTCATATTGTACGGCGTTTTAGAACTATTCGCTAATCTACAGTTGAAGTGGTGCTCCCAAAATTCTTTAACAAAACAAATATAGGATCAAGAAATACTCGATTGGAATAATGCTTAGAATTTAGTTTAATTTTATGTTTTTGGCAAATTTTGATTGTATTAAAATGGAAGAGAGAAAATATCACGGTTAGAGTGGATATAAGTACTGCTCGATACCTGCGATTTTGTTGGGGGCTGTTTATTATTTTGAGTTAAGGTAGTGTCAACAAATTTAATTTATTAAGGATACTATGGTACAATTACCTTCAACATTTTGAATCGTTCCATTGTCTATAACTCAAGATAAACGTAATTAATGCCAGTTAGCACCGTCTACTTTCAGATAGTCTTGAAATAAAATATTCTTAGAAAGACTTTATGAAACAGCTATGCCCGTTTGGAATTTGAGCCCGTAACTTTAAGCAGTACTTTGTAAATCATCGCTCAACGCATTGCACACTGAGAAAATCTAGTAACCTATTAGTGACTTTTCAGATTTCACTTTGTGTCAACTAACAGTTAGCTTTCACCCGTCGTGAAATGTGAACGGTTAACCTATAAATACAAATAAAACAAAAAACTTTAAAAATCAGCAATAAGGCCATCCAGATCACGTGACCTGATATAGCCGTCCAGGGTAATCAATTTGGACAGCTGGTCAATTTTGTATTGCTTTTACAATGGTAAACACTGTTAAAGAATTTATTCGTCGATTTCATTGGTGTGTTTTATACAGAGCAGTTTAATGAAAACTATCTACCCCACATAATTCTGAAGTCGTCACTTTTATGAAAAAATGGAAAAAGCACATCAAAAATCATATGAAGAGGGACGTCTTTTTGCTCATAGGTAGACGTTATAGCTTCAACCCCCTCCCCCTATGGTCACTCCACCCAATTTTTTAAATGGAACGCCCTATATATTACTGCATTGCTAGCATCTTCTCTAAGAAAGGATTACAAAAATATATAATACATAAGTGAAAAAGCAATCAGTTGGGAATTCCTATGTTAACTATGCCTTTACTCCGGCACTAACTCTACTCAATTAATAAACGATGTGTAATGTGTAATGTAATGAGGATACTGGGTGTAGTAGGATAGTAGAGGGGCCTCTGACTAGGTGGTGCTGCTGGTCACTTGGTGGGTCATCCCCCAGGAATAAAACAACTACCTGTTTCACTGGGACATGTTCTATTTAATATTTACTATACATTAACCACTAACACTAATTGACTACTCTTAGATTACTACTTAGAATGAATGATACTGACTGTAATCATCCTTTCATGAATGACCATCATAATGACTTAATAATAATAATGAATCAATAATGAATTAATAATGAATTAATAATGAATTAATAATGAATACTTAAAATACTATTGTTACCTATATATACAAAGAGTCAAGTTCACTATAAGTAAACATACATGATACTAGATAATGTTTATTTGCTTTGACATTGACTCGTACGTGTAACCTTTATATTTATTATTTATAAAACAATTCGTGGTTTATTGGAATTAGCTGAAGGGAATTTATTCGATAATATTTTAAATAATTAATGACTTAATGTTTAGGCCAAAAGGCATCACACCTTCCCCTTTTACAAAAAGAATAAATTCCGTTGAGCTTCCTTTCCCCCTAATGAAATGAATTTACAATTATCCTAAAAATAAATGGTAGATGGTTATTAAATAATGTCACTAACCTACGATTACATAATATATTCATAAATAAATGAATGTTCATTGCCTTTAAAAATTGTTTACGATCACTTAGTTGTTTATTTATTTTCACTTCAATGTTTTGAACGTTTGTTATAACACTTTTGTTTATTATTCGGAAATGTTTATAAACTCACTCGCACTTTCAATTTTACAATTTTTAATTCATTTTACAATAAGGATGGATTCTGTTTTTGTGTATTTCTTTTATCACACCTGATTCTAATTTAATTTTACAGTTAACATCGCTCACCTCTGTGACTGTAAATGGACCTATATATTGAGATTCGAATTTGGTTCTATTTTCCCTCTTTACTAACACTGAATCCCCTATTTTAAAATCAACTGGATTAGCTACCTTACTATTTTGACTTTGTCTACTCAGTTTATGTTTGGTTAAATATTTTTCTGCTCTCTGATGAGCTACCTGCAGTTTATATTTTAACTCATTCTGATATTCATCAATATTATAGCATGGCTCAATCTCGTTTGTTAGATTCTCGGGTAAGTTAGCACGTCTACCGAACAATAATTCAAACGGCGTATAACCATGATACGAGCTTGGAGTCGTATTATAACAATAAGCAAATAGTTTACACCATTCATCCCAATCATCCTTACTTTCATTTATAAAGTGTCTCACATACTCATTAAGCGTTCTATGTAATTTCTCACAACCTCCTATAGATTGATGATGATATGCTGTTGAGTAATTATGCCTAATATTTAACATTTTAGTTAAAGCGTTGAATATTTCATTTTTATATTCTGTGCCTAAATCTGTCCTAATTTGTTTCATTAGACCGTAATTTGGTATGAAATTTTCAAAAATTCCACGAGCTATCGTGTTCGCTTCTTTGTTTTTAACTGGAATTATTACTGCATATTTCGTTAATTCACATAACATTGTGATGCAATAACGGTTACCATTTTCACTTTGTGGAAAAGGACCGACCGTATCTATATATGTTATATCCCATGGTTTTTCTGCTGTATCCGTTAATACAAATTCTTCCTTGTGATTATTCTTTGCTTTATTGACCTGACACTTGTGACATTGCTTAATATATTTTCTTACATCTTTTTCCATGTTTTTCCATCTAAAATTCGCTCTTAATTTTTTCAATAGCCTGTTATTTCCTACATGACCTCCAAATAAAGGATCATTATGATAAGTTTCTAAAATCTGTTGCTTTTCTTTTTCTTTTTCCACCATCTTAGGTATATCGCAAATACATATTTGTACGTTTTTTAACGTATTGTTTCCTTTTTCCATAAACTCTTTTATAGTGCACTGTGTGAAAATAATATCATTCATATAAATTTTCATCCTTTTTATACCATTATTTACCGCTAGCTTATCAAGCTGAACTAACGTTTGATCTAAATCAAAGTTAACTATATCGGTATTTAATAAGGCTTGGCTAAATCTCATCCTGTTTTTGATCCGTATGTTCATCCTTAACGAAACACGGTTATTTTCAAATTGCAGAATTGGTAATTTATGCGCCTCTAAATTATTCAGTACTTTATATACTGCTGGCTTGCGAATATCTTCCTTTATTTCTGTGGAAACTATTTTATCTTCTCCTATAGGCTGAGCTTTATTATGACGAGTTTTTGACCTCGTTATTGCTAAAATGTGAGCATTGTCAATGTACAAGTCTTTTAATTCATTTATGGATATCCTTGAAATACTGTCCGCATAATTTGAATTTCCTTTCAAATATTGTATTTCGAAGTTGTATTCTTCTAGGTCTAGTCTAATTCTCGTAAGTTTCGAAGTTGGGTCTGTCATCGAAAAAAGATGTGTTAACGGCTTGTGATCCGTTTTCACAATAAAATGTGTAGAACCATATAAATAACACTTAAAATGATTAATTCCCCAATGGATAGCTAACAGTTCTTTCATGATTATAGGTTTATTTAATTCACTTTTCTTAAAACCTCGCGATGCATAAGCTATAGGTAGATCTATACCTTCGTATTCCTGGCTAAGTATTGCAGAACACGCAATATTTGAAGCATCTGTTGTCAATATAAATTTTTTATTGAAGTCTGGATATTTCAAAATAGGCGGCTGAATTAATGCCGATTTTAGTATTTGGAATGATTTTTCGCAGTCTTCCGACCACTCGAATTTCACATTTTTCCTAGATAATTTATTGAGAGGTATGCATATTTCAGCGAAATTTGGAATGAAACGTCTGTAATAGTTACAGAATGCTACGAACCTTTTAGATTCTTCTGAATTTTTGGGCACTGGATACTTCTCAATGACTGAATATTTTGCCTTATCGGGTAGAACCCCTTCGCTGGACAAATTGTGTCCTAAATACGTTACTTCTCGCCTGAAGAATTGACATTTTTGTGGATTTAATTTAAGGTTGAATTTCCGACATGTGTCAAACACCCTTTCGAGATTACTTAAATGATGATTTTCTGACATCCCTATTACGACTATATCATCCATATAAAGAAATGCTTTTTCTGGAGTTAATCCTGAGAATGCTATGGACATCATTCTTGAAAAACTATTTGGACTTATATTTAAACCAAATGGTAATCTTGTATACTGAAAAGAACCTTTTTCTGTACTAAAAGATGTATATTTCCTTGACGACTGTTCTAAAGGAATTTGATGAAAACCTGACATAAGATCTATGACTGAAAACCATTTCGACCTCCCTAACTGATCTAAGATCGAATCTATTCTGGGTAATGGAAATTTATCTGTGACTATTTTCTTGTTCAATTGCCTGAAATCTATACAAAGTCTCCAAGACTTCTCTCCATTGATTGCCTTTTTGGGAACAAGTAAAACTGGACTGTTATAATCTGAGATTGAAGATTCAATTATACCTTGTTCTAATAACTTTTGGACCTGATTATTAAGTTCTGAAGATTGAGAATGTGGCGTGCGATAATTTTTAATATATACTGGAGTATCATCTTTTACCAATAGCTTTTGCTCATAAAAATTATTATGCGTTAAAATGTCGTTCTTTAAAGCAAAAATATCTGAAAAATTCTCACAAAGATCTATTAGCTTATCCCTCACGTATTCTGGTACCTCTAAATTTAATGTTTTTCTTAATTCTTTCAACCTATTCTTACTTTCATTCTTCACAGCATATACATGAAATAAATTTAAATCCAATATTTTAATATTGTTTGTATTTATCGACTTGCTTTCATAATTTGTGTTTAAAATTCTGACATAAGGATTAGTTTTTGATATAATAGATCTTGCTATAAATATTCCTGGTAATAGTTCTTGTTGCTCAACAACTTTATCTTGTCTTAAGTTTTTGAAACTTTCTACCAACCGATAGACTTCACATCTAGGCGGTATTGCCAAAGTATCATATTCAGGATTGTCAAAAATTTCTAATGTTACTGTATTCCTAGATTTACAATCTATGTATAATTTTAATTCTGAATAATCTAAAATACAATTATAATTTCTTATGAAATCTCTACCTAGAATTCCATTCGTAGGTATAGGAAATTCTTCCTCTACTACATGAAAACAATGTTGAAATGCTATACCCTTAATAAAAAGAAAAGTTTCTATTGTACCCAAAGTTTTAATTTCTCCCTGAGTTATTCCTTTAATATTTAAGATTTGTGTTGTCTTTATTAAGTGATGTGGAAAATTATCTGAAATTTTTAATAACGATATATCTGCACCTGTATCTAATATAAAAGTATCTATATTATCCGATATGTCAGTTTTAATTTGCACAAAGTTTGAAAGAGTTAAATCAAAGTTATAAATGTAATGATTATTATTATGCAAGTTATTTAAAATTTTGGATTTTTCACCTTTCTTTTTCAAAACCCCAATTCTTTCTGTTCATCTTCCACTCTCGTCTCTCCACTCTCACACATTCTTACATTTCTATATTTATTATCATTGTTAAACCTATTGTTAGGCTTGTCTCTATATTCTTCTGGTTTCTCCCTGTAACCTGTAAATCTCCTATTGCCTTGATTGGCGTGAAATTTCCTACTGTTATCGTAGTTATTTTTCCTATGGAAATTATTTTCTCCATTATGATTTACATAAGAGTGTCTTCGCTGAGGAAAATAGGTATTTCGCTGTGGAAAATAGGTATTTCCTGACACAAACTTATTTCTATCTGCCTTATAATGCAGAACACTTCCTGTTGACTGATTGTTTCCCACATTGATGGAAACCAATTTAGTCATCACCTCTTGCGGTGTCGTAAAATTCCCAGCTGCTATAACGGTTTTTATCCGTTCTGATGCTGAGTTGTCGATCAGTGATTTTACTGCTGCTTCTGTTGTATACTTAGTTGCTAAATGTACTGGCATTCCTTCTGCCAAATACGCGGCTTGTAACTGATCTGTTAATTTCTCCATCTCTGAAGCATACTCAACTATATCCTTATTGTTTTGTCTTAATTTGCTTAATTTAGCTCCTACTAAACTAGCACTATCTCCCTTTAGTCCCTTTTTAAGGGTTCCTATAATTTCTACCAACGATTTTTCGGTGGTGATTAGACTCCTGGCCTTTCCAGTTAGCCTAGTTTTCACAAATAGTACAGCATTCTCCTCATGCTCTGCTGCACCAACCTGTAGCAAACTTATAGCATCTACAAAAGATTGCAATTTGCTTATATCCCCATTAAATTCATTTGGTAATATCTTACCAGCTAAATTGAAAAAGTCATTCATACTTAATGCCATTTTCTCCTTTTTATCTTTGCTCATTGCTTCTAATACTATTAAATTATTAATTAAATTATTACGCGTAATTAATTGAGACGGAACTTCATACTGACAATCTAACACTTGAAATGCTTTCTCTACCTTTTCTCTAATTTTGTTAAAATATAAAATACATGTACTCTGCTGATTCTCCTCTAACTTATACCAATTCTTATTTATTAACTTAGAGAAACTATTAAATGAATCACACAACTTATTTATTATATCTATATGACTATCTGAGCTTTTTGGAACCTCCTTTTTTAACACACGCTTACTATTCCTACGTATATCTTCTAAAATTAAATTCAATCTAATCTCAAATTCATCCCACGTTACTGCATTTCCATCACTCGAGGACATTTAAAATTCATTGTCAATAGAAATAAAAATATGAAATATCAATTATCAAAAAAAATTTTAGCCACAAAACAGAATATACCCTTAAAGTTTACAAAAAAAAATAATATTCTCACCATCCTACAGATTTAGCGTGCTTTGCTGTAGATTTCTTCTTATCTCCCTCTTCATTTGTCTTCTATGATTCTTATATATAGACCATCCAAATTGTAGTACCAAAACAACCACAATAATGTAGATAAGAATCTTCACCTCCAGATCTGCTTTGAGTTCCTCTTCTTGTACTATAAAATTACTGTTGACCACGCCATTTTCTTGGACCGCTTGTTTCGTTGCTTTACCACCCATTGTTACAGAACTCCAATTGTTTGCAGGATCGCCATGTAATGTGTAATGTAATGAGGATACTGGGTGTAGTAGGATAGTAGAGGGGCCTCTGACTAGGTGGTGCTGCTGGTCACTTGGTGGGTCATCCCCCAGGAATAAAACAACTACCTGTTTCACTGGGACATGTTCTATTTAATATTTACTATACATTAACCACTAACACTAATTGACTACTCTTAGATTACTACTTAGAATGAATGATACTGACTGTAATCATCCTTTCATGAATGACCATCATAATGACTTAATAATAATAATGAATCAATAATGAATTAATAATGAATTAATAATGAATACTTAAAATACTATTGTTACCTATATATACAAAGAGTCAAGTTCACTATAAGTAAACATACATGATACTAGATAATGTTTATTTGCTTTGACATTGACTCGTACGTGTAACCTTTATATTTATTATTTATAAAACAATTCGTGGTTTATTGGAATTAGCTGAAGGGAATTTATTCGATAATATTTTAAATAATTAATGACTTAATGTTTAGGCCAAAAGGCATCACAGATGTTTTGCTTGGAGACAAAAACAGAAGAATTGGTGTTTGACGTATTTTAAATAAAGTGTCCAGTAGGTAGGTCAGTTTTTCTAAAAATGATGTATAGGTTGTAACGGTTTGATACCGTTATCTCTTTAGTTCTCATCTCTAATTGCCTTTCTTTAATATTCACTAATGTGGCTCTTATTTTTGAATCGTTGTCACGTCTGAAGAGAATTTCACGAACGTACCTTGACAGAGTGACAAGTGAAGGTGACTGTTTTGGTCATTAATCTGCTGAACTGGGATCTTATCGTTAAGCTCAAGTTTTGGATCAACTTTACAGAAGGCCCCATAATACGTATAAAATTTTGAAATACCATTATATCTATTTGCTCAGCAATTCCTAACAATGTCATATCCAACCCTAGTCGACCTTCACAATTCAAACCCAGGGCATGAGGATTTGTAGACTGAACAGTTTTAATCGTTTCCCTTCCTCGAAGATATCTCCTCACCTATGAGATAAGTCAATTAAAACCTTTAGAAGCTAAACACTTCCTATAACCTAGTAGATTGGATAAGAATTTTCAATAAAAATTTAACTCTATTAACAAACATTTATAAAAGAGTTTCAGAGTAAAAATTTAAGTCTTAACAAAACTATTAGAATGTTCAGTGTTAAAAAATTCAATTTTCTTAACAACTTGCAAATGTGAATTTTCAGCATTTTAATCATATTTAACAGATTATATTATATTTTTTTTATTCAATAAAATACTTTGGCGTCCTTATAATTTACCAGAGTTTAATCGAGGGTATAAAAAGTATATACAAAAATACGAGGAATTATGTAAGAACCGGAAACCTACAACCTACTACACAAGAGGGTTTAAGGCAGGGGGGAGTTTTAAGTCCTACTCTGTTAAATGTGATAATGGACGATATAATAAAAGAGGTGAAAGTTCAAGTAAAGAGATTCACTGTGGGTTATAGAAATATGGAACTTATACAGATCTCTGAATGCGCCTTTGCTGACGATTTAGTGGTATATGCTAAAAACGAAAAAGATCTTAAAAAAAATCTAGACGTCTGGAAAAGAGCTCTTCAAGGTAGAAATCTGAAAATAAATGCAGAGAAAACAAAAGTAATAGTAATAGGGCAAGAAAACAAGAATCTCGAAATACAGCTAAACGAAGAACAAGTACAGCAAGTGGATACATTTAAATATTTGGGAGTGAAAATTCATAAAGAAGGGAAAAATAACGCTGAGATTAATGGACGCATTGGAAGTGCCCTCAATCATATTATGCAATAAGTAATACTTTCATTCGCAAGAAAGAAGTGTCAAAAAGAACAAAAATGACAGTCTATAAAACCGTTTTTAAACCCATTTTAACTTATAGGAGTGAAAGCTGGGTTCTTACAAGAAAGATAAAAAGAAAATTAGAAACAGTTGAGATGAAGTATCTAAGAGCAGTATTGGGAATCACAAGAAGGGACAAAATTCGAAATGATCACATAAGAGATCAGCTAGAAGTAGAGCCCCTAGAAAGAAGCAAAGAAAGGAATCAGTTAAAGTGGTTTGGCACTTAGTACGCATGAAAAATGAGCAAAAATGATATGGCAAACAAAAACATGTGGAAGACGACCAAAGGGGAGGCCACGAAAAACCTGGGATGATGCAGTAGCGTAAATCCTGAAAGAACGGGGACTGGCCGGAGGCAAAGTTAAAGGCTGGAAATAAACGGGAATGGGCTAAATTTGTACATAATTAAAAACACCTTAACACCTTAGGGTACATTAAGGGGTTCTGATTATATATATATATATATATATTGTTTTTTTGAGTTTAATTTATAATGAACGTTTATGTTAAAAAAATTGTTTTATATATCTTTACAATTATACCGACATCCTCGCTTAAATAATTTCTTGAGAATGAATATCGAGATTGGTTAGGTTAATATTCTTTTTTTTTAATGCCTGATGTTATTTTAACCTCAAATGTTTGAAATAGACGAATTTTAAATTTGATGACTTTCATGTTTCTTATTAATAGACAAAAGGTAGTAATAAATATCACTCAAATTTTTATGATCACTCTTTTTATTGATGATATTTTGCTTTTGAGATATGTGAGCCATTTCCTAAAAAAGTCTTTTTTTTGGTATTAGATTGTATATCTAAAATACTGACAGAATCAAAATCCATAAAATGGTCTTTATCAATTATATGTTTGGCCAAAGCACATCTATCGGGATATAATCGGGAATCACTTTTATGGAGAGAAATACGATTTTTTAATTTTTGGCTAGTGTGACCAATATATTTCTACAAGGGATACAGTATACTACATTTGAAAGATTAAGAATATCAGTTTTATCTTTAACACCTTGTAAAAATTGATTTGATCGTAAAACATGTCTTATTTGCAATTTTTATGTTAGTAAGTGGTTTGAAAGTTCTAATTAATTTTGGTGTAATTTCTCTAATATACGGCAAAAAAATATAGTAATAGGGAATTTCAGCATGTTCTGAAATAATGTCAAAATTTGGAGAGTTGTTATAAAATATATTTTCTATCAACTTGTTTGGATATCCATTATCTAAAAATAATTGAAGGATTTTAAAGTTTTTTTCATGAAATACAGAATCTGAAATATTAGTTATTCTATTTTTCATTTGCTTGAGAAAATTAATTTTCATAGAAAGTTCATGAATCTCCCAGAACTCATTGGTTTCCTATACCAACCAATTGATAAAGTGTTATTAGAATGTCTTATTAATCTAGTATCTAAAAAAGGTATACTTTGTAATTCGTCTTCCTTCTCTATTGTAAACTGAATGTGTTGATCATAGCTGTTAAATATGGAAAGAGCTTCATCTGCTTTATTTTCTGGTAAAGCAAGAATAATTTCGTCAACATACTTGTTTATGAAGATTAAATTGAAAGGTAATATTTGTATCACCGAGTCTAACAAATTATCCATAACGTAACATGCTATAATTGGCGAGATTGTTGCTCCCATTGGAGTACCAAAAGTATGTTTATATATTTAAATATCAAAAGTGAAATAGGTATTTTCAAAAAGCAATGTTATGATATCTTGGAAATATTTCTTTTGTATTTGGCATTGTTGACTAATTTTTTTCCACATCTCTCAAGAGCAAAATATCATCAATAAAAAGAGTGATCATAAAAATTTAAGTGATATTTATTACTACCTTTTGTCTATTGATAAGAAACATGAAAGTCATAAAATTTCAAATTCGTCTATTTCAAACATTTGAGGTTAAAATAACATCAGGCAATTAAAATAAAAAAAAATAAAATTAACCTAACCAATCTCGAAATTTTTAGATATAGATTAGTTATAATTTTATACTTATTCTATAAAAAACAAATGGATAGTTATCAAGCATACGATTTTTTTGACATCACTTAGACATTTATTTTTTTTTTAAATTCAAATCAAAATTATTGTTAGATGTATTTACCATTTAAAACACTTATTGTAATACAATCTCGAATGCTATCCTTGAAAATAGAAATAAAGATATTCCGAAAGCTTGGGAAATAGTGTAAAGAGTACTCTTTTTACAATTTTGCCGCTTCCCCAATATTCCTGTCCTTGTACATTATTATTCGGCAAATATCTACTATAACTGTATATAATATATATAATTTACTAGTTACTCAAGTTATTTCATCCTTAAGCGGAAACCACGAACCTAATATAATTGAGCTATCATCATTTAAAATAATAACCAAAGAACGAGTTACAAGGTACTCTGCCAGATAAAATTGGAATTGTAGGATTATATTACGAAAACAATACATCTGCAAGAGCCATAGCTAGACAGTTTAATGCTGCTCATCCCGGAAGATCTGTGGCACATAAGTACGTAATTTAATTAATGCTAACATTTTTTGAAACATGATCAGTTGCCAATAAAAAACACCAACCACAACAAGTGGTTGATAACGATGCTATGGAAGTTGCCGTTTTAGGACAACTTACCTTAGAAGAACAACAGTCAATATCACAACAAAATTCTAGTGCAGTGGGTAATTCTAGCAGCAGTGTTTTCAGAATTATACATAAACACAAATTCCATCCTTACAAAATTAAATTAGTCCAAGAGCTACATGAAGACGATTTCTACAGTTTTGTGAACTAATGAGTGAATGATTGCACGACACTTCATAGTCACACACCATAAAGATTAAACGTCTGGTGTGGCATTCACCATTTAAAACATTTTATTGAGGAAAATTTAAATGGTGAGTCTTATCTACAATTAATCAGAGAAGTCATTGATCCCGAAATAACAGGAATACAAGAAAATGATGATACCAGGTCAGAAGCTTTGGTTTCAACTAAATGGGGCACCTCCACATTACGCTCTCAATGTAGGATAGATAAGATAGATGGATAGATAGACGAGGCCCCATGTTGGAATAGCCCTCTAGGTCACCCGATCTAACCCACATAAACCATGTTTTTGGGGATATCTGAAACCCAAAATTTATGCCACTCAGCCAGCATATATAGATGATTTACGTCAGCGAATTATTCAATAATGTCGACAAATAACCCCGGAAATGTTACATAATGTTCGAAACTCATATTGTTTGGTCTTATAGGTTTCCTTATTAGGTAATATTTTACTTCAAAATAAATTTGAAATTCCAGAAGTCCATTATGTCGTGGAAGTGATCAGATCGATCGCAATTATCTCGGGAATTCAAAGTCTATTGTTTCGAGAATACAACTTCGAAACTTCCACTGAAAAAGAAAATTTTTAAAGTTAAATCAGCGATTTTGAATAAAGTAGAACCTAAGTCGCCCCAATCGGGAACTTAATATCAAGTGCTTTTTAACCAGTTTGAGGAATACATAGAGAGCAGCGCAACGCGAACTACTTTTTCCAATATATCTTTATTTTAAGACTGTTTTAAAGTGAACGGTGCAATCGGGCATTAATATTAAGTTCCCAATTGGGGCCACTTTGAATTTTACGCAGTTTATGGCTGATTCAACCTGAAAATCTTCATGAATGGCATTTTCAAAGTTGATTTTGATATTCTTGGAATAATAAACAAATATGTTTTACAATCGATCTGATCATTTCCACGACTCAACGGAATTTATATTTCGATTTAAAGTAAAATTTTAGCTAATAAGGAAACCTACAAGACCAAATGGATGGTTTGTTCCCGTGGATTACCAAGGTAGGTAAAGTATATGACTTAAGTTATACATGCTATTAAGCCTATCCTCTATTCTACTGAAAAAGTTAGAAAGGTTACTGGACATGTACATAAGAGACGAAGTTTGAGCATTCGTCAATATTCCTAACAACCAGGCAAATCTATGGATCTAGCTCTGGATGATCCCAACAGGTTTGAAATGAATAGACGGAGGACATCCCCAACAATATGCCGCTGAATAAAAGCAACTCTAAGGAATAGTCTCCACTCTGGGGCAAGTCACCACCAAGGCAAGGACGGGAGGAGGATGTCCAGAATGCTATCACCACTACTATGGGCATCCTTAGTAAACGATTTCCTCACGGAACTGTCCACAAAAGACTTTTAACTGTCTTGGATACGCAGAAGATATCGCTTTTGTAGTCAGAAACAAATTTGCAGAGGTGATATCGGAAAGAATGCAAACAACCTTAAATATAGTTGATAATCGTTGCTTGAAAAAGAAACTGACAGTCAATGCTCAGAAAACAAAAATTAACACTTTCACGAAAAAGATAGCACTACAAAGCCTGAAGCCAATAGTGCTAGAAGGAGAGGTGATTCCATTTGACAAAGAAACAAAGTACCCAGGTGGGGTACATTTTAATCAAGTGCTTTTATGGAACACTCACCTTCAGAATACAACACAAAAAGCTACCATTGCCGTCGGCAGATGCAGAAAAGTGTGAGGAAATAACCAAAAATTACCCAATGACTATACACAAGAGTTGCTATACCAATGATAGCCTATGGATCGGTAGTGTGGTGGAGAAAGACACTGCAAGTGCTGCGGGGATAATGAGTAGTACCCATACAGGCTGAGGAAACCTGGTATACGGCCGTCTCCAAGACAGATTAGATGAACAAAGCCGCTTCTGGCATAGCCAAAGGGACATCATTGACAGCTGACATTTGACATCTGTCACTTTTGCATATGTCTGTCACTTTTGACAGATGTCACTTGTGCATCTGTGACTTTTGGCATATGTCACTTTTGACATCTATCACTTTTGACTTCTGTCTGTCACTAGTCATCTGTCACTTTTGACATCTGTCACTTGGGAACATTTGTCGATTGGCGGAATGCGTTGCACAACATGCTGTGACATGCCGTTTTGACCTCAATGGTAGCGAATGGCCCATCCGCCACCGTTCTTTTGAGACGCCCTGCACTATGTTCGTACAATTTTTCCGCAAATTGTCGATTGGTGGAATGCGTTGCACAACATGCTGCGAGATAACACATGCCGTTTTGACCTCAATGCTAGCGAATGGCCCATTCGTCGCCGTTTTTGAGGGGGAAGTATTCCATTAAATTATCTTGAGTGATTATACAGTACGCTCTGGTATTGGGAGGGAATCCAGTATCGGCTTCGATATCCAATCTCACATCGACAGTAAACCAGTTTATGGTTTCCTCTTGCTTGGAACAATCAATAACAAACAAAATACAAGTTTTAAATGCAAAATAGTCCAAAAGACATCTCTCCAGAGTGGAATTTGTATAGCTAGTTTGAAAATCGCTATAGTTATAGTGAGCTCTAGTAAAGTGACCACCACCAAAGTCCAACTACATACGTTCGTTAGGGTAGTATTCACCATTCAATGATACTCAAATGCTAGCCGTATACAGGTGATCAAACAGAGTCGGATCTGCTCCAACAACGTCACGTTTAGCAGTTTGGAAACATACGATAATGAAACGAGGTCTTTCGATTGCGGTGCTAGTTTTAACTGCCTAAATTTGTACTTACAATTCCAGGATCACGTACCGTTTGAACTTCCCTAGCACTCTCACTGTAAGTGCATAAATCGAAAAGAAAGGCACCAAAGTTTCCTTTGATAGCCAACATTGAAGCGTTCATAGCAAAGAAAGAGTCAACTTGGTTAATGCTAAATTCCACGACATCGTTACAATTGAATGACTTGATGAACGTCGTATAAGATGTATACTCAGCCTTGCGAATAGACTCATCGAACGTTGGAGAGCGATACAGATCAAACATTGGAGAATTATGTGCTTCCTCAGCTTTTCGCTTTTTGTACATGATGGTCGCCGACATAACGATATCCAAGTGAACAAAGAAATAATATATTTGCTGCAGTTAGATGTGGACGCATAGACGTTTGCGACAACACTGAAGATTTGGGAGCACCTATATCTCTTCTTATAACTAATCCCATCTACTCCTTGCTCTCAACTGCAACACTAGAGTGCTATTTTCACCTCCAAAGTTTACGGGATGACCGTCTTGATCTAAAGCCAACACTGTGATGTTGGTTATTTCTCGCTGTGGTATAACTGGTAAATATAGTAAATTTGAAGGAGGTTCGTCGATAGCGTATCCAGGATCGACATTTATATCAAACTCGTAGATCGTGTGTGCAGGTCTGTCTCCGTCAAAGGCCGACGTAATGTTGGCATCAAAGTGTATAGTCGATACTTTTATGATATTGACAGGCAAATCTGAAGAATGCGTTTGACCAGGATTGAGAATTTTTTCTGAGAATCCCAATATACGTCCAATATTATTCGGTTCTTTAAACGTCAATTTATATTATTGGCTAAAGATTTCTCATTGCGTATTGTTGTTGCGTTTCAAAGTGAAATATACTTCTGGGCTAGGTACATTTTCAAGCCTCATCTTCATTCGTATATCTATATCTGTAGGAAAGTCGACAACGTGCAATTTGCCATTTTTATCAATATAATAAAATTTATCGCCCTGTTCAATGTTCGGCATGGAATTGTATGGATGGAAAGATCTAAGTGCCAATTCGTAATCTTTCCTCGGATCAAACACTATTGGCGTAGACGGTCGAAAAGAAAAAAACGTGAGTATTACTGTTTACTCTCAACAACTGTGACATGGCGACTGATAACATTTTCATTAGGGTAAGTACTTAAATAACACACACACACACACATAAAAATTGTTTATTCTTTTTTATTACAAAATAAAAAACCATATGCACTCCACAATTGTCTGACCATTTGCATCAATTTACATAGATATTCTTTCGGAAGTGTATACCACAGATGTTGTGAATCCTCAGAATTCCACATAAAATATTTAATCACAATTTCTGGTTCTTTGAAAACTTTAAACACAATTGTCCACAATTAACCTGATTGTACAGGGTTTTTCATTATATATGGACCCTTCCATATCTCCTTTATTATTTGTTACAAATAAAAATGTCTTAGATAAGAGTAGAATGGTTATTAAATTAGTTTTTAAAACCCAACAAAAATATTATACAGGATGTCCCAAAAAAGAGGGTTAGAGCCAAAGTGTTCTTTCTTAAAGGGGACACCCTATATATTTTTATATTTTAAAACTGTTCACTTCAATCCGAATTCAACAATATACAATTGATATAGTCTAACCTTAACAGTTCAGAAAATGTATACGACACAGTAAGATGTAGTAATCTATCGATTGGAATTCAGTACATTTATTTACAAAATAAAGTAATTTCAAACTAAGTAAGCACAAATGAAACTATAAATAGTGTTCAAAATGACCCCCATATTGTCAATGCATAGTTGGTATCTTCGGCGTAAAGTCTCTAAACATTTAAAAATATTATCATCATGATTATTTAAGTTATTAATTTCGCCTTGAATCTTTTCCTGAATTGTCTCAAGATTGTTATTTTCGCCAAAGTTAACTATATCTTCAGCATCCCCCACAAAAAAGAATCTAAGGGAGTTAGGTCGGGGCTATTAGGAGGCCATAGAATTGTCCCATTATTTCCAATCCACTCTGGAAACTGATTGTTGAGATGTTCTCTCACCTCTAATACATTATGGGGTGATGCCCCATCTTGGTGCCAGATCATAGTATTTAATTGGTCAGCTGTAAATTCATCTTCTAGTATTTCACTTATTTTGGGTATTATGCAGTTTAGGTAAGTTCTTCCTGTTAACTTATAATAGAAACATATTGGCCCAACCACTGGAATATTCCACACCAAACTTTAATTGATTTCCGTCCAGATTTCTTTATTTGTTGCACTTTCAGCTGTCTTTTATTTTCCCATGAACGTCTATTTTTTCTATTAAACACGCCAGCTGTAGAAAAACTGGATTCATTTGTCCAACAGATTTTCTTGAGGATATCTGGAGTTTCATTCAAGCGACGAAGCATTTCCTGACAAAATATTAACCGTTTCCGTTTGTGCAATTCAGTAAGAGCCTGCACGGGAAGTTTCTTATATGGTTTATAATTGTGTCTTTTCAGTGTCCTAAAAATGTTCATAGGATGTTTTTGTAATATATTGGAGCTGGTTACTAACGAGTCTTCAGAGTTTTCTGCAAAAAAGTAGTAGCGCAAAAATTATTCCTTCTTATTCAACTACCATAAAATCCAAAGAAATATATATTTTTCTACCTTCAAAATGCAGAAGTGTATCTAAATCATCCTCCTCATTAATTACACACGTTCGTTTTTTCCTAGAAAAGTTCTCAGTTGTCATTACATGCTGGTATATTCTGTTGAACTTATTTTTGCTAGGCGCATGCCGATTTGGATATAATTCCATAAATTCTCTCCTTGCATCTAATTTGTTATTATTTTTTACAATTAGAGAAAATATTTCTATCTTTTCATCATCTGTATACCACATTTTCGAAATTATCAAATACAATGTTTTATAATGGTGTTAATAACTACTTGTCAAATATGACTTGAATATGACAATGCTTTCATGGCCTACCGCTGTTTATAGTTGGTTTTCATCCCACAGAAAACGATTTTTAAATGAATATATTTTCTGAACTGTTAAGGTTGGACTATAACAGTTATATATTGCTGAATTCGGATTGAAGTAAACAGTTTAAAAATATGAAAATATATAGGGTGCCCCATTTAAGAAAAAACTCTTTGGCTCTGACCCTCTTTTCGGGGACATCATGTATAATATTTTTGTTGAATTTTAAAAACTACATTAATAAACCTTTAACTCTTATTTGAAATATTGTTATATGCATCAAATAATAAGTGAGATATAAAAGGGTCCATATATAATGAAAAACCCGGTACGTTTGATATGGATCGTTGTTGTATGATATTTTAACGTTTTCTCCAAACTATTGCACAAGTTCTTTCGGAGGCTTCAAATTACCAAATGAATCAAAGTAGTCTACGTCATCGTTTATCTTCTTATTTGCTACCCAATGAGTACCAGCATTTCTCGATGTATCTAAATTTGCAATACCACATTCACGTTTACGAGGAGGAACGGTCGGTAGTGTATCTCTCATAAAAACTCCTCGAAAATGCGGTATTCTAAGTTGTTTAGCGTAATGTGTTAGTTCGAAATCGTATAATGTTCTATCGGGTAGCTTTATAAGTTTTTTTGTTTTTCCAGGAATAGACCGAAGCCACCTTTAGCGTTTTATCTCAAGTATAGTCCTTTACCGACAGCGTCCATTGTATGGTTGTGACGTTGATCTTCATCGAGCTTCTTTTGAGCGTTCTTAGTATCAATAACTGTTTTTGCAATGGCGCTGGCCCCACCTGCTGGACTACCGAGTACTCCAAGCGCAGCAAAAATCCGTATGAGAGGTAGAATTCCACCAGATTTCCCATTCGAAATTATTAGTGGTACTTTAACACGACGACGACCACCGCATTTTTTCACAGCAAGTCTTGCTGCTTTCAATGCATTAGAAGCAGACTTTGTTATACTTGCTGCCGGTGTAAAAGACTTTGCAATTTTCTGAAGGATGCCTCGTCGAAAAGAAACGGGAGGCTTTTTCACACCCATTCCTAGTTTTCGATTACCCTTCATGCAAATCAAGCGGCAGCTTTTTCACCAACAGTAGCGTCTTTCTTTCCAGTAGGAATTTTGTAACCATTGCTGATTTCTAAAGTTTGTTGTTTTCCGTTAACATTTTACGATGGCGAGAGCTAACTGTCACTTGACACAAAGTTAAATGTGAAAAGTCACTAATAGGTTACTACATTTTCTGTGTTACCATGTACTCAATGCGTTAAGCGATTTCTTACTAAGTAATGCTCAATCTGCAGCAGTGCAACAAGCGAGACAACCTTTGAAGAATTTAGAACAATATAAGAGGATGTATACATGCCAGAAAATCAAGCACAAACATATTGCAGCAATGGACCCGAGTATAGAAATAAAATTTGATCGGTGAATACTAACGGACAAAGAGTAAACACATGCACGAGCTTTTGAAAACTGTATTTGTGTTCATGTCATGAGAATTATAGTATCTTTATGGGTACAGTCTGTGACGAAAATCATGGCGCATTATGCTACTGGATATGAACCAAAACTTTTGGGTGTTATTGAACCACGACAACTATCTACCTTAAAGAAACTGGATGTATTTTCAATCGCTTTTGAAGTATAGCGTGCATCAAAGCATCGCTAGAATTAATAGAGACGTTCAAAGAGGAAAATCTTAATTTTGACAACATTCGTGAATCAACTCAACAAAATCCACTTACCTACAAACCATGGATTTCGGGTGTTGGTTTCAACGTTTAAATTTAAAAAATAATCTTTAAATCCGTGAACTTCTCTTGCTTGCGGTTGTACAGACAGAGTACCTTCTACTTCTGCTTCGTTTCCTTCTGATACCAAAGACCTCGCGCTCCATCCGTCGCTGCCAATCCAAGAAAAGTACCCAGTAGCATTACATCGACGTACTGCTTTCATTAATTCTGCAACTTCTTGATCTGAACCGAATACTATACAGCCTGGAACGAAATGAAATTAGTTGAAATTGGGTGGTTAAATTTAAGCTATAGAAATATTAATTTCTTTTAAACACGAATTGGTATTTCTTTTATTTATTGATAAATATACAGAGCGGTGCTTCTTCCGCTGAAAGCTAGGGAAGGTCTGTGTACCCCTCGAAAAACACTGAGAACATTTGAGAAAATCTCCTTTCTCATTCTTTAAATTTTTGTGCCTTGGATGGTCATAGGCACGAAACAATAGTATATTATTCAACGAGCGTGTAATGAGAATGAAGTCGTAGTCATTCAAATGAGTAATAGCCACTACATGAACGTAGAATACTATACTTTTTCTATGACTGAGTGTTCACCATTCAATTCAAACGATCGAGATATTTAGAGAATAATTTATTGAAGAAACAAATTTTAATGGTTTTTGTCAAACAATTTAATTTTGAAAGCTAATGAAAACTCATTTATTGGTTACAAGATTTATGATGAAATTTGTGCAGCTGGAAATATTTATAGAGGCAGTAGAGGAAAAGGAATCAATTACCAGGTTCAAGTTATTATTTTTTGAAGTAGTGGAGGTATAATTTACGATGTTTTCACACCCAGTATTTGAAGATAAAGGTCCAATTGAGTTCACAATTGGGCGTCGGCCCAGCACTGTAGTGGAACGCCTCTGATGCGATAATTACAGTGAAGCAGTGTCGAGCGCGGTTAGTACTTGGATGGGTGACCATACTAGGGAAGACCGTCGTGTAAATAGCCCATACAGCCTGCAGCGGAGTAGCATATCACAGCTCGCAGGCATTACACCAATGAGCACGAGGTATAATGTAGGTTTGCGTCTTTCGGAGGAGACGTAAACCCTACCACTGGTTGGAACACCAGTGGGTTCGGCAAAATTTCCGGTTAGGGGTAAAGTGCTCCCGGCGTCGGTGATTAACCTCAGTTGCAGAAATAGACCGATGTTAAATAACCAATTTAAAAAAAAGAGTTCACAATTTTTTGTGCCGTATCCATCTTGTTTATCAAGGAATCGTCAATGTATCCTTCTGCAACCGATGATGATTTCCATCCTCCGTACCGTTTTAATGATGTTAATCACATTATGCGTCAACCAAACTGGGGGCAGATCATCTTCAAAATGTATTCTTGAGAGTTTTAGCGATTAATGAAAATCAATATGGATTTATTTCTTACCACTGTCAAATACCCTATTACCATTTTGGAGGTTGAGGAATAATTGATTGGTTGAAACATTATTTGGCCGGAGCTCTATATACTTTTAACAAAGCAAATAGAAACAATCTCCGAAAACGAATTTACATGTTTTGCTTTTCGCCAATCCATGAATATCTGGTAAACCTTTTTTTAGATTATTCAAGCAAAAGGCTGATTGGCAACTTGTAGAACTTCTGGTGGAGTGCAGTTGAATTCGTTTTCGCTTTTTAAATCCATTTTAACAAAAAGTCACCTCAAATTATGACATTTCATGGCGAGTTTGATTCAAACATTGCACTGCACGTCCCATATTCAATTTCAATTTTGTACAACTGGTGTTAATTGTTTTGTAGGTAATGAATCTACTTTGACGCTGATTGGCCAATAGCCGTTGTGTAATGGCTATTTGCACAACGGGTAGTGGCTTGTTTTGTGTAATGCATCCAGCTACTCAACAAAAATGTTTTATGTTACATAAAAATGGTCAATTTTTGAACAGTTATAGAAAAGCAGATTTCCAATAGTATATTACATAACCAGAGCTTATTACACACGAGTAAAAAAGCTGCGAGTGAGCCACGTAGCGGCGAGAGTAGTAGTTTTACAAGGATGCAGTGGCCTTACAACTCAAATTATGTACAATACTTTTTTTAAGATTATTTTCATTTATAAAAATAAAAAGTCTAACAAGTATCTCTTATTTATCTGACAAAATTCAGGAATAATTTAGATTGAACATTTTTTTATAATTAATTGTAAAATTTTCACTATTATTTATAACTATACCCCTATCTCTGTTTGGCGGTAAATGGTGGGATGACGTAAACTGTAGGTACGGTGTGCTTCCATTGGACATTGGTATTTTCAGTGTATGTAAAGGTCTCTGAATTACTTCCAATTAAATTGTGGCTGCGCGTCTTCGTGCGTAAACTTTTTCACTTCGTGCGTAATGGGTTACTTACAACTCTTGTTACGTAATATACTATTATTACGTGCTAGTCATTACTTGTGTGAGATAATTGTAATAGTGTAAAAAAAGTTGAGGAACTACCTTACAATAAGTACCAAAAATTATTCGGAAATAAGTATTAAGCCTCTTGAAATGGAAAAAAACTCGGGTGCGGTATTTTTTTTTCAATTGTGATTAAATTGATATTTACAAATCCAAAAAAAAGTCATGGAATGTTTGCTACCCTCTTCAAAAGTAGGGGAGAGCGAGGCTGGAAGTTACAATTTACAAATAATTTATTTTATTTCGAAAATGTAGGGCTTAATTTTCAGCATCCGCAGGCATAGGAAGGATTACTCTCGTTTTTTTTTAATATTAAAGTTAAATATTGGACCGCAATATTCAGCCCCACTTTGTCTCACTTAGATTTTGACTATGTACTATCAGAATAACTCTGGTTTACTCAATTAAAATAGCCATTTTTATAATTTTATAGATTATATGTATGTATTGCACTGAATTTAGAATACGTATGGACTGAAGAGAATAAAAAGTAGTTAATCCTAGATCAAGGACACTTAGCCACGCGACGTTCGGTGTAATTTTAAGAGAAACAAAAAACTATTCTGTTATTGAGAGAGTGAGGCTCCGTCTACGACACACCCGTTTGTCCCACCCGACCAGTGCATGATTTATGTGTCGTGCGCCTCACAACGCAGTAGCGTTCCCATCATACTATTTCCCCTCCCCCCTCATACACCTTACCACACACTATTTATTAATTTTCATACCCCCTAACTGGTGAAATAGAATCCCCTTTGATCATCTACTATAGCCTGTACAAATGGGTTCACAATTGCAAGCATACCCAACGATTCTTGCACCCTGAAATTACCCTAATCAGTTTGTTATTTGTATTAATAAACGATAAATCAGAGGACATGTTTTTATTATTATGTACCTATCATTGAAATTTTAACAATGGCCTACACCTTTTAAAATATTATTCAACTTAATTTGTTTGTGTGATTATGTTGGCGACTACTTTTCTTAAATTTTTTATGAGAAGTTTCTTTTTTTATAGTTGAATTTTTTAAAGTTGCTTTTGCTGCAGCAATACCAGCCATTGGGAAGTCGATAGCTGTGTGGTCTTATCATCTTTGTAGGATTTTATGGTTTGTATTTCAGACCATAGATAGGCGCTTAGGGATTTAGATATGTCGCATAGGACCAGCTCGTGACTCAACAACAAACGAAACAAGAATAATGTTTCGCACAAATTACGAATCTCTAGATATCTCACGCAAGTTACCGAAGGTCAAACCAAATACGTAGTTCAGGGACAAATTAGTAGGTGTCTCTAGCTATGCTCTTCTTTTTTTACTATTCTCAGTTGTCACTTCTATCTAATCTCTTAGGAAAATGATTGTGTTATTCACGTGTTGCTTCAATAATTATAAACATTTACAATGTATGTTTGACTCATCTTTATTTAAAATAATAATTACATAGTGGTGTGTGTGATGCGTGTGTATTATTATTGTTGTCGTTATAAAAGCGCTATACTCTTGGGACTAAATTTACATAAAACTGAGGATTATTATTGTTGTTCTGTTCAAAGTGCATTATTATAGTACGAAGAGTTTTGTTTGTGTGTACTACTTCTCTACTACTACAACATATTGTACAAAGTTTATTTTTATTATTTCATCATAATAATTGCTCATATATTATGTTACCTTGTATGTTAACGTTGGAAAATTCGTATTTAAATTAAATAATTAATGAGAACCTAAGTTAACCAGGAACTATTTTTACTTTTTACCATATTTTGAACAAGATAAAGGCTATGATCCGAACTAGGGTCATCCTTCACCGACGTGTTAACGAGATGAGACTAGTTTTAAAATAAGGATAATTTAATAACAAATAACGTAGTATAAGGTTCTTGAGAAAATTTGGTGATAGATAGTAGTTGTAACCTTTGAAATTGAAAAATCGGAGGTATAGAAAAGGACACAGCACTACAGCTATGCAGACACGCGTCGTAAAATGTAAGAGAGTGCGCAGGTTTTATACTTAGAAAAGACAAGAATGAATGATTTTGCTATAGATCAGTATTTTGGAGTGAATGAGATGATTATTTTATTAATTTTAATGGAAAAGCTTCAGAAAAAAACAGTATACATTACAATATAACGAGAAATTTTATTAAAACAACAAAATATTGCTCACTTATAATAAAATAAGAGGTTTGTATTTTAACCAGTGAAAGAAAACTGTCAACTTTTTGGGGTGACAGTTTTTCTTGTCAAATTGCTCAAAGAAATTATAAACTTAATTAATAATAATCAAGACCATTTTTGAAAGGATTGCCTAATCAAATTATGTTAAAAAACTTATTCCTTTCAATAAAATATTATTTTCATCTGGTTGATACGTCGGATCAGCAGAGGGAGCAAAATCGGTCCAATTATACACTGTGTCCGTAAATATGGAACAAATTCATTTCTTGCTATACAGGCTTAAGAAATAATCCTAAAACACGTCGATTTTTGATTTTAATTAACCTTATTTTAAAATAACATTCTAATATACAGGGTGAATTACTTTCGAGTAATGACGTCACTGTAATTTTTTTCAAATGGAACACCCCCATTTTGTCTCAATTTTCGGATTACTCTAGCTAAGCTGATTCCAAAAATGTATCACATGTTGATTCCAATTGGTACAGGGTGGACAAAAATACAATAGATTTGTGTGTGCTCATAAAGTAACGCGTAACATTCTTTATTAGTTGAATAAACAATATTATCAAAAATACCTATTGTCTAGCGCACAGAATATGATGAAATACATGACTTTATAAATGTTCGAAATGCAGCCCTTGCTGTATTTGACAGTAATCCAAACGGTGTACAAATTCTTCCGATGGTCCGATGATTCGATTTCTTACAATTCCAGCCCATACATTTACCTTTTGCGGGTATTGTGTATGATGCTCACGAATCCAGTGGGGGTTTTCTTTTGCACAGTATCTACATCTGACGGTTAACCTCACCATTTAACGTGAAAGTGGCCCCATCAGAAAAAATAATGTTTTGTATCAAGAGAGGGTCTCGGTGACATTTATCCATAATTTTTCGCAAAATTGGATACTTCTATCAGGATCATCTTCGTTTAATTCCTGCACAAGTTTGATTTTATAAGGATGCCATTTTTCAAGCTTCAATAGTTTTTGTACCGTTGTTTTGCTAACACCGATATCGCGACTAATTTTACGCACAGAAGTGTCTGCATCTTCTTCAAAACTAAGTAAAACATCTACTGCTGTATCAGCATTTGCAGAGGGACGACCTGTTTTGCGTGTTTTTTCAACCGTACCAGTTTCTCGAAATTTCTTTTCAATCTTACTGACTATTGAACGCGTTATAGGTCTTTCTGGATATTTATCATTAAAGAAATTGCACACTTCCATCTGAGTTCGCGATCTGCCTCCATACCCAATCATCATAAGTATTTCAATTTTTTGTTTTACACTTACCTCCATTTCTATTTCAAATTAAATATAAGCAACAATTAAAACATTCACGAATACCAAAAATATTGTAGTACTAAACTGTCACTGAACATCAATAAATTACTAAACAAATAATGACATTTCACAAAAAACTAGACGACTATTGATAATTGATAAGAAATAATTTCTTCCATATTCTGTCTGCTAGACCACAAGTACCAAACACTTTTGGAAACAGCTCATTTTTATTAATCTAAAAATGTAACAAACTACAGGGTGTTACATTTAAACCAATTGCTGCTAGACAATAAGTATTTTTGATAATATTGTTAATCTAACTAATAAAGAATGTTACGCGTTACTTTATGAGCACACACAAAACTATTGTATTTTTGTCCACCCTGTACTAATTGGAATCAACATGTGATACATTTTTGGAATCAGCTCAGCTAGAGTAATCCGAAAATTGAGACAAAATGGGGAGTTCCATTTAAAAAAAATGACGGTGACGTCATTACTCGAAAGTAATTCACCCTCTATATTAGATTATTATTTCAAAATACGGTTAAATTAAAATCAAAAATCGACGTGTTTCAGGATTATTTCTTAAAATGGTCTGTTTAGCTAAAAATCAATTTGTTCCATACTTTACGGACACGGTGTATAGTATTGCCGTGGGGCGGTAGAAGTCGTAGTTTCGAACGTGGTAGACGAAGTCAAAACGAAAGCCCGGAATTTTATCTCGCGTTGGTATTCGCTTTAAATTTTGTGAGGTTATATTGGTTTATTTTGTTTTCTTCTTGTTTTTCGTGTCACTTCGAAGTTTAAAAAAAATGATTTGAGAATATATATTTGAATATGGACAGGAGACAAAAAACGATTCCATTACAGTGGTCAGTATTTCTGGATTTTGCTGAACAGCATCCAGAAATTTAAACAAAAAAGTTCGATGGTCTAGACGGGAAAAACAAATAAATTGAGCTATGAAAAGAGATAAATACCTACTACATTAAATAACATGGGGTTTTTGCTGGCAACATTATTTTTCTTTGAATAAAAATAGGGTATTTTAAAAACAAACTACAATTTTTGGTTAGGTTTTAGGTTAACAATGTGTCGTAGATAACTAACTAAAATGACAATTTACTCTCTTTTTTAAAAGCGCGAGGATGGCCCTGTATAGTATTGCGAGGTTGCCGTACTCAACATATTTCGGGTGCAATCGTGTATGTATTCGCAAGCATAACGATATCGAAGCATGGATAAATAAACCGCTTATAGAATAGTTTCTACAATCGCTTTCGTTTCGTAAAGCTTCGCTACCGCTTGATATCGTAATTTCAGCGAAAATTACAGAATTTTCCTACTGGTCGCTGCAAAAACTTAACCACGTATATACATAGACAAAAATAGTAGGTTCACTCTAAGCTCCTTCCAGCGCAATGTCTATCTCACTTGGTCTCCAATGCTACTTTTTTCACGAGCGGAGTTAGTAATGATATTAGTAATGTTAGAGTGCTGTAGACATAGGTATTCTCGTCCGCCATTTTGGTGCCTTGTTGTACCTTGATGTTGTTGTTGTGTTGGTCAAGTATTTGGCATGAGATTCGGTATTTCTACTTAGAGACGTGGCCAGCATGCATTCGTTGCACTTTCTCAATTTTATGGTGTTAATAGTCTGAAGGAAAGTTGGTAAAATAAAAGGTTCTGTTCAATATCAAAAATTTTTCAACACAATACGTCAACTCGACACATCACAAAACAATAAAATTCAGGCACCAAAATGGCAGATGAGAATACTCGTCTCTTTAGTGCCTTACAATCATTAGAGCGCTGTAGAAATAGGTATTCTCGTACGCTATTTTGGTGCCTTGTTGTACGTTGACGATTTCAACTCATTGCTGCCCAATTAATAGAAGTTTGTGATTATACTTAACGATGGTGAGTTTTGAATCAAATAGATATAGGGTCACTTCGCTAGTAGTCGGCCACTTTTAATAACATTCAAATTGAATAATAAATTGCTCAGGTGTTTTCCAACTTAGGATGCTAGTTCTTAGATAGCGAGAGAGCACAACTATTAGACTATTAATGTGTCTACAGGAAAAATACTGTAATAAAGTCAATAATTTTTTGTTGATATTTATATAAAAAATGTGCTTTTTTCTAGTAGTCGGCCACCCATATTCTAGTTGCCGGACAGGTATATCATAGTAGTCGGCCACCCGTAAATTGAAGCAATTTACTTTAGATACGGACTTTCAAAATGTTGCATTAATTCGAAACCAACTTAATAGTACGCACGTCGTAAAAATAGGACAATTCGGTAAAAAAGCTAAGATTGTTATTTTTAAAATAATTTATTTATAAATAAAAGTTCACAGAAAGAAACATGTTATTTTTAAAAAACGAACAAAGCACATAAAATTCTGGTATAAAAATAAAAATTTGGGGGTGTCTTCGAAGAAACGATGAATACTATCTTTGTCCAGGTTTTATATCCTTAAATGGGTTCGTTATGTTTTCTCCAAGAACACTATTTTGGACAGTATTAAGAAGTTCCTGCTTTTTTATTGGAAATCCACATTAAGCCAGCTGAATCAACCAGTCGACTATCCTTTTCTCACTTTCTAGGGTTAAAAACGCATCAGGTCCCATTTTTCTTGGTTTATCAGAAATACGGCCTTTAATCCGGTCCTGTAGCGTTGACCGTGGAACCCCATATAGTCTGCATGTATGCCTTATTTTGGCGCCAGTTCTTACTACATCTAGTGCTTTTTTAAGCTTTCCTCCGAATAAGTGAGTTTTCTTTTTGGTTGTTTAGGCATGGGCTGGAATAGTAAAAGGCAAATTTTAGTCGATTATTTCCTTCCTATTAATTTTGACCAATGGCATCAAGAATAGGTATGTCAAATATAAATTTTAAGTGGAAAAATTACTTAACAACTGTCAACTTAGCTGTCAGCAATTTTTCCGAAAAAAAAATCGAAAAAATTTGTTTGACTTGTTGCATTTCCTAGCTTGAAAGTTATATTGTTCTTATTAATTATTGTTCTTATTATTTTAATTAAAAAAAAATGTTGTATTAAAATAAAATGTTTATTTAACTCAGGAAATAATCTTACCAAATATCCCTCGTGCATCTAATTTTTCCTGTGGAAAAATTGGAACACTCGTTTCTAAGTAATCTGTTTTAACAAATAGCATTCGCAAAAGTGGAAAAAACCTCGTCTTCGACTCGGATTTTTAAAACCACTCTCGCTCATGCTATTTGTTAAAACAAATTAGGTACTAAGAAACTCGTTTTTACCGAATTTTTCCGGAAAAATTAAATGCAATAGGGATATTACACCCGAAAATATGCGAAAAAGAGTGGAAAAGTTTTGTGCCGACTACTAGCCAAATGCTTATTTGGATACTGTTTTAGTAGTCGGCCACTAAATTAAAACGCTTGTAACTTATTTTTTGTTTACTTTCACCCCGGCCGACTACTAGTACAATATATCATTTGGTATTAATCTAAATGTAGTCATGCAAGAAAAGTTTATACAGACTTTAATGAAAGCAAAAAAGATAAAATGATAAAAAGGTCCATGCGCTAGTAGTCCGCCAGCATGGCCGACTACTAGCACTATAGGTTAGAGTTTATTCCAGTAATCGGCCACCTAATTTTAAGCTCAAAAAATTCTAATATCTGTTTTTTACATCAAAAATAAGTTATTTTATAGTCTACACTTACCTTTATAATCATAAAACAGCTTCTAGACACTTCTAATTTGGTAATATACACTTCTCTCACTTATGCACTTGCATCTTTCACTACTTTCAATAACTGCTACATGAGATCAACTGGTAAACAGGTAGTTTTTAGACGGGAATTGTAGTACTAAAACTTGACGTAAGAAAAGGAGGGCTTTGATTTTTAGGTTAAAGAAACATGAAAGTTCACTATAGTAAAGAAGAAACCGGCTTCAAATTGACGGTAAACTCAAATTATTATTAAAAAGAGACTCAAGTGGCCGAATACTATTGGGGGCCGGCTTACTAGATAGATAGATAATTTATTTTCTTTTAAAAGCTCTACAATTTTATGGGAAGGGTGAGAACAATGTATAAACCCAATTACAATAATGAAATAAATATTAGTTATTCGTTTATAATAAAGGAGTTTTAGAACATTCAAAATATAGCTAGCAATTGCTTTAGCTGAATGTATTGTAATATTGTTTAGTGAATCAGCTGCAACATTGATGTCGGCTAGGCAATTTAAGGTGGATCGTTTCATACAACAATATATTGGACAATCAAAAAGTATGTGCTCAATCGTTTCTAACTCCTTTTGGTTACAAATAGTGAAGATTTCATCAGGGTACTCCTTTTGTATGTAAAGTTGCGCGATCGTTCTTGTAACTTGGATGGGCATTTTTAGGCACAGATATTTTTGTCGTGATGCAGATACTGTTAAATGTTTGTATATGGGAAGGAAAGATGACTGTTGGGAGAGAGAAATATCTAGTTCTAAAAGTTTATTTTCAAATTTAAGTGAGAGGGATTTTCTATTAATCTGTAAAAAGCGAAGGGAGCACCCAGCGAAACCACCCAGGTTAGTTATTTCATAACATAGGTATTTATATTCCAGACGATTTAAGTTATTAAGATGTTTATGTAATAGAAGAAAATGTTAATAGTAGGAACGATGTTTCTACTCAAGCTTCTGTGGTTACCAGAGGTATTTATGTCGTTTTTTATTTATGTCTAGATACATTTATGAAAGCTACGCTATGAATGATTCCAATTTAACATTTTTTATTTTCATGCCCATCATGATTTCGTGGTTAATACTCATTTAAAAGTGGTGGTGAGACTCTCATCATTTATAGAATTTCTGTTTTGTTTTAAATCAATATTTACAGACCTCGATGACGCTTACGGTCAATACTAATCGAAAAAAGTGTTGAGAGAGAAGATAAAGCGTTTGAAAAAATCTACTGTGCCTGCTCAGTGTTCAAGAAAGTTGGAAACCGGAATATCGTTTAAAAATGTTTCCAAATATTTGGAAACTAACCACTCAGAAGAGACCTTCAAACTTCTAAAGTCTCAGATAAGTTTATTATATAAATTATCTAAAGTTTGTAGGTACACAGACGATATTGAGAAGTTTGCTTTAAGCGTTTACTTTTTAGGACCTGAAGCATACAAAAAACGTTCTACTTTGTACCGGTTACCTTCCAAAAACGTTTTTTAACCGTTTTACCCGTCGTTGGGCAGTAAACCGTGCAGGCTTTAATGAATTTATTTTTTGTCTTATTGATTTTATGTCTTGACTATTAAGTGATAAAGAAAATCCTTTAGAAGCTCTTGAGACAAATAAAAACAAATATCCAGGTAATCTTTTCAACGACCAAATAGATATCAACAATTCTCCCTTATTAAACCTTTTTACCTAGAAACTTCCGGTAAGATGGTTGTGAATGAATTTCCAGGTTCAATACTTTAGTGTTAATCCCATATTTAAACACTTTTTTGCTTTTTATTTCCATGTAAATAGATTATAATATTTTTGTCCATATCCGTTAAATCCCGTATTAATGCACTGTACAAATTAAACATTTTTCATTATACCTCCACTCGTTTGAGAAAGCTACTATGTTAGCGAAACGCGTCACGAATCTATATTGAACTTAGTTCAAATATATAATGAAGATTTGAACAAATCAAATTCTTTTAATTCATCAAACAGATTGTATTTTTTGCCTCGATGAGAGCTCATTTAGTTCATGATTTCACTTTCATCAGAAAACGAATCCGAACCAGCAGCTAATGCAATAGTTGTCATGGCACTGAGTATATCAAGCAGCTGGAAACAACCGGACATTTCGTTTGAACAGTTAGAAAGTTACATGATATCGGTATAAAAGTGCTAGGTGTAGTGTCTAATCAGGGTTCTAATTAGTTAAAAGCTGCCTTAAGATGAGCATAGACAATGTTTCTTCTACATAGATAATATCAAGCCTGTTTACTTTTTTGATGTGACCCACTCACTTAAATCTACTACGAACCTTTTTTTTTCTTTTTTGGTTTGAGTTACCAGAAGGACCAACCAATAAAATGTATTTGGATACATTTTACAATTATTATGGAAAAAAAGGAATTTAGACGCTGTCCGAAATTAACTGACAAACATAATATGTTTCCAAATAAATTCCAGAAAATGAACAACGTTGGTTTTGAAGTTTTGCCTGTAAATGCCAATAAAACTGCTAAATTTATTAAAACCATCAGTGATGTTTTTATTTTATTAAATTACAGTGAAGGAAAAAATTTTACTAATAAAATGAAATTTATATTTGGGTGGCAACTTACAATAAAATCAGTTGAAGCCATTTAAGGTATATTAAAATGAAATGGCTACATAATTTTACTGACAAGAAATTGAAACCAAGCCTGACTTGGAAACTTTTTTGGGCAAGTTAGAAACTGAGATTCAAGGAACCTTACGCCTATACAGTTTTCTAGAGCATTCAAAAATCTGTCCACTCTAATTTATTTCAACAATGTTGACGGAGCCAACTACATTAATGAATGACATTAATAAATTGTTATAAAATATTACTCCAGACTTCGAAGAAAAATGTGAAGATCTCATGTGACCGTTAATAGAACCATCAAATCACAACTTCTGAACATCACAGATGGCAACGCGTTAGTTTATGTTTCTGGTTATTTATCAAAAAAATGTATACAGCAGCATTCCTACGACATATGTATTGCTTCTAATGAACTAAATACCTTAAGCAAAGAAACCACTACTTTTTCTTAGAAAAAAGCCTATGTAAGCACCACAAATTTTGCATTTGGTGGGCTCAACTTGAAAATACATTTGTAGCTAACTTCAATAAGTTACCAAGTAAAAATTTCATCCAGTTCATCAGTTATTTCTTATCTCTTTATTGCGTTTATATCACACAATTGAATTCGCAAATCGCAACATAAAAATTGAAATATGCAAATAGGAAATAGTCGCTTTGGTCCAAATCTGGAAAAAACGGTGGATAAGGAAGTAATTGAGTTTAACCATCGTTCTCATCGACTTGTGGCTCATTGTCTTGGTGGAACAATACTTTTTTTCTTCAAATGGGGACGTTTTCTCGCGATTTCCTCCTTTAAACGCTCCAATAAGGATATGTAATAGTCGCCGTTGATTGTTTGTCCTTTTTTGATATGGCCAATGAAAATTATTCGCTATAACCTTGCAGCCGACTGTTTTTCCACGCTTTGAATTCAGTTCATCGCGTGCAGTCCACTCAGCAGACTACCCATTGGACTCTGGAGGGTAGTGATGGAGGCATGTTTCATCCATTCGGGTTTATGGCGCTTGAACAGCTCCAAATTCTGCTTCGAATCAACACGTTGTGGTTTTTGATCGATTGTGAGCTCACGCGGCACCCACGAAGTCAAATAGAGAAATATAGAAGTCAAAATAATAGTTATGAAATAAAACAATAAAAAATTTTGTTTAAACCTTCATTATAATTGAACTATGTTCAAATACAATTTGTGACGCGTTTCGCTACACAGTAGCTTTATCAAACGAATGGAGGTATCATGAAAAGTTTTTAATTTATATACAGTGCTTTGATAAGGAGTTTTACGGATAAAAGTATTATAATCTATTTACTTGAAAATAAAAAGCAAAAAATATGGGATTAACTAAAGTATTAAACAGTTTTTACCTGGAAAATTCATTCACAACAATCGTACAGGTAGTTTCTAAGTAAAAAGGTTTAATAAGGGAGAATTGTTGATATCTATTTGGTCGTTAAGAAGGTTATCTGAATATTTATTTTTATTTATCTCAAGAGCTTCTAAAAGATTTAATTTCAAGGATTTAGGTTCTACATGCAAAATTTCAAAATTTGAGTTGAAAGTGTGTTGGTTTGCTAATAAATGATTTGAGTAGTTGGAATCTAATTTTTGTTTATCATAGCTACGTTTGTGTTCTGAGATTCTAGTTTTAAAATTCCTAAAAGTTCTACCTATATAAATTTTATCACAATTGTCATTACCAAATTTAATTTATAAACTCCTGATTTCTTTAATTTTGAAGATTTAGATTTGTTGTTTTTAATGAATTTGGATAATTTTTTATCAGTTTTAAAGCAAATATTTAAGTCTAAAGTTTCTAAAAATGATTTGGTTTTTAAGGATGGTATTCCAAAATATGTTAAGCTTTTAAATTGGTTACTTTTGTTTTTATCAGAAGTTTTTATCATCAAGTAAAAGCCTCATCTATTCAATTTTCAAAATAATAGTATAAAACTATTAAAACTCTTTACAAATTAGAAAATAGACCGTTCACTAGGAAGCAACACCTACTTTTCGGGCTACATGCCTCGCAGACTATGAATCACACTCCCAAGTTAAACGGGGTTGGTATATATGAAATTATAGAACCAACCATTTTGGTTTATAATTAGAAGGGATAATATCACTTGTAGACCGGTTTCGGCGTATTTGCGCCTCATCAGGATTTAATGTATTAATGCGATTTCAGCGTTGTCTTCAGTCCATGATTATGCTCTTAGAGCTTCTGGACGGATATCTACCTTGTACTGATGAGGCGCAAATACGCCGAAACCGGTCTGCAAGTGATATTATCCCTTCTAATAATAAACCAGAATAGTTGGTTCTATATTCTCATGTATACCAACCCCGTTTAACTTGGAAATGTAATTTATTGTCTGCGGGGCTTATGCCCGAGAAGTAGATGTTGCTTCCTAGTGAAAGGTCTAGCCTTTGGAAAGTAATTTTCTAATTTGTGAAGCGTTTAAATAGTTTTATACTATTATTTTGACTTCTACTGTTCTCCCAATTATTCACAAAATTTAGAAAACGTTATTTTTCCCCTGAAATTCTGAAAAATAGTCATAGAATGTTCGTGTAGCTCCTTCAAAAGTGATGAAAAAATGAAGGTTATATTAAAAATTAATATTTGAGAGAAATTACGGGACCACCGTGTATACAATAAGTACTGATAAATGTTCGTGAAAAATTGTGAGCAGGAATTATTTAAGTGACTGGAGGAAATTGCTCTTTTTAAGTTAATTAACATGTAATAGATAACCAAAAAAACAGATAGATAAAAAAAAATCGAAAATTCTCATCAAAGTCTCAAAAATAGTATTTATTCAATTTTTCAAGGTGACCCAAGCAATCTGAGATAATTTATACCGATTACCGAGTAATGGGTTAGGTTAGGGGGGGGAATGGGTAAGTGGCCTGACCGGAAGGACAAAATTTTTTATGACATATCTGAAATAGTCCAGCAAAAAATTAATAAAAGTATTATTTTGATTATTTTCAGTTTCAAATTTTGTTTCTTTTTCGGTGCCGCACCCTAACCATATACCTTTTGTTAGGAGGTGAAATAATGACTAATTATTAAGTGGTCGTGAAAAAAAATATTCTTATGAGTAATTCAAGCGTAGGAGATTTAGCTGATAGTTTAGATAGGACAGTTTTTGAAGAAGCAAAAATGGCTCAGTTCCAGCTTTCATTATCCGACGTAGACGCTATTTGTCATATAATGGCAAGTCTCATACACTCGGAATTTTTATAGAGAGTGGAGAAAATTTGATAAACAATTTACAAGATAGAACAAATCCTCAATTAAATAGTTATATATTACGAGCAATAATTGGTAAACTCACACGTAGAGCATTAACACTTCTTGGTGGTTCTAGGATTGAGTTACGAAGCTGGGCTTCAATAAAAAATTGTTTGCAATTACGCTTTGGTGATCAAAGATAATTAGGCTGTTTGATTCAAGATTCAATTACACTTTGTCCTTATACAAACTTGGTAATCCTGATCCTGATAGAAGGAAGAAAACTTTTTATACAGTCTCAACCGTAGCAATTTTCTTCATTCACAAAACAATGTTAGGCCTTCTCAAAAAATTGTTTCATGTATCAATTAAAGTTCCAAATACTTCCAAACACACCCACAATCAAACTCAAATTATCAATACTTACCAATGCGTACAAAACCAAATTTTTATAATTCTTACAATCCAAAGACTATGAACATGTGCAATCAAACCTCAAAATAGACAACCATAATTTCAAAGTTTATCCTTGTCCAAATTTCCATAATAATTTTGGAACACCTTTTCAGAATAACTTCCAATTTAGACTGCAAAATCATGGTAATGTTCAACAAAATTTAGCCTTCAATTACAACAGGTTTGCACCAAAAAATGCTACCATTTCAAAACACTTATATAAGCCAGAACCAATAGAGACTTCTCCATCCAATACTCGAACACGACCACAAAATAAATTAATTTCAACAGAACTCCATAATCAAGTTGCAGAGGAATTTGAAAATACATTAGACTAATCAAGTGACGATCATGAATATGAACAATACTTATATGAAAGTGATTATTCTTCTTAGACTGATCAATACACGAACCGACTATTTTCCTGAATAAAACTATGAAAATTATATCCAAGACGAAAATAAATGTTACCCCATGTTAATACTCACCCGAATCCACCGTAATTTAATTGAGTTGTAATTTACCCCACATTTTTACACCTTCCTAAATTCAAACTTTTTGATTGACACAGGTAGCAGCCTTGGTTCAATTAATCCAAATTTAACTGAAAGATATTATAACGAAAATGTTTATGATGAAAATTTCACGGTTTAAACGGCTCATAGTACTTCTTATCATGATAAAGTTATGAACATACCAGTTTTTAACAATTTCAAAGTTAATTAATTCCACCTATTTGAATTGATTTATTTAAACAATAATAAAAGAGATAATAGCTACACCGTTCCCTAATTAAAAAGGTAACGACAATTATGTCCGGCTGCCATCATGCTCAATGCTCATACATCGAAGTTCACATAAGTACTAACAATAATGGTCAACTCAGGCACTGGGCACTTTCTCAAAAAAACACTTTTCGTGCAACCGGACGCGAAGTCAGTATTTCGCGTTCTCAACACAGTCCGCTAAATTCAATTTCGCGGCCGTTACCCATAGCAACGGCTGCGAAACCAAACGTCACTTCCAAATTTGAATATCACTTCCAAATTTGACATTTCTAAAATACTACAAAGACAAGGATTATTTTTTATTGAATACCAACGAATACATAAGTACTTATATTATTTAGGATGAATATTAACATTAATTGTACAGTTTGTATTATTACTTATATTTACTCCAGAAGTTGAAGCAATAACTGTCAAAATATTTTGTATATATTGAAACATATCATTTCCATAGTACACATTGTTAAAATTGCTGTTGATTTTAGAGCAATAATATATTTATTTACAATAAATTATCTAGTTTAATAATTTTAACGATTGCACGAAAAATAGTGTGTATACCATGGCCGCGAAACTTTTTAACGACCTCAAGATTATCTTTCGGTACGTTAAAAAGGTATTTCGCGGCCTAAGCATACAAATAACTATTTACTACCAAACGACCAAACAGACAATAACGTTCTTATGGCGATTGTCGTTTTGTGTGCCATCAGCCGCCATATCGGGTCACGTTTGGATTGCCTAATTATTTCTCCATCTAATTCAAAGATTATTAACTCATTTAGTTGTATTTTTGTAAAAATGCGTGCTTATAATAGCTTAAAGCATAATATGAGTGGAACAGTAAAGAAATGCTGTGTACCAGGGTGTACTGATAAACATTCGAAAAGGTAAGCGTGTACATTCCAAATTATTCAGTAACATATTTAAGTTGAATCCAACTTTTTGAACGTAGCAGTACATAATACCACATTTAAACTGGATGGTGAATTTAGTCAGGAAAAAGTTTTCTGAGCTATCTGTTCAAGAATGGTGTTCTAGTTGCGCACGTGTAAAGAATCAGAATGGATTAAAAAGAACACATTTCTGATGATGCTGTAGATTCTCTCAAGTTTAATGTGAATACAGGATCGTCCGATGAAATTTTAATGGGAAAATACCATCAATATAAAGATGGGGTTTTGTTAAATTTAAGGAAAAATGTAAGAGAGACAATGTTAAACATTGATTTTATTTTTCTTCTTGTAATTCATTATTTTATACCAACATTAGTAAAATGAATTCGAAAAAACTGAGAGAGAGTGTCAAACAAAATAATATTTATACTAATGTTAATTCTGTATTTTAATATCCCACTTACCTATACTTTATATTATTACTGTTATAAATTAAACTATAAGTTTCTTGATAATTCCACTGTATAATGAGAAAATAACAACAATTCTAAAAAAAATGGTTACAATTGTTTCAATATAAGAATATCATCATCTGAATAACAGAAGTTAAATTTGATGTGATGCCTACCTGATCTAGTCCAAGAAACGATCTTGTGATTGACTTAATATACCTACTGAAATAAGCTAGATGTCATGTCAAATTGTAAATGAATCAAAAGCTTGTGAAATACTTCTTTTTTGATAGCATTTCAACTTTTAACATTTTGTTGTTAACAGCTATTTTTGATTTCGGAATGCTAGGAAAAAAGAAGTATTTTGCAAAATACTTTTGTTTCATGATTTGAGCCAACGACTAGTCTAGACAATTTAAATTTCGCGGGTAATTTTTTTTTTTAATTTCCCGTGCAACCATAAGTCTATTTTTAAATATCCCGCGCATACACTTCGTTAGCCTGGATCTGAACCTTTCTACAATTACATGATTAGTATTTGGACCATTTCTTAGATGGCGCTACGCTTCAAAGTAGACAAAATTTTCGAACAGAGTGGCTGATTTATCCGTGTATATAATCTTTGGGTCAAATTCTTGTAAGTAGAGTTTGTTTAACCGTCCTTTGCTGTTACGTGTTACATTGTCCAGCTTTATCTCTCATTCATGAAATAGATGAGACGGAATTATGACATTATTAACGTATTTCTTAACTAATGTCGACGTAAATTTTATTTGTTACTTTTGACAGTTCAGTTATCATATTTTGATTTGTTCAGTATTTTTGGTCATTTTCGCCATTTTCAATTAATTTTTCATTGGAATGCCGCTTTTTACATGATATTGATATTTCCGCCGATCTTTGTTATCTCAGTGTAGATAGTATTTTTTTAGAACTTTTTTAATTACACGTTCAAAATTACCTACTTCAACTTTCTCTGATGGGGGAAATTTTATAACTATCGTTGAGTTTCGAATAAAAGGTTCTTTTGAAAAGATTTTCTCTTCTTCTTTTTTGGTAAGTTATTGTTCCACAAATTAAAAGCAACGGATAAGGTGAGCGTAACATAAAATACAGATAGAAGGTCAAGTCTTTCGAGGGTTGATTACCTGACGAGAACAATGCTCGTCTTTTTTAGTATTGAGGAAAAAATATTGATACAATTTTTATTTCATATTTAGAGGTTTCATGCCCAATTGCACCGTTTGGAATTTAAGGACGCTTTTCGTAAGTTGGTTTTAACTTTAAAAGAAACACTTAATTGTTTGCTAGCAGCTTGAGGCTGCCACACCGCCCTCGATTTTCATAACATGAAACTCTGACTTATAGTGTATATGTCGTAGTCACATAGCGAAATCCGGGCATGTTGTGTACCGAACCTTCAAACAGAATCTGCCGTGTTGTAGACGTCGTTGGGGGTTTATGAAATGCGTTACAGAGACGTCAGATAGTGTAACTAAAGTTTATTGTTGTTCGCTGATGTTGATTGCTGAAATGGCGGAAGAAAACAGTGAGAAGGTAATATTCGAGCAGCACTACCTCAATTAATATTCAGCCAAACCAAATAAAAGGCCGTATACAATAAATCAGCTAAACGAGGTAAGTGACATCTTGCAAAATTTGCTTGTATCGTATTTGAGGTTAGAATCAATAATTTTTAGATTGTTGTGGAAATCTCATGGGCGAAACAAACAAAAACTAAGAAGACCACAAGAGAATACTATTTACTACAAACGTACGATACTGTTACTGTTAATGGAAAGAACAATGTGATAAGAACGGTTAAAGACAAAGACGATACTTTAATTTATGTTGTTCCAGAAGAGGAAATATTTTCGCGATTATACGATATTCATATTAACTGTGGGCATGGATATAGGGATAAAATGATTTACGTGATACAGAAGAACAGATTTTAGATTTAGCAGCATCCAACTTTATTGCGACGGCTCAGGTAAACATGAGCAAACTTCTACCTGTCAGGGAAGCTGTATCTGCAGAATCATTGTTCCAACCAGTGCAAGAATAAAAGGTGCTTGTGCTTTAAAGCCAAGCTGCAATGTAACTTCCGTTGAAACAAGGGTTGACCTTATGTGAATAAATGAATTTTTATATTGTTCTTCGGAAAGTCATTTTGTGTTTTTAATAAATTTGGTTTTGTTATTTTGTTGTTTTGGCATAATTTATGGTTTCGCATTTTAATTTTCTGTTGTTATTTGTTGAGAAATCATTTTATCTTTTTGCTGTATTTTTTTAGTTTGGTTTTCTATTATTTGTTTTTGAATGAAAAACGAACTAAAAATCTATAGAGGTTGCCACTTCCACCTAGAGAAAAGGCGATACACTATCTGACGTGTCTGCACCTAACGCATTTCATGAACCCACAAAGTCTACAACACGGCAGATTCTGTTTGAAGGTTCGATACACAACATGCCCGGTGTTTCATGAAATGCCGTGGCAGATAGTGAATTGGTGCAGTTTTTCACGATATGCCGACGGTTCATGTGCTGCCTCGTATTTTCACGAAATGACGGATTTCGCTATGGGACCACGACATAATATATACCTCGACCAAATTCATTTCAACTCTGAGATGCGCAAACAAAGAAGCGAGAGGGAGATATCTCAGTCCCTCGGAGAAAACGCATGTACACTTGGCGGAAAAAGTTTAGTTAGTTAAATAATTTCCTAAATAAAATCCTAAGAATTTGGCAATAAGATAGGTACTCGAATAATGAATAAAACTAATTCAGTATATTATAGTCTCATGTGACATTTCCTTTAGAGATGACATCTGGTAAAATACTTAATGAACTATAATTGAAATATGGAGTGAGTAGGGAAATGATTGATTTCGTTTCAGACCGTTTGGACAAAATAAGAGTCGAATATTACATTTTATTGAACGAATGTCAACACATTTTTATGTAGAATGTGATCTGTATATTATTTTTCTGAGTTCTTACAGTAAAATAATCAGGGTTATTGTGATTCAATACACTGTTAATACTACATTTGTATATATGCAGGTTATAATCTGTTTGTCTAACTTATTATCTTACATAATTGGTCCACATTATATGATTCTTCCATCATTAATATGCTGTGAATTAAGAAATTGGTATTCAAAAGTTCCCCCATTGTCAAATTGTGGCCTTAAGCATTACTTAGTAAAGAACAACTTAACGCATTGCGTACATAACAACATTGGGAAAAAGTTGAATCAGCTGTCAACCGCAATTTCAAACTAAGTCGACTCATTCGAGAACCAAATATTGAGTCCTCATTAACTATTGCTGTATGGTAAATATATGATTTTTTCCTGACAAAATACAAAGAATATAGAATTCTTGTATTATATATGGATGTGATATATCACATTATTTATAGTTTTTGTTTAAACTACTACTGTCAGTACTCTCTTAACGTTACAAAAAAAAGACAACTAAATATATTTATTTGTACATTAATAAATTCCTAGAGTAATTGAAAATTATTTTTAATATGTACCTACCTATATAAAATAAATTCCAGCCCATTTAGTTTTTGTACATATAGCTTAAACGGCGGTAGCAGTGAATATTTTAAAAAGTTATCTCTAAAGGGATTGTGTAGTTGCTTTGTTTTTATGATAATCCTCATTAATTAAATTAACTTCCTGATCTTCTAATAATTCCTGTAGCTGGATGTAGATCTGTTGAACTTGATACAGCTGTTTTTTTAGAGGGATTGCAGCATGAGTTTGTTCATCAGTGATACTTGGTGGTATGGAAATAAATTGATGCTCGATCGTTGGCGAAGATCCATTTATTGGTATTTTTTTTCCTGTAGGAAATATCTTGAGCTCTCCTTTAATGTGAAACTAATCATATTATATTATTATACGATCCTCTTCCACTTTAAAATGAGTGTGACAAAATACAGGGTGAATCACGACCAACGGTTTAGTAGTTTGTACATTCATATAGACTACATTTTATAATTATTTTGAAATATACGGGATGTTCCAATAAAGTGTGGCGTATCAAAGTTATATTTTTTCTTATGGGCCACCCTATATTTTATTGCATTTTCAGATTTCCCCTAAAAAAATAAAATACTCCTTCATACTGGTTCCCTATACCTAAATACACAGGGTTTCGAGTTATGCTGACTTTTTTTAAAATGTGAACATTTCGAAAAAGATCACCTACTCATTGATATAACAAATTCTGGCAAATTTTCTTTTACACGTAACTAGTTGGACATTCGTTGAATGTATTCCACAATTGAGTACTGAACATCTCTTTACAGGGTGTTCAGAATTTTCAGTTCCATTATTAGATCATTCAATGGGTAATATCGGGCTTATTTTAAATGGAACAGCCTGTATTTTAATAATTCACCATGTTCAAAAAAATGTCTTCTTTCGAATGGTCTGAGGGTGTTCTATACCTAGGTATTATACTTTTCGTGCAATTTACAATTGTATGGTAGATATATTTTAAAACAAAAAGTGCATACATGATCTAGTCGGTACCTAACTTAATGACTTTTTATGACATTTCTCTGTTAATTCTCTGAACAATCTTTTGTTAGTTTCAAATTTTATTGCTACTAAAAATGAAGCAGTACCCGTTAAACGAGGGAGTCGACATGATAGTTTGCATTGGGGAATGTTTAGAAAATTGTCTCCTAGCATCTAGAGTTTGTGCTCAAAAGTACCCCGATAGAATTTACCCAAGGAAAGAAGTTTTCGGAAGACTGCTCAATAGATTTCATGATACTGGTAGCGTTGCATACGAGATGGTGAACAAAACTAAACCAGTTACTGGCGACAACGCTAACGAATTTGATGTACTGCTGTCGGTTACGGAAAATCCTAATACCAGTTCTAAAAATTTTTCAAGTGGATTAGGAATAAGTCAAATGAGTGTGTGTAAAATACTCAAGAAAAATCGCTACCATCCCTATTATATTCAACTACACCAGCAGTTGACACAACAGGATTCTGATAAACGTTTAAATTTTTGTTTATGGATTTTGGAATAAGTTGGAGAAGATCCTGATTTTTTTAATTATGTATTGTTTACTGACGAATCTACTTTCCACAATAAGCAAAGCAAACAAACATTTATTCCGTACTGTTGATCGCCAACAACGATGGAGAGTAAACGTTTGGGAAGGGATTGTGGGCGAGTATGTTATCGGCCCGTATTTTTTGATGGACACCTGGATGGAAGAATATTTCTGAGTTTTTTGAAAACCTACCACTTAGCATCCAAAAGAAAATATGGCTACAATTGGACGGAGCTCCTGCTTACTTTTCACGTGCTGTTAGGAATTACCTCAATAGAAAATTTAGAAATAAATGGATAGGTAGAGGTGTTCCTTATAATTGGCCAGCTAGGTCACCAGAATTGACCAAGATGGATTTCTTCAAATGGAATTATATTAAAAATATTGTGTATGCTACACCCCCTACTACTCCAGACGATATGAAATTAAGAATTTCGAATGCTTTCGCGTCTATAACACCCGATATGTTGAATAATGTAAGTAAATCGTTGGAAGCTAGAATCACGTGTTGTATTGCAGAAGATGGCAAGCATTTAAGAATCCATTATAGTAATTTTTCAATTTTTGCTTTTAATAATTTGTTGTTTGTTTTGTAGTTGTGTTTTTGTTTTATTATGTCCTCAAATAATTATCGGTAAAAAAAGAGCTACTGTACCTCAGCAACTATAAGTGTGCATATCAAGATGACTTATTAAAATACATGGTGTTCTATTTAAAATAAGCTCAATATTACGGATTGAATGATCTAATAATGAAACTGAAACTTCTGAACACCCTGTAAAGAGATGTTTAGAACTCAATCGTGGAATACATTCAAGGAATGTCCAACTATTTAGATGTAAGAGGAAATTTGCTAGAATTTGATATATCAATGAGTTATTATTTTTTTTCGAAATGTTCACATTTTTTGAAAAGTCATCATAACTCGAAACCCTCTGTATTTAGGTATAGAGAACCATTATGGAGGAGTATTTGATTTTTTAGGGGCAATCAGAAAATGCAATAAAATATAGGGTGTCCCATAAGAAAAAATATAAAACATTTTAAAACTTTCACCGTTTTGCTATAAACCTCCATACCGTTGGTCGTGATTCACCCTGTATATAATCATTTGCTTTCAATGTTATGGTTAACGTGTTGATCTAATAAAAAAATTATAGAAGGAGAAAGTAGTTATTTTATAAAAACTATTTCAGCCACTGTTGGCCAGAAAAAATACGGAGACAGAGGTGTATATTTTTTTTCATTTTAGGTCTAGCTGGACAACTTTTCACAACACACGTTTTCACCATTATTGTTTATTTATTTTCAATTTTGATAATTGTGAAGATTTTGTTAGGTCAACTTGATCGGCTTACTCTGCCTTCTTACCCTTTTGCTACTCTTGTGCCATCTGCTATATACTACTTAACGCTGGACACTTTTTCGACATTTTTCATATACAACATAAATGTTTGTGCTCCTTATATCTTGTTTCCATGGTCTGAGTTCTTCACTCTAATTACTGTAGAAACAGTTATTACATATTTTGCACTTATTTTTCACATTGAAACCTGACACTATCGTATTACAATAGTAACAGTCTTCTTGAGTTTCTGGTAGTAGCCATTCTGTTGGAATAGGGTGTTTCAATAGAGTGTCACAAGGATCCAGCATTTTGTAACAAGCAATGCACACGATATGTTTCTGGCTGACCAAATCCTTCTAAATATCTTCGGTAAGTTCCTTGTGGGAATCAAACCACAATAATGTTTTTATTTTTTATTTCGACGTTTCGGTAGCGTTCCAGCTACCGTTGTCAAGATGAACTAGTATAGAAATATAATTTTTTTGGTCCCTATCTGACACAACGAAAAAATTTGACAACTAGACAATCAATAATATTTTGAAGTTTAAGACTACAAAACTTTGTTGTCAAATTTTATTAAGGTCCATTCATAGTAGATCACACCTCTGGTAAAATGTAAAATAAAATATTCTATTTTATGACATTTTAACGATATGCAGTCCACTAAAAATGGAATCCAGTGAAGTGCACGTTCCAGGAACGGTTTTTATTGGGATAGCCCTTTTTTTCGCTTATTTTGGAAACTTTGTTAATAAAAACGCGTTTGTTGTTACTTTTTTGTGTATGATTATTTTTGTTTTCAAAATATGTATAACTCAGTTTGGTGATTTTGTGTATTGAAGTGTGTATCGATTAACAACCATTCCAAAGATAAATCATAAGAATACCTGGATAAAAACTTATGATGCTATCCTGATAACGCAGGTAATTGATTATTGGAAATTTCTCTTTCTAACATTGGGTACCAAATTTGACTACATTCGGCTGAAATACTAGCTACACATTTATCTGAATTAAGTTGTATTAAAGCACTTTCTTTGATTTTTCGTCTTTTATTATTGGGCTCTATCAATAATATTTTTGTCGAATCCCATTGAATTTTATGCCTCTCTTCCCAAGCATGTTTGCAAATACCTGACTTAAAGAACTCTTTATCTTTGATATACTTTTTATGTTCATTTATTCGGACTTTCAATGGTCTAGATGTTTTACCTAAAGAGAATTTGTCGCATTCACAAGATATCTGATATATGCAGTTTTTTGAAGATTATTCTTCATTTTTTGGTTTCGTTTTTGTTAGTATAGATCTCAACGTATTGTTAGATTTGAAGCTAGTTCGATTGATTACCAATCTTCTTAATTCTTTCTGATAAACCCTTAACATACGGTATTGTTAAGTTTTTAAAAATTATGTTAGCTGAATTATTAATATTATTGTTATTGTCATGGGGTATTAACAATGAGCCCTTCTCTATATTCTTAATTTCTTCATTTACAAATTCTACTTTTAAACACCTACTGAATATGCAAAATATTTATAATAAAAAGGTTTGCCTAAATGAAATAATTCTTTTAAATAACCGCTACTTTCTAACTTATAGAAATATAGAAAACTAGCGCCAATGTACATGGACACATACAGGGTTAGTTTAAAGTATGGAAACATCTGAATATCTCACAAACGGAAGAAGATAAAAAAAAGATTTTAACACGTGTTGCAAGGTTGCCGTAGGAGCATATTTTCATGATACAACAAAAGCGTAGTGACTGCAGAGGATGATTTTTTAAATGGAACACCCTGTATAATATATCATTTTATGAATCCGTTCGACTTCTAGATTAACTTTGTTATTAAGTACCCTATGCCCAAATTCTATGGTTACTCAGATATCGGCACTTTAATTATTGCATTACTTGTATTGATAAAACTAATAGTAACCATAAATATCTTGTGCACGGAAATCAACAAATAAAAATCTTTTCACATGTGTTGCAGGGTTGCCACAGAAATATAAAATACTCGGAGTGGTAATGAAAACCGTAGCCAGTAAGCCTCTAAATGTTTATTCTAGTATTACATCTTGAATCCTACTAATAATAAGAATCAACATTCAAAGAAATGAAGAAAAATAACTGAACAAATGTTCAAAGTGCAAACCATTTACGATTTGACAGTATCCAAGTCTTTTACAAAATTGTCCAATTGAATCACGTAAATAATATATGTTTGTGGTATCAGATTTATCTCTTCCAAAATACGATTTTGTAGAGTTTGTAAATCAACTGGTCTATTTTTGTAAACTTTATTTTTAAGGTATCCCCATAAGAAAAAATCTAATGGGGTCAAGTCTGGTGACCGGGGCGGCCATTCTATTGCTCCTCGACGTCCTATCCATCTCTGTGGAAACACTGTATCTAGATAGGTACGTAGGTTTTCAACCTGCCAGGCTTAGGACAGTTTTTAACATTTCCAGTCTCTCTATACCTCTTGACAGTTTTGAAAACGGTTGATCTGTTAATAACGTGTTGAGGATTCAATTCATTAAATATCGCCAAAGCCTCGTAAAGTTAGGATTTGTATGCGTTCTGTATCACTAAGATATGTCATTTTATAAAGTGACTGACATTAACTAATTTTGACAGTTCAGTAATATTTATTTGCAAAGCATAGCCAGACTTTGTGAGAATAAGTACTTATTTTCTAATTGTCGATATCTGCCTAACCCTAGAATTTGGGCATAGGGTACCTAATAGAAAAGTTAATCTAGAAGTTGAAAGGATTCATAAAATGATATATTATACAGGGTGTTCCATTTAAAAAATCAATCTCTGCAGCTACTACGCCTTTCATGACCACCCTGTAAGTTTTGTTGTATCATGAAAATATGCTCCTACGGCAACCTTGCAACACGTGTTAAAATATTTTTTTCATCTTCTTCTGTTTGTGAGATATTCAGATGTTTCCATATTTTGAACTAACCCTGTATATTTAGGATAGAAACATATCCAAAATTCGGAATAATTGACAGACTTCCATTATAAACAAAAGTGGTGTAAGGTCCTCTGCTGAACTGATCTGGTACACAGACGGATCAAGGAATGAACTCGGCGCCGGAGCGGGCATATACAGCAAGTCGAGCAAATATGAAGGAATCGTCTCGCTTGGTAAATATGTCTCGGTATTTCAAGCAGAGGTGAAAGGGCAAATAACATGAGAGCCTACAATAACAGGCAGATCAGGATCTACAGTGACAGTCAAGCTGCCCTTAAAGCAGTTCAGAGCTCTAAGGTAACATCTCGGCTGGTATGGGAATGCGGCGAAGAACTTTGAAGACTCTCGACTCGGAACAGTGTAACACTGGAATGGGTCCCAGGTCACAAAGGAATCACTAGCAATGAAAACGCTGACGAACTGGCTAGAGCAGGATCGTCAACCCTGATGAACGGACCCGAACCATCTGTGGGCATTCCCAGATGCTCCACTAGGTTAGGGTTAAAAGGGTGGGTAAAAAAACAACACACAAAAAACACTGGAAGAATACGCCCAGGCAAACAGCTGGGAAGAAATTCATAAAAGAAACATCAGAAAAGGTAGCGAAAGAACTGCTCTCAGCAAGCAGGAACAAACTACGCACCATAACAGGGCTTCTAACGGGACACTTTCCCACAAAGGAGCACCTGAGCAAAATAGGGTTGTATAACGGAGACCTTACGTGCAGAACATGCAAATAGGACACCGAAACAGCTCTGCACATATTATGCAACTGACGCTGGACCACAGGAGGCAGAAACTTTATGGAAGACCCCAAATGACTCCAGAAGACTTCTACAACCATCCAGTAAAGAACCTGTATGAGCTAATACAGGGAACGGATTGGCTGAATAGGCTGTAGTCAGAATAATCCACAATAAGCACAGGAGGCTGAGGTGGTGCCGGCGAAGGGACGGCTCCTTAAAAAAAAGGTCCTCTGCCGCAGTCTATCCGGAATAATGCAGAGAGCCCTGAATATAATTGATAACTGGTGTACACAAGAAAAACTTAGTCAAATATCGAAAAACACAAGTAATCAACTTAACAAGGCCTGAAACCAGTAGTGGTAGGAGCGAAGGAGATTCCATTGGTCAAGAAACAAAATACCTTGGGCTATTATTTCGATCACAGGGTCACGTGGAACACTCACATATAAAAGACAGACAGACAGTAGCTATGACCTTGAATAGATGCAGAAAAATATGTGGTAAGAGCTGGGGCTCGAAATAACCCTAAGCCAATTCTAATCTAGTATGAAATTGTCTGCGTGCTTTGAATGTACCAGGAGACCGTAGCAAGGTGACAGTAACTTGGGTTCCAGGGCCCGAGTGTTATCATGCCAACGAAAAGGAAAAAGAAATGGCCATAATCGGCTTGCCCATGAATCAATTAAATGGTGGACAAATCCACAAGCGAAACAGCTCTTAGTCGAACATTCGCCATTGTTCACGGCAGACTTAATATTAACGACAGGAATAATGTCAAAATTGTGGTGAGTTTGCTAACTGGGCACTCCATATACATATACATGCATATTTTGTCAATGAAAGTGAGAAACGGAGCAAGCATATTCTACGCAAGTGCGATGACCTGTTAAATGTGTGGTTATTTACACAGGGCGACGAAAAGCCAGTGCCAAATAACCATATGAAAGATTCAGTTTCAAAGCTGATTGACTTCGTTAAGAGAGTTGGGTTGAAAAGAGTCATTTCGGTGAAGGGGATCACCATAGACCTGGAAAGGTTGCAGTCGCTCGTAGCGACCTTAAAACAACTCATCTAATTCATTCCTGGACAATGAACCCCGGTTTAATTGACCAACGAAATAATAAACCTAGACACAGGTCAAATGAAGGGAGTGGCACGATTACTCACCACTCACTGCACCCTAAGGAGTCACACACATACCGTGGAGATTGACAGAGATGGATATATTTGGTGGTTGTCTAGGAAAGAGGAGAAAACAGCCTCACAAATTATCTTCGGATGCGATCACCGACTAACTGGATTTATAAGCTCTTGATGCTAGACTAGAGCGGCCAAATAAGGATTTCTAGGAGAAAAATCTTGTGGAGGTACTGTTGAGCCTGACAATGTAACTAGTTATCTTCTCATGAACAATGCAAGCAAGATAAAGAAATGCGAGAAGACTTGATTGGGGGTACTGAACTAATAAATCGATCAATGAATGTATTATTAATTTTTTTATAAAGTCTAGGAAAAGACTGCTTCTTTGAACTATCTACAGTAGTACCTGTTATATTAAACTAGTTAAATGTCCAATTGTTTATGAATTTATACCAATGATGCAACAAATTCCTCTACACGTGTGAGATTAACAGCAAAAGCGAAATTACTTCCAAGTTACAGCGGCAGTTCTCATTATATTACGTGTGTTATCAGAGATGTATCTGATCAAATAAATTATAGTCATTTATGTTGGATATAACGGTTTGTATGAATTAAATTATACGTGCGTCAGGGATATTGTATCAATGTACATACATGCAGAACTTCGTATACATATATACTGAAATTTAATAGAACATGATTATAATTTTCAAATACTTACCACGTCGCATGTTTGGTAACTGCCCGATTTTAACTGAAGAGGAACATTTATAAGCAGTAGTTGATGCTTGAAACTTCAAAGAATGTGAAATGATTATGACGTCCTTTTGAAACGGTTAATTTTCACGTGAAGCTTTCTATTTTGAAAAGAACCGGAACGGAGGAAAATTGGCCGGATACGAAATGCCTCCCGAAAAAGGGTTTCTTACCTGTCGCTAAAAGGGTCACATACGAATTGCCTCCTAAGCTCTAAATAAATTACCAGCTTCTAATCTTTGTACGAAGGTGAGACGTTGCCAAACTTTCGTCCTTTTATAGAATTTCGTTAATAACTCAATATTAACCATTATTTTTTGGTTTTAATATTTTGATTATTTTGATCAAAAACATAAAGACATGATAAGTATTTTATACATTTATTAAAACAAATCATCAGCAGAAACTTACAAAATTACATAATATTATCATCGCAGAAAATTTAAAAACACCAATTTTTAAGAAAATTACGACTCAAACAATAAAATTCAGTCTGCAGACTGAACTATTCAATTTTATATACAAATCATCAGAAGAAATTTACAAACTTACAAATTATTTTTCCTAAATTTGTATGACACTAGTTTCACAAATTCTAATTTATTTATTGTACCTTCTCTTAATTGTAATATTTTTTCATTTACAAAATTGATTTTTGCTGTACTTTCCTCAACAATTCTTTTTGGTACCGAGACAGAATTTATTTTAATATAGGTATTTATTTGAAATTGTAAAATAATCTCAATAAAATTATTTATATTTGGATGAGGGCAGTAGAAAGACGAGTTATACTTGGAATGGAAACTTTCACATGGGTTTGTGGTTCTTTCTAAAGATGAAGAGTGCTCAGCCCAGAGATGTGGCGGAAATTTCGAATTTTCCGATATATAATTATCCACAAGATAATCACAAAACTGAGTGACCCTTTCATCGACTGGTTTAATTTCGGACAAATCTATTGCAAAAAAATCGCCAACTTCTTCAGGATCTAAGAATGATAGGCCAAAAATATATGACAGAAAATGGGTAATTTCACTTGAGTCAGCACCTTTTTTCTGGTATTCTGGAGCTAAGCCCAGTGCTTGAAGCTTTCTATACCAAGCCTGACCCAAATGAAAACGACATCCACGAAGATCTGCTTCAGGGAATGCCTTACGGATACCATTATGTATAGAAATTTCAAAGTCTGAAGTTATTACTTTAGGGGATACAGGGCAATTGAGTTTAATACATTCTTCTATGATATATTTAAACACGAGATAATAAGAAGATGACTTTTTATCTTCAAGTAAACAGAAGACGAGAGGAATATAATGTCCATTTTTTAAGCCATGTATAGTGAACAATTGGGTGAAAAAGCGAGGACAGTACTCAAAAGTTCCGTCGACATACCAATTGGAAACAGTCGAAAGAAAAGAAAGATTTGAAGAACAGGATAATATAACAATGTGATTATCTTTGTCATTTTTAATTATAAAATTTTCGTTCCTATTTGTAATAATCGAAGTTGAATCGATAGCAATATGAAATTCAGATATACTTTTAGGAAGTTTAATTAAAGAATTAGTTGTTCTAGCGTAATATAAATTCTGTCTCACCCTATAGATATCGTTGGTAGTAAATGTCTCTATATTCGTCTTCTTAAGTTCTTTACATATGAGCTTCATTGGTTTTTCGTTGATATCTTCCACGGCTGCTCTTTTTATCGAATTGCTTACGGCTTTCCTATTGGACACTTCGGCAGACAACTTCTCGTGATTGTGATCTAATATCGACTCAATTATCGAATTGTCACATCCCTGCGTTTTCACAAATGCTTTGCAGGTTTTCTTAGTACATGTCCATCGCTTTACCGTATCTTTGGCCAACATTTTTTGAAAACCGAATGTGAAACCATCAATTGATATTAAAGGTTTGCCCTTTTGACTCGAACACATCGTTGATTCCATTATTTCGAATATTATAACTTAATCCACTTAAACACAATTTGAACTTAAAATTGACAAACTGATACAAGCTTTAAATCGACAAAACTGAGACAAGAACTAATAAACTTGAAGTATTTATACAAAAATTAAGTGATCACATAATTATAGAAAGAATATTTATTATAAACAACTAATTACCAGATTTAGTAGGTGCAAACTACCCTATTCATGGAATAGATTAGAGATTAGAATCGTGTTAGATCAAAACAATTAGAATACTTAGTGTAGGTACATCGGCTTTATTTTTAATGGTAAACAATTTTATTTTCTAAACAAAAATGTACACTGATTAAGTAATCACATCATTATAGAAAGGATATTTATTATAAACAACTATAAACAATTGGAATACTAAGTGTACTTCGGCTTTGTTTTTAATTGTAAACAATTTTATTTTCTAAACAAAAATGTCGTACTCTGAAATATTTTGTTAACAGATTTTATGTACAGTGCATAAGAATTAGAAAAATAAAAATAGATATATATTTACCTATTCAAATTATAATTTGGCAACATTGTGTCATTATACAAAGATTAAGCACACAAAATATTACCATAAATGATTAAGGACCCGGAGGCATTTCGATTGTACCCGGGAGGCATTTCATCTATGAAAATAGGTACCTGAAAAAACGGGAGGCATTTCGATAACACCGGGAAAATTTGTATGGATGTGACGACTGAAGATTTCAAATATTGAAGAGAACAATATACAATTAAGTTGAAAAGAAATTCAGGGACTAGAATTGAAAAAATGGTGGAAAGGAAGCTGAATAAATGTTTAACAAGTTTCCTAGGCCGTTATTAAAAAAATGCAGTAAAAAATGGAATTTGAATATTAAAATTATATAGTATATGAAGTAGTGGGAGTTCCAAGAAATATTCCTCTAAAAGATATATGGAGTTAGGAAAAAAAATGCTAATTTCTCACGAGACGAAGTCGAGTGCCGCAATTCAAACGAGTAAGAAATTAGAATTTGCGCACTGTATTTTTCCTACGACCACCATCTAGAAATCAAACAAACGACTGTGTTGCACACGGTACTTTTTTATGAGCACTTTTTTTAACATGACATACCTTATGGCGCTAAAAATTAGCACAATCTCTGCATGTCATTTAAATAAATTACTAAACAAGAAATACATTTTAATTTGAAATTGCTGTAGGTATTTATTTTGGGCATACCCAATGTCACTTTGGCTACGCTTTATGTCACTTTGGCTATGCCTTATGCCACTTTTCCCACAACTTTTGTTGCTATGGGAAATTTTTAATTTTGCGTCTAATAACCAATGTGCAGAATAGTGTTTTGGATGGTGGTCGTAGGGAAAAATAATAGAATCTTTATTGCCAATGAAATGTTTCCTAGGTTGAAACACATATTCGTAATTTAGTCAGATGTAGAAGAGATGTCTTTTCCTTTATGATAATTGAAATCATAATTCTTTTTCTTATCGTGCCGTCTTCTTGAAGAAAGGTAGACGATTACTATTTTTCCACACTAAAGTTAGTTGAATCTTCAACATACTTCCTATGGACTTCCCCCCGCTATTCTCCCAGCACGAAAACTTGTAATATAGAGTACTAGGGGACCCTACAGATGCTGTCCTGTGCCAACTTCGTGTCCTATCATATTGTATACATTTTGATCATTTTTTATTTTCATTAAAATATATTTTGGGCAAAAAAATAAGACACTATCGTTAATTTTTCGATAGAAGAAATATGTTCTCCGAAAAATCTACTTTTCTGGAGTTTCTCCCAATTTCTCGGGCAAGGAAATTGGTTTTTGTGAATAAGACTCATTTTTTTTAATGACCGTACGTCGTTGCCAAAAAATTCCTTTGGAAAATGTCAACTGAAGCGGACCAACCTGGAGAAGTTCAGCATAGTTCCGATTGTAGTGCCACCTAACGGCAGTAGTTGTGAATCTAAATCAATCATCCTGTTACTTACTCAAATACACTCACAAAATTTCATCAAAATCGGACCAACCGTTTAGGAGAAATTTAATTTTTTTTATTTCCACTTTGTATTTCTGAACCCTCTACATTTTCTTGCGTCTTATTTTCTCTGAATTTTAACACAAACTCTATCTCTACCTACTTTATTAAAACCATTATGTCGTTTTAAGTAAACCCCATTTCCAAACTCGTTGTGGGATGGCGAATCTGATAGTAACCTTTATTGATCAAAAATCCAAAGGTGGTCAGCTTTTTGATTAGTTGTTAATAGACGCCGTTAGGTAGCGTTCACACCTCCGAACAAAGAACATACTACAAGAGTAAACAGAAATTAACTTTAGAAAATTTTTCGAACAGCAATCAATGTGGTTTTGAAGTGTTCAGAATGTCACTTGTTTGCGTTTGACGAGGCGAACACATACCCAAAATGACTCGCGGATAGGTACCTATTTTCGGCGTTGAATCGAAATTTAAAAAAATGAAAGAGTTTAGACAGTCGGAACTTTTTTATTGGAAATTTCCTCCTTTTCAGGGATCTTTTTCCAAAATTCCTCAAATATAAACAGTTTTTGAGTTATTAAGAAAACGAAATGCTATCTATTTTTTATTTCAATTTGTTAATAACTGTCGAAATTTTTCATGTGCTGATGCATACTTTCAATACATTTTCCTAGACGCCATTCCGAATCGAATGAGCCATCGCTCATATTTTCAACAGCTTCTTCAAGAATTAATACTTCTCTGAACTTAGTTTAATCATATGTTTATGTTAGGTAAAGTTTCCACGCATCGTTGGGGAATATTGCTTCTGTATTCCAGGCAGAAATCTACGCTATCGATATGTGTTTGCAACTGAATATCGAAAGGGGGTACAGAGGCCAAACGATCCTTATTCTCTCCGATAGTCAGGCAGCATTAAAATCTTTAGCATGCCCTCAGATCAGATCTAGACTGGTCTGGGACTGTCTACAGAAACTGAAAACCCACATCCTAGCAAAGCTAGGGTCTGAGACTGCATTCACTGGTACTGAACCAGTATTTGGGATATCTTAAACTGCTGCACGTGGTTGTATATCTCGGTGGACTCAAACTAAACACCAGTCGTACTAGAGACACGTGCCAAAACAGGAACACAGCAAACTCCTGTTCAAAAAACCCTCGGAGACGCTGACCAATGAAATACTAAACCTTAGCAGGGGCCAAATAAGGATAGTGACGGGTTTACTCACCGGTCACTGTACTCTAAGGAAGCACATGCATACAATCAGCATATACATATAGGGAGGAACCTATCAGTCGGTTGTGCATGGAAGAGGAGGAAACTGTCTCTCACATTATCTTCGATTGTGAAGCATTATCTCACTGGAGACATAGAATACTAGGACTAGAACATCCAAGGGAGTATTTCTCCAAGAAGAACCTAGTGAAAAGTCTGCTGAGCCCGATAAGGGCTACTGGTCTCTTCACATAAACGGCACAACCAAGAGCACAAAAAGCCTTGAGGCTGAGATGCCAAGGACTTCAAGCCTTTGACTGGTGTGCTGATCCAATTAATGAATCAATCAATCAATAGGTAAAGTTTCATTGTGTTTCATTTTTTTCAAATAACTCTTTTCACACATTCTCGATTTTTTAACAAGTCTGAGGCTGATGCCATAGGCTGCTTGATTATCTAGTTCACATTCACTGTGTTTATAACCAGTGGTCGATCCGTTTTCCCCAAGTACCTAAGCTGTGACCTTTTGTTTAAGTTTTTATTAATTGTTCATTTTGTATTTGAAATTAAAACCGATTCTGGGGCGAGTGGGATGCCAACTTTCAGCCGGTAAAGCTTTATTGTGATTCATTTTATTTAAATAATTATTTTCACAAATTTTCTATTGTGTGTTCATCAGTATTTTTTTTTATATATTAATCTGGTTATAACTCCCCACATAAGATCCTTCTATTTTTTGTTTGCTACTGTAATATGCATTTATTATTTCCTTAATACGGCTTACCGTTTGCTCATGAATTGCTTATACCGTTTCACCTGTCAATAATAGCTAAAATAACATGCTTACACCTTGTTTACCGTACCATTTTTTCATATACACATACTACCGTCAAATTTTGTATATATAGTTTTGACACATTTGCCCCGTATATATTTATTTTGCATAAAATACAAAATATAAATGATCTGTATCTGTATCTGTAGTAGGAAGGTGAGTTAGGCCCACAGCACTTGGGCCACATGTGACCCATTGTACATCCTCCCGAGGAGTTGTCTTCCTAGGTCATCGTCCATCCTGTCCTTTCCAGGAAGGTGGACAGGTCACTAGGAGATATCTGCTTTATATCGGCAGTTGTAGGCCAAGACTCACCGAACACACACTCTTTTATTGACGATAACTGCGAGCACTCGCATAAGACATGCCTGACAGATTCATCTTCCTGTTCACACATCCTGCATAGAGGTGTGTCCACTAGCCCCGTTATATGGAGGTGTTTCCTTAATTGACAGTGGCCAGTCAGAAATTCTACCGTTAAACGTAGGTTTTTCCTGGTCATCGTCAAATATTTTTTCGATTCCAGCTTCCCAGGGTGATCCTGGCAAGAGTGCATCACTTGATTTCATCCCATCTCTTTAGATATTGAGCATGGATGTAACGTTTAGCTAGTTCCGCAATTGTTGAATTCGTCGGGACGTAGGTGTCGCCGTTATGATATTATTCGAAATTGTTAATTTTTGTATATTAATTTGTTGAATCTGGTAATATACAACCCAACATAATCAGTATTTTTGTTAATAACCAGTAGCAGAGTCGTCTGAGGGTAAATATTTTTATAGAAGTGTTTAATTCAACAAGACCCCTGGAATTCTCAGTACCCTCCATCTGAGGCTATCTGGAACTCCTGAAGCTAAGGGTCAAGGGGCCGTGAAGCAAACCACGTAAAAAATTTGGCGCCCGAGCAATTATTTTGAAGATTTTGCATCGAGGGTGTCCAGGTGACGTTCCCAGGAATGCGTTCAGATGCTTTACCTGGTAAAGAAAAAACGCATGGTAGGATTATTCTTGGTTGTAGTCGTTGAGACAAGCTTCATCGGGACGACTTGTTGTAAATATTCTTAGATGTCAAATTTCAAATTGTATCGTAAACCATAATCAAGACTTTTAACAGAAATCAACCTTTGTGATCATTGGTAGAGTACTGTGATATCTTAATCAATATTATTCTCACTTATCTAGATAAATTTCAATCATTATATTTTTTGTTATTTTGTAAACATAACCCAAACTTCTCAATCCATTCATTATAAATTGCAAAGATCGTACGGTTTAATTCCTACCGATGTGTCAACTGGGTTAAATAGTTGAACGATCAGCAAAATTCACCAGAACGCATAAAACGCGCCCGACGAAGGATCTGAACGCACCCCAATTGGTAGGAACCCAAAGGGAGGTGGAAGTACACATCACAATACATATAAAATGCTTTGTCCTGAAGGACTGACTGACGGATCAACGCACAGCCTAAGCCGCTGATCGTAGAGACCTGAAACTTGAAGGGAGTGTTCTTTGTATAACGTAGGCATCCCATAAAAGAGAATTTTCTGAAAAACGGAGACAAAGTTTGTATGCAACATCGTGATTCCTTGGTCCAATCTACTTCAAATTTTGCATAAACATTCTTTAACACAATTGATGGAAGGCGTGTTTCGTATTTTATTAAAACTCATCTTCTAACGGGGAAAACGAAAGTCATCTGTTACTAAAAATGATTTTAAGTGAACAGCGAGCATCATAGCAATGTTGAAATTATAAAATGCCAGTAAACTTGTCATCAATACTTTCCTACGAATTTTGTCACCGGAAAAGCCATTGCGTAGACTTTCAATTATAGGGATAAAATGTAAATTAATACTCCTTTGCTCTGTCTTTATCTCCCTCTGTCTCTCTCTCTCTCTATTATCGTGGAACCAAGAAAAGACGATTATTAACAAAATTGTTTGGCAACCAAATTTTATGCCAAACGTTCGGTAATTTAGACACCACCCAGCGGTAATATGATTACGCAATTTTTGACACAGACATCCTGTTTTTCGAGTAAGGGGTAATTTTGTTGAAATAAATGAAAACGAGGGTGTATGAAAAGGAATTTAAATTAACTAAGCCTTTCTTCACCCGAAATCCATATTTACACATTTTTTTGTCACGTTTCCTTGGGGAAGTTTGATATTTAAGCTTTAAGTTTGGGATTCTTGAGCAATTATTAATATCTAAACAATTATTGATTGGATTCTTGAGCTCGGAACTCAAATGACTACCAATCGATTCAGGAGAAAATTTCACATGTAGATTGTAGATATAAATCTTGAATGAACAGATTCAAGTAACAGTTGAAAAAACGATGATGAAGAAAGTGTCCCTTAGAAAAACACTAAAAATTCGTGAAACGTAGTGTATCAGTTTTACAATTCAACTGATATTTCACCGATAGTGAAATGAAATTTTCGAAAAAAATGCGTTTTTATCTTGAAAAGTCGCACATCCCACGAAATAGCCTGAGCTGAAATTCCAACTGTTCACCAATTTGAAGGAAAAAATTAACTAACACTATAACCAGGAAGATGTGACTGCAGAATGCAAAAAATCTATAGAAGGTAAAAAAAAGGAAAAAAAAGAGGAAACCCAGGGAGAAATAAACGTGTAAGTTTCTACAAGTGCAGGGTCGAAAAAAGTTTCTAACAATTGTTGAAATGAGGAATCCACAACAGATAAGAGTTAACAAAGAAGCAAACAGTAAAGTTAATATGGTGATATATATATTGAAATTCAAAAATGTATTTGAAACGACACAATCGTTCAGAGAACTTATTATTCAATTTCTTCAAGAGTAGATAGAAAATGTTGTAAATAATTGAGGCCTTCCTATATCTGCTGCCAAGCAAGTTTTGAAAATACTATAAACAATGTAATGAAATAATTATTTTAACTATGAACTGAAACAATATAATTTGTTTAAACCTTCATTATAATTGAACTAAGTTCAAAATACAATTTGTGACGCGTTTCGCGCTAACACAGTAGCTTTCTCAAACGAGTGGAGTTATAATGAAAAGTTTTTAATTTATACAGTGCATTAATAGGGAATTTTACGGATAAAAGTATTATAATTTATTTACCTGGAAATAAAAAGCAAAAAAGTTTCTAAATATGGGATTAACTGAAGTATTGATTAGGTTTACCTGGAAATTCATTTACAACAATCTTACAGGAAGTTTCTAGGTAAAAAGGTTTAATAAGGGAAAATTGTTGATATATATTTGGTCGTTAAGAAAGTTATCTGAATATTTGTTTTCATTTACCTCAAGAGCTTCTAAATCAAATCATTTTTAGAAACTTAAGACTTGAATATTTGCTTTAAAACCGATTACAATTTATCCAAATTCATTAAAAACAACAAATCTATATCTTCAAAATTAAACAAATCAGGAGTATATAAATTAAAATGTGGTAACGACAACTGTGATAAAATTTATACAGGTAGAACTTTTAGGAATTTTAAAACTAGAATTTCAGAACACAAACGTAGCTATGATACTCAAAAATTAGATTCCAACTACTCAAATCATTTATTAGCAAACCAACACACTTTTGATTCAAATTTTGAAATTTTGCATATAGAACCTAAATCCATGAAATTAAATCTTTTAGAACCAAAACAATAATTATTTTGAAATAATAAGTTGATTAGTACAGTTTCCTGTAAAATTGTCGTTTTTAGTAAAGCGCTGTTGAATATAAATGTATAAGAAAAGATAAAAATGGGGCTTAAGTGCTCCTAGGAAACTCTACACTACAACCTTTACATATCTATTGTGTGTGCGCCCTCCTGTTATTCTAGAGTTCCTTGACTAGGCTTCCTCCCCTATAGTTGAAAACCTCAGCCTAGTCAGTCCTTCAAAGTAGCACAATATGTGTACTGGGGTTTCCTCATCTTCCTGGCAAAACCTGCATATGGTTGTGTCTGCCAATCCGATGTTATTCATGTGTTTATTAAGTCTACAATGCCTTGTCTGGATCCTGATTATTTTCCTATTGTGGCTTAATAGATACTCCGTGGATTATGGCGAGGGTTCCTTGATGAACTCTTTGGCCTACCTCATTCTTGGCGTCTGTGTAGCAGGCTATTTATGCATTAATTGAAGGTCCTTCGCTACACGTCTTTCTGCCTGTTATGACTGTTTCAAAGTTTTTCCCGAAGCCATACTTGAGAATCATCTCGTCCCATTATGGGGTCGATTTCCCAAAAACAGATCACTGGACACTTCCCTCGAGCATATACCTACAGTTGGGGAGCTCTTGGGCCATCAAAACACTAAATTTAAAAGGTATTAAATAATTTTGATTATTTTCTTATGTGTAGTAGCCCTATTAAAATGAACCATATTATACTATAAAATATAATTTCGGCTGTAAATCCCTCTTTTTGTTTTTTTATGTATTCGCTTTGTTTTCCAAAAAAACTAAAGAAACTATCATAATTTCACATTGGGGTACGCTGTAACACTCTGCCTGGTGCAGATTGTAACATGCTACAACTTACCCAGTAATAAGAAGTTCAAAATTGCATTTTTTATTACAGTTTACTTATCATGACAGACTACAAGAGAAAAACGAATAAAGGCCACAGGCAACTAGGCAGGAGATGGAGCAGGCAGTAAACGGGGTTATCAATAACAATGAGTCGATTAGAACTGTGGCAAGAGATTCCAACATTTACTACGTAACTTATAGTAGATACGTGAAACAAGGAAAAGAAAAAAAAATGATATTGGCTGTGGTGACCACACAACATACAAGTGACCACACTCAGCATCAACATTTTTGACTTCCTAGTTTTTATCATAACGTCATGTAAACTGATATATTGGTTGTTTCGATTGTATCAAACTCGCGAACGTTTTTTAAATGGCAAAAGGCGCAGATGACAGATGTCACGAATGACAGTTCGTTACAGCTGACGAAGTGTTCGTTTGTCAGGTTTGTTGGTGCGTTATAAGTGTAGTTTGAAATCGGAGTATTAAGAAAACGAAGCTAATTACTAGATGTTGGTTGTCCAGGGAGGTCTCCAAGAAACCAGAAAATATAATCAACAACAACGTCTTGTCAAAATCTTATCTTCAACTCTTTGTCAGAAATACAAATTTAAAACCATTTTTAATATTTATTTGAAATACTTCACAAAAGGTATTCATTTTAGAGCAATATACAAGTAATACATGTTGCGCTAAATTGGCGACAATGTAAGCTTAGAAAATTACGGCTAAAGTAAACATAAGCAAATATTCATAGATGCACAGCTCAAACAACTTGTGAGTAACGTAAAGTAAATCTCAAGAATTTATTCTGGTCTGTCACCAAAAGAAGTGAAAAAACTGGATTATGATTGCTCTATGACGTTTCATGTTGATAAAAAAACAAGGTAGAAGGGGAAGATTGGTTAACAGGTTTTATAAAGTACAACCAACTTCATCAATTCGTATTCTCGAAGCTACTAGTATTGGAAGGTCTACAAACTTCAATAAATCCAACTTTGGTTCCTTTTTTGATAAACTTGCTAGAGTTCGAGATAAGTTTAAATTTTCTTTCCATAAAATATGGAATTTGAACGAGACGGGACTAACAACAGCTCAAAGACTGGGCAAAGTGATAGCAGGAGTTCTCGTGATACTCTCCATAGCAGTGAGCGCTATTGGGAACCACGTATCACCGATATTTTTATTTCATCGGAAACGTTTTCAGGATCATTTTATCCGAGGTGGCCCGCCATGACGCATTGGTGCTGGTAATTCATCTAGTTGGATGACCGCTGCAGAATTTTACAATTTTATGAAGTACTTTGTTTTGCATGTTCGACCGTATGTCGAAAAACCCGTCTTGTTATTGTTAGTCTACCACGAGTCCCATATAGCCTACAATACTGTGAAATATGCGAAATATAATGGAGTTGTGTTGATGTGTTTTCCACCGCACTGCTCACATCGGCTTCAACCACTAGACCGATCGGTTTATGGGCCATTAAAAAAATATATGACCAGCGAACAGGATGCCTGCAAGAGATACAATCCATGCAAATATATGACGATATACCAGGGCTTGCTCGAAAAGCATTACACAAATTAATGTAATTAAAGGTTTTGAATGTACTGACATTGAACCTTTCAACAGAAATGTATTTCGTGACGATGATTTCTTACCGACAAGAGTAACTAATCGCTTCCAGAATCTGTTCTAAGGATACCCTTCAGGAGCCAGAGCTTGGCACATCGCTTATTCACACATTCAAAATCGAATCTTGTGCTTCTGCTTCTGCCAAAAATCTTTATGATGATCATGCTGTTGCTAATTACACATTCGAACAATTCCAAACCTCCAAGTTCAAAGCAAGCAGATCGCGTTAATTTAGTTTCATCATTATTAAAATCGTTGGCAAGTGCGTGCTCCTCGACACCAGACTTTTCTATTGCAAACATTTCCAGCTGCCTCAAAGAGAAAAACAACCACTAGAAGACAGAAAAACGACAATCTGCAGTTTCAACCGATACGTCCGAATTAAACGCTTTGAAAGCGGATGCAAGATTGTCAAAGAAAGGAAAAATGCCCACAGCAGCAAAACAAAAATTTAAAGCAGTAAAAAGAAAAGTGCTACAAGATTCATCCGATGAAGACGATGCAATTTGTGTCGTCTGTTTTGCGGAAATTATCATAACAGTGAACCCGGCCTGGCTCCAGTGTTACCGGTGCAAGCAGTGGACACATGAAGACTGCACACCTGGTGATGTTCCATATATTATACAGATTGCGAAAAACTTTAATAGGTCATACGACTTACACAAGTACGACAAGGATAATATGAACAACACTATTTGAAGGAGAGAGACAAGAATTGTTATACATGTATAACTCACAAGTCTGACGTCATAAGAGGCGTGGTCATAAAAACTTTTCCAAACAAACCGAAAGTTGGTGTAAATTATCAAGAAATTTTTAATTTTCCGTTTGCTGTTGATTTAGTTATAAATAAGATTGATCGGTATTAGAAATATATAAAAAGTGATTAATTAAAGAAGTTTTTGAAACTAAGCGTAAATCTGGAAAAGGATTTCCATAATGTATTCAATAAAAATTTCAAAACTTCAAATACAAAAACACAGCATAAGCACACATAACCTCAACTATGTTTACATGGTTTTAAAAACTCTTTGCAAACCTTACCTTGCAGATTTTCGTGTAAAAGTCTCCAACTGATCTTTTTTACTTATTTCTACCAACGATCACTCTTAGTTTTATAACTATATTAATAGCAAACCGCAAATTAAAAATCTCTTACACGCGTTATCGATTTGTTTGGAAAAGTTAATAGGAGGAGCCTTCTGTTGTGACGTTAGAGCTTAGGCAGCCCATTAGATCAGTCCTATCTACCGAAAAGGATGGTCGTGTATGTTCATTGCCCTTTTTACTTTTAACCGTTGTGTTCTTGTCTCTCCCTTTCAAGTAGTACTGTTCGTATGATCCTTGTCGTATTTGTGTGAATCCTATGACCTAATAAACTTTTTCGCAATCTGTATGTATCACCATGCAGTGTGATTCGGATGACGACTAAGCTACTAGATTATGTTTATACATTATGTGAAACAAGAGTGTGAAAATGTTTTAGTTTTGTATGGAATCAATAGTTATGTTTAATAAGGCTATTGTAATTTAAGAGTGCAAAAAATTGTTTTCAAATTTTTAAGGCTCGTTTATTGTAGATTATATTTTCGCAAAAAGTTATTGTGAGCGGAGAAATATTTTATATACAACGGCAGGGGTCGGCAACCTTTTAACAAAGAGGTGCCCATGTGCAATTTTGAATAAAGCCACTATAAAAAATGTATGAGTTTTATACGAAGAAATAATGTATAAAATTGTTAAAAGTAATAAGGAAGGTAACTAATGGAATAAAAAAATGATCAACAATATATCTAAGAATTTTTTACTGCTAAACGGGACTAATGGAAAAGAAGTCAGTAGCGTATGATCTGAGTCAAAATTGTGTTAGTACTTTATATGAACTTTTTCCATGCAGGCCCTCGTTTTCGAGTTATAGGCATCCAAAGTTTTAATTATGAATTTGCCTTTTGTTTTTCTTTTTAGTACTAGTTATTTAGTCTTTATAATCATTTTGGCATAACTATAATGTACCTGTATGTTTATTTTGGAAAGGTTTACAGATTAACAGTAGTGCGTTGAAGCCAGGGACGGACTACTCGCAATGGTCAATGATCTAAAATGTTTGCAGGGATGGCATATCCTGTAGGACATTATCGAAGTTGACTTCCCCGCACATTCAGCTAACAAAAAGGTGCTCCAGTTAGAAGTCGATAAAATAAGCGTTTTGGTAAATATTTAGAGGCCAGAAGGCTTTATGCTGAACATTTTCCAAACAGGGCATTGTCATGCAGACAAATGTTTGAGCGTATTGATCTCAGGTTACGAGAAACAGGTATGAATAAGTAGATGTAATTTTTTATCTGTACAAAACAAAATTTAAAATGTAAGGAAGTTTTTTGCCAAATAAAGTTGGCGAAGCTCCAGTACGAAGCGTGCGTACTGTGTCAATTGAACAAGACTTGTTAAATGCACTTGATAATGAACCATCAACGAGTTTACGAAAACTATCAAGAGAACATAGCGTCTCGAAGTCAGTTGTTCATCGCGTCCTAAAAAAACAACTGTTATATCCTTTTCACATAAAAAAAGTACACAGTGCGACAGTGGCTGATTATCCTACACGACTTGAGTATAGTCAGTGGTTTCTGTGACAATAACAAGCAGACAATACATTTATTAGTGACGTTCTCTTCACGGACGAATCCGGTTTCCCCAGAAACGCAGTCATTAATTCTCATGTGTTTATGAGATGGTGTGAATCCACATGACATTATCCAAAACAAGGAACCAGCATAGATTTATGGTATATGTTTGTGCAGGAATAGTTGACAATCACTTGTTAGGCCATACTTTATTGACGGTATTTTGACTGGTTGGTTGGTAAACAGACGAAAAACAGGCCGGGTTAGTGGACCCAACACTTCATTTTTGACTGGTTAGAAAAAATGTTTGGAGTTTTTGCAAAATAAGTTATGGAATCTGTTTGTGCCATTACAAACTCGTAGGAATTTTTGGTTCATTCATGATGAGGCCTTCCCCCATTTCAGTATAAATGAACGACAGCATTTACACACAAGGCTTTCTAATAGATGGATTGGTCGTGGAGGCCCTTCTCAATGACCACCGCGATCAGAAGACGTTAATCCTATGGATTCATTTTTCTGAAGTAATCTCAAAAGTAAAGTATACGCAACACCTGTGCAAATAAAGCAAGCTTTAATAGACGGAATTGTGTTACACTGCAATGTTATAAGAAATAATAGGGATTGCCCTTTCAAGTGCAAAGAATTAACGAGAGTACCTTTTCATTTGCTCAATGTGTAGGCAAGTCAATGTCGATCATTTTATACTGCAAAAATTTTAAATCACAAACCATGGTGAGTAGTCCGTCCCTGCCTTCAAGGCACTACTGTAAATTTGTTTACCTTTCCAGAATAAATATACACGTACATTATAGTTATGCCGGAAATTTTATGAAGATCAAATAACTAGTAGAAAAAATAAAAATAAAGACCAACCTTGAATTTTCATCCACGCGAAAAGAGAATCACTAAAAGGAATGCAAGTAAAATCCATTAAGTCTTGTTTTATCAAGAAGGATAACATGTGATCATGTTTATCAAAATCTTCCAGCAAATTATTCTTTCAGTAAAGTCAAGTAGTTCAACATTTCCTGATTAAATGCAGTATTATTACAATTATTATTAAGGTTGGTGAGTATGTTTTTAGATTTGGAAAGTATTTATATGCAAGGGAGGTAATGTCGCAAATAGGTTCATCTATTTTTATTTTAAAGAACTTCCAGGAACCATACAAATCTAAAACAGTTTGACTCGATCTTTAAGGTTCAGTTCGCCGAGATGATTTGTTATATAAATTAGGAACATTCACTTACAAATCCATTCTTTATTATCTAGTTCAGGAAAGACTTGAACTTGATTTTCTTGCAACAAAAATTATCTAGTTTCTTCCAAACTTTCACGAATCTAAAAAGCATTTTACCGCGGCAAAGCCAGCGTATATTGATGTATAATGAAATATCCGAATATGCACTTCCCATTTGTTGTGAAAATGACTTGAATTATCTGCGAGTTAATGAAGAATGACCAGCAATGTAATTGATAACTTTTATAACAGTACTTGCCACGGATTTTGAGCCCTCGCTCGAGATCTTTGCGCATAAACTTTCTTGATGAATAATGAAATGACAATTTAAAAGTGATCGACCAATGCGTGCAGAAAGAAGAGATACAAATCCCCTATGAGTTCCGATCTGTAGTTACGCAAAAAATCTTAGTTGTCTAGTCCCTATTTCTCAAAATATTTAACGAACTCTGGTAGTATATCTTCTCCTCCTGTCGTTCTTTAGAATAATAGCAGACAGGTCAGTTACCAGGAAATGTTATTAACGTCGACATTTTCATCCAATGGAATACTAAATACGATATTCCGTTTAATGTTGATCTGTTGTTTCCGTACATTTTCTGACATTTTAGTAACTCGCCTCTCAATAGTCCGCGCTGCTACTGGCATAATGTTCAACCCGGACCAGTATTGCTTGTTTATTGGGAAAATCATCAAACAATACATCCGCACTTCTCAGGAACGTTTGTTTCATGAATTCCCTATCAGTTGAAGGTCTTCCGTTTTCTGCCACAGATTGTGCAATTTCAAAACTGCATTCGGTTGCTTGGTCTGTATACTGAGCAAATGCTCGTTTAATTGTCTCCATTCTATTCTTAAACCTCGATTCATGTCTTCTTTGAAAATGTCGTTAAACACTAGATGTCCCGAATACTACATTTTCTTGACATAATACACATACATATGGCTCGATTTCTTTGCTGTACAAAACCATAATCACCTGTCAAAGAGCTTTGAAAAGGCCAAACGTCTAATTTCTGCTTTTAAGCCGCCGTAATACTAACGTTAATCGCGGACTTATACTTTACAGGTTGATAAATAACGTTACGATTAACTATCCTGGGTCCGTCCAATGACAACTCCTGGTACAACTTTTACCACTAAAGGTTCACGCGCACTTAGCCGAAGCGTCGCGAACGGAAGCGTTGCGAAACCAAGCCAACCAACGTCATTTTGATGGTGTCCGCGCATTTGTGCCAAGTACGTCGTCAGAAGAGGATCTCTTTGTATTAAGCTTAATTGCCACTATGGAAGAAGAAGAAAAAAACAAAAAAAATGCTGGGTTTATGATATAAATCAAAAGAGAGACACGTACGGTGAATTTCATCATTTATTCAACGATCTTAGACAAGATAAAAAGGAATTTTTAAAATATTTCCGAATATCGGAGGAAAAGTTTTTTGAGCTTCTTGGTTTAATAATGGATTTGCCGCCAACTTTAGCACCACTTCCTATCAAACACTGCTAAAAGCTGAAATAGGCTACATAAGAATTAACAAATATTTGAATCTTCTCGCCGCCTGCCACCGCGCATTGAGGCGAAGCGTCAAGAGAAACTTCTCCTAATTGGTCCGAAGAGAATTCGTGCGTCCACAGACGCGTCTCTTCGCTTCGCGCCGAAATAGTGCGCGGGCTGCCATATAACCTAATGTAAATTACTCGGGCGAAAAATCTACAATTTTCTTCGCGTCGCTTCCGTTCGCAACGCTTCGGCTGAGTGCGCGTGAACCTTAACTTTGATTTCGGAATTTATTTTTACAATAGCTCGTACTAAACTAAACTAACTTTCGTTACCCGTATAACCGTGGCAATCCCGCTCATCGGACGTTCGAAATGCCGAGAGTAACCTGCTGACGTATTTTCTTCTCTAGAAACGTCCCGTCGTGGTCGCGATCACGTCGTTCTAGCCTGGCCTTGCCATCACTTAGCTTGGTCGAGGTACGTTGCCTGCTTGTATACAGTTCCGTAGATTATTTTAAAATATTATACACCAAACTTCACAAAGTTATGCGTGCCATTCCAAACTGCCAGGCGTGTGAAGACTGGCACGCTTGCCGACCCCTGGTATAAACAATTTATGATATTTGGTGGAAATTGAGTGATAAGTTTGATGCCGATAAGTCCAACATTTCACAAACGAATACTAAGAGACGAAAAACTGTGTGTGTCAGCTCCGATGCCAATATTGACACTATCAAAAAACTATTTTTATTAAAGGTTATTTATATACGAATGTCACAATCTAACAAAACTAATTATCACTGCGACCCGGGTTCGAACCTAACGCCAAAGTTTTTTAATTTTTGCAGCCAGACCCATTAACCACTTTGCTATAAAGACATAATAATTTATCAAACATTCTGTTGTATATAGAGCGTATGATGTATGTAAAAGTTAAATAAAGGACGTTGAACATAACGATTTTAATTAACCTAAATTGAAAAAAATGTATTCAAACTTTCAGCTCCAGCGCCTTTTGATGTACACTTTTTTTGACCACAGGATATATATGGTTTAATTAAGGATAAATATTTTAGTTGATGTATATAACATTTCAGTGAAACTCTCTTTAAATCAAAGTATTGAGGTGCCAACGAGAATCCCTGTATATTAACTAAATGTGAATATTCGCTAGCAGAAGAGCATATAACTGAATAGGAAATCCCTCCAGTTTCCACTTTAGAAATGCTGCTGAACGACCTTATTGTCGCTAGAAAGAAACCATTTGTATACAAACCGAATACAATGACACTTTTTTCTGATTCTAATGAGACTTAAAATGTTTTCCGAAACATTTCATCCTCTTTGAATAATGTTTTACGTTATGAGAATGGATCTCTCCTTCCGGGACGCTATTATTGTCAAAACGAATTCTTCGCTTAATCGATCGATCGAACATTGTGATTGATGACGAAAATTCCGAGATTTGGTTTGATGATGGATGCGCAAATTATAAAAATAATAATTTGTTGTAACTAAAACGATCCTATTATTATTTACGACCTGAATTCGTTCAGTGGTACGAAAGGCAATGGAGTGAGAGAGATATAAAGAAGTTTTCATAACCATAATCCTGTTCTAATACAGCTATGAATTTCCTTAATTATTTTTTGAGGAAAAGTTTTTTAACGGAAATTGCGGTATAAAACCAGATTGTGGAAAATTGATATTGTATTTTTAGTTTTAATTTAAAAATAAGAATCCTGGGATTCGGCCAATTAATCATTTATTAAAAAACGTTACTGCTACTACGTACGTTTCGGCAAGAAGCCATTTTCAAGTAAAACATGGATAAAAACCTGCAATATATCTTTAAGTAGTCAAACAATATAATATAAGATTTAATAGAAAGAAAAAACAAACAACTTACTTGTATGAAAACCCAAAATATCAACATTTGAGGCTGTTATTCTGTAGGTTTAAAGAGCGTCTTTAATTTTATTGATATTTTTTGGTCTATATTGAGGGCTGGAAAGTTTTATACCTCTATCTGCTAGGCCCATAACAACACTACGTTTATAATTAACAAGAATATTCGAGTAAAATTTAAATATCGTCCGGACCATATTTCTTTTGTAAACCAACTAGTATTAATTTTTCCGAAAGCATTGTAGGAAATTGTAATATCAAGAAAATGTATGCTATTGTTTATTTCTTCCTCAAAAGTAAATTGAATTCTAGGATGGAATGCATTAAACGCATTTAAAGTATATTTTAACTTATCTCTGGGAATACAAAGAATACAGTCATCTACATATCGTTTGTAAAAATATGGAGTGAAATTAAGTTTTGAAATAACAGTATTTTCAAGTTCCTTCATGACAAGATTAGCAATAGTTGCAGTTAGGGTGTTTAAAAAAAAAAAAAATTTTTTTCTCGGAATCAGGCTCAAAAGTTTCGTTTGAATGCCAAAATAGGCCTCTGAAAATATGAGCCCTTAATATTAATATTAAGGTTGTCCGCCTCGCATTTTTCGATTTCCCATAAGAATAACACAGGAAAAAAGTTTTTTTTTGTTCTGATTTTTGTAACTGATGAACCATCAATTGCTCTGCAATTCCCATCGAGTATTTTTGTAGAGAATTGAACGCTCTACAAAAAAGTTCAAATATCATTTTTCGATTAATTAACTCATTCAAAAGTTATTCAAGGTCAAAGTTAAATTCATTATTAATTTAGCCGTTTTCTTTATAATCCTCCAAATTTTATTAGTTATCGATTTTGAAATGACAATTTTAAAGTAACTGATTACCAATATCTATAGAGCTAATTGTCATTGATAAATAATTGTTTTAAGTACTCCGTCCATCTTCATCATATAGCGAAAAATATTGGGTAACAATCCCCAGAGGTCTATTTAGTATTTTATAAAATATTTGTGAAACATTTTTTTTAAAAACAATATTTTTGCCAAATCATTCAGAAAAACGGCTAAATTGATAATAAATTTAACTTTGACCTTCAATAACTTTTGAATGAGTTGATTAATCGAAAAATGATATCAGAACTTTTTTGTAGAGCGTTCAATTATCTACAAAAATATTTGATGGAAATTGCAAAGCAATGTATGGTTCATTTGTTACAAAAATCAGAAAAAATAAATTTCGGAGGATTATGAAGAAAACGGCTAAATTGATCATGAATTTATCTTTCACCTTGAATAACTTTTGAATGAGTTGATTAATCGGAAAATGATATCTGAACTTTTTTGTAGAGCGTCCAATTCTCTACAAAAATATTCGATGGAAATTGCAGAGCACTAGTTACAAAAATCAGAACAAAAAAAACTTTTTTCCTGTGTTATTCTTATGGGAAATCGAAAAGCGCGAGGCGGACAACCTTAATATTAATTTTAAGGGCTCATATTTTCAGAGGCCTATTTTGGCATCTGAACGAAACTTTTGAGCCTAGTTCCGAGAAAAGAAAAATTTTTAAGCAGATATTGGAGATCCCATAGCTGTGCGAAAAATTTGAGAAAAAAACTCATTTTTGTATCTAAAAAATGTAAAGCTTAAACAAAATTGGATTTCATCTGAGAAATTTTTTAATGATAAATTTGTGTGATCTTGGAATATGATTCCAATTATTTTTTGTACAATCTAATGCAACATTTACTGGTACCTATATTTGTTTATAAATATATGATATCAAAAGAAACAAGAATATGATCTTTTGGAATACTCTGTTTGCTAATAAAATCATGAAAGTGCCATGAATCTTTTACATGATACTGGTTTTCTCCCATAATATTAGAAATAATAAAGATAAGAATTTTGACAAATTGTATGTATGAGCACCAATATTACTGATAATTTGTCGAAGTGGTATTCCATGTTTTTGGAGTTTTGGTAAACCGTAAATATAAGGGGAAGTTCCATTATGACACATGTTTAAATTTTTCTTGTAATGAAATTTCTTTTGCATCAAGCCATTTTTTAATTAAAAAGTTTAGCTTATCTTGAATTTTATTTGTTGGATCCGATACTTCTTTTTTATATGTGTACTGTCATTTACTGAGAGAATGAGAATTTCAGAATTGTTTTTAATAAATTGTTTTGTTTCTTTTATGTAATGACTAATGATTATATAAACTTTTTGTAACCTTGCGTGTATCTGCAAGTTTTTTTTGTTGGTTAGTTAAAATATTACAAATTTGATTTCTCCACCCTATTAATGTCATGTCTCCACCCTATTAATGTCATTGAAATTAATATAGGAATATTGACCGTTGGAAAAGGAAAATTATAGTCTATTTCGGAAAGGTATAGGGTAATAAAATGGGGAAGTCCGTCCAGTTCGGCTCAATTTCGGTGTCAGCCATAGGCGTTATTCAGTAAGTATTGAAATTTGATGATAAGAATCGCCAATTCACAGATTAATCAGTTGTAAATATTTTATATTATCGTTTTTAATTTTAATAAAAAGGAGTTAAGCTCAAACTTTTAGATTGAATTAAAAATATCTTACTATTTTTTTCTTCGCCAACTTCAATTGGATGATTGAATACTTCTAAAAATTTCTTTTTATCAGGAATATTTATTTTCATCAAACATATATTTCAAGCCCTCAATATATACCAAAAAATATCAATAAAATTAAAGTTCTTTATGAAAATAATTTTCCAAAAACTTCCAATGATCCTATTATTAAAAAAAAAATGTATAAGTTTTACAACCAACAATGCATAACCAGCTCACAAACTGATAATTGTAATCAATACATACATACCCCTTCCTTACATACAGGGTTCATCCGAAAATATCAAGAAAATGTTCAAACTATACAATATTAATATTGTTCACAAACCTAATAATACAACTGAACAATTTTTTTCAAAATTAAAACCAAAGATTGATAATAAATTTCGATCGAATGTTGTATATCAAATGGAATGTAATGACTGTCACAAACAAAGCAATACATACATGTAGGTTTCTTTCCGTTCGTCTAGGGGAAAATTAAATAATAAGATATTTACACTCGGCCATCCTATTGTGAATCCGACCCGAATTCACTTTGGTTATCAACCCAAGGTTTCATGAATTCGGCACATGTAGAAGTACGCACTGGTCCCTCGTGATGACCCACTTTAATTACGTCATATCTGTCATTGGGTTTGACCTTTGTAACTTCGTACGGTCCTAAGAATTTCCTATGAATTTTAATTCCTACTCCAAATTGGGTTCTTTTAATAGCTACCAAATCTCCTTTTTTATATAACCTCGATTTTTTTCTTCTTGAATTATAAGTTTTTCTATTTTCTTCCTGTACTTTTAAAATTTGTTTTGTGCATTCTGCTCTGAGGTCTTTCCTCTCCTCATCAAACTTTTGTATTGTAGCTTCTTCCAATAATTCCTTGATTAGTATTTCTTATTTATTCCTCATTTTTACTCCAGTTAAAATTTCAAAAGGTGTAGTCCCTATGCTTCTCTGAATAGTAGAATTCAATGCTCTTTGTACGCGCTCAACATATTTAAACCATTTTTTAGGTTCGTTCAAACTGATTTTTGTAAGAACTGAAATGATAGTACGATTCATTCTCTCAATCTGACCATTTTCTCTTGGAACTCCAGTGGTTATCATTAAACTCTGTATACCCTCATCAGTACAATAACTTTTAAATTCTTCAGCAGTAAAAGCAGTTCCTCGATCTGTTATAATTCTAGCTGGGTTTCCAAAAACTTGTTTTTGTTGTTCCAAGCAACTAATAACCTCTTTAGTTGTTGTAGATTTACATGCATATAGCCAGATAAATTTAGAGAAATCATCAACAATCGCCAATAAGTAACGATAATTTTTATTAGTTGACGGCATTGGGCCTAAATGATCAATGTGATATGTGTGCAGTGGTCCTTCCTGCTTAGGTATTGGATGTAACATTCCTTCTTTCTTTTCTGTTACCTAATATACAATATACACAATTTTCTAAACATTTTTTAATTTTTTCTTTCAACTTTGGAATATAAAATTCTCTTCTTACCACTTCTTCTGTCTTCGGGAGTGCAAAATGACCAATTTCGTGTGCTCTTTTTATTATATCCATATGCATTGCTTTTGGAGCTACTACTAACTCTTTTCCATTATCAAATTTATAAAGAATATCATTCTTAAGCACAAAATTTTCATAATCTCCTGTACTCAATATCTTCTTTATCGCCAATATGTATTCGTCCATTTCTTGTGCTCGTCTAAGTCGTTCTATAACACCATCTTATTTAATCAACGTCTTCATAATTTCCATAACAACTGGATAACGACTTAAAGCATCCACGTGAGACATTCTGCTTCCTTTGCGATGTTCAATTTCGTATGAATATTCCTCTAATAATAAAGCCCATCTAGCAACTCTGGTGGTCAAATCTTTCTTATTCATTGTCTTCTGGAAAGCTGAACAATCAGTAACGATTTTAAATTGTATTCCAAGTAAGTATATCCTAAACTTTTTCACTGCTTGAATGATGGCTAAAACTTCGAGTTCATAGCTACTGTATTTTTCCTCAGCCGGAGAAGTTTTTTTACTCATGTAGTATACTGGATGAAATTTATTATCCTCGCTCGACTTCTGCATCAGACAGGCTCCACAACCATATTTGCTTGCGTCTGTAGGCAATTATTTAATTTTCCCCTAGACGAACGAAAAGAAACCTACATACATATAGTCCAATGACGATCCCCAAGATGGTCGCGAATACGTTTATATGAGTATTTTGGGGGCGGGGAATCGAATGGCACTATTCGCAACATCCAATTTTCCCGTGAAACAGTGAAAATCGCGGAAAATTTCTTAAAATTCACGTTTTCTCGGCAACCATTTGATTTATCAAAACAGTTTCAAATAAATGCTGTAGAGTGCAAAATTTTACGTCGAAATACTACCTCACTTCAGAATTATAGATTTTCTCGACCAATTCCGAATCCGCTGGAAATGGACGCTGAGTAGCAAAATATGGATTAAGGATTTGTTATTTGTAACATTTTTTTGTATCTGAACAAATGTTTTTCACACTGGTTTATCAAAAAGTAATTGCTTTTACTATTTTTGTATTTTTAGATCTATTAAATCATAAAAATGTTTGCTTCCATCGGATTCAGAAATGGTCGAGAAAATCTATAATTTTGAATGAAATTCAACAAGTGAGGTAGTGTTTTGACGTAATTTTTTGCGCTCTACAACATGTATTTGAAACTTTTTTTGATAAATCGAATAGTTGCCGAGAAAACGTGAATTTTAAGAGATTTTCCGCGATTTTCACTGTTTCCCGGGAAAATTGGATGTTGCTAATAGTGCCATTCGATTCCCCGTTCCCAAAATACCCTTATAAACGTATTCGCGACCATACAGTCTCCCATGCAGAATCTCGGGGATCTTTATTGGACTTATAAACGTTTTCACACCCACAGTTATGACATTAAAAATAAAAATACTAATACCACCAGAGACAACCAAGAGACGGACAAGTACACGAAAATTATTGTTTGATTTGCAAGTAAAATAGTCCTGCTAGCTCTATTCTTATTTAGCTCATAAGTTTAGGGCATGTCACATCTTTGTCTTATTTTCGCTAAGTAAGCGCAGATGGCAGTAGCAGCATGGAATTTTTGACACAAAGTCAAACCTTAGAAAACAAAGTTTGTTTGATGTTTTAAGCAGTAAAAGACGTGAAAGTGACGTACTTCATCCGTCTTCGTCGTTTTGATGTGTTTTTGGATGTGTTTGCTTAACTTGTTTTGTTTGTGGTGATTTACTCAATTTAGTGTAATTTTAACAATTAACACTCTTATTTACAAACTTTGTAACAGTGGTCTGCTTTACAATTGTTTTAGACTTTTGTTTGGTGATTAGTTTATGTGTTAACTGTTTTCTATCGCTATCGATGGCCATTGAAGGCAAACTAGTCATAGCTATTTGATAATAAGGGTGTGTTGTAACTCGGTAGGTTAACCCACTGGTCACAACACCAGTGGTTAAACTATGTTTAACCACTATTCAGTAGTTAAGCCTTTTTACGTTGCAACACGAATTGTTGATCAAGGGTCACGTAACCAATGGATTTCAGTTGACATTTCAACCTTTCGTTTCCGTTGTTGTCATTAATATTTAGTAATTTAGTTTCATGCTGTGTAGTGAATAAATTTGAGTTTCGAATTTTCGCGCTATTGTATGTCGGTAAGGAGGGGAACTATATTATACCTTGTATTTGACAGTAAGTGTTACCAGATTCATGTTGGCAGAACTGACTGTCTGTCAGTCAGCGAGTTCGCCATTATGTATATGTATATATTGAATTAAAGTCGTGTGTTCGTTCTACAACGAGTTTTTGATTTTATTTCCGACATCTCCACTACCTACAGTTTTCAGAAGTGGGATGGACGTGCTCCATAATTATGTTTATCACGGCCAGTAATTAGTTTTGGACTTTTCCGTTATTTTATGGTTTATGGGTGTTTGAAAAAATCCAACTATGAGTTTGAACGCTGGTGTGGTTGATCCGCCAAATGACCCGTCGGAAAGTGGAGCTATACACATGTCGGTCCAAGATATCGTAGCAGTTGCTATTGAATCACTGCGTATGGGTGATAATACGATGGAAAAGAAATATTCAGTTCATGAAGTAGGGGCTCTTATCCCTGAGTTTGATGGCAATGGGGATATAGAGGCATGGTTCAGAAGAATTAAGACGGTCCAGAGAAGCTACGACATAAAAGAGGAAATCATGGTTCTAGCCCTAATTAATAAGCTGCGTGGTTCAGCGTTAAGATGGTTCCACTCTAGCCCTGATCACGCCGCTCTGAAACTAGACGACTTGGAGCGAGACATGACCATCATGTTTAAATGCAAAGAAGACCGTCTTGCTTTGATGCGTAAATTTGAGCAGCGGCGATGGAAAAGAAACGAGAAATTCTCCGATTATTATTACGACAAGGTGCTTATGGGCAAGAAGTTGGGCTTTTCAGAAGATGACCTGATACAGTATTTAATTGATGGGTTTGATGATATCAATTTGCAAACTCAGGCTAAAATCAAAGAATTCCAGAGCCTGAACAAGGTGCTCGAGATTTTTAATGACATAACCTCAAATGAGAGAAGATATGTGCCCCCCAAAAGACATTTTAGTAGTGGTGGTCCAAGTGGTGTGTCAGGTAGTCAAGCACCTCCAACCAGGAAGTGTTTCAATTGTAATGAAGCTGGGCATTTAGCCGACCGGTGTCCCAAGCCGCGTAGGGAACGTGGTACATGTTTTGGTTGTGGGCAAGGCAGTCATCAAGTCAAAGATTGTCCTCAGAGAAACCAGCAGAATAGACGATCAAATGACCACAATCGGGAGCCAGGTAGGGTTTTTAGGACGACACCCGACTCTACCACGATGTATGTTAAGGCAGAGGAGAAGAAACCAATTCCTGCTTTTACGGTTAGTGTAAGACTGCAGAAATATCCCTTTTTGAATGGCATTGACGCTGTTCTGGACTCAGGAAGTCCCATTTCCTTAATTGACGAAGCCATTATTTCACCTGCTGATATTTTGGATTACCAGAGTAATCACGCATATTCAGGTATTAATAAAGTACCCTTAGATATTTTAGGTATTTTTAGAGATAAGATTTGTATAAATAATATTATCGTTGATATTGATTTTCATGTTGTTTGTTCCGCAGCTGTTGGTTGTGACATCTTGCTTGGGCGGGATCTCATAACCAACAAAAATATAAAAATCACGTTTGGCAACAGCGCATCAGAAGTTTGCGTTGAGAGGAATGACAGTACCGCGGTTGGATCTGGGTCAGCTGTTTCTGACGTCATCAGTGCTGCCAGCCGCGAGGTAAATAATTATTCCCCTAGTTTTTTAGATGAAATTTTATTTGTTGACATCGGAGCAAAACAAAACATTGTCGATTCTTTGAATATTGAGAGTTCACTAACCTTTGATGAGAAAATTAAAATTGAAAATTGTTTTATGGAAAATTATGATGATGTGGTTCGACCTATTGTTCCTAAAACTGATTATGAAATGAAAATTACTCTTAAGCCAGGTACTAAACCCTTCTTTTATAAACCTAGGCGTCTTTCGGTCCAGGAGGAGAAGGAGGTAAGGGAAACCGTTGATTCGTTGTTGGAAGATGGTATCATTAGAGTATCTGATTCAGAGTATAGTTCAAGGGTAGTTTTGGTTCCTAAAAAATCAGGTAAGACTAGGATGTGTATAAATTTTAGGGAGCTTAACAAATGTGTTCAGCGGGACAACTTCCCCTTGCCAATTATAGAAGAGCAGATTGAGAAATTAAAGGATAAAACTTATTTTACGAAGTTGGATTTGAAAAATGCTTTCTTTCACATTAAGGTTCACAAGGATAGCACGAAGTACTTGTCTTTTGTGACTGCATTCGGACAGTTTGAGTATTTGAGAGTACCCTTCGGATTCTGCAATAGTCCCAGTGTTTTTATGAGGTTTATCAGTTTGATTTTTAGTGAGCTAATTAGGACCAATGAAGTTATCATTTACATGGACGATATTTTAGTGGCCACAGAGTCCTTTGTCGAACATCTTGTTATTTTAAAAAAGGTTTTTGGTTTGCTGGTTGAAAATCTGTTGGAGCTGCGCTTAGATAAGTGTTGTTTTGCTAAACGAGAGATTGAGTATCTGGGGTATATAGTTAATAAGGAAGGGATTACTCCAAACACTGAAAATGTTAGGGCGGTTAGAGATTTCCCTGTGCCAAAGAATGTTCATGAGCTGCAAAGTTTCCTGGGTCTCGTCTCTTACTTTAGAAAGTTTGTGCAAGGGTTTTCAGTTTTGGCTAAGCCACTCTATGATTTTATGAAGCGGTCCAAGGATAATAATGAGTTTGATTTTGGTCCTTTAGAGTTTGATACTTTTGAGAGGTTGAAAAATATTTTATTGGAAAAACCTGTTCTGAGCTTGTATAGTCCAGCAGCTGAAACCCAACTCCATTGTGACGCCTCGTCCAAGGGCTATGGAGCTATTTTGCTTCAGAAGCAATCTGATGGACGATTTCATCCAGTCTTCTACTACAGTCGGAGAACCACAGAAGCTGAAGCTAAGTACCATAGCTATGAATTGGAGTGTTTGAGCATTGTAAATAGTGTAAAAAGGTTTCATGTATATTTGCACGGAATAAAATTCAAAATTTTTACAGATTGTGAGAGTATTCGGTTGACCTTTAACAAGAAAGATATTGTTCCAAAAATCGCTAGATGGGCCTTGTTCTTAGACAGTTATGAATATGAGATAGAGCATCGCACAAATCCGCAGATGAGACATGTAGATGCTTTAAGCAGATGTCATAATATCCTCGTTGTTGAAAATAGCACTTTCGAGCAAGTATTAACAGTCAAGCAGTTGTCTGATCCAATCATTGCTGAGTTACGAAAATCGTTAGAAAAGACTCAGTCACCTGTCTTTGAGCTTAGAGAGGGTTTGGTTTATAGGAAACACAAAAATGGTAAGCAATTGTTGTTCTATGTTCCGCAGTCGATGGTGTCAAATGTAATTAGAAAGTCTCACGAAAGCTATGGTCATGTAGGAGTGAGAAAAACATGTGAAGTCATACAGAGAACATACTGGTTTCCGAGCATGAAAGAGAATGTGCAGAGAGTGATTGAGAACTGTTTGAGTTGTATTGAGTTTAGTCCCAAGCAAGGAAAGGTTGAGGGTGAGTTACATTCAATTCCAAAGGGGAATGTTCCGTTTGAATCTTATCACGTAGATCATTATGGCCCACTCGAAAAATGTCGAAGCGGCATCAAATATATTTTTCTGGTTATAGACAGTTTCAGTAAGTTCACAAAATTGTATCCCTGTAGGAGTACAAAAACCGATGAATGTATAAAGCACTTGAAGAACCATTTTACTTTTTATAGTCGACCTAAAAGATTGATTTCGGATCGTGGTTCATCTTTTACTAGTGAGTCCTTCAAGAGATTTTTGAGTAACCAGGAGATCCAACATATTCTTATTGCAACTGGGTCCCCATGGGCCAATGGGCAAGTCGAGAGGGTAAATAGAGATATCGGTCCTATGATTTCCAAGTTATGTGAGACAACAGATTCTTGGGATAAAATTTTGACACAGGTTGAGTTTAGTCTAAACAATACTGTGAGTCGAAGTACTGGTTATACTCCTAGTGTTCTATTATTTGGGGTGAATCAGAAATGTGAGGGAAAAGACATGGTTAGATTGGAGTTAGAGGAGTTGAATGATAATAAAAGGGTAGATTTGGTAGAAGTTAGAGATAAAGCAGAGCAAAATAACAAAAGGGTTCAAGATTATAACAAAGTTAGATATGACAGGACACACAAGAAGCCTAAGGAGTACAAGGAAGGAGATTTGGTGGTAGTAACCAATTACGATTCTACTCCGGGAGTCAATAAGAAGTTATTGCCAAGATTTAAGGGTCCGTATAAGGTTACAAAAGTCCTTCCCCATGACAGGTATATCGTTAGTGATGTCGAAGGATATCAGGTGACACAGATACCATATGAGGGAACTGTCGATTCCTCTCACATGAGGCGTTGGTTGCCTGATGATGATTCAGATTAGTTTCCGCTATAAATACTTACTTGTATATTGGTTCCTTTCTTATGCCCTAGTATGACATATTATTTTAAGATTATGACAAGTATTATCCTGATTATGACATATTTCTATTTTTTTATATATTTCTATTGTTTTGATGATATCCTGGCATGAATTGACTGTTTATTGAAACAAGAATTGATTATGATATTATGTGTTTATTATGTAACATTATGTTTATGTACAATTTATGACTATTATGATATCTTATGAATTATGTGAATTACAATTATGACTAACTTATGGTAAATTACGACTTATCTTATGCTATTTTATGTATTACATTAGGACTCAAAATTATATAACAGTTATGCTATTATTTTTATGAATTTTATACTTTTTCTTATGTTGATCGGGGTCGATCAACTGTCAGGTTGGCCGATCTGTAGTGAATAAATTTGAGTTTCGAATTTTCGCGCTATTGTATGTCGGTAAGGAGGGGAACTATATTATACCTTGTATTTGACAGTAAGTGTTACCAGATTCATGTTGGCAGAACTGACTGTCTGTCAGTCAGCGAGTTCGCCATTATGTATATGTATATATTGAATTAAAGTCGTGTGTTCGTTCTACAACGAGTTTTTGATTTTATTTCCGACATCTCCACTACCTACAGCTGGATGTTTTAAAGTGTTCTTGATTGTATTTGGTATGGGAAATAAGCGTTGTGTAAAATAATTTGACTTATTTTTTTATAATAAATATAGCTACTTCGGTTCAGTTTATCAGTTTTAATTTCCTCTATATAATGGGTAAGTTTCTAGAGGCTCTTGGAATCATTTTTGGCTCGAACAACTCATCATCTGTGAGTTCTTGTAAATCAGCTCATGCTTCTTTCAATTCCCCCATTTTATCTTCTGTAAGTTCCTTGTGGCATTACTTATTCTTATAACAATTCGTACTTAATGTTGAGCGGGATAAATATATCTTCATATAAATTATTGTTTTACTTATTAACAAAAATAACTATACAACGTCAATTGCAAATATAAATTGTCAAATCAAATTAAAACAGACAATCATATAGAACAAGTAAAATTGCATTGTTCCGTGTTTGACCATAGGTTAACTCTCCGAGATCTGATGGTAAACTTCTCGAAGGTTAACCAGTTGGTGAACGTCTAAAATTTCGTGTTACAACAACCTTTTAAAGTTAACCACTGGTTAACTATAACAATGGTTTAACCTACCGAGTTACAACACACCCTTAGAACCAAAAAAATGTTTAATAGACACCCACTTTTTGTACTTTCAATAAACTATGTTTTTTTAGTTTTGTGTTTATTTTTAAATGGAAGAAATGAAGAAATAAAACAAAAATAAACGAGAGGGCTTACGCGCGGTTTTTTAAATTGTCAGAGAGCCGCGAGCGCCATCTCCACTCACTGTATGGTCCAGTGGACCAATTCATTATTGTATAACATAAACTTCACATGTTCTTGGCCGTCTCTGATACCACTGCATTATCAAAACGTGCCATAGAAAATAACCATAGTTTTAATTTTCAAAATTTTAAAATATTACAATCTGAATCTAATACTGAAAAGCGAGAAATTTATGAAATGATTTACATTCAAAAAAATGAAAATACTATTAATTTTAGAACTGATGTAACTACTTATCCAACTGTTACTACAACCTAATTAATAATAATAAATAAATAAAACTAATGTGTTTATCTACTATACATATTTTCTATTTGACAAACAATTGTATTACCATGTACATTGTAAAGGTTGGCAAATTAACTCTGGCAGTTGACGACAACGTTGTAAACGCAGTTACCGGGAAGAGCAGGCGACGTACATTCCGCATGCAAAGGTTGTGAAGCTTACGAATTCTGCCAGCGAAGTGAGCTTTCGCAATCCGCATACGTCTTTGCTACGGCGCATCGGACGTTGCCAAACTTCCGACTACCAAAATTAATTTGCCAACCTGTATACAGCTGTATATTTTGTGATTCCACCTTAATTATATTTTAATTTGAAACCAAGTTGACAGTAAACTATTTTCATTCAAACGAATGAATATATCTGGACCATCGTTGAAAGGAATAAAAAGTTTTAACAAGTAAAAATTAAAAATGTAGTTGTAATGAAGAGAAAATAATTTTTCCGCCTACCTCTATCTAAAGTATACATTTCCTGGCCTCATTGTAGGGAGCAAAGTGGTACTTTTACTCCCTAGGGAGGAAAAGTAAAAGTGACGTCATGGTACGTCAATCAATGAAATAACTTATACGGCATTGACGACCTATACTATATAATATTATATAAGTATAAATTTTACCGTTTATTTATAGAACACCCTGTATTTTGGAAAATGGTAGAAATCAGTAAATTGTTATTTTAATTTAACGATTTTTACATCAACAATTTGACTTCAATTCATAGATACATTCGGTTTTCGAAATAAGGACAGAAAATTATATAGCATGCTATGGTCCATTGACAGATTAACAGTTTCAAAGTGTGTTACGCTATAATGTATCTATAAGTTATACTGTACCTACTTCATAGTTTTAGTTTGTTTGTTAGTTTCATAAATAAATTATTTAAAAATGTTGTTATTTGAGGGAGGCGGAAAAATCATATGTATAACATGAGAGTAAAATGCCTTTTCCTCCTTTGAATGACTTTATCCTCGGGAGGAAAAGTAGCATTTTGCTCCCTTGTTATACAAATAGATATTTCCATTTTATCTTTCACATAATAATAGTAAGTTGTTTGTTTTTTCTTTTTTTTTAAATCTTATAGCTCTTATATTTTATATTGTATTGTTTAACATATACAGATATATTTTAGGTTTTTATCCATGTTCTACTTGGAAATGGCTTCATGCCGAAACGTACGTAGTAGTCGTAACGTTTTTTAATAAATGATTAATTGGTCGAATCCCAGGAGATTGAAAGTTATAACCGGCCAGGAAGTAAAACACAATTAGTTTTTTAACTAATTGTATTTTTATATTAAGTTGATGAAATTATTTTATTAAAATGCGGAATTTTATTGAAAATGTTACAATTTCTACATTATTCTAATAATGTGACTGTTTTAAATTTTGCATTGCAAATGAAATTTCGTGTGCCAAAGCTCAGAAAATGTTATAAAATTCTAACGGTGAATCGATTTAATCAAAAACACGCGTATGAGCGGTCGAGATGTGGTGGAATATCTGCCGCGCTCAACGTGCTCAAACTGTTCAATTGAATATCGTCTGGATGTGTCTGTATATTGCCGTGTATTCATTATTCTTTTTTGTTGATTTTCTTGGGAGATTGAAACACAATATTTTTTAAATTTTTATTTCAATGTTTGGTAGCGTTCCAACTACCGTTATCACGAATAATTACATTTTTTTTATTTTGGTCTCTATCTGACACTACGGAATAATTTGACAACTAGAAACTCAATAATATTTTTAGTGCAACCGGACGCGAAGTCAGTATTTCGCGTTCTCAACACAGTCCGCAAAATTCAATTTTGCGGCCGTTACCCATAGCAACGGCTGCGAAACCAAACGTCACTTCCAAATTTGACATTTCTAAAATACTACAAAGACAAGGATTATTTTTTATTGAATACCAACAAATACATAAGTACTTATATTATTTAGGATGAATATTAACATTAATTGTACAGTTTGTATTATTACTTAGGTATATTTACTCCAGAAGTTGTAGAACTGTCAAAATATTTTGTATATATTGAAACATATAATTTCCATTGTTCCATTGTTAAATAAATTAAACTGCTGTCGATTTTAGAGCAATGATATATTTATTTACAATTATCTAGTTTAATAATTTTAACGATTGCACGAAAAATAGTGTGTATGCCATGGCCGCAAAACTTTTTAACGACCTCAAGATTATCTTGCCTCGGCCGCAAACGGCCTCGGCGATAACTGTTCTTTCGGTACGTTAAAAAGGTATTTCGCGGCCTAAGCATACAAATAACTATTTTCCACTACTAGCTGAGAAGTTGACAATTATTACGTCTTCTAGCCAACTGAGAAGTTTATTTCTCTATTAGTACCTATAGTTAATAATGTTTTTATTATTGACGTGGGTCAATACTGGACAAATTCAAATGGTTTGAGAATCAAGGGATAGTAGTGTAACAAAAACTTGTGCAACATAATTTTTTATACCCAGGATATAATTGTTTTTTAACATATTTGCTGCTTGAAATAACCTAACAAGATAAAATAATTTTAATAAAAATGCCATTAGTTTAAAATTCGTGATCAACCAAAAGTGACTGAAGACATAAGGAGTGCGTTCATAATCTGTGGGTTAGGTGGGGAGCGAAAACAGACAGTGTACGTGCTAGCTAGACGACGGGGTAAACGTCTAGGGAGAAATCAGCTCGAACGATTAGGGCGCTCCCTACCGATTTGTAGATCGACACAATGCTTATAACATAATAAAACATACCATAACATAACATAACACAATAATCACAAACGTTGTTTGAAAATAAGTTTTACTAGTGGAAATGTCAATCTGCATATATCAGACTACTTGATTTTTGTTTTAGTTGTGGAAAATCGAATTAATATTCATGTGCTATTTAATTTTTATAAGAAATTTATTTATTTGTAATGTTTGTCTTAAATTTGGCTAGTAGTGGTAAAAATTGTATATACACCACTGTGGTGAAGATATTCATAAGACCCGCACCTTATTCCGCTCGCGAAATAATTTTGGTGCCCGGTCAATAATAATAGTCTTAACCACTTTGATGTTTAATATACTATTGAAGTTTAAAACTGCAAATAATTTAGTATCATTTTTTTTTAAAGCTCATTCACAGTAGATCATATTCTTGGTAATACTACATGAATTCGGCACTGTAGTGTGGATAAGGGATTTTTGGTTGTGCACGAATTGGGCACCGCTTAAGATAATCCCTTCCATTCCAGCTCATTTAAATTCGACGGTCGGACACCGACTGGGTCAACTTAATCAAAATATAATTCTCAAAGACAACATTTTTTTAATTAAAATTGGAACAGAAATACAGCATCTTTTTTAAAAACATTATTCATACATTTTTAACAGTTTATTGACAGAAATAAAATAACTGTTTATAATAATATCCTAAACATTCAACAAAATTCAATCTATCTAATTTGTTTGTTTTGTAGGCAGCAAAAGTTTTTTAGATCTAGTATGAAACGCGATTCGAAGTAAGTATCTTTATATTCTTTTGGTGCTGATAAACGGTCGGTGCCCAGTTCGAAAGATTAACCAGGTAGATACAATGTGTCCCTAATTTGTAGATTTGAAAAGTGCCCAATTCATGTACGCTCTTACAGTTTACTAGGAATGGAATCCAAAGAAGTGCATTCTCCAGGAACGGTTTAATTGGGATATCGCTTTCTTTGCATATTGCTGTTACTTTTTTTGTGATAAGATTATTTTTGCTTTCAAATTATGATTGCGTGATGGTTATCGGTTCAACGACTACCTGCAGTGGGTCTAAGCCGAATAAAGCACATTAAGGCCGATCAAAAGGGAAAGAGATGCTGCCAATTTTTTTTTCGATTATCGCAATTTTGTGAACTTCGAAGTATCGCCAATAGGTGAGATAGTCGGAAAAGAGTATTAGGTATCTATGCGTTTTGCTACGTTTAAATAAATAAATTCCAAAAGGGAAGATAGCTCATCAGTGTTTTTGCACTACGATAACGCTTCCTGGTGAAAAATTCAACAAAGCTCATTGAACCGTCGAATATTTTCAAATTAATAATGGTAATTTCATGTTTTATTGATCAATTACTAGTCCTTTTTGAAATAGCATACACGCAATTTGGAAGAGTGACCAGCAGCTTGGAAAAATTTTTCAAATAAGTCTTCTAAAATTTCTATTGGTGGCCTCCTAGAGGAACTCCAAGCTCACGATTTATCCGTATTAATAAAATGTTATTGATTAGTTTTTATAGGAATTGAACCACAGTATATTTATTTGTCCACGACCACTTAATAATAAGTCAATATTTCACCTCCTAACTAAAGGTAGGTATATGGTACTCATAAATATATACTAGAGTGAGTTATGGTTCATAACTCACGCTTTTGCATTTAAATAGCGCCATGACAACTCAACACTCACAACATTTCGGTACATAGATGACTAGAGATGAAGATACAATATGAAATAAACTATTAAATCTGCGTATTTTGTTTAGGAAATTTGTTTCTGAAATATATCGTATGGATAAAAAACCAAAATTTTTAGTATTGATACTTTTCATAACGATATTTTCTAATGTTGATATTTTCAAAACAGTGTATTTATAACGGTACGGGGTACCGATACAGTACCACCCATCTCTATATGTCACATTATTTGACGTACTCCTGAAATTTATTCATTTTGGCGTTAGAATTGTCTATTATACCAAATACCAAATTATTTCTTTTCCGTTCTACACTCGCATTATTTACTTGAATTTTATTAAATAAAGAAATCAAATGTCGTGGACAAAGGGCCCTGAATAGGGTACAGGGGTGGTGCAACGACCACGGACTTGCAGTTAATCCTGCCAAGGCTGAGGTAATGGCTGTCACTAAGAAGAGGGTATAAGACCTGATGGTCTGCACCTTGGTGGTGTGCCACTTCTAGTGGTTGATCAAGTGAAATATCTGGGAGTGATCCTGGATAAGACGCTGACATGGAAGGCTCACCTTGATAGTCGCCTGGGCAAGGTGACTAACAAGTACTGGGTCTGTAGGAGAGCCATTGGTCCGAAATGGGGACTAACCCCCAAGATGATCTTGTGGTTCTATAAAGTGACTCGAGCGGCTGATGTCTGCCTGCGCAGGTACTCATTCGTAACCCCCTATGGGGTGAAAATCCGGAATAGAGAATTCTGGGAAAGCGATGAAAATTCACAGCCTCATGGGATCGTCTGGTACACAGATGGTTCATGCTCCAGCGATGGGCGGGGGCTGGAATTTACTCCAGAAACCCGAGGACACAAGTCTGTGTACCATTGGGTAAGGGTGTGTCTGCATATCAGGCTGAGGTATACGCTATCTTGGAATGTGCGCAGATAAACCTAAAGAGAGGTTATACGGATCGACGCATAACCATATACACTGACAGTCAGGCGTCAGGCACTGATTGGATATACCATCAACTCAGGGCTTGCTGCTAAATGTCGTGAACGCCTTGCTGACCTAGCACGGCGGAACACAGTATGGCTAGAATGGATACCGGCCCACTCTGGTTTTGAAGGCAATGAAGGGGCGACTACTCCTTTTAACGGCTTGGGCCCGACCTTGTGCCTACAGAACAAATAATCCGTAAGGAGACGAGGAACTGGTTGAGAAACCAGCACGTTGCTCATTGGAGGGCTCTACAGGGTCTCGGGCAGTCCAAGCTCCTATTGAGGGGATGGACTGATGGACATGCTAGAGCTGCTCTAGAACTACCAAGGAGTAGGTTAAAAAAGATAGCAGGACTCCTAACAGGGCACTGCTGTCTGAGGAAACACCTCTGTAACCTAGGTTTAGAGGAAAGCCCCCTACGCAGGGGTTGCGGCATGGCTGACGAAACGTCGGACCATGTTCTCCTCGTATGTCCACATTGGGCTGTGCTACGCAGGCGAATCTTCGGAGTCCCTGTTATGGCCTCTGGGGACATAAGAGGATTGAGTCCTTCATCGAGGGGCTCGGCTTCATGGATGCATAAGTAGCAGGAATGGCACAATGGGCCAGTGGCCTCAGTGCCGGAACCTTGGCCAAGGTTGACTAAATTAGTAGTAGTAGTAGTCGTGGACAAAGTATAGTATTCTACTCGCAATTTATGGCCATTATTCACTCGGGTGTTAAAAATTGTAGTTCAATTTTATTTAGGTCCATTCACAGTAAAAATTGCAAATACTTTGTGTAATAACATTTTCTGAGTTTGTGTTGTAACTCGGTAGGTTAAACCATAGTTATCGTTAACCATTGGTAAACTTCAAAAGGTTGTTGTAACACGAAATTTTAGACGTTACCAACTGTTTAACCTTCGAAAAGTTTACCATCAGATCTCGGAGAGTTAACCTATGGTCAAACACGGAACAATGCAATTTTACTTGTTCTATCTGATTGTCTGTTTTAACAATTTATATTTGCAATTGACGTTTTATAGTTATTTTTGTTGATAAGTAAGAAAATAATTTTTATATAAAAAAATAATTTTTATATAAAAAAATAATTTTTATATAAAAAAATAATTTTTATAAAGATATATTTATCCCGTTCAACATTAAGTACGAATTATTGTTATAAACAAAATGGGGGAATTGGAAGAAGCATGAGCTAATTCACAAGAACTCACAGATGATGAGTTGTCCGAGCCGAAAATGATTCCAAGAGCCTCTAGAAACTTACCCATTATATAGAAAAAATTAAAACTAATACACTGAACCGAAATAGCTATATTTATTTTAAAAAAATAAGTAAAATTATTTTACACAACGCTCATTTCCCATACCAAATACAATCAAGAACACTCTAAAACACCCAGCATGAAACTAAATTACGTTAATGACAACAACGGAAACGAAATGAAATGTCAACTGAATTCCATTGGTTACGTGACCCTTGATCGACAATTCGTGTTACAACGGAAAAAGGCTCAACTACTGAATAGTGGTTGAACATAGTTTAACCACTGGTCTTGTGACCAGTGGGTTAACCTACCGAGTTACAACACACCCATAGTATTATAATATAATAAAAATGGGATCTAGTGAAGAGCACGTACCAGGAAGGGGTTTATAAGTGCCTTTTTTTTAACTATTTCATCAGAAAAGTTGTTATTTTTTGTCAGACATTTTTGTTTTAATAGTATATTACGTAATAAGAGTTGTAAGTAACCCATTACGCACGAAGCCGCGCAGCGGCGAGTGCGTAAATTTCACGATTGCGTAATGGGATTACAACTCGTGTAACGTACTATACTTTTTCTAAGCCCATCTATTTTCTTCTGAGTGCTCATAATTTCATCTTTTTCATTACTAACAGTCATATTCATAGGTAAAGTTGAGAAAATGTTCGGATACTATAATTTGTTACCAAAATTGACAGCATAAGTGAGATGACGTTTTTTCCCGTTTCAGAAACATCAAATTATTTTTTTGAAAGAGTAAAATGTGTTGCCGACATGTAGGGGCATCACTCTTTTAATCTAAAATGTATTTCACTAATGCTAAGAGCTTTTATGTTTTTCAATTGATTAAAAGTATGTAAATAAACCAAATAAAGTATTACGTAAATGAAAATTTGATTGCAATTTGATTCAACAAAGAAATCTAAGTTTTTCTATCTAAACGCACATGTATGTTATGAGATTTTCATTACGTGCATGTTATTGTTAAATGTCACTTACAAGGAATGTTGTCAGTGCGATTTTTGACGTTTACAGACATGGGCGTAGAAAAAATAATATGTTTATCCTTTCTGTATATTTACGTTAACAATTAAAATCAATTTAAACAACAAATATTAAAAAAAAGTTATGTTATCCTGATAACGGAGGTGAATGATTATTCGAAATTTCTTTCTCCAACGATTTAATCACATCCTGCTGAAATGTTAAATATTTCTCTGCATTCAGTTGTATTAAAGTAGTTTCTTTCTGTTTTCTACTTTTGGGTTTTTTCAATATTACTTTCCCTGAATGCTCGTTTTTCAGGTACGTTTGCAAATACCTGGTTATTTATACAGGCTGCGGCAGATAAACGGTTAATTAGAAATATCTCGAGAACTAAGGGTATCTGAATAATGAAAATTTCAATGAACGGGTTTTGAAGAGTAAGCTATTTAATGAAATTATTGCTGCTTCCGTTTAAACCGGAAGATGTGTATAACTTCATTTTTGTGAATGGGGAGCCATGTATATTTTTTACTTCTAGAAATATTTACGTTATTCTGAAATTCAATATCCTCTAATATAATTTGAATAAAAGTTTAAATAACTCAGGTGCTGCTTATCATGTACTGCTTTGTCACTCACACTGTGAAGTTACCTTTTTTATTACACAGGGTGTTGTCAAAAAAGAAATGAAATTCATGATCTTCGCGTAATAAATACCTTTTTTCCAACGGGATACCCTGTAGGTGATTTCCCCTTTTTCAGAAGAACACGTTGCCCACTATCGATCGTTCCTATACCTATCACTTGCAGTTTTCAAATAAATCAACCTCATACATATTTGACATAAAATTTTATTTTCTTAGGGCTATGTTGTGTTAATTAATTTACAACTTTCACAATGTGAGTTGAACATTAAACAATTAAACAGATACTATCAAAGATACTGGGCACTAGCTTGTTGATGCAGCAAATGTTCAAAATGTTGACCATCAACTTCCAAATATTTATGGACTCTTTTAAACAGATTTTCATTAGTACTTCTTGATATTAATCCCCCATCTATTTCGTTAAAACCGTGAAGGACTTTGTTTATTATACCTCATCTTCAACATATTCCCAAATAGAGTAACCCAACGGTGACAATTGTGGTGAACTTGGTGGCCAGAGAAACGTACCTTCATTAGCTATCCATCTAGCTACTCCTCAAATTAATATTGTGAGTCAGTACACCATGTTGCTGAAACCAAGCTTCGTACATTGCTGGTACAATTACTAGCCGCCGTAGAATTTTGCTCTCCGTTTGAAATTTCGTTAAAAATCATGAGAGCGAATATGTTATTATTTTTCACGAGAAGGACACTTGAAATTTGTGTGACTGGAGGATTTTCGTCACTCCAGTAGTAACTGTGATGGCGGTTAAACATACCATTACTGGTAAACTTCGATTCGTCTTACCAAATAATGATTTTGTAGAATCTTTGTCTTATTGGCATTTCATTAAAATTAATTCACAAAATCTTGCTTGTCTTACATAATCTCCAGGATGTTAATGTTGAGCTGGTATAGGGGTCGGCAACCTACGGCACGGCATACTTATTGCATATACAAAATAATCTACGGAACTGTAGGTACACTAGCTGGCAACGTAGCTCGACCGGGTGATGGCAGATCAGGCTAGAACGACGAGACCGCGACGGAACGTTTCTAGAAAAGAGAAGACGCGAGCAGGTGATTCTCGGCTTTTCGAACGCCTGGTGAGCGGCATTGCAGCGATTATACGGCAGAAGGCAGATTTATCATTATATAAGCGTCAATTCAGTTATAGTTATGGTTTAGTACATGCATGGTGAAGATAAGTTCCGAAATCATAGTTTAGTGATAAAAGTTGAACCAGGTGTTGTCATTGGAAGGACCCAGGAAAGTTGATATCAATGAGTATTTATCGAAGACAATATGTCGAGCAGCTGCTTAGTATACAAATCATTTTTTGAAAAAATTAGTCAAGGGAAAGATCAAAGATAAACAAACTGATGAAATTCTTCAAACTACTATGACGTGATCCTGATACGTATATAAATAGGAAAGGCTCTATGACTCGAAATATTTTCTAGACAATTATTTACAAATTCCTTTTAGTTCACAATAAACAATGAAGTCCAAAACACATTGTTAATCAACAATTGCCTAGCTCGTTGAAAAATTAACTTTAAGAACCTTTTCCAACGGCAATTAATTCATTGAAGTGTTCAGAATACACCACAATATTTTAAAAATTTTAAATTAACACTTAATACCTCAAAAAAATTATTTAATGTGACATGTTTGCTTTTGTCGAAGGATACGCATACCGAAAATGAACCGCGGAGACCTATTTTAGGCGTTGAATTCAAATGATAAATAATAAAAATGGAGTTCCGGGAGTCTAAAATAAAATTCCCTCCCTTTCTCAGATCTTTTTTTCAATTTCGAATATCTTCGATAATTTTCGAGATATTCGAAAAAACCAAACCCCTACTTTTTTTTAAATAAATTGCTTATAACTTTTGCAATTTTTATCGGCCCCGTTTGGGACCTTTCCTTTAACTTTCTACATAATTTTCCGAATTGAATGACACCTTGATCGTTATTTTAGAAGACTACACAAAAATTATATGGAAAATGTTGATTAGACTAATATATATAATTATCTGTCATCCCAATTTCTTTTGCTGGGTTGGGAACCGTTAATCTGGATGATTCACATAAATGAAATTTGACATAGTCACGGGATATTTGATGTAAAGGAGATTTTTGGAACATTGTGTTAAAATTTTTTGGTTTAGTTTTTATCTGGATATATCGTGAAGTATTGACGGATTTGAAGATAGTTCGAAAATTAAATTTTTCTACTACCGTGTGTAAAGTACGTACTTTACACACATTTTCGAGTGCGTAAAACTTTATTTTACGCACTAGTGCGTGAAGAGTTTTACTTTACGCACTAGTGCGTAAAGAAAAAATTCCAATAGGTATGTAGTTATAGATATCTAGTCTTATAAAAATATAGGTATAATAAACGGATATTAAATCTAAGTTTTTTTCATAAATTGGAGATAGAAACCTATAGAATTCGGTAAAGGAACCTAATAATTATTGTTAAATAATTATTGAGTACTGGAAATAATACGGTAAATAGGCATACGTTGGCGGTGAGTGACTGACATTTCTTTGTGAATTGAATCTGACATTTAAAATTTAAATTGAGATCTTCCGACCATACCTAGGGTAAGCAATTGTATTTTATATTTAAGAATTGAATATTTTTAGAAAACTATGATGTTATTTTAGATTATTATAAAAATAAAGATGGATTCCTCTGACGATCTATCAGATTACTTGGCAAATACACCACCAAATAGATGTGGCACGGAATATTCATATTATTAATAATTGAATTCGTTTGTTGTTTATATTTTGATTATAATTTCCAAATCATTTATAATATATCTTATTAGAAATTAATAATAGCGTTAAAGATTCTTCTATAGAAAAATTTAACTTACTTTACGCACTAGTGCGTAAAGTATGCTTCTTTACGCACTAGTGCGTAAAGAAAATTACTATTAAACTTTTGTATTTTGATTAAATATTCGCTAGTAGAAAAAATATTGTATGCAATTCGTGTGTAAAGACCTTTTTTTCGACTCATGCGATTGTCGACAATATTCACATTCGTCAAAAAAAAGGCTACTTTACACACTAGTTACATGAATAACTATTTTTTTTAAATCTCTCTGATCTCTGTTGCATTATTATTAGTGCCTTTAAACAATCAAAATGATTTATTATTTATATATTTTGTTTCTTCGTTTATTTCCAATTTACAAGGAACTCATGAAAGACTATTTTTGGCCAATACAGCAAGTTATCAGAACATCGGAATATGGAAGCCTTCACGATTTTTTCACTTTTTCGTCAGTACCAAAAACTTTCGCGTTTTTCCTTTTAAATAGTTTCCATGGAAAGTAAATTTAAAAAAAAACACACAATATTTTTTTTAACACTTTACATAATTCTTATTACAAATATTACTATACAAATACGATGAGGCTACTTTTAATTCCGTTTTAGTTAGATTTATCGCTAGGACATTACCTACACCGGATGTAAATGCTCATTAGGATATTTCAACGTCCAAGAAAAAAAAACTCTTAACGAGTTTATGCAAATATAAACTGAAGCAGACTGAAAATTAAAGTGCCTCAAACAGAAATTTCCATATCACTCGAATTTCGAGGATAATAACACGATATTTTCCGGTGGAAAGATAAGAACCGGGATACTTATTAATAGTTAGGTTTTTGCGAAGGAGAAAATATTCTATTGTCTGAATTGTTGTTGGGTGTTTGATTTTTTCCGAACGATTAAACAATGGAATGGAGTGCTTATGACTCTTGTCTGCTGACCGTGTAGGTGGTTTGGACTTCGGGCGCCATCGAGTATCTCCAGTGGCGCTCGGCTTTCATGCGAAGCGCGCACGGTTCTAAAGCTTTTAACCTTCTATACGATATCATTAATGTGTGCAGAGATTAGCCCAGCGTAAGCGTGCTGGGCTCTTAACACAGAGGTACCAGGTTCGAGTCGTGTCCGAGTCAAGATATTTTTATTTTTATTTTCTTATTGTTTTTTTAAAAAATTGACTAAAAATACGAAGAATTTTTCGATTCGGATTAGGGTAGGGGGTAAGGTAGGGTGGTTTTGGTTGGGTTATTATTGAAAATTATTATAATAATCTGTCAATTACACAATTCAATTTTTCGATTCGGATTAGGGTAGGGGGTAAGGTAGGGTGGTTTAGTTAAAAAAGTGTATGGAAAGCGAGGAGATGTTCTTTTCATAGAGAGCAACACGGGGTGTTTGAACCGTGCGCGCTTCGCATGAAAGCCGAGCGCCACCGGAGATACTCGATGGCGCCCGAAGTCCAAACCACCTACACGGGCAGCAGACGCGAGTAGTGCTTATGTGGTTATCATTAAACAGTCATAACATTCTTTTGTTCTGTCATATTTTCAAACGTTTTTTTTTAGCTTGCCATGTTTGTTGCTTGGGTCAAATTTAGTGATTGGAATGCTACTCCCTTCCTGTTGACAGATTGATTTGCTCCAGTTGTGATGATTATATAATTCATGATAAAATTGCCAAATAAAAATTACGAATCGATCATAGTTACGGCGTATAGATAACCGATTATACGCTTGACGTGGTTTAATCACTTCAGTTTTTTGGTGGGTCGACAATGTGTGTTAAGATAGTAACCACCTTTTGTAGTTTCTCAAAAAAGAAAAAACTTCTTAAAATCGCAATGAATCACTTCGAAATAGCTTCAAGTTTAGAAATAGACGAAGCAATTGGATCTTTAACGCCTCTGAATACGCTGAAATTGCAGAAATGCTTTTTAAAGCTGTTTTCGGCATTCTGTAAAGAGCAAAAATATGAATTTCTTGAGGAGACTTCGAACGAACACTTGGCAGGTATTCTCAAAGACAATATGAATCGAGCTAATGGCACCAATTATAAGGAGGGAGTTGGGAAAACGATTTGGAATATGTCCGCCAAGCTTCTGCAGAAAAAGTATTTTCAAGATTTTAATCGGAAAAAAGACCAGTCTAAAGACATAGTTTTTTACGTACGGCTAAAGGAAGAGAGCGACAAGCGTTTCCAGATAAAAGAAAATCTATTTCTGCAGCTCTGATAAGAAGTGAAGTGATCAGCAAGATTGTGGAAAACTATGATAAAATCTCACCGGATGGCTTACAAAACAAGTTCTACCAAATATCTGCCGTCGAGCTCGCGTGGCGTGGCAACATAAGGTAGTGGAATTTTTAAAAAACGAAGTCGATATATATGGTGAATTTACATGCCGTATTGAATACAATACTATATTCTCCAAAACTGCACAGGACGGAGAAAACCGTACCGCTGCATCTAAATCGTTAATATTGAACAAATAATGTCAAGACAAGTGTCCAGTGCGTCTATTACAGAAGAGCACAGACTATCAAAACAAATTGATTGTTCCTAATTCCAAATCCGCATTGGAAGAAGATAGAAATTTAGTACGAAAATTGTCCAAAAGGTATTTACCAACTCGGTGGATGGACACGTCTAGGCGCGTAGAGTATTGGAATTGATATCAAGAAGGTAAACATAACCAATCAGTCCAATCGCTTCTCCGCGGTAAGCTATTTAACAAAATCTAGAACCAACATACAAGAAGTTATTCAAATTACTGGTCATTCTTTAACGGAGTTTCTCAAGCCATACCTAAAGCTGAGCAATGAACATCATCTTGGCATCGTTGAAAAAATGAGAGAAAAAACCGTACCATGCACTCAAGCTCGTCGACAGATAATATTTCAAAAATTAGTTACAATAATTTTACGTTCAATATTAATACAAAATACATAATTTATTACTATCGGTTTATTCATTATATGATTGTGACCCTCGGGCCATCAAAAATAATCAATTATTTTGCAGTCGAAACTCGACGTAAATCTTGAAAAATCATCCAAGCTACTCTCTCATTATTTTTCGCAGATTACGTCGCACAAAATGGAGAATGACATTTATTTTTTCGACCCCCTCTACACGGTATCAAGTGAAAGGGTTTGACTACATCATTATTATTTTCATTTTCAATAAAACCGGTCAACTTGAAAAACTTTTTTTATCCTACACTATGAGAAAGTTGAATTTTACCAGCTTTACGGCGGCGAGAAATTTATCTTTTCTACGGCTAGCCGAGAAAATAAATTTTACATTTCTACGCTAGCTGGCGCCCCAATTAAAAATTAAATAAAAATTGCTAATTTGATTGATATCCCACTTAAAATAGCATATATATAAGAGATTGCAATCACATCATATTCAGAAGAAACAAAAACGAATCGCTTAAAATAAACAACACCATGCGTTTATTGAAATACAGTCAGAAATAAAAAGCTGCATTGGTTTGTTTCATTATTTTTGGACTCGAAGTTTTGTTGTATAATTAAACCATTAAACGTCAGAATAAAAATAAAATTGTTATGGAGCCTGAATCAGATGAAATAATGTAACAATTATTGTGTAGGATAAAAACTGTAATGAATTTCATATTATAAAATAATATTTTTATAGAAAAAATATTACCAATAATTATTATTGTGTAAGATAAAAAATTATGTGTGAATCACGACAGTAAAGTGCTTTTTCAGGCCTGAAGAAGTGGCCAGACTCGGCTGTGCTTCGCCTGTCCATATCTTCTTTCGACCTGAAAAATTCCACTTTACCGCCTAGGTATACAATATACTATTTTACTAATATTTTTAATAATGTGTATTCATCTCACATTCGTTTTTTCAGTGTGGACAGATTTGAACGGTTTCCATGAAACAATGATTTATATCTTAAATTAATTCAACCATACTGGGATAATCCTATAATATGGGATCCTAGCAATATAAATTATACTCTCCAAAAAGAAGATAGAAATTTGGCAGAGTATTGCACTTGAGCTTGGGTGCGAAGTGGCTGAAGTGATGGTGAAAATGGAGAGTCTTCTGTCATCCTGTCAACGAAAATGGCGACTAACTAAAAATCCAACATTTGCACATAATAAATCATCATCACTTGATAACATTATAACGAGACGATCGATTCACCTTGCCGCACAAAATGAGCGAATCACACCCAACAGTTTCCAAATCAAAACTATATCCGTTGTGGACTATAACATTTAAACGGTTTCCAATCGTTTCCAATCCCAACCCCAACGAACACATTCGGTCGAGTTGGCGTTGGTTTGCATTGGAACTTGGTCTGTACGTGGCTTTAGATTTATTTCATCCAATCTAAGTGCCCATAATATTTTCCAGGTTCCATTTCTCATTTTCAAGCCTAGCATTCGTTTTCTCTCCATTGATGTTTTCAGTTTTTGGAGTGGAAACTCCTTTAACCTAACCTCAAGCGATTTGTGTAGGATCGCGTCACCAGCATGCTAATGTGAGCTGTTGCCCCTTGACTGCGTCATGGGCGTGCAGGAAACGATAACATTATTATTTTGGGTTGATTTACTCCTTAAAATTCCTATATATTGGAAGTCCGTTAAAATTTTTAGCGGGGTTAATTTATTTGTGTCTTTCCTTCTATTGGCAGGCTTTTTCTTATGGTATCAGGCCTTATACGAGGGCATACTTATCGATATTTGATGACAATCTCGAAGTTCTTGCGAAAGATATATCTGGCGGTCATGTAGTCTGTTGGCATTTTAAAGATGTCGTCATCCACGTGCCTTATTTTTGTGTGTCTTCTCCCATGTGCCACGTCATGGTCTGATGCATTTTCCAGTCGGGTTAGAGCTGCCCTTGCTTCGCACATTATGACACAATGTAGCGGAGGAAGGTCTAGTATTGTTTCCAGCGCCGCTGGAGGAGTTGTCCTCATTGCCCCTGTAATGCCTATGCCTATGCAGTCTTTGGACCTTGCTTAGTTTTAGCATCGCAGAGGTTTGTCTAATCTTTGGCCACCAGACCAGAGATGCATCCTGGGGATGACAACCATTTTGTACAACCAGTGTACCATGCTTGGTCTAAGTCCCCATTTAGTGCCGTGAGTGCGTCTGGCATTCATGAAGGTTGCCTCTGCCTTCTTGATCACGTGCTGAAGGTGTCGGTTGCAAGTTAAACCTGGGTCTAGGATAACCCCAAGATATTTTACTTCACCCGACAATCGTATTGGTTCACCTTGAAGCGTCAGAGGGCCAAGTCCTTCCATTTTCCTTCTTCTGGTGAACGCAATTTTCTGCGTTTTTGAGGGACTTATGCGTAGCCCTTCTTTCACAGTCCAGCCTGTTACTACATTTAAAACCATCTGGAGTCTGTCTCTGATTGTACTGTTGTATTTACCTAGGGATAGAAATACCAGGCCATCTGCATATCCTATGGTGTTAGATCCTTCTCTGTGTAAGGTTCCATGACCAGGTTCCTGTGGGCAGCCCCTGGTTGCACGTACGGCCATTGTCTCCCCCATAAGAGTTGTTTTTATTAGCCTGCTTCTTAGCATGCAGTCTATCCACCTGCAGCTCGTGGCATCGATCCCAATTTTCCTCGCTGCCTTGGCTATGGATTCGTAGGAGGTGTTGTCAAAAGCTCCTTCTATATCTAGAAAGGTTGCGAGCAGCACCTCTTTGTTTTCCAGCACGTATTCAGCCCTTTTTACGAGTTGATATAATGCTGTTTCGGTTGATTTTCCCTCTCTGTATGCATATTGATCTCGGTGTAGTGGTCTTGTAGCCAGTTTACCGTCTCTAACATGTCTGTTTAGACATTCATCAAAATTTGACAGAAACAGAGCTTAATGATAATAATAATAGTAATTTATTATAATATTATAATTTCATTGCTTCTGAAACAATGTTATTCGCTGTGTGCGGACCGTTGGAGGGGATAGGCGAAACTATCCCAGCGCGCGCAGTGGTGAATTTTCGCAATTCGGTCAGAGACTGACGTGGTATATTGTATATAAATAAAGGGGAAAATGGGGCACGACTGTTGTTAATTGTAAAAATACAGGATATAATAACAGTGATGTGAAATATTACAAGTTTCCTACTGCGCAACACAAGTTGGTACAAAGGAAAAAATGGATTGCAGCTGTAAAAAGAGTAAAGTGAGTGTCTTAACCTCACTTCAAAATACAGTGTGCACTGATACAGTATTCTATACGTCATGTTTTCTCCATCAATTTTATGTAGTTTGTTTATGTTTTCATAAATACATTTATTATTTCAGTCCAGACGGATCAACATGGATTGAAAATTAATTGAATAGACCTACAAAGAGTTTTGTAGTGTAAGGTGTAGATGTGACTGCAGTTTGTCTGACGATTTTAGATAGAATTAAGTAGCTTTTTCCATCTTCTCTGAATTCATGTACATCTCTTACATGACCAGATTCCACCAGAGATTGACCTTTTGGCTGCGAGTTGGGATGAAAGTTGATACCGTGTGATATAAGCTCAAACCCAGTTTTTATTATAATTTTCATTGTAAATAGTGCAAGTTCAAAGTCCACAACAAATATATACAGAGCTGAAAGCCATAAATATTCATTAAGCAATTGTAGATATAATATGATGCGTTTGTTCACTTTTCATTTAGCAGAATGAAAAATGGAATAATCGATTTTTATTAATGATTTTAGGCAATGTTTATCTCCGTTGATTCTAACCTACAAATCTACACTTAACATAAAAAAAATACATTTTAAAATCGATTACTTACCTAGTCGCTTATAAAATACTGAACATTATGTCATTAGGCACTTATATTTTCAAATTATTTACATTGTAAAAGCTTAAAGGCTCCTTATCTTTATAATAATTGTTGCTTCCATAAGCTTTACGTGTAAATCTCTGTCGTAACTTACGTTTTTAAGCCGCGAGGGGGCGACAGTAGGTACGCACATAGCGAATAGCAGGGTACAAATATAGTTCCATAACAAAAAATTTAAAAGATTAAATGAATCTTAAATACTACAAACAAAACAATATTAATTTGAGACGAAATAGCGTAATTTCTGTATATTCCAAATATATTCCGCAATTTTCTTAGCTTAAAAAATCGTGATATTAGTTAATGCATGCTGGAGTGAGTTAACATTTTCAAGGCAAGGTTTATTTATTTTCATTGTTGTGTAAATCGGACAATCAATCAGTATGAGGGGGATAGTTTCCTTTTCATGGGTATTACAAATATAACGGGGTCAATAATGTATCCAATACCATTTAATGTAAATTTTATTTTGAAATGGTACGCAACTGAGCTAGAGTACGAGTAACCTGTATACGTAATTTTGAAAGTAGGTGCTCAGGCTTAATGCCTTTTGTGTATTTGAATTCAAGATAAATTACAAACATAGCAACACCGTTTTGTTTTCTAACGATTTTGAGGAGCACCCGTCGGGTGAGGCACTGTTGCCAAGTTAGTCTCCAAGTCAAGTTGTCAGCAATTGTTAAAACGTGAATCAACAAATCTTTTCTCTGTGATCTGAAAGAAAGATGATTCAAATTGTTCCATATACAGAGGTCGGCAAAAATCCGGGACCGGACAAGTATTGAAGAAAATATATAATTTTTGAAAAATTTTTATACCACAAATTTCACTTCAACTTACTATGATTTGAAAATATTTTAAAATATACAGGGTGTTCCAGTTTTGCGTACCGAACTAAATTTTTTTTCTTCAAATGGATCTTTGGCTATCTAATGGCAGATTTAAAAAGATCACGTTTTAAGCCTTCAAAAAATATAGGGTTTTGCTATCCTATACTGAGTGGTTGAAAGGAAATAGCCACTTTCACAGAAAAATCACTATCCACTTCATATAGACATTTTATGGAATATCAAAAAACAAAAAGTATGTTTTAAATATTAAAAATCTTTAAAAAAAGATCTAGTATTAATTTTAATAACATACGAGAGTCTCTTAATAATATTAATTAATAATTATTTCGCAAAAATGAATACATTTAAAATAATAATAAACATACATAATTATTCTTTGGTGAATTATTAAGATATTTAGTACCCATGTTTCGTTCTGGTGTATTGTTAAAATTTTTAGTAGCGTTTTTAGTATTTTATTGTTGCCCAAGTTATTTTAGCGTGAAATGGCATTTTGATCAGAAACAGAAATAATTACAATCCGTCAGAAGAATACTAAAAGTAAACAAATATCACCCTTACAAAGTTCGGCTTGTTCAGGAGTTGAATGAGGATGACCCAGATAGAAGATTAAAATTTTCTGAAACAATGATGGCACGAATTGATGCAAACCTCAATTTTCCACATTCCAGAGTTTTTTCTGATGAAGCCACGTTTTCTTTGAATGGTTTTGTTAACATCCATAATTCAAGATATTCGTCTGATAAAAATCCGCATTGGATGGGAGAACATCATACACAATATCCACAAAAATTGAACGTTTGGGTAGGAATGGTCAGTACGAATATCATTGGTCCTTTCTTTATACGTGGTAATTTAAATGATGAGACGTATTTGGATTTTCTCCGAACTTAAATTATACCGGCCATTTGTAATATTTTTCCCAACAACAGAAACCTCCAATTGCCAGCAGAAAACATATGGTATCAGCAGGATGGAGCATCTCCCCATCATCCAAGAATAGTTCGTGAATATCTAAATGATGTTTTTCCAAATCGATTTATAGGCAGGAGAGGTGAAATTGAATGGCCACCTCGGTAACCCGAATATAATCCATTAGATTAGTTTTTGAGGGGTTACCTAAAATCTATAGCGTATAAATATAAACCGAATAATTTGAATGAGTTAGAATTAAAAATCCGAAGATGCATCGAAGAAATTCGGAGGGACACATGGCGAATCTTATTAACATTTTTTATACACGGTTAGGACATTGCCAACAAACACAAGGTTTACAATTTATTATTTGTTATTCATTATTACTTTTAGTTGTTTGTTAGTTTCGTTTTTATCCCTGTTGTATTTTAATGTTCTTAATCATAATAATTGAACCAATTTTGAACATGACACTCGTATTGTTTGAAACTTTTTGTTTTTTAATTATTTTATAAAATGTCTAAGTGGATAGTAATTTTTCTGTGAAAGTGGCTATATCCTTTTAACCACTCAGTATAGGATAGCAAAACCCTATATTTTCTGAAGGCTTAAAACGTGATCTTTTTAAATCTGCCATTAGATAGCCAAAGATCCATTTGAATAAAAAAGTTCAGTTCGGTACGCAAAACTGGAACACCCTGTATATTTTAAGGTATTTTCAAATTATAGCTTAAGTTGAAGTAAAATTTGTGGTATGAAAGGATTTTTCAAAATTTTCTTCAATACTTGTCCGGTCCCGGATTTTGGACGAACTCTGTATGGTTACAATCAATACTAAGAACTTGTTCAACTGAACTAACCAGTTATATTTTACATCTGTGGAGTTGGCAAGACGCAATTGTTGTTTGAAACAGAGATTAGGATACTGATGATTATCTATATTGTAGTTATTCTTTTTATCCATTTAAGAGATATTGAAAAAATAGTAAATGTTAACTTGACACTTCCAGTCTCTAATGGCCCAGTCGAATTAGCTCAAAAAAGGGGCAAACCCAGCAAACATTTGTTCTGAATTCGTTGGAGGGGGGTCACTGGCAGACCAAATTTTATTCATCTTCTGTAAGTTCCCTGTGGCATTACTTTTTCTTTTTTGTTTCATTTTTTTGGGGATCAAACCACAATAATGTTTTTTATTATTTACTTCGACGTTTCGGTATTTTTTCGTTGTGTCAGATAGAGACCAAAAATTATTCATTCATTACTAGTTAATCTTGACAAAGGTAGCTGGAACGCTACCAAAACGTCGAAATAAAAAATAAAAAACATTATTGTGGTTTGATTCCCAAAAAAATAAGACAAAAAAGAATAAATTTAATTTTGCGTAGTACTCGCTCCGTTACGTCATCCGCCATCCTGAATTTGAGAGTCAATTTTTGTTAGTTGAATAGCTCATTTATTTTCAAATTGACATAAAGAATTGTTATAAACAAAGTTGTCTGCAATTTTAATTCTCATAAATTTTTCCGTCGGATCGATATTTTTGGATTTATACCCGAAGCAGGGGTGACCTAAATGTTCTATTATCGCGTTTATTATTGATTTTTTTGTATAATTTCTTGAAAATTTGATGACAATTTGCTTTGTTGAAAATTTCATTTGGTAAAATTATTATGCCGATTTTGTTTGATGTTGTTTTCGTAAGATTCAAATTGACCCTTAAATTCAAGTTGGCGGATGACGCAAGGGATCGAGTAACACGCAAAACAAAATTTAGTTTGCCAATGACACCTCCCCCCAACGAATTCCGAAAGAAAATTACTACCTAAAATTTTTTCTGGCTATAAACGGATTATACCATCTGGAGTAATGACAGGAAATAATAGAACTTTTTTCAGAAAATGTAGTTGAACTGTTCTTCATATATCTAAATACTTTTCGCCTCAAACAGATATACAATTGAACATGTTGAACATGACACTGAGGGCAGGTGACTACAGCAATTTGATTCTAGGTCGACAAGAATTTGTCATGGAGTGGGTAGCAAAGAACGATACAATAGTTATGAACGACGAAGACAGGCCGACCTTCGTCCGAGGAAACAGCAACTCCTATATCAACGTGACCCTGGCGACCAAAGCTGTATCGAAAAAAATCTAGGATTGGAGGGTGCTGGACTGTGAGACGCTGTTATATCACCAGCACATAGCATACACAATTCAGGAAGCCACTCAACGGGAGCTAATTCAGTACATACTTGGTACTGACAAAGCTAGGTTCAGGAAAGCAATACACGACATACAAAGCGGCCTGTCAGACTATCAGGAAAGCGGCAGGGGAGGGGTAGGACAAAAAGAAGGCCAGGAAAGGTCTTCCAGTATTGGTGGACTAGGGAAACGGAGGTTCTGGGCACTGCATGTATAGAAGCAAGGAAGAGAAGGCAACGGGCAAGGGGAGATACGAGAAGCATAGAGAGATGGGAAGAATACTAAGGTAAGAAAATACGTTCAGGCACTGTGTGATGAACTGGAGAACGATGGGTAGGGGCAGGGATACAGGATAGTGGTACGCGGCCTGGGAGGCTCCGCGACCACTTACCAGGCAGATGAAAACAAAAATAGTTGCTGCGCTATTCCCATGCAAGAGTACTACCAACCGGCTTGTAGGATACAGGGTAGCAAGGGATGAGACAGTGGACGAGCTACAGGAGGCAGGCCACAGGATGAAAATGGGCTAAACACCGGGACCGGATGGAATAAGTACTAAAAATTGTGGTGGATAAATATCCGGAGTTCATGCTCAGAATGGAAAATGATCTACTGAAGCAAAACACTTTCCCTGCTGCTTGGAAAGCAGCGAAGTCGGTCCTAATTTACAAAACGGGCAAATAGCTGGGACAACCTGGCTCCTATAGGCCCCTTTGCTTTAAATCTACGGCCGCAAAGCTGTACGAAAACCTGCTAAAGGCTGGTTTTATAACAGGACGGTCTACAATACAGGCGATAGAGGAAGTGGTGAATTCCGCTGTAGACTTGGTGAGAGAGGGGAAAAGAGGAAAATGGCGTGTGCTCATAGTTATAGATGTGCGGAATGCCTTCAATACGTTACCAATCGAGCATATCCTAGAAAAACTGATGAGAAGAAGAGTCCCTGGGTATCTCTGGATCATCATCTACGAGTATTTTAGGGGTCGGAAAGTCGATCTGGGCAGCGGAGACCATTACATGGTCACAGCGGGGATGGAGACGGAGATGGGAAGAGCAGATCAAGGGAGCGTGAACGAAAACTCTTATAAAGGACCTAAATAAGAGGCTTTATTATCAACATAGGGCGTTGGGGTACAACTTGAGCCAGGTTTTTAAGGTACACGGCAGCTTCAGTACCTACGAGACAAGGATCGGGAAGAAGGAAAGTGAGCAGTGCCAATACTGCGATGATCGGAGTGACGTTGGGCACACGCTTTTCTCCTGCAGGAGATGGACAGCGGAAAGGATTAAGCGGAGCTGGGAAAACTACCGAATATTGTCAACTTAATAGACACCATGGTAGAGTCAGTGTACAACTGGAAATACATGAACGGTTTCGTTTTATCCATCATGAGCAGGAAATTATGTGTATGTAATAGTATCTTTTGCCATACCACAAAAACCACATTCTTCTTCCTCCACTATTTTGAGCTTTTTCAGGTGCTCATATCCAGGTGACAGAGTCCCTTTAGGATGCCTTTTAAAACTTTTAGCACAGTTTTTCTCTGACTTAGCATTAATATGCTTTTAACTGGTTGTACTTAACCATAAGAATCATCGATTGTCTAATGCCTACTAAATTTTTCCAATGGACAGACTTTTTTTCCGCTTTTCCCATTTCTTCGAATATTACATTGGAGTTAATAGGGCAAAAGGGTTCCGGTCCCCAAAAGGGTGTTTCCTCTTTTTGTCAGTTCATCTGCTATTTAATTTCCTTCTATTCCAATGTGTCCAGAAATTCACAGCAATTTGACTATATTGTTCTCGCTTAGTTCAATGAGTTTGCCTAGAAATTGCCATACCATTTTATAACTGATTACACAAGACCTCAGTGCATTTAAAATGGTAAGTTCTTTCCGAAACTATTACTTCCCAAATGAATGATTACTGTATTGTAAATGTACGAGTATATGTGGACTACTCTGCATATTCAATAGTTTCACTAGCGCTAATACCTTCGCACAAATCTCCAAATTGGTTGTGGTGATATTCACGTGATAAACATGTGCGTCGTATTGAAAGGGTGAGGGTAAGGGTAGGATTTTGAAAACATCTTCTTTCGGTTGTTAGTCTCAATTGACAAAGTTGAACGTCTTTCTTGGTCTTGTTGGTTGTTTACCACGAAATGGTCATTATTCATAGTTCCAAGAAATCTAATAAATATTCTCAGCAGTTTCCTCTCTAAAATTACGAACTTAGTTGGAATTCAATTTGTAGTTACACTCCGATGCCTTTTGGAAGTCCACATGTGTCCCAGACATCAGGTCGGGTTTGCCGATAACTAAATTTTAGTATAAGCGTATGTGTAGGACGGAAAAAACCAATAATGGACCCAGAATGTTACAAAAGGTCTCATTTTTTCCGGTTAACTGGCTAGTTACCGGTGTACTTCGAATTGTTCAGTTAAAAGTGGTTTTTTTTTAAACCGTAGTAATTCTACATAAAATTTTTATAAGTCGAGAAAGTGTCAGTTTTTATATTTTTCACGAAAGATGCGAGTATTATAGGGATAATAGAAAGCAATGTGCAAATTGGATTTGACTCCTAAAATAGTGTGAAAATCAACGATAAACACATTTTCAACTTTGTGAACCTTGTAAAAACCACAAAACTTAATATAGACCATTTCAGAATGACGTCACTGACAGATATATAGACAATTCCAAAACACATGACTTTGACAGGTCGACCATATTGTGCTGGAGGAAACCAAATCGATTAGTTTTTGTTGAACAGTCTTGGGTGTAGGTGTTCAATGGACAGATATTGACTGATATAACTTCACCAATTAACCTTCGATGAAATGTAAAGAGCACACTCGCCAAGTTTAAAGTTGTGATTCACTGAAGGGGCACTAATCCAAGTATTGTGAAATGGGTTATTGTGGAATGATAAATCGACTGGAATAACTTTTTTCTCCTTCCTATATTGTAAACAAGGCATTTTGACACTGTTTTAAGGAAGGTAAGTGAAACAATTACCAAAAAGGTATCGATTGCCGTTGACGAGGGGTTGTAAGTCAATTTACCATTTTTGGGTGGTGATAATTTATGCCGTATAAAATATGTATCTTATTTATTTATATGAATATTGATAGTACAAAATTATTACAAGTAAAATTTGGATAAATGTTTTCTCGTTTTTTCTCAATTTTTATGAAATGTTTTAACTCCATAATTTCTCCATCTCCACCAAGTTTTTTGTTAGTACTGCAGGAAACTTTTGGCCTCGTTATATTGTATAAAATTCCATTTGCAACTTCCTTTTTTTGTTGACGCTCTCCGCTATATAACTTTCCGCAATAGTTGCAAATTTTCATCCGTCATGTCACTTGAGAGCAAAGACATCAACTCCAGTAATCGCTAATAAAGTGGCCGCCGTTCTTCTAAGGGAGGGTTCAATATACTCCTTAAAGTTCTCAAAGTTTAGAAATTTAGCAATTTTGCTAGGAATTGAAGAAATCGAGTTTTTTCCCCATGGGCTGGCTTAAGCACTTTCCATTTTGATATTGCGTGGGATCTTATAGCAATGTAATTTCGACCTATTTTAAAATAATAAACCTTCTCATCGTCACTTTCAGTCACTGTTAATTTACGTGCCATTCTATTTTTGGAATCAGGAATAGTAACAACTATGACTTCAAGCCTTAATTCAACATTGTCCATTTTCATTGCACAGAGTTCACTAGAACGGCACGCTCTAGCAATTTTCATTATCATTACAATCTTCCCCATTAAATAAATATTATCGGAGGCTACAAACAGAAATTTTTTAACATCGTCCCTGTCAAACACATTAGGTTTCTTGAGTCTATATCCGTCATTTTTTTTCAAAAATGCTCGAAGGGGTCCGTTGAACTATACGGAGACACGAATTTTTGAGTGATTTTGCGAAAAATCGATAGTACTCACCTATTTTGAATATTATCCGTCGAAAAATTTGCGGGTTACACATTATTTACAGAGAAAAATTAAAAAAAATATTTTTTTTCACCACTTATTGGCCCGATATTTTATACAAAAAACAGTTTAAATGTATCGCACTGTAGAGGAAAGTGATCAAGAATATGTATATTTAAATGACAGAATTGACAGATATCTTTCCGTGAAACGTAATGCGTAACCAAAACCATAAATCTAAATATGCATTCTTTAAAATTTATTTTTCATCTTTCAATGTAAATGAGATTATAAATTTTTAGGTCACTATAAAAGACGGGAAGACGCATTCCTCTTCCCCCTCTTGAAAAATATCGAATACTTTGTAACGCGCATTAAGTTATTCAAGAAGGGGAAGGAAATATAATCATTCCATTCACCCTTCCCCTTCTTGAATCTTGATATGCGCGTTACAAAGTGTTGGATATTTCCCAAAAAGGGGAAGGGGAATGCGTGAACGCAATCGCATCTTAATAAAAATGTAGAAAAATACCATGATTCTCAAGTAGTCGATTACAGCTGGCAACCATGCTTAAAGTATTGTTTTCTGTTTTGTTTTGTTGGTTGTATATCTGTATGTTACATGGTACATGGTATAGAGTATAAAATAAAATGAAAAGACCCAAACGTGATATTTATTTAAAAATTATATGGTATAAACAATTTTGTCTTTTATAGTGACCTAAAAATTTATAATCTCATTTACATTGAAAGATGAAAAATAAATTTTAGAGAATGCATATTTAGATTTATGGTTTTGGTTACGCATTACGTTTCACGGAAAGATATCTGTCAATTCTGTCATTTAAATTATTTACATACAAATTGGTTGCCTTTTAAATATGTATTTATAAAAGTGGTCATTTATATGATGCTACGAAGAAACGAACTGTAGTTTTTTCATAGTTAGTGAGAATACATATTCTTGATCACTTTCCTCTACAGTGCGATACATTTAAACTGTTTTTTGTATAAAATATCGGGCCAAAAAGTGATGGTATAAAAAATATTTTTTTTAATTTTTCTCTGTAAATAATGTGTAGCCCGCAAATTTTTCGACGGATAATATTCAAAATAGGTGAGTACTATCGATTTTTCGCAAAATCACTCAAAAATTCGTGTCTCCGTATAGTTCAACGGACCCCTTCGAGCATTTTTGAAAAAAAATGACGGATATAGACTCAAGAAATCTAATGTGTTTGACAGGGACGATGTTAAAAAATTTCTGTTTGTAGCCTCCGATAATATTTATTTAATGGGAAAGATTGTAATGATAATGAAAATTGCTAGAGCGTGCCGTTCTAGTGAACTCTGTGCAATGAAAATGGACAATGTTGAATTGAGGCTTGAAGTCATAGTTGTTACTATTCCTGATTCCAAAAATAGAATGGCACGTAAATTAACAGTGACTGAAAGTGACGATGAGAATGTTTGTTATTTTAAAATAGGTCGAAATTACATTGCTATAAAATCCCACGCAATATCAAAATGGAAAGTGCTTAAGCCAGCCCATGGGGAAAAACTCGATTTCTTCAATTCCTAGCAAAATTGCTAAATTTCTAAACTTTGAGAACTTTAAGGAGTATATTGGACCCTCCCTTTGAAGAACGGCGGCCACTTTATTAGCGATTACTGGAGTTGATGTCTTTGCTCTCAAGTGACATGACGGATGAAAATTTGCAATTATTGCGGAAAGTTATATAGCGGAGAGCGTCAACAAAAAAAGGAAGTTGCAAATGGAATTTTATACAATATAACGAAGCCAAAAGTTTCCTGCAGTACTATCAGAAAACTTGGTGGATATGGAGAAATTATGGAGTCAAAACATTTCATAAAAATTGAGAAAAAACGAGAAAACATTGATCCAAATTTTACTTCTATCAAGATTCAAGAAGGGGAAGGGCGAATCCAATGATTATATTCCCTTCCCCTTCTCGAATAACATATATATTTACAATAATATTCCATTTTTTCAACCATTGCTAATAAAGTTGTCTGCATAATATTTGAAGAAGAAAATGAGGAATGTCATGATTCTTACGTAACCGATTACAACTGGCAACCATACATATATGAACAGAATGTGCCATAGATTTCAATGTTGCGAGCGAAGGTGACTAGATTTAAACCGTTCGAAATCAAACTTAAAAAACAGTAAGAGAAAGAAATATATTTACTACAAATCTGGTGTATATTTGTTGGTATCATCGATTTTTTCACGGGTTTTCCACACTACTGCTTACGGTAGAGCTTGTCTGTCATTTGTCATTGGAATTAACTGTTTTCATGCAAATTTGCAGCCTTTCAAATATGTATTTATAAAAGTGGTAATTTAATATGATGAGGAAAGTAACTGAAATTTTATTACAATTAGCGAGAATACATGTTGTACAGTGCGATACACATAAACTGTTTTTTGTATAAAATATCGGGCCAAAAAGTGATGGTATAAGTGGTGGAAAAAAATCTTTTTTTTGATTTTTCTCTGTAAATTGTGTGTAACCCGCAAATTTTTCGACGGATAATATTCAAAATAGGTGAGTACTATCGATTTTTCGCATAATAAGTCAAAAATTCGTGTCTCCGTATAGTTCAACGGACCCGCTCGATGTATAGGATACCTACTTGGAATTATCTATGTTTTCCTATAATAAAATGGTGGACTTCAGCATGGACTATCCACGCCACAAGACAGATTTTTCGTGAAAGTACGCCAAAAGCATGGCTTTTGAAACTGCAATAGCAGTCTTTGCTTGGCACCATTTCTTGAAGTATTGATACGTTGCTTCAACCTCTTTCTTGATTTTTCTGGTAGCAGCGACAGAGAAGCGATATTTTCTGCTTATTCTATTTCCATTTGGCTGTCATAGAAATCAATAATTTCAATTTCTCTCAGTTTTTGATAATAAACTGTCAGCTTGACGTTGTTAATTGAATACCAATGTTTTTAACGCTATAGAAACTGGTCAAAGCTGACCATAAATTCATGCGAGAGGTATCGAATGAAATTAATGATAATCCTTGAATAAATTCTGCGAGGGTGAAAATTATATAATACTTCACGGGCTCGGTCGCAAAATCGTTACTTACATCCCTCATGGTATAAATAACTATTTCATTTGAAAAACATTTTTAAATTAAAAATTCGTGTACCTGAGAATCACAAAACTGGAAGTCAAATTCTCACAAAGTCCTCTCAATAGACCAATCTTCTGGGAGAAAGTCCAATAATACAATAACCCGATTCTATATATCGTCTTAGTAAGAATAGTGAAATCCTTTGGAGAACTAAATTGTAAAACCAATAGGACTAGACATGTTAAGCGACTTTGTTTAATCAAAATTAACGATATAAAAACATTGCTGTTGCTGACGCCTAAAAATGATGAATGTAGCACAAGCGAACCTGAATGAGTTTAAGAAAAATTTGCCAGAATTTCAAGCCAAGATTACGACAAATATAAAAATAACTGTTATGATTATGGTTACCTTCTCACATAGGAATAGAGGGAAATTAGCGAGCTGATACAGTAGCCAAATCTGCAATTCAGGACCCTAGTGCCACCGAAGTCACGAGAGCTACGATGTCAGACATAAAAATACTGGTTATTGGTTAACTCTCTCGATATACTTAAAGAAGTGAAAAGAACAGTTGAACCGTGGAAAGCCGTTCCAGAAACTAGAAAAGAACAAGTTATCCTGACCTGTCTTTGAATAGGCAAGAACCGATTTCCCATGAATACTTTATGTCGAAATCTGAACAATCCAGTTGTACAGTGTGTCAATGCCATCAAACATTCAGGCATGTGTTAATTGACTGTCCAAAGCTTTCACAGCAGCACAGAGTGACTTTTAACATCCCACCTAATGTGTACCATTTTATAATATAAAAGCAACTAGGTACGTTGTCTTGACAAGATAACCAAGTTCCTAGGATGACATGATATCTCTGTGTGGGTTGGTGAGGGGTGCTTATGTGTGCAGAATCGTTGCATGTAACTCATCCCTCCTAAGTATCAAAAAGTATGGAGATACTTTTTGATTGGGTCCTTTTTAAATTTCCTTCGGGTTCTTCGGCTTTGTTTCTTCTACATGTTAAAATTTAGGATCTTAATTTGATTAGGGCGTATACAATTATTATAATACATATTACTCTTAGAATACTTCCAATTATCGGTGTTTGGTTTGGGTGTGAACTACTTGAATGGGCTTCAGTTTTCTTGATATTTCATTCATTTGGAAGAGGTCGTCTAGGCCTAATTTTGTTATATTAGATCTTTGATAGTGTTTAGATGTTGACATTTTCCTAGTTTCTAATTTTGGAAGAATAAAGGGTTTGTCGTAGCTGATTTTGTAGTTATGTATATATCTTTGATAGTTGATCCAGATTTCGCAAATACGACAGATTTCACTCTTCTACTTCGAAATATTGATTTGTTTGACATTTTCTGGTTGTTTTGGCATTATTACGATTTCGCTGGTTGTGACTTGTTGAATAATTGTTCCTTCAGTATTGACTTCTATAGGATATGGAAATCTTCAAGGCTATTTCCATCGAGTAGGCTAAGAGTACAATTGTCTTTTTGGTCGAAATTTTGTTGACAATAGTAGGTATCTTCTATAGTAGTGGGCATTCTTCTTTTTCTGATTGGATCTCGTTTTTTTTCGTACCAAATAGGGAAAATTGGCGGTGTACATTTGTTCATTTTGGATGATCGGAATTAAGTATGGGGACATGAATAGCAAAAATTAATTTTAAATTAATAATTGACACTCAAGTACCGAGAAATTGACAGTATGTTAGAATATTTGGTGAATTTTGGAATTTGCTTTGGCATGTAGATTTTACTTTTATATTGAATCATGTCTGCAATCTCGTAACTAGAAATAATAGAGCTGTGTACAAAGTTAAGTTTTGGAAATACTATCGCATCTTCAATATTATCTATAAACATTATAGTTGATTGGCAATCCAAATTAATCTGATATAACATACCTTGAAAACTCAGGCAACTTTCGAGAATTTCAATTTTATTATAAACGGATGCTGAGAATTTTTTCAAATCGTTATTAAAATTTATTTGATTTTGATTTAGAATGGTAATTGATTTGTTATAATGGTCTATGAGTTTCTGATAAAGAGAAATTTCAAGGTTTGTTTCATGAATAAGATTCTTTGTTTGTTTTCGTCCACCTGTATCCAACCACAAAAAGCTGTTGTTAGAATTCGGGTTCAAAACGTTGAAACGTTAAAATCGTGAAAGTCACTAAACTTTTATTGTTTTCGAAAAAGGAAAAAATAACTTTCCAATATAGCTCGATACTTTTCACGATTTGCGCGAATCCTACTGACTGCGCCAATTATGTATTTCGATTCAAAAACTATATTTTTAGAAAGAATTTTAATATTTTTATTTCAACTTTACGTTAAAAGAATTAAACAAAGAATGAAATTTTATAATATAAAAGTAACTAGGTACATTGTCTTGATAAGATAACCAATTTCCTAGGATGACATGATATCTCTGTGAGGGTTTGTGTGGGGTTTGTGTGCAGAATCGTTGCATGTAAAAAGGGCTAATAACCTGAAGGGTTGATGCGCTTTATTTTTCTTAAATAAAAAAATGGTTATGATGACTCATTTATGATAATAACTTTGTATATTATGCATTTGATTGAGATATTAAAAAACATAATGAATGTATTGTTTTCATAACAAACTTAGTTTGTAACCGATTTAGATTGAAATACCAACCAAGTTTTTTTTCAAACGTAATAAAGACGTCTATATGGCAATATAAAACTATTGATAAAATAATTGGAGAAACTGGTACCGTATCTACTGTGGAAGTGCGAGTTCAAATTTCATTTTCATTGATTCTGATTCTTGTCTACAGCTATTATTATTAACGGAAAAAAGATCCTCAATCATATTATTTCGATATAATGTTACATAATCGTGTAAAAAATGGTATCAACGTATTTTAAAACTAATAAGCAGAAACAGCAGAACATTAAATAAATCCGAAAAAAGCAAAAATGGAGGTAAAATGTCTCTATATCCTAAATAAGAAAGAAAGCGCGTGTCGTGAAATTTTCCTCCTTCCTTTTCATAAAGAACTTCCAACGCTTTGTGTATCCTGTTTTTTTTGTATAGCTAAGCATACATAAGTAAATTCTTCATAAGCGATAGCGGTGCAGTAAACAGTTGGAATTGACAGTTCTTAGAATTTTAATAATACCCTAGACGATATTTCAAAATATGAACACATGGGGAGCATGGAATTTTACATTTGTCTCTTGATAAAATGATAAATCAATGCTAGATTTGTGGAGTATTTATAGATTCGATATTCACGACAAAAAAGCTGATATACAGCGCGTCCTAAAAAGTTTTATACAGGGTGTCCCAGGAATGAGAGACCAAAACTGGAAAATGAGTAGGTGGTATTAAAATAATGGCAGTGCTTCATATAACTTTTTTCCCTACAAACCTCATTTGTTGAGTTATAGGGCTTCAAAGTTAGAAATTAAAAATACATTTTTATTCATAACTCCAAAACTATAATTTCGAACTTGATGAAAATTTGGAGGATTGTCAACTAGATCAATTCATTGATTTTGTCCATACCAGTAAGTATACTAATGTTGCAGAAAGTCAGGATCAGACTTGACTCAGCGGATAAAAGGTCAGAACTGTTGAAGTGACGGGGCAACAAACTTTAAAATACTCTCAGTTTATTTTCCAACTATTTTTGTGACAAAAAGGTACCCTTCAACCGAATCGATAACATCAGTGGTTTCCGAGAAATATGAAATCTCGTAATACACCGCAGAGCACATTCGGATTCTATCATTATTTTGGAGATGGGTTATAATCAAGTAGGCTGCCGTCAATTATTTGTCATATGCGTTAAGTATCCTTTAGCTTACAAAATTTAGTTTTATCAAGTAGGAAGCTGTCAATTTATTTGCCATATTCGGAGTTAAATAAGAATATGTTAATTATTTCTGTATTGTTTGAAATGGCAGTATATACGTTCAATGAATATACAGATATGCATCTAATGTACTTATGGAAAGGCATCTGGAAATTCTTTCGAAGCAAGGAGACTTTATTCTGAACATTCTCCTAATAGGATTTCACCAGAGAGAAAAACTTTTGATCGTGTTGACAGAAATTTACGAGAAAAAGGTATGATTTTATGAAATATTGCAATTACGCATTTTAAAAGGTAATACATTTTATTGTTAGGTACATTTATACGGAAAGCAGGTGGTGTGGGTCCCGTAAGAAATATCCGTACTATTGTTTTAGAGCAGGATTTCCTAGATGAAGTAGATAACAACCCTACATCAAGTGTTAGAAAACTTGGGATCCAACATAATGTTTCAAAAACCACCGTGTATAGAATACTTCAAGAAAATCTTTTACATCCATACCATCTTCAAAAAGTACAGGGTTTGGATCCAGGGGACTATCCAGCACGCCTTCAATATGCGCGGTGGTTTTTAGAAAAACAAAGACGTAATCGAGATTTTAAAAAATCAGTATTGTTTACTGATGAAGCGGCGACGAGAAATGGCGTTGTCAATTCTCATAATTTACATTTGTGGGCCGATGAGAATCCACACGGCAAAATTCAGACACGGCATCAACAAAGGTTTATGGTTAATGTTTGGGCTGGGATAATTGGAAACCACTTAGTTGGTCCATTAATAATTTATCGTCGTTTAGATGGACAGTTGTATTTAGACTTTTTGGAAAATCATTTAAATTACCTATTTGAAGATGTACCTATACAAACCAGAATTAATATATGGTACATGCACGACGGTGCTCCACCTCATTTAAGCATTTTGGTACGTGATCACTAAAACGTTGCATACCCCCAAAAATGGATTGGAAAGTGAGGTCCAACTTCATGGCCCTCGCGTAGTCCGGGTCTATATCCAATGGATTCATTCCTCTAGGGCTACCTGAAAAAGTTTGGTATATGCAACACCCATACAAACAAGGAATGAATTGTTGGATCGAGTTCATTTCCATTGCGATGCTATAAGGAACAATCCAGGAATGTTGTTTCAAATACAACAAAACATTATTCGTAGGCTCAATAAATGTGTAGAGGTAGGAGGTGCACATTTTTAACATTTATTAGATTAGAATTTATTTGTTTTGCTGGACATTACTTAAAGAATGGTTAAGGCATATTATGATATATACATTGACAGCTTCCTACTTGATAAAATAACATTTTTTAAAGGATGGTTAATGCATATGACAAATAATTGACGGCAGCCTACATGGCTATAACCCATTTCCCAAATAATGATAAAATCTTAATGTGGTCTGCGGTGTTACGAAATTCCATATTTCTCGGAAACCACTGATGTTATCGATTTGGACAAAGGGTACAATTTTGCCAATTCCACCCACCAAATTTTCTTTAAAATATTTGTCCCCAACTACGTCCTATTTTAAAAAAATCTGTATATCATTAATTCGACCTCATAACGTGTATGAGTTTTCTGTCTTTATGTGGTTAACACAGTGAGCTATTGTGAAGAAGCGTAAATGATACACCTTTCTACAGTCTTTTCGATAACTGAGTGTCCTGAATCAACCGGCATAATGGCCGGCCCACAAAAAATTTATTTTTATAGTCTCCATGCTCTTGCAATTTTGAAGAGTGGTATGAATCGTTGCTAAAATTACTCAATTGCGGTTTTGTCGCAATATAACAGTGAATTCTTTACCGTCCCACGTTCGTCTACAATATTTAGATATTTATTTAAAACTCCTCTTTTCCCGTTTGATTCATCCCTATAAAAACAGTAGACTTCACGTGTACCACTCTCATAGAAGCAGAGATTTTAGATAGCAAGTTTGCGTGAATAGTATGAGCATGATTAGTAATAAACATTTTTTGAAGATCAAAACTCATAAAAAGAGTACTAGGATCATTCTTGTGTATATTTTGATGAGTCTTAAACCAACTACATGAGTGCTCCTCTTTTTCCTAAACAGCGGTTAGGTCATTTTGGCCAGAACGTTAACATTTTAGACATTTCAGATATTTGGGCACATGGAAATCAATGTTAAAGTTGTCGTAAAATATTATTCTGAACAGTCTTCCATCTACAACGTCAACTCCTTCTTCAACATAGTGTTTCTTGTATATGTTGTATGGGATGGAAACATTTTTAAATTCTTGTGGAAGTTTAATGCTTGAAGCTTGGTCAGGTCATTTGGGATAAGCAACAATATTTATATGGAAATAAAATGCTAAGACCAACTAGGCGCCACGGATATATCCCTAGTGTTGAAGTTAAAAGAGGTGGTATATCAATAAGATTGTTGCAGGGTAAAACGGTATAAGTAACGACCTTTACGTTTGTTGGCTCCAAGTAAAATTAATTATGTTAAATATCCTTCCATATATACTCCAAGTGAAAAAACCCAATATAGATTTATGTTTAAACATAATTTTCTAACCGTCGAAAATACAAAAAAATCACAAACATATTGTCGCTTGGTCACAACCAACAACCGTTTGGTCGTAAAGTCACCGATAGGATGAGCGACACAAAAATATTCGGATCCACTTATTGAAACGTCTAAAAATTACGACCGCATAAGCCTGTCCACTTATTTTTAAAATTAAAATGATTTCTATCCGGTTTTTCCAATTTTTGTTCAAACGTCAGCTATCTCAGCTGCAATTTAATAAGATTGTTCAATATTCTCTTCACTGTGTGACGGCAGGGTCGGGATCGATCTGGATATCTTGTAGCTAATGAAACACATGTTCTAGTAACAACCCTGTCACATTCACCATGTATTGAGAGTAAATTTAGATAATCTTCATTAACATAAACTGCCCTTATTTTTGACCTTTGAATGAGTAAGTTAAGTGGTTGTTTCATTCAAAATTCCTGTATACAAAAAAAGAAGTTTTCGACTTGTCACCAATTACCTTGAACGTCCTACTAATCAACCTGACAAGATGTTTTTTATTTGATATTGGAGATGTTCACATAGAATTTTCAATATGAAGGTCTGCACCTGTCAATTTTTCATTAAAAAAATTTAGATCTCGATACATTTTAGAGTAGGGTATTCACACAATGTTACATTCAAATTCAATGTGTAAGCCGAAAAGTTATTATTATAAAGAATGCTACATTTAAAATAACAATGTTATCATTCACTTTCGGTATATGTTAAAAAATTTTCCAGAAATTCGTCATAATTTGTTCTCTACCTATGCGAATTTTTTGAGGAATCGTGTGAGTAGTCTCGATATATAGATAGTGAAAGCTGGTCGTGAAACAGCCTGTTTAAAATCAATTTACAAAAAATATTATAAGCGCGAGCGTTGCGTTGCAATAGCCGTGTAATGTAGCAACCAAAGAATTGAATGAACTGACAGACCACAGTAGAGTAAGACTAGTGTGGATGCCTGAAATGTATATGACGTGAAAGATGTTGGGTAGTCTTGATTGCGAACTCTGAACACGTGTAGTGGTATATGTATTTTTAGTAATTTTCTATATAATAAAGAGGAAGAAAACATTATTCTTTCATTTAAGATATTTATAACAATTTTGTGACAAACATTTGCTAGTTGAAAATTTATTTAGCTCATAATATAACGTAATATTTTTTCCCACTACTAGATGTGAAGTTGACGATTATTGCGTTTTCTAGCCAACTGAGAAGTTGAATTTCTTTATCAGTGGTTAATAATTTCTTCTATTGTTAACCTCGGTCAAGAATGGACAAATTTAAATGTTTTGAGAATCCAGGGATAGCACCTAGCTTAACAAAAACTTGTGCAACATACTTTTGTATACCCAGAATATTGTCTTTAACATGGTTGCCGCTTGAAATCACCTAAGAAGATGAAATTATTTGAATAAAAATGCCTTTAGTTTAAAATTCACGATAAACCGAAAATGACTGATAACATGAGGAGTCCGTTCATAATCTATGGGTTACGTGAGGAGCGTCAGTCAGGCGACGGAGTAAACGCCTAGGGAGAAGTCTGCTTGAACGTTTAGGGCGCTCCCTACCGATTTGTCGATTGACACTGTCAAAATCAAATTTGACATTGAAATACGTTGTTTAATTTACGTTGATTGCAGAGAAACATGAATCGAGGATATTTACTTGATTACAGTTTCCTGTATCAATTGTCATAGTAAAGCATCAAAATAATAGTGTAAAACTATTAAAACGCTTTACAAATTAGAAATTTTATTTCCAAAGGATAGACCGTTCACCAGGAAGCAACATCTACTTCTCGGGCAATATGCCCCGTGTGAAAATAGTCTCCTTGCGTCTTACTTGAAGATTTTAGAATGAACTATTTTTAAAGTGTTTGACATTGTCTGTCACAAAAGAATGTCATTTTGTATTCATTACCGCGTTGTATTTTAAAGTTGAATAAAGCCAATATTCTGTTTCGTTCAGCTAAAATCTGTATCAATTTATTCAACTTTAAAAATTTTTACGTCGCCAAATATACGATTCCTGACGAAAAAACATCTATGTTCCGTTATCTGCGTCCCGAACGTTTTGATGTGGAGCCCTCAATGGAAAGATCGGACCTTAAGTGGGCCCATTGGAAATATTCTTTTGAGAATTTCATCGCACGGGAAGCTGCCTCAGCGGACGATGCTCTTAAGTACCAACTACTAGTCAATCATATTTCTCCACAAATCTACAACTTCATTCAATCGAAAATCACGTATGTCGAAGCTATTAAAACGCTAAATGATGCTTACGAAAAACGACAAAACATCACCCCGGCTCGACATACCCTCATATCAAGAAAACAACAACCAGGTGAGTCTGTAGCTGATTATTCGAGAGCTCTAAGTATACTCGCACATGATTGTAAATTCACAGATGTAACTGCAGCTGATTACCAAAACGAGATTGTACGTTTAGCGTTCATTGCTGGAATATGGTCGCAAAAAATAAAAGAAAGACTACTAGAAAATTCTACTGACTCCTTGGAAAATACTCTTAATCTTAAACTGCGGAAAGGACATCACAATTGCTCACCGGGACACCTTCTACTTCTGCTCATGTCAACGCTGTTCCTGAAACTTTAGAACATTTGCCAATATCCAATTTAGCAGCCATGAACACTCCAAATAAATCCCGACCAGATGCTTACACTAACCAAACCAGACGACGATGTTTTTTTGTGGTGGTAATATTCATCAGCGAAATAGATGCCCCGCTTATAACACTGAATGCCAGCTTTTTTTCCAAAAAGGACACTTTGCGAACGTTTGTCGTAGCTCTGGCTCCAACCATCGTACTGCTAATGCTATCGCCATAGACGATGAACAAATTTCTCAATCCACTAACCCTTACTTGTCAACTATTTCCGCTGCTGCTCCTGTAAGTTTAAAAAAAGCAACTATTCCTATTACAATCAATGAATATCGTGCAGATGCTCTTCTCGACACTGGTAGTTCAATCAGCTTTATCGATAAAAATCTTGCTCGATCTATTAATCTCAAACAAAAAACTGGTAACCAAGCAATAACTCTAGCGTCCCTCAATAATGTCTCTTTTGCTGACGGCCTATACTTGGCAACAATCCAGATTGGTTAACACAAGTATAAAAATCAGCCTCTGTTTGTCATCGGGAATCTGTGCGCTGATGTCATCATCGGACACGATGTTTTTGGGAAGCACTCGTCACTTGAACTTCAATTTGGAGGTGACAAACAACCGTTGAAAGTTTGCAATGTTTTAGAGGCTTCTGTCCCGCCAGCATCGATTTTCACCAATCTTTCATTGGATATAAAGCCTATAGCTATTCGTTCAAGACGACATTCTCAAGAAGATCAAGAATTCATATCTAACGAAATAAATAATCTACTAAAAGACAAAGTAATTGAACCCAGCATTTCACCATGGAGGGCACAAGTACTCGTTGCAGGAGATGGTCACCACCGTAAGCGTCTTGTCATCGACTACTCACAGACAATTAATAGATTTACAAATTTAGATGCTTACCCCATCCCAAGCATTGACTCTATCATAGCAAAATACAAATTTTACAGTCAAATTGATTTAAAAAGTGCGTACCACTTAGTCCCTATTCTGCCAAAAGAAAAAGTGTACACTGCTTTTGAAGCTTGTGGAAACCTCTACCAATTTAAGGGAATACCATTTGGCGTAACGAAAATGCAGTAGCGGCTTCCCAAAGAACTTTGCAGTACTTAATTGATACTGAAAAACTCAAAGGTACCTTCGCATATCTTGACGACGTAACCGTATGCGGTAAAGATAAATCAGATCATGACAAAAACCTTAAAATGTTTATGAAGGCCGCTCAAAAATACAACCTAACTCTAAACATGAACAAATGTACTTTCGCATCAGAATCGATAAACCTACTTGGCTACTATATCGAAAACAATATTATTGAACCAGACAAATCTAGATTGGAACCACTGACGAATTTTCAAATCCCCACTGATTTTGCTACATTGAAAAGAGCACTCGGACTCTTCCCACATTATTCAAATTCCAACTTCCCTTCAAAAATCAGACCTTTAATCGAGGCTACATTCGCTCTATCTCAAGAAGCTATCAATGCCTTTCAAAACCTCAAAACTGACATATCAAAATCGGCACTAACAGGAATCAACGACAAAGAAATGTTTTCTGTTGAGACAGATGCTTCTGACTTTGCTATTGCAGCGACGCTATCACAAAAAGGCCGCCCCGTCGCGTTTTCTCGCGCTCTCTCAACTATTCTGAGAAAAGACAACCATCAATCGAGAAGGAAGCGCGCGCTATTGTTGAAAGTTCACGTAAATGGAGACATTTTTTGATAGGGAGACATTTTTTTTTCGTCACTGATCAACAATCCGTTGCATTTATGTTTAATCAATTACACTCTAACAAAATCAAGAAAGAAAAGATTGAGAGATGGCGATTGGAACTGTCATGTTTTAAATATGATATCCTATGTAGACCTGGGAAACAGAATGTCGCCGCTGACGTGTTTTCTCGAGTTTGTATGCAAATAGATAATTCCGTTTCTAATACAAAACTAGTAGAATTACATAGATCCCTTTGCCACCCAGGAATCACGCGTATGGTTCATTGGATCAGATCAAAGAACTTACCGTATTCTGTAGAAGATGTAAAACGAGTAACGGTTGCATGCCCAGCATGTGCAGAAATAAAACCACGCTTTATAAAACATCAGGGACATCTTATCAAAGCAACCGCGCCTTTTGAAAGGTTGAACATTGATTTTAAAGGGCCGATACCCTCTAACACCCAGAATCGATACATATTGTCCATAATTGATGAATTCAGTCGCTTCCCTTTTTCCTACGCTTGTAAGGATGTATCTTCAATAATTACAGTTATTAGCTGTCTTAAGGATTTGTTCTCTACATTTGGCACTTCTGCGTACATCCATTCAGACAGGGGATCGTCTTTCATATCAGATGAACTAAAGCAATTTTTATTTTCCATTGGTACGTCTTGCAGCCGCACTACGTCTTTTAATCCTCAAGGAAATGGACAAGTTGAGCGACTCAATGGTACACTGTGGCGAACGATCCAGCTATACCTCAAATCCAACAAAGAAGATACTGCTAACTGAGAGAAGGCTTTACCATCTGCACTGCAATCTATAAGGTCTTTATTATGTACGAGCATTAACACAACAACTCCCCATGAGCGCATGTTTAATCATCCACGTCGTTCACAAAATGGACAGTCTTTGCCGACTTGGCTCCATTCACCTGGACCTGTGTTCATGAAAAGGAATGTAAGGAGTTTAAAATATAACCCCGCTGTGGACAAAGTTCAATTGTTGCAGAGTAACCCAGAATACTCCTTTGTAAGACTTCCCGACGGTCGGGAGACAACAGTTTCCAACAGAAAACTGGCCCCAGCACCACGAAATATTGAAGACCTGTAAGATGGTGACTTTGATGATGACCATCTGGAAGATATCTCTCCGAACCAAGACTCACCTGCCAATGCTGATTCGGATGTAGGTAGCAGTCAACCACGGCGTTCGTGCATAAACCGAAGACCTCCAGCCTACTACATCTCTTCATAGAGGGGGCGAATGTAATAATAGTCTCCTTTTGTCTTAATTGAGAATTGTAGTATAAACTATGTTTATAGTGTTTGACATTGTCTGTCACAAAAGATTGTCATTTTGTATTCATTACCGCGTTGTATTTTAAAGTTGAATGAAGCCAATATTCTGTTTGGTTTGGACGTGATGCAGTTCCTCGCATCTACCTGCGTTAATCCCTTTTCGAACGGAGGGTAGGATTAAGACAGGTCTGCAGTTCCTCACACTATTGTTTTATTTATTTATATATTTCTTCCGCTATGTTCCTAAAATTAGGGAAAATGTATCTATGCATTCGTGAGTTTTCAATAATAACCCAACCAAAACCACCCTACCTTACCCCCTACCCTAATCCGAATCGAAAAATTGAATTGTGTAATTGACAGATTATTATAATAATTTTCAATAATAACCCAACCAAAACCACTCTACCTTACCCCCTACCCTAATCCGAATCGAAAAATTGAATTGTGTAATTGACAGATTATTATAATAATTTTCAATGGACGTGATGCAGTATTGAAACATTTACTAGCAATATGTAAATATTACCTAATCAAAATCCCTCGCACTGTCATTGTGGACCTTGCTACCTGATACCTAATCCCTTACCCTTCGTTTGCTGCGAGGAACTGAACACAAATTTTGTACCTACCTGTTAATGTGCGAGGAACTAGACGACTCCGTTTGGTTTTGCTAAAATATGTATCACCCCGCCAGACAATAAATTACACTTCCAAGATAAACGGGGTTGGTATATATGAAAATATAGAACCAACCATTCTGGTTTATAATTAGAAATAATAATATCACTTGCAGACCGGTTTCGGCGTATTTGCGCCTCATCAGTACAAGGTACATAGTATTCGTCCAGAAGCTCTAAGAGCATAATCCTGGACTGGAGACAACGCTGAAATCACATTAATACATTAAACCCAGTGAAGGGAATGCCAAGAATGTGATAATAGCGACATCTCCACAACTAATTATAAACCAAAATTCTATATTGACCAAAAACCATCTCGGTTTTGTAGGTTATTTACTTGATTACAGTTTCCTGTATCAATTGTCATAGTAAAGCGTGTTATGAATATACGTCAAAATAATAGTATAAAACTATTAAAACATCTTACAAATTAGAAAATTAATTTCCAAAGGATAGACCGTTCAGTGGAAATATCAATCTGCATCAGACTACTTGATTTCCGTTTTATTAGTGGAAAATCTAATTTACATTCAGGTGCTACTTAATTTTTTTCCATTTTCAATTTCTGTCTTAAATTTGGCTAGTAGTGGAAAAAATGGTATATACACCACGGTGGTACAGATATTTATAAGCCTTACATCTCATTAACTTTGATGCTAGGTCAAAAATTAATAGTCTTCGCCACCTTGGTGTATAGTATACCTTATGGTACAGGGATTTTGTTCAAAATCTGCAACCAAACGTTCCGTAGTGATCATATCACTGAGGAACTATATATAATAATTTCAGCTACCATGAACTATTTCGTGAATATGTAAATATGAAAAATTGGGGTGAAAACAATGTGGTTTATAGAATTTTCAATGTGCACCCGCTCACTGTTTTTTTCTGCAAAATGCGGTCGTTTCTACTCCAAAACAATATTGAATCTATCCAGAAGGCCAGTCAGTCCAACAGTACACTAATGACTGACAATGATAATACGTCAGTAAACATGGTTTTACGTAAAAAAATGCGAATTATTTGGTTGACGTTGAAGTTGAGTTGATAATTGGAATGTGCAGGAATTGTATTGTACATTCCATCAAACGCTCCAATCTCCAGTCTTTTACTTAATCCATTTTCATATCAAGTATTTATTAAATCAGCATTTTTCAATCCTCTCAATATCTCGCTATAAATACTCGCTGTCAGCAACCACTCACTATTTTTTTTTGATGAGGAAATACTGGGATATAAAAGTCTCGGCCACATAGAAATAAAATTAATTTGGAGTTTTCTCACGTCTTGCTGAGAAGCGGTTTGGAGATTTCTGATTCTCCACCAAGAACGCATACGAGAGTGTATTGAGAGAAAAAATAAATAAAGAAAATCTTCTGAAGTAATTTAATTAAAGGAGACTGTATAGAGAAAGGAGCGACTTTTTTAAAGTGGATAAAAGTGTTAAGAACTACCAAGAATACCGATTAACCCGATAAAAACTACATAGATTGTATTATGTTTTTTATATTGATTTATATCACTTAAAACCAGAACAGTTTGGAAACTTGAGCTTGCTACTCACTTAAGAGGGTCTTAATCTTCACTTAGTCGTTATCAGATGAAAAAGAAGAGGTGATTCTGTTTTTCTCCACTTCATTATACATTTGTCACCTTTCTTTTTTAATAATAAAAAATCGTCGATCATTAACCAGAATACTCACACTTTGTTTGTAACCAACATCTTAATCGATTCTTCCTTCTTCCAGTCAAAAACTGGGATAATAAAATACACAGCAAAGATCACAGCCTCAATCAACAATGCCGTAATGTATGAGGAAAGGTTTAAATCGTATTAGCCTCCTTCCTGGAAATATTTAAAAGTGGACCAGTGGACGGGAGTATGCTTTGAATCTTGTATTGACAACAATGTCAAACTTGCGTTCTATTATTTATGAAAATAAATAAATGTTGCTCATAAGAAGATAGAAAAAAATAATTATGCCTACAAAACATGGTGCATTCGCAAATTGAAAAACCGCAAGTTTACAGAAAAATCTGTTTGGAGTGGATTCCTTTATCGCGATAAAACGACTCAACTTTTGAAAAAATTGAAAAAAAAAACATACCTACATATATTTGTGCAAAAATTTTTATCAAATCCTATGATCCAACGACAGAAAATTCGAATCCTTCATCAGCAACAGTATCGAACGTTAGTAATTTGTATTGTAACAGCTTGATGATGAATACAAGCGTTGGTTGATTATCAATAAACGATACAAGTGTATCAAGTTACCTTTATTCTTGAACACTTTTGATTTGATATCTTTCTAATATGAAAGTAATAATAGAAGTGTCCAAAGATGTAAATTATATCGAAAGCTTTGGACTAGATTTTAGTAGGCTCAATTCAATACGTGTTGAACGTGCAGGATGCCAACTTACAGCTTCTTGCACAAAGCCGAAAAAGTAAGCAAGCTATATATGCTGCGATATTGCAAGAGATTGTAAAAAAGAAGAAACCAAGAAAAACAAATTACTGCTTCAAAAAGGATAACGGCGAAGAGAATAACTGACCAAGTAACCTTTGCGTATGTATCTATGAATAATTAGGTAACTGAACCACAGCAAGACAAGGTGAATACAGGAAATACAATCCAAGTAATGATGCAAGAAATGTTGAACATGATGAATCAGTTCAGTGAAACAATTAGAAGCAAGATCAACTAGTTCAATCCCAAATTGAACCTTATTGATCAAAAGGAATAACAATGGACTTCTCGACAAAAAATATGAACTTGAAGTATTGTAAACTATACAATATATTCATGTGTGCTTAATATCTAAAACCTAAAAAAAACAGGTGTGATAGTGCAGTAATCATAAGAGATTCCATCGTTCATTATGACAGCACAATGCAAGGCAACAAAATATAACTAGATTAGTATATTTTCTTTAACCATTGATTAGGTATGATTATTAATTGATTTTTGTTTTTTGGGTATATGGTTACTTATATGATAAAAATTATTTTAATTATTGTTTATTATATAAATAACCATATACCCAAAAAACAAAAATCAAATAAGAGTTATTTAGATTAGTTATCAGCTCCCTGGCACCAAATCTGGGAATTGGATCAATTTATTGTACACCAAAATATAAGTTAAAACAAGACAGCTGTGGAAAACTCCTTCATCATAGGGGTGAAAGATTTATAACGGGCGGTGACTACAATGCCAAAACACACCGAAAGAGAGAGGCGAAATTAACCACCACCAAAGTAAACGAATTCAGGAAGTCTATTCAGTAATAGGAAGGAAATTCCAATTCTACAGGTAAACTGGCTCACTGACATAAATAAAATTTCCGAGTTGCTCGATTTCTTGATGTCGAAGAAAATTGCAATAAATATCATGGAAACTCAAGAGAATTTTGACTTATACTCGGGCTGTATCCTAATTTAAAATGAAAAAAATGTTAAAAAAAAATTAAGCCAACTCTGGTTAATAAAACTATGGAGTTGAAGAGTCAGAATGGAACTACAAAGAAAATTGATCAAAAGGTGAGTTGAAAAACTAAACAGGAACCAACAATTTCACCAGACTAATACAAACAGCTGCTCATCAAAATACTAGAGAAATAACACACATTAAAAAAGGAAGCAATTATATGATTAAAATATGATCAAATAGAAATGACCAGCAAGGAGACCCTGGCAACAAAGTCAGCACCCAGATAATAAAACTATATTAAATAACAAAAAGCGACGATTAAAACTCGATTTCTGATTAACTCAGCAGCTGATGAAGAAAATGACTTCTTTGTGGAAAACTACTAAGCGAATTCAAAGGCCAATTACATTAATTCCTCCTATTAAAAAATAATTAGGAAAATGGTCGAGAGAAAATAAATAAAAAGCTCCTCCAGAGCACTTAACGGACGTGCTAACATCAAATCCAATTAGAAATGAAAATCATTGTGTGGTTTCATGAGACTATGATACAAGTAAAACTTTTTTTCGGATTGTAGGCAATTAACTGGGAATTTTCGGAAACTTGTTCTACTTAGGGTATTAAAATCGAGTTTTTATGATCGAAAATCCGGATAATCGATCAAACAATATTTAAATTTGAATCAATTTTCATTCTGTGATGGGCTTAGGATAATTAATTACATGCTACATATATAATTTGAAATTTTGATTAGAAATAACTTGTGATTGATTTTTGATGTAGAGTATTGTATCACATCTTTTCATTGCGACCAAGTTGTAATAACTGTATGGGATCCGATTAGCCCTGTCTTTCAAACCATTTAAAAGCAGCATCTAGAGCTTCAAAGGCTTCTGCGTGAGATGGTACTTGACATACATCCCTTAGCTTCAGTCTTTTCTTCATCTTCTTAGAGCAGAGATGAATGAGTCCGGATAATCATATGTTCGGATAATCGGAATTCTACTGTCGTTGTACTTGTAAAGAAAGAAAAGTAGATCATCCTGAATTATCAATAACTATTTATTAACGTAATGATATAAATAAGACTGTTCAATGGTACTTTATTATGTTGCAAGCATTCTCTGAATCTTGGCAAAGATACATCAAATATTTCCAACATATTATATTTACTGTATGTAGAAGAACAGATATATGATATTACGGTCCAAATTGAGGGTTTTTGAAAAGTATTTTCTTGGGTCTTGTAAGTACTGTATGTACAAAGATAACAAATTTTTCTTTGGTACAGTATAAAATGATATTTCCTTTGGAAGATAATCTGAAGTTGTAATTCTAATGATTAATTCAAATAAAAACTGTAAACTGCGATCCTACCTCCTATCTTCCAAAAGAGGGACTTCAAATTCTATCCTATAAAAAGTATATGAAGTAAATTCCAGATTCGTACGATATTTTTATAAAACAAACATCTTATGAAACAATTTTTTATTGTTCCAACAATTTGTATTAAATTTTGTTGTAGGGAATTCCAGAAAACACAGGCATATTCTAGTTTGGCACGAATAAGCAAAAAATATAATGATTTCATAGCATCTATATTCCAATTACTTTTTCAATAAGACCCAATAATTTGTGAGCCTCTCTTGTGATCATCGATATATGTTCAGTGAATCTGAAGTTACTCAGAGAAATAATACACTAAGATCAGTGATTTTAGTAACTTTCTCCAACACAAACATCTCTCATCATGTACACAAATTGGTGAAAATTCACTGCATTTTCTACGACTCTCACAGTATAGAAATGTGACTACTATTTCACGGTATCTAAAATATATCGTAAAATCATATCTCGTGGTTGGTATATTGCTATAATTTTTTATTTCAAGATTCAGAACTTCTCTCAAGTATTCAGAAAGTGGAGCAGATACCTGACTTGTCTACTATCGATTTCCCATTAACATTCCCATTTTACAATTATTAAGTTAAGATTGGAAATTTCATTTCATCACTCTAAATGGAATAATTTTTGATTTTTCCCTCGTTGACCGGTTTATTTGACTCACCAGCTGTATCGCTGTCCATCACGATCAAGTGAACACAAAGATGTAAATAAATTCACTCATCAAAATACACAAATTCCGGAGCACTCACACGAATGAGTGAGAATATAAATACTACATGGTCAGCTGGTATGAGCCATGGGCGCCGCCATATACATTTTTGGCGAATATTTTATTCACACAATACGTGATGCACCCAGGCTATTCTGGAGAAATCATCTGGTTCGCCGATGGTTCCAAAACAAAACATGGCACTGGGGCTGGTATAAAAGGACCTAGAAAAAGAAAGTTCTTCAGCCTCTTTCATGATTGCCAGCAAAAGACAAGACGATATACTTTGAGACGAACTTCAAAGGAACAAGCTGTAAGTCGGCTCTAGCATTTGCACATTAGGTGTCTTTCTCATATTTTTTTTCATAGACTCACAACTCGACTCACAATCACTGTGACTATGTTGGAGCTTTAAATGCCTCCTAAAATTCCATACCAAACACTAAAGCCCTCTTAATTTATTTATACGTCTTTATTAACACGCTTTCTAGTGTGTCGGGACAAACTTTGTACATAATTTTTAATTTATTTTCGATGTAGTAAATAAAAATTTTCAACATAATTCAGAATTGCAAATATAATCAAATATAAAGGATTTACACTGAATGTAAAATTTGCCGTATGTCTCAGCCATTATCAAATAAGAGTATTGAAAATCAATTGCAACATCCACACTGACAATACTAAAAAAGAAAATGATAAATGAAATAAAAATTTTGTTAATATACCACGTTTTTAAAACGAACTAAAAAGTGATAAATAATCTTTCTTGTAACTAAAAACTTGTAGCGCATGCGACAGTTTTATAAAAAAGTGCCTCCTTTGGAACTTTTTGTAAGGGCGGAGGCAATGATGGCAATTCATAGGCTGAAATCGGAAAACTTATGGTCACTGAACAATGTTCAAGAAGGATAAACTGATAGGTACAACTGGGACAATACTAGATAAACCCATATTAAAAATGAGTTTTGATAGCATGACACCGGATAATATATTCACTGAGCGAGAGAACATCATCATCCCATCTAGGGAACAGGTGATGCATCCAGGTAATTCTGGAGAAATAATCTGGTTCACCGATGGTTCCAAAACAAACCATGGCAATTGGGCTGGTATAAAAGGCCCTAGAAAGATAATGATCTTTAGCCTTGGCCGATATGCGACTGTGTTTCAAGCAGAGACGATTGCCGCTATATCCTGTATTGATGAAAACAGCAGAAGAGGATATACTGGCAGGAGAAAACAAAGTGTCTCTAATATGGGTGCCGGCACAGAAGGGGATTGCAGGTAATTGAATGGCAGACCAGAAGTTTCTAAAGGAGACTTTCTAGGTCCAGAACCGGTTTGTGGAATCACAAAGGATTACATAAGAGGGGAAGTCGAGAACTGGTTAGATAAATGGAGCCTGACACAAGGACACCTCCAAACTAAGAGTTAACTGAACAAGATAGACAAGGAACTCTAATTCGGGCTGTTGAAACTGGGTAAAAGATATTTGAAGACAATCACCGACCTGGTGACTGGACACTGCAGAGAATGGGCAAAGTTAGTGAACCTATGTGCAGACAAGGTGCACTCTATGATGAAACACCTACTGACATACTCTGCTTCTGTGTGAAGCACTTTGAAGAGGAAATGATACAACCTTCACAACTACTGCTTCTGGAATGGAAGTACCTAGATAACATGGGAAATGGTAGAAAGACTCATTCCAAGTGCCTGTGCCGTTGAGCACAACCCAAACCTATGAATGGATTAATGAACATGTTGGGGAGGAAATAACGATTTCCATAATATATCAGTTTTAATAGGCAGTGATCACGTTGAATCAATTTATCAATGTACCTACTTTTGAAATTTTTAATCTGAATCCATGAAGTAACTAAGGCTATTTCTCCGTTATTATTATTAATTTTTATATGTATCAAGCTTTCAATTTAAGCCTTATTATAAGCGGTGCCGAACAAAATAACATCAAATTTAGTTCCGCATTGTTTCTGTTTGCTCACGATAATCAAATAAAGGTAAATAATACAAACTGTTTAAGATAGCATGTATGCACATTACTATTCCAATTTCCAAAAACAATAAGATGTTCCCTCATCAGTTGAGACTCAGTATATTCATGATTATTTCCAGAACTTATGAAATTATTGAATTTAGTTATTAAGACGCAAATACAAAGGCAAAAAAGTGTTATGAAAGATCCTTATTTGATAATAGCTCGAAGTTACATTTAGAGAGTGTAATTCAGGTGGAGATATATCTCCTCTCATAGCTCACAGCAAATTACGTCCTTTCTCACCCCTCACATTCACATAAGAACATCATATATTATGTCAAAAAAGTTTACAGATTGTCGGGAAGCCTCGAAATTATAAAGCAGTGGCTTCGTACCGAACTGGATTTGATAAAAATAAAACTATATGTAAATAATTCAACTAAATATGGTAATAAAATTAATAAATCTCTCAGGGTGCTCCAAGAAAATCCGGAGCAGGAGACCGACAACTTACAACCAATATTATTTAATATTCAACAATGTAGAAACGTATCACACCGTTTCAATCTCACCGACTTTGCCACAACATGCTAATATTTCTTCACAGAAACACTTCAAGCTGATGTCACTTTTATTCCGCATAATTCGTTTTGAGCATTTTTAATTTTATTTCCGACGATAGTCTCACAACACCATTACGTACTCAAATTTGTGACGCTGTCAAAGTCACAGTGTGGAGCAAAGAAGCAGCCTTTACAAATTATTCCATCACTTGTAAATCAGTAATAACTTGTTTTTGGTCTGCCCCTTAGTCAGCTTTCTGCTGGTCTCCGGCTGCCCAGCCTCCGCTACTATTCTGTTGACATCTCCGTACCATCGTATTCTTCGCAATATCTCCCTGGATAGTATCTTTCAATTCCAAATTCATTAGTGATCTAAACACATTGTCTTGAATCTTCTTAGGGCCAAATATATGTCTTAAAATTTTTCTTTCAAAAACTTGGAAGTCTTTCTTTGTTAGGCACATTGTTCCACTTCCGTACGTAACTATTCCAATAGAAGGTTTGTAAATTTTTATATTGACATTTTTAATAAAGCTTTTGCTAGCTAGCAACTTCTTGTATTGAAAGAACGTTATATTATCTGGCTGCAAGCACTCTGAAATTTCTGCACTCCTTTCGTTTGCTCCGTTGACTAGCACTCCAAGGTATTTAATAATTTTTTTAAAGTTGTATTTGCCAATTGTGAGATATTTTGTGTTATATGAGGTTTTTTATTGCAGGTCATGTACTTCGTTTTGCTTTCATTTATTGTCAGACCCCTTTTTACTGTTTCTTCATCAAATTCAATAACTGCCTCTGTCATATTTTTTTTTTATCTCTTGCAACTATAGCTATATCATTGGCATATGCAATAATCTGTACGGGTTTATTTCTGATTGTTCCCTTGTACCCCAGGTCCTGAATTACACCTTCCAGGGATATATTGAATAGGGTTGTAGATAATGCATTTAGTTAATCATACATTTTTATGATAATAATCGAATGTTCAGCATAGAAAACCATTACTTGTAATATGTTCAATATTTCAGGATGACTTACAAGATAATGTTTGACTTTTTTATATGTACTCCATATGTTTCAATTGTTTCCAAGTTTGGATGCAATTGGTTAAATAATCTTGGTGCAAAATATATAAATGAGTTTTTCGCGACAGATTTGAAAATTGTTGCAATTCTAACGTTTAAGTTTCAATTACATTCATTTGCTAAAGGTTTATTTTTTTTCGTGGTACAATTGAAGGGCAATGAGAGAGAAGAATGTAATCTTCTTTTTTCAAAATTATTTTCAGAAGTAGATTTTAAGCAGTTTTCATAATATACTTAATGCTTTAAATACTCCACAGCAAATTACTATGCAATATATAGTATAATTAGGTTTTTTTCTGACATAATTTCCCTTAGCTGAAAACTCTTATTTTTTTCGCAACATTGTTATGTGTTCCGTCCATTTTAAATATTGATCTATTATTATTCCAAGCCCTTATTGACGAACATTTTGTTAAACTGTTGCTTTTGCGATTTTGTTTTTGAGAGCAGTTAGTGTGATGAATTTGTGATCACATGTTTGCCGGTTGATTTGTTATCGTTGGCGAAAAAGCAATATATTTGGTTTTTTCAACATTTAGAGCTGGTAAATTATTCATAAGCCGTAACTGGATGGGTATGCCCCAATATGTAGTATGTGTCAAGTGCAGTTAAGTGTCAAACATAATTTTATTGGATGCCCTAAATAGAGTATTGAGCGAAATGTATGTAATTTTTTTCATTTCCATTAGAATTAAATACTTAAGAACAACAATTGTTAGCACTGGTAACCAGGAAATGGATATAATGGAAAGAACAGAAAAAACCATAAGAACCCACATGCTGAAACCTGAATTTAATAATAAGAAGGAAATCTCAAAATGAACCAACATAACAGTATTCCAAACAGTTTTTACACCGATACTTAGAGGTAAACTGGTATCTCGTTCAAGGCGAAGCTTCCAGTACGCAGAGAGAGAACGTATTCGGCCAATATCGAGCTGCCCACTGCATAACGTCTCCCGCACAATTGGCTTTGCTGGATCCCCACTTTCAAATTCGTTACGGCGCATCGTCACTTCATTTCACGAGATACCGGTTGGAGTGTACCTATGGCAGTGAAACGTGGGTACTGGACCAGAAATTGAAGAGCAGAATAGAAGCTATGGAAATGAAATACCTGAGATCTGTGAAAGGAATAACAAAACGAGAAACAATAAATAATGTAGACATAAGAGAGGAGCTAGAAATGAAATCGATGCTAGATTATATAGAAGAAAGACAACTGAACTGGTGGGGACAACTACAGCTGAACTAAGTAAAAAGGTATGGGAAGAATAAGTTAAGCTCTTGTGATATTATAAGTGAACATAAAAAAATAGTCGGAGCATAAACATTTGGAGGCTAGCCGGTTCCACTGTTAGATGTATTTTGAATTTATTGAAGTATACCAACAGATTTGTTGATGTTAGAACAGATAATTTACTTTGAGGTGTTTTGTATCAAAATAGTTGATGGTAGAAATCTAAGAGATGAATGAAACCAATTGTAACGAAAAAATTTTTCATTTGTCAAATTTGACATTTCAACAATGTTCCGACTATTTTGTGATTGTTGTTTTAGCCAATGAGCATACAATTAGGCGATAATTTTGCACTAGTGCAAATTATCGATAACTTGCAATAGTGCAAAAATATCAGGTCCTCTAAAATAAATGCAGACGTAATTATATAAACGTTTATTATTTATTGAAGTAACATGAAAACTGTTAAACCTAGATATTGAAATTCTTACAATTATTGAAATTTATGACTGAACCAGTCGAAATTTGTTGTTGGTTAGAAACAACGTTACTTGAAGCAGAAGTTGAAACTGAAAAAACACTAAACTCGTTGTTTTCACTGTTTCTCATTTTCTTGATTATTTCCTTGTGAAACTCTTTATCGAGTTGTAAATGAGGTTTTATTGAACTGACATTTCTATGTCATGTTATTTTCGTTGGCTGGTTTTCGTTTACCCCAACCTTGGCTAGATGGCTTACGGCAGTTGCTCGCTAAGAATGGTTTGTAAATTTGAACTTTTCGCTATGGAGACCTGCTTTTTGGACAGACAGCTCTGCGACCTCGTTTCTGCCAACAGGGATGTTCTTGAACCATATACCATTTCTTTGCCATTCTCGATTCGGTGTAAGAAACAGACGATTCGTCTTTACGTTAGATCCTCATTTTGACAAAAGTTTTTTGTATAATCTTAAAGAAAAAAAGCTTTGATAGGAAACATTGAATGAAAAAACGGTTAATTTGACCCACCTAACGGGGCGGATGTCTTCATTAGTAGTGTTTCTGATTAACCATTAACTGTCTCTCAATCTGCGGCCTCCTCCTTGGCAGGTTTTTGAAAACACTGAATTATATTCCATTCTATTTGTGCTTTCTCCATCATTAAACTTTTCTTCTTGAAAGAAATCCGTCAAACAGTTGTCTGCCTCAACTCCTCGAAATGCTAGTTCATAAGATATAAGATGAGAACATTTTTTCTGCAGACCCTCCGGCTTATTTTCATCGTAAAGCTTCAAAATTTGCGGAAATTCTTTGTAAGTAAGAGCCGATGAGCTTTCTTTTCTCTTTTCCGGGTTCATTTGTAATATGTTGCGCGCAGCATCTCGTGCACCCCTAGCAGATTTAAATCTTATATATCATTAAATGGATCTATTGCAATGCCAAAATTTTCGTAATATTTTTCCTGAACAAGTTTTGCTGCCACGTTCCACATTGTTTCCGCCACACTTTCTTTGCAAAGTTCTTCGTTCTAATAAGTGATTTATTTCGGCACAAAACTCTTGAAATTGTCCCCATACTGACGATTTCAACTTTTTTGTATTCGTTGGCGTAAGATTGTCTATATTCTTAACAATATCCACATCAGAAGCGTCTTCAAATCGCGTCATTGCTCCTGGAAAATTTCACAATGCGTTTTTTATAATTCGTCGTTTACTAACAAATTTTTCATTGTCCGTAGCAACGATTGTTTCAGACAGCTCCTTAGTGCCTGCAACGAGTATAAAGTCTACAATATTATTGTCGCCACAGGTGACGGCAATGTGACAGCAGCTGAAAGTGACACAATACGATTTGATTGAATCATAAAATTTAAATCTTGCAATGAAAATAAATTGATAGTTTTCATTGCACTAATTAAATTATAACTGAAAATAAAAAAAACAAAGTTGTAGACACATCTGATTTAAATTGATAAATATACAAAACTAAATAGAATAAAATACATGGGGGAATTAATATTTCTTTTTCAATATACATTATCAAAAGTAATCGAAGGTATAAGAAATCAAGCACATTTTAGAGGTGAGAATGAGTATTTGAAACAGCATGATATAATGAAACAACTATATCTTCATTTAAGCGAATTCTTACCACGAAATAATTAATTGAAATAATTCAAACGTAGGAAGTGGACAGAGTTTAAAATTAAATTAAGCTAGCTATTGAATAGTTTTATGGGAACATGAACTTATAATAAGTAAATATATTATTAAAAGCAAGCTGAAAGCTTGAAATATTACAATTGAAATACAAAACTAATTGTAACAAACAGTTTAATTAGAACGAAACTGTATAGAATTTCATCTCTTAAAATAAAATAACAAGCAAATTACATTCAGTAAATTCAAAAGGAGATTTTGAATTAAATAAATGGTTTATTGAACAGTTCTAAATTTGAATAGATCTTGAAAATTAAGTGATTTATATAGAAGAAAATGATAAATTTGTAGAACTGTGGATGTATAGTTAGAAAAATTAGGCAAACTCGAAAAGTTTCTCTTGAATATCATTAAGACTTACCACTATAGATTTTTCATCCATGATTATAATTAATTACTCTTATTTTGGAACGCTACTGACACGTGTTTGCGAATTAACATAGGAAGGGGGTATAGTGGACAAAAGGGACTGGCTTAAAAATTTCTCAACCCTAAAAACCACAATAGAATAACACTTAAATGGGTCATCCCGGGCACAAGGGTATTGTAGGAAATGAAACGGCAGACACCCTAGCAAAGCTAGGGTCTGAAACTACATTCACTGGTCTAGAACCAGTATTTGGGGTATCAAAAACTGGATGTACATTGCGGTGGATTAAAACAAAACACTAGACGTACTGGAGGCACGTGTTAAAGCAGGATCACATCACACTTCTGGTCAAAACACCCTCGGAGTAGCTGACTGTTCATTTATGGAATACTGAATATCAGCAGAAGTCAGCTGAGAAAAGTGAAGGGCTGAGGTACTAAAATAAAATTTTGGAATGCAGGCCTATGTCTTTTGTACGATAGTACATAACCTAACATTGGCTTGACCTTGTCGTGATTTTTAATTTCCTTTTGTGATTTTCATGAATGATGAAATGGAGAAAAAGAAGCAGGTTTAGAATAAAGTGAGAAAAAATAACATTCAATAGAGAAGTCGTATCATAATAACATTTTCAATGGCAGCACAAAAATTTCTAATGGCATGAAGAGGTTAAAGAAATTCCCAATTGGAGGCGATGAAAGCTTCTTAAGGTAATACAATAAATCCTTTATTACCATAAGTTATTTATTCAAACCACCAGTGGTGGGGAAATTGTCTGCCGATGAACAAATTAGCATTATTGAAAATATCCATTTTACAATAACCAAAAAAAAACTGTAAGATCCATCGATTGCCAAATACATGATAGGAAATAAAATTAATAAAAGAGTGCATAGCACTTGTAAGAAAATTACTGAAAGATAAAAAATAAACCAAGGAATAATATTAGATATACCTACAGTTTAAACGGTGGAGCTTTACTATATCTACTACTACTATCTTCTTCTATCAATATGAATAAAAAATAATAACGTACGATCTATTGTCTTCTACACAAGACCAACTATAAGACATACGTAATAGTTTCTTTAAACTTGACGTAGTAATCGTAAAAAGAGACTACGATATAATTGACGTAACATGTATAACTGATCGTATTAAAAGTTGAGTTTGACACTACCGTATTTGAGGTTATGTCAGTTTAGTGTATTGTCTTGTTTTTTGCAAATTTTTGGATTGAAAGTGTATTTATTGTTCAAATCAGTTCTTGTAAGAACTAATTTGACTTTTTATTCCATTTGACATTGGTAAGTACGAATATAATACATTATTAACTTTTGACATTTCATAACACCTAAAATGCCGTGAGACGGGAATATTACAATAAGCCAGCATGGTTAATATTAATTTTGGACTTTGTAACTTATTCACCCAGTATATCGATAGTTTTAATAAATATGTCGATGTTAACCATATAAATAAAATAAATACAATTAAAAAGTTAAATTTCTTGTTTAATAATTACCAATTCGTAAAATGCCGACCTTTGAAATATTAGTCATAACGATTATTTCTATTGAGTTTACAGAAGTTTTGATTTTATTCATACGAATATTGTTGCTGATGTAACCACCTGATGGTAAAGCTCCACCGTTTCTACTGTACTTAATTTGTTTGACCTATGTATTAATCAGAACTATTGACAATAAGGTATATATTCAAAATAAAGGTAAACTAATGGAAATTTTGGCAAATATTTTCATGGACAGATTAAAAAGAAAAATCTTTGATTGTAACATTATAAAAAATATCTTATTTTGGTATAGGACACTTAAATATATTTTTCAATCATGAAAATAATTTGCATTCAACAATTAAATTTACATTGAAAGTTGGAAAAAATAACTTAATTAATTTTCATGATTTAAAAATTCAAAGAATCAAAAATATAACACTTGATTTTTAAATTTACAGAAAACCAACACACACTGATGCTACTATACCATATAACTCTAATCCCAAGTCATAAATTAGCAGCATAATTCAATGATACATTCCATACATTCATTGCATATCTGCGTACTTAATAAAAGAGAATTCGGCCATTGCAACTGTTAAATTAAGGACTTGTGAATTATTGACAAGTACTGACTACGAACTATTCCACACGTTTGACAACTAATCCCATGGTTACTTGATAAACGGTACAACCATTTTAAAGCGTTTTTACCAACTTTCTAATTAATAAGTTGTTAATGTTTTTTATCTTCTGTTATCGTTAAATTATTTTTTTGTACTACTGTAGGTAAATCTTGGATATCGTAATGCATTAATAAAACTGTACCTAAATATTAGCAAAACGGCTTATTTTGTCGAATTCCAACATGAGTACCTTTTTGTTAGCTTAATGTGTGGGGAAGTCAATTTCGATAATTTCATACAAGGTGTGCCATCCTAGCAAACATTTTGGACCACTAACCATTGCCAGTAGTCCGTTTCTGGCTTCAAGGCACTACTGTGAATCTATTTACTTCTCCAAAACAAACATACACACGACATTCTAGTTATGCCGAAAAATTTATAAAGATCAAATAACTAGAACAAATAATAAAAATAAAAACCAAATTCAAAATTAAAACTTTGGATGCCTATAACTCGAAAATAGGGGCCTGCCTATATGAACTACTAACATTATTTTGGTCATATTATACGCTCCTGACTTTTTCTCATTAGTCCCGGGATACCCTGTATCTCGTTCAACAGTAGAGTATGTGCTGTTTCCTTTTTGATTGAAATTATAGTTGATAATTTTTTCATTCCATTAGTTATCTTCCTTATTACTTCCAACAATTTTATACATTATGAAAATTATACAGTTTTTATACTGGCTTTGTTCAAAATTGCACATGCGAACCTCGTTGTTAGAAGGTTGCCGACCCCTGCCGTATATGAAATATTTCTCTACTTACAATAACTTTTTGCGAAAATATAGGGCGCGTTGTATCAAACACCTAAACTTGGTTTAATGATAACTAATGTTTAGACTGTGACAGATTGATGTACTTATTTTCAATCAATTACATCAATATTAACATGTCCAATACAAGCCTTACGTATGAGGATCTGTTTTATTACTCCTGCCAAAAGGTAAGTGCTCTACGCTTTTAGATATTATGTTCAGTGATATTGAAACATGTTTTGCCGCCTACAATTCACTGAATGGATCCAAGTGATTCTGAACATATGGCAGGGAATTCGAAATAATTTACTAGAGGAAGAAGTGCCAGGCAATAAAGTAAAAAGTTTACTTGCGTATATACTGAAATGTGATGATACAAAAATTAATTTCAATCGTGTCGTCAGAAGTAGTGATCGAACAGCAAACTTCTTCGTTATTCTGTTATATTTTGTGCTAATTTTATCCAGGAAGGTTTTCCCTAAGAGATCATATAGTTTTGCAAGTTTATCTGAAGCTACGCGGCATCGGTAAGGGGCGAGGAAACATGGCGGATATCTGTCAAAAACGTACCAATGGCGTACGGTACCTATTTTTATAAAAGTATTAAAAATATTTGTTATTATTATATAATAATTATATACAGAAACTGATTTTTGCTTTGCTTTAAAGGTAAGGTATTTTTCAAAACACGGTATTTGTTAAAAACAAATAATGTTAAGAATCGTACTTGAATTCAATGTGGATACGAAATAGTTCAAAATCTGACACTGACAATACCAACGCCACTGGATAATCAATGTCAGTCAATTGACAACGTGAGAGGAAAGAACACACGCACGCGCTTGCCAATAGGAAGTCAGCTGGTCGATAAGCAACGAATGCCTTTCACCAATTAAGTTAGTTCGGAGGGAGTGGAAATTATGATTTTCGCACAACGCTGCCAGAGCTTGAAGAAGCCCATAACAAATTTGGAAAAGTGTTCATCTTTTAATATTCATATATTGAAAAAATAATGTTAATAGACAAAATCCAAGAAAACAAGCACATTAAAGAATAAGAGTTTAATCATATTGTTAATAATAAAAAGTCCATTTTCTAATTATTATCACTACATACTTAGCACTTTAGCTTTTTTATAGTTAAACGTGGCAATATCGAATGTTTTCGACTGCATTCCTTTCACGGCTTCAGATAAACTTGCCAAACTATAAGCTGTTTCATATTTTGGATATTGGGTTGAAGTTAAATTGAGAATATGCACATAACATGATATTCCAGTGAATATTGAATAACAAGTTATGAGAGATAGATCGATATCCCAGAACAGAGGACTGAGAATTTCTGGCATCTAAGTTTTTACTTTTCCGTTAAATATTTCCGTACGCCACTGCAGAAAGTTGTAACAGGAATTTCATAAGAAGGATAAAGTTGACAGTAATAAATGATATGTCATAAACTTACCTCGTGCTCTTGGTTTGGTCATTAGTCTCAGTACAATGTTATCATAAGCTGATTCCCTAGCGACGCCGGAATCTTTGACTAATTTTTCTTTGATGGCGATGCAAAGTGAGTATTTCGCTAGCAAGTCTTCCAATTCTTCAAAAGCCTGCAAAAAAAAATCCATGATGAATATTTTTTGACGTTTTCCGTCGTTTATTATAGTTGTGAAGGGCCTTGTGCCCTAATATTGTTACAGTAAAATTTGAGCGGTAAATTCAGACGGACAGAGAGTAGGCACGAGCAACGTTGCCAGATTGCAGCTTTTGGAAACTAAAGTATGTAACTTTCAACTGACGTTGTAATCACATACCGTCATTTGAACGTTTACTAATCGTCTAACGAGAAGGAAAGTCGGAAAAGGTCGCAATTAGGAGTGGAAAAAAGGTGTTCCTGTCCAAATAGGTAGTATTCTGGTATAGATTAGGTCACTTAACAAAATCCACCATGTTCGCATGTTACTAATTTGGCCGCCATTGTTTGAATCACGAATTTATTTGAAAAAAAAAAACTATATTCTAATGAACTTTTAAAAGTTTTGAGACCAGCATTTGTATTACTGGAGACTTTGTATACTATTTTCAAATATAAATGCAGCCATATTAAGAAAAATAATAAATGGCATAATTTTTTTTTGCTTTTTCCTAAAAATGTTTGCCAGTTTGTTTTTTACCACAATATTTGCCGTAGTTTATCAAAAAATTGAGCTTCGTTTAAGATTTTTGTTTTGCTGGTAATAAAAATATGTATATTATACTGTTCTCAATTTACATGACTTAAACTAAGAATCAGATTGTAAGTTAAAAATACTTCCATCTTTGGGCGAGTTTCAAAGACTTCCAGATTTCTTCCAAAATAAATACTTTAAACGAAGTTGGTTTGCGAAACGTTAATCAACGTTGGATTTGGTCGAGTACATAAGACATTCAAAGTCAGAGCCGACGTTGTAACGACTCGAAATTCTTTTCCCCATTTAGGTGCAAATTTGGGTCGTGATGGGTTCATTACAACGTTGGATGCCAACGTTGGTTTATCTAGCCCAACGTTATATAACTATCTCGCAACGTCCAAATGCTGCTTAGGAATATATCGAATTACTGGACCGTCGTCCCTAAAGTCCCGACCTTTTTCTCTTATGTTCTGACTACAGCCTATTCAGCCAATCCGTTCCCTGTATTAGCTCATACATGTTCTTTACTGGTTGGTTGTAGAAGTCTTCTGGAGTCATTTGGGGTCTTCCATACAGTTATTGCCTCCTGTGGTCCAGCGTCTGACAGTTGCGTAATATGTGCAGAGCTGTTTCGGTGTCCTTTTTGCATCTTCTGCCTGTAAGGTCTCCGTTATACAGCCCTATTTTGTGCAGATGCTCCTTTGTGGGAAAGTGTCCCGTAAGAAGCCCCGTTATGGTGCGTAGTTTGTTCCTGCTCATTGAGAGCAGTTCTTTCGCTACTTTTTCTGATGATTCTTTTATAAATTTCTTCCCATGTGGTTGCCTGGGCGTATTCTTCCAGTGTTTTTTGTGTTGTTCTTTTACCCACCCTTTTAACCATGACCTAGTGGAGCATCTGAGAAAGCCCACAATTGGTGCGGGTCCGTTCATCGGGGTTGACGATTCTGCTCTTGCAAGTTCGTCAGCTTTTTCATTGTCAGCGATTCCTTTGTGACCTGGGACCCACTCCAGTGTTACACTGTTCCGAGTCGCCAGTCTTCTAAGTTCTTCGTCGCATTCCCATACCAGCAGTGATGTTACCTTAGAGCTCTGAAGTGCTTTAAGGGCAGCTTGACTGTCACTGTAAATCCTGATCTGCCTGTTGTTGTAGGCTCTCATGTTATTGGCCCTTGTACATGCAAGTATTGCATAAACCTCTGCTTGAAATACCGAGGCATATTTACCAAGCGAGACGATACCTTTATATTTGCTCGACTTGCTGTATATACCCACTCCGGTGCCGAGCTCATTCCTTGATCCGTCTGTATACCAGATCAGTTCATTCGCTCTTCTGAGTGGTGGTGCGTCCTCTTCCTCAAGCTCCTTTCGATTTTGGATGACAATCTCGAAGTTCTTGCGAAATATATATCTGGCGGTCATGGGGTCTGTTGGCATTTCAAAAATGTCGTCATCCACGTGCCTTATTTCTGTGTGTTCTCTCCCATGTGCTACGTCATGGCCTGATGCTTTTTCCAGTCGGGTTAGAGCTGCCCTTGCTTCGCACATTATGACACAATGTAGCGGGGGAAGGTCTAGCATTGTTTCCAGCGCCGCTGTAGGAGTAGTTCTTATTGCCCCTGTAATGCCAATGCATGCAAGTCTTTGGACCTTGCTTAATTTTAGCATCGCAGAGGTTTGCCTAATCTTTGGCCACCAGACCAGAGATGCATATGTTATCCTGGGGATGACAACCATTTTGTACAGCCAGTGTACCATGCTTGGTCTAAGTCCCCCCTTAAGTGCCGTAAGTGCGTCTGGCAACCATGAAGGTTGCCTCTGCCTTCTTGATCACGTGCTGAAGGTGTCGGTTCCAAGTTGAACCTGGGTCTAGGATAACCCCAAGATATTTTACTTCACCCTACAATCGTATTGGTTCATCTTGAAGCGTCAGAGGGCCAAGTCCTTCCCTTTTCCTTCTTCTGGTGAACGCAATTATCTGTGTTTTTGAGGGACTTATGCAGCCCTTCTTTCACAGTCCAGCCTGTTACTACATTTAAAGCCATCTGTAGTCTGTCTCTGGTTGTACTGTAGTATTTACCTTGGGATAGAATTACCAGGCTATCTGCATATCCTATGGTGTCCGACCTTAGTCCTAATGACTTTTTTCCTTCTCCAATAATTGAGAATGAGCTGCGTGGACAAAGGTTACATAATCTATATATCGCACATACTGTACCTTTTTTAAAACGATTGATTAAAAAAACCAGTTGAAATTGAATTGATTTGAATACTGTACTGAATAAACCCCAGACGAGTAGAAAAACTAACTAGTATTTTAGGTGATAGCAATACCAGACGTTTATAAACTTATATGTATTGCATTTACAAAAGGAAAAACACGCTATACCGACGCAGATACAGAATAGTTGATGTGTTTTTTCATGTTCTAAGCTTTCCAGCTCGCTGAGGTAAATAATCAAGATGTTTATTTTCAATACTATTTCTATTCAATACCAGAATCAAATTGGTTTTTTATCGGAAATTGGTTGAAAAACGTGATTGATACATTAAAGTATGTTCGTTCACAGCCACGGGTGAAAAGTAGTCGACATAAGGGTCAATTCTATAAGAAGTGGTTAACAATTAACGGCAAGCCGTTATATTTGACGAAGTTTACGCTATTAGAAATGTTTTAATCTATACATAGTCAATATTAGAATTTGAATTTTAACAGATTTGTTGTCCAATTAAGAGTTCTCCGTTCATATTTTAAAGATTATTATGCGTACAGAATAGTAAAATGAAGTTAGAAGATTGTCTAATTTTCAACCATACGTTAAAATTTAACATTTTCTTACAGAATTGCACCTATATACAACTAGTAGAATACTAATGACGGACATTAGTCGAGGCAATGAAGCATTATGATAGGAAATCTTTTAGGATAGGACGTATCGGAATGCGGTTTTTTGCATCCACTTGCGAAAATTATTTATATCATAAGTACCTACTTTGTACCTATAACAAACCGGAAGTTGCATTGTTGCAGCCAAAAATGCATGCAAAAAATACATCTTTAGAGAGGCCTTTAATAACTTCGTAAATAAGAGTCAGAACTGGCTCAAGTCGGGTACCCGGGGGTTTTCGAGGTCGCTGATCACGATTATAATGTTCAAATGGACCCCCCGAACACCTGGAGCTCAGGAACGCCGACGAACGTCATCTCCGAGGACTATCCCGAACTTTATGCGAGAGAGGAGAGAAACTGGGCACTCGGGGGTTTCTTTGGGTCGCTGAATTCGAATATACCATCGGCAAACACCACACGGACACCTGGTGGGCCCCAACCTGAACGCGGACGTCATCTTCGACAATTTTTCTGGAAATATCGACAATAACGAGCTGAAAATCGTTATGGGGGCTTTTTATGTGCGCTGAATCCGAATTTCACTTTGAAAACGACCACCCGAACACCTGATGCGTCCTAACCTGGCTCTGAACGTCATCCCCGAGGGGTTTCCAGACACAATTGAAACCAAAAATCGTTCCATAAGTTCATACATTCATTCATGGGTAACTCTTTCCCGGGGTCCTCAAAAAATGTGATTCATTCCTGTAAAAACGGCGAGAATAATCTCCGGCTGGATCTCCGAACCTTGCCAAGCCGCCTTCCACTTTTCTCCAAACGCTCAAAACGCTTCAGTGTAAGTATACAAGTATACACAGATACTTTGCCTCACTCCAGGCTCCGCGCAACCCTCGGAGATGACGTTCAGAGCCAGGGTAGGGCGCACCAGGTGTCTGTGGGATGTGCGTGGGTGCTGTATTTGAATTCAGCGACCCGAAAAACCCCCAGTAACGATTTTTCGTTGGTCTTTCTCAATTGTGTCTGGAAAACCCTCGGGAGTGACGTTCAGAGCCAGGATAGGGTGCACCAGGTGTTCGTGGGGTGTTGGCCGGTGCCATATTTGATTTCAGCGAGCCAAAAAACCCCTCGCAACGATTTTCGGGTGGTTTTTTTCAATTATATCTGGAAAACCCTCGGCGATGACTTTCAGGGCCAGGTTAGGGCGCACCAGGTGTTCGGGTGGTCGTTTTGAACATAAAATTAAGATTCAGTACACACAAAAAGCCCCCATAACGATTTTCGGTTCGTTATTGTCGATATTTCCACAAAAATTATCGAAGATGACGTCCGCGTATAGGTTGGGGCCCACCAGGTGTCCGTGGGGTGTTTGCCGATGATATATTCTAATTCAACGACTCTAAAAACCCCCGGGTGCCCAGTTTCTCTCCTCTCTCGCATAAAGTTCGGGATAGTCCCCGGAGATGACGTTCGTCGGCGTTCCTGAGCTCCAGGTGTTCGGGGGGTCAATTTAAACGTGATAATCGTGATCAGCGACCTCGAAAACCCCGGGATACCCGACTTGAGTCAATTCCGACTCTTATTTACGAAGTTATTAAAGGCCTCTCAAAAGATGCATTTTTGGCTGCAGCAATGCAACTTCCGGTTTGTAATAGGTACAAAGTAGGTACAAATTATATAAATAATTTTTGCAAGCGAATGCAAAAAACCGCATTCCGATACGTCCTATCCTAAAAGATTTCCTATCTTTGGCCTTTTTAGTGATTCATTGCCTCGACTACATACAGCGACGGCTCGAGAACTATTCCATTAACTATATCAAGACGGTTCTTCGATTACTCATCAAGTTATATTATTCATTATTTCATGTCATGTCATTGACTTAAACCCTCCTTAAATACGTCCCGTTCTCACAATGATTGACTATTGGCGGAAATACCTCAATACTCCAAATAAGCTGTAATAAATTGAATGTTATGGATCGATAGGTATAATAAATAATGATAACATCTACTTTTTTCGATTCTGTTACCACATAAAATAAAAAAAACGTTGAAAATAATCTTGATGTGAAATGAGAAATTTCGATTCGATTATCATCAAATCTTGGATCATCAGTTTAGATGAATAACGAACCACTCTGTCGCTCAAAACCGTTTCAATTTATATTGAAACAAAGATAATAATTAAAAACTTGCATAATATGTCGACTGTAGTTGCCTGGGGTGCAGCATCAAAATGTCACTTACAATCTCTAGAAGTTACACAAAGAAGATTTATCAAACTTATATATTCAAAAAGTTATAGATATTCGACTGAGGCTTTACATTTGGAAACGAATATATTGGATGTGAGGCAATTGTATTTCTTCTGATGTAGCATGAAATTTCATTCTAATGAACATTTAAATTTGTTATTGAATCACGACTACAATACACGTCAAACGCAGAAATACGTTGTAACACTTACGCTAAAAACAGCTACTCAAAGATCTTATTTCTACTATGCACCCAAATTATATAACATTATACCAAATGATCTAAGAAAAATTACACATATATACCGATTTTGAAAGGAAATTGAAATAGCCGATGTATTGTCCATTCATATTTTGAGACTTGGATAAATAAGGATCTTTAGATTATATTTTCTCCATACAATTTTAATTAATTTATCATCAATTTTTAAATAATGGAATTATATTATTTTGTACTAAATCACTATTTCAAGTTTTAGTCATTTTTTTTTTATATGCTTCATTGTAATTTATTTGTATTGTTTTGTACCCACCCATTTGCATTTTAAATTTTCTCGAAACAAGCGTTTGCTCGCTTATCGAGTATATTTATTCATTTTATTTTATTATTATGGTCATCTATCTGTGTCCGTAAAGTATGGAACAAATTTATTTTTAGCTAAACAGACCATTTTAAGAAATAATCCTGAAACACGTCGATTTTTGATTTTAATTTACCGTATTTTAAAATAATAATCTAATATACAGGGTGAATTAATTCCGAGTAATGAAGTCACCGTAATTTTTGTTAAATGAACCACTCCCATCTCAATTTTCTAATAACTCAAGATAACGTGATTAATGCCAGTTAGCACCGTCTACTTTCAGATAGTATTGAAATAAAATATTCTTAGGAAGATTTTAAGAAACAGCTATGCCCGTTTGGAATTTGAGCCCGTAACTTATGTTTAATTTTTAAAAGCACTTAATTATCTTGCTTGCTGCATCCCTGCACTTTAAGCATCACTTAGTAAATAATTGCTTAACGCACTACGCACTGAGAAAATCTAGTAACCTATTAGTGACTTTTCACATTTCAATTTGTGTCAACTAGCAGTTAGCTTTCGCCCTTCGTGAAATGTGAATGGTTAACCTACACTGTGTCCGTAAAGTATGGAACAAATTCATTTTTAGCTAAACCGACCATTTTAAGATTAATCCTGAAACATGTCGATTTTTGATTTTAATTTACCATATTTTAAAATAATAATCTAATATACAGGGTGAATTACTTTCGAGTAATGAAGTCACCACCATTTTTTTTTAAATTGAACACCCCCATTTTGTCTCAATTTTCGGATTACTCTAGTTGAGCTGATTCCAAAAATGTATCACCGAAACCAGCAAATATTTAAGAAATAAAAGAGAGAATTCGGACAGCAATAAACAATATTTCTCAAGACACAATAAACAAGTTTCAACAAGAATTTGTACACCGTTTGGGTTACTGTCAAATACAGCAAGGGCTGCAGTTCGAACATTTATAAAGTCATATATTTCATCATATTCTGTCCGCTAGACAATAAGTATTTTTGATAATATTGTTAATTTAACTAATAAAGAATGTTACGCGTTACTTTATGAGCACACACATAACTATTGTATTTTTGTCCATCCTGTACCAATTGGAATCAACATGTGATACATTTTTGGAATCAGCTCAACTAGAGTAATCCGGAAATTGAGACAAAAAAAAATGACGTTGACTTCATTATCCGAAAGTAATTCACCCTGTATATTAGAATATTATTTTAAAATACGGTACATTGTAATCAAAAATCGAAGTGTTTCAGGATTATTTCTTAAAATGGCCTGTTTAGCTAAAAATGAATTTGTTCCATACATTACGGATACAGTGTATGTATTAATATTAATTTGTAGATATATTTTTGTATTGTTTTTTTGATTAAGAATCAAACTTCTATTATTATTAGACTGATAGGCCAAAAACTGTATATATTTTGACGTCAATGTTAGTGTGGTGATATAGGATGCGTTGACGCATTTATCGAAAAATACCGAAATCCTTAGACTGACATTTTTTCATATAGGTACTCTTGTATGAATCAAGTACTGCATAATGTGTTAGATCCCTCAGTACCGGTTTTCCTACGAGCAGGCACGTGGCAAAATTAACGGTCACTGGCTCACACCGTTACCCGCGGCGGTCTGTAAAGTAGGCCAGGTCTTGAACAACGGATAGGTACAACAATCTCCGAAAAAGAGCTTTTTTTTCCACGAAACCACTCTGAGGTACTTATACGGATGCTATCCAGTGCAATAGTGTAACAGCTCGACGAGAACTAGAGCAAGAACTAAGAAAAATAAAAACAATGACAGCTCCGGTTTAACGACCCAACCTAGATTCTAACCTCCAAAATATTTACAACCAACCTAACTAAAATTTGTCAAGGACTTTGATCGACTTGCTAAACATCTTAATCGACTAACAGGAAACAACATTCAAATTGAACGGACGCCGGATTTTCGAAATGCTTTCGTAGAGTTAAAGAGTCCATTAACCACAGCACCGATTTTAGCCCACCCACAGGAGAGAGGAACATTTATTTTGGATTGTGATCCATCCCAACACGGCATAGGAGCTGTGCTATCACAAGAACAAGAAGGCGAAGAAAATGTGATTGCATACTTTAGTAAAACCATGGGGAAGGCTGAGAAAAAATATTGAGTCACCAGAAAAGAACTTTTGGCTATTATCAAAGCCCTTTGACATTTCCATACTCTTCTTTATAGCAGGAGTTTTGTTATTAGAAGTGACCATGGCGCTGTGTGGTTAATGAGCCTTAAGAAGTCTAAAGGACAAGCTGCTAGGTGGATAGAGATACTACAGCAGTATAACTTTGTAATAGTAACCCTAAAAGGACGTCTCCAAAGCAATGCATATATACTTTCCAGGCGACCCAGTTTAGAACGGCAAGGCTGGTATTATAAAAGCGTTGAAAAAAAAGGATCCCTCAGTCGAAGAAGTTAGTCTACAGATAACCACCATCAAGCCAGATGGTAATGATAATCAAAATCCCCTAGAAATCTTTAAGAAAAGTCAGAAGAAAGACAGTTACTTGAAAGTTATGAGAAAATGGCTTGAAAAAGGAGTCATACATACTTGGCAAGAGGAAGCACTGTTTCTCCATGATTGCCTATTGAATTGAATATGGGAAAGCCCCGGTGGAGAACGTATAGTTCACCAATTGATACTGCCAATATCTCACATTAGAAGAAGTTTCCCGTCAACCGGTTATAGTCCATCTATGCTATTCACTGGCAGAGAAATTGAGCTTCTTCATGATCGTCTTTCCGGAAGACTTCCACCTGGCGAAGAAGCAGAAGAACGGACACCCCCTATGTACATATGAATCTTGGAAAAAAGATTGGAAAAGGTCTACAATTTTGCTCGTGAACGTTTGAAGTTCTGCAACGATAATGTGAAAGTGAAGGCTGGACTAGACGTGCATACTACAAACACGAGTTTCTCGAGAGGAGACTCCGTATGGCTCTTCAATCCAGCGCAGAAAAGGTTTGTACCAAAAACTGCAACGAAACTAAGAAGGCCCCTACGCCGTTCTCAAGAAAATCAACAACCTGGTCTACCACATCCAATTATCGGCAAGGATTAATCGAAAAGTATGGAAATGTTATCGAAAAGTCGAGATCTGTCTAGAACAGGTGAAACGTATGAAGAGTGGGATGATTGACATTCGTTTAGTTAGTTTTCGAAGTAATAGTATGAACTCTGTGTTCTGATAGTGAGTGTTCTGAAGCACAAGGGTAGTGTAGGGAATGGCAGGCATACGTGACAAAGCAGGAACACAGCAAACTACTGATGAAAAAACCCTCGGAGTCGCTGACTAACGAAATATTAAACCTAAACAGTGGTCAAATATTGCAAGTGACGGAATTATTCACCTGTCACCATAAGGAAGAACATGCATACAATTGGCACATATAGTGATAAAATTGTATGCCGGTTGCATATATAGGGATAAACCTATCTGTCGGTTGTGCATGGAAAAGGAGGACACAACCTTACACATTATCTTCGAATGTGAAGCATTCTCCCATTGGAGATATAGATTCCTAGTTCTATAGGACCCAAAGGAGGATTTCATCAAGAAGGACGTAGTAAAAAGACTATTGAGCCTAATAAGGGCTACTGGTCTCTTTACAACCCTGCGGTACCCGCATGGAAATGTGGGACTTGAGTACCCGCATCGGTCTTACAGACTGAAAGTACTGAGGTGTGTCTAAAAAAGTATAGCAATGTATTTCAAAATGCCATGCAAGCAACAATATGGATACTGAAACAACATTTAATAATTGAAACGCTAAGACGTTTTACCAGTTTATTGACGAAAAGGATAAAATTGGATCGTTCACATTTCCAAGCAAAAGTACGGAATAAAAATAATTAACCCTTAGTTTTCTAACAACTACATGATGTTATCATAATAAGGAGTGCAAACCATAGTCACATGCTCTGAACAAAAAAATGTATTGCACTTTTTACAACTGTAACGAGTTTTTCTACTTTTTTGAAGCCGCAGGGTTAACATCTTCCGGTTTGTTATACCTCAGTTCTTTCTGCTTCAGGTAGTTTGATCTGATACATTTCCTAAATTCTGCTTTTTATTCCGCGTGGAACACTTTGAATTGTTACACGAAGGCGTCAATGTGGCTCTATGATAGCCATGGGTAGTTTTCTCAAAAAAACACGACGTGCACAAGAAGTATTGTTAAATTGATATATAACTTCCGAATGGATGCTCGCAGTATTTAGGCATGAGTACAATACTACCATTGGCCATCTTTGGGTATTTTGGGCACAATTGTAATTGGCACATAATTGATCTACGGTGTCGACACCTCCCCTAGTACTATTATATTGAGTTATAATTTCCGGTTTATATTCATCACCACTAGCTGGATCAATAGTATCATCATGATGCATACTCGGAATAAAAAGAACGCATTTCTGTTTCTTGGGTATGTAAAAAACCAAAGTGTATTTTGGCTTGAAGGCAGACATACTCGATTTCACTGGTCTTCCTGTGTTTGTGATAAATTCCAACGACAAATCTTTTTTGTTTTTCCGTATGGTACCAATAACAGTGAGTTTTTTTTTTGTAAACTCTGCACAAGATAAACGCTGGTAAACCAATTATCGAGCGTTACATTTCTGCTTGAACCAAATAGGGGTTCACAGAGACGCTCAACGATTTCTTTAGGTGATATCCTTTTTTTGAATTGTCCCTCTGTCTGTTGGCCTACGTACACTTTTAAGTTGTACGTATAATAGACTTTGGCATCAGCTACGGTTAATATTTTAATGTCGTATTTGTTTGGTTTAGTGGGAATATATTGGCGGAAACTGCACCGTCCACGAAATCCCTCTAATTTTTCGTCGATAGTTACAAACTGTATGGCTATACCCGTTTTTACAATTTTCAACAAATTGGTCGAATAGTTCCCTTATCGGAGTTAACTTATCTTAAGCTTTCCTTTCTGGTCGAGTTCTTATATCGCCAAAACTGCTGCTCAATAAGAAACGAAAGCGATTCAAAGACATTATTAGCCTGAGAATATATACTTCCGATCCGTCTGTTCTCCATAACTCTCCTACATTTAGATGAATGGCCTTTAGAATACCGGAATAATATCATAAAGCTTGAATTTCTACCTTATTAGTTGGCCTGGCATCACTTTCTCGAGAAAAGTTACCTGATACCATAAATATAGGGTGAGACATTCTTTTTTCTATGTGGATTGGATGATAAAACAGGTCGGTTTTACCAAAATTATATCGACATATCCTGTATCGCTTCAAATACAATAGGGTCGTAAAATTCGGCACAATGGTTAGGGATTGATTAATATGATAAGCCGGTAGCCAGTGTCGTGCAGTCAGTTTAAGGATTTTGCCGAGTAGGGATAGTGTTTTTATCATTATGTTAAATAATTTTGTATTAGGATAAATTTATATTGTGTAGATATTGTATAGATCTATAAAATTCAATTTGTGAAAAAAATACATCATTTGTGATATAAAGAAATGGCAGTTTGAAAGAATTTTGTTTTAAACATAGCCATCAGGGGGAAAAGATGGAAATTGCAGGTATATAGTGATGGTGGTTATGATTACTTGGGATAGAGAGATATTTTTGACAGGAGAGAATAAAATCGAAATTAAAATAACCGATTGAATATTTAAAAAAATATTTTATACTAGAAAATAGAAAGAAGAAGTAATCATGCAAATCATATAAAAATTGGAGATCAAAATTGTAATACAAAGGACGTATTTGGCGAATTTGAAGAATTGATAGCATTCAGAACAGGAAAGTGAAAATTTCAATCATTCAAATTACCAATAAATTTGATTAAATAAAAATAGCTTTTTCAAAACCGTAGTATCGAAATTTGTCATATAGTTTAGACCGGAATGAAATAGAAGATTAAATATTTAATAGAAATGAGAAATTTTGTTGGAAACATAAATCAATTTTTAAAAAATGGAAAATAAGAACTATAATCAATTTAGAGAGTTATAGTTCATTGTTTAAAATAGCTAGGTAATACCACAATGTAAAATCGTCTCTTAATACTGTAATAATTACTTACTAATAATATGATACTTGCCTAACTTTTGCACTATTAAATATACCCGACAAATCAAACCATTCAGTTCTTCACCGAAAAATGTAACGCCAATGGTTTATTGTCACTTTATGGCTATCGACACTTTCTTGTGCTTCCATGCAATAGGAAATATGCAAATCATTGTCGCAAATTATATCAATGTTAATCATAGTATTAATAAGTTTTTCAAAAATAAAGTGAATTTGAAGCAACCAACTCATCCTTAAGATGGAAAAATAGCATATTCAATATTTCAAATTAAGTTTTGAACCATGAGACATTTCTAATAAGAATAAATTTGGGAATGGTGGTTTTCCATCTGGTATTTCCAGCCGCCGACACGTCTTTCACGTGAACTTAGAAGCAAATGTGTCTAATTAGAAACCATTCTTTTTAATTTTTTGCTTGAGCGGATTCCAATTGATCTTCGCCTCGAAGCGCGATACTTGACATTTTAATTATTTTGGCTCTGGAGCTAATTTTCCAGACAGTAAATTTGAATTTTCTCTGTTATTAGTAATAGTACGTATCTGTATATTATCCACTTTAATACACTCTTCATTGAGGTTGGTTTACTTGTAGAATTCCTTTTGCTCAATATCATGTTTCAGACCGAAATAATTAGTTATAAAGGAACGTATTTGAAAGCGAAAATGGTCTTTTTACAGAATACAATTCGAATTTTCACCTTCCCCATAAGATGAGATTGGAGCAAGAACCAGTCAAGTAGTGAATTTGGAGAACAATTTTATTCTTGAGCTGAAATACGCTCTCAGTTTTGACATTAATAAATAATTATTATGTTAATATTCGGGTGTTTCCTAGGTAATGAGCGCTTCGTCCCGTCATTTTAAGACGAAAAGTTCTTATAAACATGTGTGACAAGTCTTATCGTTAATGAGATAGAGGGTGTTGAATTGTTTATAATAAATGAGCTCTGACTGTAAGTGAAATTTATTTTTCCTGGTGATGCTACTAGTTTTTAAAAGTAATGCGGAAGAACATGCTTATTCTAAGTGGCCTTTGAAATAATGTTCTCAAATATTGTGTCAAACCTAAAAACCAACGCAAAAAACGAATAAGAAATTTTTATCATTCTAATTTTGTTTTAATACCAGTTTTGTTCTCATTTGTGTTAGTTAACAACGATGCCTACGTTTACTATTGCTGCAACGGCTAATATGCACTTTTTGTATGTATTAGCGAATTGTAGTGCCTTAGAGGCTAGACCATGTCCATGTTCTGATACGTTTACTAAGATATTTATTCGCTTACAAGAAACTGGAACTTCTGCTAAATCAAAGAATATTATTGGACGTCCCAGAAATGTGAGAACTCCATAATTGGAAGCCCAGGTTCTTCAAATTATTGACCAACATCCAGATACGAGTACCAGAAAAGTTGCTGATGAAGTAAATGTTATTAAGATAACTGTTTGGAATATTCTAAAAGGTGATTTATTGTATCCATATCACGTTCAACGAGTTCAACATTTGCTACCTACTGACTATCCGCTCCGTATGCAATATTGCCCATGGATTTTAAATAAAATCGCAAACAATCCCAATTTTGCTGCCAATATTCCGTTCACGGATTAAGCCAACTTTTCTCGACATGGCATTATGAATTTTCGTAATGACCACATATGGGCATATGTACATCCACCTCCCATACATGTAAAACTATTCCAACAAACATTTTCGGTCAATGTTTGGCTTGACACCATCGAAGATTATTTAATAGGACCATTTTTCCTTTCTGCACAGTTGAGCGGTGAGACATTCTTCATTTTCTGGAAAAAGAACTTCCAATTCTCCTGGAAGATATACCTCTTATTGTTAGAAGGCTCAAAATCGTATCAGACAAGGCTGTAATGTTATTCGTAACAATTCTGGTATCTTCGAACGTATTCGGCAATCCATTAGATGTCGAGCGGATGCTTGCATTTTGGCTGGAGGTGCACACTTTGAACATATGTTCTGAAATGTACTATTTTTCCTTCATGTCTCACACATGTTGTTGCTTCTAATAAAATAATTCAACACCCTGTATCTCATTAACGACAAGACTTATCACACATGTTTATAAGAGCTTTTAATCTCAAAATGGAGTGACGAAGCGCCCACTACAATATTTTACATTACTTAGGAAACACCCTGTATATATATTTAATCTGTGCGTGTGTATGTAACTGAACTTCTCCTAAACGGCTGATCCAATTTTAATAAAAAATTTTGTGCATGTTTGACTAAGTAGCTGGATGGTTTAGATTCACAATTAGTTCCGGTATGGTCAAAATGTGTATAATATGATAAAGTTAGCACAGGACAACGTCAGTCGGGTCCTTTATTAGTCTTATAAATGAAGGCATCGAAATTAACCAGGAGTCTATAAATTTAATTTTTCCATGCATGTGATTACTAAAAATAATTACAGGAATGACCTATTGGCGAACATCTAATATTTTTAAGGAATAAAATGAAAATTACTTCGAAAAACTTTATTTATCAATTATTTGAGTCAAAATCGATATTACTTAACAAAAATTCAACTTTTGCATAATCAAATTTGAATACATCTATTTAACTGGAAGTGGCTTCAAGTACCCGGCGGACATCATCCTAACCACAGACATTTTTGAAACATCCGGCATCACTCACATAATATGTATGAGAAGTTCTTGAGTAATATGCTTCATAAGCCCTTCGATTTTAATTAGGTAGATCACTATATTTAGTACTCGTCGTAGTCTTCTAGGCAGACTTCGCAGGTACTTATTCCAGCTCCAGATATTTCAGTCAGTGGCTCTTTTGGCTTTGTTTCCCCTTGATAATTTTTCATGGGTATTACATTGGAGTTCCACTACTACTTTTTTTTACAAGGTGATGATCGTTTTCTTGGCAGCGTCTCACAATTTATGGACAATCACCATATCATCTGGATTCAAGCTCGTCGATGTCCTAACGCTGCTGATTCTTGCTTCGAAATAAAAAATATCATAGACTACTGTAATGGAGTCCCACCTCAATCAACAAATATCATGAAGACTTGAGCACATAAATGTGGAGTCCCCCACGAACGTTTTTGAATTGTTCACTTTGTAACTTGTCGGGATAATACAAGTGTCCGGTACTAAGGTGCTGTCCGGTGTCACCCCCAGTTTGTCAAATTGATAGGTTTTGGTGCGTGATGTCAAGTTAGACACTTCTAAGCCACTTAATAGTGTTTTTATATTGTTACTCCTTTTACACTTTCTCAAACTTCCTTTATTTCAACAACTTCAACTTTCACAATTCAATACAAATAATGTCTCACTATCAGAACACAGAACCCACATATCAAAAACTGAAACTAACTAATGTGAATTGTCCCGCTTTTTATACTTTTCACCTGTTCCAGACAGTTTTCTAGATGTAGGTCTTCTTCTTTTTCTTCATGGACCTCTACATTTCCCCAGTACAGGTCCGACGTAACATTGCTCCCTCTCTTCTAGTTATTAGTCTCGAATAATCTGACTTCTGGGGTTTGGTTAAAGCCAACAGGGTGGATCGGTCAAGGGACTAACCTCTCGACATGGATCACCTTGGACTTACTCCTCGCTGACAATTGGATGAGGTAGACTAGATTTTCTTGAGAGCGGTGTAGGGGCCTTCCCAGTTTAAGTGCAGCATTTATCTTCCAAGATTCCTACGTACATATGCTCTTCTGCTTCTTTGTCAAAAGGAAGTCTTCCAAAAAGAACATCATGGGGAAGCTTTATTTCTCTGTTAGTGACTAGCATAGATGGACTATAAACGGTTGATTCATGTTCAGAGCTTCTATAGGCTAGCAGAAATAGAGGAACTGGAATTTTCCAGTCTTTTTGGTTTTCAGAGATAAACATTGAAAGGTATTGGCAAATAGTTTTATGATGGCTTTCTACCATTCTATCGGACTGTGGATAGAGAGGCGTAGTGCACGTTTTTTTCATTCAAAATTTCGTCCTTGGTCAGAATGGAACTCCAGAGGGACTCCGTGTCTCTCAATAACGTTGGTTACGGAAGCCTCTGCTACTGTCGTTGCTTCTAGATTGGGAAATGGTGCTATTTCGGACAATTTGGAAAAATAATCCACCACAAGCTTCAGGTATTTGTTTCCTCTTTCTGTCAAAAGAAGAGAACCGAGATTATCGATTGTTATCGTAGTGTTCACTGTTCCAAACAGAGGCCTATTCTCTGGGACATATGTTGTCCGCAGAAGGAACGGATCGAGAGAAAATTGTAGCTAGCAAAGACTGGTCTTAAACAAAAGACAAAAATGAAATAAGGCAGTGGCGTAACTAGAAATTTGGAGCCCTTACGCAAAACTTTTCGCTGGGCCCCTCCCTCCGTACAGTACACATTCACCCCATTAGAATGCATGCTTGATTTGTTATTAGGGTTTTAATAATACAGATTAGTAATAAGAAAGTTATTTTTTTTTATTCACAAACAAGCCGCACGTACCTCTGGGGTAATTAGCGACAAAAATATTGAAATCTTGTATTTTAATAAACAGAAGAAGCATGAAACACAAAATAATACAAAGAATAATTACAATAATTAACTTAACCTAATATAATCGTATTTATAATTCTCTTTTTCTGACTTTCATGTTTGCAAAGGAATCAATCATGTCACTTGAGTTAAGTTTCGCTGCGTCTTGATGTTCAATTGCTAATATAGAAAGATTATGTAACCTTGATTGTCCTATAGAATTTCTTTTGTAATCCTTATTATTTTTAATTTGCTAAATGATCTTTCTACACTAGCAACTGTCGCCGAAAGCGTTAAAAATAACATGATAACAGTATACACCTCGGAAAATTCACTTTCTAGAACACTATATTTCGAGAGAAGTATCTTGTTCTAAGAGAGAAATAACTTGGCCAAATTAATTTGTGAACTCAGATGTTACAATTTTAAAATATTTTTACAAAAATTGTCGCACATTTTACAAATTTTATTTTCTTCCATATTAATTATATTTTTTGGTTCTAACATCTGGAAGTTTTTTTTAACCTTTTCCATTCCAGAAAAACGCATTTTAATTTGTACATGTATTTTGTTGAGTACATAATAAAAAACATCAACCTTATGCAGTGTTGTGTGAACTTAATGAACAACAAACTGAAAAAAATGTGTTACTTAGGGTCCCCTAAAGTCTCATGCCCTTACGCACAGCGTGCCCCCGCTCACACGTAGTTACGCGCCTGAAATAAGGAGTTTTCTAGGACTTTGCTCATATTACCGAAAATTTTTCAAGGACCTTGGTCGAATTGCTAAACCTCTTCATCGACTAACTGAAAACTACATTGAATTTGACTGGACGCCATATTGTCAAAATGCTTTCGTAGAGTTGAAGAAATGATTAACCACAGTACCGATGATTTCAGCCTACCCATTGGAGAGACAAACATTTATTTTTGACTGTGATGCATCCCAACACGGCATAGGCGCCGTTCTATCACAAGAAGATGAAGAAAAAGTGATTGCATATGCTTCAGTAAAACCATGGGAATGACTGAGACAAATTATTGCGTCAGCATAAAAGAACTTTTGGCTATTATCAAAGCCCTTGAACACTTCCATACTTTTCTTTACAATGTAAGTTTTGTTATAAGTGATTATAGCGCATTGCAGAGAACCCTAAAGACAAGTTTTTAGGTGGTTAAAGACACTACAGCAATACAACTTTGTAATAGTACAGGTCCGACGTAACAATATTATTAACTGAAAGTTTCTGTTTCAACAAGGGCCTAGTGAAAAGACTTATAAACCTGATTATGGCTACTGGTCTTTTCACATAAACGGTTCAGCCAAGAGCATAAAAAGCCTGAAGGTGCCGAGGTCACGCAGCCTGTGACTGGTGGTGTCGAACATATTAATGAATCAATGTAATTTCATTAATTATGCATCATTGAAAAATTATTTTTGTTTTGTTTTGATTTAACATTCATCCCATTTGTAGATATATCCATCAACACGTTTGATTAGATTTAACTATCGACTATTTAATTAAAAAAGGTCATAGTAATTTATCATTATTTTCTTTGAACGTCCCTAAGAAATCATGGTAATCGACATTATTCATCCAGAAAGTTCAAGAATCATTTTTGTTTTTCATTATATACATTTTTCATCAATCACAAAAAACCTAAAGAATAATGTTTTTTCCGTCAACTTAACATTACTGAAAAAAAAGATAATAAAGATGTTTACCTTAATACCATAGTTGGATTCCTCGTAAATAATTGATATGTAGCTCCAGCCCATTTTTCGAACAATATCAACCATCGCTTTAACTTGGTAATGATCGGACGGTATTGTTCGTGAAAAATATTCGAAACGTTGTTTATTACTCAATTCGGGACTTGTTGAAAAAAATGATACCTGAAACAAACAAAAAATATATGACTTAATATAAAATACCAATAAACAATGTCCAATCATAAAATTTTAGGACAAATATGAAGTGTAGAAATAATATTTCTCTTTCTCACTTCGAGTTCTCGTTTATTTTTTCAACACGCTTATATTAGCTTTACTTGTATGTATTTTTTTTTGTAGCCGACTCCTTTGGACTTGATTTTGACCGACATTGAACGAACAGATTAATTCGAAATTCTGCATCCTCGTCAAGAATCGATGACATTACAATAATGTAATAAAATATCAGAGTGTTATCAAATCTTGATCTTATGGTATGAAAAAAGTTATAAAGTATACATATATCATTTTTGCTTTAAACGTTCGCATGTACTCGTATGTTAGTAACCGACTCCTATGGACTTGATTTTAACCCATTTCAAACGAATAGATTTAATTCAAACTTTGTACACTTTGTACACGATGAAAATACAATGTAGTGATAGAATATAGGGTGTTTCATTTATAACGAACGCAGCGTTTAAACTCGATTTTTATCTACTTGAAACGCTCAGATTAATTAGAAATTTTGCACACTCGTCAAAGACCGATGACAATACAATATAGTAGTAGAGTATAGGGTGTTCCATTTGAAATCAAAAACATAACTTTCGTCTGGAATAAAATTGAAAAAAAACGCAACTTATAGTGAATCAAAAAGAAAAGTGAAAAATAAATTGTAGTTCGAAAAAGCCGAAAAACACGCTTTATAGGTGACTAGAAAATTAATGTCATTATGGTAATAGCGTGGGGTGCTTTGTACTACATTTATACACTAACCCTGCATTTCGGAATAGAACTAGTAAGAAATTAAAACAATTCACATCTAGTACCCTACGCTATTACCATATTGTCATTAATTTTCTCGTTAATCATTTTATTCCTAAATTAAGAGGTAGGAATCGTCTTGCTTGGTAAATATGCCTCTGTATTTCAAGCAGAGGTTTATGCAATATTTGCATGTGCAAGGGCAAATAACATGAGAGCCTACAACAACAGGCAGATCAGGATTTACAGTGACAGTCAAGCTGCCCTTAAAGCACTTCAGAGCTCCAAGGTAACATCTCGGCTGGTATCGGAATGCGACGAAGAACTTAGAAGACTGGCGACTCGGAACAGTGTAACACTGGAGTGAGTCCAAGGTCAATGCAATGCAATGCAATGAAAAAGCTGACGAACTTGCAAAAGCAGGATCGTCAACACTGATAAACGGACCCGAACCATCTGTGAGCATCCCCAGATGCTCCACTAGGTCATGGTTAAAAGGGTGGGTAAAAGAACAACACAAAAAACACTGGAAGAATACGCCCGGGAAAACACATGGGAAGAAATTTATAAAAGAACCATCAGAAAAAGTAGCGAAAGACCTTACATGCAGAAGATGCAAAAAGGACACCGAAACAGCTCTGCACATATTATGCAACTGTGAGACGCTGGACCACAGGAGGCAAAAACTATATGGAAGACCCCAAATGACTCCAGAAGACTTCTAGAACCAACCGGTAGAGAACCTGTATGAGCTAATACAGGGAACGGATTGGCTGAATAGGCTGTAGTCAGAACATTAGGAGAATCCACAATAAGCACAAGAGGTTGAGGTGGTGCCGGCGAAGGGACGACTGCTTTAAAAAAAAAATTACCCATAAAGCGTGTTTTTTAGTTTATTTAAACTACTTATAATTTATTTTCTTCCAGCTTTGGTCTCTAACTTTTGACTTGACCGACTTCTGAAACTCTGAATTTGAATATTTTTTAACAGTCATTGTAACAAAAACACTTTTTTCTCTCTGTTATTATTGAAATTTAATGCTCTTATCTGGCCTTAGCAACTTCATTAAAACTATAAGAGGAAAAATTAATAAGAACTCAAAATAAAACTTTTTAGTTTCGAATTATTAACGAAGTTAGTGAAACTTCGGCGCTAGAAATTTTCTTCTCCAAAAGTGGTGGTTCTAATTAAAACGTTGAAGGTTTTATCTTTTTCACGCAGGAAGATGAAGAGATCGTCACTTTAACTTGTTAATTGCGTTATTTTTAATTGGTTTGCTGTTGAACGACGAGTTACCATACCTGAAACTTCGCTTCTAGGACATTAGACGAAGATTATGTTGAGGTGAATAATTGTAAACAACTTTTTCGAGTGCTTTTTAAAATAGTTTTTGTTTAAATTTTATTAAAGAATGGAAGCTATACGAGCTGATACCAATATAGGTTAATAATGGCACAAACTATTGATTCAATCATAATTTGCCGTTTTAATTAATTTCATTTTGCGCTCCTTCTCGCTAGAGAAGTGATATTAGGTATATATCGCAAAACTAACTGAAAAAATGGAATTAAGATGACGTCTGCGATGCTATCAACTCCAGACACGTTTCCTATCTACCATAACGTGAGAAGAAGAGAGTTTTACTGACATTTATATCGAAAATAAAAGCAATAAAATTCACCAACTCGACACCAAACTTTATGATAACGACTTCGACCTCAAAATGTAACAAAATTTAATAGTTCAAATCGCAAATCGTGAAGCAAGTTTGTAAGATTATATCAACGTAGTTCAAAATTTTGTTACAATTATTAACAGATGTCGAAGAATAATTATTTTTGTTCTAACGCTTTGTACAGTTTTGAAAATATTTTTCCAAAATAATGACCGTTCAACTAAGAAGCAACAACTACTTGCCGTGCTATATGCACCGACGGATATTGAATTACACTTGAAAGTCAAACGGAGTTGGTATATCTACAAGATATTTTAATACTAACCATTCTGGTTTGCGATTGGAAGGGACAACACAACTTGTAGACCGGTTTCGGCGTATTTGCGCCTCGTCAGTATGTGCTATCCGTTCGGGAATCTCGAATCCCAGACTGAAGAATACACTTCAATTACAATCAATACATGTCTTCCAGTAACGGAAATGTAAAGATTGTGACTGTAACGACATCTTTACCTCCAATCGCAAACCAAAATTCGAAAAAATTTCACAAGTCCGAGAACTTGAATCAATAAAGATTATTACAGTTTCCTGTAATATTGTACGGGACTGAAGATTCTCGGACGGATAACATATACCTTGTACTGATGAGTCGCAAATACGCCGAAACCGGACTACAAGTTGTGTTGTCCCTTCTAATTGCAGACCAGAATAGTTGGTTTTAAAATATCTTGTAGATATACCAACTACGTTTGACTTTGAAGTGTAATTCAATATACGTCGGTGCATATAGCACGGAAAGTAGTTGTTACTTCAAAACTGTATAAAGCGTCAGAGTAAAAATAATTATTCTTCGACATCTGTTGTTAAATAGCTTTAATGAATACGACAATATTACAGGAAACTGTAATAATCTTTATTGTTACAATTATTATTTTTACATGGTATTTTTATATTACAACGCTGTACCTTAGACACAACTTTTGTTAATTGATGGAGGAGGATAAACCCTGAAAGGGTTTAGATACCGAGATACAGGGTGTTGAAAGTTTGAAATAACAAATGAAAATTTTCCATGTAACATAAATTCCTCTATATCCTTATTTCTCAATAGGCTTCAATATAGGATTATCGTTATAGTTAAAAAAATAAAAAATATTTTGTTGCTATAGGTAGATAAACTTCAGGACTGACCGTTGAGCTTGGCACCCATTCACATATATTTGGCTTTTATTTCACATTTATATTTTTGATGGGATATCAATACTTTGTGTACATAATTTATTAGTAGATAGGTACTTATTCATAATAAAATTAATGCTAAATGGTTTTTGTTACTGTACTTTCCACGTTTACGGGGTATAATTGTCTCTTTTATGTTATATTCTATATTCAATTGTAGCTTGAAATATTCGAGTTAATTGCCCATTCAGTATCCGGAATTTATTTTGCGCCTTTTCTGTTTATACATAATTTGGTCAAGTCGGGAAGGGTTAACTATTATAACTATAATAAAAATATTATCAACTTTCAATTTAAACAATCGCCTCAACCATATCTACTAACAAAGAATTGTAATAATAATATAACCACAAATATTCCAAGTATTTCTTAAGAAAATCTGTGAATTTCAAAGCATAAATCGTTCTCGCGCATATGAGCGCTGCTGCCGCTCGCTCGGGCACAATCGCGTCAAGGTTTGATCGCACCGTTGCTTCACTGCCGCACTGTGCGCAGGATCAGGATCAGGATCCAAATTTGTGTTTAGGTGAAATAGTTTTTGAGTTATAAGGGGGTCAAAAGTAGCTCCAAATGGTTCGTGTAATATTACACACGGTACTGCTCGTCATTCTGTTCGCTTGATTTTAGTTGGACACGCTGCCACGTGTCTAGATTTGTAGTGTAGTTGGCGTGAACAGTTGGAAAATAAATGGGCTAAACTCCGAAGACAGTTGCTGCATTGCATTCAGTATTCTGCTGACCAAATTTTAAAAATGCATAAAAGGTCGTTTGTTTCATGACATATTTTCAATTCCAAATCTGTATCATCTCATAGGATATTAAAAGTTATTTTTACAGAAATCCCACCATTCTCACCTTGTTAAACAATTTTCCGCAATGACTTCAGCGGCCGGGATGATTTCATACTTTTGTACATCACTTTTGCCGTCTTTACACGCGAAACCACCACGTAGTAGTAATCCGAGACTGGAAACAATTTTGCTTCCATCTGCAATATAATTTGGAAATTCATCCAATTTTGCTCTTTCCATTCATTCATTCGTTGGGTTGTGTTCATCACCGCAGGCACTTGGAACTTTGGTCTTTTATTTCCATGTTTAAAATAACAATGGAATTTTAAAATGCTTTAACCGCATTCGAGTTAAGGAGGCCATTTTTAAGGGGTGATGAGAGTTTTAGCTTATTTTGCATTGAGCAAGAAATTTACAATACAATAAAAATTAAATTATTGCTCACTTAATCGATCGTGTCTATATTCTCAAAAGACAACTTTTCAGCGACGCTTATAAAATAAATTATTTATAATTTGGAACGCTATGGCGAGCGACACCTCTTTTCAAAAGTATCAATTCAATGATACCAATCTTGTTCGGTTTAACTGTTTAACTGTTTTAGTACCTGGTGATTTTAAAATTTGTAAATTTCCACATAATACTTATGGGTACTAGACAAAATATTTATGCAGCAGAACGCACCTTTAATGAGAAGTTTCCCGATCGATCCTTTTCGAGGACTTATTTGGGAAAGCTTCTTCGAAAGTTTGGAACAACGGGTAGTATTAATGGTGCAAAATGATCTGGCAGACAAATTTCTGATGAGAGAGAATAACTGGCAGAAGTAAATGGTAAATCCTACTTCTTCCCCACCTCAATTTGCATCAACAGCTACAAAGTCCCTCAACTCAGTTTCTATCCATGTGAATATTTGTTGTCTGTCTACACTTGAGAGGGTGAAAGACGAAAAAATATTAGTTGTCACATTATCTATGTTTCATTGAATATAGGATACGTGCGTGCTCCACTGATTAAACAAAACATTTCTGCTAGTCTTATTTTGAGAGCAGTACTAGTTTTACTTTCTACAGAAGATTGGGGCTATTATTTGAAGGAGCTTCTCCATAAGTTTGAAAAAACGGGTAGTATTAATGATTCAAAACGATCTGGCAGTCCACAAACTTCTAATGGGAAAAAATGGATAATTTGTCAAAAGTAATAATACTCCATCAACAACTCAAGTTGCATCTACAGTTAAAGTACAGTACACAGGGTGTTGAAAAAAAACATATTTCTCACAAACAAATTAAAAATGATTCATCAACTCTCAGACGACGACCATTACCGAAAATTGGAATTTTGTGAAAATATGGACACTAAAATTTACCAACAGCCAAACTATGCCAAGACAATTTGTTTTAGTGACGAAAGTACTTTTTATCTAAATGGAAATGTAAGTACACAGAATGTGAGGTACTGAAGTGACGCAAGTCCTCACATGTTTCGCGGAGCACATTCTCACTTTCATCAGAAGGTAAATGTTCGGCAGGTATCCTGGGAGACCATATTGTTCAGTCCCCAAATTAACTTGTCTTAAAGTCAATAGGGACCACCGCCTGAAGGCAGAGCGGCAAGAAGTGACAGACAGTACTCACTAAGAGATGGTTGGTTAAGAGACCTATTGAATTAAAATATATGTAGCAAACTTTTCTATTGAATAAAATACTTAAATGTTTTGTTTTGTTGAAAAATCAAGCAAGTTTGATAATCGTTTCTGCAAAGAGTGGTCCTTCGAATCAACGAAAACGAACCTCAGGGGTGTAACGTCCCAACACACATCGTGGGACCTGTTTTTTTAAAATCTAGATGAATTCGGCAACAGGAAGATGGCGAGGGAGAGAACTTATGCAAAGTGGCAAGAGAGGTGGGATAAGCTGAAGCACAAAGCCCAGTGGACAAAGACCATGATAAAAGACGTGAAAAGCTGGGCAGAATGTAAACACAAGAATACCTCTTACTTCATCACGCAGATTCTTACGGGACATGGGTCGTTCGGTTCTTTCACGTATAAAATTCAAAAGACGCCAGATGACATCTGTGTAGAGTGCGGGGTAAGGGATGATCCGGGCCATGTCCTTTATGAATGCACTAGATGGAAGATGGAGAGAAACTACCTTGAAGCAAGTATCGGCGTAATACCTCCAGTGACAGAAATGATCGATTACATGTTAGAGAGCCAAACAACATGGAAGGCAGTGGCCGCATACATGGTTACGGTCATGAAAAAGAAGGAAAAAGAAGATAGGAATAGGCAAGGGTAAATAAGTGAGTAAGGTGAGGAGATACACAAAACGGGAGGTAGCGTACACCACTCCCATGTAATAGAGGAGGGTGGTTTAGTGCGGTGAAAGTCCCACACGAACCACAGCATTGCACTGCCCGCTGTGAGGAAGGAATTAGCTTCCGCCCTACCTCTTGGGCAAAAAAAATATTAATTCGGCAACTTGGAATTAAAATTCCAGCAGGATGGTGCTTCTCAACAATATTAGGGTGTGTTGATGATACATTTATTAAATACTCTAGCTCACACCAACATAATAGTAAACGTCTAATATAATCAATAAGTATTTTGGAAGTCATAATAAAATATAAATTACACAAATCACTTGAAGAAACATCCAATCATAAAATAGCTTTGCAGTAAGTCTACCTGATCTAACTTTTTGATGTATTTCTGTGGGGATATCTCAAGAATAAAATGGAAAGAAATTTGATCGTGGAAACTTTCTATTAGTTCAATTTAATGATGATCAATAAAAACTTTGTAACAGCTTAAATCTTCCCAAATTTAACGCTACAACTCCAATCAGTTTTCCATTCAATTTGTTTGTCTATTTCCACATAGTACCTAATACTAATTGAGACTTGCTCTTGCCTTGGAAGTTGGAATAAAATTAAAGTGAACATCGATCTAAAGACATTATCGAAATTCCGTATCACTCTAATACTTCGATAACTAGGGTTTAACGAGATTAGTTGAAAATTCTGCTTTCTATTTAAAATCCATTCAAGTAATCGAATGGTTTTGGTCTGGATGGGTGTAATGCATTAATTTGTAGCAAGAAAATAACTTATTTATGATGGTACGGGGACTGATTCAAAATTTATTCGAGTGATTTTATCAATTAAATATTAAAAATAGTTGTGCTTTTCCTGGAAAAGAAAACAAAAAATAAGCAGATTGAAGAACATTTTTAAAAAATATTAATATACAGGGTGAATGATTAGTGTGATAAAGCTCAGTAGTTATCCTGAAAGATACCAGTAAATTGTAGATATCTTTAAGGTCAATTTTTTGAAATAAGTTACAATATTACAGGCTGCTCCATAACTCGGTGCCAGATCAAAGTTATGTTTTTTTTAATGTAACACCCACATTTCACTTTGAAACTAAAATCTCCTCTATTTCTCCATTTCAATATTATGTAATATTGTAATCTGTTAAACAGGGAATTTTGAGAGTCAAAAGTTCTACGCTCTGTATAATTGCATGGGAGAAAATGAATAAGTGAAAATCTATTGTTGGAAATGATTTTTGATGATTATCAAAATTTACAAACACCAATAATCTTGCTAATATGTATTGAATCAAATACATGGCAAGTCAAAACTCAATATCTGTATCTGTAGTGTAGAGAGGGTGAGTTTAAACCGACAGCACTTAGGCCACATATGACCCATTGTACATCCTCCCGAGGAGTTGTCCTCCTAGGTCATCGTTCATCCTATCTTCTCCAGGAAGGTAGACAGGTCACTAGGGGACATCTCCTTTATATCGGCAAGTGTGGGCCAAGACTCACCGAACATATGCACTCTCTTATTGACGATAACTCCGGGCACTCGCATAAGACATGCCTAACAGTTTCATCTTCCTGTTCACAGATCCTGCTTAGAGGTGTGTCCACTAGTCCCATAGTATGGAGGTGTTTCCTTAGTTGACAGTGGTTAGTCAGAAATCCTACTATTAAACGTAGTTTTTCCTGGTCATCGCCAAATATTTCTTCAGCGCCAGCCTCCCAACATTATATTATCAGTCTACCTATTTTTTTCTTTTCGTCCCAACCTGCCTTCCATATTTGTTTAACTATGTTATCTTCGTTCATTCTTGTCAAGTTTGATATTATAGGATCCATCTTAAGTCCAGCTCTAATTTCTTCGTTTTTTAATCTGTCTAGCTTTGTTACTCCTTCTATTTTTGTCAGTATGTTCATTTCCATTTGTATGATTTTTGATTTTAGTATTTGTGTAAGTATCCATGATTCTCTCGATACGTTAAGGAGGGTACAAAAACAGTTTTATAAATCTTTATTTCAGTTTTTTTACTAACCTCTCTTTTGTTTAAAAATACACCTTTTAGTGCATTGAATCATTTAGATGTGGCTTGTATTCTATTATTCAGGTACATCTGATTCCAGGTTACCATTACATTCCAATATGGCTTAAGTATTTTAGGCTTTCTGTTGCCTTCATTTTGTATCCATCTATACTTATCTTCGGGTTTCCTGGATACTGTCATTATTTCGGTTTTATTAAAGTTGATTCTCAAGTCGTATTCTTTGCGATATTTGTTTCAGTGTTTTATCGCTTTTTCCAGCTCGGCTTTATTATTTGCTACAAGTAGCAGGTCGTTCGCGTATAGCAGTTCTTTGATTATCATTGGCTTTAGTTGCCATACTCCTACACTAACTCCTTTTCTATCCTTTCCGCAAGCTTGTGATATTTCATCCATCACTGCGATCAATAGTATGGGACTTAATATTCCTCCTCGTCTTACTCCCTTACATGTCCCTACTCTTACTATGCTGCTTGTCCTGTCGTATATACTTTGGATAGCCTGCAGTAATCCATTCGAGACTCCTCTTCTTGCTAGAGTTTCCCTTATTTTTTTCTTGATAGTGATTCGAATGCTGTTTTAAGATCGATATTACATATTTCTGTTACCCCCTAGTATTCTGTCCATAATTTTTCCGATGCTAAATATCCAGTCCTGCGTGCTTCGTCCTGCTCTGGGACCAGCTTGTTATCCTTGCAATGTAGTCTCCATTTCGTTTCTTAGTCTTCTCTCTATGATCCTTTCGTATAGTTTACCTACTACAAATAACAACATGATTCATCTATAGTTATTGCGATATCATTTTTCTTATATTGGAATTAAAACACCAATTTTCCAATCTTCGGGGATCTGCTTCTCTTTCCATATTGAATTTAAGATATCTATCCTTCCCTTGTGCTTCCATGAATTCTACCATTTCAGGCTTCATGTTATCCGCTCCGGGTGCTTTACCAATTTGATTGTTTCTATTGCCGCCTCTATTTCTTCTATTCCAATGTCCAATTGTCCTCCATTTTCCATTATTTCAACGAGCTTTTCACTTGGTTGACTGTTTTGTGCATCGCCTTCCGGTAGTTCAGAGTAATACTGGAACCACCTTTGGTTTATTTTTTCTTCTGCAGGGAGGAGCTTGCGGTCTTTATTTTTTATGAATCTTTGATTGGGCTTTTTCGCTTTTTTAGAATTTTTAGTGTTTTATATAGAAGTTTCGCGTTTCCTTCACCTTGCGTTTCCATTAGGTACCCGAAATTCTCCCACGCCTGACTCTTAGCTTTCTTAATTGCTTGTTTATTTATGTCGTTATTAGTTTATATTTATGATAGTCCTCTTCTTTTATCGTTTCTAGATTAAATAAAATATATGGTGTTTTATTAATAAATCAATAACTTTGATCTGGCTCCGAATTATGGAACACCCTATAATATTGTAACTGACTAACTCTAATTTTAAAATATGAAGAAAAGCTGGATTTATAGATTGACGTACTGTAAACGTATACCACTCGTAGACGCACTGGATACGTAACGAACGATATGTAAAAATTGTTGCATTTATAAATAAACGGAACGGAAATTTTGCGCATGGGCAGAGGTAACGTACTCGCAACATCCAAATTAACCTAGAAATTATACAAATCATCTACAGCCTGTGTCATATGTTGTTTTGAGCTTTAAATTTTGTATTATAATCTAAATATTTATATAGTTTGAATCACAATGGATTACGAAATACATGAAGATATTCTTCTTGGAGCCGTGGGACTACTATTGTGTGCAGTAGCATTGGAAAAGTGTCGACAAGCACAAACTCGAAAAACGACGCTAAACTAAACAATAAACAAAGGATATCTATGCCAATCTATGAAACATTCAATAACACAACATTAAATGACAGCTGATAGCCACGCTGACATCACACAAAATGATGTCCTTTGATTGGCCGGACGTAAGAACGCACTGTAAAAAGATAAAAGTTGGCCAACTCTTCCGTTCCAGTCCGTTCCCCTTACGTTACGTCATGCACTTACGTTCCTTTATAAACAAGGTACGTGAATTCTATAGTTGATCTTTTCACAGTGCGTCTACGTTTACAGTCCGTCAAACTATAAATCCCGTTTTAAGCTGCCTACAATTTTTATACTAAATTTTTTTTACATATGTCATGATAACAGAGCCACTGAGCTTTATCACACTAGTCAAAATAAATACTATAAAATAATTGTCCGTTAGCTTTGTCTATCAATTGATGTTCTTGAGTCTGTGTGAATACCATTGAAAACATTGGTTTGTTTCTGTTCAGGACAAATATTCTTCGTTTATTCCATTATTGTTAATAACGGTAAATGGAAAAACGATTTTTCTGTTACCAAAAAATTGATGTCTTCTTGGAGAAGTTACATATTTCTAGGTAACAAATTTCTGTCTACAATCTAGTTTTGAAATGGGACTAGTTGAAGTTCTCCTGAGAAACTTAGCCTGTAATTTATAGCATTGCCAAATCAAAGTTCACCGAATAAACTGGTGGCAAATGACAAGCAAGTGAACTCGTTGGAGTATATAGCTGTTCAAACCTACAGTCGTAAATTTACAGACTTGATCAAAGTAAAAGATGTGGTAGTTTATTTTAATTTCTTTTTGCAGGTTCCAATTTGTTTCAAGAATTTACGATGTATAAAATTTATTTTGCTATATACCATGTAATATGATTTATGGGGTTTTATCTCCTAATAGGATCTTTTTTCATTTTCCCTTTGATTGACCATGTCACAGAATTGAATTGATTTATATACAGGATGTCTGAAAAGATACTTGAAATATGATAAAGTGGCTAAAAATGAATAAAGTATTCCTATCAATCGAGAATTAACGCCATAGGAAGGAGTGTGCAGATGAAATATATCGAAGACGAAGGATTATCATAATGTCAAAAAGTCAAATAGCCATTAAAGCACAGTTTTTGTGTAATCAGTTTTGAAATGATATAATAATAATAACAATACATTAATAGCTTTTCAAACATGGAGTTTACAGCAAGCGTTTAGAATTTAAAAAAGTCAATATCCTTTAGGTAGTTATAACAGAGAAATCAAATAAAATAATTCATTCAAAATAAAAGCACTCCAAATATATCCAGTTTTTATCTTGACACTTTCATAACTTAAATTGTTCAAAGTGGAAATTAGCGAATCCAAACTATCAAAACAATTGACTTTGAGCTTCATTACTGAATATAATGGACAAACGAATAACGAGTGGTGGAGGATTTCGTATTCATTCATACCGTACATATTTCTTTCGGATTACTGTTATAGCTATTACCGTTAAACGAGAAAAACCTTAGAGTCCGCAAGTCATTCATAAAACTATCCGAAAAGACGGCTAACATTCTATCTCCATACATTATGTTTTCATCAATGACTTTCAAGGAGTGGGGAGAAACACTGTCGTACTAGTCGGACAGTGCAACTGGCCAATAGAACTATCTACTTACTGGTGAAAAGAGAGGTTAGGAAAATTCCGACTGGTTTTTTTGGAAATTTGGGACTGACCAACCATGATTTTCACAAAAAATATTGTTTTTAATTATATCTGTACGCACACACACACAAATATCAGTTGAAAAGAGCTTCAATAAACTAGGAACGTTGAAACTTCGTAGTAAAATCAGGTAAAATTGATAGTAAAATGGTTTCCGCCCGTTCCTCGGTGTTGCAATATTTCAGACAGACAAAATTATTAACACGCATTTGTTTCGTTTAAACCTCAAAAGTTTCAAACAAAAACATATTTTTATTATATAAACTACTTAGGATGATTATTTTAAAGTCGTTTTTATGTAATTTCTTAAAAGTACATTTTATTTTGTCGCAATTCAAAGGAAAAGTAAGACATCTGGCAAAGGGTCGGCAAGTTACCTTAGAATGTGATGTAATGCTGGGTTCACTTCTAAATGTAAACAAATGTATCTTTTTAATGTATTAATCTGAGAGAAAAACACTATATGACTATGTGTTCGGTGAGTCTTGGCCTACACCTGCCGATATAAAGGAGATGTCTCCTGGTGACCTGTTCACCTTCCTGAGAAGGACAGGATGGACGATGACCTAGGAGGACAACTCCTCGGGAGGATGTACAATGGGTCATATGTGGCCTAAGTGCTGTGAGCCTACACTCACCCTCCCTACTCTACAGATACAGAGATACTATATGACTATTATACATCCGTAATTGTGCAAGATTGCGAGTGATTTGAATGGGTAGTTTAAGTTACAGGTATTGTTTCACTTGGCCAGTAATATTCAAGCTTGTATACATGCAGTTTCACGACTAGCTTACACTATCTTTATATTGGAGCCTACTCACATGATTTCCATAAAAATTGGCATAGATGGAGAGCAATTTATTGCAAATTTATGGGAAATATTTTGACATACATGTAACTTCTGGTTATACCAAAAGTAAACGACAACTTTCTTATTTTGAATTTAACACCCTGTTAACTATTAACTTTTCTGATTCTACATTAAATTTTAATATCACCACAAGATATTGATTTTTTTAATAATTAATTGACAGGTGCAGACTTTTATGTTGAAAATTCTGTGTGAACATCCCCGATGCCAAATAAAAAACATCTTGTCGGGTTGATTAGTAGGACGATCAAGATTATTGGTGTCATGTCGGCCACTTCTTTCTTGTCTACAGGGTTGTTGAAAAAATGATAAAAAGTTCAAGCTGAAAAATGTTAAATATCTTCATTTTTTTAAATGAAACAAAAACATTTTTATTATTTCGCTCAATTTTTAAGGCTAAAAATAAGGGCAGTTTATGTTCACTTCCCTATACCCCACCTCAATGTATTTAAAAATATCAATTATTTCAGCCTTATTATTGCGAAGGGAGGCCGTGTTATTTATTCTTTTATTTTATTATTAACTGTCATTACTATACGTCAATCACATAGTACAGTGATAAAAATGGCTCGTTTGGAATTAAACAATGAAGATTATCCAAATTTACTTTTAATACAAAGCGAATGTCACAGAGTTGTTACTAGAACATGTGTTTAATTCGTTACAAGATATCCAGATCGACTCCGACCCAACCCAGATGTTCATAACGTAATCCACAGACACCAACACAGCTAAATATGACACTTAGAGAGAGGGATTTGAATAATTCAATGCTAGGCAACCATGTATTGGGCCATAATATTGGGACATAATAAGTATAGCTTCAACAGCCTGATTACTTTTACTAGCAGTTGCCACTGCCATTTTGCTGAAAATACAAGAAGACGTCAAGGTAATACCCAAATGAACATATTTGTTCGTTAAAGGCACTTATTGATTGTTAAGATTAAACAGATAATTTGCCTCACGAAATCCTTCCCTAGAAAATTGCATAATTTTAGTTTTCAAAATAATAACTACTTCTTAAACATTTAATGAAGTGTACTATTCAAAAATTTTGAGTTTTTTTGCTACACTATTTCAGAATAGGAATATAATATGATATTGGAAGTAAAGCTGCGAAGACAGTTTTGACAGGTGTCCTGACGCCCAAATGGGCACCTTTGGTAACTGAAAATAGTGAACCAAGAAGAATGCAGATTCTGTGGAATGGAAGTAGATACCTCCATCGTTATACTTGCGGATTGAGACATCTCTCAGGTACTAAGTAGAAGAAAAGAAGGAGAATAGATCTTTTAGATCTCAGTGAATGTTACCTCATTAAACATTACATACACTGTGTCCGTAAAGTATGGAACAAATTCATTTTTAGCTAAGCAGGCCATTTTTGAAAATAATACTAAAACACGTCGATTTTTTATTTCAATTTACCGTATTTTAAAATATTATTCTAATATACAGGGTGAATTACTTTCGAGTAATGACGTAACCGTCATTTTTTTTAAATGGAACACCCCCATTTTGTCTCAATTTTCGGATTACTCTAGCTGAGCTGATTCCAAAAATGTATCACATGTTGATTCCAACTGGTACAGGGTTGACAAAAATACAATAGTTTTGTGTGTGCTCATAAAGTAATCCTGGAGGTTTTGATGAAAGTTTATGGTTTCAACAGGATGGTGCACCTCCACATTATGCTGTAGATGTTAGAAGGTACCCAGATGAAAATTTTCCGAACAGGTGGATTGGTAGACGTGGACCTATTGAATGGCCAGCGAGGTCACCAGATTTCAATCCTTTGGATTATTTTATGTGGGGTCATCTGAAGAATGTGTATTAAACGAAACCAGCAAATATTCAAGAATTAAAAGAGAGAATTCGGACAGCAATAAACAATATTTCTCAAGAAACAATAAACAAGGTTCAACAAGAATTTGTACATCGTTTGGGTTACTGTCAAATACAGCAAGGGCTGCAGTTCGAACATTTATAAAGTCATGTATTTCATCATATTCTGTCCGCTAGACAATACGTATTTTTGATAATATTGTTAATTTAACTAATAAAGAATGTTACGCGTTACTTTATGAGCACACTCAAAACTATTGTATTTTTGTCCATCCTGTACCAATTGGAATCAACATGTGATACATTTTTGGAATCAGCTCAGCTAGAGTAATCCGGAAATTGAGACAAAATGGGGTGTTCCAATTAAAAAAAATGACGGTGACGTCATTACTCGAAAGTAATTCACCCTGTATATTGGAATATTATTTTAAAATACGGTAAATTAAAATCAAAAATCGACCTGTTTCAGGATTATTTCTTAAAATGGCCTGTTTTCTTGAAAATGAATTTGTTCCATACTTTACGGACACAGTGTATAATACCACAAGAATACGCAAATAGCGTTAAAAACCGGGTGAAAAAGTAACGTGTATCCAGAATCTATTGAAAAAGCTGGAGTACGAGTACATGGAAAGGAGACATACACGTGCTTTTTCTGCCATTTATTTTAGAAAAACTTCACCTAAAATTCTAACAATGTTACAAAGTCCCAAGAATCGTTTTTCTGATATTCTTTAAAAAAAATGTATTATTCTAAGTAGGCTGTTGTCAACTCAGATTACATCCATGTGAATATTTGTTGTCTGCCTACACTTGGCAGGGTGGAAGACGAAAAAATATTTGTTGTCAAATTATTTATTTTTAATTGAATATAGGATTGCTTATTTCAAAAGCAGTACTAGTTTTACCTTTTACAGAAGATTCGAGGTATTATTTGAAGGAGCTTCTCCATAAGATTGAAACAACGGGTAGTATTAATGATACAAAACGATCTGGCAGGCCACATATTGCTAATGGGAAAAAAATCAACAACTCAAGTTGCATCTACTTGTACAGTCAGTCAAAGTACAGTAAACGGGGTATTGAAAATCAACCTGCAGCCAGATTATGTCAAAACAATTTGTTTTAGTGACGAAAGCACTTTATATCCACATGAAAATGTAGATACACCGAATGTAGGGAATTTAAGTGACGAAAATCCTCACATGTTTCGTGAAACACATACTCAGCTTTCTCAGAAGGTTAAATAGTAATTTAACTGGATATGCTGCAAAATTTTATAAAGTTGTCAATCCTTGGAAGTTTGGAAGATAATCCAGATGAATTCGGAACTTTAAAGTAACAGTCCAATAGGATGGTGCTCCTCCACATTATTATGGTGCAGTAAGACATTATTTGGATGAAGAATGGCTAGCTCGATCACCGGATCTCACATCTTTGTTTCAGAATGTAGGGCTATTTCCGCAGACACATTTGAAAAGTATGACAAGAGATTTAAAATAGGATAAGAATAAAGCTCACTTCGAGCAATTATTAATTTATTGTGGAGGAATATAGCATATAATGCATTTTAGTAAAACAAAACAAAACATCTTTCATTACATAAAAAGTGACAAATTACTGAAGTAGTTTTTTTTCTTTATACAGCTTTATACTTCCATGTTTGGTTATATCGTGCAGATATCCCAACGCTGTCTAACTTAAAAGTGTGATTTAATGTCTGTCGTAGGACATAGCCTGAGAAGTAGTAGTTGCTTCTTATTTAACGGACTTTGTTCTTTGAGAAGAGATTTTCAAAATCTTTGTAAGGTGTTGTAATAGCATTCAAACTATTATCTTTGACGTCTACTAATATTATATTAAGCAGATTACAGTACTGATTGAGCAAGCTGTTGAAGTTTTTAGGAATATTTTGTAGCAAAATTGAAAAAATTGAAAACATTAAAAATAGAGGAGCATGTTCAATTATTTTGCTTGATACGACTGTTTTCCTTGAAATATATTTTTACCCATTGTGGGCTCCTGTATATTTAAATACATTCGTGTGCTCACCAATATCACTTTTGTTATTTGTAGAGCATTCACGAAACAGTGGCCTCTGATATAAAAAAAAAGTTGAGTCAAAAGATATAAAAAATTTCAGTCCCATTTTAGAATTCCTTTCATTTATTATTGTTCATTTTATCTTTTTGCTTCTTATATTATTGTATTATATTTAATTATTTTCACAATCCACAGTGTGGATGTTCTTCTGATTTTCAATATAAAAGGTGAGAGGGTCTCTATTTTTTTTCTAGAAGATGCATTTTTATCGCTTTTGATAAGAATGATAATCATATTATCTTTTTTTTTTTATAATAAACACCCCGCAGGGCATTTTTTACATTATAATCTGATCTTATTAGATCAATGAATAATTCTGTTCTAACCTAATTTACTAACGATGCAAAACCTAAGGCTAAGGACTTACTCACTAGAATCCCTTAATTTTTCTAATAACTCACTACACTAATGTTATCGTGTACACAAACAAGCACTGTACTCTGCTTTTGTACTACCTAACACAATTTACACTAACTCGAAAGGTTTTATCCTCTTAAGTCTTCTGATTTGGTTTGTATTGTCTAGGAGCTGGATGGCCTCTACATTGACATGTTGAAGAAGTCGCTGTTCATGACTCTCAGCAAATTTGTTAATGGTTTGATTAACAGTGTCCATTTCCAAGTCCCTGTGGAGGTCACCATTTCTGCAGTACCAGGGGGCATTGACGATGCTCCTTAATACTTTATTCTGGAATCGCTGAATTATTTCTAAGTTGCTTTCACTGGCGCAACCCCACAGCTGGATTCCATATGCCCATATGGGCTTAAGAATCTGTTTGTACAAAAGTATTTTATTGTATATGGACAGGGTGGAATTTCGTCCGAGCAGCCAATACATTTTTCTAAATTTTATATCTAATTCTAGTTTTTTCTTTTTAACATCAGTTATCATTAAACCGAGTTTAGGTGTTTGATACAACGCGCCCTTATAACAAAAAATGGAAAAACATGCACGTATATATGAAATTATTTTAATATTTTTTGTATTTAACGTTTATATAAAAAAAGACTATGATAATTCAGTTTTTGGTATGGCTTATAAAGGATGGAAAACAAAACAGCATCAGATGTTTTTATAATTTGTAAAATTTAAACAAACATTCAAAAGTTGGTTGAGCACATAATATTGATTGATTAGAAACTCTTTATTTAACACAAAAAACATTAAAGGTCTCTTTCGATTATTTGTATTTGCCATAACATAAGAATACTTCATGTTTTTTATGTAATCACTAACGGTATGGTAGGGTCAAATGTGACCCTGTTACTAAAATTGAAACTGAACAAGTCGGAATACGCAGACGACTAATAAAGTAAATAAACACTCTTCGTCTTAGGAGAGAATAGCTGGCATACAACGTTTCTAAACGCCCAAGTTTTTCCTCTAATTAAATAATAATGTTTCTCACAGGGTCAATATTGACCCTGCCATACCACTTGAGGAATATCAATCAAATGTTAAGTTACTTCTAATAAAATGTTGAAAAACGTACCATAACTGCCACTTTGCAATATAGATAAAACTACAATCATTTTGAATATTCACGAAAATTATTCTGATAGTGTAGTATACAGATTGCGAAAATTACATCGGAACCCTTGGATTACACAAGTACGACAGAAAAACAGCTGAAAGAGAGAGAAAGAATAATTATGCGCGGTCATTAAGGCGTGTACTTTGTTTCACCTTAGGGGTGTATACTTATTTCCCGAGACTGGCCGGAAGGGATTTTTAGTTTATTAATTATGGTTCTCTCAAGAAATGCTGTTTTATTTTCAAGTTACAATGGCTAAAATAATATCCTATTGTAGTTAGAAGTTGTCAACTTGGTTTGAAATGTTCATTTTGACAAAAATGAATTTTAAGATGTACAGGTTACATAATAACGATTGTATTTTTTTATTTCTTTAACACCCTCACTCCTTCCATGCTGGGAGCATACTGAATACCACCGTTATACCACCAACTAGTGAATTTTCTTTGTAAAGGAGCATTTGGCCAGTCTCGGGAAATAAGTATCCACCCCTAAGATGAAACAAAGAGATGACCGCGCACAATTATTCTTTCTCTCTTTTTCATATATTCCTGTCGTACTTGTGTAATCCGAGGCGAGGGTTCCGATGTAATTTTCGCAATCTGTATGTCAAAGCTGTCAGTGGAATTGGGAAAACAACAAACATATCCATTTCTGTACATTTTATTCAAATTTTGAGCGAGAAAGGTGTTTAGTTTTGTTATAATTAGTTTAGTGGACATTTTTAAATACATTGGCAATAGAAATCGGCCGATGGTGGAAGGCAAACTGATATTCGAAGCATTAAATAACACTGAACATCAAAATATTTCATTGAAATGAGTGAAATCACCTTTATAATCTGATTATAAGCAGTGTCCGCTATACACTGCCATGTATTTGGGAATAAGTTTCCCAATTTTTCAAATATTTTGCCACACTTTGCATAATTTTAGATCCGTTGGGAAACTATGTATTGATACATTTGCATCTTTATACTACATTGCTCTTGCTGCTGGTCAGCATTAGAGTCCAAATAAGTACCTATTTTGATTCAAGAAACTTAACCAAACTCTTCTAGAAATAAAAAAAACGATATTAATACTTTGCTCATCTCTGACGGTAGATGTCGCATCCTTTGCTCGTTTTCGCGAATACCGCAAAATATCCTAAAATTACAGAAATCTCCTTTTCCAGCTGTTAGCAAACAACACAACCTTGTCAAAACTGTTCTGCTAACTGATCTGGTGCCACCCGTAAAATTGATTCGCCGTAGGCCACGGGTTAGATGCCTCAAGTATCATTTTTATGTCAAGCAAGTTTTTTTTTATATTCCATTAGAGTTTTATAAAAGCAGAATCATATTCTCTTGTTTTAAAAAGGTTATGATATGTACTTTTATGACGTAAAGGCAATATTGTTTTATAGTATAGCTTTAAGAAGAACTTTAAAGTATAGTCATCAATCCAAATTATCCTAAAAACATTGTATTCTTATTACTCTCCTATTAGTATCTTACAATTTATAGTGACAGGGCAGTTTCCTCTTATAATACTCCTAGAGATCATTTTGTTTTAATAAGGTTAGATTCATTGTAGTTCCCTTATGAAATTTTAAAAGTTAGTTTTAAGAGGTGCAATATGCTCAGTTTTCTAGATAATAAACAATTAAAAGTTGTAATCTTAACCTTAGGTAAATGAGGCAGTATGGTTTTAAAAAGTACTCTTCGATAGGTAACCCAACTTTTTAAGTAATCGAATAAGTTTTGATACCATATCACAAAATGCCAACGTTTTTAGATAAATGGAATTAAAAAAAGAGGTAACTTTCACCGTAAGTGGAAAGAAAATAAAAAACAGTTTTAAACCTAAAAAAGTCGTAAATACGTTTGTAAATACAATTTGGGATCTGTCTACTGATAATTTAAATAACGATTTCGAACCAGTGATTGTAAATAATGCAATTTCGAATTGTGAAAGAGAAAACTGGTTGTTCTCTTGATTCAATACATTCTTTTCTCAGTCAAAATTACCTTAAAATAGCATAAAATAAATTCATTTTTAAAGTAAATAAATTTAAGAAGGTTTTTATTCATGCCAAATGGTTTTTACTCGTTCTGGCGTTAGAAGGTTGGGAGTCGACATTTTTTGTGGTAGTGGCTATTGCTCCCAACTATTGCATTGTAGATTATACATTTAGAGTTATTTCAATTCACCGTTATGAAATCACAAATTTAAAATCGTTCATAAGAGTTATACATATTGCTCAAAGAGAATAACTATTATCAATATTATTCTATGCAAACAGAAGACTATTAATTGTCCTGTCGTGTTATCATCATATTATACAAATTTTGACTATTTTTATTTTGAATGAAAAATGTTACTTTGTTACTTATTTTGGGTGGCAAAATCATATAGTATTGTTAGTTTTTTGCTAGAAGGAATATATTTTTTTGAAAATTCGACTTCCTGAATATTCTCACAATTTTTCGAACAAACCAATTTTTTTAAATAACTATAAAAAAACTCCTACACTAAATTCCATCAAAATCGGCCAATCCGTTTAGGAGTTGTTTAGTATGGACCCGATTGCAGCTCCACCTACCGGGACTAATTATGAATCTAAACTGAAGATTAAACTAAGAATGTATCATATTCGATAGCCACGTTGCAACTCTGTTGCTCATGTGTGGATGAAAAGAAAAAGTATTTAAATCGCAATTTAAAAATGGAGGTTGATGTTAGAAGGGTGAAAATTTAGGGTTGTATGTATTTTTGTATGCTGTATCTCATAAAAAAATTTTGTCCCAAAAAATAAAATAAATTCAGGGGTGGACCCTTAACATTTAGGGGGATGAAAAATAGCTGTTGTCCGATTCTTAGACCTACCCAATATGCACACAAAATTTCACCTAAATCGGTTAAGCCGAGAATTTTATACATATATTAGATAATAGTCCTCGGGCCCATGCCTTGTAAAAATATTTGTATTACCTACCGTTGAAACTTCGGTAAGTATATGTGTTTTTATATGTCGAGTCGAATTGTCCTACGAGACAATAATTGGTAAGGGGGTAGCTTTTAGGGGTGTCGGAATGTATTTTTTTTATTTCAATAACAAACACTTCCGATTAAAAGAAAAAAAATATTTGATATTAATTTTTTTCTTTAGAAAAAAGTTTTTAGGGAGACCGAACGCCCCCACGCGAGAATTGTCTACAAGCTAATGCAAGTCATAGTGGTATTGTGAGGCTATTTCCAAACAAATACTTTGGAAAAATGCAACAAATATACTTCATCTTGTGTTAACTAAGAGTTTTTGATAAATGCAGCAAATAATAATTGCACAAACATTAAAAATTGGAATTTTGATTTGAAAATTGTTAAGTATTTGGGCTTCACTTTATGTTATGAATAGTTTGTATAAAATGATAAATAATGATAGTATTTTGTCTCCTGAAACATTTGATAAATAATGATAGTATTTTGTCTCCTGAAACATTTCAATGTTTTCCTAATTTACTAACACCTTGTACATCACCCAATATAAGATTTTTTGAAATAAGCAGAAGTTTTTATGAAGTCGTAAAATTAAAAGTGAAAGACTGGTTTCCTCCTCTCGTAACCCCATCTGTGAACACACTGTATATCATTTATTTGACTAATGTGGTAAGAGCTAACGTATTGTTAAATAGTTTAAAAAGATATTTATTATTACCTTCCTCCTCTTAGTTTTAACGACCATTGACAATTATTTATAGTTCCGTCAGATTTCTGATGATTTACTAGCCACTACTAATAATTTTTTCAGTAAAAAATATTTAAACTTTTTATCAACTTCGATTAAAGAAAACAACAATATTAAGCGGCAGTTTCATACAACAGTCGACTGCCATAACAATGGTTCTGTTTGGTGGGTGACTCGACTACTGCTATAGTTTTACTGCTATGTACTGATTCATTATACTTCTCTTAATTTGGCATTTGAAAATGGCGCCGACTAAAGTTGTGTTAAATGGTCTGACTGTGTGTTTATTATTATTAAAAAGAAATTATCAATATCAAAAAAACGAAAATACAGGAAGAAAAGGTACTGGGTGAAAACACCATTATTAAACAGATCTAATTTTGACATAAAAAATAACTTGTTGACCGAATTATTAACTGTTGACGGGGAGATCCAAAATTTTACTGGAATGCCATTTTAAAAATTCGCAGAACTACACGAAAATACGTTGATCTTATTGATGCTCTTTTTTTAATGATTTCTTCTGTAAATTCCATTTTTTCAGAAATATTTGCAATGGCGCCTTTTCTTTTCACGGTATTCTGGGGACTCCACATTCACAAACATTCGTTTTCTCGGTATAACTCGACTAATAACATAATTTGGTAATCGGAGAACGCTAGCCTTTTGTCGGATTTCGCCATTTCATTTGTCAAGGAAGCGACTGTTATAACAGAAAGTAGAAATATTTCCAGTTATCCCAGTAACTGCCATAACACTCAACTGCGATCGCAATTTCATCATTCACATCGCTAAATAGTAAACAGTGTAGACACTCCCACGTAGCAGTCGCTGCGACAACAGTCAACTACTGTGTGAAACTGCCGCTTTGTCTTGTAACGTAAATTAGTTGTAAACATACATATAATATAACATAAGTAAATAAATAGAAATACTGGCAAAAATAGCAGTAAAAAAAATTTTTTTTTATTAAAGCTCATTTGTGACATCTTTATAAGTACCTATCCTGTAGATAAAAAAGTTTTATGAAAATGGAATCAAATAAGCTTTATAGGTATCCTGTATACCACGTTGAAACTCAAATTGTTACTTGGGCTATGGGTTGGTTATCTATGAATGAACCTACAACAAGTGTGAGGAAACTATATTCATATATTTAATTGGTATATCGACAATATTCGTCCAAACTAAATAGTGACTTGTTTAATTTGAAAAATTTCAAGTATTTAAACGGACCTATGAAGATTTCATATTAAAAATCAATAGCCAATAGAAAAATCCAATAGTGGATATAGGACAATCTGTAGGTAATTTTAAAACATGTCCACGCATGAAGAGGAATCATTATTTATTCCCGAGACGTACGCGTACATTCCAGATATTTAACTATTTGTATTCATATCTCCGAGCTTCTGACAAAATCTTATCTGAAAAAACAACATCTGGTCGACTTCTTTTCTTTCTATCCCCAATGTATAAATAATAATTTTCACTCAGCCAACAGTGACTTTTTCGGGCGCCAAACCGTATACAGACCTAATAAATAACAAAGTTAACCTCACCAGAGAGCTACGTTGAAAGAGTGCCTTCACGTTTATGATACATAGCGGGGAAAAGAGAAAATTGTATATATATATGTTTTTTGGAAGTATTATTTCATGTCGTAATGCTATATTTTTCTCTTCACGAAGAAGACAGAAAGGATAATAGTGCTGGTCGTTTTAAGGGTCGTTTGACATAGGAAACCAAATATCACACTGTCTTAAAATGGAACCTTCTGTGGGTACTTTGATACAATTTCAAATATTCCATTTCTAGGAAATACAAATCAGGTTATATGTGAATCACAGTAAGGATTAACCAAAAGTGAGGAATTTTAGCCAGAAAAATTGTTGTCACAGTTTTATTGCGGATATTTCAAGAGTATCTCAAATTAATTAGACAGAGCTTCCTTTGATAAGGAAGTATTGTATTGAATAACTCCAGCTGTTGGTCAAAATCCTTCACTAATAACTCTTGAACCAATTGTATCCTATACGGATGATACTTTTCACTTTTCAATATTTGTCCTCGAGTACCTCGACTTATAACATGGATTGGAGTCAAATTTGTGGTAGAAGTTTGAGGTGATTCCTCTAAATCAATTGCAATGTTTTGTTTAACAGCTCGGTTGCATTTAAACATTGTTATGTTTCAGTAACCGTTAAACGTGATATGGGACTTCTTCCAGTATGCGAATCATTGAAAATATGACACACTTCTTCATTAGTTCTAACACGATAACCATAACCGATTATCATTTATATTTCAATATGATCTCTCTCACTCAAATGAATCATTTTTGATTGTACAATTTATTTCCGTGAAACGAAATTTGACATTTGTGCAACAGTTACCCACTAAATAGTGGGTACTCGTTAACCTCCTACTATTCATAGATAAGATAAATATGGGACTTAAGTACTTTTAGGAGTCTCTCCACTACTACTCCTACGATTTATACAAACAACATCAATGTGTTTATATAAATCTTAAGGGATTTTTCATTTAATGCCAAATAAACGAAATAAAACTTTTTTTAATATACCCCGTCAAACGAATAACTGAGAAGTTGAAAATAATGCATATTTTACAGTTATCGCAAGAGTGCGGGAAAGTGTATTTCAAGCGAAGCGAATAGCGAAACATCGACCCGGCGCGCATTTTTCATAATCTGTTGATGGCAGTTCAGTCAATTTTTCCATTTGCAAATTGTGTATGCATTCCTGATAGTATAGCTATTTGAGCTAGTATTATTTCAGAATAATGTGGATAATCATGTGAATTTTTTTTGGAAAACTTCATGTGAAATACAAATTATTTGACATTTTTCCGAAAGGGAATAAATATGTATGTATATAGATAGACATAAATATCAAATAATTTGTATTCCTCATAAAGTTTTCCAAAAAGGAGAAGGGAATATATTTTCTAACTCAGAGATCTAGGTTTGATTCGATTTCCGTTTAAAATACTGAAGCAGATTGATATCGCGAGCGCGCCGGTTCGACGTCGACCCGGCGCGCATTTTTCAGTCTGTTGATAGCTGTTCATAAAAATTTTCCATTTGGAAATTTTGTATGTATATCTGATAGTATATACATTTGAGCCCGTTTTTCAGAATAATGTGGATAATCATGTGAATTATTTTTTTACCTGTACCTACTACAATTCCAGGCTATTCAATTTTTGGTGAAGAAAGTTGCATTTGTGTAAATGCATTTGTCACCATTTCTCTGCAGTAACGCAATCTCGCTGCAAGGGTAGAACTGAACAAGTTTTCTCCAGCTCCCAATGAAATCCTTTCATAACTTTCATTATGAGCATAATCGAAAATAGCCTGTAATATGGACTTTTTGAATTGAGAATGATGAAATGTGAAACTCGCCTAAACTTCTTTTCTGGAGACAAACGGCTATTTTTAAACCATGTTTTTTGCTTCCGACATATCCGTTCTACATTTTTTTTATTTGGGATATCGTTAAATTCCCAAATCAGTTTCTCCATAGAAATAATGGGAGAAAAGTTCAGGCCGATCTTTATTGCCCTAGAATTTCGTCTTATAGTATGGTCTTGTTGGCACTAAACCATGAGTGCGAGCAAATTCAAAACATGCTTCAATTCGAGTTCTCGTGAGAGAGTTCACTTAACGAAGACATTATTGAACTGACAGTTCTCTGACATTTGTAAATCATAGTGATGTACAAACAATAATCATTGACGTGCGACCCATAGTTAAGGTAGAATAAACTTAGCGCAATGAAAATGTTTTTGATGATACTGTACCCTTGCGTTTTCTTAACAAGGTGTCTGAATTTTCCTTTAACTTGGCAACCGCGCGTATCAGCATTGTAAAATTAGGGTTTTCACCCTTTCTTCACCATCAGAACGGTTGCCATGACAGCGAATTTTTCGCAAAATTAGTTTCAACCATGCTTTTCCATAACTGATTTTCAGCTAAACGAAAGTGGTCAAACCGGCAAACGCGCATTTCCTCAACATATGATATGAGTTTTTGTTTACTACTAATCACAACAATCGTTGCCATGGCAACAGTTTTTCCATAACTAATTTCAGCTAAACGAAAGTTGAGCCTCAATCGTTTACATTCAAACTCTATTTTTATTTTAAATTATTCGTTACAAAAAACATTGTAACTAGCTTTTTGGGAAGGAATTTTTCGCACTCGCAGTAAATACTGCACTCCCTTCGGTCGTGTAAACAAAGTGCTCATGAGAAAAATTCTACTTCCCAAACACGTTAGGTAAATAACTATTTCTAAGTGTTATGTAGAATGGAACGAAGTACAGATTTTTAACTTATTACACATGAATAGAAGTCAAAATAATAGTGTAAAACTATTGAACGCTTTACAAATTAGAAAATTGATTTCCAAAGGATAGACCGTTCACTAGGAAGCAACATCTACTTCTCGGGCTATATGCCCCGCAGACAATGAATTACATTTACGGGGCTGGTATACTGGGTGTCCCAGACTAATTTATCCAGACTATACTCTTAAACGAATAGATATTTTTGAATGGGACAAAAACTGATCTGTCCCATTCCTAATACACTTTAATATGGCGTAGAAAAAATCATCCCCTTAATATTCATCCCTCAGCTACAACTCCTAACTTCAAACTTCTTAATAACACCCTGTACATTTTTTTACTATTTTGGATGTGGTCTTCCATCGTCTATTTAACAAATTTTCCAAAAAATAAAATGGGTTCGTAAATAATCTAGAAAATATCAGTTTATTTTTTATTTTTGTTACATTAATCAAGATAGCTTAAAGGAACAATAAAAATAAATGTAATAGAAATCACATGAAAAAAATAAATGAAAATAGCAATTAACTAATTAATATTATTTATTCGAAAAATGTGTCAAATGTGACATATAGAGATGGGCGATAGTTGTAAAGTATCGATACACCGTACCGTTATGTAGTATATTAAAGTATAAGTGGATATTAAGGTCTTTAAAACACGCGCGATTTTTCGAGCACGACGGCGGAGCCGGAGTGCTCGAAATAGAGCAAGTGTTTTAGAGACCAGTTATCCACGAATACTTTACGCTATTTTTTTTTATTGGTGCTCTTTAAAATTATAAATATATACTGGTATCTATTACTACTACAACAACAAGAAATGGAAATAAGAACTAGTAATGTAAAATGGTTGAATTCGTGATGCTTGCGTTGTCATGGAAATGAGAAAAACATAAACTAATTTGCATTTTGGCTTTAAGATTTATTGTTGTCACCGAATGGCATAAAAATGAATTCTCATATCGATTTTTTAAGTAGTAAAGCAGAATCGCGGTTAATACCGCAAAAATCTTCTGATGCCTATAAAAAAAAATTGAAATTGTTAAATATTTTAACGTTACAAAGTACTCCTGTCAGATCAATAATAAAAAAATTGTCATTTAGACTTCGTTTCTCGAGTTGTTGATGTTGCCATGGTAACTTTAAAAAACGCGCGTTTTTGAAAGTTCGATTTAAACACGCTGAGGCCTGCTTTAAATAGGTAAAATGGTTCACCAATAAAAAAAAATATATTGTTTTAAGAATATCAAAATTAAAAAATACCGTTATAAAAGGTATCAATAATAAAATTTTTGATATTTTATCAATACTATGTATTCCAGAAACAAATTTCCTGAACAAAATACGCAGATTTAATAGTTTATTTCATATTGTACCCCCATCTCTACTCCCCTATGTACCGAAATTTTGTGAGTGTTGAGTTGTCATGGCATGTTATTTAAACGCAGAAGCGTGAATTATGAGTTTATAATTCTCTCTAGTGAATTATGAACTCATAATTCACTCTTGTAGATATATGGGTACCATATACCTTTTGTTATGAGGTAAAATATTGACTTATTATTAAGTGGTCGTGGACAAAAATTATTTTTCACTTTTTACTTCGATTATCGTGAATGGCATTTTGTTTCAGGAAGCATTTAATTACAAATTATATAGAATTCTGGTTTAATTTGTCATAACGCTCCCTTGACAAATAATTTTATTATATAATTGGTACATAAACGTAATTGCACTATTGTTTTGCTGGAATGCAATGGCAGTTTAATTGAGGTTGTTTGGGCGGATGTTGTTATGGCAAGTTTATTTTTTAAATGTCAATAAAAATATCAGTTATAGAATCGTTCACATAAAGTTTGTTTCGTAATCAATAAAGAGTACGTCACTGAAAAAAGAACTCCTCCATTTTGCGAAACCAATTATACATTCTATTAGTCTCTGTCAATTATAGTTGTATTTGTAAACAAATTTCCAGTAACCCATAGTTATCCATAGATAAAAAACTCAAGAGCCAGTTCAAAGCCCATAATCAGGAAGTAGTTTCCATTGTTTTCCAGAATTCTTGAGTCAACAATTATCTTTGTGATGAATGTTGTAGTCCTGAAATCGAACAGAATGCCATGTAGCGAATTTCGGAATAATAATTAACTTTGTTTTTCCAAGTAGATCACCCTATATATTTTTATTTTCCATATCTTTGAGGAATAATAATTATTTTTTATGTTCCCTATTCCTAAATTACACTTATATTACCTCCGCCGAGGTTAAATTAATACATTTTTTAGATGGATGGCTATATGACTACTACAATAACAACTTGACGTTTCAATGAATTAGTATTGTTAGTAATTATTGAAAGTTACAATAGATCTCAAACTTAATATCCACAAAAACTGAATGCATGGCTTGAATAATTGGCGACCAATTAATTGGTCTCATTTTCATTGATGGAAGCTTGAATGGTCCGACGTATTTAAATTAATTATCAAATAGTATTACACGTGAGTTGGCTTGGTTATTTCCAAGTCCAAGTAAGTATTTTCATTTACATTTTAATATAGAAACTCCATAATTCGAAACATTTAGAGAATAACAATATTCCCAACTACAATATTTAGCTGCAACAAGATGGTGTTCCACCTCACTATGCGCGTTTGGTGGGGCAATACCTGAATAATGGTTTGGAATCATGGATTGCAAGGCGTGATTTAATCAAATGGGCCCCGTGATCACTCGACTCGGACTGTCACTTAAAAAACATTATTTATGGAACAAAACCTGCCAATATTCAGGAATTGAAAGATAGGATTATCACAGTGATAGGAATAATTGAGCAGTCAGGGATGTTGCAAAATGTATTGCAAAGTTATGAAAATTGCATCGCTTCATTCATTCATTCATTCGATTGGGTGTTGCTTAACAGCCCAGGCTCTTGAACAGAATCTTTGTATCATTTCCCATGTTATCTACTTCCATTCCAGAAATCTAGTGTCTTCTATGTAGGCCACTAGTTTGACTGAAGGGATTTTCAGTAGTTTTAATGCTTGTACTCGTATTATTTCCTTTTCAAAGTGCTTCCGTCTGAGTCCATGTAAGTTCTCGCAGAAGCAGAGAATGTAGGTAGGTGTTTCAACATAGAGTTCACATTTCCTGCACATAGGTTCACTAACTTTGCCCGTTTTGTGCATATGTTTCCTCAGGGTGCAGTGTCCAGTCACCAGATCGGTAACTGTCTTCAAATGTCTCTTGCTCAGGTTCAATAGCCTGGTTGAGAGTTTCTTGTCTACTTTCTTCAGTAAACTCTTTGTATGGAGGTGCCCTTGTGTCGACCTCCATTTGAGTTGGTGTTCTCTATCTAGCCAGTTCCCGATTTCCCCTCTTATGCAATCTTTTGTGATTCCACAACACGGTTCCGGACCTATGAAGTCTCCTTTAGAATCTTCTTCAACTAACTGGTCAGCCATTTCATCACCTGCAATTCCCTCATGTGCCGGCACCCACATTAGAGACACTTTGTTGTCTCTTGCCAGGCTGTTGAGGGATTCTTCACAGTTTTTCACCAGTCTAGACGTAGTTGTTGGATTACTAATAGTTTCAAGCAGAGCCTGGCTGTCAGTGAATTAGTTGCATCGCTTGTTGTATTGAAGTAAACGGACAACATCTCAATCATCTGTTGTAGACCGTGTTAGGATATTCTCGTAAGTATATAATTTATCAAGTATTATTAAAATCAAACGAGTTTATCCAATCATAGCCATCTAATTGTGTTATTTCAGCTTCGGCGAAGATAATAAGTAAAAACTCCGGAATTATGGCCTTCAGGTTTAGAGATCATAACATGAAAAATATTCAGTATTACTTAAGGATTTCAAAAGACAAAATTGATAATCCACTTGAGATAACAAAGTTCATTATTATTCCGAAAAAAGGAAAGATCAGACAACAATGTAAATGCCACCATATCGGCCATATTATTACAAAACCTATAAAAATCGAGCTATCTGTTTCCGAGATTATTGAGGCGTCCCATAGTTAAAACTCCCCACTATGGGGAAATATTGTTGGACATCTAAAAAGCGAATATCCTAGGATATTTTCTGGGATACGTTCGAACCCCCTTCACAAAACAAACGAAATAACCCAATGACTGCTAATTATTTTGTAGTCGAAACATTCATAAAAACTCATCCAATTAGTCTTTTGCATTTATTACCCTAGAAATTCAGAGGGAATTTTAGAATGTTCAATGTTTATCTGGTACATATTTTGATAAATTATTTATGTTATACTGTTTAAATAAATCATATAATACTATAGACGAGAAATTCAATCAAACAATTCAAACTATTTCATGCGTGAAATGTATCGGATAACACGGTTTAATAACAGAACTGAGATAAATCATTTCAATTAGCTGTTTCTGCTACAACGTATTTCAGATGTTTTATCCAGTCAAATGACTAATTTATTTTGTAAAATTTCAGATTGTAAATTTTTGATTGAAAGCTTAATACGAATACGTCAGAGTTTATAAGTTTTATCAATTTGATAACGACTCAATTTGTGTCGCATGTTGTCTGGACTGAACATCAACTGAGTCCTGAAAGATCTATTGCGCCGAGAGAATTATTACAGTAGTAGTTCCCTTGAGAAATTCAACTTCATGTGTAGGCACCAGTTTGGGAGAGTCTTCCTCTTTTATCCAGTAGTCTCCCATGTTTGTGCCTTGGGACTGTTATGCACTTCAAAAGTATGTGAATAAAGGTGTCTCCCTCTATTTTACAAATCTCACACTTTTTCTTCCGCTCTAGTTGGAGCTTTTTAAGGTCCAAACTCTAACTGTAGTTTTATGATTTATGCATTCTCTTGATTCCATTTCTTCTCAGTTTCTCAAAAGTATATTTGATTGTTTTATCTTATTTTCATTCGGCTTCACCTATAAGGTTGGTGTTGACATCCAAAAGGGTGTTGAAGTCAAGATTTCAGGTCCTCGGCACCTCAGCAGGCTTAATGGTATTTTCACTAGATTCTCCTGGGAGAATTATTTCCTTGGGCGCTCTCATCCCAGAAGTAGTCAGTGCTTTACATTCGAAGATTATGTGTGATGCTGCTATTTTTTTTTATACACAACCGAAAAAAAGGTTCCTTCTCGTATATTGGAATGTTATGCATGCGTGACGGTGAATAGTCCTGTCGTTTTCTACATTCGAACCCTACTTATCTCAAGTAATTTATTTCACCTGAAGTTTGCTGTGTTCTTGCTTAGGCTTATGGTTCTAGTACATCTGATGTTTTGTTTTAGTTCTCCGAGATATAAACACCCGTAAATAAGTATAATAATATTCCGAATACTGAGTCGAGATCAGTGAATTCCGATTCAGGCACTTTCCTTGCTAGGATATCTGCCATGGAATTTATTTGAAGTCAATTTAACCGTCACGTGCGTAAATTTCCTCCAGAAGTACAGAGCGCTTGGGCGTTGAGATCTCTTCCTTTCTCATCAATTTTGGATCCGTCCATATACAATACCATCGTTCTATCCTGACTGCAAGTTTTCGTCCCATTACAGTTTAGCTGGAAGTTGAATGGTTGTTTGTTATTGATTTTGGCCAGCATGTGGTAAGTGCTCATCTCAAGAGTTGATTATATCTTTTATTCTGGAATTACTATGAGTGCTGGTTCCTTCGTGACAGCTCCCATTGCACTCTAGCCCATGTGCAGCCTTGACACGCAGAGCAAGAGGCGGTAAATTGAATGGTGTATTCAATGACACGGTTGGGATGCCTGCAGCTTGCATCGCTCCCGTTATGCACAGACAAGCAGGCCTCTTGAGTTTTGATAGTTCCAGCTCAGCTTTCCTTCCATTTGTTTTTGCCACCGGACTGAGTCACCATAGGTCACCAAATGACTCTTCACGGCTGTATACAGTCAGTGTACGTTTCGTGGATTTAGTCCCCATGTGTTACCTATCGCCCATTTAGAAGCCAAAAGGTCCATTCCTTTTCATTCAATCTATCAAGGTCCCATTTTCTTGTGAAGGGAATGATAGCACTTTTGCAGGATTTAACCTCAAGTATCTCTTCCTACACAATTTCTACACTGTTTCCAGACACTAAACAGTAACACTCGTTGGTGTTACTGTTTAGTTTTTCTAGGAGCTCATCTATAACGAAGTTCCACAACAGTGGAGATAGTATTTCTATCTGTGGGCATGTTGACATGGCTACTTTATTGAGAAGCATGTTTTCAAGGAGTCGGAGGAGGTTTTATGGAATGCTCCTTTCAAATCAAGAAACGCTCCAACTGCTATTTGCAGCATAAGTTGATCTGATGCTGTTTCACAGGATTTCCCTGATGGATAGGAGTGTTGACTGTGGTGTGGTGGCCTTTCAATGGGAATATTCTTCCCAACATGTTTATCAAGTTTTCCCATTATCTTTAAATCGAAAGTTATTGTCCTAGAATACTTTGCTTGTGAATAGCCGTTTTCTAATTTAGGAAGGAAGACGATTTGAGCTCATTTCCAAGTAGTTGGAATATATCAAATTTCCAGTTATGCTGGAATGAGACATATTTTCACCTGCTACATAGACCAGGAGCTTTGTGTAACTCAACCGAGCTAAAATTTCAACTCAATTTGCTCTAGGTTATTAGTTAGTAGGATGTGTTCCAGTCCTTTTTTGTCTCGCGCGAGCTAGAAGAGCAGAAAAAGTGACGGAGTGGTTTGTCACAGTCTCATCGGAATTTGGTGAGTGTGCCTTTAGTAGAATCTTCTGTTATTTTTGCCCTGTCAACAGTCATAGAGTACTTTCTGTCTTCTAGTCCAGTGAATCCTGGAGCTCTCATTAGAATGGAGATTCTATTTTACCGTGGTTCTTTAAGTTTCACTATGCATTTCTATATTATTTTGAAAATAATTACCCAAGAGCCCTTCAATGATATATTTGATTAATATTGAACTGAGCATGCTTTTTTCAAATTACGCTTGCACTTTTTTTGAATGTTCGTTCCCAATAGTAATCGCAAACCAAAAGAATAGAATATTTTTTATAATAAAAAATCTGTTTACTTTAAGATAAAATAAACAACCGGAAAAGTCTTGCCATTTTGATATCTCCTTGGGGTATAAACTCTTCACTAAATAAAACAACAAAGATTGAGGTTATCTGCGAATTCCATACCGAGTTTAACGATATGAAGGTGAAAGGTCAATTCGGCGTGAGCGGATTTTTATGTCAACGAAACGTCTAGGGAGTTTCTTATTATCAACCGTTTTCTGGATTGTTCTTGGTTGTGCGTTTTTGTCGCTTCTACCTAGGTTTTTTGTTAAACATTAATTATTTATATACATCGGTGTAAACTTTATTCTGGTGTTTCGAGGAAAAGTTGCAACGTTAAACTTCAATATAACTGTATCGGAAAAGTTTAAACATTCAAATCAGCTACACAGTAAGACCTTTATAGGTGAGATATATGTTAATATGGCCGAAAAACTACTGACTATCAGTGGGAATCAGCTAGGAATCATTACAGGTTATCTATCTGGCCATGTCCCGGTAAAATATCACCTACATAAAATTGGGCTAGATAACACTGCATTCTTTGTGGCTTGAAGAGCGAGACCGTAACCCATATCTTATGTGAGTGTCAGGCACTGGACTCGACGAGACAAACAATCTTCGGAGAAGCCAATGTGCCACCTGAAACATAATATGGTATACATCCAGTAGACCTATATCGTCTACTCGAAGGTATATTAAAAAAAGATAACCTCATATTATTGACCAATTGAGAAATATGATAGACCGTTATTCACACCTCGAAAACTGCTTGCCACGTGAAAATTGACGTTCTATGCTGGAGTTTTTAGAGGCGCTTCACTCGATGTAAAAACGTGCTTCAGAGATGATCTTTATTTGATAATTTTCTATCTCAACTTGCACCATTGTTGTTTTTTTTCGTTGATAAAAATCGTTATATTCAATAACGAAATTATTTCCTCGGGGGGTATTCTAATCCCAATTGATGTTATCAGTTTCGAGTTTTAATTAGTTTCTTTCCCGAAATTTCTCTCTCAAGGGCTGAACTTCATTTTCTTTCTGTTTCATATCCATTTGAAGAATCCAAGGGGGATTTCATTGTACCAAGTCATTGGTTTCTCGATGTTCTCATTATATATTCCGTTTACTTAAAACATAATTTAGCTGGTGTACAAAACCAAAGTTATGTTTTCAAATGAATAACATCAGTGAATTATATACATTGAAAAGAGGTGAAACGTTTTTGTTATTATTTCCTTAGATTAGATTTATTCTGACTCAACCAGATTCTGAAAGAACTTTTGTGTGACGCTAATATTTAATTATGCCCAAGGTTTTGTTCGCTGTTTCACTTACTTCCTGGGGTAGTTGAAGTCACTCTTCTTACCAAATCGTTCTATGCACAGTAAATACTTCTTTTTTTGGTGCTTCATCAGCTCTCATTATCCATTTGATGTTAAATTTAATTTCAGGACCGTGTTGAATGAGAAAATTACATTTTTTAAATTTTAATACATGTAGGTACGTACCTATTGAAAATAAAGGGCGGAGTCCATTTTCTGCAATGACACCTAGTGTCATTACGAACATGTTCTTCCACTCAACCCATAAAGAAAAGAAAAGAAAAAAATATACTAGTATATAAATATTTAAGGGCCATTTGCACCACCTTCAGTTAAAACTTAAGTGCCACTTAAATCGCTAAAGGGAAGCTTAACTCTTTGCACCAAACGATAAGTGTCAATTATCTGCCAGTAAGTTTCTCTTAATGTAAGCGGTAGTTAGACCGGCCTTCAAAGATATTTAATGTAACAGTTAACCTAACATTTTTGAATAACGCATGCGAAGAGCTGAGTTAAAAAAAGAGGTAACAAAGCGAAGTCTGTGTAGGTGTGCCAGTATGAAATTATTACGATTAATACGTGACTTTGCCGCGCTTGATGACGATATTGAAGTCCTAGAAATAATTGCATATGGACTACTTCGTCAAATTCGTACACGCTCTGATCATTTTCATGATTTTGACTGTCTGTGGTTTTATAAAAGATACCGTCCTACGAAACCTACTGTTTTACATTTATTAATATTGATTGATTGATAAGTTGGCAGAATCTAACCACTACACATTGATGTGTCAATTTTTTTGAAAGCAGGTTCGTTGTTTCTAGTGCCATTTATAATCGTATTGCAATTCAGAGAATCTACTTATAATTTATAATGATAAAAAAATACGGGAAACTATAAACTAACCTAACTTTAAATTTAGATTGACAGACACTACATGCGACAAGCGACACTAATAAAAAAAACATGTCCAGTGCCAATACAAGAATGGAAAAATAGCTATGAAATTCCAACGATGCGACGTCTTCTTTATTTTAAGTGTTACTCAGTTAAACCAGGTGAAAATCTGAATGGTGCAGAAGAACATGAATTTAGTATAACAAGTGTAGGAGAGAAAATAATTAATTATGATTGCCTCTGGAGTAATATTTTTTTAAACTTGGCTTTGAAAAATAGATTATTTCATTTTTTAAGTTATAAGAAAAAAATATTTGGTATTGAAAGAAATGTCTAAATAGTTCAGTATTGAATACAGGTGGAGATAGTAGACCCTTAAATCTCAGATTTAAATTATGAATATCAGTTCGAATAGAAATTTTCTGGTGCAAATAAGTAGGTTGGTTGGTTGGTTGGTTGGTAAACAGACGAAAACAGGCCGGGTTAGTGGGCCCCAACACTGCAGCCGTTGGCTTATTGTATTGTCCTGTCTGTCTGCTAGTTCGTGAAAAGGTTTGTGACCTTGATGAGATCTAGAAGTCTCTTCACAGTATCTCTTTTGGTGAGGTTGTATATAGGGTCATCCGGCCCTATCTGTCTATACCTCCACCAACATTCGAAAATTATATGGGTGGCTGATTCGTCCTCCTCACCACATAATCTACATGTAGGTTCTTCTTGGAAGATCCCCATTGTGTGAAGGTGCTTTCTCAGGCCACAGTGTCCGGTTATAAGGCCGGTTACCAGCCTGATATATCTCCTATTTAACTTCAGGATTTCTTCAGTAAGTTTTGGTATAGGTTAACCATCAGTTTACTGTAGGAGTGAGTAGGAGTTTTAAAGGTAATAATTTCATGAAAGAGGCAAATTGCATGAAGCATTCTTCTATTATCCATATTTAACCATCCTATTCCAATTAACTTATGCGATATACGCTGTCGCTTTTTTTTTACCTTATATTAATCTTAACCATGAATTCTGCAGTTTCTGTATTTTGTTTTTATAAAGGAGGGTTAAATTTGGGCCATACACTGAATCTGCAAAATTAAAGTGTGATAAAACGAGACTTTCACATAGGGTTTTTTAAAGTGATGGGGGAGAAGATGACGATTTCCATATATCAGTTTTAATGAGCCGTAAGCACGTTGAATCAATTTATTGATGTGTTGTTCAATTCTTAAATCCAAATCTATAACGACACCTACATTTTTTGCATAATTAACCAAGGCTAACTCTTCAATTTTTATATTTATCAAGTTTTCAATTTTAGCCTTATTATAAGCGGAACCGAACAAAATTGCATTAGATTTAGAGCTGTTGATTAATAAACCATGATCTGTCGCTAATTTTATGGAAGTTCTTGATTAATATTTTCACAGGCATTATCGACGGACACTGGAAGGAAGCTATAGTGTATTTGTGTATCATCTGTGTATACGTGAATTTGACAGGTATTTAAAGATGCTATTAAGTTCATTGTATAAATATTAAACATTAGTGGTCCCAAAATGGATTCCTGAGGAACTCCAGAATTCAAAGTTAAAAATCCCGATTGATCTGAGGCAATGTTAACACATTGTTTACGATTATTTAAATAATTACGCAAAAGGTTAATAACACTTTCAGAAAATCCTATATAATGTAATATGTTAAGCATCAAATTATGATTTATAGAGTCAAAAGCTCGGCTAAAATCCAACAATGCTAAAATTGTACATTTACCTACATCTATTGCAGAAATGATGTCATCAACTAGACTCGTTAAAGCAGTGGTGCAGCTATAACATTTGCGAAAACCAGATTGAACACTAGGAAGTATTGAGTTAATTGTTAAATGTTTTCTTATTTGCAGTTCCATCGCCCTTTCCAGAATCTTAGAAAACATTGGAAGAATACAGATTCGCCTTAGATCTTTGTACTCGCAGTGATTTTTATTTTTTGGTAACATTTTTACGATAGCTTGCTTCCATACACTGGGAACTACCTGATGGGTTAAACTAAAATTTATAATATGTGTAATAAATGGAACGATTAAAGGACAACATAATTTAATTAGTTTAACATTTAGCCCATCACATCCCATGGCATTTGATTTTATTTTACAAATGTTGTTATAAACAAACATATCATCTATTTTTATTATTTGAAAAGGTGACAGGAACGAGGCTATTAGATTGATAAAAATTGAGAAGATTTTCAGTAGGGGAAACGCTTGTGCTGGAATTTATCAAAAAATCTATAATTTCATTTGTTTTCCTTAAGATAACAGAAATTTCACGATTTTTATCCTTAAAAAAATTATTTCATCTAAGTAGTTAGTATTTTCAAACTGATATAAAAAATAAGCACGTTTTTCCCTTTTGATAGCTTGATTTGTGTAGTTTCTTAAATTTTTATAGAATTTAAAATGGTCATTTGATCGTGTTCTTTCATATCTTATCTTATATTATCTTAATATTCTTCTACGAGCCCTTTCTCTTTCACTTATTATTAGTTATATTGCAAACGTTAACCATGGAGCCTTTTTTTGTTATTCTGGAAGTTATTAGTGGTTACATAGGGACATATTAGGTACTAGATGTAACATACAAAAGACACAATCCTAGCAAGTCCTAGGGAGAAACGACGTTATGCGAAATAAATATATACGCTTGCCAAGCCTATAAGGCTTGTTTGCAAGGATAAAATAATAACCATATAAAACTCATACTAGGTGACAAATGAATAATAACAAGTAATAGATAGTTTTTGAAAAATTATACTATAATTAAAGATTATGTAATAATATAGAAATTGATAGAAATATTCAGTAATTATTTTCGATAAGGTTGTGAATAGCATCTACTTGTAATATAATCATGTAATATATTCATGCAGTTTTAAATTCTTATAGAAGATTTATATTTAATTTGTTGAGGTATAGCATTAAATAGCTTAGGTCCAAGGAAGAAAAAGCTTCTTTGTCCAGCAACGCTGGATTGAGGTAAGTATGTTTGTTTCTTGTCGTATAATTGTGAGTTTTATTTGCAAATTTGATTTGTTTATGTTGTTTTAATACCGCTTTTTCAACATATAATTGCCTTACGTCTAATATTTTCTTTTCAGTATATAGAACTTCACTGCTACATCTTCTCGTTTTTCCAAGAATGATTTCTTCGCTACTTCACTCCAGCTGACCATACCGTAAATTAGGTGAGATTCAACTAAACCTCGATAAACCATTGGTTTTTGTTTATATTGTAGATGATATTATAAAATATGTTTGAATTTGTACAATATACACCTCAATTTTCAACTAAATAGTTAATATGATTATCCCACCTAAGACGTGGGTCTATCATAATTCCTAAATATTGTATTTGTTTTGCAGGTTAAATATTGATATTTTTTGGACATTGATGTCGTAGTTCGGAAGATTTGGTTCTAAGGATGCAAATGGCAGGTAAACAGTTTTTTTTATAATTAATTGAAAGAAGCCTACAGTGAAACCACTGTTTTATACAAATTAAATCTCTCAATTTTTAACTTTAAATCTTACCAATTTTTATCACTGTATATCAGAACTGTATCGTCTGCAATAAATCTCATTTTACAAATTTTCAGCATTTTTCATGTCACAAAATATTTGGTTGGAATTTTTCAACAAAGTGTGGGTATGGAAATATCTGGCGATTTAACATTTTCTCCGTTCAGTCTCTCATTGCTTGGAAATATCCAATCGTAATTTACATATATATTAGGTAAAATTTTTCCTTGAATCGGTTAGTGGTCATTACAACGTTTCAACTGTTGAATTGTAGGAGTTATTTTTTCCAGAAGATTAAAGTACTTTCTTGAAATTCAAGTTGATTGTTCATATTACTTACAAAACTTTTCACACTTCACACCACGGCGTCAACCGGACTCCAAACGACCCTATTTACCTGTATTGCTGAAGAGGTCACTTAATCCTATCCGTCAACCGGGCACTAAAAATACGAAGGTGGTTTGGTAGGGGTAGGTTTGGTTGGGTTATTATTGAAAGTTATTATAATATATTCTTCAAAAATTGACTAAAAATTCGAAGGTGGTTTGGTAGGGGTAGGTCTGGTTGGGTTATTATTGAAAATTATTATAATATATTCTTCAAAAATTGACTAAAAATACGAAGGTGGTTTGGTAGGGGTAGGTTTGGTTGGGTTATTATTGAAAATTATTATAATTTATTCTTCAAAAATTGACAAAAAAAATACGAAGGTGGTTTGGTAGGGGTAGGTTTGGTTGGGTTATTATTGAAAATTATTATAATTTATTCTTCAAAAATTGTCTAAAAATTGCAAATTATTTTTACAAGCAGGTAGTCAGTGCCCGGTTGATGATACTCCTTTTAAGGATTAAAAATTCTGGAGCCCGGTCCACCTATCGGATTATTTGCTACTACCTGCTTGGTGCCCGGTTGGTATCCACCCTCACACCATTTTAATTAATTCAAGAGCAGGTAGCAGGTACTACAGCAGGTATTTAATAATCTTATAACAATAGCACAGTATCGTATTGTACTCGTTTCTAAGTACGATGAGGAATTTATGAAGTTTTATTATTAAATCGTTAAGATTAGATACCGGGTCAACGAATTATTGTGAAATGTACTGCACAACGAAACCGAAGATATAACCGATAGTTTTCATTTAACGGTACTCTTACCTTATACTAGTGGTCCTCAAATTGGTGTTTCAGATGCATAGAGGCATTCTGTTTTGATTACTATGACATAGTGTCTGAGTTTTCTATACTTAGAGAATATTCTTTGTTATAACGTTATATGACGTTAAATGTTGGCAAAATTGTGATATTTTGACACAAGACCTCATTTTCAAATTTGTCTGTTAAAACGAATATGTAGACCTATTTTTTTGCACCATCTTCTATACCTTGTTTTGAAACTAAGAGGAGCGATTTGAATTCAAGTTGACATTTCTGTTTGTCAGATTAGCCCCCGTTTCATACATCTTTTTTGACATTTACAACGACTTTGGTCAGTTTTTTGTTTATATATTTAAAAATTTTCATTAGTTCAATCCTTATTGATACTTTTTTGCGTTTGTCGTTTTATTTCTATCAAAGTGCTATATCCCTTAAAAAAAGAGGGATTAACAGCACCACATGAAAATTGATAGGATCCATGCTCGAGCATAGGAGAATAACAGCACATATGCATGATACAACCTACACCGTGAGGACAACTAAAGGATGTCCTCAAGGTGGAGTACTTTCACCACTTTTATGGAACCTAATTGTGAATGACTTGATCTTCAGGTTGAATGATCAAGGCATATGGACGCAGGGCTTTGCGAACGACATAGTGATTATCACCAATGGGAAATTCCCAGAGGTCGTTATGAATGTCCTACAAGAAGCACTACGAATTGTGGAGTAATGGTGCCTTAAAGAGGACATTTCATTCAATCCACGAAAAACCAAACTAGTTGCTTTCACGAATAGAAGAGTTATCTCGCTGGGTAGAATACTGATGTTCGGAGAAAAGCTAGAAATATTAAAAGAAGTTAAATATCTGGGAGTGACCCTTGATTCCAAACTGAATTGGAAGACACACCTGGGAAAAATTACTACTAATGCGACTAGGCTTTTCTGGCAATAATGCAGAAAAGTTATGGGCAAAACTGGGGAATACGACCTGAGGTGGTTCACTGGCTTTACACAACTGTGATAAGGCCAACGATCACCTATGGATGGTCTGGTGGAGAAGGACAGAAGTATCCTCTGCAGTGAATATATTGCAATTCAAAGACAAACCCTCCTTGGTATTAACGGGGCAATGTACAGCACGGGGTCGGCATCAATGGGAGCCCTTATTGGACTTCCTCCTTTGGAACTTTTTGTAAGGGCCGAGGCAATGATGGCAATTCTTAGGCTGAAATCGGGAGACTTATGGTCATCGAACAATGTTCGAGGAGGACACTCTTATACAACTAGGACAATACTAGATGAACCCATATTTCACGTGAGTTTTGATAGCATGACACCAGAGAATATATTAACTGAGAACATTATCATCCCATCTAGGGAACAGGTGATGCATCCAGGTAATTCTGGAGAAATCATCTGGTCCACTGATGATTCCAAAACAAACCATGGCACTGGGGCTGATATAAAAGGACCTAGAAAGAGAATGATCTTAAGCATTGGCCGATATACGACTGTGCTTCAAGCATGACGATTGCCGCTATAGCCTGTATTGATGAAAGCATCAGAAGACCCAACCTAAACGAACAAAAAACAAAAATATTAATTGACAGCCAGGCTCTGCTTAAAACTATCAGTAATCCAACAACTACGAGTAGGTCTAGACTGGTAAAAAACTGTAAATAGTCTCTCAATAGGCTGGCAAGAGACAGCGAAGTGTCTCTAATATGTGTGCTGGCACATGAGAGGATTGCAAGTAATGAAATGGCTGACCAGTTAGCTAAAGAAGGCTCCCAACCAGGCTATTGAAACTGGAAGAGGCATTTGAAGACAGTTACCGACCTGGTGACTGGACACTGCACCCTGAGGAAACATCTGCACAAAATGGGCAAAGTTAGTGAACCTATGTGCAGGAAATGTGAACTCTATGATGAAACACCTACTCACATACTCTGCTTCTTCGAGAACTTACATGGACTCAGACGGAAACACTTTGAAGAGGAAATAATAGAACCATTACAACTACTGAAAATCCCTCCAGTCAAACTAGTGGAAAACATAGAAGACAGAAAGCTTTTAGAATGGAAGTAAATGATAGGGAAAAGGTACGAAGATTCAGTTCAAGTGCCTAGGCTGCTGAGCACAACCAATCGTATGAATGAAAGTGTTATATTCCAACACAGTTGATTGCTATTTCTTCATTTATTCAGTTTGAAAACCAAATTTATAGTCCATTCTTGTTTTTCATTGTTGAAAATATAAGTTCACGAGTAAAAACTTATTTTTTGAAGTCCTGCAAACACTGCACCAAAATATTATGGTTTTCGTCGATATCAAAACTGTTTATGATGTGAATAAAGAATAATTTGAACATACAATTTACTTGTTTATCAAAAAGTTATTAACAAATTTTACGTAAATTACTTATTATAACCTTACATTTTACCATAGTAATATGAATATTTGGTTACTACTTACGCCATGGCCTGTGGTAATGATGATGTGATATACATACATGCCTTTATGCCTCATTGGCAACGACAACTGCGAGCAGTAAAATACATATTTCACGTAATTTTCAATTAGTTCTAAAAATCCAAACACGATCCTTTCGGAACACACTCCCAATCTTTTAGTGATTTGATTGAGGTTTCTCAAAATGTTCTTCCTAGTTAAAAAAGGTATAGTAGTTCTGGGCCATTAATTATTGATAGGTTTTTATTTATAAAAACTGGAAGTTTTGTTCTATAGTACGTCCATTATTTTACGCAAGCTTATGTGGTGGAATAAGTGTTTTCGTACTTAGACTGTTATGAAGTTAAAGATTAAAATCTTAGTTAGACCCTACCTGATAAATTGGGTAGATTGAGGGCTTGGTCGTGGAGTGCTGGAGAAATCTGTGCTATTATTTAGCTTTCCTCGTTTTGCCATTGTTTTCCCACAAAGATCAGTTCATTAAATGGACCAGGAAAGTAAAGTTCAGTATAGAATTATTCAACAAAACAAGGGTCACGTGACTTGAATTAATTATAATATTCCCTGGTATAGAATTTCAATACACGTACAAAAATATAACGAAGTATCTTAGTTGCACGAAAAAATTTAATTTTATTATAACATACATGTGAAACCCTGTAGAATTTTGTAAGTCTCAGAATCGCCATAATATCCATGAACATGAATAAATGATGTACATCCAATTGCTTCTTGCTCGAATTCTCTTCTGAATATTTCAACACCTTAGATAGATATTTGGTTTTTGTGATGAAATCCCATATGGACTGATTCTTCTATTTTCATACAAAGCCAAAGTTTGTGAATATTAAGTAGCGTTCGCCCACATCCTCAGTTGTTAAGTTTTGAAATATGAAAATTTAAAATTGCGAGTTTAACTCAACGAACTACTCCTGGTACCTGTCTCACGAACAGCGATCATTCTGTGGACTGAATCAAAACAAAAACAAGCGTTTTTACCAACACGCCCTCATTTATTTGTTTTCGAATTTATTACATTTGGCTGTTTCACACTGTATATTATTATACTCATACTCAGAGTGTTTGTATCTTTTGCCATTTTGATTTTTATCTTTTATCACCCACCTCTGCACATATAATCTAGGACTTGTTCCAGGATGTTTTCATTTATTTTATTTTCATTGTACTTAGTAACCCTTTTCTTTTCACCAGTAATTTTTCTCTTTCACATTTATCTCAGTCTTTTTTGTAACAATTATCTTTTTATTGATTTGTTTTGTTTTCTGACTAACTGATTTATTATGAACAATGTTATAAACGCTAATTTATTATTGTTTCCCAGCTATTGATGGCAGTAATAACTGATTTCTGTTTTATTCACTACTTTTGTAACCAATAACAACTTTTATAGAACATCCTGTTCACTTTATTTTATTTTATATTGTGAATAATGTATTCCTATTTAAGTGACAACTATGTAGTAACGGCTCTTGGTATCGCTTGCCTCCACTATCACTATTAATCCATAACCATTGCATTTGTTATTTGATTTTAGCTTTATATGTTTCGTTTCATATATTTATAAACTGTTAGCGCATTCTGTTAATAACGCTTACTCAGTACTAACATATACATTTGAGCTAAACAATCTACAAATTTTTCCAGATACAGGGTGCGGCATTAGTGCGAGGAAGTCGAATAACTCACTTGTCGTGAGAGATATGAAAAAACTTCATTTAGATAAAAGTTAAGCCATACATGAGACCATATTTTGAAAATATTTTCAAATATACAGGGCCACCCATATTGGCAGTTGGTAAATTCAACGATTTTCTTGTTATTTTTGTTAGGTAACTATATTAAACGTTACTTCCCTTCTTTGTTTATTTGACAATGGGTATCAAGTTTGCGAATATTCGTAATTTGGATTTTGTAGCTTATGCTTGTGATACAATAACCATAACATATTATTTTCATAGCCAACTAAAATAATGTGTGATTTTAGTAATGTTTTATACACCAACAATCTAAAGTACTCAATTATTTTGGTAAATCACCTAATCAATTATGGATCAGACTAGATTATTTCGTTATTTTTTTTGGGAAAATTATTTTTGGTTAAATATTTCCACCGTCAAACTAATAAAATTTCACCTAATTTGTTTCAAATAATGTTTGGCCGAAAGTATCATCATAATAACTCACAAATTAAGGCAATTAGGTATAGGGAATGCTTGAGAAATAATTAAGTGCAATATAATACCATTTTATTACGATACTAAAATACAGGGTGTTCCATTTAAGAAAACCCAGTAAATGATCATTCCGATTTATGACCGACTCTGTGTATGAAAAACGAATATCGCGCTGATAATAATTTTGGACAATAGTCAACTATATCAAAAATTGTTTGAACGTAAATAGATTTCTTGATATCAAATCTATACAATGATACAGGGTGTTGATGTTACTAGGAAATTAATAAAAAAGTGCTTATATCTTTTGAATTCCCTCGAATAATATTGCAATACCTCATATCACAGAAACAAGAAAATCGAGGGGGATAAAAAAATGTGGATATATACAGGGTGTTTCATTTAAAAAAAGGTAAGTCAGGTTCAGCTTGCCAATATGGGTGGCCCTGTATATTTTAAAATATTTTCAAAATATGGTCCCATGTATGGCTCAGCTTTTATCTGGATAAAGTTTTTTCATATCTCTCACGACAAGTGAGTTATTCGACTTCCCCGCACTAATGCCGCACCCTGTATTTCTAGTGATAGTCGTAAGTAATATTCTTAATATTCAATTTATTGATTGTTTTATTGTCTCATTTGTAGCCTGCAGAAGCGAGTATGTTTCTCACTCTTTTTTTCAAATCGACAGCTACCCATAGCACCAGTTGCTGGGAGGTGTAACTATTTTTACCCATTTATATGAAAAAACGCTTCGCGAACATTACAACCTTGTCTGTCAACCCGTAAACTTATTTCGCCATGAAGGGCGCCATCGCTCAGATGCTTATCTATCTGTTAGTGATCTGTGGACTCAAAGCTCGTCTGTGCTCATTATGATTCTTAGGAAGAATAGCTAGCTACTCCTGATCCTTATCGTTTAGCTATTCACAATTAAAGAAGATAAAAAATGATCGGGGGGTAATATCACTAGTGCATTTAATTTTTCCGGAAAAACGAGTTTCTTAGTAATTTGTGAGTGGTTTTAAAAACCCGAGTCAAAGACGAGAATTTTTCCACTTTCGCTCATGCTATTTGTTAAAACAAATTATTTACCAAATATCCCTCGTGCATCTAATTTTTTCTGTGGAAAAATTGGAACACTCGTTTCTAAGATTATTTCCTGAGTTAAATAAACATTTTATTTTAATTGAAATAATTAGAACAATAATTAATAAGAACAATATAACTTTCAAGCTAGGAAAGGTAATTACTACAAACTCATTTTAAATTACAATTAATATAAAAATTACAATTATTGTAGGTTACAGGAGCATTGTTAGCCATATCGGTTAAATTGTTTTTACTAATGTTTGTAGTAGCACTATTCTCTACGTTGCTGTGAGGAGTGTCAAACTATTGATGGTGTTGGCTCGAAGAAGTGTCTATTTTCTGTCTTTGCAGGAATTTTTTCCTATTTTTTTTCCGGAAAAACTGCTGACAGCTAAGTAGACTGTTGTTAAGTAATTTTTTCACTTAAAACTTATATTTGACATACCAATTCTTGATAGCGATTGGTCAAAATTAATAGGAAGGAAATAATCATATATAATACCACGAGAGTGAAAATTTTGTCGGCAAAATTTTTCGATTGTCATGAAAGTTTGTTGCTTGGCAATTTTGCGAATGACATTTTTAACAAAACCACGAGCAGTCAGGCGAGTGGTTTTGGATTAAATGTCATGAGCAAAATTACCTAAAAGCAACAAACTTGAATACGACAAGAGAAAAATTTTACCTCACAAAATTTGTAATTGGGTGGTATTCGACATGACTATTTCACGAGAGAAAAACTGAAAAATCATATGTTTAAACGTTTTATTTATTGCAAACTTCAATTATACAAAGCCAAAAAAATAATAACATTATGAAAAAAAATTAGGTACTTATTTATGTAAAAAGTACCTACAATTATTATAATAATTGTACGTTGTAGCATTATTTTGGGATTTGTTTTGCATCATAACCTGTGATGAATTTGAGTTAGAAACTGAGGATTCCTTTTCTCTATTTTTATTTTCTCGAAGGTTATCTATAAGTTGGAAATGGTGTTCTTCATTTAATTGTAATTATGGTTTCAAAGAATGGGCAGAAGAATGTCCTGTAAGCATAATTATTACTTGTACACCAACTCCTTCTTTTGCTAATGCAGATATTGCAGAAGCTCTATGTGAATGATTGGTTATTTTAGTTTTTTTTGTGTTTATACCAATTGATTCTGCCGATATTTTCGTCCACTTTGAAATTGTATTAATTCCCAATGGTGAATTTTTGTACCATATTCCTTTCTCCCAATTTGGATGTACTGTTAATGTTAATAATTTTTAAAAATAAACGAACGGGACACAAATTGTTGTTAGCATTATTTTTAACCAGCCACTTACTGCCAGATAAAGCTTTTGATTCTCCTTGTGTTGTTTTGGAAAAGATTGGATTATATTCTAGCCTGCCAGTAAAATTACCTTTATTATCATATTCCTTTTTAAAGTAATTAATATCACAATTAGCAGCTTCATTTCCACGCCATGCTAATTTGAACGAACATAAATGAAAAAACTTTTTTTGTAACCCATCAGGATTATCTTCAGAATAGCTTTCTACCATTTCCATTAATTCTTCTTTGGTGGGTCCGGTAAGGTTCGCGACCCTCGGAATTTTGCATTGATTTTTTTTTACTAGAAAGACCTATTGCTATAGAACATTTTAATGAAAAAAAATTCTTGGAATTGCGAAACGTTGACCCGGCGCTCATTTTTCATAATCTGTTGATGGGGGTTCATTCAATTTTGTATTTGCAAATTGTGTATTTATGCCTGATAGTATACATATTTTAGCTTGTAGCACTGGACAATTTGTCATTTTTGAAAAAATTACCCCTATCATAGTGAACTAAAATTCGTGATAAGAGAAAAATACTCTGTGGTATAGTAGTTAGTTTGTTTTAATCTCTTTTATTTTTGTATAAAACAAATCTAAGATAAACATTACATTTTAAGGATGTTTAATATTTCAATTTTCATTATAAATGTAAATATTTTTTTATTTTTATGTTATTTTTATGTTATTATATGTTCAAGATAATAACCTTTAAAGTTTAAAGTGAAAATATTGATCGTAAAATAGCATTAATTAGTGTTGAAAAAGTACCATTTTTTGAAATAAATTCGTGATTTTTTGAGTAGTTTCTGAATGATCCAGCGAAATTTTTGTTCTAATCTGCTTTATTTAAGGTAAGCTATCAAACAAAATCAAAATTAACATAAAATTCCGAGGGCCGCGAAGTCGACCACAACCCAGTCGTATTCCAAAGTGTTGTTGATTTTGTTCTATTGGTATTTCGGCGGAACTGGTTTGTTTTGCTTCTTCGTTTGCTTGTTCGTTGCCAGAAATTCATACATGGGAAGGAATCCAAAATATGTGACCCCTCTAGAACTAGGGCGATGACAGGTATCGAGAATGTTATGTACTGTTGGATGCTGCGAGTAATTGTTCACAATAGGATGAATTGATGGAAGTAAATCAGTGAATATGGCAAATTTGTAGTTTTCCTTAACTGGAGTTCTTAGACCCCACTTTATTTCATATAGTTTTGCAGTGTGTATACTGCATGTATTGGGAAGTTTGTATGCTGCTTTTATGGATAATAATATAATGTAACTTTAGCACACCTGGTAACGTGAATTTCTTTGAAACCATTCCAGATATCACAAGACATCTTCAAGACGTTCGTTCTGTCTTATCTTAGTCTGAATGTTTCAATCCCTAGATAATAATACTAACAAAATAATAGCTATATTTAATATTTGTTTGAAATAAAAATGGATATTATATAAAAAAATGGCACTGTCTCAAATATAATCATGGAAATACATCGATAGATGTGAAAATAAGATTGTATGGATTTTTTTGGGTTGGTACTCATGAACTTTCGGTCGGCAACTCTGTTTCTATGACTTATGTTTTTGGTTGATGGAAAGTGACATCATTATATTGGTTAATTTCCATTGATGTTATTAAGTAAATTATCATAAACACGTGAGAGTGCTGATACTGATATTTTGCTGCTTGTAGTCGAGTTTAAATTTGTGAAATTGTTAGTTTATATGCCTTGGTCCATTTGCTGAACATTATATTTCGCAATTCAAAGTTTATTGCTAAACAACACTCTTTATAGTCTTGCCGCTAAAGGTCCAACTCCTTACTGAAGGAAAGGGGTGATTATATGCTTTAGATAAATACATGGTGAGTCATTGAATCTAATGTATCAGGTAAAGTAATCTATCATGCAATATGTTGATTTGCTTCTCAAATTCTTCCAGGTCTTTGATTTTACAAAAATTGGTGGCTCATATTTTTACAAGTTTTGTGAAGAGAGTTCAATCTACTAGTTCAACAAACGAGATAGCATTTAAATATTGTTGGTTAAGGAAAGCTGATCTCAAACCTAAATATGGCGAAAGTTATAATAAGTATGTTTAAAAAAATCGATAGGTACCTTAATAGTATTTAATTGGAAGTTATATTTCTAGATGCAGCTGACATATCCCACTATAAAACACCGAAATAGCCAAAATTAAGCAAAAGTGATAAAAGGAACAGTGCTCTTAATAAAAAAACAGAAACTAATGTGAAATTGATAATTTCAATGTTTGATAAACAAAGGAGAATTGAGAGTACTTTTTATTCAAATACATTACATATGTATAATGACTTTTTCATGCCTTTTGTAAATTTGTATGAGACCAAAAATGGATCTTATGCAAATATCTCAAAGACTTCATTATTTTTAACATCCGGCCTATGAGAGACGTCTTTCAGACGTATATAAGGCGTCCATGAACGACTTCAAGACATAGTTAATGTCTAAAAAAGATATATTCAAGACGTCTCATGGACGTCTTTGTGCTATCTGGGTTCAGTATAAACGATTTTGTCAAATTGATTAGTGTTTATAAGATCAGTGAATTCTTGTCTATGGATTACGTTAGGGGTTGCATACTTCTTGTAGCTGCTTAGGCTTATGTTTCCAATGGGAAATTATAGAGAATTTTATTGAAGCTGTTACGGGGCAAATTCAACATTTCTTAAAAGGGGATATGATAGTTGTGGAGCCGAGGACAATGTTTTAGATCTGTTTTCAGGAGCTGGTGATATAAAATCAATTAATTTGAATACTAGATTATTTGGGTTGAAAGATATACTGGAGAAATATGAAAAAAGTTGGTATTCTCGACGTATGAAAAGAAGTCGAAGGAAGGATTCGATGTACATACTTTCCAGACAGACTAGATTTAAAAGCTCCTAGAGTGCGTTCGCTTTGAACGACGTCGGACGCGCCTTATATCGTTCACTTTCGACGTCGAGTGAAATTTGCCAGCATTTAGTTCGACAAGGATAAACATCGGGCGACTTGCCATCACGTCCACCTCGAGCACATAGACGAAAGTTGCCGGACTTGCGCGTTGAGAATGTTGCCAATCAGCTGTTTATGAATAACAAAATAAATAGGTAAAGTTCATTGAATTGATAATTAATTCGATGGTAAAATTGTTGCCAATTTATATATTTCCCAATAATTTGACCTAAATATTACGTAAATATGTGATATTGAAGCTGTGCATCTTCTGGGATCTCTTCGCCTTCAGATTCGCTCTCGAATAAGACATGATTTATAAAAAATAGTGTACAAGAATAATGGTGGAGTGGGGTTATGTCAACATCAACAAACTAAACAAACAACAAAGAAGCGTTCAGTTAAATGACCGTCCGACGACCTGTCCATGACGTCATTCATCCGGTAAGTTACCTTGTCGGACGTTTCAATGTGAACGCAGCCCTAGACATATTCGTAATGTTATGCTGTGAATTGTGTCCAGATATTTAAGAGACGTTTTGCAAGCACTTATATGAATTCCTTCGTCAGCTCCCCATTGGTGTTGTGCTACTGATTTCAAGATATCAATCCCATTCAAGCAGTTAGCTTTGGTTTCTCGTATATTTGTAATCCATTCGAGCTTTTTGAATAAGTGGAGTCTTAGATAAATTAGGCAATACCTCTTGGTAATATCTACGCTCCACTCATATTCAATTTTACGATAAATTGCTAATAACAAATTAATGTTATGAACAGAACTAACTGTTCCTAATTAACTCAACTATTTAATAAATCAACTATAAGAGGATACTATAATTATTTTGATATTGACATATCATCGTCAAAATTATATAATTTATTTATTAAATAGAAGAATTTATTAGAAACAGTTAGATTTATTTATAATATTGATGTGAGTAGATTCTACAAAGTAAGGAACGAAATGATAAATTCGATGTTGATAACAAATTAACTGCCATTCGTGAAAAAAGGTTTTTTGATTGAAATAACGCAACGGTTTGGATCAGTTATATTTTTCAGGATGTGAGTTTTTTCACTCTTCGTAATTAATAGTGATGTGGTTCTCGTCTGTTATAATTCCAGCAACAAAAGCAACGTCAAATTATTTAAATGTGTAAACAATGCCGCCAAAGCGTGTTCTATGCTAAACTTTTGCTGCAAATTGCTCTATATTAATACCCTTCCGCAATGGCTGAACAAACAAATTGCCTCTGTGGTGCGGTTTTCTTGGAATCTGTAAATTCATACTCAAGGTGGAAGTCGGAAATTAAATATACTATTTACCTTTATACTGCAAAGGAAGTATGTAATCTGGCAGAATACATTATTTTCACGTTAAAATGTGCTACAAAATATACTTATTTCCTTCTTATCTAAACGTGCCGATAAAATTGGTAGATTTAATAAAAATAACAAAAAAGCGGTTAAGCTATTGCATAAAATTTACCTGCGGTATCTTGAAAAGACGAAGAAGATTAGCTACTTGAATGGAAGTAACGCTCGAAGCGGCGCCTACAACTCCCGATATAACTTTTCTTACTTGAGTCTTATTGCAGTGATATTCGGCGCCGTCTATGTTGCTGATAGAACCTGAAAATGAAATACAAATATTTCAGTAAAAGAGAGAGAGAGAGAGAGAGAGACAGAAATATGCTGTCTTAACATCGGATGTTTATTTGAACTTTTATATACTAGAGTTCATATAATAGCCTTCTTGGTGTGCGTCATCGTTTGTGACGTATATCCGGGTTTTGGATATGTCGATATGTTATTTCTTATTTTTATATACAGCTAACGTTTAATTTCATAAATAAAATCATCAGGATCGTATTCAGCCAAATTCGAAAAGACTATGAAATTAATAATACTTGGGATATCTGAACACTGCAAAATAAAACAAATTGTATATTCAATTTATATATTAAAATAATTTTACATTAGTAAATATAGTCCTGCAAATGAGTTATACAGCGTGTTCAATTAAGTTCACCCTATAAGTCCATATTTTAGTCTTAAGATTTATGGAAAAAGTTATTCTTCACTTATAATTCTTGTTGTTAGTGAATTTTATTGTTTTATTTGTTTAAATGAGGCCACTGTGTCATTGGCGACCGGCGAGCTTCATCCCAAAAAGTAAAATTTCACCTTAACGAAATAAGGCAACGGTCGAATTGCATCCGTAATCCAAAAAGGTCTGTTAATTATCCTATCATGGTCAAAGGCTGGTCAAATTTCACAGCAATGTTGCCGATATATTATTTGAATCGTAAATATTTTTATAAAAATTGGAACATATATATGTATGAGATCAAACTTTCTTACACTATATTTTAATGAAAAAAACATAAGATGTTCTCTTAACTACCCTACCCTAACCCAATCGAAAAATGGAGTTGTGGAATTGCTTGAATTAAATTAATATATTATTCACTATATTGTTACAAAAATTAGTTGTAGTTTTGGAAATCAAATTTAGTATCAATTACGATATCAGAATAAACATGACAACAATGCCCTCTTTTATTTAATTATCTACCAGTTTCAGACACCATATTAAATTTGTTAATGGGATGCAACTCAGCGGCTGGACGGATGCGATTCAGCGGTCAAAAGTTTGGCCCGCTCAAATGGGATGCTACTCATCGGACCCGGTCTCATTGATGTTCATAACTTTAAACATAATAGATGAAAATGAAATATTCAAGCAATACCAATGAAATACATAGGATTAACTTATTTTATATTAATTTCACTAATTGTTATATAAAAAATACTAACTTGGTGCACTGAAGTTGAAGGTATCAATGGTTTACAAGCGGTTCTGGTCTATTTCGCGACCCTCGGAATTTTATGTTAATTTTGACTTTGTTTGATAGCTTACCTTAAATAAAGCAGATTAGAACAAAAATTTTGCTGGATCATTCAGTAATTACTTCAAAAATCACGAATTTAGTTCAAAAAATGGTACTTTTTCAACACTTATTAATGCTATTTTACGATAAATATTTTCACTTTAAACTGTAAAGGTTATTATCTTGAATTAAATGTCTGTTTCACAAAAAAAACCGGAAGAAAATAGTTAAATTTTCCCAATTTTTAGAAATATTCTTAAGCATATTTATTTTCAGTTGACACTTTAGGTTATAAAATTACACACTAGTCTGACACTAGAATCTCATGTCTAGGTAGCCTAGGTTCACAATTTAGGACCAGCTGACACATTTAGCGGCATTTAGCAATGGTATTTATTTTCTTTCAGTTGACTTATTCATGCAATGTAATAGGTTACATGAATATAACATAAAAATAAAAAATTGTTTACATTTATAATGAAAATTGAAAGGTAATTGTGCCGATAACGGTTTTCGGCCAATTTTGCAATTTTTTAAAAACGGCTTATATAGACACTTAATATAGGTTTTCCTGATCATTGTTTAACCACTGCTGTTCTAAAATATTGTTTAAATAATTAGTTATTAACTAAACAAACTTACGAGATAGTGCATCGAATAGGGGTGCAGGGTGGGGTATATTTCGGTAAATACTAACCAATGAACTTTGTATAACATATGTTCTGCACCTTCTTTAAATAATGCACACTGTTTAAACAATATTTCTCATTAAAAGCCCAAAAATATGAAAAATATCCAATAATTTGTAACGAGCGTTAAGTTATTCAAGAAGCGAAAAAAGAAGGGAATATAATCATTGGATTCACCCTTCCCCTTCTTGAATCTTCATATGCGCGTTACAAAGTATTGGATATTTTTCAAGAAAAGGAAGGGGAATGCGTTCACGCATTCCTCTTGAAAAATATCCAATACTTCGTAACGCGCGTTAAGTTATTTAAGCAGGGAAAAGAGAAGGGAATATAATCATTGGATTCACCCTTCCCCTTCTTGAATCTTGATATGCGCGTTACAAAGTATTGGATATTTTTCAACGCATTCCCCTTCCCCTTCTTGAAAAATATCCAATACTTTGTAACGCGCGTTAAGTTAGTCAATAATGGAATATAATCATTGGGTTCACCCTTTCCCTTCTTGAATCTTGATATGCGCGTTCCGTGAACGCATTCCCCTTCTTGAAAAATATCCAATACTTTGTAACGCACGTTTAGTTATTCAAGAAGGGAAAAGAGAAGGGGATATAATCATTGGATTCACCCTTCCCCTTCTTGAATCTTGATATGCGCGTTACGTGAACGCACTCCCCTTCCCCTTCTTGAAAAATATCCAATACTTTGTAACGCGCGTTTAGTTATTCAAGAAGGGAAAAGAGTAGGGAATATAATCATTGGATTCACCCTTCTTCTTCTTTAATCTTGATATGCGCGTTACAAAGTATTGGATATTTCAGAACAGCGGTGGTTAAACAATGATCAGGGAAACCTATATTAAGTGTCTATATAAGCCGTTTTTAAAAAATTGCAAAATTGGCCGAAAACCATTATCGGCACAATTACCAATTGAAATATGAAACATCCTTAGAACGTAATGTTTATCTTAGATTTGTTTTATACAAAAATAAAAGAGATTAAAACAAACTAGATAACTACTGGACCACAGAGTATATTTCTTTTATCACGAATTTTTTGTTCACTATGATAGGGGTAATTTTTTCAATACTAACAAATTGTCCAGTGCTACCTACAAGCTAAAATAGATATACTAGGTTAGGTTTATGGTGGGATATTTTTTGTCTGATAAACTGGTCATAGTGAGATTATGAAATTTTTTCAGTTCATTAACTATTTTAAGCTTATTACAAAACAAAATAAATTAATCATTTTGACGGATCGAATTATAAAATACAGGGTGATTCAGAAAAAGTGTATTTTCTCTAATTTTTCTTGGTTTAATAACAAGATCTATGTGCAAATTACCCTGTATTATAAGAGAAGTACTAATATCTAGGTAACCAATACGTTTTTAACATCAAAAACCAATTTTGAAATACATGGTGTAACTTATTTATTTCAGAAAAAAACTAATTTCAGGTAGCATTAAGAATCACCCTGTATAGAATGCCTCTAGAATTAGTATATTTGATGCCAGAACATTGAATATGAAGGAGTTTTTTATTTCTGACCTTGTTTTCATTCAATATAAGAATTTCCTAGAATTCCAAAAATTCGTATATATAATATAATTGAGTCCCACCCTGTATATGTTCACTTTTTGAACTATTTATGTGTAAGTTTACGATTAACTAGAACATATCAATGGTACTATCAACTGAAAATGCATATTTATTTGTCAATAATAAAATTACGTGGTCACGAAAAACAAGGATTTTTAACTTTAATACCCTGTATATCGAAAACTAGTAATAGGATTGAATTGGTCCCATGGACACTTTTGGTCAAAAAGTCGAGTGCAACATGATATCCAAAATTTATAACATTTGACGGAACGCCACTTTGTCATAGGAAAAGCGCGGGGTCCTTTGACAATATCGAAGAATGTTACTAAAAAAAGTTGATCAGAACTGAAAACTACTTTTAAATATATAATTACATCCATTGACATCAATAAATTTATTTTCAAAACATATGTCTACAATAATGCAAATTTAACTGTAGTTACTTGTAAATAACGTTCGGCATTCGCGAAAAAGAAAGGTCCTATTAATTTGTTTTTATAAATGCCACACCACACGTTCATCTTAAACGAATATTGGTCATGAGACTAGACAGTTCCATTTGACAAAAATGTAGCATCATCGGAAAAAATTATAAGCCTGGTAAAAAAAGGGTTCTCCTCTTTCTCTCCTTGGATGAGAGAGCAAAAATCAAAGCGCCTATCATAATCCCTTTCTATTAATGTGTGTACGATTTTGGGTTTGTATTGTTTGTATTTATTTTGTTTTAAAGTTCTTGCCACTGTATTTTTAATTACTTACATGTTGTAACAACGACTTTCTTTTGCACAATGACAATTTTTGATTCGCTACAACAGACAGCATCATTATATCAAACTGCGTATTCGCATCAGCAACCAGATTTCGACGTTTTCGATTAAAATTATTTTTAATACTTCCAGTTCTTTGAATTTGTTTACTATTTTCGTTACAGTTGATTGGGTTATATTTTTTTTATTGGGATGTCCATTATTGAAAATGTTTGCTGCTTCTCTATGCGTTTCATCTCCGACAATCAAAACAATTTCTATTTTCTCTTCATCAGTTAATAACGTGTCATAAATTCTAACGCGATTTGAATCTTACTGTCAACATTTCGTTCTTTCAACAAATTATTTGTTTGTTATTGCATCATAGATTACATGTAACTACAGTTAAATTTGCGTTATTGTAGACAAATGTTTTAAAAAATAATTTTATTAATGTGAATAAAATAATTTTATTAATGTGAATGAATGTAATTACATATTTAAACGTAGTTTTTAATTCTGATCAACTTTTTGAGTAACATTTTTCGATATTGTCGAATTTAAAGGTACTTTACTAATGAGTAAATCTCATATTTTTTGACAAACCTCGTATACGACTAAAAAATTTGATTAAGGTAAAGTCACCCAACAACGGCCTACCCAAAACGACCACCTAATTCCGGCCTATCATCAAATTCAAACATTTTAGCGCCTTTTCTTAGATTAAGCGGGAAGAATTTTTGTTGGATGCCTGGAAACCAATAGAGAATTTATTGCTAAACATGTTGCGTCCAACGGAAGAACTTAAAAATCTCTCAGTTATCTGGATAACGCTAAAGAGAACACGTGTGTTATTTTCGTGGTGAAAAAGCTGTGATTTTGGTAAGTACGCGTCATGATTACTTTAAGAGAATTAAGACGAAAACTGAGAAAAAAATAATATAAGAGCAAAATGTTTGATATAGACCTATAGTACAGGGTACCTAGTAACGATTTCTGATTTATTTTTGTTAATTTAGCTTAAAATAATTTATCAGTCTTAAATAAATAAATAGGCCGGTAATAGGTGACGATTTTTAGTCCTGTCTTATTAACGGCCCAATGAGCCGGTAATACGGATTTGTATGATTTTTTATTAAGTGGTGTTTTGACTATGTTTTAAAACAAATACATTAATATTTGGTCATAAAATTATTTCTTAGATATACCACAACATTTTTACTAATTTCCGGCTTATACATTTTTGGATAAAAACGTGTCATTTTTTAATTCAATTAATCGATACTTAATTAACGAACTGTTATGTAAATCGTTTATTTTCAAAACTTATTATTTTGGTTTTAAGTTTTAAAATTTAACTGTCAATATTCTGCAAATATTTTAAAAAGTTTCTCATTTATTTTAGTAAAAATTTTGTATTAAAAAAGTAAGTTTTAAGGTGGGCGGTATTAGGATTTCTATGGATATGTTCCGACTTATTACCGGCCCATCACAAATATGTATTTGGGCCGACAAAAAAATTTTTAAAAAGCAATTCCGTAATACCGGCTTACGAACTAGTCACAGTCTAAGTATTATGATGTATACGTAATTGCTATGAGACTGTAATTACTAAATATTCATTTATATTTTTATAAATAAATATATTAAAACTTAATAAGTACTTAAGAAATGTCTAATTTGTAATTTTTAAATTTTAGCAATATGGCGTCAAAAGAAAATTGTAAGAAAAGACGCAGATATTCTGAAAAAGCTCTAGATTTGGCTTTAAACGCAATGAGCAATGGCATGAGTGCCTATCAAGCCTCCAAGGAATACGGGGTACCTAAAAGTACATTAAAAGATAAAAAAAATAAAAAATATGAAAACAAAAAATGCGGGATACAACCTGTCTTAAAAAATACAGAAGAACAATTAATAGTAAAATGGATACATTTTATGGGGGAAGCAGGATTTCCGGTTACAAGGGAACAACTAACAAATTGTGTGACAACTTTGTTAAAGAATTTAAATAGGCCAAATCCTTTTAAAAATGGGATACCTGGAACCCACTGGTACAGAAATTTCTTGAAGCGAAACAAAGACATATCTAAAAGAATTTCCCAAAATCTAACAACAAGCCGTGCTAGTGTAACAGAAGAAAACATAAGAAGTTGGTTCCAAAGAGTTTCAAGTTACTTCGAAGTAAATGGACTTTCAGATGTTTTAGAAGACGAAACGAGAGTATATAATTTGGACGAAACTGCTTTCTTCTTGTGTCCAAAAGACAAACAAGTGTTAGTCAAAAAAGGGTCTAAATCAGTGTACAATCGCACTGCAAATGATGAAAAAGAATGTTTGACAGTTTTGGCTACAGTTTCTGCAAGCGGAGAGGTACCAATCCCGATGGTGTTGTTTCCTTATACTAGGTTACCTAAACATTTAATTTCAACTATACCAGAAGGATGGGGAATGGGTTATAATGGGAGTGGATGGATGAATTGTGAATCCTTCTACGAATACATAACTAATTGTTTTTATAAATGGTTGGAACGTAAAAAAATAAAACTTCCGGTTGTCTTATTTTTGGATGGCCACACAAGTCATATATCTTTACCTCTAAGTGAGTTTTGTAAGGAAAAAGGCATTATTCTAGTAGCATTGGTACCTAATTCGACGCACATAATGCAGCCGTTAGACGTCGCTGTTTACCGCCCCGTAAAAGGTGCTTGGCGTAAAATAGTTAACGATTTTCGTGTTACGAACAATTATGGAAAAATAAAAAGGTCAGATTTTGCACCACTAGTAAAAAAATGTTTTGACCAGACTCTTAAAAAGGAAACCATTAAAAATGCATTTAAATGTTGTGGACTATTTCCCTTCAACCCCAACGCTGTGGATTTCCAAAAATTAGATAAAAAGAAAATTAATCTAAATCCAATAGTAGAATCGAAATCAACAGAAAATACGTTAATAAACAATGGATGTTTCAGAACAGAATTTGAAAATAAACTTTCACCTACTACCCTTAATCAATTTAGGCAGCAATGGATCGCCAGTGGGACCTGGTCAGGAGATCCAAACTATGAAAAGCTCTACAATTTCTGGTCAACACTATTACCAATACAGAACACGAAATCAGAAATCAAATTGGACTTTGCCGTACATTCTACACCAAATCACTCTCAAGATATTCATTTTGTAGAAAACTCGAACAATACAACACTGGGTAACTTGGGAAATACTACTTTTGTAAATAACTGTGACTTTAATGATTCTGTAATAGATGTGTCAAATGAATGGAAAATATTCACTGTGAAAGATGATGGAAGGTTAGGTTTAGACAAAGAAGAGACAAATAGCCAGAACGATGTAACACCTAAAGAAAACGAAAAAATACGTATACTAAAAGTAGAAGTTTTGAAACAAGCAGACAGCCAATGCAGTAACGACAATATAGCATCTGAAGCACTCTCGTTTCCCTCTACTTCTACATCATGTAATTTGTTCAGAGAACTTCATATTGAAGCCAGTGTCGGAAAGGCAAACTTTTCAGCAGATTGCCCATCTGCGATGGACCATTCACCAAAACAATTCTTTAACCTCAATACGTTGGCTGAAGAAATTTCGTTTACCCCTACTTTTACATCATCTAACTTATTTCAAGAACAATATAATGATGTAAGTACTGAAAAGGAAAATATTTCATCATATTATTACCCGTCTGCAGCGGAAAGTTCGCTAAAACAATTTTTTAACGCAAATACAAGTCCTGAAACAGTTACATTTCACTCTAGATCAACATCATCTAATTTAGTCCAAGATAGTGAAGATAATACTGAAAAAGAAAACAGTACAATATTAAACCCTTCTTTAGCGAAACTCATTTCCAATTCAATTACTTTAACAGTACCAGTAGTTGAGAACAAAGAAGATTTGTTATCTACAAGTGTAACGGATTCCTCAACTACAAAATCGACCACAACATGTGCTATGGGTACTCCATTAAAAGAAACAGATCTCAACACTCAAGAAGTTACTCCTCCATTAAAAACAATCACTAGCAATGTTTTACTTAAAACCACAACGGAAGTAGTATTAAACCGTGCTATAAATGATTCTGTACATCAAAGTCCTGAAGAAAATACTCCTCCATTTAAAATGCCTACACCTTTTAAAAGTGCTTTTTACTTTCCTAAGAAACCGACAACTAATTCTAAAAAAAAGGTATCAAAAAAACTTACACCTACTGTTGCCATATCAGATGAATTTATGGAGTATCAAAAAAGAATTGAAATGGAAAAAGAAGAAAAAGAAGAGAAAAAGAGACAGAACGCGATAAAGAAGTCTAAAAAAAAGATGCAGAAATCAGATAAGAATGTAAAAATGGGAACTTCTAAATTGTTAATTCAAGACAACCTAAATGGCGAAGAAAACAAAGACACAGGGAATATTAAAGAAGCGGAAAAAAGTAAATTAAGAAATAAAAATATTATAGTTAATACTGAAACTACCCAAAAATCACAAATAAAAAAAAACCAAGAATGTCTTGACGAGGTGGACATTATCAATGTAGGAAAAAAAGTTTTAAAAAAGGGTGACAATGTAATAGTAATTTACGATGGTAAAAACTTTCCTGGTATAATTTTGGAAGAAAGTGATGGAAAATATTATGTAAAGGCCATGGAAGCAATTGGCACACATTGGAGATGGCCTAAGACAGACGACATAATCTGGTATGACGCTGAAAAAATTATTTCAACTATTAATCCTCCAAAACTATTCAATAAAAGAGGACATTATTTAGTGCCAGAATTAAATGTTTGATTATGTTATTATTCTATATTTCAAGTATTTTTTATAACTTTTCATTTTATTAAACTTATTTTTGCCATCTATTGCCTTTTAATTATTCTTCCGATTACGTAAAGACTTTTGATTAAACTGGCAACATTGCTATATGGAAAATATTTAACAATCATATAGCACCACTGATGCCACTTCTAAGAAGTCTAAGAATATTCGGATCAAATTCGCAAAAAGAGCCGGTATTTGGACACCAACAGGCCGTTAATAGGTTAGCATAGTCTCATGTGGGCCGCTAATAGGGAAATCCGTTTAATTATCTTTTTCAATTAATATATTTTTTAAGGAAGCATTTTTTAGACATTCCTTTTACTATTTATTAAACAAATAATCCATCTATCGAATAAAATAACTCTAGCTTCAGAAAAATTATTTAAATACCTAATATTAACGAACAAAGGCAAAAGTTTCTTAAGGGGGCCGTTAATAGGTGACTTTACCTTACTGTATTCGAGGTTTTAGATAATGCAGAACTTTTTCTCCCAAAATTAATAATAAAAAAGTTTTCCATATGATTCCAACTTAGGGGAACATATTGTATATTAAGTCAAATACAATCACTATTTGATCCCGCCAAAATATTACACATTAGGTTGAAATCACATCAAATATAACTTCTGTCATTCTGAGCAATCAATTAGAAGCAGTTTCATTTATAATAGTGATCAAAAGTCTAATCTATTGTGAATATTGACCAACTTTAGTTCTGAAGGTTGAAACTTTTTGGTATTCGATGATGTCATTTTTTAGGTCATAGGGCACAGTGGAATATTCATTATATTTATCTGTTCTTGTGGGGTAACTGTGAATTGTTTTTTCATTTGAATTGTTAATGTGCTTTCAGAATAAACTGACAAACCCCAAGATAAATCAATGAATTGATTCAACGTGCTTACGGCTCACTCAAAATGATATATGCAAATCGTTATTTTCTCCCCCAACATGTTTAAAAACCCTGTGTTAAAGTCTCGTTTCATGACACTTTAATATTGCAGATTCAGTGTATGGCACAAATTCAACCCTCCTTTAAAAAAACAACATATAGAAACTACAGAATTCATGTTCAAGATTTATATATGGTGAAAAAAGCGACAGGGTATATCACATAAGTTAGTTGAAATAGGATGGTTAAATATGGATAATAGAAGAACGCTTCATGCAAGCTGCCTTTTTCCGAAAATCCTCACCTATACTTATTTGCACCAAAAAATTTATTTTCGAGCTGATGTTCATAACTTTAATCTGGGATTCAAGGGTCTACTATCTCCACACGTGTATTCAATACTGAACTATTTAGACGGTGTTTTGAATATAAGTAAGTATTTTTTATTTATGCCTCCGTTTCTTTTACTTGAAAAAATGTAATAATTTAACTTTCAAAGTTTAAAAATAAATTAGTTCATATTCAATCATAATTAATTGTTTCCTCTCCTACACTTGTTATACTATTCCTATACACTTACATATCAATATATTCGCTCTTTTTTTATATTTCCTCAAATATGTGAGACAGACATTTGTTAATTCTTATTTATGGGTTAAGTGGAAAAACATTGTCGTAATGGGACGCACCGGAATTCGGTCCCGCTACCTGCGGAAGGGTACTACCTGTAACGGATTAAATTCGAAGTGTGGTCACACCAGCGAAAATGCGATTTCGGAATTGGGTCCCATGTACCTACTATTTGTTTGATTTGACTTTTATTTTCCTTCACATTTTTTTGGGCTTAGGACCAACAGTACACACTTATTGTTGTTGTACTGGCATGTTTAAAAATTTACGCTAAATGCGTATCGTCAAAAATAAAAACAGTACGTGAAATAATAACCCAACCAAACCTACCCCTACCAAACCACCTTCGTATTTTTAGTCATTTTTTTTGTAGAATGAATTATAATAATTTTCAATAATAACCCAACCAAACCTACCCCTACCAAACCACCTTCGTATTTCTAGTCAATTTTTGAAGAATAAATTATAATAATTTTCAATAATAACCCAACCAAACCTACCCCTACCAAACCACCTTCGTATTTTTGAGATAATGATTTTTGAAAACAAAATTTAAACCCATCTATTATTAATAAACGCTTACCCTTTTCACTCGTCATAGAGGTGAAATTAATATTTTCCATGTCAAACAAACAAACAAAATCACAATAACGGACACAAATAAACACGTCTTACACTCTGCACTTCAGAAGAACAATTGCTAAAAATAATCTTTTAATACCCACATGAAATCTACCTGCTTCGACAGCGGACCGAATTACGAAATCACCCTTTCGGATTTGGACAAGGTCCCTGTGAGCAGGTAGCCCTTTTGCTAGGTACCCGGGCCGAATTCCGAAACACCGTCGTAATGATACAAGATGTCATTGCATAAAGTAAACTCCACCGTTTATTTTCAATAGGTACCTAATATACATCATGTATTCAATGGGGTGTTAAACTTAACAAAAATATGATGTTTTGTAACTAGATTCTCACCCTTCAGGTAGATTATCTCGTTGCCTGGATTGTTTATTGAGTTGGCTAATTAATGTTTGTACGAACTGGCCTATTTTTATATCGGTAACGACTTAATTTTTCAAAACCAGTTAACTGTAATGTGAAATTCTGACAAGAATTGGTTTAAAGAGCAAGTCGATTCGACCTCTGAAGTCTGCAACGAGCCGAGTTTATTAGAAATATGTGATGAAAAGAAGTTATAAGTACTTACACTATTATAAAGTTTAGGAACAGCCAGAAAGATTTTAAGGTACATGTCATTTGGGTTATTAATTTATTGTAAATTGTAAGTTTACGAATGTTTTTTACTTTCAACAAAATATTTCTTATGTCATTTTATTCAATCTATAATTTTGTAAGTAGTTATAGCTGGTTAATTGATCAAAAACTAATTTGGTATCGTTTGATTTAAATATTTTCCCTTCAATTTAGAATAAACCTTTCGAAATTTATTATGATATTTGGCACTTTTTGTAATACTAACCGAAAAATGACTTCCTGATACAATTAAATTTTGTAGGCCAGTCCAAATTTTTCTTTTTGGCCGGAAATTTGGGAATATCGTCAGAATCGGACCTTGGAGTCCGGAATTTGGAGTTATCAAGGTATCTCGACATTTGTGATTTCCTGACTTTGGGAGAATATCGCCTAATGAGATTTGGTGTCTCGATATTTCCGGATATCGCGGAGATTGGGTTCCTAGACCTTACGGACTGTGCTAGTATCCTTCCACAACGCTCAGGAAAGCTAAGTCGTTTTTTTTTCTATTACATTGAACTCGCCATTCTATTTCAGAAATAGTAATTTATAATTTCAAGTATATTTAGAGATAGTTCTATACTGCCTACCACAATTAATATATTTCGATTCTATATTGCTTATATCAATTTACAGGGTGTCCCGGGACTAATGGGAAAATCAGGAGCGTATAATCTGAGCCAAAATAATGTAAGTACTTCATTTAAACTTTTTCTATGCAGGCCCTCGTTTTCGAGTTATAGGCCTCGAAAGTTTTAATTTTGAATTTGGTTTTGATTTTTATTTTTTGTACTAGTTATTTGATCAAAGCTGTAATGTACGTGTATGCTTATTTTGGAAAGGTAAACAGATTTACAGTAGTGCCTTGAAGCCAGGGACGGACTACTCGCAATGGTTAGTGATCCAAAAATTTTGCAGGGATGGCACACCCTGTACGAAAATATCGAAATTGACTTGTTTTGGCAGGAATAGTTGGAAATTATTTGATAGGGCCATACTTTATTGACGGTACTTTGACCGGTCAGAGATATTTGGAGTTTTTGCAAAATGAGTTATGGAACCACTTCAAACTCGTAGGAATTTATGGTTAATTCATGATGGGACTCTCCTCCTTTCAGTTTAAATGTACGACAGCATTCACACACAAGGTTTCCTAATAAATCGATTGGTCGTGGAGGCCCTTTTCAATGGCCACCGCAATCAGGAGACGTTAATCCCATGGATTTCTTTCTCTGGGGTTACCTCAAAATTAAGGTATACGCAACACCTGTACAAACAAGGCAAGATTTAATAAACAGAATTGTGTTACACTGCAATATTATTAGAAATAATATGGGATTGCTCCTTCAAGCGCAAAGAAACAACCTTCGTAGACTTATAATGTGCGTGGAAGTGCGTTATTACATTAACGTTAGTTTTTGTTGTTGTTTAGGAATTAGTTTTAGTCTAATGTTTCATAACTTGTGTTTTTAGAGGTTTTCTTAATGGTTTAATAATGTGCTCGTAATTTTGATTAAAAGCAACTAATTATACGTTGTTTGCGTACCTATTTAATTCACATGAAATATATTCTTAATGTTTTTATCATCTGCTATCATCAAATTATTATTTTGTAGTACTGTAGGTAAATCTTGGACATCGTATTAATAAGTTAGTTTCACCTCGTTGTGAACTTACAAAAATGGTGAATGAGTAAATTGGTACTTAGTGCATTAATAAAACTGTAAATATCAGCCAAAAGGCTCATTTCATCGAATTCCAACAATTTCGATAATTTCATACAGGGTGTGCCATCCCTGCAAAATTTTTGGATCACTAACCATTGCGATTAGTCCGTTCCTGGCTTCAAGGCACTACTGTATATTTGTCTACCTTTCCAAAATAAACATACACGTACATTATTGCTTTGCCGTAAATTTTATAAAGATCAAATAACCAGTACCTACTTCAAAATTAAAACTTTGGATGCCTATAACTCGAAAACGAGGGCCTGCATAGAAGAAGTTAATATTAAGTACTAACATTATTTTGGCTCAGATTATACGCTCCTAACTTTTTCCCATTAGTCCCGGGACCCTGTATATCCTTCAAAAATTGTGAGTTAGTGATTTAATTATCGTTAGATCCAATTAGCTCTTTCCTTTTTCATTATATTTCAATTCAATCTTGTTTATATCAATTTATGTCCATTGTAGTTCCATCACATTTTGTAACTTAATGGAAATTAGATATTGTGGTTTTGTATATATACAGTCCTATTCAAAAGTCCCCTCCCCTCCTCGTATCTTTTGAACGGCTACACTTACATTAATAAAATTTGGAATGTGAAAATAAAGTGTTGTAAACTTCTCTACGAATGGTAACAGGTGACGTAATAGTAATATATGACGTCACAGTGCCACTCTGGCCAATAATTTTAAAAAGGACCTTATGGCAAGTGATATCTTGTTTGAAAGGCATTGGCATTGGCTACATAGCCATATTAATTATGTTTGGGTTTAAACTAATTTTGAGGGATAAATTAAATAAATACCAAAATTATTGGAATCATTTTTTTAAATTTAATTAATCAAATATCAACAATGGATTCTTATATCAAGTGTTCGAAATGTCCTCCGTCCACTTCCTGACAGTAATACATCCTATTAGTAAACTCTTGTCCTACTCGTTCGAATGTGTCAGCTGTAATTGCATTGAATTCTTCAATAATTCTTTCTTTCAAAACGCCAATGCTATCTGGTGCCGTAGTATAAACCTTGGATTTCAAGTACCCCTATAGGAAAAAATCTAATGGTGTCAGATCTGGTGACCGAGGTGGCCATTCTATAGGACCTCGCCGGCCGATCCATCTACCTCGATATTTTTCATCCAGGTAACGTCTTACTGCACCTTAATAATGTGCAGGAACACCATCCTGTTGAAAAGTGATTTCCAGATGGCCGAATTCATCTGGATTATCTTCCAGAATTCCAAGAATAAACGGATCAATTGCATTTTGTAACATCTCCAGATACACTTCACCGCTTAAATTTGAATTTAGGAAAACAGGACCAACTATCTGGTTTCCCAAAATACCTGCCCAAACATTGACTTTTTCTGAAAATTGGGTATGTTGTTCACGAAAGTTTACAACACTTTATTTTCACACTCCAAATTTTATTAATGTAAGTGTAGCCGTTCAAAAGATACGTTGGGGGGAGGGGACTTTCGAATAGCACTGTATATTTACCATCATTATATAAAAAAGTAAATATACTGGCGCCCATCATCATTATTTCAACACACCTTCACTAACAATCCTGGAATCGTTAAGGTTGAGAACCACCCCTACTGAGCTAGTGATCTTGGAGTACAAGGACATGCCAACAACATACCTTACAGTTTTTTCAATGCTACTAGTTAGTGGTGGACAAAATCATAATGGGAAATCAATTATTTTTAATATTTTCATTCTCACATATACCATACTAAAAATTCGAAGCAGTCGATCAATCCCGAAATTACATTCAAAGTATGCCTGGTCCTTTTGACGTACGTTGTATTGGTATAAAAATTTTGGTTGCTCGAACTTTTCGATCAACTCGTATAGTGTTTTTAATTTGTAACAAAATTGACTAGTTTCAAGATTGCCGAGAAAAAAAAAACAAAAATAATTTCTGTTTTCTTCCAATTCAACTCGTTTGTTCTTTGTTATCAAATACACGTAGCGTGCTGGAACCTAGTTAGTTTCATTCTTAAAGGAAAAATATCCTCTCAGGGAGAAACAAACAAACAGAAACCTCTTCAAAGATATCAAGTACATTTTAGAAACTCTTTTTACCTTAGAAAAAGTATTTTATATAACACGTACAGACTTTATTTAATTTTCAAAATATAAGTAGCATTCCATAATCTATTGAATGCTATTTTATGAAAAAAACGTTTTTCCTAGAGAACATACTTTCTTGGTTTTACAACAAGAAACTGATAATTTTTTTCATGCTTTATGTCCAGTTCCATCAACTGATTGCAATTTAAGCTATCCAGATCGTAGTAGGAAGTTTTCCCAACTGGGATGAAAATAAAAGTCAAACTCTTGATGTCGAGTCTTTTATTATGATTTTTTTCATTAGATACAATCGTTTCTTATCACGGAGATTTAAAGTCTCCATTGGGAATTCAACTTATTTCAAATCTCTATCAGCGAAGATTCGAATTTTGATTGAAAATATAAATCGTGGACTCATAAAAACAAATAAGACTACGATCAAAAAATTGAAATAGAGGAAATTATTTTCCTTTTTTTGGTAACTTTGTTCAACTCGTTTTTTCCATTTTAATAGAAACTGCTGCTCATATATTTCGGGTTTGTTATGTTTCCACAAATTATAATGTATATTTTGAAAATGATTAATAAACATAATATTCAAATAATGTTCTACCACATTGTGGTGTAGAGTGATATTTGTACTTATTTTTCCATTTCTTTCCTGTCAGTTGCCATTTTTTCAGCTTCCATCCAAGTTTTTTCTTTCGCCTGTTATATTTCCCCTATTATCTCATCCCAAGTCTTCCTGGTCTAACCCTTTTTTCATTCTTTTGAACTTTCGCTTCCCATACTTTTTATCATTATTTCTTGATGTTTCCTTTTCAGCTTGATTTTCTTTCTTTTGTAGGATTTCTGTTTTCTTTCTCCGTACCGCTATCGCACCGGAGTTATTATCTTTTTGTACTGTGATTAATTGCTCTCTCACTTCTTTTCCTGCCTTTTTTTCGGTATTAGCCGGGATTTGGTTGATTTTCAGTCAGTTTGTTTCCCTTGTTCCGATCTTGTTTTTTATAACGGAAGATGATCTATCTTCCTAAATCTGTAATTTTTGTTCACTGGGCTTTGTCCCATGTGTTCGGTAATTCTGTTTTTCTTAACTTTTTCTTCGTAGAATTGTTTTTTCCATATTTCTACGTTCCTCTCTTATGTTGGTTTAGAACAAGTTTTAATATTTTTTAAATAAAATTGATATACAAAAAGAACTATTTAATAATTTTAAATTATAAAGTAATCACACAATAAGTTACATGAACAAGTACAAGAGATGACGAGTTAAGTAAAAAAAAAACGTCAAATGATTGTTCAACAAGAAACTTAACCTACAAAAAACAACAACTGAATAGATCTAAATCTAAAATGATTTTTTCAAAATTGTGACCGAAAACGCTATGTAGCTGTACAGCTGACCGAATACTGTTTTTCATTTATTTATTGGTACCAATGATTGAAATTCACTAACCTTGTGCACTATATTATGGAAATAACTGTTATATGGAGTCCTAAACAATTTCAAATAAATATGGGATTTAATGGTTCCATTTCTGGACAATTTCTTCTGGAGTTGTCTATTATTTCTTCTGGTAAGTACTCTTATTATTCAATTTAATTATTATGTTATCTCTTCAATTCACCTAATTGTTTAATATTGGATAGTTTATGATTTTACTTGGCTTTTTCTTTAAAATTTTTTATCTATTTTTCTTTCCTTCTGCCTTATTCACAATTTTTCACCAACCACTCTCGCGTAGCCAAACAAACTTTCTCCACTCAACTGGTTGCTAAGGGATTTTTGAATTGTTACTTGTTTCCTCAAATTTTTGAAATTTTGGTACTTTTCTTGTAATAAAATTCGTTTTACCCCGATTTCTTCCATCTATTTATTTTCCTAATTCTTCATACACTTCTTATCATCGAAATTTTTACAAATAAACACTTTTCCAATTTACCTTTTTCTTACAAACATCTACTAATGTGAATTGACCTTTTTCATTAAATTTTGAATTTTCTACAACCTGTAACAAGATTTATACGGTATTGACATTATTTCAATTTGGAAAATTATGGAGAAAAACTAACTAAACTCAACCAAAAAAATATTAACACAAGTTTTTTATAATATTGAAACGTCAAGCTTCAATTAACTGTAAATAAAACCAAAACACTCATATATAAAGTAGACTTTGACAGTTCGTCAAACTCGAATGGCCTTTTTGTAACTCGATATGGATTCATCTAAATCAGAAAGTAGCTAACTTCATATTCAGTGAGGTGACGTATCTGTAGTGAAAGTGGCAAACATTTAGGAGCCACGTTAGGTTTGCCAACTGTCTTGCGCAGGAATCAAAATCGGTCTTGTTTATTTATGTCGCCTTGTAACGACCTCTTTTATGTCATTGGCGTTACAAACGATATTTCATGCCGAGAACTATTTTATTCTTGACATTTGAAGTTGTGCTTCAAGCAATCATTTACGCGTCACGAATGTATATTGAACTGAGTTCAAATATATAATGAAGATTTAAACAAATTAAATTGTTTTATTCAATCGTTTAGTATGGATCTTCATTAAGTAAAAGCCTCATCTATTCAATCATTTACTATCGAATATTTTCGACTTTTAAATATTTTAAGGCTAAACTCCAGTTTATCTTTGAATGTTGTGTTTTATTTGACCATAAACCATGCCTAGTAAAAAACTTGTTTTGTAAAGGTAACCTACAAATTGTGAAAATGTTGCGCTACTGATTTGAAGTCGAATATCATTGGTAGCGTTCATCCCAACAAAGTTGATCAGGTAGCGATTTTTAGAGTAATCCATCATTTCTTCTTCCGCTGAAAGTTCTAATCTTGATACAACAATATAATCAAATTTCATTTGACATAATATATGACTGCAACAATTATTCATTCATTCAATTTAGTTTCATAGTTCCCAGTGGGGTTCATTCATTTTCAAACTACAAATGTCTAAAATATCTTCAAATAAAAATATGCTATATCATTTTATATGTTTATTCACATGATATTTGTCATAAATGACAGTTAATGCATCACTGGTCGGTAGCGTAGCGTATTTCAATTCTGACGGGAAAAATGGCGACTGCTACCACAGCGCTCACATCAATCAGTTGACAAAACACGCGTTCAGCAGGAAATTGATTATCGCTCTGGTAGCGCTACGTTGAGATGAACGTGACCAATGTTACAATATGGCGCTGGTTTTGACAAGAAGTTCGCACATACAACTGCAATTTCTAGTGGGTTTTTCTTGCGTGAAACGGAGTCTACAGCTCGTAGTTGTCGTGGCTAATTAGGGGTCAAGGCATGTCTAGAGTCCGATTCAAAGTAGAATGGGCCATGACGGTCACACTAAACTGCGACTGCAGATAATGCGTGCTCTTTCCAATTTCGACAAAAGGCGTGCAGTGCTTATTTACTTTCAATTTATCATGTTAACGACAGCGCTCAAAGAGCTGGCAACGCCGTGGCTGAGCTATGCGTTTTTCGTAGAATTGAAAATTACTTTGCCGGGAGCACATCCATAAGCGTATATTTGTGATTCATTTTCAGTGTTGTCAGAAGTTTAATTTTTCGTTTTATTAGACTATTTTTTATTACAGTTCCCTTATAAGTGTTATGTGTTCTGACTGGAATTTGTTAATATTTTGATCAATTCTGTGAGTTTTTATTTGTTCGGTGGTTTCAATCTATTGTATTGTATCTACTGAAAACGCACATTATTGTAATTAAGTTATGTCGCCTAAAAAACTAGGGCGCTGACCCGAAAAAAAATTGAGGAGGTGACGGAGCAAGAATGGTTTAACATATTTTGTCAGCACGTGAGGAAATATGAAAATGATCTCATAGAAAAAGAGCACCTTTTGGATAACGTTCTTGAAAACCTAGTGTTCACTGTAAACACAGTCTCATCGGAAGACAGTGAAGACAGCTCGGACGACGACAGGGCATCAGATTATGAACTAGGCTGTTCAGGCCTCCAATCATACAACTCCGAATGACCAGAAAAAAAATGTAAAAGCTCATTAGGAGAAAATTTAACACATTTCACAAACCATCACATACAGACATTACAATTCATAATAGTTCGGTCCACCCATTCAGTCATAAATTAGCAGCTTTCAATAGTATGAAATTTTGCATATAGAACCTAAATCCCTCAAAATGAATATTTTAGAAGCTATTGAGATAAACAAAAAAAAATATTATGATAACCTTCTTAACGACCAAATAGATATCAACAATTCTTCCTTATTAAACCTTTTTACCTAGAAACTTCCGGTAAGATGTATGAATTTCCAGGTAAACCTGTTCAATACTTTAGTTAATCCCATATTTAGAAACTTTTTTGCTTTTTATTTCCAGGTAAATAAATTATAATAATTTTATCCGTAAAATTCCCTATTAATGCACTGTATAAATTAATAACTTCTCATTATACCTCCACTCGTTTGAGAAAGCTACTGTGTTAGCGAAATGCGTCACGAATTGTATATTGAACTTAGTTCAAGTATAATGAATATTTAAACAAATTAAATTGTTTTATTTCATCGTCTATTGCTTAACATTTATTTTAATAAAATTTGTTTATAAAACCTAAACTGCCATCTCATTAAAACGTCGAATTTTTTAAAATAATAAAATTTGTATGAAAAACTATTTTTACAATAACAATTGAATATTTAAAATGCAATGTAATTATTTAATTATATAATAACTACACCTTCAAATCACATTCCTATGTAAGTTAAAATCAACTACGCTACTGGAATATCGATTAATTCACCAAACACACGCCTCCTGACGATGACGTAGGCTCTGACGCCTCTGGCCCATTCTTCTTTGAATCGGACTCTACTTATTTAACTATCGTTGGCGACTACCATGGAAAAGGAGTAACCAAATGTCACATTATTGTGAAGAAATGTATGGTTATAAATAGTAGTTCATGTATGTATGTAGATATGTATGATGGGGTGACATTCACTGAGACCTAAAAGATCTATTATGCCTCCTTACTTCTACTTAGTTCCTGAGGAACGTCTCAACTTAGGTAAATGCCCCTCTTGTATCAAATAATCTCTAAGGTGCTGTGCGCTAGGGTTCTGAATTCCGGTGCATTTCGCAAGTATGTGAATGGAGGTCTCTTCTTCCATGCCACATGATCTACATTTTTCTTCCTCCACTATTTTGAGCCTGTTCGGGTGCTCGTCCAGGCGGAAATGTCCCGTTAGGATCCCTGTTAAAACTCTTAGAAAAGTTTTACTTTGACTTATGCATTCATTTGATCTCAACGGGCTGTAGTCACCCATTAGAATCTTTGATTGTCTAAGCCCTACTAGATCTTTCCAATAGTCAGATCTTCTCTTTTCTTAGGCTTTGCCTATCTCTTCCAATATTACATTGATGCTGATTCCGCAAAAGGTTTCTGGCCCCCAAAAGGGTCTTTCAGTCCTCCTCTTTGCTAGTCCATCTGCTAATTCATTTCCTTCTACTCCAGTGTGTCCTGGAATCCACAGAAAGTTTACTATATTGTATTCGCCTAGTTCATTGAGTATGCCTAGGCATTCCCACACCATTTTAGACAAGAGCTCAGTGCTTCAATGACTGCTCGACTATCCGACATTATGATAATCTTTTGACTTCTATATCCTTTGTCAATATTCAACTGGGTACACTTTCTTATGGCGTGAATTTCCGCTTGAAAGATACTTGGAGTTTTTCCCAAGCTTTCAGAGTGTTTGGTTCCTGGCCCGTACACTCCTATTGCAGTTCCTTTTATTCCTTTTGTTTGTTGCTCAATTCCGTAACGAATTTCTTTGAAAAGTTATATCTTTTCATCATACCATCTTGTGGTATGTCCCAGGTTTTTTGATTTCTAAGAAGTAAGGAGGTAGTTCATGTAAAGTTTGTTCATAATCTGAGTATGAATAAGTACGTAGAAAATGCAGTTGTATGTTTGAATTATTCTTTGATAACATTTGAGTCTTTGGTATAGCACAAACTGAAAGTATTCATAAGTTTTGAAATCGGAAAATACCATAATATTGTACTGTAATGTATGTGAAACTTTATGTTGAAATATTTACAAATATAAGATTTCACTCCAATATTTATATTTTTTTCTACTCCTGTTTTATAATATACTTATTAAAAGACTAAAATCTGTATCATAATGATATTCATTATGATACAAATTTTTATTATGATACAGATTTTAAAGCCAATAGGAATGCGACATTCGCACAATATTTAAAATAGCCATGGATACCTGGTTGACATTTCTGAAATTAATTATATTAGGTCTGTTCCCTACAATAAAAGTGTAGCACTGAGCTATACGATTTTATTTATTTTAATTATGTTTTAATGCTTCTTGCAGTATACAAATGCAATATTCATAGATAGTCCCAAATTTAGCAATTTTACACGCATTTTTTCACAGATAGACCTGAATTTTTCAAAATTATATAGCTCAGTGCTACACTTTTATTGCAGGCGAACAGACCTATTAGGTGACACTTAATTTGACAGCTCTCAAATAATTTTGATTTTCAAAAGTAACTATATTTAAAATTAATTAAACTAAATAATTAAATTGTGTTAAAATAATGAGTGATAACGAAGACTTTTTTCTGACGCCTCCAGAAATTAGAGAAAGAGCCGATAATGCAGTTGACAACATATTACCAGAAAAATCCAAGAAAACTTATGAAAAATTATACAAATAATTTGTAAAATTTATTTGTTGAAGTTTCTTTCATTGTTCTTGTTTTTTATAATAAATGATAATTATTAATTAAATAATTCTTATTAATCGGAGTAGAAAAAATATTGTATGCAACTTTCATGTAATAGCCATTAATACACTCGCATATTATATACGAAACTCGCCTGCGGCTCGTTTCGTATCCTACAACATGCTCGTGTCTTAATGGCTATCATTACATGATCGTTGCATAAAATACTATTATATAATCAACAAGAAAAACAGAATAGATATTAAGAATATCTAATAACTTCTTTGGAATAAAGGCAATACTTTGTTGGTGAAGATTGAACTAACTAAACACAAACGTTGTCAGTTGTATCAGAAGAGCTGTGCAAAACGGGTGGCAATCTGACCAATCACTGGGCAACAGAAATGCTCAATACTTGAATTTGAATCCCCTCTCTTTGCTTAGAAGCATGGTATAGTGCTTATCGGATATGTACAGACGATTTTAGGCAATGGTCAATATGGAAACCAAGAAACTTGAACCTAACCATTTCAACAAGATGGGGCACCTCCACATTACGCTCTCGATGTGAGACGGTTTTTAAACGAATCATTTGACCCTCATAGACTGTTTCATGGATATTGGTGAACCAAAATTGATGCCTCTCAGCCAGCATCTATAGATGATTTACGTCAGCGAATGATTCAAGAATGTCGACAAATAACCCCAGAAATGTTACATAATGTTGAAAACTCATTTGAGGCTTGATTGTATCACTGTATAGAAACCAATGGAAGTTAATTTGAGCACCTTATAAAATAATTAAGTATTGTTTTGCTGATTTGTTACGAATGAAAATGTCACTATTTGTAAATTGGAATAATCGGTAACTCCCAACTGATTGATTTTTCACTTATATATAATAGGAGGGAGTTGAAGTTATAACGTATACATTTGAGCAAAAAGACGTCTACCTTTATATGGTTTTTAAAGGGGTTTTTTAAATTTTTTCATAAAAGTGACGCCTTCAGAATTATGTGAATAGTTTTCATTGAAATGCTCTGTATATATTTGCATTACTTAGAATTATGGCCATCCAATCTTGTTTATAACAACAACGGAATATATATAAAACCTGGATGATTGGTAGTGGTGGAGTAGCTATATATTATCCTAAATATATCAAATTGATCACACTTTTGATTTGACTTTAATAAAAAGTTCATAAACGGGTGAATTCAACGGCTCTACTCCAAAGAATCTAGATGTGTGAACAGATTCGACTTTGTTGACATATCTTTTGACAGTTAACAAATATGACTCCGATAATTGGTTTGCGATTGAAAATATCGATTGTTACTACAAAAATATAACTACATCATCGACATAGACACGCCCACCCAGTACTCTTTTTTGTTTCTGTCGACTGTTTATTACATTGACATTGTTTTACGAAGTCTGTCTTACAAGCAACAGCACATGCCAAAACACAAAGAATCAACTGACCTCCAGAACAATTTGGCCGACCTGTTGAAGTCATGTGTTTTGGAATGGTCTAGACAGGAAGAGAATACAGAACAGTCTACAGCAAGGCGGTACAAGTGATAGCCGAAATCATTCCTATTCACATCAAAGCAGACGAAAGAAGGCGGTTGTACCAAAGAGAAGACGGAACAAAAGAAATTGTAAAAACAAAAGAAAGAGAAATCTCTATAAACAGGAGGCAAACTGAATGGGAAACGACGGAAGACGTGGCACAGTGGACAAAGAGGCTGATACCAAATGTTATAAAATTGGTGAAATGCCCTTTCCGCAGGACAGATTACTACCTTACGCAAGCCCTAAGCGGTCATGGTTCTTCCAGAGCCTATACGCATCTAATAGGGAAAACAGAGGACGACGACGAATGCGTGTACTGAGGAGAGACAGACAGTGTATACTCATACTCTGTGATGATTCTTTTAAAAGCTTCTTTAGCTGGGTTGAGCTAGTTTTGATGGAGGGAAAATTTACACATATTTCCTGCTATACGTAACGCCACTGTCAGGTCGCCGGGCCGACAACACGTAAAATATTCCTACAGTGGAAGCAATGATCGTTATCACATTATCCCACCACGTCCTCAACATTTCTTGCAATGTGACGATATTTTAAGCATCGATGCCATTCTGGTGACGTTACATATAGGAGAATCGAGTCTTCTGGGCTTACGTCACCTACAAGTGCAGAAATTGAACATCGACTGTATTATGTGGACTCTTTTTAGATGGTAACGATAAAATTTTATGACTGGTTAATTTCTAAATCGTATATGTATGAATATTTTACAGAAAACGAACCTTACTGAAGTGAAGTTCAATCTGGATTATATTAGGCATCGTTGAAGTGAATAAACATAGTGTAGTATCCTCTCCTATCAGAGAATGGATCAGACTGCCCCACAATAAAGCTTTAAAAATGAATACAGAGTAGTTATTCCAGAGAGAAAGGACTGGGAGGCAGGGCCTCCTATAACAGCGAATCTCAACTGGTACACTGATGGCTCTAAAACAGACTCTGGAGTAGGAGCCGGAATATATGGGGTACAAGAGAAGATCAAGATCTCTCTAAGCCTAGGGAAACATGCCACTGTCTTTCAGGCAGAGGTAATGGCAGTGCAATGCTGTGCAGAAGAGTTGATAAGACGGAAGGTGAATAGCCAAAGAATCGTCATCTACTCCGACAGCCAGGCGGCACTAAAGGCGATAAGCTCATATCGGACAACGTCAAATCTGGTGTGGGAGTGTCGCAAGGCCCTCAACAGACTAGGTAGGCACAATAGAGTGACCCTAGCCTGGGTACCAGGTCACCAAGGAATAAAAGGCAATGAAAAGGCTGATGAATTAGCCAAGCAGGGAGCTACTGAGGTCATGATAGGGCCAGAACCTTCCTGTGGAATTGCAAAAAACCTCACTAAGGAGAGCATCCACCAATGGATAAGAAATCAGGCGCTGTGCTGGTGGCATAAAACCCCAGGACAAAGGCACGCTAAACTATTCCTTAAAAGCCCTTCGGCCAAACTGTCACGCGACCTGCTATGTCAAAGTCGAGAAACGACGAGGATGATGGTGGGAATGCTGACCGGACATTGTAGGCTGAGGAAGCATATCCATGCAATTGGCCTAGCAGATGACAGCCTATGTAGGTTTTGCCAGGAAGAAGATGAAACCGCGGAACACATACTTTGTGAGTGCGAAGGCCTAGTAAGGGTGCGGTTTCACCTATTCGGAGAAGAAAAACCGAGGGCAGAAAGCTATGCACGGGAGGCGGTATCCAGGCTAATAAATCTAATAAAAAGGATAAAGCTAGATATCGAGCTCTAAGGATAGGGGGGACCACAATAGATCTGCAAAGGTCGCAGTGGGATAGGACAGAGAGCCACTCCATTTCTAATCTAATCTTATCTAATCTAATCCTCTCCTATTGTCATATCTTACACGTTTTATACCGAGAACATCACCCTTTGCCTTTGTCCAGTTAACCATACTCTTAACTAAACACTGTACAAACGGTACAGTTGAATAAGGGTAACAATATAAATTCCTGAAAGCTAAAAGGACAGTAATAGCGAAATTGCTACTAGACTTTTTAGTCCAGCCTGCTGCAAAGAGAATTGTATCGTAGCTCACTCCATTCCCAGCTACATTCGTAGTCAATTCGCTGGCCAAGTGGCACTTTGGCACGCAAGTCGGCACGAAATTTGCCATTCACAATAACTTCAAAGTCGACTTTAACGCAAGCGCGTTCGTACCTAAATAATTGTCAGGACTCCTTCAACATAGTATGGTCAAAGCATGATTTTGTCTGTATTTAGTTCAGTCTGAGGTTAGAAGTTATAATATGTAATTTGGATTTATTTCTCATAGCAGTATATTATACTGGAGTTTAGTAGTGATGGAAACGCGGAATATCAATCCAATGATGAAATAATAATGATTAATTCGATGAATCTGTCAAACTATCAGACAGATGTCAGATATATTATCAAAAAACAAATAACGAAAATTAATGCGCATGTCCCATAGCCGGCACGAAGTGTAAGTCGAAGTGAAAGTTTGCAGCTTGCAAGGAATTTCGACGACTTCAACTTCAACTATGACGCCAAATTGCGTTGTGAACGATCACACTGAAATAGATAACGCGTGTCGTGTGATATGAGAATTAAATAGGGTAGTGTCCAATCCACTCAATTTAAGAATGTGTTTTATCCACCTTCCAGATGTTTGTTTGATATCACTATGTTATGGTTTTTTAATTGTGGTGAACAAACTTCTTGTAGCTTGTAGCTTAGAGCTCCCCATAAATCCTTTGTCATATATAAATAGTCCTAGAGAATTTTAGCACGACAAATTTTTCCGTTCGACTAAAAATGGTAGATCGGCCCAGCACTGTAGTGGAACGCCTCTGATGCGATAATTACAATGAAGCAGTGTCGAGCGCGGTTAGTACTTGGATGAGTGACCCACTGGGGAAGACCATTGTCTAAATATCCCATACAGCCTGCAGCGGAGTAGTATATCACAGCTCGCAGGCATTATACCAATGAGCACGAGGTATGATGTAGGTATGCCGTCATTCGGATGAGAAGTAAAACCGAGGTCCCGAGTCCATGGATGTTGGGCTCGATAAAGAACCCCACCACTGGCTGGACCACCAGTGGGCTCGGCAAAATTTCCGGGTAGACTGCTCCCGGCGTCGGTGATTAGCCTCAGTCGCAGAAATAGACCGACGTTAAATAATGGTGGAATCAGATTGGGTTGGAGTCTACTCTCACCTGTGAGTTTGACTCTATACGGAATTTAAATTCCAATTTTTTTCCAAGTTGCATAATATTTCCTAATTGTATATTTACTAAAGTCTGTATGCGTTGTCCAAGCGCCACAAGTATGACTTATATGTTTGACTTTCCAATGATAATGTGGAATTTGACATATATTGACGTTTATAAGACAAAACTATAGCCAGATCCTATGTTTGGTAGTAGTGGGTCGCAGCCTGTGGATTCCTTTGTAAAATCTTTTAATTCTGAAATCGGATAATAATTTTGAAAACAGTATCTGACCTAATGCTGCTCTGTAGGTATCCAATGATTTTTCCGGAATGTTCCCCCTTTTATCGCTTAAATTGTCACATAATAATTCTACCACCAGTGTAATCTTTTGCCAGAGGGGGTGAGGCGTACGTCTGGAAAAAGTACATTCTTGGCAGGTTGATATACAATTGGCCCCTTTCCCAAAATTGAACAGAAAAATGAATACCATGGTTGAGACGTCCAGAGTGGGACAACCAGTATACCTCTTGGTCCGTCTTCTCTAATCATTGTGAGGACGGTGGAAAAGCATAAACGCACCATTCGTGAATAATAGCCATCATTATATGCTTGTTGAATAATATACTAATATTTGGTTGTCCAAATTCGAAAACTATTGCTTGGGAAGTGAAGTTATGAATTTCCCACTCAGTTTTTTGTGACTAGCTGATGCGAGATTCCGTATCTGCTAGCAAATAAGAATAGGATACGAGCCTCACACCTTTGCCACAATTCACGGGATAATTCATTAAGTTTGGGAAATTGTACACTTTCCAATCAATTGATAAAAGCTAGTGCACTTGTGTTGTCAACCCGACATAAAATGTTGCAGTTTAAGAGTAATATATAGCATAAAATACTACTTTAAGCTTTGGAATATTATGTCCTTTGGTTTCCGACTCAGTCCAAAAACCATGACATTTTTCACCGTTGGCGCAAGCGCCCCATCAGCATCTGAGAAAATTTCCAGTTAGTTTGTATTTACCCTCACACATTCTCAGCAGCTGATAAACCAATAAATTCCTGTTTGAGTTTATCTGACAATCTCATTGTTGCGTCATAGTTGCCAGCGGGTTGTTGTAATGTGAAAAACTTGTCACGCTCAAATGACTTTGTAAAAACTTCATTTAACTACTTGGCATATTGAAATGAGCATTCCTGAAAATGTCTCGAAAGCTCGAATACGACAATTATGAATTGTTGAAAACTTCTTCATTGGTTCACTATTCTCTGTGCTTTGCTGATAGGAACAGACATTGTCATGTCAAGTGAGTTGTATATAAAACCCAAGTATGTCTCATAGTGAGATGGAACTATACATGCTAGCAAATTACTTTTATTATAATTAGTTATTATAATAAAGCCAAGTTTTTCCAATAGTGTTATTGTACTCAAAACATTAGTTAGTTTGTCAGTTCAAACCAAAACGGCATTGATATAATTTGTTATTGAACATAAATCTTAAGCTCTTCCTATGAGCAGCATGTATGGGCACAAACAGAAATGCATCCTTCAAATCTAAAGTTGCCATAAAACATAAAAAAACATGTAAAATTTTGGTGACTGTTTTATGGCCGTCAATTTTGAAATGGTCAGTACAAATATAATTCAGAAATATCAACGTTACAGCAACGGCTCCGTTTAATATCCGTTGGTATTCACAACTTTACTAGACGTGACATAACGGAACCGTTACAAAACTCTATGACAACGTTGTGTCGGTAACTGAGTCTGTGCATAACACACACTTCGGTACTTTTCAGTATCAGAATTGTTAAATACATTAAAAAAATGTACAACACATCCTCTCTTTCTCCGGGATGATGGATGCAGGTTTTCCTGCACCCAAGGATGGTTAATTTCCGCAATGTATCGCGATTCCCAATCATTGCGGAAATTAACCATCCTTGGGTGCATAGCCACAGCTGCTCCTGCCGCGACCGTCAGTTCACTTGCTTTTACATTCAATCAAACCCTGCAGAAGATTGAATCTCCTATAACAAAGTAGAATACAAATTTTTGCAATATCCAATGGAGGATAATTTAAATTTCAACAGTAAAATAGTTCTCGAAGAAAAAAAGTTTGTTTGATTTTTAATTTTTTTGTTTCTTGAAAGCTTTTAAGGATTATGATATATTATATACGTGTGTTCACAGTTAGTTTGATTAAATATTTGAGTATGTTGTTGTTTTACATCAAGTTATTTTACAGCGTGTCCACGGATGGGCTATTTTATAGATGAAAAATGTTAAGTTTTTCAAAACCCGTCTCATTTTATAGTCAGTTTTATGAAAACCGTATGATTTTTGCACTAAGTTCGAAAATAATGTATCTATTAATCTAGTGAGTGACGTTTACGATGTACCAAGTAGCAGTCAACTTTTATAAATAATTTTCAAATTGTCATTCTTAAATAAATATTTGACAACAATGTTAACTATTTAACGAAGAGTATTATCATATTAAGTGTTATGGTATTGGGAAAGTTTCGTACCAGTATGCAATTGCAAAATCTCACGAAAAATATCCATTACGAGTTGTGGATTAACAAAATTAATAAAGAAGTTTGATGAGAAAGCATCTATTCATGACAAAAAGAAATTGAAAAAGGCGTGCGTTGAGGAGGATGATGCAGCTATGCTATGCTATGCAAACATGCAAAAAATTGATAAGTAAACCAAAAAATATGCATGTCTCTGTATCGACATTCCCATTTTTTCCCAACCTAATCCTTCTTCCTAAATTCATCAACTATACAGAAAAAAGACATCGTGGAAGGTAAGATTACAAATGCTGCCACAATCAAAAAGGAACAAGAAGCTTGGGAGAACATTCCGAAGCAGTTCAACTCTTCTGCTGAAGAGCCCAGAGATGTCTCTTCTCTTTCATTTTCCTTTGATAAGGATGATAGGTCTGTATCCATCATTTGAAAAGACTGGTAGCGAGGAATCAAATAACTTTTATTGAGCTAAAATAAAAATCATTTAACTTTTTTATTGTGTTTTATTCGATAATTTGTTTCAAAGTTTTTCTTGAAAATGAAATGTTAAATTTAAATAAATTTTTTTATGAAGAACAAAGGTCTTATTTCAATGAAAAATATATATTATATTTTATGCTATTTTTAACTTGGAACGTACGTCATTGCCGGTCTAGATCGGAAAATTGTATCAACTGCTCAGTAAAGTGACAGAACTGCTCGGCAAAGTACCTATACTTTCCCGAGCTCTTATGCCAAAGTAGAGAAAGTTACATCAAAGATTCAATTCAGAAAATAAACAAAACCAACCTGGAACTTCAAGAATGGAATTAATATTATTGATAACACAAATACTATGACCGAATAATATTGACCGAAACATCAACGTTTAATATCTGTACTTTGCATAGCTGCACATTAAACGTGAATAATAATATAGATGAGTTAAGTTTTGATATAAATTTCAAGCAAAAAATTTTCTGTTCCTATATTATTGTCAAATTATTGGTGTCTGCACAAAAAATATTGTACACGCCACATTTTGAAAGTGTATTTACAGGGCTCGCATGCTTTCAAGGCTCCGCCCTCGGCATCGTCCTGGAACATGCATACTCGCCCTGTAAAGTATCACTTTCCGAGCTTGACACGTAAATAACTAGAACGTTATTAATAATGTTTGTCCACGAGCACTTAATAATAAGTCGATATTTTATCTCCTAACAAAAGGTATATGGTACCCATATATCTACTAGAGTGAATTATGGTTCCCTAATTCACGCTTTTGCATTTAAATAACATGCCATGACAACTCAATACTCACAACATTTCGGTACATAGGTGACTGGAGATGGGGGTACAATATAAAATAAACTATTAAATCTGCATATTTTTTTTTAGGAAATATCGAAATTTTTGGTATTGATACTTTTCATAACGATATTTACTAATATTGATAGTTTTAAAACAATATATTTATAACGGTACGGTGTATCGATTCTTTACATAGTATCGCCCATCTCCATACGTCTCATTATTTGACGTACTCCAGAAATTTATTAATTCTGACGTTACAATTGTCAATAATACAAAATTATTACTTTTCGTTCTACACTCGCATTATTTACTTAACTTTTATTTAATAGAGAAATCGAGGGTCGTGGACAAAGTACAGTATTCAACACGCAATTTTTGGACATTATTTTCTCGAGTCTCGTTTTAAAAATGTAAACAAGGCTTGTCTATCTTCAATACGTCATTGGTTTATACGAGTTTGACCTTTCAATATTATAAAAATAAGAGAATTGTATTCATATTTAGTTAGTTTTTATTCGCAATTTTTGAAGCTAGAATAATGTAAATATCATATCAATTTTGTTTAGTATCATACTGCACGAACGCAACAGTTACAACGCCTCGTCAAAAATTTGTAAGTAGGCCTGCAGACAAAATTGTGGTTAGTGGCTACTAGAAGAAAATATAAACACACTGCAACTAGTAACTATAACTGTAAAGACCATTTTTCTGTAAGTTATCATACCCCAGGAATGAGAGGCCAAAACTTGGAAATGAGTAGGTGGTGTTAAAATAATGTCTGTACTTTATATATCTTTTTTCCTAAGGACCTCCTTTGTTGGGTTATAGAGCTTTAAAGTTACAAATTAAAAATACATTTTTATTCATAACTCCAAAATTTTGGACTTGATGAAAATTTGGTGGATTGTCAAGTACATCAATTCATTTATTTTGTCCATACCAGTAAGTATACTAATGTTGCAGAGAGTCAGGATCAGACTTGGCTCACCGGATAAAAGGTCAGAACTTTTGAAGTGACGGGGAAACAAACTTTAAAATACTGTCAGTTCATTCTCCAACTATTTTTGTGGAAAAAGGTACTCTTTGTCCGAATCAGTGGTTTCCGAGAAATATGAAATTTCGTAAGACACCGCAGAGCACATTCAGATTCTATCATTATTTTGGAGATGGGTTATAACCAAGTAGGCTACCGTCAATTATTTGTCATATGCGTTAACTATCCTTTAGCTTACAAAATTTAGTTTCATCAAGTAGGAAGCTGTCAATTTATTTGCCATACTCAGAGTTAAATAAGAATATGTTAATTATTTCTGTATTGTTTGAAATGGCAGAATATATATACGTTCAATGAATATGCAGATATGCATTTAATATATGGAAAGGCATCTGGAAATTCTTGCGAAGCAAGGAGACTTTATTCTGAACATTTTCCTAATGGGATTTTACCAGAGAAAAAAACTTTTGATCGTATTGACTGAAATTTACGAGAAAAAGGTGTGATTTTATGAAATATTGCAATTATGCATTTTAAAAGGTAAAACAGTTTATTGTTAGGTACATTTATACGGAAAGCAGGTGGTGTGGGTCCCGTAAGACATATCCGTACTATTGTTTTAGAGCAGTATTGCCTAGATGAAGTAGATAACAACCCTACATCAAGTGTTAGAAAACTTGGGATCCAGCATAATGTTTCAAAAACCACCGCGCATAGAATACTTCAAGAAAATATTTTACGTCCGTACCATCTTCAAAAAGTACAGGGTTTGGATCCAGGAGACTCAGCACGCTTTCAATATGCGCGGTGGTTTTTAGAAAAACAAAGACATAATCGAGATTTAAAAAAATCAGTATTGTTCACTGATGAAGCGGGATTTACGAGAAATGGCATTGTCAATTCTCATAATTTACATTTGTGGGCCGATGAGAATCCACACGGCATAATTCAGACACGGCATTTACAAAGGTTTATGGTAAATGTTTGGGCTGGGATAATTGGAAACCACTTAGTTGGTCCATTAACAATGTATGGTCGTTTAGATGGACATTTTGTTGTATTTAGACTTTTTGGAAAATCATTTAAATTACCTATTGGAAGATGTACCTATACAAGCCCTCGCCAAAATTAAGAGACTATCAACTGAGAGTAGGAAAACAATCAGGAGCCCTCACAGGGCATAGTAGACTTAACAAAGAGATAAATAGCATCGGATTGGCAGATACAACCATATTCAGGTTTTGCCAAGAAGATGATGAAACGATAGGGACGGAAAAACCACAACATTCCTAGAATATGGAGGACCTGTCGTTTTCCATTCCAACTCTAGTAATACGGACGATTCTGGACAAGGAACTCTAGCATAACAAGGGGAACTCACAATAGTGACTCCGAGGGTTTTTTGATCAGGTGTTTGCTTTGTTTCTAATTTAATACGTGGTACCAGTACGTCTGATGCTTAGTTTGAATCCACAGAGATGTACAACCACGTGCAGCAGTTTTTGATATCCCAAATACTGGCATTTTCTTGAAGGATTAATTTATTTAAAAACATCATGGGTGTACGATACAATTTTTGAAGGAGGATCAATTATTTGTATGTTCATTTTTGACGGCAGTACCCATGACGGTCTATTCCTTTTGTCACATTAGAATCACCCTTGTTTATGGAATATAGTTAATTTTTTAAAAATATATTTAAAAAAAATTTCAACACCCCGAAAATCTAAAGCCAGTCAAAAGTTGATTTTATCCCCATTGATGCTTTCAATCAGAGTTTTTCACATGTTAAAATACTGAGGAATTTTTCCCGCGGCCAGTTTAAATACGGTCGAGTGCACGATTCTTCCATCCTTTGTCGAATCGACCTCATTAAATTTGAACTGAATAACAATCACCTCATCCACACGCTTGATTATTTTTCAATTTGAATTAAATTTTTCTGGAGATCAGACAGCATGAATTTCTATAAACCTTTCAATTGATGTTCATGAATGTTGAATTGTTTTCATATTCGAATGAATTTTTCTCTGTGAAATGAGATGTCTTCAACGCTTTTTCATGTTCGATCGAACACAAATATTAACATAAGGTAATCGTTGATGTTTTTTTTTTTATAAAAATATGTACATTTAACCACACGCGTTCTGGAAAAATGGCAAGGCTTTATTTTTAAGGACGTTCCATGGATGTTTGTTTGATAAAAGAAATGTTCTAAATTATTTTATTTATGAAGTAGCAGCCCACGTCGGCTTTGCTCGATAAAGCATTCTTTGCATAGAAACTACATCAGCGATATTTAAATGAACCAAATCAATGTGACGGGAAAAATAATCGTTGTGACTCGAGAATATCGCAAAAATGCATATAATTTCATCGATCATGATAAGACAATTTCGTACTAAATGCCGCGAAGAACTCTCTCCTATCAAACGTTGTTAACACTTCAACAGTAAACTTTGTCAAAAACAATTAAGTATGATGCCTACAAATTAACTGCGAAAGACATTTTTGTTGTTTACTTCATTTCTTTATAATTATTGGTAAATATTATATTCCATTCAAGCTATACATATAGGTCTTTGACCTCGGCCCGCTTGAACCTTCATAATAGTAATAATAACAATAGAAGTGAGCCAGCCTACGATGTTTCAGGAGCTGTGATTCAATGCGACTACTCTGACTGACTCTGGTTTTTCGGAGCAAAGGAGCTGTTTCGCTAACAACAGCGCTATTCGTACATGAAAAGTATCTGTGAAAGCAGTGGGAGTCTTCACGCGGTAATTTCTTTTAGCACGACTTTCTTCTCGCCGGAAATCCTTTCCTACGATTAACTTCCCTTCCCTTTTATTCATTAACTAACAGGAACTGTAGTATGGAGTTATACAAAGTACTATAATGGCAATTAGGTATTTATGCTAGTCATGGAAAATATATGGGTGTTCACTGGAACACAAATTATAGTTGATTTCTCACTTATGATTGTACAAGAAATCAGGAAAGGCTCAAAATAAACTGCTCAACATCCCATCAGCTTGAGTTAAATACTTGTACCGTTTCCTTTCCAAAAGCTTCGTGTCCTCTATATAAACCTCTAGTTTAAGATACAGGATGATCTACTCAATATTTTAAATAGTTTATTATTTTTGGTGTTGATTATTTCTTCCAAAGTTGGATTGGTGCTAATACCGCAAACATTTTTTGATCTCGATAAGGATGTTGCAACCCCTCTTTTCGCTAGTTTATCTGTTATTTAATTTCCTTCTATTGCACTGTGAACTGGAACCCACAATAATGTGGAAATCTTAATCTTGTCTAGTTCATTGAACTTTTCTAGCCCCATCCACCAAGATATTTGAACAAAACAGTTCGCGGATCTTTTACAAGTAATATGTCCAGATCAAGCACAGTGTTTTTTCAACATAAAATAACTTTTGACATTTGTATTGTGATTGTTTATGTTCTTGGCTTTCGTTATTTTAGAGAAGTTTATATTTAACAATGAGTGATTTTGAGACATCTGATGATTCAAAACTCGTAAACAAAATTTGTAGTTAATTGAGGTTATATTCCCTTTCTTGCCACAGATCACCTACCTGCTAGGCTACCCATATATTTTCAATTGTCAACTGTTCTGGATCGATCAGAAACAGACATGCGTGTTAACATTAGTTTGAAAACTATTATTTGTCAGAGATTTTCTCTGAGAAGAAACTTATAGTATCGTAATTCACTAGACCTGCTTGCGTATTTGATAAAACGTATACAGGGTGAGTCCAAACTCAAATTCGTCAGTTTCACAATTTTTTAAACACCCTGTATTTTATATTGGTAAATGGAAGTTACTTCACTGTATTTTAAATTTGATCAAGTATTCCTTATACCCAAACTGAGTTGTCTAAAGAGCAGTTACCTAAAATTCATTTGCAACAATAAGTCTGTTAGAAAAAAGCGTTATTGCCGTTATTTTAGAAAAAGGTTTCAAAAGCTACCACAGACTTATGAGGTTGTATGAGGTTCAGATTGCTCATGTAGTTTTCGTAAATAGTTAAATTAGAACAACCACATCATCATCATCAGCATCATATTAATTAGGTAGGTAGTGAGTAGGTTCTGTAATAATATCAACAAACATTTAGATTTTGCTCATTTGTTTGTCAATAAATGTAGCTCCTGCTCTCCAATCTGCACTAGGTACTCCAGTCAATTGATAGATATGCTTCCCGAATGGTTCATTGGACGAGCAGGACCAGTTCTCTGGGGTCCAAGATCACCATAAGTAAAAGTTGATTTTTTTTGGAGCCTTGTTGAAGATCAGGGATAGAAAGTACACCAGACGATATGAAAGACAGAATAAGGCAGGCTTTTCAAAAAGTCAATACGCAAATGTTTAGAGATTTAAGTAAATCTTTTGATGACTGTCTTCAAGCCTGCATCGATGTAGAAGGTATCTGGGTATAGGAAATCAAATTCAAAGTATATTGAAGTAAGTTTCAATTACCGATATAAAACATTTGAAAAAAAAATGTGAAACCGATGTACTTAAGTTTTGACATGCCCTGTATACGGTTTCTTAAATATGGTAGCAGATCTAGTGAATTATAATAATATAATACCATCACAAACGTATAACTGTGACATATTAATTTCAAATTGTGCAGTTTTAAGTATAACTTAAACTCATCACGATTTTCGGGAACAAGTGGTTCGATATTTTCGAAAACCCTGTATCATAACCTACTACAAGCTTATATCATTGAAATAGCAATGTCAAGCAGAATTTAAAATTGACGTAGAATACAGTGTCCCATTTGACAAAAATGTAACTTTAATCTGGGAGACTAAACTGGGCATTTAGCATGGCTACAATTGATCAAAATTTCATTAATAATGAATCGGCCTGTATATATTTCATCAATTCTGAACTGGTTCATATTCGTATGGCGTATATTTTCACTTGAAAGTAGGTTGGACCTCTTCCCAAACGTGTTCGTGTGTTCGATACTGACACGAGACCATGGAATTATCTCGTATGAAATTTGAAGTAAATTAAGACTTTTTGTTAAATTCGTTGAGAAAACACCTAAAATAGAAAATCTTTGAGCGTGTTATTTTGCCTCGTTCCATTCACGGTACTTAATTGTCATTATTTGAAAAAAAAATAACGAACAGTCTCTGGAAAGCAAAGTCACATTTATTGACTTTACTTTGGAAAACTTTTCTGTCATTCTTGAAAATTCAAAAGGTCATTTTACGGATAGAAAGTGGAAAATTATGTTGATGATTTTTCATTTAAAAATATGATAGGAGAAATCATAATTAACTGAAAACTAGTACCAAAAGTGTCGAAGTAAAATTTACTCCCTCAATAAGTGATTGCTGATGTAAGAATTTTGATTTTCTCACCCCATTATTCCTTAAAAAAATTTGGTTTCAAATAATGAATCAAATTATGGGCATTTCCAAATATTTCAGAAGTGCATTTCTCGACAAAACGACCAATTGCCTGAAAAAGATTGAAGGGAGTAAAAAAAGTTTACCGGACGTGTGACGTACAACATTTTATTTCATACTGCTTAAAAACACAAAAGAACAGTGGAAAAATAAAATATTAATATTTGCATTCAATGCCAAGATAGCTGGCCTGTAGTTGGTACCCATAGAAACATAATATTGGTTTTTAAATAATATGATACTGTCAGCGATTGTCATTATCCGATTTTCACGAAATGGCTCAAGATCAATTCATTCCTGAGGACATTTTGCACAAATCTCACGAAGCCACGGGGTATCTGATACCCAACAAATCGTTCTGTTTATTGTTTTGCTGTTGAATTTTAATAAATGTATATTCATACTTTTGAAAAGACTGTAAATTTTCATTACGGGATAGTAGCACGTCCCACTATGAAGTATCACATTTTGACGGCTCATCTCTCGAGAATGGAAAAAGATGTTGACGTGCAGCTTTCGCCAAATTTCTTATATTTCCTTCAAATTCTTATTGACATAAATGCCAAGTGTTTATTTTTTTCCGAAAGCGCCGAAAAAAAATGACCATTTTTGAAACGAAATTATCGGTTTATTTTAAATTCAACACCCTACATTTTTTAATACCATCTGAAAGTCCCTTTCTCTCCCTTTCCAAAAATGTAATCATTATTGGCATATACTCAAGTTTTTAGGGAAAGATTTAATTTTTTATGAAACCATGTCAATAACTCCAAACGTAAATTATCACATTTTAACAGCTTGGAAACGTTATATCTCGAAAATAAGACAAGGGATTGATGAGTGGCTTTCACTGAAATTCTTTGAAATGTTTAAATTTTTCATGACACCGTTTGCAAGTCTCAAAAGTCGTCTAAAATTTTCGTAAGAAAGTTACTTTTGTTAATCAATAAAAGTGACCAGGATAAGATTCAGAGCCATTTTCGACAGAAATACGCTGATACACGAAAATTGATATTGGTTACAACAATTTACAGAATCGGGAAAACTAGAAAGAAAGAAAACATTTGAAACAAACATTTTTATTTACATATTATAAGGACAAGGAACCAAACATAACTTCATAAAACACATCAAAACAAAAAAAATTATATTTAATTGTTGTATGTGACCTCCATCTGCATCTGTACATAATCCTAATCTCATCCAAAAATTACTGAACTCATTTTGCAGCATTTCTGGTGTTATGGTATTAAAAACATTCACTATGTTATTTCTCAACTCCTGAAGGTTTGTAGTTATAGGTTATAGGATTGGGTTATAGCATCTCTCCTTTACATAACCCCATATGAAGAAGTCTGGTATGGTTAAGTCCGGGGAATATGAGGCCCTCTCGATGGGACCAGCTCGACCTATCCATCTGTTGCCAAAATGATCTGATAATGAATTCCGAGCAACTAAGGAGTAATGTGTTGAAAATATAGTGTTTATAATCTCATCTTGTTGTAATTGGGGATACAAAAACTCCTCCAACATGTCGGTGTAAGTGTTTCCGTTAACTGCTGCTTCATGAAAAAAAGGGGCCGTAGATTTTAGTTTTAGATACACCACACCAGACATTTACTTTAGGAGCATCTCTTTCAAATTCGTTGAACGCTCTTGGATTCTCATCTCCCCAAATCCTGCAGTTATGCTTATTAACTCTTTTATTAATAAGAAATGTGTCTTCGTCTGATATTATTGTTTCTGACATGAAATATCTTTGTTTCAATGAATGATTCTCTATTTTTTGGAAAGTTAGTATTTTGTATGCTTCAAATTTAATAATTTTCAGGAGCCGGTGAACCTTACTTTTTGAAAATTGTTTGATTTGGGATATTTTTCTCACAGATATTCTATTATTGTTAAGTGCTAGAATTTCCCTTACTTCCATAATATCATTGAGCATATTGTCCTGGGCGTTTTCAGGTGTTCTCGTTTTCCTTTCTAGTTTTCCGGATTCTGTAAATTGTTGTACCCAAGTTAATATCGAATTTCATGTAGGCGGGTTTCTGTCAAAAATGGCTCTGAATCTCCTTCTGGTCACTGTTATTGATTTTGTCTCGGCATATAATACTACGCATCGCGCTTTTTCTATCAAAGTATACATTTTTGATTACCTAATAAATTTGACTGTGATCGTTGTTATACTTCATACTACATAAATAACCTTTTGACGTTTGTTAATGTCAGATATATGTATTTGTTTCAAAGCCACCTTTCCGTAAAAAATTAACAAAAGTAAATTTCTTACGAAAATTTTAGACGACTTCTGAGACTTGTAAACAGTGTCATAAAAAATTTGAACATTTCTGAGAATTTCAGCGAAAGCGCAATCCCTTCGAGTTATAACGTTTCCAAGCTGTTATAATGTGATAATTTACGTTTGGAAGTTATTGACATGGTTTCATAAAAAATTAGATCTTTTCCTAAAAACTTGAGTATATGCCGATAATGTATACATTTTTGGAAAGGGGAAGAAAGGGACTTTCAGATGATATTAAGAAATATAGGGAGTTGTATTTAAAATAAACCGATAATTTCGTTTCAAAAATGGTCATTTTTTTTCGGCGCTTTCGGGAAAAAATATACATTTGGCATTTATGTCAATAAAAATTTGAAGGAAAGATAAGAAGTTTAGCGGAATCTGCACGTCAATATCTTTTTCCATTCTCGAGTAATAAGCCGTCAAAATGTGTTACTTCACGGTGGGACACCCTGTATTTCATTACATGCTACTATCCCGTAAAAGTCTATTTTCCGGATTGAAATCAAGTACGTAAAGGTATGTTTTAGGGTACAGTATGAAATAAAAACGAGTACATTTAAATTTTGTGTAAATTGTGAAGTATTGTACAACAAAATAAGTGAGTCTATCTCACAATACTCTTACGAGATTTTTTATTTTATTTCAAGAGTTATTGTATCACATAGACTAAATCATGATTTTCTCATCGTTTTAATGATAACCGTGTTTGAAGTTCTTCAATATTCAACATTAATTTGTTGTTGAATTTCCTGTTCATCTAATCCTGCTGTACTGTGGAAAGTTTGCGCCACTTACATATTCCTTTACGTGCACTGGTGAGAGTTTGCGCCCCTTGCACCATTCCGAATTACCCTAAATATTCCAAGTACGTCATCTCGGTTTTTCAACCTACTCCGATTATGTCCACCTTGACAGTTCAGGTAAGTCCAGGCATCACATCCAATGTCATAACATTTAGATTTGTTTCATCATCAATGGAATGTGAATACACAAATCCAGTACTTAATTAATTCTTATTAAATATATTATATTTTGCAAATAACTCGTTACCTTCAACACTATTGACTTCAATTACAGTAGAAAATAGATAAGGAGAAGCTATGTCAAAATAAAAATTATTTTCCCTCAATAGATTAACTGTGAAAATGGATAAATGTGGTGGTAAACTAGAAAATATAATTATATATGTAATAAAATAGTTTTTAAGAATAATATGGTTAAATGACCTAATTGGTATTTATTTGCAGTTTCTATGGGCACGAGTTACAGGAATTAAAGTTCAATCACTTACGGCCTCCATAGAAACGGCAAATAAGCAATATAAGCAATTTTTACATATTGTTATAATGAATTTATTAATAAAAGTGAGTTTTTGTAAAACATAGATAATAAAGTTCATTCGTACGAGATGGTTGCAATATTTTTATAGATGAAAAATAATTCCCATCACTGGGTCATCACATAAATCTCAAGCTCTTTTGTAATTATCAATAATTCATCATAAGCTCTAGTGAATTTTTCAGGATTCTAAATAATTGATGAATACATACATAGCCATTTTGTATCAATTTTTTCTGTCAATATTCAATTTTAATTGACGTTATATATTTATATAACCGGTCCTTTTTGCCCCAAAGGGGTGATGAGAGTCTAGTGCACAGAGTATTGCAGAGTCAACTAAACATAAGCCAAACACTGTTGAATATCGAAAGCTTATCAAGTAGTTGAAAGAGGGGTAGCCCATTGACTCACGAGTTATAGCTTTTACAATAAGTTCCAAATAACTATATCAGATGGAAAATACTAAGAAAAATGTACTTATACAGGCTGAGACAGCTCCAAGGCAGTTGAAGGTGTAGGAGCGCCAGAATTGTAGATCTGAAATAAAAGATTCTAATAAACTTATATAAGGATGTCACAACTTTCCAAGCCGAAGTGAAGGCGATTCACCACTGCATTGAATACATTAAAAGGAAGAAGAGGGCATACCTTCAGTTGCCAAGCTGCACTAATGATACTCGATTCCATAGAGGTCGATACTGAGTTAATATGGGATTGCATAGGTAATGCCTCAAATGCACTTAGAGGCAATTGCAAGGTCATGTTAGTAGGGTTATAAGAGCAGGGAATTGGCGGATAAAACGGCTAAACAAAGCTCATCAATGCCATTCATTGGACCGAAACCCTTCTGCGTCGTCGCAAAGTTGACAATAAATATGGCCACAAGGAACTGGGTGGCACAGAAATCTCCAGAATGCTGGGTAATTTCCCCAAACCAGAGACAGGTGAAGCAGTTTATCAATGGACATTTGCCAACATTTACGGCAGACCTGCTAAGTAAAGATGAAGCCATATGCAGATTCTAGATTACATAAAAGGAGACTAAAGAGTACGTCCTTCCAGTGCAAGTGCCTGGCGAATAAGCAGTTCCTTGTACTAGGTAATCAGAAGCCACCAAAAAATCACATGAAAGATTGAGTCTTGATGCTAACTGTCTATTCAAGAGTCGGGCTGGAGTATGTAATCTAATTTGAGAGGACCACAATATATTTGGAAAATTTGTAGTAGAATATGCCAATTAGCCATCTCATCAAATCCAATCTAATTTCATCTAACAGGTCAGCAACCGAAATAAACGGAGTGCCCCCTATCTATGACAATTGAAATTAAATTTAATTGTTTCATAGTAGATGTAATTGGCTTAACTACGCTCTTTGGGGAGGAGATAATTTCGTTAAAATCAGTTGAACCAAACCAAAAAACTATAGGTACCTATTCATCCATAAAGATATTTCCTCTCTCTCTCTCCTTTATTGGAAAGAAATAGAAGAAAACGTAATGCCTCTTACTAGTTTACTTACGTAACACCTAGTATAAATGGTTATTGTGTTTTTCTTTTTAGAGTACGTCCTCTAGCGATCAAACTAAAAACTTAAAAGCTTTTTGCTCCTTTTAATCAAAATAAAAATTCCTCTATTTATGAGTCGGATAGTTTCTGAAAAACAGCCAAGAATTCGGTTGATTGGTTCACTCGGTAAAAAGTTGAGAAAAAAAACACATCAACTTCCAGCTATCTATTTAAAACTGAGAATTCCCCGCTCGTTTTAATCAAAGATCGATTACTGTAGTCTTCGGAGTGTTCGACCAAAAATTTAACGGAACGATACTTCCTGTCGTCAAAAAAGAAGTAGATATTATCAAAATACTAGTGGGAGACTATATCGTGAAAAATCGATTCAAACTCGTCACACGTGCTTGCACGTTTCATCACGACATAAAAGAAAAAAAGCAACATAAAAACTGAAAGCCCGACCATATTACGTGTTGTTTTGTGTCGATGGTCCTACTTTTCGTCTTATGTGACACATTTTATTTGAAAAGCATTAGTTACAAAATTCAAGACGATGAAAAAATAGCTAATTCCATGATAAAATGAATAACTGATAAATCCACAAATTAACCTTTAAATTGAACTTTCTTATTGGTGGAGCTGTGTATACAGAGTGGGCCACAGAAAAAAGTCCACCCCGATATTTGGCAGTATTTCTTAGATTTTAGGGAAATTAGTAAGCACGTTGATTTTTGTTTTAACCCCCTCCCTCTCACTTCATCAACACCTTATGTTTAAATAGGGAATATACCATGTGCGGCAAATCATTAGAAAGGCATTTAGATAAAGTATTCAGACATAATGATCGTCTACGATATTTTTCGATATTTACACCATCTTTGCAAAAAAGGCTCAATTGATTTAAAGTACACCACCTCTTGAAAATGAAACGCAATTCATCTGGTTTGCAAATGTATCATTTTTTCTGTCACATATAGGTCAAGAACCGTTTTGTGGAATCACAAAAGATTGCGTAAGAGGGAAAATCGGGAACTGGCTAAATAGCACAACCCAATCGAATGAATGAATACCCAACATCCTCTTAAATTAAACGTGTGTGCAGGAATTTATGGGGATCGTATTGCTGGGCCATTTTTCATTGATGACAACTTGAATGGAGAAACATACCTTGAACTATTAAAGGATTGATCCTTCTCTTACAGACATAATCGAATATGATAATAGGTACATTGATGATCTCTTTTTCCAACAAGACGGCGCACCTTTACATTACAGTAGAGCTGTAAGGCAATATTTCATTGAACGATTTCCTAGGCAATGGATTGGAGGCCTTATTGAATGGTCTGCAAGATCACCCCTCGATTTTTTTGTGGGGTTATTTGGAGAGCCAAATTTATAAAACCAAATCCGCTCGTTGGATGAGCTAAGACAACAAATAGTACATGAATGCAGTCTAATAACTTCCGAGATGCTTCAAAACGTTCGACGTGAATTCGAACAGCGACTCTACAATTATTGTATGTCAGTCGATGGACACTATTTTCAACATCTATTTAATTAATTCTACTTTAGTTAATTTTCGTAATAAATTAATTATCATATTCCAATTTTTGTTTCAATTTACTTTAGATGTGACAGAAAAAATTACACATTAGCAAACCATAGACGTTGCGTTTTATTTTTAGGAGGTGTACTTCAAATTAATTATTACTTTCTTTTGCAAAGATGATGTTTTATTGAAAAAAATCATGGATGATCATTAGGCCTTTTTAATGATGTGCCAAACAAGGCATATTCCCTATTTGAAAATAAGGGGTTGGTGAAGTGGAATGGCGGGGGTTGACAAATGACACATATGCCTGTATCGTAAAAATGTGTCCTCCTTAGAACAAAGATCGATGTGTTACCTAATTTCCCCAAAATCTTAAAAATACTGCCAAATATCAGGGTGTAGGTACTGTTTTCTGTGGCCCACTGTGTATATACTACTTAGTTTATGCAAATTAGGTTAGAATTAAATTTCAACTTTTAAAGACGAAGTTCAGCAAACGCTACCATTCCTAGCATCTACGAAATTACAGTGATTTCATGGAGTGCAGGTTCACAATGAGATGCTCCAGCGAAGTTTTATACAGCAAGGGATTATTATGAAAGCGATTGGAGAAAGTTGTGAAATTCTAGGACGATGAGTGAGACTTTATTCTGCAGATTTGAAAAAATTGTCAAATGCCTTTGACATTAGCGTTTTGCGTACGGCCCTTGAATTTTTTTAAATGGCAAACTAGTGAAGTGTCACGAAGAAGCTTATTTTTTTTCTATCCAAAAATAATTGATATTTATCACTTTACCCGAAAATTATAATAAAATTTTTACAAAAATATTAAAATTGTAATTTAAACCAAACCGGATATTAAAGAAATTTATAAACTAAATATCCCTTTAAGTTGCAAATACTGAATTAGAATAACTGCTCTAAATGCTGGTCATTTGTATGTTGACAATTATACAATCTCTCTTCGAAGCTACGAAAACAATCGTTGATCGTTTGTGGAGTAATTTCCTGCATTTTCAGACATATGGGATCCTTTAAATCGTTCAAGTTAGTTGGTTTGTTGTAGTAGGAGAGCCCAAGCGTGGATTTCGGGATTTACTAAAGTGTGGCAGATTAATATACAGGGGGATACCTTGTACCGGGTTAAGTACCTTCACCAAATATGAGCTCCACGTATATGGCCACCTGTCAAGGATAAAGAATCAGATTAGTAAAAAAAAATATCATCAGAAATTTTCGAGCGCGTCAAATTAAGGTAGGGTGAGTTGATTACATTATAAAAAGTGTATATTCCGCTAATCTGACAATTTGGGAGTGACGTAAAGAAAGGGGAGGGCGACAAAGTTGTTAAAAAAAACGTCATCTCGACATTCTCAGCGTGGTTGAATTTTTTTTTATCTTAAAGGAAAGAATTCAAGGATGACGAAAAATATATAATCTGACGATTTCCACAAGTCGCAGTAACAAAAATTCTTCGATAACGTTTAATACGTGCAAAAATTTCGAAGGCGCTTCCAGCTTTGCATGCGTCAACTTGTTGCGGTTTCAATCCGACATTGTACCGACGAGGGAAAAAGAAACCTTTTCAATTTCTAATGAATTTAAAAAATTTCCAATAAGCATTTCTGGATTTGGGATCATAAGGAGCATAATGTGCAGGATTCTTTTAACAACACACAGACTTTAAATTGCCACTTGTATGGGTTACACGATGCCAGTAAAGCCAGGATTGCCATCTTCAATAAGACCCACAAGATAAAAGACAAACCACAACCCTTTTCCTTGAGTATCTGGAATTACGATACGTGCAACCTGCCACCCTGTCAATCAGAGTTACTCTAGCAAGTGTTACGCACAAGGTTCCTTGCATGCTTATGGAGAAATGCCCATAATGCAAAAGATAGTGATCTTTCACCAACGAACTATGGATGGAAATTTGTCGACGACAAACCACAACCCTTTTCCTTGAGTATCTGGAATTACGATACGTGCAACCTGCCACCCTGTCAATCAGAGTTACTCTAGCAAGTGTTACGCACAAGGTTCATTGCATGCTTATGGAGAAATGCCCATAATGCAAAAGATAGTGATCTTTCACCAACGAACTATGGATGGAAATTTGTCGACGGAAAGTTCGGAATGATCTGGTTTGCAGGTGATCAATTGCCGAAAGCTTATGAAGATGTAGTCATAACACCTGATATTCTTGAGGATACTCCAGAATCAGGTATATATTTTCTCCAATAATTAAAAAACACGTTTAATGATTTGTTGTAACAGAAACGCAATCTGAGGACGGAATTGAGTCAGAAGAGGAAGATAATTCTACTGATGAAGATAATGATTAATTAATTGATTAATTAATTATATAAAAAGAAGTTTCATTAGCATTTTGTTCAAAATTATTTTATAATAAATACATGCATTCTACTTGAAAGACAACCACTTTTTTATTTGCTTGATATTTCCTGAACTTTTCAATTAATTAAGTTCAAGATTTAAAAACATATAGATTAGGCCAATCCCTCCAGATAATCGTCAGATTATGAGACATCACGTCTAGGACATAAAGATAAGCCATATATATCTTAATCTGACGCGCTGGAGTATTTTTTTGGCATATTCTATTAACGGCCGCGAGATTGCGTCAAATCAAAATCGTCAGTTTATCAGATGAGAGCTTTGTTTTAGGTTCACTTTACATCCCCTTATAACATCTGATGCGCTTGATTAAATTTTTTTTTCTCATTTTCAACCCTTACGTACGATCACCCTCAGCATGCAAAAAATCAGATTAACGTACGTACATTATTAAAAATACGTAGGACATGGATACTATGTTTTTTTAACATTTTTGAAAATCTGTAGCCACTCCCCTCACCGATGGAAGGTATACATTATATAACAGTTTTTCCATTTTATTTTAGCCTCGCAACTCAATAAGTCTATGACGCTCGAGTAAATCCCCATTTAGCACCCCACTATTAACGTTACCGCGGTACTTCAGGTAGCCACAGAGCAAAAAATTAAGTGGTGCCTGCCACTTAATTGCATCTCTTTGACCAATCTATCTCTGAGTGAAAATTGTATAGAAATATCTTGTCGAAAGTATATGTTCTTATTAGGAAATAACCGATTTATTTCAGGTATAATTTCATTTTGGAGTGAATCAAGATATTTAGCATCGGTAAGCGAACCTTCAATAAAAAAAGGACCGATCAAATGGTTTCTCACCAAACCCGCCCACGCATTCTCTTTATGTGTACAAACCTTCTCAACTCAATGCGGATCACAATTTGACCAGTACCAGCAATTAATTGTTTTCACAGACCCGTTCAAACAAAATGTAGCTTCATCACTGAATACCAGAAAATCCAATAAACTGTTTTGTATCCTAATTTTCTTTTTCACTGTTTCACAAAATTGTGATCTTCCGTCAAATTCATCCTTACACAATTTTTGGTGATGTTTTAGGCCCTATAATTTAGGGTTTTCTTGAACAACTAATAAAACATCTGAAGTTATATCTTCATTGGACCACAATAGATCTGAAAAGGTTGCAGTGCAATAGGCCGATTAGCCACCTAATCAAATTTATTTATACCTTCATTAGCTGCACTTTTCGGTATACCAGATCTTGGAATATCCTTTACACTGCGTTTCATTAAATTTGTAGATCTACTTCTACGATCAGGACGATAAGGTTGGAATAAATTCAATATTTCACTGTCTAAAAGCTATTATAACAAATTTTATTTCCCATTGCTCATCGTACTCTATCATTAGATGAACAACTCGACCAAATTCATTTCAACCGTGAAATTCGGATGCGCGAAGGTCACGTGTACGACAATGTCGGAAGCTATCAGTCCTAGGCAGAACGTTGCACTGTAGAGATCCATTTGAACTGATAGTGGTACAAAGCCGCGTAGGAATTTTAATAGGGAATTTAAGTCGCTTGTAAAACACAAGATTTTGAGTGCACAAAGTTGTGAAATAGTGCATAATGTTTTTAAATTTATGACATTGGGGGCACAACCAAATTCACAGGATTTTATTTAGTAAATATTTAACTAAGTAAACTTCTTCCGCTAAGTGTACATACGTTTATTCCGCGGGACTGACATCTCTCCCTCTCGCTTCTTTCTTTGCGTATCTCAGAGTTGAAATGAATTTGGTCGAGGTATACGAATGACATCACCACTTTCGCGTACCTAGATGACATCATTGGTATTGTTTAAAATGGAGAATTCTATTTTTTTCTACACTTTTGAAGTCTACCTCAATAGACGATTACAAAAATGTATAATACTTATAGTCCAAAGCATTGGTTTATGAATTAGACACAAATGTTATATCAGAAATTTTTAAATATAACCTTTCATTGAAATGACTGGACTAATGAAGATTATAGGTTTTCATTATAATGGATTTGTTTTTATTTACAATGCTAATGTGGAACAGTACTGCTTTGTCAATTTCCTGGTTGTTAAATTTCTCAATAATGGTGGGCTTAAGCCAAAAAGAGAGAGTTGAAGTTTCAATAATGTGTGGGTATGGTGACAAGTCCCGAACACAGAGAGAAGTTTGTGAATTGTGAAATGATAAGTATCCATATCGTTGTGCTCAATCCACTGTAACTATAATTGAAAAAAAATTAAGAGAGTTTGGTAACGTGAGAAGTAATTATGAAGGTCGTTTTGAAATTGGTGGTGACGAGCAAGTGTTCAAGAAAATCCATACATATCCAGTAGACAAATCGCGACGGAAAACTTATTGAGTGAATCTACAGTTATAAAAGATTTCAAATGAGAATAAATGTCAACCGTGAAAAGTTGATTTAGTTCATGGCTAGTTCAGGATGGCTGTATACAGACTGGAATGCAACGGAAACTGGCATGAAAGAACCAACATCCATAGTCATTCCAGAATCACAGAAGTTATCACAAACTCGCTCCTTGCCATGAGAAGTGACAACATGTTGGCTACAATTAACTACACCCAACCATACCATATCCAGCTAAACTGGGATGGGCTGGAAGCATGCAGTCAGGAAGGAACGTTGGTGTGGTACACTGACGGATCTAAGACTGACATTGGGACAGGTGCTAGAGTCCATGGTGCTAGACCCAGGTGCAATATCCACGCACCATTGGGGAATCTTGCTTCTGCATTCCAGGCAGAAATCTACGCTATCGACATGTGTTTGCAACTGAATATCGAAAAGGGGTACAGAGGCCAAAAGATCCTTATTCTCTCCGATAGTCAGGCAGTATTAAAATCTTTAGCATGTCCTCAGATCAGATCTAGACTGTTCTGGGACTGTCTACAGAAACTAAAAACCCTGGCTAACCATAATAGAGTTACTCTTAAGTGGGTTCCGGGGCACAAGGTCATTGTAGGAAACGAAAAGGCAGACATCCTAGCAAAGCTAGGGTCTGAGACTGCATTTACTGGTCCTGAACCAGCATTTGGGATATCTAAAACTGCTGCACGTGGTTGTATATCTCGGTGGACTCAAACTAAACACCAGTCGTACTGGAGACACGTGCCAAAACAGAAACACAGCAAACTCCTGGTAAAAAAACCCTCGCTGACGCTGACCAATGAAATACTAAACCTTAGCAGGGGCCATATAAGAATAGTGACGGGCTTACTCACTGGTCACCGTACCCTAAGGAAGCACTTGCATACAATCGGCATATATAGGGAGGAACCTATCTGTCGGTTGTGCATAGAAGAAGAGAAAACAGCTTTCCACATTATCCCGAAGCACAGTTTTCTGGGCTATAGTTTCCCGAAACAAAGTTTCCTGGAGCTCAATTTCCAGGAGCACGATTTCCAAGAGTACCTACAAGTTTCATAGCAGTGTAGCGGCGCACCAGTCTCTTTCAGAAGAGTGTTCAAATTGTGTCCGCTTAGGATGCTTCTTTAAAGGAGTATACACAATTTTTTTCATAAATCAGAAAGTAGAAAAACCACTTGTTCTATCCGTTCAACGCATCAAGACCACAACAAGACAAGAAAAAAAAAGGGGTATCCTAAGATCTTTTGTTTCAATTGTTACAAAATTTTGATGACCATATTTTGTATAATAATAGTCGCTACTAACCTTTCTTAGTATAGCTATTTTTTTATACACAGGCAATATGTCAAATTTTAATATCAATATATGTATCCATATTAATTTCTTTTGTGAAAGTTTTATTTATTAAACCTCCACCAACAGTTTTCATTTCCATTATCTTAATTATTTTCGAGTAGATTGCAACAGTTAAAAGTTGGCTGATTTTATTTATTTGATTTTTTTTCCAATTTTGTTTTAGGAAACAAAATTAGTGGCGCCCTTGAATTTATTTCCCTTACTTAAGTCTTCTCTTTTCTTAATTTTCATCAGATAACAAAGCCCTGAGAACTGGCTTTGTTATCTCCAAATAATAAATCAGTTTGGTAAGAACCTTCATAATGTTTTCCTTCATTTTTTTTTAAGTCTCATAGCAATCAATTTTTATTAGTGTTTCAATTTCTGATACAACATTTTGTCTCTAATACATAAACCAATGCTATGGACTATATGAACTATATATTTTAGTAAATTGTTGTGGAATTATGAAATGTGGGAAAAATATGTTGTTCTATTTAAAAACATAACATTGATATCATGTACCTACGCGAAAGTGGTGACATCATTCGTACATCCAATGATAGGGCACGATGCGCATTTGAAAATAAAAATTGACCTGTCCAAACGTTTCGTAATAATTTAAGAGAGAAAAATATTGAACTCATTCCAACCTAAAAGTTCTCACAGTATAAAGATGTGATGCCTTTTGGCCTAAATATTAAGTTATTAATTATTTAAATTATTATTTAATAAATTCCCTTCAGCTTATTCCAATAAACCACGAATTGTTTTATAAATGATAAATATAAAGGTTGCACGTACGAGTCAATGTCAAAGCGTGAATAAATATAAGCAGTATTATTTATATTTACTAAATGGTGAACTTGACTTGTCGTATAAATATGTAACGATAGTATTTTAAGAGGACATTACAATTCAATTCAATTCAGTCGATTCATTCTACAGTATTCTAATTCATTCTACAGTATTCTAATTCATTCTAATTAGTATTCTAGTATTATTCATATTAGTGTTAGTAGTTAATGTATATTAGTAAAGTTTAAGTAATAAATATAACATGGCCCAGTGATACAGGTAGTTGTTTTATTCCTGTAAGATGACCCACCGAGTGACCCGCCGCACCACCTATTCAGAGGCCCTTCTACAATTCTAATGCACGCAGTATCCCTACTAGGATACACACATTACAAAGACACTCATAATTTAAATCGTCAAAAATATGAGCTGCTTAGTTATGAGAACGTTTGCGATCACCATATAAAAATAACATTAAGATTTCGATTCGTTGTTTTTCCGATAAACTTGCCATTATTTTTAATTTACTTCCAAACTTCGTGCTAATCGGAAGTTAGTACCAGTTTTGACAATTTGTACAGAAGTGATGATGTGGTTGACGTTTTTTATGCCTACTATTGTTTTTTGTTCAATTTTAAAAACCTACAAGGTCATAATCATCAGTACAGTATAATTCATTTTTAAAAATGAAACCGATATTTTATAAAACATTTAGGGCGCGTTGTATCGAGCACCTAAACTCAGTTTAATGATAACTGTTGTTTAGACTGTGACATATTGATTTATTTATTATGAACAATTACATCAGTCTAAACATCAGTTATCATTAAACTGAGTTTAGGTGTTCGATACAACGCGCCCTTAGTATTAAAGTGATACATTGTTATTATGTTTAAAAAGTAAAGAAAATAAGGTTATCTGTGATACATCACTCAGCGTAGGTTGATATTTCAAAAAATTCAAGATGGTGGCTATACGCTAATCGCTGACGTCAAAAACATTCGACATTTGTTTTAAAATATGCAGAATAACGTTCATCCAACGTCCTAGAACTTCATAACCTTCCCTTCAGTCGTTTCAAAAACAATCTCTTGGCTCAAGACTTTTCAGCTATATAAATAATATACTGTTTGAAGATAATATTTGTGAATGATCAATTGAAGGAAAAATACAACCAATACAGAACTATAATAATGAAGAAATAGCCATGAATAAGTTCACAGAAATAATTGATAAGTTGAAAAATGGGAAAGCAGCAGGATTCGACAAAATAGCTGGAGACATAATTAAAAATATGGGTAAAATTGGAGAAGAACTATTACTAAAAATATATAAGTGCTGGAAAGCAGAAAAAATACCGAAAGTATGGCAGATGGCATCAGTTGTCCCTACATACAGAAAAGGTGTTAGACGGGAATGTGGTAACTACAGGGACTGATATTGCTCTGTACAAACATGGAAACATTATAACAGTATAGGACCGAAAAATTGGAAAAGTCGTGGAAAACATACTAGACGATGCGCAAAATGGTCTTAGAGGTGGAAGGAGCATACAAAACAATGTATTTATCATAAAGCAGATGACAGGAATGTATACGAGAGAAGAGAAGTATATATTGCGTATTTATAGACTTAGGAAAGGCATTTGATATGGTATCAAGGGAAAGAATGTGGAAAATATTAGAAAAAAGACCAGTGGTTAAAAGCACAATACGAATGGTACAAAAATACAAGATAATAATCTTAATACTGTTATAAGCCATGAAAAAAGATCAGAAACGTTCACAGCTCAAAGTGAACTTAGGCGGAGGATTGAGCCCAAATCTTTTCATTGTGCCTACGGATGAAATAATGAAGAAAACAAATAATAAATATGAAAAATATATGGTTGGGCATAGACTCTTGCGAAAAGTTGAAATAACAAATGTATCGTGAGCAGACGGCATTGTTATATGTATTTGCACAGAGTGAAAGAGAACTTCAACAAAACCTAAAGATAGGGAATGAAACATTTGAGGAGTATCGTATGAAAATAAGCAGGAATAACAGTAAATCTATTGTGATTGTTGGTAAAATGGAAAAGATAAAAATATGTATTGAAGATCAAAGTGTACAACAAGTAGAATCATTTCAGTGTCTTGGTGTCACAGACATATAGAAAACAATTTATATGTCTGTGCTTGGTGTAGAGTTAGATCAGGGCGGAGCTCAGGAAGCCGAAATAAACAGAAGAGTTTAAAAAATAAGTTATCTATATCACTCTAAAAACGTTATTAATAAAAAGGGAATCTCAAGAACAACTGAATTAAATGTCTTTGAATCTGTGTACAGACCAGTGTTCATGCATGGCTGTGAATCTTGGTACTTAGTAGAACACATATGAGTAAAATACAAGCGGCTGAAATGAAGTATCTAAGACGAATAAGAGGAGTAACAAAGAAAGTTCCGATGAGAAAACTAGATTGGTGGGGACATTTGCAAATCAACGGAAAAACCCAGCATTAAATTTGCAAACGACTTTCCAAAAACAAAATGGAAAATAAACATAAAAAACACAAAAACAGAAAAAAAAAGAACTGAAATACCTGGGAGTGTACCTTGACAAAAGACTGAACTTCAAAAAATACATATGCGGAACAAGGAAAAAGGCGCTAGGAAGCAAGAGGTTCATACAACCATATTTATATTGAAATTATCAAATATCAAGTATAATAATTTATTTATTTATTAGAGCATATAATGCTAACAAACAAGTATTTAGGAAAGAAACATATCAATAAACTATATTTGCTGTTGAATTGCAAAAAAGGAAATAGAATACAAGATTAAATTCTTTATAGAAAGATGTTTTATTCAATAAAAATAAAGGAAAACTAGAATAAACTACCTACTTTGAATTTCTATCATAGATGAAAATATTTCATACAAGTATACTGGCTTATCTTCTATAGTGAAATTATTATTTCTTGAAAGTTTCATAAATATTCAGTACACATATATTGACCTAAAACAGAAATAATTAGTAAACATTATTATTAAAAAAAAAAAAATAATAATTTATGATTTAGAAATTTTGAAGTTATTATGTGAAAATATCATTTTCTATGTCAGGATGACAGAAATCTAATTAGACTACCTTATGTCAGATAGTTATGTGGAATTTGATAAGTAATCATAAAAATTAATAATTTGTTTGTTTTGTTAGAATAAATAAGAAAATTTTATATTTAAAACAAAAGGAATTTAGAACAAGTTTATGTTATCGCATGGTGGAATTAGATTTATTAAATCAATTTAAAAGGGTTACATGAATAATAATTGAATTACAGGTTGTAGAAAATTTAAAATTTAATGAAAAGGTCAATTCACATTAGTAGATGTTTGTAAGAAAAAGGTAAATTAAAAAAGTGTTTATTTGTAAAAATTTCAATGATAAGAAGTGTATGAAGAATTAGAAAAATAAATAGATGGAAGAAATCGGGGTAAAACGAATTTTATTACAAGAAAAGTTTCAAAATTTCAAAAATTTAAAGAAATCAAGTAACAATTCAAAAATCCCATAGCAACCAGTTGAGAAAGTTTGTTTGTTTGGGTACGCGAGAGTGGTTGGTAGAAAATTGTGAATAAGGCAAAAGGAAAGAAAAATAGATTAACATTTTGAAGAAAGAACCAAGTAAAATCATAAACTATCCAATATTAAACATTTAGGTGAATTGAAGGGATAACATAATAACTAAATTAAATAATAAGAGTACTTACCAGAATAAATAATAGACAACTACAGAAGAAATTGCCCAGAAATGGAACCATTGAATCCCATATTCATTTGAAATTATTTAGGACTCCGTATACCAGTTATTTCCATAATATAGTGCACAATGTTAGTGAATTTCAATCATTGGTATCAATAAATGAATAAAAAACAGTATTCGGTCAGGTGTACAGCTAAATAGCGTTTTCGGTCACAATTTTAAAAAAACATTTTAGATTTAGATTCAGTTGTTGTTTTTTGTAGGTTAAGTTTTTTGTTGAACAATCATTTGGCGTTTCTTTTTTCACTTAACTCGTCATCTCTTGTACTTGTTCATGTAATTTACTGTGTGATTACTTTATAATTTAAAATTATTAAATACTTCTTTTCGTATATCAATTTTATTTAAAAAATATTAAAACTTGTTTCTAGACCAACATAAGAGAGAAACGTAGAAATATGGAAAAAACAATTCTACGAAGAAAAAGTTAAGAAAAACAGAATTACCGAACACATGGGACAAAGCCCAGTGAACAAAAATTACAGATCTAGGAAGATAGATCGTCTTCCCTAATAAAAAACAAGATTGGAACAAGGAAAACAAACTGACTGAAAATCAACCAAATCCCGGCTAATACCGAAAATAAGGAAGGAAAAGAAGTGAGAGAGCAATTAATCACAGTACAAAAAGATAATAACTCCGGTGCGATAGCGGTACGGAGAAAGAAAACAGAAATCCTACAAAAGAAAGAAAAGTATGCTGAAAAGGAAACATCAAATAATAATGATAAAAAGTATGGGAAGCGAAAGTTCAAAAGAATGAAAAAAGAGTTAGAACAGGAATACTTGGGATGAGATAATAGGGGAAATATTACAGGCGAAAAAAAAACTTGGATGGAAGCTGAAAAACTGGCAACTGACTGGAAAGAAATGGAAAAATAAGTACAAATATCACTCTACACCACAATGTGGTAAAACATTATTTGAATATTATGTTTTTTAATCATTTTCAAAATATACATTATAATTTGTGAAAACATAACAAACCCGAAATATATGATCAGCAGTTTCTATTAAAATGGAAAAAAGCGAGTTGAACAAAGTTACCAAAAAAAGGAAAATAATTTCCTCTATTTCAATTTTTTGATCGTAGTCTTATTTGTTTTTATGCGAGTACTCGATTTATATTTTCAATCAAAATTCGAATCTTCGCTGATAGAGATTTGAAATAAGTTGAATTCCCAATGGAGACTTTAAATCTCCGTGATAACATTGCACATTTTAGTTCAACGATTGTATCTAATGAAAAAAATCATAATAAAAGACTCGACATCAAGAGTTTGACTTTTATTTTTATCCCAGTTGGGAAAACTTCCTACTACGATCTGGATAGCTTAAATTGCAATCTGTTAATGGAACTGGACATAAAGCATGAAAAAAATTATCAGTTTCTTGTTGTAAAACCAAGAAAGTATGTTCTCTAGGAAAAACGTTTTTTTCATAAAATAGCATTCAATAGATCATGGAATGCTACTTATATTTTGAAAATTAAATAAAGTCTGTACGTGTTATATAAAATACTTTTTCTTAGGTAAAAAGAGTTTCTAAAATGTACTTGATATCTTTGAAGAGGTTTCTGTTTGTTTGTTTCTCCCTGAGAGGATATTTTTCCTTTAAGAATGAAATTAACTAGGTTCCAGCACGCTACGTGTATTTGAGAACAAAGAACAAACGAGTTGAATTGGAAGAAAACAGAAATTATTTTTGTTTTTTTTTCTCGGCAATCTCGAAACTAGTAAATTTTGTTACAAATTAAAAACACTATACGAGTTGATCGAAAAGTTCGAGCAACCCGAATTTTTATACCAATACAACGTACGTCAAAGGACCAGGCATACTTTAAATGTAATTTCGGGATTGATCGACTGCTTCGAAATTTTAGTATGGTATACTAGTTCCAAAATGGTATAGAAATGCCTAGGCAAACTCAATGAAATAGGCGAGAACAATATCGTCACCTTACTGTGGATTACAGGATACACTGGAATAGAAGAAAATGAAATAGCAGATAAACTAGCAAAGATGGGGACTGAAGCACCCTTTTGGGAGCCGGAGCCTTTTTGTGGTATCAACTCCAATAGCGAAGCCGAACAAAAGAGAAGATCCAGTAGGGCTTAGACATTCAAAGATACTTCTAGGTTGCTACAGCCTGTTAAGAGCAAATAAACAAACTAAATAGTTTTAGGTGTCAAAATATTTAAGTTTATAAAAGAAAACTTGTGATGGATTAGGTACTTCGACTATAAAATTATGTAAGGCCGCTCTTAGTTTACTACTTTCGGATTAAGAGATTGAAGCGATAATGTTTTCTGTCCGTCGGAAATTTCAGCAGTACTCAAACGTTATTTTTATTAAAAAATAAAATTCCTTATTAAATAAATGTGTCTAGATATCTTGAAAAATTCCTAGTTTATGTACTTACGAAGGTACTTAGCAGATAATTTTACAATTCGAGAATTTTAAAAAAAAAATAGTTTTCACTTGTTATTGTATTATAAACGGCAATATTTGGTATATAAGGGGAATCGAAGATATATTGAGCATTTTATTGGTAAATAGCCAAAGTTGGTAAACGCGTATAGTAATGTTTAATTTTAAAGAATTTATTTAATGGTACCTTACACCTTCGGGTAGAAAGGTATCCAGAACAACGACAGTTCATATTAGGAGTGGACAGTTATTTCAAACACGAAAAAGATAATGGTGGACCCTGACACCCTGTACTTGCAGTATAAGACCGAATAATACATCTTTGTAAAATATCAAAGAATTCTACATTATCTACATATAACGGCAGGAGGCCGAATCGCAGAAACGAATAAAATGAAACGAGCCAAGGCAAAAGCTGAAGACTTACCATATGACGTTAAAAACGCAATAAGGAACCTTATATACAACATGAATCGAGAAAAGCTGGCTGTTACTCGTGCAACATTACTTGATGAATTAACTGAAACTGACATCCATATTGGTAAAAACAGAGTGTTAAAAATTTAGGTTTTAAGTACAAAAGAACTGATAGCAGAAAAATATTGGGTGAACAGTCCCATATAGTACGCAACCGATGGAGATACTTGAGAAGATATATTGAAAATATGTGAGTGATCAGAAAATCTTTTCCAAATGGTTTTTTTGAACGAGATATGGATATTTTCAAAAGGTTATTTGACCAAATATTCTTGGCCAAATGGTAAAAAACATGCTTGTTTCTGTATCTCCAGTAGCTGTGGAAAACGATATGATGTTGTAGTACATGCTGGAAGTAACGGAGGGTTTTCACCAGAAGCCAGATTAGTTTGTGCTGCAACAAAAATACTGAAAACCACAATGATAACATGAATGCTACGCTAGCTATACGCTCATAAAAAGGTGTTTTTACTACAAGCCATGTAAAAATAATGTTTGAGAACTGCTGAAACGTTTGACGAACAGAATACCTTATCGCTTTAAGCTTCTAATGTGAAAGTGTTAAACTGAGAGCGACCGTATTGTATGAAATATTACAGCTTCCTTACCCATTGTGAACAAATTTTACTATGGATTTGACATGAATAAACGCAGAAGGATTATATATTGTTCTCTAATTTGCAGGTAGGAAAACAAAAACCTCGTTACATATTTTGAGAAATATTAAAGTACAGCTTTTCACCATGACCTTTAGGTACTTATATAAGTAATTATTTTTATCCTAATGCTTTATAAGTTTTGAAAAATATTTTTCAAAAACAGTGACCGTTCATCTAAGAAGCAACAACTACTTCCCGTGTTATATTGACGACGCCAATTCCTACGTGCCTTATTCGTTTGACAAAAATATATCAACTTTAGGCCCGTGTGAATTTTTTTTCAGGGTAGATTCGGGAAGGTCAAGTGAAAATGAGTGCAAGTTCTTCCTTATATTGTGGGTTTTTATTTTCCTTCAAAGTGAAATTATTTCGGTGGTTCGTCAAGCTCTGAATTCACAAGTAGATTGATCTAATAAATAAATACGTATTTATATGTACAAGAGGTCAACATATATTGAGAAAGAACCTAAATATCTGATTGTTATAAACTAAACTTATAAAAAAAATAATTATTATCGTTTTATTACGAACAATGCACAAAAAGCCTTTCAAACAATTATACTTATATCAAAAAAAAAATCAATTAAAATGCATGCCAAATAATCTTCGAAACTACCGATTGAATATAAAATTGTGGTTAGACAATAAGGTTATTAACAAGAGGGTTCAATAAAATTATTTCCAGCTTATCTGTTTGTTTCAGCTGCCTCCAAGTCTGTTCTGATGAAACGGATGTATGTCTTAGGTAACTCAAACGACAGTCAAATGTTCTAAAGTAGGCTCTTCTTGGACTACTGGAATGGAATGAATACTATTGGAACTACCTCAGTTAAACCTCGATGGGAAATTAATGTAGATAAGAGCTTCAGAACGTATGTAAGAGAGTATAGTCCCAGAAAGTAGATCAAACTATTAAGGGCCTAAAAGAAAATAATAGTGCTCTAGAGAACCTGGTAAGAGAATATGGGTTTTACAAATAGAAGAATAGACAGAAGACTCAACTTGGATGGAAGAAGGCCCAAAAGTGACTTCAATTGAAGTAAGGTTGAATACCGATACCTTTCGTTCTGGAGTGAACTGGATCCGCAAAAGTGCGATATTTGTACCCAAATATTAAATAATTTCTCCTCAAACGAACAATGTCTTGTAAAATCCGCAAAAATGCGTATTCACTAGCATGTGCTCTTTTAAACACGAGGATTCTTTTCCAAAAAAACCTCTTTTTTTTCTGCTCACCGGTTATTGCCCGGAAAGTCTACTGTCAAAATGTAAATGATAAGGCTGGTAAGTGTAGAATGAAATAGGACTGGTTGTCAGGTCAATGATACTGTTCTGTGCGATGTTAACCGATTTAAATGAAGGTTAGGTTAAGAAATAATGGGAAGTTTTATCAATGACTCTTTATTCATTTGGTGAAAACTATAACGAAGATGAAAAGTCTCAATGAGCCAAGAAAATAATATCGAGAAGTATACTGAGCATATGTTATTTATTTTATTATTGGCAATAAAGTTACCAAATCTAATTTAGTTTGCTTTAACTAAACTACTGATGATCAAAGCAAATGAGATCATTTTTGACAAAAAGGTGAGTTATACTTTTATTCCGTAACAACTTCAAAGTCAAACGGATAAAAATAATTATCCTTCGACATCTGTTGTTAAATCGTTTTATTAAATACGACAATATTACAGGAAACTGTGATAATTCTTCAAGTGTTAATTTTGGTTTTAATTTTGTAATAACCGTCTCCGAGGGTTGTGAAAGTTCCGTGAAAATAAGTGAACGTTCCACCTAACGCCCTCATTTATCCCTACAAAACTTTAGGACCACATTCCCCAAGTTCCTGCGAGAGGGACTAGACATCACAATGGGTCCTTTAATTCTGATACTACGAAGTAGCCATGCTCAAGGGTATATACCAATTGCATGGAGAAAGTCAAAGGTGGTCTTTATTCCTGAACCAAGAGAAGAAACGTACACCCTGGCTAAATCCTACCGACCGAACAGTCTGATATCATCCATGGTGGAAACTATGGGAAACGTTATACAAATGTATTCGCAAAAAGGAGTGCTTAGGAGCATCGGAGGTGCTTTTGACAACGCATCGATGTCATAAATAAATATATCCCTTAAAAAAAGAGGGATAAACAGCACCTCAAGCAAATGGATAGGATTCATGCTCGAGCATAGGAGAATAACAGCACATATGCATGATATAAATTACACCGTTAGGACAACTAAAGAATGTCCTCACGGGAAGGTGCTTTCACCACTTTCATGAAACTTAATTGTGGATTAGTTGATCTGCAGGTTGTAGTCGTTATGTATGTCCTACAAGAAGCACTACAAATTGTGGAGGATTGATGACATAACGAGGACCTTTCTGTTAATTCAAAAAAAACCAAACTAGTTGTTTTTACGAATAGAAAAGTTTTCCCGCAGGGTAGAGTACTGCTGTTCGGAGAATAACTAGTAATGTCCAAATAAGTTGAATATATGGAAGTGACCCTTGTTTCCAAACTGAATTGCAAGATACACCTGGAAAAATTGCTACCAATCCAACCGCAGGTTTTCCTGGCCATACAAAAGAGTTATGGGCATTATGGGATATACGACCCGATGTGGTTCACTGGCTTCACACAACTGTGATAAGGCCAACGATCACCTATAGAACAATAGTCTGGTGGAGGAGGACAGAAGTGATCTCATTTTAAAAAAGCTTTAATTCAGGCAAAAACAACTAATAGCAATAAAATAGTGGAACTTTCAGAATGTTTATTTTTTGAATGTTGCAAGTAAAAGAAACAAGAGACACATGTTTTACAAGAATTTATATAAAAAATAATGTCGATGTAGCATCTTCTTCTTGTGAGGTTCATATTTCTATAATGTTATATTTCTGTTGTGGAATCTGTTATTAATTGATTTTATTTGATAATTGTGTATTTGTTTCACGTGGTAAGGGTTGAAATAGTTAATTTTTGAATCTGAATAACTGTCTTCATCCTTACAACCTTGGATTCGATGAGATTCAAGTAATGACGAGTTCAGTAAAATATCTGATTAAAAGTGTCAATTATATCCATACCAACAGGTAGATTATCCCTCTCTAGATACTTTTAATAAATAATAAGAGCCCTGTAGCCCTAGAGAAGGTCTTCAGCGGTGCCGTATTCTTTTGGATACTTATTCTCAATAGTGTATAGCATATACATCATTAATTACATTTCAAACACACATACAAGCAAATTGTCAAATTTGATATACGAACAAAGCTAAATCATGTTTGTATAGTGGGAAGCCCACTAAATTCATTACTCCCATCGTCCTCTAGACATCGTGAATAGGATGATCCATAACGCTCTCAATATGTTATTAGATTTTTTTAGATGAGCTTTTCACTCTGATGATTGCACACAAGTGACATTGAGTCTTATCTCTAGAGACCAAACAACCTTCCAGGCGGCCTCTAAAACTCAACGAGGTAAGATTAAAAACTTTATGATGGTGTGTATTGAAAAAGTCTCGAGGCAGATTTATGTTCATCTTTGCCGTTTTCTTGTTAAACATTTTAGTATAAATTTAACCCAAAATGGCACCGCTCTACTTTGGGATTATTATGAAATGTGAGCAGAGACGAGAAGCACTCGTCGTTTTTTTATTTTTCCCTTCTGCTTATAATTTAATTGAATTTTGTTATTCGAAAAAATTGAATATACAGAGCGTTGGAATAGAATAGAATAGGGATTTTTCAGGATGGATACAGATGGGAGATGTGAATTTTGGAGGAGTCACCTCTAGCTAATCTTACAGCTTCAAATTGCACTATTTGATCAATGTCTGTAACAAGTTGTATACAGGCACCATTTTTCAATGCTAGCAGGTACATTACGTTGGAAGGAGGAAAAATATGGATTTTAATCAGCTCCCTATAAATTTTTTCTCAAGCCCGTGTATATCTCTCACACAACAAAAAAATGTAATTCAAATGACACATATGATTGCAGCTATCGCGCAAGTTCAAATCAACTTATTTGTTACTTTTGTGAGCAGGCTATCGAATTTTAGTCTACTCATACCAACTATGCTAGATCGATGTACTGCCCTCCTAAGAAAAAAGGGAATATCTCCACAAATGTTAGTTTCGAGATAATGCAGAGGTAAATAATGCTGTGCCACCATTAAAATATTTATGGATTCTGGAATTGTTGTACTGGGCTGTTGTTCCTTCGCTTATCATTGAAGACGTTCATATTTTCATGCCATATTTTCATGAATTTTAATTTAAATTGCGGTTACTGCTTTTGAGCAAGGCATATTATTACAATCGGTAAGAATGAACTGTATAAAAAAGCAGTTAATCCAATGAGTTGGCGGTAACTCCTTTTAAGTGTAGTATTTCTCAAGCGGAAAGCGGTGGTTTGCAGCTTGACCTATTCTAAGTTAATATACTGTTTGGCTTTTGTCTCTTCACTGTCACACCCTCCCTCATCAGAACTTGGATTTATAGCCTCCATTGTCTGCAGCATTCGCAATATTTACTTTCCGCGGCTTTCCATGATTTAAATATCTTTAGTTTAACTGTTAACAAATAATATATGGCAATAAAACTATTAACAACCGAGTCAATAATAATACCTACCTTTTGAAACTATTTTAAGCAAATAAATCGCTCTAACTTCACGCACTAATTTTTCTATTATTGCAAACTGACAGGAACCAACACGTTTTGCTTAGTTTACACCCAGAAAATAAGAATTTTGGTGGGGCATGTAGCTAGATTACAGAGCAGTATCTCCCTTTTCTGTAGGAGATACTGCTTTAAAGACTTGTAATAACCAGTTGAGTGTAATTTTTATAGTCTAGTCTACTACAGACCAAAGGATGAACGCTTACTGCTCTCTAGCTTCGTAAGGTATACTTATAATCGTATAACGAACCTATAGAAAGAGAATATTCGAGTAAAAATTGGAGGTTCTGCCTTCTTGCTTAGGACGGCATTGTAGTTGATAGCTGTTTTTGATACAGGGTCGGCCTTAAAAATCTAGGCGCCCAGGGCGAGTCATGCATTTGGCGCCCTTATATTATATTTCTCATAAACGTGAAACTTTGTGAGCATGTATGGATGGATAGATTTTTTGGATAAACATTTTCTCAGTTTGTTTGTTTTGCGATTTTTACAATGATTTATCGTTTTTTAACTCCGCTGATTGTCTAATCATGATACCTATAACAACATAACCTAATTTAATTCGATGTATGGCTTCAATAATTATTTATTCATCTTCGATACCGATTTAGTCCAATAGTTCCTATATACAAATATCTAAAATAATAGTATAATATGTCATTTTATTCGTTTATTAACACGATATTTGGTATAAATGCATCATTGATTGGTAGCTCAGTGTATTTCAATAGTGGTGGAAAAAATGGGGACTGCTACTATAGAGCTCACATCTGATCAGTTGACAAAACACGCTTTTGGCAAGAACTTTATGATCTCTCCGGTAGCGCTACGTTTGGATCACCGCAACAATTGGAACTAATGTGAATTCACTTTTATATGATAACGGACCTACTGAGATTTTTTTCAAGTATAGATTATATCGTAGTAGATGTGTTTGGATTTCCACCGTACAACGATACCAATGCTTTGGTGCCAATGCCTGTAAGTTAATTTCTGTTAGCATTTTCTGATCCAAACAAAATAGCGTATATGCTAAATTTTTCACATTTTCAAAAATGTCGATATGCTGCCGATTTACTTTTCCCAAATAAGGAGCTTGAGGTATCGCATCCGGTTGAAGCATGGGAAAAGAAAATGATTTTGCACCCCTTTTAACCAAGTATATGTTGCATCGATTTAATATCACGTTTTCTATCACTGAACATAGATGATCACAAGCAAATATTTCGTGTGTTATGGTAAATTAGAAGTACCAGAATGTCGGTGTCATCAGCAAAAACTGTTACGTGCTTTTCTTCTGGCAAGGTCATATTTTCACATACCGAATAGACTTAGTTTTTTCCATACTATTTTGTTGTTTATTTTTATTCTTTTCAATCTATAATCTGTTCTTTGTCAGCATAAAATTTTCCGTTATTTGATACCACACACAATTTTTCAAGAATATCGAAAAAGAATTCAAGGTTGTGGAAATTAGTTTCACCCCAAACCCTACTTCGATTAAACTATATTCTCAAACAATTACATTTTTTTGTCGCATGGGAGATTTTACTTTTGTCCATCAAGAATTATACAATATCGAATTCGACAAAATAGGTCACTGTTTGAGAAAATACCGCCAGAACAAACATCTAAATGGACTGAGACGAGCAGCTGTGTCCGAAGGTCGTGTTCTAGAGACCCCGAAGCAAAGAAACCGAATTTTAGGAAAACGTTCAGACGGAGGATCGAACGACAGTTCAATCAAAGCCGAAAAAGCTATAAACAGCGTTTTTTTTTCATCGCAAATAGCGTTTCATAACGACATTTTTTAATTTTGAATACTTTGGAATTTTTAAAAGTTCTTGGGTTTGGAAATATAAATGTTTTGTATAGGAACAGCAGCGATGGAGGGAAAACCACAAGCCACAAAAAAGGAAATAAGTTTGGAAAGCAAGTTCAAAGAAATTGAGGAACAATGGAAGAGAAAGAAAAAGGTGTTAAGAACACGTATGAGAGCCACAAAAACAGAAGCAGCCTTAAGAGAAGTTCTGCTAAGATGAGACATTAGCGCGCTCGAGCGAACAAACAGCAAACTGAAACGGAAAATCAAAAAAATGGAAGGCAAGAAGGCAGAACTGAGGAAAGTGATGAAAAGCATTGTACAGGCAATGGAAGTAATGCTAGAGGAGACGAGAAGCAGAAGCCGGTCGGGTAGAGTCCGAGTGAAGGTGTAGAATATAGAATCCCCCCAAGACTAAGAAGTAGAGGAGATGGACTTCACGATTGATCAAAAAGATCCAAAAAGAGAGGAGAAAACTATGAACGAAGCCATCAAGGAAAACTAGAAGATAACGAACAAGTCACCACCCGCCATACTCCAAAGCGTCCGTTTTGAGAAAAAACAGGAAGATTCATCAACCAAAAAAACGACGACCCACCACAGAATCACAGATATTATCCCAAACTGGAATCTTGAAATGAAAAATGATAACATATTTGCCACAACCAATCATACTATATCCTGCTAAACTGGGGTGGGCTGGAAGCATGCGTTCAGGAAAGAACGTTGGTGTGGTACACAGATGGATCTAAAAGGAAGACCACCCGGACCTTTTTGGCCAAAAGCGAGACAACTCGTAAAACGCAAACGACAACTACGAAGCCTCATCGATTGAGAGGTAGGAAAGCTTCTTACCCATCGCTCCCAGAGGGGTGCATCCTAGAAGGGATTGGCTCAGTACTAGTTGGGTATGTTGATGTGAGTGCAAACTTCAGTATATCCTGCATGTTGAGCTTGGCAAGGCTCTCCTCTTCCCCCCACCCTGATTAATCGTGTTAAACTTATTTGACTTCCCAGAACCCCTTATCGTACTGAAATAAATATTTCCCCGTCATCCGTGTTGATGAAGACAGTACATTCCTTCCTGGAGCTCGAGTATGAAAAGGAACCCGTCATATAAAACGACAGAGAGAGAGAGAAAGAGAGAGAGAGAAGGAGAGTCGACAAAACATCAATCCTTATCGTTAATTTGTTAGAAGAACAGTTGAGTCAACGTGTTTCGAAGTGCACAAGAAAATGAACTGATTCTAGTTCATAATAACAATGGTAATACATGTGTGCTGGTTATGTCGGAATTGGAAGCTTATATATCTAAATGCACTGTATATATTTTATGAAAAGAAGTCAATAAACGTTTGATTCCCCCTAAACCTTGTCTCTGGTTGAACTCACCTACCCGAATACAGATCTCAATTCCTATATAAGTAATGTTATGTTGAATTATCCTTGAACTATATCATTTATACTCAATTAGAGCTTTGGAGTCTTGGAATAATATCATTTTCAAAAGTGGGATAAATATCTAAAGGTTGATTTGTGCTCATGAGAACTGATATTACTTAATTTTCATGCCAATGTTCCTCCAATGAATTCAAGAACTTAAACAATTCCAACTATTCCAGCGGAGAATATAGAGGTAAAATTATGTAGATTAAATTATATTTGCACGTTGATTGACGGGATATAAAACGTGCAACTTACTTCAGTGGTGTGGAAGTATCTGTATATATTTCCATACTTTTTATTCCAAAGCTATATTGAAAAGCATCCTAATTAAAAATCTCAGGATAATTTTATGAAAAACCCGTACAAATTTTCACCCAACTAATGTCAAACTGACTTTAAAAATTAGAAGTGTTAAGTGAAGTGTTTATAAAATCGTGTTGATAAATAAAGATTTTAAAGGAGGTATCCAGTATTGCGCATTAGTTTATTCATTGAAGTGTTTGACTTTGCGTGTCAATGTTTTGGCTGATATTACTCATTATCATGTCTTTCTTTTTTCCATTTCAAGTCAACGTCTATTAGGTTTGTTTGTGCAGTATGTACATAAAGTAACGTAGCTTCCTAATATTTCGATTTCCATTAGGTTTACAGAAAAAAATATTGAATAAAAAAATAATCCAGACCATCTGCATAAGTCGACTAAAATTATACAGGGTGCACCGTTTCTCCAAAATAACTTTTCAACATATTTTCTTAAATAGTACACCATGTATTTTCAGTTTTTCATAATCTATTAAATTACCAATACAACCGTCAAGGTGGCATAATTCTACCTATAATAATTCCAAAGTTACATTGGTTTGAATCTAAAATTATAAAAAAATTGTTTATGTCAAAAAAATTAGTAGATAGGTTTCTCTGTCATTAATATTAATTAATGAAGTTTTAGGTTTTTTGAAAAAAATTTCAGGTTTCCCGATATAAATTTCGGGTTTCCCGTTAAGAATTTCTAGTTTCCCGCTCAAATTTTAGGTTTCCCGCACGAATTTTAGGTTTTCCGCTTAAAATTTCATGTTTCGGCGGGAAACCTGGAATTTCGCTTCTAATTCCGTGAAGCATAGTGCTAGCTTTGCAAATAACTAGCTGTTTTGATGTTGAATTTAGGTATCAAAGAGCTTGTTTTGAGCGAAGCTGAGTTAACCAAGCGATTCGCGTTTAGAAATATTTCTGACATAACAATGGATTTTCTGCAAAAATGTCGTTTAGCGAGTTTTGCAAATAATGGCGTCATATACTTTAACAGCTTTACTGATCCTTTCATTTACTTCTTATGTTTTCCATTAGTTTGTATTTCTACTCCTGAAAATCAATAGCTTTCCATTTTTTTTCGTTATTTATTTTGGGGAATCAAACCGAAATCTTTTCTCAATTTTTTATTAAAAGAAGAGATTGTTATTGTTGAAAAAAATAATAAGTATAACAGAGGGATTATACAGAAAAGCTTTTTTACTTTTCAAAACAGTATTTTCACGATTTTTGCTCTCAATGTTTGTTTCACTTAATTCTATCATTTTAAGCTTCTCCTTTTTTATATTCATATTCTCTCGTTTTAACCTCTACCTCCATGTTTCTGAATAAATTATGTTTGAGCTCGAATCTACTGTTAGAACCCCTACTATGTGAAATCTAATTATATTACTCCTAGAAATGTTTCTAATCGATTCCACTATTTAATGAAAAAAATTATAAAAACTCTAAGAAACTCAATAGTGATAATTTCGATATTGATATATCATCGTGTCAGAAAGACAGAAGTTACATTTGATGTGGTGCCTAATATTTTGATTATACCAAATAGTTACCTATCTTGTGATTAACTTAATATGTATTAATGAAAAAAATAGAAGATATGATGTTAAATCTCAGGTATTTTTAGCCCTATGGGGATATCCTGGATATTTTTTTTCCCATTCAAGTATAACTGTGCAATAAACAGATAAATCCAGGGAGCTCCCCACTATTAACCAGTCCTTCCAATTAACAATTGTTGTTAAAGATTGTACGAAATAGAGGAGAAATTGAATGGTGAGGCTTGGTTATGCAACTGTTACCTTTAACAATATTCGAGTGAGAACTCGAAGGACCATTTGAATTGCGGTTCAAGACCTAGTTACCCGTGTCAGCTACGCTTACAGGGCGATAACGCAAATTAAATATTATTAGTAATAGGATAAACCTGTAAAATAATAAATGGATAGAAGTCAGAGACTTTAAATGAAACCAATAGATTCGAGTAGTAGGTACCTTATTTAATTTATGTGTTACAACTAGTGTGGATTTGGAAAAGGCACTATCAAAACCATACACTCGAACAGATTTAAATTCCGACAGACTAGAGGGTGATATTAAAGTTCAATACAATATATTTTGACAAATGTTCTTTCCCCCTTCTCGCAACAAATTAAATAGCACATAGGATGTTAAGTTAACACAAATTATTAAGACCTTAAGCAAAATTACTTGAGATAAAAGATTGATAGGAAGCAACTATAGAAGTTATGGAAATACGAAAAAAGTATGAACGGCAACTCCGCTGCGATTTATATCGGCGCCAGAATGGTTTACCGGCAGTCCTGCTATATTTTGGAATATAACAATTAAATTAAAGTACTTACAAGTTGAGAAACACTAACAAGTCACTTTTAAAACAATATATATACTTTACTTTGAAATGGAAATTGAAGGAACTGTAATGAAACTTCCCAAGAAAGGGACATTAAATGAAAAGAGGAGACATAGAACCATGTACTCCTCGGTTGGTGAGTTCGAGACTAACTGACTTTCGCAGGAAAAATATGCTCAAAATGGCTTATCATGACCGGACTCAAATATTTTTGACTTACAGGGATCGTTTTAATTAATTAATTATGTTAATTAATACTTTTGTAAGAATTTTATTATTAAAAATTCTTACAATTGTAAAGATCGGCAAATATAGTTTTCCTTGGCTTCGTCTATCATTGCACAGTTATACTATACTGTTTTTAAATAGGAAAAAAGATATCTTGGATTTCCCCATAGGGCTATAAAATAGGCTTTAATATTTTTAATATCACATCTTCTCTTTTTTCTATTCATATACAATAAGTCAATCACAAAGTAGGTCGCTATTTGGTCAAGCCAAAATATTAAACATCAGGTAGGCATTAATATAGTAAAATGAACTGGTGACAGTTAGTTTCATTTGTAAGAATAATGTTTGATCTCGGTTTCTCTCCTAGCAAACAGTACTAAATCATCAACAAAAAATATTTCATATTTCTGTATCTTATTGGTAATTGCTTAATATTTGATTTCACTCCTTCGAGTACATCCCCACTAAACATGTAATGTTACAAAACATTACTACAATATTATCTAAGTTGTATACAAGTTATAAAGCGAGCTATTGATTGAGTTTCAAGCGTAATGTTGCATCAGCCTTGAAAATTCATTGTTAATGCAACATTACAGAAACTATCTACAAACAATGTTACTTAGTACAAGCTACTTTTGGAACTATTGATTAAATTTAAATTGCAATGTTGCACAGAGTTTGAAATTCCATGATATTTACAACAATACATAAGTTAACTACAAACAATATTGACGGTACTTAGAAAATGCAATACACGTTTAGTTTTCGATTGCATCATCGCAAAAATATACGAACTGATACGCTAGGACAATTTTAAATAGTGAACATAAAAGAAACTTGAAATAATATTACATTAATTAGGAAATCAACCAATTTTGTATTTCCCGCTCTTGCGGTGATGCCACATAACGGGGTGACATACTGTTGGTATGTGTCATGTGAGTGAAGATTTGAGCAAGGAGCAAGCAGTAGGACCACGAGGGATTAATATTGCAATATTGTTGTTGTGCGTTGCGTTATGGTTTCGTTTTGGTTATATACGTTTATTTATTTAATGTTGAAGCAGCAAAATGGATAATTCTAATAAATATATGGCTTCATCTAAGGTAAGGTGATACATCATTTATTATTTTATAGGTTATGATGGTTGTATGCTCATCCTACATTTAGTAGGAAAATATTTGTTCCTCTTTATTTTTCGAACGAATCTGATAGTAGTGTAGTTTCGTGTGCATGTTATTATACAGGTGGATGTATATATACTGAACGAAAACCTACTTGAAAAACATTGTGTTCATTAAAATCAGATGATATTCCGAAGTGTAGGCGTTTTTAGATTCTAAAACATCACAAGAAGTACTCAAATATGTGAAAAAAACGGTTACGTGAAGTAGTAAGACAAAATACCGACAAAAAAATTGAAAAACTCGGAAGTTGAAACTAATGACGAGGTCCTTAAAGATACTTACACTCGTTGACCTGATATTGTACAAGACAGAAATGAGAAGCTGTGTTGAGATAGTTGAGATCACAGCACACCCCCTGTGCTGTGGTTGAGATCAAGTGCTGTATAGATGTGTATGTAAGGTTTTGTAGAGTAGGTAGTAGATAAAGTTGTCAAAGTTCAAGGTGAACATTCCATTCAATGATTTTTTTGTTGCAGGTACCTGATAGCAAGGCCAGAGATTTTATTTTTAATTTTGACATCTCAATGAGTACCTATTTGTATTTTTTATAATTTAATTAAAGTTTTATATTTGAATTTTTGTCTTTTTGACTCCCAATACATTCATGGACATTTGAAATTAACAACTTCTCTTAAAAGCAAAAAAAAAACAATTTTTATTGTTTTGAATGAAAATTTACAAAATATATCTACTTATTAGGTAATCATTCCAGAACATTTTTTGGGTTTCCACTTCTTGTTTCTGAAAATTATGAAATGAAATCTGATCTCCATAGAGGACACATCAATAATGAATGATGTTCGAGATTTTCCAGACATCAAAACTGATCTGTCTCCCATGAAGATTGCATTCATTTTCTATCAATATTAGAAACAATTAGTGAAAATTCGAAAATTCTTCAAGAGTGAAGAAATGTACTGGACAATAATATTTGAAACCTTATGGTAATATTAAAGACAAGATTGGTGATAAGTTGCTGATATATAACATAATATTGAATATGTTATTTTCCACTAATGTATATTCTATGTTGCGGTTACCTTGCTACTATTAATAATTCTGAAACATTACATATATCAATCCATTTCAGTAGTTGCTGCAATATTATCAGAAGGTGACATTTTTAATATCACATTTGCAATTTTCCAGTACATTATATGCAATGTTGCAGTAACCTTGCTGGAATAATTGATAATGACACATACCATTTGTAATATTACTGAACGTCCGTTTCAGTAGTTGCTGAACCTTTGCAATAAGGTAGCAGAAAACTCCGATGTAACATTACACATTACCATGAAAGGTAACTGAAATATTGAATAAATGTTACTTTGCTTAGTGGGTCGTTCATTATTATAATAAACTAGCAGACCCGACAGACGTTGTCCTGTCGTCTTATCACATTATTATACAAATTTTGACTATTTTTATTTTCAATGAAAATTATCACATTGTTACTTATTTTGGGTGGCAAAATCGGATAGTATTGTTAATTTTTTGATAGAAGGGATATATTTCTTGAAAATTCGACTTTCCTGAATTTTCTTACAATTTTTCGAACAAACCAGTTTTTTGAAATTACCGTATTAAAAAACTCCTATACTAAATACCATCAAAATCTGCCCATCCGTTTGAGAGTTGTTCAGTATTAATCCGATTGCAGCGCCACCTACCAGGACTAATTGTTAATATAAACCATCCAGTTACTTATTTGAACAGACGCATAAAATTGCATCAAAATTGGTCCATCCGTTCAGGAGTTGTTCAATGTGAATCCGACTGCAGCTTCACCTACCGGGACTAATTGTTAATATGATCCATCCAGTGACTTGATCAAACACACACATAATATTCCATCAAAATCGGTTCATCCGTTTAGGAGTTGTTCAGTATGAATCCGATTGCAGCGCCACCTACCGAGACTAATTGTTAATATAATCCATCCAGTAACTCACTTAAATACACACATAAAATGTCATCAAAATCGGTCCATCCGTTTAGGAGTTGTTCAGTATGAACCCGATTGCAGCGACACCTACCGAGACTAATTATGAATCTAAACTGGAGATTGAAATAAAAATGTATTATATTCGATTGCCATGCAAACCTATTGCTCATGTGTGGATGAAAAGAAAAAATATTAAAATCGCAGTTTAAAAATAGGGGTTGATGGTAGAAGGGTAAAAATTTAGGGTTGTATGTATTTTTAAATGCCAACATATAATAAAATAAAAAAAATGTTTGTTTAAAAAAAAATTAGAGGTGGACCACCCTTAACATTTAGGGGGATGAAAAATATATGTCCGATTCTCCACCCTACCCGATATACACACAAAATTTCACGAAAATCGGTCAGGCCGTTTCGGAGGAGTTCAACTTCTAATACCGTGACACGAGAATTTTATACTATATTAGATAATGCAGGACTCGATTAAGTCTTGAGACTTGCAATAAATCTATTAAATTGAATGGTGAGAGGTAGTAAAGCACTGGTCCCTGAAGTAGTCATATGGAAGTATTCCGCGAAGTTGTCTATTGATCCCACATAAATTTTCCTATCAACAAATATCACAATAAATTACTAGTCCCCAACGACGGGGTCCCAATGTTAATCAATTCTTCCAATAATAACTATATCTACATAATTGAAAGTTTCACTTATATGTTTTCTTCCATTGTTTCAGCACAATTGTTTAATTTATAACACAGGTAAACAGGATACAAACTGACTAGTTAAGTTTTGTGTGGAACAATTCTTATTTAACATGAAAAATCTGTAAGTAGATATTTTTCCAAATTTTTGTTTTACCTCGTATTTTTTATGTGTGAAAATAAACAGCGATAATAAAGATGGGAATGTAAACTTTTCTTTACCAGTTTCCTTGAGTTGAATTCAACCTTGAAAATAGTAATCATACGCAATTTATTCTAGAAAATTAAATATGTCAAACGGCATATTTAAATATTCGCAGTTTTAAGTAGAATTATAACATAACGTTTGATGTACTCTACAAATGAGAAACACTAACTTAGTTCAAAGCGTTCAAAGCTTCTTCAAATTGTTATTTATCAACTTGCTCTCCTTGGAGGTTACCGCAAGAAATAAATACAAAGGAACGAAATGCATTTAGCTGTTCTCCCTTGAAATTGGTACTATTTAATATATACAAAATGTTTTTAATCATGTGGGCTCTAACCCTAAGAGGATTTTAAGTGTTTTCTGAAATGTTAATGATGCTATTCCCCAACGGCAACGATTATAAATGCAAATAATATTTATTACTAGGACGAGACTCTAGTCCCGGCGCAGGGAGCCTCATTTTCTTATAAGATTATCGGCGCGGCCGCAGAATAATATGGTACAAGTCGTATGGAAGTAAAAGTGTCTATATACATTGTGAAAAGTGGTTCAAAGGTTTTGTTAATCGATCTGTGTATAAAGCAAGAAATCCCAATGGGTTTGACTGAATCAAAATTTAAACCAGAGTACTAAATTACTAGTTATGTGATTATTTGCATTTTATTCTGCAAATACATCATTAATGGGCCATAATACAGTCAACAGAAGCAAACAAGAGACCCGGAAAATATGTGAACTAAAAGAAAGGTTATCGCAACCAGCCAATCAGGAGCCAACGATTACATTAGTAATTGTAAACATAATCCAAATGACATGACCGAATGATTTTTCAATATACATCAATTTTAGGGTGCATCAGTGTCGTCAATATGAGGATAATTATCCGATTTCCAGATAATTTCGCTATCTGGATAATTTTTGAATTGGATAGCTTCCAGTTTTTTGCAGAATGGATATATTTAACACTTCTGGGATCGAAGACAATACTTTAATTTTGACAACTCGGTGTACTTTTGGTGATTTTGACAAACTCTGATAATTTGAATTATAAATTCGGAAAATTTTTCTTAGTTGCATCGTCAACACTTGACTGCATTCTATTTGATATTTGATATCAGCTGCCATTTTAAATATTTGCTTTTATATTTTTATACATTATTATTGGCTCCATAAATTCCAGAACAAACTGTCTTCATCAAGATTCATTCAATTTTGGAATTTGTTCTTTTGTAATGTGAAACTTAACAATGTTGTTGATTAAATAATGGTATATAATATAAATAACTGTGGGTTTGAATGAAGAAACTGAAGTAAAGTTAAAGTGGAAAAGCATTTAATATAATATTTTGCAAATCACACAATATTTTTGTTAATATCTAAAAAAATAACACCCAGATAATTGGTATTGGACTAGTGTTTATTCCAATATTAACACTGTTACGCATTTCAATTTTCATCTGTAGTTTTTCAAACAACACAACCATAGCACAACGAACACTGGAAGAGCTAACGATTCCAAATATACCAAATTGGTCACAGTACTATTGATTACAATTAAATAAAAAGTTAACAAATTCGACAGCTCTACTCCAAAAGATCCTGAGCTGTATGTGTGTGCAGATTCGACTTTATTGGTATAGTGACACGTATGGTATCGATAATATTTTTTCGATCCAAAATATCGATTGGTACTACAAAAATACTAGTACAGCGACATGGACACACCCACCCAGGGGCTGAATTATTGACTGAGGGAGTGAAGATTCCTGAGATAACAGATAATTTATCTTTGTCATTGCAGTGACAAAGTGGCCAAGCGAAATAAAGACAAAATATGGGTTCTCTCGAAAAACTTTACTCTCTCAGTCAAGAATACAGCCCCTGGGCTCTTGTTTGCGTGTGATAACTGTAATTATCAACACATAATAGAAACTGATATTTTAAATTCGTTTATCTACAAGCCTGCGGTAAGTAGCTACCGCACTAGTGCTGTGAGTAATTACACTTTAAAAACAACTTTCTTTGATGAACACCAGTTCATCAGTCCATGAAGAGCCCATATTCCTTCTCATATCCATGCCGTGATTTATCCGGTAATAAATTAAGGGTAGTTTCTTTAGCAATGTCCAGAACTTCCTTCGGAATTTCATCATCACTGCTTCTACTGACTTCCATTTAAAGGACTTAAAACACACTTTCACGAAATTCTTACAAAAATAATTATCGTTTATTCCGTTGTCAAGCTTTACATCTGTGTTATAAGGGCCATTTCTTTAATTTATTTCCCTAGCAGCCCGATGTTAATGCATTATTAATAACGACTTACGAGGCATCTACGGGGTAAATTAAAACAGTGCTCTTCTAGAGTTTTTAATATTGGTGCCCTAAAACAGGCTTGTAGATAAAATGTCGCATTTGCGCACATGCGGTAAAGACGTACCTACCGAACTTGTATTGTTATATACTATTAAAATAAGTTAACCATAATGAACGATTTTGAAGATTTGAGAAATTTCACTCGACAAGAAATTATTGGTGTAACGCCACAAATTGGAAAATTGAAAGATCCTATGAGATACAATAGGCCGTATTTATAAAAATGAAGCATTTACTTTCAAGTGAAAGGTAGAAGCGAAAGGGAGAAGTAAAAGGTTTTGCTCTAATTCGTATTCATAATCTCTACTTTTTCCTTGGAAGAAAATGCTTCTGATAAATAAAGTAAAAGGTACAAGTCGCTCTGTTGTAAGCAGCCTGTTGAAGGCTATCTGATATTCCTCGTGGATTGGGGTAGGGAGTCATAAGACACTGCATTATACCATACCCACTGTCTCTTAGTAGGATAGTCTTTCTGCCGAATTCTCCCATATACGAGAATCATGAACTGATCCTGGCCAACTTGCATCTATACTAGTTAAGACACAATTCTGGTCGCATGTAGCCTGCTAAAACATTTTCGATTCACATATTCGTCTCCAAATTGGGCTGGCTTTTCAATACGAATATACGTGCAGTAAATAGCCCCAATAGCTGTAGGGAAATTGAACCTGGTCAACCACTTCTCTTTGGCCTGCATGATTTGATTTTCTGTGTTTGGGAACCGGATCCATTCACCGGCCTGTTGTACAATCCGCTCAAGCACCTCATGAAATACTCTGGACACTGTGGGCTGCGTACATCCCAATTTTTCAGCAATTCCACTCTGGAATCCAGGGTTCGCACAATAACGCAGAAAAAGTTTCATTTGCTGTACAGGTGACAGGGCAGCTCCACGAGTTTCGTGATCCACGCCAAGACAGTGGTCTGACAACCACACCACATTCTCCTCGTCAAATCTAAATAACGTTTTGAAATCTGATTCACGTTGCGTACGTCTTGGTTCCCTTCCAGATAGAGTTCAACACAAGAAAACACTCCTACAAATATTTTCACGATACAAGCTGTGTGTTAGCCGGGCAACTACTGGAAAAAGTGAGAAAAGTTCTTGTGAACCTAGATTCCTTTTTTAGAAGCAAATCCTTTAGTTTTTGAGCAAATGCTTCTTTTTATAAATACGAAAAACGTAAAACCTTTCACTTCAAAGCAAAGCCTTCGAAGCAAAATCTTTTCCTTCACTTTTTCTTATGCATATGCCTTGAAGGAATTGCTTCATTTTTTGAAAGCAAAAGGTAAGGCTTCTTTTCATAAATACGGCCTAATGGCAATATAATAGAAGATTCAGAAAAAGAAAACGCGTAACTTGGAAAAAGTAATGTATATTAAGGAAGAAAAGCAAAAAAAAATTCGTTACTAATATTTAACTCTGATTTTCATGGCGGTGATATTTTATGCTTTACCCTGGACCTCTTGAACATCGAACGACTGTGATAATAATAATATCTGCTCAATTGCCATCCCAAATAACACAATCATTGTTATAACTTTTGTGAAATATTTAATCAAGAATAGATACTATCCTAAAAAATACTACAAAATTGAAAGGAAGTAAATGGTCTATCTCCGAGGATCTTACTACCGAACAACGGAGTGAAAAGAAACTATTCGTTGAACATTTTAAGGAAACTCGAAACAAAAATTTAAAAGCTCATATTTTTAAAAATAAATTGTTCGTTGAGAGTAAGCTGTTCACCTACGAGGATCTAGTTAAGCAATCACAGTTATTCATTCTACATAGTCCTTTTGCACTGGATAATAATTTATTTTAAGAGAACGAGAATGGTAAAACAAGTGTAATATCACCAGCGGATCCCAATAAAGAAAATAGGAAAGTAACGAAGCTGGATCTAAATTTGACTAGTACTGGAAACTCAAGACTTACAAGAAGCAATTCAATGAACAAAACCAAATAAACTTCCATTAATTTGTAACTATTTGTTTTTTTTTTATAAATTTATTCATTAATTTCTGAATTTACTTCATTATAACATATACTTACCTAAATGTCTACGAAAAGATTGTGCATTGGTCACATGAATTCTTGGTCATTATTACCCAAATTTAATCAAATATACTATTGGGTTATTGACAAAAATTATGATATACTTGAAGTTTTGTAAACTTGGTTATCCAAAACTATCACAAACAACATGATTTGCATCGAAGGTTATAAATGGTTTAGAGGTCGTAGAGGAGGTGACTATGTTTGAATTGAAGAACAGTACATGGGCAAAAAATTCAGAATATTGAAGCAAACGATACCTATGAGCAATTGTGTGTATGTTGTACCATAGATAGAACAACATTTTGCATAGGTACAATTTACTGTCCTCTGAACACAAATATTGGCTCATTTTTAGACAGTTTTGCTTGAGCTATTTGTAGTCTTCACCCCGATTGTTTCTTGAGAATTGGATTTGTCGATTGTGACTTCGAAGCACTGCCACCGCTCCACAATAGATGAGAGTCTGAAGTTGTCTTTTGTATGTTAGCAGTCTTTAGCATGGTTCTAAAGTAGTAATTTCATAGCTGCTAGTACTTTTATTGTTTCGCAGCTTGGATAATTTTGACCAGTGTATTGGGTTGGTGCCATTAAATTCCGCTAGTGCTTCACAAAGCTTGGTGTTATAGTCATTATCGAAGGATGTGCCGCAATCATTTTTGTTTTCTCAAATCTCAACGACATTGTTGTTTTCTTTGTGCATTATCGGAAGCATCATGATCATGATCGGTAATTATGTCATTCTTCCCATCTTCAGGGTCAATAAGGGCTTCTCCTTGAATATGTTGCAGAGTTGGACCGGGTAGTAAATTGTTTTTCACAATACTTCAATGCTGGTCAGCCATACGTTGTTCCGTACTATTCTAAAATTCTGGAAAATGTTCAACGACTCAGTTTAGCTCGATAGTCCACTTTCTGCGCTTACTGGGCTTTCCGGGTTTTGTGGTCGTAGATGTGCCGACTTATGACACTCCAGAAACAGCAGAAGCGGCTGGAGGAGGATCGATGTTGTTTTTCCTCATGAGTGTGCTTGGCAGTAGTCTTACTCAGTGTCACGCTGCGTGTATCGCTAACCGAGGAAGAACGTGAATTATTTTGCCTTTCTAGCATCAACTTAAACGCGACAAGAGTTTAAGGTGTTGCAATGTCGATTCACCTGACGACTCCTGAGATTTAAAGTTCCGGAACTATTGCTCCGTGAAGCAGACAGCCGATATTAGGTACACTAGCAGTGTGGGATTCTAAGTATTTAGTTCTAATCACCTGGGGTAGTCTAGTTTCATAATTAAACATAGTGATTGTCGCATCTTAGACCTACTGCCAGGTGATGATTTAGCCGCTCCTCACATGGAGAACAAACGTATGAAGACCGTCCTGTACTGAAACTAACTAGTTCCGGTTCGCTCGGAGGTATTCAATTTCCCCGATATCTTTTGTATCTAGAAGGCCTTCCCCTATCCACCACCTAGAGAAGCGTCCTATAGAGAACCAGCACCCCCTCCTCGTCTTATTATTATTATTTTTAATATTATTATCAATATTTTAAGTGTTTAAATCCCTTGTCTTCATGAGTCGGGTTGACTTAGTAAAAATCTTGTACTCATGACTTTTATCAACACAACCGTGATATATTTCGAGAATAAGTCGTTATGATTCTATGTAGATCATTTTTCAAATGAAAATATGCAGGATAAAGCTCCATTTTCGGAGCGATTACTGTAATTTTATCAGAAACCAATGTCATCCATTCTATTCATATTTGAAAAGCTGCCATTTTCAGGTCGAAGCACAATATAAATACGATAACAACGTCAAAAAGCTTGTCTCTATCACGAACAGCTGGAATCTTATCGCTGAAGGAATGATGAATATAGCCTGGAAAATAAATTTAATTTTTCCAAGAAGCTCGATCAAAAGGTGAATGAAGTGGTCAATCAGAACATCTGATCTTTCGTAGGTATTTATTTTTTTTTGTCACTTAAAATCACACTTTGTAATTTTTTCAGCAATCTCTTCAAAGATAATTTGAAAATTTGATAAAACTAACGTCCCTTTGTGAAAAATAATTGTTATTCAAATATTGTGATCGTTAGTAGGTGTAGAATATGAATATTATGTTTTGATTTATGTTTGTTTTTCTGCGTTTATGGAGATTTTCGTTTTAGATTTTGACAATTTCCTGGTCTAACAAAATTGAAAAATTCTTATTAAAGTAAAAGCAATATTTACGGTATGAAAATAAAAGGGTAAAAAGATGGATGGGAAAAAAGGATTGTCGTTCTCTCGTTTCACATTATTTCTGTAATACGTGCGTTCGATAAGTCGATTTTAAAAACAAAAGCTGAAAATATCTGAAGATAAAATGATTATTCCCGCTATTCGAACTCCTTATACTTCCAGGAAAGTAACGGGAATTAATCATTCAAAAAGCCCACTTGAAGAGCTTGTCGAAATTATTTATTTCAATGTACACTGAGAAAATTCCCAGCAAAGCGTTCTTTCCTAACCTTTTTTTGGCTGAGACAAGTAGAATTTTCACTGTGGTGATAAAACTGATTAACTGAGTCAGTAGAGTCAACTTTCCTATTATCTCTGTACAAAAACTATAAGATACTTATTAAAAATACAAACATTCTTTCCTATACCAGGAATTTTCACTTTTATTAAACATTACTCCACTACCGTAGACATATATCAAAGAAAACCCTTGGTCTAGTAGATATTTATTTGCAATTTGAATAACCGTTATTTACAACGGTCGTCGTTCGACCAATCATGGATCGGCAAATTGTAAAGGAGTGCGATAATTGGATGTGCGCGAGAACGACGCACAGCAACTCGGTAGTTCCGGCATTATGATAGGAATTTTCATGTCATCATTGGTGCTGAGTATGTAGTGATAATAATTAGAAAATGGACTTTTTATTATTAACAATATTAACAATATGATTAAACGTAAATTCTTCAATATCATTGTTCCTTGGATTTTGTCTATTAACATTATTTTTCAATTTATGAATCTTAAAAGATAACACTTTTCCAAATTTGTTATGGGCTTCTTCAAGCTCTGGCAGCGTTGTGCGAAAACCATTATTTTCACGCCCTCCGAACTAACTCAATTGGTGAAATTGATCGAAACCTTCGTTGCTCAGCGACCAGCTGACTTCCTATTGGCAAGCGCGCGCGTGTGTTCTTCCCTCTCACTTTGTCAAATGACTGACATTGATTATCCAGTGGCGTTGGTAATGTCAGTGTCATATTTTAAACTTTTTCGTATTCATATTGAATTCAAGTACGATTCTCAACATTATTATTTGTTTTTAACAAATAACGTGATTTGAAAAATACCTAACCTTTAAAGCGAAGAAAAAATCAGTTTCTATACCTATATAATTATTATATAATAATAATAATTATTTTTAATACTTTTATAAAAATAGGTACCGTACGCCATTGGTACGTTTATGACAGATATCCGCCATGTTTCCCCGCTCCTTACCGATGCCGCGTAGCTTCAGATAAACTTGCCAAGCTATATGTTTTGCGATTTTTACAATGAGTAGAAATATCGAACAAAGAATATATTTCAAATTTCCCTCTTTAGAAGTAGCTCCGACTACCGAAGCGAATAAAATGGGTGTTGGTAATTTCGCCAAATAAGGTCATGAACTTATTTTATTATATGAAACCTCTCCAGGTATAAAATTTAACATTTAATCTGGCCAAAACTCACCCCTTTCACATTATTCATTAGGTAATTCTATTTTTATTTGTAGTGCATACATAGAAAATCAATTTATCAAAACTTAAATGAAGTGTGTATTTTTTTAATAAGAGCCATTATTCGCATTACACAACACAATATCATAAAAAGAAACAAGGTTATATGTGTTTGGAAAGACTTCCGAGGTCAGAAGAATGACTACTAGGTTTTCTGGATAAACCGCTTTCAGAAAAATAAATTTCTTGACGTGTTGACTCCTGCTTTATAGTCATTATCAAGAGATGAGAAATGTAGGTTGGGGTGGATAAGGTCTAGTACAATTTCGTGGCCTACTCCACATACCCGACAGTTATCACCGAGATCTCAATCTGCTTGCTCTTCAGAGATAACTGTTATCTTTGACCTTGGTGATAATTGTTGAGCACGGTACGACTAGTGGAGTTGGCAGATTGAGACCACTAAATCGTAGTGACTCCAAAGCAGGAGTCGAAACGTCGAGAAATTTATTATTCTGAACACGGTTTATCCAGAAAGCATACATATATACAGATATATGCAATGAGAAATGGAACATAGGAATTTAATGTATTTTCCGATCCTCATACCAACAAAAAATTTCTATAAATTCACATCAATAAATATTAACTATTTAGCTGGACAGCTAGATTCAGAACCACTGTAGGAAACCCCGCCTCTTCTCCTTCCAATACTTGATAGTTATGTGGTAATGTGCGTCTGTGCGTGCGATTAAGTATTCAAGTGTCTTTTGACGCTAGTGGATAGCGTCGTTACATATTGAAACGATACGCTTACGCTTTATGTGTTCAAATTTAAAAATAAATTGTTAAATTATATTTAACAATTAATGTTTTGAGTTAAGATAATATGTTTTGATTTCTTTTGGCGATAACGGGTTCCAAAATAAAAATGAATTCGTGAATAAAACAAAATAAGATTATTTGAATTAAAACAAATTGAAAATAAATTCTGAAAAACAATTTGAAATGCTAAAACTGAAAAATTGATGAATTGAAGGTTCAAATAGTTCTGTTGAGCCAAACAAAAACCAAATCCATTGAACAAAGATAATCTTGTATCTCTGAGCTAATTCGGTGTAGTGTTTGCACAACGTTGGACAATAATTTTCCCCCTTAATTCTATCAAATTTTGAGAATTTCATTTTTAAAAAAACCCCATGAAAGAAATCATTTGGGGACAAATACTCTGCTGTTTTCTGACTGTCTGACGCTAATTGGTCCGCCCACAGTTGAGACAACGGAGTGGTGGGAATTGTACTATATGTTGTAAGTGTCCAAATGAACGATTGTAATAATCGAGTTTTCAATCTGTTGAAGCTTGATATTGGTCGACTAGTTCAAAAGCAGTTCTGATACAATGCTTAAAATCCCTATGTTCCGTTTCTCATTGCATGTACCTAAATTGAAGATTTGGTATAATTATCCGCTTGAGTACCCTCACTGTGATACACCATTGAATTTAAGATAAATCCCCCCCTTCCATTAAAATTTTTTTCATTGCGATGACGTCCGTGCTTCTATGATGACGTCACAGATACCCTGAATACCTCGGATGAAATTACTGTAGGTCCCAAAAAGATTGCCCAATGTTCAAATGAACCTATTCGTTAGTACATCGTTTGAAAAAATTGTTGGGACACCCTATATGATCTTGTTCCAGATTTTAATCCAACAGAGAAATATCTGAAGTGAATTCTGACCTTTTTATTATTGTATAATGGCACATCCTCTGTATGCTGTAATCCATGTCGGATTGAAATAAATATTATTAAATATGAATTTTTTATGTACAGATTGTCCCAGCAAAACTGATTTGTATTTTCGAAGCATGCTTTTGATAATTTTTTTTTAAATTCAATATACATACTTTTGAGAGTCACAATGATATAAAACGCATTTAAAAAAATTCAGACTATATATTTCTTTAATACCATAGCGACTTATCATTTTACGAATGAAAATTTGTTTACCTATCTTTCATCTCCTTATTATGAATTTTCACAAGGCAAGTTTAAACTTTGATTACTTATATAAGTTTGTGTTTGGACTTTATCAATTTTCTCTAAAAACACAAATAAACTTACGATGGAAGGCTTTGCAGGATTTAGTTGTTGTTTTAAAACAAGCTGAATTATCGGCAAAAATATCAGGTGGAAAAAGAGACTCCTGTGATATATAATTTTCAACTAAGTAATCAGCATAAGATGTTACTTTGTCATCGTCGGGCATGATTTCAAATAATTGAATAGCACAGCCATATCTTGCTACTTCTTTGTGATGTACCTATACACTGTGTCCGTAAAGTATGGAACAAATTCATTTTTATTTAAACAGACCATTTTAAGAAATAATTCTAAGACATGTCAATTTTTGATTTTAATTTACCGTATTTCAAAATAATAATCCAATACACAGGGTGAATTACTTCCGAGTGATGACGTCATCGTCATTTTTTTTAAATGGAACACCCCCATTTTGTCTCAATTTTCGGATTACTCTAGCTGAGCTGATTCCAAAAATGTATCACATGTTGATTCCAATTGGTACAGGGTGGACAAAACTACAATAGTTTAGTGTGTGCTCATAAAGTAATCCTGGAGGTTTTGATGAAAGTTTATGGTTTCAACAGGATGGTGCACCTCCACATTATGCTGTAGATGTTAGAAGGCACCTAGATGAAATTTTTCCGAACAGGTGGATTGGTAGACGTGGACCTATTGAATGGCCAGCGAGGTTACCAGATTTCAATCTTTTGGATTATTTTATGTGGGTCCATCTGAAGAATGTTGTGTATCAATCGAAACCAGCAAATATTCAAAAATTAAAAGAGAGAATTCAGACAGCAATAAACAATATTTATCAAGACACAATAAACAAGGTGCAACAAGAATTTGTACACCGTTTGGGTTACTGTCAAATGCAGCAAGGGCTGCAGTTCGAACATTTATAGAGTCATGTACTTCATCATATTCTGTCCGCTAGACAATACGTATTTTTGATAATATTGTTAATTTAACTAATAAAGAATGTTACGCGTTACTTTATGAGCACACACAAAACTATTGTATTCTTCTCCATCCTGTACCAATTAGAATCAACATGTGATACATTTTTGGAATCAGCTCAGCTAGAGTAATCCGAAAATTGAGACAAAATGGGAGTGTTCCATTGAAAAGAATGACGGCAACGTCATTACTCGAAAGTAGTTCAGCCTGTATATTAGAATATTATTTTAAAATACGGTAAATTAAAATCAAAAAGCTACGTGTTTCAGGATTATTTCTTAAAATGGCCTGGTTAGCTAAAAATGGATTTGTTCCATACTTTAAGGAACACAGTGTATATGTCGTGGTCGCATAGCGAAATCCGTCATTTCGTGAAAATCCGAGGCAGCACATAAACCGTCGGCATACCGTAAAACTGCACCAATTCACTATCTGCCGCGGCATTTCATGAAACGCCAGGCATGTTGCTGTAGACGTTGCGGGTTCATGAAATGCGTTACAGACACGTCAGATAGGGTATCGCCTTTTCTCTAGGTGGAAGTGGAAACCTCTATAGATATTTAGTTTGTTTATATCCAAAAACAAATAATACAAAACGAATCTGAAAAAATATAGCAAAAAAATAAAATAATTTCTCAACAACAACAGAAAATAAAAATGCGAAAACATACATTATGCCAAAATAACAAAACCAAATTTGAAAAACAGGAAATTACTTTCCGTCGTAAGCCGAAGCACATTATAAAAATTCATTTATCCACACAAGGTCCACTCTTGTGACAACAGGAGTTGGAACGATGATTCTGCAGATACAGTTTTCCTGACGGATAGAAGTTTGCTCATGTTTACCTGAGCCGTCGCAATAAAGTTGGATGTTGCTAATCTAAGATCTGTTCTATTGAACCAGGAATTAAAGATCCGTTTTTAATGTCAGTGACAACAGTTACCAAATTCGGTGGATCGCCTGGACTCCAATCTACTTTATCAACATTTACCAGGACACAATCTCCTATGCCGATTTCTGGTAATCGTTTCCAAAACTTGATGAACTTCGGAGGAGTTTTTGAGAACACATGAAAAAAATTTCCGGCGGGCATTGTTCGTATATATACGTATTTTTTTATTATATTCAATATCCTCGGGGGTTATTGTTAGCTGGAAGTTTTCTTTTAAAACAACCCTTATAATTTCAGAAGGCTCATCTAGTATTTCTTCAACTGCTTTCCTTTCACAAGAGGTGCTTATTGTTTGTCGATTTAAAGCCACTAAATTGGCTTGATGCTGATGTTCCTTTTTTTTTTTGAATTACCAAGTTCAATGGTTTTCCACCCAATGTATGAAGATTGTTTATTCGTACATTTCCATAACATTCCACCACTGGAAACTAAGTTTGTATAAAAACTGACTTTATAATTACTAACAACAAGCAATGATTTGCCACGTATAAGTACTCTTTATGATTTTGATGTACATTTTTTTCAATATATAAAGATAAAAAAACAGTACAACACATAACTGCAAACGGGAGTTGACAATTATTATTAAGCCGATGATAGTTGAAGCATCCCCAAAATATTTTTATATTAATCAGAAATTCAATTGAGTATTTTCTCTGTTGACCAAGCACGAAACAATAATCCCAAAAAACATGATATTTACAACCCCAAATATGGATTCATGGAATTCTACCTGAAAAGTGTTTTGGCGAAATATTTTTATGATAATGATCACTAAAATCAACAAGTGATTGGATAATTCATTTTCGCCTAAAATGCCTGTCCCCAATTAAATTTTTGCATAATCAGAATTATCAGAAACGTGCGTACGAGTGGTACAGACCATTTAAAAGGGGTAGTTAATTCCTTCCTCACATTCATAAGACGCATTGAAACGTGATACTTAATACATGAGTATTCGAAAATATTGAAACCAGTCAACAAGCTTCGGAATCGTGTCTTCCAGCTGAGCTCAAACGGAAGAAAGTATGTTAAAGTCAATTGAAAGTGATGTTGCCAGACTTTTTTTCGATCATCGCCATCTAGTGTACTTGGAATTCTTGCCGGACTTGGGACGGTCACTGAAGATTATTATCCAAGCACTTTGCATCGTTTTGGAAAGCAAGTTTATCGAAAGAATACAGAGTTGTCAAAAGAAAACTTATGGAGTCTGCACACTCACATTGTAAGCGTATTTCTGGTGAAAAATTGAACAGTTTTAACGAACAGCCACCGTATTCCTCCGATAAGGCTGCGACCGACTTTTTTCTCTCTTCAGAACTCAAACGACAACTTTGAGACATCCGTTTTTAATCGATATAGTACATGAAAGAGACGAGAATTTCTGAGAAGCCATTAAAAAGTGGTTTTGATGATTATGTTTTTCTACGTTCATGCAAAAAACAAAACTTTATTGAACTTTATTTAATGGAAAAACTAGTAATTCATTGCTCTAGTGCATTAATAGTATATTATTAAACGAGCAATTTTTGATAGCCATTATTCACGCAGGGTGACGTTTGCGCCTCGAGCCGTAGGCGAGGGGCGCAAGTCAACCGAGTGAATAATAGCCATAAATTGCGAGTAGAATACTATACTTTCTCCACGACCCTTAATTTCTTCATTAAATAAGGAAAGTAATAATTTGGTAGATATTACTCACAATTCTAACGTCAAAATTAATAAATTTCAGAAGTACGTCAAATGTGACATATAGAGATGGGCGATACTGTGTAAAGTATAGATACCTTACCGTTATAAATATATTGTTCTGAAAATATCAATATTAAAGAATACCGTTATGAAAAGTATCAATCCTAAAAATTTCGATATTTTATCGATACGATCTATTTCAGAAACAAATTTCCTAAACAAAATACGCAGATTTAATAGTTTATTTCATATTGTACCCCCATCTCTAGTCACCTATGTACCGAAATTTTGTGAGTGTTGAGTTGTCATGGCAAGTTATTTAAATGCAGAAGCGTGAATTATGAGTTCATAATTCACTCTAGTGGATATATGGGTACCATATACCTTTTGTTAGGAGGTTGTTATTATTAAGTGGTCGTGGACAATAGTATATTACGTAACAAGAGTTGTAAGTAACCCATTACGCACGAAGCCGTGCAGCGGCGAGTGCGTAAATTTCACGAGCGCGTAAATTTCACGAGTGCGTAATTACAAGTCGTGTAACGTACTATACTTTTTCTACGCCCATCTATTTTTTTCTGAGTGCTCATAATTTCATCTTTTTCATTACTAACAGTCATATCCATAGGTAAAGTGAGAAAATCTTCGGATACTATAATTTGTTACCAAAATTGTGAGATGACGTTTTTTCCCGTATCAAGAAACATCGAATTATTTTTTTTGAAAGTGTAAAATGTGTTGCCGACATGTAGGGACATCACTCTTTTAATCTGAAATGTATTTCACTAATGCTAAGAGCTTTTATGTTTTTCAATTTATTAAAAGTATGTAAATAAACCAAATAAAGTAGTACGTAAATAAAAATTTGATTCAACAAAGAAATCTAAGTTTTTCTATCTAAACGCACATGTATGTTATGAGATTTTCATTACGTGCATGTTATTGTTAAATTGTCACTTACAAGGAATGTTGTCAGTGCGATATTTGACGTTTACGGACATGGGTGTAGAAAAACATTATATTGCACTCATCTGCCATTTTACTTAGAGTACTGTCATCATGACTAGCATAAACATTCAAATCTACACCATTTTTAGTCCATTTAGAGCAACCTCAATACGACATTTTTTTGTTTTTGCATGAACGTTGGAAAAATATTGTACGCATCTCGTACAAAAAGTTTTTGTTGCAGTCAACGTGTGGACCTCGTCGCGTGCAATAAACACTCACTTTTTGCACTTGTTACATAATAGTTATTTATGCAACTATTGTGTAAAGTAACCCTTTTTGACGAATGTGAATATTGTCGATCACATGAGTAAAAAAGGGACTTTACACACGAATTACATACAATATTTTTTCTACTGCAGAAAATTTTATCAGAATACAGAAGTTTAATATGCCGCTAGGACATTTTCGGAATATTTCCTTATTTTATTTTTCTACACCATTCTTTAAACAGATTGTGTTTTGTTTCGTGAATGATCTTCTGAGCGATCGTCAGAGGAATCCATCTTTATAATTATACAGGGTGTTTTCAGATGACACTTACAACGTTTGCATGTAGATACCTCTTATAAAACTGAACGAAATTATATGAGGAATGAGGGGTCCAGCTCATTTACTTTTCGAGATACGGGGTGTTGAAGTTATGAAAAATTAAATGTTTTCATTTGATAACTTTAAAATAGATGGATAAACTGATTTGACATTTGGTTGTTTTAAAATGTAAAAGGGCATATTTTGATGGAAAAACAAATTTCAATTCTTGATCCAGTGGTATACTTTTAGAAAAATATGCCACCTTTCCCCTCCCATTTTTTACGCCACTGGCAGTTGAAGCAATTTTTATTCAAATTTGTATTCCTCAATGGTTTTCACGTGAAAAACGCATAACCTTTACATATCAAAATATGTATAGTTTTCAAGATATTTAATGTTTTCATGAACTCTGCAAGATCACTTTTTAATAATGAAATAAAAAAATATTTTTTACAAAACTAGTTATGGTTAGAATATGTAACAAAAACTATTCTGTGAAACAGCAATGTATCTAAAACATTGAGAAAAGATTGTTGAAAATACTTTTCCAAACTTGTGATTTTATTAACATAAGAATTGATGACAATAAAAAATAAGATAGGTAGTTACAAATTTAAATAATATACATAATTTTTCACTAAGCAGTTAAAAAATCACAAAAGATGTTCAAAAGTTTGTCCATTGCATTTAAACATAATCCGCAACGTTTCCTCATTGAAACTCGCATACGCTGGAAAGACTGGAGACTACCGGAATTAATTTCTGTAGCTGCATGGATTCTTGCTATCGGTTCCTCACCCCGTATCTTGGAAAGTAAATGAGCTGTACCCCTCATTCCTTATATCATTTTGTTCAGTTTTATGGGAGGTATCTACATGCAAATGTTGTAAGTGTCATTTGAAAACACCCTGTATGTACCTATCTATTCCGTTTTCTAAAAAATAATCTAAAATAACATCATAGTTTCCTAAAAATGTTCAATAGATACTTAAATATAAATTCTTTTGCTTATCCTAGGTATAGTCGGAAGATCTCAATTTAAATTTCAAATGTCAGATTCAATGCACGAAGAAATGTCAGTCACTCACAGCCAACTTGTAGGTATAACTACATACAAATTGGCACTTTTTCTTTACGCACTCGAAAGTGTGTATAAAGTACTTACTTTACGCACGGTAGTAGAAAAATAAACTATTATGGCATTGGGCAAATTGGCTTAGGTGCATTAATTTGCAAGTGGCTCACTTTTAAGCTGATAAAATGGAGTTGGATAAATAATATTCAGTTCAAGTAGCATTGATCAATTAAAGGTTCTTCTTTGACATAATTCTTAGACATCGTGAAAAAGTTCGGAAATGGGAAAATTTACTTATTGCAGTCTATTGGGAAAATACTCCAGGCCAAAGATATGCGAAAAAATTACATACGATCTTCCGTTCACCACGCTCAGTTTCTCTTAGAGTTGCAGAAATCTATTCTTTTTCGCTAATTAATTAATCAATTAGTCCATTGAGATCCTGATCAGATTACTGACCTAGGTCCAAAACGGATAATAACGGCTTTCCCAGAAGACAAAGACCTTATAGGTCGCTAGAACGCTATATACCGAAACGTTGGAATGAAAATATAAAAAAGATTGTGGTTCAATTTCCTAAAATAAACAAACAAAATACACTGGATAATTGGAATTTCTACCTATCAAACTTCCAATGCATATATAAATGCGGTGAACTATCTGGTGAGGTTTGGAGTTCCCGAAACACGAAAATGTAATTTTAAACGTTAACTATGGGACAAATTAAATATCTTTTTTCTGCATTGCTGCATTTGAATACTCTAGTTATATTTAATACTAAACGTAAACATGCATTGAATGTCTGATTTTATTTTATATTTAGTAAAGAGGTGGAAAGCATTGTGAAAGCAGAGGCATTGTGTTAAAACTAAACAACTTTGTTTCTCTATACACTCTATACACCCTCAAGTTCTTTTTTATTTATAATCTTTTGTCATTATTAGCCGTGAGTCCAATCAAACCCTCCATTTTTCCTCTTGAACGTTGTTTTTTCTAACTAGATTCAGTGATAAGGTTGAAATGAAACCGGCTCTAAGAGATTAACACTGGGAAATCGCCCAATGTAACAAAGACGTTTAAAAAGATTAGGGATAATGAGACATCGTGAATCTGATAGAAGGAACTTAACCGCTTCTGAAGGAATCGAATACATGAAAGATGGGGAGATCGTGTTGTTTTTTATAGATTAATGGATTCGTCGCTCCTTCGCATTTGAAATAGGTCATTGAATTTTCTTGTTTTTTCCTCTTCAAATACATATTACAAGAGTGACTGGAATAATATACAAAACTCGCCAAAGTAGAGAATTTCTAAATATAATCAAAGAGTATTGCTTAAATAATTATCTTCCATTCAAAAAAAGTTTGGATATAATGCAGAGTAATGTATTCATATCACACACTCACTCAAGCTTTTCCGTGAATCAAAATTAATTTTTTTTGTTCTCATTTCAATTATATTCATATTTATTTAAAATAATTCCAAATACTGAAACCCGACTATTGGAAAAGGGATGAAACCAAAAGATATACTCATTTCTGAGATTGTTATGTAGACTCTGAGTCAACCAGGTGTATACGGGCGCAAACCTAGGACAGAAATCTCAACCTCTCTAGGATTCTATGCAACCGTATTTCAGGCGGAAATTTACGCCATTGTTTCATGTGTGGAGAGATTGGAGCAGGCCAATCTCATACATAGAACAATAAAAATTTTCTCGGACAGCCAAGCGGCTTTGAAAGCACTTAGCTCTAACCGTGTAACGTCGAAATTGGTATTAGACTGCCAAAAAAGACTCTCCTCAATAGGAGAACTCAATAAAGTATTGCTGGTCTGGATCCCTGGCCATTCTGGCATGGAAGGAAACGAGAAGGCAGACTCTCTTGCAAGGGAGGGTGCTGCACGTGTTTCTAACGGACCAGAACCTATAATTGGCATCGCAACGAGTTTTGCCAAACAAATACTGAATACCTGGACGGCAAGAAGAGCATTAGACTTCTGGCATAATTTACCAGGACTGGTTCATTCAAAGGCTTTCATACATCCTTCGAAGAATGTCTCCAAACAAATGTTAGACTATAGCAGGCATGACCTACGCTGTCTAACAGGCCTTTTAACAGGCCACTGTCATCTGAATCATCATATGCTAAAACTTGGACTGTCGGAAGATCCGACCTGTCGTCTTTGTCTGGAAGATGATGAAACAGCAGAGCATATAATTTGTGCCTGCCCCGCCGCGGCTCGAATCAGGTATCTGATGTTTGGCAGGGATGCTCTCTAGCCCTCGGACCTGAAAAATCATTCACCAAATAAGCTAATCGGCTTTGTTAAGAAGCTGAATTTGTTTGGTGAAATCTGAATAGGTGTGAGCCACAATAGACTCTTGCGAGTCGCAGTGGAGGGCCTTATAGACCCACTCACCATAAACCTAACCTAACCTAACCTAATGTATTCATATCACACACTCACTCAAGCTTTTCCGTGAATCAAAATTAATTTTTTTTCTTCTCATTTCAATTATATTCATATTTATTTAAATTAATTCCAAATACTGAAACCCGACTATTGGAAAAGGGATGAAACCAAAAGATATACTCATTTCTGAGATTGTTATGTAGACTCTGAGTCAACCAAGAAAAACACTAGTGATGAGCAGAATTGGTTTTGGTCTTGATCTTGCGAAAAAGCAAGACCAAGGCTATCCGAGTCTTGGTATTGGTCTTGCTTTGCCCATCACTAGGGTACAGTAGTCCCAATAATTCTGCTAGTTGATAATTAATTTTAAACTATTAATAATTTATAACCTTGATGTTCTTTAAAAGTGAAGAAAATAAGTAACAGGTGAAATGAACAAGATCAAGACTTTGTACGCAAGACCAAGACCGGATAAACAAGACCAAGACCGAATAAGCAAGACCAAAATCAAGACCAAGACTATCCAAGTTTGCTCATCTCAAAAAACACAGATAGCGTTATACCCGACAAAAACCAACGCAACGAGAAGTATGTTAAATTGATTACGCTGTGTGTTTTTCCAAGTTGATTCAGACTCTACAAACCATTCAATAAATCACAAAACAGACTAGCCCATAAAATTGAAAGTCCTGTGTACATCGACAAACGTCAGGGTCCAACCCTAATAGACCATGAATAGAATAAAATAATGTTTATTGCATCTCTAATACAAATTAAATGTATAATGCAAGTAGTACAATCCTGAATAATATTAACTAAAAGTACCAGAGTCCTGTATAATTTTAACTTCAAATACCTACCTAACTAAAGAAAAAATTTTGTCCCTAAAATATTTACTTATTCATTATGAAAACTTGAAATAAACTGAAACAATACTTTAACATTTCTTAAATTTATATTATCAACATAGGAGACAAAATCGTTGATGCCATGGAAATTTCGAAACTCTAAAGGTCTTATACAGTTGTATATTGGACAAATTAGACCATGAAACAGTTGATTGATTGATTGATTGGATCAGCACACCAGTCAAAGGATTGAAGTCTCGGCACCTCAGCCTTAAGGCTTTTTGTGCTCTTGGTTGTGCCGTTTATGTGAAGAGACCAGTAGCCCTTATCAGGCTCAGCAGACTTTTCACTAGGTTCTTCTTGGAGAAATCCTCCCTTGGAAATTCTAGTCCTAGGAGTCTATATCTCCAGTGAGATAGTGCTTCACAATCAAAGATAATGTGAGAGGCTGTTTCCTCCTCTTCCATGCACAACCGACAGATAGGTTCCTCCCTATATATGCCGATTGTATGCATGTGCTTCCTTAGAGTACAGTGACCGGTGAGTAAACCCGTCACTATCCTTATTTGGGCCCTGTACAAGGAATATTATTTTAAGTAATATTTCACTTCTTTTTCAGAAAGCGGGAATGATTCCTGATGATGAAATCAACTGGTAACTTTTTTTGACGAAACGTACTCATGATTTTCATTAAAAAAATATGATGTATTGTACATAGTATGGATATCCCTTATTAAACACGACAATTTAATACATTTCAAGGAAAACGCAATTGAACAGTCTGAGAGGGGGACTTCAAATATTGAGAACAATTCAATTTAAAAAAAGTAAAGCAGTGTTCTATGGTTGTGTATTCGATATGAATTGTAGTTTTTTTTTTTTTTTTGAACGAACTGTTGTATCTTGTGAATCTTTTTCAATTTATTTTAAGCTCTTTGCCAGATAGACGACCATTGTTAATCTATTAACTTTTCGTGCATTATCAGGTGGATATTCACCAGCTAGGCGGTCAGCTTCTTCATTTTCTTGCATTTCCATAATTATGTAAATACCGATAATGATATTTTCTCATTAATTTGATCTAAATTGTACAGTTCTGTTCCAATATTTTGTGCTTGCTGGAAACAATTTTTTCAATTATCTTTTATTCGTTCTTTGTGTCCAGAGAAAAAACTCAATAATAGAATAATAGAATTATTCTTGATAACGGCGGCTGGAATGCTAGGCTTAGGCTTAGACTTATGTTCAAAATTTTGTAATTTTAAATTTCATATTACTTCTACTACTATATATATATGAATATAAATATATTTATATGTATATACAGGGTGTTTCCTGAGTAATCAAAAATATTGTAGTGGGCGCTTTGTCACTCCATTTCAAGACGAACAGTTCTGATAAACGTGTGATAAGTTTTGTCGTTAATGAGATACAGGGTGTTGAATTGTTTTATTATTTTATTGGAAGCAACATGTTGAACATGAAAGAAAAATAGTACACCTCGACCAAATTCATTTCAACTCTGAGATGCGCAAACAAAGAATCGAGAGGGAGATATCTCACTCCCGCGGAATAAACGCATGTACACTCGGCGGAAAAAGTTTAGATAGTTAAATAATTTCCTGAATATAATCCTGAGAGTTTGGCAATAAATTCTGTTTTAGTTATTAACTGTGCACTATTTGCACTATTTCACGACTTCGTGCACACAAAATCTTGTGTTTTAGCGACTTAAATTCCATAATAAACTATCAGTTAAAATGGATCTTTACAGTGCAACGTTCTGCTTAGGACTAGTACCTGCCAACATTGTCGTACGCGTGATCTACGCGCATCCGAATCTCACGGGTGAAATGAATTTGGTCGAGTTGTACATTTCAAAATGTGCACCTCCAGCCAAAATGCAAGCATCCCCTCGACGTCTAATGGATTGCCAAACATTGACCGAAAATCTTTGTTGAAATAGTTTTACACGTATGGCATGTGGATTTACATCTGCCCATATGTGGTCATTATGAAAATTCATAATACCATGTACAATATTGGCAGCAAAATTGGGATTTTTTGTGATTTTATTTAAAATCCATTGGAAATATTGTTTATGGAGTGGATAGTCCGTAGGTAACAAATGTTGAACACGTTGAACATGATATGGATACAATAAATTGTGTTTTAGAATTTTCAACAGTTCTGTCACTAACATTTACTTCATCAGGAATTTTTCTGGTACTCGTTTCAGGTTGTTGATCAATAATTTGAAGAATCTGGTCTTCTAATTGTGGAGTTCTCACATTTCTGGGTCGTCCAATAATATTTTTTGACTTGGCAAAAGTTCCGGTTCCTTGTAATCGAATATGTATCAGAACACGTTAAACGATTATTTGGACAACGCTGGGCATACATACCTACGTCTAGCCTCTAAGGCATTACCATTCGCTAATCTATACAAAAAGTGTATATTAGCCATTTCAGCATTAGTAAACGCAGGCATCATTGTTAACTCAACACAAACGAGAACAGAACTGGTGCTACAACAAAATTAGAATGATCAACATTTTTTCTCCCTTTTTGCGTTGGTTTTTAGGTTTGACACAATATTTGTCAACATTATTTCAAATGCCACTTATAATAAGTATGTTCTTTCGTATTACTCCTAAAAACCAGTAGCGTCACCAGAAAAATAAAATTCACTTGCAGTCAGAGCTCAATTATTACAAACAATTCAACACCCTTTATCTCATTAACGACAAAACTTATCACACATGTTTATGAGAACTTCTCGTCTTAAAATGAAGTGACGAAGCGCCCACTTCAATATTTTAGCTCAATTAGGAAACACCCTGTAAATATTTTTTTTAAAGTGCATTCATCACACAGTAACCAAAATTAACTTTATTTCAGTATCCCTTATATTTTTGTTTAAATAATAGGCACATAACAATAGTTAAACGTTAGCTAATTTACAATTTAAATTTTTTCTAATTTTTCTTGAAAAATTAAATTAGTTTGTTTTTTCATATTAATATCGGTCAGATTTCTTTATCTAAATAAGATAGGTAACAAAGAACTGGCTTTGTTATCTCCAAATTTTGATTGGAGTTTGATTTAAGAGACCGGTCTTTGTTGTAGGACTTGCATCCATTTTAGCATCATCTGCGTGAAAAGAACAGTTATTTTTCATATGCTTATTGCTCAGGCGTAAATAGCAGAAATAGTGATGGTCCCTGAACAGATTCCTGTGAAACTCCACTTAAAACAACTTTTAGTGGAGAAAGTGTAGTATTGACGAGCACACAAAATTGTCTTGAGTGGAGAAGTCAGCTATTCAGCTCTTAAAATTTCCTCTGATACCCTAATGTTCAATCTTTTGTAGTAATTCACGCGTTGGAGCCCAGTCAAAAGCCTTGGCAGAATTAAGATAAATAACGTCCGTAGTTAAACCATTTTCAGATGCTATAGACGAATCATTAACACACAACAAAATAAAAGATTTGTTAAAGTTGAACGTCATTATATGAAATCATGCGGCTGGAAAAAAAATATTTTGTTGAAGAATATAATTAACACATATAATGGACTCCACAACCTTGTAAACAATAAGGCAAGACTGATTGTCCTTCTGAAGATGAATATAATACTGTAGTAGGGATGCTGTATCTGCAACACACGTGGTATGGTATGAAACTTCATTTAAATTTATAATTGATTGCTGGACATACGGGTTGAGATAAAGTATGGAACCAAGTAAATATCTTTTAAACGAAAAGAACGATATTTATGAAAATTAGCAGGTAAGTGCAATGGAACAAAATGCATCTGATGTACATTTTTTTGTTAATAATACACTTCCGGTTTAACCGGAAATGCCATCAACTTTAATTTAAATAGGACACCCTATATATTTTCACAGATTTTGAAAAAGCTTGTTATTTTGAATTCATACATACTGACTTTAGTGTCAAAAAATTTGTAAAAAGGAGGAATAATACACTGTTAGTTGTACAATAGGTGTACATTTCATTATTTTAGAATAATGAGAAACAAAATGACTTAAAATATTCAAAATGCTCGCCGTTTTCTTGCTGACAATATGTCATCCTATTAACAAATTCTTGAGTCACTCTTTCACTTCTCCACGTATTAGTTCACATTCATCAATAATTATTTGTCTCAATTCCTGTAGGGTTGTTGGTCGTCTAACGTAAACACGTGATTTTAGAAAACCCCAACGAAAAAAATCTAACGGGCTAAGATCCGAAAACGAGCAGGCCACTCTATGAATCCTCTACGTCCAATCCATCGATTTGGAAAATTCGCATCCAGAAAATCCCTAATCCGTCTATCATAGTGGGGAGGTGCTCCATCTTGTTGAAACCAAACATTTTGTGATAATTGCTTATTCTGTTGAAGTGCAGGAATAATTTCGTTATTTAGTAGTTCCAAATACTTGTCACCATTCAAGTTTTCGTCGATGAAAAATGGGCATATAAGCCTATTTTCGTCAATTCCCAACCAAATATTTAACTTCTGTGTATGCTGGGTATGTGCTTCATGAATCCAATGAGGATTCTCATTTGACCAATACCTTGAGTTATGGCGATTAACTGTTCCATTCAAACAAAAAGTTGCCTCATCGGAAAAAACTATGTAAGAAGCAAAATTGTCGTCGACATTACAGATGTCCATTAGCCGTTCGCAAAATTCCAGCCGTCGGTCAAAATCATCGTCTGACAATTTTTGAACCAACTGTACCTCATACGGATGATACTTTTCACTTTTTAATATCTTTTCTATAGAACATCGACTGATACCATGGTTTAGTGCCAAATTTGTGGTGGAAGTTTGAGGTGATTCTTCTAAATCGATTGCAATATTTTGTTTAGAACTTTCGTCCGTTGCAGTCCGCGGTCTTCCAGGTTTCAGCAATTTTTTAACCATCCCAGTTGTATTAAAACGTTGTAATGTTTTAGTTACTGTTGAGCGTGATATAGGATCTCTCTCGGGATGCAAATTATTGAAAATATGACACACTTCTTCATGAGTTCTAACACGATCACCATAACCGATCATCATTAAAATGTCAATATGCTCTTTTTCACTTAATTGAACCATTCTACATTGTAAAATTTATTTTCGTCAATCAGAATTTTCACTTGGAGAACAAAAGACGTACTAAACAGTACTCGTTTATTTATTACTGTGCATTAAACAACATCAATTAGTTTATCTAAATAGGTAGTTTTTTGCTCTAATGCAAAAAACTCGAAGGGGGTTGATTAAAATGCTACATTCCTCGTTTTTACAAATTTTTTTTTTACACTAAACTCATTATGTATGAATTCAAAATAACAAGCTTTTTCAAAATCTGTAAAAATATATAGGGTGTCCCATTTAAATTAAAGAATTTGATGGTATCTCCGGTTAAACCGGAAGTATACTATTAACAAAAAATGTACATCAGATGCATTTTGTTCCATTGCACTTACCTGCAAATTTTCATAAATATCGTTGTTTCCATTTAAAAGATATTTACTTGATTCCATACTTTATCCCAACCCCGCATATCTCAGAATAACAGTTCTTGAGTAGAGCGCCTTTCCCAGTAAAAGTCTTCTTCAAGTCCACGTGCGCGATAATATCCCCTAATGTACCTATTGTTATTTACAAATTACTATCAAAAACCACCGAACCCCTTATACTAAAATCTGAATCTATTTACTGAATTTAGACCGAAATCCTTATATTGAATTGTTAGCTGTCAAATAAACCTTGATTCGTTAATAACTTCCATTTCACATCAATTTTCTGGTAAGTGTATTATCAACCAACTGAACGTTTACTTTACCGTTAACCGAGTTTATTGAATTTAATTTACTGGTAAACAACCAAAACCACTAAAGACTTAGTAAAATTCAGCTAATCTACGTTAAAATGAGATAAATGTTTAACAATAAAAACCAAGTTTACTCAATTCCACCGTAAGCAAGATAAGCCACAAGAAGTTTTAAAAGGAAATTTATTGTCAATATAAAAACATGGATTTAAATGAAGCTGAGGCAATATTTATGTCTGGAGAGTTTTTTTCCCTCGTGCAATTTATTTATGAAAATTTTTCAGAATATTTCATTTCCTATCGACAACCCACTTAATTTGAAGAAGATTACTTACTGCTATGTATGGTGGATATTTTTTTGACATAACAAATAATGAAATATCCTTGTTAACGTCAGATGGTGTATTATAGTCACTCCCTACAGCTAATTCAAAGACCCCGAATCTATGATATTGTATTTAGAGAGTACAGGGTTAGATTTCATTTAACCGAAAGGGTACTGTCGAATAAAGCGACTACGAAAAGGAAGTAATGAGCTCTGGTTTTAATAGCAATATTCATTAGTCATTCAATTTGAACTGAATAACGCGGATTCGCCCTTGGGAATTCTCTCGAAATTGTATGCGGGAAAATATTCCGGATGAAGTGATCGTTTTAAAAACGAATTAATTTCAAAACAAAGTGTTTGAGCTCGAACTAGTTATATACAAATGTAAAACTATTTTTTAAATTGGTGACACATGTTATGCTTCAGTTGGTGTTCTCATCCATGTATGTATGTATGTATATTGGGGTGACATTCACTGAGACCTAAAATATCTATTGTGACCTTGTTCTCATCTAAGAAGGATAATTCTACAAACTTTGAATTCGAATTGAGTCGCAGCTGATTCTTTATCAACCAAATCATTGTTACTCCTTACTTGTAGATGTCTTGAATCTGTACTTGTGTTAATCAGAGTGATCATCAGCCAAAGTTAAGCATTTTTATGCAATTGTGCTTTTTCCGAACCTCTAACTTTTAATGTAGATATATAGTCCACAAGAAGTCGACAAACTCAATAGAGTAGAGATAACATACTCTAAATTTCCAAAAAAGATAACTTTCCACTAAAAAGCAAGATTTATTGCTGCATGCAAGATCAATTCACGATTAAAGTGTTAAAAACTGATTTATCTATCAGATAATTATTTTCGTGGAAACTAGGTTGACATACGAAAACTTGACATTCCAAAGAGAGAAAATGCTTGTATAGACAATTTTGTATTAAAATCGAAATATGATGACATTCATTCGATTGGGTTGTGCTCAACAGCCCAGGCACTTGAACTGAATCTTTGTACCATATTATCTACTTCCATTCCAGAAGCTTCGTGTTTTCTATATAGGCAACTAGTTTGACTGGAGGGATTTTCAGTAGTTGTAAAGTGCTTCCGTCTGAGTCTGTGTAAGTTCTCGCAGAAGCAGAGTGTGTGGGTAGGTGTTTCATTATAGAGTTCACCTTTCCCGCACATAACATTCGTATAATGATATTAATCTTTATCCAACTAAATATTCTCATAATCAACGTTGATTACACTGGTTCACATGAAGATTAACTTTTTCATGGAAATGTTTTATTCATGGTACTCAATTCATACAATCTCATACAACATAAAATACATACTTAGCTGAAATTGTTAGGTTTTATCATACTCCGAACACAAATGGCAGATTTGTGGTGATCTGGAAGACATAGCCATGTTTGTGGGAGTGGAAATGGGCTATAATAACTTATTTAAAAAAAATGGTGCTTTCGTATTCAGTTCCTTCGCATCAGTAAAGTTCATATAATAGCCTTCTTGGTGTGCGTCATCGTTTGTGACGTATATCCGGGTTTTGGGTATGTCGATATTTTATTTTTCATTTTTATATATAGCTTACGTTTAATTTGATAAATAAAATCATCAGGATCGTATTCAGCCAAACTCGAAAAGACTAAGAAATTAATAATACTTGGGATATCTTAACACTGCAAAATTAAACAAACTGTATATTCAATTTACATATTACAATAATTTTACATTAGTAGATATAGTCCTGCAAAAGAATTATACAGCGTGCTCAATTAATTCTGCACCGTATAAGACCCGATTTTATTATTAAGTTTTATGGAAAAAGTTATTCTTCACTTATAATTCTTATTGTTAGTGAATTTTATTGTTTTATTTGTTTAAATAAGGCCACTGTCTCTATGGCGACCGGCAAGCTGCATCCCAAAAAGTAAAATTTCACCAGAACGAAAAAAGGCAACCGTCGAATTGCATCCGTAACGATGTAATCTAAACATCAACCAATCAAATTTTTGTGAGTCAAATATTAGGGTTAACGTTTGTAATACGTTTGACCTCCCTTTTTTTCTATTTCTTCCAACGTAATGTGTTATAAGGACATTAACAATCAATGACGCACACCAAAAAGGCTATTATATGAACTATTATATGAAAAACGTGTTAGAGCAGTGTTACGTACGTCTGCATTTCTCTTTGAATTATCCAAATCGGACCTATCGTTTAGGAGCTACGTAGGGTATAAAAATTCCAAGAAAATTTGAACAGTAGTTTGTACTTTCAATTAGGTATACAGTATGTTTGAAATGAAAGGAATTAATTCATTATTTCGTGAACCGGTAATTTTTGTAAAAAATTTAAACCCGTCGATGTTCAATTTTGAATAGGTACTTCGTCAACTCTCTTTTTTATTTTTGATATGAACATGTCAACGCATCAGTGAAACTTTAACATAGAAAAGGGAGTATTGCCGTACAGCAAATAAAAGATCTTTCAAATATCTATTCAACCATATAACTAAGTTTTGATTTGTATATATTGTCAAAAGTAGTATCAATGACATTCGAACAAATTTCTTGATTTATTAACTGTTCTTTTAGTGTCCATCACTGACAATGAAAATAGTTCCAAACTAATCTCTACCTTAAGAAAAAGATAGAAACACTGTTTTGAAGGACGTAAGTAACAATTACTGAGAAGGTATCGATTGCACTAGACGACGGGATGTAAGTCAGCTCACCACTCTTAAGTGGTAATAATTAATGCCATATAAATCGTGTATCTTATTAACCCGCGATCGGTGACGCCCTCTAAAATCCCACTATCGGTGATGTGTTAGATATTATCTAACCTGTCGGATTTTATGAAATTTTGCTCAAATCATTGACTCTTATTATAACATTATTCTTGAAATTGAAGTAATTATGATTCCAGATGGAATTTATTTATTTCTTGATGATATAAGTACGAAGATATCATTTATGAATATTTATTAATTAAAGAAATTATAACACATAATAGTAATTTAAAAAATTATTATCGTTTCGAAAAATTCACTAAATTCTAACTAACATTCGGGAGTCCTCATGTTCGATACAGTTGGCGCACATCAATACAGTTTTAACTGTATGCTCCTTGCAAATGGGTTTCTGACATGTATCACAAGAGTATTTTGTAAAACGGTTCTTCCTCTTCGGACACAAAGAGCATCGTGGTTTCACATTTCCTTGTGCTGAAGGTTCATGTGCCTGTGGTACTGCATCTGGTGTCTGATTATTCAGCACATTTTTTATTTTCTGTTGCAAAGGAACAGATAAACTCCTCAAACTGGATCTTCGCATAATGTGGGGTTTTGTTAGTTGCTTCGCTAGCTCAGATAAATACAATCTTCGAGCTATTTTGTCATTTGTGTTAGAGAAGTAAATGATTTGCGAATTTATGCCTGCGATATTGAAAAAGGAACAGAATAACGTTAGCGGCCAACGATTGCTCACTCGTATAACACAGTACTCAGTCTTCATAAGGTCCACAACATCAACTGCTCCTTTGGTGAGGTTGTAAAACGTGATAATCGATGGTTTCTTCTGATCTCCAGTCTCCAAGTCGATTTCGACATTTTCATGAAATGTAGACAACATTAGGACATTCTTGTTCTTTTTAGGAATGTACGAAGCAAGCATGCATGATTGTTCAGTGGCTGTTTCGTGTTCACTATGCTCAGACTCAGCTTCTCCACTATTTGAACTATACCTTGTTTTTAAACTAGGAGGAGCATTTTAGGAATCCTCAACCACACCACTAAAAGTTACTAGATTGGGAGTGTGTTCCGAAAGGGTCGTGTTCAGACTTTTTGAACTAAATGAAAATTACGTGAAATATGTATTGTACTCCTCGCTGTTGTCGTGACCAATGAGGGATCAAGGCATGTCTAAATATCGAATGGTGATTGGCCACAGGTCTTTGCGAAAGTAGTAACCAAATGTCACATTATTGTGAAAAGATGTAAGGTTATAATAAGTAGTTTATGTCAAATATTTTAAGAATTTGAGGACTAATGAGAATATAGAAATGCAATTATTATGATTAATTTTTTTTCAACATTTGAGGCTTTGGTGTAGCAAAACTAGTGAACAGAAGTTTCGTTATCGAAAAATACCATAATATAGTACTGCAATGTATGTAAAACTTGATGTGAAACTTATATTATTAACAAGAAAAAAGAAGCATGGATTTTTTTCATGAAAGGGAAAAAATAATAAAAATAGAAAATACCTTGAGCAGAATATAATAATTGTTAATAATAAACAATAAACAACAAACGTGGTAGTAATGATTGAACTAATGACTATTTTTATATAAATAAACACAAAACTGACAAATGTCAGTGTCAGTGGTATCAAAAGAGCTGTGTGAAACTGGTGTCAATCTGACCAATCACTAGGCAGCAGAAATGCCAACTTAAATTCAAATCGCTCCTCTTAGTTTAAAAACAAGGTATAGGAGGTGATAGATGAGATTCTCCATTATATTGTTCTTCTTCTTCTATAGATTCCCAAAGTGCTTGTAAACGTTGTTGCTCAGTTTCATAAGACATTCTTTAGCGAACACAGTAACTAATAATTGAAAAACTAAACTGATTTCAATTTACTTGTCAGATTGAAAATAACAAACGTAACTAGTATCCCCATTACATTTCTTCTAACATATAGTTCAGTTCAGACAAACGCATTCAGTGTCGTGTTAGATTCCATCTAACATTCAGACGCGTTCCAATACAATGTCGTACTGTTAAATGGAGGAATGAGTGAAAGTAGAATTGAAGATGGGGTGTGGTTTAGGACACAATGGGGGAGGAATACTAATAACTGCCTTGGAATATATCTCACAGTTTGGAAATAATGCGCGTTTATTTGAAAATGTTAGATAGAATCTAACGTGGAAACCGATCGCGGGTTAATTTATATGAATACTAATAGCACAACTACTACAATTATGAACATTATTTACAAAATTTGTATAAATGTTTTCTTGTTTTCTCTCAATTTGTATGAAAAGTTCTGACTCTATAGTTTCTTAATATCCAACCAAGCTTTCTGTTACTCTTGAAATACTACAGGAGACTTCTGGCTTTGCAACATGCATTGAAATTGTATTTCCAACTTCATATTTTCATTGTTGACTCTCTCCTTTACACAACTTTCCGCAATAGCTGCAGGTTTCCATCCGCTATGTCGCTTGAGAGATAAGACATTAACTCCAGTAGGTATTCCCTAATAAAATGTCCAGTATACTCCTTGAAGTGAAGTTCTGAAATTTCATAAATTTAGCAATCTCACTTGGAATTGAAGTAATTGAGTCTTTCCCGACAGGCTGAATTAAGCAATTTTTATTTTGATATCGCATGAAGAAAAGAGGATTAAAATTCGTCATGTGGGATCTTATAACAATAAAATTTCGAACTATTTTGGAATAATAAACTTTCTTATCGTTACTTTTAGTGACTCTAAAGTTACGTGGCATCCCATTTTTGGAATCAGAAATAGTAACAATTATGACTTCATGCCGTAATTCAACATTGTTCATTTCCATTGCACATAGTTCACTAGAACGGCACGCTCCAGCAATTATAATTATCGTTGCAACCTTCATCATTAAATAAATATCATCAGGGGCTTCAAACAGGAATTTATTTACATTTTTCCTGTCAAGCACAATGCTTATAACGCTATTGAAACCGGTCAAAGCTGTTCATAATTTTATGCGAAAAGAATCGAATTAAAATTGTTGCCCTCTGTAATTAACATCATAACTCTCTTAATACATAAATAACAATTACTAGTCTTGAACTTTATTGCGAGCAAAATCGTTCTCTACTATACAGTATACGATAAAGGTCTTTATTGTTCTCTTAAGAGAAAAAAATTCAAGTTAAATAAGTAGTTACCAAAAGAAAACAAAAGGCGAAGTTCATTTTCAATTGTAAATAGCTTCACAATGAAAATGCTGAAAATCCCAACTCAGAGACAATTACATAATCCATAGTAAGCAAAAGGTAGTGAAAAAGCAATATCTGAAAACAAGAAACAAGATGCTCTCTTTAAATGCAATCCCCATACCAGTTCAAGAAAGTAACGTAAGACAATGAGGTTGACCATGAAACAGTTCTTAGATCGCTGAAAAAGGAGAAGTGAAATCCTCATAAAGTGAATTCAATGCAAGAAACAATGGAAGGATATTTTGATAGACGAGTTGAGTTTTGTGAAAGCCAGATTGACAAAAATAACGGACTTTTTTTATTAACCTACATTTCTCCACAACGATTATGTGCATCGTCAGACGGCATTGGGCCACAGAAAATCCACACTGTATGGAGGAGTACAGTACCCAACACTCAGAGAAAGCGGAAACAATTAATAATAGTATTAAGGACTTTTACTTTTCCGAATTAACCCTATTAGGTCCTGAATATTCAGAATTTCTGCAGAATTACTTGCTTCTTGAATCAAACCAGCTATTCCTGAACAGAAACAACTTGTGGCTGCAGCAAAATGACGCGCCGCCGCACTATACTGTCTTGTTGAGAAGACAACCAATTTAGTGGCCAGGTTCCCTGATTTTTCCTCTCGATTTCTTTTTGTGGGGATAATGATTCCCTGATCCTTTCTCCCGACTTCTTTCATGGGGATACTTGAAAAGTAAAGTGTACATGAATAGACCACAAGGTATAAATGCACTCAAAGAACGGATACGCATTGAGATTGCAAAGATAACTCTGGAAGTTATAGTAGCTGACGGTGAAGAATTTAAGCACTTGCCTTAACAACATTCTAAAATTAGTAACTCAGATAATATATTAATATGGTTCAATAGATATTTTAAAGATCTTTCAATTGGTTAGCAAGACCCCGTTTTCTATCTCAACATTTCATTGATGATGTTATCCTGTTCACATATATGACGTCAAAAACAAAAAAGTGATCTGACAAAACGCCCATTGAATAATAATGTATTCTTTCATTTGAATCATACTGTAAATTTAATTTCTCAAGACTTTGAAACTCACTGCAACCCAACTGCATGCTAAACAGGCGTCACTTAGCGAGGCTGGAGTAAGTCTTTGATATGTTTATAGATAAAGTGGCATATGAGCAATGAGTACAGTACAAGTAAAACTGTACTGAGTTTTAACAGGAATCCTAACAGGACATTGTCGCCTGAATGGGCACCTTAAAAAGCTCAAAATAGTGTAGGAAGAACATTGTAGATTTTGTGGAATGGAAGAAGAAACATCCACATACTTGCGAACTGCATAGCAATTCAGAATCCTAGGGCACAGTACCTGGAAGACTGCTGGGTAGAAGAGGGACAGTTACCTAAGTTGAAGCCTGTAGATATCCTAAAGCTGCTCCGGAAAATAGGACTAAAGGAGCTAATAGTCTCTGAGACTCTCCTCAGAGACTGAGTAGAAGTAAGGGGGCACAATAGATATTTTAGGTCTCAGTGAATGGTACCCCAAAATACATACATAGATAAAGTGGCAATTGAACAAAATACATCCTGTACACACTTAAATTGAGACTTTAGTACGATAGGTAACTAATTAATTATTGTTATATTGTTGGAATAATTAATATCAATTCAGACTATGATCCACGTTCTGAGGACAAACGTATAACCGTAGGCAATCCCAATAATACTGGTAACCAGAATTGGATGATTGCTACCTAGACGGATCTGAGAGATTAACATCTGGTCCATCTCTAATAATAGGAATGATGGAATAATCACGGAATAAATAATAACTGAGGGGCCCACTCAACGCCAGTATTCGTATCTCTCTAACTGGAATCGTCAGTGTAGTAGACTCTTTATCTATTAGCATAGTAACTGGGGATGTTAAGAACGGTTATTATCTTATCAACGCTTCCTATTTTCTATTTTGTTTCCGTATTGAGTTTACGTAGTGTACTATTTAGGTAATTGAATGTAGGTGGCAGTGTTTATATTTTTTCTTCTTCGTGAAATAATATAGTTACAGTAGAAGTCACGAATGTTTCTCGTTACGTCATACTTCCCTGAATGTATCAAAGACACTTTAATTTTATGTGGATATTACTGACTGCGAATGTCCAGTTAATACAAATGGAAAGGTACATTATGTCTTTTGTGCCTGAATTAAGCTACGCCTCTACGTCTTTACCGGTTGGTCACTCTATCTCGTGTTATGACAACGATTGTACTTAATAAACAAAACGTCACTTTATGTGGAGATCATTCTGTCACCATTGAAGTACGTCGTCATTGTTATTTTTTTAAACAGGTGAAATTCATTTACTTATTGTGATTTTTGTCAACAAAACGCCTGGTAAACGTTTGGACGAAAGTATTGTATATTGTATTAGAAAATTACATGAATGATTCCAAAAGAAATGGGCTAATGGCGGACCAATTCTGCCGTTAAATGCCATTCAAGAGGTGAGTTTTGTAACAATTTATTTTTAGAATTTCTAATTGTAGTCTAACAATGATATGTTGAATTTGGTGAAAACTGTCTTATGGATCTGATTCGGATGTTTATGACCTAACGAGAAACATTCGTGACTTTCACTATATTTCTCTAACGTGCGAAAATTAATTCGCATACGTTCAAGTGCAGAAAAGATAATATTTTTTTTACCAGCGGACGGAAAACGAAGCGAATATCATTCAATTAGACATAAAATAACCAAAAAACACGTATGCTCGTAGTAAAAAATCTATATTATTTTCGGCAGAACAGACTGAAGAGTACAGTACTATGCGAATTAATACACACACACAACTTTAACTTTTTTATCATTTTTCGCAGTTTTCAACCGGTTTATGTCAATGTAGCAGACAATTTTTTCCACAGTTTTGACAGTCAGTGAGAAATGAGACGTTTCACGCTATAGATGCGTTGTACAATATTTTGGTTGTTTTATGAATTTTCCTATTTTTGGTGAATTAGGCTTAGACTAGTTAAGAGAGTGCTAAAGTAAAGCGGAGGCGGTTCGAGTATGCTACGCGTATAGAGTGAGGAAGTTTTTTTAGTCAGTAAGGGGTTGACTCCGACACATGGCAAGTCGCTATAACATCAGATCGGTTTCGTCTTGTAGAAGATTTTTTTTGTTACCACACAAAAAAAGGTCATGAAACAGCCGGTACCGTATCGCACTCAAAGCTTTATCAAAAGAAGGGGAGTTGAGCATCAGGGTATTATTCAGTCTGTGGAATAACGATTTTATCAAATGAAGTATTAAGACGTTACCGCAATTTTTTTTCAAACTTCCACTCTCCCAGGACGCTTTCAATTTACATTGTAATATTCTTCGTAGTACAAAGTGAAGTTATAAACCAACTAATGATAATAATTCGTCCTCTACAACTGGTAAAGTAACGACCGCAACTACAGCTCTCGATGTCGAGGGTGCGTTTATGAATATTTTCTAATTAAATCGCAGACTCCCCAGCTCTTTCATAATTCACCTAGTCTTGTCGGTCTTCTACTTCGTCGCTACCAAATCTTCATTGGGCCTATGTATAACGGTTTGGAATACTTAAATCTGCACGTTGACGTTGGAGATATTTCACATTTTTATAAGAAAAGTTGAGTGATGAAAAATAGGTAATTTTCTTAAGAAGGATGTGGTGTGTTTAAATTTAATTTGTTGATTTTCCATAACTTTGTGCAGAATAACAAAATGGTGTTTTGTTATAGGCTACAGTATCACGTAATACTTTGTGGTAACAGTACATCGGCACACCAGTTCATGGCTGAAAAAAACACGAGGTCTTCAGTACACCATTGCAATATAACATTAAATTCGTATACACACATGAATTGTTGAAGATATAACTGACGATGAAGATTTTTTGGAAGCAGATATGATTGTATTGATCACTTAAGATTTCTTATATACTCAATTTCTGTGAGTTGGTGACTGCATCAGTTCTCTTCGATTATACTATGTAGTATTTTTTCACAAATGGAATAAGAGCTTGCTATTCACCTTTGTTGAAATTATCAGTTTTTCATAACGAAAGGCTCTATTTCAAGCAGAAATAAGTAGATAGTATGTTGGAAAGTCGAGGTTATGAGATTTACCTGTAGAAATGAAAGTTTAAAGGGAGGTCTTGGGTAATAAAATAAAATTTCAAGTCCACTTACATTAAGCAGTAGTTGAATTCAAGATGTCGGAATAGGTCTGGCAGCTAATACCTTTAGCCCAAAAAGCAGAGAAAATGTTTAAATTGTTCATCTCAGTTGGAGAAATGAATATTCTTATTTCTCTTCAATTTATGATGTTGTCTTTCCACATGTCGTTCATCGTTGACATTTTTCAATCTCCATTCAAAGTTTTTTGTTTGTTTTTACATTACTTGCTCCTTTATCCTTTTTGGCCTCTCTGCATTAGTGTTTTACCTATTACAGTATTCATGATCACAGGTAAATTTAAAAGATCGATTTTTTCCATTTGCATATTAAAGCTTAGGTATTTGTAATCAAAATATAGTATATTTTTAAGAAATTAATGATCATTAGCCGAAGATTTTTATAACACTAATACCCTTACAAAATATATTAGTGGTCTACTCGAGGAGCCTACGTTTGTTAAAATAAAAAAAAATGGTCCAATAAGTTTTTTTTCTTCACGCTCTGAGTTCTTGTGACCTAATTTGTTTCTGAATTCTTTAAAAATGGATAAAGCCGAAAAAAAAACTTCGTATTACAAGTATTGCATTGTTCCAGAGTGTAAATCAACGACTATTAAAACTCCAGACAAAATATTTGTTACTCTACCTGGTGGCGCAAGCAAACATGCACTTAAGAGAAGGATATTGTGATTTCAAGCTATGCGTCACTGAACACTGAACTAGTAAATAAAATATTGCCTTCTAAAAGTTTTAAAATATCACCGGAAATATAGAATATTTATGTCCACTTCCCACTTAACGTTGACTTTTAGAAATAAAAAAAGCACACACAAATACGTAATGGTCTCAAACAAACATATAAATGATATTTTTACGTCGATGAAGCAATAAATAGTTAATTAAAATACAATATAAACACAAAACTACACAGAACCTAATGCAATATTGACAAAAGTAATCACAGGAAAAGAAAGTATTGTTTCGTTGTTATTGAGAACGGAAATAGGAATTATGGTCCGAAAAAGAAGAAGACAGTTATATTTAATATTTGGTTGGTATTGTGTATATTTTAGCTAGCGTAGGAATGAATGAACTACCTACAATGTCGTATAAGATGATATCCATGGATGGTCTGAAGGAAGAAATAGTAAAGAATATTGTGAGTGTTAAGTGTCAAGTGAGTGTAACAAAGGATTTGTAGGAAAATAGGTAATGTTTTTATGTGATTTTATACATTTATCGGAGGATGTTAGAGTTTTTCATAAAAATTTGAATAACAATAATCTCGTTAGCAAAAAGTAATTAGAATTAAAAATTAAATGAAAAAAGAATTAGATGTAAATTTTAATAGCAAAACAAAATTATAAAATAGTTGCATATTATGTCGGGACCCTCTATCAGCGATAGACTTAGGTACTAAGTTGAGAGACCTGGAGGCGGTTATGGAAACATATAAAGTGTCGGAACTAATCATAATTATAAAGGAAAAATTTAGACTTTGAACGAAGAGTTTATCATGTGTCAATAGTAAAAAAAAATAATTTAATCACCTCAGAATTCTCGATCGGCGTTGGACTTAGGTACCACGTTGAGGGAACTGAATTAATAAAATTAAAATTCCGGAAATAATACTGATAATGTTTGAAAACAAATAGAGCTCAAAGATGCTAGAAAATATTTTAAAATTCTCCAAGAAAAAAAAAGAAAAATGAGATTGGTATCAAATTATCAATAATAAAAGGTGAAAACACTGTTTAGATTTAGAGACGAGACTAATTATTTTAAATGATTATCACACACTGCATAACTTTGATTATTATCCTCTTTTAATTTTTCTAGGTTAGTTTTGTTTCTATATACTCGTATGTAATTTAATAATTTGGTGTTGAGTTTTTATTTCCGGTAAGGTGGGCGAAAAAATATTATTATCATGCTGTAATGTGTTAGTAATCATTGGGTCGTTAACGTCTTCTGAAAAATTCAAATTAGTTGTTTCATTGAGATTTCTGTGAATAAATTATAGACCGGTAGTAGCCCATGACAAATGTAGGATTCATTATTCCAAATGGAAGCTGTTTTACCATCAAGTTTTATGTGAAAATCAAGTGAAATAAGGCTATTTCCCAAGACCCAAACTGGATCATTGACGCTAAGTATAGTGGACATTGAAAATCTTAAAATTTTAACTAATGGATCCAAGCACACGCTATCCATTAGTTGATTGTTCTAGTTTCATGAAAATGGATGGCTGGTCTATTAGACGACTGTCTCAAGAGTTAAATAGAAGCGAAACCACGACTAAAAACCTTAAAAAAAGTTGGTATAGCGATCAAACTGTTGTCAGAAAAAGAGGAACTGGAAAACCATTTGAAACTACAGTGGAGCAAGATGAAGCATCCACTGATTATTTGAGGGAAGGTCTCTTTAATACAGCAAGACATCCAGAAGTTTCAGTAAACTTTGATGCTTCAATAACAATCAAATATAAAAATAATTAGAATTCGAAGAATTGTGCTTCCGCCCGAAAATACAGATTAAATGAAGAAGATGCACAAGGTAGATTGATATTTGCCTCAAATTATGTTTTGAACGATTCATTGAATTTTAGGGGCATGTTTATTTTTTCTGATGATAAATTATTTCAATCACATCAAGACGGCTAAATTATGAGTAGGTTTAATGAAAATTATATTTCCCCGAGTGATAAGTTTGGACGATTCTCTGTTGTTGTTTAAGTTCCATAGAGGAGGCTTGGGAATAGGTTAGAAAATCGGAGGAAGATCAAATGCGAGGAAGTATATGAATATTTCAGATGAGGTAATGCTGCCATTGGTCAGAGAAACCTTCCCCAACGATAATTTCATTTTACAGCATGACAATCACTCAGTGCTCGCTGTGTAGGTAATTATATTGCTGAAAATAACATTAAAACGCTTCCATGGGTTGATAAATGTCCAGATCTTGATCCAATAGAGAATGTTTGGGTGCTTATGGTGAGAAAATTGCAAAATATTCATGAAAGTTCACAAAACAAAGAACACTTATGGACCCTAATAGAAGAAACCTGTGGAAGCTAGGCAGACGATGGAAATTCATCATCAAATTTGATTGTCTCAATGCTCACAAGATAACGAGACGTTATCAACAATAATAAAACAATGACACGTTCTTAATTATTGAATGTTAGCTTCCATGACCGGAATTTGATTTATTTGTTTTTATTTGACGTTGATTTGTTTCCACTATCATTGTCTTTAACCTATTTGTTAGTTAATTTGTTTGAACTGCTCCAATTTTGAATAACGTGGATCTCGTATCCAAATTTTTTTCAATCGTGAACTTTTTCTTTTTTATTCGTATGATGTATATGCATGTACTGCGACCTTACTGTTCTTTGACGTCACAAGGTAATTTTGACTGGCGTTTTCACGTGCCCTTAAATATTATGAATCTCAAACCCTTCTAACTTCTTTGAATTTAGGAATTTGATTAGCTACGTCTGAATGATAAATCAGGAAAATAAAAAAATATGGAAGATGTATATATTCGATAAACAGTAGATGCTGATACACCAGATGCTCTGATAGACTGTCGATTGTTCATTTATGAAATGACCCAATACCGCCACTTCAACATCTTCATTTCGCACTGGACGTAATAATTCGCGATGTTTTTTTTGAACAGGTTACGATGGCTTCAAACTTATCTATTAATTGCTTAATGTATTGGTGATGTATGTTTATTTCCAATTCATTGGTGGGGTGATAACGATCTTGTATCATTACATGGTGATCAACGAATGTCATTTCCCACATTCAATTCGATAATTTGGTAAAATTTCAAGTTTCATGTGATATTTTCGTGTAATATCCAACAAATGAATTGTTAAATCCAAAATTGATTGAAACTATTTCGTAAATAAATAAAATACAATTCATAGAGAAATGAATTACCTTTTAAATAATGTGTCACTAGACCCCACTATTTGAAAAAAAATTGAGGATGATGAGAATGAATTTTGTTTAAAACCGTACGCTCTCTGCAGATGTTCCGTAAATCTTAATTCTTCATCTAGCCATATCCCCAAACTTTTCACTTTTTTACTGAAATGTATGGATTTATCATCCAGCATAATTTGATCGGAAAGATTTTTCTCTGACTAATTTTACCAAATACAATAGCATTTGTTTTGTATCCATTTAGTTTGAGACAATGATTTTTAGAAAATGTCAGCAATTTATGTAAATTGTAGTTCACCAAGGCTTCAGCATGCTTGTATTAATCTGGATAAAAATATATTAAATTACCTGAAAAAATATAGGGTCGAGATTTGAAGTTAAGCACCCTATTGTAAACCAAGTATGATTCCAACAAGATGGGAGTATGAAATTTTAATAATAACTACTTAGCGATGTTCAGATACAAAGATCGGAGAGTTGATAGTTTCGGATACAATGAAACTTTGTTCTTGCGAATACTTAAAAGATTTTGAGCGCAAAAAGTGTTGTATGTTTTGAAGCTTTTGAAGATTATTATCATAGAAAACGATAAAGCCATTTTTGGTAAAACATTTCCAACATAGTTTGAAAACTTTTTGTTCGTTCTTTGATCATTTTTAATATCGCATCTTCTACCCTAAACAACTCAATTATCCCAGATTAGAACAATGATATAATATTTATGTATGAAACTCATTAACTTCTTGTCAAATTAAGGGTGGAATAAATTAATCTGCTTGATATTTTGTGTTTTGGGTAAAATTGGAAAGCGTAAGGTCATTAATTACTTTATAACAGCTGCACGCAATCCACTACTAACTGTAAAATCAGAAAGATGTGTTATTGTGAGAGAAGATAATTAAATAGATGTGCTCACTAATATGAAACACTATGAACAATGACATAATATGAAAAAGATGAATTTTGATAAATGGAGAAACTTATTTTTAAACACGTCCGATTCCGGAATACCCAAACTTGTCATAAGAAATTATTTCAACCCGCAAACTATCCATTTTTCACGTTAATACCATGTTAATTAGCTAAAAGGATGAATAATATCATTTGTCCACGACCAATTAATAATAAGTCAATATTTTACCTCCTATCAAAAGGTATCTGATATCATATATCAACTGGAATGAATTATGATTCGTAATTCACGCTTTTGCATTTAAATAACATGCTATGACAACTCAACGTGCTATGCTATGCTATGAGATCTTCTCCCATTGAGCCACTTCATGTTGAAGCCCTAGAACCTCCATTAAAATATAGAAGAAAATACCTTTGCCATAAATTCCTCATTAAAATGATGTCTTCTAACGAAATTTTATACCACAGTATATGTAAACTAAATGAATTCGATTTAACAAATAACTGCTGGATCCGCAAAAATTCACCGCCACTCTGCGATGCTTTCCGAAATAACAATAATCCATGTGTATCAGGCTCAGAGGAAAATATGGCTTTAGATGATTTCGACTACTTTTTGCATATGTTTAATTTCGTTCAACCCAGATACCATGAAAATTCCATTATAAGCATTTCATTTTTAAATTCAATTTTAGCAAAATGGCCCAATTCCATACAGATATATACGGACGCTTCCAAAACTGTATATGGTACTGGCTGTGCCTTTTACATTCCAGGTAATAATGTTGAAAAATTGTTTAAGCTCCCTTCAAACTTCTCAGTTTTTAGTGCTGGAGCCGTTGGCATTTATGAATCATTAAAATTTTTTCCTTACTCTGGAAAAAGTTCGGCGGTTATTTTGTGTGATTCACTGTCGGTGATAACAGCCATACAAAATCCTAGGATTCCTGCTCTATCAGTTAATCTTCATATATTTTACATTAAAAAAATGTTATTTCAATTAAAAATGGACAATAAATTTGTTCAGCTGATATGGGTCAAAGCATATATTTATAGGACTTAAACATAATGAATGTAGATCGTCTAGCTAAAGATATAGGTAGTAGTAAATGATGGTACATCTACCTATTCGCTAACTGTTCCAGACGCTTTTACTAATTCCAGGCTAAAACACATTCATCTTTGGAAAAAAGATTGGAACGATTATTGTAGAACATCAAATACCCAATATTCCCTAATACAACAAGAAATTCCGCATACAGTTTGGTTCTTGCCCACGTAAATACGTCACAACTATTATTAGACTACTTTTTGGACATGCATGTTATCCAGCGCATTTGTATGAAATAAAAATTTCAGACACAGACTTGTGTCAACACTGTCATGTTAAAAGTGATTTAAATCATATTTTCTTCAACTGTATTAACTCGCTAGAATCACTAAACCTTATTAAAGATCTTATAAATAGTGGTCATTTCCCACCTTTCAATATCTGTCATCTTCTATCCTTAAACAAAATGGAAGTATATGACTGTCTGATGAAATTCATACATAAATAAAAGGTACGTTTGTGAATGTGTGAACCATATTTGTCACCTCTGTTTATCCCATTTGTTGTTATTCCTATCTCTCCGTGGCCTTATTTTTGTTTGTGACATAATAAAAAGTCTTGACGGGCCCCTAGACAAGAAGCGTGTGACCCTGTTATATCCCTGTTGTATCATTAGGTTCGTACGACTTTTCTTTCTTGTGTGAGATTTATTTTAATTTTGTAAATATTATTATTTTTTCCCGATGCGACTGGCTGAATGACGAGAGTCTAAGCCATAAAAAAAAAGACAAACTCAACACAACATTTCGGTACATAGGTGACTAGAGATGGGGGTATAATATGAAATAAACTATTAAATCTGCGTATTTTGATTGGGAAATTTGTTTCTGAAATATATCGTATCGATAAAATATAAAAATTTTTAGTATTGATACTATTCATAACGATATATTATGATATTGATATTTACTATATTCACAACGGTACGGTAAATCGATACTTTACACAGTCCCATCTCCATATGTCACATTATTTGACGTACTTCAGAAATTTATTAATTTTGACGTTAGAATTGTCAATAATACCAAATACCGAATTATTACTTTCTGTTCTACACTCGCATTGTTTACTTGACTTTTATTTAATATAGGGCGGTGGACAAAGTATAGTATTCTACTCGCAATTTATGGCCATTATTCACTCGGGTGACTTGCGCCACTCGCCTACGGTCGGGACGCAAACGTCACTCTGCGTGAATAATGGCTATCATAAATTGCTCGTTTTATAATATACTATTGAATTCCAGTCGTTGATAAATCAATAACTAGTTCTCCAAGCATTTGGTGTTGGATTGATCTGACCCGATGACCGGGCTTGGCTATTTAATAAATTTCGGTTGATTCGTAATATAAACAGACCTCCGGACGACATATGGGGCAGATAAGTCCCTAGAAAATATTAATACTTATGTATAAACGGTCATCTTCATCATTTTATTCGACTAGTACGGGAATATATACAAGGTGTTCCAAGGAAAACTTGACTCCCCCAAAAACTCAAAACGTAAATTGTATTTTTACATAAACCAATATACAACCACAACACAATGCACACAACACAGACTACCTTAACTTATTTTTTCTTCGTTTTTGGTGACTACACTATTTTATGTAATTATGTCCTGTCATAATGTGTGCCTAGCTTAAATAATTTATACAAATTGGAAATCTATTCTGGAAAAATTTTAGGATTTTTTGTTAAGGGATGAAAATAAAACTACACTGTTAAGCTCAATTAAACATGGCGTGACGTAATTTGTTCCTTTAAGGGTGTGTTGTAACTCGGTAGGTTAACCCACTGGTCACGAGACCAGTGGTTAAACTATGTTTAACCACTATTCAGTAGTTAAGCCTTTTTCCGTTGTAACACGAATTTTTGATCAAGGGTCACGTAACCAATGGATTCCAGTTGATATTTCAACCTTTCGTTTCCGTTGTTGTCATTAATATTTAGTAATTTAGTTTCATGCTGGGTGTTTTAAAGTGTTCTCGATTGTATTTGGTATGGGAAATAAGCGTTTTGTGAAATAATTTGACTAATTTTTTTTTATAATAAATATAGCTATTTCGGTTCAGTTTATTAGTTTTAATTTTCTCTATATAATGGGTAAGTTTCTAGAGGCTCTAGGAATCATTTTCGGCTCGAACAACTCATCATCTGTGAGTTCTTGTAAATCAGCTCATGCTTCTTCCAATTCCCCCATTTTGTTTATAACAATTCGTACTTAGTGTTGAACGGGATAAATATATCTTGATATAAATTATTTTTTTACTTATTAACCAAAATAACTATAAAACGTCAATTGCAAATATAAATTGTCAGACAGACAGACAATCAGATAGAACAATTAAAATTGCATTGTTCCGTGTTTGACCATAGGTTAACTCTCCGAGATCAGATGGTTAACTTTTCGAAGGTTAACCAGTTGGTGAACGTCTAAAATTTCGTGTTACAACAACCTTTTGAAGTTAACCAATGGTTAACTATAACAATGGTTTAACCTACCGAGTTACAACACACCCTAAAATCAGCTTTCTGGTTTGCTTAAGCAAGAATCTACAACCTGTTGCTCATGACTTAATCATGCTTGAAAATGTGTACAGTTATTTTGCCCTACACTTAAAAATGGTGTTTCATTGGCAAAGGGCCTAGCTTTAACTGTAGATAAACATCACTTTGGTGGTTCAAAAAAACCTATATTTAATGTGTCTTACACACTTTACTATCAAAATACAGGGTATTTTATCAATTTTCGACTTTAATTTACGCTGTTAATTATTTTCAAATTAGGTACCTACACGTAGTAATCATTACCTGGAAATTCCATCAACCCGATATTGGTCGCCGCTGAAAATGTACGCTTTTTACAACATAAACTAACATTGTTTTCATTATGTTATTGTTTTATTGAATGCTATACATAAAGTAGGTACATACTTGCTGCGTACTATCATTTCCTGCACGGTGGACGCATTTTATCATAGTGTGTTCTCCGCAAACATATATGTGAAACTCATTAATATTTTGTTTTGGTCTTACAGCTTTTTCTGTTAAACAGTGGTCGCACTTTGTTTCAACGTTTTGTAGTCGAGCTAGCTGTCAGGCTTGAAGTATATTCAGCATATAATTCATTCTGGTTTTTATATTGCTCGGTATATTTTCCAATGTTAGGAAGTACATCAGCTGTTCACGGCAAAGTTCAAATGCAAAGGATTTCAGAATTGTTCCGCGCCCCTGGAAATAGAGATATGATATTAAACTGATTATTGATAACATACAAATACTCGTAGATAGCTCGCCAATATTCAGTAGGGTGAAAATACAGTGAGCGGCCACCCAGCACATTTTCTAGCTTTCCTCTCATCCACTTTGTCCAGACCTTCTTCCGCCCTACTGTAAAACGTGATTATAGACGGTTTCTTCTCCTCGCCGGTGTCCTGATTTATTGTACTGTCTTTGTGTATCGTTGACAAAAGAAGTACAGCTTCCCCCTGTTTTTTAAACGTACGACGCCAATGTTCCTTCCTTTGAAAATATGCTCTTTCTTTGAAAATATGCTCTTGCGTTACCCTCTATTTTCTACAGAGATGAAGGAATTTCTCTTTCGTTTTTTCTGATTATCTCGACATTCGTAATTTTCTGATCATCATATAGGTATTCTGCCAATGAGACTGATGTAGACCAGTTGTCGGTGGTGAGAGTCCTCCCAGATACAAGTATGGGTCTCACCTCACCAGACCAGATAACTTCTTAAGCCGGGCTCAGACGACTCATGTAGTTGGTTGGCTGGTTGGTTGGTGAACAGACGAAAACAGGCCGGGTTAGTGGGCCCCAACACTGCAGCCGTTGGCTTATTGTATTGTCCTGTCTGTCTGCTAGTCCGTGAGAAGATTTGTGACCTTGATGAGATCTAGAAGTCTCTTCACAGTATCTCTTTTGGTGAGGTTGTATATAGGGACATCCGGCCCTATCTGTCTATACCTCCACCAATGTAGAGCCTCACATTCGAAAATTATATGGGTGGCTGTTTCGTCCTCCTCACCACATAATCTACATGTGGGTTCTTCTTGGAAGATCCCCATTGTGTGAAGGTGCTTTCTCAGGCCGCAGCGTCCGGTTATAAGGCCGGTTACCAGCCTGATATCTCTCCTATTTAACTTCAGGATTTCTTCAGTAAGTTTTGGTATGGGTTGTTTAACTATCAGTTTACTGTGTTTGAGCATCGGAATTGTTTGCCAGTATTTGAGGTGTTGTTTGTGCACCCACTGGTTTAATGTGGTTCTTACCGAAGCCTTTGTTCTACCGGTTGCCGGTTCAGGGCCGGTGTAGCTGGTTGCCCATCCTTCTCGTGCTAGGGTGTCTGCTTTTTCGTTCCCTTCAATACCCTTGTGACCTGGCACCCATTTCAGGGTTACCTCATTTGTGGCACTGAGTTTTTTAAGGTTTTCTAAGCACTCCCAGACAAGTTTGGATTTGAATAGATGAGGCTTTTACTTGATGAAGATTCATACTTAACTATGAAATAAAACAATAAAAAAATTTTGTTTAAACCTTCATTACAATTGAACTATGTTCAAATACAACTTGTGACGCGTTTCGCTACACAGTAGCTTTCTCAAACGAATGGAGGTATGATAACCAAAAATTAGATTCCAACTACTCCAATCATTTATTAGCAAACCAACACAGTTTCGACTCAAATTTTGAAATTTTGCATGTAGAACCTAAATCCTTGAAATTAAATCTTTTGGAAGTTCTCGAGATAAATAAAAACAAATATTCAGATAACCTTCTTAACGACCAGGTAGATATCAACAATTCTCCCTTATTAAACCTTTTTACTTAAAAACTTCCTGTACGATTGTTGTGAATGAATTTCCAGGTAAACTTGCTTAATACTTTAGTTAATCCCATATTTTTTGCTTTTTATTTCCAAGTAAATAGATTATAATACTTTTATCCGTAAAATTCCTTCCCACTAAACATGATACATAACAAAAACATTTTCCAGAGATAACTTTTGCAATATTTGCAAACTTACATTGCATTAATGTTGTCATGAAGTTTCCAACTCAATGTTTTCCAGTTACATTTAAATTACATCGAAACAGCATAACCAATAATATTCATTAAATAATATATAAAATGTTGATTTTATGTTGCCCAGATATATCTCATACATAGTGGTTATGTTATATATCTGATGTTTGTATTTAACCAACTCAAAACGTTACCCACATGTGTACAAGAAACTTGGAATTAATATTATCTTAAAACGTTCCTTAAATGTATTTCCGTTAATCTTTTTTCCTTGAGTAGATAGAAGAGTGAACAGGAAATATACGATTAGCATGTGATAAAGTGAGATAGAAAATCAGGTGGTAGTTTGCGGAACGGGCATTACTTACTGATTACATATATTATTTTGTTTGTTGAGGTTAGTCAAAGATTATATTGAGGTTATAGTTGTATCGTCGTTCTGTTTAACCGCGTGTTCCTCTTCCATCTTTTTACAATACCAATACGTTTGAATTGATTTATTTAGCGTAACATTGAGTTATTTAACTGAACAAAAAATAAATAACTAAGTACTATCCTCACTTCAATATGAGTAAAAGTGTAGTGGCGGTTAACGTGTGTGAACAATAACTGAAGAGGACAGCGACAGGGTGAGTTTCTATAAATTCTTCATATTTTAGAACTTTAAATTTGTTTCAAAATGAAGTCAAGTCTGGAAGCATATTATGCGAACTCCGAACATGATGAGATATACCATAATCGAAACACTGTCTATTAACAAAGCATCATTTTCTATCGCATATAATTTACTTAGAGGTATAAGTGTAGGATATAATTTATAAATCTCAGATAGCTCCATTATCTTCATTTTTTGAAAAGCTATAATTCTCCATTCCTCCTAGCTGTGCTTCTTTGTATGAAATATGGTGTACTGTTTGTAGAAGTTATAGTCTTGATCAAACATTATGTTCAATGGGATGGGAACTTTAAATTTTAGTCAACAACTATTATTGTTCAGTTGAATCTACCAGGAGTGTGTGAAGGTATGTATACTGAAATTATGCTTCACTTTTTTTATCAAAAAAAATTTACCCTACTCAAAATGACAGTCATTCCAGTTTGTTTGTGTTTTGGGATTTTCTTTTATATTTTTATTATTCTATAGGAACAAACTAGTACTGGTCCAGGGATCTGATTATCAAAATTTGATTAGGTGGTGTCTCCAGCAGATTATAGAGGATGAGCTTGCCCAGTATTGCTCGTGGACTGGACAAAAACAAAATTTTGAAATGTCGGATTTAGAATTTTCATCGACATACTCAAACTAAAGTGCTCACCACTAATTTATTCTCCAACCTCTCTCTCTCATATATGTTTATGTACATATAATATTTTTTTCAGAATCTTCGAAAGAAGTGTATGTCTCGACTACTGATAGACAGTTCGAACTGATTGCAATGGAGTGGATGAGACTGAAAAGGAAAGATTTGTAATAGATATAAAAGTTATTTTTTGTTCAACACTACATGTTTTATATATCTTTATGTTTACTTTTTTTAAATACTATTTTTTGTTTTCTTCATTTCAATATATTCTATATTTATTTATGGAAATTTTAAAGTTACATTATATATTTTATGCAGATAAAGTTTTTTATTCAATATCCCAGTAGCATTTAAATTTTGGACATCATCATTCAACTAGTTCGATAATTTTTTTTCTGTGGCAGAGGGTAAGTATCTCATGGTATACCTTCTCTTTCTACATTTCCAAAAAATGGGATTGAAATTCCAGAATTGTGTAAATATAAAAAAAATGAAGGTATACCATGCTGCTCCATAAAATTGAAATATAAAAGGGTACCAATATGTAACATTATAGGAATGTTATTGAATAAATGTTTTGGAGCCACATTAAATATATGTAATGAAATTACATTGAAGTTTCGTTAAATATGTTACATTTATGTAATGTTTATCATTAAACATTACATTGTAATATTTATAAGAGGCACAAAGTGCTATATATGCAATGTATCTGTAATATCAAGCATATCTCTGTATAACATCACAAAGTAACAATGTGACATAACATTTATATTTTAGTTATGTTTTTATGTTTAGTATCAATGCACTGTATATAAATTAAAAACTTTTCATGATACCTCCATTCGTTTGAGAAAGCTACTGTGTAGCGAAACGCGTCACAAGTTGTATTTGAACATAGTTCAATTGTAATGAAGGTTTAAACAAAAATTTTTTATTGTTTTATTTCATAGTTAAGTTTGGATTTTATTGTACTACTATTAAGTGATTTGATTGACGCTTGACTGTCTGAGCAGATAAGAATGTTTTTACCGCTGTATCCCTTCCTTATGTTTTCTCTCAGACATGAGTCAATTTCTGCTTGGAATACAGTGGTATTCACTCCCAGTGAATGAATGTCACATCTGGGGGATTGACCGTATATTCCAGCGCCAGTACCAGTGTCCGTTTTGGAACCGTCAGTGAACCAAACTATTTCTTGTTTGGATGTTTCCTTGAATTCTCCTTTCCAATCTATTTCGATGTTAAAGGGTTTTTCTAGTGATGTGGTCGGCGTCATATAGTCAGTACCCATATTTAGTGTGTTGGCGAATACACAATTATTTGCGTACTTGGCAAGTATACGAGCTTTGCGAATTGCGACGTGTACAGTTTAAAAGTACGCGAGCGCGAAAATTTGGCTGAATAAAAAAACTTGATGTACAAATTAATGAATAGAGCACAGTGGTGTGGCTGTCATTACGGATAGAGGTCAACCGAAGAATTTAGTTATTGATCCGCGGCTTTTGTTGTGATGAGCTCTGCTTATTATTGAATTAAATCAAAACAAAAGAAAAAGATGAGAAGAAGATGGTCCAATCAAAAAAGAACAATCAAAAAAACGTCTGTACGATTCAGGTAGTCTTTGAAAACTAAACGAATAGTCGCACTAGTAGAAGCAAATGATTTGTGCATTTCGTTTGAGCGCCTCTACAAGTATAGACAAGTATGTACTTGGCAAGTGTACGAATAATCGTGATACCTTTGACTCGGGCCATTTTTACCGACCCAAAATGGAAAACCAACGAGTGACAATTAATTGTACAAGCAGGTACAAGTAACCCATTCACACTACATGCCAAGTATACACAAGTAACGATTATTCGCCAAGTACACGAGTCATCTGAGCCCGGCTTAATGCACTGTTCCCAGCCTAATATGGTCCATTCGGTTGAGTATTGACTTTTGTTTCCATATTGAATGTATAATATTTCCTTGCGTCCACCATTGAGAATATTTCAATTCCGTACATTGCATTGGACGTCAACTAAAGAGTTCATTGAAAAATGTCTTCGTAATTTTACCCATTTTTCTGGGAAATTACGTGCAATTAATTAGTGAAAAGTTGTGAAACAAGTTGAGTATTGTGCATAGTAAATGTGTAAAAAAAATTAGCCGTATTACAAGTAAGAATAGATTATGTTTTTTATAATATAAAGAAATTTAGCATACAAACCTGGAAGTAACAAAAACCGCAAAAACAAAAACCAATTAGTGTTAAAACAGAAAAATCATTAAATTATAATAATAGTAAAAGTATAAGCCAGAAAACAACACATAGGCGGAGCATAAAAATATGGACAGAGAAGACGAATACACTACAGATGATGGAAAGCGGAAGAAAAACACCGGCACATTAGAAGAATTTGTTAAAAGAACTTCAAAAACTCATAAACCACGAGAAGAAAAGAAAGAACAGCATGGGGATGAGTTTGAGTTAAACTTTAATGCAATAATGGATCTAACAACAAAAATAACTCAAGAGCTAAAAGAAATTAGAATTGAACAACAAGCATACAAAGAAGAAATGAAGGAGATCAAAAAAGAAAACAGTGAAATTAAGAAAGAAAACCTGGAACTCAAGATAAAAATACAGCAAATGAAAAGCTCAATAGAAATATTCGACAACGAAAGAAGAATATTGTACTACAAGGATTGGAATTAAACAATGAGGAAGAAGAAACAATGAAAAATGAGGTAGAAAATTTTATCAAAGAAAAATTAGATATAGAAATAAAAATATAAAGAACAAAGAAAATAGGCAACAGAGTATATCTATTAGAAATGAAAGAAGAAAACGATAAAAAACAAATAATGAGAAACAAAAGTAAACTAAAGAATATGAAGAACCAAATAATTTAAATAAACGGTGATATGTCGGAAGATCAAAGCGAAATAAAACTCAAAATAAGAATAAAAGCTAAAGAGGAACAGAAGAACGGAAGAGCTGTGAAAATAGGCTTCAGGAAACTTATAATAGATGGAGAAGCATTTCATTGGAATAACCAAAAAGGGGAGCTGCAGAAATCACAATACACAGGAAAAGATAGGTTCTCAAAAAACTAGTCGACAAGAAACAAGAAGAAGATAAAAATGCTAGTATTAAAAACGTAGATAATAATTTTAGTTGTAAGAATAGAAGTTATATTAATATCAATTATTATGAGAGTCATAGTATTATAAATGATAGTAACAGTAAGATAAATAGTAAACATAACAGTAAAGTAAAAACTTATAGTATTTCACAAGTAAGACACAATTTTGAATATAAAATAAACAGTAAAGACAAACAAAATAAACACAGTAACATAAACAAATACGAAATAAATAACAAAAATAAAGGACAAAACAATGAGAATGTCAAAAACAAGAAAAAACAAAACAATGAGAAGACAAATATAATATGGAAAATAGGGACTTGGAACATCAGAAGCTTAGCAGGAAGAGAGAATGATCTAGAAGATGAATTTGAGAAATTGGGAGTAGACATATTAGCAATTACAGAAACTAAGAAAAAAGGCCAAGGGGTTTTGAAAATGGACCTCAAGCATTTGTTGATATATAGTGGTGTGGAAGAAAATCAAAGAGCAGCAGGAGGTGTAGGTTGCATAATACAAAAGAAACTAGAAAAAGGGATATATGGCTGGAAAGGACGGTCGGAAAGGATATTAACAATAGATATAAGAAATGAACAGAAAAATAAAACAATAGTAGTTGTATATGGACCAAACGAAGATAATAAGAACATAAAAAAAGGTAAATTCTGGGAAGAATTAACTAGATTAACTGAAGAAACCAAAGGCGAAATTTACATATTAGGTGATTTCAATAGCAGAGTAGGTAAAAAGGACGAACTGTACGCAGAAGAAATAGGAACATATGGAGAGAACTACAGAAATAACAATGGCAAGAGAATGTTAGACTTTTGCGTCATGCACAACCTACTGATCACCAATACATTTTTCCAACATAAAGATATTCACAAGTACACAAGAGAAGTGAAAAGTAGGAATAAAAAATCAATAATCGACTACGTACTAGTGGAGAAAAGTAATAGAAGAAATATAATAGATACTAAAGTACGAAGGGGACCAGAGATCGGAAGTGACCACTTTGTAGTTATATCTTATATAAAAGAACAAAGCTATAACGAAGTTGATATTAAAAAGGAAAATGTAAATTATAGAAAAACAGAAATTATAAGAGCGTATAAACTAAGAGAAGAGACAAAAATAGAGAATGAAGAAAACATTAAAAAAACATGGAATATATTCAAGAATACCATACTTACTACAGTGAAAATGATATGTGGAACAAGCAAACAAACACATAAAAAACAAACAGCATGGTGGACAGATACAATAAAGAAGCAAGTTAAGAAGAAGAAAGAAGCATGGAAACGCTATCTTTCAGATCAAACGATAAAAAACTACGATGAATATAAAAAAGAAAGGAAAAAAGTGACAGTTATAGTTAGAGATTCCAAAAAAGACACATGGGATAAATTTGGAGAAAAGATGGAACACAACTGTAAAGAAAACCAGAAACTATTCTATCGAGTCCTGAAATCACTAAGAAAAGACAGCTCACAAAATATAAATAATTACACACAAAATAAAGGAGGAGAACTATCAACTGATGGAATAGAAATTGCCAACAGATGGAAAGAATACTTTCAAGATCTACTAACGGATAAAAGCAACGACAAAAATATACGATATCAGCAAACAAGAGGAGAAGAACGAGAAGAAAAACGAGTAGAAGAGCAAGAAGAAGAACGAGAAGAACAAATAAGTATAGATGAATTGGAAGAAACATTACAAAAACAGAAAAATGGGAAGGCGGCAGGATATGACAAATTAACGATAGAAATGCTCAAATATATAGGGCAACGAGTAAATCAAATTATGCTAAATATTTATAGAAAAATATGAGAACAGGAAAAAATGCCACAAGACTGGACCAGATCCCTCATAGTTCCGATATATAAAGACAAAGGCAGTAAAAAGGACTGCAATAACTATAACTATAGAGGAATAACTTTACTATGTACTTTACTATGTACTGCCATGAAAATTTTTGAGCAAATAATAGATAAAAGACTAAAGACTATATTGGAAAATACGTTGGATGAGTCGCAAAGTGGCTTTAGGAAGGGCAGAAGCACACAAGATCATATTTTTTGTATAAAGCAAATAACGGAAAAAACCTGGTAAGAAAAGAAAAAGCTATATCTAGCATTAATTGACTTAGAAAAAGCATTTGATAAAACACCAAGAAAAAAGCTATGGAATATTCTAAAAAAACGCGGAGTTAGTGATAAGCTTATAAAACTAATTCAAATGATATATAGTAATAATACTAACTCAGTTATAACCAAGAATCTACAATCGTCACCATTTAAAACCACTGAAGGACTGAGACAAGGAGCCAGTTTAAGCCCAACTTTATTCATTACCTATATGGACGAAATAATGAAGAAATGTAAGAATAAAAACAAAAAATTCAATATAGGATACTTGGATCTTAACAAAGTAGAAGTTTCAGAAGGGGCATTTGCTGACGATATAGTTATTTTTGCGAAAACTAAAGAAGACCTGAAATACAATATAGAAACATGGAATAGTATCTTGAAAGAAAACGGGATGGTTATGAATAAAAACAAAACAAAAGTTATGGTTGTAGGAGAAGGACAAGAAGAAATAAATATAGAAATTGAAGGACAAGTAAGTTATAGAACAAGTGACAACATTTCAATACTTGGGAATAACAATCGATCAACACGGAACACAAGAAGCAGAAATTGATAAAAGAATAGAAAAAAACAATGAAACTTTACTATACGATGAACAAAGCATTCATAAACAATAAAGGAATATAAAAAAATACCAAGATACAAATATTTAAAGCAATATATAGGCCAACATTAACTTATGGATGTGAAACGTGGGTGCTAAACCAAACTCAGAAGAGCAGAATACAGGCAGTTGAAATGAAATACTTAAGAAGAGTCGGCGTTGCAAAAAAAGACAGACAGACAGACAAGGAAGACCAAGACAAACATGGAATAAAACTATTTCAGAAATATTAAAAAATAAAGGGAAAACGTGGCTAGAAGCAAAAAAAATGGCAAAAAACAGAAAAAATTGGAAAAGCTTTATAAGCATTTAGCTGAAGACACATACCCTGACACCAATTATTTGGTAAATAGGGTCCCGATTATATATATATAGTATGTACATTGCAAGTTTATTCTTGATGCACTGGAGGCCTCCAACATTACGTCAATTGTTACGCATTCTCCCATCATTGACAGAAAAACCCACTACTTTTTTAACATAAACTATTTTTTCATAATTTTAGATTCAAACCAATGTAGCGTCGGAATTATTGAAGGTATAATTATGCGGTCTTGACGGTTGTATTTGTAATTTGATAGATTATGAAAAACTGAAAATATTATATATGGTGTACCATATAAGAAAATATGTTAATGAGTTGAAATTTCCACAGATGATGTATTTCTGTTGCATCTATAACAATAGATAAAACTAAAATCAGAGTAGAGTAAATATTTAAAAACATTGTACATGTAGCTGGCGCCGTGTTGGTTGAAGCGTCTGTTTAGTAAACAGGAGATCGAATCTGCCTGCGGCCTCATCGTTTTTTTTTTCTTTAAATTTGTTATATTCTGAACAAAGCTATAAATATGAATCACAATCATAAAAGTAATATCAATTAGCTAAATAAATTATATAGCTTCACTTGTATATAAGTATAATTTTATAACTAATGGTACGCAACCCTTCGAGCGCGAGTCCGACTCGCACTTGGCTGGTTTTGTTCTTATGTTTTCCTATTTTTTGGTATATTTGGTAGGAGAAAAACCGTTGTGTGTCACACATGCAGGAAACGTTTTAGCTGCCCTTAGCTACCAAGTGCCCTCGCTCCATTATACTCGATCGTGCATCTAAAAGTCTCAAACTGCTGAAGCTCATTTTCTGCCTTCATGACACAATATACTAAGTACTATTGTACTAAAATGCAAATTGGTAGATTCAATTATTTATGCTCTATCCAATTATAAACAGCAATTTAAGGAAAATATATACCTATACAGTCTGTTGTTTTTAGGAAAGACGAGTTTTGACATTTTTGTCAGTCCGGACCTAGATTATCTTTTTGATAATACTTTGATGAAGTTTCCAGGTGATGGTTATCAAGTGTACCAAATTTCAAATAATATACAGAGTAATTCAGAAGTTATAAGGCTCGAAATAAATAAGCCAAATTGATAAAATCTCGGCTTTTTGGAACCAGCAATATGAAGTTTATCAACATTTACAGTTAAGCCATTGGCCCTTTTCCAGCTAAATACCCTGTATGAAGTAATTTTAAGTGTATTAAGTATTTATCAGGGGAAACATTTTATTTATGTTCTCTGTTTATGTTCTCTGTAAAACACTTCATTGAATATCAAACAAATCATTTTCTACAGCAACAATTTTTATTTCAGGTATTCTCAGTTGAGCAAACACTTCTTGTTTTGTTTGCTACCTCTCTAAGCTTCTTGCCAACATAATCGACTTTATAGCCTTTGAATGAAAGCTGGAGTTTTGGAGGTCAGCATACACCACCGAAATTAATGTTCCTAGCTTACAGGATTACTATTGTAGTGAAACTGTTTAATGACTATTTTTGTTGTATATAAAGTGAAACTGATATCTGGGAGCACAAGTTTTGCAAATAAATTCAATAACAGGTCTACCGCAAGGAGTGGTTTGAAACAAATTAATAAGACTAACTTGACAAAATTTACCGAATTAAGTAACATAACAAAAACAAAAATCGCATTTTGAAGGAATTTTGCATATTATTTATTTTTTTTATTAGGGCGTCGACAGCAGAGGTTATTGGCCCCCTATAAAAAAACACATTAAAAAAAACGTGAGTACAAAAACTTAACACTAAACTGTTAATATTTCAATTTTTTTCATACAGATTAATTTCTTTTAGAAATTCTAACGCCTGCTTTATAACGTCACTGTTATCCGCCAACAATTCACACCAGTTTGTTGTTTCCAATGCCATGTTATTATTATTTTTTTTATCGCAGCGCCAACTGCCTAGATTATTTGGCTGCCGGTCGTGTGTTTTTTTTTTGTTCTTGTCATCACGATATGAAGCCAGGAAAGTGTACCTAGCCATTTCTAAATTTTAAAAAACATACTAATCAATTTTACATACTTTAGGATGTTGTCAGGATTATCATTAACTGCCAGTGGTAAAAATATGTTCTACACTCAGTTTAGTATTGCAGCTGCATCGGGGTGGGTTAGAGTTCGTTAAAAGGTGAATGTGCGTAAGGCGAGTGTGACCTAAGCGAAGCCTACATAAAACTACCTGTTCTCTGCGGTTGAAGTACGTTGGATACGTCCACTTCTTTGTACTTTGTTTCCATTTTTTTAAGTAACCTCTGTATGAATTCCATTCTTCTTGCCACTTCTCGTAGAGTGTTAATTTTATATATACGCTGCAGATTGGGTTTAGTGTCCATGTGTGTGACTCATTATTATGTACGAAAGTGGAACCGACACATGAGGTGGTTTTTGATCCGTCGGTATATATGGTAACAATGTTTATTCTTGAATCAATACCGATTGCATTTCTTATCAAGTTTAGTCTGGGACACGAAAATATATGTTCGGCTGTTAGTTGGCAGTTACAGAAATTACATATTGGTCTAAGTGCGCCAACACTTGTTCATTTTAGATGATCACAGCAGACTACGTGGACATAGTTTGAAAGTGAAGAAGGAACCCTTTTCATCGATAAGACGCCAACATTTTCTGTGTTATCGTATTTTTAGTACATGGAACAGTCTCCCAACGGAAATTATAAATTCTCCATCTATAAATGTTTTCAAAAACCAACTAGACAGTTATTTGTTTGTAAACTGATCAGTGTTGTGCACAATCTATTAGTCTAGAGTATATTTGAGAAACCAATTTTTTGTAATGTAGGTACTATTTCATTTATCTTGTAAATGGGCTTATGGGTCTCCATGACCCCAGCCCTTATTTCTATGTAATAATAATAATAATAATAATAATAATTAACATGTGGGAGTGCGTTAGTCTTGTGTGACCTATTCTTAGGCGACAGAGAATTACTTGTTGTCGTCTATTCAAATATGGGGGGTACTTCCATTTTGCAACAGATGTCTTAATGCTTGACAGTTGGCCATTATATGAGGCCCATCGGTTTTGCCAGATAGCTTCAATCTGTTGTTTTATGTATGTATTACTATCGTCGACTGGGACAGGGATACCTATGTCTATAGGTAAGGAGGAGGCATCTTTTGCTGCCATATCTGCATATTCATTTCCGTCAATTTGGCTGTGTCCAGGGACCCATATTAAGTTAATTGTTTTCCCTTGGTTGGTTAAGTGTGTGGTTAACTCAAGAATATTTTTTGTATATCCAGTACTGGAGAATCTTTTTTCAATGGACTTGATCGCACTTAACGAGTCCGAACATATCAAACATTGTTGATGTTGAGATTGCATAAAGAATAATAACGCTTGCCAAATTGCGTATAGTTCTGCAGTAAATACAGAGCAATGTGGTCTCAGACTCCAGTTGTAAGTGGTCTGGTCAATGGCTATTGCGGCACCTACTCCGTCATTAGTTTTAGATCCATCGCAGTAAATAATGATGCTGTTGCGATAATGGTCCAGTTCTTGGTTGAAAAGTGTTCTATATGTAGATGCTGGAGTTTCCTCTTTTTTCCATTTGGTTAAAGTTGTGTTAATTTTCGGTACAGTTATTTGCCAGGGTGGAATTGATGTTACTGTCACGGGAGTTTCAAGCACATTAGGCTGTGTTATATGGGAAAAACTAGAAAAAGGAGGGTTTTTCCGTTTTAAATGTTTATAACAAATTACTGAAAAACATTTGCGTATCCAAAACATATCAAAATTATACTACGTAATGTCTTTTATATGATGGCGTCATCAGTTTTCTACTAGGATTTTTGTCAAAAATATTTACCTATTGCTTGGCCTATATTCGATGGACTGGCTGACCCTGTGTAATTTACTTCAGGTATCTACCAAATTTCTTCATTTTATCTTGTATTTTGAAATTCCTATGAAATTTACTTTGGAAAATTTCAAATTTCAACTATTTTCATACACATTTTTATAGCATTTTAACTTCTCTATTGTCTTCTTAAACTCCAATGAACCTCCACTCGCGTCCCAAGAAACTTTCTTTGTTTTCCCAACATCAATCAATCCTGTTGCTATGTAATTTCAAGTTATCACTCGATTTTTCCTCAATAATATAATTATGAGCCTTTTTTATCATTTAATGTCCTTTTAACTTCATTTTATCGCTCTGTTTATATCCCGACTTCTTAGTACACTTAATAGAATCAATGTTTTCACAAATTTTAAGTTTTAGATTGTCCTTTTTAAGAAAAATACTTGTACGTTCACCTTTAACAGGTGAAATGAAAATTTTAACATTCTATAATTCAATTTGCATTCACGTAACCCTTTCTTAAATACCTAATAAGTCTAATTCATTCATTATTTAACATAAACTCAGCTTAAATTTTTTTGTCCACGACCACTTAATAATAAGTCAATATTTCACCTCCCAACAAAAGGTATATGGTACCCATATATCTACTAGAGTGAATTATGGTTAATAATTCAAGCTTTTGCATTTAAATAACATGCCATGACAACTCAACACTGACAAAATTTCGGTACATAAGTGACTAGAGATGGGGGTACAATATGAAATAAACTATTAAGTCTGCGTATTTTGTTTACTAAATTTGTTTCTGAAATATATGGTATACATAAAATATCAAAATTTTTAATATCGATACTTTTCATAACTATATTTGTAACGGTAGAAATCAAAGGTCGTGGACAAAGTATAGTATTCTACTCGCAATTTATGGCCATTATTCACTCGGTGACTTGCGGCCCTCGCCTACGGCTCGGTAAGCAAACGTCACCCTGCGTAAATAATGGCTATCATAAATTGCTCGTTTAATAATATACTATTATTTGAGTTATTTATTATTCATTTTCAAATCAAAAAACAGTACTGCCAATTTCCTAGGTCAATAAATTTCTAACAAACCTGTTTTATGGTTATTTCTAAAGGTTCTATCAATATTCATGGCATAACATCATTTATTGACACTTATGTCATCCTGACAAATAACCTATAATTTATAGTATTTTTCTGACACAATACTTTCCAAATTTCAACTTCTTGTATTTAATAGTATATTATTAAACGAGCAATTTATGATAACAACTTTTATAATTCATTTTTTAATTGAATTTTTTAATTCATATTTCACTTAGTATTACCTTAAAGTGTCATTTGTAAAACCATCATTATTTATTCATTGTCATTAAGTTTCAAAATAAATTGATGAATTTAATCATTTTCTTTCAAAATTCTTATTTAATGCCCAATATTTAAAATTATTAATTAATTAATTTAAGAAGACTGGACTTGAAAAAGATGATGATTTTTTGAAGACGAAACGTGGTAGAATCGCCAAGTATGCTTTGTCATTGTATGTATCTATACAAAACGTCAAAAATATTGCAATAAAAATCCAGGTCCTTATTTTAAAAAATGAAGTTGATGGTGACCCTTTAAAGACGAAACATCGTAATGAAATTTTTGGTATGGTAATTTATATAAAACTTCGTTTATTAAAAAAAGTTGAGAATCATTTTTTTGACATCTTTATTTTTTAAATATCTCCGGAACTAGTGGAGATATTTTAAATTTCTTTAAACCATCTAATTTCCCATTAATATACCAAACTTTTTCTCCATTCAATCAATATTGTATCTATTGTGGTTCACGAGATCTCTGTATACGTCAATTAAATCCGGTTCACCCTGTATAGAATTTTGTGGAGAATACGATGATGGTATGCTCAAAGGGTGAACTCTGTGGAATTGGGCTTTTTAAATTAAACTTCTCCCCCTTGAAGTGGACCTGTGAATAATTTCCAGATTTCTCTCGAGACTGCTTTGGTTATTATTTTTTTCCCAAAACTGTGCTATAATCCGATCCCAAGATATGGTCGACCGCCGTTCTTAATTGCACAGTACAATATATACTTTCTAATGGCTGAAAATATTTGCTTCGACCTTACAAATTGATTTACAGCTTCTTGTATAGCTAAAATTCATTAATCTCTTCCTTGGCACTTTGAACTGACACTGTGGATTTTAAATATCATGGCAAGAAAAAATAAGCACCTTTTTTGGAAAATTATCATTATACACTATATAATTAATTTTTGGAGATTTCTAACGATTTTCCACTTGAGAAATTCATTGAAACCCTTTTCGGATGTTTTTAACTGTTTAAAGACACCAACTGATAAATTATAGCTAATCGTAGAATCTAAAATACAGATTAACTTATTTAAACGTCTCACGCGTTGCCCCATGCATTCTTACATAAACCACCTGTACAAAGCAATTTCAATTCAACTCTGGGAGAAGTAACACAAATCAGTTCGCTATGGATTGATTGAATAACTGAAGCTTTGTGAACAAGCGTCGAATGGTAATGAACTACTAAGCCGAAGTCGATAACCGATATTTATCTACTTCAAGCTTCAAGAAAAGTTTTTAAATATAGGTGCGACGTGGATTTAAATTCTGTACATAGCTCAAACAAAATTTTATTAGTTAACGTACGTTGATATTTTGCTGGAAATATTTATATTCTCAGTTCACATTTTAGGACGCTTTTCAGAGTATAGAAAGAACCATTTTGAATGAATTTAACATGTCGCATATCACACAATAGTATATCATTAAACGAGCAATTTATGATAGCCATTATTCACGCACGATGACGTTTGCATCCCGAACCGTAGGCGAGGGGCGCAAGTCACCCGAGTGAATAATGGCCATAAATTGCGAGTTGAACACTATACTTTTGTCCACAACCCTTGATTTCTTTATTAAATAAGGCGAGTGTAGAACGGAGAGTAATAATTTGGTATTATTGACAATTTTAACGTCAAAATTAATAAATTTCAGAAGTACGTCAAATGTGACATATAGAGATGGGGCGATACTGTGTAAAGTATTGATACACCGTACCGTTATAAATATATTGTTTTAAAAATATCTATATTGAAAAATAGCGTTATGAAAAGTATCAATACTAAAAATTTCAATATTTTATCGATACGATATATTTCAGAAACAAATTTTCTAAACAAAATACGCAGATTTAATAGTTTATTTCATATTGTACCGCCATCTCTAATTACCTATGCACTAAAATTTTGTGAGTGTTGAGTTGTCATGACATGTTATTTAAATGCAGAAGCGTGAATTATGAGTTTATAATTCACATAAGTAGATATATGGCTACCACATACCTTTTGTTAGGAGGTACGAGTAAAATATTGATCTATTATCGTCGTGGTCGTGGACAATAGTATATTATTAAACGAGCAATTCATGATAGCCATTATTCACGCACGGTGACGTTTGCGTCCCGAGCCGTAGGCGAGGGGCGCAAGTCACCCGAGTGAATAATGGCCATAAATTGCGAGTTGAACACTATACTTTGTCCACAACCCTTGATTTCATTATTAAATAAGGCGTCATGCCATGTTATTTAAATGCAAAAGCGTGAATTATGAACCATAATTCACTCTAGTAGATATATGAGCACCATATACCTTTTGTAAGGAGGTGAAATATTGACTTATTATTAAGTGGTCGTGGACAAATATGATTAATTCACTATAAAAAGATGATGACGTTGCAAATTTCCGTCAAATTCGTAGATGTTGAAGGAAAAAATGAAAATATCCTTACTACGGCGCTACGACTTTTTATCTCAAAATACGGAAGTGTGCCGAATGCCAACGTTACGAAGCATTAAATCAGAAACCTGCAGGACTCGTTCAGACTCCAGCTTATGCCCAGAGATTTAAAACCTTCTCGTTTGATCTCTTTGGACCTCTGTCAGAAGGCGCTTATAAAGAAAAATGAATGTTTATTGTTGAAAACATATCTAGTAGATGAGTTGAACTATCTAAATAAGGTATGATTTCAAATCTTTTGTAGAATCGACCACGTTATTCTACAAATTACTCCCACTCAAAAAAGATGCTAACAACTGGGAACGAAGCCGTAAATTGATGAGTCGGTTCAGGATAGAAGCAAGACCTATGCAGACTAAATCAGGCGCAATTCTATATCCTCCAAGGTAGGAGCCGTGGTATGGGTTGATATTCACACCCATAATAACGTGACCAAGATTATCACAACCAACCTTGATCCTAAAAGAGGTGGACCCTATCAAATTTCCAAAATAATTTCATCAGTGAGCTATCAAGTCTCAGTTCCCAATGACACACAAACAGAACTAGAAACCTATCACATGTCAGCCTTGACTATAGCTAATATAGAAGACAAATAAACTCCTGTAGTCCAGCTAGGACGAAAAGGAAAGCCTGGAAAGGTAGCTGGCACTTCCTCGAGACGAGTTCAGGACCAACGGGGAGGCTGTGATAAATATATACTACTTACGGCTGTCCCTGGTAATACTTATACGGGGTTGGGATAAAGTATGGAACCAAGTAAATATCTTTTAAACGAAAAGGACGATATTTATGTAAACTTGCAGGTAATCGCAATGGAACAAAATGCATCTGATGTATATTTTTTTATTAATAATATACTTCCGGTTTAACCGGAACTGCCATCAACTTTTTCAATTTAAATGGGACACCCTATATATATTTACGGATTTTCAAAGAGCTTGTTATTTCAAATTCATACATTCTGAGTTTAGAGTAAAAAAATTGTAAAAACGAGAAATATAGCACTTTAATCAACCTCCTTTGAGTTTTTTGCATTAGAGCAAAAAACTATATAGATAAACTAATTGATGTTGTTTGTATCCCTATAGTAATAAATAAACGAGTACTGTTTAGTACGTCTTTTGTTCTCCAAGTGTCAAATTCTAATTGACAGAAATAAATTTGACAATTTAGAATGGTTCAAGTAAGTGAAAAAGAGCGTATCGAATAATGATCGGTTATGGTGGTCGTGTTAGAACTCATGAAGGAGTGTATCATATTTTTAATAATTTGCATCCGGAGAGAAATCCTATATCACGCTCAACAGTAACTAAAACATTACAACGTTTTAATACAACTGGGAAGGTGAAAAATTTGCTAAAACCTGGAAGACCGCGGACTGCAACGAACAAAACTGTTAAACAAAATATTGCAATCGATTTAGAAGAATCACCTCAAACTTCCACCACAAATTTGGCACTAAACCATGGTATCAGTCGACGCGCGTTCTGTAGGAAAGATATTAAAAAGTGAAAAGTATCATCCGTATAAGGTACAGTTGGTTCAAGAATTGTCAGACGATGATAATTGATAATTAAGCTTTTGATACTTCTGTACTTTTTCACATTAATTATATTTTTTATTTAATTAATGGTCACATGCACGGTTTATAGTACTAAACCCGACCACACGGTTGAGCTACCTATGCGGGGCGTCCTCAGGTGGCGGATAGAGGAAGGTCCATGGACCATGGAGTTTGTGGAAGCGGATTGGTTGACAGACTGAAAGCCCAAGGGATGGAAGGTCGGATGATACAATGGAGGGTAGTGTTCACCAGCCCTCGGGTCAACGTCGTGACGGCCTAAGACGTCGAGTTGTTGATCTGTGGGATGGGGAAGCTGGACCCGGCATTTCCCGATCTCTAGCGACTAACCTGAGGGACCCAGGCGAAACCCTCTTGTATGCAGCCTTCCTACAACATGCGGCTCTGTTGTAGGCGACCACTCTTCCCTTGCTACTCGTGGGACTCAGTATGGAGGTCGAGATAGAAATAACCTCACCTTCAAAAAATGTGTCAAAAGGTCAGTCTGGAGGAGGAACTCATTCAGCGGTCCCCAAGATACAAATGGAGCAGCGAGAAACTTTTGAAGGGATTAAAAGCCCAGCGGAAGATCTTCTGACCACCAGTTTAGGGGGCGTAGACCTAAACAAACCCCGACTTTCGGGAGCTCAACGACGGAACGTTCGATTGAGGCGGCAGCCAGTGGAGTAGAGATTAGACCCAGGAAACCAAGGTCTAATCGCAAATCCAGACCTGGTCAAACCGCCTCTGCTGTAACGTCGACAGCACCATCTGGTTCTGGAGAAAAAGGGCAGGGTGAAAGAGTTCGCTCTGAAACCAGCACTCCTTCTCCGGTCAACCAAGGTAAGAAGAAAAAGGAGGAGCCTGCGATGGTACTAAAACCCAGGGAAACCCCAGGAGTAACATACCAGCCGGCTCTTTTCTCAATTAAAATGGGAATCACCTTGGGGAGCTATCCTGAGGTTGAACTCTCACCTGAACAGGCCAAGCAGGTACAACTGGCATTAACCAGAGAAATCTGGAAATGTCCTACGGGGACTAGGCCGCAGTTCACGGGAACCTACGTCCAATCGGGTGTAGTGGTAGTGGTCTGCGCAAACCAGTCTTCAAGGACTTGGCTGAAGGAGACAATACCACAACTGAATCCCTGGGACGGAGCAGGTCTTAAAGTCGACGACTTAAAGGAACTGCTCAAAACTGCCAGAGTTCTTTTGTGGATTCCAACAGAACACCTGGAGGTCAAAGAACCCTCCAAAATCCTCAAACTCTTGGAAACCCAGAATCTGGGCTTGAGAACGGAGGACCGGAGGATCCTAGGAAACCATCCTGAGAAAAGGGAACCACCATTGTCTTAGGGATGGACGAGCAGTCTCTGAAGGCGCTGACAGACAGAGGGTTGAAGGTATACCTCGGCCTGTCGCAGCTAACCTTCAGGGTATCCCACGGAAGGGGGAAGTGTACAGAAACCGAAAATGCTGCAGGTACTTCAAGTAAACCTGCAGCATAATAAAGCGGCAACTGCTGCACTTGCCCATTACATCAACCAAGGCAAGATAGATATAGTCCTCATACCAGAACCCTACATTTATGGAGGGCATGTAAGAGGACTTGGGGAGGCAAAGGGTGAGTTGCACTATTCGTCTGCAGGAAATCCTAGAACCTGCATTTTTGTGAGGAATGAAATACAGGCACTAAAAATGCATGATTTCTGTTTTAGGGACCAAGTAGTCTTGAGACTGAAAACACAGATGGCAGGAAACTGGACGGAAATTATCATAGCGTCAGTATATCTGCCATTTGACTCACCAACCACACCTCCGTACTACGAACTGGAGCAGCTGGTGAGCTACTGCAGGGCTGAAAACCTGCAGACGATAATTGGGATGGACGCCAATTCGCATTACACTGCGTGGAATAGCAGCGACATCAACACAAGAGGTGAGTTCCTATTAGACTTTATTATTTCTAAGGATTTAGTAATAGTGAATCAGGGGGCAAAACCAACTTTTGTAACAAAAACTCGTAAGGAGATAATTGACATCACCTTAGCGACTACTGATATAAGCTCTCAGCTAACCTACTGGAACGTGTCTGAGGAACCGTCTCTGTCGGATCATCGGTACATCTGTATGGAAATCTCCGATTTGGAGAAAACTGTGGTGAGGTACCGTGACCCGAGAAGCACGAACTGGGAGAAATACAGGAATGACCTTGAACTCCTACTAGGGAATATGAAAAGGAAAAAAAAACAGCGATGATATAGAGCTTGCCTCTGAACAACTTTGTGAGGCCATCGAACTCTCTTATCACAACAACTGGAAGATTGGAGTGCTGCCAACAAAGTAATAACCCAGTGCATTTGAACTGGGCCATCAACTCGGTCGAACCATACAAAGCTCCTGGACCAGATGGTATAATCCCAGCGCATCTGCAGCAAGGGCAATCACATCTATCTCCAGTACTTTGTAAACTCTTCAGGGCATCACTGGCAACTGGATACATTCCAGCTGCTTGGAATAGAGCCCGAATTGTCTTTATTCCCAAACCAGGTGAGGATTATTCCCAGGCAAAGTCATTCAGGCCAATAACTCTGTCGTCTTTCATGCTGAAGACAATGGAGAAACTTATTGACAGGCATGTTCGGGAAAACTTTCTCATCGAAAGGCCTCTTCACTATAACCAATATGTCTATCAATCAGGAAAATCCTGCGAAACAGCCCTACACAGACTGGTGTCGAAAATTGAGGAAATCAAGAAATTGCTCTCGGAGCATTTCTTGACATAGAAGGAGCGTTCGACTACACATCCTTTGATTCCATGATAGCTGCTGTTGCAAGGCGTGGAGCAGACGACACCACTCTCGGTGGATGAAAAACATGCTTTTCAACAAAACTGCAACAACAACCTTATTTTGAGACTCCATGTAGTTGCGGATAATGAAGGGATGCCCACAGGGAGGAGTTCTATCCCCTTTATACACCCAGGGGTATGCAGACGATCTGACAATACTTGTACTGGGGAAATACCCTAATGTTATATCAGGACTGATGCATCAGGCTCTGGAAATGGTGGAGGTATGGTGTAGGAGGGAATGCCTGAGGGTGAACCCTTCAAAAACTGAGCTCATTCCCTTCACTAGAAAAAGGAAGCTTGAGGGACTAAAACTGCCAAGCCTTTTTAACGTGCAGCTGTGTCTAAGTCAGGAGGTCAAGTATCTGGGTGTAATTTTGGATGCAAAACTAACCTGGAACTCACACCTTCATGATAAAACCAATAAAGGGAAAATGGCCCTAATGGCTGCCAAACGGGCGATAGGGAACACATGGGGACTAAATCCACGAATCCTACACTGGCTGTACACAACTGTGGTGAGACCCATGGTCACCTATGGTGCCTTAGTTTGGTGGCCAAAAACAGATCAGAAAAAAGCTGAATTGGAGCTATCAAAACTTTAGAGGCTTGCCTGTCTGTGCATAACGGGTTCCATGCGAAGCAGCCCGACTGCGGCAATGGAAGCAATTCTCAATCTTCCGACTCTTGCTCTGCATGTTAAGGCGGAAGCGAGGATGACTGCATACAGACTGGAATGCAATGGGAACTGGCATGAAAGAATCAACACCCATTGTCATTCCAGAATCACAGAAGTTATCACAAACTCACTCCTTAGAATGAGAAGTGACAACATGCTGGCAAGAAGTAACGACACCCAACCATACCAAATCCAGCTAAACTGGGATGGGTTGGAAGCATGCAGTCAGGAAGGAACGTTGGTGTGGTACACTGACGGATCAAAGACTGACATTGGAACAGGTGCTGGAGTCCATGGTGCTGTTACGGTCGCAAAATTCGTAACTCTAAATAGTTCTCAGTATAATCTCGAAATTATATTTATTGTCTTTATACCTACATAGCATGCATGACTTTTGTCTAACATGACAATACCATCCTTTTGATTTGCGTAGTTGGTAATCGTTATTATTCTTATATTTAGTTGCGTCGTTGGTATTTCACTCACTGAGTATTTCTAACTCACCCAGTATATTTTTCTTAAGTGAATGTTTCGCTTGAAACAAATAATACATCTTACCTCATACCATAACCACCATATTCCATTCATATAAAACCATAATATGTGATTTCAACCAAACAAGCGAAGTCACTGGTTGAACGGTATTCGCGAAGCGATTTCATTTACAGGTGTTGTATGTAGAACGTATCTTAATTGCAATATTATCAGTTGGCCAAACTGTTGTAGTTTCGAAGGCGACTGTCGATTCCAACAGGGCAGACAAGGTCCGGATTAACTCTTTATGGATTGTTTCTTTATTTCATGTGTGATGAAAATTATATTTAATGAGATATTACCTGATTAGGAAATTGTTTGTAAGATGTTTGTTTAGTATGATGTCAAAATGCATCGAGTCATAGACTAAATTTCAATATTCAGAGTTGTTTAGGAAACAGGTTTTGTGACTTGTCACTGATTACGTTCCTGTAAAGTGTAAATATATTCATTTTAATTTTTGTTGTTTTGGTAAGCTCGGACGGAAAATGTTAACAGGTCTTGTTAGTTACGATCTTATTTCCGATTTCCGTTTAGTGTTTTTTGGGATTTTTGGATCTGGAAGGAAAAGTGGTGTTAAGAAGAGGTCTCCGGTAAAAATACAGTTAACTGGTCCTTGTTGGGGTGATATCACTTTTGAGTGTCCGTTGGTAGATGCGGGATTTCACCCTTCTTGGAAATAATTCATTCATTGTCTCTGGAAGCGGTCAGTGGAAAAGAAAGGACTGAGTTTGGTTTTCATGTCTGATACCGGTAACTAGTTCACGTGGCCATCTTTCACATAGGAAAAAATACCGACTCTGTCGGGATTTTTTTTTATTGGTAAAAATTTTCAAAAATACTTCGGAGCGACGTTGAAGTTCATCTAAGAGGTTTCTCAAAAATTCATGAACGACAGTTGTGGGGCTGTCCCTTTAGGAGGTTAGTCAATCGTGAGATGGTCGATTCTTTTATCAATCATATCCTTCACCTTTTGCTGCTACTGGTAGTCGCCTAGAGAATATTGTGTCTCCTATCCTTGAAGAAGACATTCCTAGAAGGCCTAGAAGGCTGAAGTCGTAATTAATGGCATGTTATCATCAGAATGCTAAGCTAAGTATTCGATGTCAAAGTAACAGATTAAAGTGTTGAATATGACTATTTGGAAGTATTTATTATAAGAGTAATTCACCATAAATGTGTTCTTGAACCTTAGGAAAGTGTTGATATCTTAGTTTTCTCTAAGACTAACAGTACGCTTTCAGCAATTGCTTTAAGTCCCTACTCAGTCTAATATTAATATTAATAACGATTAAGTATTTCAAGTTTTAAGGGAAACGATTGACAAAATGGTAAAGTTTAAAGTACAATATGTATAGGCACACAAATAGTGTAGTAGTCAAGATAAAACTTTGAGTGTGTTAATTTTTTTTTTGAATCATTGGTATACTTTGTTTAAAGATATAACTGCTGAAGTTACTTTTGTGTATAGTATTTGAAGTACAATTTTTATGATAACTAGCCACCAAGCTCCAGCCTAGGTAGCAAATAAACTTCTGATCATCTGAGCCGTTTGCTTTTCTTGTTTGACCTTCTGCACATGCCATAGATACTTCATGTTTCAGCTGGTAAGGTAATTTCACTATTAATTTTGGGTTTCGTGGAATTTTATTTCTTTGGTTCTCCTATATAGCCTCCCATAATCGTGAAGCAAATTCTGAAGCAAACTCTGATATCTCCATTGTAGCCTGAGTTGCCAAATATAGGGCAAGAAGGTATATTGAACCGATATCTCGATACAGGTATGTTCGTTCTTTGTGGGGATTGAGCTAGCCGGGGAGTCTTAAACACTAACAGGTTTGATAGTATCCACAGGGACGTAGCAGTGCTAGACCCAGGTGCAACTTCCACGCACCGTTGGGCAATCTTGCTTCTGTATTCCAGGCAGAAATATACGCTATCGATATGTGTTTGCAACTGAATATTGAAAGGGAGTACAGGGGTCAAAAGATCCTAATTCTCTCCGATAGTCAGGCAGCATTAACATCTTTAATATGTCCTCAGATCAGATCTAGACTGGTCTGGGATTGTCTACAGAAACTTAAAACCCTGGCTAACCATAATAGAATACTCTTAAGTGGGTCCCGGGGCATAAGGGCATTGTAGGAAACGAAAAGGCAGACATCCTAGCAAAGCTGGGGTCCGAGACAGCATTCACTGGTCCTGAACCAGTATTTGGGATATCCAAAACTGCTGCACGTAGTTGTATATCTCGGTGGACTCAAACTAAACACCAGTCGTACTGGAGATACGTGCCAAAACAGGAACACAGTAAACTCCTGGTCAAAAAACCCTCGGAGACGCCGACCAATGAAATACTAAACCTTAGCAGGGCCCAATTAAGGATGGTGTCGGGTTTACTCACCGGTCACTGTACTCTAAGGAAGCACATGCATACAATCGGCATAGGGAGGAGCCTATCTGTCGGTTGTGCATGGAAGAGGAGGAAATTGCCTCTCACATTATCTTTGATTGTGAAGCATTATCTCACTGGAGACATAAACTAGAATATCCAAGGGAGTATTTCTCCAAGAAGAATCTAGTGAAAAGTCTGCTGAGCCTGATAAGGGCTACTGGTCTCTTCACATAAACCCATTCAAATAAAGTGGTTTAATAGTATATTTTGCAGTTTCGAGAATAAAGTGGTCACTTTAGTCTCACATGTTAGAAACTAAAGTGTTACTTTTAGACTCAAGGGATATAAAGTGACAAGTAAAATCCCAAGGGATTTAAAGTACAAATAAAAACGTACCATAATAACATTAATCTTTATTTGTTGAATTAAAATGACAAGTAATGTACACATCATTGCGAACACATTCTATGTCAGTGCGAAAGCCTGGCAAATGTGCGGTTTTTTGCATTAGGCGAAGAAAAGCCAGTGGCAGAGAGCTATATGTAAGGTTCAGTCTCCACGCTAATAGACTTTTTAAAAAGAGTCAGGCTGGAGAATGTAATCTAGAGTTTGAGAGGACCACAATGGATCTGAAAAGGTCGCAGTGGATTAGGCCGAAAGCCACCTCATAAAATCTAACCTAATCTAACACATCATTGCAGTTAACCAAACTAATTACACGATTATTAATATCAGCAATAGATAAACTAGTTCAACTTGAACAGACAGAAGTGAATAATGGGTCAGGATTTCGATTCAGCATACTATGTTTATCGTGTTAGGGCTTCAAATATAAGTATTATTTATTTTTATTAAAAATGTATGTAGAATCACCGGAATTGCAAAAAATAGCGTATTCACCTCTCGACTGAAGTAACATTAATCCCTCAGGTGGATTGCTTCCCTCGGGCTCCGATGTGCTCCTTCCTCAGGAATCAAACACCACCCGCGGGATTAAATGGGTCACTTTAGTCGCTCGGTGTATAATATGCTATTGTGCAGAAAATGACCTTGAGCAGCTCGAGACTTAGATGTATGAGCAAGCATAGCAAAGCGAGGACTAAAGGAGCTACTAGTCTCTTAGACATTCCTCAGGAACTAAGTAGAAGTGAGGAGGCACAATAGATCTTGTAGGTCTCAGTGTGAATATCACCCATCATACATACATACTGCAAAAGCTACTACTACAAAAACAGAACCGGCTAAAAACTTATGATAAAATATTTTTGCTGGTCGATCACACGCACCTGCAGTAAAATCTACTCAATCGTTTATAGTATCTGTAATCCTTTTTGTCAAATACTACCACGGCCTAACCCTAAGTCGTTTCATATTGTAATGCACTCCACCGTCTAGCCCAAAGTTATAATTACTTGCCAGTTTTTTTGTTTGAACTTTATAATCCTGCCTATACCCTAAACAAGGAAGGGTCTCTTTCCCTTACGATCTACTCAATTACCAAGAACAAGCGAACAAATAAAACTTAGGGGTACTGTTGTTTGGAGATTAAATATATTGATGGTCGTATTTGAAGTTATCGGAGATAAATCTGATAAAAAACATCCAATTAGGTACCTACGACATTCTTTTTCCAAAATTAAAAAAACGGCTTTTATTGGTGAAAATTAAAATGAATATCCACCTGTATTCCACAATAACCGCAAAAATCCAATAATTTCTTATTAGAATCAATCATATACATCAAAAATTAGAATGTTCGGACGAACCTTTCGGATGACCATCTGGTTATACTCTGGCTGGAAATAGAGATTGAAAACATGTGTTTTTAATCTTATGATTCTACCTATACCAGGAGCTCCACGACGTCTTGGCCGTCCAATGTCTCGAAAACTTTTCACATAAAAAGTATGAAATTTGACAACCATTGTTACATTTTTGCAAAAATATTTTCAAAACATATTAAACAATACCACACTTGTCATGATTTCATTTGTAGAAAAGGTAATATAAACAATTATATAATTTCAAAGAATAGTACCACCCCACCTGAAAATTAACTTTGTCCACCTGACAAAGTTCATTTTCTGAGAACAGTGAAGATAAAGGCATAAGGTTCATTTTTTTAAAGCTACCATATACTTTTTCAATTAAAACTCCCCGTTATATTTACTTTACAAATCAATAAATGTAGGATATGATGAGTGTATACGTACAAGAAAATTTTTGCAGACCTAAGGTATCAAATCTCATTTCAAGGCAGAAGGTAACCAAATCACAAAAGAAAAGTATTTCACCGTCTCAGTGAGACCGGGTCATTCCACAATAAAAGTCGTCCGAAGCACCTATTCAACCAGATGAGATTTTGGTTCGACCAGATGAAAATCCTGCAAGAAGTTCACGTACGTCCGCGGCAAAGGAAGCCATTCTCAAACTTCCGCCTCTGGCTTGGAAGCGGGAATGACTGTATACAGGCTGGAATGCATTGAAATTGGCACGATGGAACCAACATCCACGGTCATTTCATAATGAAAAGAGTTATTACAAACTGGCCTCTTGAAATACTGTAAGTAATAGCATGCTGGTCATAATTAACTACAACCAACCATACAATATCCAGCTTAACTGGAATGGATTGAAAACATGCAGTTAGGATTGAACGTTGGTGTGGTACACTCACGTGTCTGAAAGTGATAAACCTAGGTGCGATGTCTATAGAATAAAATGAATATTTAGGTGGCTCCTATACAGGGTGTCCCACTATGAAGTAACACATTTTGACGGCTTATCTCTCGAGAATGGAAAAAGATATTGACGTGCAGCTTTCGCTAAACTTCTTATATTTCCTTCAAATTTTTATTGACATAAATGCCAAATGTATATTTTTTTCTGAAAGCGCCGAAAAAAAAATGACCATTTTTGAAACGAAATTATCGGTTTATTTTAAATTCAACACCCTACATTTTTCAATACCATCTGAAAGTCCCTTTCTCCCCCTTTCCAAAAATGTATACATTATCGGCATATACTCAAGTTTTTAGGGAAAGATTTAACTTTTTATGAAACCATGTAAATAACTTCCAAACGTAAACTATCACATTTTAACAGCTTGGAAACGTTATATCTCGAAAATAAGACAAGGGATTGATGAGTGGCTTTCACTGAAATTCTTAGGAATGTTTAAATTTTTCATGACACTGTTTGCAAGTCTCGAAAGTCGTCTAAAATTTTCGTAAGAAAGTTACTTTTGTTAATCAATAAAAGTGACCAGGATAAGATTCAGAGCCATTTTCGACAGAAATACGCTGATACACGAAAATTGATATTGGTTACAACAATTTACAGAATCGGGAAAACTAGAAAGTAAGAAAACATTTGAAACAAACATTTTTATTTACATATTATAAGAACAAGGAACCAAACATAACTTCATAAAACACATCAAAACAAAAAAAAATTATATTTAATTGTTGTATGTGACCTCCATCTGCATCTGTACATAATCCCAATCTCATCCAAAAATTACTGAACTCATTTTGCAGCATTTCTGGTGTTATGGTATTAAAAACATTTACCATGTTATTTCTTAACTCCTGAAGGTTTGTAGGGATTGGGTTATAGCATATCTCCTTTACATAACCCCATATGAAGAAGTCTGGTATGGTTAAGTCCGGGGAATATGAGGCCCTCTCGATGGGATCAGCTCGACCTATCCATCTGTTGCCAAAATGATCTGATAATGAATTTCGAGCAACTAAGGAGTAATGTGGAGGCGCTCCGTCTTGTTGAAAATATAGTGTTTATAATCTCATCTTGTTGTAATTGGGGATACAAAAACTCCTCCAACATGTCGGTGTAAGTGTTTCCGTTAACTGTTGCTTCATGAAAAAAAGGGGCCGTAGATTTTAGTTTTAGATACACCACACCAGACATTTACTTTAGGAACATCCCTTTCAAATTCGTTGAACGCTCTTGGATTCTCATCTCCCCCAATGCTGCAGTTATGCTTATTAACTCTTTCATTAATAAGAAATGTGTCTTCGTCTGATATTATTACATTCAAATTAGGCTGAAGTCTCACCAGATCCAACAATGTTTCTGACATGAAATATCTTTGTTCGACTGAATGATTCTCTATTTTTTGGAAAGTTAGTATTTTGTATGCTTTAAATTTAATAATTTTTAGGAGCCGGTGAACCTTACTTTTTGAAAATTGTGTGATTTGGGATATTTTTCTTACAGATATTCTGTTATTGTTAAGTGCTAGAATTTCCCTTACTTTCATAATATCATTGAGCATATTGTCCTGGGCGTTTTCAGGTGTTCTCGTTTTCCTTTCCATTTTTTTCGGATTCTGTAAATTGTTGTACCCAAGTAAATATCGAATTTCATGTAGGCGGGTTTCTGTCAAAAATGGCTCTGAGTCTCCTTCTGGTCACTGTTATTGATTTTGTCTCCGCATATAATACTACGCATCGCGCTTTTTCTATCAAAGTATACATTTTCGATTAATAAATTTGACTGTGTTCGTTGTTATACTTCATACTACATAAATAACCTTTTGACGTTTGTTAATGTCAGATATATGTATTTGTTTCAAAGCCACCTTTCCGTAAAAAGTTAACAAAAGTAAATTTCTTACGAAAATTTTAGACGACTTTTGAGACTTGCAAACGGTGTCATAAAAAATTAGAGTTATAACGTTTCCAAGCTGTTATAATGTGATAATTTACGTGTGGAAGTTATTGACATGGTTTCATAAAAAATTAGATCTTTTCCTAAAAACTTGAGTATATGCCGATAATGTATACATTTTTGGAAAGGGGAAGAAAGGGACTTTCCGATGATATTAAGAAATATAGGGAGTTGTATTTAAAATAAACCGATAATTTCGTTTCAAAAATGGTCATTTTTTTTCGGCGCTTTCGAGAAAAAATATACATTTGGCATTTATGTCAATAAAAATTTGAAGGAAAGATAAGAAGTTTAGCGAAAACTGCACTTCAATATCTTTTTCCATTCTCGAGTAATAAGCCGTCAAAATGTGTTACTTTACAGTGGGACACCCTGTATTAAAACAATTTGTTTTGCTCGATATTGATAATGGCAACAGGTGACACTTGAAATATTCATAGAATATTGAGTTATTTTATTGACTTTGGAAATAAATAATTGAATTAAAATAAGATTAATATTCAGGGGGGGCTCCCATACCACAAAAGTGATTTTTTTCCAATTTTCATAGATGATGGTACTGAACCCTTCGTGCGCGAGTCCGACTCGTACTTGGTCGGTTTTTATACTTATTTTTTCAACCTGAGAAAATTGATAACTTCTCTCAATTTGAAAACGAGAGCTAACATATTTTCTCTAACTTATAAGCGTGACACCGAAAGACTTTATGGACATCGTCAGAACCACAGGCTTGTGAATTGAAATTCTTAGGGGTGAGCCACAATAGACCCAACGGGGGTCGCAGTGGAGGTGGCGAGAAGGCCCCACCCACATAGAACCTAAATACCTAAACACAAAATTTTTCTACTGTATATTTTCAGAATAGTGAAGTTTATACTAAAAAGAGAGACAAAAAGCCATTTTTACTTGTTTTAAGTGCCTGACTATGTATACAGGGTGTCCCACGACGAGTGAAAACTATCTGTATATGGCAAAATACTCATAGTAAAATCACGAAAATTTTTACGTTCGGGTTTTCGGATACGATCTTTTCAACTAAAATATTTTCAAAGATGTCCGACTTCCGTTTCTACCGGAAGTCGACTGTAACTTTGTTATTTTAAATGGAACACCCTGTATATTAATACATTTTTGAAATCTACGTAATATTTTAGTATACTTTTGACCGAAAACTTTTTTTGAAAAATGCACACTTTTTGAGTTATTAATTTTTTTGTAGAAAATTTGACCGTTGAAGACCCTTATAAATTATTTTTTTACGAGAGGACCCTTGAAGATATGAAAATGGTTTCTCTTCGGTTGGCTTAAGCAAGGTCAAACGTATTCGAATCTATGTTGAAAATTTTTTCATTTTATACAGGGTGTGTATAAAAAGTGTTCAAAGTTTAACTTCATAAATATCAAATTTCTTCATGTTTTTAAATAGAACCACCCTGTTTTTTTTATTTTAATGCATTCAGGAGAAAAAAATAAGGCAAGTTCATGTATACTTTCCTATACCTAAACCTTACCGTTATCCAGATATTAAATGTTTTCTGTAAATTTAGAGATGGAGGTGTGGTCTAAATTTTGTATGTATACTTTTAGTAGGCTTTGTAATAAATGACACTTATTTAACTGACATTAGTTAATTATTGTTGATACTTTGGAACATCGTTAAAATGGCTCGTTCCCAATTTAATAACGAAGATTATGTAAATTTGCTTTTAATACATGGTGAATGTGAAAAAGTTGTTACAAGAACATGTACTTTATTTGCTGCAAGATATCCAGATAGACCACGACCAAACTCGCATACTGTTAAAAGAATCCTAAACAATTTAAAGCTATACGGTTCATTTGAAGCAAAAGTAAATAGAATTAAACCAGTTATTGACAATAATAATGCCGAAATTAATGTTGTTGCTTATTTTACTGCTTATCCAGAAGCATCAATACGCGTTGCCGTAAGAGATCTTGGAGTAAGCAAATCGTCGATTCACCGTATTTTACGAAAACATAAAATGCATCCCTATTCGTACAATTTGTGTCAAAATTTAAAACCAACCGATTTTACTAAACGAATAGACTTTGCTGAGTTTTTACTAACAAAATGACAGGAAGACGACGATTTTTTAAAAAACATAATTTGGTGCGACGAATCAAAATTCACGAAAAATGGATTATTTAATAGACACAATTCCCATTATTGGAGTCAAGATAATCTTCATTTAACCAAAGAACGTGCTTTTCAAGATCGGTGGCAGTTCAATGTCTTTTGTGCTATTAGAAATAATCAAATAATAGCACTTCATTTTTACGATGGGAATTTGAATGGTTAGGAAACACAATCAATTACTTTATTCCTAATTAATTATGTAAAAAACACTGTTTTTGTATTTTTTAATGTTTTTTGTTGTATTTTTAGGTGAAAGATATCTTGATATTTTAAGAAATTTGAAACAAAATTATTTAGACCGCTTGCCACCAGACGAATTGAGCAAACTTTTTTTTATTCATGACGGTGCTCCTGCTCACAGTTCAATTGTCATAAATACATTTTTAGAAGAGCAATTTGAAGACAGGTGGTTAGCAAATAATGGTCCTTTTCGGTGGCCCCCTCGTTCTCCCGACATGACGCCTTTAGATTTTTTTATATGGGGTCACATAAAACAAGAGGTTTACTCACAAGCCTTAACATCTAAAGAAGATTGTGAGCTAAGAGTTCGAAATTCCTTCAATTCTCTTTCTGAGATGATGATCAGCCGTGCGACGAATGAACTAAGAAGGCATACTGAGAAGGGTTGAAAAATGCATTGAAGTTCAAGGTAGCAATTTTGAACATTTACTTTGAAACATAAGACTATTTTTCTTTGACTTTTAATTTTCCATAAAATTTGGTAGCATACTTATTATTGTCACAAATGGTTTAATTCGATTAACTTTTGCTTAAAATGAACCGAATAGCTTCAAATTGTTAAGTATTCTTTTAACAATGTGCTATTTCGATCGCGGTCAATCTGGATATCTTACTGCAAATAAAGCACATGTTCTTGTAACAACTTCGTCATATTTACCATGTATTAAAAGCAAATTTACATAATTCTTTTTATTATTTAGACTACACCTGCATCTCTAAAAATTTACAGAAAATATTTAATATCTGGATAACGGTAAGGTTTAGGTATAGGAAAGTATACATGAACTTGCCTTATTTTTTTCTCCTGAATGCATTAAAATAGAAAAAACAGGGTGGTTCTATTTAAAAAAATGAAGAAATTTGATATTTATGAAGTTAAACTTTGAACACTTTTTATACACACCCTGTATAAAATGAAAAATTTTTCGAATACGAATACGTTTGACCTTGCTTAAGGCAATCGAAGAGAAACCATTTTCATATCTTCAAGGGTCCTCTCGTAAAAAAATAATTTATAAGGGTCTTCAACTTTCAAATTTTCTACAAAAAAGTTAATAACTCAAAAAGTGTGCATTTTTCGAAAAAAGTTTTTATACAAAAGGATACTAAAATATTACGTAGATTTTAAAAATGTATTAATATACAGGGTGTTCCATTTAAAATAACAAAGTTACAGTCGACTTCCGGTAGAAACGGAAGTCGGCCATCTTTGAAAATATTTTAGTTGAAAAGATCGTATCCGAAAACCCAAACGTAGAAATTTTCGTGATTTTACTATAAGTATTTTGCCATATACAGATAGTTTTCACTCGTCGTGGGACACCCTGTATAGGTGGCATATATTATGTGCGTATCATGTAGAACATGACTATTAGAATCGCGATATCTCAGAAATAGTGATTCTTAGGAAAAAATTTATCGAGACCATTTTTGTAGATAATGTTAAGATCTACAGCTTTGGTCCAAATACTTTTTTGATAAAACTTGCCGTTTTCGGAAAAATCCTGAAATTTTCACCTATAACCTCACATAACTTTTTTAGCACACATGGGATCGATGGGGACTTTTGACTCCTTATTTCTAATGGTGAACCCAAGGTCTCCACTAAAGTTTGGCTCTCCAGGAATTGTCTAAATTGACCGGAGTATACGTTAAAACGTTGTACATACGCTTACGCTAGGTCACGAGTTACCATAAAAACAATTATCCAGATTGAATGTAGATTGGAGTGTTGTTAATGTTCAGCACATCATTAATCACCTTGACATACACATAATCGTAAACATGTTTGTGAATGGATCTGAAAAAACAGCCATACAATAATATTTTGATACTAAAAATGCACTCTTCACTGAATATTCCATAAATTTCAATTGTTTTAAATTTTTTTCAGGTCATGTCAGAGAAAATAACTTTCAATAAGTGTACATGTTTGAAATTATTTTGTCATTCTTAGATGAATTTCATTTGACTACATTCCAGATACAGAATATCAGAAATTCCAACGGGAGTAAGTACATAGGTTTTGACTTTGTTAATTAGTATGTTATTTCAAAACAAACAAACAGAAAGTTATGACGAAATTACTCATTCAGGAATTGGTTTTGATCTTGTTTATTAGTATGCGTTATTCCAAAACAAACAAACAGAGAGTTAATTCATTGCGGAGGAGATTTCATATGATAAAACAGAGAAGCAAGAAGAAAGATTATAATCAAAAGTCATGCCTTGGTTGTATTCTCGGAGATATAACTATGCAATGTATGCCACTGATGTCATTTTGTTTCCTTTTGTTTCTTCATTGTTTTCAAGAAAAATACTGCTTTGTCTTATGAAGTACCTCGAACTGTATCGTATACAGCGCATATCGGGAAAAGATTCACTGGTCTATTTTCCAAATAATTACACCCGCTGGTGAAATTGCAATATCTGTTCACATTGTTTATAGGATAAACTCAATTCTACAGTTGTAAAAATTCGTTCAAAGCATCCCATTGTTTGAAAGAGAAGACTGGGTATCCTAAGGCTAGAGTGTAATGAGCTATACCTTAAATAATGATCATACAATGGAGAGGAAGGAAGGAATTTTACCTATAAAATGTAAAAACGTAGCACGTGCTGTTCAAAGTAGGAATCGTAAAAATCGTCATTTTTATTCTACGACAATAGTATATTACGTAACGAGTGTGAAAATCACTTTCGCACAAGTAATGTACACTATTTTCCTACGACCATGCGATAATTGTAACAAATATTGTTTAATGTGATAGTTTTTTAAAAATAATGTTGACATCGATCATTTCTGGTGGTGTACATTCGCTACTATCAGTATCAACTTCCATTATAATAAAAAACCGAGACTAACACTTTTTAGTTTATCTCACAATTATAATTCGTTTACACTTTTATGTAATAAATATTTCACTTACACTTACACTTCACAAAAACTATCTCTATGCATTGTGTTATAATTTGAGAATTTTGACATAAGCGTACTTTATTATTTTTCACTTTTGTAATTAGTATATATTTTTCACGATCACGCGATGAATTTACGAAATATGATGGTTTTATTCGTTTGAAAACATCAATAATTGTACCTGCAACATATGATTATTTTTAAAATAATCAGTTTGTAGTGCAAAATATTTTAAAAATAACGCAGAGGACATTTTAATTCTTAATAATTTGAGGAGGGAGGAGATTACCTTTATTGGTTACTCAATTGGTAAATATTCCTACTGCTATAGAATAGATATACCGAAATTAAGAACATTTGACAGCTATCTTATAGTAGCTCAGTGGTTAACGCGTCATGACAATTCGGAGAGTGCTGGAGTAGACCGCGGTTCGATTCCCGGCCGTAGTTGTTTTGGCGAAATTTAATAATCTTTGAACAGATTTTGTGTTTTGTGCTATATTTGTAGTTATTACGTAGGTAAATTTAAATAAGAAACCCACGTTAATCGGATTCATGCGAACCGTTCGATATGATAATCACACTAGGGTGATGATATGAGAAAATTTCCGCCAGAGTAGAGAGCGATATAATATGTTAATTTCCTATATGATCGTAGGAAAAATTAATATCACTTGACCTAACATTATCGATCACTTTTGACAGATTAAATTGACTTGCTGGTCACCGGGGTGTTACGAGTTAACTCTGTATTGAACAAGCGAATTTCAAGTTGACCAAGAGTTCATCACAGTTCAGCCGGTGACCTCTCGTCTATCTATCATTGTACAAGTGCAGTAGGGTGCATACGGCTATTAAACACCTCAAAATCTACGTCGTAGAGATGATCGTTTATAGAATAATAATAATAAGATGCCTTTCGCCGCAATTAGATGTCACAATCGTTTTTGTAAAAACTCTATAACTCTGTATACTCGACAGCTGAAAACACCCAAAAAATATCACATAGCCGTCTGCACTTCCACGTCACGATCTGTTTTCAGGGACGTGGGTTTCTCCCATGTCCCATCTATTTCTTAAAACATTTATATATAACGATAATACAAAAAATTATTGGGAAAATTACTAATCTTCAGTTCATGGCAAAAACATTTTACGTTCAGAGCAAATAAAAAGACAGACGTCAAGATAATAGTATTATACTATTATAACGCCTTACAAATTTAAAAATTACTTTTCAAAGAGTGGACCGTTCACTATGAAGCAACATCTACTTCTAGGGCTATATGCCCCGCAGACAATGAATTACAATTACATGTAAAACGGGGTTGGTATATATGCAATGTATAACCAATAATTCTGATTTGTAATTAGAAGGGACAGTATTACTTGCAGACCGGTTTTGGCGTATTTGCGCCTCATCAGTACAAGGTAAATATTATCCGTCCAAAATCTCCGAGAGCATAATCATGGAATGAAGACAACGCTGACATCACATTAATACATCTTTACTTATATATGACAATTGTTACTGGAAACTGTAATTGAGTAAATATAAAAAGACGATATTCATTTTGTGCAAATTTCCCATTATAGATACTAGGTGAAGATTAATTCGGAATTAGGGCAATATAAATATATCAGTTGATTGCAGACGTTTGTATCATATTGGGATCCAAATAGACGCAAGTGTAATGAAATCTAAAAACGTTAAAGTGTTGAATTGCAAATGCAAGGATAGTTAGTGTAAATTGTTTTCAACTATCTGCCCAATAATACAAATATATCAATGATAGTGCGGGCAGTTACAGCCATGACTGGAGTTTCTGAGCGAACGGTTTTCTGATATAAAGAAGGAAGTGGAAATGGGCAGCTTGTTACTACAATAAGCCGAAAAATTATCGGTTATTCGAATTACCGTGAGAATGGATACGATGAAGAAACTGAACTGAACTAAAATAAGAGAAAAAATAGTTGCTTGGATGCGAATCGTTAATTAATGCTGGAACTACCAACGGAAAAGTTTGACGTGAAACAACAAAGGAAAATCTAGAAGAGGCTTTTGTGAATGGAGTCATCATGGGCTGAAGAACTCCAAACAAAAAAGAATCAATGTTTGTTCTAGTCCGTGCTCTCCTCATCTTGATGAAAATGGTGCTTAGGATTACTATCAAAATATGGATAGCGATGTATTCAAAGACAGTTTAATACTGAATTCCCCAAAAAATGGAGACAATGTGGTAATGCACATTGCATCTTATAATTTCCAAAAATATTGGGTGAAACGTCAAATTCAGGTGTCGCTGTATGAATAGGGTATCCTGCAGAGAATTACTTGATAGTTGAATCTCTGGAAACTGCGTCTATATTCATGACTTACGCCTTATCATAAAAAATGGTGTGGAGTAAAGTGATACGGTGTTAAGACATCCATTTCTGAAAACATGCAAGATTACAGTGAATCAGTATTATAATGATAAGATATCGTTCTTCATAGTAGAAATCTTCTCGTCCATATTAGCAGAAACATCGTCTTTCATGGTAGAAATTGACAAGATTGAGGTGGAAGCCTCATCGTCTAATAAAAATGTCTCCGGATCCAAGCCATCACTTTCCAGTGCTATTTTCAATCTTGCAACTAATTCACTCTTCTTTCCGGACGTTTCCAACTCGCGATTTTCCAATTCTGCTTTTAGTTCCGTCACTTTCAGGTCACTTAGTCTCTTAACCATTTTTACTTAACTATTTATTTATATTACCCCTCACCTGACACCAATGTAATGTTTTTCATATTTATTATTTAAATAGTTTTTTTACGGAGGGATAAAATTATACACACACTATGGCTAATTAATACTAATTTATTTAAGAAACACTTACAAACTATAATAAACTTTATTCATATACACACTACTTAATGTCTACTAATTTATCTACACCTGGTATAATTATTGTCCTAATTTATTTTCAACACTATTTATATTTCACTGTAGTTCACCGATTCACTATTCACTGAAACGTGTGTATTAAGAATTGTCCATTAGGAACTATCCGACTAACTCAAAAACTCGCGTATATATAGTCTTTCTTTATTCTCGAACGTTCTCGACTTTCCCATGCTTCTTATGCGTAAATACGCATCGTTCTCGAAAAATCTAGAATTCGCGCATTCGCCAAAATTTATAGTTTAGCGACAAGACCGGCTTCTGAATTACTGAGTTCGTAACAATAATATTGCTTAACGATGACTTAGAAGATGACCAGCATTATGAAAGTGAGTTCCATTGAAAATTGTAGTTCTGGTATCTTCTTATTCCACTTATATCAAATATTTATAAATGTTTACGGAAGTCACCAATGTAATCAAAAATTTTAAAGTAATTGTTGTAATTCAAATAACAGTGATTAATCAAAAAATTGTGTTGTACAAATTATGGTTTATTCCATATAGAAATATTCTACGACTTTTTTTATTTAATGATATTTCCATGTTTTTTTAACGACGACCCTGCTTCTATTACAGTCCAATGGCAGTGCTGGTATCCTATACTCGTGTAATGCAATCTTAGTTTGAATTCCAATACAGGTAAAACTAGAATTAAATGAACATGTTTTGTGATGTGGCCAGATTATTGGGTATAAAAAGTTGGCTTGGGATTTTGGTTGAGTGCGGAAATAGAGTTTTTGTGGAGATTATTGAATAATTAAAGTAGTCTAGCCGTTTTTAGACGTGACTGTTTTGATTTTGGGGGTATGTCGATTTAACCATTATTACATTTAACTGAACAAGAGATCTGACCTAAAATGACAAACGACCTCTAATAATATCTAACTACTTTTCATAAACGTAATTTTAGGACCATCGAGTAGAATAGCTATACCGTCTTTTTAGTAGGTGCTGGAGCGTAACAAAGCCATATTAACAATGGACTGGCCGTACAAGAAACTAGTTACCAACTATGAAAGTGTAATCTAGTTAATAGTGAAGTTATTCAGGTTAACTTGTCTCAACCCGGTTTATATGTGGCTAACTAGATATTATATACTAGAAATTATGTAATAATTTCTCCCGAGCAGTATCATTTGTCAACTATACGTATGAGATAAATTGCTGATCATAACTCACTTAAAATTTGACCATTATAAGGGGCAGTTTTCATCTAGGAATCACTGTTATAAGACGAATAAATAAGTTGGAGTATTAGGTTAGGTCAGATTCGTAGTAAGTGGATCTAATATAAGATAAGTCGGCACGATGATCAGCCAGACCGAATCTTACTATATACGATTATTCAGACGACAGGGGGTTGTTGCATGACCTGTTAGACAACGTAGGTTATGCCTACTATGGCCGAACACAGCCATACTGCTACACTTTGCGGGCCGCAATACTTTGGTAATACTGTATGTAAGCAACAATCGGAATGAAGCAATTATCTAAAATTTAATGCGATGTTTGACACTGATTTGATAATTTTTAATAAATCTGTAGAATAATTATTACGACATGCTACTCCAAAAACGTCGACCAGGTGCGAATCGGTATTATATAAGCATTTTTAAAAGATGAGGATTCGCATAGGTATGTTGATGCAAACAATGTCCGGAGCATGTGTGCGCAATTTTTGAGCGTTTCATAGTTATCCTGTACTATAACTAGATTTCTCCATATTGGTTTGTACTCTTTCTCCCTCAAAAGGCGCAAACAGATTAATGTCAATTTTAAAATTAATCAGCTCATTCGATAACTCTACACTATCAAATCCCAATGCCGCAAGTTCTGTGGCAGTGGCTACAGTGGCCAGAGATTCTCCACTAATACAAGACATTTCTTCATTTTTCGTAAAGATTTTTAAATCTCTCCCGAGATTCTTTGTATAGGGAGCTAAATAATTAGAAATAGTGTCCAAGTTTTCCGGGATAGTATCAACTCCATCTTATTGAGTTTTTATCAAAGTTAGGACATTATTCAATTTTTTATTATTTATTTCTCCGATGTACATCTTCAGGTTGTCTTCGGAAGTAAATACTCTACTTCCAAAGCCGAGGAATAGTTTTATGTTGACCTTGTAAACAAGGTTTTTTTGATGTCGCGAAGAAATACCAGAAGAAATCATCAACTATCCCTGTCAAGCTCGCTGCAAACTTCATTATTCTGCTGTGGAAATAAAATTATTTCCTGGCTAAAAGCATGAGACCGTACTTAAATTTTTGTTCTACTGATACATGGTACTCCTGTATGTTGAAGTACATGGAGATACCCACTTTTTAATTCCTCCAGCAAATTCTTAGATTTCCAGTGGTTAAGTTCTTCGCCTCCAATACAATTTCCGAAAGTTACAACAGAAGAATCGGAAAAATCTACAATTGATTTAATAAATACTTACCGTACTAAAGAAATTTTATGGGATCCAAAAAATCCCAAATATTACAATAAAATAAAGAAGCATGATGCTTGGGAAGAACTTGCTGTAGAGTTTCAGACAACAGCAGATGAGTGGAAAAGAAATGAATGGTCTTCTGTCAGCACTTAGGCGAGAGAAAGCCTAGTATACTTTGCCACCTCAGTCTTCTTGCGCGTCTTTTTTTATTTTTCTTAACGAGTTAATGCATATATATATAAGCTGCTGCGACAACCTCCATTGAACACAAGGAAAAGACAACTGTTCTGTTGTAAGGACGGAACGGCAGTATGTTGCGATTAAAAGATACACGACGATGGATTGATACACTATATTTATTGATACGCCGTATCTTCGATGCGTAACAAACAATTGTTACGCGACGGAGTTACGATGCGATGTTCTGTTACATGTCTGTACGCACCTTTAGGTTTTCTTGGTGTATAATACAGTGAAAAAATTTAATTATATTTTTTATGTTATATTTCTTTTTCAATTGTGATACTTTTCCGTAAATGATTGCAGTGGTCCCAACGACTCGAAGCAGAGTTCGGAAATGCCTTCAAGTACGGAAAATGAAGTTTACGCCTGTGTTATGAATAACACTTTTTCTAAGAGCGTTCGGAGAGTGTGAAAAATATTATTCATTCAGAAATAAAAAATAACTAGATACAAACTAACAACTTTATCAGTTACCTGGCGCTTATCGATGTAATTAACATAGTCTAAGATCCCGATATAAAACGACCTTTTATATCGGGATATTTAATTTAATATGTCAATAAATATATTGTGTATAGTGCTGCCTAACAAATCTCAGTCCAGGATAATATAATTAATTAATTATTATAAAACAATTTTTTTTGAAACATTTTATCGGTTTGATTATTAAACAAATTCTATACCAATCGAAAGTATGAAGCCCATAGAATATGGAATCGTTAGGTTGCCTATTATTTTCCGGTCACAACCGTCAGGTTGCCAGGTATAAACAGGTAAATCGATACAAGCATTTTGCACCGGGTTTGCATGTAGATACCTCTCATAAAACTGAACACAATGATATAAGGAATGAGGGGTCCAGCTCATTTACTTTTCGAGATACGGGGTGTTGAAGTTATGAAAAATTAAATGTTTTCATTTGATAACTTTGAAATGGATGGATACCTTGATTTGACATTTGGCAGGTTGATTTAAAATGTAAAAGGGCATATTTTGATGGGAAAACAATTTTCAATTCTTGATCCAGTGGTGTACATTTAGAAAAATATATCACATTTCCCCTCCCATTTTTTACGCCACTGGCATTTGAAGCAATTTTCATTCAAATTTGTATTCCACAATGGTTTTCACGTCTAAAACGCATAACCTTTACATATTAAAAGATGTATAGTTTTCAAGATATTTAATGTTTCCATGAAGTCTGAGAGATCACTTTTTAATAATGAAATAAAAAAATATTTTTCTTGTATTTTTTTAATGACTACCAAACTAGTTATGGTTAGAATATGTAACAAAAACTATTCTGTGAAACAGCAATGCATCTAAAACATTGAGAAAAGATTGTTGAAAATACTTTTCCAAACTTGTGATTTTAGAAACATAAGAATTGATGACAATAAAAAATAAGATAGGTAGTTACAAATTTGAACAATATACATAATTTTTCACTAAGCAGCCAAAAAATCACAAGAGATGTTCAAAATTTCGTCCATTTACATTTAAACATAAACATAACAACGTTTTCTCATTGAAAATCGCATATTTTGGAAAGACTGGGTGATTACCGTGAATAATTTCTGTAGCTGCATGGATTTTCGCTAACAGTTCCTCCTCTGTTTCTTCTATTGTATCGTAGACAAGGGGCTTCATGTAACCCCACAGAAAGAAGTCGATAGGATTTAAGTCCGGTGACCTCGCAGGCCACATATTGGGTCCATCTCAGCCTATCCAGTTGTTTCCGTATTGTTGGGTTATAAGTTGGCTGGCCGCAATCTCCTGTCAATTTGAGCAAATGTTGTGTGACATGGAAATCTAGGTCGATTTGGCTATCTTTCATTTCTTCAAAAGTGTAATCCATCATATGAAAGTTGCACAAACAAATTTAATCACAAATGATTTATTTGGATTTTGACGTTAAACAAATTGACATTTATCATTTCATCATTGACATCTACAGCCTACTAGACAATAGTAGAAACGGAGGAGGAACTGATAGCAAGAATCCATGCAGCTACAGAAATTATTTACGGTAATCACCTAGTTTTCCAAAATATGCGATTTTCAATAAGAAAACGTTGCGGATTATGTTTAAATGTAAATGGACAAAATTTTGAACATCTCTTGTGAGTTGCGATTTGTTGGCTGCTTAGTGAAAAATTATGTATATTGTTTAAATTTGTAACTATGTACCTATCTTATTTTTTATTGTCATCAATTCTTATGTTTCTAAAATCACAAGTTTGGAAAAGTATTTTCAACAATCTTTTCTCAATGTTTTAGATGCATTGCTGTTTCACAGATTAGTTTTTGTTACATATTCTAACTATAACTAGTTTGATAGTCATTAAAAAAATACAAGAAAAATATTTTTTTATTTCATTATTGAAAAGTGATCTTGCAGACTTCATGAAAACATTAAATATCTTGAAAACTATACATCTTTTGACATGTAAAGGTTATGCGTTTTTCACGTGAAAACCATTGAGGAATACAAAGTTGAATAAAAATTGTTTCAAATGCCAGTGACGTAAAAAATAGGAGTTCACAATGGAAGAGATTCCAGTAACCCTTCAGTGTTGCCACTACAAAATTTTCACGTCCAAAACGACTGACGTTTACTAGACCTTTCAGGGTACGATTCAAAGTCGAAACAGAAATAATTTTTGATTTCAAAGATTTCTAGATGTTCCCGAATATCTGAACCGGGCTATTAATGTTGTTACTGAAAAAACTGAACTAACCTAGGGCACTTGAATATTTACGTGTTTGCTGAACCTGTCAATTCAATGCCACATGTCTTGTCTGGCAACCTGAGGAAAAGAATAGGCAACCTAACGTTTGCATATTCTATGGGATTCATTCTTTCGATTGGTATATATAGAGTTTGTCTAATAATTAAACCGGTGAAATGTTTAAAAAAAATTTGTTTTATAATAACTAATTAATCATATCCTGGACTGAAATTTGTTAGGCAACCCATATGCAATATGTTTATTGACGTATTAAATTAAATATAAAATACGTTTCATCAAATAAGCATATCGGTGAAGGTCGTTTTATATCGGGATCCTATACTATCAATTGTTAATAACGCAGTTTTCAATAGCATTCCAATAAACAAATTTAAAATGCAAAGTTACTTTTACATATCAACAAATTAATTATTATTAATATTAATTTTGAAAGTGCAATTTAAAGCATTCTGAAAATTAATTGCAGAGGCTAAAATGTTTCCCAATGAAGTCAGATTTCGGTTTCCCACTGCTTTGTCAGCACCAATTGTCGTAACAGAGTCTGTGTAATATAATATTATGTATACAAATGTTATTGAATAATTATCAATTAAATATAAATATAGTACCATTGAAATGTGCGTATGTTGGCAATTATTGCCACACGCTGTTAATTGCGACATTACTGCTAACAAGCAAATAATTATATTTCAGGTAGTTGTAGTTTCGATGTCCAAGCAATAATTATTGCTTGATTCATGTGTATATTTTAATTAGAGAAAATATTTATGATATTTACTAAAATTACTTAGGTCGAACTAACATGTGGCATTATTGTATACCCTCAATGACCTAGCCTTGGAAGAATCTTTATTCTGTGAATATAAATAGTACAAAAAACTATGATATTACAGCTGGAAGAGGTCATTTTGGAAAGCTTTACTGGCGAAAGCTGCTGACTAGAGGAAGGGCCAGCGACAGCATGACTGAAGTTTAATATTTATTTCGATAGGCCCTTTTGGAAACTTGGTGAGCTTTCTACATAATCTTCTGCGACGATAGAAGATTTCTAACCTCCGAGGCGTTTAATATTTGTTATTCCTTCTCCGGAATCTGCAAGAATGTGGCGGCAGAACGTCGAAAACTGTGGCCCGTATGTAATTGAGGATTTGGAAGCTTCAGATAACTTGCAATCTCTGATGGCATTTTTCCGAAGGTATTTATTCGGATACATTGGACAGTGCAAGTTACTTTCTTATATTTCATGAAAAATCGCTTTTCAGGCTTTCTCAAACTCACATACTTTCTGAACAAATTGAGCAATTTTCCATTTTCAGCTTCCCCAGAAATCATTAAGCTTCTGAAAGAGTGGTTTTTTGTGTCTGGGATATTTATACATAAAATATTTCCTTTGTTATCAATATAATCTAAATATTCAAATGTCAGTATATTCCTCAAAAACTTGAAAAATCTACTTTTCCGCTCTAAGTGTCTAGTGCGGAAAAGTGACTCTTTTAACACTAAAATGAGTGCGGAAAAGTGGACACACTGCAATCATATTTTGCTGATGTTGTAACGACATCTTGTGTTTTGTATTATAGTGCCTCATAAATAAAATTTTTCCAAGATCACTACAAAATACTCCTTCTCCGAATTATCCTGAAGAAACTCATTTTCGTCAGATATTTCACATTCTAGGAACAAATTTCAAAAAGACCGTACATGCTGAGCTGCGTGCGCTCGGTGAACCACTGACGCTAGGTGCGCGGGCGAGCGAAGTCACCCAAATGATTCGCCGTCAACCAGCAGTCTGCTAGGCTTCGAATCAGTCTGGGTGGTGTGCGGTGCTGATGGCAAAAGTGATTTCCAGGCAAGTCTGTCTCTGTGAAACTTTTGTCCACCAAGCAATAGCCGCACATGTGATAATCGGTCTTACAATCATCATGGATACCCAATAGATTGTCTGGATCCTTAGCCATAAGATTGTCAACAAACCATTCGACATATCCACAAGGATAACCTATGCTCCTGGAGAACCTTTTCCACGTGAACTTTTCATATACGTATGTTATCTAAAATAATCCCGAAATTCTATATGGAGAAAATATATTTCCCCACTTCGGCAGAGTAGTTAGAGTCATGTCCAGACTAATAAGATTATATGACACAAAGCAGCATGTATAAGTAATTTATTCCATAAACCCGTGATTAATTATCATGTCATTAATTCAGTCACTACTGGAGATTAGGAACTGACATTATTGTTAATGAGCATTAAATATAATTTCTCCTATTGCAGGTGAAGTTCTGTAAGCAATAATTTCGAGATTTTTAAATAACAAAGAAATATTTCTCTTATTGCAGAAAGCAAGTTGTGTTCTAATTTTCGGTGTCACACCTCCTAATTGTCAAAAATATCCATTGAAGTGAAGGGGCCTATTACATATTTGCCGGGGTTTATAGACATCTGTTCTCCTTGGTGCAAAAACATCCTCCAATTTCTTTTTGGAAGAAAATTATACAATATCCATCCCTAATTTGGTCCTGGGCGTGATGATAGGTTGTTTGTATAAGCTTCTTCAGAGAGCACTAGATACGTTATCCACCAAGAGTGGCCAAAATAAAAGGGATAGTACCTTGTCTTGTGGGTAGCCCCTGCAAAACTTGAAGCTTATGGCCTGAAGAGATATGGTGACCGTTATATTTGTGAGCATTGTATAAATCCAGCCAATGATGATTGGTTTTATGTTCTTTTCAAGCAAAAGCTTGGAAAATATCACCACCGCAATCTCCTTGTCGATAAAGGAGTGGGTGAGTTTGAGTAGCGCTAAGTCTGTTTTCCAGTTTAATAGGCACATTGATGGGTGCTCGGAAGGTCAGCCGGCTGATATAACCATCCAGTAATCCTTCAATTTCAATATCAGGATAATTGGTCTAACTAAATAACCGAATTGGAATCTGAGTTTGTGTCGCCCACCATGGGTATCTCTACGACCCCATCCGCCAACCAAGTTGGATATATTGAAGGTGATGGTTTCACTTAGAAAAACATTTACAACCTGCATACAGGTATTTCAGGTATCGTGTATAAGACCTTTTTGTGTGAAGAATCAATGACATTCAGTTACAAGCAAAGCAGGACCAATATAGTCCTGGTATCGGTCTTGGTATAGCTTATCCGATCTTGGTTTGGCTCAAATAATTGCAGCCTTGGTCCCGCTTGTTCTGACTTGTTCTTGATGTGAGTCTTGGGAATTCAATATTGTCCCTTGTCCTGCTCATTTAACTTTCTACCTAGTAGTTTGAGCTTTATTCATGGCTTCCATTATAAATCTCCAACAATTAATACAATTTTGTTGTACTAGAATTAAAAAGTTATAATTAAGTCATAAATCAGATATTTCGCCCATTTTTCACAACACTGTTTATTGAAGCTATCACAAATATACTTATATATCCTATTTATAACAATATTTCAGTTTTGTCTGACACAATTGAAGTGAATTTTGATACAATCCAAGAACATTCTATTTATACATCAATAAATTTATTTTGATTGCAAAATCAGAAATTTTAATTTTAACCGTTCCGTTACGAAGGAATAATTAATCTCGTCGAATGCCATAAATTTAATTAAAACTATCATTTCGTTCAGTGAAGGAAGAGTTCTGAAGATAAAAATTCACAAATTGAAAATTGATATTGAAAAATACCGGATTATAATTTTATCCAGAGTTTTACCAAAGTCGACTAATTATCTTCTGTATGTTCCTTGTGGTTTATTCATCAATCTTCCTCGTTAATTTATTGGGAAATTAGACCACCATATTTTTTGTATTTTTATTTCAACGTTCAGGTAGCGTTCCAGCTATCGTTATGAGGAATTATTAATTTTTTAAAGTTATTGGTCCCTATCTGACACTATGAAAACATTCGACGAATAGACAACCAAATATTTTAAACACTCAATAATTCCTGATAACGCAAGCTGGAGCACTACCGAAACGTTTAAATAAAAGTAAAAAAAATATTCCTATTTAATTTTCCAATAAATTATCGACTAATTAATGTTGATAACAATTGTCTGCTTTTTCATGGAAGTCTAGTCACTTGATACTTCTAACGTTCGATAAGTTTTTTTTTCAACAAAATTTGTTTTGACGAAGAAGAGTCGGTCACTCTATGTTAAGCTTTTGAAAACATTTTAAACACGAGATATTTCAATCTGTTTATTATTTTCTAGTATTACTACGTGATTTACTCTGGTTGTTGTGTATCTCCGATTTTATTATGATTTGAATTAACGTTACATATTTTGGCCATGGACAAAACTGCACATTAAACTGTCAAAAAAGCATTAAATAGAAAATGTGAAGACAGCACAACATCCAAACGGATGTCGGAAATGCTTACCACTAAAAAAGCAGAGGCCAAGACGAGTGAAAACATTGTTTTCATCAACACAACCAGAATATGTTCACATGCGTATTGTGGTCAATTCCGAATTAATGAAACTAGAGTAGAAAACGCTCAAGTCTATACGGTCCCAAAAAAACCGCATATAAACAAAGACCTCGCATGATCTATTCTAAGTCTGCTGCGTATTGGACAACTCGTTTAAGAATGGTAGCAGTACGGGAGCAGAGTTTTTTTTCCCGAGCCCGTCTGACAAGTCTCCGGTAACACTGCAGCCTAATGGCTTATTGTATTTTTGCTCGTGCTTTCTCATAGCACCCAGTCCAGCACCTTTGTCCCCTGCGCCAGTTTGTACAGGTTCTTAGCTGGGTGTCTGCTGTATAACTCGGCGTTTCCTTGCGGTTGGCCGAATAATAACTGTCTTTTGCGATCAAGAGACTCGCATGTGAACAGTATATGTTTCACTGTCTCCGTTTCCTTACCGCGTAATCTGCATGTAAGGTCTCCGTTGTATAGTTTTAATTTGTACAGGTGTTCCTTTACTGGTGTATTACCAGTCATGAAACCTGTTATGATTCTCAGCTGATTTCTGCACAGTGTTAGCAACTCCGCTGTACGTTTCAGGCATAGTTCTTTTATAAATGTTTTCCCATATATTTGCCCTGGGACGTTTACCCAGAAGTTTTTATGTTGATCTCTGATCCAGGTCTTTACAGATCCTCGTACTACAGTTTTCGGTATGCCGAGAATCTGTCCTGGTTCAGGCTGCGTTTCCTCTGACCCCCTTCTTGCAAGTTCGTCAGCTTTTTCATTGCCCTCGATACCCTGGTGACCTGGTACCCAGGTCAGTTTGACGTTATTCCGTTCGGCTAACGTCTTCAGTTCTTCGATGCAATTTCATACTAGTCTAGAGGTCACTTTCTGGCTTGAGATTGCCTTAAGTGCCGCCTGACTGTCTGACATGATATGGATCTGCTTGCCTTCGGCAGCTCTCCTGTTGTTCTCTCTCGCACATTGCAAGATTGCATATACCTCTGCCTGAAATACAGAGGTGTGGTTCCCCAGTGCGTAGCTATAGCTGTCTCCTGTTTTTTTTGAGTATACTCCCGCCCAGTACCATTTGCAGTTTTGGACCCATCGGTATACCATGCCTGTTCCTGTCTAATGGTACTGAGTTCTTCGTCAGTCCATTCCTTTCTGTCTGCTATCGACACTTCGATTGGATTATCAAAGGAATATCGTGCGGTTGTATTGTATAGTCTGTTCTCATGCTTAGCACGGGAGCAAAGTTAATTCATTTGATTTAGGTTTTGTTAAGAGTATGTTATTTCTGTGTTCTTTGATCTGATGAAAATTAGTGATATTTGCTATATGTGATTATTAATTATTGCGTGAATACTATATACATCACATCGTTCTCAATACGCACCTGTTCAACCTCATCCGCTTGTCTAAGTCATTAAATATGCACGTGATATTCACGTGTGGTTTTTATTGGGAGCGAACCAGGTTTAGTTGACATTGTCGTAATTTTTCCGTTGAAATTGAATCCAAATCTTGTCAGATCGTATAATCCGGGAAAAATTTGAAACCGTTTAAAATTATTATGAAATCCACAAAAGATGTATAGTTTTCCTGCTGATACTGTCTTCTCCATAGACATTATTCACGCTCTACATATTAAATACTTCTTCAAAGGTTGAGGAATAATTTAAATATCCTCTCATAAGCTGAAGGAATCTTATTGTTAATGCTTAACAATTTGGCAATGGCGTACCTTTTGAATATCAGTCTCTCAATTCACACCTTATTAATAATGGAAGAATCATAAGAGGTGAACTAATTATGTGAGGGAATGAGTAAGACAAACAAATTATAACCTATATATACAAATGTAGTAACAACAGTGTATTTATTCATATCAATCCTAATTATTTTACTGTGAGAACTCCAAAAAACAATAATTTCATTCCATTAGTAGTCAGTACCAGTTCACTACCAGTTCACTACCAGTATCCCCATAATAATTTGTGGACATTCGACTAATAAGAATTAATTTTTGTCTGTTATTGTGCCCAAATGGTCTGAGAGAAAATCATTTATAATTTCAATTTCCTACTCACTCCATATTCCAATTGTAGTTGATTGATTCTTTTACCAGATGTCATCTCTAAAGGTAATGTCTCATGATACTATAATATAATGAATAAGTTTAATTTATTCTTTGAGTACATACATACGCTCACCACAGATTTTATATAAATCTCAAGAATCAATTAATCATTTTAGAAAATTTGTAGTTATTGTCAAAATAAAATTATCAACCAATGCGGAATCCTAATCAAATCAATTCAAATAAATTATGAATCAGCTTAAGTTGACTGCAAACTATTTAAAGCAGCGATGCCAAATTCGAAATATCAGCTATTTGCCGAAAACCCTCATTTTATTTTAAAAGTTAGCCGCTAAAAGTGGACAACCACGTGACTGAGCTCTAACGGAATTATTGTTGCCTCGTTAAATCTAACTACATATATTAACTGAAAATTCACCCAGTATAGATTAATTAATTTGAATTGTTCAAAACTCCCATAGATTTTTCTTCCGTTTTCTATACTTTCAGATTCTGTGAACCATTCTAATTTGTCCACATCTCATGAAAGTCTGCATCACTATTTTAGGTATAGTTTCTGTTAGCGCAACGGCTTAAGAATGTGGACTGTATTCAATAGAGAATTTGCTGTTGGTTAATCTTTACTAGTAAAACTTTAATTTTAAAAGGGACTTACCCAAGCTGTTGGTGTCTTCCAAAAATGGCTCCACGATCGATCGTTTCGCACTGGAAATTATTTCTTGCCCTTGTGACACTATTAAAGTTTTTATTTATGTTTGCGAATACACTTAGTTTAGCAAATTTATGCGGTTTGTCAAAATTATGTATAAGAAAAATTACGAATAGAAACGAGGTGTTTCCTTTAATACAGCGGGTTTAACAATAATAAAACTAGTCTCTTATCAAAACAGGTACTTAATGGTTTTTAAACTGGTATAGCATTTTATACGAAATTAAGCCATGAGCGGCTCGTCTAATTTAATGAAATAAGAGGGCGGCGCGAACATACCGCCCACCAAAATTGGAATGGTTGTCCAATTTTAGCACTAGAGAAATTAGCAAAATTTTGGAAGCGACTAAAGAAAGTTACCCAATAAGGTAACAAAACAAAATGAAATTAAGAAAACGATGAAAAATAAAAAGAAGAGAAAAAAAAAAATAAATAAAGGAAGATGTCATTCCGGAAGGAGAATGAGCTTGTTAACTGGACGCGTAACAATGCTAGTGGGAGTTTGAAGAACGACAACGCGTGAAACACCGTCTTGACCATACTTCAGCTCAATAATGCGACCCAAGGGCCAGGATAAGGGAGAACCATTCATTCCTTTCAATATTACAACGTCGCCAACTTTGAGTGGTTTGGAGGGTGAGGTCCACTTGGTACGTTGAATCATGGTATTGAGGTATTCCCGGGACCAACGACGCCAAAATGATTGGGAAATTTGAGAAATGATTTTCCAACGGGAGGTTAAATGAATATTATCAGAAAAAGGGATTTCAGGTCTTGATGAAAGCGGAACACCGATAAGAAAATGACCTGGACTGAGATAGACTGAGGCTTCATTAGGGTCTGAGGACAGCGAACATAAAGGTCGACTATTCAGAACAGCTTCGATTCGTGCAAAAAGAGTGGCATATTCTTCCGCGGTGAAGATTATTTCAGCACACAAGCGATATAACAAGTTCTTAACGGATTTGACGGCTGCTTCCCAAAGCCCGCCAAAGTTAGGGGCAGCTGGAGGATTGAAAATCCACTTAATTTCGCGTTGCGACAAAGTGTCAAAAATCTCGTGATGCTGAGTATTGAGGAAATGATAAACTTCCTGAATGTGCCTGTTGGCACCAATGAAATTCCGGCCTTGGTCGGATAAGATGGAATGAGGAAGACCTCTACGAGCAATAAATCTATCGAGGGCTGCTAAAAAGATGTCGGTAGAAAGTTCGGAAGCAAATTCTAGATGCACAGCCTTAGTCGCGGTACATACAAAAATGCATAAATAACCCTTGGTGATGGTGGCTCTACGGAGACGAGAAGCACGTACTTGAAATGGTCCGGCATAATCAACACCAGTGTTAAGAAAGGGTCTACCTGGCTGAACTCGACAAGAGGGTAAATCGGCCATGATGGGCTGAATATTGGAAGCTCGAAAACGATGACAAGTGAGGCATCGGTGAATCACTTTACGTATAAGTTGACGTAAGGAAAGAATCCAATAACGGGCGCGTATTAAAGCTTGACACGTGGTGGGTCCAGCGTGTAAGGCAGATAAATGATAGTGCTTGCATATGAGCATGGAAAGGTGAGCTGACTGGGACAATAGAATTGGATGTTGCGCATCGAAATTTAAGTGAGAGTTTTTGAGTCTACCGCCCACCCTGATGACCCCATGGTCATCAAGAAAGGGGGTCAGTTTGCAAAGAGATTTAACCATGTTGGTGACTCTAAGTTCATGCAGAACATCTGCAAAATGTTGTGACTGAGTACGCAAGATGATTGTACGCAATGCATCTTGCAGTTCAAGAACCGTCAAAGGGCCGGAGGAAAGAGGTTTAGAAGCATTAGTAGATCTACAATTGAAAATGAAACGCCGCATCCAAGCAACAACTCGTTGGAAACGTGTGAAGGAAGAGAACCGTAGAGAAAATTCTTCAAATGAGGGAACAGGTTGAGTTGTGATGAGCGCTAAGGGATTTGATTTAAGCTCCAATAAAGATTCGGAGTTCAAACTGGCATTGCGAAAGGGAATGGGCCATTTCTGATGGTAATCGTTTAATAGGGGAGGACCTTTAGTCCATAAATGAAATATCTTATCTTGAAGAAGAAGAGAAACAGATAACCCTCGTGAGGCCATGTCAGCGGGATTGAGAGCAGAAGGACAGTGGGACCATGTGGAATTAGGAGGTGAGTGATCTATAATATGAGCAATGCGATGTGAAACAAAAGTTTTAAGAGTATGCGGAGGAGTACGTAACCATGCAAGTACTATTTCAGAGTCTGAAAAAAGTCTGATGTCAGATAGCGGTTTCGGATACCGAATATGCAAAACCGAATTGATTAGATCAATTAAAAGTACTGCGGCGCAAAGTTCAAGTCTAGGGATAGAGAGGGTTTTTAATGGGGCCACACGAGTTTTGGCCTTCCACAGAAAGGAATGACGTGAGTTAGTTGATTCGAAACATATGTACACTACTGCAGCATAAGCAACAGACGAGGCATCGGCAAAGCCTATCAGGTGTATCTGATCAAAATTCGTGTTAGGAAGTACACAACGGGGGAGATGAAACGTGGCGATGCGATCAAGATTTGTGATCACTTGGTTCCAATATAAAGCAATTTCAGAGGTGACAGGTTGATCCCAATCAAGTTTAGCGAGCCATATCTTCTGGATAATGATTTTAAAGGAAATGATGAGTGGAGATAGAAATCCATTTGGGTCAAAAATTTTGGCTAAAAATGACAGCATGCTACGCTTAGTATATGGCGAATCAAAAGGCTGAACTCTGAATACAAGGCAATCGCGAGATGGTTCCCAATTCAAACCTAAAACCTTTAAAGAATTGTCCTCGTCATTGAACTGTAGAGGAGCTTCTAAATGGCTTGGAGGCAACTCTCTAAGTAGCTGAGGGTGACTAGAGGACCATTTGCGTAGTTCAAAGCCTCCAGACGAAAGTAAGTTTATCAATTGCATTTGCAAATCCAATGCCGATACAATGTCGTCAGCACCGGAAATTACATCGTCAACATAAGTCTGATTTAATAGGGCATGTGAAGCTAAAGGGAATCGATGTCCTTCATCTTGAACGAGCTGATGGAGAACGCGCATGGCAAGGAAAGCGGAGGGGGCCAAGCCATAAGTAACAGTGTTGAGCTCAGCTTCTTGTTCGGGAAGATTGGCTTTGGGTTTCCAGAGAATATGCTGCATGTGACGATCTTGTTTATGTACCAGAATTTGCCGATACATTTGTCGAATATCACTGCAAAGAGCAATTCGAGAAAGTCGAAAGTTGAGCAATATGTCAGACACATCTGACTGTAATTTAGGTCCCTTGATCAAGCAATCATTTAAGGAGAGACCTGATGAGTCAGGACTAGAAGCATTAAAAACTACTCGGATTTTGTTGCCCTGATTTGTAAGTTTAGTTACTACATGATGGGGAATAATATACTGAGCGGGTTGCAGAGACTTGGACATGTGTCCTAAATCTAAATATTCTTGTAGAAATTGTTCGTATTCCAACTTGAGTGATGGAGTTTTATCAAGACGTTTGATGAGCTGAACAAGTGAATGACGAGCAACCTTCTGATTACTATTTAAAGGGGCTGCATTTGATTTAACTGGTAAAGACACTGAATATCTGCCATCTTCGTTTCGTTCATGAGTGGCGACGAAATGTTGTTCGGCTAAAATATCAAGAGGATCTTGCGGTGTGAAATTCGAAACATTTTCAATTTCCCAAAATTTGCCGAGGTCATGGGAAATCTGACAAGTGGATATCAATGAAGTGGTTTGTTGGTTTCGATCACGGTCTTGGATAGGACCTATAATTGTCCAACCAAATATAGTGCTGATTGCGACCGGACCAAGTAAACTGGGAACGAAAGGTTGGGGTAGTAATAACTGGGGGTAGACGTCAGCACCCAAAAGTAAGTCTATTTTGTCTGACCGATGGAAATCAGGATCGGCTAAAGTTAAATATCGAAAAGCATGAACAACCTCTGTATTAATGCTTGAAGGAGGTAAATGATCAGTAATATGGGAAACCACTGAGGGATTTATGTCAATATGATTTGGAGAAAATCTAGAGGAAATTTGGCAATTAATGGTGCCGGGAGAGGTAGAACAGTGTCCGCCAATACCTGATACGGAAACTGGCATATCTTGTATCCTTTTACTTAACTGGCTCGATAAACGCTTTGAGATAAAAGACAATTGTGATCCAGGGTCAATAACTCCTCGTACGGGAAGGTAGCCTTTGCGTTGATCCAAAATGCGAGCGCGAAATGTACCTAACAGGGATGTCACAGGCATTGTGGTCGTACAACTAAACGAGAGAGAAGAACCAGGAGTAGGTTGTTCGACAGAGGAGGTAGGTGTAGTATTGGACTCGTGATTGATATGATCCGAAGTGATGCGATTGGACGCAGAACTGTGACTTAAATTGTCCAATTGAACAGGGTGCAAGAGAGTATGATGATTACGGGAATTACATTTCCGGCAGCCAGATGTAGATTTACACTGTGATTTCAAGTGAGAACCTAAACAGTTGAAACAACGTTTGTGTTGTTTGATGAAATTGATCTTTTCATCTCGAGAGAGAGGAAAAAATGCGGAACAAGACGACAATTGGTGGGCCTTATGACAAAATATACAAGAGAGGAGTTTTGCATCGGAATGAACAGAACGATGTGAATTTGAATCTGAAGAGGCTGAATTACGACTGGCAATGAATGAATTTGATCTAGTGGAACGTGTAATGGGATTAGAACTTGCAGGGGTTGAGATTATTTCTAATGTTTTTATCTGTTGTATTACGAAATCCAACAAATCGTCAAATTGCGGAATTCCTTCCGAAGAATGTCGATCTTCGAAGACTTTAGCGGTACGTGCATCAAGATTATTTAATGATAAAGTTAACAAAATAAAGCTTGCTAGATCGTCTATAGATAATGCTTTAATAGCCTGTACAGAGTTTTGATGAGTCTCGTGAAAATGCTTCAAATTGCTGAGTGAATTCGAAGAAATTGTTTTGAAATTGAGAATTTTATTTAAATAGGCTTGAGCAATTCTACGAGGAGATTGATATCTGTTTACCAATGCCGCATAGGCTAATTCGTAATTTTCACCTGTTAGTTGTAAATTAGAAATAACTGAGAGCGCACTTCCACTCAGGTTAGAGCGTAAGAAATGAAACTTTTCGATAGAGGAGAGAGACGAGCTATTGTGTATAAGTGATTGAAACAGCGCAAAAAACTCAGGCCATTTCTCAATATCACCCGAGAAAGTCGGTAAATGAATTTTAGGTAATGCAAAATTACTTTGAGAGCTCTGAGTGGCAATGATGGAGGGAGCAGTAGGTGGAGTGGGTTGTTGACTATTCAGTTGTAGAAACTTGGCTCTTATATTAAAAATGATGGTACGAAAAGCACTTGAAGGTGCTTCTGTATCGACGTTAGCGTCTGGAGGTAGGAGACAGTTAAGATCACTGATCTTATCGTTGATAAGTTTAAACTCATCCTGCAATCGCGCGCTATCGTCATGATACACCTGTACAACAGCAATTTGATCATGAGTGTGGTCTTTAACGGCATCCCAACTGCTAGTAGCATCGGAGAAAATCGTTTGACGCCTCGCTACATATTGCATCATTAACCTACGATTCTTTTCGTCTGCTGCCATTTTTAAAAACGTAAATTAAGAACAATGTAAGAGAAACACAATGAAAAAAGTAATAAGTTATTAGTAACTTACAATATTAACCAATGGTAAAAGATGCTAGATTGAAAAATAAAATGAAATAAACAATGCAAATAAATTTAATAATTTGAGAATGTATCGTCCTGTCCCGGTAAACATGAAATTATTTGAAAGAATAATCAATTGTTAATTAACGTATAAAATTTAGCAGATAATAACATTCAAAATCAAAAACTTATTTGTGTATGATTTATTAATAAACTTGAAAGAATTTACTAGAATCAAAACCAGTTAAAATATTTCTCGTTTTTATTCAATAACGAATAACGATAAACTTACAAAATTTTCAGCGAAATAAGTTTTGAACGTAAAATGAAGGAACTAATGAGCTATAAGAAGAAAAAAAACTATTCGCAAATATAAAGTAGACCAACCAACTGCTATTAATCCGGCTCCGATGGACCAAAATGTTAGCGCAACGGCTTAAGAATGTGGACTGTATTCAATAGAGAATTTGCTGTTGGTTAATCTTTACTAGTAAAACTTTAATTTTAAAAGGGACTTACCCAAGCTGTTGGTGTCTTCCAAAAATGGCTCCACGATCGATCGTTTCGCACTGGAAATTATTTCTTGCCCTTGTGACACTATTAAAGTTTTTATTTATGTTTGCGAATACACTTAGTTTAGCAAATTTATGCGGTTTGTCAAAATTATGTATAAGAAAAATTACGAATAGAAACGAGGTGTTTCCTTTAATACAGCGGGTTTAACAATAATAAAACTAGTCTCTTATCAAAACAGGTACTTAATGGTTTTTAAACTGGTATAGCATTTTATACGAAATTAAGCCATGAGCGGCTCGTCTAATTTAATGAAATAAGAGGGCGGCGCGAACAGTTTCAATTAAAATAGATACAGCTTTCGAATGTGATAATGGAAAAAAAATACATGGGAAGGTAATGTTAACATTTATTCAAAGAAATTCACAACCACAAAATTATACCTCCTCTGAATCCTTTTGGATCTCTCGCTTTCAATCCGGAATATCTCTATAAATTAATAATAATAATTTCATTTCATTAGTAGTCAGTACCAGTTCAGCACCAGTATCTCCAAAAATGTGTTGGCTAACTATATATAACGATCTTATTCAACGAAAGGTAGATGACTATGAATAGAACATATTAACCGATTATGGGAGTATTAATAAAAATATCACAGTCTTTTTGCAATGGATATGAGATGAAAAGTATACTCGCATATATGGGATTAAGCGAAAGAGAAATGTTAGTATAAAATGTTACCTACGTATAATATATCATTCCGTCAATTCGTCAAAATATAAACCACTGCGCAATGGTCATTATTCTGGACTATGCAAACGGCTGTTAGTAGCTTAAGAAAATTGGTTAGATCAGGCAGCTTTTTTCTACAAAGGCTACAACAAAGTGAAATTCAATCCTGATATTTACTCTATTTTAACTTTCTCCAATACACAAATACAAAATGGTATATCTGGTATCAGCACATTCGGGTATACGTGAAACCTTATTATTAAACCCATGTCTACAAGCTTTAAACTTACAGCAACTTTGTGGTATATATCAACGTTCTGTGTTTGTAATTGGAATTATGTTTGCTTCAACACAAGTTTCATTGTATTTGTAGAAATTGTAGCCATTAGTTTTGTTAAGTTGTATTTTTTTTAACATAAGTCTTGTCAATTTAGGTGACAAAAATAGGTCAGTGATTTTATGAAGTTTTCCAATTGTATTTGAAAAAATGGAAGAGTTGTGAAATTAGTATTAATAAAAGTCACAATTACTTTCTTTGAAGTTTTTCTAGTACATTTTTGGATATATCACGATCATTATATACTACGACATATTTTGAAAAGTCCTTTCAAACGGGTAGTTTGATTGTGAATTTAACAGTATTGAAACTTGTCAGTACAAGGTAGATGCATCGCAACTTCCTCATATTCAACATTTTACCTTCTAATTCACACGTAATGGAATGTGCAGGTCTTTAATTAATATTAAATGAGTTCCTATTTATTTTCGACAAATGTTTTTGGACTTTCAACATCCTAATTTTGATGATAATTTAACCCTTTTTTTCCACCCACTATTATATGTGATGGTTTCAACACAGTTTAGTTTAATTTCCAACATAATCGATTGTTTCTAGCGATTTGCTCTAAACAGTAGGGAGAAGTTTAAATTGATATGTTGTCCATGCCACTATCGCTTTGAAACAACTTTATAACTGCCAATAAAATATCAGCTATTTCAAATACAATAAGTTTGAATGGAGTTTGAGAGTTCTCATTGCCGTATGTTGTTTAGCTTGGAAGCTGTGTCGGAAAGTTGTGAACTTATCCGTATCATGCCTTCTCTCATATTCCTCTCAATTATTGAAAATTAAAAATTAAAAGTTCATTTCTGCTACAAAGATGGAGATTGAAATATATATTGAGAAAAAACGGCTACCAACTCAATTCTGGCTTCTAAAAAATTCAAGTTTTTTAAAGTATGGGAAAAACACTTATAAATTTTTGAGGACTACGTTGACATTGTCGCCACATAAAGGACACGACAAAGGGTTATGGTTATGATGGAGCCATTGAAACATGGACAGAAGACGAATAGAGAGAAAATGTCGAACTGGCCCAAAATATAGAATACTATAAAAATAAACATTGATAAACGGCCTTTGGAAAGTAACAACTTGTGTGAAATGTAAATGTATTCAAATAAAATTATCACTAGAAGGGATATTTATTATTATTTTTTTGTTCATATATGAAGAATTTAGAGTGTGCTATGAATTATAAAAATTAATATATCACTCTCAGATCTCCATTCGTTTCTGTGAGTGAGTGAGGTGAAGAAATATTTAATAAAAATGTGCTTTGTAACAATGAAAAGCTTTGTCGAGCCACACCACTAGAAGGTATTTATCGTGTATAATTTTGAAATGTGAACAGATGAGTTGAGGTAAGACGAAAAAATATTGGAATTCGAAATCGACGTACATAATATACCAAAATTAACGTTTCACTTACGTTACGTTTCACTTATGCAACGAACGTCTCTAAACCATTAGGCATCGTCGTCTTGATGTTAAGCATGTCTAAATAAAACATGACGTAGTTACACCCAAATGACTCCTAGTACTAGATATCTTAGTAATCGGATACACGTTTTAAAAACGTTTTAGTGACAACTTAAGTTTTTTTGAACGTTTTTTCATCGGAGAGCCAACTGTGTAGGATTCGACTACCGGAGCGCAATTTTTAAGTTAAAATTATTTGTAATAGTCGTTTGGTTCGGAAAATAGTGGTTACCTGGAAAGTTTTCCAGGAGTTTTGAAATTTGGTACTTTTTTCGAATTTTAACTTTGCCACCTAGTATTTTTGCCGCTAGCGCCGCCATATTGGAAACATGGTGCATAAAAGCCGTTTTTTGATAATACCTCCTTTCTGACTTATTTTACGATAAAAACAGATATATACAAAATGAAACTACCACCTACAATTTATGTAAATATTACCTCTTCTCATGAAGTCAATAGTACGAGCACCGCAAAGTGTACTACAACACACGTTTTGGCAAAAAACTCATTTCCATGCCACCTTGAGATAGCGGAGCGTTTTTTTAATGTGGTATTCCCAATAGACCTAATCCACATGCAATTCAATATCCTGAAATTTAGGGTATTTTCTTCCGGTTCGCTGTTCTTGATGGACAGTTGTTTTGAATTCATTGTCTGTAAAACCAATCGAAACGACACAGACCGGAATTTCATCTACATCATCCGCGATGGAAGTATCAGTTTCATCGAAGTCCTCTGCATCTACAAGCTTTCTAACGTCCTTTTTTGCATTTCCAAGAAATCAGTTTTAAGGAAGCTGAGGGCTCGAGTACACTTTGCGGCGCTTGTACGCCTAAGCTATTGACTTGATGAAAAAAGGGAAATACATAAATAAAAGGACATCAAAAATCTTCAACCTTTTTTGGTATTTCTCAGATATACTTATTTTCATCACACTAATCAATTACCCATTATTTTTCCACCAGACAGCCAATAATTCTATAATAATAAATTGGAACATTGATTCCAATCAATATCAGTGTAAGCGATATTTTTTGGAGTTCAGCTCCTTAAGAGGCGATTTTCATATTCAGCCCGCAGGTTGAAAATTTTATGGGGAGTAAAATCGAATGTTAACTTAAAGTGGGGCGTTACATTCCTTTGAGATTTAATACGTCACTTTTCCAGTTATGACATATTTCATAATACACAACACCTGAGGTTCGAATCCTGGAGTAACAAATGAATTATAGTTTGAAAAAATTATAATTTATATAAAAATATCATTGGGATAAAATAATACAGAGTGGAAAGTCTAACTGGAACAAATTCTGTAACTTGAGAAATAAAGGTTTATTGTTTCAGTTAGACTTTCCACTCTGTATATTATAGAGATATTGTGGTGCAAACATTAACTTTCTTTTAAACGTAGTGAATTAACAAGCGAGATAAATGTTTCGAGAAAAATATTCCACGAAGAAAATCTTACCCCAATAATGTGTAATGACATATTCAATTAAGCCACATTAATGCGTAGCTGAGCCTTAGCTTGTTTTATATAAAAGATTTGCTAATTTCATCCAAATCGGTATATCTATGTACATACAGTAAAAATCACGAATATTTCCTGTTACGTCATAATTCCCTGAATGTATCAAAGACACTCTAATTTTATGTGGATATTGCTGACCTCGTAAGTCCAATTAAAACAAATGGAAAGATACATAATATTATGTCTTTTGTGCCTGAATTAAGCTACGCCATTACGTCTTTATCGGTTTGTCTCTCTGTCTTGTGTTGTGACAACGATTGTACTTGAAAAGCGGAACGTCACTTTATGCGGAAATCCGTCTGTCACCATTGAAGTACGTTGCCATTGTCATTACCTTAAACAGATAATATAGATATTTTTCTACTTTCACACTAGTAAATTCCATATTACCTACTATTTGGTTACTAAGTAAATAGATCATTACGGATACTGACACGTAATGACTAGCACGTAATTTATCACCCAAGCCTATACCTTGTTTTTAAACTAGGAGGAGCGTTTTAGGAAACCTCAACCACACCACTAAAAGTTACTAGATTGGGAATTTGTTTTGAATGGGTCGTGTTCAGACTATTTGAACTAAATGAAAATTACGTGAAATATGTATTGTACTACTCGCTGTTGTTGTGGCCAATGAGGGATCAGGGCATGTCTAAATGTCGAATGATGATTGGCCACAGGTTACTGCGAAAGTAGTTACCAAATGTCACATTACTGTGAAAAAATGAAAGGTTATAATAAGTAGTTTATGTAAAATGTTTTAAGAATTTGAGTATAAATGAGAATATAGAAATGCAATTGTATGATTAAATTTTTTTTTAACATTTGAGGCTTTGGTATAGCAAAACTAAAAGTGAACAGAAGTTTTGTTATCGAAAAATACCATAATATAGTAATGCAATGTATGTAAAACTTGATGTGAAACTTGACATTATTAACAGGAAAAAAAAAGCATGAATTTTTTTCATAAAAGGTAAAAAATAATAAAAATAGCAAATACCTTGAATAAAATATAATACTTTGTTGAAAATAAACAATAAACAACAAACGTGGTAGTAATGATTGAACTAAAGACTATTATTTTTATATAAATAAACACAAAACTGACAAATGTCAGTGTCAGTGGTATCAAAAGAGCTGTGTGAAACTGGTGGCAATCTGACCAATCACTAGGCAGCAGAAATGCCAACTTTAATTCAAATCGCTCCTCTTAGTTTAAAAACAAGGTATAGTCAGTCAATGGTTTCGAGTAACCATGGAAACGAGTTAGTAGAGGTTGTTTTGACGTTTAATAATTAATAAGACTCGCTGTCACTAGCGGTTAGTTTGAATAGACATTTGTTTTAAAGACAAATAATTGAGAACGAACTAAGTAGCACACCACCCAATATTATACAATTAGCCGCGGACACTACTAACAACATATTGCCAGAAAAGTCAACAGGAAAATATGAAAATGTATACCGGCAGTTTATGGACTGGCGAACAACTAACAATGTAAGTTCATTTTCTGAAAACGTACTCTTGGCATAATTTGGAGAAATCACTAAGAAATTAAAACCATCTTCATTATGGGCAATATATTCGATGTTGAGGAGTACTATTACTTTGAAGAATAATGTCAATCTTGAAAATTACACACAATTGCGAGGTTACTTAAAAAGACAATCCGACGGTTTTAGAAGCAAAAAATCGAAAACCTTACATTCTGATGAGATAAAACTTTTTTTAAATGAAGCTCCTGATGTGCAGTATTTATTCGTAAAGGTATGTTTTTTAACAGAATAAAAATGATATAATATTATATACTTAGAATAACTTTTATTTTAAGGTTGTTGCAATTTTTGGAATATGCGGAGTGACGTATAAACCTTCTTGTCACCGACTATTAATGTCTATGATTATTCCAGAGACCACCTATGATCTCTTTACATTGATTGACAAGTTGTGTCATGTGTATTTTATATTAAGTCGGATTGAAGCTGATTAAAGCTAAATATCTTATTTAGTTTGTTTAATTTTGCCACAATTTAATTAGCTTAATATGACCGACACTGATACGAAACTCCCGCCCAATGTTGCAAGGTACCTACGACCCGAGAAGTTCGATGTAGATCCCACCGCAACAGAAGCGGACCTAAAGTGGACCCATTGGAAATATACTTTTAACAATTTTATACTCGAAGAGATTCCTGATGGTACCGACTCCATAAAGCTTAAACTTTTGATGAATCATTTATCAGCGCATATCTTTCCGCACGTACGTGATTCTTTTACCTATGATGATACCATGAAGGTACTTGATAAAATATACCTCAAACCAAAGAATGTTATACTGGCTCGTCACTTACTAGCCACGCGTGAGCAGAAGCCTGACGAATCTATATCCGACTACGGAAGGTCACTCAGACTCTTAGCCCGCGTTTGTAGCTTCGAAGCTGTCTCTGCTACAAAGCATGAAGAAGAAGCTATAAGAGGTGCATTTATATCTGGAATACTATCACTGAAAATCCGGGAAAGATTACTTCAAGAAAACTCTCTCACTTTAGGTAAAGCTCTCGATCAAGCTCTCTCCGTGGAAACTGCGGAAAGGGATTCCTGGACCATGACCAGAGGAGTGAATGAAATAAATCTTAATGCTTTACCAGTGCCGTCATTATCAAGACGCACGACTAGAAACTCCCAGAATCCCCGAGCTACTTTGGAAGAGCCAAGTAAATGGACCTATTTCTATTGCGGAGGAACTACATCACACCGAAGACTCAAATGTCCAGCTTTCAGCGCCCAGTGCCAACTATGCTCCAAGAAGGGACATTTTGCTAATGTATGTAAAGATATGAAGGTTACTAATAACGCCACTAATAACTAATAACTAATGAGTCTGAAGTGGTTGTTAATGCTGTCTCAGCTGCCTCTCCATCGAGTCTTTCAAAGGCTACTATCCCCGTAACTCTCAACAACTATCACGCCGACGCGTTAATTGACACGGGAAGTTCAGTGAGCTTTATAGACGAGAAGATAGCAAGCCTAATGCAGCTGAAACTGAAACCTCACAAACAGACTGTCACACTAGCCTCTCAAAATAACGTATCTTTCGTAAGAAGTGTTTGCTTTGCAACTGTAACTATGAACGAATGCTCACACAAACACAGGCCATTTCTCGTCGTCAGCAACCTTTGTGCTGATGTTATCATAGGCCATGATATACTTAAAGAATACTCCAGTCTCCAATTCAACTTCGGAGGATCTAAAGAACCGTTGGTCTGCAACGTAATGCAAGCTTCAGTGCCCCCAGCCTCAATATTTACTAACCTCTCTCCGGATATCAAACCTATAGCCGTGAAATCCAGACATTATAGTGAACAAGACGAAAAATTCATCACGGAAGAAGTCTCGAAGCTGCTGGAAGACGGCGTAATAGAACCGAGCACATCTCCTTGGCGTGCGCAGGTCTTAGTAGCAGGAGGAGGAGCATACCGAAAAAGGCTCGTGATCGACTACTCCTTGACCGTAAACAAGTTTACGGAATTGGACGCATACCCGTTACCTCATATCGAGACCATTGTGTCGAAGGTTGCGAAATTCAGTGTCTTCAGTCAGATAGACTTAAAGAGTGCCTATCACCAAGTGCCTATTAAAGAGAGTGAAAAACCGTACACGGTATTTGAAGCTGCAGGGAAACTCTATCAATTTACGAGAATCCCATTCGGAGTCACCAACGGTGTTGTAGCATTTCAGCATACGCTCGAATACATAATAAAAAAGGAAAAGCTTAAAGGGATTTTTAATTACCTCGACGATGTCACCGTATGCGGAAAAGATGACAGCGATCACGATCAGAACCTACTGAACTTTCAAGCTGCTGCAACAAAGTACAACCTAACTTTGAATGATCAAAAATGTAAATTTCGTCAGCTGACCATAAGTTTGTTGGGCTACACGATCAAAAATAATACCATTGAACCAGACAAAGAACGTCTCCAACCACTACTACAGCTACCAGTCCCCACGAACACTGCTGAGCTGAAACGCGCTCTTGGGCTGTTTGCCCATTACGCAAAATGGGTGAAAGATTTTTCGACTAAACTACAGCCTTTAACGAACGTAAGCAGTTTCCCGTTACCTCAAAGTGCCGTTATCCAGTTTGAGCAGTTAAAGTCAGATATTTGTAAAGCTTCACTGGTAGCAATTGATGGAGATGAGATACTGACTGTTGAAACTGACGCGTCAGAGTATGCGATAGCTGCCACGCTATCTCAAAAGGGCCGACCAGTAGCATTCTTCTCCGTACAATCCACGAGGAAATGGCCAAGTAGAATGCCTTAATGGTACTCTGTGGCGTGCAGTACAACTCAGCTTGCGTTCCAACAACATAACAGTAGAACACTGGGAACGAGTCTTGAAGAACGCTCTTCACTCCATTCGATCACTCCTCTGCACATCTACCAATGAGACGCCTCACGAGAGGCTTTTCAAACATCCGCGAAGGTCGCCCAATGGAGAATCAATGCCTACATGGCTAGCGCCAGGACCGGTTCTCGTTAAAAATCACGTTCGTTCAAAAAACGATCCCTTGGTGGAGGAAGCTGAACTGCTTGACGGCTTGCGGCACGGAGAGTACAGTGTCTAATAGACATTTAGCCCCGCTTCCGAACGATTCTCGCTCTTCAATTGAAGAGTCATTTGAAGATAATTCCTTTGATGAATCCTTTGATTCAGAGAACGCGGACGGCCCCACTCCAGATCCTCAAGACGTGAATCTTCCAGGCACTTCACAAGAAGTTAGAGGAGAAACACCAGCCAACGAAAGGCCGAAGAGGAATCGCCGACTACCTTCTCATCTACACGACTTTGTGGTAGGAGGAGAAAACATAGACAGGGAGAATGACGTATAAACCTTCTTGTCACCGACTATTAATGTCTATGATTATTCCAGAGACCACCTATGATCTCTTTACATTGATTGACAAGTTGTGTCATGTGTATTTCATATTAAGTCGGATTGAAGCTAATTGAAGCTAATTAAAGCTAAATATCTTATTTAGTTTGTTTAATTTTGCCACATGGAGCTTGTAGGAAACAAGAGTTAAAAAATCTTAAACTTGGTGACATCAATGATTCAGATACCATGTTGTTGGTTAGAATCCCTGATACGAAAACTAAAGTACCTAGATCTTTCGTGATTTCTGGTAATTTCTATAAAATTTGCAAACAATATATAGATATTCGCCAACAAGTTAACGATCCGCAAATAAGTCAATTTTTCCTAAACTATCAAAGAGGTAAATGTACGAAACAAGTGGTAGGATTGAATAAAATAGGCGGTGTATAGTCGACGCAAAACATATAGTGCCAGCTATCTAATCGTATATCCCCCTTAAGTTATGTTGCGGAGCTAGACTATGTAAGGTATTATTATTATTTTCTACTTACCAAACATAATTCTATATTGTATTTGACGTTACGTAATTGTTGAAAGGGTGTTCTATAAAAAATAACAAAAAAAGAAATTTTATAACAATGAATAAAACAATTCTTTAAAAATAAATATAATTTCTAACTACAATTCGTCACTACTACATAAGTAACATAAAAAATATATTAAACTTAATTAACTTTCTTCTTCCAAAAATCCTCTTAATCCTTCTTCCATACCATCTGCTTCACTATCACTATCACTATCGTCTTGTAAACCAATAATAAACTTATTTCCCCCATTAATATGGACTTGCCCAATGTTCTTATACTTATCTTCAATTTTGATTACTTTTTTAATCTTTTTCTGCCAGTCTTCTTTGGTAATATAGCTACTTCTCTTTTAAGCAGGTCGACGACTTTCGTATCAAATTTAGGAAATGTATTGTTACGCCGAATACTCTGTTTTAATTGTCCCCAAATTAACTCGATGGGATTAAAAATACAAAAATAAGGAGGTAGTCTCAATATAGAGTGTCCATGTTTTTCAGCAATATTCTCTAGGGCGTATAATTTCTTAAATTCCTTTGTTTGTAAAACTTTCCATCAGTTGTTGTTTTGTATAAGAATCTTCAAAGTACAAATTATTATTCATTAAAAAATTTTGCAGTTCGGTCTTCTTGGAGCTTTTATTTGGTATTTTCTTGAGCTGTCGTGAATGATAAGAAGCCTTGTCAAGAACTACAACACTATTTGGCTCCAAGTTTGGGATCAATGTGAATTCAAACCATTCTTGTTCAAAGTATGTATACCACATATCCACTATTCTTCTGCTTTCCATGACTGTTAGACGTTTATTAATCGTTTTGAATTTAAATCCCAATTTTTTAATCCAGTTTTCAATGGTTTTCTGACAGCAATTTACATTACGGCCGGCATTTGTTAATTTATTTCTTAATATTTCAATTGTAGGTAACTCATTTCTTTTGTAACAGTCATAAATAGTGGTTTTTAATAATTTTATCAAAGCCGCATCTAAAGGTTTGACCGATCCCTTATCACATATCGCTTCTTGCGTTCATAAGGCCCATTCTTGGCTATTTTACGTATAGTTGACAGGGGAACTTCTGTTAAATCAGATACTGCTTGCATTAATTCTGTTTTTTCATGGAAACCAAACTTTTCCCGTAGATTCTTATACACATTGAAACATATTTTCTGTGCTTCCAAATTTAAATGTCGTCGAATCCTGTTTTCATTACTTCCATTATCACTAAAATCATCACTTTCATCACTATTATTTAAATTTTCGTCGTTGTTACACACAATATCACTATCCCAGATTATTAAAGGTCATAATGCCAACCGAATCCGATGCTAAGTACGTATTAAAAAACAAGAAGAAACTTTTGGAATATACAGGCACTAGAGGTTTATCGATAATTGATGACAAGACACCAGTACAGCAACAATGCTTGAAGGATCTCCGTACTCAGCTGAATGCCCGTATGCAGAATGGTGAAGACAATCTGACAATCAAATACGTCAACGGACTTCCTAAAATCGTTACATTTCGCCAATAACTCTTCGTCTACATCCTTTGTCGAATGGTCTCTTTTTTACACAAACCTTTGCTCGCTTATGGCTAAATATAGCGAATTCATATGCTCTATCCAATTACTAAAACCTGATATAATCCTTATAGGTGAAACTTGGTTAAAACCTTCAATTCCCGACTCTCTTATTAACATCTCTGGTTATACTATTTACAGATCTGATAGGAAAAACCGCGCAGGCGGAGGTGTTTGCATATATTTATCACAAAATATAACACGCAATTTTTCAGTAACTAGTCGAACTATTATAGCAGCGCCGCATATTGACATTCTTCTTGTAAAAATTTCCAAACGCTCTACCTCATTTCATTTTATTTGCGTTTACCGTCCAGGCGACACACAGCTTGTCGATGATATTATCTTATTGGAAAATCTCGAAGAACTTTCTATTCTGAAAAACGTCATAATTATTGGAGATTTTAATTTTCCAGATATTGTTTGGCCAGTAGTAAATGTTCCTGAAGGTATAAACTCGAGAAACGCTTTTATGAATTTTGTTCTAAACAGCAATTTAACGCAACTTATACACGAACCCACCCGCTTTCGAATCAATAACGTTCCATCGACTCTTGATCTCGTATTTACAAATGATGACCAGTTAATATCATCTCTGGAAGTATGTTCTCCGGTAGGAAAATCCGATCATGCTGTCCTAACTGCAAAAATTCAACTAAACATACCCCTTCCCGGAAATGAACTTAACTATTCGATATTTAAGTCAACAGATTATGCCAAAGTCAATCATTCTCTGTCTCAAATCGAGTGGGATGAAGTATTATGTGACTTAAATAATTGTACATCAATATGGAACAAATTTCACTCTATCACAACTCAATGTCTCGAGGAGAATACTACCGAACGAAGAGCATACCATAACAAACTAAAACCGTGGATTAACTGGGAACTTCTACAAATGCTGAAACACAAGCGGAACTTGTGGAAGAAATATAAACAATCTTCTAATCTCTCTGACTTCCTAACACATAGAAGATTCTCTAACCGATTGAAACAGCAACTATCTGGCTCTAGACAAAGCTATGAAAAAAACATTGTCAACAGTGGTAGCAGCAAAAAGTTTTATAAATACATTCGCACATCGCTTTCCTCAAAAGTTGCCATCCCATCTTTACAACAAGAAGATGGAAGTCTATGCTCTGATTACGAAGCAGCTGAAATTCTTGCTTTGTCTTTCGCTAATGTTTTTACAAATGAACCACCTGATAATGCACTACCAGCCTTGTTAGGACCTCGTATCGAATCATCACTTCACAATATCACCTTTTCTCAGAACCAAATTCTACATCGCCTGTTACATCTCAAAACCGATTCCTCCCCAGGTCTTGATGGATTGCCTGCATTATTCCTTAAAAAATGTGCTCACACACTATCATATCCGCTGTCCAAAATCATGAACACCTCATTTTCGGAAGGATGTATACCGCCAACCTGGAAACTAGCATCAGTCACCCCAATATTTAAAAAAGGCAATAAATTGGATCCTAACAATTACCGTCCGATAAGCCTCTTACCCATTATCTCCAAAGTAATGGAATCCATTGTTGCCGAACAAATGGTCGAATTTTTGTTGCAGGAAAATGTAATCCCAAACTTCCAACATGGTTTCTTGAAAGGTCGATCAACTTTAACCAATTTACTACACTGTACCAACGATTGGTCCAAAGAACTCGATGACAGACATCCTTTAGACATAATTTACCTTGATTTTTCTAAAGCCTTTGACAGAGTGCCAAAACGTAGACTTCTACTAAAGCTCGATCATATTGGCATAAGAGGTACTCTCAACAAATGGTTTTCAGACTTCCTAACAAACCGGTTATTCAAAGTCAGAGTTGGACAAAAATTCTCCGAGGAAAGACCCGTAACTAGCGGTATTCCACAAGGTTCCGTTCTTGGACCCTTACTTTTCATAGCATATTCCAGTGATCTTCGATACTGTCTGTCAAGCTCAATTTCGGCTTATGCTGACGACATGAAACTTTACGGAAATCCCAACATCAGTAATTTAAGTTTGCAGAATGATCTTAATAAACTACAAGAATGGTGTTCCAATTGGTTGATGCCTCTGAACATTGATAAGTGTGTCGTGTTACACGTCGGAAACAATAACCCGCAAAATCCGTATTTCATCAGTGGACAGACATTAAGCAACGTATCTTCACAAAACGACCTTGGTTTACTAGTAAACTCGAAACTTACGTGGAGTGATCATATTTCTCATATTTGTAAACGCGCGAACTCTAAACTATTCCTAATACAAAAAACTTTCTCTAAAGCTTCTTTCGAAACATATTGCAAACTTTACAAGTGCTATGTCCGACCCATACTTGAATACGCCGGGCCTTCGTGGAATCCAGATCTGGCTCGAGATCGTGAAATGCTGGAAAAAGTGCAAAGACGCGCAACCAGATTGTCTTTTGGCCGTGTTAGACCTACGTACGAAGAGAGATTAACCATGGCAAATCTCACAACATTCGATGAAAGACGTCTACGAGGTGACCTTATTCTTTCCTTTCGAATTTTGAAATTCAACTTCAGCGACCTTCAAGCAATTTTCTCCCTTCATTCAGACGACCGTCTCCGTGGGCACTCCTTAAAGTTGAAGAAAGAGCCTTTTAGAACTCGTTATAGACAAAACTTTATGAGTAATAGAATTTTCGATATTTGGAATAGTCTTCCTCAGCAAATAATTGATTCAGAAAATGTTAATAGTTTCAAAAATCAAATAGACTCCTACATTTTCAATCTGTAGTTTTTTAGGCTTAGTGTCAGTTATCATTTAATTTATACACTGTAAATTATTATGGGCAAAATAGGACTTGATCCTCTGCCCTTATCATGTAATAATAATAATAAAAAATAATAATATTTTGGTCCGAACTCGATATTTCCCAAGGACGCCACATGGTAAATATATAACGTTTAACTAAAAATGTAATTTCTAATAAATATTAATACTTACCTACAATTTCTACACAAAACACACTACACTTTCTTGATGTCACACCACCGACTATCACCAACTGAACTGAACACCTGCAAACAAGTGTGAGTTTTCCCTCGCAAATAAATAAACCCTCTCTCAAAAATAGTTATAGTTCAGTCAAAGATGTCAAAAATAATGAACTTTTTTGAAATTTACTTTTTAATAAAACGTGATATAAGGTAGTGTTGATTGTTAATTGTCTGGTATTGTGCTTAAGATGTTTTTAAATATAAATAGCAATAGCAAACGTGATTTTTACGTGAAATTGAAAATGTATGTCAACGACATTCTAAATCATTGGTATGGAGTTGACATTATTGTCTCCTAATAGTCTTTGTGGAAAAGTTATTTTTGTCACAAACAAAGAGTTTACGGTCAACAAAAAAATATTGTAATCAGCTCATTTGTTAATGGGCGATTAATAAACTCAACTATTAAAGGCACTCACTTGCTATCGCTCGTTCGTGCTTCAACCAGTTCCGTTTATTAATCGTCTTCATTAACAAACTAGATTATTAGATATCTATTAACGATTATTTTTTGAAATTATAACATTAAATCAATTTATCGTCAACTAAGTAAGCATTTTAAATAATTATAATATTAACTGGGCTATGACGGTATTCTCTTAGTCTTAGGATCAAACAAAAAGTCGGCAACTTTAAGAAGGCACTATACCGTTTACGTCGACTATACCTAAACAAATAGCCGAATATTTAAAGTTACCTGATCCCAAAGAGTACACAGGTCACTGTTTAAGACGAACTTCCGCCACTCTTTTGGTTGACGCCGGTGGTGATTTAATGACTCTTAAACGACATGGGGGTTGGAAGTCTTCGACTACAGCTGAGGGATATGTCGATGATTCAATAAATAATAAGACATTAACAGCCAAAAGAATTATAAATTCGGTTGAAAATAATCTACTAACATTCACGTACACTGAAAATAATAATGTCCAAAAAGAATATACCATACAGTCTACGTCATCCCAAAATTTACCGGATACTTTTGAAAACCCGAAAAGGCCGGATAGGGGTATAGTAATAAATAATTGCGAAAATGTTACAATTAATTACTATAAATAAATGTTCACTTCAAATTATTTTTTCTGGCTACTGTTCAATAAATAAATGCTACTTGTTATTCATGCGTTTTATTTTTATTAATGAAGTTGTTCGTAGAAAAAGTATAGTACACAACTAGAGTTGTAAGCTTATTACATGCTTATAGAATTACCACACTCGCCGCTACGCGGTTCGTGCGCAACTTTTCTATTTGCATGTAATAAGCAACTTACAACTCTTGTTATGAAATATACTATTACGTCCGGTAAGTACACTTTTATAGTACGAGTGAGATGTTTACGGAATTTCGAAACGAGTAGTGTAAAAAGTTTACCGGACGTGTGACGTAGGTACAACATTTTATTTCATACTACTAAAAAACGCAAAAGAACAGTGAAAAATAAAATATTAATATATTTATCGGCGTTCGCTATTTTTGAAATTTGCATTCATTGCTAAGATAGCTGGCCTGTAGTTGGTACCCATGAAAACATAATATTGTTTTTAAATAATATGATACTGTCAGCGATTGTCATTATCCGATTTTCACGAAATGGCTCAAGATCAATTCATTCCTGAGGACATTCTGCGCAAATCTCATGAAGCCACGGGGCATCTGATACTCAACAAATAGTTTTGTTTATTGTTTTGCTGTTGAATTTCAATAAATGTATATTCATACCTTTGAAGCATAATTGAGTTTTTATTATTTTCTAATATGTAAAAGCCTGTAAAATTTCATTACGGGATAGTAGCACGTAATATATCATTACGTGCTACTATCCCGTAAAAGTCTATTTTCCGGATTGAAATCAAGTACGTAAAGGTATGGGTACAGTATGAAATAAAGTTCATTTACATTTATTGTGATATTTTTCGACAAAATGTCTGGTAAATGTTTGGACGAAAGTAAACGTGAGTGTATTAGAAAGTGACATGTATATTTCCAAAAAGAATAGGCTAATGGCGGACTACTTCTGCCATCAAATGCCATTCAAGAGGTAAGTTTTGTAACAATTTATTTGTAGAATTTGTTGAATTTGGTTTTTATTTATTTCCTCTCATAATTAGATCACCAGAAATACATGCCGAACTCTCTAACAATGATGCGCCGCTGGTGAAAACTAACTTATTGATTTTATTCGGATGCTTATGAGTTATGGCGTAACGAGAAAGATTCGTGACTTTTACTATAATATTGCTTTTGACCGAAATGAAAAATAACAACACGACTAGAGATGATGGTGATAGAATCAACAAAATTATAAAAATGACTCTCTCTATCAAAGTCACACTAAATAATGTAAAAGAAATTCCATGATATTTGATGCGATTTATTTAAGTAATTTTTAAATCATTTTTTTTACGTGAACTTCCACTGCTGAATTATTGTATGACGTGACGTGAAAGGGCGGTGTCGGAAACAGTATTATTAATTGGAGTTCTCTGAAAATGACCTAATTCATATTGACATTGAATAAATACAGCGCATAATGCTGACTAAAGCTGACAAGAACGATGATGAAGAAATATACATTGGGTCGAGTTTTATTGTGTTTTTTTACGTAACCGGTCAATCCCTTTTGAACGTCAAAAGAATGGTTGGATATATCTTTTTATAAAGAAAATTATTTAGGAATCCCTTTTGTGGAATATAGATTCAGATTGAATGTGATTTGAATGTAGTATACAGGGTGATCAACTTTTGTGACAAAGTCCGTTATATATGTTATTATAGGAGATACCAGAAAAAGTTATTCACCAAAATAGGAGGAAGCTATAAGCTTCACATTTAGAGATTAGTTGAAAGTCTACAAAGTCTTCCATAACACTTTACCCCATCAAACATATGTTCTTTTTAAATGAAGCACCCTGTCTTTTATTTTAAATTCAAAAACCACCTCACTTCCGCGTTACAAGAATACAACGTTGTTATGTGTTATACAGGGTATTTAAAAAGTTATTACCAAACTTCTATGAAAATCGTAGCAAGTTCAACGTCTTGTATAAAGGAAAAGGGGTACAAGAGCAATGATGTGTTGTAGTCATGGTTTTTAAGTGATTGTCAAACCACATAAAAATTATTGATTTTGCTAATACTGTTTAAATTTAATACAGGGTACGTCAATACACAAATTCATTAGTTGCTCCGCTTTTTTAAATGCATCACCCCATATTTTATATCACCATCATAAACTACAGTCAATGTAGTTCCATTTATACCAAGTATTCCCTTTACCTAAACTCAATAGTTTTGGAGATATTTTAAATTGTATTGGAAAAAGGGATATTTCATGAATTAAATTTATTATTTTCATGTAGGTACTTTTCTATATCCAATTATCAACAAACAAAAAACAGTTAAACAAAACATAAGATAAAAAAAATGTTATTATTATTGTAGAAGGTGTTTGAAATGAGCTCCCAAAACGTCAACACAGGCTTGAAGACGGTTTTCGAATGATCTGCAAACGTTTCTATGCGCATTTGTGGCGTAACATCATGAAATGCTTTTGTAATTCTGACTTTCATGTCATCAATTGTTGTTGGAGGTTCACGGTACAGTAGATCTTCAATATAGCCCCATAAGAAAAAATCTACTTTACTTAATTCTGGTGATCTAACTGGCCAATTAATTGGTCCTTCTCTTCCTATCCATCTGTTAGGAAATTGGTCATTCAATTCACCTTGGATCAGTGCGTTGTGATGAGAAGGAGCTCCGTCATGTAGATACCATAACTGTTGACGGATGTTGAGGGGCACGTTTCCAAGTAAAATAGGTAAATGGTTTACTAAAAAGTCTAAATAAACCTCTCCATTCACGGTTTCCTTAAAGAAGAAAGGGCCTATTACAGAATTACCCAAGATACCACCCCAAACGTTCAAGGACAACTTAGTTTGACTCTTTGTGATTGTGTGGTACGGATTTGTTGTGAAGTAATAGTGGAAGTTGTGCCGATTGACACATCCGTTTTTGTGAAACGTTGCTTCATCTCCGAATAAAACGAAATCGAAAAAAATTCTTTGTACAACTATTTGTTGTTGTGCCCATTCACAAAAAGTTATCCTTTTCTTAAAATAATTCGCAGTTAGCTCTTGGTGAAGCTGGATGTGGTATGGGTGCATGTGGTGACTCGAGAGAATTCTGTGGTGACTCGAGGATCTTCTGTAACGGCCAGTAAAATATTTAATTCGGTTTTCTCTGTTGTACATGTTTTTGTTTTTTCTTTAGTCTCATATAACACTGAACCATTGAGATCAAATCTATCCATTACCTTTTGAAATGCTCTCTTATTCGGTTGCCGACGATCTGGATATCGCTCATGATAGACTCTTGTTGCAAGTAAATAATTCTTATTATATGCAGCTAAGATCCATACCATGTCTACCAGTTCTCACCCTCCAAAATTCATTGTAGACTGTTGCAAAATAATCAAAATTCAAGACAAAACAATATGATCTAATACTGAATTGTCAATTTGTGACACATACCTTTATACGAACTACTTTCTTATATATATACATATAAATACATACACAAACATGCATCTTATATATGTATTTTTTTTATGTATTATAGAATATATTCCAAATTTAGTAATTGAACAATCCATGGATCGATCTAATAGGAGAGTGTGTGATTTTCCCTGTTTTTTGAAAGAATATAATAGCTTTAGCATCTTTAATTTGCTTGGGCAGGAAGTTGTAAAATCTGTTGGACAAAAAAACATGGTTTCTTTGGCCGATTCTTTTCCTAGATACTTGAACACTTGAGTTTCCCAAAACATTTGAATACTTGATTCACTATAAATTGAGTATTTGACTGAATGGGTGAGGTGAATAAAAAAGAGTAAACGATTTTACTTCCCAATTTCTTAGTATATACTTCTCATCAAGTGAATAAAAAGAGGAAATGCTCATACTCGTGAGTAAATGCTTCTTGTTGACTTGTTGAGATAAAAATTACTAGTAGATACTTAAAATACTGTGAATAAAAGTGAGTAAATACTGGTCTTGAAGAGTAGATACTCCTGAAATTGCGTGGTTGATAAATCGTAAACTTGCTTCTCGATTTGTTTGAAACATGGCTGCATTTTTGAATGTACGATGAAGAAAAAATTATAAGCACCGTCAAAATATAAGTGCGGATGTATACAAGAAATTAGTGAGATTTGAAAGTGAGAGTGTTGGTTTCATTAGTAATTATTTTTGGGTGATGCTGCTGAATATAGAGGCGGAGCAGTTAGTAAAAAGCAACGGATGGAAATATGTTCACGTTATCTGAGCGATCCAGGTTTCCAGAGCGGTGTTGCAGTAGATTTGAGAGTAGATCGTATACAACAGTATGTAAGATTGTGGGTAGCGTTATGAACAATATTATGGATAAGGCAAATTACTGGATAATATTTCCATCAACTGATGAGGAGATATACATATAGTGGTAAACAGGAGTGGCTCTCCAAATTTCGTATATTGAGCACAACTGGATAATCTTTTAATAAGGCTGCTAAGATTGCTCTGCTGTCACACACGTCTTTCGCTACACAGTCGTCATCGTCAGTCATTTCTACCAACTAGTTACTGTTATATTTCTTAAAATTAACCTTTTACAGTCTTTACTATGTGAATTATCTTGCTAGTACCTGAATAAAAGCAACACAAATAGCGCGGTTACTTCTTACTTTCAAGTACAAACGGTGATTAATCGATTAAGAAGTAAATACTTCAGAGTCTATGATTACAAAAAAAAGTAAACACTCTCAAGTGAAAGCAAAGTATTATTCACATATTATATATAGAAGTATACTTCACTTACGAGTAAAATCTAGCAAGAATTAACTTATTGTTAATCACCTCACCCAATATACTTGAGAGTGCTAAGCAAAATTTCGAGTTTTTAGAGATCAACCCAGATTAGACCTAAAATTTGTTCACATAAATATTTGATATAACTTATTTATCAAAAATTGAGAATGATTCAATGTTAATTATTAAGAAATTAATAATAAAAAATGCATTACGCATAACTCTGTTTATTCGAAACGGAAACCTGTTTCGAATAAATTTAACTGATAGAAAAATATAAACTTAACTAGGAAGCTAAAGTGCACATGTGAAAAAGTTACGTCAAATTTTAAACCTGTATTCTGGAAGTGGAAACTATCCTTGTAACTAAATCCTTAATGAAATTTAAATGACATACAATAAAGTTAAGATTTATATCCCATCACGTACTCCGAATACCGACAAACTTCCAGTGCAGTTGATTTAATTTTTCAAAGTTGTAAAAGCTTTGATAGATGCTCGCGATATGTTTGGAAAATTAAAATTTTAATGTGGTGCTTGACGTGCAAACAGTAACGTCTAATTTGAAACATAAGCTAATCATCAATAGAGAGTAGAGTGGGGCCACGTTGAAAAAGTGGCCAGTTGTGAGCTGTAAGTAACACTTGAAAAACTTGGAATGGGGCTGGGGTAGTGAAGATTTATGAAGTGAATTTAGCGATTGCAGACAAAGTAAAGTGAGTCGAGTCAATTCAGATAAGTCCGGCTTGGTCACTGAGAGTGATTGAGAGCAGAGAGGGAACGTAGTATGGAGTGGTGTCACGTGATCGAAAAGTAATCCAAAAATCTGACCTGAACGATCATAAAGCGTTCAGAGCATTGTTTATAAATAGGCATGTTTTTTTAATCACAGGTAGAACCACCAATTCACCAACTGCGTTTTTATATTCTTTGGCGCATTTTAGATTGAAGAAATGACGCGTTTATTTATTACTGTTGTATCAACCAAAATTGCAAACCATTCCACCGCTGTTTCGAGGTAGTGGTTAAATTTGGTGTCTCACAAAATGATAGCTTAACCTTAAAAAAGTAAAGATTTAAAGCGGTTATGGACGAATAAAATAGTAGAAAATTTAGAATGTTATAATTAAGTATTGACTGCACTATTAACAGAGTTAGAAATTCCTAAAATTTCTAGTGGTACGGATTGTCAGATATATTAATGAATGATGTAAACAACTGCGTTTTTTCATGTACTACTGATGACTCTACATGTCGTTGCAGTGGAGACTGATGTCAGTCAACCAATGGTGAATGAATGATGTAAAAAAACGTGCCTAGTATTTGCAAATACTTTCAACTATTCAAGCCCGTGCTTGAGGAAGAGGACGCACCACCACTCAGCAGTGCGAATGAACTGATCGTCTCACTTGGTGAATGGTAACATTGAAGTGGGTTCCAGGTCACAAATGAATCGCTGGCAATGGAAAAGCTGACGAACTGGCAAGAGCAGGATCGTCAACCCTGGTGAACGGACCCGAACCATCTGTGGGCATTCCCAAATGCTCCACTAGGTTATGGTTGAAAGGGTGGGTAAAAGAACAACACAAAAAACACTGGAAGAATACGCCCAGGCAAACACATGGGAAAAAACTCATAAAAGAACCATCAGAAAAAGTAGCAGGAACAAACTACTCACCGTAACGGGGCTTCTTACGGGACACTTTCCCACAAAGGAGCACCTGAATAGAATAGGGCTGTATAACGGAGACCTTACATGCAGAAGATGCAAAAAGGACACCGAAACAGCTCTGCACATATTATGCAACTGTGAGAACATGTATGAGCTAATACAGGGAACGGATTGGCTGAATGGGCTGTAGTCAGAACACTAGGAGGATCTACAATAAGAACAAGAGGCTGCGGTGGTGCCAGCAAAAGGACGGCTCCTTAAAAAAAAACTATTGACGCCACTCTGTACAGAGTCGAATGGATTGGAGAATACACTTTCTACTCTAATATCCATACCAGGACGAATCTGGAGTGAAGAACGTGAAAATAGCTAAAGGAGTGACAAAGCTGATTTGACCTTTCAAATGTGCGTATAGATAAAGCGAGTAGCACCTGCGCCACACCAAAAATAAACCTAGCTCTGCATGTTTATACGGGGCGAAGTGAATTCGTCGTATTTTGAGCGCCATCAAACCAACTAGCGTGTTTAGAGGAGCATGTTCATGGAAGGCTTCTTAAATTCAGTTTACATTGGGCGCGTTCAGCTGGGGTTAACGGATGAAACTAAGCACAAATCACTATGCTGGCAGTCAGCGGCTGAGTTCCGTCTGAACCTTCGACCATTAAACAGATTAAAGGAATAACCCGCTATACTGACAACACACTTTGTTCAACAATATCTAAATCGGTTCTCTCATTCCAGAACAAGGATAGCAATCCACACTGCAAAGGTCACAGATTTCAATAACAGTCCCGCGCTGTGTGAGGATTTGAATTTAATGGAAATATTTATCTTACATTTATTTATTACTCGAGGGATGGATTTCAGTTGGCGTCGATATTGAATAATAAACATGTATAGTTACACATTGTTTATTTTGTGTTAATAATATGAATTTGTATTCTTATTAGATTGGGTAATTCGTATTTATATATCAAACAAAACGACACTGGTAGTTTTGGAATTGTAAAACTATAGAACCGTTCAGAACATGCTGCTTACCTGTGGAAGGGTGTATTGTTAACACCACTCATAATTTTTGTGGGTCCATATCTAGTTTGGCAAAGCTATCTGAAGCTAGGGAATGAATGCGATCCAAAACATTCGCTATTGCCACGTTTAACTATCAAAAAGCTAAAGTGCTGAGTATGTAGTAGTATTTATTTGAGAATTGACTTCTGATTATTTCGTTCCCAATATTTTAGGAATACCTAGTTTTTATGTGTAATTTGGTTATCGACATTTTCAGTTCACCTGGTGTTTATTAGTAATTTGGTTCCCATGAAGAAATGAAACCTCATTTAGATTGTATAATTGTTTATTATATACTTATTATCCACAGCATGAAGTGTCTACTGAAAATAATAACAACAACAAAGAAAAAAACACATAGATCGGGACATTCTCATGTAATAATAATCTTTAAATAATATTCCCATGTCTTTGGACAGATCCTATTCAGCGTTTCGTTTGTAGGAAAAATGAACGATTCAAGTCCTGCATAACTGCATCATGGAAATATACTTTTATATGTTTGTAACTTTCATCACATTCGCTCAAAGTGAGAACAAATGATTTGTACTTTCTGTTTGTACAAGTACAACTATAAATAGAAGTTAAATTCGTAGAACAAGCACATAATAGTTACTTCGGAATAAACTAAAATAAAACAAACAGAGATCATGCAGGTAGTGCGTCTTAAACAGCAATGCCCTGCAACCAAATTATCAATGACTTTTTTGTGGTTGGAAACCAAATTACATATTATTGGCAGGCATCTTAAATTCATATCCAATCTACTACCTGGCCTGGACCAGACTACCAACATCCCGTTTTGTTTGTATAGTACACAACGATTCACCATCTTGTAATAGTATATTTTTCAACGAGTGTAGAAGGATGGCTTTTATTCACAAGTAAAAGACTATACTTCCTTAACGACTATGTTTAAAAAAAATCCATTGGGAATCGTACTTCGATCGCCCGCGTGAGAGTCTAGCATCTCTACCAGTGAGCTATCAACCACATTTATTTATTGAATTGTAAAGAACGTAAATATAGGTAACTTATATAGAAACATTCAGATTTTTTAATGAAACTATCACATTATTAAAAATAATAAGAGAGATAACATAAATATACGTGAATGAACATATTAAATCTTCACTATCGCTACTGTTGTCCATTTTGTTCTCTATATATACGTAAAATTAGGATTATATAATTATTTTGACGTTTCAAACGACGCGCTGTTTCTCATTCTCATCCAGTAGTATCCTAGGTGATGTGCCCTAGGACTCTGAGCTGCTGTGCAATCGGCAAATATGTGGATGGAGATTTTTTCTGTCCATATCACAGAATCTACATTCTTCTTCCTACACCATTATGAGGTTTTTCATGTGCCCATTCAGGTCCGCTAAAACACCTGTTGAAGCTTTTAGTGCTGATATACTCTGATATAGGAATTCAGGGTATTAAAGTCCCCCCCTCATTGCTAGTTCATGTTCTATTTCATTTATATCTACTACGGTGTGTCCTGGAATCCACAGTAAGGTGACGATAATGTTCTTGCCTAGTTCATTGAGCCTGCCCAGGCATTCCCATGCCATTTTGGAACAGGTTACACAAGAATTCAATGCTTCAATGGCTGCTTTACTATTTGACATGCGGATTACAATCATGTCCTTATTACTATTTTTTTCAAAGTTACTTACAGTTTCGTGACTTAACTTCCTCGACAGTATGTATATACTTTTTCAATCAATTAAAACATTAACCTTTTATTCTGTTTATTGCCCACCTTTCTATTCTTCTTTAATTATTTTTGGCGCTTTCATTAAAATTCACTTACTCGCTACAGCATCGCCATCAATTTAACGCACTTCGATGGATACTACTTTTTATATACATATAATCGCCATGGAATATGAAAGTGATTTACGAATAGGTAACGTTGATGTTATACCATTATTCCTTGAACTTTCAAGTCCTCTGTACAGCACTGAACATAAATGAAAGGATTAATTTTTGAGCACCATGATAAATTACCTCACCATAAATGAATATATAATTTGGATTCATGTGAAACGACATGAGGTACAGGTGGAGGACAATGTCTAGTCATGGAGACTAATGGTGTTATACATAACAAAAGCCCCTGGAAACCACAAATGGAGGTTAAATATATACACGTTATATATAAATATTATTTTCTTATTTTTTGATAATTCATTGCAACGGTAGTGCTGTTTGTGAGTCGACACAAAAAGAGTAATGAATTTTTTCTGGCTGTAACTCCACGTTAGCAGAAAAAATTACGTTAGTTACTTCTCAGCTGCAGAACTACTGAGGAACAAAAGATAATAAGACAGCGTCCGTATAATCTACCTACAAGTCGTGATCATTGTAATTGTAGAACGTTAGCTGACGAAGGGAAGACAACATGCCAAGAAAAAAAATTCATTTAGTAATCTAGCAGCTTTCACACTGAAAAAAAAAGTATTCTAGGCAATAAATCCATTGGTTATAGTTGAGATTTTTAGTTTCAGTTTACACTGTGAATATATAATGTGTTCAAAATAGTGGAGACTGTTGAAAAACTATCTTTTTTTACATTTCTTTTGAAATGTCCACTCCTTTTTAACTTTTTCCAGGGTGATAAATCCATATTATATTATATTCAGGAATTATAGGATATGATATAAATGATAAATGCAATAATACCGTTGGGTGAAAAATACTTGTATTTTTCACTCAACGATAATACTTTAGTTTAAGGATATGTTAATTTTAGATAATGCGGAAATTTGTGACCATTTAATTAGTTCTTTAGTCTTTTCTTAAGGGTGAAAACGTAAGCACTTATACAAATATTTTATTTAGTAGTTATAGCGCAGAAACTGTAATGAGTTTGTCCGAAATACTACTAATTTGTCCTCTAAACTATTTATAACGGGGTTATCGACGCCATTATAGGTGAACAATAAAACAATTTTATACGTATTTTATAAAGAATTTGGCTTTGTCGTAATAAAACTGTTTTATTTATCATATTACGAAGCTTTTATACAGCTTGTACATAACTTTTACAAAACAATTTTTTAACGCAGAATTTAAAGGTGTTATACAGAAACAATATAATCATTATAAAGTACTTAAAACACTTTTTGATAATGTTTTTAAAGCGGTCTTATAATGCGATATAAAACTGTTAAACAATATATTAAGCCAAAACCAAGTTTTATCTTTATAAGGTGAATTGTATAAACAATTATACGATATGATTATAAAAACGTTTAGCTACATACACAAAAATGTCGCAATCAAACTCCTTAAGTGATAAAATACTCCTTAATTCGGCATAAGAAAACACTTATAAAATAGTTTAGTTTCATAAGGCTATTATTTTGCTACTTGGGTAGCTTATGCAAGTCTTCCTCTTTTACAAAATTTACAACCTTCCTTCTTCCTAGCTTGAGGTTTTTAACCTCTCTCTCTCTCTCTCTGTTGATTTTTCGCCCTTTCTGTTCTCTTGTATTCCAGTATGTCCTGGAGCTCACATTAGGATGACGATGTTATTCTTGTCCAGCTCATCAAGTGTTTCCCGTCATTTCCATACCATTTCAGAACTGATTTATGTTCATTTCATATACCTATTTAAACAATATTGAACTAGGCCAATATTCAAATTATTATCTCGAAAACTTTGGTTGCAATACGTCTCTGTTCATCCGAAAGTATATAATTTTTTTGTAAAAGGTTTTGGAAATATAGTTAAAAAAAGTGTATTGAACGGTATTTTTGCACACTTGTGTTTTTAATATTAGAGAAATTAATCATTCAGATAGTTCACAGCTAGATTTAAATCCATTCCATTTCACGAGAAATTAGCAAACCGGTTGAAACATTTTCAATTCTTCAAATCTGTGTTATACCTATTAACAGGACGTGAACTAACTCACCGACAGATTAACAATTAGCGACCAAGCCGGATCCGCCGTAACAATGGACAACAAAGCAAGCAGTGGACCAGTTTGCTTCAAGTAGAATCCTTTTAATTTGACAAAGAGGAGTATCCCTGACCGGATAAAGCGCAGAGCAATTGTAATAACCAAATACCCATAATAATCAAACTCAATTTCATCACTTATACAATCCTCCTTAATACTAAGGCAGTTATTTGATCACAAATATTTATATAATAACAAAAAATATTGGTCCACGTCAATATTTTACCTCTTAACAAAAGGTGTATGATACCCATATATACAGGGTGAATCACGACCAACGGGATGGAGCATTATAGCGAAACGGTAAAAGTTTTAAAATGTTTGTCACTTTTGTAGTTTGTACATCCATAATAGGCTACATTTTAAAATTATTTTGAAATATACAGGATGTTCCAATATAGTGTGGCGTATCAAAGTTTTATTTTTTCTTATGAGACACCCTATATTTTATTGCATTTTCTGATTGCTCCTAAAAAATAAAATACTCCTTCATAATGGTTCCCTATATCTAAATAAAGAGGGTTCCGAGTTATGCTGACTTTTTTTAAAATGTGAAAATCGATTTTAAAACAACTTAATGTAATTTTATGACATTTCTCTGTTAATACTCTGAACAATCTAGTATTAGTTTCGAATTTAATTGCTACTAAAAATGGAGAAGTACCCGTTAAATGTTTAGAAAATTGTCTCCTAGCATATATAGAGTTTAAGCTCAAAAGTACCCTGATAGAATTCACCAAAAGAAGGACGTTTTCGAAAGACTGCTTAATAGATTCCGTGATACTGGTAGCGTTGCATAAGAGAAGGTGAACAAAACTAAACCAGTTACTGGCGACAACGCCAACGAATTTGATGTACTGCTGTTACGGTTACGGAAAATCCTAATACCAGTTCTAGAAAAATTTCAAGTGAATTAGGAATAAGTCAAATGAGTGTGAGTAGAATACTCAAGAAAAATCACTACTATCCGTATCATATTCAACTACACCAGCAGTTGAGACAACAGGATTATTATAAACGTTTAAATTTTTGTTTATGGACTTTGGATAAAGTTGGAGAAGATCCTGATTTATTATGTACTGTTTACTGACGAATCTACTTTCCACAATAATAGGTTAGTGAATAGACATAATTTTCATTATTACGATACAGCAAACAAACATTTATTCCGTACTGTTGATCGCCAAAACCGATGGAGTGTAAGCGTTTGGGGAGGGATTGTGGGCTAGTATGTTATCGGCCCGTATTTTTTTGACGGACACCTGGATGGAAAAAAAAGTTTTTTGAAAAAAGACTTCTGGATCCTTCTCGAAAACCTACCATTTAGCGTCCGGAAGAAAATGTGGCTACAATTGGACGGAGCTCCTGCTCACTTTTCACGTGCTGTTAGGAACTACCTCAATAGAAAATTTATAAGTAAATGGATAGGTAGAGGCGGTCCTTATAATTGGCCAGCTAGATCACCGGAATTGACCAGGATGGATTTCTTCAAATGGGGTTATATTGAAAATATTGTGTATGCTACAGTCCGTACTACCCTACACGATATGAAATTAAGAATTTCGAATAATGTGAGTAAATCATTGGAAGCTAGAATCACGTGTTGCATTGCACAAGATGGCTAGCATTTTGAGCATATATTATAGTATTTTTAATTTTTTGCTTTTAATAATTTGTTGTTCGTTTTGTAGTATTTATGTATTTACTTCATTAAAAATGTGTTTTTGTTTTCTTATGTACTCAAATACTTATCTGTAAAAAAGGAGCTAGTGTACCTCAGCAATTACAAATGTGCATATTTATTAGAAACTGCACTGTTTTTTTTTACAACTATTCCAAGATCACCAGTTTAAAATTTAGAGAGAATTGCAGATGTTTTAAAATCGATTTACCATACAATTTAAGAAAATTGTAAATTGCACGAAAAGTATAATACCTAGGTATAGGACACCTTTTTTGAACATGGTGAATTATTAAAATACAGCGTGTTCTATTCAAGATAAGCCCGATATTACACATTGAATAATCTAATAATGAAACGCAAAATTCTGAACACCTTGTGAAGAGATGATTAGTAGGTACTCAATCGTGGAATACATTTAACGAATGTCCAACTATTCGGATGTAAGAGAAAATTTGCTTGAATCTGTTATATCAATGAGTTATTAACTTTTTCCGAAATTTTCACATTTTAAAAAAAGTCAGCATAACTCGGAACCCTCTGTATTTAGATATGGGGAACCATTATGAAGGAGTGTTCTATTTTTTAGTGGCAATCAGAAAATGCAATAAAATGTGGGGTGTCCCATAAGAAAAAATATAACTTTGATACGCCACACTATATTGGAACATCCTGTATATTTCAAAATAATTTTAAAATGTAGCCTATTATGGATGTACAAACTACAAAAGTGACAAACATTTTAAAACTTTTACCGTTTCGCTATAAACCTCCATCCCGTTGGTCGTGATTCACCCTGTATATATACTAGAATAAATTATGGTTAATAATTCACTAGAGTGAATTATGCATGTCCTTAGGTACAGTAACCGGTGAGTAAACCCGTCATATAATGACATTGGTTTTCTCACTATTCATTTCATTCTTAAATTAAAAATTATTATTTGATTGTTAGTTGGATCACCTATAAAGCGTGTTTTTTTATTTTTTTGAACTATGATTAATTTTCCACTTTTCAGTTCGATTTAATATAAATGTTTTTTCCTACAACCACTATGCAAAACACGCTTTTCTACACAAATGTTTATACGCAAAGCAGGCCTTTTCTTAATTCTTTTGATAACTGTTGGAAAAGTAATGCGAAAAGTACACGCTATGGCACTTTTCCGCACCGAAATGTCAAACAATGCTACCTATGACCTGTCAACTTTTTTTGACAATTCAACATATTTATTAAACTTAGTGGATTTCTGGGTGTAAAAATTTTAAATTGAAACCAAAAATAAGTAAACTATTTATTTGATTATTCATTTATTGATTGTTCACTATTAAACATACACTCAACTGATTTTTCTATATTAAATTTTCATTTTGTATGTTCTTTCTGATCAAAAAAGTACCTATATAAATTTCTGTTTTTATTTCATTAATAAATGTGGTTGTAGAAAAAATATTGTGTACAACTTGTACGCAAATCACTTTTCCCACTCGCTAGATTTGTGGAACTCGCCTTACGGCTCGTGCCACAAACTTCTGCGCTCGTGGGAAAAGTGACGCTTTGCGCACTAGTTGTACAAACTACTATTTTCAAACTCTATGCCAGATCAAAGTTATGTTTTTTTTAAAAAATTTGTACTGTCCTCAGTCCTTGACAAGTGTGCGAAATTTCGAATTTATCTGAGCGTTTAAAGAGGATAGAAATCGAGTTTGAAGGTTGCGTTATATATGGAAAAACCTATATTTTATTACTATATTGTATTGTCATCGGTCTTTGACAAGTGTAGAAAGTTTGAATTAAATCTGTTGGTTTAAAGTGGGTCAAAATCTCGTCCAAAGGGGGCAGTTACAAACATAGATACATACATACAAGTGAAGCTTATATAATTCATTTAGATGATTGATTTTACTTTTGTAATTCATATTCATAACTTCGCTTAGTATATTACAAATAAAAAAAAACAATAGGCAGCGGAGATTCGATCTCCTGTTTACTAGACAGGCGTTTCAACCAACTAAGCAACGGCGCCAGTTAGTGCATTTGTTCTAGTAGAACGCTCCATAGATATATACCTAATGAACTTTTTTATACAATAAGTTCAAGATTTAATAACACCCTATATTTTATTACTATATTATATTTTCATCGGTCCTGGACGAGTGTGCAAAATTTCGAATTAATCTGTTCATTTTAAGACAAAGGACAAACAAACCCCGATTAGCTTGCAGTATCCAATAAGGATTCCAGTTAGGGACCTGATCTCCTCTATTCATTTTTAGCAGGCTTCATCTTCGAGTTTTAAAGGTCCTTTGATAAAGCTTGGTATCTTATACGAATAGGCAATTGTGTAGCGGATGTTATGGGGTTAACTTATTAGGTACTCGGTTTAGATGTAATCAATAATTCCGTGGTCACGAGGAAAGATGAGATAAGTCTATTTTTACACGTCAGTTACCCAGGAGGTATATTTAAATATCTCCTTCAGAACGTTCCATTAGAGACAAGTTAACTTATCTCTGTACTGTATAAAAACACAAACAAAGTGGTCAAAATTGACTAATCGAAATTTTTTGACTTTGCGAACTATTAAATAACGAATTAGAAGTGAAGAAAAAAGATTAATCTAGAAATCCGTTTTATTGGTGCAATATTCGGGAGCTAAGATTACATAAAATAACATGGGTTCAATGTTTTCTAAGACAAGCATACATGGAAATTTCAAAAGTGTTTCATTTAGAAAGAGAGTACCTTTACCCAAATTTGTTCTACAACTTCAATATGCTACCCCAGTTCCGATTTCCGCAAAGAAGAGAGCTTACCTTCTGCAGCTATTACCCCATATTTCGTATATATTTTGGGATTTTTGCCAATAATGAAAACGATATACACCCAGACATTACCTTCTGATGACAAAGAGAATAATTAAAATAATTCTCCATTTTATTGATTTTATATTACAAAAAAGGAATTTTTTGTGTTCTAGCTAGGAATAATTAACTTTTTGTTTCGTACAGTGTGATTTTAATTTTTAAAAAAATGACTTAAAAATCGTCAATAATAACAAATATTTTTTAAAATTTGAAAATCTTCAAAACATGTTGGTTGAAAAGAAGAATATATTTGTACTTTAGTCTGAATATTTGGATATAATAAATATTTAACATTAACCTGATTTGTAACTTCTCCCTTTTTTTGTGTGGGATATCTAATCTAGTAGTAGTAAACATAGTCCACATTATCAAAGTACCCATTCCGGAGATGCTTTAACATCCATAAAATCGTCCCAGCTGATAGCCGTTAAATTTACGCTGACCTAAAAAACAAGTTGCTGATTCTTAGTGCCGTACAGTAGTAAAAATTTATCTAACTTTTACTGCTTGCTTTTCATCTTTCCTTTCTTCATTCGGTTTTCAAGGTTGTCGTTTGAATGAGGGCAATGAGTGCACACTGAAAAAACAGACTTTGAATATTTTAAGTTCCGAACCGAATAATTGGAATTTTTCAAACATAGGTTAATGATAAAAAATCAACTAAAAAAACTACAACCCTCACTCTAACACTTTTGTGGAATTCATTTTTCTCCACCACCTATTCTCAAGTGGTGGAGGAAGCGTTATCTCGTTGACATAAAAAATACTGAAACTTATATGCTTGGACCAATTTTTTGGCAAAAATCCATGGAACATTGAAGGTCGATTCCAGAAACAAATAACCACAACAGGTTTAATTTTTCAATTGACAACTAGGGTCGTTACTTGTGTATATGGGGTGACGTTCACTGAGACCTAAAAGATCTATTGTGCACCCTTACTTCTCTTTAGTTCCTGAGGAAAGTCTCAGAGACTAGTAGCTCCTTTAGTCTTACTTCCCGGAAAAATTTTAGGATATCTGCAAGCTTTAAGTAAATGTCCCTCTTTCATCCAGTAGTCTCGTAGGTGTTGTGTCCTAGGATTCTGAATTGCTGTACAATTTGCAAATATGTGGATGGAGGTTTCTTCTTCCATGTCACGGAATCTACATTTTTCTTGCTTCACGATTTTGAGCTTTTTCAGGTACATTTTCAGGTGACAATGCCCCGTTGGGATCCCTGTTACAACTCTTAGTCCAGTTTCACTTTGACTTATACATTCATTTTATCTACATGGGTTGTAGTCACCCAGCAGAATCTTCGATTGTATAAGCCCTACTAGATCTGTCCAATGGTCAGATCTTCTCTTTTTTCAGCTTTGCCAATTTCTTCCAATAGCACATTGGAGCTGATACCGCAAAAGGGTTCCGGCTTCCTGAAGGGTGTTTCAGTCCCTCTCTTCACTAGTTCTTCTGCTATTCCATTTCCTTCTATTCCAGTGGGGTCGTTAAGTAACACGTAGCTCTATTCATGAGTGTCATTGAAATACTATAACTCTATGCAGTTCACAAAAAAGGGAATAAGATGACTAATCAACCCATCAAAAACAGATGAAAACTGAATCTTTGATTCTACTAATGAGAAAGAATAAAAAATTATTTCCTAAAAATTCGTCCAAGTGAAGATATGAAAGAAGGGATTCGGGAAAAATTTCTAAGTATTTTTTTTGTTGGCATCAAGACCAATGTGAATTCCACTATAAGAATTTAATTTCCAAAACAATTTTAATAACATAATTTCTCTTACAACTCACTGGGTGAGCCAACAATCATCAACACTCACCAAAAAATTCGAATATCTTTTGAATGGCAGGAGATATTACTTCTAAGTTTTGACAGGTTAATGAGTAATTTATTTTACATTCTACGACTTTGTGAGGTTGAAGTTACAGCATTTGATCCGACATTTAAAAAAAATTACGCTACGAGCTAAAGAACTTTATAACCCTCGATATTCAGTTTCCAAATTTTACTGGTTATGTACAACCGTTCCAAAGATGAGAGCACTGCATAAATAAACGAAATGCCATCGCAGAGCACCATAGTCCCTTAAGAATTATCTACTATTCCATATAGCTCTTCGTAAACATAGCGCTAGGGGACCACACTTAGGTAAAAAAACAAACATAAATAAAGACCCTTTATCGCTAATGTTAGATAGCTTTTATTGTTTGTATATTATATTGCTATGTGCTATTTATTAAGGAGATTAAGATGGCAAATTTGTGGTTTGATAGCTATTGAATCGAATCAACAACTTGGTTTCATAGTAATTTTCACAAATTTTGCAGTATACGTAATTTGTCACATGTCTGTTATGTTTTTGAAGGGATGAATTCATTATACAGGGTGATTCATTACTAATTGGAAATAATTTAACAGTAGAATCCTGACTTCAAATTATGAACATTCAACCCAAATAAAATGTAGCTGCTTACTTAGTTACAGGGTGTTTTGTTTAAAGATTTGAAAACTATTTGCGCCTAGTACTTTAAAACTGTTTTACGTATCAATTTCATATTTGGCAGAAAGTGTAGACACTGCACACCCTACTAAATTATGTTAAGCAAACGTTCAATATTCTGGCGACTACCAGAGGCGTACGACAGGGGCAAGAGACAGGTTAATCGTTCTCAAATTCTACACCACTGGCGGAATAGACATTTTAGCACAATTTTTCGATTTGCCAATGCTTTTTACTTAAATAAAGTACTCTCTTCTCTTAACAATAAAGTCAATATTTCTCGAGATATTTTAAGTTAAACATGAAGATGCACAATTTTGATGTGTAATAACTATGTCGATGTTTTGGACCAGTGAATTGCATTTAATATGAAAATGAAACTTTAATCTGTGTCAACAATAAAGAACACAACTATTAAAAGAAAGGATGAATTGCAAACAAGTTGTGGTTCTGAAAATGTAATCTAAATAAAATGCAGTACCTAAAAATCTTCGATAACAAATCTTCTATGTGACCCACGTTTACTTCAATAAGCTTATTCATTCTTTGGCTAAATGATCTTCTTACCTTGAAAAATATGTTGGGTTGATTGGCAATAAAATAATCCGAATTTACAATTTGCTGCCACAGTTCCTTGCGAGTGTTTATTTCTTGTGAATATAATAATGATTTCATATGGCCCCAAAAATAAAAATCCATGGGGTTACCTTCGGGAGTTCTAGAGACGGCCACGGAAATTCACTACCTCTGCCAATCCAGCGATGAAGAGAATGGTTATCGAGATAATTACTCACTATTATATGATAAAAAGGTGGTGCTCCATCCTGCATGAACCACATCAAAATTGTGCAGCTTCATGTTCAACTTAAAATATCTTGAAAAATATTGTTATGAGAAAAGAGTACTTTACTTACGTAAAAAGTATTGTAGAATCGAAATATTGTGCTTAAATGTCTATTCCACCAGTGGCGTAGAATTTGGGAACGATTACCCTGTCACTTGGTCCTGTCGTACGCCTCTGGTAGTAGCTAAAACCGTTTGTTTAACATAATTTAGTAGGATGTGCAGTGTCTACACTTTCTGCCTAATATGAAATGAATACGTAAAACAGTTTTAAAGTACTGGGCACAAATAGTTTTTAAATTTTTTAACAAAACACCCTGTAACTAAGTAAGCAGCTACATTTTATTTAGGTGTTTTAGGTTAAATCTTCATAACATGAAGTCAGGATTCTACTGTTGAATTATATCCAATTAGTAATGAATCACCCTGTATATTGTTTTATTCCATTGATAATGGAAATGTGTAGATTTTCCACGCATCAGCGTGAAACTACACTTAAATTAACAAGCACACTTCAGATGCAAATGGTGAACATACTGCCGTATAACAAACCTAATTAAATTCAAATCAAACTACTATCCGTAATTGCTTTATTGACATTTATGAATAAATACATATGTCCGGCAAATTTATTAACGAAAATATCTCGATACGGAACACTAATACAATCAACTAAATCGCAAAACTCGGAATGTCATTTATCCTGTTACACGGCAATTGATACGTTTTTTTGTTGATTGTTTGGAGACAATCTAGTGAAGTGAATTAGAGTTGAGCATGCATACATGGAGGTTTATCCCTAGCGGTTTAGTAAAGCTGTGCGTTTGTTAATACAGGTTGTTGCAATACCAATTGGAAATATTTCAACTGTAGCATCCTGAGCTCCAAATTTGAATATTTGACCAAATCACCTAAATAAAATATGTCTCTTGTCTGAGTTACAGAGTGTTTTTACATATTATTACCATAATTGGCAGCGAGTAGTGTACATCCTACCAAATTATGTTAAATGAACGTTCCAGTCAACTTCCAGAGGCATATGCTAGAAAGTGACTGATTTATCCTTCCCAAATTATACGTAATTGGCGAAATCACAATTTAAGAAAGAACTCTTCAGCCTTCTGAATAGGAATGGAATATTGTGAGGCCAAATCTCTTACCTCGATGCTAATACAAACTGCCCCACTAAAAATTCCGATAAACCTATGTCACAAGATACTCCAGACCGAAATCCAAAATGCCATCGGAGACCACAAAACGGTATGCATCCCGTTGCATCAATAATCTCATCCTTCCAGGAAAGCAACCACACCAAACAATATCTCCAACGTCGATGAGAACATCTCTAGCGACGAAATTTCAGATCTACCCAGAGAACACAATCAACTCAAATCACTTGTTCCAGACCAAACCCTGAAGAGGAAACAAAAAATTGCGTAGCTTCATGTTTAACTTGAAAAATCCCAAAAATTTATTACTACAGTTTTTGAAAGTCCAAATATTGTGCTTAAATAGATGCGAATCTGCTGATTGCGAAGGAATTTAAGACAATAAACCCGTCACTTGCCCCTGGCGTTCGCTTTTGGTAGTAGCCCGAAACGTTTATTCAACATTTTTTAAGTAGGGTCTACACTGTACAGTACCTACACTTCTCGCCAAATATGACCATATTATGTCAGATGCTCAGTCATAGCTAACGTTGGTCACCTACGCAGGCAATCAACTTCACAACATCATCTATCAAAAGCTCGCCAACAGATTTAGATTAATTAACAGCTACACGCCTTTACGATAGGCAAGTGACGAATAACAGGCCCGTTATTGCAGTTGTGGATAAAAAGCTAACTCGGTTCTTCTAGTGAATGTTGCTGTGGCCAATAACAAAAATATTCAAGACAAATACCATTTAATTCCCAAAACTCTACAAGACAGCCTTACCAAACTGGGTTTTCACAAAAACACGTACATCGATCTGCAGAAGGCTGCAATTTAGAATACTTGTCACACTGTCCGTAAATTTCTGAATATTATGTAACTGCTAAGCCTAATCCCACGCTCGGGATAGGTGAACATTACCAGCAAGGGCTGAGCAAGTGTATAGGTACTTGAGATAATAATAATAGTACTACAGGTCATCTACAACCAGATTGCTCTGTATTTACTGCAGAACTATACGCAATTTGGCAAGCGTTATTATTCTTTATGCACTATCAACATCAACAATGTTCGATATGTTCTGACTCGTTATGTGCCATCAAGTCCATTGGGAAAAAATTACTGAATATATTAATTAAACTAGTATTGTTTATGTACTATTGTCGTAATTTAATTTTTTAAATTATTTTTAACTTTTTAGTCCAACATTCTTTAAAAGCGTGTTTTTTTAGTTTTCTTAAACTATATTTATTTTCAACTTTTTAGTTCGATTTATTGTCTATAGATTTTTTTCTTTAAGTTCTCGTTGATAGTATTATTAATTTCCAACAGAGGGTGCATGAACGTAATATTCTTCTTCAGCAACGCAATAAAATTTGAGGTGTGAAATTCTAAAACTTAATGTTGATGCAGATAGTATATCGAATTTCTAACAGAGGGCGGAGAGTTGTAAAATTAGCTCCGACTTGAAGAGAAAATTAACAGTTATTACTTCGATAACCAATCCAGTCTTGACGTGTGCACTTGCTGTTGAATTTAAAAAAATATAAATTTAATTGCAATAATTCAAATGATTTTATTCTTATTCTTAGTAAATATTTAAAATTAACTTGAATATCCAGCATTTACGTATAGCTTTTTGACTATCAAAAAAATATTCATACTATCGTTCATAGTAAGCGTTGACATGGAATTCATATTCGATATTAACAATTGATATTTTTCTAAGTGAATAAATATTCATACTGTCGCTCATAGTGAATGTCGACATCGAATTCGTTCGGTGCCATAAGCCGCGGAGAGTTACATACAGACATACAAACAGACAAACATACAAGTGAAGCTAATAAAAAGCGTGTAATAAATATAAACAAATATATATCGCCCTAAGACATCCTAAGAGACAGTTACTCATTGACAATTAAGGAACTTAACCTTATAATATTTCACATATATTTACAAATTTGCCTGGCTTCAACTATTGTGATATTTTCTAGAGTTTTGTTCAAAGCTTCCAAACTTTGCAATGTTTCATGACGACGTAATTTAAACCAACAAAAAGAGGATGCTGCAATGTTTCCTTTCCATTCCGATTACATGCGGCGCATTCAACATCGGGATCTATATAACATGTAGTTCCATTTAAGGTAAACTTAATTTCAAATGCATTTGCCGTACGTAACTGAGCAAGTGCGGGTGAACTGAATGGGGAATTTTACAAGTAAATACAAACTAGGATTCCCAGAAACAGTGAAAAAACTATATAAATGTAAATATAAATACTTAGAAACTAAAGACAAGTCACATTTATATAACTGTGTATAATACGACTCAAGTAATTTTTCTCTTTTTCTAATCAAGTTGTTCTACATTTCTATCTGATTTGTTTTAATGAAAAATTGTATCTTTTGTACAGCCCGGTTACTCTTGGAATCAGTACTACCGGATGTACGAATCAGTTGTGAAGAAAAGTACAGGATATCTAGTATCATCCGTAGCCAAAATGTTGAGCAGAAAGATAATTTGAAGATAGTATATTCCAGTTTTACTCTTCCCAACTATAATCGTACTATGGCGGCAGATGGATTGACAGCAACTAGGAGAATTCTTTTGATAAACTGTACGTGAACTCTCTCTAGTACATCCAAATACCGAACAGGTATTAAGTTGATCATAGCAATTTAATTCTTGCATGGATACCCGGAGTCAGTCTTGGCCTTGACCATGATTGGTAATATCGTTCCAGCGGCTTCCTTACCTTTATTTGCAGTAACCACTGACATTTCCTGAAATACACCAGAAGATGACATTATTACACCTAGGTAATTATATTTATTCCCAATTTCAACGGGTTGATTGTTATATTGAAATTTATATTTTTGAAGTCCTTCTTTGGAAAATTGCATAACTTTGGTCTTTTGCATATTAATTGTTAGGTTCTTTCGCATATTTCTCTAGTATTTTCAGTTTTCTAACTTACATCAATTTCAGAATGTGCATATAGTGATGAATATCAGCGACACAAGCAGATCCCTAACAGTCGCTTGGTGACTTATATATTTTGTTTCATTAGAATTATTACGGAACGTTTTAGTAGTAATACCAAGTGATTAAATTTTCGCGATAAGTTGCTTGTAAACACGAGTCCACAGGATGAGTGGTGTTTTCTCCAAGCAACTCAGTTGAGTTGTGAAATAAAAGACAAAATTATAAGATAAATTCAGGTACGAGTGGAATTTTATCAGACTATTTCGCAAACAAAGTGAAAGGTACAAAATCTGAAATTTGGTAGAATTAGAGAAAATTAGCAAAAAAGTTAAGAAGTTGATAAGAGAAATAGTTTAATAAACAGGAAACATTAACATCGAGCGAAATACATATTTAAATAAACCAGTATCACCACAACGTAGTTAAATATCTCTCAATTATAATTATAAATTGTACAGTTATATTATACAATGCTTGCAATAATTGTTATATATTATCTTGATAGCTATTATTTTTAACTTTTTTTCATTGATTTATTTATCCCAAATTTTCAAATGCGTGCACGGCGGGATTATTTATATTTGACGTTCAACTGACACATACACAAATCTGAAAACACCGAACTTGACAGGCTAATCAGGATAAAGAATCAAGTTTGGTGTTATCGATAATCCGAACTAAGGCACACTGAAAGAACAGTTTGGTTACAATCACTAAGGCCCGGTCTTTCCAAGTCCGAATAAAGTTGTGAATAATATATATTTATCAAATAAGAACTAGATTCGTCTTTCCAATATTGGATAATTCATATTCGCAGAATATATAGCATTATTCTACAGTTAAGTTATTAGGAGGTTTAAGTTCGAAATAAAGTTGTTCGGGTTGTGAATAACAACCGACTGATGCCGATTAACTACGAATTGAGTTTTTCTCTTTTCAAAGTGTTGGCATGGTGCTGGCGATTCTAACCTAGTTTAAATAAAAACTGTCACATCCATTTTGAAATGGATATTTTTAATGATTTCGAGGAGATCGAAGATCAAGAGATACAAGAAATTGTAGATTTTTTAAACCCAGATCATCACCCATATACGGTTAGAGAACGTATTGACCACTTTGAAAGATGGGATGATAAAGAATTTTTACGCCGTTTTCGATTATCTAAAGAAACTGTGATTAACTTATTGGAGGAGATAGGGCCCCAACTACAACATCGTACAGATCGGTAAATCAAAGTAGAATTTGCAGTGTACCTATATTATTATATTTTTTTGCTTTTTGGTAATACACAATTTCAGCAATTATTTAAATATTTACTTACATGAAATCCTAATTTCAGTGCTGTCAATCAGGTGACAGCTAGCCTAAAATCTATTTGGCAACTTACAACGCGTCCGCGAAACATAACAATTGTCTATCACTTTCTATTATATACACATTGTGCATGAAACTATCTTTCCCTACACATATTATGAAGTTAGCTATTTTAATTTTATTGCAGCCAACGTTAAAATAATTATTTTTGTTATGTTAATTCACCGAATAAGAAATCAATGGTTAAAGTCAGTTTGAAAGACATTTACACTTTATTTGTTGAATAAGACTTCCTAATAAATTTATTTTCCAGTTAGTTATTGGCCACTTTATTCGTACTTGGAAAGACCGGGCCTAAGACTAATTAAATATCACCAAATCCGTTATTGAAATATGGCTTATTAAACGTTTGTTAGTAAAAAACAAATTATTTGTTTTCACTCTATAAATAAAGAATTATTTACTATTACATGAGAATAATATTTTCTCATAATAATTAGTTATTAACAATAAATGTATATTTTGTTTTTATGAAAAAATGATTAATCACTAAGAATATATGTTTTTCCACCACACCGTATGTTATTTAATATTACAAAGTCATTGTATATAGTTATTACATATTCTGTCACTGTTATTCAAATATTTTTTACATTTTGTTACCAATATATTTATAGATTGATGTCAAAATACTTATTTCGGCAACTAGACCCGAAAAGTTATCATGATATTAGCAGATAGTGAAACCATATCAGCCTTTGGTGATTTCTGCTAATACATTGATTACTTTTAGAGGATCTTACGGGAGATAGCAACTTATTGCAGTTGATGAAATAAGTGTTGAGACATTTTTGAAAATTTCTTTGTTTTTTTTAGTGTTTATAGATATCTATTATTCGTTTTCTACACCATTACAGTTTTTTTAATATAAATGATAAATTGTTGTGCTTTTCTTCAAAATGACTTATACCTAGATGCTGGTAAATGAAACAACAAAACTTTTAATCAAGCGATTTATTCAAAAAGGGAACTTACATTTTATTAAATTTATATTTTGAACCCTGACTAAACGATAAATGTCAATCACAAAGGATTGATGTAATAACATTACGGTAAAATAGTAGAGTTACTAGGAACTATGGTTACTAACCTATTATTGGTTCATAGATGTTATATATGGGGGGTGCTACTAAAGTCGACACATACACCGCCGTCCGCCATTATTTTGGTGTAATATCCAAATACACCAGTTCAAGCACATACTCAGTAAACACTAAACTATTTACCAACGCCCACGCTGCCCACACTATTGCTAATATCCAAATAATATAATTACCGGCAAAAACACAACACACTACTGAAACTGAGGGAAAGATTATTATTTACGACGATACACAGCACACGTGCAAATCTAAATAAGGGTAGCTACATCACATGTGTAAGATCACGCGCATGACAGTTTGTTGATTTATAACAAACAATATTAACTATTAAACAATATTTTGCTCATTTGTATAACGTAGGTTTATATCAAACAAATGAACTTATTGAATGTTATAATGATACAACAAGATTTATTAACAGACACTGTACCATTTATAATAATTATCAAACCAAGTTATAATTATTAATTAAACTTAGTAATTATCATCGCGAAGTTGGCGTGTTAGATGATTTGTTTATTACTAAAACATTTTATTCAAAATAAACAATTATAGCAGAAACAAATCTTCTGTTATTTATTAATCAAACAAATCATCAGTAATGATTATAATAAATAAGATTTTTCAATTATAAATATCAATACGTAATTATGAACAAATTTGACATTAACAAACATTCGATAATTATTACATATTGTGTTGAATAATTTTTGATATTGAACAGAACATTTTATTTTACAAACTGTCGTTCAGACTATTAACACCAGAAAATTGGGAAAGTGCAACGAATGGATGCTGGCCACGTCTCTGAGTAGAAATACCGAATCTCATGCCAAATACCTGACCAACACAACAAAAACGTCAACGTACAACAAGGCGGATGAGAATACCTATGTCTTCAGTACTTTGAGCGCCTGATTGGTTCATTTGACAAGTGCGTGAAATAGTTTGTGAAATCTGGTACGTTTCTCATTTGAAACGTTAGAAGTCTCTGAAAGTGATTTAGTTCAAATCTATACACTTTTGGTTCATCTACGAATTTATTTAAAAAAATAATGTGGATTGGAATAATTTATTAGTGATTCATTTATCATTCCATTTCGGGATTTGCTTTTCATAACTACTACTAGAGGATAGCGAATGAAATTCATTTACGAGAATTTAATGCTGACTTTTTAGTATTTTATTGAAGATAAGATAAATTATCATTGTGACTATCAATTTTGCTTAGTAAGACAGTTTTCATAAATTATGGGAAAAGCTTTCTCTAAAATGAGTTTTATTTCAAACTAGGTTTGTCACAACGTATAATATTTCTCATTGCATTGAAATAGTTTATTTATAATTGTACATTCAAGCTTAGTTTGGTAAAGGAGTATTTCAAATTAATTTCCGCTAGCGGACGTTTAATGGAACAACAAGGAGTTTCCTCAAAACAATATTAACTCAATTTATGACGTTAATACGTTGATGATATAATATCCGCTTTCGTGTTCAATAAGTTGGATATTGTTTTCTGACTTGAAAGACGATGACATTTTCTTAACGTTTTTCGATCTTACGTCATCACAATCTTATGAAGTGAAGGTCATTTTAGAATAGACAATTTTTCGTGCAATATTTAGTTCAAATTTTGGAACAATATTTGGAATAGATTTCTTGTGTGAAATATTGGCCAACTGTTTTAAGCTATTTTAGACTATTCCAATTTATTGAAAAATATTTAGTTCAAGATCCTGCGCAGTGATTAAATCTGATGATAAAATAAACATAGCCTGACAACCGTTTTAAAAATTTCGTTACATCAGTCTATTATGGACTAGCAGAAAGAAACGTGCAGACTTTAAAGCGTAGATTAAAAGCGAGTATGCATGACAGTTTACACTATAGTTTGTGGTGAATCTCCTGCAGAGTTGTATTTACATCGGAAGATGCGAATCCGTTTGGATGCAATTTTTCCCAAAGCCTCACAGATTTCATACAAACCAGCACGTTCATTTCTAGTGGGGGAGAGGATCCAGGCTAGAGTTTTCATAAATAATAAACACATATGGCAGCCTGGAAATGTAGAAAAGAAACTTGGGAAACTCTATTATCTGGTCCTTTTAGACTCAGGAAGAACATTGAAAAGACATGTCAAATTGGTGTTTTGTGGTGTCAAAACTCAAAAATATTAAGTCAAACATCACTCAACTTTTCATAAAATTGAAAATAATTTGTATTTCGGAAAATGTGTGCGATGTTTTTTGTCCGTTTGAGTTGTTTTGCATCTCAACCATTACCAAATTGAAACAAAATGGATATTGGCTCTGAAGAAATAGCCAAGAAAAAGCTGAACACATCTCATCAATTTCTTGATAGTTTTTAATTTGCTCTATTATACAGTGCTATTCAAAAGTCCCTTCCCCCCCTCGTATCTTTTGAACGGCTACACTTACATTAATAAAATTTGGAGGGTGAAAATAAAGTGTTGTAAACTTCTCTACGAATTGCAACAGATGACGTAATAGTAATAGATGACATCACAGTGCCACTCTGGCCAATTTTAAATAGGACCTTATGGCAAGTGATATCTCGTTTGAAAGTCATTGACATTGGCTATATAGCCATATTAATTTTGTTTGGGTTTAAACTAATTTTGACGGATAAATTAAATAAATACCAAAATTATTAAAATTATTTTTTTAAATTTAATTAATCAAATATCAACAATGGATTCTTATAGCAAGTGTTCGAAATGTGCTCCGTCTAATTCCTGACAGTAATACATCCTATTAGTGAACTTTTGTCGTACTCTTTCGAATGTGTCAGCTGAAATTGCATTGCATTCTTCAATAATTCTTTCTTTCAAAACGCCAATTCTATCTGGTGCCGTAGTATAAACCTTGGATTTCAAGTACCCCCATAGAAAAAAATCTAATGGTGTCAGATCTGGTGACCGAGGTGGCCATTCTATAGGACCTTGCCGGCCGATCCATCTACCTCGATATTCTTCATCCAGATAACGTCTTACTGCACCATAATAATGTGCAGGAGCACCATCTTGTTGAAATGTTATTTCCAGATGGCCGAATTCATCTGGATTATCTTCCAGAATGTCAAGAATTAACGGCTCAATTGCATTTTGTAACATCTCCAGATACACTTCACCGCTTAAATTTGAATTTAGGAAAACAAGACCAACTATGTGGTTTCCCAAAATACCTGCCCAAACATTGACTTTTTCTGAAAATTGGGCATAGTCTGGTCGAGAAGTGAGTTTTCTGCGAAAAATAGTTAGAACAAATTTAAAAATATGAGGTTTGGTTTTTTGGATTCAGAATTTTATTCTGAAAAAGGGGAACTTAGGAATTTTTTTGCTCTTAAATATTGCAATTGTTATTAACAAAAAACGAAGAAAGAAAAAGGTGGTCTCCATTTTTTAACAATAACTTCAGAAATATTAAAAAAAGCTCCATTTTGAAAAAAGATTCTAAAAGAGGAGAAAATTTCATAAAAAAAGTCTTGATTCCAGAAATTGTAGTTCCATTATTTATAATTTTAATTTAACGTTGAAAATAGCGTTCCACGCGGCAGTTTCAACGTTGTGATGTCGCCGCCAAACAAACTAATCGTCAGAAAATATTTTTTTTATTATATTTATTATCAATATAAAAATTTGAATATATTATAGTATCATTAAGACACTTGAAGGAATACAATCCAGTTTACAAAAAATTTTTAACTTGATTTTTGTTTAAGTTATCCAATTGTTAATTAAGTTATTTTTCATGAACTTAAGATAACATAAAATCTATCATAAACGTTTAAATAATTTAGCTAAAAATCTTTTTCCTTTTGGAGCTTACTCTGATATACTCAATAAACAAGATTCCGGTATAAAAATTTATTAAAGTTTTTTTATTTGTTTATAATGAATTTTTTAAGTTAACAAAAAATGAAAAATCCGAAAAATGTAGTTAAAAAAATTTTTTTTACGAAATCTTTGATTTTCAATGTTTTTGTATGTATTTTTTACTTTTTATTGCTTAGTTGAAAAATTTTTTACATCATTTGTTTAAAAATTTTTTATAAACAAATAGGCAAATTTAATATTTAGAAAAAATTTTTTTTTGCCATTATATTGTCAAAGTGAAATAATGATTTTTAGAAAAAAAATTTTTTTAATTGTTAATAACCGTTTTTTTATTTATCTAACCTTTAAATTGTTAATTAAGAAATCGGTTTTTTTCTAAAAATCATAATTTCTTATTTTAAATAAGATTGAAAAAAAAACAATTTTTTTCAACAATATTTTCATTGTTTACTTTATGAACAATTTGTTATAAACAAATTCTGACTTTTATATAATTTTTTTTTCGTTACTTAGAAAAATTATAAATATAGTTATGTACATCAAAGTAGTGAAAAAAATGTTGATGTAGTGAAATATTTAAAAATGCCAAAAAAAATATAGAAAAATGTTTTTCACTGCTTTGATGTACATAACTATATTTATAATTTTTCTAAGTAACGAAAAAAAAATTATATAAAAGTCAGAATTTGTTTATAACAAATTGTTCATAAAGTAAACAATGAAAATATTGTTGAAAAAAATTGTTTTTTTTTTAAATTCTATTTAAAATAAGAAATTATGATTTTTAGAAAAAAACCGATTTCTTAATTAACAATTTAAAGGTCAGATAAATAAAAAAACGGTTATTAACAATTAAAAAAATTTTTTTTCTAAAAATCATTATTTCACTTTGACAATATAATGGCAAAAAAAATTTTTTTCTAAATATTAAATTTGCCTATTTGTTTATAAAAAATTTTTAAACAAATGATGTAAAAATTTTTTAACTAAGCAATGAAATGTAAAAAATACATACAAAAACATTGAAAATCAAAGATTTCGTAAAAAAATTTTTTTTAACTACATTATTCGGATTTTGCATTTTTTGTTAACTTAAAAAATTCATTATAAACAAATAAAAAAACTTTAATAAATTTTTATACCGGAATCTTGTTTATTGAGTATATCAGAGTAAGCTCCAAGAGGAGAAAGATTTTTCTTCATACCTCGGTCGAAAGTACGCACTTTCGTCCCTCATAGCAGGGACGAAAGTTCAACATTTACTCCCTGTGAAAAGTACACGCGTTTCCTCTATAACAGCGGGAGGAAAGAGTTTCTCATGCGTATTTATACTCGTAACTACGGCCAGCGGCACTCGCTTCCGACCGGCTATGAAGAAAAATAGTATACACTCCAAGGGCCGAAAGTTGAATTTTCGGCCCTTGGAGTGTAATATACTATTTAGCTAAATTATTTAAACGTTTATGATAGATTTTATGTTATCTTAAGTTCATGAAAAATAACTTAATTAACAATTGGATAACTTAAACAAAAATCAATTTAAAATTTTTTTTGTAAACTGGATTGTATTCCTTCAAGTGTCTCAATGATACTATAATCTATTCAAATTTTTATATTGATAATAAATATAATAAAAAAATCATTTTCTGACGATTAGTTTGTTTGGCGGCGACATCACAACGTTGAAACTGCCGCGTGGAACGCTATTTTCTACGTTAAATTAAAATTATAAATAATGGAACTACAATTTCGGGAATCGAGACTTTTTTTTATGAACTTTTCTCCTCTTTTAGAATCTTTTTTCAAAATGGAGCTTTTTTTAATATTTTTGAAGTTATTGTTAAAAAACGGAGACCACCTTTTTCTCTCTTCGTTTTTTGTTAATAACAATTGCAATATTTAAGAGCAAAAAAATTCCAAAATTCCCCTTTTTCAGAATAAAATTCTGAATCCAAAAAACCAAACCTCATATTTTTAAATTTGTTCTAACTATTTTTCGCAGAAAACTTACTTCTCGACCAGACTAGTATGTTGTTCACGAAAGGTGTGAGGATTTGTGTCACTCCAATACCTTACATTTTGTGTATTCACATTTCCATCAACGTAAAAAGTACTTTCGTCGCTAAAACAAATTGTTTTTGTGTAATGTGGGTTTTGACTAATTTTATTTGTCATACATTCACAGAATTCGAGTCTTCCGTCGGGGTCGTCATCCGAAAGGTGGTGCACCATTTTTAACTTGTATGGATGAAATTTATTTTTAGCCAACACTCTCTGTACTGTACTTTTAGTTACTTCACAGATAGACACAACTTTAGTTGAAGAGGAAGTAGGGTTTACTACCGATTCAGCAACTATATCAGTTTTTTTATCATCACTAAATGTTGGTCGACCAGATCGTTTAGCATCTTGAACACTACCTGTTGCTTCAAACTTGTGAAGAAGCTCCCTCAAATAAGTTCTCGAGATAGGGCGATATGGATATCTCTCATTAAATAAACGTTTCGCTTCATGGAGATTCTTTCCAGATTCATCAATTATTAAGATAGCTGCTACTTTGTCGGCTTTAGTACGTACGATTTTGCCTACGTAAACTCTTAAACGTCTCGTTAAACAATAATAAAATTATATATTTAAGCTATTTAGAAAAACTTTGCAAAGCAACAAATACGATTAAATTAAAAACGTCAATTTTTTTGACAACTAACCAGAGGCGGACTGAAAAATCTTCAATATTTAAATGTGAAATAATAATTTTGGTATTTATTCAATTTATCTGTCAAAATTAGTTTAAACCCAAACAAAATTAATATGGCTATGTAGCCAATGTCAATGCCTTTCAAACGAGATATCACTGGCCGTAAGGTCGTATTTGAAATTATTGGCCAGAGTGGCACTGTGACGTCATCGTCATCTATTACTATTACGTCCCCTGTTACCATTCGTAGAGAAGTTCACAACACTTTATTTTCACAATCCAAATTTCATTAATGTATTTGTAGCCGTTCAACAGATACGAGGGGAGGGGGGGACTTTTGAATAGCACTGTATATCCATCTCGGATATCCATTTCCTACTTTATCTGGAATTTTGGGATCGTCCTCAAATGAATCGATTCCGTCGACAAATAATAATTACTATTAAAAAAAAACAGCACAATTAATGTCCGACTACATTCACATGAAATACACATTTACCATAAAAAGAATAGCCCCCAAAATCTAGGTGGAGCGAGATTAAATCGTGAAAATGTACGACTTAATCAAGACAACTTTGAAAGGGAATATAATTTTGGTTCCATATAAAATTGTATTTGAAAACTTCCTTAGTGCTAGGGATTCCTTATAAAGTTGCTATAATCAGCTGAAAATCCGCTTCACTAAGCTCGATTGTACAATCACAGCCTAAGTGCAGGTTCACATAAGCCATTCTTAACTCCAAACTCAGCTTTATGGCAGCTCTGCATTTGTCAGATTTCAGAACAGCTTATTGGAAGTTTGATGGTTGGCTCCTTATGAATCTTGTGAAATAGTTCTGTTTTTTCGAAGAAGGCAGTTTTATAGTACAGGCCTGCGGCTCAATTTCAGATTGTACAACTGGTTGGTATGCACAGTTTAGTTAAACCTGTAACAAATTTGACAACGTCGAAAGACTTAGGCCCGGTTGTACATTTGTAGCTTAAAATTGAGCTCAACTGAGCTGGGCTTAAAATATAAGCTTAGCTCGAACCCTAAACCTGTTGTGTAAACATTGTTCGTAACTATTAGTTGTACAAGAAATTTCCTCTGATATACAATCTGTCACAAAGCGAACGGTTCCTTTAGAAAGACGAAATCTTTCAATAAACTCTTGGTCTCCTCGGGTGTTGTACGATTTCAATAAGTTCCAAAAAACCCTCATCATGGAATAAAATATCCATACTTTGCTTTGATAAACTATTAATTTAAAAATGGATTAAGTACAGGTTATGTTTGCATAGAATTTATTTACATTCAAGCCACGAAACATGATAACAATTTATGTTCAGTGTTTAAGCTTACATTAAACCTGCCCTCTTGAAGGCTTTACTAAGCTTAAGGTTTAACTCAAGCTCAACCGTGAGCTTACCTTGTACAACAGCAATCTGACGCTGAACCTGAATTCACACTTGAGCCTTCACTAAGCTACAATTGTACAACCGGGCCTTAGGGATTTTGAGTTCAAGAAGTCTGTTGGTGACAATGGTGACAGTTACGGACCTGATGGTTACTTGAGTTCCGGATTACAGTGGCAATAATACTGATAAAACGTACGTAGTTCAATTAATTGACATTAACTACTTTTACCCAAGTACTACCGGTCTATTAATGTATTGATGACCGGGTGGATGGTACGAAACCTTCATGCCGTAGCCTTAGCACACTGATTATTACCATAGTATAGCTAACGATTCATTATCTCTCAATAGAGTTCACTATTTCCATAAGCGTTCACAGTAATTATTGTGTCTGATTAATCATTCGTTAACAATTCTTAAATTAAAGGTTAGTTAATAATGGCACTTAAGAAGCTATTAGGATTCTTTATGCCTCCCACATTCCACAGCAAAAACGGATATTCCCAAAAAATATATTAGTTAATCCAATATATCTTTCAAAATACTTTATTGACAATTTAAGTCATGTATGAAAAATCCCATAAGCCGCGTGATTTTGTCATTATGACAGCGAAAAAAGTTTGCCCTCACTTTTCCAGCGACAATAATGGAACCTAACTTTCGAAAGCATGACAACCAGCATTGTAAACAAATTTCTAATGACGTTGTGTCAATTTTTCTCAAACTGGCGTTGTCAGAGAAGTTTTCATTTGTGGAAATGTCGCTATTTGGAGAGTCTTCGAGTGGAGAAATTGAAAAAGCCATCAATGATAATGTGCCTCGCAATACTGTGAATTCAGCAACATCAATTTGGCGTAATTTTTTCAGAGGCAGCTGTTTTCGTTAAATTGCTAGGCAAAAAAATTCTTATTGATACATGTTAAGTTTACTTCGACAAAAAAAAGCTCTCGTGTAATTATAAGTGATAAAAAAAATTACGATGCTATGTAGGGAAACAAATCACCTTCAAAATGATGCCACTCGAGCACACTTGCTATTTAAAAAAATTGTGATTGAAGTGATGTATTTTCCAGCATTTTAATTTCTGAATTTCAGGAGGGTCAAGTTTTCAATAGAATACCTGTATGCTGCTGTAGTTATTGATATCAATATTACCAGAGAATTTAAAACTGCTGTTTCCGCAATCGACGAAACAATTTCACAAAAACATCAACTTATTTTGACCGATAATAAGATTGTGTCAATGGTGAATTGTTTTTTCTCCCAGTTTCTCTGTCTTTCTGTTGGACAATATATCACATATATTTTCTTAATTTGCTTGATACACAGTAGAAGTTCCACTTAATATAAAACAATTGGAGACCTTTTTTGAAGCCCTGTAATTTCTTAGGATAACTCGAACAATGTCTCCAAAATAAAAATAATTAGTACCATAACAAGACAAGACAGACTACCACAGCTGTGAAAAGGCTGCAATGGTTGATCCATTTATATTCGTCTCATATAAAGCTTTGAAATCAATATTTGCGTTAACTTGAAAGCAATTTCCAGTCAATATCAATTCCTGACGATGTATTATTCACTTTCAACGGATTTATATTCTATTTATAGATAGGTGTACATAGATTACATAACCAATTTAACAAATTAAATACTGATGTATACGAGGAACGTATGATTTTTAATAAGAAGGAAAATATTAAGAAATAGCCGAGAAAAAAACTGTATATACAAATCACCCTATCAAAAGTTATAAAGGCTTTCACGCGTGTGTCTCATAAAAACAGTCGATATACTGTAGAAAATGATAATAGTGTGTCTCTAGGATTGTACCCGTGAAAGCAATATACATATTATCGATAAATTATTCCATCGAATTGTCAATATTATTCAATTAACAAGATTGTCAATACTCTCATAGTAATACATTGATTATGAGATAATTGTAGATAAAATACGTTACGTGATACATCCGGTGAGTCTTTCACAGTACTCATTTCAATATTCAGGTCTTTCGTCGCCTCGTCATCCGTACTGTAATACTTGACTCACCAGACTTATGACGTAAATTAGTATTATAGTTATAGCTGTAAAACTCCACTCCATTTCCTCGAATGCATGTGTCGTGTAACTTTTTAGATTGTGAGTGAAGCGAGAAGTTCATGGTTATACTAATGCTCACAGATCATCAATTAATGCATATTAGGTGATTGGATGATGTTTTTCAATAATTAATGGATTGACAACTTTTTAATCAGTTGATGTTTACCAACTAGGACCAGCTAGGAATAGTTATTGATATGGTTATGATTTCGTTAATCGGAGCAAAATTTATGTAGAAAATCATTGGGTTAATGTTTTCTTATTAACATTACGTACGTTTTTCGTTGTATGTATGTATGTATGTACTGACATGACCTAGTAGGTTTTTAAAATTGAACAAAACCATTTGTAGGCATCGAAAACGTCAACCACATCATTTTTCATGTGCCGCGTTTCCAGATAAGGAAGCAAAGTACTGTATCTCGGAAAAAATTCGTCGTAGACACTTGCAGTGAAAAATTGTATGACCAAAGTAGTCTAAAAACAAATGGGGTATTGAACAAAAATAAACAAAAATATGATGTTTCCTCAATGTTAATAGTTAGTGGTGGGCAAAATCATAATAGGGAATCAATTATTATTTTTAATATTTCTATTCTCACAAGGTTTTTATGTCGATTTGAGAATTCAACTTTTGGATGATTTAAATAATAATCCACCATTTAAACTGTGACGTAAATACAATAAAAGAGAAGTTAGCTACATAAGGGTTGACCTAGGACCACAATTCTGATTTGATGAATTACTTATAGGTTATGCTTATGTCATATTGCTGTTATAGTGATATAGAAGTTGCTTTTTTCCCCTCCCATAATTCACTGTTAAACATAATTGTCCATGTAACTTTCAAACTGAAAGTCGAACATATTTAAATATCTCGATACTTTCTACAAACACATATACAATTACTTACATCAAAATGACCTTCACAGCAATAGTAATTAGTTTTAGTCTGTTTATATTTGCTTCTAGCGGACTCAAACCAAAGTAATCTTTTAACTGTTACCGCAGGCACAGTTACAAACTTTTTACTGGGCGTTGTAACTGTTGTGTTCGTGCAGTACGAAAAAAACAAAACAAGATTTATACGATATTGACATTATTCTAACTTGAAAAATTGTGGAGAAAAACTAACTAAAATAAAAATAATAACTATTTTTTATGATATTTAAACGTCAAGCTGGAATAAACTATTAAAAAAATCAAAAGATTCATTTATATTATAGACTTTGATAGTACTTAATTCGAAAGGCCTTTTTTGTAACTGGATATTGATTCATGAAACATCTAAATCAGAAACTGGATAACTTCAGGGCTTTTCGGAAACCGTAATCCTGGATCAGATAGATCACCTATCAGCTGATTGCGGATCGTAACCATGAACGAGATTTTTATCTGAGTTTCCGAACGACGAGAGCTGTTTTTGTGGAAATTTCAAACTTAAAACTTAACCTACAAACCTTTTATTATTAAAAGTTCCGTGGATAGTTTCCGAAAAGCCCTTTCATCTTTAGTGATATGACGTATCTGTAATGAAAGTTGCAAACATTCAGGAATTATTAATTTCCACTTTTTTCCTAAAATATTCGGTTAAAAGATTTAAAAAAAAGTAAATTTTTTCAAAGTAGTACTGGACGGTTGCTCAGTACATTTTTTAATAAATGTGCGAGAACATTTGGACCGGATATATTATCACCAGAGGTGGATTGGACAAGGTAGTTTATTTCCTTGACCACCCCGATCCCCAGACTTAACCTGTTTGGACTTCTATCTATGGGGTCAGATAGACCAGTTTAACAAATTCCACCAACAAGGAGAGACGACATGGAAATACGAATACCAGAGGCCATACGTAGTCTGTCAAGAGTAGAAATTCATGCTGCTGTAATGTCCACGCACTAGCGGCTCCAACAAAAAATTTAGTGTGATGGAAAACAGTTCAAGCATTTGAGGAGCATTAGTTTTATTCCAAAGTCAGCTTATTATTCAAAAATTATAAAATCATGGAATTTCATCATTGATTAATGGAAAAAGACAAATGAATCAAAATAAAGATCGGTGTAATAGAGTCGTTTAAAAATTTGATGATACAATTTTTTTTCTCCGAATAAGGTATATAAAGATACGGTTTCCACTAGCCTATTCAGATATTATTTTACTACATTTTTCCAGTCCTAGGACCGGGAAAAGCTTTATAATACAATCTACCTTGATTTCGTTACTATGACTAAGAGTGCGCAAATTTAACAATAATATGAATTCAGATTTTGAATTATCCGATAAAGAATTAAATGTATATCGAAGTGTCTGTCTTGGAAAAATATTGTACGTCACGCACCCGGAAATTAGTGTTTTTCAGGTCTCTCTGCTTGTTTCGACCTGAAAAACACTACTTTCCGGTCTTGTAACGTAAATTACTATTTCCAACGAGACCAAGTTGGCTAAAATCCGTTTTGTAGTTTGGGAGTTACAGTTGTTTATTTAAAAACATTAAATTAATCCCCACCGCTTCATTTTCATAGATACGTCAAGACGTGTCAAACAAAAAATACTCGGATGAAGCTCAGTTATGAAAAGGTTGATTTACTAGGTAAATTTCACTTTAAAAGTTTCAGATGGCGGCCACGCCCCCTGTTGACCACTTTTAAAAACCTGAAAAATAATTTCCAGGATGTTTTTTTGACTATTTTTGTCATAACATTTTTTACCGCAAGTCTCTACGACGCATAGTTTCCGAAATACAACACTTTGCATTTTTATCTGGCCACTTGGTACAAATTGTCAAAACTGATACTAATCTCGAATTAGCACGAAGTTTAAAAGTTAATTTAAAATAATGGCACATTTATCGGTGAAAAACGAATCGAAATGTTAATGCTAGTTGGATATTGTGAAAACGTTTCGATGACGAAGCAGCTCATCCTTATAACGATTTGAGTCCTGAATGCTCTCCTTCAAGTAGATATACAATGACGAAATTTAATGAAACTGGTAGTGTAAAGGATATTCCAAGATCTGGTAGACCGGAAAGTGCAACTAATGAAGATGTTTTATTGAATGTTCAAGAAAATCATGAAGCTTCTACAAGTGTATTGGCAAGAAATCATGGTGTTTGTAGACACTCCATTCAAACCGTTCTGCGTAAAAATAAATTTTATTCTTATAAAGTTAAAAATTTCCAAGTGTTGACAATATTATTTTAAAAAACGATTTCAATTTTGTGAAACAGTTGAAAAAAAAAATAGGATGCAAAAAGTTTATAGGATTTTTTGGTATTCAGGCAGAAGCCACATTTTGCTTAAACGGTTCTGTGAACAAACATAATTGCCGGTACTGGTCAAATTGTTATTCGCACTAGTTACGCATAGTTCAAGATGGCGGCCGTACTCTAAACGCTGACATTTGCTACTAAATATGCAGAATAAAGTCACATTCATCGTCCTAGAATTTCACAACTTTCATTTCATCCATTTCAAAGATAATTCCTTAGTGCGAAACTTTCAAGCAACGCTGTATAATGCTTTACGTGGAAAAACTAATGAACAGCATACTCTTCTAATAACAAGACTATTGAAAGAATGCAGTACTAGTGAACGATTATGAGATGTAGCGATACTTGGATATACGCTGTCGATTCTGAGCCTTGATAATCTCAAATATCGTCTTTGCACAGATTCAATATTATTATTATGCGCTTGATATATGGATTCCCATGTTGAACACGCTTATTCCAACCAAGAACGAACAAAATAAATCATATCAACTTATTGCTGTATTATCGTTAAAATCACCTGAGCATTTTGCGATAAAATTGAATCATAAAATTCGTTTAGAATGAGACTAGATGATTAAACCACAAAACTAACAGTACTGTTTGAAACCAACATCCCATACCTTGACCAGTGAGGCAAATGTAGTTCACATAAAAGTCACCTGATTGACAAATTTGTCAGAATCACCGGTCACTCAGTGGATGATTGGAAACTGTAAAATTGTTTAATATAAATATTACCTTTGCACAGTAAATGTATTTTACCTAGCTGTATGGCCCTTATTATCTGTATTCGGTTGCTATGGATTTATGGAATTCAGGACACATGAAGGGAAAAATGAATGCTCCACCACGTTCACAATTTTGAATATTTCATATTATTCAAAAGTCTAAAAATTATATGTATTTATTCATAAAATCCCCAGCCACGAATTCGTCTTTTATTTAGAATATGCTAAATTCATCTGGCAAATGAACTTCCTTCGAATCTGAAGTTACGACAGGAAAAGACATTCTGATATTGTCTTCGTAAAAAAAAACTCGATTCGTCTCAAGGGCTTAAATCTTCGTTGGAGATAATCGTTGCGAATTTTTAAAAGCTGGAGAAATGACTCTATTGTTTGCAGTATAAAACGGATTTATCTGCTTTCGAGTATTAGCAGTGCTTTACTTGTTGTATGTGCACGGTGGAGATAATCAAATTAGCAAAGAGAAGGTATTTGCTTGATAATTGAAGGTGCCAAAAACAATGGGGCATAACTTTACTGAATATTCTGGTAAATAAACCTTGTCTTAGTAATAGTATCAGCAGAGTGTATCCACGTCTCAAATATATCCTTATAAAAAATGCTCACCCAATGAAGTGTTTAACTAAGATATTCAATAAAGTTTATTACAGTTTTCCTAAATATTGTCGTATTTAATAAAGGGTTTTATCAACAGGTCGAAGAATAATTATTTATATTCACACTTCCACAGTTTTGGAAAATAATAGTTTTCAGAAACAGTGACCGTTCAACTAAGAAGCAACAACTACTTCCCGTGCTATATGCACCGATGGATAGTTAATTACACTTCAAAGTCAAACGGGGTTGTTATATCTACAAAATAGAACATATACCTTGTACTGATGAGTCGCAAATACGCCGAAACCGGTCTACAAGTTGTGTTGTCCCTTTTAATTGCAAACCAGAAAGGTTCGTTTTAAACTGTCTTATATATATACCAACCCCGTTTGACTTTGAAGTGTAATTCAATATCCGTCGATGCATATAGCAAGGGAAATAGTTGTTGCTTTTTAGTTGATCGGTCACTGTTTTTGAAAAATATCATTTTTCAAAACTGTGTGAATATAACTAATTATTCTTCGACATCTGTTGATAAAACGCATTATTAAATACGACCATATTACAGCAAACTGTAATAAGATTTATTGTTTCAAGCCCACGGCCCAAAATTTTTCGAATTTTGGTTTGCGATTGGAAGTGAAGATGTCGCTACTGTCACAATCTTTACATTTCCGTTACTGGAAGATATACCAATCTTACGACAAACAAATGAACGATTAGAATCCATCGAAATAGAATAATGGCACAAAAGAATACGAAAAGTAAACGAAAGCAAACAAAATGCGTGGAAAATAATTAAAAGCCGAAAAAACAGAGCAAAAAATAATGAAATACCACCACTAATAATGGACGGAATACTAATACAGGACCCAAATGAAAAATTAAATACAATAGCTGAACATTTAAACAGAAACCACTTATTAACAAGACATAAATCAGACGAAGAAACAAAAACAAGAGTTAACAAGGAGTACGAGGAAATATTAAACGAAGAAGACACAGAAAATATACAAACGAACCCTGAGGAAATAAAAACAATAATTAAGAAAATGAAAATCAAAGCGCCAGGAGAAGACGGAATACAGTCAATAGTTCGGAAAAACATACCAAGAAGAGCTCTGGTCCAAATATATTACATATTGAATGTCACACTTAAAATTAATTATTTCCCAAAAGCCTGGAAAAATACAATAATCCCACCGATAAGAAAACCGAACAAACCAGCAAATAGGCCCAGCAGTTACAGACCAATCTCCCTATTATGCACGATAAGGAAAATATGGGAGAGGATTGTAATAAAAAAAACAAACAAACTCCTATACGATAACAACACCATAATAGAAGAACAGTTCGGTTTTGAAAAACACCATACAACAGAATTGCAATTAGCAAGAATAATAAACCATGCAAAAACAGAATTGAATAAAAAGAGGAAAACAGGACTGGCTGCCCTGGAATTGGAGAAAGCATATGATACAGTGTGGGAGAAAGCACAAAAGTACAAAATGAAACTAGCAGAAATCCCAAATAAATTAATCAAGCTAACAAACAGCTACTTAACCGAAAAGACAATATGAAGTAACAGCCTCCCAAAGGAAGTCGAATAAATACGAGATGCCAGAAGGACTACCACAAGGAAGTGTACTATCTCCCACACTATTCAATATATTTATAAACGACATCCCAAAGCAGGAAAAAACGTAATTAGCCCTATATGCAGACGACACGGCAATATATACCACCTCAAAATATCGAGAAATAATAACAGGAAACTTAGAAAAACATATAAAAGAAATAAACACCTACTGCAACAAATGGAAGATACAAATAAACAAGGAAAAAACCCAGCCGATAATATTCGCAAACGACTTCCCGAAAACCAAATCCAAAATAAACATAAACAACTCCGGAGAGTAGAAGAAAAAGAAGTGAAATACCTGGGGGTATACCTAGACAAAAGACTGAACTTCAAAAAAACACATAGAAGCAACAAGGAAAAAGGCGCTAGGAAGTAAAAGGATAATACAACCATATATTTATGAGACAAGTCAACTACAGGAGAAACTTGAAGTGGCGATATATAAAACATACGTCGGAACAATATTATTATATGGATGCACAGTATAGTGCTCCACGAGCAAAACAAATATGGACAAATTACAAGCAACGGAAAATGTCTGCTACATACTAAAAGCAGGCAAAAACATACTGGAAACAACAAACTCAGAGCTTCACAATAAATACAACATAACTAACATTAGAGAGACCGTAGAAATAAGGAGAAAACAATTCTACGAAGAAAAAGTGAAGAAAAACAGAATTACAGAGCAAATAGGACAAAACCCAGTTAACAAAAATTACAGGTTCAGGGAGATACATCACCTTCCCGAATAAAAAGCAAGAAGGAAACAATCCAAGAAAAGGAACAAAACTAAGTAAAATCAAACATATCCCGGCTAATGCCGAAAAAAAGGCGGGAAAAGGAAGGAAATAGCAAGAAAATCACAGCACAAAAGAAAGAAGATAATAACTCCGGTGCGATAGCGGTACGGAGAAAGAAAAACAAAAAAGATATTAAAAAATGTTATCAACGAAAAAAGTAGATGTCTTTAAGAACCATATTTTGGAATTATATCGAGCAATACAGAGTGCTGCATAACTCCGTTACAAACCAAACATAAGGTTTTTAAATGAGAACCCCTGTATATTATACCGAATTCGGATTGCTCACGATTTTTAAAAGCTTTTGATAAGAGGTTTCGCTACGTTATATAGAGTCCTTCAAAAGCTATGAACACGTTTAGGTGAAAATCGTAGGTAATCAACGATATGTAGCTTATTGTACGTTGGAGAAAAAATGTTATTTTGCCTAACAGAGTTTTGTAATATGATGTAATATGTCCGTATTCTATTAAATTTTAATTATTTTCATGTTTGTATACAGGGTGGACGGAAACTCGAAACTTTCATTTACTTTCTTCTTTCAAACGGAGCACCCTGTATTTTATAGTGAAAATAGAACCTTCTATTATGTAACTTTGATTGTTGTCAAGCATTCCCTATTCCCAAAGTTTATAAAAACAGAGTTATTTTGTAATATTTATAGCAAACTATGATAAGCAAACTATGATAATTAATTTTAATAATCAATTTGATCTAAACAAAACAATAAGTCACCAAAAGTATAATCCTAACTGTAATGTTAAACTAAATGTTCAAAGTGTTCAACGTTAACATCAATTAAATCGTTTAAGAGTGGGCCCAGCTGATTGGCCAGCTCGGTCTCCCGATTTAACAAAAGTGTATTTCTTTTTTTGGGGTCCTATGGAAAATAAGGTTTATAAGACTCCCTGGACTATTAGAGAGGATATGAAAGAGAGAATCAGGGGGTATACTGAGAAATGTTAGTCATCATTTGAACTAAGACTGCAGCATTGAATTTATGTTAACGGTGAAAACTTTGAACCTTTAGTTTAATATTACGGTTAGGATTGTACTTTTGGTGGCTTATTTTGTTTAGAATAAATTGTTCATTGAAATTTATTATTATTTAGGATTTTTTGTTACATTCTACGTTTATTGCTTTTACATACTTAATAGGTCAATAAATTATAGTTTACAATAAATATTACAAAATAGCTGTTTTTTTAAACTTTGAGTATGGGGAATGCTTAACAAAAATTGAAGTTACTTAATAGAAGATTCTATTTTTGCTATAAAATACAGGGTGTTCCATTGGAAAGAAAAAAGAAGATGACATGTTCGAGTTTCTGTCCACCCTGTATACAAAAGAGAAATTAATTAAAATTTAATAGAATACGGAGATATTGCATCATATTACGAAACTTTGTTAGGCAAAATAAAATTTTTTTCTCCAACGTACAATAAGCTACAGAGCGTTGTTTTACCTACGATTTTCACTTAAACGTGTCCATAGTTTTTGGAGGACTCTGTATAACGTAGCGAAACCTCATATCAAAAGCTTTTAAAAATTTTGAGCAATCCGAATTCGGTATAATATACAGGGGTTCTCTTTTAAAAAATCATATGTTTGGTTTATAACGGAGTTATGAAGCACTCTGTATAGTTCGATATAATTTCAAAATATGGTCCTCAAAGACATCTACTATTTTTTGATATTTTTTAAATTAACCCATATACCGAAGTTTGTCGTAAGATTGGTACACCCTGTATATTGATTGCGATTGAAGTGTATTGTTCAGTCCGGGACTAGAGATTCTCGGACGGATAACATATACCTTGTACTGATGAGGCGCCAATACGCCGAAACCGTTGTGTTGTCCTTACAATTGCAAACCAGAATGGTTGGCTTTAAAATATCTTGTAGATATACCAACCCCGTTTGACTTTGAAGTGTAATTCAGTATCCGTCGGTGCATATAGCACGGAAAGATGTTATCGCTTCTTAGTTGAACGGTCACTATTTTTGAAAAATATTATTTTTCAAAACTGTATGGAGTGTGGATATAAATAATTATTCTTCTACCTAAGATATTCAACTTGACTGAGTAGAGAGGGATTCATTAAAAGAGACACCTCCTTCCTTCTTAGAAATCAAAAAACATTTTTCAAGGTAGTATATAAAAAGTATAAGTTTTAAAAGAAATTCGTTACGGGATTGAGCAACAAAAAGGGATGGGATCCAAATACCATTACGAGACTGCCATTCAATGGTACACAGACTCAAAAGCAATAGAAGGAACTGGGATAGGAGTGTACGGGCCAGGAACCAAATAATCTAGAAATTTGGCAAAACCCCAAGTATCTTTCAAGCGAAAATTCACGCCATGAGAAAGTGTGCCCAGTTCAATATTGACAAAGGATATAAAAGGCAAAATATTATCTTAATGTCGGATAGTCAAGCAGCCATTGAAGCACTGAGCTTTTGTGTAATCAGTTCCAAAATGGAGTGGGAATGCCTAGGCATACTGAATAAGCTAGGTAAGAATAATATTGTAGCCTTACTGTGGATTTCAGGACATAATGGAATAGAAGGAAATGAAATAGCAGTTGGACCAGCAAAGAGGGGGACTAAAAAACCCTGTTGGGGCCGGAACCCTTTTGCGGTATCAGTCCCAATGTAATATTGGAATATAAAGGCAAAACAGAATAAAAGAGAAGATCTGACCATTGGAAAGATCAAATATTCTGATGGGTGACTACAACCCGTTGAGATAAAACGAATGCATAAGTCAAAGTAAAACTGCAATAAGAGTTTTAACAGGGATCATAACGGGACATCGCCACCTAAACGGGCACCTCAAAAAGCTCAAAATGGTGGAAGAAGAAAAATTTAGATTCTGTGGCATGGAAGAAGAAAGCTCATCCACATTCTTGCGAATTGCACAGCAATTTAAAATCTTAGGGCACAGCACCTAGGAGATTGTTGGATAGAAGAGGGACATTTACCTAAGTTGAAGCCTGCAGATATCCTAAAATTCCCCAGGGAAATAGGACCAAAGGATCTACTAGTCTCCGAGACGTTCATCAGGAACTAAGTAAAAGTAAGAGGGCAAAATAGATCTTCTAGGTCTCAGTGAATTTCACTCTATCATACATACATACATACAAGATATTAAACTTGGAAGAGTATGTTATACGAGGGTTGTCTTTTATATTTTGCATATGGGTCGGGACTGTATGGAAGATGGACCAACAATTTGATCTCTCCTTGCTCTAAGAAATCAAGTGATTTTTGAGCTGTGCAGAAACTTGTATTTTCTTGGTGGATGATCGTTTGTCGTTGGGTGTAGGGTTTTCGAAACTTAGCAATTAATTCCGGTAAACAAATCGATATGTATCAATTAGCAGTAACAGTTCTTTGATCTTGTAGAGGAATTGTTGCTCCCTGAACCGCTCTTAACACAAATGTCACCACCATCTTAATGAAAACACTCAGAGAACAAATAACTTTCGAAAGTTTTCGTTTATTTTGTAACACCCAAACAGCCGACTGACATTTATTTCCCGGTTAAGAGTAGATTCATCATTCACAACCACTCATAAGACTGTATATATTTTTTGAGTTCCCTGTGTTAAGAAGTTTTCTACACAAATTGACTCTAATTGTTTTTGGTTCTTCCGACAGATACGGTATCCAACGAGAAACTAATTTTTTATGTAAAATTTTTTGGAATTGTGATCTTTGATATTCCCACTAATGCTCCGGTTTCACGATCTTTTTGGATCAACTTATGTACAGCATCTACGTCTTCCTGGGTGACTGCCGTTATTGGTGGACCTGTTCTTGGACCGTCGCTAAGATTAATCCGTCCATGTTTAAATTCTTCATACCACTGATTGATTGTCGATTGATGTGGTGCTTTATTGCCCGAAAAAGAAATCAACTCGGCGATTCATCCTTGATGAGACAATTTTCTTGGCTTAATTCCATTTCCCGACTGACTCATCAACTTCAAAAGGTCAGTTCAGGTACAGCTTTAAACATAATGTCAAGTTAACTAAACATGTTAATTTTGACACTTGATATTTTGTTGACAGGCGCCAACTATGTTGTTATATGCAACAGTTGATATACAACCCCTATATATCTGTCAAAATAATACAACATCTTGTTAATTAATCAGACTCCTCGGGCTATATGCCGCGATATTGCATTGGATAGTACTTTATCAGAAGACTGACACAAAGCTTATTAAATCATCGAAATCCCTCCCTGTGATTTGCAATTGAAATTAGCTGACCGAATGGATTTGTTGTACTGCAATTGATTTATTCAAAATGCAGATCCACTACTTAAATTTGGGAGATTCGTTAAATCAAATTTTAATCATCAATAAAAATTCACTAATTCTGTCCGACGTTGTTCGAATGTCCAGTATCAAAGCAGGAGTGACAGGAGCAGAAAAATAAGAAGGAAAACTTATAGTCTGTTGTTTGTGTTATGGTATTTAGGTTCTAAAATTTCTAAAAGTTTCATGGATATTAATTTTATCCCAGTTGTCACAACCGCATCTTAATATATGCACTCCTCATTAGTGTGTTATTCTTTGAAGAGTTTGGAAATATTGTGATATCGTTCGATAAACAAATCTATTTCCAAGTATATAAAATAGTAGTTTGTATAACTAGTGCGCAAAGCGAGTGGGAAAAGTGATTTGCGTACAAGTTGTACACAACATTTTTTCTACAACCACATTTATTAATGAAATAAAAACAGAAATTTCTATAGGTATTTTATCAAAACTTTGAAAGAAAGAGCATACAAAATGAAAATTTAATATAGAAAAATCAGTTGAGTGTATGTTTAATAGTGAACAATGAATAATGAATAAATAAATAATCAAATAAATAGTTTACTTATTTTTGGTTCAAATTTAACATTTTTACACCCAGAAATTCACTAAGTATAATAAATATGTTGAATTGTCAAAAAAAGTTGACAGGTCATAGGTAGCTTTGTTTGACATTTTGGTGCGGAAAAGTGCCATAGCGTGTACTTTTCTCATTACTTTTCCAACAGTTATCAAAATAATTAATAAAAGGCCTGCTTGGCGTATAAAAATTTGTGTAGAAAAGCGTGTTTTGCATAGTGGTTGTAAGAAAATAAGTTTGACACGATTAGCAGATATCAAGTCTCGTGGTACTAAATCAGATTTGATCGGTGGAATGCGAATCACGAATATAACAAGATAAGAAATTTGGTTAATTGGGAGCAATGATGAAAGACGTGAAAACGACAAACAGCACGACAACAACGGTTCCTAAACGTATTCATTACATATAATTGTTTCATTTTCGAGCAGCGGTAATCGCACATAACGTAAAACGAGAAACAGAGTTTATAAATTCATCTAGATGGTAAACTGATATAGACGGCAGGCACGATGACGCGCAATATAACCTTCAATAGTTTTTAGGCAATCTATATATTTGTACTTCAGGGACCTTGTCTGGGCCTATAACCTGTTAAATAAGTGAAACGCAATCAAGTGGTCCAACGAAATGTATTAATATTTATATTACACGAGCTTGATGTTATGAATTAACCAGAAAACCTAGAACTGCTAACTTTCATAATGGGAAAATGGAAATAGCTTGACAGTGTATAGAGTAGCAAAAGTAACTAATATAAAACTCAAATACCTACTCAAATATTCACCAAAATACATACTCTCGTGACAAAGATAAACTACACATGGATATGATTCTATATCTGTCCGACCTAACTGACCTCTATCCAGAAGATCGTCATAAGAGAGCTAAAGCCATTTGGAAATTACGCTGTTAAGTTAGTTTTTTGGGCATCTCAAAAACACCGCTACCTTCAAATTTTGTTCAGTATAACCCTGCCGAGAAAAATTGTTCACTATACAAACCCGCATTTTCTATTCCTATCGCAACCGTTCAAGTTGGTGAAATTTTTTGTGTATCTGTTTTTTGACAAATTTCACATTAAATTCGGAAACTATACGATATTTTCTAAAAAAGGTTTGAATTAGCTATTATTATGCGTTGTTATCAAGCAAAATCAATTTCAGTTTTTACAGTAGCTAGAAGCTTTCAACAAATCAACGGGAACTGATATTACGTCATATTTGTCGTGAAAGTTATCGTTATTGTTAAAAAGGTAAGTAATTCTAGTTTATAATTAAAATGGATAGGTGACACCGGCACATTAGTATAACAAACAACAACTGTACTGACGGCAGTGTTTTAATTTTCTAGACTATCATTAAGATTTATGTCGTACCAGCTAATAGGTATACACTGTGTCCGTAAAGTATGGAACAAATTCATTTTTAGCTAAATAGACCATTTTAAAAAATAATCCTGAAACTCGTCGGTTTTTTATTTTAATTTACCGTATTTTAAAATAAAAATCCAGTATACAGGGTGAATTACTTTCGAGTAATGACGTCACCGTCATTTTTTTTAAATGGAACACCCCCATTTTGTCTCAATTTTCAGATTACTCTAGCTGAGCTGATTCCAAAAATGTATCACATGTTGATTCCAATTGGTACAGGGTGGACAAAAATACAATAGTTTTGTGTTTGCTTATAAAGTAATCCTGGAGGTTTTGATGAAAGTTTTTGGTTCCAACAGGATGGTGCACCTCCACATTATGCTGTAGATGTTAGAAGGTACCTAGATGAAATTTTTCCGAACAGGTGGATTGGTAGAATGGCCAGCGAGGTCACCAGATTTCAATCCTTTGGATTATGTTATATGGGGCAATCTGAAGAATGTTGTGTATCAAACGAAACCAGCAAATATTCAAGAATTAAAAGAAAAAATTCGGACAGCAATAAACAGTATTTCTCAAGACACAACAAACAAGGTTCAACAAGAGTTTGTACACCGTTTGGGTTACTGCCAAATACAACAAGGGCTGCAGTTCGAACATTTATAAAGTCATGTATTTCATCATATTTTGTCCGCTAGACAATAAGCATTTTTGATAATATTGTTAATTTAACTAATAAAGAATGTTACGCGTTACTTTATGAGCACACCATCCTGTACCAATTGGAATCAACATGTGATACATTTTTGGAATCAGCTCAGCTAGAGTAATCCGAAAATTGAGACAAAATCGGGGGTGTTCCATTTAAAAAAAATGACGGTGACGTCATTACTCGAAAGTAATTCACCCTGTATATTAAAATATTATTTTAAAATACGGTAAAGTCAAATGAAAAATCGACATGTTTCAGGAATATTTTTTGAAATGGCCTGTTTAGCTAAAAATGAATTTGTTCCATACTTTACGGACACAGTGTATACAGATACATGCAATGAAAAACGGAACATAGCTGTTTTATGTATTCTCCGATCTAAATAGACCACCAACAAAAAATGTCTATAAATTTACTTCAATAAATATCAAGTATTCAGCTGGAGTCAAACCTTCTGTAAGAAACCCAGCCTATTCTCTTTCCAATATTTGTTAGTTACGTGGTCCTATGATGTGATCACCTAAAATTCCCGTCCACAAATTCAGTTTGCCTTACAGGTGGTTGACCGAGATTACTGCATTTGTTTCAGTTTTGTAAACATCCACATTCACAAAACTTTTCAATTATTCTATCAACTGTAGACTGTGAAGGTGCTGGTCGGTTTTCAAAAGCAACAACGAGTGAATTTATCATTTCCCTAATCGAGTGCCAAAATACCACGATGAAATTTGAATTTTTTCCTGATTTCTCTACGAATTTATTTTATTTTGAAAAGTTATTGAATCGGATATCGACTGCTGTTTACTGACTGTCTGACGCTAATTAAGGACCGCCCACAGTTGAGACTACGGAGTGGTGGGAATTGTACGATATGTTGTAGGGGCCCAAATGAACGATTGTAATAATCGTGTTTTTAATCTGTTGAAGCTTGATATTGGTCGACTAGTTCAAAAGCAGTACTGATACAATGTTTAAAATCCCTATGTTCCGTTTCTCATTGCATGTATATGTAATAATATGTATATATTTCTTCACATTCTTCTCTTTCTGCCCTCTATAGTTTGGAATCTTTTCGCTTGGCTCACAAACATAGTCATGATTCAACTGAAAGCACATGCCATCCATGAATATTTGAAATTATAATAACTGCGCCCTCCTTCATCCCAGCAAAAAAATTACAATATAGTAGACTTGTTTGAATTACTCAGCTTTGTTTGTGAAAACATGGTATTTTTCAATCTCTCATTGTACTATTTTTCATTAAAAGGTTGACTGAAATTTTCATAAGTCACTCATTTCATGCAAAGTCTCAATTCTGGAAAAACTATAGAAAGGAGCTTTTCGTTTCCACTTCAAAACCTTATAAAGAAGATTACATGTTTACGAATTTATTGCAGTTACGTAAGTCTTGCTAATAGTTACTCTGTAGCAGGAGAACTTTGAACTTCAATTCCATTGTATACTATTATTGTCTTGAACAGGTTGTGTAGAAACAGTAATTAATCAAAATAGTTCTGATGGAGACATAAATATTAAAGGTGCTAGAATATTACAGAACTTAAATGCTTATTTTGCAGGAATTCAAATTAAACTTTATATCCGACGTTAACAATTTTCTAATTATAATCAAAGTAAAAGTACAGTTACCATTGTTGTTTCCTTCAAATATGGATCAAACATGGAAATGTACACCATGAAAATTAAAACTTATTGAAAATTGCAACTGTGATTTGAAGGAAAACTCCCAGGAATATCATTCTTAAGAATGTCGGTGTCAACGGTAATTATTGGCATCAGGGTTTGGAATTATGTTTGAAAATAGTAAATAGTATTAACACCACTGTGGACAGCCAGCTATGCCTCTTAAGTAACTACTTATATAGCAATAATACAGCAACGAAAGAGCCACGAGTTCTTATACTGATTCACAAAATCACCAATGGCGAGACGGCAATGCAAACACCAAAACTCAATGAGGAAAAGTTTACGTAGGTACCTAATATACGAATAGTCAATAAGTCAAGCACAAAAATTTGAAATAATGTTTGAAAAATAATTTCAATTCGAGATTCTAAAAAACACCGTTAGAGGTCAGATATTATTTAGCGCCTGCGCTCCTTCGTCCTTTTTATACTTTATACTTGCTTTATAAGTGAGCTATCTTGAAAAATATACCTTATAAAGTAAGAAGCACTTCTATACAGCAAGAGTGCAATTTAAAAGATTTATTGCTGCTTCTGTAGTAACCCTTTTTGGATTCTTTCAGAAAACATTGTTGTCAGGTCGAAAGTTAGAAGTGTATTTCTGCAAAATATCATTTTTGGGACACTAAACTCAGGCGTATGCATGATTTCAAGACCAATTGACGAAAAAAGATTAATAAATAAAAAAAACATGGAATATTTCAATCATTCAATTCTAGATATTTCGATGGCGCGTTATATTATTCCGAAGTAGAAGAGCATGTTTCAACAGAAAAATTTTCCTGGCATAGCAAATTTGGAATTCCATGGTCGGTAGCCGGTACTTAAAGAGTTGGCAAAAACTACGTTTCGTTTTATATGTATGCCATGATAATATGATGTCTGACCTTTCAAAATAATCTCTACCCTCAAAAATCTCTGTTACAAAGCCGTAATAGTTCAAAAATAATTTATAAATATAACTGTTGGAAACTATAACCCAGCAATATGCATTTGACTCAATGAAAATGCCTTGCTTTTCAAATATTTATATAGCTTTTGCTACTCAGTTATATATCTGCTTTAAAACAACTAAAAAGTTACTTCATTGAATCAGTTATGAACACCATAATACGATAGCTTTATAACTGCAACCTCTAACGCATTTACAAAGCGACTGATTACTTTATAAAACCTTACTTTCGGAAGTTATACAGCAGCTCCTTGGAAGGTTTATCAAGTGGTTTATAGACGCTGAAAGAACAAAACTAAGAGGTTTCCATTTTACCACATAAGCATTCATGTACCCATTACAAATCTAAGCAAGGCTGTATTACTTCTGCCTATTTTAGACGTATAGATACTTAATTGATGCTGAAATATTGTTTTCAACTCTTATTTATACAGCATTGAGTTATATAAGAAAGGTGGGATAGATATTGTTAGCGTTTTTAAAAAGCAATTTGTGCTACTTGGGACATGAAAGTACACTTTTATTATCTCATGGTAATTAACTTAGTTAAAGGTATTTTCGGTACCAGACAGTTTATTTATTACCTTCCAACCAAGCTGTTGGAATCAGTTTGAAGATTTTACATTAAATCCGTTGTATACCCAGATGTTTTCACTCAGTTAATATTTATTTTGAATTATAAAAAGTTCACCGGAATAGTATTCAATTGAAGGAAAATGTCTCCTGATTTCTAGCGTGGAAAAGTTTTTGTGGTCTGTGGTTGAAATATCCTCTTGGTGTGTTTGTCTACTGTCTAATCGAAACTTTTAATCATATTATATGTAACGTATACTTTGAAACTAACTTGGATCTTTATCATAGAGACACAATTATTAGGAGATACTTTAACTCGCGCCCATCCAACTTTGACCACGCTCCTATGGGAATCTTCTGAAACACTAATTTGCTTGCTAACAGTTTGTCGTTAGATCAAACAAAGATTGAAGCTAACGATATCTGATTAAATTGATCAATGCAAACAGGTTTTTTACTTCATAATAAACGTTAATTCAATTTAGTTTGGTAAACGTTTCAGGTGGAGGGTGGTTGTTGGTTTGGGTTAATAATCCGTGTCCCTCCAATTACACAAGAACGTATTCGGTGGTATAGGGATGAGAAAATAATTTTCCAATATTGAAGCTACTCTGACCACATACTTGAGTTTGAAACCATTCGAGTGAAATTGTTCCATAATATTTAGAAATAAACTTTAAACTGGCTTTTGATGATCTTATCTATGGTAAGCTATGAGCTACAAATTATTAGTTATTCTCTCAATCGTTTACGAAACAAACTTCCTGTTAATGATTTCACCTTATGAAACGTTAACTTTGCGGTTAACCTTCCAGTGAATAAAAATATCCAATAATCACTTTAAATATTTCCTAAAAAATTATGCAAACGAAAAATTAATAAATTATTTCACATTTGTGATTTGTGGTGGAATAATATAATTAATCAAAAATCAATATTCTAGAGATATTTTACCAAGAAATTTAAAATTTGTCTTTAAATAAGAACGGAGAAGGCACTGGTTCCTTCTCGTATCGTCAGTCCACGAAATAACAAGTGTGAAACTATGCAGTATTCCATACAAATATTTATTTTTTTGTTCATTTGAAAACGATGATTTGCGAAGTATATTTAACTAATAAGAATCTGGAATACTGGTATGTTATTACATTATATTGTTTCTTTTGAATTTTAAATTTTGATATTGAAAAATTTACCATATTTTTTTTGTAAAAAAAGTAGTTAGTACAAAATGGATACCTATTTTGGATGCCACATGGATTTACCTTCATATTCTTTGAGCAAAATTTTCTTTATAAATGGGTATATAATTTTTTTTATTTTGTCAGATTGTTCATACATTTTTTTATATAAAAATCAGATATTTGTCCAGAATGAATCCTTAAGTTATAAGTTATAGTATTCAATTGTATTTATAGAGCTGGACAGATATCCATGTAATCTTCTAGTTTCTTAATTTTTTTTATATCTGTATATCCTTTATAGCACAGTTTCCTGGAGCACAGTTTCCTAGAGGACTGTTCCTGTGATTATCACAGTTTCCTGAAGTACCTACAGTTTTCCTAGAGTACCTACAATTTTCTTAGAGCATAGTTTTCCTGAAGTACCTACAGTTTTCCTAGAGTACCTACAATTTTCTGGATTATAGTTTCCAGGAGTACAGTAAATATACATAGTTTTTTTCCTGAAGGTAGAACAACCAGTTCTATCCGTTCAGCGCATGAAGCACAGGAAAATAGGAGGTTGTATCACACAAAAGATAATTTTTTTTTATTGTTTCATTGATGAACATTTTGGTATATTAGTAGGCTTTACTAACCTTTCTAGTTTTATTTATTTTTTTTTAACACGTTATGTCATTATAGTTATCCATATTAATTTTTTTAGTGAAAGTTTTATTTATTAAACCTCCACCAACAGTTTTCATTTCTATTAGCTAAATTATTTTCGAGTAGATTACAACATACTTAGAAGTTAGCTATTCTTTAAATTTTACTTCATTTCTAGTTTTATTTTAGGAAAAAAACTAGTGGCGCCCTGAATACCCTTCTCTCCAGTTTTCCATAAATTTTGTCTTAACATATAGCTGATAACAAAGTCCTGAGAACTGGCTTTGGTATCCACCAAATTTAAAGACAGCTAGGCAAAAACCTACATTAGATTTCCAGCATTTTTTTAAATTTTCATTGAATATCAACTAGTGTTTTATTGACGCTCAACTTAAATAGTGTTTCACTTATTAGATAAATTATCTCTTCGATCGATATTCACAAATATTTCCATAACTACATCCACAATCCACATAAAATTCCTCAGTTTGAATCCCACTGCATTTTACAGAGAAATTGCGCAGTTGAGTTATTGAAACCATCATATTGTGAAATCTGCTGTCAAGGAAGTGATATATAAAATTAATCCAGACGAAATATGTACTATATGTAATCAAAAACTTCCGTACACAATCTACAAAATATGCTGCTTTATGAAACTTCTTGACTTAACACTTTCGTAAATTTCAAGTTCATTACTGAACGTATCGGATAATACGATAAAGCGATAACAATCCACATTATCAATGTTTTAAAATTCCCAGGTGTTCATCTTAAATTAATAATCGGACTACCAACAATAATGGTTGAAATATTTGTCATCAATGTTTTTATTTTTGTAACGTATTCTCTTTCTATTTCTTGTTTGTTACTAATACGATTTTGCTGTGAACTTATATATATTTTTCCAAGAAATAAATAAATGTATTGTTCGCATTATTATTAATTCAAATAATCAATGGAATAGTTTTATACTTACAAACAGCATCTTACATAATTAAAAAAAAATTTCAGACCCATGACCGTGTAGTAGTAAAAAACAATTGTATTCCAGGCTGTATGTTCCGACGTACGTTGAATTAGACTTCAAAGAAAACCGGAATAGTATGATCTAAAAGGGATTACATGACATGCAGATATGGATTCTGCCCAGCATCTCTAGAGCCTTCTAAACGTCATAGGCGGGTACCGTAGCGACGATTTCTATACGCCTGGAAAACTGTACACGAGGCGTACACTAAATGTACAAGTATTGCTAGAAATTTAAATTGAATGGCAGTTTGGACGACGTCTCGCGACAAAAAGGATCTATCACACCTCTAATGCCCATGTCATCCTCATCAAAAGGAATAATTCAAGATTCTGTGGCTATCCCAAGATCCAGCGGTTATAGGAGACTAGCTATAATAGCAAGGCAAATATTTGAAGACGACTGTACATTTCAAACATTCTACATCCATCCTGTATCATTCTTGCAAGGTATTGTTGCACAAACACCGATGCTTTTTCCAAAAATAAGTCCCAAGACTGACGATGCTGAACATTTAGGATTTACAGTCATGTAATTTTGACTCATCGCTGGTTTCTTTGGTCGCGGAAAACGGACAGTCGGTCGACCGCTGAGGATAGGTATCCACCCGTTTGATACAAATTTAAAAATAGAGAGTTTTGGTCGTTCCATAGAGAAATAATGAGAAAGGTTTTAAAACATATGGAAGGACCTATAACAACATTTGTGCGCAACCTCTAACGAATAGCGCTTCACATCAACTAACTGAACTGAGAAACCCTACCTCTCACTACGAAACTTGTCATTTTAAACATTATTAATTTTTGATGTTTGTCGTTGCTGTTTTTTCATTTATTCATTCCTTTTCAACATACTCCTTTTGACCTTTCTGCAAAGTTCATTAACTATTTTTTTCATTATTATTATCACAGGATTAAAGCTATAAATGTAAAATTGGCACCATCTTATAAAATGGTTTAGTCTCCGTTAATATTTCATAATGTCTTTTGCAGTGAATAAATATCTTGGCAAGTCTTATAGAAATTTAACAGCACCTTCATAAAAGAGGTTAATTGAAGCTTTCCATAATGCGCCTGAACAATAATTTAATAAAAGCTTTTTCGTAGATTCAGATTCATTATAAAGTAAAAATGCATCATGGAATCAAGACAATAGAAAAATAAAGTTTTTTAAGTGTTTTCTCAAATATTCAGGAAGCAATTTCATTTTATACAGAGGTAAAATATAATAAATGTCACCTATTATTATATATAAATGTCAATTATTTATAAGAAGAAGACATTTTAACAATGTGTAAGCTGATTTCTATACTTCATTTCAGGGACATTGTTTTTGTTACTGAACCCAACATTTTAACCGGAGAAAAATTTATTGTAGCATATCTCAAAATATTTGAAGCGCGCCAGGTAACTATGAATATTTCAAATCATACGAAAATTGGCTTTGTCAAATAGATCACAGTGTTGCCAATGTTCGTGTAATTACACGAAATTCGTGTAATTTCATTGCATTGCGTGTAGCTTTCGTGTAGTGGTCAAATGGGTGTAATTTGCGTGTAACTCGCATAAATCGGCTAAGTCCGAATCATGAAACACCATGTTCACGTTCTATGGATTCATGAATCCGTGCACTATTTTGACATCGACTATGACCGAGCTGAATACTAGACAAGAAGAAGAGTTCTGTGTTAAAAAAAGTGATTGGAAGACGTCAAGAAACCAGAAGAAGAAGAAGATGGGTTGTGGTTATCACAGATGTGAGCCATTTTTCTTTGAACTTAACCACCCAAACCGGGTTAACAATACAATGACGTCACGGTTAACTTTTATGACGTAACGGTTTGTGGAAACCCTGAAATAAACAAACACCTAACCTCCAATAAGATAACTACTTTGTCAAACTATTTCAGTGAGCTGGTTTGTGTGGTTGGTTAACTGTTACGTCATGGTTTGGAATACAAGTCCAGGAATATTGACTGGTTAACTTATAGTTAACCCGCTTTGTGTAGTCAAGTTTAAAGAGAAATGGCTGCGGTTATGTCACTTTATCAACAATATAATGGATAAGTGGCTGGAATTTTGTACTAATTTCACACATTTTCCAGGACAATGAGAACGTCCAGGTCCAGAAATCTGAAGTGCATATGGATAAAGAATATGTCTAGCGACTCGAGTTCTGAAAAGGAATCAGAATCAACAAACATGAAAATGAAAATCATCAAATGTCATCAGAAAACAAACAAATTTGGCAGCAGAAGAATATTGGAAATAAGTATTTTTTTTGAAAAATGCTGCCGGTATTCTGCTTTGCCCAAATTTGAGGAGGATAATATCTTATTTATTAATTTTACCTATTTCAAATGCATCAGTTGAGAGGATATTCTCTGAGCTGAATAATATAAAAACATTCCACAGAAATAATTTGTCTTCAGAGACTATTTCTGCACTGATCTTTTCAAAACAAGGTATTAGTAATGAGGGAGGAATTTTGAAATTCAATCCCTCTCAAAAAATACTAGACTGCAACATATGGAAAAAGGCAACTGATTGATTTTTATTTATATATTGATTTTTGTACTTGGTTTGTCTACCTGTTTTGTTTGTTTGGAAAAGGCAACTGACTGATTTTTATTCATTTATTGATTTTTGTACTTGCTTTGTATACCTACTATGTTTTGTCTGTTATTTGTGTATTTTTTCTGATTCGAATGTTCAGTTTCATAAAATAAATATGAATAATCTCGTCATTTTTGCATAATATTATGGTATTGTTCAATATTCAAATTTCCCGCGCGCAAATAAATGTCAATGACGTGATATCAGACAACCGTGTATTCATTCATATTATGATAGCTATCTAACTCAAGGTTATGTCGATGGGCATCACAAACAAGAACGAAGAAGAGATCAGTTGCGTGTAAAAACGTGTAATTTGAAAATTGGAGCCATGCAATTGAAATATTTGGTGTTGGCAACACTGATAGATCATTTCTTTCTGGCTGCTCCAATGTGGCAGGCATACTTATTTTGTAGTTTATACTCATTTAACAGCTATGAGTATAAATATAACGCTAAATTTACTATTCTCAACTGGGTCCATTCTGATCTTCCGGATCGTTGCCATTTTAAAATGTTGTTTTCAATGAAATATTTTTGTCAATAACAAGCATTTCATTGTATTTGAGCTTATATGCAAACGTTCAAAACAGATGGTATGGCGACAGAGCCGAACTGTTTTTCAATCAGTGTTTTTTTCTTAGCGAACTGTTACCTATTCCAAAGATATGAAAAAAAAATTAATTTTTAATCAGCTAAAATGTATAATTGCAATTAAGACAATTTGATGAATATTCGCGCGATTTCGGTTTTGCAGAAATCCAGTCATGCAAATTTGGTATATGATGCTGTTGTAGCTCACATAATCGATAATGCCCATATTCCTAGCTGTAAATTCTCCTCGAACGTTCGCTATAAATTCCGGAGTTATTTCTGCAATGTACATGCGTATCCGCTCTTTCAGATCATTAATAGTCTGTGGTCTATTTAAGTACACTTCACTTTTCAGGCAGCCCCATGAAAATAAATCAAGAATGGTTGGATTGGGGACCTCGGTGGCCACTCAATTGTTCCTATTCGACCTATCCACCGATTTGGAAAGAGGTCCTAGTAATTTCTCTCTTAGATAGCGTAGATAAGTTATTTATATTTGGGAACAGCCGGTTCAATTAGGCGGTCGAAAGGTTTTGCAGAAATTTTAAATATCTAGGACGGAAAAGTATAGTCCTGTTATCTATCATTCATGCCCAAACACTCACTTTCTCAGATTTACGTCAAAAAATGTTTGATAAAAGGTGTGTTCTTTTTGACTGAGATCTCAGTTTATCTCAGCTCATATCGGTAATGTGCGCGTTCTTTTTGATTTACTCACTTCGAAGTGAGCTGAGATTTTTCCTCCCCCTTCACCGATACTGAATGTGTTGTAAGGGGGTATCAGTTGGACTTGAGTCGGAAATAAAGTGGAGGGGATGAAGAATTATTCAGAATTATTTGATTTTGTTTACATATAAACACACATAACTTAATTTTCTTTCTAATAATGGATTATTAGCCATAATAAAAAACTATTTTCTTTGAAACCATTTTATACCAAAATCAAAATAAAACGTGGTTATCGGAGTTATCCAGATTCCAGATAGGTTTATGTTTATATGTTTTATGTCTCTTATTCACGCAAGCGTCGGCATATCACGCGTTTCAATTGAGTAGTTTGTTCTTTTTGGTGCTTACTCACATCACTTTATCTCAGATCACTTTAACTGAAGTGAGCTGAGATCTCAGTCAAAAAGAACACACCTAATGTCTACTACCATGTCATTAACCACTTGACAATAACAATTATGCTGAAGGTCAATAAAAGAATTTAGATAAAGTTATTAAAATGAAGTGGAAAGAGTAGAAAAAATTTGAACATAACTTCATTTACATTTATGGCTGACTAATGTTGTATCAATACGTACAAGATAACAATACTTGATTAATTAAGAAATCTGTTCGAATTTCATTAATAGTACTTTCGACAAAATTCAAAAGACCTTCCAATTTTCATATCCACTTTTCTTTTTGAAGATTCTATTAACGTCAAAAATTAGAAAGGTGATCGAGAAAGCGCTCTTTAAAAAATAACAATCGACGGGTTGCAGGATTTGCCTCTAAAATCACCGGATTACGGAATAATGAATTTATTCCTTTCATTTGAATGATACTGTATAAATTAATAAATCCTGCCAATATAGAACGAATAAAGAGGGTTTTGTTTTTTTCCGTGTTTTTCACTATTTCTTTATTACTTAGCTGGTCCACCGGCGCTGTGGGTACTGAATGAATCAATGAATGTGATCATAAACTACTTAGTTATTGGTTTACCGATTTCACTACTCTGATAGTGCTTGTGTCAAGGGAACAGTGAGTACTTTAATATGTTGACGTTGGACTTGAAGCACTATTGGAAAGTAAGTGGATCACATTGTTTCATTTAAGTGTACCGTTTGATCATTGCAGCAGTCACCAATCTCATTTTCAAACTATTTCGGATAGTACCGCTTTCCTTAATTTTACTCCACACACAGACCATTGTTTTCCAAGATGAAGAAAATTATTTTTTTCTACGACCGTCCGTTTTAGTTTTAAAAGTGTCACTTTCCCGCACTAGTACGGGAGAGTAAAATTATGCAAATTTTGACTTTATTAAATAGTTTTTTACTATAACTCCTCTGGACCGGCAATTTTAAGTAATTTACAGAATGCAACAAATTGTGTTTTTGATATTAATATTTATTATAATTAGTAGTTTTTAGTTGAAGTTTTGTATATGTATGCAGCAGCAGAAGGAACAATTTCGAAACAATATCCTATCTTGGAGTAGTTTCTGGGAATACAGCTTCCTGGAACACAGTTGCATAGAGGGCTGTTCCTGTGTATTTCCTGGAGTACCTACTAGTTTCTGTTTTTGTTTTTAATTATATATATTTGTTTTTATACACTTTCAATGGTTCAACTTTTATATGAATATAGTTATCCATTTTAATTTTTTTTTGAAAGTTTTATTAATTAAACCTCCGCCAACAGTTTTTATTTCCATTAACTTAATTATTTTCGAGTAGATTGCAACAGTTAAAAGTAAGCTGATTTTTTTATTTAATTTTTTTTCTAATTTTGTTTTAGGAAACAAAATTAGTGGCGCCCTTAATTTTTTTTCTTCACTTAAGTCTTCTCTTTTCCTAATTTCCATCAGATAACAAAGCTCTGAGAACTGGCTTTGTTATCTCCAAATAATAAATAAGTTTGGTAAGAACCTACATTATATTTTCCATCACTTTTTTTTAAGTCTCATTGGCAATCAACTATAAGTGTTTCACTGAGAGGTACCAAATTGACAACTACAATACATTTTTTCTACCGCCGTCACTAAAACCACATCTAAAACACGGGTTTGACATTCGCAAAACGTCACTTAAATACTAGTGTTTAAAGTGTGGAAAGTCATTTCTCCTTTATCTTTTGTTTCTTAAACGTCACATCAAGTGTATCTTTTTTTATATTCAATATTCCGTGATAATTTTGTAGTTTCTTGTCATTTTCAATGACACGTCATCTTGTGAATATAATTGATATATAATATATAATTAAGATCCCGCGGGCGTAGAAAAAATAAAGTAAGCACCTAGTGTCAAAAACATCTTTAGTCACTCGTTTCATAAGGCACTCGGAAAACTCGTGACTAAAGTAGCGTTTTTGACACTTGGTACATAATATACTATTAATTTTTACAGTAAAACCTCCACTTTTGGACACCTCTATGCAACGGTCATGATCGGAATGCTGCAATTACCATTTGTGTATAAACGACCCTTTCAATAGTAGACCCTCTATAATATAGAGTCTATATAGTGAACTCTGACATACAGATTAGTTACCAAAAGATATTGTTTCTTCAAAAATAACGTTTATGTACGGACACCTTTCCAACCCTTCTTATGATAAATAAGATGTTTATGAAAATATGTACTTGTTACTGGATCTTATTCACAAATTTTACTGCTTGTCAAATAATTTGGGAGGTCTACTCAGTTAAAGTTTAGTTATTGTTGAGACAACATAAAAAACGTTTATATCTAAAGGAAAAGGTCGAGTGATAAAATGTAAATTGAATGTTTGCTTGCTGTGGATCAGCTTGTTTTTAAGTGGTTTTTCCAAGTTTGAAAAAAGAAGATTTTTTGTCTGGGCAATTAATTAAAGAGAAGGCACTAGAAGGTACGATGGAATTGAAGTGTGACACTTTCAAAGCATCGAATGGATGGTTGGATAAATTTTTGCACGGGACACAATGTCACTTTTAAGTCTGTTCATCAATTTAAAAGAGTTTCAAAACTGGAAAATCAAATTAATTAAAATCTTGGAAGACTTTTCTGCAGAAGATGTTTATAATACTGATGGAACAAGTTTATTTTATAAATTATGTTTTGACGTTTCTCGAAACCAATAGAAATGTTCAATTTCAGTAATTCATATACGTTCTAGCAAATCAAAATATTATTATAGTGAGGAATAATCTACTTACATTATTCCAGCGAGAATAATTCAATGTATGATTGTTTTTATTGAATGACAACCACATGACAACGGATTTTCTTGATTTTTTGCGGGAAGTAGTTGTTACTCCTTAGTTGAACGGTCACTGTTTTTGAAAAATATTATTTTTCAAAAATTCATAAAGTGTGAATATGAATAAGTATTCTTCGACATCTATAAACATTTAGTAGGAAATAATTATAAGTCCATAAATGGCAAATAATGTTTTCAATTTTGACTCTATAATTTGGGTTACAGACTTGTTTGCAATGGCTATTTTTTTTACAGGTTGTGGAATTAAGCCAAGTGGGTGCAATAACTGTTGAAGATTGTAGAAGAAAACTGATGTAGAAACTTCTAACAAATGAGGTGGGGATAAAGTATCCCTGGAAAGGAACCAAAAGAAAAGCTCCTCTCAAGCAACATACAGTTATAATAAGTAAGATAATTTTTATAAATTTGTTGAAACTGTTAAGATATGGAACAAAAAAAAACATGAATATTCAACTTTTGCTAATATATCGGCAGTCTCAAAAATAGGTGTTATCAACAACTGTTAAAATATGTATATAATAAAACGTAGACACTACAATTATCCGATTTTTACTAGACTTTATAATAGCCCTCTTATTTTTTTTTTCGTAGGAAGTGTGAGACTGATGTTTCAAATGTGCACTAAATCAGAGATATTTGTGTGATTAAACTTTAGCTGGTAACAGCCAAAAATATAATGGTGGAAGCATCCAAAAAATCTGCAAAAGATATGCCTGGCAATAATGAAATGTTATTTTTGCTACTTTATTGCAGTTTACTTTATTTCCAGTTATGTATGTTTTAAATAAATAGGAATATTGTTCTTGATATCATTTTTTATTAATAATTAGCAAAATTGAAAATGAATTATTAATATTATTGAATTAATTTAATATGTACCTATTTGACTCGATAATCATCATTACCTAATACAATAATATAGGTAAAAAATCTTCCACTAATTACAATATAATGGTGGAGGCTATAATACAGGGAAATATTTAGGGAACGTTCTTGGTATATTCCTGTTATATAACATGCATATTTAAAGGATATTCCGAATGTCCCTTAAACATACCACACATATCCACTGTGGTACATATTAGGTACATGCTAGGTACTTGATGTGATATACGAAAGACACAACCTTAGCAAGTCCTAGGGGTATACATAATGCTATTTATGTCTGGACATTCCAGGTATGTTCCTAGGATATTAAAATGTTACTTGAGTTATTGCTAAGAATTTGTACAGAAAGGTTGAATGAAACTTCCTATCATTTTTATCAATTTTACATTTTGAAATCAGTTTAAATTTTAAATCGATCGAACTTCCTTTTTATTAAAATTGTTAATCGCCTCAATAACTGACACCTACCAATAACGGACAAAAAAATTCCCCTCAGCTGCCCTCATTTAGGTTCTACTGTAGTTTGAAATGTTATTCATGAAAAAATTTTACGATATTTTTGTGACTTTTATAAAATACTAGCTTTTGCCTTTTGTCCGCGTAGATGTCGAAAATGGTTCCAATAGGATTTTTAATTAATTTTATACGTTATCATGAATGTCAGTTTTGCATTGAACCAAGCTTTTAGGTTAGTTAAAAGTTTTTTTAAATAAAATGAGATTGAGTTTTCAAACGTGTCAAAATAAAATGTAATTTAAATCAAAAGCATTAAGGAGTATTGATCAACTTCGAGGCAAATCACTCCCAAAATAGCTGTCTACCCCTTTTCAACCCCGTTAGAAGATTTTTTTTCTCTCCTTTGTTATTTAACGTCGGTCTATTTCTGCAACTTTGGATAATCACCGACGTTAACCGAAAATTTTGCCAAACCTACCAATGGTCCAATCAGTAGTATGGATTGAATAGATGAGGCTTTTACTTAATGAAGATCCATACTAAACGATGAAGTAAAACAATTTAATTTGTTCAAATGTTCATTATATTAGAACTACGTTCGATATATATTCGTGACGCATTTCGCTAACACAGTAGCTTTCTCAAACGAGTGAAGGTGTAATGGAAAAATTTTAATTTATACAGTGCATTAATATGGAATTTTACGGATATTGACAAAAGTATTATAATCTATGTACATGGAAATCAAAAGCAAAAAAGTGTCTGAATATGGGATTAACTAAAGTATTGATCAAGTTTACCTGGAAATTCATTCACAATATTTCACAAACCATTACATACAGACATTACAATTCATGATAGTTCCGTCCACCCATTCAGTCATAAATTAGCAGCTTTCAATAATACATAGACTTTTAACAGTTTCATTAAATACTGATAATTACAACAAAGAATTAAATATCATAAAACAAATAGCAGTTAATAATAATTACGATCCAAATTTGATAGACAATATCATAAATAAAAAGATACTAAAACATACTTTAGAACAAGTATTTCTTTCTGATAAAAACAAAAATAACCAATTTAATGAATTTCTAGGTAACCTGGTTCAAAACTTTAGTTAATTTCATATTTAGACACTTTTTTGCTTTTTATTTCCATGTAAATAGATTATAATACTTTTGTTAATATCCGTAAAATTCCATATTAATCGAATTAATTAAAACATTTTCATTATACCTCCTCTCGTTTGAGAAAGCTACTGTGTTAGCAGAGCGCGTCATGAATATATATTGAACGTAGTTCTAATATAATGAAGATTTGAACAAATTAAATTGTTTTATTTCATCGTTTAGTAGTATGGATCTTTATCGATCCCAGCATCCATGGACCTCGGTTTCACGTCTCTTCCGAGAGACGGCAAAGCTACATACCTTGTGCTGATTGGTATACTGACTGCGAGCTGTGATTTTCCACTTACCCTAGTAGTCCAAGGTGCACCCCAGTAGTCTTAAGTGTCATTTATCCAATTACTAACCGTGTTCGACACTGCTTCTCAGTAATTATCGCATCAGATGCGTTCCATTACAGTGCTGGGTCGACGACCTCCCGCTAGGCGATAATAGTTCTGTTTATAAAATAAGAAGCACGTTCCTTCAATTCTGTTGAAGAATCTTTATGTAAAATTTGGAGTAGATTGAACCAAGGAATCAAATTGTCCCATTCAAACTCTTACTCTGTTTTTCAAACCTCTTAGGGGTAAAATATCGAAAGATCCTTTGTTATCGGATGCCTACGTCATACAAAGAACTCTCTCTCCAAGTTTCAGGTCTCGACGATCAGCGGTTTGGGCTGTGCATTGATCCGTCAGTCAGTCATTCAAGACAAATCATTTTATATGTATAGATTTTATAATTATTATTTTATAAAACACTTGGGCTCGCTACAACATAACCAATTAGTATTTTGGAAGTGATAATAAAATTCCAATAAAATAAAACAGTTGCAGAAGCTTCGCTGGTTGGGATTGTTTATAAGTAAAAAACAGCGAAAGCCGTAGGCATATAAATATAGTCGACGTGAATGTAAATTTTATACAAAACGAAATAAAATGTAAATACCAAAAGGTTAAATCCGTGCCAATTTGAAATTGTATATCGTTTTATTTCGGCATTTTATTACAAAACGTAGGCAACACTTGATTTGGTATATTTGACTTTCAATTCAGGTAACAGTGAGGAGATTATCAAACGGATTCTGTTGCGAATACATCCTTTTTCAGTGCCGTGCACAGTCAATTCAGCATGATGTAGAAGGCGAAACGTTTATGCTGATGTTGCTATTAGGTGATGCTTTTAAAACTCAACTAATTGTTGAGAAAATTATAATTGAGTAATTAGGGAGCAACAAATGGAAAGATGGTGGAAATACAAAGCAAAAATAATATGTCAAAAAGGAACAAAAATGCATTGATATTATAAATAAAGAAATATCTAACCTGGTATTGCAATTTAAAAGTATTGTAATATACTCAATATTTATTAAATTTGTGTACATTCCAGGCAAGCGGAAAAAATTGTGAGTATAAAATATACTTCTTTTCATAATAAATAAAATGTCTAAGAAAAGTTTTTCAAGTTAAATGGTTTTATTGACAATAAAGACTATAATGATGTGTATAATGTACCAGAAATGATTTGATGGGATAATAGTTTAATACTATTAAAATGAGTGTCTCAAACACCCGTTTGGGGACCGGAACACTTTTGCGGAATCAGCTCCAATGTAATATTGGAAGAAAGCCAAAAAAAGGGAAGATCTGACCATTGGAAAATTCAGTAGGGATTAGACAATTGAAGATTCTTCTGGGTGAGATCAAATGAATACAGGAGTCGAAGTAAAACTGTACTAAGAGTTTCGACAGGGATTCTAACTGGATATTGTCGCCTGAATGGGCACCTGAAAACACAAAATAGTGTAGGAAGAAGAATGTAGCTTCTGTGGCATGGGACAAGAAACCTCCACATATTTGCGAATTGTACAGCAATTCAGAATCCCAGGGCACAGCACCTAGGAGATTACTGGATAGGAGAGGGTCAAGTTAAAGCCTGCAGATATCCTAAAAATCCTCCGGACTTAAGGAGCTACTAGTCTCTGAGACTTTTCTCAGGAACTAAGTAGAAGTAAGGGAGCACAAATTTTTGCAAAACAATTTTAAAAGTCAACTCAACAATATATTGGAATTATTCGAAAAAAAATTAGTAAGTGATGACGAGCAGAGAACAGCGCTTTCATCTTTTCCTTTATTATATAAACATCTGTTTATCTCTGAATACAGAACTTACTTGCATAGGTCCAATATTGTATATTACTAGATTAGTATGTTAAATTAGGCTATGTAGTTTAAATCATTCAAAAATTTATTACATGGACATAAAATACCACATAGATATATCTGCAACGTGTAGTCTCTGTAATATGGGTGAAAATGAAACTTTGATTCATTTATTAGTAGAATGTCTTCTATATAATGGACAGAGAAAATCATATGCTTCTCAATTTGAAAACACTTAATGAATTGGTTGCTATTCTGGACACAAATGATTTTACCAGAAAGGCAAACCTCGTTAATTACGTACTAAATATATTAAAACTGAGAGCCTTTGCGTTAGATGAATGAGTTTTACATATTATGCTTCTCATTTTTTTCATAAAACAGCTTGTACTTATTATATTTTAATTTTAATCTTTTTTCTGTCTTTCGAACATCTTTGTACTGAATCCGAACCTCTTGTAATAAGAATTGTAAGATTCTTTAAATACAATAAATAAAATAATAATAATAAATAGTAAGGGAGCACAATAGATCTTTTAGTTCTCAGTAAATGACACCCGATATTTATACATACGAGTACATACATACATAGGTACCAGCCAACACACCACTTTAATCATAAATCAAGGGCATTAATAGGACAAAAAAAATTAAATCGTGATGCTATTCATATATTTTCTCATTCAAGATTAAATTTTTTTGGATGATCAATGACCTTGATTGATGAGGAAAGTGGTTTGTTGAATGGTACCCAAGACCTATAGAATTATTTTTAGCGTTCAATACATTATCCACCTTATTATTACCTTTATTCACAATAGAACCGGTCAGTTTGAAAAAATATTTCTACTCATTTTATTTCCAAAATTTCATTTTTTTTAGTGACTTAGTATTTCTCATTCTATTTGGTTCTTTTAGTGCTTTTTAATCTTTCTTTTCTATCAATTTGTTAGAGCTACTAGACCTTACTGCTCAGGCTCTCAAGGTGGCGCCACCCGTACAATTAATTCACAGTAGGAAGCGCCACGGGTCAGATGCCTATCTATAAGTGGGTTATTTGTTACCCAAACAACAAATCGGTTGAGCTAAGTAAAATCGTTTGATAAAGATATCAGTTTTCAACCGTGGAAAAAAGTCTCATAAAAAATTCCCGATTCTTCGCCAGTATTTGCTTTGGGCAACCATTCAAGGTCCTTTGTATTTAGCTCAGTGTGACTTATTTAAATCAGGAGGACGTAACAGATTTAATTCAATAAACATTCTCACTTCTTTGATTCACCAATTGTGTATCGCTTTTGGACACGATTGCAGTTCTTCCGAAACTTCCTATTACACTAACGTGAATTACGGTAGAATAATCTAACAGTAAAATTAAACTTTTGCCTCTGGAAGTAACGATCTCTCCACCACTGGTGAACGACCTGTCTCTGGAGAGATTTCGAAGTTAGGGTCGTTCCTAGTTCTCACCGATAACAAACACGAGTTTCCAGTGACAATAGAAATGGAGGCAGACCAAAGCAAATCACATAACCGATTGAAGTTCAGCACGTGAAACATTTAGAGGCTTAATCATAATTTAAGAAATACTGGTTACATTGATAATTGAAATTGCCAATTTTGAAAATATTCAGGATACGTTGGCATTCTTAGAACAATTATTATTATTGTGTTTTTTTTTTCATCATATTTTACTACAAAAATATGGTTCGGTCTTTTGGTAAACACAAGAGTGTTTATTCTGGAGATAGGTGATTTTATTTGGCTTTGAGGATTGCCTTGTGTCTTGATAATGATAATAAACAATGGGAAGGTGAGTGTTATGAAAGTTTTGAGTTGCATATGTTGATTCTGGACCAACTTTTGATTAAGTTGTGCCCGCATAAAAACATCAATTTTTCGTTAGTTTAGTTTCATCGCTATATCTCTTTGTATTTGAATACGCTAGTAAGATGAATATACTTTATTATCAAGAAAAATTGCAATTATTTTATGAACAAAGTGATCTAAAAACTTGAACAATAAAATGAGAACATAAAATAAATATAGTTTAAAAAAACTAAAAAAAACACGCTTTTAAAGAATGTTGGACTAAAAAGTTAAAAATAATTTTAAAAATTAAATTATGACAATAGTACATAAACAATACTAGTTTAATTGAGGGAAAAGCGTGGGGCGCTTGATATACGATAAGCACAAAGCGCTTTTTAAAATTACTTTTAACTTTTTAGTCCAACATTCTTTGAAAGCGTGTTTTTTTTAGTTTTTTTAAACTATATTTATTTTTAACTTTTTAGTTCGATTTATTGTCTATAGATTTTTTCTTCAAGTTCTCGTTGATAGTATTATTAATTTCCAACAGAGGGTGCATGAACGTAAAATTCTTCTTCAACAACGCAATAAAATTTGAGGTGTGAAATTCTAAAACTTAATGTTGATGCAGATAGTATATCGAATTTCTAACAGAGGGCGGAGAGTTGTAAAATTAGCTCCAACTTGAAGAGAAAATTAACAGTTATTACTTCGATAACCAATCCAGTCTTGCTGTTGAATTAAAAAAAAATATAAATTTAATTACAATAATTCAAATGATTTTATTCTTATTCTTAGTGAATATTTTAAATTAACTTGAATATCCAGCATTTACGTATAGCTTTTTGACTATCAAAAAATATTCATACTATCGTTCATAGTAAGCTGAAACCGAAGTTCACTCAGTCACCAGCAAATGTGGCATTGGTGGCATTCTTCTTCAAAGACAAATAAATGAATCTTTCAATCCTGTATTTATAGTACTTTAGTAGGGCTACCTACATCAGCCGAGCAGAATTATCTTTCTTACGGACTAGAGACTCTGGCAGTGATGAATTTCTTGCTAAAATTCTAAGCCTACCTGATAGGTAAGCAGTTGGACTGGGCTTATGCGGTTGACGATGAAGAAAGTAGTTGAGCCTGGTTAAGCAGAAAAATTCTGATTTATTAGAACGCCTAATCAGTGACACTTTGTATGCCTATCGAATGTTTGATGGCAGTACAAAGTGGTGCCAAAAAGCTCTGTTACATCAGATAGTCTAATGAAGTTTCATTTCGAATACTTGTCGAAAATTTGAATCTGAACATGCAAAAAGTCTAGGTGATGTTTATTTTTAGTAATTAGTAGTTTTGTTTGTTCCAGAACGAGAATAATAATATCTTCCCGAGGGTGTGAAGGGTCAGGTAGGACCGACTGTAAGGAGCTCAACACCCTGTTTGATCAAGCCTTTCGAAAGTTTCTTATTTTTCGGAAGCATGTTACCTAAGTCTTTGTTAATAATAGTAGTTGAAAAGTGACACTGGAAGAAACTTTTTTTTGGAGAATTAAATACTTCACATGTTACTACGCTTTTTATCCATATTATCGATACCAAAATAAAAAAATAAATTAACATTCAATATTCAGTGAATTCAAACAAGCCAAGAAATTTGAGAGAATGTCAGAAATTCCCACTTTTCGAAGAATCAAATGTCAAAAGGTTGGTTGATTGAAGCGACCAGCGAGATGCTCTCGGAATAATTGTATTTTGTCATAGAAATCCATCGTAGAACCGACAACTAGTTATTCTCGGGATTGATCTAGGTATAAAATATCGAAGGAATAACTATACTAAATTTTATACTGTGAAGAAGAATAAATTTAAAGTCGATAGTAATGAGGAAATTAAAATTTACAAGCTACAAAATTGGATTGATATAAATTTTTAGATTGAATTAATAATAATTAATCATACTGTACACCTAATCAGTTTTAAGAACTTGCCAGGTATATTTTAATATTGTAATGAAATTGTAAGTAGAGAATGCAACTAATAAATTCATTAGACATTTATTAAAAATTTGAGATAAAGAAAAATGTAAAAATGACAAAGGACTGACTGATATAAAATTTTAGAGGAGACAGAAAATTTTTAGGATCTCTCCAAAAAGTTGTCTGCTAGATAGAGGTAAATTAATAATATATTATATTATTATTTGAAGAATTCACAAATTTGGAAGAAAAATTAAGTAAATTGTTGTCAGAAGTTACTGGGGTTATTTTATAAATTTAAAATTACTGGGAAGGTATTTAATTGAACCATTTGGATTTTATGAAAAAAACATTTCAACTCAAATTATTACAAGAGATTTATAAGAGAATTGAAGCAATAAATTCCAATGTTTGAAAAGTACAAGAACTTATTAGTTGTAGTTTTGAAATATTGAATAATAAAAAAAAGACATTCTTTAGAAACTAATTTATCCGACAAATTGGCCAATTAATTATTATAATAATTTAAAAATATCCTAGATTTATTAATGCTACATTGGAAAGGTTTGTGAAATATAGTATTGTTAATGTTTGATGCCTGGCGTTAAATTTATTTTCGTGATTCTTAAAATTGAATAGGTGAGAGGTAAATTAGAAATCTACAGTAGGTGAATCTATTTTATAAATCTAAATATAGAACTTGCCCCTATGCAGAGTCAAATCATGCTAAAAACTTAAATTCAATGTTCATTATAAAGTAAAAGATTATTTGAGCTAGCCGAGTTTAAGAAATTAAATTGTAAGACAAAATATCATTACAACTGACATTGTAGAATTGGCCCTTAGTGGGTCGTTACTTGGAGAAGTATGTCCAGACTATTGACGACAAGAGACAACCTATCAATTGAAATAATTCCAGTATATACATTACAGGATCAATGCAAACATACCCAGCGGCGGCCATGGAAGTGATTCTCAACCTAACGCCACTACATATGGAGGAGGAAAGTGATGCGGAAATGAAAAAAAAGACTAAGTGGGGAGAGAATCAATAAAAAAGTCGCTTTCTAGTTTTTTAGAAATTAGAAATCCTGGGATATGCCACAGAATGGTATGATGGAAAAATATATCTTTTCGAGGAAATTCGATAAGGAATTTTGTAAGAAGAAGAAATGAGACTCCAGCACCATTACCAGACTTGAAACTAATACAATACAGTTGGCTCAAAAGCAATAGGGGGTACTGGGATATGAGTGTACGGACCTGGAATCAAATACCCCGGAAGCTTAAGTACAAGTATTTTTCAAGTGAAAATTCACGCCATAGGAAAGTGTGCCCAGCTCAATATTGATCAAAGATACATAGGGCGAAGGATTATTATCAAGTCGAATAGCAAGCATCCATTGCAGCACTAAGTTTATGCATAATGAGTTCTAAAATAAGATGGAGATGCCTAGGAAAACTTTATGATCTAGACGAGAACAGCATCTTCACCTCACTGTGGGTTTCAGGACAAACTGGTGAAGGAAGGATTGAAATGGCAGATGCACTAGCAAGGGGAAGGCTGAAACACCCTTCTGTTGGCGTCGGAACCCCTTTGCGGAAGAAATAGGCAACGCCGAAAAGGAGAGAACACCAAAGGGAGAGTACAACCAGGTGAGTACAAATGAATGCCCAAGCCAGGGCTGTACCAAGAGTTTTGATAGGTGTTGCCTGAATGGTCACCTCAACAAGGTCAAGCTACTGAAGCAAGAAAAATATAGATTCTTTGCAATGAGGGAAAACCTATTTTTCGTATACTTGCAGATTGTATCCTAGGGCTCAAGACACCTGGGAGAAGAGGGACACTTATCTTCGCTAAAGTATGCGTACTTCTTAAATTTTCTTCCGGAAATAGGTCTCAAGAAACTACTCATCTCTGAGACTTTTCTCAGGACCTAAGTAAAAATATGTGCCTTTATACCGCTTAATACAACTTTTATTGTATTCTGGAACCACGCTATTTTTGAAGCGGGTATGTCAAAAGTAGGCCATATATATAAATATGTCACAATACTTGCAGTAGTTTCAAACCCAACTGTAGAAACCTCATTTCATTATCTAAAACCGATTGGAAGATATAATCTTTTGAAAATATAACACGATGAGACCCCTGTATTTAAATAATATCAGTAGACGTGGGATGCTCGACTTCAAATATTGTAATGTCAGAATATTCTTTTTAACCACCCTATATAAAAATCTATGAAATTTTAAAATACGAAACATCGGCGCTCAGACACATGAAATATTCACCTGAATAGTCACAGACTATGTTCACGTTAACAACATTGAAGATACGGAGATATCAAATAATTACCTAAGTGAGCTTTGGTAAAATCTCAAAGAAAGGCATAAGAAAAGGAATATTTTATTTAAAATCTTAGCCGTGTTAATTTGAAATTAGTTTTCATTCGTAATTTAATTTCTGTGTGTGGCTGTTTGCTGATTAGGGTGAGCTTTCTCACTGAGTAATTAAGTTTCATCCATTAGCATTTGTTATATTCCTCAATCAAGTTATTTCTTTAGATGAATCAAATATTGTTATCAGTAATTATTTTTAGTCAATTTTATCAACACTGATTTAGACAACCTTATTTTTAAAGATTATAGGGTTGTATTATTTGATTAAAATGTATTTGAGAAAGTATAATATATAGGTCATTGTATGCAACAGAACCTTACAGATTTCACAAATAAAAATTTTACTCACGTATTCAGTACACCCTCGAGGACTCTAAACACAACTCCGTTTTTGGCGTACGCTTCTAGTTATTTGCTACTGGCGCTTAAAGTTTGCAGTTTTTCAAAACTGTATACCTTCTTGAATCATTTTCATTGCCCTTTCCGATAAATTAACCAATGATCTGTTTTAAATCGTCATATTATAGTTGCGATGTTGTCAGATTGTCAGGACAATCTTATTTCTAATACTTTCCCCACTTGGTAATTTGAGGTTACGCTACTAATTTTTTTATTAAAAAATTTTATTATTTAATACCAAATAACATGTTAAGTTTCTGTGAGCTGACAACCAGAAAATCCATTCTACAGTCGTTTTGAACAGTTTTCTCTAAAATTCTCTAAAAATACGATAACATTGTGTTCTATACACTGTGTCCGTAAAGTATGGAACAAATTCATTTTTAGCTAAACAGACTATTTTAAGAAATAATCCTGAAACAAATCGATTTTTGATTTTAATTTACCGTATTTTAAAATAATATTCTAATATACAGGGTGAATTACTTTCGAGTAATGACGTCACCGTCATTTTTTTTAAATGGAACACCCCCTCTTTGTCTCAATTTTTGGATTACTCTAGCTGAGCTGATTCTAAAAATGTATCACATGTTAATTCAAATTGGTACAGGATGGACAAAAATACAATAGTTTTGTGTGTGCACATAAAGTAATCCTGGAGGTTTTGATGAAAGTTTATGGTTTCAACAGGATGGTGCACCTCCACATTATGCTGTAGATGCTATTGATTTTGATGAAATTTTATGTGTGTGTTTGATTAAGTAACTAGATGGTTTATATTAACAATTAGTCCCGGTAGGTGGCGCTGCAATCGGATTCATACTGAACAACTCCCAAACGGATAGGCCGATTTTGATGGCATTTAGTATAGGAGTTTTTTATACGGTCATTTAAAAAAATTGGTTTGTCCGAAAAATTGTAAGAATATTCAGGATAGTCGAATTTTCAAAAAATATATTCCCTCTGTCAAAAAATTAACAACACTATCTGATTTTGCCACCCAAAATAAGTAACAAAGTGATATTTTACATTCAAAATAAAAATAGTCAAAATTTGTATAATATGATAAGACGACAGGACAACGTCTGTCGGATCTGCTAGTCGGTATATGAAAAACTCAAAAAACAATATGTATTTAATATATAATATATATATTAAATTCTCTGTATCTGTAGAGTAGGGAGGGTGAGTGTAGGCTCACAGCACTTAGGCCACATATGACCCATTGTGCATCCTCCCGAGGAGTTGTCTTCCTAGGTCATTGTCCATCCTGTCCTTCTCAGGAAGGTGGACAGGTCACTAGGAGACATCTCCTTTATATCGGCAGGTGTAGGCCAAGACTCACCGAACACACACTCTCTTATTGACGATAACTCCGGACACTCGCATAAGACATGCCTGACAGTTTCATCTTCCTGTTCACACATCCTGCATAGAGGTGTGTCCACTAGCCCCATAGTATGGAGGTGTTTCCCTAGTTGACAGTGACCAGTCAGAACTCCTACTGTTAAACGTAGGTTTCTCCTGGTCATCGCCAAATATTTCTTCGGCTCCAGCTTCCCAGGGTCGCCCAGGGTGATCCTGGCAAGATTGCATCCTTTGATTCCATCCCATCTCTTAAGGGATTGAGTATGGGTGTAGCGTTTGGCTAGTTCCGCAATTGTCGAAGTCGTTAGGCCGTAGGTGTCACTGGGTCCTAGAATTTTTAGTCCAGCGGCTTCCCTGGCTAAAGAATCAGCAATGCGATTTCCTTTACTCCTGTCGTGCCCTTTAACCCACCTCAGGATAATATAATATTAAATTATATTGTTTATTATATAATATATAGATTATAGATGTTTCTAAATTCATGCGACAAAATTCAGGAGGTGATTGCTCGTATGAAATTAAGATGGGTCACCCTTAAAAGGTGGTGACTTAAATTGAGTTTTTATAAAAAAAATTTAATCTTTTTTTTTCAATACCAATAGCTGCAGAGAAAAAAAATAAACACCATAATTTATAGTTTTTTTAATAAATTGAGTGGAAAGCAGTAAAGATGTAAAATGTAATACGATTCATAATATTTTTTCACTGCAGCTACTGGTTTTGGAAAAAAAATTAAGGAATAAAAAAAAATTGTAAATAAAACAAGGATTTTAAGTTAAATTTTATTTCATAAAAGTTCAACTCGAAAAAAAGTTTTGATATGAAATAAAGTGAAGGTTGCTAATTTCACCCCCGTATAATGTAACATGAATATTGAAAAAATACCCGTGGTTAGTCCTATGCGAGTGCACGAAAATTACAGAATTTTAAGTTCCTAGCTTTACTAAAACTAAGAAAAAAAAATTAAAACTAAATTTTAGTCACCACCTGTTAAGGGTGATATCTCGGAAAGGGGTGGGCTGAGGAAATTTTGTTATGAGGTAGACCCATCTTAATTTCATACGAGCAATCACCTCCTGTATATATTTATTTTTATCTTTTACAGTTATAAAGATTTTTTCAGTAGTTACATGTTTCTGGAACTTTGGTATAAAAAAAAATGATTCTTCACCTTTTTGTTCGATCTGCTATGAAAGCATATCTTCAAGTAATTTATATTCTTGATCCAATACACTACTAGGACTTTGACATTTTTTTCCCTTTTGTACGAAATCGATACCGTGAATATCTACGAAGTATACAAGGAAAACGGGAGATTTTTTTTGACTGGGCCGTTACATTTCAAAATAACCTGTAAAATTTCGACAGAGTGCCGGCGTATTAAAAAATACCAAAGGAAGTTATAAGGGAAACTTTCAAAGGAGAAAAAAATCGAAGAGCTTCTCAGTAGATATATTTAACGTTTTTTAAAAACTTTCCAAACGCCTGAAAGCACAAAATAAAATATCAAAACACCGTAAGCTTTGAAAAGGTAACACTTTAATGTAAAAGTTTTAAAAGTGCTTAAAAGGGTTCCAATATTTTACAAAAGATTATGCTACAGCTTAATTTCCTATTCAAGTCACTTATATATTCGATGAATCAAATATTTTATAACAGAAGTTTGAAATTATTCGTCGAATTTTGTATTTTGTAATGATTCGACGTTAATTAATACTCAGAGTTTCTCGTCTGTGATATTTTTGAGATTCTTCATTCGCTTCGTTTGTTGAGGAGACGACGCTCACGACCTGAATAATAACTCTTTCCCCAAAATACTTTACATAACAATACGCAGTTAGATTATTCTTAGTAGATTATAATGTCTGAAGTTGAATTTATCGTGCCAAAGGACCTAATTTTCATTGTTAAGTGGAACTAGACTCTTTTGCTTCCTTTCCTTATACATTAAGAGAGATAACTTCACTTTTTCTTTATTATTGTCTTAATAAATAACCCAAAATGTTATTATTTTTTAACGTTGGGTGTTTTTGAATGATGAATTGACTGGCGGACTGAGGTGTTCAATAAAATTGAAATTAAATCTTCCTAAATGTTTAGAAAAATTAATTAGAACCACGTGACTTGGCACATCATGACGTCAGTGTATGGACGGTATGTCACTTATTTTTACATTGAAACTGTGATTATATTTATTTCAATGAAAATATGCATACAAAATATGACAATACGCCATCTTTGCTGAAACACCGATCGCAAACGTGTAACGTCAACCTTTTGTCTATCATTCGAACTTTTATGGTATTTTCTGGTTTTGCATAGTTTATATGATATTAACTCGTTATGAAATTCATGACTATCACACAAAATAATTCAAATGAGTGAAAATAGTATATTAAAGTATAAGTGGATATTAAGGTCTTTAAAACACGCGCGATTTTTCGAGCACGACGGCGAAGTCGGAGTGCTCGAAATAGAGCAAGTGTTTTAGAGACCAGTTATCCACGAATACTTTACGCTATTTTTTTTTTATTGGTGCTCTTTGAAATTATAAATATATACTGGTATCTATTACTACTACAACAACAAGAAATGGAAATAAGAACTAATAATGTAAAATGGTTGAATTCGTGATGCTTGCGTTGTCATGGAAATGAGAAAAACATAAACTAATTTGCATTTTGTCATTAAGATTTATTGTTGTCACCGAAGTGCATAAAAATGAATTCTAATATCGATTTTTTAAGTACTAAAGCAGAATCGCGGTTAATACCGCAAAAATCTTCTGATGCCTATTAAAAAAAAATTGAAATTGTTAAATATTGTTCGAATAAAGGTTTTGACGTTACAAAGTACTCCTGTCAGATCAATAATAAAAAAATTGTCATTTAGACTTCTTCGTTTCTCGAGTTGTTGATGTTGCCATGGTAACTTTAAAAAACGCGCGTTTTTGAAAGTTCGATTTAAACACGGCGAGGCGTGCTTTAAATAGGTAAAATGGTTCACCAATAAAAAAAAACAATTTTCAATTATTAGTATTCACAGATGTGTGTAAACCCTCTAATTACAGGCCAATATCGTTTACTTCCATATTCGCAAAAATTTTTGAAAAAATTATTAAAACTAGAATGGAATCCTTTTTTTTTCGAACAATAATATTATTACAATTTGAATTTCAAAAGAATAAATCAACAGAGGATGCGATAGCCGATTTGACTGAAGAAATGTACACAGCTGTAGATAAGAGTAAACCTGGGCTAGTGGTATTCCTTGATCCTGCAAAGGCTTTTGATACCATTGATCATCAGCAGTTGTTGGAGGCTTCGGAAGATACAGGAATTAGGGGTAGGGCCCTAGATTTATTTAAAAGTTATTTACTCAATAGAAAACAATGGGTACCGGTAAATTATTCGAAATCAATTGTTCGAAAATCAATTTTTCGAATGACCGATTATTCGAAAATCAATTATTCGAAACTCAATTGTTCGAAATCAATTTATCGAATAGGTGGCAGGTTCCTAATGGTGATAAAATACGAAGGTGGTTTGGTAGGGGTAGGTTTGGTTGGGTTATTATTGAAAATTATTATAATTTATTCTTCAAAAATTGACTAAAAATACGAAGGTGGTTTGGTAGGGGTAGGTTTGGTTGGGTTATTATTGGAAATTATTATAATTTATTCTTCAAAAATTGACTAAAAATACGAAGGTGGTTTGGTAGGGGTAGGTTTGGTTGGGTTATTATTGGAAATTATTATAATTTATTCTTCAAAAATTAACTAAAAATACGAAGGTGGTTTGGTAGGGGTAGGTTTGGTTGGGTTATTATTGGAAATTATTATAATTTATTCTTCAAAAATTGACTAGAAATACGGAGGTGGTTTGGTAGGGGTAGGTTTGGTTGGGTTATTATTGGAAATTATTATAATTTATTCTTCAAAAATTGACTAAAAATACGAAGGTGGTTTGGTAGGGGTAGGTTTGGTTGGGTTATTATTGAAAATTATTATAATTTACTTTACAAAAATTGTCATTCGATAAATTCACCGCTTAACAAACATTTAATAAGGTAAACAAAGTAATAAAAACTTCTATCTATCTATTTTTGTATATTATTCTATTCAGAATATTGAATTTCGAACAATAGATTTTCGAACAATTGATTTTCGAATAATTGACTTTCGAACAATTGACTTTCGAAGAATTGATTTCGAACAATTTACCTAGATCCGAAAACAATGTGTACATATCGGTAGTGATTATAGTAACCCTCGAATAGTAAACTGTGGTATCCCTCAGGGCACCGTTCTCGGTCCCTTCCTGTTTAATGCATCTTTTAGGATCCGAAAGAGAAATGTGTAAATTTGACTTTAAATAAAAATTAAAAATAATTAAAATAAAAAAATATTTACATGAAAAAAATAATCATATGTTTCATATTCATATTCGTTTCTTTTTTAATAAGTATATGATTTTGTATTCGGTTTTATTATTGTATTGTATTTATTATTGTAGGTAATATTGTGTTGTATTTTATTATGGCAATATTGGATTGTTGTTTATTGTTTGAATATTGTATTGTATTTTATTATTGTAATATTGTGTTTCGTAATTGTAATTTCAAGATTATTATTTAAGTGAACAAATTCTAAATAACGTCAAAAATACTACCACACCTAATGACCACAAACAGCCTTTGGCTTTGTGGAGTTTAGTGTTTATTTGTATTGGAGAATGGAGAATTGGAATTTCTGTATTATTTTATATATGTATATATCTTATACAATAATTTATTATGCAAATGGAATATTACAAATAAACATATTATTATATTATATTATGTGTGATGTCTTAGAGACTCCATTACTATTCTAGCGTTTTGGTGCGAAATTTAAATTGCATTTGAAAAACTTAAATTTTTTCTTTGAAATCTTCAATTTTTCAAGAAACAACATTTTTTTGGATGAAGCTTATGCGTACAAACATCGTTGAGCAGTTTCTCAAAATCAGTCATCATGCCTATGCTCTAGCACTTTGAAGCGCTGATGTGATGTGATTGTTTTCACAGCCCACGTCATTACTAACGCAATTAAATGCAAACTGATGCAAACTAAAACAAGGTAGGGCAGCAAATAGCATTAGCGCGGCATTTAGCATTTTGGGCGACAAAGCTTACTGAACAGCATTTGCTACAGTTGTGTTTTTTGTGTAACAATTACCTTTGGAAAATGTATACTTTATTTATATTATACAATCAGAGAACGAAGGAAACTAATGAAATTGTGTATTCGGAAGCCAAAGCAAAACGGTCAGAAACGTTGTCAATCACATAAGTAGTTTGTAGGTTGATCGTTGGCTGACAAAAACACGTGACTTTTACAGATCGGCCATATGGTGCTGAAGGGCAACCAAATCGATTAGTTAGCGTTTAGACCTGGGAAGTATAAGAATATTGGATGGAAAAGTTTGGGTAACTGAATTTTATTTTTTCAAACAAAAATATATGTAGTATAGATTGCTTTCTTGAATTTTTGAGATGATCTCGCTAGTGCTTGCAAGCATAGCTTGGAATACAACAGTTTTCTGTCTATCTAACTTCTTTAGATTTGGTCGCATATGGACGCAGGGCTTTGCGTACGATATAGTGATTATTACTAATGGGAAATTCCCAAAGGTATTTATGAATGTCTGAAACGTGAACTTTGCGTTCAACCTTTCAGTTGATAAATTCATAGACTAATTTCTTTAAAATTTTGATTTTTGGTGAAATAGAATGCATCGATTTTCTAAAAATATTGCCATCGAAAAATTAATAAATTATTTCACATTTGTGACTTGTGGTGGAATAAATTCATTAACCAAAAATCAATATTCTAGAGATATTATACCGCGAAATTTAAAATTTTGAACTTTCTTTAAATATGAACGGAGAACGTACCGAGAGGTCTTCTCTTATCGTCTGTCGTCAAACCAACAAGTGTGGAACTGTGGAGTAATCCAATAACTATATTTTTGCTAAAATTGCAAATTAAAATTTGCAGACGATTTACCTAATAAGAATTTGGATTACTGGTATGTTATTACATTTTATTGTTTCTTTTGAATTTTAAATTTTGATATTGGAAAATTTACCATTTTTTGTGTAAAAAATTAGTTAGTACAAGATGGATACCCATTTTGGATGCCACATGGATTTATCAATTTACTTACATATTTCTTAAAAATTCTCTTTATCAACATATAATTTTTTTTATTTGTCAGATTGTTCATACATTTTTGTTATAAATCAGGAATCCTAAAGTTATGAATTATAGTATTCAATTGTATTTAATGTTTATTAACCTTATAGTTTCTTTATTTTTTTTCTTATATCTTCTGTATATTCCTTTATAGCACAGTTTCGGGCAACACAGTTTCTGGGATACAGTTTCGGGGATACAATTTCTTGGTATAGTATCCTGGAGTACCGACATTTTTCCTGGAGCATAGTTTCCTGGAGTGCCGACAGTTTCTGGGCTATAGTTTCCTGGAGTACCTATAGTTACCTAGAGTGCCTAGAATTTTATTGGAATACCTACATTTTCCAAGTCTCTTAGCAGCGCAGCGGAGCACCAGTCTCTTTCATAAGAGGGTGTGCATCTTTAACAATAGTATACTCAATATTTTTGTATACGTCAGAAGGTAGAAAAACCAGTTCTATTCGGACAACGCTTCAAGACCAGAAAGATAGAAGTAAAAAACAGAGGTTGTATTACTCTAAGGTTAATTTTTTTCAATTGTTACAAAATTATGATGACCATTTTGTAGATTATTGTGCGTTACTAACCTTTCTAGTTATAGTTATTTTTTTGTACACAGTCAATGCTTCAAATGTTTATAGTAATATAGTTTATCCATATTAATTTTTTTAAGTGAAAGTTTTATTTATTAAACCTCCACCACCAGTTGTCATTTTCAATTAACTTAATTATTTTTGTGTAGATAGCAAAGGTTAAAAGTTAGCTGATTCTATTTATTTGATTTTTTTTCTAATTTTGTTTTAGGAAACAAAATTAGTGGCGCCCTTAAATTTCTTTCCTTATCTAATATTTTCTAGTTTCTTAATTTCCATCAGATAACAAAGTCCTCAGAACTGGCTTTGTTATCTCCAAATAAATTAATCAGTTTGGTAAGAACCTGCAGTATTTTTTCCATCATTTTTTTTTAAGCCACATAGCAATCAAAAATTTATTTTTTGTTTCATTGACACCCAGCTTTGATAGATTTGTTTCATTGGTGCATTAGTAGATTTGTTTCATTGGCGCCCATCAAATTTTTTTGTTTAATTAATCAGTTTGGTAAGAACCTGCAGTATTATTTTATATCTAATTTGATAGTGTTTCATTGGCGCTCCAACGTGTATAACTTTTAACGTTTGTTGTCTGCTCTTCAAAAAATTTTTTATAGCTAAAATTTTTTTTTCTTCCTGCTACAAGAAGAACTACGAATTGTGGAGGAAAGGTGCCCTAAAGAGTACCTTTCAGTTCATCTACAAAAAACAAACTAGCTACTATTACGAATAGAAGAGTTCTCCCGCAGGGTAGAGTACTGCTGTTCGGAGAATAACTAGTAATGTCCAAATAAGTTGAATATATGGAAGTGACCCTTGTTTCCAAACTGAATTGGAAGATACACCTGGAAAAAATTACTACCAGGGTGACAAGACTTTCCTGGCAATAAAGAAGAGTTATGGGCAGAGCCTGGGGTTGTTCACTGGATTCACACAACTGTGATAAGGCCAACGATCACCTATAAAACAATAGTCTGGTGGAGCAGAACAAAAGTGGTCTCTGCAATGAATATATTAACCGCAATCCAAAGACAAGGCCTTCTTGGTATTACCGGAGCAATGAACAGCAGGGGGACGGTATCAATGGAAGCCCATATTGGACTTCCTCCTTTGGAACTTTTTGTAAGGGCGGAGGCGATGATGGCAATTCTTATGCTATGTTTGGGAGACTTATTGTCCTCTAACAATGTTCGAGAAGGACATACTGATACCACTGGGACAACACTAGATAAACTCATACCTCACATGAGTTTTGATAGCATGACACCAGAGAATATATTCACTGAGCAAGTGAACATGATCATGCCATATAGGGAACAGGTGATGCACCCAGGTAATTCTGGATCTAGTTCACCGATGGTTCCAAAACAAACCATGGCACTGAGGCTGGTATGAAAGGATCTAGAAAAATGATGATCTTCAGCATTGGTCGATATACGACTGTGTTTTAAGAAGAGACGATTGCTACTACAGCCTGTATTGATGAAAACATCAGAAGATGATATACCGTACAGAAACAAATATTACCTGACAGCCAGGCTCTGCTTTAAGGTATCAGTAATCCAACACCTAGGCCTAGACTGATAAAAACTTGTAAATATTCCCTTAGCAAGCTGGCAAAAGACAACAATGTGTCTCTAATATGGGTGCCGGCACATGAGGGAATTACAGGTAATGAAATGTCGGACCAGTTAGCTGAAGAAGGATCTAAAGGAGACTTTATAGGTCCGGAATCATTTTGTGAAATTACAAGATTGCATAAGAGAGGGAATTGGGAATTGGCTACACCTACAACAATAATAATAATTTTTTCAACTAAGGTTTTGTTTAATTGTTTTTTGTGTGTTTCTTTAAGATAATTGGAAATAGTGGAGTAAATAAGAATAATAAATTCAATCCATGAAATATGCCTTTTTCCAATACAATTTAAAATATCTTAGGTATAGGAAATACTTATGATAACTTAAACTACATTGAGTGTATTTTATGATGGTGATATGAAATACAAGGTGATGCATTTAAAGAGCAGATAACGAATTTGTGTTTTGACGTACCCTGTATTAAATTTGAAAAGTATTAGCGGAATCAATAATTTTGTTTGCAGTTTGAAAATCATTCAAAAACTATGACACATCATTGCTCTTGTACCACTGTCCTATTAAACAAGACATTGCAATTGAAATTTGATTAAAGCTTTTTAAATACCCTGCTTTCAAATTTAAAATAAAACACAGGATGATTCCTCCGAAAAAAAATGTGTACAGTGTTATGGAAGACTATGAATACTTTTAATTGATTATAAAATGTGAAGCTTATAGCTCCTATTTTTGTAAATATCTTTTTTTTGGTATCTCCTATTATAACAGATATAATGGACTCTGTCACAAAAAATGATCATCCTGTATATTTTTTCAATGTAATGTACCCATTCTATATTAATTTGTTTTTGAATTAACATTGCCATATAATGGTGAGGTGTTAAGCTTCGCTATTTCATCTACCTGTCTTTTAAAAACCAATTTCGTTAAGCGAAAGTCTGTTGTCCGACATTTTCCATTACATCAAATTGCTTTTTCACCATCTCCTCGCTACTTCTTATTTAATTTTCGAACCAAAAGAATAGGTATGGTACCCTTACAATATCATAGTACGTTATTAAATATTGTAGTCTAGTGACCAAAATATAGATTTCGTTTTCCGAATAATGCTGAATTGTTAAGTTTAAAATTAAATTCGAGAAGAGAACATGCTGAGTTGTTCTATACGACTTCGTTCGCATTTCAACAAACGTAGTAAGCATGATATCGTCAATTTTAAAAGTTTTTGAAATGTGCTGTGAGTATTAAATGTCTAAATTTTTCGATATTAATTGGGCATTCGACACGGTTTGGCGATATCATTTATCATATTGAGAACGTTGAGTGAATGAAATATACAAGACCACTATTTAGCTTTTATAAAAAACTTCCTCCAAAAAAAAAATTTGCTGTCAGAATAAATACACAGATGTCTGAAAATAAATTACAAGAGAATGGGACACCGCAAGGATCAGTAATAAGCCCAACATTATTTTTTGTAGCCTTTAATGGTATTTTGGAAAATATGAAAGCACCTCTTGAAGCAAGAATATACGCTGACGATCTAGTTGTTTTCTTAAAAGGTACAAATATGACCACAAAGAATAATTTTCTCCAAGATTTCCTTTCTTGGAGATCCGTTGTTCGCAAACAGGAGTTCGTTTTTCAGCCTCCAAAACTCACTGCATGTTATTTAGTAAAAAAATTAACTCAAGATCCTAGGTTCTGTAAAATTTTTAGGCATGCAATTAGACAGCAAATTAAATTGGAAAATACACATCAATACTCTAGCCAAAAGAGATTAAATATTCTAAAGGTGGTAGCTAAGCAGAAATGGGGTGCTGACGGACAAACTTAATTGTTACTATATAAATCTCTTATTAAATCCGTATTGGACTATGGTTCTATAGCATATGACTGAGCAAGCAGAACCGACACTGACCATCTCGAATCCAAAATTCCGCTTTCAGGATTATACTTGGAGCTTTTAGAACTACACCAGTAGAAATCTACAGTGGGGATTAGGAGAGCCAGCCTTAAGCATAAGGCGAACATTTCTTAGCAGTAATTAAGCAGCTACTATTCTTGCCAATAAGTCAAATTCAACATTCCAGTACACACATTCAAATAAATTGGAAGGATTTCTCACTGAAAAATTGAGGACACCAAAACCGTTTTATGACAGAATTAGAACATACTTCCAAGATATTGACTTCTGTCTACCAACAGTTTACTACCCTATTGCCACCTATAACATAGAACCATGGATAGTAAAGATACCAAATTGCGACAAAAGCCTAACTAACTATGATGAACAAAATACAAACCCAACTTTTATAAAAGCCAAGTTAATAGAGGTTTTGTAATAGTATCCAAATTACCAAAAGATATATACAGATGCCTCATAGGCGTAGGAGCAGCCGTAGTAACTGATTCGCAGAAACTTCTGTATAAACTCCCATCCTACACAAGCATCCTCTCAGCAGAACTATTCGCTATATATCAAGCTTGAACACATATTATCTAAAGCCGCCTCCAAAACCGTTTCCTTGTTCTTGCAGACACAATTCCCTACAGTCTATACAAACGATCTGTTCCAAACACACTTCGGTTCATCATATTAAGAAAGAACTCTACGGATGCCAGAGAACGAGACAACTATATCATCTTTATATGGATCCCATCCCTCATTGCAATTAGTGGAAACGAAGAAGCAGATAGATGTGCTCCTAGTGCCTTAAAAAACGAAAGTGCCATATCGATTCCAAAAGTGGTTAGTTTGGATCTAAGATACGTTTTAAATAATAAAACCATTGCTTTGTGACAATCGCAGTGGACTGAAAGTGAATCCAAACTTCGTGAAATTAAACCTCTATTTAAAAAGTGGTTCCCATTTCCTAATAACAGACAACACCAAGTGATTATTTCACGTCTACGGTAACTCATAGTTACCCAATAAAATGTGAAGAAAACCCAGGATATGATTTATGTAATGTAAATATAACAGTGAAACATATCCTCGTAGATGTCCTAAATACCATGCTCAAAGAAAAAAACTGTAAACTACCCAACACATTTGAATCCTTATTCCAGGATAATAATTATCATTAACTAATAATATTTTTGAAATTAATTAATGCATTTAATTCAGTGCAATTATCTACTGTACCGTCGCTAATAACCTACTAAGGTTGATACGACTTTTTTGTTGAAAAAAAAATGTCTAAATTATTAAAAGTGTCACATTCTGTTAAATAATATATAATATGAGTGGGTTGTTTTCGAACAATGGAATTTGTAGGTCTAAAACTGTTATTGGCGCAAAAAATAATCTTGAATCCTATAACATGAACTTGAAAAAGTAGCTAAAATTATTTTTTATTTAAGTTTAACGTTTACCAGCAACTACGGCATTTTTGCTGTAAAATGAAGGGTGTTCCATTTGAAAGAAGAAAGAAAATGACAGGTTCGAGTTTCCGTCCACTCTGTATACAAAAAAGAAAATAATTTAGATTTAATAGAATATGGAGAGAAATATAATCTGGAACTAAAGAAATATATTCTGGAAAGCGATAGAAAAATGATAACCGATCTTATAGAAATGAAATCATAGTAGCAAAATAAAATAGATCCATACTTATACCATATTGTGTGTGATTGTTGATGTGTATTATATGTGTATGAATACATGGTAGTAGTTACTCTCAACTCACAAATACACCAATCCAACTCTAAACTTCTTTTAATAATCCACCTTATTACATAACATTTTGCTATTTAAATTTTAATTTTAATGTGTTACCTTAGATCCCAGTCTTATTTTATCTGATGTTATTTTATTTTATTTTATATATATAGACTTGTTTGTTTATTTGTAAATATCGAAACAACTGAATGATCACTACTTATCGATTACTACTTTGTTCAAACCTATGCTTGTTACTCCGTTACTATTCTTTTCATAATGTATGTATACTGAATCAAGTTCTATTATATTACGAAACTCTGTTGGGTGAAATTTTTTTCTACAACGTACCATAAATTACATAGTACTGATTTACCTACGATTTTCACGTAAATGCATCCATGGCTTTTGAAGGAGTCTCTATAACGTAGCAAAACCTTCAAAAGCTTCAAAAAAATGTGGGCAATCCCAATTCCTTATAATATACAGGGGTTCTCATTTAAAAAATCAAATATTTGGTTTGTAACCGAGTTATGCAGTACTCTGTATAGTTCAAGATAATTTAAAAATATAGACCTTAAACACATCTACTATTTTTGTTGATAACGTTTTTTGATATCTTTTAAAATAACCCATATACTGAGGTTTGTCGTAATATTGGTACACCCTGTATAAAAATATGAAATTATTTGCATTTTTTTTTTATTATAATTTAAGTGCCTCGACAACTATGGCCGTTGGCACTATACAAGAGTACATGAGGATACACAAAAAATATGTACACAGAAAAAAAGGAATGTTTGAATATAGTATTTCGATTTATTTGAGTTACAAATACTTGGTTTTAGTAATATTTATTTCACTCAAACATTATTGTTTGGAATGAAATAAATTGGTTTATTCCACTTAAATAATAGGTTTATTTCAATTTAGGTTTCGAAAATTATTCAAAGCAATGCAATGATTTGATTGAATGTAGTATTTCGATTTATTTAATATCAAAATACATGGTTTGAGTAATATTTATTTCACTCAAAAATCATTGTTTGGAATGAAATAAATGGGCTTATTTCACTCAAATAATATATTCTTTTTCAATTCCGTTCTGAAAAATTATTCGAACCAATGAAATTTTTTTAAGAACGCATCAAGTCTGTTGGATAACAGTCGTCTCTCGGTCACGTGGCTAGGCTGAGATCGGTTTCGCGGCAAAATATGCGTATTGTAAGCAAAGCATATCGATATTCGACATCGACCACAAACAGTACGATATCGACCGTCGTGAAGTCAAGTCAAGTCAAGTGTCCAGTAGTGTGTCTTGTGTGTTACTCAATTTGCTCGTATTATACAACTGTCTAGAAATGGAGGAAGTGAGAGAATTCCTTAAGGAATATAATTTACAGGACCTAGAAAGTGTTTTCGAAGGTAAGTTGATTCTCAATTTATTGTCCAAAGTTGTATTGTTTTAAGATACTTTCATTAAGAACACATTAAATACATATACCTAATATCAGATTATTTTTATACTATACAAGGTGTACCTTAAGTAGCGAGTTACTCGAAAAATATGTATTTTTAGTGAAACACATGTAACGGGAAAGTTGTTCAGAATTATTTTCTCCACTAGATGGGACATACAAATTTGGACAAGAGTCATGTTTAGGGCCTTGCGGGGACCACAATAATTTTTTAAAATGAAACATCCTATTTTTAACAGCTGATTCGAACCGAGCGGAAAAGTTTATGTTAGAATATGTGTTGAAAAAATTATTTTCGGGTCCTACTCGGGCGACATAGGGTTCTCTTTTTTGTAATCGAAGAGTACGGAATTCCAGTAAAGCCTTGGAAAAAGTTTTTAAAAGATATTTCCTCTACTAGATGGGCTTTATTAAATAAAGGCTTCATAATTACTTTCTCATTAAAATACGTTGTAGGTATACTAAAAATGCATATTTTTCGAGTTTTTCGCCTGATCTGTTACTTAATGTATACCCTGTAGTCTGTACTATGTCTATTCCAAATGTTTTCAAAATACGTATTAAAGTTTCTCGATTCAGTATTTTATTTGTTCGGATTTAGTATTTCATTTGTTTGGATTTAGTATTTCATTTGCTTGGATTTAGTATTTCATTTGTTTGGATTCAGTATTTCATTTGTTTGGATGTAGTATTTCATTTGTTTGGATTTAGTATTTCATTTGTTTCGATTTAGTATTTCACTTGTATCGAATTAGTTTATAATATTGTAGAACAGAAATTGGATTCTCTTTCCACATTATTGGAACTAAGGGAGAGTGACATTAGAGAATGCGTTCCAATATTGGGAAATCGGCTTAAACTCATTAAGGGTTTAGATAACCTCAGAAAAAAATTGAATCCATCAGAAAACGGCTCTCAGAATGTAAGTATACAGCTTGGGTACTTCTTAAACTCACGATCCTTCAACATAATAATCAGATTTTTTAGTCACACCCTCAATTTTAAAGTAAAAAGATGCTAATGAGAAAACCCAAATGTGTAAATGAACAAAGACAGGAAAATTTCCTTTTTCGTGTTTAGAACTGCTTTACTAGCTATCTTTCAAAATCTCGAGTTACATTATTTTTCTACAATAGTCCAAAACTTTCTCTCGAAAAAGAGTCGCTCGAAAGTAATTGAATCGAATATTTATTTTTCTTCTCGAATATTTGAATCATGTGGTATGAAATAACTGCAATGTGTAAAACTTAATAAATTTTCAGATCACTGAGGATGAAACTGTGATAATCAAGTCAATTTTGGATGGAACACCAAACAAAAAACGAAAAATAGAAGAGGAGGACCAAACTATCACGCTTCTAAAATATATTGAAGATTTATCTCCGGCAGTTCCACCATCCCCTTCTAATTCCATCAGAAGTGAAGCTACGAATAGTGAAACTACACTTTCAGTGGCAAATTTCGACTTGGTTGCCAACTTAGACATTTTCTCTGTCCTAAATGAAAATATTATAGGAAAATCCATATTACTTAAGTCGGAAAAACAATCCAAATTGGAGGTGAAGGACCAAAATAACTTGGCGGAAATAATAATATCTTACTTTTTGAATAAGGGTCTTAAACTAAATAATATTTATTTGTCCTTACTGGCAGATAAAATAACTATAGCCTTACCTTCAGAAAAAAGAGGAACATATTACGTTAGCCCAATACCCAAAAAAAGGTCTAGGTACAATAAACCTGAAGTTGCAAGAGGAAAACTGGTTGATAAGCACCGAAATAAATTGTCGTCTGTGAGGCGAACTCTAAATTTATTGGACAATTCCACCATTTCCATTGAAAAGAAAGGTATCACTATTCAAATCAAAGTATTAATCTATTATTTATGTTTATTTTAAATTTTAGAATTACCAAATATCACGGAGAAAGCGAAAGATGGCCAAATCTGGTTAAAAGTCAATTTCGAACCTAAGGATGATGTATTGAGGCACTGGGAGAGTTCATATGAATTACGATATAATCAAGAAAGTGGCTCAATTGATGAGTTTTTCAACGAATGGCCCATTTTACGTACACAATTGGCACCGGAATTGGTAGGTTAAGTTATCAAAGTGTTTTCACCAAATTCAATTCAACATTTTTAGCTCAGTTTGGACTTCGAAAAAAAGTTTCTTAGGGAGAGGTATGAGTTCAACGTAGAAGAATCGTTTGAAAAATTATTCCAACATGTCTATGAAAGACGGGGCAAACTTATAAGTGCCACTGACCAACTGTATTATGATTTACTGAATAGTGAACTTACTAAAGGTGAGTTTTCATAACAAATATTATTCTTTCATTAAAAATTCTTGGGTATTTAACTTCCAACTCCACAAAGTAACTGACGCATTTTGTTCAACTATCTGCACTAGAACCATGTAACATCTTATCATATCCTGAATGATTTTCGGCAAAGACTGTCTTGATCAATTGTGATTGGGAAGTATTGCGCGATATATTTTATTTTTTTGTTAATTCCAGATTCCAAATATGCAATATATTTATATATATTAACATGCATGATTCCACCTAAAGGTAGAACAAGATGTGGTAAATCAACAAAAACCCACTGGAAACCATCAATACCTGAAAGTAGGGATGGTCTTTTTATCCACATCAGATCCCCAGGTGATTTAGAGGATGCAAAAAACAAACGAGTAAATTTCAACTATGAAAAAGGATTGACATTACAACCATATTTGGTGTTAGTTGGTTCGACATTGAATAATATTACTTCTGCATATATTATTGTTAACGATATATGTTATAAAAGTAGTTCCGTCATAGAAGCACTGGATCATTGTTTCAAAATATTTCACATCCTGGATGCAAAATATCCGTTTCAATCAGAACATATATGGTACTTAATTCAATGGCGTATGTATAATATAAATACAAGGTCTGATAGGAAAATTACATTCCTAAGTGATCTCGTATAAGATATTTTTGAGTAAGAACAATCTCTCCCACAGAACCTTTTTCGCAGAATTCAAATACCTATCAGTTAACAAAAATGTTTTTTTTATGTTTTAAATGTTTCAAATCCTATTCATCCTCTATCAGTCTCTTACAGCATTTGAAAATAATGCATCCTTTCCTCCAAAGATATGAATGTAAACAAAGTGATTGCATGAGAAGTTTCTCAAATATTTCTTCACTAAAGAAACATTTTGCTATAAATCATTGCCACAGTGATTGCAATAACTCAAATTATAAACCATTTGAAGAAAGCAATGACTTGACTCATGAGAATATATCAGACGATAAACATGATATGCCATTATTGGATGATGAATTTGAAACAGAAAATGCCGGACATGATGAATTTTCAATAAATGAAGTTCTACTAACTTTCATTTCTAAACTATATGGTAACCCCTCTTTTCCCAGGAATCTAGTACAGATTGTTTTAAAAGATACCTACTATAGATTTATTGAAAGCAATATTCTCATACATTGAGAAACAAATAAACAGTGAAGTGGATAAACTGACTTCAATTTTCAATAGAATAAAAGAGAACTTTCATGAATTCAGATCAGAACATTCTCGTTTCAAATTCCTTAAGGAATCAAATTATTTCATCCCTCCGGAAACTTTCTATATTGGTTCTAGAACAACATTATCTAGAATCAATACTTGCATGGAGCCCACATTAGAAATAAGGAAAGCAGAAGGACAAATTATTCCATTAAAAAAAAGCCTGAAGAAATATTTGGAGCTTCCAGGTGTTTTCAAAAGTACACTTTCTTATATGGAGCAGGAATGTTTAGTAAAAGATGATATTTCCAGTATTTTTCAAGGAAAATTATGGAGAGAAATACAACCAAAATTTGTAGGAAAAATTGTATTGCCATACTACTTATACTTCGATGATTTCGAAAGTTGTAACGCCTTGGGATCTAGAGCTGGTAATTATAAAATTGGTGCAGTGTATATCTCACTATGTGGGATTCCTCCCGAATATTCTTCCCTATTGGAAAATATTCTGTTAGGTCAATTGTTTTATTCATCTGACAGAACTGAATTTGGCAACAGTAAAATTTTTTCTAAACTTATTCAAGACCTTCAGTATCTGGAAACAGAGGGTATTACTGTAAATATTGCCTCCAAAGAATACAAAGTCTATTTCACACTACTCTTAATTCTTGGAGACAATCTTGGTTTAAACTCTATTTTGGGATACAATGAGAGTTTCCAAGCTGAGTACTTTTGTCGCTTTTGTCGAACATCAAAGACTGAAACGAAGACGCAAGTGGCGGAAAATGTTGAAACATTAAGAAATATTGAAAATTATGAGGATGACTGTCAAAATTTTTCACATGGTATTAAAGAAGTATGTATTTGGAATCGTTTGCAATTTTTTCATGTTACCAAAAATGTATCGTGTGATCTGATGCATGACTTACTAGAAGGCATTCTGAGGTATGACATGGGGCAGATATTGTATAGTTTGATAGTAAAAAAAAAATTGTTTTCTTTACAACAATTGAATGAGAGGATCAAATTTTTCAAGTTCAATGATGCTGATATAGGTAATCTTTTTCCCCAGATTAAATATGAACATTTAAAAAAGAAGTTGGTTATCATGAGTGCTTCTGAAATGCTTGCTTTTGTAGTTTATTTTGGCTTTATTATAGGAGATCTAGTGCCTGAAAAAGAACCTTCGTGGCGGATTTTCATTTTAATTCACAAAATTTTGGACATTTTACTTAGCAGAACAATATCTGCGAGTACTTTGCAATATTTGAAAATTCTTATTAAAGAACATCATTTATTATATCGTGAAATATTTCAAGACAGTTTAAAGCCAAAGTTTCATATTCTACTCCATTATCCTAGAATTATTACTTTAATAGGACCTGTTCGTTCTTTCTGGTGTATGAAATATGAGGCTTTCCATAAACAATTGAAAGCTGCTGCAAATGCAGTAACCAGCAGGAAAAATATTATCCATACTCTTGCTATTAAGCAGCAGTTATCATTTTCTCATCGAATCATCACCAAAAAAGGGTTCTGTGGAAATGTTCTGGATTATTCAATGAATTTCGAAGCCATCCAAAATGTACCTGAGTTTAATTTGTTGATTGTACCTTTCGCAAAGGCACGTGAAATTTCTCTAGATCAAGCTATTTCTGTAAAATGGGCACGTTTCAATAATATATTATATAAGGTAGGATTAGCTGTACAAACTGATTTTGATTGTAATGGTGATATTAATGTGATATTTGGACTTGTAGAACACATTATTATTTTTACCTCGAATGACATGTTAGGATTTGTGATATCGCCTCTGGAAACTATCAGGTTTCGATCTCATGTACAGGCATATCAAGTAGAAAAAACGAATCCGAAATATTTCATGCTTCAAAAAAATTTACCAAATGAAGCACCTTATAATGTACATTATATAGGTGATGGTACAAAACTTATAACAAATATTCAATAATATTTCATTTCACGTTAAATGAAACAAACATTACAAGCTATTTTAAATTGTTTTCAATAAAACTGAATTGCGGTTTTCTTTTATAATTCCATTTGATCCCAAAGAATATATTTTGTTATACTTTAAATAGAAACTGTCCTGAATATACCCGTTGTTAGTGCCAAGCAATATAGAAGGCTTAACAAATATTCAATAATATTTCATTTTACTTTAAATAAAACAAGCTTTGCATTGTTTTTAAAGAAACCGAATAGCTGCTTTATTTGAAAATTCCATTTGAGAATATATTTTTTTTATATTTTTTATTTAGATATAAACTGTCCTGAATATACCAGTTGTTGGTGTCATGTAATGTACATTATATAAGTAATTGTTCTAGGCTTAAAAAACAATAATATTTTATTTCACTTTAAATAAAACAAGCTTAGCAAGATATCTTGGATTGTCTTCAATGAAACCGAATAGCGGCTTTATTTAAAAATTCCTTGATACCAAAGAATAGTTTTTCTTTGAAGTTTCTATATGAACTGACCTGTATATTGTAATTGCAAGAATGGTTTTTATTTGTCGTTTTATAAATATATTGAATGGAAAAAAAAATTAATTTTTTATTCAACTCCTGTCCATTGGCAATACTTCGGAAACAAACACTTCCTTAAACAAACAACTTCTAATAAATTTCTACATTGTACATAGTAATTTGTTGGCTTAAAGAAAATACAGATATATTTATATGTCTCCTGGGAAAGCCATGAGTGAACTACATTATTTCACGCTTATCAATAAATTTATATAATTTTTTGTTCCTTTCGAAATTAGCAAACCAGTCCACCCTTTGCTTTCCTTATGAGATGAAGGGATTGACGTAATTCTTCATTAATAGCACTCCTATAACCATATGTACACTCATCAAATTCAATAGAAATTGAAGGAATATGGAAGTTACCACATAAAAATAGTTCTTTAACAGGACAATTGAATAGGAACCTCTAGGGTTATTTTTACTCAATATTTGTTTCATTTGTGTGGTTCACATTCTTCAGGCAAGTATTTTATATTTTCAAACGAATTCTATCAATTCTTAATTTACCTAATCATTTGTTTGGTTCAAGTAACTATTCTCCATTCCATAATCTAAAACAATATGACAACAATATATAATTTTTTCATTCCAGCGGGCATGTTTTTGAATCAAACAATATATTTTTTCAATTGAAGAAATATTTATTTCACTTGAGTAAATCACACTCTTCATTCAAGTATAATTTTGAATCAATTCCTAATTGTACATTTGTTTCAAATAGCAATATTCTTGATTCAATACTACGGATTCTTAAATTAAATGATTATTTAAACAATATTAATAATTATTTTTTTATTTCAACAGTCTGGTATTTAACCAAACAATAAGAATTCTAAGACTTAAGTTAATATTTGTTTAATTTGAGTATTTAATATTCTTGAATATACAAAATTGTTTATTTGCTTCCATAGTGGAATACATTCTCAGATGAAAATAAATTATTCTTGTATCAAATAAACCCGTATAATTGAATGGAAGAAATGTAACAATTGAATTCATCAAATATTTTCTTGTATCAAACAAATATTGGTGTTGGAATTCAAATAAACTAGCGTTTTCTTTCAAATAATAGTTTTATTTCGCCATATTGAAACAACAAATTTATTTGACTGAAACATATTTTATTTGAATCAATACTTTTTTTTTTTCTGTGTAGTTATATTAATACAGACAATGATATTTCATAGTTTGTGGTAGAGGTTAGCTGCTTTGAGGAATTTCAATATCTTCGGAATTTCAGCGGTGCAGTTTAGAAGTTCTTTCAGGTTCGGTTTTAGGTCTGATAAATATTGTTGTATATCTGGCAGTCCGTGAGTATATGCTTAACGCTTAAATCAACATTGCAGTAGATGCAGACGGGAAGGTTTTCAGATGACATCAAGTAACCGTGAGTATATCTGGTATGGTTGATCCGCAATCGTCTAATAACAGCAGCTTATCTCCTGGTTAAGAAGTCGAGGGGGAGAGAGCCAATGGAAGGTTGTATATCGTTTAGAGCTGTTTTACTGTTGTGCCAATAATTTTGACAGGATTCTTTGACGGACTTTTTGAATAAGTGTTTGAGGTCTTCTGGGAGCTGGATCGATGTTGTGGTGATGGTAGAGGTGGCTTCTTTGGCATGGTAGTCAGCATTTTCATTGCCAGTAATTCCAATGTGAGATGGGAGCCAGATAAGACAAACTTTTACATCACGAGCATTTATGATCATGGAAATTGGAATAATAAACATCCTTAGAATGTAATCTTTATCTTGGATTTGTTTTATAGCTTACATTAAATAAAAGAGATTGAAACAAACTTACTGCTGGACCACAGAGTATTTTTCTTTTATTACGAATTTAAGTTCAAATTAAAAGCTTCGGTTATTTTTTCAATACTAACAAATGCAATTCTATTATATATCATATTTTCTCTTTATACTTTAGAGGTTATTACTTTGGAATAAATGAAATAATACTTTAAATTAAGAGCTGGAATAAAATACTTGGAATATTCGCATATATAATATTCAGGATCAAAAATGCTTTGCAGACCTTACCTTGCTATTTCTTTGTAGAAAGCTTTTTGACTAACCACTTTTCTTGTCTTAAACAATAATCACTCCCATTTATAATGAAATCAACAATACACGACATATACAAATACAAATTATTTAATATTTATCTCTATATACAGGGTGTCAATTTGAAAACAGCATTTAATATTGCCTCAAAAAATTTGGCGAAACACGTCAATTTACATATCAATGGAGACAACTGTTAAGGCGTTTGTTGTCGCGCCTCCCCCCCAGGGCACCTACCCCTAAAATTTGAAATGACAACTTCTATTTCTTTAGGCCATTTTTGAGTTCCATTTGTAATTCTTAAATAAATTTTATTATTCTTTTTTTTTTAAATTGAATTACTTAACCTCACGAATGTATTTAATTTTTGAATTGAAATACTGCAGCTTTTACATTCATAATCACTTCATGAATTGTTCAAAATGGGTTCTATTGTTTTCTAAACACAAGTACAGCTGGTAATCAAACTGTTCGCTGACCTTTTGAAGAGTCTCGGCTAAAATATCCTTACATTCCTGTACAATTCTTTGGTGCAGTTGCTCAATTGAGTATCGTTGGGCTTTGAATACAACGGATTTCAAGTGACCATAGAAATAAATCAACCGGTTTCTGATCTGTTGACCTAGGTGGCCAATCAATGGGTCATCTCCTACTAATCCACTGCTCTGGACGATGATTATTCAACCACTTTCTTACTGGTCGTACATACTGATGAGGTGCTCCGTATTGCTAGAAGTGCAGTAAGTGTTCATCTGAGCAAGATTTCCATTGGCACCCCTTTGATTTTTCACCTCATAGATTATAACCTATAGCTCTGTCTAACATTTCGGCATGAATTTCACCATTTAGATTTCCATTTATGAAGAGGGGACCAATGATAGTATTGCCTCATAAACCTGCTCAAACAATTGATTTTTGAGAATATTGTGTATGCCCCTCTCTAATAATCTGAGGATTAAAATCGCTCCAACAGCGGTAGTTTTGTTTTTTGACCTTGCCGTTTCTGTGAAAAGTGCATTTGTCACTGAATCAGGTATATTTAATTAACAGGGGTTCAGCAATAATCCTGTTGGTCATAATTTCGCAAACATCAATACGATTGTCCGGATCATCATCCCCTAATTGTTGGGTAATTTTTAGTTTGTATGGGTGAAATTTGTGAAGCTTCAATACTTTCCTGACTGATTAATGCAACAGTCCGGTTTGTTGCCCAACTTTACAAAGTGAAGTAGTAGGAGCTACAGCAACTTGACCAAGAACCTCAATCTGAGCAGCCTCTTTGAACAATCTTGGCCCAGCCCTCTTCCCATTGCCAATATTCTCTGATGTACTTGTGTCCAGCATTCCTTCCCAATGTCTTTAGTTAAATTTGGCCGCCGTTCTTGTAAAGCAGCGTTAGGTTACATTCTACGCGTTCAGCAATAGTGTGGATAATTTTAAGAAATGAATACTACGAGTCAGAAAATAATGTGTATAAGTAAAGATAACAATATGACTGACAAAAGAGGTTGATTTAAAAACCGGCAAAAACTATTATCCGTTGTTTTATTCGAATAAGAAATAAATTTCATAGGTGTTACCAGGGTTGCGCTAAGATTTAAATAAATAATAATTTGTAATTTTATTTTTATTTTCACTAGTATTTCTAAAACTCAAAAACCCTCCACACATTCGTGAGGTCAAGTACTTCAATTTAAAAAAAAAATAATGAAATTCATTAATTCAAGACTTACATTAGGAACTCAAAAATGGGAAAAAAAAATTGGGGGTTGCCATATAAAATTTTAAAATTTTAGGGGTAGGTGCCCTGGGGATCAGGGGGTTGAAAGTAATTCGACAACAAACGCCTCAACAGTTGAAAGCATTCACCAAATATACTCCTGGAATTCCCTGGTACAAATTATCCGAAGAGAGCTGTTTTTTATGGGTTCCGTCACACATAGGAATAATCGGGAATGGAAACGCAGATCTTGAGGTCAAAAATACAACTGATGATCCAAATTATACTTCAGTGTCAAGAGTGTAAAAACTTTTTTGAATAGTTAATCATCGGTTACTGGCAAAACTACTGGTCTCGATCTCCATCAAAATTGAGGAGTGTGGAGAAAAGTGTAGCGGCGTGGAAATTCCTACCAACCAATAGGATAGATCAAATAATTTTAAGTCGGCTTGAGATTAGACACACTCGTTTCTTCCACGGCTACCTGATGTCTCATTCTGCGGCACCCATATTTATGTGAAACCTGTCAGGCTCCAGTGACGGTAGAGCATTAATCTTTATATGATTTACTAAAATAGATTGAAAGTTGCAGTGTGTGTGTGTATTCTAGCGTTATTATATATTGAAAATATTGGTTCAGACTTAGGGCCGGTTTTACAAGAGAGATTTATACTAGGTTTAAATAACAGTATAGTTATTCTGGGAGTAAAGTTATACCAGAATTTATACCGAGTATAAAACTAGTTGGTTTTACGATGCTTTTTTTACACCGGTATAGCAATTCTAGGATTCTGCCAGTCCTGTCATATGTTATGTTTTTCTTCGTTAACCTTAAAAACGAAACGTATTGTTATTAGATATTGGACTTTAGGTGATTTTTTATTATTGATAAATTTTGCTGTCGTAATAAAGTTTAATTATTATTTTAAAATGGATTTAAATGATTGTCAAATAAGAAATTTTCTACGCAAGTAGAAGGTGACGTGTAAATGGACTATATAGGAAAAATATTGTTATCAAAGTTTATTCCCACTTGCAAGAGAAAACTGTTATTAAAACTTATTACTCTGTGGGATTCATATATATCATATTAGATTTAACAAACACAACAACTCCGTCATTTTGATTTAGATCGCCGTTATTGTACCTACATGGTTTGATAGCCTGCAATGTTAAAAAGTGTAATATCTGAGATAGACCAGGTCTCTGTAAGAACTATACAGTCGAAGCATAAGTTTATTCCATCTAAAAATAATAAAAATTCATCATTCACATTATGGGCAATACTACAAATATTATTATGAACTATTTTAAAGTTATTATATATATCATTAACCGTCAGAATATCTTCACCCTCTCGTCGTGTAGTTTAAGAAGTTTCCAAATTTAGAACCGAAAAGTCTTGAATATATGGATCCATAGGGAATTCGCCAGGTACCATAATCAGGTCATAAAATTTATAAATGGTACAGGTGCTAGACAGCAAAACGCACTTGATTGAAATACCTATTCAGAACCTACTACTATTATTAATAATTAAAAACAGCATCGCAAACTGTATGGATCGAAAAAATACGTTTTTTAAAAACGAAATGTCAGTTTTCACAATCAATGATTGAAATTAGACTCACATTAACTTTACATTTATTTTAAAAACTACCTAATTGTTTTTTTTTGTATTTTTCTGTCACTTTGGTTTATCTTACTCATTTATTGTTAACAGGATTTTTCCTTAGTTCTATTTTATATACAGATATATAAATATACTCGAAGTATGGCGCAACAAAACAGTCGACTATTTATCAAGTTCTTGTTATATCACCTTCGTTGTTTTCCTTATTCGCAACGTAAATAAGACCACTTAGCAAACAACTAGCTACTTTGTTGAGACTTGAACACCAAACAGCATTAAGACAATAAATGGAAAGTAATTTCTTTGTAATCCCTTGAGAGATAAAACAAAAACGATATTAGGTGAGTCCGGCTCTGACCGATATTCAGCTATTAGTTGAGAATTTCAGCTCCAGATAAAACTAAATATTTTTGTGGTAAAAAATCAAAGATATTTTAATTAAAGTGTACAGTTACTCTCAAGTTAGTGTAAACTACAATTCAAAGAAGTGTATGTCTTGTAAGTCGAATCATATAATATTTTAACTTGATCTATAACAAAGTAAAATATTCGGATTAACTACAAAAACTAGCCTTTTATTTTGTGGTTTGTCAAGCAATTAAGGTTCCACTTATCATTAATTCAAATGGGTACAGGGCCGAATTCAGATTCTCCAAACGTCTGAATTAATGGAAGCCCGTACCGAAAACCATACCAATTCGCAAACTACCATGCAGAACCAAACTAGAAACTACTCATCAGTCGTAAGTCAACCAGCCACGCCAAAATTTCCGTCAAAATCTCAAGCAATCGTATTTAGCTCCATCGATGGCATTAAAATTCATGAATATATATTAGCCACAGGACCATTAGTCAAACCAAAAAATATTCTCTTCTGTTCTCGAATCTCACACAACAGAATATGTATGTATTTAAGCAGTGCAAATTTAGTCGATGAATTCCTTCGTCAGCATGGAGCAATCACTATTGATAATAGAGTCATCAGTGCAAGACGCCTAATTACTCCTTCGGAGCGTCTAATCCTGTCCAACGTTTGTCCTTCAATACCAAATTCAATTCTGGAAAAGAGTTTAATTGATAACAACCTAACATTATTGTCCCCTATATCCTTTTTAAGAGTCAATATTCCAAATCCCGAATATTCCCATATTCTGAGTTTTCGCAGACAAATCTACATATCTGTATCTGACAACCTTGTTATCCCTGAATCTATGCTTATCACCTATGAAAATACCCAATACCGTATATATATATCCAGAGATATTTTTTGCTACAAATGTAACCAGCCTGGACACATATCAAACAACTGCACAGCAGAAATTAGGCAATCTGGAACACAAGGTATACAAGATACATCCCAACCTCCAACTCTTTCAGACGAAAACAATTTTCCCGATATCCCCCGTCAAAATATGGATATAGAATATTCAGATGTAGACGTATCTGGTAAGAGAAAAGCGGATGAGATTGTCACACCCCCGTTAGAAAACCAAACAATTTCAATTCCTTTTATGGAAAGAGCCCAGGCATCTAAAAAACAAAAACCCGAAAAGGAACAGATCGAAACTTCAACGAATACCGAAGTAAATCCAGGCTCTACAAAAACATTTACTGAAGAACCTTCGACTAGCACAATTGCAACCGAAGATGAATCGCAATCACAATTTGTAAGACCAATTGCTCCAAGTAAAACTCAACACCAAAATAAAAAACCACTATCATTAGAAACCTCTCTTGAAGAACAACTCTTACCAGCCAAGAATTTTATTGAAGAGCATTCGAGCATGTATGGCTTAAATTATCCCCAGTTCAAGGATTTCATAGAAAATGTCCAAGGTAACAAAGACCCGTTAAGTGTAGCTCAGATATATACATCTGACGTCGATTCACTAACTATTTTAATGACTAAAGTTTATCCATTTCTTACAGACAAAATTTATAAATCTCGTTTCACAAAAATAAGAAAAAAGTTGATGAAACTCCTCATAGCACAAGAAAACAAAAGTCACCCCCCTCCATCGGATACTGATAGTGACATTTCATCACAAGAAACTTATTAATATCATTTTCAACGCCATAAACAAAATTTTTCCACTCTTACAGTGGAATTTAAATGGAGTCATTGCTAGATTAGAAATGTTAAAGCTTCTTTTGTCTGAACAACAACCAAAAATCATTTGCATACAAGAATCAAATTTTAAAGACCAGTACGTACACAAATTACGTAATTTTGCTGCCTTCCATAAAAATAGAGCTAATGCGCTTATAGCAAGTGGGGGAATAGTAACATACATTTCAAATTCAATTGTCGCAAACGAATTTAGGGTTGTTTCTGAATTGGAAGTTGTTGTTGTCGAAATTCATCTGCCGATGAAAATATATGTCTGTAACATATATATTCCTTCAAATTTCAGTGTTACTTATCAACATATAAACGATTTATTAAATCAAATACCAAAACCTAGACTAATAGTTGGTGATTTCAACAGTCACAATGTAATTTGGGGTTGCGATGATACACAATCACGTGGACGTATTATTGAAAATTTAATTGATAATCATAATTTGACACTTCTGAATAATGGCGAGAAAACAAGATTTAACGCTCAGTCTGGCACCTCCAGCGCAATCGACTTATCAATGTGTGATCCAAAACTAACAAGTCATATAACATTTGAAGTTCTTCCCTATCTTTATGACAGCGATCACTTTCCGATAGTATTGGGCAGTAATGGTACACAAATCAATGCTAAGACAACACCTAGGTGGAAATTGGAAAAAGCCGACTGGAACCTATTTACAACTTTGATTCAAGAAAGAATTTCAGAATTCGACATGAGCAATAATATTAATCAGAACCTGGAATCACTTAATGAAATAATTATTGACTCGGCCTTAGCATCAGTTGGCAAAACAAAACCAATCAGACACAAATTACCTGTTCCATGGTGGAGCTCAAGCTGCCAGATAGCCATAAGAGACTCAAAAAGTGCATTATACAGATATAAAAGACACAAAACTGTTGAAAACCTTTTAAACTTTAAGCGATTGAAAGCGAAAGCTAGATGGACGGTTAAAAAAGCAAAAAGAGAGTCCTGGAAGGAGTATATATCCTCAATTAACAGCTCCACTCCACTGACTAATATCTGGAATAAAATCAAAAGGATTAACGGATCAAACATAAATGCTGAGATCCCGTACATAACATATAATGGATTCACGTCTTCTTCACCTCATGAGATCTCAAATACAATGGCACTATACTATGAAGAAAAGACCAAAGATTCAATTTATTCCGAAGAATTTAGAGCCATAAAATCTGTGGAAGAAAGCAGACACCTTGAAATTAATTATGAATCTGACGATCCAATTAATAACCCAATAACCTTAGAAGAGCTTGAATACACACTAACAGAGATTAAAAATTCATCCCCTGGCCCTGATGACATTCCCGGATCTTTTTTGAAGAAACTACCAATGAGTGGCAAAGATATTTTGCTTAAAATTTTTAACCAAGTTTTTATTAGCGGCCTTTTTCCTACTCTCTGGAAAGAAGCAATTGTGATCCCAATTATGAAAGCCTCAAAACCTAAATATGAACCACAATCATATCGTCCCATATCCTTGACTTGCACGATGTGCAAGGTCTTGGAAAAAATTCTCAATAATAGACTCCTATGGTTCCTGGAAACGCATAATAAGATTTCTCCAAATCAAAGTGGTTTCAGAAAAAATCGTTCAACTTTAGACAATTTAGTGGATTTAGAAACAACAGTTCATGAAAGTTTTGCAAATGGACAAGTAACAGTAGCCGCTGTATTTGATATAGATAAAGCTTACGATACTGTTTGGAAATACAATATTTTAAAGAAACTTCTCTCCTGGGGACTAGATGGAAAAATTTTAAAATTCATCCAAAATTTTTTATCAGACAGAACTTTTAGAGTAAAAGCAAACGGAGCTATATCTAAGAGCTATTGTCAAAACAATGGAATCCCTCAAGGATCCGTCATTAGTGTTACATTATTCCTTGCAGCAATTGATGACATTCTTTTAAAGGTTACGTTACCAGTACATGCAAGACTATATGCAGATGACTTAATTATATTTTCCAGAAAAATGAAGCATAGTGCCATTTCTTTAAAACTGTATAACACTCCTCTTAAAATGGAATCAGAAATAAAATATTTGGGAATGATCTTCGATAAAAGACTAAACTGGAACGCACACATAAAACAATTAAGGAAATCATGTCTTAGTGGAATAAACTTAATAAAAGTTTTGGCAAACCATCAATGGGGATCAGATGCACACACTCTTATCCTGCTGTATCGCATATTAGTAAGATCTCGTTTAGACTATGGATCTATAGTATACGCATCGGCAACTAAATCATCTTTAAAATTAATAGATACTGTCCACAACAAAGGAATTCGAATTTCTTTAGGAGCTTTTCCTACCAGTCCTGTTGAAAGCTTACTATGCGAAGCTGGAGAACCACCACTTAAAATAAGGAGAGACTATCTTAGCCTATCATACGCTTCTAAAGTACTTTTCAACCCAAAAAACCCAGTTTACCACAATACATTTTCCAATCGCTTCAGAAGTATATTCCTTCAAAAACCACATTTGACTCCCCCTTTCTACCAACGGATCAATGCGATCAGCAGTGAAATAGCTATAAACTTCCCAAAGGTTGAGATACACTCCCCCAAATACCCTCCCTGGTTACTTAAAACTCCTACCTGTAATTTTTCCCTAACTTCCTACAACAAACGAGAAACTTCTCATGTACTGATTAGAAAAGAATTTCTACGAATATCCTCACACTATGGAGACTTTACACACATTTACACGGATGCCTCTAAATCTCAGGATAGCACGTCAGCTGCTTTGGTTACTGCACACGAGACGCAATATTTTGTATTACCGCATACGTGGAGCGTATATACAGGAGAGCTGTATGCACTTTTTAAGGCAACAGAATTTTGCAAACACTCCCATCAAAAAGAGTTTCTCATAATCACAGATTCGTTGAGTGCTCTTCAAAGAATAACTCAAATATACCCAGATTCAGCGCTTGTAACGAACATCCAAGAAAATATCCATTCAATGAAAAGCAAAACTATCAACTTTTTGTGGGTCCCTTCACATACACAAATTAGAGGCAATGAAACAGTCGACCAAGCTGCTAAAGAAGCTCACCTTAACAATCCCACAATAGTGACTAAGCAACTGACTAGTCACAGTGATCTAAAAACTTTCTTTAAAAAATCAACAAGAAATGTCTGGCAAAAATTGTGGACTAGATCCGTAGCTAAGCTGAAACAAATAAAGCCAGTTATTTCTCCTTGGAAGATCCTCAGTATTTCGCGTAAACACCAAGTAATTTTATCACGTCTTAGGATTGGACACACGAGATATACACATCAATATCTGCTGAAGAAAGAAGACGCCCCAATATGTAGTGTGTGTCAAGTGCAGTTAAGTGTCAAACATATTCTTGTTGAGTGCCCTAAATATAGTAATGAACGTAAAGTATGTAATTTTAGCGATAATCTTGTAGAACTGCTTGGAGACTCCTGTAAAGTCGGTAACTTAATTATGTACCTTCAAAATATTAATCTCGTTCACATTCTGTAAATAATACCTATGCAAATTGTGATTTTTGTACCAATTTATGTATATTTGCTAATTACCTCAGTTGTTGAAGCAAATTGCATAAATATTTTTTCTTTTATTCCATTTAAATAAAAAAAAAAAAAAAAAAAAAACGATATTAGCTCGGAAACTACAAAGCTACAATTAAACATTCACAGCAAAGTGCTGATAACAATAAGTTCGATTCAAATAGTTTTCTACTATTGGGAATACTTGATTAGAATGCACAATTCCTTTTGATTCGAACCAATTAAAGTATGGGTCATTAATTTTTATGCAGTTCAGTATAGTAAAAAAGAGTTTTTTTTTGTTGCGCTATTGGAAACATCTCATAATACACGTATATAAATTTTTCATACGTGTGTATGGTATGAAACTAACTGAGTCCTTGGATAGCTTAGATTTATACAGAGTGGAAAGTCTAACTGGAAAAAATTCTGTAACTCGATAAATAAAGGTTTATCGCAAAATTCCTGGAACACGTCAATTTTTATGCTCAATGGGGCATATTACAAAGAGATTTATTTATCTTTTCAATTATCTGGGGGGTTGCAGACTCCCCCAACTTTTTTTTAAATGGAAGGGTAGGTTGATTAATTTTTTAATTGAAAGCTTTTTTAATTGCAAATACAATTCCATTTTTTTTGTTACCTTTTATAAGCAACGGAAAAAAAATGAAATTAGGAAATATTTACTGAAATTACTTTGATGCAATAAATGTTCAAAGTGCTCTTCAACTTGTTATTGACAATACCCTAATCGATTATAAATAGCATTCCGAACATTTTGTAGCACTTCCTGCGTTTCTTGCTTAATTTCGTCCCTGGTTCTTTGGTGAAGCTCGGCGATGTCGTTAGGTTTAGTGGCATAAACCTTGCCCTTTAGATATCCCCATGAAAAAATCTAATGGAGTAAGATCGGGTGATCTTGCTGGCCACTCAATTAGGCCCCTTCTTCCAATCCACCTATTTGGAAATACTTCGTACCGTACATTTTGAGCCAAATGTGGTGGTGCCCCAGCTTGTTGAAACCACATCCGTTGATCAAATAAGTTGGGATCCAAATTATTGGGGTATAAATTTGCTAGAGTAGGAATCAGTTCTTCTTGGAGCATATTAAGGTATGTTTCTCTGGTTATGTTTCCATTAAAAAAAGGACCTACTATGCGATCCCCAATAATTCCAACCCAGACGTTTGTTTTTTGATGCCTTTGGGTATGGCATTCACGCATCCAACGGGGATTCTCGTCAGCCCAATAACGGCAGTTCTGTCGATTGACGTGCCCATGTAATGTGAACGAAGCCTCATCAGAAAACAGCATCCATTCCAAAGCAATGTGTCCACCATCGATAGAAGCTATAATTCGTTCGCAAAATTGGAGTCTACAATCAGGATTATCTTCGTTAAGCTCCTGCAGGTTTTGCATCTTATATGGGTGCTTTTTCGCTTCTTTAAAAAACGTTTTAAGCGCTTGTGTGACTAACACCATTAACGCGAGCTATTTGCCTAGTTGGAGTTATAGGATTTTTTTCAACTTCCAACAATATGTTCAACTGGGCTTCTTCGTCGATTTTTAAAAGCTTTTGTCGAGGATCATTCCTTATGTGGCCCAACTCCCGATATCGAGTTTCAATTTTGCTAATCGTACTTCGATTATTGAAGGTAATTATGGATGAACTTCTGTAAACAAACGAGCGACTTCAGCCTGTATTCGACTTCTGTCCCCATATCCGATAATCATTGAAATTTTGATACGATGCTTCTCGGTTAAATGGGGCATTTCCTTATTTTTCGTTTTCAATTTACACGTTGAAATGCAATCAAGTACTGAAGCAATCACATTCAGTTCAAATTGACCGAAAAACTATCGAGCAGGTTTTTCATTAGCTTATCAAGTAAGAAAAAATATACCTATACATTAAAGTAATTTCAGTAAATATTTCCTCATTTAATTTTTTTCCGACACATTGCTTATAACAAGTAACAAAAAAAATTGGATTCTGATTGCAATTGCGATTGAAAAAGCTTTAAAATAAAAAGGTAAAAACAAAGTTGGGGGTGTCTGCAAACCCCAGGATAATTAAAAAGATAAACAAATTGACGTGTTTCAGGAATTTTGCGATAAACCTTTATTTATCAAGTTACAGAATTTGTTCCAGTTAGAATTGCCACTCTGTATTTGCTCCCGTTATGATCTCTTCAAACTCACCCATTCCATTCAGACGCCCACAATTTCCAATTCGCAATGGTTATTGATACGGATCTACCAATTTTTAAATAAAACACAACAAATCTCTTAGAATTACCCACAACCACGTCTTGCGAATTTGACCTAATTAAAATTCAATCTACTAAAATAGAATAAATATTTCTAAACGCGATTGTTTTCATACAACAATGGAGGAGTTAATAAAAAAATAACGTTCAATGAATTATTGAGTGGGAGGAAATCTAAATTTAGATACGTAAAAGTACCCTTGAGAGTGTTGACACTTGAATCGATGGAAAACTGTGTGGTTTTGATAATTAATAAAAACACAAGGGAGTTTTAAATGGAATATTTCTAGCAAATCAAAAATACGGATGAAAAAGTTCAAGCTCAAAACGGAAAAAAAATTAACAGTCGTGTTTTTTTTTAAAGAGGATTAAAGTATTTCCGAGCATATTTTTCATTTCAGTGAAGCTTTTTCCAATTCAAGCAGATGTCTCACTAAAATTTCGGTATCTTGAGGAAGATTGATTTAGTTCGTCGTTAGAAAATCAGAAACAAAGAAGGAAAGACAATCGAAGTTGCGAAGCGGTTTACATTTCCTAACTTTTCAAAGATAGATTGCGTAGTTTGTTATTAAGGTGTTGGATAAATAAGAAACTTGGGAGAATACTTCTTCAGACAATCTTCTCTACGGAATCATTTCATTCTTTTACAAACTGAAACCATAATCAGTGGACTGTTGAAAAAAATGAATTATTTTTGTTCTCTGAATATTGTTGGACATGACGAGAATAAAACACTGTAAAAGTTTTAACTCTTCATACTTATTTTAAGAGATGCCGCATTAATAATTTCTATTTTCCATTTAGATAAAATGGAAACAAAATTGTCATGCTTTGGAATTTTATAGCTCACGTAGGGAGCAATTCTGCGAAGTGACTGATATTCTTGTAGAAAGTTTGACGCTCAAAAAGGGCTTGTATAGTTTCTCGCTAATTTTACTCTTTTCAAAGTTATTCAAGGTTAAAGTAAAGTTAGTAAAAAAATTTGTCATTTTTTAAATTTTTCGACACTAAATATATTTTTTGTATAGGTTTTTATTGGCTATACTTTATCATCAGAATCTTTTTTTATATTTTATCGGTCGATAGTTATTCGTATTAAATTGAAAATTCAATCATAATTGTATTGTTCATAATTCATTATATCAGTGAAATAATTATATTTTCTCAAAATTGTTTTTTAAACTAATTTTTTTATCAACTGTAATTGTTAAACTGGAAGATTTTATTACAATTCGGAAATTTCTGCCTGTATTGACTATATTATTCAATGCAGACTGATGCGAATAGCGACCCATAAAAGATATGAAAAAACTTTATGAAGATAAGTTATAGCCAATAAAACGCTATACAAAAAATACTCCATAAATTTTTTTCATAAACTTGATTGTGTAGTGTCGAAAAATTGAAAAAATTGCAAAATATATTACTTTCACCTTGAATAACTTTGAAAAGAGTGAGAATATCAAGAAATTGTAATCACCCTTTTTTGTAGAGCATGTAACAATCGCCCACAGCTTCCACAACCCAAACAACAACGGCCAACACGTGACGCCTGAAGAGTTGGCAACCTTACTAAGGTCGCCGTGAAGTTCCAGGTTCCGCTCATAGATGTCGCTGTACGAATGGATTACCTCTTTCTAGCCGCATCGTAACTCACCGGTATAAGGAACCCACCGAGGACCGAAGAAGGTAACAAAGGTACAATACAGAAATTGTTTTTTTATTATTACACAGATGAATTATATTCTAATTGTATACAGTATTAGTAATTAGTAAAGATGTCTGTCTACGACCACTTAATAATTAGTCAATATTTTACCTCCCAACAAAAGGTATATTCATGGTACCCATATATCTACTAGAGTGAATTATGAGCTCATAATTCACGCTGATGCATTTTAATATCATGCCATGATAATAATATGGTACAATATGTAATCAACTATTAAATATGCGTATTTTGTTTAGGAAATTTGTTTAAGAAATATATATCGTATCGATAAAATATCGAAATTTTCAGTATTTATACTTTACATAACGGTATTTTTTAAATTGATATTTTTCAAACAATATATTTATAACAGGACGGTGTATCGATACTTTACACAGTATCGCCAATCTCTAATATGTCACATTTGACGTACTCAGGAAATTCATTAATTTTGACGTTAGAATTGTCAATAATACCAAATTATTACTTTCCGTTCTACACTCGCATTATTTACTTGACTTTTATTTAATAAAGAAATCAAGGGTGTGGACAAAGTATATTATTAAACGAGCAATTTATGGCCATTATTCTATCCGGTTACTTGCGCCACTCGCCTACGGCTCGGGACGCAAACGTCACCCAGCGTGAATAATGGCTATCATAAATTGCTCCTTTGATAATATACTATTTTTTTAACAAAAAATATGTGTCAGTCATTTGGCAGTATTGCTCCCTACGTGAGCTATAACCTTCCAAAGCATAATACAATTTTGTTTAAATGTTATTTGAATGGAAAATAAAAATTATCATTGCGGCACCTCTCAATATAAATATGAAGAGTTCAAAGTATTTTATTTTTGTCATACCCAACAATATTTTCAGTATTTTTTAAAAAAAATTATCGATTTTTTTGAAACAGTTTAATAATCAGCTATTTTAAGTGAACTATGGTGTGATTTTATTTATCACAAGCTAAAGCCCGGCCACTTGCTGCTGTGGCTCAGTAGCAGTCATGCATTATCGATGTGTGATTTTCTTAGCGGCAAGTTTTGTAAGACTCCGTTTCATGTAAGAAGAACCCACCTCGACGTCTAAAAAAATCTTATATTCCGGATCGCATGGTCCGAAACCGAGGAGCAGCGTCGTTGGTACACTTTAACAAACTTCAGAGCAATGTGCGACTATTATTTACTAAGTGTGTGAAGAGCCTCTACGCGGCTAACAGTCTCTTATGTCAGTGATCCACTCCATCAATCCATAAATTAAGGTTCACAAGAAACTAATGATTTAAAAGCTCACCTTTCTTCACATTTTCCAATAATATTTTTTTTGCACCTCCTAGTACGGTGTTTAATTTCATAGTTATTATTTCCCAGAGTGTTTGGACATTTTTGAATATAATTTCAGGACCTAAGGTAAGGTAGCATATTTTTATGAATGCCGTTTGTGGGGTACTGCTTTTGGCTTTTTTATTATTTATTTGTAACATAACATAAACAAATATTAAAAATCATGAACGACAGAAAATGATAACAACCGTACAAGAAAAAGGTTAAAATGCCTAAAAACTGGATCTTCTGTATCAAATAATACTAGCAGCGAATAACTCCGAATGACATATGCCGTTTGCGTTTGCCTGTAATGCCCCTCGTATGATTGGAGTGAATATAGGTTATTGATGAAATACTAGTCAGCTATGACTTATGAAATACCTTCATAATATTGGATGAATATGTTTATCAACAAACATAATATATTGAAGTATTCGTAAGCATACATATATATTCAGTTTGATATTACATGACATACGATTATTAGGAAAACAATTCTTATAACGTGAACTCCACTAAGGTCAATATAAATAAGGGTTTCAATATAAATAAGAAATATATATTTTATGCTATTCACCCCAAATTTAAATTCTGTTTGGCTCCACAATTGCAATGATATGTAGTTGTAATAGGTGATACAGTGCATATTTGAAAAGTTCTGGACACTTAATCATGAAAAAGATGATGAATTCAACGCTCCCTATACTTTAAACTGCAATACGTATGTGATGGTCTTCTTGTATCATAGTTCACTAGACCTCCTCCATATCCTATAAACCCTGTATTTTAAATTGGTTAGTGAAAGTTACAACACTATTTTTCCAATTAAATGGAGTATTCCCTATACCCAAACTGAATAGTTTTTCTGATATTTAAATTATTTTTTCTAATAAGAAATCATAAAAAGAAGCTACTCACATAAAATCCATTGCCAACAATCAACGTGTTAAAAAAGTGTGTTACCAAAAAAATAATGGTATAATCCGACTATCCGAGTCTTGGTCTTACTTTGCTTATCACTAGGGTACAGGTTGGCAAATCAAATTTGGCACTTGACGATGCGCGAGAAAGCCATACAACTTGACAACGTTGTAAGCGCAGTTACCGGGAATAGCAGGCGACGTACATTCCGAATGCAAAGTTTTGAAGGTTGTGAAGCTTACGAATTTTACCAGCGAAGTGAGCTCTTGCAATCCGCATATGTCTTTGCTACGACGCATCGGACGTCGCCAAACTTCCGACTGCCAAAATTAATTTGCCGACCTGTACAGTAGTCGCCCGTTAAAATAATTTCGCTAGTTGCTAATTTATTGTAAATTATTGATAATTTAAAACCATAATGATCTTTAAAAAAAAATAAAATAAGTAACAGGTAAAATGAACAAGACCACGACTTTGTACGCCAGACCAAGACAAAATAAGCAAGACCAAGAGCGAATAAGCAAGCCCAAAATTACCCGAATCTTGGCCTTGGTCTTTTTTTTTTGGAGCCGTTCTATCTTGTTGGCTCATCGTACTCTACTCCCACCTTCATTCCACCCGCCCAGCCATATCCGTACCATATGCTTCAGGCGGCACGTTGACCTCTCCGAAGATTTTCTGTCTCCTTGAGTCCAATACCTCACACTCGAACAAAATATGGGCTACGGTCTCAGTCTGCAGCTGAGATCCCCGTTATATAGCCCCATTTTATGCAAGTGATCCTTTATCGGGGCATGACCCGTTAGATAACCTTGGTCTTGCTTTGCTGATTACTATTTGGGCTTATGGAATACTCAGTTCAATCAAAAGTAAGTTAAAGTAACTCCATTCAGCGATATGATATAAAATACAGGGTAATTAACTAAAAAAATTTAAAAAAATAAATTGAGATTTTCCCGGAAAAAGATTGAACAACAATCGATACGAATACATTGTGTCGTGTGCCGGGAGGGGAGAGAGCCCTTGATTTGTGTACACTGTTTATTAACAGTTTATTACAGAGGTTTCACAATACTAAACTCTACACTTGTACTTAAAATAACGTTAACAGAGCTGGAGATGAATTTTAACTGCATTAACGAATGATTTGGAATGGTATTTATACCATTCCTCCCAACATGGTCGTACTTAGATTAATTTAAATATGAATAATATCTATAAGAAACATTGTTTTGCGTACTAGTTACATGCAACGATTCTGCACACATCAGCACCCCACACAAACCCACACAAGAGATATCATGCCATCCTAGGAATTGCTTATCTTATCAAGACAACGTACCTAGTTACTTTCCTATTATAAAATTCCATTCTTTGTTTAATTCTCTTAACGAACAGTTGTAATAAATAAAATAAAATTCTTTTTAAAAACATAGTTTTTGAATCAAAATACATAATTGGCGCAGTCAGTAGGATTCGCGTAAATCGTGAAAAGTATCGAGCTATATTAGAAAGTTTTTTTTCTTATTCGAAACATACAGTGTGTGCCGTTTCTTTCGGTGTTTCTGTAAAACAATAAGAGTGTAGTGACTTTCACGATTTTAACGTTTCAACGTTTTGAACGCGGATTCTAACAAACATTTTATTTCACCCCTTTTGTGGTTGGATACAGCTGGACGAGAACCAACAAAGAGTCGGAGAAGAAGATTTTGGAAGCCAGTTCTTCTGTAACGTAAGTGCCAAATTTTCCTTTTCTCGCCTTTCCTATACCTTTCATTGGAATTCGGAAAGATAGTACCTTGTTAAGAATTTATTGATCTGAAATCGATTATTTATGAGTGAGTTGAACGACGATAATCTCGATAATATTTTGCAATCACTTAATAATATTTCAATAAGCGAAAATAAAATTAATTCTATAGAAATGGCTACCCCTTCAATGAATTGGGACCTTTTCAAATCCAAATTAGCAAATATTAAACCATTTAACGGTGATAGTGAATATTTGAATAAATTTATCACTAGATGTGAGCATTTAATAGAAACATATAGACATTTAAACGATGCTGAATTGAATTTCCATATAATAGAATGTATTCAAGAGAAATTGGAAGGTAGAGCAGCCTTCATGATAGGTAATAGAGTAGAATTAAATACGTGGCCAAAATTAAAAACTGCCTTATTACAGTGTTTTGCTGATAGACGGGATTTAGATTGTCTCGTACAAGAATTGATTAGAGCCAAACCATTAAAAGGTGAACATTTAATAGATTTTGGTAGTAGACTTCAGTTAATTCGTAGTAGTGTTATTCAAAGAATAAGTAATGATCCAAATGTAACTCCAGACGATATAAATTGCCAAATAAATCAATATGATAAAACCGCGTTAAACACTTTTATTGCAGGTTGTTACGGAATTTTAAAAAATAACATGCATTTAAGAAAACCAGCTACCTTAGAAGACGCTATGGCGTATGTCACAGAATTTGAAAATTTCGAGAGATTGTATGGCTCTTTACACGATAGAAATTTCTCACAAAATAGATATAATATTAACGATAATACAAATAAACAATATCCACAGTCGCGAAATTTTCATAAAAATAATTCAAACTCAAATCAAAACTATAATGACAATCAAAATTTTGTACCAAACAACAGACCAATTAATTATCAAGCACAATTTTATAAAAATTATCAAACCAATCAATCAAATAATGTACAGAATAGAGAACATTGGCCCAATCAGCCAATACCTGTTCAACCTATTCCACAAAATAGGAAGTATTTCACAAATCGACAAGTATTTGGTCCACCCAAAAACGTCTTTAAACCAGATCCAAGTCAATCAAACCAGTTACCAAAACCCGTACCGATGTCAACAACGTCGCGAAATTTTACCGAAGTAAATAGAAAACCTATCAATAATAATAGATTTTTCCAATCAAATTCAAATTCTAGACCCAAATTCGTTTCTGAAGAATTATATGTGAACCAGTGTAGTAATTCAGGTCATGATTCTAATCAATACAACGAATATAACGAAGTAGAATTGGACAATACCGATACAAACGACGAATATTATTTGGACGAAAATTTTCGGATGGCTGGCCCATCCCAAACAAAGACATAGTAGAAATAAACGCGTTCTCTGTTAATCCCTTACCATATATAGAAATTAAGAACCCCAAAGTAAAATTATTAATCGATACCGGCAGCTCTAGATCAATAATAAAACCATCTATAATTGAGAAATATTTTCCAAGTACAATTTACCATTCCAATACTGTTATATCTAGTAGTATCGGGAGTAAAAATATCAGATTTCAAGCACATGTACCTGCATTTCCTGAATCAAAATGTAAAAATTACTATATCGATTTTATACTATACGACTTTCACGATTATTTCGATGGAATCTTAGGTATTAAAGATTTAATAGGTATGAACTTAAACATTGATCTAAAAAATCAACAGTTAGTGGGGCCTGATATAAAATTACCATTTAAATATAGACAGGCCGATGACATTAAATTTTCATTTTCGGTAGACCCGGGAGAAAAATGTATAAAAAATTTACCAGTAAATATAATTGATGGTGATATTATTATAGACGCTCAAAACTTAGAGAACATATTTATACCACAAATATTGAGCACGGCAAAAGATGGTTTTGCACCTATTGAGGTCCAAAATCATACAAATAAGTCAATAACGATAACACTCATAAAACCAATTCAAGTCACCTTGTTCCAAAATTCACAATACGAATTATTTAAGTTTGAAAGCTTTACTAACAATTTTAACGAAAATAATTTGGTGAAATCTAATGATATTACCAACCTTATTCGTACGGACCATATGAATAGGGAAGAAAAACAAAAAATTATTGAATTATGTAAGCAATATTCTGATTTATTTCTCAAGCCAGGAGATAAGTTAACTTTCACGTCTAATGTTAAACATGTAATTAAAACTAAAGACGAAATACCAATTCATTCAAAATCTTATAGATACCCATATATACACAGAGAGGAAATTAGGCGGCAGATACAAGACATGTTAGACAAAAATATTATCAGACCATCTTGTTCTCCTTGGAGCTCTCCTATATGGATAGTCAAAAAGAAAATGGACGCATCCAATACCCATATATACACAGAGAGGAAATTAGGCGGCAGATACAAGACATGTTAGACAAAAATATTATCAGACCATCTTGTTCTCCTTGGAGCTCTCCTATATGGATAGTCAAAAAGAAAATGGACGCATCCAATACCCAAAAATGGAGATTGGTCGTCGATTACCGCAAAATTAACGATAAAACTATCGGTGATAGATATCCACTTCCTAACATATCCGATATTTTAGATAAATTAGGGCGAGCACAGTATTTTACTACCCTCGATTTGGCAAGTGGATTCCACCAAATACAAATGAGTGATTGCTCAATCGAAAAAACAGCATTTAACGTAGACGGAGGGCACTACGAGTACCTTCGAATGCCTTTTGGGTTGAAAAATGCACCCTCCACTTTCCAAAGAGCTGTTAACGAAGTTCTAAAAGATGTTCAAAATAAAATATGCATGTTATATATGGACGATATTATCATATTCAGTACTAGCCTCCAAGAACACATCCAAAATTTAAAGTTAGTGTTTTCGAAACTACGTCAAGCACAGCTTAAAATACAAATCGACAAATGCGAATTTGTACGTAAAGAGGTCGAATACTTAGGCCACCTTGTAACCCCGCAAGGAATAAAACCTAATCCGAATAAAATTAAAGCAATTCAAAATTTCCCAATTCCTAAAACCGCTAAAGACATTAAATCGTTTTTAGGACTAATCGGTTATTATCGAAAGTTCATAAAAAATTTTGCTCAATTAACTAAACCTATGACAATTTGTTTAAAGAAAAATAATACCGTTCAACACTCAGAAGATTTTATTGAATGTTTTAATATTTGTAAAAATATCTTAATATCAGAACCAGTTTTAGCTTATCCCGATTTCAATAAACCATTTGAAATAACAACTGATGCTTCAAAATATGCAATAGGAGCTATCCTATCTCAAAATAACCACCCTATATGCTACGCTAGTAGAACTTTAAATTCAGCGGAAATCAATTATTCAACTATCGAGAAAGAGTTATTGGCAATTGTTTGGGCTTGCAAATACTTCAGGCCATATCTATTTGGTCAAAAATTCACAATATTTTCAGATCATAAACCACTACAATGGCTTATGTCTTTAAAAGAGCCGAACTCTCGCCTTGTGCGATGGCGATTAAAACTTGAAGAATTTGACTATGACATCAAATATCTAAAAGGTAAAAGCAATAAGGCAGCAGACGCATTATCTCGCTACCCCGATATTAATGCACTAGAAACTGCATCAATTGACGTAAATTTAGGTGATATTGACGAAATCGTTAATCAAGAACTTGAAATAATTGACCCGTATCGTCAACCCGAAAATATATTACCAAATTTAGATAATATTGATATTACGAGTTTTTTAGATGAAAACGAATCAGATATTAGAGTAAATTCACCCGCTTTACCCGAAAAATCAAATCCTGATGATAACGATATTGAAACCGTCCATACATCTGCCGAAAATCCCATTTTGGCGATTCCAATATCCGAAAAACCACTAAATATGTTTAAAAATCAATTATATTTCACAAGTGGAGAAACAAATACATTCAAAATTAAAATAGAAAAAATATTTGAAAACACTCGTTTATACGTTACATTGCCAATAGTCGAAATAGAATCGAATATTATAAAATTCATAAAAGAATATATAAACCCCAATCAAAATTATGCTCTTTATTTCCAAAACGAATCTTTATCGCGAATGTTTATAATAACTGCACAAAATACATTTAAGAATTCTGCATTTAAGTTTATTATGTGTACTAAAACTCTTACCGATATTCAATCAATTGACGAGCAAAAAGAAAAAATAGAATACTATCATGTATACAAATCAGGACACAGAGGCATAAACGAAGTCAAAACATCCCTTAGTTGTAGATATTATTGGCCAAAAATGACTGAAGCAATAGAACTTTTCGTAAATAACTGCGAAACTTGCTTGAAAAACAAATACGATAGAAACCCTCCCGTTATTAAATTTAATTTAACTCCTACTGCCTCTAAACCCTTTGAGCATATTCATGCCGATGTTTTTAAAATTGCAAACAAATCATACTTAACAGTAATCGATTCATTTTCACGGTACGGACAAGCCTACCCCATAGTAAGTGTTACAGGCTTTTCCACCGTAGATTCCTTATTAAATTTTATAACACACCATGGACTACCCCAAAGAATCACAACTGATAGCGGATCCGAATTCAAAAATTTTGATTTAGAAGACTTTTGCAAACTTCATCACATTGAACTACATCATACGACAGCAAAAAACAGTAATTCTAATTCACCCGTTGAACGATTTCACTCAAGTATTTTAGAACATTACCGATGTATTCAGGAAGACAAAAATTTCACCCCCGATCAAATAATGAAACACGCGATACTTAGCTATAATAATTCAGTTCACACAGTAACTAAATATACACCGTTTGAAATTATAAAGGGTCACATAAACAACCCAGATCCGTTTGACCTAAATGACCATTTAGTTATATCTCAATACGTTCAAAATCACAAAGAAACAAGTAAACTATTATACGAAAAAATAAGAAAACGAAATGAAGAAATTAAACAAAAGGTAATAGAAAAACTTAATACAAACAGATCGGAGCCCTTAGATTACTCGAAACAAAATGTCGCTTATGTAAAAACTAAATTAAGAAATAAAAGACTTCCCAAATTTAAACAAACTAACATAATCCAAGATAAAGGTATCTTGCTTAAAACAAACAAAGGTACGTACCATAAAGGTATTGTCAGAAAACCAAAAGGTAAATCTCGAAAATTGTTACAGGATGTCAACGAAAATGCGAACCCTGACGATATTCCTGGCCCTTCAAGTATACCACATGGTATGTAGTGGAGAAGATGTACAAGTTACGAAAATTCAAAATTTCCTACTTCCTATCCAGTTAGGAAATGCTAGATTAGTTTATAGTAAACATACGTTTTTACATTATTTAGATTTAAGCCAACTTGTTAGACAAATAGATAGTTTAGTTACGCACTTTAATTTTATAAGTAGTAAGATTACAACTGTAAACGCTTCAAATCCAATATCATATCATTCCCTAGCACAAAACATGCTAATAAGAGCAGAATATTTAATTAAAACAGTTCAAAAGAAAATTGAAAATTTAAACCCACATATTCGAAGCCGTAGAGGTTTAGTAAACAGCATTGGTAAAATAAATAAATGGCTTTTTGGAAACCTCGATTCCGATGATGAAATTAGATATAACGATGCGATTAACCTATTACAACAAAATCAAAAGAATCTTATTCATGAAACAAACCTTCAAATTTCTCTTTATCATAAACTCATTGACCATTATAATAAATCAATTACCATTCTAAATGAAAATCAAATAAAATTTAATAACGATTTGGAAAAATTCTCAGCATCCGTTTATAATAAAATTGAAACCCTCGAAAGTTACTTAAGTTTTCAAGGTATGTTATATCAGATCAATTTAGATTGCCAATCAACTATAACTTTTATAGATAATATTGAAGACGCGATAGTATTTTCAAAACTTAACTCTGTTCACAGCTCTATTATATCTAGTTACGAGATTGCAGACATGATTCAATATTTAAGTAAAATCTATATGCCAAAACAAATTCCAAAATTCACCAATATTCTAACATACTATCAATTTCTTGGTACTCAAGTGTCAATTATTAATTCAAAATTAATTTTTGCTATTCATGTCCCCATACTTAATTCCGAAACCTTTGAATTCTATCACCTTTTTCCCATTATCCAAAATGAACAAATGTACACCCCCAATTTTCCCTATTTGGTACGAAAGAAAAACGAGATCCAATCAGAAAAAGAAGAATGCCCACTACTAGAAGATACCTACTACTGTCAACAAAATTTCGTCCGAAAAGACAATTGTACTCTTAGCGTACTCGATGGAAATAGCCTTGAAGATTGCCATATCCTAGAAGTCAATACTGAAGAAACAGTTATTCAACAAATCACAACCAGCGAAATTCTAATAATGCCAGAACAACCAGAAAAAGTTCTCTCAAAATGTCAAACAAATCAATATTTCGAAATAGAAGAACCAACACTTTTCGATATTCCTCGTAATTGCGAAATCTGGATCAACGATCAAAAATATATACATAACTACGAAATCAGTTACGGCAAACCATTTATTCTTCCAAAACTAGAAACAAACAAAATTTCAACATCTAAACACTATCAAAGATCTAATATCACAAAATTAGACCTAGATGACCTTTTCCAAATCAATGAAATATCAAGAAAACTGAAGCCCATTCAAGAAGTAGTTCACACTCAAAACCAAACAACGATAATTGGAAGTATTGTAGGAGTAATAAGTATTATTTTAATTTTATATGCCTTAATCAAATTAAGATCCCAAATTTTAACATGTAGAAGAAAGAAAGCCGAAGATCCCGAAGAAAATTTAAAAAGGACCCAATCGAAAAGTAAATCCATACTTTTCGATACTTAGGAGGGAGGAGTTACATGCAACGATTCTGCACACATCAGCACCCCACACAAACCCACACAAGAGATATCATGCCATCCTAGGAATTGCTTATCTTATCAAGACAACGTACCTAGTTACTTTCCTATTATAAAATTTCATTCTTTGTTTAATTCTCTTAACGAACAGTTGTAATAAATAAAATAAAATTCTTTTTAAAAACATAGTTTTTGAATCGAAATACATAATTTACTTAGCGTTTTTCTGTACAAATACAAACATTTGTTGTTGTTAGTGAGATTTTGATAATGTAACAAAAATAAAGTGAGTAATTGACAAAAATTGTTCCTTTAAAACATAATTATCCATAGTCTTATGAAAGGCGACCTGAGAAACTGTTTATCTTGATATTTATTTACTAAACTTCGCATTTGAATATTATTAGCTTATTTTGTCCACTAATTTCCACTAAGTTTAATTAAGATAGTCGGAATTATTCCAAGATCTCGCTAACTTACATAGGCGTAGTAATTGATTAATTTGTCCTGTGTCCACTCGTTTTATTTCCAAATTTTCAAAGCCCGTTTCAATAATAAAACATTTTTGATGAATGATTTGAATAGAGAGGTGAAACAGTTTTTTTAACGCAACGTTTTTAAGTTGTTGACATATTTACAATCTCACTCTACTTTTTTATCACGTTACAGAGGTTTCCTTATTGTTTTTTTGTCTGTCTATTAATGCTTTACATTTACCCTTGTCGTCTGGACTAGCAGTCTATGGAAATTACGATATTCCCGAATGACACGAGGGTAGCTTATCTTAGTACAACATTTTGTTTTAATTCACCGTTTTTCACCTACCCATTAAAATTCTGAGTAGACAATTCCTGTAGAAAATGTTAACGAACGATTATCTCGAAAAATAGTTGGAAGATTTTCAGTGAAACAATGCAAATTTCTGTTTTCTTTGATGATATGTACAGAATACTTTGTTTTTCTGCATTTCAACACGTAATAAGCACAATGGTTCCATAATATCAAGGAAAATGCTTTGTTTCAGCAAGTCTATTGTATTGAAAACAAAACTGTTTTATTTGAGTTTTATTGAATCAATCATTGTGAATAATCGCAATAAATTGTATACGTATGACTTGAACTCGCGATTTCCTGATAAACCTATTTTTGTTCATTCAATTTCCAGGTAAACCCAGTGTAATCTCTCAAAATAAATTTTCAAAGGGAAATTATATATATTAAATAAAGGAAATTAGATTTTTTGTGAAGTTGTTTGAGATACTTTTCACGGAAATTGGGTTGAAATAAAAAAAAAACAGAAAATATACATACAAGAATATTTTCGCAGCAGCGCTAAATTGCTACTTCAGAGACCTAACTGAGCTTCACAATAATTTTAAAACCCTCATTTACAAAGAAGATAATTTTCGTTGAATAATATCAATAAAGAAAAATCCTTCATCTTAGATTCATAGTAAAGTGGGTCTAATAAGGTGATTATTTTTATTCTAGGCTCCACAAGGCTCCGTTTTCGACAGTTGTTGTGGTTATAAAAGTTCAAAAATAACTACGAGTGTCTGCATTTTTAAAGATATTAATATTAGTTAATTAATTATTAATATATTTCTGTACCTACTTTTGTTCAGGATGGACATACAGAGTTGCCAAATTAAATATTATCTTTCAAATGTGGTTGTTGTTCAATAAGTTTAATATGTCTTATATCAAGGCTTCTTCTTTAGCTCTATTGGACGAAAGCTTGTTGAGATATACAGAGTGTCCCAAAAGTCTGGAAACGGCTGATTATCTCGTAAACTCCTATTTCTAATCGTACAAAATTTGGGGTACACCTATTTTGAGATACAGAGATTCCAGATAAGAAATTTGCAATGTTGCCAGATTTGCCGTTTCTCTTATATTATTAGTCCTGAACTTTGGTTTTTCAAATTCATCACCCTGTATATTCTATCATTATTGGAATCTCCTATTCAATACGAGTTCAACCATATGTCACACTTATGATTGTATGCAGTCTAGAAGGTCTTAAATACATAAGTCTGGCAACGCCTAATTGTCTCAATACATTTTTTAATACAAATCATTTTCAACTACATTAAAACGTAACAATTGGAAGACTACAACAGTTTTAACTTAATGGTTACTCTATCAAGTGTTCAAAATGTGTTCCATTTGTGAGTACCCTAATCGATGGTGGAATGCATCTAGCACATTTCTCCATGATTGTCTGGAAATTAATCGGGATTCATCGATAATTCTTTGCCTTAGCTCTGCAAGACTTGCTGGTTTAGTTTTCCAAACTGAATTTTCCCAATATCCCCAATAAATACGATCTTTAGGATTAAGATCAGGTCAACGTGTAGGCCATCCACTTCTACCTCGTCAACCAATCCATCGTCCTGGATATATCTCATCCAAATAACGCCGAACATTTAAGAACTATTTCATTTCTAATAGAAGTTCATATTTATCTGACGTTACATTTCCTCCGATAAAGAATGGCCCAATTAATTGAGTAGCTACTATACCTGACAATACATTTAATTTTTGTGGTCTTTGAGTTTGGTTTTCACGCATCCAGTATGGATTTACTTCACTCCAGTACCTTAAATTGTGTCGATTCACACTTCCACACAGTGTAAAAGTTGCTCCATCGAAAAAATATATTCTGTCAACGAAATTTTCATCATTTTCAATTTTATCCATCATTACCTCAGTAAACTCTAGTTTACGATCGAAGTCATTTGTATGGTTCAAGTTTATTCTTATGTAATACACGTAAGACTGAAGGACGACCTACATTATTTACTTGTGCAGCCCTGCGTGAGGATGTATGTGGATCCTCAATAAAACTCTGCATTATATTTAAAGTTTTGTTGTCATTCATAACTGTTTTCGTTCTACCTGATCGGTGTCTATCTTTTACTCCTCCAGCCCTTTACAGTTTTTTGTACCGTCGCGATATGAATAGGAAAACGGTTTGGGAGAGTATCGTTGAACAAGTTGGCTACTTCACAATAAGATCTTTTTTTGTCGCCGTACCCTCTCATCATTATAATTGTAATTCGTTCTGTTTCGTTAAGTGCCATTTTAGAGAAGCAAATTACCTCGCAGAACTTTTCAAAACACTGCCAGTTTTAGTTAATAATGTAAATGGTGAAAGTGGTGAACAAACGTCAAAATCACAGCATTCTACATTTAAATTTTTACCCCAAATTTTGTACAGCAATTTACGAGATAATTGGGCGTTTCCAGACTTTTGGGTCTCTCTGTATATGAGTTGGTTTAATTTCATTGATGGTAATTTGGTTTCATTCAACTATCCACAGTAGCTCTATCTAGGTATACCCAGCTACTACCGATCCTGTACGGAAACTGTTCTTTCTCTTTCATATTTCGGCATTTTGGTGTTTTTGGAGTAGAAGTTGTGTCAACCTTCCAATTAATATACTTGTAGTGATTTTTCTAAATCATCCGTTTATGGGCTTATCTTTGAAATGTATTGAAAGCAATTGATTTTGGGATTGGTGTTTGTCTTGGAGACAATAGTACCTATTATATTTTTGATGACTTCCCAAAGTTCACTTCACGTGCGAAGTGACCTCCATGTGCAATCCCCAACAGCGATAGGTACGTACTGTTTCGTTATTATTATTAGTGTTATACCATTTTATTTGGTTGTTTTTACATATGATTTTCTTCAAATGGGAAATGCATTCATATAAATTTCTTGATATTTTCGCCCTGTGGCTAATATTTTCCTTGAAGAATGAAATTAACATTCCTCTTATTACAGCTGAAGCTATACGCTATATCCATTTGATTTTATTCGTTCTTACATTGTAACATAACTCATTTGCGAATTTCGTCTTTCTAGGAAAGAAAATTGTAGCTGACATTTAAGCGTCTCACTTATTATCTCAGCCGCCCACTCTAAACTTTAAAGAAAATCTCTTTGATCAGGGTAAGTACTTGAAAAATTAAGTTTTAGGTTTACTTTATCTGTTTTTTAGTAAAATGACCACTGTCCACTTCTATATATTTTATGTTGGGTTTGTTTTTAATTCTTTCGTTTCGTAATTGCCAAATATTCATATGACCTCATAGATTTGGATAAGTTAATTTTATTTTGTCTCAGTAAGAGAAACAACTTCTCAATTGTGTACTTTGATTTATAAATCAAGGATTTCTCGTGCTATGCTACACTGGCAAGGCTACAATAGGTTCCTTTTGGCTGGATTTTAATATTATTTATTTTAGGGTTTTTTCCTGATATGAATTCGGTTGAATTGGGAACCATTCAGCTGTTCTGATTGTCTACTCGGAAAGTTTGGAACACTGCACATTTAATTATCACGAACAGTTGCACTCAGTATAAGCGCGTCTATCTTCCCTGGGGAAGCACACCCCAACATCAACTTAGTGTTGGTCTCAACCACCACTGGAAACTTCGTAGTTTGTATTTAATTTTACTAATTATGATTGTTGGTATTATACAGGGTTGGTATTATACAGGGTGTCAATTTTAAAAATTTAAATGGCAACCCTCTACTTTTAATACGTCGTTGGAAACCCCCTGGAAAATGCTTTACAAAGATCTCAGGTATAATTATACCGTTCAATTGCCATCTTCACAGACGGCCAAGCAGCGCTAAAGGCACTCAACTCCGTAGAGGTCAATTCTAAGCTAGTATGGGATTGTGTGCGGACCCTGAACACTCTGAGTGAGCGTAGCAATGTTACGGTAGCCTGGGTACCGGGGCACGAGAGGCATAGGGGCAACGAAAAAGCGGATGAAATGGCCAAACAAGGCTCATCAATGCCATTCGTTGTGCCGGAACCCTTCTGCGTCGTTGCAAAAACCATAACAGAAAAACAAACAAAGAAGTGGGTCGCCCACGAGTCTCTGAAATGGTGGAGGAACTCACCAGGACAGAGGCAAGCGGAACAGTTCATATTAGAACACTCGCCAAAATTTACAGCAGATCTGATTTCCAAAGATAGGAAAACTGTCAAAGCTGTAGTGGGTCTGTTTACGGGGCACTGTAAGCTCAATAGGCATTTGAAGCTGATGGGATTGACAAACGAAGATATGTGCAGGTTTTGTCACCTAGAACATGAAACGGCAGAACACATTCTATGTCAGTGCGAGATAGCCTGGCAAATGTGCGGTTTTTGCATTGGGCGAAGAAAAGCCAATCTATTCGAGTACAATAATAAAAATTAATTGTGGAACGATACTTCGCTTTAGAAACTTCCAAATAGGGTGCAAGTGATTGTATTTTTAAAAAAAATTGGTTGCTTTGCAGTTTTTTAACAATTCATTTTGTTATTATGTTTTGCATTTTCCTTCTGTACTCAAATTATTGGTTTATTTGATACTTACACTAATGTCATTGTCATTTGTGATAGATTAATCGCTTGTACGTTTGGTCCGGAAATATTTTAGTCCGTTTTGTAAGTTATTTAAACTACAATTATCACGATTGTTCACAGTATAGCTGAATGTGAGGAGATAATTATTTCAATATTTGGGTCCCAGAACGAAAGTTATTTGCACACAGCTAACGTGTTTAATGAAAGACATCCGGAAAACATGTAAGTCACGTGTATGTCTGTGATTTAGTCGCAAAATTTAGAGAGACCGGTTCAGTGGTAAATACAATTTGGAATAGATCCTACTTTATCAACTCGTCACGTCTTTGCAATGACAGTACTATCACAGGAGTCGGTAAGGAAAGTTTTGAAGCTTAATAAGTTCCACCCCTATAAAATGCAATGTCTTCAAGATTTGTCCAATGACGATCCAGGCCATGAATTCTGTTTTGAGAAATTATGACTAAAAGAATCAAGAATTAACCTAGATTTTTGAAAAATATTTATTTTGGTGATGAGTGTACATTTTATCTAGATGGTAATGTGAATAAATAAAACTGTCGTTATTGGAATGATGAAAATCCACATCTGTTAAGAGGAAACCACACTTAGTATCCTGAAAAATTAAATGTTTGTGCAGGGATATAAGGAGATTCTTTGATTGGTCCCTTCCTTATACCGGGTAATTTAAACAGTGAAATGTAACCCGATATGCTGGAGAACAATATTGAGCCCTTAATTGTTCATGAATTGGGGAACCAATAGGTTGGCGATGGCAATACACCTCTAGAAGAAAATTTGTTGTACTTCCAGCAAGACGGAGGTGACCAGACTCACCGCCACCTTATTTTTTCCGGTGGGGTCATCTTAGGTTGGTTGTTTATGAAAATCAACCAACCTCAATCGACGATTTACGACGAAAAATTAGTCAAGCATCATTTGCCAACGTTCGTAAGGAGTTTGAAAAAAGTTTGTACTATTGTTTACAATACAATGGAAACAATTTTGAACATTTACTAAATCAATCAACATTTTTGTAGTTCGACACTTAACACTTTTTCATTTTGTTGTCAAATAAACGTTTATGCCTTATTATTATACCCTGTATAATTATGACCTAGACAGTTGGAAAGCATATTCTACGGTCTTTCCAACGACGTTTCACAAGTAGGGGGCTGCTTTTAAATTTTTTGTAGGTGGAGCTTAGGGGGTGATGGGGGTGCGCTCCCCCTCATGTCATTCTAGTTCCCCCTTTCTACCCAAAAAACGGTTTTGAAATTGTTTTGATATCTCTTTTTGTTCACGAGGTACATCCCATTGTGAGTTTTAAAATTGACACACTGTATACTGTTAGAGGGATACTAGGGTTAACAAAGTGTATTCCACCATTACCACGTACTCAGGGGTTTTTGCGTCAGCTCAAGCAACGCTGTTGGTTTATTTGGTTTCTTAGCGTTTATATGCAACATAATATAGGTACTTTATTCTCAGTTCTGTTAATTCTGTCACGCAGATTCTGTTGTAATCATCCCGCTCTAGGGGTTTGGAAAAAATTTCTTATAAAGATGGTCTTAAGCATTAATGCAATCACAGCCGCGGTAGAATTAGCTTGGCGAGGTGGGAAAGCTGCTGTTTGCTTGGCTGTCTTTTTAAATATCAAATCGAACAACGATGGATCTGTAACAAATCGAGTTGAATATAAACGTGTATTCAGCAAGACTTGCCAAGGTGGTTCAAGAATGTGTACCAGAAGCATATTTTTAGTAGAAAACAACGGTTGTCCTGGCAGATTATTTGAAAAATTGATGTCAATAAGAAGCCCAAATATTAAAATCAACAGATTATTCTGAAGAACAAATCGTCACTGGAGAGCCGTGATAGTACGCTTACTGGGAGAAATACGATTCAAAATTGGCAAAAGCGTCTGCCGAAACAATTGGCTTGAACACCAAAGATACTAATCACTAATCACTCCAATAGATCAACCACGGTCAGTCAATTGGTGTACAAGAGCAAGATCTTATAAAAATTACAGGTTATAACAATGCCAAATCAATTAAATAATACTGGATTATTGACCAAGAACATCTTAATCAAATTATCAACAGCATGTGTAGTGGAAATACATCTTCATCAATTATAGAAAATAATACGCCTGGATCTTTATTTAACTTTTGTAATTGTTCTTTTGTTGATTGCTCTATTTTTTTCTATAATAAGCAAAACATTTTCCATTCGAATAACCCTCGAACGTTGATAAATACTCAGCCACTTTTCAACAACTTTCTCAAGCTTGTTGTTCAACATTACAAGATTTAACAAATTCTTCTTATCACCGGAGAAAGTAGTTGGTTTTCTTTCTCAAGCTGTTTGGGATGATATTAGTCAAACTACGTAAAGTGTTCAATTAGTGTTAAAACTATTCTCCCAATACTTGTATTGATAAAGCCTTATTGAATACTTCACTGTGAAACTAAACTACTGTGTGGTATCCCAGAATGGGAAAACAGACTTAGTTCAGATGACAAGGAAAATACTCCTGTCCAAAGACAGACAAAAAAGATGTAGCACCCTTTTGCCCACTACGCTGAATTGCTCTTGGAGTTTCAGAAATTGGATATCGAAGTAATCACAAAAATACAGGTGAGACGGCGGAAAACATTACCTGCAATTGGAGCCAATGCGTCATTAGCTCCAATTATCCGGAGCAGGTCTACCTAGAGTCTGATCAGATTATGGACGTAGCTCCAAAACGGATAATAGTCTTTATCAAAAGCTTAGACCTCTTGGATTGGAATCTGTACGTAAGATATGCACTAAAGATCTCATAGGTTGTAGTATGGTAATGCGAACCGGACCAATCGACTCTCTTGTAATCTAATCAAATCCAACCATTAGTCGTACAAACAAAGTCGCCCGTTTATGCCCGACTCATTGGTCGTCAAAGTACGCATTCACTGTTACCGTCCACTGATTCACAATCCTAACTGCTAACTCGAAAAAAGATTGGGTATATCTCGTGAAGTTCTCAAAAACTATCGATTTTTTCTTAAATCTGCCAATTCGACATCGAAAGAGATTCAGCATTCAACTTTTTCAAGGACAACAGTTCACGCTGCCTATGGTGGAAAACCATTTTTCATTCGTTTCCACCCCCCTCCCTCTCCTTGCATGCAGATGCTGAATTCTTTTCCTACTTTGGTTATGCCTTTCTCTTCACCTCATGCATCAATCAATCACCTTGATAGGAGTTTCTCTGTTAAAAAAGGTAGTGAGTAAAAAAAATTCATTGTGAGGTTTCATGAAACCATAATGCAAGTTTAACTTCTTTAGGAGAAAATTTCCAGATAATTATTTTATTCAGGGTATTATAATCGCGTTTTTAGTCTTAACTTGTTAAACTGGAAAATGGTAATAATAGGGATTTAATCGAAGATAAGATATCAAACTAGAAATTTCAATTTCAATTTGCGTATTAAAATACGAAATACAAAATGAATACAATTATTGAGATGATCATTTTGAATTACAATTTAATATCGTGGTGAGTCGATGAATATAACTAATATTTTATTATACCTAACCACAATAAGTAAACAATGATCTACATCTAAATTTCTAAATAAAAAAACCGCATCGGTCGTAGATACCCGTGATTGGTATAGGTTTATAATGGGAATGATAATAGGGATTTAATCGAAGATAAGATATCAAACTAGAAATTTTAATTTCAATTTGCGTATTAAAATACGAAATACAAAATGAATACAATTATTGAGATGATCATTTTGAATTACAATTTATTATCGTGTTGAGTCGATGAATATAACCGTTGATTTATTTTATTATACCTAACCACAATAAGTAAACAATGATCTACATCTAATTTTTTACCCGTGATTGGTATAGGTTTATAATTTTTCTTTTCAAGATTAAATACTTCTCTCAAGTAATCAGAGTACCATATAATTTTCAAAAGGGAAACATTTATTTGCAAAAATTTCTATCTACCATGGACGTAAGATTTGTGTGAGGGAATCATTGATATGTGAGAATGCCCATTATCCATGGGCGTTGGGCGTACGATAGAATTTTCTAAAGGGGTTAATTTATTTGGACAAATTTCTACCATCATGGATGTACGATGAAATTTTTGGAAGGGATTAATTTGTTTGTAAAAATTCTACATCATGAGCGTACCACAAGATTGTTCAAGCGGGTTAATTTATTTGATAAAATTTCCATTTGCTATGGAAGTAAGAAAAGAAATTTTGAAAGAAGTTCATTTGTTTTTTTTTTCACTTCTGCCTATTTGCTTTTTAAAAAAAAAACATTTACCATAGAAGTGCGATAAAATTAATATAGTTAATTATTTTATTTGGACAAATTTCTCCCATCATGGATGTACGATAAAATTTGTGTAAGGGATTAATTTGTTTGTAAAAATTCTACATCATGAGCGTACCACAAGATTGTTCAAGCGGGTTAATTTATTTGATAAAATTTCCATTTGCTATGGAAGTAAGAAAGGAAATTTTGAAAGAGGTTCATTTGTTTTTGTTTCCACTTCTGCCTATTTGCTTTAAAAAAAAAACATTTATCATGGGAGTGCGATAAAACTAATATAGGGAATTATTTTATTTGGACAAATTTCTCCCATCATGGATGTACGATAAAATTTGTGTAAGGGATTAATTTGTTTGTAAAAATTCTACATCATGAGCGTACCACAAGATTGTTCAAGCGGGTTAATTTATTTGATAAAATTTCCATTTGCTGTGGAAGTAAGAAAATAAATTTTGAAAGAAGTTATTTTTGTTTCCACTTCTGCCTATTTGCTTTTAAAAAAAAACAGCATTTACGCATCCTTGTGAAAGTTTTCCATTGGGTTATTTATTATATTCATACAAGAGTACGACCGGCTGTAACGACACATGCGATAGATGGACGGAAACATTTAAATGGAATAGAATAAAAGTTTTACTTTAAAACGAACACATTAAACGAATGGAACTGGACAAATTGTGGAATTTCATGAAAATATAAATGAAGTGAAAACAGAAACAATTAAATGGATCGCAATTAAAGAATACAGTAGGACTAACAGAGGCAGGCGTATTAGAAAGGAATACATTCAGACGTGAGATTATCAATTTAAAAGTTACTCAGGACACTTCCAAAAGGTCTGGGACAGCTAATTCGAGAAGAAAGAAATCAGTCTGGACTTATCAAAAACTGTACCTAGCTTGTTCGGAGCGGACCCATGTTTTAATAATGATAATATTACGATTGCATCTAAATCATAGCCTATTAAATTAATTGAGAGTATGTTACAAAATAATACTGATTTGGCGAAACTTTTAGTTTGCATATTCATTTATTATAGCATACAACGTATCTGTTTATAAAGTTTAAGTCGGAAATATATTGTACAATATATAAAAGTGTTTTGTATAAAGTTCGGGCGCGATTCTGTTGCGGACAGTGCAACATTCTTATGGATCCAATTCATTCGATAAACCGTTGTTTGTGAAATTAACTTTCAACTCTTCCGCTATTTTGTTTTCATGATAAAGCGAATATAAATTGTACAGGAGGCTGAAACTTTTGCATGACTACGCAGATGTTTTCGGAAGAATGCCAGTAATAATTAAAAAAAATTAACAGTTACTTAAAAAAAACTGGCATACTACCGATAAATAAAAGTTTTGGACAATGCTTCATCGATGCATTTCTGTTGGAATAATTCACGTCGAAGTTATAAAGTAGAAGATTTATTATCATTTTTTTGGCCTAGGTCCAGATTGTGTTCGCATTTTCATACACACAGCCATATTTTATAAAGTTTTGTATGAATAGTACCATATTGTATCTCAAAAATATATTCACAGTAAGATAAAAATTCGCTTCAACAATTTTAAAGTTTTTTAAAAACTTTGTGTGTTTTCAGCAAAAACTTCACCTCGCATTTTCATCAAAAAAATCCCCCAGCACTTAGAGAAAACCGATTTTTTTCCGCTGTAGTCGGCTTAACGTCGAAACGATGTAACTAGGAATTCAATTTATCTAGCGGAAAACTAGACGTCCGTCGTGAATTCGTTACTTCAGATAGACTAAACGGAATTTGTCGAAGTCATTTCAAGATTAAAAATTGGAGTGCCTATAGAAAGTGCACCATTTACTTGAAAATAGTGGATTTCTTTCTATTAGTTGTGAGTGCATACGAAACGAACACAAAATAATATACAGTATGGTCCAAATGAGAAAAATAAATTCATTATTTCGGTTTCTGGTGAGTTTAGGAAAAAATCCTGAGATCCGTCAGTTTTTATTTTTAAATAGAAGAAATGTACTTTATATTATTTTTACATAAAATTGTACACCTAAAATTAGACTGTAATGATCTAGTTGCCATGTTAGATTATCATGTTCCTAGGTTCAATTCCCGCCATAATAATATTTATTTGCTTTTAAGAACTTGCTTATAGCAACGAGTGGCTACATTATATACAATTACATTAATATTGTGATATAATATAATTTATTAGTTGGCTTAGCTAAGAAAAAAATCAAAATTATTCATTGAATATGAAGGATCTTAATTTGACTATATTCCAGATGTATTGGCTAATTACCATAGCATCCTCATTTGTAATATTTTGCAAAGCGTTTATTAAAGCAATACATTTTGTAAACAAGAAATATTGCGCTTCATAACAGTATTTATGGGACACTCAAAAACAACATGTAGAAGAGTTTCCTTTTCTTGATTGTTACATATAGAGCAAACTAATTTCAGGTCAATAGAATAAACAATACCGTTAAACGTAAATTTAATTTTATAATTATTAGCTATACGTAGTTGGGTCAGAGTGCGGGTGACTTGGATAGGTAATTTTTTTTTGTAAATACGGACTTGGTGCTTCAGAAACATTAAAATATTAACAATATTAACATCCACCTTGTGCAAATGTGTGTAATATTTAGCTAAAACATCTTTCTTTAAAACAGAAAAATTGAATGATGAAAAATTATTCCAGTAATCTAATACATTCAAATCAATGAAAAACTGTCTTATTTGACTTGACCAGTTGTACTCGATATCACAAGAATCAATTAGTTTTAATAGTTGGTTATAGCACAACTTTGGATAACGGTTATTTTCCATCTAAGACAGTTTATGCAGCCAGTTGAGTGAACCTTTAAAAACATTGTAAGCTAATTTTACTCTTCCCGTTTCTACTCGAACAATAGCATCGGGTGTATTTAAAGGTATTAAAAGTATTCTCTTTAAAAAATATAGTTGCACTCTTTCAAGAATTTCTGGATATTTAAGTCTCCAAACAGAAACACAATTAAACATGGCACTAAGAGCCATTGCTTCAAACAGTTTGATTCTCGGGCACCAAGTATCGATTTTAGCCTTAGCCATTATGGGAAAAATAGCTGCTACAGCCTGTTTGCCCTTTTCACAAATAACTGTGGCCATTTCATTGAATAGCCCACTCGAGGTAAATTCCCGCCATAATCAACTGTTTTATCAACGAACTTACCGAACAAATATATATACAAATCTTCACCTCTTTCAAACTGCAGCCAATTGTCAATTAGAAATTATTGTTTAGAAACCTAAATCTATCTTACATGCGAAACAGCTTTTAATAACTTTTTTTATCTTTTGTTCTATATTTAGATTTTAACTGGTGCTAGTTCAATTTATGATATATGTGTAATTTGAGCATACATGATTGTAATGTTTTCTTATATTGCGATAGTTCCTTGTAAATTATCGTATGTTATTTATCTAACTACTACTTACCTAATCCTGTAAATTGGGAATATCCCGTAGGATATTGTAAATAAATAGATAAATAAATAAACACTTCGTCATATCAATTTTTTATTTTTGATGCCATTTATGTAAGCGCGGTAACGTCATCATCATTTTTAAATATAAAAATGGGACTGGCAATACAACAATTTGAAGGTCTTCTATTGACCATATCAATATATTTGAGTAATTAATTTTTGTGTTGTCAAAAAATGTTAAAATTAAATACAAAAAAAGTGCTCGAATAGTATACCGTCTTCTCAAATACATTGTGAACGATGAGCAGCGAACTCTTCTTTTAATCTTCTGGAATGTGCGGTTTAACTTCCGGAGTTATTTTTATAATCTCAATGTATATCAGTGTCTTGAGTTCATCAACAGTGTGTGGTCTATTTATGTACAGTTCATATTTCTAGTATCCCCATAAAAAGAAATCAGAAAGAGTTAAGGTGGCCACTCAATTGTTCCTCTATGACCTATTCACCGTTTTGGGAAGAGGATGTTCAAGTAGTTTCCCACCAAGAAAATATGGTGCGGTGGCAGCTCTGCAGAAATTTTAAATAGTCAGGATCTGTTACCGTTTCTTTGGAAAAGGATGGTCCTATAATCCTACCATCTATTGTTCCCGCCCAAACATTTACTTTCTTTAGGGCTTCAGTACGGTACTCCTGCACCCAGTGTGTGTTTTCTGTAGCATAATACCGGAAAGTCTAACGATCCACATGGCCGTTGGGGAGAAAGAACTTATGTTAAAAACGTCGGGTCTCTGTTATTTATGTACATTGGAATTCACAAAACTCATCTCGTCTATCAAATTCTTCTGCTATTAGTTCTTGCGCTAAATTAACTGAATAGAATATTGTTACTTATCCCCTTCTTGCAATTAATATTAAAATTCCTACTTTTCCCGTCTCAGTGTTTGATATCGTAACCACTTGACAATAACAATTATGTTGAACTTCAATGAAAAATTTGGCTATGGTTACCCACTATTTTTTTTTAGTTGACACATTTTTAATGTGAGTAATGTTCACGAGATTTATTATAGGGTAAGAATAGGTAAATATTGAATAAATAAGGCTTTTAATTGATGAAGATCCATACTAAACGATGAAATAAAACAACTTAATTCGGTTACAACCTCATTATATATTCAAATATAGTATATATAATGAAGATTTAAACAAATTGGATTGTTTTATTTCATAGTTTAGAATAAATAGATCATAAAAATACTTGGTAACTGAAGAAATGTGTTCGAAAGGCAGAAATACTGCTTTTGACAATATAAACAAATAAAAAAGCTTAGACATATTGATATGGTTGAATAGATATTTGAAAGACCCTCCAATTGTTTTATGGAAAACCCACTTTTGTATTTGAAAATTTCATTAGTGACGTTTTCACGCTTACATATTATATAATAGGTAAAAGATGGTTTGCTGAAGCGCCCATTCGAAATTAAAAATCGGCGGGCTTCAGGATTTTCCCCTAAAATCACCTGTTCACGGAATCATGATTTTAGTTGGACCATACTGTATAATATTGTAAATACAGAGCATTTGAATGGAAACTATCCACCCCACATAATTCTGAAGCCGTCACTTTTATGAAGAAATAAAAATACACGCCAAAAATTATATAAAGGGGGAATGTCGACAAATAACCCCTGAAATAGACGTCGAGATAATAGCCTTACAAATATGAAAATTAGTTTTCAAAGAGTGGACCGTTTACTAGGAAGCATCATCTACTTCTCTGGCTATATTCCCCGCCAGATAATGAATTACACTTCCAGGATAAACGGGGCTGGTATATATTCAATGTATAACCAACCCTTCTGATTTGTAATTAGAAGAAACAATTTTACTTGCAGACCAGTTTCGGCATATTTGTGCCTCATCAGTATAAGGTAGATATTATCCGCACAGAAGCTCTGAGAGCATAATCCTGGACTGAAGACAACGATGAAATCACATTAATACATTAACCCCTGTGAAGGGATTGCTAAGAATGCGATAATAGTGACATCTCCACAACTAACTACAAACCAAAATTCTATGTTGACAAAAAAACAACTCGGTTTTGTACCTAGTTATTTACTCAGTTACAGTTTTCTGTAACAATTTTCAAATTTGTAAGGCGTTATAATAGTATGAAACTATTATCTTGACGTCTATTGACAACACATAAATATGTCAATTATTGCAGGAAACTGTAATTGAGTCAATAAACCAGAGATTGTATAATTGCATGGAAACCAATCGAAGTCAATTATTTTAGCACCTTATAAAATAATTTAGTATTGTTTTGCTGATTTGTTACGAATTAACATGTTACTATTTGTAAATTGGAATTATCCGTAACTTCCAACGGATTGACTTTTTGCTTATGAATTATACATTTTTGTAATCCTCTTGTAGAGGAGAATCCAACTATCCAACAAATGCAATAATGTATAGGGTGTACCATTTAAAAGATTGGGTGTATATGAGCAAAAAGTCGTCTCCCTTCATATGATATTTGACGTATTTTTCCAGTTTTTTATCAAAGTGTAGCCTTCAGAATAATGTGAGTCCGATAGTTTTCATTGAAATGCTCTGTATAATCAAAGATCATATTATACAAATATAGGTAGGTACTCCACTCAAGGATATAATTAAACTTTTAAAAATAAATTGTAATAACATACCTTTGATAAAATCCACCGCCATTTCTAATCCATATGTATCTTTATCACAGTCGTCTAAGATATGTGCTCCAATTGATATGCCGGGTAGAATTGGTTTTTCAGCATAATTCATCCTATCCAGTGTATATAACATCGTCTCCAACGCCTGCACTCCACCTTGTGGCATTATGGGCCCACAAGTAATGCTGTCCTCTCGCTCGTGCACCATCATTAACCCTCCGAGTATCAAATCACCTTCCACGACCGCTTCTTTTTTGACAGGCCACGGAATTTCATCGTGTTGGTGTCTTATGTGGTGGTGCTGTTGATTTTCCGTTAGAGAGTGAGTTTCCAGACCGTTGTAAGGATGCATTAAGTTGTCTGAGTTGAAGTTTAAAAGCTTATTTCTGCTGGATTTATGTTTCATATAATACCTGCGGGAAATATATATGTCGGTATCCCTTGCAACGTTCTGTTTAATTTCTGAGATTAAAGAGAATTTTTATAAGACAATTTTTCCATAATTATTTCTTAGTGTATCAAATAAATATGAAATCTTACCTGTGCATTTTATGAGCATTACGTCTTTCTATTGCTATAACCAAATTTAATATACTGAATATAAACAAAAATCTGTGGAAATCTAGATTCATACTTTCTTTTACTTCTTAAGGGTATCAGTTTTAGACATTGCACCTACAAAAAAGATTTATGTGACATTTTTGGAAGTTAGTTAACTTATATGGGTTTTGTTGGCTTCACAATTATTTAGTAAGCTATTATTAAATATTCCACTCACTATTAATGCAAGACCAGTCATTTAAAGTAACTACAGTCGGCAGAAGCAAACATGAGCCCTAGGTGGATGTGTTCATGTCGCTGTAGTTGTATTTTTGTAGTAACAATCGATATTTTGAATCGATAAACAAATATCGATCCCATAACTGTTAAGAGATATGTAAACAAAGTCAAACTTGCTAAAAATTTAACTCCAAATATTAATAAAAAGTTTATATTGGACCAAAAATAAAACTACTATCTGACCTCAATGTCTATTTCATTACTCTGTAGTTCATAAAAAGAATGGTCAAGTTTGTATTGAAAGCAACAAAATATGCTTACAAATAAATGGCAGCTGACATCAAATAGAAAATAGAATGCAGTCCAGTATTGCCGATGCAAAAATAAAAATTACCCGAACTTACGATTCAAATTATCAGAATTTGTCAAAATTACCAAAAGGACACAGTGGTTATCTAAATAGAGTCCTCTACCCTAGTCAATATGGAAAATCCCCAAAAACAATAGCCATTTTATATATCCCTTCTACAAAATATTCAAAAAACTATTGGATCCAAATTAGCGAAATTGTCTAAAAACCGGGTAATTATCCTCGCATTGACAACACTGACACATATACTAAAATTGATGTATGTTGATGAAATCACTCGGTCACATTATTTCGATTATGTTAACAATTACTAATGTAAAATCGTTAACATTAGCTCCTGATTGGCTCGTTGCGATGACCTTTCTTTTAGTTGGCATATTTTCCAGGTCTCATGTTTGCTTCTGCTAACTGTAATTTTGATTTTTCAATATCAAGTAACACATTAGCAGATTCTAGCACTTCAACTAATCAGGTCATTTTTTTCAAGTAAACATACTTAAAATATTTCGAGTTTAGCAATGATTACTTCCATTGAACGCGTATTTCAAAATACACCCTCGAAATATTTTTTTATAATTTGATAATTTAATAAAAAACACATACATATATATCAAAATAACGGATCCTTACGTCATACTATGAAAATAACCCGTAATCTAGAATTTGAAATAAACCAAAATCATCACAAAAAATAGTGTAAAAGGTTGTGATTTTCGTATGGGCACAACATTTTCAGCTTTAAACTCAATATGTCATATAGGTGCCATTATCCAGTGTATATTGATTAACAACAATTCTTAGGTATAGTTTGGCAAGTTTATCTGAAGCTATTCGGCATCGGTAAGGGGCGAGGAAACATGGCGGATATCTGTCTAAATTGTAAAAATGGCGTACGTTACCTATTTTTATAAAAGTATTAAAAATAATAATTATTATTATATAATAATTATATATAGAAACAGATGTTTGCTTTGTTTTGAAGGTAAGGTATTTTTCAAAACACGGTATTTGTTAAAAAAAAATAATGTTAAGAATCATACTTGAACTCAATATGGATACGAAATAGTTCAGAATCTGACACTGACAATACCAACGCCACTGGATAATCAATGTCAGTCAATTGACAAAGTGAAAGAGAAGAACACACGCACGCGTTTGCCAATAGGAAGTAAGCTGGTCGCTAAGCAAGGCAGGCCTTTCATAAATTTCGTAGGGCGTGAAAATTATGGTTTTCGCACAACGCTGCCAGAACTTGAAGAAGCCCATAAAAAATTTGGAAAAGTGTTCATCTTTTAATATTCATAGATTGAAAAAATAAGGTTAATAGACTAAATCCAAAGAAAACAAGCACATTAAAGAATAAACGTTTGATCATATTGATAATATTGTTAATAATAAAAAGTACATTTTCTAATTATTATCACTACATACTTAGCACTTTAGCTTTTTCATAGTTAAACGTGGCAATATCGAATGTTTTCTACTGTATTCCTTTCACGGCTTCAGATAAACTTGCCAAACTATAGTTGATTAGTGGAGATTTCTCTCTCTAATATTGGTAACCAAATTTGACTATCTGCTGAAATGTTAATCATCTATTTTTGTGCATTTAGTGGTATTGAAGCATTTTCCCCAATTTTTTGTTTATCACTGGGTAGTCTTGATATTATGTTCGCTGAATCCTATTAAACATGACTTTCCTCTCACAAAAAATGTTTTTACAAATACCCGACTTACAGTCAGGATAGTATCATGAGATTTTGTCCTTGATTTTTATATGCTTTATGGTACTGAGGCTAACCAATTCACTGTCAAATACACCTTTAAGATTATTATCACATTATTTTTAACAAGAAAATCATATTAAGAAAAATTCTTTTTCGTGCAATCGCATTCGAAGTCAGTATTTCGCGTTCTCAGCACAGTCAACAAAATTTAATTTTGCGGCCGTTACCCATAGCAACGGCTGCGAAACCAAACGTCTCTTCCAAATTTGAATATCACCTCAAAATTTGACATTTATAAAATACTACAAAGACAAGGATTATTTTTTATCGAATACCAACAAATACATAAGTACTTATATTATTTAGAATTAATACTAACATTAATTGAACAGTTTGTATTATTACTTATATTTACTCAAGAAATTAAAGCAAGAACTGTCAAAATATTTTGTATATATTGAAATATATCATTTCCATAGCACACGGTGACATTGTTAAATAAATTGAACTGCTGTTGAATTATCTAGTTTAATGATTTTAACGATTGCACGAAAAATAGTATGTATGCCATGTCCGTGAAATAGCTTTTCAACGTACCGAAAGAACAGTTATCGCCGAGGTCGCTTGCGGCCGAGGCAAGATAATCTTGAGGTCGTTTAACTGGTGATTTAACGCCCCTTTACTTTTTTTATGGGGTTAATTAAAACAGAAGGTTTATCAGCAAGGACCATTTTGATGATGAAGACCATTTGGAGAGGAATATTTCTGGAGAATGTCAAAAAATAACTCCAAATATGATACGGACAGTAATAAAACAGTTTGAGGAAAAAACAATTAAATGTTCACAAAGAGAAGGTGGATTTACCAAAGCTTCAGTGGATTGAAATAAAATTTGATTAGATGTTTAATTACAAAATATTGTTTGTATGGATTTTCCTGATTTTGAAATAAAAATAATATAATGCATTCATTATTTAAATTGCAAGTTGTTCAAAAATATTAACGAATCAAAAGGTTATAATATTTTTAACAGATAAGAGATTATAAATTTATTTTTGAAATTTATAAGTACAAATAACTACCAATCCTGAATTCTGCATGTTTGAATAATAACTTCCAATTCAAAATAACTTTACTCCATTAAATTATTCTTATCAGAAATAAACTTTTCCCATAAAACGTATAATAAAAAAGTTTTCCATATGGTTATAACTAACACTGTATAATTCCGAGCTACTAGAACTAGAAAACTTGTAAATATTACTACACAATTGCAAACTGAGCTACTATACGCAAAGAAACTTCTCTATTCTTTCACGAATAGATTTGTAACAAAATTGTGAGTTTCACACGATATGATAGTCGTTTTCCATATGCTCGACATCTAGGTATTCAGCTCACATTTTCAAAACATTTCGTTGGAACAGTTGAAATTCCATTACATGAAAAGTTTGTCTATCTCAAACGTATTTAAGTGGCAGTAAAACACCAAGTGGCATTTCCACCCGTGAATAAATGTTTAAACTATTTTTAAACAAACACAGGACGGTTTAACAGCTTTTTTGGCATTATAATTGAGAGTTTCAGAGTTGTCTCTTACACCATTCAATTATCTAACGATAATCACTGTACTGTAGTATTTATACACTGTGCGCGTAAAGGTTGGAACAAATTCGTTAAAAGCTTGATATGGCCATTGGGGAAAAAAGCACAGACACGTCGATTTTCTTTTTCAGTTGCGCATTTCTTGGTCTACTCGTATTTCTGATGACGTCATCATTGTTCGAGTTATGACGTCATTATCATTTTTTTTAAATGGATATACTCTCTTTTGATAACCTTCAAAAAGAACGCATTTTTCTGTGTAGAGATGTTATATTTTTTCCTATGTTACATAATAAAATTTCCAGAAATTAGTTCAGGGACACGTAAATACGCATGATGTTCCTAATTTTCGTACCCACAGCGGCACTGAATGTAACTAAATAAATTCAACACATGTCTCATTGACATTAATGGAAATTCACAATAATAGCTATCAAATAATTGTGGTATAAATAAGTTATCGACTTCATGAGGATCGTTTAAATGTAGCTCTTTACCAACGTTGCCAAGTGTAGTCCTAAACTAAAACGTTTGTGTTTTGGAAAGTAAAAATATTTTAATAATGATATTTATCACAGTTGATTAAAAAGCAATGTGTTAAGAAATCAATATTTGTCATTTTTAAAATTATGTTTAGCAAAACGTACTGAAAATTGTTCGAGTTTACAATACAGAATTATCATACAAAAAGGAAAACTCACAAATGCATAGATACATTTTCCCTAATCGAAAAATTGAATTGTGTAATTGACAGATTATTATAATAATTTTCAATAATAACCTAACCAAAACCACCCTACCTTACCCCCTACCCTAATCCGAATCGAAAAATTGAATTGTGTAATTGACAGATTATTATAATAATTTTCAATAATAACCTAACCAAAACCACCCTACCTTACCCCCTACCCTAATCCGAATCGAAAAATTCTTCGTATTTTTAGTCAATTTTTGAAAAAAACAATAAGAAAATAAAAATAAAAATATCTTGCCTCGGACACGACTCGAACCTGGTACCTCTGTGTTAGGAGCCCAGCACACTTACGCTGGGCTAATCTCTGCACACATTAATGATATCGTATAGAAGGTTAAAAACCGTGCGCGCTTCGCATGAAAGCCGAGCGCCACCGGAGATACTCGATGGCGCCCTTTCAGTTTAGGACTACACTTGGCAACGTTGGTAAAGAGCTACATTTATACGCTCCTGACTTCATGGCCCTATTAAGCGAAAAGCAACGCATAGAGATTTTAATGATGATAGGTTGTGGAGATAAGACCCGTACGCAAGCTGAGGTTTGTAACTTATTTAACAATAAATATCCCGATAGACCCATTACACGTTCGACGGTGGGCAAAGTCGAAGCAAAATTTAGAAATTTTGGCAATGTCGGTGATAATTATAAGAAAGGTCGTCCAGGCGTTACGGAAGATCAACAATTGGATGTATTATTATCATTGCAAAAAAATCCTCATAAACCTACTCGTCAAGTTGCATTGGAGCAACCAATTTGTCAAACGTCTGTTTCAAAATGCTTAAAAAAAAACCATATAAAGTGCAAGTAACTCATTTCGATCGCAGACAAGAATTTTGTGAATAAATGATGGATCGATGTAATAATGATCCGCAATTCATACGGCACTGTGTTTTCCCAGATAAGGCCACCTTCTACTTAAATGGTACAGTAAATAGGCAGAATTGTAGGTACTGGGCACCATAGAACCCTCACTGAGCGATGGAAGGGCATAGTCAGTATCCACAGAAAGTCAACGTGTGGGCGGGAATAGTTGGTAATACAATTATGTGACCTTTTTTATTGACAGTTCATTGAACGGTGACAAATATTTGGATTTACTGCAACAACACATCATTCTAGCACTTGAGCCTCTGTATCCCCATCATCAAAATCCTCAGCTACCGGACAATTCACTATGGTACCAGCAAGATGGAGCGACACCACATTACGCACGACATGTACGTGAATACCTCGATAATATGTTTTCCAATAGATGGATTGGTAGACGAGGATTTTTAGAGTGGCCAGCTAGATCTCATGATCTAACCCCACTAGATTTTTTCTGTGGGAATACCTTATGTCAAAAGTTTACGTTAACAGACCTAATATTATTGATGAACTAAAAGAGAGAATTAGAACCGAAATTAATTTAATTAACGCTGCTACCCTTACTAATGTTTTGCAAGAGTTCCAACATCGCCTTGCATATTGTCAAGAGGCAAATGGCTTGCAATTTGAGCCCTTAATTTAATAGTTTGTAGGTTTATTTAATCCTGTTGTAATTTTTATAAATTACATTATCATGAATGAAATCTCTTTTATTTCTCGAACATAAGGTTATGTAACGTAATAAAGAATGTAACATCCATACACAGAAAAATCCGTTCTTTTTGGAAGTACTATTAAAAGAGGGTATTGTCATTTGAAAAAAATTATAATGACGTCATAACTCGAACAGTGATGACGTCATAAAAATATGAGTAGACCAAGACATGCGCAACTGAAAAAGAAAATTGACGTGTCTGAGCTTTTCTTCCAAAATGGGCGTATCAAACTTTTAACGAATTTGCTACAACCTTTACGTGCTCACTGTATATCAAATGATAGGACACTGGTAGTTTATAAACTGTAGAACTGTTCAGAACGTATTGCTCATTTGTAAAACGATGTATGATAAACACCACTTTTTATACATTTTTTTTTGCATACTTTTTAAATATTCACAAATCTGACAATTTTTTTTTAGGTTCTGGACCGATTCAGCTGTGGCAATTCCTCTTAGAACTCCTCACCGACAAATCTTGTCAGGCGTTTGTATCTTGGACTGGGGATGGATGGGAATTCAAACTTACCGATCCCGACGAAGAAGCGAGGCGATGTGGTATCCGGAAAACTAAGCCGAAGATGAATTATGAAAAGTTGTGGTTTGCGTTATTATTATAATAATATCATACACAAGACTGCCGGTAAAACGTTACGTTTACTGATTCGTGTGTGATCTTGACATTGTTAGGGTAAGTATTTTTTATAGCAGAAAATAGGGGGTCGTGAAATAACTAGGGGGTTGGTTATTTTTGGTATTAATTGAAAATAATGTTTGCAGGTACACCCTAGAGGAGTTTTAATGGTATGGTGGATCTCAAACCCAAAAAGAAAGAATATTATTGAATCCATGTATAGCCTCCGAATTGAATTCAAATGGAAATTATTGAAATAAAAATCGAAAACGGCGTTGAATTTTTTTTAATATTATTATTTAATTAATTAATATTATTTAATTAATTAATATTATTATTAATTAATATTATTATTTAATACAATAATAACTAGCTTATTTAAAATGTTCCAAATACGTATTTTCTTATTTAGATTTGAAATAAGTGAATACCGAGTATAAAGTTAAATGCTGAAGACGTTTTATTCAAAATTTTTATGAGACGCTACATAAACAAAAAAATTACTTTGTGAACAAATACGTGCAAAATGCCAATTATATGTCGATATATTTTTAAATCCGTGCCATTTGAAAACAGATTCGTATTTTCAGGATACTCCAAATACTTGCAAAACACTTTACTATCATAAAATACAAATATGTACATAATTTTATACAAGTAGTTTACTGAACAAGATATAAAGAACGTTTTATAACTAGAAATCAAATTTTTATCACTGTACTTACGAAAGACATACAAAAAAATGAAGAAGACAAGAGCAAATTTTTAACGATGCAGAAAAAATAGGTGGAGACAACATAAACAAGAGAAGAGAAAAGTCTATGCTCTATTAAGTTGACAAAAACTTTTTTCATGAACCTTATAAAAACACGCGTTTCAGTAATTTCTACAACTGGTCAGCATTTACAAAAGAAATGTGACCTGAGCCAAATAAAAATCCCCTTGTATTTTCAGTGGTTTTTAGGTTTCACCACACGTATCTAACATTCTGAGAGACACTAAAAGTTTTACAAAAATAAGAACTCTTTTCTCTTCGAAATGCAGTTGTCCACTTGGAGTTCCTTAATTTTGTTACTACCCTGATTGTCATTCTTGATAAGTTGTTAAGCGGTGAGGCTTCACAATTTAATGTATTGTTGTTATCTGATAACGCTAGAATTGTGTGACTTACGAGAACATAGCTTAGAGTAACTGTACAAAAACAAGAGTTACTTTGAAATGTTTTTGTTATAAGAAAATCTCTATTTACTTCGAGTGTATAGATGTATGCTATAAATGAAAAAATGATGTTTTATTATTTAACATTTGAAATAAATGAAGGTTGAGTTAGACTTTATCTAACTCTAGAAATTTCAAAAAGCTTGAAATGTCAACTACCCCTTTCAACCGAATCCCGATGGTATTCAAAGTTTTTGAATGAATATTACTTCGTATTAAAAAAACAAATGAAATTACTCGCTTGAAAATTTTTATTGGTTTGGTTGTTTAACATTTTTTCAAGTACACAACGAGGTAAAACTAACTTATTGATACGATGTCCAAGATTTACCTACAGTACTATGAAAAAATAGTTTGATGATATCAGATGATAAAAATATTAAGAACTTATTTCATGGGAACTAAATAGGTACGCAAACAACGTACTTAGTTGCTTTTAATCAAAATTACGAACACTACATTATTAAACCATCAAGAAAACCTCAAAAAACACAAGTTATAAAACATTAGACTAAAACTAATTCCTAAACAACAACAAAAACTAACGTTATTCTAATAAATGTTCAATATGAGCTCCTCTCACTTCCACGTACATTCTAAGTCTACGAAGGTTGTTTCTTTGCACTTGAAAGAGCAATCCCATATTATCTATTACTAATAACATTGCAGTGTAATACAATTCTGTCTATTAAATATTGCCTTGTTTCCTCAGGTGTTGCGTATACCTTACTTTTGAGATAACCCCAGAGAAATAAATCCATAGGATTAACGTCTCCTGATCGCGGTGGCCATTGAAAAGGGCCTCCACGACCAATCCATCTATTAGGAAACCTTGTGTGTAAATGCTGTCGTACATCTAAACTGAAATGAGGAGGGGCCCCATCATGCATGAACCATAAATTCATACGAGTATGTAGTGGCACATCATCAAACAGGTTCCATAACTTATTTTGCAAAAACTCCAAATATCTCTGACCGGTCAAAGTACCCTCAATAAAGTATGGCCCTATCAAATGATTGCCAACTATTCCTGCCCAAACATCAACCATTAATCTATGCTAGTTCCTAGTTTGGATAATACCATGTGGATTCACATTTTCCCATGAATGCATATTATGAGAATTAATGACTCTATCCCTGGTGAAACCGGATTAGTCCGTAAAGAGAACGTTACTAATAAATGTATTGTCCGCTGATTGTTGTCGCAGAAACCACTGGCATACTGTGTACTTTTTCATGAGAAAATGATATAACAGCTGTTGTTTTAGGACGCGATGAACAACTGATTTCGAGACGTCATGTTCTCTTGATAATTTTCGTAAACTTGTTGATGGTTCATTATCAACTGCATTTAACAAGTCTTGTTCAACTGCCACAGTACGTACGCTTCGTACTGGACCTTCTCCACCTTTTTTTCGGCAAAAAAGTTCCCAAAATTTAAAATTTTGTTTTGTATACATGGAAAATTACATTTACTTATTCATACCTGTTTCTCGTAACCTGAGATCAATACGCTCAAACATTCGTCTGTCTGGCAATGCTCTGTTTGGAAAATGTTCTGCATAAAGCCTTGGTCTCTATACAGCTTCGAGATGCCAGTCCATACATTAAATGCATATCTGCGTGCTGAATAAAAGTGAATTCTGCCATTGTAACTGTTAAATTAAGGACTTATGAATTATTGGCAAGTACTGACTAAGAACTGTTCTACACAACGTTTGACAACTTATCCTATGGTTACTGGATAAACGGAAAAAACACTTTTAAAACGTTTTCACAAACTTTCGAATTAATAAGTCGTTGATGTTTTTTGTCTTCTGCTAGCGTTAAATCATTTTTTTGTAGTACTGTAGGTAAATCTTGGACATCGTATTAATAAGTTAGTTTTACCTCGTTGTGTACTCATAAAAATGGTGAATGCGTAAATTGGTACGTAGTAGTAGTAATATGTGGGAAAGTCATTTCGATAATTTCATAAAGGGTGTGCCATCCCTGCAAAATTTTTGGATCACTAACCATTGCGAGTAGTCCGTCCCTGGCTTCAAGGCACTACTGTAAATCTGTTTATCTGCCCAAAATAAATATAAACGTACATTATAGCTTTTCCGTGAATTTTATAAAGATCAAATAACTAGTACAAAAAATAATAATAAAAACAAAATTCAAAATTAAGACTTTGGAGGCCTATAGCTCGACGAGGGCATGCATAGAAAAAGTTTATATGAAGTACTAACATTATTTTGGCTCAGGTTATACGCTCCTGACTTTTTTCCCTTAGTCCCGGGACACCCTGTATATTTTTCTTGAAACTTCTTCATTCACAAAACATTCATTGAATTTAAATCCTTTGGACTGTGGAAAGTTACGAAATTACAATGAAAAGCTTAATTTGTACTATTGTACTCTGCACACATTAAACATCATAGCGGAGACTTTAAAAAAACAGTAGTTAAGATTTCATTATTGGTTAACCGCGTCTTGGAGAAAGTAATACATGAATGGCGTAAGCTAAAAATTCAACGTGAAGCTGAACAGATCAAAACACTGTCATAGTGCAAAAAAGTATCCATCTGAAAATTATACATAAAAAAATGGGTCGACGGATTTTCATCTGGAAGCAGTGGAGAAACGATATAGGGAAGAATGCCTATAAGGGTGAATCCGGCAAAAGCTGCAGTCATTTCCTCCACCCAAAGAAGGAAACAGGCTTTTTCATTGTACAACTGTGTCTGTCAGGTGGTGAAGTATTTGAGTATAGTTCTGGATTGTAAACTAACCTGGAATTCACATCTGCTGAATAAGACAGAGGGGATATAGCGTCAATGACTGCCAAACGGGCGATAAAAAGCACATTTATGTAGATCTATGAATCATACTCTGGCTGTACACAATTATAGTAAGACCATCACCATTTATTGAGCCTTATTCCGGTGGTGAGAGACATATCATATAACAAAAGCTTCAGATGTATAATCAGTCTTAAATTGAATTCAAAATTCTTTAAGGTGAAATTATATAAAAATCGTATCTAGGAGAATGTGCAAATGAATTCCGCTGCCCCTCCTTCAGACTTGAGACTCAAACATAAAAATAAACACTCTCTGAGTATACCAAACCTGGACAATACAACACAATAACAAAAATAATGAAATCAGAAAGAACAAATACTGACAATCACATTTATCGACGAAGTGATGAAGGAATACGAAGGTTGAACGTTCACGGACCAATTATAAGAATGGAACTAACGAGATAAACCAAGCAAATTGTGGATTCTCATGAAAATCGCAGCACTACAAGAAGATTTAATAGCACAAGCCGCCGTTTTAGACAAGAAAACATTAAGGCATAAAATTTTAAATTGTGAAGCTGGACAGAAGGATATTCTCAGGAGTCCAGGAACAGCTTAAGCCGACGAAATAAAGAGGGTTCATTCGGAAACACTGTACCAAATGGACACAGAAGAGTGGCCGCTTATTGAAAGACACTGACTGTGCCTTGTGTGGTCCAAACGAACACACGTGAGATTAAAAGATAATATTATGATTTCGAGAACAGCCTTGATTTATATTAAAAGACTATTTCACAAGTTAAAGTGAGGTTATGATCACCAAACTTGAGTATACTTATATTTTGAAGCTTCGAAAACATTCGTCTCGATAAACTTGAAAAGAAAATATCGAAACCCCTTCAATTTATACTGACTTGGCAGACTAGGCATGGCCTTTGATCACATCCTTCACGGAGGTCTAACCAACACCCACAGTTGCTTGTCAAGGTGGAAGCGAGGAAAATATCGAAGACAAATCACCTTGACCCTCAGTGACATCGAGCGAGGGAAGGTGATATATATCAGACTCAGCCCAGGTTAAACGGAAGGGGAGTTATATTTTTATCTCAGATCCTATCACCAACGAAATTTCATGGGATAATAAAGCTTCCATTTTCTTTTTTAAAATGTTCCACTATCTATAAATCTTGTGAGGTCTAATTGACATTTTTTTATAGCTGTTTGTGTAGTTGCACTTAATTAATGAAAGACATACAGCGGTACATTACATTGGTGATGATATGAATTTCCTGTGTTTGATGATAATCTAAATGAAACATTTACAACGTTTTCATTATTGAATTCATTTTGAATCCAATACCGATTTGTTTTCATGATAGGGATTCAATCACGATTCAACTACACTTCAAATCGTTTTGAGATTTGACATTTTATCTGTCAATAATTCAAATGCCGTCGTGTTTTTGATTGTTTCTGGGATTTTTCAAAGAATTTTTTAGTAGTCATAATGATCAATAATTAAAACATCAAAAAAGTTGCCCTTTTAACTGTAGCTTTTGGTTTAATTGCCTCATTTTTTTATGAAGTGGAGACTGCATATACATAAAGCGACAAAATGATAAGATAAGATTCATGCACCAAATCAATTTGAGCTCTGTAAATTTTATGAAAAATAATGGACGGATTATTAGATCATACAGAAAGAAACGTTGTTGCCGCAAAGAAAGGAGTCTTGACCGGTGGGAAAGAATTATTGTCAAATTACATTTTACTGATTAATATTTCATCAGTTTTTTCGTTAATCTAAAATATAATTTAATTCGATATGTTTTCGACTGGAGAGTATTTATGTTTTGGAACGAGTTTTCCAACGAGTTATGAACACTATTTTTCCTACGGCCAAGAATATTTTTAAAAAGTACCTTAGGTTTTTGTGTTCGCATATGACACTAGAGTCAAATCATATCTAATAATAGTATAATAGTATGAAATGAAAACTAGAGAAACGAAACGAGAAATTTATTAGAAACAAAACTAAGCACAAAGGATGTAAGCTTATTGCAAGTACCTATGTTATTTTTTTTCTGGAGCAGCATGAAATTTAAACGTAAAATAATTACCCTGGCAGTTTGTAATAAATATTTCACTTACACTCCACAAAAACTATTTCTATACTTTGTGTTATAATTTGACGATTTTGGCATAAGCGTACTTTATTATTTTCCACTTTTATAATTAGTATATATTTTTCACGATCACGCAATAAATTTACGAAATATGATGGTTTTATTTATTTGAAAACATCAATAACTGTACCTACAACATATGATTATTTTTAAAATAATCAGTGTGTAGTGCAAAATATTTTCAAAATAACGCAGAAGACTTTTTAATTCTGGATAATTTGTTTTTTTTAAATTCCTACAGCTATACTATAGATATACCTAAAATAAGAACATTTGACAGTTATCTTAAAGTAGCTCAGTGGTTAACGCGTCATGACAATTCGGAGAATGCTGTAGTAGTCCGCGGTTCGATTCCCGGACGTAGTTATTTTTTTATCACAAAATTTGGCGAATTTTAATAATTTTTGAAAAGATTTTGTGTTTTGGGCTATATTTGTAGTTATTACGTAGGTAAATTTAAATAAGAAAACCACGTTAATCGACTTCATGCGAACCGTGCGATATGATATCACACTAGGGTGATATCATAGCGCACGGGTCGCGACACTATGATGATATGAGAAACTTTTCGCCAGAGTAGAGAGTGCGATATATGTTAATTTCCTATATGGTCGTAGGAAAATGTATATATACATTCCTACAACTGTATCATAAGCTAATTTATGAAGCGAAACGGATCGTTATGCGATATGGAGTGCATATATTGGTCGTTTTACTATGTTAAAAAAATATCTTCGATACAAAATTTCGTTTTAGGTATTCAACATAATTTTTTTTTCGAAGCTCTTATTACTGCGTACAAAAATTCTGGGGTCTGGCACTTTTTCAACAACAGAACGGCTTTTATGCTTTGAAGGCACAAGTACAACACGGCATTGCTTGGGTTCGGTACGACAATATGGGTATATGGTATAAAGGGCAACTTTTGACGGAAGATCCAATCACTTCGTATAGAGAAACGTGTTAGTAAAAATTGATAGAGTGGCTTTAAAAAATGAGGTTTTAAGCCCATCCACCTGAAGCGTTAGCTGCAATAGATTTGTCGAAATAGTACTGACAGCCAAAAAAAAGAAAATATATCAAAATTGTTCATTTTGGCTGTTGTTATGCTACATGTCGGTAGTAGTTGACATTTTCCAATTATTTAATAGATCATTCCGGTTCAGATCGGCGTCGGCGATATTGTGCTGGAGGGCAACCTTATAGATCAATAATTGGTGGGTAACCTTATGGGTTTGTGTTTTATGAACAAAAATTGACTGATATACGTACACTAACTAACCATCGATAAAATGTTTCAATTTGTACTTTATTGAGGGGGTCCCGTTTCAAAGCACTAATCCAAGCTCCGAGGTGCTGATCGGAGAGATCAGCTAAATAGTCACCTCGCTTCATTGAAACAGCCGGAAAACGAAAGATTGCATTGATTATACTGTAAGTGAATGGTATTACCCAACTAGCGAAGTTGTTTTATAATTTTTGGCTTATATAGCAATTTTATTTTAATGTTGATTTATTGTTGCTTTCAAGAATGCAACTTATTCTATAAAGGTTCCATAAGAGCCAGTTTAGCTTTTCGTTACAAAATTGTTTTATAAATTCATCACAAAAACAATTTGGCAACCAAATTATATAATATTTATAAAGCAATTTTATACGTATTATGTAAGAGATTCATAAGAATTTAGTTGTTTTATAACACTTTTTTAAGAGAGTTTGGTAGCATTTATAAATCAGGGATATATACATTATAAAACTATTGTTATAAACACTTTTAGCAGCTTATAAAACAATTTTATTAAAACAGCAGATGCCTCAATTTTATTGCCATTGAAATTTGTAGTTACAGACACAGCTATAAAATAATTACATAATTGTTACATTGGAAGCTGTTATGTAGCTTTTATGAAATAACTAATAAATATATTGTATAAATGTAAACATATTTAAAAAATTATTGATTATATACATTAAAAAAAATTCTACAGAAAATCTAGTGGTTCATATTCATATTTATAGTCATATTTATTGGCATGTATATGTGTGTATATCTATATATGTGTGTTTGTATGTATGTTTGTGTGTATGTAACTATGTATGTGTGTGTATGTGTGAATATATTCCTATTTATTTTCAATAATATACATTTCTTATAAAATTACATATTTTTTATCTTAATTTTATATTTGATTTCTTAAATATGTATTTTTCATTGTTAACATTATCTATGATGAATGAAGCATAATAAAATAATAAATATTAGATTTGGCTTGGCAGTTTTAAAAAAACAAACCAAGTAAAATGTCGAAATTAACGGAGTGGAAGAAAATCAAAAGGAGTGCGTTTCGGAGAAAAATAAAGAAAAATTTTGGAAGTATTATGATTAGCAATGAAGAAATTTTTAATAATACGCCTGCATGTTCAGATAGTCATCCACAAGAAGTAATGATGAATCACTCAATAATAATTACAAATAATGATACTATGCCAGAAATAGTAGTTTGTACAACTAGTGCGCAAAGCGTCACTTTTCCCACGAGCGCAGAAGTTTGTGGCACGAGCCGTATGGCGAGTGCCGCAAATCTAGCGAGTGAGAAAAGAGATTTGCGTACAAGTTGTACACAATATTTTTTCTACAACCACATTTATTAATGAAATAAAAACAGAAACTTATATACTTAGGTATTTAATTAAAACTTTGAACAGAAAGAACATACAAAATGAAAATTTAATATAGAAAAATCATTTGAGTGTATGTTTAATAGTGAATAATGAATAAATAAATAATCATATAAATAGTTTACTTATTTTTGGTTCAAATTTAAAATTTTTACACCCAGAAATTCACTAAGTAGGTATAATAAATATGTTGAATTGTCAAAAAAAGTTGACAGGTCATAAGTAGCTTTGTTTGACATTTCGGTGCGGAAAAGTGCCATAGCGTGTACTTTTCGCATTACTTTTCCAACAGTTATCAAAAGAATTAAGAAAAGGCCTGCTTTGCGTATAGAAATTTGTGTAGAAAAGCGTGTTTTGCATAGTGGTTGTAGGAAAAAGAACTTATTATTAGTAGTGCCAAATTTCAGTTTAGTCATATTAAAAATGTTGTAGAAAAAGCCAAAGTAAATAGTATAATCGTGTTGAATTTGTTTATCAATTCCTTTATTCATTATAATTTCAAAATACTTGATAAAATTGGAGCGCAAGAAAAATTCACTGCATTTGGCTAGTCACCATTTCACTTCTGCCAAAGGTATCAAACTTATCTTAACAATATTTTGTCTCTTCTCTTTCATAATTGATAACCGTCCGAACTACCGCTTGATTTTTATTTTTTAATTAAATTAAATTTCAACTCGCATTTTCACATAAATGATCTCAATATAATTTTTCATAATATCCTGTAATGACCATAACATTACAATATATTAAATTTATCAAGCTGTTTTATATAGAGTGTTTGATAATGTCAAAACAAGGAACTGACGTCTAAAATTTATAGCTGATTGCAAGAATTTATAATATGGCAGACGAATCAGACACTGAAATGAATGGTACTCCGCCAAAAATAAGAGAAGGATGAAATAAATAGTATCCTTAAGTTCATTGCCAGAAAAGTCGAAAAATTATTTATGAAAGCCCATAATTTGAGAGAAGGGAAAAAATAAAATCATTCATAAACAGGTAATTAACAGTGGTGGACAATATATAGTATATAATAGCATATAATGGGATATATTCACTTAGGTGTTAATGTCTCCCGGCTGCGGCTCTCGAGATAGAACCACCTTTGTGAATAATAGCCGTAATTACATGCTTGTTGAATGAAATACTATTAATAAAGTGATGTAGATTTAAGCACTAACGAAAAACCTGCGAAAATGTTATGTTTTGTATGATAAACATTAATAGTTATTTTTATTATAAAAACCATTTTGTTCACCACACTAACCTTAAACTGAACTCCTCTATTAATCTGACAACGTCTTGAAGTTTCGCCAAACCGTTAGCTGAAAGTTGCCCTGCCCTTAAGTATAAAATGTATTTACGGCTGGTGAATTCATATTTCATCTTATAAGGAGGAGAGTAACTGGAAATAACGTCATCGTATTTTGATCGTGAAAATAAATGACAATGACAATTCATCGTACTTTTTTTTCAAGATTCATATCTTGAACCCAATATATGGATTTGCGTTTTTTATTATATTACAATATACAGCAATCATGTTCGTCATACGAAGATTCTGATGAGCTTTCTATTTATTGATTAACTATTTTTTTATCCTACACTATGAGAAAGTTGAATTTTACCAGCTTTACGGAGGCGAGAAAGTAACTCTTTCTAAAGTCAATTTTCCACGGTGCGAGTTGACGCTGCAACTCGAAAAAGTTGCATGCAAATTGGCGTTTTTTTTTCGTTGGACGCGTCGGTCGCATGAATTAGAACTTGCTCTATTAGTCGCTGCGACTTGGTTACTTTTCTGGTGGTTTTTGTCGCACCAACCTAAAATTTATATTGGCTGCTACGCTCTGACATTGCTGTCACAGGATTTCTTCTACGTTGTCTTCTCGTAGAGCAGCACAGGCCATAATACTAATTACTGTTACTAAAACAATGCCCTCAATGTTTTCCTTATCCATTCTGTTAACTTCAAGACTTCATTCTAGAGAAACTACTCGTATTTGCTTTATTTTCACCAGCTAATTTTTTTCACACTGTGAGATTATGAAACCAGAACTGCCATTTTTTAACGAAGTTGGCAACACGTAACGTCTCTCCTATGCCTCGATGAGTCACAGCAACAAACTATCGATGTGCTGATTGTACTTTTTCTCGCAGCGATTTGTCCCAGCAACAAGTCGCTGCGATTTATGGCAACGTGGAAAATATACTTAAGGCTAGCCGAGAAAATAACCTGGAAAATGGCATGATCGCCCTGGGAGCTTTTTTGGATATACAGGGGGCGTTTGACAGTACCTCTGTAGAATCTATTTGTAGGGCTGCGACAAATCATGGAATAGAGCCAATGATCACTCACTGGCTTGGGGCCATGTTGTGCAATCGTACAGTAGAGGCCACATGGAAAGACCATGTGGCAAAAGTGATCGTCGCTAGAGGATGTCCGCAAGGGGGTGTTCTCTCGCCCACATTGTGGAACCTAGTCATTGACGAGCTAATAACTCTTTTAAACGGTGAAGGCTTTCTAACGATAGGGTATGCCGATGATATCGTTGTCCTTGTTGTTGGAAGGCATATTACCGTTCTCAGGGACCTCATGCAAAGGGCTCTGAATAGGGTACATGGGTGGTGTAACGAACACGGACTTGCAGTAAATCCTGCCAAGGCTGAGATAGTTGCTTTCACCAAAAAAAGAGGTATAAGACCTGAGGGTCTAAATCTTGATGGAGTACCACTGCCTGTGGTTGAGCAGGTGAAGTATCTGGTGAAGTGAAGTGAAGTATCTTGATAAATCACTGACATGGAAGGCTCATCTTGACAGTCGCCTAAGCAAGGTGACAAACACGTATTGGGCCTGTAGGAGAGCCATTGGTCCGAAGTGGGGACTGACCCCCAAAACGATCATATGGTTCTATAGAGTGATCATGCTGCCTATGCTCACATATGCGGCTCTGGTTTGGTGGCCGAGGGTAACCTTGGTCACGGCAAGATCGCAGCTGACACGCCTTCAAAGGGTGGTCAGCTTGGGGGCAACTGGCTGCATGAGAACTACACCAACTGCTGCGATGGAAGTGATCCTTGGTCTTCGGCCTCTTCACCATGTGATCGAGGCTGAGGCGGGGAGGGCTTTTCTGCGCTTCAAACAGCTGGGATACGTGCGAAGAGGGGAAGAGTGCAGGCACGTCAAGAAGCTCCGGCTACTGGAAGATATTCCAGTTCTGGCTCGAGCACCTGATGAATGCCTGCGAAAGTACTACTTCGCAACTCCGTACAGGGCCATGATCCGGGATAGAGAATCCTGGGAAAAAGAGAGGAATACACAGCCTAATGGGACTGTCTGGTACACAGATGGCTCATGCTCCGGTGATGGAGCAGGGGCTGGAATTTACTCTAGGAACCCAAGAACACAAGTTAGTGTACCATTGGGTGATGGTGTATCTGCATATCAGGCCGAGATATATGCTATCTTGGAATGTGCGCAGATAAACCTAGACAGAGGTTATGTGGATCGACGCATAACCATATACTCCGACAGTCAGGCAGCAATTAAAGCCCTGAGTGGGTGCAACAGCAACTCAGGACTTGCTAATGAATGTCGAGAACGACTTGCTAATCTTGCAAGGCACAACGTGGTGCGGCTAGAATGGATTCCAGCCCACTCTGGTTTTGAAGGCAACGAGATGGCGGATGCACTGGCTGCGGAAGGGGCGGCAGCTCCCTTCTGCGGCCCGGGCCCGACCTTGGGCCTAACAAAACAAAGAATACGCTTGGGGGCAACTGGCTGCATGAGAACTACACCAACTGCTGCGATGGAAGTGATCCTTGGTCTTCGGCCTCTTCACCATGTGATCGAGGCTGAGGCGGGGAGGGCTTTTCTGCGCTTCAAACAGCTGGGATACGTGCGAAGAGGGGAAGAGTGCAGGCACGTCAAGAAGCTCCGGCTACTGGAAGATATTCCAGTTCTGGCTCGAGCACCTGATGAATGCCTGCGAAAGTACTACTTCGCAACTCCGTACAGGGCCATGATCCGGGATAGAGAATCCTGGGAAAAAGAGAGGAATACACAGCCTAATGGGACTGTCTGGTACACAGATGGCTCATGCTCCGGTGATGGAGCAGGGGCTGGAATTTACTCTAGGAACCCAAGAACACAAGTTAGTGTACCATTGGGTGATGGTGTATCTGCATATCAGGCCGAGATATATGCTATCTTGGAATGTGCGCAGATAAACCTAGACAGAGGTTATGTGGATCGACGCATAACCATATACTCCGACAGTCAGGCAGCAATTAAAGCCCTGAGTGGGTGCAACAGCAACTCAGGACTTGCTAATGAATGTCGAGAACGACTTGCTAATCTTGCAAGGCACAACGTGGTGCGGCTAGAATGGATTCCAGCCCACTCTGGTTTTGAAGGCAACGAGATGGCGGATGCACTGGCTGCGGAAGGGGCGGCAGCTCCCTTCTGCGGCCCGGGCCCGACCTTGGGCCTAACAAAACAAAGAATACGCAAGGAGACGAAGAAGTGGCTGAAGAATCAGCACCTCGCTCATTGGAATGCTCTGCAGGGTCCTAGGCAATCCAAACTTTTACTGAAGGGATGGACTGATGGACACGCTAGAGCAGCTACTGAACTACCAAGAAGTAGGCTAAGGAAGATAGCAGGACTCCTAACGGGGCACTGCTGTATGATGAAACACCTCCACAACTTAGGAGTAGAGGGAAGTTCCCTATGCAGGGGTTGCGGCATGACTGACGAAACGTCAGTCCATGTTCTCCTAGAGTGTCCACACTGGGCTGTACTACGCAGGCGAATCTTCGGAGTCCCTGTTTTGGCCCCTGGAGACACAAGCAGGCATCCATTGAAAAGGTTGTGGCCTTTATTGAAGGGCTCGGCTTTATGGATGTCTAGGTAGCAGGAATGGCACAATGGGCCGCCAGTGGCCTCAGTGCCGGAACCTTGGCTTGAGTTTGTCCAGGACAAGGTTCGCCTGCAAACTTAGTAGTAGTAGTAGTATGAGAAAGTTGAATTTTACCAGCTTTACCAGAACCAGCCAGAACCAGAACTGCCAATTTTTTAACGAAGTTGGCAACACGTAACGTCTCTCCTATGCCTCGATGAGTCACAGCAACAAACTATCGATGTGCTGATTGTACTTTTTCTCGCAGCGATTTGTCCCAGCAACAAGTCGCTGCGATTTATGGCAACGTGGAAAATATACTTAAGGCTAGCCGAGAAAATAAATTTTACGTTTCCACGCTAGCTGGCGCCCCAATTGACAGACAAATAAAAATTGCTAATTTGATTGATATCTCATTTAAAATAGCGTAATAAGCGATTTCAATCACATCATAATCAGAAAAAAAAATAAAAGAATCGCTTAAAATAAACAACACCATTCAACGTCAGTATAAAAATGAAATTGTTAGCAGTTGTCAATGTCTGCAAATTCAATCATAAGTTGTCATATTTTGATATTTGTTTGATGTTATCTTGTCAGTTATGGAGCCTGAATCAGATGAAAAAATGTAACAATTATTGTGTAGGATAAAAACTGTAATGAATTTTATATTATAAAATAAAATTTTTGTAGAAAAAATATTACGAATAATTATTGTATAGGATAAAAAATTATGTGTAAACCCCGACAGTAAAGTGCTTTTTCAGGCCTCAAGGCCTGAAAAATGCCACTTTAGCGCCTAGGTATACAATATACTATTGTTTTACAATGTCAAGTTTCTAGCTGGCAAATATTCGGATCCAGGCCAATGAGCGGGACTTAGAAGGTGCTGATAATACCTTGCCACACCAACATAAGACTGTTTCAGCATTCTTACAAGCTCACCATATTATCTCAAGCAGTATTGTTTAATTGAAATCCGATTCATTCTTCCATCCTCCTGTGTCACAGGTTCGGTCAGGACATATTTGGAATAAGTGAGTCTTCTAGGCACTCCAATACGACTCCCAAAAGTCTATTGAGGCTCAGACTTCATACTACACAAAAAAAATACAACTCAACCAAACAGACCATATTTCAGGTCTGATGATAAGAGATAGACAAAGAGAGAGGGATCCTGCCAAGATACCTGATTCCGGTCGCTGAGGGGTAGGCACAAAGTATATGCTCTGCTGATTTTACTGAAGTTCGTGTCTCACCACATGATTCAGGAGACCCGCCTGATAAACGAAGGTCAGGTCTAACTCATTTGGAGACATTTTTTCAGAGCACGTATTTATAAGTGCTTGTGGTTTGTGCATTGAACCAATTGTATTTCCCCCTCTCAAATGATGAAACTAATGAACTGCATTTTACTCTTTCGAATGAATTTTTAAATTATTTCTTTGAATCTACTTTCTTCTGCTATATATATATATATATATACATCAAAAAGCTAAGAGAATGCTGTGTGGAGTATGAAGTTAACTCAAAGATATTTTTCGACTTCAAAGCAACTCGACAAACAAGATAAATCAATTTAACTAGATAATATCCTTTTCTGTTGAGATAAGAGGGGATTGTGAGACACGGAAACCTTTGTCAGTAGGTATGCTACATGAAAAATTAATTTCAAATACTGTGCGGACCTGCGGATTAAATTAGATTAGATTAGATTAGAAATGAAGTGGCTCTTTGTCCTATCCCACTGCGACCTTTGCAGATCTATTGTGGTCCTCTCTATTTTTAGAGCTCGATATCTAGCTTTATTCTTTTTGTTTAACCTATTAGCATGGATACCGTCTCCCTTGCGTAGCTCTCTGCCCTCGGTTTATCTTCTCCGAATAGGTGAAATCGCATCCTTACTAGGCCTTCGCAGTCACAGAGTATGTGCTCCGCGGTTTTGTCTTCTTCCTGGCAAAACCTACATAGGCTGACATCTGCTAGGCCAATTGTGTGCATATGCTTCCTCAGCCTACAATGTCCGGTCAGCGGACCTGCAGATGGAAATAGTTTTATTTTCAGTTTCCAGTTTCGGGTGTATTACATTTATTGTAAACTCTTTCAATTCAACGGATATAGGTCCTCACAGTCTCCATATTCATGGTATTTTTCAATTCAACACTCCAATATACTGCTGATGCTGGACACTACTCTAAGCTTCCATTTGAAGCTATTGAATTCAAGCAAAAAGATATTTTTGAACAAAATGTGGAAACGTAGAAAATATAAATACATCGTCACACTTATAAGTCAAATCGGGAGTCCAAGACTTACGTGATGGCCTCTGGACTTGAAACTGCTCATTTTGTTGTCGAACATTCATCCTATGTTCATGTTTTTCTGGAATTGCTTATGATTCCATCGAAGAAATGTATCTGGACATAATCAATTTGCCGAGCGTTTTATAATTGAATTAGTTTCAGATACTTCCAGCAATCCTAACAATCGTTTAACTTGTAGAGTTAGTTTCCTATTTTCTATTTTCCTCAATAATATTTTGTATATTACAATAATACTGCATAAAAAACTAACTATCTCAGAATGATCTTTTTTTTTCATTCGGTTATTTAACGTCGGTTTATTTCTGCGACTGAGGCTGATCACTAACGCCGGAGGCACTCTACCCCTAACCGGAAATTTTGCCAAACTCACTTAGTGTTCCAACCAATGGTAAGGTTCTTTATCGAGGCCATGGACTCAGGACCTACGTTTTACGTCTCCTCCGAAAGGCGGCATATCTACATTATACCTCGTGCTCATTGGTATGATGCCTGCGAGCTGTGATAATATATGCTACTACGCTGGGTATGAGCTATTTATACGGCGGTGTTTTCCAGTCCTCCCCCATCCAAGTACTAACCGCGCTCGACTCTGCTTCACTGTAATTATCGCGTTATTGAGAAGTTAATTGTGCAAAATACGTGACCTAGTATACGTGGAGTGTGCATAAAACTGCAGAATCTCAGAGCATGTGGAGTCAAAATAAGTTACTCTCCCATGTACAAAAGTTTAGTTATTGGAGATGTTCAAGGCAATGACTTCAATTAGTTTTTTTTACGCTGCTCTGTCCTTCATCCACTAGATAAATTTTCATGAAATTTCATTATGGCGTACAAAAAGTAGCAGCATTACTTTCGTGTTTTTCTTAGGATTTATGGAGGGGAATCACCCTTTTGATTCCCCAAACATTATGTGGCATAAAGTGTATTCGAAAATAACGCCACCGGAATGCAACGTTTTGTTTTTGTTCGTTAAATGTTTTGGTTCACATCCTCCGCCCTGTATTGACATTTTTGATGTAATTGATTGTCATTTTATAGTTGACTTGATTATTACATTTAATGTTTCTAAGTTATTTAAAAAAGTCGCTGTGCTGTACAAATATTTTGGTGGCGTTCAGTCTTTGATTAAATTTTTTGCAACAAAACAATTTGGGAGTACGGAAGTGTGTTAAATTTCTTCAAAAACCTACAAAAGAAAATTTCAAACTAGGTTTGAAAATACCAATGGAAATAGTAATAATAAAGTTCCATCACAAACTATTTTTTAACTTAAAAAAAATCATAATTTCATATATATAATGAGATATTGGAAAAAACGGAAAATTCACTAAAAAAGGATCGTATTCTGAATAAAAAACTATTTTGTGCTAAGTCGACAAAGATCGATTAGACAGAACCGGACCAGAAGGCGTCTTTTATGGGGTTGACATAGACGAAACCATGAACACATTCTTTCATATAGAGGAGAAAACTGAAGAGTAGTGGTGCGATTTTTTGTACTAGGCGACGAGAAGCCCCCAACGAATAAACTATATAAAAATTCAGTCCCGATGTTGATTAGTTACATGAAAAAAGTCAAGCTGAATAATGAAATCTGGATTCAGTGGACCATAATGGATCTGCAAAGGTTGCAGTAGATTAGGCCAGTTAGCCCTGAATCAAATCTACTCCATAACAAGGGGACCTTTACCGTCCATTTCGGTAAATAAACTATAATATCAAATATTCGAAGTTTTTTAAATAATAAGATCATTTTTTTGTGATGGTCCCTAATTAGATAAATTTTGTAGAATTTGTTCACTTAATTCACTTTTTATTCAGCAATGTCCCGTCAGGATCCCTGTGGAAACTCTTAGTGTAGTTTTACTTTGCATTCATTAGATCTCAACGAGTAGAAGTCATCCAGCAGAGTCTTTAGTTGTTTAAGCTCTTAATTCTTTGCTAGTTAATTTGCTATTCAATATCCTTTTATTCCAGTGTGTCCTGGAATCCAAAGTAAGGTGACTATATTGTTCGCGCTCAGTTCATTGAGTTTGCCTAGGCATTCTCACGCCATTTTGGAACTGATTACAGAAGAGCTCAGTGCTTCAATTGCTGCTTGACCATCCAACATTATGATAATCTATTGCCTTCTATATCCTTTGTCAATATTGAACTGGGTACACTTTCTTATGGCGTGAATTTCCAGTTGAAAGATACTTGGGTTTTTCCCCCAAGCCTTCAGAGTGCTTGGTTTTTGGCCCGTACACTCCTATTCCAGTTCCTTCTACTGCTTTTGAGGCGTCTGCGTACCATTGAATGGCATTCTTTCCAAGTCTGATAATGGTATTCGAATCCCATTCCTTCTTGCTGCTTAACTCTGTAACGAATTTCTTTGAAAATTTATTCTTTTTCATCATACCATCTTGTGGCATGTCCCAGCTTTTCAGATTTCTAAGAAGTGGGGAGGTGGTTTTTTTTAATGATTGCCTCTCTACTTAGTCTGTATCTAGTTCTTTAAGGCACACTCCTCACCACCATAATATGTATTGGTGTGAGGTTAAGAATCACCTTCATGGCTGCCGTTGGGCATTTTCTCATTGCTCCTTTAATGCATATGCAGACTAGTCTTTGAATTTTGGAGAGGTCTTCTCTCGTCGTCTATGAGCTAGTTCTACACGCAATAGCTCCTCAAGTGATAATTGGTCTCACTATGGCAGTGTATATCCAGCTAAAGATTTTTGGGTTACAGCCCCAATATCTTCTTGCCAGATTCCTGCACACCTTCAGAGCTGTTTTTGCTTTGTATGTAATCTGTCTGTACTATCTGTACTGTCTAAAGTCAAACCTAGATACTTGACTTCTCGTCTTCATTGGACCTCGCTTCCATCAAGTTTAATGGTTTTGTGGTAGAGATTTATTTTCTTGGTGATAGCTATTAAGATGGTGTTGGTGGAGTTCATGCTGAGTCCCACGGAATATCCTGCCAACGATATGCCTTGGCAGGATATTCCGAGGTCAGTCAAACCACACCGCAGTTCGTCAACCGTCAGGCTACTCAATATTGGGGATGCTACTCCTCCCTGTGGATATTCTCTGGTTGTACACATGGAGACAATGTCTTTGCTCGTCCTCGTCTTTGCTATCCTAGTGGTGAGCAGGTCCGACATCCATTTGGATGTTGTCTTTAATATGCACACGTCAGTAGAGAGTGAATAATGTTCTTTCACATTCAAATATATCTATATCTATAATACAGAGTGGAAAGTCTAGCTGAAACAAATTCTGTAACTTGATAAATAAAGGTTTTTCGCAAAATTCCTGAAACACGTCAATTTTTATTTTCAATGGGGCATATAACAAAGAGATTTGTTCATTTTTTCAATCATCTAGGGGGTTGCAGATACCCCCAACTTTTTTTAAATGGAAGGGTAGGTTGATTAATTTTTTATTTGGAAGCTGTTTCAATTGCAAATACAATCCCATTTTTTTGTTACTTATTATAAGCAATGTGTCGAAAAAAAATAAGGAGATATTGACTGAAATTACTTTGATGCAATAAATGTTCAAAGTTCTCCCCACCCTGTTGTTGACTATATCCTAATCGATTATAAATAGCATTCCGAACATTTTGTAACCCTTCCATTTCGTCCCTGATTCTTTGTTGAAGCTCGGCGATGTCGTTAGGTTTAATGGCATAAATCTTGCTCTTTAGATATCCCAATAAAAAAATCTAATGAAGTTATATCAGGTGATCCACCTATTTGGAAACACTTCGTTAAGATAGGTCCGTACATTTTGAGCAAAATGTGGTGCCCTATCTTGTTGAAGCCACATCCGTTAGTCAAATAAGTTGGGATCCAAATTATTGGGGAATAAATTTACCAAAGTAGGAGTCAGTTTTTCTTGGAGCATATTAGGGTTACGTTTCCGTTGGAAAAAAGGACCTACTATGCGATCCCCAATAATTCCAGCACAGACGTTTGGTTTTTGAAGCATTTGAGAATGGCATTCACGCATTCAACGGGGATTCTCGTCAGCCCAATAACGGCAGTTCTGTCGATTGACGTGCTCATGTAATGTGAACGAAGCCTCATCAGAAAACAGCACCCATTCCAAAGCAATTTGTACACCATCTTCTTTAATAATTTTTAAAACGCTTTTGTGACTGACACCATGAACGCGAGCTATTTTCCTAGCTGGAGTAACAGGATTTTCTTCAACTTCCAAGAATATGTTCAACTGGGCTTCTTCGTCGACTTTTAAAAGCTTCTGTTGAGGAGCATCCCTTACGTGGCCCAACTCTCGATATCGAGTTTCAAATTTGCTAATCGTACTTCGATTAATTGAAGGTAATTCTGTATGAACGAGCGACTTTAGCCTCTGTTTGACTTCTGTCCCCATATTCGATCATCATTAAAATTTCGATGCAATGCGTCTCGATTAAATAGGGCATCTTCCTATTTTTTGTTTTAAATTCACGTTGAATTGCAAACAAGTACTAACAAACCAATCACATTCAGTTTAAATTGACCGAAAAACTATCGAGCAGGTTAGGGCTCATCAAGTAAGAAACAATGTACCTATACATTTAAGTAATTTCAGTAAATATTTCTATATTTCATTTTTTTACGACACATTGTTTATAAAAAGTAACAAAAAAAATGGGATTGTATTTGAAATTGAAAGAGCTTTCAAATAAAAAATTAATCAACCTACCCTTCCATTTAAAAAACAAGTTGTGGGTGTCTGCAACCCCCCAGATAATTAAAAAGACAAACAAATCTCTTTGTAATATGCCCCTTTGAAAATAAAAATTGACGTGTTTCAGGAATTTTGCGATAAACCTTTATTTATCAAGTTACAGAATTTGTCCCAGTTAGACTTTCCACTCTGTATTTGGTTCCCGTAGGTGGTCACGTTATGATCCCTTCAAACTCGCTCATTCCATTCAGACGCCTACAATTTCCAATTCGCAATGGTTATTGATATGGGTCTACCAATTTTTAAATAAAACACAACAAATCTCTTAGAATTACCCACAACCACGTCTTGCGAATTCGACCAATTAAAATTCAATCCACTAAAATGAAATAAATATTTACATAAAAGTACCCTTGAGAGTTTTGACAATTGAACTTTTTCTGGAATTTTGCGATAAACCTTCATTTATCAAGTTACAGAATTTGTTCCAGTTAGACTTTCCACTCTGTATAGTAAATGGAAAAATAAATTCACCACAAAGGACGTATTTGGCGATGATAAAGAATTGGAGAAATGACAATATTCAGAACAGGTAAGTCATATTTCAATAATTATTCCAGTATTAATCAATACATAAATTTGATTCAATATAATTAATTGGCATTTGGAGATGATATAAGTAGAAACGTGAGAGCTTAACATATTTCCATCTAAGCCATTAAAAATTGAAAATTTTGATATTTTGATAAATATAAGAAATTCAAGTAGACATCAATGATATAAAACCAATTTCATGAAGCGATATAATAATTAATAGATCTAAAGTTTGATTATCCTTCCAATTGTTTAATAAATAGGTATAATTGAGACAGAACTTGATTCAAATAAATATAGTATTCAACCTTACCATGAGATAAGAAGTTTTTAAAGTAAATCAAAGATCAAATTTAAAAAATATATATATAAATAATAATAGCAGTGACATAATAAAACAAAATTTGGAATATTATAAACAAATAGAGTATTTGTGAAACTCAATGAAAAATATATATGTATGTATAATTGAGAAGAAGGAAGGCTCAATCAAAAATAAATTGCATCTTATCAAATACTTTCGCAAACTTCAATATCCATTTCAATCTCCAAGAGCTACAAACAGAAATCCTATTTATGTAAATAACATAATATAAACATGAATCTCCATTTTTCAATAGTAATGGAACTTTTCAGCTTCTAGAAATCGGTTTTATATTTTTAAATATACCTGAATATATTTCTTCTGATATTTGGCGTATGAACCATGTTTATTTTATTTATTTGTATTGTCTACTGAACAAAAATATTTATTTCTTATGAGAAGCACAATTTGATGACATGTTCAGAAGTATTTCGACGTGTTTCGGATATATTATTTTCACCGCAAAAACCATAGCAAAATAATGATTTTGAAAATTTTCTCCACGATGTTTGTACGCATGAGCTTTATCAAAAAAAAAATAATTCATGAGAAAATAATGTTTCTGAAGGAGAAGTCCACGTTTTTAACATACAGTTGAAATTTCGCACTAAAAGGGTTAGAATAGTGATGGCGTATATATGATAGGTATCACACCTGTAAATATTTCAAAAATATTCAACAGTTTGCAAATTGGAAGTTTTTGTTAAATACTAATTTGAATTATTTTGTGTGATAGTAATGAATTCTATAACGAGTAATAGTATATTATTTAACGAGCGGTAATGTAGGTCATAACTCACGCAGATGAAGTTTGCAGCACGAGCCGCAGGCGAGTGCTGTAATTTATCAAGTGAGTTATGACCATTACCGCTCGTTGAATACTATACTTTATCTACGACTATAACAATAAATACTAAGACACAAGTACAGACAAAAACTTTATTAACAAATCTTAATAGGTACCTATAACATTGCTTTAAAAACTTTAGTTGTGATTATTCATCTTGTTTATTAATAAAATTAACAGTAAAGTTTGAACAACCAGTGAACTGAATATTTGGGACCGAATTATGGAAGTTTATTGTTTCTTTTTGTGTTTGTTGCATATATGTTGATGATGTAGGTACTGGTTGAGGTGTTATAGAACTGTATATTCTATTTGCGGTATCTTTCTTATTTTTTTCGGAATCATCAACGTACCCCTCAGCCACAGTAGTTGATCGCCAACCGCCATGTCGTTTCAGTGCCGTTATATCCCCTCCAGCATCTACTAATAAAGTTGCCGATGAGCGGCGAAAACAATGCCCTGTATATAAATTACAGTCGGGTAATTTTAAAAATGTAGCAATGTCTTTCCCCATTGCTCCAAATTTATTAATGCCAATTCTTCGTGAATGATATTTTCCATTTTGATATTTAAAGAATAATATCGTTTGCGATATATCGGTAGGACGAAGATTTAAATATTTCTTAACTACGGTATAAAAGTTTCCCGTAACAGTGAATTTTCTGGCAATTTTTGTTTTTGTATTTGGTACACTGACCATAAAAATAGATCCATGATCTTCTAAATCTGTAATTTGCATAGAGTATAATTCTGCTGCACGACAAGCACCCATAATGCCCATTATTAAAGCAACCTAAAATAAATTATATAATGATAAAAACGATTGAATTATTGTGAAATCGATCTACCTTTGTCGCCAGATATTTCTCATCAGGAGCTTCATTTATGAAATTATTAAGTTGTTCTGGCGTGAATGTTTTTGCCTTTTTAGCTACATGTTTCTTTGATTGACGTTTAAGAAACGCACGTAATTTTAAATAATTCTCTATATTGATTCCATTATTTATGTTGAGTGTGCTTCTTAGCATGGAGTAGAAAGTCCATAGAGACGATGCTTTATATTTAGTGCTAAGTTCAGTAAAATATGCCAAAAGTACGTTTTCTGTAAACGATGACCTTATGTCCTTACTGCTACACCAATCTTGAAAATTTTTGTATACACCTCTATATTTGTTTTGGGATTTTTCAGGCAATAAATTCTGTATGGTAACATTAGCTATTTGTCTTATTTCTGGCGGTGTACATAATAATTCATCTTCACTATCTGAATTCATCTTTTTCAGCACAAAATTCACAATAATAAGAATTCGGTATTAACTTAATTTGAAAACGTCAAAATTAATCAAGTGTCACAAGTGACATTACTCCCCATCCGGCTTGTGCTTGTACAGAAGTACAGAGTACAGAGCCACGTTGATATTCGGTTCGTAAATACCTTCAAGAATTTCCGATTTATTATAGTGAGTTATAAGCAGTGAGTTATTATAACTCACGCTGTTCGTTTACAGATACTATAACCTGCTTAAAAGCAGTTGAATAATTAGTATATAATATAATAGGAGTAGATAAACATTTATAATCACAGAAGTTGTTCTATAACAAAGTTATATACAACTTGTATGTGATAACAGTAGTAATTACAATAGTTGATATAAGTATAAATATATAATAAATAAATTTGTCGTCATTGGGTAAGTCGTCTTTATTGGGTAAGTTGTCATTATTGGCTAATTTGTTATCATCATGTAAGAATAGTCACAAGTAAGTGCGTAGTATTTCACTGGGTAATGAATATATATGTGTTATTTAATAATATGCTATTTATGTGTTCTTCAGTAATTGATTCTATCCATGCTTTAATTTGTAATTTATATGAACATATTTTATTTATGTTTGGTATGTGTAATGGGATTTGATTGTATAGTTTAGGGCCCAAGTAATTGAAACACCTCTGTCCAATTAACTTTTCTCTTTTAGGTAACATATAGGTTTTATCTCTATTTCTTGTAAAATATTCATTATCTAATCGAGTCAAACAATTCTTATTCTTATTCTTATAAATAAAATCTATCAATATTACAAATACGTATGTTACATTCATAAGTAATATCCAATACATTGTTTATTAATTCTGTATTAATTAATTATTTTCTCGGATGAATTTTATTTTAGTATATTTATTTAAATCGCTGCCAGAAAAATGTTGTGTACGCCGCGGCTGAAATATTACTTTGTTGGACTCGTCTGTTGCTCGCTCCGCTCGTCTCGCAATTTTCAGACTCGTTATAACGAAAGATTTTCTCTAACGAAACTCTATCGTCAGAGACCAGCACTGAACCATATACCCAATAAAAACCCACAAACTTCCAATGTTCGTTATAGAGGTTAAGACTGTCCCGCAGGCAGTCAGTACTTGCCGTCGACTAGCTTCGAGTCGAAGAAGGGGTGGTCCTTCTAAACTTAAGTTGATAAATTGGGCGCCAGAGAAGTTAAAAACAAGTACTAAAGGTTCCTCAAATTAACCCACAACTCCTCAGTAAGTTAATGATAATGATTCCTCACTAGGAAGGTCATACAGGTATCACAAAATAAAACCAGAAAGTTCCCCTGAATAAGAATAACTTTAATTATTGATTTGTTTGGACCTAAAGTCTCTTTTAAAATTTATGGCATATCTACATATGTCAAGTTTCCAAACGTCAAAATTTACAAAACCTGGTACTCGGCTGAAGACTGATGAACCAGGGCACACAAAAGGCTGAAGGCCGTAGAAGTTAATTCACCCAATTAAACAGAACGAAAAAAAAAAGAATATTACATAAATAACATTAACCAGACAATACTTAGGTATACTCAACCCTACGTCAAGTACTGTTCTAGGTCTAACCCAATCTCTCGAGTACTAACACCGGTGTGTCATCCCAAGGTATCGTAGAGATGGTTAGCTTACTTGAAGTATGGAGAATATCCAAGAACCATAGTTAACAAATCAAGCTTAAAACCAAGTCTACCCCCCTTACTGTTCAAAAAAAATGTATGAGATACCTAATTAAATTACAAACAAAAGTTAAGTTTACTGAAATTACAGGTGATCAAGAATTATAAGCAATACCAGCTACAGCCTACTGGTTGTAGTTATTGTACCCAACAGACAAAATTGCGCAATCGATATTACAATATTTTACAAATTCAGTCAAAATAGAAAACCATATAGGTATGGTAATAAAATGAGAACCAATGGTACGTACCAGTGGCTGTCCAAATAGGAGCAACCCACAAAATGTATATAGTATATATATATAGGTAAACCTTAGTAGGTACTAAAATTCTAAAGTTACGAAAAGTTTATCAAATTTCTAAAGACTGAAAATTACTACTCATATTTAAATAAAAACCCAATTGTACTTCACCAGATGGTGAATAAATGGTGGGCTTCACGCCTTCACGGAGACTTGATATCTAGTAGGAGGCTCCCACGACACTGTCCAAGCTCCTATTCCTGTCCCGTAGGTACACAGCAAACTGATACCAGAATCACTAGAATTGACATCAGACTTCTAATCCACTATTTTGAGCCAAATACAAAAACCCTAGAACGAAATCATCATTAATCCACTACTCAGCAACAGTGTTCCCTAACCCCAGCTGACTTATATGCCCCCACCCTGTTTACTTATTTGCAGTAACTCCTTCTAACAATTGAGAAACCTTATAACGATTTACATATTTTCTCTACCTAAAACCATATCTAAAAGTAAAATTGTTTCCCTATGTCATGAAATACCTAGGATTCTCTGATATAATATCTACTTATAAAATATGATTAAATGTGTATTTACCCAGGTAGGTTCTCCTGAGGTTCTTCAAAAGGGACGTCCGAATATCCTCCACGTGGTCAAACCAAATCCAAAAATCAGGGGAGAGAAGAAAAAAAATGATGTTTGATCTTGCCCACAATCGGCAAGGGAGCTCCTAAAACCAAGTCTTCCTTGGCAGTTTCAATTTCTAAATCTAAATTTTAAATCCGACAGAATCGGGTGAAATCCTGGTCATCGGGCCAACTCAACAGCTTAACATCCACAATAACATTCCCAGAACCCAGTATTTCCAATATTTTCCACAACGGGCCGCTAATCCAACACATGTTGCACAAATTCAATGTGGCCACGAGGGGTTTCATCTCACAGATAAAATAAGTACTGCCTAGGAAGACGAACAAGAAGGAACTCACTTGCCGATTGTGGGCAAGATCAAACATTATTTTTTTTCTTCTCTCCCCTGATTTGTGGATTTGGTTTGACCACGTGGAGGATATTCGGACGTCCCTTTTGAAGAACCTCAGGAGAACCTACCTGGGTAAATACACATTTAATCATATTTTATAAGTAGATATTATATCAGAGAATCCTAGGTGTTTCATGACATAGGGAAACAATTTTACTTTTAGATATGGTTTTAGGTAGAGAAAATATGTAAATCGTTATAAGGTTTCTCAATTGTTAGAAGGAGTTACTGCAAATAAGTAAACAGGGTGGGGGCATATAAGTCAGCTGGGGTTAGGGAACACTGTTGCTGAGTAGTGGATTAATGATGATTTCGTTCTAGGGTTTTTGTATTTGGCTCAAAATAGTGGATTAGAAGTCTGAAGTCAATTCTAGTGATCCTGGTATCAGTTTGCTGTGTACCTACGGGACAGGAATAGGAGCTTGGACAGTGTCGTGGGAGCCTCCTACTAGATATCAAGTCTCCGTGAAGGCGTGAAGCCCACCATTTATTCACCATCTGGTGAAGTACAATTGGGTTTTTATGATACAAACATTTTTTAAATATAAGTAGTAATTTTCAGTCTTTAGAAATTTGATAAACTTTTCGTAACTTTAGAATTTTAGTACCTACTAAGGTTTACCTATATATATATATACTATATACATTTTGTGGGTTGCTCCTATTTGGACAGCCCCTGGTACGTACCATTGGTTCTCATTTTATTACCATACCTATATGGTTTTCTATTTTGACTGAATTTGTAAAATATTGTAATATCGATTGCGCAATTTTGTCTGTTGGGTACAATAACTACAACCAGTAGGCTGTAGCTGGTATTGCTTATAATTCTTGATCACCTGTAATTTCAGTAAACTTAACTTTTGTTTGTAATTTAATTAGGTATCTCATACATTTTTTTTGAACAGTAAGGGGGGGTAGACTTGGTTTTAAGCTTGATCTGTTAACTATGGTTCTTGGATATTCTCCATACTTCAAGTAAGCTAACCATCTCTACGATAACTTGGGATGACACACCGGTGTTAGTACTCGAGAGATTGGGTTAGACCTAGAACAGTACTTGACGTAGGGTTGAGTATACCTAAGTATTGTCTGGTTAATGTTATTTATGTAATATTCTTTCATTTTTTTTGTTCTGTTTAATTGGGTGAATTAACTTCTACGGCCTTCAGCCTTTTGTGTGCCCTGGTTCATCAGCCTTCAGCCGAGTACCAGGTTTTGTAAATTTTGACGTTTGTAAACTTGACATATGTAGATATGCCATAAATTTTAAATGAGACTTTAGGTCCAAACAAATCAATAATTAAAGTTATTCTTTAATCAGGGGAACTTTCTGGTTTTATTTTGTGATACCTGTATGACCTTCCTAGTGAGGAATCATTATCATTAACTTACTGAGGAGTTGTGGGTTAATTTGAGGAACCTTTAGTACTTGTTTTTGACTTCTCTGGCGCCCAATTTATCAACTTAAGTTTAGAAGGATCCACCCCTTCTTCGACTCGAAGCTAGTCGACGGCAAGTACTGACTGCCTGCGGGACAGTCTTAACATCTATAACGAACATTGGAAGTTTGTGGGTTTTCATTGGGTATATGGTCTCTGGCGATAGAGTTTCGTTAGAGAAAATCTTTCGTTATAGAATTTTTGGCCCCACGTTGGGCGCCAAAAATATTTTCTCTAACGAAACTCTATCGTCAGAGACCAGCACTGAACCATATACCCAATAAAAACCCACAAACTTCCAATGTTCGTTATAGATGTTAAGACTGTCCCGCAAGCAGTCAGTACTTGCCGTCGACTAGCTTCGAGTCGAAGAAGGGGTGGTCCTTCTAAACTTAAGTTGATAAATTGGGCGCCAGAGAAGTTAAAAACAAGTACTTAAGGTTCCTCAAATCAACCCACAACTCCTGAGTAAGTTAATGATAATGATTCCTCACTAGGAAGGTCATACAGGTATCACAAAATAAAACCAGAAAGTTCCCCTGAATAAGAATAACTTTAATTATTGATTTGTTTGGACCTAAAGTCTCTTTTAAAATTTATGGCATATCTACATATGTCAAGTTTCCAAACGTCAAAATTTACAAAACCTGGTACTCGGCTGAAGACTGATGAACCAGGGCACACAAAAGGCTGAAGGCCGTAGAAGTTAATTCACCCAATTAAACAGAACGAAAAAAAAAAAGAATATTACATAAATAACATTAACCAGACAATACTTAGGTATACTCAACCCTACGTCAAGTACTGTTCTAGGTCTAACCCAATCTCTCGAGTACTAACACCGGTGTGTCATCCCAAGGTATCGTAGAGATGGTTAGCTTACTTGAAGTATGGAGAATATCCAAGAACCATAGTTAACAGATCAAGCTTAAAACCAAGTCTACCCCCCCTTACTGATCAAAAAAAATGTATGAGATACCTAATTAAATTACAAACAAAAGTTAAGTTTACTGAAATTACAGGTGATCAAGAATTATAAGCAATACCAGCTACAGCCTACTGGTTGTAGTTATTGTACCCAACAGACAAAATTGCGCAATCGATATTACAATTTTACAAATTCAATCAAAATAGAAAACCATATAGGTATGTTAATAAAATGAGAACCAATGGTACGTACCAGTGGCTGTCCAAATAGGAACCCACAAAATGTATATAATATATATATATATATATATATATATATATAGGTAAACCTTAGTAGGTACTAAAATCCTAAAATTACGAAAAGTTTATCAAATTTCTAAAAGACTGAATATTACTACTTATATTTAAAAATGTTTGTATCATAAAAACCCAATTGTACTTCACCAGATGGTGAATAAATGGCGGGCTTCACGCCTTCACGGAGACTTGATATCTAGCAGGAGGCTGTCACGACACTGTCCAAGCTCCTATTCCTGTCCCGTAGGTACACAGCAAACTGATACCAGGATCACTAGAATTGACATCCAACTTCTAATCCACTATTTTGAGCCAAATACAAAAACCCCAGGTAGGTTCTCCTGAGGTTCTTCAAAAGGGACGTCCGAATATCCTCCACGTGGTCAAACCAAATCCACAAATCAGGGGAGAGAAGAAAAAAAATAATGTTTGATCTTGCCCACAATCGGCAAGTGAGCTCCTAAAACCAAGTCTTCCTTGGCAGTTTCAATTTCTAAATCTAAATTTTAAATCCGACAGAATCGGGTGAAATCCTGGTCATCGGGCCAACTCAACAGCTTAACATCCACAATAACATTCCCAGAACCCAGTATTTCCAATATTTTCCACAACGGGCCGCTAAATCCAACACATGTTGCACAAATTCAATGTGGCCACGAGGGGTTTTATCTCACAGATAAAATAAGTACTGCCTAGGAAGACGAACAAGAAGGAACTGACTGTCACGTCACAGCTATGATTTCTCCAGCCCTGTCATTCAACACTCGAAAACTAAAATTCCCTGAGGGCGATTTTTCGCGTCGCATAGAGTAGGGTACGGTGCAGAGCGGAACTGCGAATACTATTCGTAATGAACTATTGATTTCTATGGCATCTAAGAAATAAATGATTTACGGAGAATTTTTACCGTTACATCGTCCAACAAAGTAGCACTTCCAGTCCTTGGCATACAAATAACTATTACAAACGAAGCAAACCTAGAAAATATACGGAAGGTTAACGTCATATGTTTGTTATCGGTGTTTTAGCTATTAGACACTTTAAGCAAACCGTAAAATGTTCTGCAAATTATCCTTCAAAGCAGCATCAATCAACCCATACGTATACGAAACAGGTGACGTTGGGCTTTCTAACCTCAAATTAGGTTACTTTAATGACAAACTGACAGGTCGGTTAAGATAGTTACGTTTACGGATACGACGGTAGGTAACGCATCAAAACAACCGTATCTATTCTGCGCATGCGCAGATCGTTGCGGATACGGATACGTTTGAAATTTTGAACATGCCTAAAGTATCTATTATGGCGGATTGTCATCTTTTGTATCTATATATATATATTTTTATTCAAGGTCCCTGAATACATAGGTTGCCTGGTAACTCATGGCAGAATCGACGCGAGGGGGTGTTGCATTGTCATCGAGAATGCCTAAGCGTAATAAGCGTATGGCAATCGCTCACAGTTAATGTAGTTTGTGTGTTGTTTAACCAGTTAAGTTGTTGTGATTTGTAATATTTTTTGGTGGTTTTTTATTTTTTAACTGTTTATAAACGAATACGTTGTTTGTCAGGTGTATATTTATTGTAGTTTATAGAAAGGGCAAGGGCTATTTTGTTTTCAAAGTAAAGGTGAGTTCCAACAAATTGTTTTCTTTTTAATCACTCCTGTTATACGATTTTATTCTTTACAGGCAGCAGCTATCTCGGGAGGAATAGTTTGTGGGGTGGCTACATGTAAAAATAATTCAAAAAAAGCAAAGGACACAGGGGAGAATTTATTATTTTTCACATTCCCTAAAGACCCCAGAGTTTGCAAAGAATGGGAAAGAAAATGCCTACGTAAGGATAAATGGTCTTCAGAAAATAAAGGAATTTGTAGCAAACATTTTAAGCCAGAAGATTATGAAGATGAAACGCAAGCAAGGCTGATGAACTTGACTGCTAAGAAGCTTAATGAAGATGGTAAAAATATTTTTTAAGTATGTAGTAACAGATACATAGTTTTTCAATTTTTTTTAGCTATTCCTTCACTGTTTTTGATCGTCGGGAAATGCCAAACCTGCTGAATTCACTAGTAGGGCTACGAAAGCATTAAAAGAAGAAATAAAAACTGTGGTTGATGAACTATTGAACATTAGTGTGACAGAGCCTCTCTAATATATATCCAATATTCCATCCACTAACTATGAAGCTTCACTGAGAGAATTTAACTTGTAAGTTCACTATATTAAGTCTTTATTGTTGTAAAGTTTTATGTCAGTACCTAATACACATAAGTTTACCAAATTTTGATGTTTATATTTGCAGTAAAACTCACAGATATTTTATTGAAGTGAATGGTTAGATTGTAAATCTGTATGTTTATCTTATTATTTAAATGCCTAATAAATGTTTAATAAGAATTAAAATTATAATAAATATGTTTATTGTTTTATTTTATTCATGCATATGTGTAAATTTGCAATAGTTATTTACCAATTCTTAATGATTTCTTGCAAAATAATAAAATAAAGTAAAACCTTACATTTAAATGGGCATTCTGGGTGACGTCACATCCCGCCAAAAACGCGACACTCTGATTAGTCGAAAGTTACCAGGCAACCCATACATTATATTAAGCTTAGTTTTTAACCGAATTAAAAATAATCACAATTGTATTGTAAATATAAGTGATTTTTTTGAAGTTTTCGTATTCTATACAATTATTTCAGTTATTCTTAGTGCCTATTCTTGTTTAGATTGTACTTGGATGTTGAAGAATATTGAAATAGTTTTATTATTACAAAAATTGGTCGCGTTTGTTCGTTTTTTAAGTCGAGAATAAGGGAAAATAAGATTGAATCAATATTTTCAATTTACTTTTTGTTTGTTTCATCTATCGAGTACCATTTACATTCCCGACCATTCAAAAGTGCTTTATTCAGGAAGCTCAGTAATTTTTCCTGAATTCCAAGACGCCATATGGCAACTGTCCAAAAAAAAAACATTTATACAAGTTAAACTAATCGACCGTTACAGTGCTTTCCAGTCTTTACATTTTCACGAATGAACTTTGTAAATGTCGTCCAAAATCGGTTATATCAGTATCCATCAATAATTAATACAATATTTTTCAACCAGTAGGGCGCTATAAATCTTTGTGGGGGGCGCCAGCACATTGGAATAGACATCAAACAATAATTACTAATAGGAAAATTCATTCACAAAATAATATTCATTTAGTTTAGACATTACAAGAAAGTAAGTACGGTGGCCCACTAAGAATGGACACCGGCCATATCTCAGGAACCGATAATCGTACAATGAAAATTTAAGAGGCAAATCGGCCAAGTAAAATCGTTGGATATTATTTTCAAGCTCAAAAGATGACCGCTAGGGGCGCAATTGCTATTGCTAATCATAAAACGGGCGTTTTCTCAAAAAATATGCAAATAAAGATTTATTTTAAATAGTGCCCTCGTAAATACCGGAAATTATGTGAAATTTTTTGTCTGAGGTATTTCACTCTTTTTTATGAAATGAAGTGGTGGGGAATGTCAAATATGTTTTTATTTAAATGGCAATAACTCCAGTATGGGTTGACAGATTTAAACAAACTAGGTCTCGTTCAAAACCGCTCTTTTTACTTAATAATCTGCTTAAAAAATTGTTTCCGAATATATTTTAGCGCTGTGTTGACATTACAACAGTTATTGCGCATTATCTTGAAAGTTTTAAACAGTAGGCTTTGTATCTTTTTGCATAGTTGTATAGAGGGAAAAACTCCCAAAAAGTCAGTGCAAACCGCAACTTCCTATGTTTTTTCTAACCGGAGATATCAATAAAAGGGTCAACATTAGGCCACTGGCTATGAAATAGCTCTCAAACCTATGGCGGTATTATTAGAGTTAAGAACGAGCTTAGAAAAAGTAGTAACTAAATGACACTGACGTGACACAAAAATGTTTTAATATTTTGACGTCTTGGAGTCAATCATATTTTCACGGCCTACTGTTCTATTATTTCTTTAATTTGTTGATGGAGCTTAAAAAATTTGTAGGTTTCGGATAAAAATAAGATGAATTAGCTTTTTTCCTTGCCCTAGAATGTAAATAAATTCATAAATATAATTTCTAACTTTCGCTCCCGACTATTATTACTGGAATAATACTAACATAATAATACCAACATAGGTTCCAGAGATATTTCATAGCCAGTGGACTAATGTTGTTCTTCTATTGATATCTCCTGCTAGAAAAAATATAGGAAATTGTGGTTTGTACTGACTTTTTAGTCTATAGAACTATGCAAAAAGAGACATAGCCTTCTATTCAAAATTTTCAGGATCATGCGCTATAGCTGTTATAATGTCAAACAGCGCTCTCTACGTACCACACCAAAATATATTTGGAAACAATGTATACAGCAGATTATTAAGTAAAAAGAGCGGCTTTAAACGAGACCTAGTTTGTTCAAATCCGTCAATCCATACTGGAGTTATTGCCATTTAAATAAAAACATATTTGACGTTCCCTCACCACTACATTTTATATAATAGAGTAAAACACCTTTAACAAAAAATGTCACAAATTTTCCGGTGTTTATGAGGGCACTATTAAAAATAAATCTTTACTTACACATTTTTTTGAAAATGCCCGTTTTATGATTAGCCATAGCAGTTGCGCCCCCTGGCGGCCGCCTTTCTGAGTTGAAATTAATTTCCAGCGATTTCCCTTGGCTCATTTACGTATTAAATTTTTTTTACAGAAATTGTATGGTTATCGGTTTCTGAGATATGGCCGGCGTCCATTCTTAGTGGGCCACCCGGTACAACAGAACACGTTTGAACCAATATACCATTCAATTATTATTATAAATACGATTGTATCAGAAAGTACTGTCAAATGCCAACTGAAACTAATAATAAAAACAGTAATGAAGAATCAAAAATAACTTTAATGCTCATTAGTCATTCCCTTGGATCAGTCTTGTACGCAAAGTCTTGTAAAAAGAGGTTTTATATTGTTAATAACCACTTTCAGTACTCGGTCTATATAAATTCGAGACCTATATCTTGTCTCTAAAGCAGCCAACGCAGAAACTCCGGCTTCGCAAATGTAGGATATTGAATATGGTAATAACATACGAACAGCTCCTGTTTTCAATGGAGAAAAGCCTTCATCCACTCCCGCCCAGAGTTCAAGGAGAGATGTTACAAGAAATCTCATAAGCAACGCATGTAACTTACTACCACAGCAATGTTCGGGTTTTAGAGAATTCATTCAGATCCTGCTAGTCCATTGAACTCAAAATCGTAAAACAATCGATATATCTTCATTTTACAATGTCATTTTGTTGAATGCTACATAGTATATTCAAGTAAATTCAAGGAGACATGTAAACTTTCAAAAATCAATCAATTTAATTTCAGAGCCTACCACCACCAAACATAAGGGGAACTTGAAAATAGTCTCAAAAATTTAGGAGCATTAGAGAATACAAGTTGGTAAATATTCATAGTCATGAAGCTCGTGACTAGTAATAGTCAAAGATGACCTATCTGTTTAATGTGTAGAAGGTATTTTATATCAAATTCAATATACTAGAAAATATATCTCTGTCTGGCCAGACTATGATTAATTGGAAATTGGAAAATTACTTTTTTTTAAATATTAACGAATGAATTCAATACCGAAAGTATGAAGCATATTGTAAATTTTTTTTCTCGGCGTAACTACTAGGTTGGCAGGTATAATGAGGTGAATCGATAAAGGTTACTTTCACCTATTTGCTTAATAAATAAATCTTATATCAAAATGAGCGCTATTGGATTGTGAATACGATGATCTATAAAAAGTCTGGCCCGAATGATGGTTGTCGAGGTTTTGAAAAGGGAAAAATTTTATGCGTTCAATTTTTTGAATGTTAACTTTGTCGATTTTTATTTATTTTCCTGGAATAACAAGCAAATTTCAAGATAAGTACATATCGCTGTCATATTTATAACCAGAAGAATATTAATATCGCGTGTCCAATGAGTCATATAATTTTTTTTTCTACTCCTGTTTTATAATATACTTATTAAAAGACTAAAATCTGTATCATAATGATATTCATTTTGATACAAATTTTCATTATGATACAGATTTTTAAGCCAATAGGAATGCGACATTCACACAATATTCAATATAGCCATGGATACCTGGTTGACATTGACATTGGAATAAACAAATTTGGAAACTTGGGCAAGCAAATTGCCACCTTTTTAGGGCTTCCCAAACCCAATTTATATACGGGACACTGCTTTCGTAGAATATCTGCAGCCGTATTGGTAGATGGCGGCAGTGATATTACCACCTTAAAAAGACACGGTGGTTGGAAATCCACTACGGTTGCAGAGGGTTATATTGAAGAAAATATCCAAAATAAAATAAATGTATCGAATAAAATTTTTAATACAATTGAAAATAGGAATGAAACAAACTTTAACATGCCCTCCAGTTCAATAACCATCCGAACAAGATCAGCCCCCCAAATAAATTTTACAAATTGTACAATAAATAATTTATGCACAAAGAAGATTAAAGAATTAATATTATTATGTTCAAAAGTTTTAAATTTATTTGTTGTACAATTTGTAAAATTTATTTATTGAAGTTCCTTTCATTGTTCTTGTTTTTTATAATAAATGATAATTATTAATTAAATAATTCTTATTAATCGGAGTGGAAAAAATATTGTATGCAACTTTCATGTAATGGCCATTAATACACTCGCATATTATATAAGAAACTCGCCTGCGGCTCGTTTCGTATCCTACAACATGCTCGTGTCTTAGAGGCTATCATTACATGATGTTGCATAAAATACTATTTTCTACTACCGCGCGTAAAGTATGTACTTTAGACACACTTTCGAGTGCGTATAACTTTACTTTACACACTAGTGCGTAAAGAAAAAGTTCCAATTTGTAGGTCTGTAGTTATACCTAGTCTTATAAAAATACAGGTAGGTATAATAAATGGATGTTAAATACGAGATTTTTTTTATCAGTGATTGAAAGATATAGAATTTAGTAAAGTACATACCTAATAATTATTGGGTACTGGAAAACAAGAGAATAGGGTGCATAGATAGGTATGTGCCTATAAGTTGGCAGTGAGTGACTGACATTTCTTCGTGCATTGAATCTGACATTGGAAATTTAAACTGAGATCATCCGACTATACCTAGGGTAAGCAAAAGTATTTTTATTTATATTTAAGTATCTATTGAACATTTTTAGGAAACTATGATGTTATTCTAGATTCTTTTAAAGAAAACGGGATAGGTACATATAATTATAAAGATGGATTCCTCTGACGATCTCTTAGAAGATCATTTCGCAAATACACCACCAAACATATAAGACTTAGCACAGAATGCTCCTAATGATTTATTGCCTCAAAAATATACGAATATTTACGAGACAAAATACAATCATGCTAAGAAAATTAGTAAAAAAGAACACACTCATCAATACTTTTAAACATTTTTAGTTTTTCTGTTCTACATTTTTTCCTTAGAGGATTGGGGTCAAAATTGTCAATGTATAATAAACGTCGTAGTCGATTATTATATGAATAAAAAGGTTATAAGAATTGTTATTCAAAATGGGGCCCTGAATAGTGGAAAGTTGAGAATCGCTGAATTTATTATATTTTAGGAATAAATGTGCCAGTGTCAGTCTAATCACAAACATAGTAATTCTCGTCGTCTTCTTTGAAGTTTATAGCTTTTAATCTCATCCTATTTAGTTTCTCAAATATCCCGCTCAATTATTTTTAAGAGTTTTGCGAATCTGAGCATCCATTTTAATTAAACTGAGTAGCTTAGCAAAATAAGATCGATAAATTGGAAAACTTCATTCCACACCACTCGGGGTGCAAGAAAAGCACAAAATGGAAACAAATAGAATTCCCATTTTCTACGTAAAACGCTTGTCTAGACTTTTTGTTATTATATCTGCAGCTTCATTATATTTGTGAACAAATCAAAATTGAGGCCATTATAAATGCTTTCAAAAACAAACGTTTCTAACCTCAGACATAACACCGTCGAAAATTGTTTTCATTCGATAAAAAAAGTATTAAAATTTCCTTTGAAATTAAATTTTTCGATAAATGTTTAGTTTACATGAATGAGAAAATTATTTAATCGAAATACACTAAACCTTCCAAATCCAAAAACTTTCTTTCAAAACTTTCAAGTTGTACGGCACGACACGACAGTTTCTATTTTTATTGGCTAATTTGTTTTTATCGAATTCAGGTTGAGTGATAGCTAATAACTTGTTATTATGAGCTGCTGGACAAGTAAATATTTTGACCGACGTATTGGGAAAAAAATGTTCGATGGAATACGGAAAGCTGGTGTTATGTAAACATAATTTCAATCAATATTACGGACGCTGGTATACCTCCTTATTTCCATTACATGTAGTTGTGAATAAAATTAATTTTCACCGTTTCACAATTTGTCGGCAGGATAAAGAAATCCATAAGTAGAAGCAGAAGCGGTTTAAGACTTATAATGTGAATTTGCAAAAACTGATGTACCAATGTATATATATATGTATATTGGGGTGACATTCACTAAGACCTAAAAGATCTAGTGTGCCCTCTCACTTCTACTTACTTCCTGAGGAAGGTCTCAGGGAATAGTAGCTTTTCTTGTCCTATTTCCCGGAGGAATTTCAGGATATCTGCAGGCTTTAGCTCAGGTGAATGTCCCTCTTCTATCCAGTTATCGATAAGTAGTAGTTGTTTCACCGATAATTGTAATGATGCATTTTTAATTTTTGTCAATCTGTGTATTCTATCATTTTTTTGTTTCAGTTGCCTGTACTGAATCACTTTTTGTGTAGATGGCGACAAAAACATGCCAAATTTTTTTTTGTCTATTTTCTCAAATTCCTCCTCTTCACTTTCAGAATTTCAGAACCTTCAGTGAAAAAAAATTAACGATATACCTAATATTCCTTCTTTACTAGCATCTACTACATCATTACTAGCCAATGGAACTATTTCAGACTCTGAAATAATATATATCAAAAGTTAGAACCTAATTTTGTTGCATTTGTTAAATAGATTTTTCAGTTTAAGAGAAATGTTTCCTCTTCGAATGGTCGACAAAAAGCAATAATTTCGATTATTAAAAGCAAAATAGTCTTAATCAATTAAAAATTTTTAATCAAACAAAATTTTAATCACAGCAACAGCTAACAGATATAATTTTTATTCAGAACACAATGTGTCGTAAATAACAAAAATAAATTAAGCCTACCCCGAGAAGTTCACAGTCAATGTGGACTAGCGGTTGAAGTAAATTTTGCATAGACCAATCGGAAGCTCCAATGAGAATCAATTGTTCACTTGTGGGTAGGTCAAGACTTGAAATGATTTATGGCTTACTTATCTTTACTACTGTTTACTACTGTTATTTTAACGTGGAGCAGTGCAAATTAATTTTACTCACAACTTTACTAATGCCCGGTTGCAAGAACGCTAATCAAATCTCTCATCATGTGATGGTTGATTAAAAAATGATGAACCATCAATGGGAACCCGATTGCACGAAAAAAATAATAGTCGATTAATTATTCTTCATTGCAGGTACCTATTCGTTGCATTTTAATGTGTGAATGATGGTTGATTTGAAGAATTAACGAGTTATCATTTCATTGATTAGCCGTTAATCATTCATCATTTTTAATAAGCTTTCTTGCAACTGGGGATAAGTGTATGAATTCGTTGATGTCAAGTAGTATCAATAAAAGTGAGTTCAGGAATATGAACCTGAAATTGTTATGTACAAACTATTGAATATTCATCGTCTCACACATATAAAGTTTGGCAAACTTATCTGAACTTGTAAGATGAATACGGCCGAAAAAATTCGATATCTACACGTTTCTATGAAAAAGCTAAAGTGCTAAGTATGTACTGATGATAACTATAAAATGGACTTTTGATTATCAACAATAAATTCTTGTTTCATTGGATTTTGTCCATTAAAATTATTTTTTTCAATTTCTGAACATTAAAACATGAACACTTTTTCTAATATATTACGAGTTTCCTTCAAGCTGGCAACGTCGTGCGAAAACCATATTAGCGCGTCCTCCGAAACGAACTTAATGGGTGAACATTTATCGAAATCCCGTTGCGATGCAACCATCGAACTGGCTATTGGTAATTACGTGCGTAAGCTCTTCTCTCTCACTTCGACTATTGAATTATATCGATTATCCAGTGGCATTAGTATTTTTTAAAAATACTTTTGCGAGTTACGCAACACTGTTACTGATTTCAGGTATTTTCATTTTGACGGGCCAGTCAGTGCACTTTTTATGCAAAGTATTTTACAAAATACAGGGTGTTCTATGAATAAACGGTTAAATTTATACTTATATAATATTGTATAGTATATTCCATTGATGACGTACCATTACGTCACTTTTACTTCTCCCTAGGGAGTAAAAGTACTTTTCCACCCTAGGGAGAAAAAGTACGTCTTTGCTTCCTACAATGAGGCCAGGCAATGGATAAAGGTAGGCGGAAAAATATTTTTCCAAGTTCTTGCCGTGGTTAACTATGTGAATAATTTGTTTTGCATTCTCTCAATATATCAAGATATCTGCGACCTAAGAAAATAATTTTTAGAAATTAAAAAAAAAACCATGTTACCACAACTTCTTACCGTTTGAGTTCCCATTATAAAAGTAGAGAGCTACAGCCTGGTCGTTTCTGATTGCAAGGAAGGCGTTTTTTTTTTAAATTCTTTGAATGAGTTGCCTTGATTTTATGATCACTATTATCCACAACAGGATTCACATTCTTTTACTTGAAAACAACCAAATTGTATTGAATTGCTCAATTCTCTCGTGACGGCTGGGTCAGGGTCGATCTGGATATATTGTAGCAAATAAAACTTACGTTCTAGTAACAACTTCGTCACATTCATCATGTATTGAATGTAAATTTAGATCTTCATTGTTTAATTCCAAACGAGCCATTTTTATCACTGTACGATGCGATTGACTCAAAATAATGACTATTGATACTATTCAATTATGACAGGTGAATACACAGCCTGCTAGAAAAGAAGAATAAATAACACGGCCCAGGCATAGGTAACAATGAGACTGGAATAAGGGATATTTTCAAATACATGTTACTATTTAAAAAACGCTTGAGATTGGGTATAGGGAAGTGAACATGAACTGCCCTTATTTTCGGCATAAGAATTTAGTAAGAGAATAAAAATGTATGGATAATTCAATAAAAATAAAAGGAGCATTATTGAACCTCAACCTGAGACGAGTTTTGGCTAGGGCATACATAAAAAATATTGAATATTAACAAATTAAAATCCATATAATATATACATACTGCTTTTTATAATAATTTTTTTTTGTAGTAGTTGCCTTCATGGCCATCAGAGGGCGCCATATTCAGTTAAATGTGAAATCACATAGCCTATTTCAAGCGAAGTATCAAAAAGCTTCCAATGATTCTTCATTAATTAAAGTAAAATGAGTAGTTTAGAACTTATGGCGGAACAGATTGACATATAAACGTACCGGTCAGCATAATAACCCTCCTTTATGCTTAGTCGTAGTCGGGTGAAAATATAGCTTTGAATGCAATTTCCAAGGTGAGTATTGAAAAAATTTCAAAAGCGACTGTTACATTCATAAAAATAAAAAAATAGTGAAATTGATTTCACCTAGTGAAAGTTCAGATTAACAATAAGAAATGTTCAGACAGTTACGATTTTTTGAAGTTGCCATCATCATCATCATATTCTGGCTTAACTCACTCTATATCTGTTAATTTTTCTTGATAGTACAAGAGTCAAGATACTATTTTTTGCAAAAATTTCCTTTCTCACAATGTTAATCCAGACTTTTTTCTTGCTGTGCCTATTTTTTCACATGACACTGGCATAATGAGAAAAAAATTCCGAAATTGATTTTTAGATACTTGAGAGTAACTAACATCTGGAATTTATCTTAAAATTCGTATTCAAAGGTGTATTTTCTTGGACTAAGTAATTTTTAAGGGGTTGACCAACATCGTAGACGAACAAACATTTAATTTCCTCGTTAAAATTTGAAGAATATTTCCGTTGAAATTGTGTTTCTCCATAATTTCGCACGATAGCATCGCAATGTGTACAAAGTTTCAGCTAAAACCCCAGTACAATATGCAGTAAAAGCCACCTTAAAGCATGTTAATAACGCTACATCCTCCACTAAAGCACTAGAATTTAATATACGTGAGCAATTCAGAAATTCAATTCTATGAACGACAATAATGAAAATTCACTACTAATGTAGCACCGATGTTACCTAATTTACTAATAGCGGCATTGTGTAGTTATGTCATTATCCGAATGTACCGTTATTGATTGCAATTTCTAGGTCGATCACAACATCAGTTCAATAAATTTTAGGCCTAATATGATTTTTTCCCAATTAATCCATGAGGCGCCCTATCACGAAGTTCCATTATTTTACATCGAATTTTTTTCACTCGTATTATTGTTTGTCAAATTAAACCATTTCTAAAATTTGAGTATAACTTCATAAACTAATCACTGTTTTATGAAAACCAAATAATTCTAATCTCATCTCCAAAAACAAGATTCATTAATTTCTTATTTTCCATAATAAAGTACATATTGATAATAATAAAATGATATTTGTAGTTATAAACATATATAAAGACACCTAATTGAGCATTTTACCTAGGCATGTCTGCCTGTTTTGTTACTACTCAATGCACGTTTTATCTTTAAATAGCTAATATTGAATACCTATATTAAAAATAAGAAAAAAAAACAAAACTAAATTACAGTGCAAATAAGGTTATGAGACGAATAAATGTAGACAATTAATAAAACTAAATAATAGATTATAAAAATAAGAAAATAGGAAGAAGTAGACAAGAAAAAAAAAACGACAATGAACCAGTAGTTTGTATGTTATTAAGCCATTATATCAAATATTCTATTTTGGTTAGTTATTAAATGATTTCTCGATTCAATTTGGAATTTCTTTAATTTTTTCATTTGTCTGAGGTGAATCGGGATTGTATTAAAACATTTAGGACCGAAGAAAGATGATCTTTGACTGACTGATTTTTTAAAGAATTGTAGTAACTGATCGGGTTAAATGGGTATTTTTGTGGTTCAATTTTTCGCCGCTTTTGTTTATTCTTATTATACATGGATGAGCAAAGAGTAATTTAATGGTAAGTATCCTCGATTCATCATACAATTTTTTCGATGAAAATAGCTTTTCTTTTTTTAGGATGATATTTAAAATAGTGTTTTGTGCTGTCTCTAAAATTTTAATAGTGGTGTCAAATGCTCCACCCCAAGCTACTATACGGTATCTTAATAAAGATTCCACTAGGGAATTATAAAGTATTAGTAAGTTTTTCTTTGGAATAATTTCATTTCATTCAGAACATAAAATTTATGCATTAAGGCTCTCAATCTATTGCTAACATGGACAATATGTTGAGACCAACGTAGGTGTTGGTCAAGTATAACACCTAAATATTAATTTGGGACACTTTAGGGGCAGTTACAATCGATTTTTTGACAGTCATTAGTGTGCAATTTAATTTCAAAGTTTTCAGGTTGTTTAACGATGGTTGAAATGAAAGTAATACATTTTGTTTTCAACACATTTAAGGTTAGCAGATTATTATTTAACCATAAACTTATCTTTCCCAATGCTGTTTCTGCGGTGGAGTTTGACCTCTTACCATTTTTGCCAGTAAAAATAATTACAGTATCATCCGCGTAGCATATGACTTTACCAGAGAAGTTATCAATTTGTGTAATGCTATTCATATACAGGAGAAAGAGAATTGGTTCTAATACGGCCCCTTGTGGAACACCCACCTTTACTAGGGAATTAGAGCTTCTGTCTTTTCCGATTTTTATGCGCTGGGTTCTGTTTGATGAATAGTTCGTAAGGAGTTCCTCATGCCATAGTTATTAAGTTTGCCAAGTAGAATGTTATGGGAGACGGGGTCATATGCTTTGGCTAGATCGAGAAATACTGCAACACATTTTATTGAATCATCTACTGCGCCAACCGTCTTTCCTAGAGAATCAAGATATTACTTAAAATATTCTAGGCGATACCGGAAGCACTTATTATGTAAGACAAATGTCTCATTTGAAATTATTATAATGAAGAAAAAAAAATACAATTCATGGAATATGAAATCTGGTTCCAATTCGTGGAAAACCGACTTATTACTACAAAAGAATCATCGGACTGGACCATAATTTTGTTGTTAGAATCCACGTCAGCTGGGAAATAATAGAAGGACGGTTCATATCACTTCCATGCTCGTCAATGTCAAGAGGAGTTTCAGTGACCCAAATCAAAATGATGAGCCGCTTAAATATAGTCGCTGAGTAATATAGTCGACTTGTAGTGAAACTTGCACCATTTCCATACGGTATACCTGCTTGACTAGTGGACTGCAGTGAATAACGCACGAAACATTGTCTAACCGCATGCATACGTTAATGAAGTACACCTATGGTCTCGAATTATCGATAACATCGTAGAATGATTACTCTGATGACCTGGAGGATCAATTTCGTATTTTCTCCGATATACAAGGTGTACTGTAACCGTTGATGAATATCTCTCGAAAACACACAATTACTGATTACTTCCGACGTGACTTGGGCGTGTGCCCATAGGTTCAGGCATGGTATTCAAACTTAGAGGTTGTCGCTAACTATAGATACGCTAATTATTGTTCCATCTACGGAAATCCTGGATAGACTGCATGCTTTCCGGAAAATCTACGAAGACTACACTGGTACAATGACGGAAGATAAACGAGGTAGCTGAGACAACCAAGAAACGGTAGTATGTGCGTTTTTGGACAAAGAAGGAGATTTTGAGAATACTCCACATAAGGCTGTAAAAAGGCAGTAATTAGAAGACGTGTAGATATCCCCGTTAATGTGAAGAGTCTGATGGTTGATAAACTACAGTGTGGTTCGGACTGACCTTGAAATATCCTGCCACAGATATGCCGATGATATTGTCATTACGGCCTGGGGAAAATTCGACAATACCCTTTGTGACATCGGACAGAGAGGTCTTGGCTATACAAGTCTATTGAAACTGCCATATTAGTTTTCCAATATATAAACAAAAATACAATTTCCGGTGGAATATAATAACTGAATAAAGCGTTTCTCATTTCGACAATAATCCCGCTTTTCGGAAAATATTCATCTGTTTCGACGATTATTTGCTACTCCAGAGAGGCGGAATCAATTTTTAACCGTTTCAATGGATCGAGGTCGGTCAAGGGGAATCGAAAAAACACTGGAATAATCCGCATCTCAGCATTTTTTGTGTAAGTGTATGTCTCGAAACTGTAAACGGAATTAAAAAAGTTTAAGCTGTCAGAAAAGGTGTACTAACTTAAGGAAATGCCACTTAACCTCAATGTGAGTTGGCTATTTATATATCGAGAACAAGAGAGAAAAAAGATGCTCATCATCCAAAAGGAATCCAGTCTTATACATCATATTCTCCATGAACCGAGAACATATTTAAATCGATTCCATAAGATTAAAATTACCATACGTTAAGGGAAGGAGTCAATCAGATTAAATATTTTCTCACGTTTTAAATCTGCTGGGTGGGTAAACGTTTCCGGACCTCTCGTTTTTTTCCAACTTCAATTTATTTAGAACCTGAATCAATAATAACTATATTAGAGATAACCCGGTAGAGTAATTCGCGTAGTTACACTCTGGATGTTTATTACATCTCCTTGGTATTAGAAGAAGGTTGGGTCATTGTACAAGAAAGTTAAGGCCAGTCTGGTGCAGACAATACTAAATTCTCTGGTACTTGAAGTTATTATGTGAAAGGTAGATTTTACATTCGCAGATATGCATGTCCCCATTTTCTTACTTTTATTCAATTATTTACGTCAACGACGATACAGATTGGCACAAATGGGTTTGGTTACGAAGCATGGGAATGTGGTAACGATGTTGAAACCAATCATTCCATTGAAAGAGACCAGAAGCGCCAAGACAGAAAAAGCAGATAAGTTTGGTCAAATGAGTGTGAGATTATCTTTAGATATCGAAAATAATAAATTTAAAACTGTTATAACGCCTTCAGTTTTTAATAAAAATTTTCCAAAAATCAATGACCGTTCAACTGAGTGGAAACAAGTACTTATAGGGCTATACCTATTCTATTTGTTCCTTCCAATTGCAAACCAGAATTGTGGATATACCAACTCCGTTCAACTTAGGAGTGTAATTCAATGTTTGTCGGTGCATGTAGCCCGAGAAGCAGTTGTTTCTTCATTGTTCCACAGTAAACGTTTTTTTTTAATATTCTCTAAAAACTTTGTAAATCGTATATAGTTGGATCTCCGTAGAAATATGGTAATAGTTCTGTTCGACAACTGTATAACAGATTACAGCCTAATATTGTTGTAATGGGGAAGTGAAGCAGATTTTAGTTTTAAAGTAAAATCTAGGTTCATTTGAACAAACGTAACTATGTTCTGGCACCCTGTAACATTGTAACTGATTTTGGAATATAAATATTAATGCTGCCTACAATTTATATAAATAACATTTTTTGATGTCTAGTAATAACCTATTTACTGAGCTGCCCTGCACCCTGTAGAAGATGGAGAGAAAAAAATTGAGGATAAATTAATTATGAAAAACATTTTCGGACACAAACTTTTGCTTGAATGTCCAAAAAATGTTAATGAATCCAAAACCTATCAATGTATTATATCATACAGTGTAGAAAAGCCAAATGGAATAAACTCATTATTTAGGGTAGGTACCGTACATTTTTATGGAAAATCCCGTGACACGTCGAAAATAAACTATAAATTAACATTCTTCAACGTGAAAAGATTTTCATCAACCCACCAATTAACAGTGAGAAGTATGGAAGATGTAGTCCCGTATATCCCAAAGAAAAGTAGTAAAATTTGAAAACAGCTTCGCGTGCTTGGGTATGCACGGCAGATGAAGAAAGTAGCTGCCAATGCACTGAGAGACGATACCAATTTAGATGTTAAGCTTAAGTTTGAGGAAAATCCACGAACATCCACAACATTAAATGTTAGCCATACATCGATTTTGAACATACTAGAAGGAAATACCAACTCAGGAGCTCATGGAAGACGATTTTGATAAGAGAACTAATTTTTGTGTACTATGACAATAGTTGATTTTTTTCTACCACCAATCTAAGCTATCCTAAGTTAGACTTAGCTAAGTTAGCGTTGTTTTGCCAACGAAGTTGGATTTACCAAGATCAACTGACCTTCCTCCCTTGCTTCCGCCAACTATGCCAGATTTTTAACTTAGCAAAACTCATTAGCTAAGTTTAATCGCGAATGCAAGAAAAGTCACTAATTTTTGACATCTGATAAAGATTCTAACCTTATAAAAACATAAAGACAAGTTATTATAATATATAAATAGGTATTTTAAAATAAAAAATGCCTGTAAATACACTTATTAATTACTTTATTATTCACGTATTTATTGAAATAATCGATTTTAAATTAAAATTCATGAAGGTTTACTTTCTTCAAGACCTACTTACAAATATGTGTTGTTCCAAACGTGGATCCAGTAAATCCATTTTCTGAGCTACTAGTTTCCTGATTTTATTGGTATATAATTTTAATTAACCTTCGAAATTAAAAGTTCTAATTGAATAAATTTTTGATTTATTAATTTGTTTACCTTTTTATCTTTGCTTGTATGCAAATGCGCTTGCGCCGATATTGTCGACTGTGCAGCGCATGGAGAAATAATATTGTCTATGGTGCAGCGTTTGAAAAGTGCGTTCGAATTGCGATTCAGCTCAGCTAAGAATTCTGTAGTTAGCTAAGCTAAGGGTACGGGCACAAATAAAGCAGGTTAATCAGCGCCTAGTTTCGGCGCCGAAAATCAGCGTTTACAAGTCATTTCATTAGTGGATAATGAACGCCGGTTTTCTGCCAGTTTAAAAGCAACTTCCACACTACAAAGATGTCTGGTTCATCATCAGATGAAGACTTTTTTTTTATTGGTTATTTAACGTCGGTCTATTTCTGCGACTGAGGCTAATCACCGACGCCGGGAGCACTCTACCCCTAACCGGAAATTTTGCCGAAACCCACTGGTGTTTCAACCAGTGGTAGGGTTCTTTATCGAGCCCAACATCCATGGACTCGGGACCTCGGTTTTACGTCTCCTCCGAAAGATGAAGACTTGTTATTAACGGAAAATACATTTCTTAGGATGCAACGCACAAAGCAAGGCATACATCCGGTAAATCGTGAACGAAAACTTTATTATTTCATTAGAAATTTCCATCCATAATTTCTGCACTATATTCCTGTTGCTGTGGGATTTACGTCGTTTATCCCACAATGCATTTCTTTGAGAAATCGCAGAAATAAGTAATTCGACATCCATTATCGCACGTCTAGCTCCGAAAGCAAGCGACCAAGAACTACAAATTCATTCCGGTAAAAAGTCGGCGCCGATCCGCACTGGCAACAAGCACCGACCTACTTTGTTTGTGTGCGGGTGCATTTAAACGTGAATTGAATTATTGGCGCTTATAAGCGCTTGTTACCAGCAAGCAGGCAACCTGCTTTCTTTGTGTCCGTACCCTAGGCCAGGGGATAGAAAAAAAGCGATTATTATTATCCAACTCGAAGACGTACTTAATGTTTTTGGATTAGTGCACTTTTCCACTTAGCGGTTATGCTTATATGAGTGGAAAAAATACACAATATTCTAAAAAGGTTGATGTTTTGGAAAGGGATTGTTGGAAACCATCACCCGTGACATTGATGGAAATTGGAATTATTACAATTATTCAGCACTACTTTGAAATAATGTTCAAAATTTGGCAGGTTTATATCCTGATCTAGGTAACTTTCAAGTTGCAGCAAAACCGATACGGTTCCAGCAGGATGGAGCACCGTCACATCATCAAATCCGGCAGTACCAACTCGGTGGAAAGGGGGTCAAGGATTGATAAAATGGCCAGCACGTTACCAAAATGTTTATGGGCATATGTGAAAAGTATTGTCTACAAAACTAAACCTCTTCTTTTAAAAGACTCGAGGATGAATAACGCTTGCGATTGGGTCGGTCAAGCATAATATTTTAAATAGAGAGACAGATAGGGAGAGCGAGAGAGAAGTAGAGACAGGGAGAGAGAAAATAAATGGTCCCAGTTTTTAAAATTTGGAGTTATTTAAGTTGTACAACGGGAAAATTAGTTACCAAACGAGTATTAATACAGCGAGCAGTCTCAAACATATCTTGATTGTTAATAGCTCCTAATAATACACTTATAGGTTGAATAACTATTAAAGTTAATTTTTTTCATTTCAGAGTATGTAAATAAAAGTTTGTTTTCAAATGTGTTTTGTCCAATTATCAAAATATTCTTGAACAAACCACGTATATGATGTTGAACTGGTGTAAATTTTTTGTAATCGTGTAGCTTTTGTGAGAATTATTTTTATCTGGATGATATATTTCCAGCCCAGTAAGTCAAAACTATCTGATAATTAGAACGTTGCGAAAAATGACAAATATACGGATTTCGGTTAAACAACAAACAACGTTTATAACGAGGAATTTTTCACGGTTCCAGAATCTCATTGGGATGCATTTTTCAACATGTGTAACGAAATCCATAATGACAATATAAACTTTCCATAACTTCGACTTAATGATCTAATCAGAGTAATTCGGATAAAAAATTGTTATTTTAATTAAAACTATGGTGGTAGCGCGGGAGATAAATAAAGTATAACCAACTTCACGGGAGACTTGAGATTGAATATTTTTCAAATAGGCCGTTCATAGGTAATATCATAAATGTTGCTTCGCCAATTTCGTCCTTCCAAAACCTCCAGGTGAGCGAATAAATTATATATCAAGACTTGAACCTCTACATCACTTTTTTACGTTTATGGAAAATTACACTCCAACAGCGATGGGAATTAAAAAGTGAAAATTCATTATAAAACAACCTTAGGATGCTTTTTATATAGCTAGCGATAATGGATTCAGAATAATTGACCTCAGGTATCTACGAAAGTCCGCTTTTCAGTCTCTTGAGAAAAGAGAATATGGAGGTGAGAAGGGAGAATAAAGAAGAGAGGAAAGAAAGGGAGAAAAAAGAGAGATAAGAGATGAGAGAGGAGATAGGAGAGAGGAGAGAGGAGAGAGGAGAGAGGAGAGAGGAGAGAGGAGAGAGGAGAGAGGAGAGAGGAGAGAGGAGAGAGGAGAGAGGAGAGAGGAGAGAGGAGAGAGGAGAGAGGAGAGAGGAGAGAGGAGAGAGGAGAGAGGAGAGAGGAGAGAGGAGAGAGGAGAGAGGAGAGAGGAGAGAGGAGAGAGGAGAGAGGAGAGAGGAGAGAGGAGAGAGGAGAGAGGAGAGAGGAGAGTGGAGAGAGGAGAGAGGAGAGAGGAGAGAGGAGAGAGGAGAGAGGAGAGAGGAGAGAGGAGAGATGAGAGAGGAGAGAGGAGAGAGGAGAGAGGAGAGAGGAGAGAGGAGAGAGGAGAGAGGAGAGAGGAGAGAGGAGAGAGGAGAGAGGAGAGATGTTTGCGAACAGGACATGTGGTTTAACGGACGAGACCTTTTGAAAATGAAGAAATTTGGCCTATTTGATAATCAATATTATGCGAAAATAATTTGCCTGAAACTAAAACAACGACCAGTACAACTATAAGAAGCCATTTAATAACGAAATATTCCTTGTTCAACAATCTTGTTCATGTGGTTGCTTACCTACCTCGGTTCAAATCAGACTTTTAACTTCCAAGGAGCTGAAAACTACTGGTAATATCTCGGTAACAAACTAAATAAAGCGATTTAAAACGTTTAAATTGTACAACTTGAAGAGTTTTAGCAAGAAAGTATTTCTCTGGAAAATAGCGTGAAATAATGAATTGATATTTTTAGATCCGTTTTTGTTCAATATCCTGCAAGTAGGTGGACGTCTAAAAAATATGTGTCTGGATTTTGAGAACAAATATCCTATGATAATTCCTTTCAAACACCACTTCACAAATATTCTTGTTCGCCATGCACATTTCAAAAATCAACATATAGGTCCTCAAACATTATTGTCTATAATCCGTCAAAGGTTTTGGCCACTAAGCGGTAGACAAACAGTAAGAGGTTTGTTAAGAAAGTTGTATGTTTCCGCATACTTCCATCAATTACTCATCAAAAATTGGCGACTTACCTCTCTGACGAGTGAGATCTTCAAAACCATTTTTGACATGCGGAATTGACTATGCAGGAGCATAAACAGTAAAAAATAGCTATTTGAGAAACACTTAATCAATCAAGATCTATTTATATATATTTGTTTGTTTCGCGTGTAAGGGTATGCATCTCGAATTAGTCAGCGATTCAACTAAGCAATATTTGTCCTCAGACGAAGTATTTGTAGTGACATTTATTCCGATAACGCTACTAATTTGGTTGGCACAAAAAATGTTCTAGATCATATCAATAACCCAGAATTTCAGACCTTTCTCGTAGAAAACTGTATGTCGTGGCCTTCCATCCCACCACGCTCTCCTCATATCGAATAATCCAGATTACTTCGATACCTTGACACCGAGACACTTTTTAACTGGTAGTAAAAACACATGTAACTCATTTTTCAGCATTTCTGGGAAAGGTAGTCGCGCTACTTCCTACATATACATTACAACAAAGACACAAATGGCAGCGTCTTGCTGACATTTTCAAGGTCGAATAGTTGGTGCCCTTGCAAGACAACACACCTGAGCTCCAGTGAAAAATTGGCCAGATGAGTGAAACCCAACCTGGACAAGACGGAAACATTCGTGTAGTAACTGTCAATACCAATGCAAATTATTTTGATCGTCTCATGTCTAGATTGTGTTATACAAATTTAAGATAAACCATTACAATTATTTGTTCGATTTGTATTTTTAAAGGTACGATCTTTTTAGGCCGGCAGCTGTGTGAAATCTCATTATCTGGTATTATTGTATTTTTCACATTTGTCTTTATTCATAATTTCAAAACTGTTGTAATAAACAAATTGTTGCCTATGATGAATGTAAGATCTACAGAACTGTATCATTCTCAAGGATAATCCAAACAGGTTCAATTTTTCCAGTAAAATACCATGATCCATTCTATCGAAAGCCTCAGAAAAGTCTGTGTATACAATATCTACTTGTCCACCAGAATCTACAGTTTCGGCAACATACTGTGTAATTGAGTAATAATCAATAAATTAGTTTCAGTGGATATACCAGTCATTAGGCCATGCTGAGAAGGTGAAATGAGGTTCCGCACACTGGGATAGATGCGATTGTATAGGACAATTTCAAATAACTTGGACAAGTCTGACAGAACTGAAACAGGACGATAGTTGGAGATTTGTGAACGATCACCATCGGGGAAAGTTCTAAAATCGAATGGTAAGTTGAATGAAATTTTAAGAGAATTTGCTAAAAGTTGAATACAGTCTTTCACAATACATGATGGGACAACGTCGGAACTAGAATTTATTTTTCAGTTTAAGCGAATCTTTCCTCTTCAGTGATATCACTAAAAGCAATAACATCACCACAAAATTGAGACTCATAAATAGCATATCTGTACTGATCTGGCGCACTTGATACAACAAAAACACTTTTAAATAACTATGCGAATTGATCTACAATATACTGAGGATTGGAAAATGAATTAGCGGTAGGTATTCGTCATTGTACCAGGAATGCGAGATGTTGTTATTTTTGAAGAAATGTATCACCAGAATTGTTGAGAATCGGTCTTTATTGAATTTTGGATGTTATGAATGTAAGAAGTGTGAGTTGCTTTAATCTGACATTTTAACTGTGCTCTTAAGATCTTGTATTCATGGAAAAGGACAATATCATGACTATATTTGAATTTATCAAAAACTTCATCCTTCTTTTTCACTTCATTTATAATTATTATTGTAGCATTGAACTATGGAGGAAATTTATGCTCCAAATTTTTGAAGACTGGAACGTACAGATCAAGTAAAATGATTTAATTATGTAACAAGTATGTTGAGGAGCCTTTTTTCGACGATTGTGCATAATATTATATAATAATATGTGAGTCGGAAAAAGGCCTTTACACACACCTTCACACACGAATTGCTACAGTTTTTTCTCTACTACCGAAAATTTTATCAAAATAGAGAAGTTTAATATGCCTCTAGAATATTTTGTTATTTTATTTTTCCTACACCATTTGGAACACTACTGTCTAACGGCGTTGAAAGTTGTCAAAAAAACATGAAAAATTGTTAGGGCAGAACTTACCTAGCTGACTTTATATTTGGCTAACAAAGCCAGTTCTCAGGGCTTTGTTATCTGATGGAAATTAGGAAGAGAGATAATTAAAACAAAAAAAGAAATTTAAGGGAGCCACTAATTTTGTTTCCTGAAACAAAATTAGAATCAAAAATCAAATATAAAAATCCGTTAATTTTTAACTGGTGTAATCTGCCTTTAAAAAAAAACTACGGTATGCTGATGCCAATGAAGTTTTAGTTGCTGTGTGGTAGAAAAACTAGCTAGATAAAAAAAATAGCGAATTTTCAATTTTGAATTGCTGTTAGTAGCTTATAGTAGTCACAAAAAATAACATAAAAAACATAGCTGAAGCCTTTTCGATTTAACAATTACTTTCCTTATCTTTATACTTCCGAAACTTCACAAGGTGAAAGATTATAAGTAAGCTCTTAAATAAACATATTTGTTTCAAGATTTGAGCATTTACTGAAAAGACCCATTGACCCCACCGCGACCTTCAAATCACTTGTCAGACTAAACCCTGGAGAGGGCTTTGTCCAAGCAGGGTGAAGAATCTAATGTGCTTTCTAATTAAAATTAAATAGACAAATCGTGCTCGACCGAAACAAAAAGGTATCTTATTTTTATACCCAATCTATAATCAGATATTGAGAGTTATTATGTTAAAGCTCAATGGTGTATTTAATAAAGTGCTTTCTCCAATCTGACATATCGTATGTTTATTTCTGAAATAAGATGTTCACTAGATCATATTTCAAGATTAGGTACTTTCGGTTTTACCTGAGTTCTGCGAAGAAATTGATTTCTTAGTATTTGTTGAATAGGACGTAGTAAGGGTTGAGTCAATTAATCAGTTAGTTTTTTTTTTAGGAAAATTTGAGACAATAAACGATTTCCCCATTTGATAAATCAATTTAATCAAGATCAGATAGGTACAAAAACCAAAATAGATCCTGTCTTAGCTAAGAAGTCACGTTAAAAGAGAGCCATAAAAAGGAGATGGTGTAAAATTTATCCTTCCCATTATATCTACAATGTGCTTGTGGGAATAAATCAAATTTGCTTAACGTTTTATCACTAGACGTTGGGAAAACATCATAATTTTAATGGTTTTGTAATTAACTTACAATAAGTTGAATCATTATGCTATCTTTGTCGATAAAAAGACAGTTTTATTTGTTTCTCAGCATAGTTTCTTGCTATACCCCTTTACAAAGTATCTGTATTGAATTGAGTATTTTACAAACTTCAATTAGGTAGCTCATGAAATTTTCATTTGATCAACTCTCGCTGCTATACCTTAGGATCGAGAAATAGTAGATAGTATTTATAGTGTTTCTAATGTGAATATAACGACAATAAAATAAAGCAATGCAGTCAGATTTATTTTCTAAAATTGTCAGGATCACTATACAAATACAAATGTTCCCCTTACTTCAGTATACCGTTAGTTCGTGATGTTCTCAGAAACCTAGTTTGGAAATGAATAAAAAATTCCTAATATGAATTTACAAGTAAGTGTTAAAATAAGCCGCTAGAAATTTGTGGAAAAAGAAAAATTAATTAAAACCACTTTATGTATGCTACTATTTTAAAGAAAATTTTGAATAGCTGGCAACGTAGCAGCAGGTGGATTGGAAATCGAATAGTCCAACTCCAGTAATTGGCATAATATATCGTAGTAACTGGTCAGTTATTAACGCGGTCCACTGTTTCATGAAAAATTTTAACGACCTGAAGAAGTTGGGGTTACTTAGCATTAATTTCATCCAGGGGCGTGTGCGAATTGTGTTGTAGAGAAATATCATTAATATAATATCTATTTGTTGGTTGAGTGAGTTTAGTTACATTATATTACAAACTTTATGAGTTTTGTATGCAGATTAATTTTAATCTACTATATTAAATTCAATGAAAAACATTATTTCACAATATTCGAATTTGTAAAAAAAAATTATATTATAGGGCGGCATTTCTCATCAATGGGATTAAAGATATGGGTCATTACATTAGAATTAAAATAACTATACTGGTTCAATAAGACTGGGGGGACTAATAAATTCAAAACAGCGTAGGTACATACAGGATGTTTCATAACGAGCTTATAGAGATATTTAACATTATTAAACTTGAACTTCCCATCATTTTCTTAACAACCCTGTACACAAACAAGAAGTTTTTGACATGTAGCCAATCACCCTGATCGGACTACTATTAACCCTACAAATTGTTTTTATTTGGTATTGGGGATGTTCATACATAATTTCTATCACGAAGGTCTGCACCTTGTGTAAAATGTCTATCGACCTGTTTCGATTTTTTTTCCGAACCAACCTTTAATTCCCGCATCTCGCCTCATTTGCCACTTCCAATCCACCAACCCTGACCATTAAGACAATTGACATCTTCCAACAGCCTCATCCTTTTTCACTACCGACCGTCTTTTACGCAAGGCGTACCTTTTACGTATCGCTTATTATTTTCTCTCATTAAGTTGCTGTGGTAAGTCCAACATTGTATCTTATAATTATTAAGCTTCATTCAAGGTAATCGTGGAGACGATTTTCATCACATATATTTTATTTTCTCACGTATGTAGGTGAAATCACATTACTTTTAAACTAAAAAGTTTATTGTAAACCACTGTTACACTTTGATGCAAACATTTGAAAGCTTTTTATGTTGCAGAATAACTCTTTTTAACGGTAAATAACATATTTATCACTGAATGAGCTCATTTTAAACTATAAAATATTCGTTCGTACTGCCAGTTCCTAGAAATGATTTATTCATTACAACATAACTTCCTGCTATAATTTAGTCTCTTTCAGATAGTTAGTATATTTTCTAACTTAGCCTGTTGTCCCACAGTATTTATATGGGACATATAAATGTCGGAAACCTTTCAGTGAATTTAACATTTCTTTAATTTCAAAAAATTGCCTTCCTTTTTAACCCGATAAGCTGAGCCAACATAATGTGTAACATTACATTCAAGTTCCTACATATCCCTAGTCCGCCTGAACTTTTAGGTAAGCACAGCAAGTATAATACCGCCAAAACAGCTAGAATACCGCTAAAACAGCTAAGATACATCTAGGTTACATCTCCAAAATACCGCCAAAACCCCTAGGATACACCTAGGCCACCTTATTTTCAAGTCATCTCTACCTTCGTCTACAAGCTAAAATAAGACATCTCTATCTTCACCTACCGATCCTGCTCAAGCCATCCCTACCTTCGTCTACCAAAATAAGTACCAAAAAAGTGCAGGCCTCATTTTTTCCTTGTTCCTTATAAAGGTATATTAAAGTTGATATTTTAGATTCCTTTTTTTAAAATTTCTGATCCACCCGGCTGTAAGAGCTCTGGGGGATCGTGTCTGGGTTTACCCAATTTCTTTAATTTGTTTGTTAATTTTTAATAAAACTCTACAAAGTGTTTCTGCCTATTCCACCTTAGTTTCTTTTTTTATCTAGATTAATTTTAAGCTTATTTTCTGTCGTCGACGTCTAAAAAGGTAGTGGCGCCCTAAAGCTTGTATAGTCTGTCAACCCTCTGGTATACCTAGTGTAACTCTAACATGGAGTCGAACCACTCTTGAGAGGAGTCTCGATAAGTATACATTTTACATATAGGGTAATCTACACAAAGTTGTCGTTCACTTTTGGTATGTATGACAAAATACTTTCCAGAAATTTGCCATGACTTGTTTTCTATCTATGCCATTTTTTATGGAAATCGTGTAAGTAGTCTCCAATATATATATATAGTGTTAGCTCGTCGTGAAACAGCCTGTATATTTGGAAACAAAGCATGGAATATCCAAGAACCATATTTCCGTTAAATTAAACTTCACTATCTACAACAATACAGACGCAAGGTAAAGTGCTAAATGAAAACATGAAAACATAATCTTTCATAATTAAACGTAAAATTTGTGGTCCAACAGTCGTATAAAATAATGGTTAAAAGGTTGGATGTATTAAGCTATGACACAGTAACTTTTGACATTAAATCCAGGCAAAATGGACGAATTTTATCATCACCCGTGAAAGATAAGAACCAGTATGTTTTATTTGAGTTTGAATTGTACACTGTAAAAATGAATTATTCGAAATCAATAGACAAACATCATCAAGTTTTGTGTTTTAATTTTGGTGGTTCTAAGACTGGAGAAAACTTATTTTTCTTTTATTCCACACTGTGTAGCAAACAATTTTTTTTATTCTTGGCATATTGAATAAATGGAAAGTTCGGTAGTGGCAGATAAAATAATTTTTTTCCTGAATATTATACAAAAAATATTAACCCTCTACTTAAGACAAAATTGGATCATCAAATCTTGTGGTCGAAATGAAAAGAAGTTATAGAAGCTACAAGTCATTTTTGTTTCCAAAAGGGATATAATTTATCCATCTTATCTTATTCACGACAAACCTATTTTGAAATAAAAACTTTGCTTTCAGTGAAAATTTAAAATTAACCCAAATACACCACATTAAAAATTTTCAATAAACCTTGAATTTCAATTTATAGTGTTTAAATTAAGTAAATTTTTTGTATCTTTGAGACACTACTAATAATGTTAATCATAAATATTTGTGTGTAATGGAAACTCATGCTTACGTTAAAATTGTGAAACCAACAAAAAAATTCCTTTTATCAGCAATTACTTACAAATAATCCCTTTCTTTTTAAACAACTCTCAAAAATGTTCCGGTCGGCCACGAACCTTAAAAAATGTAGAAGCGGCAAATTTTCGAGTAACTAGCAGCACACCGCGTATTTTATGCGAAAGTTGTCCCGCGCGCGGTTACATCCAGTCGAGTGAATGAAACAAACTTCAGGAGTTTTTGGAGTTGAAAGTTGGGTGAGATTGCGTCCGCAGACTGCGCGTTGTCAGATCAAGCAAGCCGTTGAGGGCGTGGACAAGAGACCTGCTGATAAATGAGAATCTAGCAAAAAGGGAAATAAAAACAAGAGAAGTGCAATTAACCGATTTTGATCTCCAAGGTTTAAAGGTTTTTAGGGCGGAGATTTTCCTAGGTGGATTTGAGATAGGTACTTTTTTTATGGATATTCAATGGCCAAGATTGCTTACTCTCGCAAAAATTGATCTGTTCATATGAAAAACGATTTGATTGAATTCAAAAAAAGCCAATAAAGTTTTTCAACTGTTATTTCCCCTTTGTTTTTATCACCTTTTTATTAGCTTTACGTGGGTATGAATCGAAGGGGAAACACTGAAACGCAATTTCCATTTCCTCTGAATGTCAGATTATACTGAATCTCCTCACACTTATGAGGGACCAATGAAAATACAATAATTAGATAGGTATATACCAGGATCACCTGGATGAATAATTATTGATTAATTTTATTATAATTTCCATCAACCCCAAGGGGTAGAATTTCGAAAAAAGGAATAATAACTTGAAGAACTGAAAAACACGTTTCCAAAGTAGTAGATCGAACTTGAAAGTGAAACACATTTTTTTCACTGAAGAAGAAGTAATTTTTGACCAGACTGGGAAATATTAAATTGCTGACCTTCACTGTCGACCGGAGTGGAAAGGTCGTACTTTCGACTTGGCAACGTTAATGATCAGTTGATTATTGCCTGTAACATTTGATGCACCTTATAGACCCTTTTTAACCCTTCTCCGGTAATAAGCTTGATTCAGCTTGTGCTGCACATTCTCGATATATAAAAAATCTATTGATTAGTTACTGCTGGTTAAAATTTTTACACGAAAGGATCAACAAATATTCTTTTTTACTGAAGTGTGAAACAGTAAATTGTATAACTGTTACTGAGACTTAAATGATGTTTCATTGGTTTTTCATAGACCTTCCCATGTCAATCTAGAAGATATCAGTACTATAATAGCTGCTTGATTATCCGACATGTTTTTATAGTAAATTAATGAAGGTTGTAGATGAAACAGTATTAAAACCTTGTATGTATGTATGTAGGTATGATGGGGTGACAGTCACTGAGACCTGAGAGATCTATTGTGCCCCATTACTTCTACTAAGTTCCTGAGGAACGTCTCAGAGACTAGTATTTAGTCCTATTTCCCTGAGGAGTTTTAGGATATCTGCAAGTTTCAACTTAGGTAAACGTCCCTCTTCTATCCAATAATCTCTAATTAAAACCTTGATGGGAAGTTTTTGTTTTCTGTGTAGAGCTGTAACAGAGCTTTCTATTTGGGTTTGTAATCTACTATTCAATAATTAATATATTTTCAAACAGCAATAGGAAGTAATCTTAATAAAATTATAGTTATTTTTCTAACAAGTGGACAAGGTAATAGTTTTCCGCACATGACTTAGTTGTTAGAATGAGTGAGCTGGGTGAGCGCTTCAAATATCCATAGTGTTTGAAAACAATATTTAGGAAAAAAAAATAGCGTAGCAACGAAGAGCTTTAATGTGATTCACTGGTAACCCTGTCTTCTCTTATGCAATGCTCGCTAGCTCGGAGAATTTTGTTTTCCACTTGCTGTTCTCCAACAGGTCACTGCCGATTTGGAATGATATGATATAAGTATTATGAAAAAATCAACAACAAACTCCAACTAATTTACCAGAATGGCGTTTTAAATCTAGTTTTCACCTCAAAATTTTGTATGTGATGCTACTACTCATATTTGGACTCTAGAGGTATAGTTTGTCTCAAAGTATATCGTCTTAGCTTTTGCATTCAATCATCTAAATACGACCATTTACGACTTTCTTAAAAGAATTTCACCTGAAATGAAACCCAAGAACAGTCGAGAGACAAGGCAAGGGCGGGCCAACAGGTTTGTATCGGGTGTATGATGGTTGCATTGAATTCATTTGGCAGAATCAGCGTGCGTTTTCAAAGAGCTTTCTATACAAGTATTATAAGTTATCATTAATTTTTTTTCGCAATATTGCGTCGAAAACACTTGCCATTAGATGCTAAGCAAATTGTGAAAAATGTGTATGATTGTTTTGTAAGTAGAGGATTCATTAAACAAGAAGCTTCAAAAGAAACCTGCTTATTTACAAAAACACCAATATCCTTTAAAGAAGATATTAACAGTGAAAAATTAAGTGGAAGAGAAAAACGTAGTGATTTTCAATCTCATCGTCTGGACAATGGCCAACAGGATATAATAAGAAGAAAAATATATTCCCTCTATGAATTCCGGATTGTTCCTACTTTGAACAATCTAAAAAGGAAGCTAGAAGAAGATGTCACCAATATAAATATTAGACGGGGCACCCTCCATAAAGTAATTGGTAAAATGGGATTAACATACCGTAAAATTGACAAAAAGCAAGTGGTAATGGAATCGCAAAGATTGCGCGCTTAGAGATTCGATTTTCTCCAGGACATTAAGAAGTACCGATCCGAAAACAGTTCTACCTGGACGAAACATGGTTTGGTACACACGATACAGTATCCAAAGGATGGGTTGATGCCAGTAAAAACTGTAAGACTAAGGCACCTTCAAACAAAGGAAAGCGCATAACTATTATTCATGCTGGATCAGAAAACGGATTTGTTCCAAATTGTCTGCTGCTGTCTGCAAATTATATTAACGATTCGAGCTTGGATTATCATGAAGATACAATTGCAGAACTTTTTGAAAACTTTTTTGTATTTTAAATGAAACTAAAAGTTTTTAATTAACTCCTCTTTAATAATAAAAAATATATGAAAACTCTAAATTAAATTGATAATTATTTCGATATCTAAAAATATTTTCGACTACAGTGAAATTGTAATGGATAACGCAAGCTACCACAGCCACCTACTACAAAAAGCACCAAACTCATCAAGTAGAAAAACAAATTCAACAATATTTGTTACAAAATGATAATTATTTTAAACCTGATTACAAGAAGGAGCAACTTTTGGAGGTGTTAAAATCATATGCTATTAGAGAACAATATGCATGTGACAGTTTAGCTGAGGAACAGGGACATACTGTGCTACGTCTGCCTCCATACCGTTGTATATTCAACCCCATAGAGCATTTGTGGCATCAAGTGAAATCAAAATTAAGAGCAGAAAATGTTACTCCTACTTTGGGCCCAGTGTTATAGATTTAATTATAAATGTAGTTAATAATATACCCATCAAAGCTGGAAAAATGCTATACAGCACGTTACAAAAATTGAAGATTTATTCATTCATGTTCAAAATAATATAGAGCCTATTGTAATTAATCTTAATGATAAGTCTGGCAGTGAAACAGAATTAAATTTAGGATAATATTAAACCATACCAATAAAGTTGGATATGGTTTTTTTTACCTGGATATTTAGGAGGAAAAAGAAAAAAAGTTCAGAGAAATGGTCTTCACATATTAAATAAAAAACAAAGGATGTGTGATAAAAACACAAAAATATAGATATTTGTGAATTTGATCCTTTTTAAAATAATTTTAAATAGTCCGCCACTGGCGATCTCTTCTACAGCAGGTATTGGCCATATGATTTATTGCAATTGGCCCATTAATTTTATGATTGCCGGCAAAAGCCAAGACGATATACTTTGAGACACACTATGCTATCTCGTTTCACGCACAAAAACGTGGTCGCTTATATTAAATTCCCTCGCCTTTCGTAACCATTGAAGAATGCGCTAAATTAAAAAAAGCTGTAGAACCAAGGTTGTGGAGAGCCTACAAAAAAATTATGTAATTTAAAAGTGACCTTCATATGGGCCAAGTATTCAAACCTTTATAATTCTCAGGTATGAAGTTATTAAACTTGTTTATATTACTATATATTTGTAGTGAAGAGATGATCTGAAACTTGCTTCTTGAGATACAGTTGCTGGGTCTCTCCTTGCAAGATTTGGCCCAACACAATTTTAACTGGTTTTTCCAATGGAGCCTGATCTTGTTCGGACTTTTTATCGATGTATTCTAACATTGTGAAACCACGCACCATCGATGTGGTATGCGGTGAATTTATCGAAAACAATTTATCGAATGACAATTGACCGAATGCAATTTATCGAAAAACAATTTATCGAATAAACAATTTATCGAATAGGTGAATTTATCGAATAGGTGGCAGGTACCTAATGGTGATAAAATACGAAGGTGGTTTGGTAGGGGTAGGTTTGGTTGGGTTATTATTGAAAATTATTATAATTTATTTTTCAAAAATTGACTAAACATACGAAGGTGGTTTGGTAGGGGTAGGTTTGGTTGGGTTATTATTGGAAATTATTATAATTTATTCTTCAAAAATTGACTAAAAATACGAAGGTGGTTTGGTAGGGGTAGGTTTGGTTGGGTTATTATTGGAAATTATTATAATTTATTCTTCAAAAATTGACTAAAAATACGAAGGTGGTTTGGTAGGGGTAGGTTTGGTTGGGTTATTATTGGAAATTATTATAATTTATTCTTCAAAAATTGACTAAAAATACGAAGGTGGTTTGGTAGGGGTAGGTTTGGTTGGGTTATTATTGAAAATTATTATAATTTACTTTACAAAAATTGTCATTTGATAAATTCACCTATTCGATAAATTGTTTATTCGATAAATTGTTTTTCGATAAATTGTATTCGGTCAATTGTCATTCGATAAATTGTTTTCGATCAATTCACCTAGATCCCATCGATGTACACTAGATGCATGGTATTTGTGATCCTTGTCTGGCCGCAGTGGTGACACGCCGGTATTTTCGCTTGGAGAGCTATGACGTCCTTAGATAGGCTTATTGGAATAGTCATCTGCTATTTTAGCCCTACAGTTCCGGTTCCTACAATTACTTCTGTCTTTGAGCCGACGGTATACAGGTTGTCTCAGCCTGTATGGGTACCCCTTTCTTTCAGTCTTCCCTACCTGGTATAGTTATTTGGAAATTATTATTGAAGCTATTTTTACACTCGAGTTCATGACTTTCTCACAAAATAATTTGAATTATGTGTCAAAATAAACTCTCAACTTGGAAGCTGTCCTATGTTTAAAGTGCTTACGAAAGTATGATGTCATACACATACGCCATTACTATTCTAGCGTTATGGTGCAAAATTTTGATTGTAAGAAATTGCTCCAGCAAAACTATAATTTTTTGGAGAAGTAATAATTATTTTTGATAAAGTATATGCGATCAAACATCATTGAGCACTTTTTAAAAATCAGTCATCATTCCTATTGTATTGGGTACACTGAGAAGAATTCATTCTCTTTTGCTAGTTATTACCTCTCTTGTTAAACTGGATGTTATCATTTGCAGATTTTTTTCATGTTAATTCTGCGTTTTTTCGCAATTTATCTCACTTGAAACCAATTTTATTATTCCGCTGGTACAAAAAGGTATCAATGGGCTTTGACAACTTCAAATTAGTTGAATACGTTTGTGTGTATCAAAATCACACCCACGTATAGAATATTCTTTGAACACCTCCGTGTTCTTGGTAGATGAAAATAAAGTTGTCGTTTTTACCACAATATTGGTTTGGGAAGTTTTTCTGTCTAATATACAGTGAACTGTATTTCCATAAAAGCCGATTCAGCATTAAAATAATACACTGTAGATCGTCAACAATTTAGTAAACTTTAATAAACTTAACAAACATTGAAAGTAAATACGTGAATATGAAAATGGACAAGCTTTTCAGTATGAAATCGGAATTATCAGGAGCTGTCTGACTTTGATTTTTCAATTTGACACATTATACAATTTCCATGAAGTTTAGATGTATAGAAAAATGCACTCGCTATGCTGGAAAATAAAGTTATTAACATTAAGTAGGCACTATAGTCTGAAATAGTATATTACATACCCAGCGGGGAAGTAGATCATTACTGCCCAGGCTTTGTTAAGCCGTGACTGGAATGATCCTTCCCGCGTTGGATGTATACTATTTTATTCACAATCGCTTAGCTACAAGCTTTTAAAAACATTAATTTCAAGAAAATTTGTTATAATTTAATATTTTTTCCGACAAAGAACTTGTTGCTAGGCAATATTACTAGTTTATTTGGTTTGATAATTATATAAAAAAATATTCTTTCTGTCACGAAATTTTAAATTTTTTGCTCAATCAAGAACATAATGTCTAAGTTTGAATTAACCTGTACTCCTCCGTAAGTGCGGACACTACGATTGACCGAATAATTCCGTAGAAACGCAAAGAAAGGTATTAACTTATTTTTTTAAACCAGCTTACTAATAAAAATCAATATTCTCCCTCCTTCCAACTTAATGCACCTATTAGCATTAAACAAGCGTATTACTAGGATTTATCAAAGCGAATAATTTAAAACTGTAGTATTAGAAAAATATGATTTCTCTGTTACTTAACCCAAAGTTAATATTTCCCAACCCTCCGTGATCTACCCTTTCTTGTGAGTTAGTCACCCTGAAAGACCCCTGGGTGTGAAATGTCTACCCTTATCCTACCCTACCAACTACCAATAAATTTAATACTAGAGTTACTGGCTAAATGGACAATAGTCCCTCAGCCACAAAAAAAAATAAAAAAAAAAAATATTGTCATACTTCTTCAGAAAAGTGACACATGACAAATTGTAATTTACGTTACAAGACCGGAAAGTATTGTTTTCCAGGTCGAGACAAGCAGATTCCAGGGCGAGCCGTAGGCGAGTCCTGGAAGCTTGGAGAGACCTGAAAAACACTAATTTCCGGGGGCGTGACGTACAATATTTTTTTAAGATAGACACTTCGTTATACATTTAATTCTTTATCGGATAATTCAAAATCTGAATTCATATTATTGTTAAATTTGCGCACTCGCGAATTAAGTTTGACATGAACGACAAATTAAAAATCAACGAACTGTCACTCGACAATCAGTGCTATTCTGTTCGCAAATAGCCATATTGTTATGGAAAATATATTGTTATCATAGCAATATTACAAAAAGTGGTATTCTGATCATCATGTTAAGCAATATATGACCTGTCAATTTCAAACATATCTTGCTATTTACCTTGTTATCTCAGCAACCTCATTTTTGTACTTGCTAAATGCATAGCAAGCTTTTTAAAAATGGCAATAAATCCATTGTTTTTTCATTATTATTTTTTTCAGGAATTTGAGAATATTGAAAATAGGTGAATTGTGAACGAACATTATTGTGATAGGTTTATTTATATAAATCATTTGTAGAGAAACTGTTTAATTGCAATTTCGTCAAATTAGGGATAGCAGCAATCCGTTTGAATTACCAAATGAAAAATTTATAAAATTATTTCGTCTTGATAAGTTAGCAACCTTCAATTTAATAGGAGAGTTGACGGAATTTGTTGATGAACCTACCAGAAGAGATAGTGTCCCTTTTCCCTTACAGGTAAGTTTAAAATTTGTTCTCAACAAACTTTTCCAAGTTTCAACTAAATATTATTTATAAAGGTTTTTGCAAGTCTTCTTTTCTTTGGCAATGGTAGCTACCAAACCGTTGTTGGAGAAGATTTAAATATTGGAATGAGTCAGCCTGCTATAAGCAGAGCCATAAATAAAGTCGGTATTCTTATTTCAACATATTTGTTACTACAATATGTTAAATTTCCTTCTACTGCTGATGAAGTGAGAGAGACTAAGAAAGGGTGAGTTATTAGTACATATTATATTATATGTATCCAAAAAATTATTAATTCCAATTTTAGGTTCATTAATGCAAATTTGCACTTTCCTGGTGCAATAGGAGCAATAGATTGTACCCACATTGCAATAGTATCTCCAAAAACTAATGACCCCATTCATCCCGCCGTTGCATATATCAACAGGAAGGGGTTTCATAGTATAAATGTTCAAGCTGTAAGTACTTAGAAATGCCTGTGTTCCTCCATCAACCATGTAACATATTATGTATTATTTTTCAGATAATTGATGCAAACTTGATAATAACTAATATCAATGTACAATATCCAGGAGCCACCCACGATGCAGCTATTTGGACTGTATCAACAATTCAGCGTCACATGAAAAGAAAATATATGGAGGGCAGAAGGAATTGTTACCTTTTAGGAGATTCTGGATATCCCATACAGCCTTGGTTGATGACACCATTTCTTAATTCTCAACCAAATAGTCCAGAAGAGATTTACAATAATATGCATCGCCAGGCTAGGAATATTGTTGAAAGGGGGTTTGGTGTTTTGAAAGCACGCTTCAGATGCCTCCGTAAAGATAGAGTCCTCCACTACAGCCATATAAAGGCAGCTCAAATAATTTGTTCTTGTGCAGTTTTGCACAATATCTGTAGGAATCACAATTTGCCACTTAATGATGATGATGATCATGCTCCTGATCATGTTGATAATGCTATAGATAATGAAGCAAATATAATTGATGATGGTAAGCTTGCTATATTGATTATTCTTTAAAATTTTGCATCACAAAAATTCCAACATACTCTCTTGAATTTAATGTTCTACTTTTTAGATATTGATGAACTCACCGAAGGACGATTCATTTGAGGACAAGTAGTGGGCCAAGTACAGGAAATGTTTGAATAAATATATTAAATTCAGTGTTAAATATATTGACAACAAAATAAAGTTATTATATTATAAAAAACAAAATTATATTCTAGAACAAAAACAAATACATTCTAACAAAAAATCAGTCTTTCAATTAGTCTTAGGTGTTAGCACATTGGCAACATTTATAAATAACTGACAAAAAATCAGTCTATCATACAGTTTAAATTTAAATAAGATAACAAAATAAAGTTATATTCTAAAAAATAAAATTATATTCTAAAACCAAAACAAACGCAACAAAAAATTAGTGTACTGTACAGTTTACATTTAAATAGGATAAAATAAAGTTATTCTATCTTAAAAAACAAATAAAAATCATATTTCAAAAAACAAAACAAATATACCTTAAAAAAAATCAGTCTATCAATCAGCTTTAGATACACTGTGATGTGATAATGCATTGGCGATTTGTGTAAAGGCTTCTGCCAAATGAGAAATGGCATGCGCCATTTCTTTAATAGCTAAAGCCATTTGCTCTGTACTCTGACTGTATCTTTCAGCTGCACTATCTAATTTGGTAGCATTACTAGACATTAATCTTTTTTTCCTGTTTGGTCTAAGAACATTTCTATTTATGCCTAAAAAAACAGTAATATATATATATAAGTATATCTTACAATATTTATGATAACTATACCTGTTTTTTTTGGCCTATTCAACTCTTCTACTTGACTAGCTGGATAATCTTCCACGATTACATCTATTATTTCGGTGGGCTCTTCATCTGCAAATGAAATGTGAGGAAGTGGTGATTTCACAAGGTGTACTTGTTCTACGATGGGTTCAGCATCATCTGGGTCAACCTCCTGTGGAGCGCCAGGACAACCTACAACATGCACCCACCCAAAAACTGACATGAGCCGATTTTCCAGCTCATTCAGTTCCACACATGTGTATCCACCACCTCCTGTTTGCTGGATTGATTTACTATTGCTTCGACATTTTCTTTTTGTTTTTGATTTCCATTCATATAAAAACTAGAATAAGAAAGGAAAAAGTTTGATAAGTTGTTTGATTTTATTTATACACTACTAGTTAGGAATTGATACTTACAGTTTTCCACTGTTTTTTATTTTTTCTTGCCCCATTTCCCACCATATTCAACATATTGGTTAGTTCTTTCCATTTATTGTCCACTTCTCCAACATTTAAGGGGTGACATTTCCCAGTTATTAATATTTCATTTTTTTCTAAGTAATTAATTAATAGCACCATTTGTGCTTTACTTGTCTTACGACTACGCGACATTTTTTCAGTAATATAAACGAAAACAATATAAATAAATCAGATTCAGATATATAAAAATCACAATAAGAATACTTCTGGAATTTATAGCAGAGATCACAGGCAGAGATAATACACATTTATAGGTTAAAATCTGAATAAATCTTCTATTTTCTTATAGAAAGTCGAAATACAGTGTTGCCAGTAGTTAAATTCACGCTGCTGGTAATAACATTGCTATTGACAAAACCTTGAACCATTCTTGCTATGGAAGCAGAAACAGAATACACAATTTCTTGACCATATTGCTGTATGTTATAACCATAACAATATTGTTTATACAACAATGTTTCCAGCAATATGCGAGCAGAATAGCACTGAATATATCGAAAAGTTGTCATAGTAACGAAATCAAAGTATATTGAATTATAAAGCTTTTTCCGGTCCCTCGACCAGAAATAGCTATTTGTATAACAAGGGAGCAACATGCTACTTTTCCTCCCGAGGATGAAGTTTACTGCCCGACGCGTAGCGTAGCGTAGCAGTAAATATTCAAGGGAGGAAAAGGCATTTTACTCCCATGTTATACATATGATTTTTCCGCCTCCCTCAAATAACAACATTTTTAAATAATTAATTTATGAAACTAACAAACAAACTTAAACTATGAAGTAGGTATAGTATAACTTATAGATACATTATAGCGCAACACACATGTCGTCAATGCCGTATAAGTTATTCCATTGATGACGTACCATGACGTCACTTTCACTTTTCCACCCTAGGAAGGAAAAGTACGACTTTGCTCCCTGCAATGAGGCCAGGAAATGTATACTATGGATAGAGGTAGGCGGAAAAAGCTTTTGCCGGTCCCTCACGTCCATTTTCCGGTCTTGATCGACAAAACGTTATTTTCTGGACGAAAATTGTCCAGAAGGTGTATACTTTCTGGTCGGTCTTTAAAAAAGTACTTTTCCGGTTATAGCGTGGAAATGGAAGTAAGTAATGAGTCACTTCCCTACTGTTTCAAAGGTGAGAAATGTCTATATTACTGACCGATTGTGAATAAACTCCGGTTTTATACAGGGAAAGTATACTGTAGGTCTTAGCTGGATAACCGTTCTAATTGGACTCCCATCATCAACTATCTTCAATCGAGTGCAAAATGTGTGTCTGGCCACGCCACTCCCAACCGCCGAGTATTTAGTAAACAGACAGCTATGGTAAAAACATTATTTTAACGACCTTAAAATTCTTTGGAATTTCGAATATCAATAAAAGATCAAAGAATACGTATACATATACAAATTGTTAAAGGTCTGGTTTCAACACCCACTGTATAATTTTGAATCGAGGAAATTTGTTCACACTTTCTTGTTCACTTTCCCCAGAATCATCTTTCAAATATTTATAAAGGTATGATGAAGTTTTAACACGACAAACATGATGAGATGAAAATTGGAAGTTTTTACAGTTTCATGTTACGAAAAAGATACAATTTTCTAGTTGAACAGCTGAAATTTCTTATTTATGTTGTATCAAAGTTGTTTTCTTTATGATTTTATGCATTTCAATGATTGTTATAAATGGAGAGAACTGAATAGATTTCCATCCTGATTATGTTTCGTATGGAACAAAAGATGTGCAATTCTCCAAAATACGACTTTCAATGTATAAAGAAATCGTAAAATATAGTAGAACCGGCAGGGAATCGTTTGCGAAGGTAATTTCAAACCGGATTTCTATTTCGGCAGCTTTCCTGTATTGTTTGTGATAAACGTCAAGCGGTAATGTTAATATAAAACTCTATTATTTGTTATGTATGAAAGTACAGTTATCTGCGGTTGGTATGATACGATTTAATTTATATCGGAAACAAAAAAATTGAATGTGGATATAGCTGTTATTGAGAAGAATGATGGAAAAATAATAGATAAGTTGATTAATCGCCGTAGGTTTAAAAAATCTCTCCATGATACCACTTTTTCAAAAATCAAAATAGTGAGGTACAAAAATGTTTTTCTGTATCTTTTACCCCTAGTTATTGAATAGTATATTATACACCAAGCGACTAAAGTGAACCATTCAATTCCGCGGATGATGTTTGATTCCTGAGCGCAACGGAGCCAGAGAGACCTAAGGGATTAATGTCACTTTAGTCGAGAAATATACGCTATTTTTTGCAATTCCGGTAATTCTACATACATTTAAAAAAAAAAATACTTGTTGGGTATAAAAATAGACCAATATCACCGTTGGTCGATGGGACTTCATCATCTTCCTTGAATCGAAATCCTCACCCATCTTTCACTTCTGTCTGTTCAAGTGCAACTAAATAATCTATTTCTGATATTAATAATCTTGTACTTAGTTTGGTTAACTGCAATAATATGAACATTACTTGTCATTTTAGTTTAACAAATTAATATTAATATTACTGTGATACGTTTTTATTTGTACTTTAAATCTCTTGGTATTTTAACTGTCACTTTATATCCCTTGGGTCTAAAAGTGACACTTCAGTCTCTACATGTGAGACTAAAGTGACCACTTTATTCTCGGAGCTGCAAAAACAGAATTATCCCACTGCGTTGGGCGTTAATTAATTGAAAACATTGAACATTTAGTTAAAAAGGGAAGGTTCTGGCAGTTGGTGATAACAAAGCTAGTTCTCAGGGTTTTGTAATCAGTGGAATTTAGATATGAAAATAAAAAAACAAATGACGCCAAGAACTATATTTCTTAAAAGAATAAGAAAATTTTCAATTTGCTAGCGCTCAACTATTTCCATTCGCCTACGGATTGAGAAAAATACTAAGGTACACTGAAGTAAATGTTATTATAGAAACTGTTTGATAAATAAAACTTTCTTCATGAAAAAAATATATAATGATAAAAGAAAATTAATTGGAGTTTACAAGTTAACAAGTTTACAAGTTTACGTTAATGTCTAAGTAATCAATAGTACAAATAAAATTATAAAATGTTAAATATAAGTGAATCCTACAAAACTTTACAGTTCACTTTCCTGTAATTGTATTATCCATGAACTGAATATAGGAACCTCACGTCTGCGAGCTGTGCCTTGAAAGTTAAATCAACAGGACTAGACTCCCAATAACTAGCCAGTTTCAGGAAACAGTTTTTCATAGAAACGATACACTTAAATACGTTTTAGTCAGCAACGGTATAAACTAGAAATGGTATAACCGAGAAAACGATCTATCTTAGGAATTATATCCCCGGAATTCATAACAGGAACTGTATATTCCTGGACAAACAACATTTATTTTATTCAAACAAAAAGGAAATGGAAAAGGTAAATCCATGGGGCATCCCAGAAATAAGTAGCCATTCGTTTTGTGCATCACATTATCATTTTTAATCTACAAACATCTATAAAGCTACTAAATTAAAACAAAACTGTATATCATACCAGTAACCCTACTTAAATTTAGATATAATTCAGCAACTTATATTTTTTTGTCTACCTTACTGGAAAACCAATCAAATGAACACCAAAAATAGGGGAAAAAGTATTGTTTAGCAGTCCAAATGCGAAATAGTGTATTATGTTACAAGGGCAGAAAATGAGCTTAAGCAGCCCAAGACTATTAGATGCACGAGCAAGCATACCAAAGCGAGAGCCGCTGGTAGCTGAGAGCTGCTAAAGTGTTTTCAGCAAGTGTGACACACAACTGTCCTTCCCTACCGAATTAATCAAAAAATGGGAAAATAGGAAAACTTTGCTGTATATTGACGTTTAATTAAAAAATGTATGTAGAACGTCAAATTAATCAATTGACAGATTGTATAAAACTTCAAATATCGTGGCGTTATGAATTTTCCACCCTATTATTGCAGGGACGGGCTACTCGCAATGGTTAGTGATCCAAAAATTTTGCAGGGATGGCACACCCTGTATGAAATTATCAAAATTGACTTCCCCAAACATCATGCTAATGAAAAGGTACTCTTGTTGGAATTCTATAAAATAAGCCGTTTGGCTAATATATACAGTTTTATTAATGCACTACGTACCAATTCACGCCTTCACCATTTTTATAAGTACACGACGAGGTAAAACTAACTTATCAATACGATGTCCAAGATTCACCTACAGCACTACAAAAAAATAATTTAACGAAAGCAGAAAATAAAAGACATTAACGACTTATTAATTCGAAAGTTGGTAAAAACGTTTTAAAACTGTTTTTACCGTTTATCAAGTAACCATAGGATTAGTTGTCAATCGTTGTGTAGAATAGTTCTTAGTCAGTACTTGTCAATAATTATTCATAAGTCCTCAATTTAACAGTTACAATAGCAGAGTTCACTTTTATTCAACACGCAGATATGCATTTAATGTATGGACTGAGTAGATAGTGCTATACAGATTCTGGCTCACTACTTCAAAAATCTCCGCTGGTGGCGCTGGGGGCGCGCGCGCGTAGGCCGCCATTTTTAATTTTAAATTATTAAATTATTAAATTAAAAAAACTCGAGTGTGGATCGAACCCAGGTCCTTCGCATTCATAGCTATACGCCTAACCCACTCAGCCATGGAGCTCTCCGAATATTAGATTCGAAAAAAGGTAGTGTTGCTGCGCGCGCGTTGAATCGAGCCGGCAGCGATCTCACTTGAGTATAGGATGCGAAGAAGTGTATTATATGCTGTAATAAGTGTGACAAAGAAGGTAGGAGTTGGACAGAGAAAGTATTCGCATCGAAAGATCCCGCGCGCACCGTCTTGCTGTAAAATGTGACGTAGTCGAGAAAGATACGTTAGGATGATAAGGCGGCGCGCTGGAATATACCGGGGGGCTTAAAAGTAACTTATGTTGAAATAAGAATTTCTATACCGGGTGGCTTAAAAAGTAGCATATGCGTGACACGTCGCGTGCTACGTCAAACGCAACGTGTCACGTCAAACGTCACGTGTCACGTCAAACGTCACGTGTCACGTCAAACGTCACGTGTAACGTCTAACCGTACTACGCCAAACGTCACGTGCTACGACACGTCAAACAGCTCATTTGTAATATGGCTTCGGAAGAGTACAGTCATCGAATTGAAGAGTTTATTAGGAAAATTGGTAAATTAAATGAAGAAATTGCTTTTTATGAGGATAAAAGTGAGGTTATGAGGCAAATAGAGAATCTCAGTTTATCTGGTGGGGAAGAAGAAGTACGACAGACGTGGTGCAGTCTTAGTATAAACTGGTTACCTAAAGAGTTAGCATACAGACAATTACCGCAAATTACTTATCCGTTAAGACGTATTCAACCATGTTCAACAGAACAGAAAAGGATATGAAAAATGAAATTAATAATGTTTTTGTCATGTCGTGTGTAATATTAGTATTTGTCTTTGTTTTAATTTTAAAAATTATTTTAAAAATTGTAAAACGAAAATTTGAATCTTCATGCAATATAAAAGTTGATGAATATACAGAGTGTTTCAATAAAACCCATGTTTTTTTAAAAAACTTTATTTATAATGGTAATACAGTATTTGAAAACCAGTAGCGGAGGCGTTGTACATTTCTTTCGGTACACGAATATACTCCAGTGGCGTGGCAGGGGTTTGGATCGTGGTCAAAGTTTCCTGTTGCACACGGCGTACCATCAAATTTGCAAACGTCAATAATATGTGGAAAAATACCGAAAATGTGACATTTCTTTTGCAGAAACTCGGCTTTTTGTTGTCCTCGAACGTAAATGTAGTCTGCGGCATACAATAACTTGCTTTCTAATATTTCGTTTACTTTGGAATATTCTACATCTCCCGAAGAGTATCGAATGCCATGTACCTTCCTTTCCAAGTATGATGTGGTCTTTTTGTCCTCGTTACTTAATGTGGAAAACGGTTGCGGTGGTAAAAATATGTAATGTGAACTTTTGAAGCCAATTTCTATGGTGAGCTCTTTGGCAACGAAAATCCCATCTACGACAAAACCTTGAATGTCTACGAATGCTACTCTCATGTTGACGTCTGCTCGAACACTAACTCCGATCAGCAACTAGTTCAAGCTTTTAACAATTTCGGTGAGGGGGAAGTATTCCATCACGCAATCGTGAATTATGATGCAATAGACTTTGGTATTTTCGGGGAAGCCTATGTTTGCTTCAATGTCGAGTTTCACATCGACTGTGGATGCCTTCATGCTTTCCTCCTGCTTTGAACAATCGATAACAAACAATGCTCGTTTCTTGAAAGAAGAATAATCCAGCAGGGGGCGCTTCTGTGTGGAGTTTGCGTAGTTGGGATAGAATTCAGTATAGTTAAAATAGGCTTCATTGTAGTCAGTTTTAGCGAAATCCAATTGCATTCTTTCATTAGGCCAATATTCACCGTTAAGTGACAGTCTTATACTTTGCACGTCGGCATTGTCAAATAAAGTAGGATCGGCTGTAGTCACGTTACGTTTGTCGGTTTGGAAGAAGACAATAACAAAACGGGGTCTTTCAACTGAAGTGGATGTCTTAACAGCCCAAACTTCACGTCTTGCACCTTTAGTAATTGAGGGTAATTCGTGTAACTCCCACTTCCTAAATGGAATAACTATAGGTTGATCTTTTTGAATGGATTTCATGAGATTTATCTTTATATCATCATTGGGAAAGATATGTTTAACTTTTAGTTCAACACTTGTAATATTAATTTTAGCTGTTGTAGTGGAGAGCGTTCCAGAGACATTCTTTTCCGTAATATATATGCAATCATTATCGTTTCGTGCTCGAACTAATCGTATTGTTTGACGTCCACATGTAATCATGGGATAATCGTTGAAAATGTTAAAAATATGTTTGAGAGGTATTTGAAGGTTGAAGGACTTGTCGCTGACATTGAGAATGGGATCTTTCGGGTAATTCCAGCCGGCTATAGCCATATGATTGGAATCTTCTTGGTTATAACATGTCATAGCACGTACGGCACTTATTATTCCAGGATCCCGAACTGTTTCCATTTCCCTGGCACTTTCACTGTACGTACATGAATCGAATAGGAAGGCACCAACATTATTTGCTAATTTTACGTCACCAGCTCCATGTGTTTCAAGCAACCCTTTAATGCACAACAAAGTATCGCTCATTGCAAAAAACGAATCAACTTGATTAATGCTAAACTCCACAATGTCACTGCAATTGAATGATTTTATAAATGGAGCATAGGTTCTATATTCAGCCTTTCTAATTAAATCGTCAAACATTGGCTTACGATAGATATCAAACATCGAAGGCATGTTGTCGTTTTGACGAAGCCGTTTTCCATACGTGGTTGTCATTTTTCAATTTAAACCCCAGCGATTGCAGAACCAATTTGTTTGCGAACGTGAGCTGTTTTAGCTTTGGCGACTGCTTAGCTAATGAAGTTGAAAGCTCTGCAGACTGTCTTTTATGATTGATTATTAGTCCCATCTGCCTCGCACTCTAAGCTCCAACACCAAAGTACTAAGTTCTCCACGGAAGTTTACAGGCTGACCGTCCTGGTCTAAGGCTATGACGGTGATATTGGTTATTTCACGTTGTGGTATAACGGGTAAGTAGAGCAAATTATGAGGAATTTCGTCAATGGAGTATCCTGGATCTACTTGTACGACGAATTCGTAAATGGTATGAGCAGGTCTGTTTGCATCGAATGCTCCAGTGGTAATGTTACAATCGAAGCGGATACTGGATACTTTAATGATCTTGACGGGGAGATCTGAAGAGTGCGTTTTGTTAGCGTCAAGTATTTTCGGTGAAAATCCTAATATTCTTCCAAGACTATCAGTTTGCATAAAGGAAATTTTGTATTTACTTGAAATTTCACATTTCAACGTATTGTGATTGGGTTTTAGTGAAAATACCGGTCTAGTTGAATTGCTCGCACCCAACTTATCACAGATAAACTCTTCAAGGTCAGCAATTTCATAACATCCTGTGGGAAAATTGAAACTTTGAAGCTTGTCTTTGGTATCGTAGTAGTAAAACGTACAATTTTCAATGTTTGGTATACTGTGATATGAATGAAAAGATCGTAGAGCTATTTCGTAATCATTCTTTGGATCGAGGACAATAGGGGTAGGAGGCTGAAAGGTGAACACGTGATTGGTGCTGTTAACTCTCAGCAACTGCGACATGATGACTAATGAAATACGAGGCATGTTTGAATTTAAATATCATTTTTTATTTTTTTAATGTTTGTTTACAAAGGAAACAAGTAGCTTGCGAACTCGGTGGACCGTCACAATGCGTCGTCCAATCAGGTCGGTTGTAATGGATGAAACAAGGCAGTCGTATTTGTAGTTCAAAATTTGCTCGATATTCATTGGGAAGTTTATGCCACATATCAAGCAATTCCGAAGGCCTTACACACTCTATTAGATGCTCAAGGGGAAAGTGCTTTAGTTCTTCGGCAGTGAAACTACTCAATGTTTTTCCATGGTAGATATGTTGTAGTAATAGTTCCGTCATTGTTGTAGAAATTTCAAACACAAATGACCGCAATTGATTTGATCGTAGTTTTGATATTGGGTATTGTTGTAGAAAATTCTCGCACTCTTTCCCAGATATTTAACAACTTCTTTCGGCGGCTTCAAATTACCAAATGAATCGAAATACTCTACATTGTTGTTTATCTTTCTGTAAGCTACCCAATGACTTCCGCTATTCTTAGAGGTATCCAAATTAACCACTGCGCATTCTTGTCTTCGAGGACCGTCTTTGGGCAGAGTGTCTCGCATGAAAACTCCTCGAAAATGCGGTATTTTAAGTAATTTTGCGTAATGTGTTATGTCAAAGTCGGTTAATGCGTGATTGGGTAGCTTTATAAGTTTTTTTTCAAATACAATCCAAAACCGCCTTTTGGATACTTTTTCAGATACAGGCCAGATCCTACACGTTCCATAGCCTTATTATGACGTACATCTTCTTCCAATTTCTTTTGCGCATGCTTTGCGTCAATGACAGTTTTAGCAATCCCAGCAGCACCACCTGACAAAGCTCCGAGTGCCGAAAGGCCAGCAAACAAAGGGATAAGTGGTAGGAAACCTCCGGATTTCGCTACAGGTATTACTCGAGGAACCTCGACTTCTTTTCTCCCACCAAATTCTTTAATAAGTGCTTTGGCTGCTCGTAAGGCAAACGTTGCAGTGTCTTTCAAAGATGTCCCTTTTTTCATGGACTTTCCCACTTTTAGAATGACATCTCGATGCAAGGAACGGCGTTTGCGGCGGCGACATCCCATCCCCAGCTTTCTTTTCGCCTTCATTCCGCCTGTCACAAGTAATGCAGCAGTTTTCTCTGCCAAAGAAGCGTCTTTTGATTTGACGCGAGCCCAAGCTTTATCTTCAAGTATCCGATCGGCTTTGTGTCGTTCTTCGAGAGACTTATTCTTCCAGTAAGAAATATCGTGTTGTTTACAAGCAGCGTCCAAGGGGTTAATGCCTGGATCTCCGCGATCAAGACGTTTTTCCAATTTTGTACCGGCTAACAGAAAAACAATTAATTTTTTTCGCAAAAAGGGTGGGGTGGTTTACTTACGTCCACAGTACTGATAGCTAGGTAAGTGAAGTTCAATAGGTAGTTTATTGATGAGAGAATTTAAGAGACCTTCTCCTTCAAACACCAACATTAAGACTGATACGCGTAAGTGGTGACACCTATATTTAAAGAGTAGTACTACGAAAAACGACACACACAATGAAAATAATTCAACAAGAGCAGACGATACCCATTGAAAATCTAGATTTCACCTCAACGCCATCGATTGGCAAACATGGTAAATTGTTACCAAATTCTTTCCGTGCCATTATATGCGGTCCCAGCGGGTGTGGAAAGACGAACGTCGTGCTGGCGCTCCTATTTAATCCGAATGGCGCGAAATTCAAAAACGTTTATGTTTATTCAAAATCGTTATTCCAACCAAAGTACCAATTGCTGCAAGAAGTTATAGCACAAGTCAAGGGCGTTGGCTATTTTCCATTTAAAGACAACGAGGAAATAATAAGTCCAGATAAAGCTCGGCCTAATTCTGTCTTTTTATTCGATGACGTTGCATGTGATGGTCAACAGAAAATTCGTGAATACTACTCCATGTGTAGACATAAAGATATTGATGCCGCTTATCTTTGTCAAACATACTCAAAAATACCGAAACAGCTTATACGCGATAATTGTAATGTAATTGTGTTATTCAAGCAAGATGAGGTGAACTTGAAGCATATATTCGACGAACACGTATCTCCAGACATGACATTCGACACATTTAAAAATGTGTGTTCAACGTGCTGGTGTGACCACTATGGCACTTTGGTAATTGCGAAGGATATCGCTTTAAATACTAAACTAAGAACGGAAGCCATTACAGCTTTTGCCAAAAATTTGTATAAATTGATGAATAACGCGGTGTTTGGTAAAACCATGGAAAATATACGAAATCATAGGATAGTGAAATTATCAAGATCATATTTGGGACGTTATGGAGCTAAAAACTTGATTGCTAGTCCTTGGTTTCATTCTAGAACAATTTTTGAAGAAAATTTAGTTGCAATAGAATTAAAAAAGAGTAATCTTGTTTTCAATAAGCCCCTGTACATTGGGATGGCCATTTTAGACATTTCAAAAACTTGTATGTATGACTTCCATTATTCATACATCATCCCTAAATTGGGAAAAAAAAATTGCAAATTAATGTATACAGATACAGATAGTTTCACGTATGAACTTCATTGTAATGACGTATACGAAGAAGTGATAAAGGATGATATTCACATGTTTGATACCAGTGATTATGCAGAGGGTAATCACTTTAACATTCCGTTAGCAAACAAAAAGGTGTTAGGTTTGATGAAAGATGAATGTAATGGTTCTATTATGACGCATTTCATAGGGCTACGTTCAAAAATGTATGCTTTTAAAGTTAAGGGTGGGAAAATAGTGAAAAAATCTAAGGGGGTAAAGAAAAATGTTGTAAAAAATAAAATTACTTTCGAAGATTACTTGAACTGTTTAAAAAACTGGAAGTCAAAGTACATTTTCCAAAACACAATTCAGTCCTATGCACATAACGTTTTCAGTATTGAACAAAAGAAAGTGGGTCTTTCTCCTGAAGATGATAAGCGGTCACTAATTCCAGAGTCGTTTGATACGCTTCCCTGGGGTCATTACAAACTAAGTAACACTGAGTAATATTTTAATTTTTCGTTGAGTATATGTATATAAAAATGTACTCTCATTGTTTTAGATATGAATACATTAAGCGAAAACTGCATAAAAATAATTTGCGAAAATATAGAATGTCTAGCAGATTTTTTCGAATCGTCAAAATTACCATGGAATCTTACCAAACAAATCGCAAAAAAATTTGCAGAATACAAATGGAGATTTTTAAATAAGACCGCTCAAAATGATCAGTCACGGTTTTGTAGAAATCTCGATTTTGTTCATTGTTCACGAGACATTCTGTACAAAGACCGAAATGCTGTACTTGCTAGATCTGACTGGGACTACATATTTGAAGACGAGTCTGAATATTGCATATGGGTTAACTATTATAGGATTGATAGATATAACATATATGTTTGTAAAGAATGTTTTGATAGCATTAAAGGATGCCATAAAAGATTGAGGAAACATTTGATTGTAATCAATGATCATCACCATGATGTTTGCGAGTCAGAAGATATAATTCGTGACTTGTATCACAATAAAGATTGGTGGTGTCAAAGTTGCTATAGAACAGTACTTTTTGAAACAAATGATAAAGATTCTTGTATTGCGAAACTTCATAATTCTCCTAGAGCTCTCAGATTTAGGGGAACATATGATAGTGATAGCGATATTGACCATTTTGACGGATTCTAGTATTATCCATTCATTATTTTGTTTTTCTTTCATTTTTATAATTTAATCTTTTGTCAGTTCAATCAAATTTTGTGATTTATACTTTTAAGATGTGTAAGTTTTATAGTTATTGTTTATCATAAATATATTGATCTTTTGCCGGTTCAATCAAATTTTTGTGATTTAGAATTTTAAGATGTGTAAGTTTTATAGTTATTGTTTATCATAAATATATATATATTATAAAATTCATTTTTTATTTCTTTTTCCTACATTCATGTGAAGACTCAAAGTGCTATTTGAGAATTTTATTACTGAGTATAACAAAATTATCACGCTGTCAAAAGGACCAAATGTTAATCCTGTACGAAACACTTGTCACGTCAAATGTCACATTCTCACGTCAAATGTCATGTTGTCACGTCAAATGTCACGTTGTCACGTCAAATGTTCATTCTCACGTTAAATGTCACGTTGGCACGTCAAATGTCGCGTTGTCACGTTAAATGTCACATTCTCACGTCAAATGTCACGTTGTCACGTCAAATGGAACTTCATATTGATCTTTCAAATGGAAAATTGATTTGAACTCAAAACTTATTCGCACACACAACCAGTTCAAGAAAACAACAATAATACACAATTATTTATTTAAGTCATTGATAACTTTAAGTTTATAAAAGTATACATATTCTCTGAGAGCGTTGTTTAACATATCGTTTGGGGTTATGGAACAAAATGCATATAAAATTTGTAAAGGACTTTCAGAGGTGATAGTTTTACAGAAATCCAAAACATTATAATAATATTGACAAAAATTTAAATTTTCCAACATAGCTATACGTTGTAAAATCAAATTATTTAGTTTTAAAATTTGGGACACTTCTTCTTCATCCATATAATATTCAACTCCATATTTCTTGACGAAAATCAACTTAGACCCGTCATAATTTAATGGAGTAATGGTGCAGTACTCTCCACATGGAAACGAATCAGGTTGGAACTTGTCGGCGTCGTCTGTGGCATGAAAGAAAGCATTCATCTGTTGCGTCATTATTGAAATAAAGGTATACCATTCGTAAGTGCTGAAAGATATTTTGCTGCACTTTAGCTGTTGGGATAGAATAACAGCAGGCGTAAATGATCTTGCAGGACTTATTCCACATTTCATCTCATAACCAGAAATTGTATATTGTGTTGAAAGTAGGTATACATTTTCGGACTTTGCAGCAGTTTCATAATTTTCCAAAATTCTATCCAACTCTGTACTGCAGTCAGATAAACTGGATTCGAAGTAACTGGAAGAAGAAGAATAACCACTATCTTGAAAAGTCATGTTGCTAACTAAGCTCAAGTACTGAAGCGCTCTTCAATTTATAGTTTTCGTTCTTTGCGGCCAGCCATCTTCTTCGGTATTCATACGCAGCGAAGCGAAAAGTAGTGCTACAAAACGGCCTTGTTTTCAATCCAACTGTTGTGTTTTTTGTCTAGTCCGAGCCATTTCACATACATTTTGTTGCCCTTTCTTCTGAGAACTTTTTCCACCAAGTAAATGTCTGAATTCGATGTTTTCTGTAGTTCTTCATCGTAGAAGCAGCCGCTGATTGGTGTACCTTGCATGTCTTCGAGTAAATACGTAGCGGGATTGGTTATTTTCACTTTGGTGATTTTGAATAGTTCTGTAGTCCAATTGGGTGTATATCCTTTTTCAAAGACATGCTTTGCCTTGGATATGCGCACAATGTCGCCAACTTTGAATTTTCGCGGGCCTGCTATTTTCAAATGGCTATAGGTGTTATTCAAAATGGATTTTTCATTGGATTTATTGACTTGAGAAGGTTTATATTTTGTTGTGGAATGTTTTGTATTGTTGTAGTCTTGAGTAATTTTCGGGAGAATATCGATCCATTTGTAGGTGCCATTTAAACTGAAATACTTGTAGAGTTTCGATTTCAGCGTTCTTATAACACGCTCAGCCATTGAAGCTTTCATTATACTAAATACGCTATAATGATTTATATCATGTTTTTTCATTAAATTTTGGAATTTGCTGTTGTAAAATTCCTTTCCCTGATCAGATTGCAGATTTTTTGGTATTCGTCTAGTGTGAGCGAGAATGTCCGAGAATGCCCGAGTAATCTCGTCTCCGTTCTTCGTCTTTAGTGGGCGTGTCCACACAAACTTTGAAAAACAATCAATAACGACTAGTATCATTTTATGATTCCTATTTTGTGGAGCAAAATTCCTCATCTCCGCAAGATCCATTTGCCAAAGATCGTCAAGGCCCTTAATGATAGTGCGTCTCCGAGGGAATTTTTTCCGTATCGGTTTGTGGAGCTCGTTTACAAGCTGAATTTTTTCTTTAGAATACATATTATGTACCAGCTAGCTTCAGCTCCAGACTGTTAATGCGGTTAACGGTATTCGTATTCATAACCTTAATATTGTCTACAATGCCTGAAACGTTAGTTTTCATATCAGAGACGGATCTGATATTCTCTGTAATTTCTTTTTGTAACTCACGTATGCTTTCAACACACATGTTAATAGAAACAGTGAATTCTTTTCGAATAAAGGCTTTCGCTGCGACAATTGATTCGTCGACGTATTTCTTCGTAGCCATATCCCTACCTGCTACAGGGGGATTTCGCGAAATGAATGCATCAATGACGTTAGTTTTATTTTGTAAGTTGGCAATATGCGCCTGTAATATGGGGATTTTCGTCTTATGAAGCTCATTTCTTATATCGTTCAATCCTACTGCTAAATCCTTTATATCACTGTCTTGTTGCTGCAGCACCACACCATGCGTATGAATTAATGGCGTGTTGATAGTACGTAGGTCATTCAATTGCACATCAACATATTTTTTTGTTGCAGCATCACTATTTGTTGTCGGTTCCTTAACATTACAAATTTTCACATTTTCAATATCGATATCACCGTCCGGTGTATGAGGAAACGTAATTTTCGCCGGTAAACGCGCATAGGGCGTTTGATGTCTATGTCCGAATTTATCGACTGGCATAATTGAAATGAACAAGTTTCAACTTGTATTATTCTATTATATCAGCCTCCTTGAGCTCATTGATAATTGCTACTATTTCGTTGCCGTGTGACGTATTACCTGCCTCTTTCGAAGCAATCAACAACTTCAAACGATCCACTAATTCATTGGCATCGTCCCAATAAATATACTCCATAGGTTTATCATTATATGTTAAACGATCGATACCTTTTCCTTTTGCTAAAGGAATCGATTTTAGACGAGTCAATACCTGAGACGATCTATTCGTCGATAGAGATTTTGTTTTGAATAAAGGTTTTATGATGTAGTGATATTTTTCAGTACTTGAGCCCTTAAGACGATCTAACGTGTCTAAATGAACTTCAGTTGTTGTCAAAAGATTTTTATAGTTCTGTAAATCTTGATCATTGTAACTGGGGTCTCGGTAAAATAGAAGCTCATACAAGCCTGGTGTTCCAATTACATATCTTCCTCCTTTGTTTTTCTCAGGTAGTATGTTTATATTACCGGTTTTTCCATCGAACGCAATTCGACGTTTGCCTAATGACCAACCGATTTCATCATTGTATATCGGACCATAATTTTTATCAATTTTATCATCTTTTTGGAAGTAATCTTCAATGAACTGATGACTGATGGCAGGATATTGGTCCAAATAGTCTGCGAAAGCTTCCTGAGAAATTTCGGGACGCATCTGTTCTGGAGAACGTGTAATATTGCCGGATTCATCGGTTTCGGCCACCGGTTCCGTTTCGAGAAAAGGTGTAAACACATCATCAGGTTCTTCCTCCTTCTTTATTTCCTCTTTTGGATTTAAATTTGTAATCGTTTTTTGTAATGTCTTTGAGGATTGCACAATTTCTTCAAGTGGTTTGGATATCGGCTTGAATAGTTTATTGATAGACTCATCTTGCTCTGATTTACCCAATTTCAACGCCAAGTATTTTTTGCGAATCGATCTTGCAAGTTCAGACACTTTTTTCTTGCGCAATGCAGTAGCAACCTTATCATCAGACATATTGGTGCAGACTAAAGGCACATCTTACAATTTTATATATTTATCGAATCCTTTGCGATACCTACCATCATTGAAGGGGAAATCCTTCGCAATTACCAAAGTGCCATAGTGGTCACACCAGCACGTTGAACACACATTTTTAAATGTGTCGAATGTCATGTCTGGAGATACGTGTTCGTCGAATATATGCTTCAAGTTCACCTCATCTTGCTTGAATAACACAATTACATTACAATTATCGCGTATAAGCTGTTTCGGTATTTTTGAGTATGTTTGACAAAGATATGCAGCATCAATATCTTTATGTCTACACATGGAGTAGTATTCACGAATTTTCTGTTGACCATCACATGCAACGTCATCGAATAAAAAGACAGAATTAGGCCGAGCTTTATCTGGACTTATTATTTCCTCGTTGTCTTTAAATGGAAAATAGCCAACGCCCTTGACTTGTGCTATAACTTCTTGCAGCAATTGGTACTTTGGTTGGAATAACGATTTTGAATAAACATAAACGTTTTTGAATTTCGCGCCATTCGGATTAAATAGGAGCGCCAGCACGACGTTCGTCTTTCCACACCCGCTGGGACCGCATATAATGGCACGGAAAGAATTTGGTAACAATTTACCATGTTTGCCAATCGATGGCGTTGAGGTGAAATCTAGATTTTCAATGGGTATCGTCTGCTCTTGTTGAATTATTTTCATTGTGTGTGTCGTTTTTCGTAGTACTACTCTTTAAATATAGGTGTCACCACTTACGCGTATCAGTCTTAATGTTGGTGTTTGAAGGAGAAGGTCTCTTAAATTCTCTCATCAATAAACTACCTATTGAACTTCACTTACCTAGCTATCAGTACTGTGGACGTAAGTAAACCACCCCACCCTTTTTGCGAAAAAAATTAATTGTTTTTCTGTTAGCCGGTACAAAATTGGAAAAACGTCTTGATCGCGGAGATCCAGGCATTAACCCCTTGGACGCTGCTTGTAAACAACACGATATTTCTTACTGGAAGAATAAGTCTCTCGAAGAACGACACAAAGCCGATCGGATACTTGAAGATAAAGCTTGGGCTCGCGCCAAATCAAAAGACGCTTCTTTGGCAGAGAAAACTGCTGCATTACTTGTGACAGGCGGAATGAAGGCGAAAAGAAAGCTGGGGATGGGATGTCGCCGCCGCAAACGCCGTTCCTTGCATCGAGATGTCATTCTAAAAGTGGAAAAGTCCATGAAAAAAGGAGCATCTTTGAAAGACACTGCAACGTTTGCCTTACGAGCAGCCAAAGCACTTATTAAAGAATTTGGTGGGAGAAAAGAAGTCGAGGTTCCTCGAGTAATACCTGTAGCGAAATCCGGAGGTTTCCTACCACTTATCCCTTTGTTTGCTGGCCTTTCGGCACTCGGAGCTTTGTCAGGTGGTGCTGCTGGGATTGCTAAAACTGTCATTGACGCAAAGCATGCGCAAAAGAAATTGGAAGAAGATGTACGTCATAATAAGGCTATGGAACGTGTAGGATCTGGCCTGTATCTGAAAAAGTATCCAAAAGGCGGTTTTGGATTGTATTTGAAAAAAAACTTATAAAGCTACCCAATCACGCATTAACCGACTTTGATATAACACATTACGCAAAATTACTTAAAATACCGCATTTTCGAGGAGTTTTCATGCGAGACACTCTGCCCAAAGACGGTCCTCGAAGACAAGAATGCGCAGTGGTTAATTTGGATACCTCTAAGAATAGCGGAAGTCATTGGGTAGCTTACAGAAAGATAAACAACAATGTAGAGTATTTCGATTCATTTGGTAATTTGAAGCCGCCGAAAGAAGTTGTTAAATATCTGGGAAAGAGTGCGAGAATTTTCTACAACAATACCCAATATCAAAACTACGATCAAATCAATTGCGGTCATTTGTGTTTGAAATTTCTACAACAATGACGGAACTATTACTACAACATATCTACCATGGAAAAACATTGAGTAGTTTCACTGCCGAAGAACTAAAGCACTTTCCCCTTGAGCATCTAATAGAGTGTGTAAGGCCTTCGGAATTGCTTGATATGTGGCATAAACTTCCCAATGAATATCGAGCAAATTTTGAACTACAAATACGACTGCCTTGTTTCATCCATTACAACCGACCTGATTGGACGACGCATTGTGACGGTCCACCGAGTTCGCAAGCTACTTGTTTCCTTTGTAAACAAACATTAAAAAAATAAAAAATGATATTTAAATTCAAACATGCCTCGTATTTCATTAGTCATCATGTCGCAGTTGCTGAGAGTTAACAGCACCAATCACGTGTTCACCTTTCAGCCTCCTACCCCTATTGTCCTCGATCCAAAGAATGATTACGAAATAGCTCTACGATCTTTTCATTCATATCACAGTATACCAAACATTGAAAATTGTACGTTTTACTACTACGATACCAAAGACAAGCTTCAAAGTTTCAATTTTCCCACAGGATGTTATGAAATTGCTGACCTTGAAGAGTTTATCTGTGATAAGTTGGGTGCGAGCAATTCAACTAGACCGGTATTTTCACTAAAACCCAATCACAATACGTTGAAATGTGAAATTTCAAGTAAATACAAAATTTCCTTTATGCAAACTGATAGTCTTGGAAGAATATTAGGATTTTCACCGAAAATACTTGACGCTAACAAAACGCACTCTTCAGATCTCCCCGTCAAAATCATTAAAGTATCCAGTATCCGCTTCGATTGTAACATTACCACTGGAGCATTCGATGCAAACAGACCTGCTCATACCATTTACGAATTCGTCGTACAAGTAGATCCAGGATACTCCATTGACGAAATTCCTCATAATTTGCTCTACTTACCCGTTATACCACAACGTGAAATAACCAATATCACCGTCATAGCCTTAGACCAGGACGGTCAGCCTGTAAACTTCCGTGGAGAACTTAGTACTTTGGTGTTGGAGCTTAGAGTGCGAGGCAGATGGGACTAATAATCAATCATAAAAGACAGTCTGCAGAGCTTTCAACTTCATTAGCTAAGCAGTCGCCAAAGCTAAAACAGCTCACGTTCGCAAACAAATTGGTTCTGCAATCGCTGGGGTTTAAATTGAAAAATGACAACCACGTATGGAAAACGGCTTCGTCAAAACGACAACATGCCTTCGATGTTTGATATCTATCGTAAGCCAATGTTTGACGATTTAATTAGAAAGGCTGAATATAGAACCTATGCTCCATTTATAAAATCATTCAATTGCAGTGACATTGTGGAGTTTAGCATTAATCAAGTTGATTCGTTTTTTGCAATGAGCGATACTTTGTTGTGCATTAAAGGGTTGCTTGAAACACATGGAGCTGGTGACGTAAAATTAGCAAATAATGTTGGTGCCTTCCTATTCGATTCATGTACGTACAGTGAAAGTGCCAGGGAAATGGAAACAGTTCGGGATCCTGGAATAATAAGTGCCGTACGTGCTATGACATGTTATAACCAAGAAGATTCCAATCATATGGCTATAGCCGGCTGGAATTACCCGAAAGATCCCATTCTCAATGTCAGCGACAAGTCCTTCAACCTTCAAATACCTCTCAAACATATTTTTAACATTTTCAACGATTATCCCATGATTACATGTGGACGTCAAACAATACGATTAGTTCGAGCACGAAACGATAATGATTGCATATATATTACGGAAAAGAATGTCTCTGGAACGCTCTCCACTACAACAGCTAAAATTAATATTACAAGTGTTGAACTAAAAGTTAAACATATCTTTCCCAATGATGATATAAAGATAAATCTCATGAAATCCATTCAAAAAGATCAACCTATAGTTATTCCATTTAGGAAGTGGGAGTTACACGAATTACCCTCAATTACTAAAGGTGCAAGACGTGAAGTTTGGGCTGTTAAGACATCCACTTCAGTTGAAAGACCCCGTTTTGTTATTGTCTTCTTCCAAACCGACAAACGTAACGTGACTACAGCCGATCCTACTTTATTTGACAATGCCGACGTGCAAAGTATAAGACTGTCACTTAACGGTGAATATTGGCCTAATGAAAGAATGCAATTGGATTTCGCTAAAACTGACTACAATGAAGCCTATTTTAACTATACTGAATTCTATCCCAACTACGCAAACTCCACACAGAAGCGCCCCCTGCTGGATTATTCTTCTTTCAAGAAACGAGCATTGTTTGTTATCGATTGTTCAAAGCAGGAGGAAAGCATGAAGGCATCCACAGTCGATGTGAAACTCGACATTGAAGCAAACATAGGCTTCCCCGAAAATACCAAAGTCTATTGCATCATAATTCACGATTGCGTGATGGAATACTTCCCCCTCACCGAAATTGTTAAAAGCTTGAACTAGTTGCTGATCGGAGTTAGTGTTCGAGCAGACGTCAACATGAGAGTAGCATTCGTAGACATTCAAGGTTTTGTCGTAGATGGGATTTTCGTTGCCAAAGAGCTCACCATAGAAATTGGCTTCAAAAGTTCACATTACATATTTTTACCACCGCAACCGTTTTCCACATTAAGTAACGAGGACAAAAAGACCACATCATACTTGGAAAGGAAGGTACATGGCATTCGATACTCTTCGGGAGATGTAGAATATTCCAAAGTAAACGAAATATTAGAAAGCAAGTTATTGTATGCCGCAGACTACATTTACGTTCGAGGACAACAAAAAGCCGAGTTTCTGCAAAAGAAATGTCACATTTTCGGTATTTTTCCACATATTATTGACGTTTGCAAATTTGATGGTACGCCGTGTGCAACAGGAAACTTTGACCACGATCCAAACCCCTGCCACGCCACTGGAGTATATTCGTGTACCGAAAGAAATGTACAACGCCTCCGCTACTGGTTTTCAAATACTGTATTACCATTATAAATAAAGTTTTTTAAAAAAACATGGGTTTTATTGAAACACTCTGTATATTCATCAACTTTTATATTGCATGAAGATTCAAATTTTCGTTTTACAATTTTTAAAATAATTTTTAAAATTAAAACAAAGACAAATACTAATATTACACACGACATGACAAAAACATTATTAATTTCATTTTTCATATCCTTTTCTGTTCTGTTGAACATGGTTGAATACGTCTTAACGGATAAGTAATTTGCGGTAATTGTCTGTATGCTAACTCTTTAGGTAACCAGTTTATACTAAGACTGCACCACGTCTGTCGTACTTCTTCTTCCCCACCAGATAAACTGAGATTCTCTATTTGCCTCATAACCTCACTTTTATCCTCATAAAAAGCAATTTCTTCATTTAATTTACCAATTTTCCTAATAAACTCTTCAATTCGATGACTGTACTCTTCCGAAGCCATATTACAAATGAGCTGTTTGACGTGTCGTAGCACGTGACGTTTGGCGTAGTACGGTTAGACGTTACACGTGACGTTTGACGTGACACGTGACGTTTGACGTGACACGTGACGTTTGACGTGACACGTTGCGTTTGACGTAGCACGCGACGTGTCACGCATATGCTACTTTTTAAGCCACCCGGTATAGAAATTCTTATTTCAACATAAGTTACTTTTAAGCCCCCCGGTATATTCCAGCGCGCCGCCTTATCATCCTAACGTATCTTTCTCGACTACGTCACATTTTACAGCAAGACGGTGCGCGCGGGATCTTTCGATGCGAATACTTTCTCTGTCCAACTCCTACCTTCTTTGTCACACTTATTACAGCATATAATACACTTCTTCGCATCCTATACACAAGTGAGATCGCTGCCGGCTCGATTCAACGCGCGCGCAGCAACACTACCTTTTTTCGAATCTAATATTCGGAGAGCTCCATGGCTGAGTGGGTTAGGCGTATAGCTATGAATGCGAAGGACCTGGGTTCGATCCACACTCGAGTTTTTTTAATTTAATAATTTAATAATTTAAAATTAAAAATGGCGGCCTACGCGCGCGCGCCCCCAGCGCCACCAGCGGAGATTTTTGAAGTAGTGAGCCAGAATCTGTATAGCACTATCTACTGGACTGGCTTCTCGAAACTGTTTAGAGGCCAGAAGGCTTTATGCAGAACATTTTCCAAACAGAGCATTGCCAGATAGACGAATGTTTGAGCGTATTGATCTCAGGTTACGAGAAACAGGTATAAATAAGTAAATGTAATTTTCCACGTATACACAACAAAATTTTAAATTTTGGGAAGTTTTTTGCCAAAAAAAGGTGGAGAAGGTCCAGTACGAAGCGTACGTACTGTGGCAGTTGAACAGGGCTTGTTAAATGCAGATGATAATGAACCATCAACGAGTTTACGAGAATTATCAAGAGAACATAACGTCTCGAAATTAGTTGTTCATCGCGTCCTAAAAGAACAGCTGTTATATCCTTTTCTCATGAAAAAAGTATACAGTATGGCAGTGGCTGATTATCCTGCACGACTTGAGTATAGACAGTGGTTTCTGCGACAACAACAAGCAGACAATACATTTAGTAGTAACGTTCTCTTTACGGACGAATCCGGTTTCACCAGGGATAGAGTCATTAATTCTCATAATATGCATTTATGGGAAAATGTGAATCCACATGGCATTATCCAAACTAGGAACCAGCATAGATTCATGGTTAATGTTTGGGCAGGAATAGTTGGCAATCATTTGATAGGGCCATACTTTATTGACGGTACTTTGACCGGTCAGAGATATTTGGAGTTTTTGCAAAATGAGTTGTGGAACATGTTTGATGATGTGCCACTCGTAGGAATTTATGGTTCATGCATGATTGGTCGTGGAGGCCCTTTTCAACGGGCACCGCGATCAGGAAAGGTTAATCCTATGGATTTCTTTCTCTGGTATATGTAACGATATATGTAAGGTATATGCAACACCTGTGCAAACAAGGCAAGATTTAATAGACAGAAATGTATTACACTGGAATGTTATTAAAAATAATATGGGATTGCTCTTTCAAGTGCAAAGAAACAACCTTCGTAGACTTAGACTGTGCGTGGAAGTGGGAGGAGCTCATATTGAACATTTATTAGAATAACGTCAGTTTTTGTTGTTGTTTAGAAATTAGTTTTAGTCTTATGTTTTATAATTTGTGTTTTTAGAGGTTTTCTTAATGGTTTAATAATGTTGTGCTCGTAATTTTGATTAAAAGCAACTAATTACTTTGTTTTCGTACCTGTTTAATTCCCATGAAATAAGTTTTTAATGTTTTCATCATCTGCTATCATCAAATTATTTTTTTCTAGTACTGTAGGTAAATCTTGGACATCGTATTAATAAGTTAGTTTTACCTCGTTGTGTACTTATAAAAATGGTGAATGCGTAAATTGGTACTTAGTGCATTAATAAAACTGTAAATATTAGCCAAACGGTTTATTTTATCGAATTCCAACAAGAGTACCTTTTCGTTAGCTTAATGTGTGGGGAAGTCAATTTCGATAATTTCATACAGGGTGTGCCATCTCTGCAAAATTTTTGGATCACTAACCATTGCGAGTATTCCGTCACTGGCTTCAAGGCACTAATAACTGTAAATCTGTTTACCTTTCCAAAATAAACATGCATGTACATTATAGCTTTGCCGTAAATTTTATAAATATCCAATAACTAGTACAAAAAATGAAAATAAGAACCAAATTCAAAATTAAAACTTTGGACGCCTATAACCAGTTTTTTGAATAATCCATACCATCTGCATAAGTCGACTAGAAGCATACAGGGTACACCGTTGCTTCAAAATAACTTATTAACAAATTTTTTAAATAGTACACCATGTTTATATTTTCAGTTTTTCATAATGTATTAAATTATAAATACAACCGTCAAGGCCGCATAATTCTACTTTCAATAATTTCAAAGTTACATTGGTGTGAATCTGAAATTATAAAAAATTGTTTGTCAAAAAGTAGTAGGTTTTCCTGTCATTGATATTAATCAGTTTAAGGATTCTCTCCAAACATGAAATTTTTGGCATACTCATACCAGGTTGTCGTAATAAGATACTTCACGATAGAATTCGTTTTACAGATAAAAACAAAACTAATATCGTACTCGACTACGTTTACTGGTTTTTCACCCAGTTCGACTTTTTACAGTGCAGTGCAGCTTTCCATGTTCGGATCACTCACCCGAATGTCATGCATAAAAATCCACGTGTTCGGCTATGTGCATGACACGAGTGCAGAGCAATTATTTTTGTTCGGCCGTTTGTCACCACTCGGAGAGAGTTCGAACTTTTTGGAACTGAAATTTTTAGCAGTGCACTCAAACATAACCTTACATTTTTAAATATTAATAACGTACCCAGGCAAACGTGAATCTTCAAGCACATTGCACGTTCCGGAAAAAAAAAGATTAACGGACATCATACTATTTGTGGGGAATATGGATAAAACTTATGAACCCAAACAAAAAACAATAATCACAAATTATGGAATATTTGTAGTTTTGTGATAGCCTGTTATCTTTATGTCGCAATTTGATTTTTTAATTGTGTAATATAAACGCACTCCTGTATAGAGAAATAAAAAATAAACGATTGGAGAATTTCATTTTCACTCTAACAACCGTCCGCACAACGCATTTGCGGTGTACGGTCATAAATTTGTGTGAAAACTATTTGCAAGGTTTTGCGTTGTAAAAAAAAGGAAATTCAATTTACAATTTAGATTTTGATATCTAGCCCTGCTTTTCTCCAGGAAGTCGTAGAAGACTTTTATACTTTTTTAAAATGATTTAGAGGTCGAAGTCTATACCACTGAATTTGTTTCAGGATCAACTTATCTTTCACGCTCTCAATATAATTTGAAGTTTATGGCTTATTAATTTTATTTTGATGCTAGGCTCATAGGTATTTGTTTGGATTTTCACTGAAGTAAACTTTAAATTAACGATGGAGAAATATTGACTCAATTTGCGGTTAATTCAAAAACATTTGAAATTACTTTAGTTTAATATATTGTAGAACGTTTTCTTGGAAGAAGTTTTCAGCTATCTGTAAAAACTCGTGAGTTTAATTTCTTAACAAGCGTAAACTGGATAGGGCTAAAAGAAGCCTTAACCTCGGTTTTAATGAATATATACGATAGGAGGGCAGTCTGGTAAGCTTAATACTGGATTTCTCACGCGGTAGGTTTTTTGCTTGTAAAGTTTTCCCGTCTGTTCACACACTATGATAGTTTGAAGGACCATATAAAATGGATCAATTTGAAACCAAAATATTACCAGATAAGATCTAGACTACAAAGACTCTTAACACTGGCAAACCATGCAGGAGTAACTCTTAAGTGGGTCCCGGGGCACAGGCTAGGGTCTGAAACTGCATTCACTGGTCCTGAACCAGTATTTGGAATATTATAAACTGCTGCACGGGGCTGTACACCTCGGTGGACTCGAACCAAACATCAGACGTATTGAAGCCACGTGCCAAAGCAGGAACAGAGCAGACTCCTGGTAAAAAAAAACTCTCGGAGTCGCTGACTAACCCTCAGCAGGGGCCAGATAAGGTCAGTGGCAGGACTACTACTGGTCCCTGTACCCTAAGGAACCACGTGCATACTATTGGCATATATAGGGATGAACCTAACTGTCGGTTGTGCATTAGGAGAAAACAGCCTCACACATTATCTTCGAATGTGGAGTACTGTCTCATTGGAGATACAGGCTCCTGGCCTAGAGTACCCATTTCCTTCAGAAGGACCTAGTGAAAAGACTGTTGAGCCTCATGAGGGTGTCTCCACATAAACAGCACAACCAAAATCACAAAACGCCTGAAGTCTAAGGTGCCAAGGTTGCCTTTGGTGGTGCTGAACCAATCAATCAATCAACTAACCAAAGTATTATAACCCATCCGTCGGATAGGGTAATCATGGGATACGATGACAATGCTTACTATACTATTTGTGGCAGCGCTAACATCAATGTAAGATGTAAGTCTATTTCATCTTAGCTGGAACGTAGATCGTTTTCAATATGGGGAGACCTACTTGCGCAACAAAAATGCGTAGGAAAATGTAGGATTACACACTTTGTACAAGCAAACCTAACATATTGGTATACGTCTGACGAACCATCATGCACGGACCTCAGACACATAAGATTTGGAGTGAACCTCACTTCGTTGGTGAGCAAGTACCAGAATCCAGAGAATACAGACTGGATGAAATAGAAAACATCTCGTAGTAGAATTTTTGAGGATGATACCGTACCGATGAATGGCATAGAAGCTGTATACGCGGCAGAAAAAAACGGAAACGATTACCTCAGCATACCAACCTAGAATAGCAGACAGGCGTATTATCTGATCACGACATAAACAATGTAAAAGTTTATTTATTTTGCTGGATTCCACATGTGTTGCCATGTCGCATGACTTCAATTTTTTTGTGCTACCGCAATATATGCTTCTTAATAATGATTTTATAATTGGGATAAATGTTTAAAAAGCGATTTATCAAGTCTTTGATAGTGTGAAAAAAACCATCAATCCGTGAGTGAATATTTATAAACCGGATGTCAATTTGGTTTCTCTAACTCTACATTTTTCACTAAATCTTAACATTTTTTGACAGCTGTTTGTTCTGATTTTATTGAATAAATTAAAGCTGTTGTATTTAGCTGTGGTAGATATTGAGAAGAAACTTCAATGTAGATGAATTTAGGATAGGTACTTTATTTATTAGTTGAATAATATTAGGCGGTGAATCGTTGTATACTATGCAAAAAAGTATGAGTGATGTTTACAGGTGAGCAGCAAGTTCTGGGCAGTTTCACAATTCCGAAACCGCCGTGCCGTATCATTTGATATACAGGGTGCGGCACCGAAAACGAAACAAATCGCATATCTTGGAGACAAATTTTTTTGGAGGAAATGCGAACAGAGGGACATCTATCGATCATATCCTCAACTATCCTACATCCCTCTCCACCCCGCTGTAACTATTAGCAATAAAATTGAAATCGGGAAAGCACTAAGTGTGACACATCATTGAAAAGGTAATTTTATAAGGAATTTGACACTGTGACATTTGACAGTTCAAATAAGCGTATTTTCGTGTGAAAGCGAAATTCAACAATTTAATGCTGAATACCTTTGGAATAAAATTTTACTTAGTACGCCTATGTTTTCGTAAAATAAAGGTTTTTGTTTCCATTACTACCAGGTGTGTTTTTTAGTTTAGCGTCATTGATACTTCAAGTCTATTAGCGAGTAAAACATAAAAATGGTTTATTCTATTCAAGAGAGAGTAGAAATTGTTGAATGTGATTTAAAAATAACGAATGTGCTAACACTGCCTGTACAATTTTCAATGAGCGACACCCAAACTAACAGGTTAAACGTAAGTACGTTTTGGAACTCATTTCAAAATTTCGACAAACAGGATATGTTCAAAATAGAAAAAAGAAAGAAAGGAAGAAAGGTAGCCGTTTTAGGACAAGTTGTGGCAGATCCAACTCTTAGTACAAGGAAGCTTGCAGAGTTATCTGGAGTTAGTCAACGTACCGTCAAGCGAATTTTGAAAGCCAACAAATTCCATCCCTATAAAATTCATTTTGTTCAGGAACCTAACGAAGACGACTTTGATCGCCGCTTGCAATTTTGTGAAATTATGAGCGAGCATGCTATACAAGATCCACATTTTCTTTATAACATTTGCTTTTCGGATGAATGTAGTTTTTATGTTAACGGGACTGTCAATCGACATAACTGTCGATACTGGTCAGATTCCAATCCAAAAGTATTTCATGAAACGCATACTCAACACCCAGAAAAGTTAAACGTTTGGGCTGGAATATTTGGCGATCATATTGTTGGTCCATTTTTTTACCAGGTAATTTAACTGAAGGTATGTATTTAAAATTACTCGAAAACACCGTTGATCCAATGTTAACAGACATAATAGAAAACGATAACCGATACATTGAAGATCACCTAATATTTCAACAGGACGGGGCTCCTCCACATTTTGCTGCAGCCGTTCATCAGTACTTAAATGAAAACTTTCCTAGGCATAGGATTGAGAGGATTTATTGAATGGCCCCCATGATCTCCTGATCTGTGTCCCTTAGATTACTTTTTATGAGGATATCTGAAAAGTAGAATATACGCCTCTCAGCCAGGTTTCTTAGAAGAGTTACGTGAACGTATTATTACCGAATGTCGTCAAATAACTCTAGAAATGCCCCAAAACGTCAGACAAAGATTCGAGAGTAATTTATATTCGTGTATGGAAGTTAATGGACAACACTTTGAGCATTTACATTGAAGTAATTCAGTTTTTAATTATGGGAGTTGTTCTAAATTTTTCAATTTAATTTTTATATTTACTTTTCTATTTTTGTCATTTTAATTATGAATTGATGCTAAACTAAAAAACAGACCTGGTAGTTATGGAAACAAAAACCTTTATTTTAATTTTAAAAGACATAGGCGTAGTAAGTTAAATTGTATTCCAAAGGTAATTAGCATTACATTGTTAAATTTGGCTTTAACTTGAAAATACGCTTATTTGAACTGTCACATGTCACAGTGTCAAATTCCTTATAGAATTACCTTTTCAATGATGTGTCACACTTAGTTCTTTCAAAATTCGCCCGACGGTACGTTGACTTACTCCAGATAATTCTGCAAGCTTTCTTGTACTAAGAGATGGATCTGCCACAACTTGTCCTAAAACGGCTACCTCTACTGCGTCGATTCTTACTGGATTTTAAATCTGCCGTTTTTTATTTTGAACATTTCCTGTTTGTCGAAATTTTGAAATAAGTTCCGTATAGTTGTGAGTAGAATTAGTTTGCACTGTTTCACAATTTGTCGGCGAGATGAAGAAATCTAAGTAGAAGCAGAACCGGTTTCAGGCTCATAATGTGAATTTTCGAAAAATGATTGCCAATGTTTGTATATTGGGGTGACATTCACTAAGGTCAAAAAGATCTATTGTACCCCCTTACTTCACCTCACGTCCTGAGGAATGTCTCAGTGACTAGTAGCTCGTTTAGTGTTATATCCCGAAGGAAGAAGAAGAACATTTGATTGTCTAAGGCCTACCAAATTTTTCCAATGATCAGATCTCCTCTTTTCTTCGGCTTTGACTATTTTTTCCAGTATTTCATTGGAGTTCCTAGTTTCGCAAAAGGGTTCCGGCCCCCAAAAGGGTGTTTTAGTCCCCCTCTTGATTGCCAAATATCGGAAAATTTTTCTTCAATCATCTTAAATGTAGGAACGATATTACCGGCGTAAGACTCATATATTTTTCTTCTAACATTTTCCGTTATTGCAGGATCCACACGCACTAGCGATTTTTGTATTCTCTTTTTCCGATGAGTAGTAGTTGATTTACCGATAATTGTTATAATGGATCTTTTTGAAACTCTTGTCAATTTGTGTATTCTTTCAGCAACTCCACGCTTTGACCCATTATTTTCCTGTTTCACTTGCCTGTACATATTTTGTATCACTTTTTGCGTGGATGGCGACAAAAACATACCAAATTTCTTCTTGTCTATTGTCTCAAATCCCTCCTGTTCACTTTCAGAAATTTCAGAACCTTTAAAGAAAAATTTAAAAATATAATATTCTTGTTTTGTACATACAACAATCAATCAACTTACTATCCTTACTACAGCCCACATCATTACTAACAGATGGAACTATTTCAGGCTCTGAAATACAATATATCGACAATATTAGATCCTAATTTTGTTGCGTTTGTTGAATACATTTTTTCAGTTTAAAAGGAGATTAATTTCCTGTCCATATTTACGTACCTACCTATAACAAAATTTTCCTCTTCGAATGGTCGTCAAAAGACCATCATTTTGATTATTACCAAAAAATAGTCGCAATCAATGAAAAAGTTTTAATCAAACACAATTTTAATAACAGCAACAGCTAACAGCTAACAGATATTCTTATTCAGAACACAATGTGTAGTAAATAATAAAAATTAACTAAGCCCACCCTGAGAAGTTACCGCAGGTACTCTTCGACGACGTACATTTTAGGTCCAATCGGAAGCTACATTGCACCAATGAAAATCAATTGTTCGCTTGTGTGTACGTCAAGGCTCGAAATGATTTATGGCTTTTTTATTTTTTCGGCTTTTTAATCCTCAAAGAGATCTTGCCGCATACTGTTATTTTATTTTGAAACAGTCCAAACTAATTCTACTCACACTTACGTTTAACCTGTTTGTTTGGGTCTCGTTCATTGGAAATTGTACAGGCAGTGTTAGCATATTCGTTTTTTTTGTAAATCAAATTCAACAATTTCTACTCTCTCCTGAATAGAATAAACCAATTTCATGCTTTACTCGCTAATAGACTTGAAGTATCAATGACGCTAAACTAAAAAACAGACCTGGTAGTAGTGGAAACAAAAACTTTTATTTTACGAAAACATAGGCGTAGTAAGTTAAATTTTATTCCAAATGTAATTAGCATTAAATTGTTGAATTTGGCTTTCACATGAAAATACGCTTATTTGAACTGTCACATGTTACAGTGTCAAATTCTTTATAAAATTACCTTTTTAATGATGTGTCACACTTATTAGTGCTTTCTTTTTTTTCAATATTATTGGTAACAGTGACAGAGGGGTGGGGAGGGATGAATGATAGTTGAGGATATGATCCATAGATGTCACCCTTGAAATAAAAATCGACCTCTTCTTGCATTTTCTCCAAAAGAAGTTAGTCTTCAAGATATGCGATCTGTTTCGTTTTCGGTGCAGCACCCTGTATAAATACTATCCACTCAACTCAACAAGAATACTTTATATTATTAACAAAAAATAAACAATGTGTAACTATAATACTATATGTTCATAATTTAACATCGACGGTAACTAGAATTAATTTTTCGGGTAATGAATGAATCCAAGATATATACAGGGTGTTTCGAAATTCATGCGACAAAACGGTGATTTTCTAAAATTTTAGTAAAGCTAGAAACTTGAAATTTTGTAATTTTCGTGCACTCGCAAAGAACTAACCACGGGTATTTTTTCAATATTCCTGTTTCATTATAGGGGTTGGGGGGGGGGTAATTAGCAACCCTTACTTTATTTAATATGAAAACTTTATTCCGAGATGAAGTTTTATGAAATAAACTTTAACTTAAAATCCCTGTTTTATTTAAAACAAATATTTATTCTTAAATTTTTTTCCCAAAACCAATAGCTGCAGAGAAAAAAATAAACACCATAATTTATAATTTTTTTAATAAGTTGAGTGGAAAACAGTTGAGATGTAAAATGCAATACGATTCATAAAAAATAAGAAATACCCATTTTAATTTCATACGAGCAATCACCTCCTGAATTTTGTCGCATGAACTTAGAAACACCCTGTATTTTTATAAAATTTAAATTCCCACACAGCAAACCGCTGTTATTGGAATTTTCTACCTTTTCAAAGTGGCAGAATATTCATTTAGTCGGTTGAATGATCGCAGGATAGGGCAACCAGAAAAGGTTTTGTCAGGAAATCGAACGGAACCTATAGAATAAACTGGCAACTGATAAAGTACCCTAACAGGAAAACTGTTAACGCCGTAGTAGGTAGGCTAGCAGGGTGCTGTTAGCTTAAAAGGCATGCATAGCTAATATTTCCAGGGCTAGAACGTACTTCAATTGGGAAGCATTTCTGTAGTAGAGTTTGTTTAACCGTCCTTTGCCGTTACGGCATACATTGTCCAGCTTTATCTCGCATCCATGAAATGGATGAGACGGAATTATGACGTCATTAACGTATCTCTTAGCTAATGTCGACGTCAATTTTATTTGTTACTTTTGACAGTTCAGTTGTCATATTTTGATTTGTTCAGTATCTTTAGTCATTTTCGGCTTTTTCAATCAATTTTTCATTGGAATGCCGCTTTTACCGTTAAATGCAGTCTACAACGTAAGTATCTACCTATATTCGTTCCTTTTTCCTGTGTTTATTGGGAGTTTTTTCAGAAATAAATTTATTTATTGCCTGTTTTCTCTCATACATGTGTTTTTTTGCATTTCTCAGGAATACTTACGAAATTGTTTTTCACAATGACAAAGACAATAATTACTATACAAAAATATGAGCATATAGATATTCTATCTAATTTTATATAACCTTTGGGTTCACCCCAAAAATATAATCGTATAATACATTTTTAATATATATTATGGGTCCGTAATTTTTTAAATTCAGTAAAAAATCATGCTCAAGGGCGTTAAGCATCCTCAAGCTAGAAATTTGAAACAAATCAGTTAAACAAAAACGGGGATTTCAAGTTAAAACAAAACTAAAGTATGTAAAAAAGTACGCAACCCATAAAGCAAAATACAATTTTTGGCATTACTAATTTATTCATACAAACAGACCTTAACATATGTCATTGATTATAATTTTGAGGTTAAGTGTAAAATAACATTCAACTAATATAAGACAAACGTAAAACAGCAGAATACGTCACCGATTATGACGTAACGGCACAGGATGGTTAAACAAACTCTATTGTTTAATGAATACAGGTCTTTCAGATAGTTTGGAAGCCAACTTATTTGTTTTACTGGACACTAACAACTACGCATGCGCAGATACGGCTCTATGTACAACACGGTATTATCGAAGTGGTACCTCCGACGGCAACCGGCAAACTGTCACAAATTCCTAACTTCGTGATGAACAAGACAAAAAACAGGAGAACATGATACCCTAAGAGTCCATCATATGAGTTTCGTTCTGATTTTCCATTAAATTATTTATTTTGTAATCCTAGGTGGATTTTTATCAAAACAATAAACAAGCTAGTGAACAATGAGAATCATCTACCAGTGCACATCAACTAAACCAAGATGTGGCCTTTTGATATGACGCCATAATACGGAATTGGCTCGTTCACGCAAAAAATATATGTTTACTTACCCTGTTTGCACATAAAGTGAACTCAAGTTTTGTAACATCTATTTGGAGCAAGAAGGTGTTAACTGACATGATATTCAGGATATTGTGGAAGAAGGGGTTAACTGTTAATTCGCGCCATCTTGCAGTATTTGGCTTTGGATCACCAAAATTAGATACCAGCAAAGTGAATATAAAGAAAAAAATTACAAACATGCTACTCGCTATAAGGCAGCCTTTGAAGAACAGAAAAAAAGACAGAATTTTGGCACATGAGGGTACCACCATTCTGTACATAAATTTTGGCATGCAAAAAACATTAACTCTGCCAAAGCTGTCTACCAGTGTTGCATTTTATCTAAGACACGTGTGGCTATATAATTTGGTGATAGATTGTGTAAGTAAAGGTGAAAACTTTGGTGAAGGATTTTTTCATCCTTGAACCGAAGATAAAGGTGGTAGAGTCCCAGAAGAAGTTGGAAGCTGCGTTTTATCATTCCTACAAAGCATTGCTTTTGAAAACAAACGCTTGGAGCGTTTTGCAGGCGAACAAAACAGAAACTTTTTTCTAGTGTGCTTATGGCATTACCTAATACACCAAGGAATTTTTAAAATTGTTGACTATAAGTTTTCAGAGGCTGGCCACAGTTTTATGGATATTGATAGACTTTGGCGCTGTCGTGTAAATTATCCGAAAAGCCCTAAACATTTATACAGTTGATCAGTATACATGACATTAATAAGGGAAGCTAGAAAAAGGAATTTGTTTGTGCTAACGAGAATGAAAGATACATTTATTGATCTAAAGGAGTTGCTCCGAAAGTTGAACTTGTTTGTTAGGAAAAAAAGTAACAAGGGCGAAAAGATACTTTTTCGCAAAGTCAGATGGATGAGGGTCGATACATTTGGCACAACGAAGTATAGATACTCACTAAATGAGAAGGAAGACTGGAAATTAGACCAATAGCTTCAAATGGAATTAATATTATATCTTTTAAGTGATACTTGACTTCTAATATATTGAGAAAAAATTGATTAAATTAATTCTAACATTACAAAACTTTGATCAATCAATAATAAAACAAAAGTTCCAGTTACCTATAATAAGCACGTACAACTGGAAGAAGCATGAGTAACCATCACCAAAATTTCTTCTTTAACATCCAAAATACAAGTATATAAATTTTTTAAATGAAGCAACTCAAATTAAACCATGATATGAGAAAAACAAAGAGAAAATTTAGAGAGAGAATAGGAGAGGGCATTGATCAAATTCTAAATGCTATAGTTTCATCACGAGAAAACAGTATCTTATAAAATTTTAATAAAATATATAGGTACTTATACTAAAAGGTAATTAGGTTCTAGCACAAGGAGAAAATTCTTTCTTCAATAAGTTTGAAGGTGGAATTATAATCATTGAAAAGTTGTGTTGAACTGTGAATTTTTTTTAATGTACAGGAAGAACAAAACTAAATATAAAACACAAAATCATAATTTCAACTTTGAGAGATTTTTCACAGGTCAAAAACTTTTTTTCAGAAACAAACTTTCAACAGCACCCTCCAGCATGGGAGGGATGAAAGAAAAGTTATAAGCCCGAACAATAAGCACCTCATCCACTTTTTTGTAGAAAAATTTCCACAATATAACAAACAAAATTATCATTATCAGCAACCATATTATGTTCACCATCAAAATTATCAATTAAATTGAAAATAAATACGATGAAGGAATATAATATACATGGATATTAAACGGAAGTACAAAATGAATTCTTTACACTCGACAGATACTCTTAAACACATAGAACAATAAAAAAGTGTAACTTGTCATGTATTCGAGTGGAGAAAAAGGACAAGAATACCCCATTACCTAGACAGTTGCAAGTGCTCCACTTACATAAAATCGAAGAAGAATAAATCAATCAAACGTCAATAATACACCATATAAAATTGTTTTCCAAAATTAATTCACATATAAACTTGAACTATTGTTATTCAAACAATTTAGTTATTTAACGAACAAGAGTATTAATAAGGGCCATTAACAATCGAGACATTTTAAGAGATTGTTAATCGCCCTTTTAATACTCGTGTTAGTTACAAATCTTTTCCGTCGACTGTACAACTTGAATCCTTTTTTTTTTAATATTTAAAAACTAAGAATATTCATTTGTCCAAGACCACTTAATAATAAGTCAATATTTTACCTCCTAACAAAAGGTATATGGTACCCATATATCTACTAGTGGTTCATAATTCACTCTAGTGAATTATGAGCTCATAATTCACGCTTTTGCATTTAAATAACATGCCATGACAACTCAACACTCACAAAATTTCGGTACATAAGTGACTAGAGATGAGGATGCAATATGAAATACACTATTAAATCTGCGTATTTTGTTTAGGAAATTTGTTTCTGAAATATATCGTATAGATAAAATATCAAAATTTTTAGTATTGATACTTTTAATAACGATATTATTTTCTAATATTGATATTTTTAAAACACTATATTTATAACGGTTTGGTGTATCGATACTTTACACAGTATCGCCCATCTCTATATGTCGCATTTGACGTACTCCATAAATTTATTAATTTTGACGTTAGAATTGTCAATAATACCAAATTATGAATTAACGTCCTACACTCGCGTTATTTACTTAACTTCTATTTAATAAAGAAATCATGGGTGGTGGACAAAGTATAGTATTCTATTCGCAATTTATGTCCATTATTCACTCGGGTGACTTGCGCCCATCGCCTTCAGCTCGGGACGCAAACTTCACCCTGGGTGAATAATGGCTATCATAAATTGCTCGTTTAATAATATACTATTGATTCATAGGTAAGTAATTAATCATGACATTGAAATGTCACAGAGGTCACCGGTTGAATTGTCACTGTTTTAGTTTTTCTTGAATCTTTTAAATGTTCTAACATTAATAATGATTATAGTTTTGTAGAATAATATAATAAAAACGATAGCTAAGTTGAAAAATGTAGGTATTCTATACTAGAAGTCAGTTTTATACATTTTTTCGTTAATATTATTGTATGTTTGGTTGCCTATATGACAATCGATTATTAATAGAAAATCGGTCATTATTGACCTATTTAATGTACATTAATATATCTCAATAACGCACGGCTGGCGCAAAAATACATTAATGACCCTGAAAGTATCCTTAACAAAATACAAATGTTTGAATTAGTCCGTCTTGTACATTTAATACAAGTTTTCAATGATTATAATTCTCCCTTTGAAGTAATCGAAGAAAGAATTTTCTCCTTGGGTGAGAACCCAATTATGTTTCAGTATTGGTATATTTTATTAAAAATTTCATGAAATACGGTTTTCTCATGAGGAAACTATAGCATTTAGAATTTGAGCAATACTACACAATAAAAAAATGTACTAATTTTTTGGTTTTTCCAAATTTCTTCGGTTCGTAATTATTCGGTCAAGTCGCTTGACCCCTCATTTTATTCATATTTTAATTACCTACGATTTATCTATACATACTTTTGATATTACATAAGTACTTTTAACATATGAAAAAACTGAAAAATTAGGTTTTTTCATTTTAAACGTTCATAACAAATCACTAGAAAAAACTTGCGTGTCCAAAACATATAAAAATCATATGATGGCAACATCTGTTTTCTACTAGGATTTCTGTCAAAAATTACTATACTTGCGTGCTCCATTGCTTGCCTAGTTTTCCAATTATAATAAACACTTTCTTTTGCTAGCAATCCTGCACTGATATTTAAAAAAAGTAGATAACGTTAACGATAAAGAGGAAGTAAATGATATTGATTGGCTGATTTCAAAAACTTAGCCGTTCGTGGTTGGATGGTTTAGGAGTAAAAAACATCAAATGTGGCCTTGTTTTTTTAAACACCTGTATGACATCGGCAGCGCCGGAAAGAATGAGGAACGGTTTAAAAGCAGCCAATTTCACGAAATTTTTGGAAGTTTCCAGGCGATAGAGACGTGAAAAAGGGGTAAAAAAAAATATCTATTGTAATCTTAGGAATTAAGTGAGTAAATATAACGATGAATAGAAAGACTAAATTTTTACCAACCTCCACCACATAGATAGAAAAAGGGCTAACTTATGAAACTTACTTCGTATACCTAATTTTATTTATCAGTGAAAACTTGGAAAGGATGAATAAAATACTACGAATTCCTGAGAGGCAGCGATATTCATAAGTTTAACTTTTATGCGAGATAGGAGAGGTTTCTCAGTTTTCTCTATTATATACGAGAAATGACTCGACTATTTATATCACTAAACTCGGAATTTAACTGATAATATTAATTTATGGCTTCAGACGCAATTTTCACGAAACAGGTGCATGATGGTAATGGCGAGGGAGAGGCGTGGAACGGGTATACGTCATCCACATCTTAACTCATGAAATAATAAAGACAGGTGACGTGGTATTGATGAGGTGACTCCCACCATGGCAATTCGACGCCATCAGAAGCCCACACTAGTTACACCCTTTATATGAAAGTGTCAGATATTCTCAATCTAATATATTATAAGATATACTAAGTACGAGGTGTGTTCAAGGTGACTTTTCTCAGAAAATATGTATTTATTCATCAATATATATTTTATCCCCTTCAAAGGTAGCCAACTCAGATATAATACATTGGTGACAGCGCTTTTTCCAATCTTCAAAGCACTTCTCAAATACACTTTTTGGTATGTCCTCGAGTTATTTCAGTGATGCGGTCTTTATTTCCTCATTCGTGGCAAACCTTAGTCCTTTCATGGGTCGTCGGAGTTTTGGATATAGGGGAGCAAGTCCGGTTAATATGGTGGTTGAGGAATAATTATGGTGTTGATTCTGGCCAAAAACTACAGCTAACAAGCTACGATGTGTGAGCAGGTGCATTATCGGGATGCGAAAGCCACGAGTTGTCTTTTCACAAATTAGGGTGTTTTTTTCGTATTGCATCAGTATTCTTTATCAACAGTACGACCTTCTGGTAAGAGCCCGTAATGCACTACGCCGTTGTGATCGAAGAAAATGATGTACAAGACTTTCACATTCGGCCAAACTTGGCGTGCTTTTTTCGGGCTTGGCTCGTCTGACTGCTTCCATTGGAATGATTGGGATCTGGTTTCGACGTCATAACCATACACCCATGTTTCGTCTCCAGTTATGATCCTTTTGAGTCATCGACGTTATTAGGCACCTCCTAAGAGATGGACATGCGGCGATATTGTAGAAATTCAGTAGTTTTAGAACAAACTTTGCTGACACATGTTTCTTGTCCAAGATATTGGAAAAAAATCCAGAGCAATCAATAGCTCCTCTAATAGTGATTCGACGATCATTCAGAACCATTTCATTTATTTCTCTAAAATTTGCTGGTGTTGAAGTGCTGGAGCGTCCAGGGCGAGCATCATCTTCAATATGTTCTCGGTCTTCTTTAAAGAGTTTGTACCACTTATAAACATTTTTTTATCCAGAGTACACTCACCATATGCCATTGTCACCATTTTAAGCGTTTTGGATCTTTTAATTCCATCTTTTACATATTTTGACGCAAATTCCTTGATCCATTTCTTTCAACAGCAACAGATCGCCGAACACGCAAAACAGTTCCACAGACCAACAAAAAATGCTTCACAGCTGAATCTGTCAACGTATGTTTGGGACGAGTATAAGGAAGAAAACTCAAAATTTAACATATCTAGCACGCGAAATTTGAAAAGTCACCTGAATTTTTGAACAATCCTCGTAATTCAGCTGAATATAATTTTAAACAGCTATAGAGAACCGGATCACTAAAACATTTTCCTTCATCTAGCCACAAAAAATGATCCAAATATCTTTTTTTCCCATGTACATTGGCTAACTGCACAAGATCCAACATATCCTGGAAATATTCGTTATCCGAGACATTTTGACTTTGCACTATGTAATATGAAATATCGGTATTGTATTGTTCGCGCCACGTGAAATCACGCACCTGATCTGTAAAAATTACTTCTCAAATAATAAGATATCTCCACTTTATCTTTGGTAAGCAGCTCTTCTACCGCTAAATGTTGTGAGATCTGTTGTAAAACCAAGTAGGTTAATATCTTTAGCATCTATTTGTGGGTGCATCTATCAACAATTCCATTAAACATGGTTAACTATCAATATTCAATACAAACTGTATTAATATTAGACTAGTAATGGCAATCGCACACGGCTAGAGAATCTACATACAACAAATTACACCTAATAAACTATCAAAGAAGGGCATTATCAAAGTTTATGCTTTCAAAAATTCAGCTCGTGAGTACTATGTTTAGCGAAGGATGGTTTATGTTGTTGTTTCAAGTTGTTTTATTTATTGAAGGGATGAAGATGTCTAGTATTAATCCGTATGGGGTGACAAAATTTCATAAAGTTGTTGGATAGATACCTCCATATATAGGTACTGAATTAATCAACCAACCTACTGATCAAATAGATCTTACTTCAACGCTTTGATTTGTATTATGTTATGCTTTTCGTCGAATATATATATCAATTTATAGGTTTTTTTTTCCGTTTTAGTTATCACTTCTCCGACTCTGAGTTTTTATCAAAGGCTTTGATGTAATAATTTTCAAAAATTTCGAGAAGAGAATCCGTCCTATTGTTTTCAAAAGTTTCGGATTCCTGAGATCAAATACTACAAAAGTCGACATTAATTAAATATGAAATGCCCAGTAAATACTTAACAGTTAACTGTATCTCGACAACTGAAACTAGTGTTATTTTCAAAACTCTGGCTCTTTTTTGTTCTCAGTAGTGGATGAACGTATTAAAAAGCATGGAAAATACCTTGAATCAACTGCACTGAAAATATTAGATCATCTTTTTTTGTTTTGAAATAGGCAAAGGATGTACTGATATAATATGAATATCAAATGGTACTGCAGATCCTCCTTTTTCATTTTGATAAATTGACACTGACTTTCTTTGTCCAAAATATCTTCGTAGGCGATTATGCCAACCTTTTTTTAGTAGCGCAGCCACCTTTTTCCAACCACTTGCACTGCGACCATCCGAATCCTTATTTCTTAAGATTAGGGGGACCCAAATTTTTCCTACTAGACTTTATTAACTTTATCCAACCATTTGGATATATATGTAATTCTGTTTTATTTTTTTTCCATTATTCTGTTATCGGTGTCAAGTTCTACGTAGCTGTGGCCAGGAACCATAACCTTGTGATTTATTGAATTGATAGTTGTTTGTTGTAATACCCAAGCAAAATATATTGAACTCACATGGGAGTTTCGGTTTTGACCTTCGCACGTATCATGTGTAAAAGTGAAGTTACTGAAGATGAAGAAGGTCCAATAATACCAAAATTCAACATTTCATCGAATTCTTTTTTGGGAATTTTGTAGAATCTAGCTTCCTGTGTTTTGAAAAAGGAAGGTGTCCTTTAGTGACGATAAGATGTTTTGCATTCTGTTTGGGACTGATTTTGAAATTAGGTTCTGAAAAATGATTTGAATATTTTTTAAGCAACTTAGTGAATTGATTTTCAACCGCAAAAAGTTTTGGTAGTTTTAAAACGTTTTCATCTATTTCGACAGCTTTTCCTAATCTCACCAGCTTGGTTTGATTATCGATGATTCTTCTATTTTTGAGATCTATGAGAATATCGTATTAAGTTAGGAAATCAGCTCCTATAATAGGTTTATTTACTTCCGCTATAGCGAAATGAAAAGGGAAATCCTTCCTCAACCAAGATCCACATTTATGGATTGCTTGCCACTACTAAAAATGCGATTTCCGCTTGCAGAAGTTACATAAGAATTGTCTCATTCGTTTCCCTTGAAAGAATAGAAAGGAACGACACTAATGTCCGCTCCGCTGTCGATTAGGAAATTGAGTTTGTTACGTTCATCATAAATAAAAAGTCTTTTGGAAGTTATTGAAAACGTTTCTGCCTTTTTTGGGGTTGAAAAACCTACTCGTTTATTTTAACAAGAAGGGTTCTTCCTTTTAAACTCTTCGTATAGCGAACAATTAGGTCCGCTACATTTCCTAGCATTATTTCTGTTTTCTGTTTTTATGATAAACACATATAACTTCATCATCGTTTTTATTTCGGCTGCGACTTGAAGACCTATTACGACACATACTACACGAAAAAATCTTTTTTTCATTTTGCGACGAATTGTTTTCTTTTAAAGTTTCAATTTCTTCGCGAATTATTGATTGCTGTTCAGTTAAATTGGAGAACATAATCTGCCATTTTTCTGAAAAATCAGCAAGAATGTCAGAAAAATAGTTTTTATCTGAGAGTTTCGATACGTTTTGTGAATAATTACCTTTACTAGCATCCCAAATTTTATCTGCTATCTCCTAATTCCACGGTATTAATAATTTTTTCCAAACGCTGTTCCTGGAATAAAGTTAATCTACTAATGATTTTCTTTTTTAAATGCTAATATTTTTCTCTGACTGAGGAGAATCTATTATATCGACTATTTCGCAAAAAATATCGCAAGGTAAATTCGCGAGGGTTAAATGATATTTGGTATCGTCATTCTTAACCTTATTAACAAAAAACTGTACCTCTACTTGTTTAAAACACATGTCTGGCTTAGCGTGCTAAAAAGTCGGGAATTTAACATGTTTAATGTCATCAATCTGTTTGTCGACTGACATATTTGGTGGAATAGATTAAATTTAATTTACACTACGAAATGTGAATTATAAGTGAATGAAGTTTGGCAAAGACAACTGACAAGATGTTTACTTACCAACTTCGCCAGTGCGCCCTTCCGTGTCGATTTGACGTTGTAGACTCGTATCTCTGAACTGGAGAAAACTGCTCCGAGTAGAAATGTTTGTAGTCGAGCCGTGGACTATCTTGGAGGAATTTATTTCAAGTAGAAAACGACTATCACGTCGGGGTCACCAATATTTTAGCGCAACATGTATTATTCGTATATTGCGCTAAAATCAATACTTTTTGTGAAGTATTTCAAATGAATATTAAAAATGGTTTTAAATCTGTATTTCTGACAAAGAGTTAAAGATAAGATTTTGACAAGACGTTGTTGTTGATTATATTTTTATGTTGTATTCTCTGGTTTCTTGTAGACCTCCCTGGACAACCAACATCTAGTAATTAGATTCGCTTTCTCAATACTCCGCTTTCAAACTACACTGATAACGCACAAACCTGACAATGACCAATATGTCAGTTCACGTGACGTTATGATAAAAACTGGGAAGTCAAAAATGTTAATGCTGAGTGTGGTCACTTGTATGTTGTGTGGTCACCACATTATTATTGTGAATTGTTGCTGCTGTTTATAGAAAGTTACATATGAACTTAAATATGGTGTCGGTTAAAATTGTTGCAGGTCAAAGGTTAGGTACACCTGTACATAGTCATTCTCAGCATATGAGTGCGAGTCTAGTCGTTTCTGCTCGTAGGCCTGGTCAGCTAATATTTTGTGCTGGTCATGCTAAGTAACTATTTCAGATCTATTCTCATTCTCGGCAAATAAATGAACTCAAAGATAAACATACTGCACGTCTACGGAATGGACTTGCAATATCTACCAATCTACCTATTCAAATTGAATTCATTTCAAGAATATAAATAGTTATCTGGTCGCTGAAAATCTGGGCTTTCAGCTTCATACACAACGAAGCTAGGGGATGATCACGACCGGAGATACAATTACCAAAACATATATTTTTAGTTGAAGCTTAGAGATTATTCAACATTTAGACTTGATTTTTAGGATACAGGATGCTTTAATCATTCAGGTATTATGTGGATTATCTCAAAACGAATGTAGCAAAAACTACGTCATAGACAGAAAGATTTTTCAGTTGATAAGTGTTACCTCTTGTTTGGGATTAGAATTAACAGGTGTGGGGTAGGTATTAACAGAAAGGATAAACATTGACATATGTTATGCTGCCTGATATGAAGTAAAATAAATATACCTAGGACATAATTTTGTATTAATGGAAGTGAAATTAATACAGCCTTGCATAAGACACGCTCTGAAGGTGTAGTAGGTATAGTTTTAGAGAAATTGGCTTGTTACTACTCACCTCTGTTAATTGTAGCACAGGTTTTCGCTATGTCCTGAATGACTTCAAGAACAGGATGCGATACCTTTTTTTGTTCGATTTTAAGTTTTTGCTATTTTTACTCGACTTGGCGGTGGCAGTGTTTTGTCTCCAGATCTTTGACGATATTGATATATTTTCAATATACAGATTGGAAAAGCCAAATGGAATAAACTCATTATTTTTTTTTCTCTTATTTTTTTGGGAATCAAACCACAATAATGTTTTTTATTTCGACGTTTCGGTAGCGTTCCAGCTACCGTTGTCAAGATTATCTAGTAATGAAATAATTTTTGGTCCCCATTTGACACAACGAAAAAAATTTGACAACTACGCAATCAATAATATTTTGAAGTTTAAGACTACAAAATTTTGTTGTCAAATTTTATTAAAGTCCATTCATAGTAGATCACACCTCTGGTAAAATGTGAAATGAAATATTTTATTTTATGACATTCTAACGATATGTAGTCCACTAGAAATGGAATCCAGTGAAGTGCACGTTCCAGGAACGGTTTTTATTGGGATAGCGCTTTTTTTCGCTTATTTTGGAAATTTTGTTAATAAAATCCGTTCCTGGAACGTGCACTTCACTGGATTCCATTTCTAGTGGACTACATATCGTTAGAATGTCATAAAATAAAATATTGAATGAATGGACTCTAATAAAATTTGACAACAAAGTTTTGTAGTCTTAAACTTCAAAATATTATTGATTGTCCAATCAATTTTTTTTCGTTGTGTCAGATAGGGACCAAAAATTATTTCATTACCTACTAGTTAATCTTGACAACGGTAGCTGAAACGCTATCGAAACGTCGAAATAAAAAACATTATTGTGGTTGGATTCCCAAAAAATAAGAGAAAAAAGAATAAGTAATGCCACAAGGAACTTACAGAAGAAATTCATTATTTTTAGTTATGTACACATCTCGTCAAGTACAGACCTGCAACTGTTTTGCATAAAAACACTTGCAAACGTAAGATACTAAAAAGGTATTGTCAGGGTACAATCGGCTTTCTACTGCATCCGCTATGGTATTAATCTCGTTGCCACTGCAACATGAAGTCTACTTTGTGATTTTATGTTAGTTCGCACAGTTGGGATTCTATTATTTTCGATACAAAGTGAAAAGCTCCTTCTTTGTGGAAACTGAAGCGACTTAACATCGAATGTAGCTTGGTGAAAATGAAATTTGAGCTTTTTTTGAATGAAAAAAAAATACTAAAAAATTCACAAAATATATTTTTTCTCACACAAGTAACTTCAGTAACTTCAACTAGTAAGTACAAATTCTTAACGTTATAGTCTTGGTACTATTGGATTTCTTAAGAATATTTTATCAAAGGTTTTGCGTTCATATGTTTACTGAAATTAATTTCAAATTATTGCGCTACTTATTTTGTTGCTATGGAATAACAATTTACACCAAATTCCACAATATAGTAGAGTAACATTTATCACTCGACCGGTTTCTCAAATTACAATCGCATCATCAGGAGTAAAGTATGGAAATTTATATTAATGAACAAGTAACAAGGAAACCCTATTCTCCGAGGATGTGTCATATTAATCTAAGATAAAAGACACTTATAGTACCTAAATATTAAGTTTTGCATCCACCTACTTGTTTATTTATACCAATGTCTTAACTCCTAATTATGTAAATGGAGTTTGTGAAACCGGTTCAGTGAAAAATGTTATATTTTCATTGTGAAATTTGTTATTAATTTATTTTATTTAAAGATTATAGAATGATTCCAGGAGGTCCAACCCCCACCTGAGGATTTGTTATTTTGTTATCGTGATGGTACATATTTGGGACAATCACAAATTATGCGTTTTATCGTTAAATCAGTTTTTTGTACATCGCAGATGGGTTTGTCTCCTTTTGTTGATGAAACAGCGTGAGTCAGATTGTTTATGCCCCAATCGGAGACTGTTTTTTTATGTGGATTTTGGAAATTTATGGAGCCTCGCACCGAGCTCTGTTAATTAAATGTATAATTTAAAATCACTAGGCACAACATTTGACATATGCATCGTTTTTTCACTTGTTGGGGCTGGCTGGGTCAGAAAGTCTGCGTTTTCATTTCCAAGAACGCCAACTAAATTTTCAAATTTGGGATTTTCAAATACTGACCTACTTGTTATCTTCTGCGATTTATCGAAAGCATTCAACTGCATGTATCATCAGTTACTACTGGACAAAATTCACTATCAGAGATATTAGAGGAGATGAATGGTTTGGGTCATGCCTATTAAACAGGAAAATGAGAGTTAAAATACATTATTACGACACAACTGAAGAATTTCACTCTAGTTTCGCAAAGGTTTGAAATTGGGTTTCACAAGGGTCTGTGTTGGTACCAACGCTATTCCTTATATAATAGCTATGTTCGCGGGTCACAATCCGAACCAGTCTGGAACTAACTCTAAATTGTCTAGAGCGCATGCTTAGTTCCGAACCAGCAAATAGTTTTAAGTATACCGCGAACGGTCTTTAGAACCACAGGTCACCTTTCAGGACTTGAACGAAAACAAAACACAACACTTCTGACAGCTAACAAATGAAAAATATATACTAAAATTAAACAAAATATGAAAACCAAAATAGACTAAATAGATAATTTAAATTTTCCTTACACTACACTTGGACAGTGTACAGCTAAATTAGAGTTTGATATTTATTTACAAAAAACACAACAAAGCTAACAATAAATAAGTGACACAACAGGTAACTAAAATAAAACAACGGACATTATCATTTGCGCATGAGCAGCCGAACCGAACTATCAGTCCTTGCCAAAATCTGAGAACTGCTAGGACTGATTCCGAATCAATAACGAACCAATCCGATATGATCCGCGAACACCGAACTATTATTACAAATTCAGAATTATATTAACCGCGAACGCCACTTTTTCGAATACGCATGCGAATAGTCCATGAACTGGTTCGGATTCTGACCCGCGAACATATGTCCAATTAAGTCGGACGCATGTGAGAAAATTTTTATTCTTGATTTTTTTACAAAAAGTTATTTCATATAAAAAGTTGTGCATTGTCTAAAACTTGAAATGGAATCATCAGATATCAAATTTCTTGAGCCGTTTACAAGGTTTGTCAAAAAATATGTATCTTACTCAAGAGTAAGGTACCTTTATTTTCTGAAATATTAACTATTGGTATTGGAAAAAGTTTATCATAATTGAATAATTTTATCAGATATCCATTATTATCCATATCCCATAAGAAAATAATTTTTGTTAATTTTAATAATTGATCCTTTGGAAAGGACAATTACAAAACATCAGGAATGTATTGAGGGAATTTAATAGACGAACAAATGTTTAAAAAAAGATTCTGGATATATTATTTTTGTATATTTTGTTGTGAACTTTTATCTTTATACTTTATCTATTTTCAAATTATGTCGCTTTGTTCATAAAATTGTAAAACGGTTCATGACAATAAAGCTTATCTCTCTCTCTATATTGAGGCATTAGTCATTTGAAAGAAAAATTAAATTATTTTATTTCCAATTTAGTTGTTATGGAATGTTATAACGTATCAGTTAACTTTTTTATCTTTTCATTTGCAAAATAAAATGTTATGTATGTTTTACCCTCTCAATTGCAATGTACATTGTTACCTTACTTAATGATGAACTGAAAGTAATCATAATAATGGATATCTAACAATAATTTCCAATTATGATCAACTTTTTCCATTAACTGTTGCCAGTATTTCCTACTTTAGTATAGTCTAACTATTGTCAGTGCAATGACCCATATTTTTAATACCTTTGAAGGAAAAAGCCGCCCAATGGCGTGCATATAAATTTTTTATAAATTCGAATATTGTGAAATAATGTTAATCTACTATATCAATTTGAATGACAAAAAATAACCTCCATACAAAATTCATAAAAAATGTGATACAATTTTCTGTAAATAATGCTCATTCAGCCAGACAATCTGAAACAATAGTCTGCCCAGCAAGAACCACGGGGAGATATGAGCAATTCTTACAATCCGTTTAATAACATGTTTCGTAGCATTGTCAACTTTAGCCAGTTTTTGATTTGTTCGTTTTCGCTTTAAAGAATGATCCGTAACAGTAACTAGTTTAATTACTTTATAAATCGTTGTAAACTCGATTAACCTTAATTCGTGAATTCTCGCGATAACCGCATTATCAGAAATTTCAGAATTTTCTATTCTCAAACACGCAAACATATTTAAAACAACACGTTTACACTGAACATGTAAATCTAAGTTTTTAAATTCGGCCCTATCATCGGTATCATTTATTTCTAAGTCATTGGTTTGTGGCGCCAAATTATTAGATTCCCGCGCATCATATAGTACTGTCGTTTTAAATGGTCTCCAAAATGCTATTCTAATTAATTATATAATCTACGAACAAATAAATATTATATTAATATCAATTAACTGACGCCACTTAACCACTACACCATCAAATAGGTATTATATTAATGATACTTTATACACTAGATCACCTACTCTTTTCTATACCTATTACAATTCACTAAAGTCACTCAACCAAGAAATAGATATTATATTAAGTATTTTTTTAAAACAAAATTCACACCCGACACTGAATGCAACTAGAGGATTATTAGCCGAACACCCCTCAAGACCAAAGAATTTTTTATGATAAATTGGTCAAGTGAGTATTCTTCGGTTATTTCGTTATATTACGATAAATACTGTAGTTGATTATTGGATTGTTCGGAAGTCTTCAGTCACCAGCACCTACGTTGCCAACTCTTCAAAATTTTTTTTAAATATAGTATAAAGTGGTTTTAATTAAATTTTTTTTTAGCAATTTCAAGTGACTTATTTTAATGTTTACTAATAAATTTATATTATGTATTTTTCTCAAAATATCTCCAAACTAGCTTTCTTATAACATTACGAACTTACAGTTTACTGAAGTAAGGGGAACATTTATGTAGCGAGACTAAAAATTTTAGAAAATATATCTGACAACATTGCTTTATTTTATGGTCATTACACTGACAATAGTTAGAGTTTAAATTTATTTCCCAATACTTTGGATCCCAACTTATTTGACCAACGGATGTGGTTTCAACAAGATGGGGCGCCACCACATTTTGCTCAAAATATACGAATCTATCTTAACGAAGTGTTTACAAATAGGAGGATTGGAAGAAGGGGCCCAATTGAGTGGCCAGCAACATCATCCGATCTTACTCCATTAGATTTTTTATAGGCATATCTAAAGAGCAAGGTTTATGCCACTAAACCTAACGACATCGCCGAGTTTCAACAAAGAATCAAAGACGAAATTAGGTAAGTAACGCCGGAAGTATTACAAAATGTTCGGAATGCTATTTCTATTCGATTTTGTCAGCAACAAAGTGGAGAGCACTTTGAATATTTATTGCATTAAAGTGATTTCAGTAAATATTCCCTTATTTTATTTTTTTCCCACACATTGCTTATAAAAAGTTTTAAAAAATTGGAATTGTATTTGCAATTAATCAACATATTATCCTTCCATTTGAAAAAAAGTTCGGGGTGTCTGTAACCCCCCAGATAATTAAAAAGATAAACAAATATATTTGTAATATGCCCCATCGAAATTAAAAATTGACGTGTTTTAGGAATTTTGCGATAAACCTTTATTTATCAAGTTACAGAATTTGTTCCAGTAAGACATTCTACTCTGTATATGTATGCTTATTTGTGAATCCATTCATATATCTTGTGTATAGTCATCTAATCGATTCGATTGGCTAAGTGATCTGTTATTATTTGTGTATATGACTAGACAATGTTTTCAATATTTGCTTATAATATTGGCAATGATTCAGGTGTATGTACAAAATAGCATCTCTTCACACAAAATAATTATTGCTCAAAGACATAATCGTATTAGAATTCCCCGTACTATTTAATTTTTATTTAACTTTCAATAATCCTTGACACATACGTCTTACAAATGATTATTCACCGAAATATCCGAAAGGACAAATCTCCTTTCACCTCAAACCTACCATCCATAAATTTTGAAGTTTGGTATGGACATTTCGTTCTGCGAAACTTTCCACCGGCTAATTTATCGACTACAAGGGATGAGGTCAAATGAGAAAATTGTTTAGAAGACAGAGAATGATTTGTGTGTTAATCTTTTTTTTCTCAATTTGTGCAATGTATTAATGGTTCAAGCGAGAAAACATAATTCAATTTGTTATAAAATGACAGTTTCATGTTCAAGGCAGGTATTCAGTCCTAATAATTGTGGGAACGTTATTTTAAACGTGTTTATGTGACGGAATCTTTAAACGTAATTATTTATTGGCCTTAAAACGTTAAAAATAGTTATAACAAAAGTTGGAGAGCATTCAATTTCCTTCAAATTCATTTTTCCGTCATACTAATATTTTATTTTCCGAATAAATGGACGACGACCGTCAAGCAGATGGATGAAATGCATTCTCTTCTTGCACGACACCACGTCAGCAGTTTTCAATAAAGGAAAAATGAAGTGCGTTGAATAGAACCAAAAAATTCAGAGTTGCATGATATCGCTGAAAATTTCTACAATCGCAATTCTTTGCACGAAACAATCGCCGAAGCTATAGTTTATTTCAGAAAGGTATAGGGTAACAAAACCTAATTAGGTATGCAAAGGGAGCACAGAGTGACCCAACGAATATTTAGGCCTCTTTCATACTTTGGCATTGATTTCATTGTAAAATTCTTTCTTTTTATCAAGTGTAGGTAGTACCACCCGTGTTGGGGTCAATATATGGGATTAGCCTATTGTTATCCATTCACAGACACTGAAAATAGAGTGCCAAAGAAGTGCCGGTAGGATACTCGTAAAAAGGAAAGAACTTTATTTTAAAAGAATAAAAATTAGGCATTATGTACATAGTATTAGGTACCCTTATTTTTTATTGAACATTATACAAAAAATACAGTATACAGAAATTAAATTATAAAAAATCATAATATTCTTCGTCATCTGAGGAACTGTCATCTCCTCTTGACGTTATAATTAACGGGTCGACGGTCCGATCGATCAAGTAGTCAAGATCTCACATTTTCTCCTCTTCTTTAATGACATGCTGGACTGCTTTTCGCCAGTTCTCTGGTGTCACCTCCTTAATGACTTGATGAAACAGTAGCTTAACGTCTTTCATTTTGAATTCCGTGCTGTGTCTTACCACAAATCCTTTCACTTGCGCCCATATAAGTTCTATAGGATTTAGTTCGCAATGATATGGCGGTGTGCGCAGCACAGCTAGGTACACTATGTTTTTCTGCTATATCTTCCACGGCGTATTTCATAAAACGATGTTTGTGTAAATTTGCTATAGATAATAGTTCTTTTTTTATCAAATTATCTTCAAATTCAATACTTTTAGTGGTTAACCAGTTAATAATTTCTTGTTTTCTCCAAGATGAAGTTGGAGTCTTCTCTATGCGTCGAGAATGATAACTTGCGTTATCCATAACTACTACTTAATCAGCCGGAAGATATTTTATCATTTCATCAAAATAGTCTTCAAAAACATCGTGTACATTCAAAATAATAAGTTTTTCATTCACTGATAGTGGAGAATTATTGAAACATCTTTTCGTTGGTGTAAATGTCGCCATTTTATTACTAATCTCATAATACTGTGAACACTATTTACGGCTTAACAGCAAATACTGGGCTAAAAATTTTGGGTGAGGCACCTTGCGGCGCATGGTTAAGCCGAATATGAAATAGGGTTGGAATTAGGCAGAGGCACTAATAGAAGATTACACGGTACCTGTTAAACGCAAAACGTAACTGTATAATCTACTACCTAAGTAATCGATACACAATATTTCGATATTGACACTTCAGGCCAGAAAACATACTTTTCCTAATTCTCTTATGCAATTACTTCAAATTTTAATATTACAAACAATACTATTTCAAGACCTACGCCTATGGCCGACACCGAAATTGAGCCGAACTGGACGGAATTCCCCATTTTATTACCCTATATCTTTCCGAAAAAGACTAGCGAGAACGTTTTTTTATTGCCATCGGTGCATGAAATGCAGAAAAGTCTTTGAATAAACACCGATTTCAGAACGAGCAGCCAGACAGCGTTCTATTCGCGTTCAAAAATGGCTGGGGAACGAACTACTCCCTGAATCATGGAGTTGGAAAAGAGTCCAAGATTGCTTCAAACCAATAGGGAACTTGCCAAAAAAATAAAATCATTTAAAAACAATTAAAATCGTAAGATATTATCATAAGGAACTTCGTAGAAAAAGAAAAATTCCAATAACGATTAAATTATCTGAGAAATAAAGGGTTAAAATTTGAATAATTTGAACTGCTCTTAAAACGCGCTGCCATTGGTTGTGACGTCAGACCGCACTTTTCGAGTCAGGCGATTGTGAACCGACAATTCAAACAACACTTAATAACTGAGAAACTGACGCTAACGATTCGAATTCGATAAAAAATCAATAATGCTTCAAATGGCTGTTTCTGTGGTTACCGATGCACGAGGTGCGGTGTGACGTCACAGCCGCTGCCGCGCATTTTTCTTCGTTTGAATACACCCGGTGGCGATTCCAACTTTAATTCTTTATTGTGAAATAAGTATTGCGATTTAAGGACTGATATTTGGTATAATGTGTTTTCATATATAAACACACATTTTAGTAGAATAAAAAAAAAATGGGCAAGTTCCCTATTCGAACGCTGGATTCCATTGCACCCAAAACTGTGCAGGACCATGCGGAGGCAGAGAAACGGGAATCGAATGCACAACCGTTTCTAACAATTGCCACGGAGACGGCTTCATTGGATCAAATATAGTCGACGAGGGAAGTGGGGTGGAGACGAGGACGATTATTCCGATGGCAAGAGGATATCCCCAACCACAAGCTCAAGACGATCATCCTGTACGTACGATCTCGGTATTACTCCATAGATTGATCCTGAAATGGTCGAGGATAACCCAACTATGAGTCAAACCTTTAAGAATCGCCGTACATAAACAGGTGAGTTTGTAAATGTCTAGAATAAACTTTGTAGTGATATAATTTATCGTATTAAATATGAATTTTCCTGTTCTCAGAGTCTCCACATGCACATTCGTGATCTATTTGTACGGGACAATATTACTTTAACAAAAAAATGAATTCCACTTTTTTTTGACAAAATTGAATGCTCTCCAACTTTTGTGATAACTATTTTTTCAATGAATATCATAATTAAGGAGTTATCCATTAAAAACCATAAAAATGCACCTTTTTTTCAAGATGTCGGCGATTCCGGAGCTTCAGTTTTTCAGGACCGTCAATACGTCCAATAATAAGCTAACATTGTCACCAAATTTCAAATTTTCCGTATTTATTATTTTTATTTTTGCTACTTTGCCCGGTAAGATAAAATATGCAAAATAAAATAACAGTTCAGACAACTGAGTACCAAAATGAAAATAATTTTCCGTTTTTCAATTCGACTTTCTATAAAAGCGCGTTTTTTAGTTATCGGAACTATTATTTAGTTTTGCATATTTTACCTTCAAGCAAATTTGAATCAGGATATTATCCCAGAGCGATAGAAAGTCTGCTTTTAATTTCCCATTAGTTCAAAATAATAGTTGGATAATCAACTGTTGGAGCATATTTTCATACCAACTTGAACTAGAAAAATATGAAGCTATAAATGTAATATTTACAACTATTGATACCGAACACTTTCCGCACAATGTTTCTGTTTAGCAGTTTGTTACTATTTGGAAGAGACCTAAGTTTATTTCATAAGGGCGTGGAATTCATAAACTACAACTTTACTGTTCTGCTATGCGGAGGTGGACCGTTTTTTCCCTAGCTACTCGAGGGATCTATAACACAAGCGGAGAAGCAGGGAACCAAACAAGCGAAGTCTGTCAGGGTCAATGCGCTGAAAGACGTAGATCTTATGACAGACGAGGAGATCCGGGCTGCAAATCTATGCCGAGTCCTCAAATGCCAAAGTAAGCAAATTGGTGGAGCAAGACCAGGATTCCTTTTAGGCTAAAAGAGCCATAATCAAAGCTAATTTCACCAAATTTGCGGAAAGGCTAATGATATCGTCAAAGACTGCGGAGGCCGAGACAAAAATAAATACGACCAAAAGTGGCACCAAAATACCAAGGTCAGGTTCAAACACATCACCCGAAAATAAAAACAAAGGGAAAAGGCCAAAAACTGAAAGTGACTGCTGCTGCAATGTAGCAGTGGCGAAAACCAACCAGAAAGCCAAAATGGATATACGCCTGTGCGGTCTTCGTATTGGATGAAGATGAGAGATCCTTGATTTCAACAGGATCCACAGTAAGGTGACTATATTATTCTCACCTAGTTCATTGAGTTTGTCTAGACATTGCAGTTCTGGTCTGGCATATTGTGGACTATTAAATAACCACTCATTAATGTTATATCAAGTATTATACGACAAAATCTCCAGTCAAAAAAAAATTCCTGGAAAAACATACTTCTGTAGCATCATGAATATTATCAAATGCGGGAAATAAGTTGAATGCATTGGAAATATAATGTTCCTGCGTTTAATAAGGACTTTTCTTGGACAGAAAATAAGCTTGTCTATAGAACTAATGAATATTGCCGCGATAGCAAACAACTGACTAGCATCTAAAAAATATGTATTCTAAATTAGTAATTTAGCTTCCAGTAGAAGAATAAAATCTTGTCTAGACCAAAACCCGACTTCACTACATTAAAATAATCATCATCTAAAACAGCTGGCTTAGATTTCTAGGAGAACCAAATCACTTTTTGATATCAGTAAAGAATTTTATCATTTCTACAATAACACTATGCTACCCTCGTGAAACTTATATTTTGGTTAAGTGAAGGTACTTTATTAAAATACTTTATTACTACACTGAAGAGATTTTTGTAAAGCAATATTTACTGCCATAGCACATATCTCTCTTAGCGCCTATTTTAATAGATTTTTTGGCTGGAATAGCGAAAAAACTTGCTGTGAGGATGACATTTTTTTCTCGGTGTACCTGTTGCCGTTATCAAAAGCGAGCAAAAACATCATGTTTGTTGTATAAGATCCCCCTTAAATATTTATTTTATCCTGTTTTAGGATCCCTTTCTCAAAAGGTAAGAAACGGACCCTATTACTGAGACTGTGGTGTCCGTCCGTCTGTCTGTACGTCTGTCACCAGGCTGTATCTCATGAACCGTGATAGTTAGACAGTTGAAGTTTTCACAGATGATGTATTTCTGTTGCAACAACAAATATTGAAAACAGAATGAAATGAATATAAGGGGGCTCTTATACAACAAACTTGATTTTTTTGCTCTATATTGATTACGGCATTTCACAAAATATTCAGTTGAAAATTCACTTCAAAAATAAATAATCAAATTAAAATATAACAAATATTTAAGGGGGGGCAACCACACAATAAACGTGATTTTTTTGCAGACGGACAGCGGAATCTTAGTAATAGGGTCCGTTTTACACCCTTTTGTTTAAGGAACCCCAAGAACCCTCAATTTTCCGGATAACTTTTCTTTCTTATCCTTCCACCTATACTAGCCCCAATATATTTTTCTTTGAAAAGAATTTCATTATAATGAAATATTTGTACTGTGACTATCATCTTGAATCCTGAAAATACACTTTTTCCACTCACAAATACCGTTAAATTGGCATTAACTGAATTTTTTTTAAATGCATCGCCCAGTAATTGTTATTCCGCATACACCCACCGAATGTTTGGAAGGCAAAGAGCAATAATCTGAACAAGTCTGATGTCAGTGTTACGGTGTGGGAGTTTCTCAATGAACTACTTAAACCTTGTGTGCTGGAAACTACCTTGATTAATTGGTAGACACCAATCGGAAATTGATTAAAGATCTACCTGAAGTTCAAATTATTCACACAGCGCGTAATAACAAGACTAGGAGTTGACAAGTTCCTATATCGTTATGTAAATACGCCTCAATAGATACCATTCCTTAGTCTGGGAGAATTGGGTTTCTTCATATGTCCCACTTATTCCATCCTCATTTTTGGTCCTGTTAACAAGTCGTTTGATTGTTCAAAAACAAGTAAAACGTTTTTTCAGAGTACTTGTGACTTTATTTGCTATTTTCATTTTATTCTGAATCTATAAGAATTGAAAATTAATTCACTACTACTGAGAACATTATTATAACTGTCGTCCTGAAACTAATGTTTATAATGGTGGTTATAAATTTAGTGTGCTCTGCATAAGTCTCTTCATACTATACTGCTTCATTAATCAACTAAGATATCAATGTATCTGGTTTCAATGAAATTTGACAAAAACTCCTCGGACTATAAACAACTTTTCAATCTCCTTACATGCTTCAACAGTTTGCCAGACATTACAGTCTACATGATTCTACCTGTCGGCGTTCCTCACGGATTCTCAGTATAACCATCTTTCAAGGATGAGTTGAGTTGAGTTCTCAATATACATTTATATTGATCAACGCCTCCTATTAGACACCAAGGACGTAACGCATTTCTCTACACGTCTGAATAAGTCGTTTAGTTGACATTGAATACGAATGAAAACTTATTTTTATCAATGGCAAAAATATATCTGCACTACACTTTTCCAATAAAATAATAAAAATTGAAAATTGTAAGATATTTCTCTTGCTACTGACAGTTCTGCAGTTGAAAAAATCAGCTTTTGACTACAAGGATGAGCGGAAAGACTTTCATTAACAGTTTGTCCATTAACACGCAGCATTCTACTCCACTTTTTAACACGTTCATATTAGCTCCACTTGTATGTATGTTTGTTTGTAGCCGACTCCTTTAGACTCGATTTGGACCCATTTTGAACGAAAAGAATAATTATAAATTTTGCACACTCGTCAAGGACCGATAACAATACAATATAGTAGTGAAATGAAGGGTATTCCATTAAAAAAAACATAACTTCAATCTGGCATAGAGTTTGAAAGAAACCGAAAAAAGTACACATGTTAATTCAAACCAAAAAGAAGAAAATAAATTATAGTTAAAAAAAAACTTAAAAACACGCTTTACAGGAAATAGAAGTAAAAGGTGGAAAATAATTCTTGATTTAAGAATGAAACGATTAACGAGGAAATTGTCATTGTGATAATAGCGTGGTGTGCTTTGTACTACATTAATACACCAATAAAACTAGTGAGAAATGATAACAATTGATATCGAGCACCCCACGCTATTACCATAATAAAATGAATTTTCTCGTTAATCATTTTATTCCTGAATCAAGAATTACTTTCAACTTTCTAGTTCAATTAACTATAAAGCGTGCTTTTGAGTTTTTTTCACTCTATAATTTATTTTATGTCATACTAGTTCATTATTATGTTTTTATTGCTTAGTTCCCAACTATCTAATGTCGTACTTTGTCGCCGATCGTGGGAAAAGTGACACTATTTTGACCTGTTTTCTATGCGCAAAGCTAAACATTCCAGAATAGTGGGCAGTTGCTAAGCAATTAGAAAATAACAGTGTGGTCATATTCTTTACCTAAGACCCCCTGTAATCAGTCAATAACACACAGTCGACATCAATGTAATGACGTCTATTACGCACGGTAAAAAAACGCACAGTTGTAAAGTAAATCGCACGGCTTCCCTAGCAACATCTTGGCAACTGTCAATAGACGTCGCCATTTTATTCAAAATTTACAATTTGAAAACATTCAATATTGCCACGTTTAACTATGAAAAGCCCAAAGGGCTAAGTATGTATTGATTATAATTGAAAAATGGACTTTTGATTATCAACAATATATCAATTAAACGTTAGTTCTTTAATGTGCTTCTTTCATTGGTAATAGAGATGGAGATGAAAGTTTACCAAGCACCTCTAATAATGTAACTGTTGTTTCTTATGCTTCAACAGGCAAAGGAAGCGATCTATGATCTGTGTTTAATAACTGTACTGTTACTATAAACAATTATTATAATAACTAATATTATGGTATTAAATGTTATACAATAATAGTATATTACGTAACGTGTGTGGTAAGAAGCATTTTACGCACGAATGGAAAAGTTACGCACGATGCCGCGTAGCGGCGAGTGCGTAATTCTGTGAGTGCGTAAAATTCTTTACAACACGAGTTACGTACTATACTTTACCTACGACCTACTTGTACTTGTATTTATACTCTTATTATTAATAATACTTGAACAACATCAACATTTTTAATAATTTTATTGTATAACATTTAATTTCATAATACCTATTAATTATCATAATAATTGTTTATATAGTAACATTGCAGTTATTGAACACAAATGGTAAATCGCTTCCTTTGCTTGTTGAAGCAAAAGAAACAACATTTACATTAGAGGTGCTTGGTAAACTTTCATCTCTATTACTTGCACCTGCTATATTTTTTAATTGAATAAAACTTTATACAAATACACAAACCAGTTATAAGGATAATAAAAAAGTTTTTTTACAGTTTCTTGACAGTTCCTTCGCAAATCGTTATTGCGGCCTACCTTAAGTTTGATGTTTTGACGGCTTATGCCATATTTTTGAATAAAATGGCGACGTCTATTGACAGTTGCTAAGATGTTGCTAGGGAAGCCGTGCGATTTACTTTACAGCTGTGCGTTTTTTCTACCGTGCGTAATAGACGTCATTACATTGATGCCGACTGTGTGTTATTGACTGATTACAGGGGGGGTCGTAGGTAAAATTATTAAATATCTATTGTTGATGTTTTTCAAGTATTATTAATAATAAGATTATAAATACAAGTACAAGTAGGTCGTAGGTGAAGTATAGTACGTAACTACTGTTGTTAAGCATTTTACGCACTCCCGGAATTACGCCATTCGTGCGTAAAATGCTTCTGACCACACACGTTACGTAATATACTATACCGCACTGCTGTAGCGTGAGGTAATGTTACAAATGGATTATTACAGTAAAATGAAACAAAGTATGGTTTTAATTTTCATATTGATAAAGTTGTTATAAAAGAAATAAAAGAAACATATAATTTATAACGATATTTAAACTTACTTGATTACATCTTGAGTGAAATATTTTATATTTAATTTTTTAAATGTAAATCAACGATCGAAGAAAAAATAGTATGTATAATTTGTGGGAAAAGCATAATCCCAAACACCTGTCTCACCAGACTCCTCGCAACGCTCCTCGTCTGGTAATTACCACAGTCGTTTGGGAATACTATGCTTTTTCCACTAATTATACAATATACTATTATGCCCATGAGGGCATAAAGAGAAATAATATTTTGTTTAACTTATTTAATAACCTTCATTAATGAAATTACAAACGGAATATAGTAATATATGTAAATATTCGATGAACATTGCCTGCAGCCTGCAGCCAACGATTCATGTTTCATTGTTTGAGTATCAAATTCCTGTACCTAAACGCCAGAACCTCTAAATATCCTTCAGCAACCGACGTACTCTTCCATCCACCATGGCGCTTCAACGTGGTCATACTGGCTCCAGCCTCTCCAAGAAGAGTTGCTGACGTTCGACGCATACAATGACATGTATATTTACTTAAACCCAGATATTTCGCTATAATGGACGGGATTTTTACAAACGTGTTTTGGCTGTACAGTACATCGACCTTGTCCATAGGTCAGAAAAAGCCTTTTTCCGAGCAACCACGTGGCCGTAGTGACATATAATCTCTTATTAGCTTTAAACTGTTCATTTCACCCTCATCTATAATAGTAAAAATGCGTTTTTTAACGGTCTTTATCTTTGGTACATTTACCACAAAAACCGATTTTCTATGTACACAAGTTCTTCCCGTCGATATCCACCAAATATTCCAAATATTAGTGCAACTTTGTTCATTAAAAACGTCTCGTTCGGTGCCTTATGATTAAATTTTAAAACGTCTTCTCTAGACAAAATTTTAGACTTCCTTGGTTTGTAGCCTTTTGAAGTTTGCTTCAAATATTCCATTAACTTATGGTAATTAGCAATGTTAATATTTTTATTTACTATTAAAGTCTTCTCTACCATAGAATATTTGGACCACAAGAAACTCGGAGAAAATGTTTTAGCGAGATCGCCGAAGTATCCAGGCAACACAGTTTCATTAACATCTTTTACGTAGTTTTCTTGCATCTAATTTAATCATTATCCGTATTCCATGTCGTAAGCTTCTTTAGACTTTTTGGCAACAGATAAATAAAAGCAGGGATGTCATCGCAATGAAAAAAATTCAATGGAAGGGGGGATCAAACTTGGCTCAAATGAAAGGGCTTTTTATTTTAAATTCAATGGTGTATCACAGTAAGGGTACTCAAGTGGATAATTAAAATAAATTATACCAGTTTTTCAATTTATTGTTTATTTGCAACAATATCCAGTGATCGTTTAAATGCTGCAATTATCATGTTCGGATTCACTTCAGATAGGCCTATTTTCACTTTTTAACTAGTTTTTATAAAAGCTAAAGGAAACAGTTGGCTCTGGAATTCTACCTTCATCGCTTTTTGATTTTTATATTAGTAAAATCTAATGTCACATTGTTTGTGGTCACTTTCTAAATACTCATAAATAGTACCGTTTTGAAACAATAGGTATTATAGGGTGAAAACTCCGAAGTTGAAATGCCATTCCTATTCACACCGAATGAATATGTAGATATGTTGCTAATCTATGGTGAGTGTAAGAAGAACCCCTCTCACGTGACTTTTGCTATGGTTGAAGAGAAAATGTGGCAAGGTTCATTTCCAAACTAGAAGCATAGTAATGATAACAAACTAATACACACCAAACAGAATGTGGTGAATGTTTTAGCATATGTAGCGGTTTATCCCCATGTGTTTATCCGAGCCATTGCTGCAGAAATTGGTGTTTCTTTAAGTTCAGTTCATAGAATTTTAAAAACCCACCATTACCATCCCTTTAAATTGCATTTGATGCTTGAGTTGTGACCCACCAATCTGGATTGGAGTCAACCTTTATTGCCATCATGCAAGTTATGATGCAAGACACTCCCAATGTGTTGAGTAAAATTTTGTGGAGTGATAAAGCGCGTTTCCATAATAATAGTGATATCTTAATTTTCCAAAAAATGACCTACCTGCGTTACTGGAGAATATTCCTTTGAATGCAAGAAGACATATGATATTGCAGCAAGATGGCGCACCCTCACATAATAGCGGTATTGTAGTAAATTATCTTAATGCTAGATTTCCAAACAAATGGATTTTAACTTATCACCCTTTCAGTAGCCTCCACGTTCGCCGGTGCTATCAACCCTAGATTTTTTGTATGGGGATACTTAAAAGAGCTTGTTTATAATGAAAAACCTGTAGACACGAACGATTATTTTATTTTTTATTTTATTGGTTATTTAACGTCGGTCTATTTCTGCGACTGAGGCTAATCACCGACGCCGGGAGCACTCTACCACTAAAAGGAAATTTTGCCGAACCCACTGGTGTTCCAACCAGTGGTAGGGTTCATTATCGAGCCCAACATCCATGGACTCGGGACCTCGGTTTTACGTCTCCTCCGAAAGACGGCATACCTACATTATACCTCGTGCTCATTGGTATAATGCCTGCGAACTATGATATGCTACTCTGCTGCAGGCTGTACGGGCTATTTACACGACGGTCTTCCCCAGTGGGCCGGTCTCCCATCCAAGTACTAACCGCGCTTGACACTGCTTCACTGTAATTATCGCATCAGATGCTTTCCACTACAGTGCTGGGCCGATGCCCTACGAACCATTTTAAAAAATAAAATTAGACAAGCTTGTAATAACCCTACGCAATAGATGATACATGCATGTACACGTGAACTACTTAGACGATTCGAGGTTTGTGTTGTTGCAGAGGGAGGCCATTTTGAAAGTATTTTATAAAATCACCGTAAAGTCGAAATGTTCTGGTTATTGCTGCAAATGAACATTAAACTGAAAATTTGGTGGAATTATCAACTCGAGTACCCTCACTGTGATACACTGTTAAATTTGAAATGAAAAGCTCTTTCATTTGAGCTAAGTTTGATCCCCCCTTCCATTGAATTTATTCATTGCGATGACGTCTCTGCTTTCATAATGACGTCATAGATACCCTGTATTCCTCGGATGAAATTACTGTAGGTCCCAAAAAGATTACCCAATTATCTAATAAACCTATTCGTTCATTCCTGAGTTACAGCCTGTTAAAAAAATCCACTGTATAACCACTGTTGTGCATTTGGCTGGAAGCTTACCGGGAGTTTAAAGCAGAAGTAATTACTAACTGTTTATTGCATTACACTTGAGATCACTATTCTTCTCACAAATGAGGAAGCTCATTGGACTTAATGGTAATTGGGTAAATATACGAAAAAAGCGGATGAATATGCCACTTTTATTTAATTTGGAACAGTAATTTCCAAACAGTTGCCGAACTTAAAATTGTGTCGCCTCCTCTGCAAATTACATTAAAGCCCAACCATTGAAAAATTATAATTTTGTAGAAATATATTCATTTTAATTGAAGAATGATAATAATTTGTCGGATTATGATCATTCAACAAAAATGATTATAAAACAATATGAGACACAAAAATTATGAAATAATATTAGACAGTCACAAAAATATTAAATAAAACAAGAAACAAATAACATCCACAATTGGTGAACTTATATAGATAAATTCTTCCCCTATTACGTTATTGATTTCCATTTATTTGGCTATCTTTGCCTCAATTGCCAATAATGACAGATCGTGAGAATCAATCGAATTACGTAGCTGGTTTTTGAATATGACCAACTTTGAACGTGATCTTTCAGCTATGGCAACGATGATGGGTGGGGTAAGGCACAACACTAAAGCAGCAATGACAACTCCAAAGCTTACAGACATCATGAGAACCTTACAATCGAGATGTCGACAAGTTGAAATTCATTTCTTTAGCATAGATCTCGTCATTATCATTTGTAAAGGATTCTCTGGAGTTGATAATTTTCCGCAGTCCTTCTGCTGATTTGGAAATTTCATTTTTTGTGGCAATTATTAATTTTTCCGTTTCCATAGAAGCAAATAATTGTGAAGTTTTGTTCATTTTTCCATAAACTCCATAAACTACATTCACGAGAAAATTGTCTTCTCCATTTCATTCAAAACGATTATCACTTGTTAGTTCATCAAAGTGTCTTAACCATTTTCTGTCTCTTCCAAGTAAACGTTAGATTTATTATATGCTATTTTTGAAACTTTACCTCTTGCTGATTTATCTTATCTTATCCATACATTTCGTTACAGGGGGAGCCTCGTGAAGGATTTCTGATGATAAAATTGACTGGTAACTTCTTTTTACGAAACTTTTGAGTGGTTTTTATTAGAAAATATGACATAATCATCATTTCTACGTAATATTGGTACTCCTGTTCAAACACGATTTTCTCATTCGTTTTCGAGAAAAACGCAATTGAACAGTTCAGAGTATCGGAAGGGGATTTCAAGTAACGGACAATAAAAAAACTTGTATCTTAAGGCTTCTATTTCGACGATGAAGCATAATTTGAAACAATGTAGCATAGAAAGAGCAAACTCAAATTAAATGTTTCACGTGGCCTCCTCCAACTTCTATGCCTTTTCTAATTCTTTTAATAAAGATCTTTCGAACTTCAAAGAACATATTCTGTCCCCCTATAAAGTTAGCGGCATTTGGTATTTTCCTCCAGAGTTCGTCTCTCGAGCTAATTTCATTGGCATAAACTAAGGACTTCATATGTCCCCAAACATAAAAATCAAGCGGGTTATCCTCAGGACTTCTTGGTGCCCATTCAAAATCACCTCCTCTGCCAATCCATCGTTGAGGAAATATGTCATTTAGAAGATTTCTAACAACTAAAGGGAAATGAGGTGGAGCTCCATCCTGCATAAACCACATTTTATTTCTTACAGCTAGTGACAGATTATCCAAAATATCACTAAAAGTATTTTTCAAAGAAAATAAATAGGAATCTCGATTTAAATTTGGAGGCAGAACATATGGCCCTAGTAGTTAGACGTCAAAATAATAGTGTAAACTATTAAAACGCTTTACAAATTAGAAAATTAATTTCCAAAGGATAGACCGTTCAGCAGGAAGCTACATCTACTTCTCGGGCAATATCCCCCGCCAGACAATGAATTACACTTCCAAGATAAAAGGGGTTGGTATATATGAAAATATAAAACCAACCGTTCTGGTTTATAATTAGAAGGAATAGTATCACTTGCTGACCGGTTTCGGCGTATTTGCGCCTCATCAGTACAAGGTAGATATTATTCGCCCAGAAGCTCTGAGAGCATTATCCTGGGCTAAAAACAACACTGAAATCACATTAATACATTACACCCATTGAAGGGAATGCCAAGAATAGGATAATAGCGACATCTCCACAACTAAATATAAACCAAAATCCTATATTGACAAAAAAACCATCTCGGTTTATATTTAGTTGTGGAGATGTCACTATTATCACATTCTTGGCATTCCCTTCACTGGGTTTAATGTATTAATGTGATTTCAGCGTTGTTTTCAGTCCAGGATTGGGTATGCTCTTAGAGCTTCTGGACGAATAATATTAGTCCAAGAGCTAGCCACGTAAACCGCATGTTAAACGGTTCCACCTAGATTTTTTTTTAATCGATGCTCTATGAGCCAAAAAACCCAAAGCCAAATTTCTGCCCACAGGTCGGACTGCAATAGGGTGTGGCGGGGGGTTAATCACGACGTTTTCATTAGGGCGATTGAGCTCATGTGGTTCCACTCTCCAAGTTGTTTCTATGTGTAGTCTAGCCCTCCATTAGAACCGGAAAAAAATGGCAGAGCATTTCCGGGCTGCGAAGTGCTCGGCAGAGTGATGTAAACACGACGTTTACATATCGCTAATTTAGCACATGTGGTTCCAATATACATAGAAACTATACATAGAAACAATTTGCAGAGTGGAACCACATGTGCTAAATTAGCGATATGTAAACGTCGTGTTTACATCACTCTGCCGAGCACTTCGCAGCCCGAAAATGTTCTGCCATTTTTTTCCAGTTCTAATGGAGGGCTAGACTACACATAGAAACAACTTGAAGAGTGGAACCACATGTGCTCAATCGCCCTAATGAAAACGTCGTGTTTACCCCCCCGCCACATCCTATTGCAGTCCGACCTGTGGGCAGAAATTTGGCTTTGGGTTTTTTGGCTCATAGAGCATCGATTAAAAAAAAATCTAGGTGGAACCGTTTAACATGCGTTTTACGTGGCTAGCTCTCGGACTATATCTACCTTTTACTGGTGAGGCGCAAATACGCCGAAACTGGTCTGCAAGTGATATTATTCCTTCTAATTATAAACCAGAATAGTTGGTTCTATATTTTCATATATACCAACTCCGTTTATCTTGGAAGTGTAATTCATTGTCTGGCGGGGCATATTGCCCGAGAAGTAGATGTTGCTTCCTGGTGAACGGTCTATTCTTTGGAAATTAATTTTCTAATTTGTAAAGCGTTTTAATAGTTTTGCATTATTATTTTGACGTCTATTCATAACACGCTTTACTATGACAATTGATACAGGAAAATGTAATCAAGTAAATGCCCTAGTAGTTCGTCGCCTATAATGCCACACCAAATATTCAATTTAAACTAATGCTGGAAATGTCTTTCTTTGAGAGCATGCGGATTTTTTTTCTTCCCAATAGTGGCTGTTTCGCCAATTAAATACCCCTCGTCTGGTAAAAGTCGCTTCATCGGTGAACGTAATATTCTTAATAATATTTCGGTCATCATTATGCTTGTTGACAACACGTTGGCAGAACTGGAACCGTCGTGGGAGATCTCTTGGAAGCAAATTTTGAACAAGAGTGAAGTGATAAGGGTGGAACTTTACTTTTTTTTAGAATTCTTATTATAGGCGGCTGACTTACTCCTGTTGCTGATGAGAAATGACGTGAACGTACTGTAGGATATTCATCTATTCGAACCAAAATTTCATCTTCTTGATTAGGTGAAATTTGTTTCGGACGACCACCTTGATTTTTATTGTGAAATGACCCGGTTTCTCCCAAACGATGAAATAGATTTGAAAAAGTTTTGTGGTTTGGTTGCCTTTTGCCTGGATATAACAAATCGTACCTCCTGGCTGCTGAGCGCCCGCAAAAATGTTCTTGTGCGTATACACAAATCATATCCCGCATTTTTTCATTCGTAAAATGATTGTGACAAGGCATTTCAATCGAAAAAGTATATGATAGTTTCAAAAAATGTAACAATTGACTATAAACTCGCAGCAAAAAATATTTGGTCCTATCGCCATATTTTGGTCCAAACAATCTACCCTTTGCCTATGTCCCAATAGTTATGAATCACCCTGTATAAGTATAAATAATTACTTTACCACAAATTAAAAATAATGAAAATAACGTGCCTATAAGTTATAGTGTACCGATCTTAGTTTTAGCTTGTATGTTAGTTTCATAAATAAATTACTTGAAAACGACTTGTAATTTGAAAGAGGCGAGAAAATTGTATTTTTACCATGGGGGTAAATTGCATTTTCCACCCTTGAATGATTACTTTCTGACGCGTTCATCCTCGGGAGGAAAAGTAGCACTTTCCTCCATTGTTATACAAATTTCGGTTTCAACTATATTTTGTCGGTATTGAAAAAATTTTTTAAAGAACGTAAGTGTACAGCTTTCGTAAAGAAATGTTTGCTACAAAAAAGTTTCTTTGAGCAATCAACAGTTTTTTGAGTTGTAGAGCTAGAAAGGTGAATCTTAATAATAATTGAAACCAGTTTTCTTTGAAATTGGAAATTTCTAATCTCACAGTAAATATATTTAACAATAGGTGCTCTTAAGTTATGAAATTGTTATTTGTAGACTTTATTTTGTATTTAGTGAATAAATATAAACTTCAATGTATAAATCATTAGAGTTACTGAAATCAAATTTTTTTTCTTCCACGTCTTAGTTGGTGGTAACATTAACGTTTGCTTATTCGCATTCGGAAATTGCTTCCTATACATTGCTACAGCTTGCAATAGGTATTGTTCGTGTTCTCATTATAAGTTAAATTCCGATTACTTATATGATTCCATTAATTATTGAGCTCCTCGTTCAGCAGTATCATTTAAGACGTTTTTGGTTCATTGATATTATGATTTCATGGTGGATTGAAATTTATCTTTATCCAGTAAATACAAAATTTCGTTTCTAAAGTTATCAATTTAATAACTTTGTAGCGTTTATTGTGAATAATTTTTGTTTAAGATAAAAGTAATCCAATTTAAAAAAAATTTGGTAATACCTTTCCAACTCTGCAGCTAAAAACAGTTGATCGAAGAGTGTTTGCTTGAAGGAACTTTGCATAAGCTTTATACCTGTTTTAAAAAAAAAATGTATACCGAAAAATCGAGTTGACACTAAAAAAAAATTTCCTGTCCAGTCATTATAGGGGGTAGACCTCGGAAAATCGACATACCCAGTATATTACCACATAAAAACTTATTTTTGCATCCTTAAAGTATTCTCAAAATTTATATATAATTGGATGGTCGCAAGTTTTAAAGACAGGGGTCAAAGGTCTCAAAAATCGATTTTTTTAACACATTTTTTGCAAATATCTCGTTTTCTATGGGTTTTACGCTATTTGTATTTATTATCAATATTGTAGAGAATTAAATGCTCTACAACTTTTCCATTCAACATTTTTTTAAACCTTGACCTGTTTTCGAGACAGAGGGCGTAGAGCGCGCGGTCAGATAATTATCTGTGGTCAACTGGTAGTCTCGATCAAAAACTCCTGATATTAAGGTTATAATTTGTTGCTAAACATATAATTATCATTTTTTATCAACTTTTAGATTAAATTCATTTTTTTTTTTTTTTTTAACTATCTATTTTCAATAAGTGTAAATTTAACACTTACCTGACCATGTAATTAACAAATCGTTGAGGAAAATAATTAAATTGTATTTTAATTCTAATCTAACTTATACTAATGACTTTCTATATAAATAAAGAAGAAAAGAAATGAATTCTCAATTGATGTTTTTATTAAACGTGTCATTTTATAGATTTGTTATAGTCAAAATTAATAAAAATTTCGAGAACAAGTTCTAATTTCAATTCTCTTCTTCTTTTTCTTCACTTTCTTCATCATAGTCGTCATCGTCCTTTTGCTGCAGAATTTCCTTTTCGTTACCGTCGTCAACGACATTTGTCTCCAAGTCCTTCATGATTTCTGGGTCAAAGGTTCTATCATTATAGATATAGATATATCATAGTAGATATATGGGTACAAATTTCAAGACCGATCTAACCGTCTCCCTACAAAATGCTGCTCGCGCACTTTGGTCAGCTTCTTCATTCCCATAAATACTTATGTGGGAAGGTATCCATAAAAACTTGATTGCTCTTAATGTATCTTGAGCTTGTTAAAGTTCCCATTAAATTAGTTTTTCTATTGAGTGAATTTTGGTAGCTTAGGTAAAAAGTGCCTTAGTTTCCTTTTTTTGCTGCCCCACTGATATTTTCAAATTTTGAATTTTCTCTCCGTTTCTACACCTTTAAATAAATTATGAGTTACCTTATTGAATTTATCACTTTGGACCAGAATCGAACCACGTCTGGTTTTTCTCGCTGACTAATTTTGTTTTGTACATAATTTACAGCCTCTCGTGATCCGTGATATAATTCACGACCCTTTGTTTGTTTTACAAGAAAATCTTCGGTGTGAACCAATACCATCCATTGTGAAATATTCTCAGAATGCTAAAGAGTGTATTTGCTCTCATGAAAGTAAACATTCAAGAAAAACAATCTAAATAATTCTTGTATTAATAGCTCTCCAAACCTTTCCCAGAAGTTTCGGGTGTCATATTATTATATTCCTCCGTTTTTCAAGATCGTCTGAACATTGCTAAAATCAAGATTTTCATGGGAGGTGTGCGAGCTTTCTTACAAGAAAATATAATTTTCAAAAGTCAGTTTTGAATACTGCGTCAAGTGAATCAGTTTAGCTCCAACTTCGAGAGTAGCCCAAGTAGTATCTCAGCAATCTACTGAAGTAGTCCTAGTCATTCATTATGTCTTTCGGTATTTCGAATAATAAATGAGTATACCAAGTGGCAAATTTCCGAAACTGAACAAAAGTTGTGAATTTATAATAAGTCAACTGTGCTATAGCTCTGTGTGAATATATTGTTACTTTTCTCTCTATATAACAACTTTCATTATTTCTTCAACTTTCACAATCCGATACAAATAATGTCTCACTATCAGAACACAGATCTCAAACCACTAAAACTATACTAAGACTATAGCTGAGTACGATAATTCACACCGGTTAAAGTGCAAATAGTTCAGTTTTTTTAATCACGTGGTGTCAGATTAAAAAGTTTGAAATAATAATTAGGGGACACTTCAGTGCAAATCATTTTAAACCTAGTATTAGATAGATAGCCCCAATAAGGTTCAAGAATTAACAATCGTATTTTGGTTGTATAGTGTATAATTATTACAAATAGTTTTTTAATTTCAATTTTAAAACAAGTGTAGAAGTATGAAACAATCAAACAATAAATTTCTATTGCTGCAATGGATATGAACGATATGGAGGTGTCTACATCCATAGCCGTCTTGATCAATACCGTAAGAAGTGTGGTAGAGAAATAAGTTGAAAGCGATGGAGAAAATATGGAAGTCTTGGAGAAGGTGGAAAATTATTACGAAATTACTGTGCCAAATTTCAATGACAACCAGTTTAAGCAACATTTTCGCCTTTCATCTAATTTCAATTAAAAAAATTAGGTTATATACATTATTGATTATATACATATCAAATGTCACTTATGACAGGATAACTGAGTTAACTCGAATTTAATCGACTGTAAAAAGTTTAAAACTATTTTGACTTTGACCGAATTATCGTACAGAAATCAGTTTGAAAAAGTGTGAAAAAGTTCTGAATTAAAAGACGCTTCGGGTTGAAAAGTTAGAAAAGTGCGTAATTATCGTACTCATCTTATATAGATAATATCAATTGTCCTGTTTTGTATACTTTACACATGTTCCAGACAGTTCTTGACTTTTCGATGATATGTCTATATTTCACGATGACAGTTCTAGATGATTCAGTGCGCTAACTATTAGATCACGTGCACATTACTTAAATCAACGTGAACTGAACGGTGACAACGCACTCTATGCTCAATCTGCGATTGTGACACCGTAGTCAGAGGGACGTTATTGCTAAAACACAACGACCAACATTGTTACCTTTACAATAAAGTATAGAACACTAACATTATGGAAAAAAATTGACAATAGAACCATAATTGTCCCCTAGCTGCGACATTGTAGTTCCGTCACTGTTTTTAGACCTACAGAACTACCTTGATTCATCTCGAAATTTTAAAAATAGTCTAATTTTCATATGTTTGAAATGTTTCTCATGTATTTCAAAACGGCGAATGTAGGTACTCCTTTGGAAAATGTGTGCCCAGTTCAATATTGGCAAAGGATATAGAAGGCAAAATATTATCATATTGTCAGATAGTCAAGCAGCCATTAAAGCACCGAGCTCTTGTGTAATCAGTTCCAAAATGGTGTGGGAATGCCTAGACATACTGAATGAACTAAGCGAGAACAATATAGTAACCCTACTGTGGATTCCAGGACACACTGGAATAAAAGGGAATGAAATAGCAGATGAACTAGCAAAGAGGGGGACTGAAAGACAATTTTGGGGGCCGGAACCCTTCTGCGGTGTCAGCTCCAATGTAATATTGGAAGAAATAGGAAAAACCGAAGAAAAGAAAACCATTGGAAATATCTAGTATTCAGAGTCAAAGTAAAACTGCACTAAGAGTTTTGACAGGGATCCTAACGTGACGTTGCCGCCTGAATGGGCTCCTGAAAAAGCTCAAAATAGTGGAGAAAGAAGAATATACCTATATTCTGTGGCATGGAAGAAGAAACCTCCATCCATATACATGCTAATTACACAGCTATTCTGAATCCTAGGGCAAAGCACCTCAGAGATTATTGGATAGAAAAGGAACATTTACCTAAGTTGAAACCTGTAGATATCCTAAAATTCCTCAGTGAAATATGAATAAAGAAGCTTCTAGTCTCTAAGACGTGCCAATAATAAAAAAATTCAACTTCTCAGTTGGCTAGAAGACGCAATAATTGTCAACGTCACAGCTACTAGTGGTTATTTTTCCATATGTCCCATATCCATAACATTGTTAGTCTTGTGCAGTATAAATTTTAAAATGTTCCCTGCTTGGATTAATTTGAAAAACTACTAGGAAATTTCCATAAAACTGAACTGATATACCAAACCAGATAGACCGTAAAAACCACAATGTGGAAAAGACTCATCAATTTTAACGATAACATTGTAAAGTAGACAAAAAGAGAGGTGGAGAAGAGTCCATTATTTAGAATTCAAGCAGGCATGCATATACGTCAAATACCTTACGAAAAATAGCTATCAACTGTCTGTTAAATAAACCCATATATAATGCGAAAGATGAATAAAACGACGCGAGAAAAAATTGTGATTGATTTTATGGAAAATGAAGTATTATCGATGGAATAAGATCAGGTGATAGTAAACAAAAAAAAACCAACAAATAACATGAGGAAAATATGACAGGACGTGACTGTTGCAAAGGAACTGCAGAGAGTTTATTTTATTATATTAATGAAAAAGTGTTGTTGGCATATTTTGTTCGGCGAAATGAGACATTGAAATCGCCTAGTAGTCTTTGGGCAGAATATTCTAGGTATATTGAAAAGCACTATTTTTTTAAAGATGCTATCGGTATTTCAACATTTCATACTTTGATTGCCTATCTATGTTTAAGAGTTGGTAAACGAGTACTGACTACAACTGAAACAATAGACATTATTTATCTGTTCTCTACGCACGTTGATATATATACATCTTGACAAAAAGTCATAAATTAGTATAAATAAAATTGTAATATTTATGGTTCAATAAAAAGTTCTTACTTTTTGGAATTGGTGGATTGAATTATTAAATATTGGGAGAATTCCCAACATAGTGGTCCTTCGAGCCGGATTGGAGAATGTTGGTAAAATATTGCAATTTTAATGGTTAGAATTTGGAAGTCTAGCCGGTTGAATTGGAGCCTGGAATGAGCCTAGGTGTATTGGACGATTAGTTTACATGGTGCGTGGTATCACACAACGCAAGTGACCCTCTGGAATTACAGTACGAGTCGCGTAGACGAAAAACCTAAATAAGAGCAACATAAGGTCGAAAGCGCGAATTTTGAAGTATATCGAATTGCATAGGTTTAAAACAAATAAGATAAGGTCGGGAATCGTATGGTGAGTCTCTTGTCTTCTTTTTAATTTCTTCTTGTAGTGAGTACAGATACATAATATTAAATAAACTTTTGTGATTAATTATGGCAGAGGCCGAGATTAAAACATTATTTAGGAAACGTGGTGCTTTAAAGAGCAAAATTACAATTTTTAGTAAATTTTTGGAAAAAATTGAGATAGAAAACACAAACAAAGATCAAATTAATCATTTGTATTTAGAGTTAAAAGATCGATTCTCACGTTATGAACTTGTGCTGGAAGAGTTTGAGGGTGTTCAAAGTGAGTTAGAGACTTTAGTTTTGGATGCTGATTTTGAATTAGTAGTTAAAGATAGAGAAACATTTGAAACAGACTTTTATTGTGCATTTTCAAAAGCGAAAGTGATTCTGAATTTGCTTGAAACCAAATATAAAAATAATGAAAATGTTTCTGATAATAATTTTAATGACAATCATGACAATAATATTGTGTCGTCATCTTCTGTGGTTAGTGTAGATGTAGCTGCACAATCTAGGCCTAAATTGCCTCCCATACCATTACCTACGTTTAATGGAAAACTAGAACAATGGGTTGAATTTAAAGATATGTTTGAATCATTAATTCATGATAATGACGCTATTAATAAAGTTGAAAAATTCCATTTTTTGAAAAAATCTGTACAGGGTGATGCTTTTAAAGTAGTACAATCGAGGAAAATGACTGCCGAAAATTATGAAATAGTATGGAAGCTTTTATGTGACCGATATGATGATGTTCCAATGTTGGTAGAATTAGCAAGTTTAGAACAATTCAAAGAATTTTTGGGTAAAAGAGTAGACAGTTTAAAGAATATTGAAAGAAAAAAGAAAATTGATGGTAAAGAGAAAGACAACTTTAGTCGAACACATAAAAGTTTTGTATCAATACAGTCAGGTACTACTTGTGCAGTATGTAATGGTAATCACAATATTATCAACTGTAACAAATTTTTAAAATTAAAAACTTATTCTAGGATGAACAGGCAAAAAGATTCGGTTTATGCTTAAATTGTTTGAAAAAGGTTAACCATATAGGGAAAGATTGTGATAAAGCAGGATGTACAAAATGTGGAAAGCGTCATCACGCCTTATGCATTATGAAAAAAGAGGAGGAATGTCTCATCACCATATAGAGAACAGGTCTGATAGGTCATCTGGTCGTGGTCAAGATGATCAAGGTGAATTTGCTCCGAACGAGTATCCAGGGGAGGATATGACTGACAACGCGATGCAAGTCAAATCTGTGTTTTTAGACAATGGAAAAGGAATGGAAGGAGAAGTTCTTTTATCAACTGCTTTGGTTCAAATGTTGGATGCTCATGGGCGTGCTCAACCATGCAGAGCTCTCTCAGATAATGGTTCTCAACCGAACCTTTTCACAACAGATTTAGTGCAGAAGCTAGGTTTACAGGTGCAAAAGGTGGATGTATCTATTGTAGGTATAGGAGAAATTGGGTCCAATGTTGGTGAAAGATGTGTGATTGAAATGCATTCCATGCATAATAGTTTTCATAGGACATTCTTCTGTTTAGTTGTACCTACGATTAGTGGATTAACTCCTAGTACTAAAATAAATACTTCATCATTGAATATTCCTAGCAACTTGCAATTGGCTGATCCTGGTTATGCAGAACCCCAAAAGGTACATCTGTTATTGGGTGCTGATGTCTTTTTTGGATTAATGTGTGTTGGACAAATTCAGTTAGGTTTAGGTCAGCCCACCTTACAAAAAACTAGATTAGGTTGGTTGGTAACGGGCTCCGTGTGGTCAGGAGTTAAGGTTAAAAAGCTCCATGTTGGTTTGGTTGATCTTCAAAATCAAGTGGAAAAGTTCTGGGAATTGGAGGAAATAAGTACAAAGGAGCATTTTTCTTTAGAGGATATGGAGTGTGAAAAAATGTTTTTGGAATCCACATCACGAGCGGCTGACGGTAAATTTATAGTGAATATACCGTTTAAGGATTCTGTAGAGAAATTGGGTGATTCTCGTGAGCAGGCGATGAAGAGATTTTTTGCATTGGAGAGAAGGTTAAAATGTAATAGTAATTTAGCAAGTTTGTATAAAGATTTTATGGAGGAGTATCTTAAAATGGGTCATATGTCGTTGGTTTCAAACCCATCTGAAACAGGGTCGTATTTCTTATGTCATCACGGGGTACTCAAGGAGAGTAGCAGTACTACAAAATTACGGGTGGTTTTTAATGGGTCAGAACCAACTGATACTGGTATTTCATTGAATGATATTCAATTTAATGGGCCAAAATTGCAAGAAGATCTAACATCTATTCTATTGAGGTTTAGACAGCATCAAATTGTAGTTTGTGGGGATGTCGCTAAAATGTATAGGATGATCTGGATTAACCCCATACAAAGGCCGTTCCAACAAATATTTTGGAGATCAGATCCGAATGAAGAACTTAAGGTGTACTCTTTAAATACGGTCAATTACGGAACCAAGTCTGCACCATATTTGGCAATAAGGTGTTTGAAGCAGTTAGGATTGGATAGTGCAGAGTTTGATTCAGAGGCATCTAATATCAGATTAACGGATTTTTATGTAGACGACCTAATCACAGGTGCTAACTCAGTGGAGAATGCTGTAAGATTATGCATGAGTATATCTAATATTTTGAGAGGTGGTGGAATGGAGCTAAGAAAATGGATATCTAATAGTTCTGAAGTTCGTCAATTCTTGGAAGGAAATGTAGACAGCTATCATCAGATAAGTCTTGGGGAAAAGGATACCAATAAAACTTTGGGCTTATTGTGGAACTTTAAACAGGATTATTTAACCTATTCTACAGATTTTTTGAAATGCTCTCAACGGATTACGAAACGGTTAATATTGTCTGAGATATCCAAAATATTTGATCCGTTAGGATTGGTCGGACCTTCTGTAGTTATAGCTAAAATTCTAATTCAAAAGCTTTGGTTGGAAAAGGTCGATTGGGATGAATCTATTCCTATGTATTTAGAAACAGAATGGGTAAGGTTGAATCAAGGAATGGCGAAGATGAATAATATGAATATAAATAGGTGGGTTCTTGTAGAAAACTGTACTAAAATTGACCTTCATGGCTTTTGTGATGCTTCACAACAAGCGTATGGAGCTTGCTTATATATCAGAAGTGTTGGCATTGGTGGTAAGGTTACAGTTGCGTTTTTATATTCTAGAGTAAAAGTAAGTCCGTTGAAACGACAAACTATTCCTAGACTCGAACTTTGCGGAGCTTTATTGCTTGCACGATTAGTATCTAAGGTGAAGGTTTCTATGACATGTAATTTTAATAAAATTTATCTATGGAGTGACTCTACAGTCGTATTGGGTTGAATAGGTATGTCTTCTACCTTGCTACAGACTTTTGTAGGTAATAGAGTTTCTCAGATCCAGACTTTAACAGATATAGCAGACTGGAGACATGTCAGAACTGAACACAACCCAGCTGATATATTATCTAGGGAAATGTATCCTCAACCACTAATAGAATGCTCTAAATGGTGGAAGGGGCCGTCGTGGTTGGAATTATGTGAATCAGAATGGCCAACTCCTTTGGATTTGCACTCGGTAGATGTGCCAGAAATTAAATCTTAAAAGATCAACGTTGTCAAAATAAAAACTATCCATTTTCATTTTGAATCTTTCAGCAATCTTGACAGATTAAGGAGAGCTTTAGTTCACATTTTTAGATTTATAGACAGATTTAGGGGTAAAATCAATGTACCAGGAACGATTGGAGTTATATCTTATAGAGAATTAGATCATGCAAATAAGGTTTTAGTAAAGGTTGCTCAACATGAATGTTTTGGACAAGAAATTGATGAGTTGTCAAATAATAGACTTCTGTCAAATAGGAATTATTCAAGCTTAAGTCCCTTTTTGGATGAAACAGGATTCTTAAGGGTGGGGGGAAGGCTTCACCTATCAGATTTGAAATTTTCTCAAAAACACCCTTTATTTTTAAAGGCTAGTCACAAATTCAGTCACATGTTATTTGAATTTGAGCATAAAAGATTGTTACATCCTGGGCCCCAACTTTTACTGTGTTCTATTAGAGATACATATAGGGTATTGGGAGGAAGAAATTTAGCCAGAAAAGTGGTGCGTGGGTGTATGAAATGTTTTGGAGCAAAACCTTCACCCATGGAACAAATAATGGGCGTATTACCTAGGGAACGTGTTAAACCTGCACCACCCTTTTCGGTGACAGGAGTAGATTATGCAGGTCCACTTTCCATTGAAAGTAGGTATGGTCGCGGATCAAAAATTTCGAAATGTTATGTGTGCATTTTTATATGTTGTATTGTTAAGGCAGTTCACTTAGAAGCGGTATCTTCTCTGACCACAGAAGCTTTTCTCGCTTGTTTCAGGCGTTTTGTTGCACGTCGCGGAAAACCTTCTAAGATATTATCTGATAATGGTTCTAATTTTATTGGCGCACGTAATGAGCTACGTGATTTTGCAGAATTTCTTAGAGCACAATCAGAATCATTGTCTACCGCAATTAATAATGATGGGGTGGATTGGAAATTTATTCCACCAAATTCTCCAAATTTTGGCGGTTTATGGGAGGCAGGGGTTCGTTCTTTAAAACACCATTTGAAAAGAATTGTTGGTAATTCAAGTTTAACGTACGAAGATTTAAGTACTGTACTAGCTCAAATAGAATCAGTTTTAAACTCCCGACCTCTTGTCCCAATGTCACCTGATCCTAATGACTTGGACGTGTTAACCCCATCCCATTTCCTTATTGGTAAGAGGCTCACCTCATTGCCAGACCCTTATCTAAAAGATATACCACTCAATCGATTATCAAGATGGCAGCATTTACAAATGCTATACCAGCATTTCTGGCGTAGATGGTCAACTGAATACCTTGCAGGGCTTCAGAAGAACACTAAGTGGACTAACGATACCAAAAACTTAACAATTGGACAATTAGTTATCATCAAAAATGAGAATTTACCTCCGCTTCAATGGGCGTTAGGAAGGGTAATGGAAACTTTCAGTGGTCCCGATTGGAAAGTACGTGTAGCAAAAATAAAGACAATTAATGGAGAATTCACACGAGGAATTTCTAAATTATGTTCACTACCAAATCAAGACATTGATTGAAGTGCCCTTCAATGGTGGGGGGAAATGTTTAAGAGTTGGTAAACGAGTACTGACTACAACTGAAACAATAGACATTATTTATCTGTTCTCTACGCACGTTGATATATATACATCTTGACACAAGTCATAAATTAGTATAAATAAAATTGTAATATTTATGGTTCAATAAAAAGTTCTTACTTTTTGGAATTGGTGGATTGAATTATTAAATACTGGGAGAATTCCCAACAATCTAAAGAGGAAAAATGTTGGACATAGACCTAAGAAAGCTGCTGTGTGGGAATACCTGGCGCATGCAGAAGGGAGGAATTATACATGACGATAGATTATTTACAAGATCATCAAGAATACATATTTATTAATATTCCAAATACGAAAAATAATGTAACACGGGCTTTTACACTAACCAACAAAGTAAATGAAGAAATCCACTACCTCGAAATATTTAAGAAATATGTTCCACTTCACCAAAATGCACTACACAGGTAGTAGGAAAAAATACGATTGACAACAAAAATTGCTAAATATTTGAAATTAGAGAGCCCTGATAGTTATACTGGTCATTGTTTTAGAAGGACCTCGGCGACAGTGCTGGCCAATAAAGGTGTAGATATTTCAGGTCTGAAGAGACTTGCATGGTGGGTGGAGATCTTCCACAGTAGCAGAGAGCTATGTGGAAAATTCTCTGTAAAATAAAATTGAATTTGCAGAGAAAATTTTACACGACGGTGCCTCCTCAGTTTCTCCTTTGGTTTCGCTGAGTAATACGTATATGAATACCACCGATACCAGCATGGCAGGTACAAGCGGTATTAAAATTAGCCAATGTACCAATTGTACCTTTAATTTTAATGTTTCAAATTAATATTTTTGATTTTTTTGTCCTTTCTGTGAAATTGTTTTAACGCTAATTTATTACTTTTTATATTGTTCTGTTCGGTTCTGTTCATTAAAAAAATATAAATTTTTTCAATTTTTTTGTTCCTTTTGTGTAATGAATTAAGTAATATATTATTTAGGACCACTTAAATGTATGTAGGGCTAAGACATCGGTAATTCATTTACTTACCGACGTCTGAACGGTAAGTAAATCACTTACCGACGTGTTGGACTTAAGGCCGGGCCACACCGGCATCCATCCGTCCGATGGATGGACGTCCACGGAGCGCTCCGATTCACACCGAAAGCATCCATCCAGTGGACGGATGATTTCCTGAATCTCTTCATCAACGAATATTTTGTTCACTTGTGTCAGTAGCAGTGCAGTCAGTGAATAAATAACTTAAAAATATAAACCTAAACTAAACGTGAATGAAATAAACTTGGTACAAAACTGGTATACTTGTGAAGACAATGCGAGAAGAGTATCCTACACGAATATGTTTTCAGAGAAACCATGTAGACTGGGGTTGTTTTGTCTGATACCGAGCGGAGCGCGTGTGACCGGGCCCAGAGCTCATGTGCAGGAGAAACGCCCATGCGGATGCCAAGGAAAAATCGCTCCCCCGGCGATTCCAAAACATCCATCCATTGGACGTTTTAAACGTCCGGCGGACGGACGGATATCGGTCTGCGTTGTGCTATTTGCCAAGCTGGCGAGCAATCATTTTTGAACATCCAGCACGTCCATCCGAAGGGTGGATGGATGTTTGGTGTGGCTTGGACTTTAGAAACCAGTAAACACAATCTACCGTTCTGACAACCAATGCTGTAAATAAACAAAAAAGATCGATCGCGCAAAAATATAATGGAGGAAGATGGTGAAACTTTCTATAAATGTATAATTACTGTGGTACCAAAAAAAAATACTGTGTATTTGTATTATTTGGTGCTTGTATTAGCTGAACTTGTATGTACGTAACGGAATCTTCAAACGTGATTTAGATTGATTCCTAAGCGCCAGGTCAAATAGAAACTTTGCACACTTGTCATTGATTGGTGATAGGATGATAATTTAATGAGTTTATTCCAATATCCAAACCATTATTATCCGAATTAATGATTAGTTTATAATATTATGTATACTCTTCGTCCTATATATTACACTTACAAATTAAGTAGTTGGAGGAGATGATAGCGAATAATATGACTTGTACAAGGGTAAGGGAGTCCAGGATCCAAATCTCGCTAACACCCGATATCGTTTTTTTATCAAATATAAATACTACCAAATTCAAATTCAATAAATACTAAGAAATTAAGAAATAACTTCCAATTTTTTATTAAATGCATATAGTGTACTATATCTACAATTGTTGTACTATTTAATTGGTAACTACATATATGAAGACTTTAGTTTGTATGCAAATATATAACAATGCACCCCACGCTTTATGTTATAAATTTAGAATGATTTTTCACTTTTCAGTTCTATCAGCTATAAAACTGTTTTCTTCGGGTTTTCAACATGCTTATATTAGCTTTACTTGTATGTGTTTGTTTGTTTATTAGTAACCAACTCCTTTGGACTCAATTTTGACCCACTTTAAACGAGTAGATTAATTCGAAATTGTGTACACTTGACAAGGACAACACAATATACTAATCAAATATTAAGGTGTTATTGATTCTTGAACTTATTGAATACAAAAATTCATGAAGTATAAGTATATTATCGTTTTGCTTGAAACGTACTACCAGAGAAAATACATCAGCTGGCGCCGTGGATTAGTTTGCTAAAGCGCCTGTCTAGTATACAGGAGATCGCGAGTCCGTATCTCTTTTTTTAAATTTGTTATATAACATATTATACTAAGCGAAGTTATGAATATGAATCACAAAAGTAAAATCAATCAGCTAAAAATATCATATTAGCTTCACTTGTATGTATGTATGTATGTATGTATGTTTGTAATCGACTCCTTTGGACCCACTTTGAATAAACAGATTTGAATCAAACTTTGTACACATGTCAAAGACCGATAACAATACAATATAGTGATAGAATATAGATACAACCTTTAAACTTGATTTTCATTCACTGTAAACGCTCAGATTAATTAGAAATTTTGCACACTCGTCTAGGACCGATGACAATACTGTAGAATATGGGGTGTTGCATTTGGAAAAAACACAATTCTGTTGTGGCATCGAGTTTTAAGAAAACTGAGAAAAACACACCTTATAGTAAATCGAACATAAAAAAGAAAAATAGAAAAAAAAAACACGCTCTATAGGTGATCGAACTAAAAAGTAGGAACTAATTTTTAATAGAATAATAAAATGATTAGCGAGATAATCAATGACATTGTGGTAAAAGCGTGGGGTGCTTTGTACTTCATTTACACACTAATACGGCTGTCCCAAGAAAGAACGCCGTATGTGGAAGAATTCCTATTTCGTAAAAGCAGCGATGGAAATTTGGGGCAATACGAGTATATATGGTCCTCCTGGGTGAATTGAAGGGAATAGCTGCTTCAAATTGTATACCAGATTACCCATAACTTAGCTTGTTATGTTGATATGTCTATTCTATTTTGGAAGTGTTAAATTTTCTATTTATAGCAAAAATTGTATACTCAATTTTTCATACATACCGTTGGTTGTTGACTAAAACGCGGCCATTTTACTAGATAAAAACACCGTATGTACAATAGTTCACGAAATAGGCAGTTAGATAGCAGTATTTAGAACCTCCTGCGTTCGTTAGGAAAACCTTTTTTTTCGTTATTTTTTTATAATAATAGGCTGTGTTCGGAATCTTCAAAATTATAGGCGATATTTTTGGTAAGTTTCAAAAACCGCCTAACTTTACCTAATTTAAGCGAACTTTGATATTACTCATATGTTTTCTTATAAAATATAAGATTTTATTTAGAAAAACACGCCTGAAACTAAATTTCAACATTTATTCGAATAACTCCTAGAAGGAACTAAACATATCATGCGTACTGCAATAATAGAAAATAAAAAACAATGTTTTTCTAAAACTTATATTATTATCCACAGCTTTGATCGTTATTATTATTTTCACTAATTGCCATCAAAACCATTCGACGCGATCTTGACCCCATGATTCAAAACTAGAAACTGATGTACACGGCTCTATTATTTCCGAAAAGCAACACTGTGAAAACAACGTAGGCTGCACATACGCGAGCACGTTTTTAATTGAATGAACTGGCTCCTAAGCAAGAACACCGTATGTCTGTGGTCCTTTTGTACGGCAAGTCACAAATTAGATAGTTTTATGAGTTCCTAGGAAAAAACACCGTATGTGGCTTCAATTTTACAACATACGGCGTTTATGACTAGTATAACCAAATATATGATTCATTTCACGGCGAAAATCCCTACTTACGGTGTTTGTGTCAAGTAATTCGATCATAATAGTATATTATTAAACGAGCAATTTATGATAGCCACTATTCACGCAGAGTGATGTCTGCGTCCCGAGCCGTAGGCGAGGTGCGCAAGTCACCCGAGTGAATAATGGCCATAAATTGCGAGTAGAATACTATACTTTATCCACGACCCTTGATTTCTTTATTAAACTCAAGTAAATAATGCGAGTGTAGAACGGAAAGTAATAATTTGGTATTATTGACAATTCTAACGTCAAAATTAATAAATTTCTGGAGTACGTTAAATAATGTGACATATAGAGATTGGCGATACTGTGTAAAGTATAGATACACCGTACCGTTAAAAATATAGTGTTTTAAAAATATCAATATCAGAAAATATCGTTATGGAAAGTATCAATACTAAATATTTTGATATTTTATTTATACGATATATTTCAGAAACAAATTTCCTGAACAAAATACACAGATTTAATATTTTATTTCATATTGTACAATGTACTCCCATCTCTAGTCACCTATGTACCGAAATGTTATGAGTATTGAGTTGACATGACATGTTATTTAAATGCAAATCGTGAATTATGGAACCACAATTCACTCTAGTAGATATATGGGTACCATATACCTTTTGGTAGGAGGTAAAATATTGACTTATTATTAAGTGGTCGTGGACAAATATACATAACGTCCCATTCGCCTAATTTCAAATTAATTTTTGTTTGCTCAAATTTTATGCAAACTAATTTAAAAAACTATTTTATACACTTGATGACATGATGAACTAGGAACCACCAATATCTCATTTTCGACAAAAATGCCACAAACGGTGTTCTTTCTTAGGACGGCAGAATATAGATCTAGTAAGAAATTATAACAATTTATATCAAGCACCCTACACTATTACCATAATGACATTAATTTTCTCTTAAATCATTTTATTTTTAAATTAATTATTTTTATTTTCAGCACCATTACCTACAAATCGTGTTTTTTAGTTTTTTTAACCCTAATTTATTTAAACCAACTTCCAATATTCCACTTGGTTACTGTATAAGTTGTAATTTTTATTGCAAAATGAAACATAGCGCCATCTACTGTACCCTTTCAGAATACAATACAAAAAAGCGTTGAGCCCTTTTTTACTCGAAGCAGGTTACTGCAAAAGGGAAATCTTATTGATTTTCTGGGGAAAAGGGAAGAATGGCTTTATATCCGCCATTTTTACTCCAAAATTGGATAATGCAATAAAATATAATATAATAAAGATTTGTTATAAATTATAGTAGCTTCTAAACTCAATTCCTTATTTTTACGACAAGCAAAAATCTGACAAAGTTGATAGAAATAACAGTTACATCAAAAACTTTCGACAAATTTAAAATGAATAAATAATTGGACTGAAAATTCCACATGATTTATCATGTTTATATAAAGTTTTTTGGCCTTCTGTCAAAAAACTTTCCTCCGCAATCTATAAATCGTCGAGGGCGAAGATAGAAGTTGTAGTTGGAAACTCAGAGTGCACTTAGTGGTAACAATTTAGTTATCGAATTTGCTTAAATGAATCCGGGTATTTTATAAACAAAGCTTTTCCTACGAAAATAATTGTTTATTTAAGTTATCCCAACAGACTCAGCTGCCTTTTATTGTCTTTTCTTTTGGTAGAGGAAGAGTCAACAACTGGACTTTTCATTTGGAGACTGCTTAATGTACTTTACCCGAATTTCAAGGCTATTTTTTCGGAAAATTCATGTTTTAAGTACCTACTCACTCATATTTTTATGAATAGTTTGAAACCTTTGTACTCACATAAATTAAACAAAAGAAACATCACACAGGGTTGTTAGATAATGCAGTATCAATACTAGAAATATCCCTTTTTTGTCAATTCGACCTCTTCGCCTTCAAAAGTGAGAATGTTGAATATACAAACTTGAGCGATGCTGAAACTTACGACTTTCAAAGTTAATACAATGAATACATCTTTATTTATTCAACGTTGAGTTCGCGTGGGGCTTATAGAACGGTGGTCTGCTTTCATTGGTTGCTCGCAGTTTGTTAATCATCAACTAAAGCAACATACAAATATTATAAAATAAACACACAAGAACAACGGTCGTTTGTTGTTTAGTATATAACTGTTAAATTTCAAATGCGCACTAATATTTCTACTACTTAGTTCTTCCACCCTCAAGAGAATATGTAACTATATGATTATTCTATAAGTTGGACCAGTTACTCGATATTCTCACGTACTCTAATGTACCAGTTAATAATTTGATTCCAATTGAAATGCAATTATGCATATTCCTATATTAATTAACCCCTCAACTCTGTAACATAATTAAAATGAAATGTTTACTCACTTTTTTAAAAATACCTTTTTGAAAATCACCTTTCTTACCTGCAACAGAAAAAAAGCAATCAACTTGAATCTTTAACGCCTCCGAAAACGTTGCCGTGCAGTACCAGTATAGCTAGCTCAAGCTCATAGACATATAACCAATGTTTCATAACTTACAATGATTGTACGTTCAATATTAATACAAAATAAATGATTTAATATTATCGGCCCATTCATTATACGTAATCTCCATGCACGTATCACGTATCAGTATTTTTCACTCGTAACTCGACGTAATCCTTGAAAAATCACTCAAACTACGCTCTCGTGATTTTTCACAGATCACGTCTCGTTACTCGTAAAATAATCGATTATTTTCGGACCTCTTGTGATATTATAACTCATGGTAATGTTCAGCATCAGTAGCGTAGCATGTTATCAGTAATAATATAACAAGAGAGTGAGAATAAATTGAAAATAATTTGACAGATTTTTTGAAAACTTGTTGCCAGGCAACAGTCACGAGAGCCCGCAGGGCTCGAGTGGCTATTTTTTAATTTATGGAATTCGCGAGTTATATTTGACTAGATTATTATTTGATTCACAAATTGTCTCCATATAGACTGATTACTTATTGAGTATTTTTCGAAGTGGTTTCTTAAATCTTTTTTGTTATTTCAGCATCAGAAAAGATACTAAACCGATAATTTTCACCCATTTCATATATCGCGTTGACACAATTAGGTAATTATTTTGACAACTATCTGACACTTGCTAGGCAAATAAAAGCCACAGTGATTATTTCCGAGAATAATCACAAGAGATTTATTCCCACTATAATAATGACATAATTGGTTGAAACTTACCCTTGTGACAAATAAAGAAGCATTTCATGGGTTTTAAGAAACGTCAAAAAATACACATTTATAATTTAACTAGTGCAATGAAAATTATCGAACATTTTTGGGAAAGATGCTCGAATGCAGGTTAAGTTGAAAAAGAGCACGAGTGCGCGGAGCGGAGCGTGTATTCATAAAATTTTATGAGAAAATTTTATGAATCAATTAAATCGTATTGTGCCACTGTCAGTTGCTGTCACATTACCGTCACATGTGGCGACAATAATATTGTATACTTTATACTTTTGCAGGCACGTAGGAGCTGTCTGAAATAATCGTTGATACGGACAATGGAAAATTTGTTAATAAACGACGCTTTATAAAAAACCCATTGTATAATTTTCTAAGTGCGATGTCGCGATTTGAAAACTCTTCTGCTGTAGATATTGATAAGAATATAAACAATCTTACGCCAAAGAATACAAAAAAGTCAAAAACGTCAGTATGAAGACAATTTCAAGAATTTTGTGCCGAAAGAAATCACTTATTAGAACGAGGAACTTCGGTGGAGAAAATTGCCTTCATTCTAAAGGACTGGGCAAGCAACATGCGCAAGAAGGATGGATCCCTTTATAAAGAAAGTGTGGTGAAAACAATGTGGATCGTGACAGCAAAGCTTGTTCAGGAAAAATATTACGAAGATTTCGGCATTGCAATATATCCATTTAATGATGTGAGATTTAAATCTGCTAGGGGTACACGAGATGCTGCGCGCAAAATATTACAATTGAACCTGGAAAAGAAAGCTCATCGGTTTTTACTTTCAAAGAATTGCTGCAAATTTTGAAGCTTTACGATGAAAACAAACCGGAGGGTCTGCAGAAAGAATTTCTTCATCTCATATCTATAATGAGCTAGCATTACGAGGAGGTGAGGCAGCCAACTGTTTGACGGATTTCTTTCAAGAAAAAAATTTAATGATAAAGCCAGCACAAATAGAATATAATATAATCCAGTGTTTTCAAAAACCTGCCAAGGTGGAGGCAGCAGATTAACAGACAGTAAATGGTTAATCATCAGAAACACTACTAATTAAGACATCTGCCCCGTTAGGTAGGTCAAATTAACCGTTTTTTTTTATTAAATTTTTCTTATCAAAGCATTTTTATTTAAGATCAAAACTTTTGTCAAAACGAGGATCTAACGTGAAGATGAACCGTCTGTTTCTTACACCGAATCGAGAATGGCAAAATAATGGTATATGGTTCAAGAACATCCCAGTTAGCAGAAACGAGATCGCAAAATGGACAAAGCTGTATGTCTAAAAAGCAGGTCTCGATAGCGAAAAGTTAAAATTTACAAACCATTCTCACCGAGCAACTGCCGCAAGCCATGTAGCCATGGTTATGGTAAACGAAAACCAGCTAACGAAAATAACGGAACATGGAAATGTCAGTTCAATAAAACCTTATTTAAAACTCGATAAAGAGTTTCACGAGGAAATAATAAAGAAAATGGGAAACAGTGAAAACAACGAGTTTAGTGTTTTTTCCTTTTCTACTTCTGCTTCAAGTACCTAACGTTGTTTCTGTCCAACAACAAACTACGACTGGTTCACTCATAAATTTCAATAGTTGTGTCTTTAATTGTAAAAATTTCAATAACTAGGTTTAACAGTTTTCATGTTACTTTAATAAATAATAAACAAAATTATCAGGTCCTCCAAAATAAATGCAGACGTAATTTTAATTATAATTACGTCTGCATTTATTTTGGAGGACCTGATAATTTTGCACTAGTGCAAATTATGCACTAGTGCAAAATTATCGCCCAATTGTATGCTCATTTGCTAAAACAACAATCAAAAAATAGTCGGAACATTGTTGAAATGTCAAATTTGACAGATGAGAAAAATTTTCAGTAGTAATATCACAAGAGAGTGAGTATAAATTGAAAATAATTCGACAGATTTTGGAAAACTTCTTGCCAAATGGCAACAAGTTTGAGAAAATGCCTGGAGAATTATTATCTAATTTATCGAACTTTCGTGTTGTATTCGATACATTATATTTGACGTTACCGTCAAAATCATTTTTAATATTATATATTTTTATTTCAACAAATTTATATCACTCGACTCAATTTAAACAGAATGAGTTATTCAAATTAGGATGCATTGAAGTTTTGAACATGAAAAATACAATTATTATAAATGTCAAATCAAGAAAATCGGTTGTCATGTGATTGTCATTCAATTGAATAATTAGTTGGAAAAGCATAATAGTCCCAAACGACTGTGATAATTTATTACCAGACGAGGAGCGTAGCGACGAGTCTGGTAACACAGGAGTTTGGGAATATTCTCTTCCCAGGAATAATACATACTATTTTTTCTTCGATCGTTGATTTACATTTGAAAAATTAATTAAAAAATATGTCATTCAATAAATGTAAATATTAACAACAATTAATTTGTGTTCAAGAATATCGTTATAAATTAGATGTTTCTTTTATTTCTTTTATAACAACTTTATCAATATAAAAATTAAAACCATACTTTGCTTCATTTTATTGTAATAATCCATTTGTAACATTACCCCACGCTACAGCAGTGTGGTAAAAATATTACCGCACTGTTATTTTCTAATTGCTTAGCAACTGCCCACTATTCTGGAATGTTAAGCTTTGCGCATAGAAAACAGGTCAAAATATGTCACTTTTCCCACGATCGGAGAAAAAAACAATGTACATGCAACTATTTTCGCTGGAATAATGTAAGTAGATTATTTCCACCATAAAAATGATTTGATTAGCTAGAACGTATATGAATTACTGAAATTGAAAATTTCTATTGGCTTCGAGAAACGTCAAAAAATAATCGGAGGAATATGAGCTTCATTACAATGAAAATGTTACAATTTTATGGACAAAGCGTTTCAAATTGAAATATGAAATTCACAACAAAATATAGGAAATAAAAATGCTAACTATACTTATACATACAAAATATGCTACACAGTTTGTAATGGGTTATTTTTTTTTTGGAATCGTTTTTAGTTTTTTATTTGTCTCCGTTGGTATTTTGATCATTAGTGAGTTTTATATAACTCGTTACTCCACTTCCGACTTCATTTTCTGGTACTGTTTTAGTTAACAATTTGAATCTCAAAATATAAAATTTGTTAATTCTGATTTTCAAAAATTCAAAGACCAGAGGACGTCCGGTATATAGATATAGATATAGATATTTCAATTAAAACCGGAAGCCTTCCGGTATATGAAATTTTTGTTGTTGTTAATAAAAAGAAATAAATTTTGCGTATAATTCCTTTACCATCGCTAAGGCCAAAAATTGTAGGTAGGAATGAAAATATAAATTCGAAGACCGAACGGCGATCGCTCTCTGCTGTCGTATGTCAAACTCCCAAATATTCTCGTAATTTTGACTTATAATTAAAAATGCGGCTGTACCTTCGTTTAATTTTCCCTTTACATTTTTCATTTATGTTTTTTTCTATTAGTTGAAAAATAAATAAGATTTTCAAGCAAGTAGTATGAGGCTGTTGCAATACCTTGGTTGATCATCAAGCTTGGATCATAGTAGTCCTTATTATTTGGGAACATATATTATTAATTTAGTGAATTAGTAAATTTTTTCGTTGCTGATCAATTAGGACACAAACGGGTAAATACTATTTAGGTAAGCAGCAATAAGGAAAAGTGTACTCTTTTTAAATTTCCAAGCTTTCGTAAATCTTTATTTACATCTTCAGGGAACTACAAAGTGAGAAAAAACATAATTTATAAAACAGCTCCGCTACAACAATTAACAATAAAGATTTACGAAAGCTTGGAAATTTAAAAAGAGTACACTTTTCCTTATTGCTGCTTACCTCAATAGTATTTACCCGTTTGTATATATATATAATAGTGGACACAAAAAGTTCTCTCATAAACACTGAAACTTTTTGTCAAATGTTAATTCAAGCGAGTGATAGTGGCACAGTTACTGTAATATTTATTGTCGTAAATGTTTTGATTTTGTGAATTGTCATCAGTTGTCAATTGTAATTTTTACTTTTGAATAGTAAATTATGGATCACCTAAATGAAACACAACGCATAGAAATATTAATCCTTAGCGGATGCGGAGATACAAAAAGAACACAGAACGAGGTATGCAATTTATCCCTAACCCATCAGCCAATCAACAGTAAGTAAAATAGTCCGAACATTTGGAGAAACTGGACACGTTAAACATATTCCAAACGCTGGGCGTCCTAAAATTGAAGACAATGTAAAACTTGATATTTCATTAAATGTACATGACAATCCTCACAGTAGTTCAACCCAAATGGGTGAATATGCTGGAGTTTCCCAACGATCGGTATTACGTATTTTAAAAAAAGAAAAATTTCATCCCTACATAATTCAACTACATCAGAAATCAAACGACGCCGATCCCGATCGCCGGCTTCAAATTTTCTGGAATTATGCAAGGTTTATGTATCCGCAATCCACTGTTCATCAATCAAATCCTTTTTTCCGATGAAGCCACATTTTTTATACATGGTACCGTGAATCGTCTAAATTGCAGATATTGGAGTCAAGAAAACTCACATTGGATGACTGAGGCACACACACAATAGTGAAGTACGTCAATTTTTGAATAATTGCTTTCCCGGGAGGTGAATCGGAAGACGAGGTTTCATAGAGTGGCCAGCAAGGTCGCCAGATCCAACACCTCTAGACTTTTTCCTGTGGGGTTACATAAAATCAAAAGTTTATGTCAATAGACCCCAAAACTAACAGGACTTGAGAGATAGAATTAGGTATGAAATGAGCCTAATCACTCCAGAAGTCATACGCAATGTACTTGATGAACGTGTCCGTAGATTCGCATATTGTCAAGAAACCGATGGATGGCATTTCGATCATTTGATTTAAAATAATTGTTATGCATAATTTGGTTAATTTAAAGTACATTATTAATGAAATCATTAGTTGTAATTTGGTTGAATTTAAATTAAAAAAAATTGTTTTCGTACCATTAAAACAATATTTTAGTTGAAAATGTAATGTCGTTAAGTAGAGAATTGAATTCTCGTTTAAAGGAGGTGTCACATTATACGAATTTCTATTTAAAAAAATTAACGATTACGTCACTACACCTACACCGGTGACGTCATCCCAACTCCATGGGTATTTTCCAACAAAAATCGACCTGTTTCGGGATTTCCCAAAAAAACTAGACGGTTCTCAAAGTTTTGATAATATTCCATAATTTAGCCGTTTACTGTATTTTGCTTACTACTGCATCTTCTTTTTTTATTTTTTTTTAACTCTGCTCTCCGTTTGCTCATAATTTGCTTATACCGCTTTATCTGATATGAAATAGCTTAACTAACTTGCTTAAGGCGACCTTACATTATGCTATTTAGGTGCAATTTTAAAGACACGCTATTTTGAGGCAATTTATGGATTCGTTTTACACTAAGCTATTTTCGAGATAGTTTGGTTTATTTTGTATAATGCAATTCAGTGTGGCAAACTTAAAAATATTTTTAGGTGATGTTAAATAATTATGAAAATAAGTGTTTTCACAATTTTCTGGTATTTAACAATACTTTCAGATAAATCGGAGTTTGGGTAGGTACCTACATTTCTGAGAGACTAGCACATATTTCATGTGCCTTATTTCTTGTATTTCTATTGTGATAATCTTTTGATCTCGCGTCGTAAAGACAGGGCTTGCTTTCATACAATAAAATTAAGTGTGTGGCCATATCGGTACTCCAAACATGATTGCTTAAATAAAAATTAATTATTACATTTATTTTATACCAGATGAAACAAGATAACTTACTTTTCCCCATTTTGTTTTTCTATATAAACACGATTCGAGGTTTGAGTTTCAGCTCTAATATTTTTAGGGTTGGTAGCAGAATTATTACTAAAAAAATAACTAAAATTGCCTACAAATTTCATGAAAATAGAAACTGTTCTAATTATTTATCTTGCTTAAAAATTGCCACAAATTAGCACACGCCCATGCGCTTTGTTTATTTTGTTATAGCATGAAACTTGCATTGCACCTAAAGAGCATAATGTAAGGTCGCCTTTACACATAGTTTATTGTGCCATTGCTTGTACACGTAATACCGGCAAAATTTGCATGGTACATAACATTATAATCATAGTTTTGATTATGCTTGCACACTGGATATATTTATTTTGTTTAGAACTGCTCAATATATTCAGTTAAGGATATTACTGAAATTTGTTATTTCTGTACATTTATTTATTTTGGACCTGCATAATATTGAATATATTATCTTGTAATATACAAACTGGCATAATCAGTGTTTTCTTAAAAATCCGTAGCAGAGCCGTCTACCAAGAAATACCGTTGATTTACGATTACTATCTACTCATGAATTTTGGGCTTTTAAAAGGTCTCAAATTTATTAAAAAGTATTCAAGGCATTCTGTTATTGACTGTGTTTCTAAATTGTGGTTTAATTTAGTGTTCCGAGAAATGATTGTTTAGTTTAGACCATAGGTCAAGCTCTAGTAGCTGGAGCGAACATGTCGCGAGTCAGCCCTTCATGTTCATTGCACAACTCAGTACTAGTACATGTGAAGCGTGATGCGAGTTTAATCCCTTTACGCTTGAGGGTAGTCCTAAGAGGGGTTTTGGTGGCGCGTTGAATCCCCCATGTACCATAAAGTAAAACTACTAGGAGCTAGGCCTAGAACACAATGCGAGCTAAAGCCCTTTGTGTTCGGTGATTGATCGAATAATTATCTAACTAATCAGTAGAGTTAATGAAGACAGACACTCACGCAAATTTTCTTTGTTATAGGTAAGCCTGACTATGCGCACATGGTAGAGCCTCGACCAATCCACTTTGCCTTTTCCAATTAAGTAGAAGTTTTGTTCCAATAAAGTATTTCATTTTAATTAATATTATTATATCATTTGGTTCTTATATCTATTTTTTTATTTCATCAATTGTCCCCCTTTCGTTTAAATTCTACGTTACATTTGTATGGACGCTAAGGGTCCAGGGGCCGTGGAGCAAACCACGTAAAAAATCTGGCGCCCGAGCATTAATTTAAAAGATTTTGCACAAGAGTTTACAAAGTGACGTGCCCCGATGATATAAACCAGAGGAAGGCCAAAAAGGACGTCACAAGTTATTGTTCCCGTTTTTATGTTTGAGTGATAATTTCAAAAGATATCGAAAATTTTTATTTTCACTAGTTCGGAAAGTGATACTTTTCCACACGCGACCGCAGTTGTCCGCGTTCAAATGCGGGAAAAAACACTTTACGTATGTGTGAGGAGCAACATTTTTTCTACAAGTGGGCAGAAAATGGTAAAAATATCATTTGATTGGACAACGGAATAAATAAATATACACTAACAAGTTTATTTGTTACCTTCTGGTTATTGATTGACAGTTATTAATGCAATATTTAACAAAATTTTAATAAAACGGGGAAAAATTATAAAATTCAATGATTAATACCTTGTGAGTAACTGATCCGCGCGGCGTGCGGGAAACTAGAACGGTCAGAAATGATATATATACTTTTTCTACGCCCTCTCTTCGAAGTAAGTACCTTGTATTTTACCAATTTGTAGCGCTCAAAGTGGCTGTTTATGGTGAGTGTGAAAAAAAGTGGAAAAGCAGAAAAAAGGTGGAAAAGCAAAAAAAAGGGCCATATCGTTAACTTTATTTCACGCGTTCCATGTAGGCGAGCGGCACACCCACAAAGTCGCTTAGAAAACGAAAAAGTGACCAGATCACTTCTAATCGGTAAAAATAATGTTTATTCATGTTTTAGAGGGTGCTGAATACGAATATGACGTTTGCTTTTTTCTAAAATTGGGGGAACATTGCTAAAATCTATAATTACGTCAAAAATTAGAAACAGAAATTTTTGCGAGTTTCGAACTTCAACTCGCTGCAATTCCCGGAATAATCAATATTTTCTCATGAAAATTTAATCACACATTCGTGCACCCATTTGCAAAGCAGGAAAACACACCCGAAATTTTCAAAGCAATTTCCAACCGATCGGGAAACTTCTTTACTCCTTTCTTTGACTTTGTGCATACTTTTGCAAAAGTTGAGTGACAAAGTTTTTGATTTTTGATTACTTCCTATATAGTCTCAAAGTCTATTATATAAGGATGTTTTTCAGAAAATTTCAAATGTTTATTTACAAAAGTAAAAATTATACAGCGTTTTAAACCTCAGCGTTCTAGACGCTTGACGCTCGCTCTGGGATTTTTCTTGGATTTCATGCGAATAAGGCGTCTCAAACTCTCTCGTTTTTTGTAAATAATAGTACAATAAATCATAGTACAAAGCCATGTATAAATATAAAAATCCATATTCTCTCAAGTTTTTTGTCAAAATGGTGGAAAATGTCGCCTGATTCCATTCGTTGATTTGCCAAATGCATCTCAATACGTGTTTTTCTAATGCAGCTATGACCTCGTATCGCATCCAGTTAATGCATGCATAGCTATAAGTGATGAAGTTAAGAAAGGTCTTAGTTTTTCTGCCAAGAGGTTGTATTGGGATGTACTTATCTCCTCAAATCTATGCGTTTTGAAATTTTGCCAGTTTAAAACCAGACCTGCGGCTTATTTTGACAATATTGATACAATAATAATTTGCTTATCATTTATTTTACTTTGAACACATTTCACGCGATATATTAAACGAGTGTCAGCATCTATGTGATTGCAAGTATACATAGGATCTATTTTGCTCATGCCATTTGTATCACTAGGATATGAATTTTCTCGTGGTTCCAATCCACCAGCTAAATACATATTTATTACAATCTGTAAGCTCAATATTAGATTTGCTTTTATTGTTTGACAAAACCGCTTTCAAATCTTTCAAGGGACGATTACGGTATTTTGAATAACTGTAAATTTTTTTCTTTTGCAGGCGTCAAGCGACTAGAACGCTGAGGTTTAAAAATATTAACTTTTTAAAATAAATATTGGAAATTTTCTGGAAAACTTTCTTATGAAATACACTTTGAGACTGTATGTGTAGAAATAAAAAAATAAAAGCTTTGTCACTCAACTTTTGCAAAAGTATTCACAATATTCATAGCTGTTTCTGAAAAAAGGTGTAGAAAATTCAAGTCTTCTGCATTATGGTCTGCTATTCTAAACCGAAGGCAGTCTTAATTATTAAAGATTACGTAGGTATAAATAAATATCTCAAACTAATAGCATTTTTAAAACAAAAATCGGTTGGGTACAAACCTATCAGATCTAGAAACAATTTTTAAAGGAGGAAGTGAACATTGAACAAGTTGCTATTGAATGCTCCAGACGACAAATATTTAATGTTCAAGGTGAAAGTTTTAAATAGTTAATTCATTTTTGGCTAAGTTTATTTATGAATTTGTAGGTAACGCAAATACTGGGAATAGCTGGAGGTTGTCAAAAAGAAGAATTTTTTAAAATGAAAATTGGTCACATTGAAAATATGGGGAGATTTCTACCCATCACGATTCCATATTCAAAAACTCATACAAGTCGGCGTTTTATGGTTATTGGAAAATCCAGTACAAACATCAATAGAATACATTCATATCAAAAGTATGCTAATCTGAGACTAAAAACGAAACCAGCAACCATTTACTTTTGACATACAATGTACAATTATGAACCATAATTCACTTTATTAGATATATGGGTAGCATATACCTTTTGTTACTTATTATTGAGTGGTTGTGGACAAATCTTTTTACAAGTTAAACCAAAGAAAGAACGTTAAAAAATGGCTGACCAGTTAGCTAAAGAAGGCTCTAAAGGAGACTTCATAGTTCCGGAACAGTTTTGTTCTTAACTGGCTGTAGTCACCCATTTGTTCTCAGCTGGTTGTAGTCACCCATAAGTATCGTTGATTGTTTAAGCTCCACTGCATCTTCCCAATGGCAAAAACTATTTTTTCGGCTTTGCTAATATCTCCCAATATTACATTGGAGCTAATACCACAAAACGGTTCCGGCCCCCAAAGGGATGTTTCAGATCTTCTTTTTGTAATTATCATCTGCTATTTAATTTCCTTTCATTCCAGTGTGTCCTAGAACCCATAGTAATGTGAGGATGCTGTCCTTCCCTACGTCATTGAGTTTTCCTAGGCATGCTTGGAACTGATTATACATGGATGATTGTAATGTACCTTTATAAACAAAAAAAAATATACTACAAATTATTGGTTGTCTAAGGCACAACAATACCATTACATAAGAATGGGTGTGAATGTTACTTATATATCCAATAATACGTCGCTGTAGAACTAATCAAAACTTGTTATTCACCTGTAAAACGATGTATTGTAAATACCACTAACATATTTTTGCAACGATACCTACATAGCTGAACACAACAACCTAAAAAGATTTGGTCAAAATCCAAACAAACATCTGGCTTAAAACGAAGTGACTTAAGTTGTGTTGTCCCTAAGTCAGTACCGTAGTGACAGAAGATTCAGGAGAGTGCGAAAGTCAATACCTTTCGCACACTAACGGGTTTCTAGATGGAGTCAATACCTTGCTGAACGAGGAGAGGGAGAGTCGACAAGTCAATACCTTGTCAACCTGCCTGCTACAGTTCTCGGTCGACCTTTAATATCTACACTGGCTTGGTAAAAGTAGCTTTGTATCGAACCATAGTTATTTCTAGAACGGTGTTTCTGGGAAACATCGTTACAAACGTGTAATATCTTCAATAATTTATATCCTAACCAAAATCCCATAACAAGATCTACTGTCAATAAACTAGTGAAAAAATTTAACGACACTGGTTTAGTAAAATATTTATCCGAATCGGGCTTAAGAAAAACTGCATCAACTGAAAAGAAAACTTTAGATGTTTGTGTCTTATTGAAAGACGATCTACACTTGAAAACTAGACAAATATCCAGAGAACTTTATATTGCGCAAACATCTGTAATGGAAATTTCGATAGATGTGAAGAGCTTGGAGGCATGATGATGGAAAGATGTTATAATCAAAACGATCCAAATGTTTTTAGTAATGTTATGTTTTGCGATGATGCCATATTTTTTATTGACGGAAACGTGAATCGACATAATTGTAGAGACTGGTCACGTAACAGTCCTAGTTAATTGGTCCTTTTTTCATTAAGGGAAACTTAAATAGTTCCGCGTATTAAGATTTATTGGAAAATTGTATCATACCTGATTCGGCTCGGTTATTTCCAAATCCAAGTTCAATAACATTTTAATGTACAAGTTTCATAAAACATAATAAGTGGAGTACGCTGACGATACAATATACCACCCCAAAACATCACAGATCCGCCTTGATAGAGAACAACGTCTCTAGCAAACATAAACCGTTCCTGTCTACCTGGACCCCTCCAGACCCTTTGCCACCGACTATCACTCTGAAAACCAAACCGTGCCTCGTCCAAAAAAAGAACGTTACACATTCTCTGTTTTCTTGAGCCAATTGGAGACGTCGAGGCAAAACTCTAGGCATTCTTAAAGGTCTTCTTGCTCTTAGATGAGAAAAATTTAATCTCCTTCTGATGTTCGGAAAAAGTTATTTCGAACGGTTATCACCGTTATCGATTGGTTCCTTCGAGTGAAATTGGCCACGTAATGGTCTTCCCTTTCTGATGTTTCTCTGGGTCGACCACTGACCGGCCGTCGCGCAATACTGCCAGTTTCCTGGAAAAAGGCTACTATGCGCCTTACCGAAGTCCGCGGCATATACAGACGATGAGCAATCTGGTGATTTGATAAACCTTCTTGATATAAAATCACTATGCGTATTCGCTTGTACTGGGAAATCAGATTACTCGGCATTTTACACAAAATTGAATGGGTATTCCCAAACTCGTTCTCAAGTTAAAACTAATTTCTGCTAAAATATCGGTATATTCGCGGACGAAAACCAATTTTTTGCTTCGATATACTTCTTATTTTCATGATAAGATACCAAAAAATGTACAGACAAAACATTACCTCTTTACATAGGCACAGTTAGAAGTTAACAAGGAGGGCCAAGACTTTTGGAGATGTGTATAGACCAAACTGGTCACACTATTGATTTAAATAGAATAAAAAGTTAACAACGGCTGAATTCGACGGCTCTAATCCAAAAGATCCTGATGTGTAAACAGGTTCGACTTTGTTCGGTATTCGATACAAAATATCGATTGTCTAAAAAAATATCCACTCGGGCTCTCGTTTGCTTCTTTCGACTGTACACATCGTAGTTATTTAAAGTTAAACATGAATTTGAGCAGACTTAGCGCGTATTACAAACTTCTAACAGCACGTACGGGGTCGGTCGCTCGGGAATCAGAGGGATGTAACCAGTACCTTAACAAATTCTTCATGTTACCCGTAGTTTGAATAATCTCATTAGTTTATAATTATTAATAAATAACCATAAAGTATTAATGAATACTGAGTAGCCATGTGGCGATACATTTTTGAATTTTATGGCTGAATTTTCAATTTCCTTATTCGGGAAGGAATGTAATTTAGTTGCAAATTACGCTTGGGACTATTCCCTAAATTTGAGAGTGCTGATATTATTCTAGAAAACACTATGTCGAGATAAATATACACTCTAAGAAAAACCGGAACAGAATTCTTAATACGTTCAAACTACTTTTCTCAATTTCTTCCAATGAAATTCTGCTCTGTATAATTCAGTTATATAAGAAAAATAAAATATTATATTCCTAATTTGAAGTTTTTGAGAAATTATGCGATTCGTAAAGTGAAGTATCCAATTTATTTTAATATGGTGATGGTACGTCATATGAAAAGGATGTAAAATGGACATTGGAACTAAGCCAAAAAAGTACTTTAACACGTTTGCGCCAAATAAAAAAGGGAAAATGGTAACCTTGATGTTTAAATTCATCACAGTAAATATCATCTTTGTACGAAGTAGACTTACACGGTGATCTGGTGATGATTATTTTACATACAGGGTTAAATTCACACGAGCACTCTCTTTCTTCATAACATATTCCAAATTTCCAATATAATTTTGTTGATTCACATCCCAGTGAAAACACAACAAAGCTAAAGGAGGACGAATCATCCATCTCATCAGCTGCACCATAATTATTATGTACCTTTGGTAATTTTTTTTAATAGCTGAAATAATATTGAAAAATAGTATACAAAGTCTCTAACAACAGAAATGCTGGATATATAACTTTAAAAAGTGTTTTAAAATGGTTTTTGAATAAATTCGTGAATCAAACAATCACGGCCAAAATAATTACATGCCAGCATGGTGCACTTTGTTAAGCGACCTAATACTCGTATATACCCGAATACTACCTATTTGGACAAAAACACCTTTTTTTCACACCTTATTGCAAATCCTAAGTCTGTTGAAAGTTGACCCGACGTCCCATTGGCTAGATATCCCAACTACCGCAAACGGACCGTGCAAATTATGACAAAAAGATGACCTATCATTTTCAAAGTCCTCACCTCCTAACAATATCCTAACCAGAAAATTGTTCACTTTTAAAGTAGTATTTATTAGAGAATAGACCATTCTAAAATACATGACTTTGATAGGTCGGCCTTATTAGTCTGGAGGACAACCGATCAGTTGAAGTTAGTGATGAGCGATGTCGTGACTTTTCAATATCAATTCTTCAGAAACATGGTGTGATCACAATATTCAATATTCTGTTTTGAGTGTATGATCGGAAAAATGTATCCATATTCATCGGTATCAGTAAGTACATAATGTTCTGTTGCATTCTCTTTCCCTTTTAAGCTAATAAAATTCCTGTACCATTTTTCTACTTTCCCATTTTGCAAACATTTGTTTCTACAAGTTACTAAAAGAAACATTTCCTACATGTTGCCAACAGCAACCTTCACTATCCAAGAAAGTATAGACATAATAAAAAAGTAACAAGTAATTATGCATTGAGAATTTTTTCATTTTGGTGCCTTATACATGTCTTGGATTTATTTGTTCGTCCTCCTTCTCCACCAATCCCTAATTCCTCCGAAAAAATTTTATATAGTCTTCAGTTCTCACCTCTTCAGTTTACTTTTATTATTTTAATATCCAAGCTTCACTTCAGTATAACTGGGTAGGTTGTATGATTGTTTTGTATATGCTCTGCTGGCTTTCATTATCCTCTTGTCTATTTCCACTTCTTTATCGCTATAATCTGTCACTGTTTTTCCCAGATATTCAGTGGCTTACTATTTGGAAAGAATAGTTTTGTCCATTGACATTTATCTTGATTATTTAATAATTATTGAAGGACATATTGAGAAACTATAAAAAAATACGATTTTTCAGATATAAACACTACGACATAGCAACATCTGTGAAATCCCGCGAAATAAATAAATACATTTTCACATTGTTTATGTTGGTATAGAAAAATAGTTTATTCATTGTTCGGAGGAAATGTCGGTACATTGAGACCAGTTGTGACATTCTGTAGAAACTAGTCGTTTGTAGACATTAACTAATAAATAATAAAAACAAGTTTATTTTTGTTTGAACTTGGTTGTTAGAGTAATAGACAAATGACAACTTATTTTCACTCGAAATCTACAAGAATATTTTGGGATAATAACTCTCATTAAAAATACAAAACACCGAGTTATTAGGTATATTCATGTTTCGGAGTTAGGGAGAAAAAAGCATCCCTATAAAAATTTCAATAGAAAAATGACTGCAAAACGCACAATCCTCGTTACTTTTGTAGAAAATCTCATTTTTTTTCAAATTTATTACAAAAAAACAGAACAAACAACAAACACATTTAACCGAAAAGCAAAAAATAAATGTTTATAGTTTGGAAAACTTATCTGTAGCTGTGAAAGTAATGCGGCCGAAAACATTCGATATTGCCACGTATAACTATGAAAAAGCTGAAGTTCTAAATATGTAGTGATAACAAAAAATCGAAAAATGGACTTTTGATTGTCAACAATAACAATAAATAATGATTAAATGTTAGTTCTTTAATGTGCTTGTTTCATTGGATTTTGTCCATTAACATAATTTCTCCAATTTCTGATGAACTGAAGATACTTTATTCATTAGTAAAATTATATTAACAGTGTCGCATCACTTGACATACAGCGTGGACCAGCCAAATGGAATAAATTCGATAATGAATGAATGAGGGCGTTTTGGGAAAAACACTTGAGCACATCGATTTGTATTTTTAAATAAGCGTATAATAAAATTATAAAGGGTGTGTCATGTGACAGTGGCCAATACCAACTTTCTAATTTCAAATGCAACCCTCTGCCGTTCTAGTACCGGGAGCACTGCAGCCTGTTGGCTTATTATACTCTACTCCCACATTTATTTCACCCACCCAGCCATCACCGTACCCTCGAGTAGATGATATAGGTCAAGTGGATGCTTGCCATATGCTTCAGGCAGCACGTTGTCCTCTCCGAAGATTGTCTGTCTCCTTGAGACAAAATATGGGTTACGGTCTCGGTCTCCATGCCACAAACTCTGCAGCTCAGATCCCCGTTATATAGCCCGATTTTATGCAGATGATCCTTTACCGGGGTATGACCCGTTAGATAACCTGTAATAATTCTTTGCTTGTTCCTACTAACATTTAGTAGTTCTTCAGCCCGTTTTACACATACATCACCTATGAAGTTCTTACTGTGTACCTGCTTTGGAGTGTTCCTACACTGTGGTCTATGTTGGCGTTGTACCCATTTTCGTATTTGTTCTCGGACCACCTTCTTTGTGGTCCCAAGAACTGGTTCTGGACCAACATATGTCGTTGCTGAACCTCTTCTCGCGAGTTCATTAGCTTGTTAATTTCCAGAAATATCATTACGTCCCGGCACCCACATTAGTCTTACTCTACTGTGGTCTGCCAGTTCATTTAAATATTTCAGGCATTCTTCTGAAATACAGAGGCATGTACTCCTAGTGAAAATGAACATCTTGTGTTCCTCATCTCACTATACACCCCTGCTTTTGTCCCTTCCCCAGTCTTTGACCCCTCTATATTCCAGGTCTCTCCTCAGGAAAACTTCAGTCTGCTTGGGTCTTGCCAGTCCTTTCTGTGGGGTATCTCTACCTCATATTTAGGGCTGGGGAGAAGTTTACTGGCCATATAGTCTGTTTTCATATCTTAAATGGCTTCACTTACAATGTCCTCAATGGATGCGTGTCCTGATCTAACTGTTTTGCTGCTCAGGGTATTTTGCAGCCTAAATATCACGATGTGCAATGGAAGAAGGCCAAATAAGGCTTCTAGTGCTGCCGTTGGCGTGCTTCTCATGCACCCTGCAATACTGAAACAAGCAAGTCTTAGCACCTTGCGTAGTCTCTTCATTGCATTCTTATGTATCGTCTTTGTCCACCTAACCAAAGACGCATAGTATGTTGTTATGGGTTTAACCACTACACTGTATATCCAGTGTATCATGCGCGGACTTAACCCCCATGTTCTTCCACAAGTTCGCCTTGCCATCATTAATGTGGTCTCCGATCTTGTGGCTACTTTTTCCAGTTGTTTGGACCATGGTAATCTCGAGCCAATAATTACCTACCCCGAGATATTTAACATCCATTACAATTGGAATCTCCGTAACTTGAAGGGATAGTGGTCCCAATCTTACCAGGTCCCTTCTTTTGGTATAAGGCACTATGTTTGATTTAGTAGGACTTATATTCAAACCCACCTCTTCCGTCCATTTTGCTACTACGTTCAGAGCCTGTTGCATGCGCTCTCTAACTGTAGTATTGAATTTGCCTTGTGATATGATGACCAGATCATCCGCATATCCTAAGACAGTATGGTGTTCCTTTTTGAGTCTCCTTATCAGTACGTCTATTACAAGGTTCCATATTAGAGGAGACAGGACTCCTCCTTGAGGACACCCCCTTGGAACTCGGGCTGATAATGTCTCAACGTCATCAAGGTTGAAAACATCACTCGGTCTTTCAGCATGCAGTCTAATTTGTTTTTGACGAATTGCCCTCGTCATTACTTCGTGAGAGGTGTTGTCGAAGGCACCCTTAATATCAACGAAGGCCACTATTCCTATAGAGTTGTTGGTAACCTTACCATTACTAAATTATTTCTTTGTCAAGCTGTCATCTGTCACATTTCCAATATGTGTTTTCTCTTTTTAGCATCCATTGGTTATTATATTGTTTCTTTTTGTTAATTCCACAATTTCAAACATCAAGCAGTATAGTAATTCATTTTTGTCTCCATGGTTATATGATATTAAGATGGATGATGTGATATATTATGTGAACTTTAACACTTGTCACATCATTTCCACACCTGAGGTTAGACCAAAATTATATTGCCAATCATTTTTTACTGTAAATGTTAGCAAGGCACTTCTTAAAAATGCATTGGCCTTTGAAATATGTATTATTAGGAAAATTTTTATTAAATTTCAAAAAATAATTATTTCAAGTTTTTCAAATTGGTTCTTAAATCAGAATCAATCATATTATGTTCTTATAATATAATGTAAAGTAAGAGTCCAATATAAATTCAGTTATCCAAAATTTTGTTAAATATTTAATTTCCTATTCCTGTTTATATCTGCGTTTTGAAAAATTATCATGGCGGATAGAGCCTACACCCTTATAAAAATCAGTTACCATAAAATTTCTGTCGGTAACACTATGAAACTTAAAGTAACACTATTGTATAAATTAAGTAGTAATTCGAAACATAACGACTGGACACAATTAGGGTAGATGTTAACTCTCAAGTTCTTGTTTGAAAAATGCCTTGTGTATTTTATCAAATATCTATTTATCATTTTTATCGGCAGGTCTACTTCGTTTGTTGTAATAATTCAAGGTGATGTTTTCTAATAAATTAATAAATAAGCCTTGGAATTCTTATACAAACTATTATACTGAGTGTTAAATATATTATGTTGGAATTCAGTCACATATTTGAGCAATACCAAGGCCAAAGCTAAGTACACTAGACCAAGATTACAAGTATTCGAGCTAGACCAAGACTGAATATGCAAGACCAATACTACAAGTAGTTGAGCAAGACCAAGGCCAAGACCGGACAAGCAAGACCGAGACCGTTACCATGACTGTCTTGGTATTGGTGTTGGTTCTGCTTTGCTCATCACTAGTTGAAATATTTTGGGCAAAAAAAAAATTTCTTAAACTTCTTGTAATTTCACGAGAAAAAAAATGCTACAAACATTCAAGACCGAGACCGTTGCCATGACTGTCTTGGTATTGGTTTTGGTTTTTGCTTTGCTCATCACCAGTTGAAATATTTTCGGCAAAAAAAATTTTTCAAACTCTTTGTAATTTCCAGAGAAGAAAAATGCTACAAACATTCGTTTTCCTTAAAAATTAATATAAACGCCGTACATAGTTATCTGTATTTATTTGAAGGTTTTGTAATGAAACTAAAACACACTTTGATTACCTTTTTTGGCTTGAACAAATTTAAAAACTTCGTATACATCGATTAAAAAGATTTTCCTTGGAAACCAACTTCTCTGCGGTATAGCACAAATTTATTACAAAAGTTTTATCAGTATACGAATAATACAGGCGCTTTTTTTAAGTCATACTTTATATTCTAATATTTAAATTTATAGACTTAAACGGCTCATTGGCTTTCCAATGCAATTAATTTAGTTTATTTTTAAGGCCGTTTGACATGGTGCAATACAACGTGCAAGAAATTGCAGCAATTTCTTGCAAGGTCAGTATGTCATGACTCTAGCATGCTGTTTGACATCATATTATTCTCTCTCATTGCAAACTTTGCTGTCAACCCAACCAATAGTGGAAAGAAAAAAGTATGTAAAAAACTTAAAAAATAATTTATTGATACAATATATAAAGTTTATCATTATTTAAAATGAAGGTAACGAAAGTAAGAAAAACTAAGTAAATCACAAATGACAAAGCATCAGTCACCAGAATCAGCTGATAAGTATCATTCGATTGAAAATAGTTAGTGGGTTGGTAACACAAAAAACTAAATTTCTCCCTAGAATTACGCCTTGCATACAATAGAAATGGCACCAAACCGATAAAATGGCATCGAATTGCAGAAACTGATCAGCTGGGTCTCAACTGCGCATGCTTTCGATCAAGAAATCTTGCATCTTGCATTGCATTGCACGTTATATTGCACCATGTCAAGTGGCCTCTACAGCTTCTTTGATTTTTTCCACCTATAGTTCCACTCGAATACCTCGCTGTCATGATGTAATTGTGTGAGAGAGAAACGTATCTTACATCGGTGATCTGCTTTTACTATCCTTGTTTTGCATACGTTTCACAATCGTATGCTCAAATAATGTGTCAATATTATCGTTATTGAAAACCGTTTATGATAGTGTTCTTTAGGTATGTCGTAAATAGTTATACAAGGGTTGTCTTTCAAGTGTTGCAAATAATAACATACTTGACGCCTGTCAGCAAATATCTAATGTGAGAATCAACTATCATGTTTAGTTAACTGAACGACAAAGTTTCAGACCACTTCGTTCAAAGCTGTAACTGAATTGAATTTTTAAAGTTTATAGTTTGCCAAAAAATTGAATAGGGCAACGACGAAGCATCCTCCACCAAGACTATGCAAGTTCCCAAACAGCTCGGAAAACAATTTAGTTTTTGAAGCAAGAAAACATCGAATTGCTGAACCATCCTCCACACAGTCCTAACGACTGATTACCTTTCCAAAAAGCTTCGGTCCCCAGAAGATGAAGTCAACGGATTCAAAAACTCTATTCTGAATACACCGAGTGGAATAACTACTCCCAGAATTGGTTCCAAAGGATGTAAAAGTGCAGTTCTCTCTGGAGAGAATAATTGGAAAACAATAGTATATTGTGTCACAAGTGCAGAAAATGAGCTTTAGCATCACTATTAGATGGACGATCGAGCGTAGCAAAACAAGCAGCTGATAGTTAAGGGTTGCTAAAGTATATCCTACATGTGTGACACACAACTGTTTTTCCCCTACCGGATAAACCAAAAAAGAGGAAAATATAACAAAAAACTTCGACATACACTGACATTAAATTAGAAAAAAATTCACCTGAAACGTCAAAGTATTCAAGCGACAGATGGTGAAAAACATCAAAAATCGTGGATTTATATATTTTCCGCCCTTGTGCTGCTCAACAATACTTTCTGCCCTATTTTTGGTGTTCATATGAATGGTTTTGTGGTAAGGTAAACATCAACACTACACACAGAACAGCATAAAAATAATCATATAGTTGACAAATATATGTTCTTACGGTGGATATTCACCGAGACCTGAAATATATATTCTGCCCCCTTCTTCTCTTGCTGTATGTGATGGTAGTCAACCCTATGATCACATATAGCTCCGTGGTTTGGTGAAGCAAGCGACAGCAAAATCTGGCGTGTTGACGGATCTAGCGATAACGGAAGGGTAGCAAGAATGACTACCTACTGAATGTACAAAATGGATGATGAATGCCAATTAATGGGCTGTGAAGGGTAATGTGCCATGCTATGGGAGCTGGATACCACGAAGCTTGCAGCCATGTCTTCAGATCACATGTCCAATGAAATTAGCAGCAGCTGGACCTTATTTCAGCTGGGGAATAATGAATCCCCCACTTGTGGTGAGTATGAGCTAGTTTACAGGCGGATACAAAATGAACGTGCCAGTTGCATTCACCTCCTGATGCAGCTGACCTAACAAAGAACTTGTTGAGAGTCTTGGACATCATGCAACAGTCTTTCAGGCAAGAAGTGTTCGCTATTGATCTGTGCGTTGGGTCAATAGAAATATGATATAGCAGCCATGCACTGCGCTCCAGCAGCTGCAATTCAAAATTGGTGTGGAATACTAGACCACTCCTAAACCTACTGGGTGCAATCAAATAGGTTGTTCCGGTGTAGATTCGTAAAACGACATACCAGGCTTGAGGCAAACCAGGGCTTTTACAAAGGTCCTTCAAAACTCAAAGTGGAAGCCTTGTTAAAGATGGACAAGAGGGGAATCAGGTGTTTAATTGAAATCCTCACTGGACACTGCAAGGTAAACCATCATCAGTCTAGAATTGGGTTGATCGAAAATACAAAGTGTTGTCTCCGCTTAAAAAAAGATGAATCGGTGGAACAGATTTTGTGCTAATGTGTGTCAGGTACAGACTGCGTTCGTGTAGCCCTTTCTTGGAAGATTTAACCTGGATTGGGACACAATAGATAGTATTGTCGAAGTGCACAGATGTGAGAATATCACTAACAGGAACCAAACCAGACCAGCCAAAGACAAACCAGCCAGCCTGCCTTCTACCCAGTTGCTGCGTTAATGATCGTATATCAGTAAGTAGTTTCTTTGGTCCTATCCCTTGAAGGGATTTTGGGATATCCGTTAGCTTAAACTTATTCAAGTCTTCATATTATATCCAGTAGTCTTCCAGGTGTTTCAACTTAAAAATTGAATTGTCGTAGTTTCTCAAGAGTGGCTTTGATTGTCCTACTAGATCATTTCAATCGACCGATCGATCACCTGGCTGTCGTCGGTTCTACGTGGAAATGCTATGGTTTTAAAAAGGGTGCTTCAGCCCCTTTCTGCCCTGTTTCGTCTGCTACTTATTTTCATTCTATTCCAGTGTGTTTTGATAAACAAACTAGGCTGACGATATAGCTGTTGTCAAGTCCATTGAATTTTACAAATTAATAACTCAGCCCTCCCATTTATTTATTTATCGTATGGCAATCTACAAATATATACGTATAAACAGATATATGAACTGATACAAATACACATATAAATAAAGATAAAAATACAAACACAAATATGCAATACAAACACAAGTACAAATACAAGTATAGATATAAGCATAAATATGCAATACATCAATATAATTAATAATATACTATGCGAGCGCATTTGAGATATAGGCCATGGGTTATAAGTTACAAGTCGATGTCCAGGGAGGTCAGCCAGTTCATGGCAGCAGGGGTGGCTTCCAGGATCTCGCTCCATTCTCCTTCAAACTTCCTTATTGGGCACTCATGGGTTATATGGGCTACAGTTTGGTCTAGTGCTCCACAGTCGCATTCCTGGGAGTCTGAGAGTCCCCACTTGTTCAGCATGGATTTGCATCTGGCGTGGCCGGTCCTAATGCGATTTAAGCTGCACCAAGCTTTCCTAGGCATTTGCATTCCCGGGAGAGGGATGGTAGGATCCTCATGTCCATTATGGTTAAAATCGTGGTTGGATGTCCATTTGGCTCTCCAAGCTTCTCTGATATGGAATGGCTCATGGTCAGTTAGTACCTTGTCTTGCCAGATGGGTTTTCGGGATTTGAGGCGTCGTCCCGGGGCGTTATCCAGTATCGAGTGGATTGGTAGAGTTCTAGGATATTTGGGATCGTGTAGTTTGTCCCATTCGCGAACAGCAGCTTGTTGTCTCCTCAGGTCTGGAGGGGGTAAGTTCGTTAGTGCATGGAGCCAGGGTGTTGGAGTGGATTTTAAGGTTCCGGATATAACTCTCATGGTGTCATTGAGGTGCACATCGACTTTGTTTGTATGAGAGCTCTTGTACCACACCGGTGCGCAGTACTCTGCCGTTGAGAAGACAAGTGATTGGGACGCCGTTCGTAGTGTTTCTGCTTTTGCTCCCCAGGTAGTCCCAGCCAATTTTCTAATTATGTTGTTCCTGGTTTTTAGTTTTTGCCCAGTTACCTCCAAGTGTCTTTTATATGTGAGGGATCGATCTAGTGTAACGCCAAGGTATTTGGGATTGCTGTTATGTTTTACTCTTTTTCCACAGAACGTGACAATCAGCTCTTTGTTTGCAATATGGTTGTTAAGGTGGAATGCACATACCTCGGTTTTGCTTGGGTTTGGGCACAGTCGCCATTGTTTGTAGTATCTTCCGAGGCTTTCTAAGTCCGCCGATAGAGTATTCTCACCATCCTCAAGGAGTTTGCTTTGAGTGGCTATAGCGGTGTCATCAGCATAGCAGAACTTCCGGGAGTTGGTTTCCGGTGTGTCACTGGTGTAAAGGTTAAATAGTATAGGGGCTAGCACTGATCCCTGGGGCAGTCCGTTTTTGATGGTGTAAGACTTACTAGTTGATTGTCCAAGAGTGACTTTGCCCTCCCATTATTCGACATGATAATAATATTTTACCCTTCACATCTCTTATCGATATAGACTTGGGCACAGTTTCCTAAAGCAAGACTATACAAATACAGTATGAAGATATAATCAATTGGAATAAGTTTTGTCAAACGTATGAAAATTCATTTTTTTCTGATTTTTTGTTTTTTTTGAGAAATAATAACCATTCGACAAGTTGGAAGCTTTTGGTAATAAAAAGATTTCTTAGACTCGTTTTATCTGAAAGGACATTCAATTATTCTGGTAAACAATCCACAGTCCACAACGGCCGTATAAAATTCTTTATTGTTCCGAGATATTTCATGCGGTTGGTTTCCTTGATATCATATTTCATTTATCACGTCTCCGAATGTTTCCAACTGCATTTAGCAGACTCACCAATAAATTTTTTTTTCTTCCACTATGTTCTAGCTAGGGAGGATTGAGTTTTATCAAGATTTCAGTAAAATTCCTGTAGATAAGTAAATACATAAAACGAATTGTCTCAGCGATCTCTAGCCGCCAGCCTCGGTTACATTAGAAAGCGTTTATCAATCCACATGATCGACAGATAGAACTAGGTGTAATTGAGCACTTAGCAACCTTGTCCGTGATGTAAAAGTGAGTGTAGTCAGAATTTGAATCTCTCATTCTAATTTGGTTTAAGCAGGATCACCCGTTACATGGAATATACATATTTTAAACTGCACTCGCATATTTTGTTATAACAAAAATATAGAAGTTATTGTTTCCATTTTTGTAAGCTACCTGACAATATGTTAATTATTTCGGTAACAAAAAAGTTGATCGCCCTGGAAACAAAAATGTAATTTCTGATTAAGCAATTCGCTACTTCCTTTCGGTTTCTAAAAAAAATTAAAAAGACACTTTCAGTATAAAATCGTCGATGTGAACAATTTTAATATTGAAAGGAAATTTCCTAAAAAAATCATAGGAATGTCTGAAAATCTCTATATTTTTAAAGGGGTTACTGAAGAACGGAGAAAATATACTAAATAAATTGCGACTTGATGTTGTTAAAAGAGCTTGCAAAAGAAACATAAAATCATAACTGAATAAATACAAAAGCAATAAAAGCGCCATGATCTTCGCTGTTATATTAGCAGACACTTTTATACTCCTCAAATTGGGAAAATCGTGAAGGTGGAATATTATATTTATTGAAGGATATAATTAAGAAATGCGTTTAATGAATACTTTGCTCTTACGGAGATGGAAAAGTTATTTCAAATATTTCCTTTCTATTTATGGAAGGAACATTTTAATCTTATTGCCTGAATTTTTCATCTGGCATTCCACTTATATTTCTATATTCGCACTTGTACTTTTTTCAGTTGACGTACAAATATGTTGAGTTATATTTCGTCGTAATTATTTTTTGTTGATGGTACAAAAAAAGTTTATTAGCACGGTCGTTTAGTTTGTGAACACAATCCTCTCTCTATATAAACCTTTTTTCATCGTTTAATACACAATTGTTGGCATATCAAATAAAACTGTAACAGTTCAATGGGATTGTGATAATTGGCCAATACCTCGAAACTGAAGAAATGTCTCTCTGTTGGAAGATATTCCAGGGTCTTAGTCTTAGTCCACTTTGGTTTTGTTTGACAATGAACCCACTCTCCAATCTACTTAACGATACATATTACGGCTATAAAATCAAAGCGAACAGGGAAACTAGCTGCACCGTTTCCCACCTTTTATATACGGATGATATCAAAATATACGCATCAAACCAGCTTCAAATGAAACATTTACTTAATAGACAAGTATAAAACCTTAAATAGCAAGAAGTGTAAAATCGTTAACGGAGATGTGTTACTACTTAATGGGGACATTATAAATGCCATGCAAAATGGTGAAATATTCAGGATCTCAGCAAGGTAAGCTAGTAGACCAGAAGCAAGCAGAAACCAAAATAAGAGGCCAGTTCAATCAAAGGGTAACTACTTTATTGAAGTCCAAGCTAAACGCAGGAATCTCGCAAAAGCGATTAACACCTACGCCATGCCGGTCATAACTTACTTATTCGAAATTCTGAAGTGGACAAAAACAGAACTGGAAGATATACAAAGAGCAGCGTTTACCATGATGACCAATAACAAATGTCACCACCCGACATCATTAGTTATTAGGAACAAGAAAATAGGAAGGGAGAGCTCTAGCGGACATAGTTGATTTACATCACAAACAAATATCTAGTCTCCAAAAATTCTCCATTGGCAAGGCATCTGACATCTGAATTTCAGGAGCTGGTCGCAAAAACCGATAAAAACTCTTTTTTTTCGAATTTTGTACACCCTGAAAAGAAACTTAAAATCGTTACAGACAATGAAAATAGGCGGAGTGGACCCGCTTCATGGTCGACATCATCATGACCTCAATCAACCTTATATGAACAAGAAAGCTCTCTGACGGATCATTGCTCAGGAGAACAAATATTCGGATTACGAATAAATGAAGATAAAACTAAATATTTGCGAGTGACAAATGAACATCAAAACAATGATACTCACTTGAGAATCTATAAAAAACTATAACTTTGGTATTATACCAAGCTTCAACTATTCAGAATCATCGATAGGACAAACTAGGGAAAACAAGATACAAGCAAGAATAATAGGAGACCAAATCCTTGGCATACATGGGAAACTATTAAAATCTCAATCGATCAGCAAAACAACAAATATACAAATCAAGACTTTGATAAGGCTAGTCACTACTCACGCACTAGAAACCATAACTATATTGAGAACAATACTTCGATCAAACATAACAAGAGATGGAGGAAGAAGATGAAAAAAACATAGAAATAGAACAGGAAACAGGTAGAGAAAATATAGCCTCATATGTAAAAGCAGTGAGAGTGGAATGGATAGGACACATAAGGAGAAAAGCACCAACAAAAATATCAAAGAGAATAACAGCATGGGTTTCAATAGGAGCATGAAAGGAAGACCACGAAGCAGATGGTGAGATCAAGTAGATGAAACTGTAGAAGCGTTGGAAATAACAGACTGGAAAACAAAATGCAGAGACAGAAGAAAATGAAAAACTATATCAAAAGAGACCAGGACAGATGAAAGATAATAGTAGCACTGATAAAAGAGGATTTAACACACACTATATTGAGCTAGCCATAATCCCTCAGGATTGAACGGCCATGATAATCATGAAACGAGACAGTTTTAAGATTGGCTGGTTTCTTTGAAATAAATACTGTATCCTCTTCTTTTTGTCAGAAAACACTCTTCTCGGGAAGATAACCAATATGGTGGCTATAAGTATTCTAGTTTTTGTCGTGATATCATTTATACAGCGAACGTAGTATTATTATCAACAAAAAAGAACACCTCATATACCTATCTAGTGTATTTTAGCCCAAAACAAAGTAATATTATCCTGATATACACTCCAAACTGTGGACTTCCTTTCCCAGAAGTCGATTGAGGAAGAGCATACAAACAATAACAGAGAAGTAAAAGTTATTATCACACTCTTAGAGAAATTCGAATATTCATCTCATGTGCTATTTCGCATCTTGTTCAAATATCCACGATAATTGGTTCTACCCACGTGCTTCTAAAAAAAACCTCCAACTTTTTTTGGCAATAAAAAAAGTTGCTTTCGATGTTTACTCCCATCGTTTAATGAGTTGTGTCGGATATATTGAATCCGTCTCAATTAGTGAAAAAAAACTTCCAAAGACCAATGTGGAGGTATTCACGTTAAATCAACTGTAGTGATTTTAATTTCACCATAAAAGTTTTTTAAGTACCCCTTGAATTTTTTTCAATAGACCAGGAAAAGATAAAAATTACCTCGCCTTTGATTTAATGTGTATTGTTTTTTTGGAAAAGTCGTAGTTTTTGCAAGAAATGAAAAACTAGCAGGTAAGCTAAAGGTACAAAGATTCGGAAGATTTACACTCCAGTGAAAATGTATGTGAGATGAAGAAAAGTTCATACCACCCATCCAACAATGGGAACTGGTAATCTCAGATTAATTGTTCATGACCAACTGCTAGATTGACTTTGACCGCTTTTGAATCTCTAAGAGAATATTACTTTTGTAGTTCAGTTCAGCTTTTTAAAATTTTATTCTAGTAATTTAATTTCAAAATGTTCGAATTCAGTTGTTTGGACACATTTTTATATTTAACTGGTTCATTCACGACCAATGTGAACAGCAGCACGTTAACAGTAAAATTAATTTTATTTTACGGTGTTGTGAAAGAACTATGTTCCACGCAAAATCCTGTTTGAGTTTCGGTGAATAATTAGTTGGTATTAGTAACAGACGCTCAAAGTTAGTGAAATATCAATTGAGATGTTCATAACAACAATAATTGGTAGGCATAGTATATCCCAAATGAAACTATCGATTTAATTCTACTCCTACGCTAATAATGAAGGCATACTATCTTCATTAATTGTAAACACAACCGCTTCTCTTTGAGTTTTCATAATATGATGTTATCCAATTCGCACATTTACAATTTAACTTTCGCCAGACATGTCCTACTCGCTTTTCCCATTTTTCTGGAGAGATTTCATTTAAAAAAAAATCACATGTCTTCAAGTTCAAATGATAAGTTCGTATCGGCTGCACGTATTGCACGTATTGGGTTAACATCGACAAAGATTAACACGATTGGATTCAGCTCAGAATAGTATGGTGAAAGCCGAAGTATTGTTTTGTTTTGTTCTCCATTCATTTCACTAGGAACATACTTACCATATTGCTTTTCATGCTGCTAAAGTTATCTTCCGCTCGCACATAGAGTCGAACTGACAAAAAGCTTCCAGAAATCACAAAAACAATTCCAGCTCTTCAAGGACAAGCTCTTCCTCTTGGAGAGGATGTTGAATCTAATCAAGGATATGAAATAATTTTCTTGGGTTCGACCTTTGACTATGCATCAAAGTCCAAGTAGCAAAATAATGGCATTATGAAACTAAACCATTTTATATAAGTGTTTTCTTATGCCGAATTAAGGAGTATTTTATCACTTAAGGGGTTTGATTGCGACATTTTTGTGTTTGTAGCTAAACGTTTTTATAATCATATCGTATAATTGTCTATACAATTCACCTTATAAAGATAAAACTTGGTTTTGGCTTAGAGCACTTTCAGACTAGGATACTGTATCTGAGATACGCGTATCCAAGATACAGAAAATACTGTATGTGTTTAAATGTAGGTATTCACACTGCATTCATCACGGGATACAGTATCGCGATACTAAATTTCTGAATCTCGCCCCTTCAGCCGCCGGCGACAGTATCCGAATCCGGGATAACGAATTATCATTGTGGCTTATGTACCTGTTCAGACTTGCATACTTTTGCGATTCAAAAAGCACCATAGCATAGGTGTACAAAATTTTTATTATTTATAAGTAGAAGTGAATGGAATGATTTTTCGATTGTACGATGGAGCGTTAAGTTTTTGATAACGACAAATTCATAATTTTGGTAGAACCAAATTTTTGTTTATGGGATACAAGCGACGAAAATTATGTCGATAGGAATAAAAAACAAAAATGGTGGATGGAAATTTCCAAACAGATGTGTGAAAATTTTGAAAAAATGACAGCTGTTCAACAAAATGATATAGTAGGTATATTTATAAAAGTAATTATTATACAATGCATTGAAACAGTAATGCATAAATTCGTTATTACCTAAATAAACAATATTATTATATTATCGAATATACCAAAACAAGACTATTTTTTTGTTGAAAACATTGATTTTTACAATAATATTCTCAGGATAAATAACAAGAATTGAAAGAAATCTTTTAATAATATTCCTTATTAAGAATTTATTCGTTAATTTATGTTAGGTACTTTTGAGGTTTTACGGATTAGAGTAATAGTAGTTTGTACTGGTACAAGTTCGCAAAGCGTCACTTCTCCCATATGCGCAAAGGTTTGTGTCTCGAGCCATAAGACAAGTGCCAGCGAGTGGAAAAAGTGTTTTGCGTACGAGTTGACCACAATACTTTTCTACAAATACGATTATTAATGAAAGAAAATTATATTTTATTTGAACTTTGAACAGTAAGAATTTGAAAAATTTGTATTGACGATAAGAAAATCAGGATATAGTTAATAGCGAAATTTGATCTATTTTAAATTGTTATGCCCAATGGATCTGTTTTTGATAATAACTTTTCATTAATTGTAATATTAGTGTCAACGATATTGTAGTAAGTTTTGGTGAAGTAGGTAAGTTAAAGGTTCCTTTAATTTCCCTTAATTCTAATATAGGATGATTCCACATAGTTCGTCTCCTTTTAACTTTTTTCTTTTTGTATAAAATATGCCACAGCATAATGCACTCTTCAATGTCCATTTTATAAAAAGCACCGTACAACACTGATATTGTCTTTGTATTGGAAAAATTTGTTTACAAAACTATATTCTGACTAAAGTATCTTGACTGTATCTGGCCTGAATTCTGTATCTCGCATACAGTATCTCAGATACATTATCATAGTCTGAAAGGGCTTTTAATATATTGTTTAGTTTTATATCGCATTATTAGACCTCTTCAAAAACATTATCAAAAAGTGTTTTAAGTACTTTATAATGTTAAAAAATTGTTATGCACAAGCTGTATAAAAAGACAAAGCCAAATTCTTTATAAAATACGTATAAACTTGTTTTATTGTTTACGTATAATGGCGTGGATAACCCTGTTATTTAAATAGTTTAGTTAGGGAAAAAAATTAGTAGTATTTTGGACGAACTCATTACAGTTTCTGCGCTATAACTACCTACTAAATAAAATATTTTTATAAGTGCTTACGTTTTCACCCTTAAGAAAAGACTGAAGAACTGAATGGTCACAAATTTCCGCATTATATAAAATTAACATATCCTTAACCTCTAATAAGTATTATTGCATTTATAACTTATTTCATATCCTATAATTCCTGAATATAATATAATATTGATCTATCACCCTGGAAAAAATTAAAAAGGAGTGTGCATTTCAAAAAAAATGTGAAAAAAGATATTTTTTCAACAGTCTCCACTATCTTGAACATATTATTACTTATTCACACTCTAAGCTGAAACTAAAAATCTCAACTATAACCAAGAAAATTGGCAGGTTATGTTTCAAAAAGGAGATAAATGCAGCACAAAAGAACTGATCTGTTGTAAAGTGCAGCTTCGAGACACTCTATGACACTATTCTGTTATTTCTGTTTCTTCATCCTTATCTCTGTGTTTCTTAAAGATGCTTCTCGCTTCCTTATACGATAGTCGCCGAAAACCTATCTACAAGGTTGCCACACGTGAAGCTTAAGGGAAATCCAATGCGTGCCATATCAATATATCAATATCACTAATTAAATTGCCTAGAAACAACACCACCAAGAACGACAACAATTATTAAGGACGATTGGTTTAAGATTTTAATATGGCTCAATTTAATGCTTCAATAATTATTTTATATTTTATAGTGAGTTACGTGTATTCACTATAATGAATTGAACTAAGCAATCAATAGAGTTGCAATTTGAAATTTACCAGATATACATGATTCCAAAAGTTTAACGTATCCCTCTAATAAGTAGTATACCGAAACACAAATCATAGAAGCAAAAATATAATGAATTTGACAACCTCTAAAATGAATAAAATCTCGGATTGCAGTTTTATAGTGCCATTAAAAACAAGTCTATAAAATAATAAAGTTCTATAGAAATTCTTATAAATTTAAAACATTGTTTAATGTTTCTATTGACACATAATTATTGTATTAGTTAACGCCATGTTTATTTGCGGGATTAAGCGTTTGTCAGTGGTCGTCATTGTTGTAGAAAAATATTTTCGGACACAAAAGTACATAACACATTTACTTTTTATAGAGGTATATGATATTATATTAGATTTATTTAACTAATATATGACTGAAAAGGTACTTTCGATCAAAAATAATACCTATACCTATACACATTTTAATATTTTCATTAGATCGGCTAATTATTGGCTAAGTTAAGGCGCTTCTATTTTTTAGTAAATAGTCAAATTAGTAGTGCAAAATAAATAAATTAATAATATACCTTCCATATTTTTGTAATTCTACAATTTTTTAAGATGGCGATTCTTTTGTAAGTCCATATTTTCGAATCATGACAAGCAAGGCGCGGCGACATTTATAACAACGTTATTCGATATTTTTGTTGTAAGTTGCCTCACAAAAGAATGAAATAATCGTATAAAATTTAACTTATATCTAGAGGGCGCTGAACTATGATTAAAATGGTTTTAAACCGCTCCATACGATCTCTAAGAAATATAATTAGAAAGGTTGTATAGCGCACATTTGGACATATTATAATATCAATCTGAAAAACATACTTATAAAATAGTTTTTTAACTATCATATAGATATTTTATTGATATGATATAAGCAGGATATAAGCATATGTTAAAGAACTGAAAGATTTTATAATTTGGGCCTTTTTTGGTTGTACACATATTATATTAGAGCTGTAAAGAGCATTATGGGATGATCGTAGTTCTATTAGATATGTTATATAGCATTTTACAGAGCCCCAATAAAACTGATTTTGCTACTTGGGAGTGAAGTTCATATATTTTTGAAACAGAACTAGATGGAATATACTTAAGATTATTTCCAGTAACTGCCGAGGAGATGATAAAAGACATCTAGGAAATACCCAATGCTATCACTCTTGGGTATCACTTAGCGCGTCTTCAAACGTAAACGTAAATTACACTCAGAAATTCCTAAGTTAAATCTGGGAAATGGTTGGTGAAATTGGGCATAAGTGGGACCAAACAATAGTATCTTAATTAATAGGTTGACAATCAATAAAAGAAGAGATTTTCTATGTACAGCTCAGAAGAAACTATGCAAATAGCAAAAAAAAAATTAATAAAGAATAATATTGAATGGCCAGCACAATGGAATTAATACTTCACCAACGAAATCAAAACTTTAGTGAACGGTTAAAAGCAAAGATCAAACAGATCAATTGAATTTAAAGTGGACACACAAATATTACTCTAAACTATTTATTGAGTGAAAACTCACCTTCGGATTGTAGAAATTGCAGAGCTATCTCTACTGTGAAGCAAATCTTTTTAAAAAGACTATACTATATTCATCAGAAAGTATAACCAATCACAGGGTTCGGTATATAACGAACTGCAATAAATTAACTGAATTAATCGTATTTCTTAGAGACATTAATATGTATCTCGAAAATTAACATATCTATTGTTTTGTGTATGTCATCTGCTTAATACCAGTAGGTTGATGCAAGATTTCATATTTTCAAATGAAAAAAAAAATGTTAACTAAAAATTTGTCCAAATTAACGATGAAAGTAACAAACATGTAAATGAAACTTCCATTGTAATTTGTGGCAAGCGATGTAATTACAGCGATGAAACAACTTTTGTACACACAGCTAGGATATCCGACCGACAATGGTATACGGCTATCCTGAATTCATGGATACATGAAAAATCTAATATACTACTCATAAAAAATTTAATAACAAGAATTCCCATATACTATTTCATCTATTGTTTACCTTATAAGCAAAATAATAACATCACGCGCAAGAAAGTACAAAGGTAACAGCCTCTTGCATGTGAATTGGCCAATAGAGCTCCTACCAGACTTCTATCACAACTGATGAGCTCATGTATATTATTTAAAAATTTGTGAATACTATATAAATAGAACAACAAAAATACCTTAGTGATAAATGAAGAAGAATGCGAGAGAGATTGGAAGGTATTGTAAATAAAAATGATAGGAGTATCAAAGAGTACTCATTTTATTTTTAGTATTTTACCCTTAAACATCATAGAGTTAACTTTTAAACTGAAACACAAACGTTTCATATGTCACTGAGTTTTTCACAAGCTTCTCAGAGAAGCTACAGCATAATCTCTGAGGAAGGGGAAACGGTTTTATTTGGACGGATCGATTGCAGATCACAATCTATCAAAACAAGTGGTTAATGCAGCCGCAGTGGAGGGAAATATGGAATTAATGTGGATACCCCAGTGGAGCCAGATCAACGGCGGGTCGGCATTTGCCGAAAACTATTGATTACTGTATATATTTTTATTATGTTAAGAATTAGATTACAGTTATATTATGTGTAGTTTCACAAGTGCAACGAATAAATGGGGGTGTGTTGGGAAAAACGCTTGGACACGTCGATTTGTACATTTAGTTGCGCATTTTTTTTCAAAAACAAATATATAGGGTGTGTCATGCGACAGTGGCCAATACCAACTTCCATATTTTAAATGCATATCCCTGTATATTATTTATTTTTTGGATTCGTCAGAAAATTTTAGATATATAATTCCTGTACGATGTTCCTTCACCTATCTTCAGCTGTTTCGGAAATATCAATATCATTAATTACCAAAAGTAACATTAAAAAAAGATAATTATTCTATTTCACAAACTCGCTACATTACACTCAATAGTTATTTCCCATTCAGCTCTTGATATTGATTGAGTAGGCAAAAATCATTCCAGCGTTTCTTTTTACTGATATAAAATAAAAAAAAACAAAAAGAGTTTTGTTTATTTTCGTATAAAACTATAGCCTTAGCAACTTGTTGTCTGCCTGCATGACAGTAGTGATCAGTGTCAGTGCTATTGTCGTTAGAATTTCGTTAAGTACGTAATGATATCAGAAAAATTGTTCATTTAACAGAAATGAACAAAATAACCGTTCTACAAATGATTGGTTATGGAGATAACACACGGACACAAATGGAAGTTTCAGGATTATTTTACGAAAAATTTCCAAATTTGCCGCCTGTATCCCAGGGAACAATTAGCAAAATAGAAGAGCAGTTTCGCGAGCTTGGTCATGTAAGACAGATAAAAAAAGTAGCTGCCAATGCAGTAAGTGATGATACGAAGTTGGATATTATGCTTGAGTTTCAAGAAAAACCACATAATTCCGGTCGAAAATCAGCCCCACTGTTCAACGTTAGCCACACATTATGACTAATAAACATTTTTAGTACAGCGGAGTGGCAAAATACAAGTTCGTCCCTGTACAAAGATTGGACGTCCCTCTACCGCAAGAGAGGCGCAAAACTTTTCCTGCTAGAGCTCTTGCCAGGTGGGGACATTGTGTTAACGGGGTGTAAATAAAATTTGAAAAAAATATAAAAATAATGTTTGTGCTAAAATGATGGGTTTGTTCCAACTTGTATGGAAAGTTTAGGAATTTTTTTTTAAGAAAAAAGAAAATATGGTTTTGAATAGATACCTGTATAGTGTGACACATTTAAACTGCGTTTTATTGAAAATATCGGAAAAAATAGTTGACATTGGAGTGTTGAGAAAAATCTTTTGTTTCTTATTTTTTTGTTTGGAAATTTTAAAATTTCACGGCGGATAATCTTCAAAATAGGTACTATAGATTTTTTGCAAAATCAGTTAAAAAGTCGTGGCTCCGTATAGGTTACCGGTCCCTGTAATATTAAGGTTAATATTGAAATCAACTTGTTTTGCACTAGCCGCTATAAAAAAATTTCCAATTTCAATTAAATTGAATCGCGTTCTCTTCCAAACAGACTGATGGAAATTGTTTCAGATAATGAATGCAGCACTGTACGAATTTGCTAACAACTGATGTTAATTTAAATTGGGAGCACATGTCTAATTAACTTCCAATAGATTTTCATTTGACTGTGTGTGTCAAGTTTGTTCATTATTCAGTGGTTTCAGATACTGCTTCATGGAACTCGAAACTAGTATTGTCATGTCATAAATTTTCCGCTTAAGGAAAACATTACTCAAAAAAGGGTATTTTATACATGAACTGTAATAATAATAATAATATTCATCACATCTCTAATAGAAATTAAATGTATAATGCAAAAGGTATAATCCTGAATAATGTTAAAATATCTTCTGTAAGTTCCTTGTGGCATTACTTATTATTTTTTCTCTTATTTTTTGGGAATCAAACCACAATAATATTTTTTTATTTTTATAAACCTTAATTAACGAAAAAATACAATCCTGTATAATTTCAACTTAAAATAGCCAGATATTGCTGTAAAAAAATTTCATAAATGTAGAAATAGATACATAACCAAAAAACATTTAAAGTAACTAAAATATTTACTCATTTATGATGATCTTAAATAATCTCAATTTGAGAAAGCTATAGAAATAAAATGGTACAATACCTTAACATTTTTCAAATTTAGATTATCAATAAAGGAGAAAAAATGGGTGATTTTATTGAAATTTCGAAATTATACAGTTGTACAAAGGACAAGATGGAAATAAATGCTGTAACGTTTATGTTTGACATAGATAGATATTTCATACTTGAATATGCTTTTGTATTCTAATACTGGATTTTGGCCGACATAGTTATTTAACAAACAAGAGTATTAATGAGGGCCACTAACAATAGAGATAATTTAACGCGCGAGCAAAGCGAGCGCGTTAATTTTCGAGATTGTTAATTGCCCTTTTAATACTAGTGTTGGTTACAAAGCTTTTCCGTTGACTGTGCAAGTTGTATTCGTGTTTATCAATATTTAAAAACTGAAAATATTTATTTGTTTCATAGGTAGGTACTGTCAAAAATAAATCATGGCATTAAAATGTCACTGAGATGATCGCTGGTTCAAATATCTGTGGTTAAAATGTCACTGTTTTCGTTTTTCTTAAATTCTTTTTTGGATGTCTTAACACTAATGATTAGTATAATTTTGTAGAATAATAAAATAAAACGATAGGTTAGTCAAAAACTAGAAGTAATCTATACTAGTAATCGTTATTAAAGGTGTTATTGTATGTCGTACGCCACAGGTAACTGTCAATATGAATATAATGTATAAGATGTGCGTTGGGTTGCCTGAAGAAAATCGTTGATTAATGTACCTAGGTAAATCATACACTAATAGGGGTCATTAACGTATGATTTTGTCTGTTTTTGAGAACGTTGATAGCATATGTTAATTCACGGTCGACGTAAATAGTATATTAGTCTGTAACAAGGCTAGAATGAGAATTCGATGTGAGGAACCACGAGCACGAATTTCCATTCTAACCGAGTAGCAAAGGATTTAAAATATATATTTTCAAAATAGAAATGAACAAAAGGTAATCCATATCATAGAACTCAATCACAATTATATTAGGTAGGTACACACTCAATAATTCAAGAAATATTCTACTTTGTATCAATTGTTATATTTTCAAAGTTCTCGAAATGAAAATTGGTGCATTATTGGAGGAATTTTTAACAATTGCGTGGTTCGTAGAAGATTAGCTAAGATTCACAAAATTTGAAGGGAAAGGCATTATTACAATTTTAACACTACGATGACAATGAACTGCGTCAAGGCTAATGTTATTATTGCTAACTAGTGTGAGAATATTAGAAAATGTTAATACATTCAAACTGCATCGGGGCAGAAGTGTTGCAGAATATTTCTTCAATCCCAAGAGAGAGAATTCCAGCATTCTCCAATAAATTGGATTTCAGAATTGCTAATTTATGTAATGATCGTGGAGAAAGTTAATTATAGTATCGTGAAACGGTGAATAATAAATTGTGAAATACTGCTGATACGACCAATTATGTGTACCATGTGACATTACCATCATCGTTAAAATTGACGAGGCTGACTACTTTGAATAAATGTCTATTAATGATGACAGTATTTCGTATTTCAAGAAACACATGGTTTCGAGTTTTTCATATGACCCTTAAAAAATGTATCGACAAGATTAAATTTTGGTCGTGTTGTGATTACATTTGCAAGCAAAGAATTTACTAATTTCGAATGAATCATCTTGGCTAATTTTTCTAACTAAAATACTTAAAATAAAAGAAGTAGCATCACATCTCTATTTTACAACTTTACTGCCAGACTTATTCTCAATAGACTCTTGTTCTAATTTCTTTCTCAAGTAATCGGTCGGAAATAAAGATGGAGAATGGAGGAAAAGTAGAGATTCGTTTCCATTATTTTCTGAGAAAACGACTGTTGGTGGTTACCGCTTTATTTCCCTTTAATTGCTTTGCACGCACGCACGCCGTAAAATTTATCAAAAAGACTAGAATGCAGAAGCATCAAGAAATCCTCCATTAAAAAAAATAATCCGTCCATTTTGTTGTGTTGTCGTACAGAATAAACAGAATTCACAACTTTATCATACTTAATATCACTGACAAATAGGGCAACTTACTAGTCTAATAAAACAAGGACAACATACTAATAAGCAATTTTCTAGCTACATACAATAATAAGCATGTCAATGTTGACTATAAAATATATCTTTACAACCGTTTATTTTGATAGTAAACTGAAAAGTTTAATGTACTGGAAGACCCTGAATAATTTATATTTTTGTTTCAATTCATTGAAGCTTAATAGGTATTAGCTCAATACATGAAATAGTGATAACAGAATAGTTATTTGTATGCTTGGGCCGCGAAATACATCTTTAAAGTACCGAAAGAATAGTTATCGCCGAGGCCGTTTGCGGCCGAGGCAAGATAATCTTGAGGTCGTTAAAAAGTTTCGCGGCCATGGCATACACACTATTTTTCGTGCAATCGTTAAAATTGTTGAACTAGATAATTGTAAATAAATATATCATTGCTCTAAAATCAACAGCAGTTTAATTTATTCACCAAAGGTGCTATGGAAATGATATGTTTTAATATATACAAAATATTTTGACAGTTCTTGCTTCTACTTCTGGAGTAAATACAAGTAATAATACAAACTGTACCTACAATTAATGTTAATATTCATCCTAAATAATATAAGTACTTATGTATTTGTTGGTATTCAATAAAAAATAATCCTTGTCTTTGTAGTATTTTAGAAATGTCAAATTTGGAAGTGATATTCAAATTTGGAAGTGACGTTTAGTTTCGCAGCCGTTGCTATGGGTAACGGCCGCGAAATTGAATTTCGCGGACTGTGTTGAGAACGCGAAATACTGACTTCGCGTCCGGTTGCACAAAAATATTATTTATTTCGAGATTAGATTTAAGTTTAAAAAATAAGAAATTTTTTCTTCAAAGATAGTTTTCTCCCTTATACAGGGTGAGTCAAGAGGAACCTAACATACTTCCACCATATGTAGAGTCCCTCGGGAAGGATATCATGGTGTTAACTCCTCTTCTTTATCAATTTACAGGGTGATTTGAGAAATTGACCATACATTTTAATTGGCTACAGTGTTTACACGGCTAATTTGATTTTTCAAATTTTTGCATGATACAGTACCTACACTACTATCAAGCACTCAACTGGTATTAGAAAAACTTGGAAGTTCCAGGACCGGCTTTGAAAAAAATAATTAAGGGATTGGTGTTTTTTTAAATGCAATAAGTGATTTTCAAACTGCATAAATAGCCAATGGAAACGACATAATATGCGACAATGTTGTAGCACTTTTATTCAATTTTTAGCGAACGATCAAATCTTACCAAAAATAGAACAACCATAATCGCATATTATGCCGTATTGCCGTATTGAATTACGGATACTCTGGGAATCGTTTCTAATAGTTTTACAAAAAAGTATAATTCTATTAATTGAATGTCGGTTATCAATATTCTCTTGCTTCAATCGTCCCCAAATATGGTAATTAACGGGTTTGAAATCTGGGAATCTTTAAGGCAATGAAATAGGACCTGCACGTCCTATCCGCCTGTTGCCATAAACATTATTTAGATGTTCTCACTACCAGTAAAAAAGGGAGGGGTAACCCATCATGCTGAAAATAGATCACTCGGATAACAACATTCGCGTTGGCAACCAAATTCGGCAAAATATTTTGTAGAAAGTATGAATAGACCTGCCTTTTTAAAGGACCAATGGAAAAAGTGAGTTCCTACTAATTGTTCACTTATGACACCAATTCTCACGAATAGCATGGAGACTTTCTTCTCTGAATACATGTGAATTACGGGACTTATTATTTCACTATGTAGTTGCTGAACCATTTGAATATGATATGGGTATAGATTATGTTTTTGTAAGACTCTTTTTACTTTTGATTGAGTACCTAACATTGAGTTATCGACTTGCTTATCTAGTGCTTATTGTGGTGTTCATAGTAACATCTTTCTGCACTCCATTTACATGTCGTTCTGTTCCTCTACTAGGAAAAGTGCCATTTTCTCGCAAATAATTAAAAACTGACCCAAATGTTGGATGACTGGGAGTTCGACGATTAGGAAATCTTCTGTGATATCATCTAGCAGCAGCTCTACCAGTACCATCACAGAACCCATAAACAAAAATTATGTCGGCAAACTCTGTGATCGAAAACTGATGTCGCATTTTGAACGAAAGTAACAAAAGCTTCACCAAAGCTAACACACAACAGTTCCTAACGTAAATACAGGGTGTCCCAGAAATGAGAGGACAAACCTTAGGAACGAGTAGGTGGTGTTAAAATAATGTCAGTATTTCATATAATTTGTTCCCCTTTGTTGAGTTATAGAAGTTTAAAGTTAGACATTGAAAATACATTTTTATTAATAACTCCAAAACTATAATTTCGAACTTGATGAAAATTTGGTGGATTGTCAGGTACATCAATTCATTTATTTTGTCTATACCAGTAACTATACTAATGTTGTAGAAAGTCACGATCGAACTTGGCTCACCAGATAAAAGGTCAGAACTTTTAAAGTGACAAGGCAACAAACTTTAAAATACTGTCAATTCATTCTCTAACTATTTTTAACATCAGTGGTTTCCGAGAAATATGGAATTTCGTAAGACACTGCAGAGCACAGTAAGATTCTATCATTATTTGGGAAATGGGTTATAACCAAGTAGGCTGCCGTCAATTATTTGTCATATACATGCATGAACCATCCTCCAAAAAATGCTATTTTATCAAGTAGGAAGCTGTCAATATATGTACCATATGCATCAACCATTCTTTAAGTAATGTTCTGCAGAACAAATTAACTCATAATTTTCATAAAAACGTATATTAAAATTAAGAAATATCCAGAGTAGCATAATAAAAAAATATGAACAAGAATTTTTATCTAATAAATGTTCAAAATGTGCACCTTTTACCTGTACACATTTATTGAGCCTACGAATAATGTTTTGTTGTACTTCAAACAATATTCCTGGATTGTTCCTTATAGCATCGCAATGGAAATGAATTCGGTCCAACAACTCATTCCTTGTTTGTATAGGTGTTGCATATACCAAACTTTCTAAGTAGCACCAGAGGAATTAATCCATTGGATATAGACCCGGACTACGTTTAAGTTATCACGTACAACATTGCTAACATGAGGTGAAGCACCATCGTGCATGTACCACATATTAATTCTGGTTTGTATAGGTACATCTTCCAATAGGTAATTTAAATGAATTTCCAAAAAAGTCTAAATACAACTGTCCATCTAAACGACCATCAATTATAAATGGACCAACTAAGTGGTTCCCAATTATCCCAGCCCAAATATTTACCATAAACCTTTGTTGATGCCGTGCCTGAACTATGCCGTGTGGATTCTCATCGGCCCACAAAATAAATGTAAATTATAAGAATTGACAACGCCCATTTCTCGTAAATCCCGCTTCATCAGTAAACAGTACTGATTTAATAAAATCTCGATTATGTCTTAGTTTTTCTAAAAACCAGCGCTCATATTGAAGGCGTGATGGATAGTCTCCTGGATCCAAACCCTGTACTTTTTGAAGATGGTACGGACGTAAAAGATTTTCTTGAAGTATTCTATGCGCGGTAGTTTTTGAAACATTATGTTGGATCCCAAGTTTTCTAACACTTGATGTAGATTTGTTATCTGACATAAAATTTTAATCATTTACTATCAACACACAAACACATACATGAGGTTCGACTTTTTAATTAATTTAATTTATTATTTATCGAAAATAAGGCTCCACTGCGATTTTTGTCAAAAAAGTCAGAAGAGAAAAACAATTTATTCTGCCCTTAGAGACAATACAAAGTGACAGTAAATATGTAGTTGAATTTATACATATCAGATTATGTTGTAGGTACTCATTTTAGTTGAAATACTTGAAATTTATAGCATTTGTTTAAATTAGTGCCTGATTATGTGATACCTACGGCATTATGGTTGTTCTATGTTTGGTAAGATTTGATCGTTCAACTGAAAATGAATAAAAGTGCGACAACATTGTCGCATTTATGTCGTTCTCATGGGCTGTTTATGTAGTTTAAGAATCAATTATTGCATTAAAAAAATATTACATACAGGGTGCAATATTCAATACGAATCCTTGAATTAATTTTTCCAAAGCCGGACCTGGAATTTCAAAGTTTAGCTAATGCCAATCGAATGCTTGATAAAAAAATTAGAAAAATCAAATGAGCCGAGTAAACACTATGGCCAATTAAAATTTATGGTCAATTTCACAAATCACCCTGTCATTTAATAAAGAAGAGGAATTGACACTTTTTAGTAGCCACATGATACCCTTCCTGAGGGACTATACATATGGTAGAAGTATGTAAAGTTCTTCATGGCTTACCCTGTATGAGATGATAGGTTCAAAATTTTAGGGCTCTGATAAACCATTACGGTGAAGAGACGATTCATGTTAATTTGAAAAAAAATTCTATGCTTTGAAATTTTGTTCATATTTCATCAATCCAATTATAAATATGCTCTCCGAAACTATTCTCTAGTAATACAGTCCCAAAATTTGAAATCGTTACGTTATTCAATTGAGGAGATTGAAGATGCAAGTAAATTTAATCAAAAAAGATGCTGCCAAAAGCGACCTCGTAGGGAGTACAGTCTGTTGCAAAACGCAGCCTGTATCTACGAAATTACTGGAGTTCATTACAATATTGCCCGAAATGGTTAACCAGCTCTAAGATTAACAAGTTTGTGGAAATATGTCGTACAGTTCGTAAGAGCATAACTAGCTTGCGCGCCTTCCACATACTTCATTGCTGGAATATTTTTAAAACAAAAACAATATCTACCGTGATATTACCACGAACTTAGGATCCATGGACTTCCAATAGTATGTGTTTCCCATATATCCAAAGTGACCCCTCTTTTTGCCTACACATGTCCGCCATGTTGTGCTAATTTTAAGTTGGTAATAATAAGCTACAGTGTTCATATGAGTTTCCCTTAAATTCAGGATTAAACGGTAGTTGGTTGCGCGAAATAATTGACTGCATAATAGAATTGATTAACCAATTAGAATTTAGCTGGATGAACTTTCACGAAATCGAATGTTTTTCGTTCTGTCAATTTCTTTTTCCTTTGTCCCGTTGTTGAATTGTGATCTGTGACAGTGGCACCAGGACACATTTCGCAATTTTTGCATTGTATTTGATTGAGTTGAGCGATGTTAAGTTAAGTTTGATGTTTGTGTGTTAAATTTTTAATTATATTTTATGTTGATGTTTTCACTTATTAATAGTGGTTAATTACATTTTGTTCGTAATGTTATTTTAGTAACGTAGTTAATAGTATAGTGTTATTTATAAAATCTAGAACTTTAGGAGACTAGGTACAGACTACATATTGTGCTAAAATGCCTTTCTGTTTTGTACGAGGTTGCTCAACCGCTACTTACGTTTCTCGTTTGAAAGATGGTGTAACATTTCATAAGTAAGTTATATAATTTTTTTTGAATATAAGTTAATTTACATTTACAAATAATTAAATGTTATGGTTCGATTCAATGACGTATTAAAGATAGACAAGCCTTGTTTACATTTTCGTTGTCCCCAACATATTTAAAACGAGACTCTTCTTACATGATGCCAAATGTCGTTTAATAAAAATCTTACTTGATGAATATATTTTAGATTTTAGCAGCATTTTCTGATTAAAACGTGAGAAAAAAGTGGAAAGCATTTAAAATAGGTATAACCAACCTTCGGTCCAGCTCACCTTTTTGTTTTTCGGTTACATTTTTTTATGTTCTATTAATGCCATAAGTGAAATAGTTTATAAATTTTTAGCTTGGCAACCTCGAACTACTTCTGTCATTTTGGTGAAGTTTGTCAATAAGATTTTAATTATAATTGTGTTTTTATTTGGTTTCTGATTGATATTTGTCTATTGAGGTGCTTTTAAGACATTTATGATGATGAGAAAATGTATTTTTTCTGAAAATACTTGGAATAAGGATGATAATCTGCCATTTCACAGGTGAGGTTATAGTAGCATGGGCGTAGTATAGGTATAAGACGAGGGATTCAACTTTTGTTTTCATAATAATATTGTCTATTTTTTTTATTATCAGGTTTCTGAAGAATACTTAGAATTGTCAAAAGATCTTCGTTACCATGATTATCTTTCGGTTTATTTTTTGAATGAATATACTAAGGATGTAGTTGCTAATATTTTTGGATTTGTAGTAAACATCTTTAACAAAAAAATTTATTGCAAACAGGTGTTATACTTTTATACTTTTCATACTTTTAGAAGGTGATTGTAGTTTGTATAAACTAGGAATTATAAAAACTTTTGGAAAACTTAAAAAAGCGTCAAAAATTGCAGTTACTGTTGGTTGCGAAGCTGAAAAATTTCTAGAACGCTTACTATGAATTTAGATCAAATTGAAAATAAAACCTCTCAATATTATATTAACATGTTTACAATCTGTAGTGCAAAACGTGTTTTAACTTCAAAATCCTTTAAAAGTATCTATTAAAAAAATAACTTGTCTATGAGCTACGATCTTCGATATAATTTCCACTTATTCAAACGAAAAAATTAATTACGTAAATAATTTTCATGAAATAGTTTAAATGAACCCTTTCGAAACATACGCTTCTGTGCGTTGTACTTTCCATGATTTATGTTGCGACCAAAACATTGTGTAGGTAATAATGTGTGAAGGCTGGTCTATCTTTAATACGTCATCGGTTCGATTAGACTACATAGTTTAACAAAAAATATCAATTTTAGTGTAAAAGGAAAAAATATTCGTCAAATCTTCAACAAATTAGTTATTCAGAAACATCAATAAACTTTAAAATACCCCCTTCAACTGTTGTTTTATTTTTTTCCTGATTAATCAATTTTTAATAAGAATTTTATTGTTATTTTCAAAAATAAAGAAACTTTATTCTTGCAAAAAATTCATGTTTTTCGAAAATCCTCGTACACGATTTAAAAAAATTTGTTTCTTGGTTTTATTTCAGGTTTTGGGCTATGCATAACTTTAAATAAATAAAAACTTATTTTAAAATTTATGAAAAAGTTTTCCACTATAGGTATACAGTAACTAGTGTAAATAATAAAGTATACTTGAAATTTCACTTTTTTCACCTTTTTATATTTTCCTATCCTATCAAGTCTATCACGACGGGTAGAGAAAAAATTTCTGCTTTATTTCTTAAACCGATCCTGTACGAATCACGTGATTCAGGCTGACCAAATTAAAATTAGCACAACATGGCGATCAACGTAAGGAAGTCAAAACGAAGGGCAGATGTAAATTGCAGCGCTTGGTAATCCTTAATCCGTATACCTGATAAGAGTTGATAATAGAATCTGTAAATTGCAGCGATGATCAAATTTGAGATTTTAATCCGACTTGTAAATTGCAGCGATTAAATAATTTTAAGAATTTCACTAAACAGGTGTTACAGCTTATCTATCCCTGGAGTTGTTATAGATTAAGAACCTATCTAATTGGTAGCGCAGCTCGGTGCCGTCCCCGTTATGGGGTTGTCCACCCCTTTACCTATATATAAATAAGTAGATTTTATATTCTATCATTAGTTTTTGCTATCTAACATGAGCGAAGTAACAGAAATTGTTTGTGAACGTGGAAACGTGTTGTTACTATTAAGTAACTATAAGTTCTTTAAAAAACAAACGTTGAAATCTGGAGAAGTCAAGTGGTGTTGTACCACAAGGAAGTGCACCGCCAAGATCTACAGCATTGAAGATGGACCCGATAATTTCAAGGAAGAATTTGGAACATAATAATCAGAGTGACGAGAAGAAAATTCAAAAGCATATTGTGAGTGTTTCTTGTAAACGTGAATGACAGAAGATATTTCTGTAAAGCCAGCAAAAATGTGCCGTGGCATTTTAAAAAACATTTTGGATGTTCATCTTGCCGTTTCTGATGTGAAATGTATCAAAAGGAATATTTACAATGCCCGACGCCGAGAATATCCACCGCTACCGAAATCTATTATGGACACCCATTCTGCTTTGGAGTCAAACATTTGGAACACAAATTGTGGTGAAAACTTTGTGTTATTAAACAACAGCAGTGACAACATTATAATATTTTCGTGTGTAACCAATTTAAAGTTTTTATGCAACTTCTGTGAAATTATTTACGCCGATGGAACATTTTCATACTGTACTCGTTATTTTAAGCAACTGTTTACAATTCATGGCTACCAAAATGGCCACTATTTACCTTTGTTGTTTTGTTTAGTTAAAGATAAAACATGCGACTCCTACAAAAAATGTTTAAATTTTTTGTAGGTATATGTGCAAAAAATGACTTTGTTTTTAAGCCAAGCAAAATAGCTATTGATTTTGAACCAGCTATCCACTCAGCCGTAAATAGCATATGGCCCGATATAAAAATAATTGGATGTCGTTTTCACTTAAGCCAATCATGGTGGCGCAAGATTCATGAACTAGGTTTGGCAAAAGAGTACAAAGATAAAGATTCCGAGATAGGAAAGTTTTTAAAATATACTTTTGGTCTTCAGTATCTTACACCCGCCGAAGTAGGAGTTTGCCTTGTTTTTGACTTGAAAGAAATACAACCACCAGACAGTAGGGTTACCCAATATGTCGACTATTTAGTAAATGTGTATGTGTCAGAAAGTGCCCTTTTTCCTCCTGAAATTTGGGCATCTGCTTCACCTAGTATGTGTCGGACAACCAATGCATGTGAATCCTTTCACGCTCATTTTAATGATTATTTTTATAGTAATCACCCATCATTTTACATATTTCTGGAAACAATTTCAAATAGATACTTATATTAAAATAAATAGCATTGATACTGTTAAGCTTCCAAATACTCGAACCCGGAATAAATTTAATTTCTTAGCTATAAAATTAAATCTGTATTATAAAACAAAAAGTATAACGAGATTGCAATTTGTAAAACAGGTATGTCATTATTTTGGAAATGTTTGAGCACATAATATGTACATTTAGTGTAAATATTGTTTTCGATTTTATTTTAGCGCTTATAGTATACTCGTATGTATGTGTAATGTGTATTTGGTCATCAATTAATAAATATTAAAAAGTATTTTTCTTTTCTTTAGTATAGATACGTAATGCAGTATAAATAATCTACGGTTTGTTTCAAGTTTAACTCAGTTGGTTTTCATAAATTTTGCCGGCTGCAATTTACAGGTAAGATTAACGCTCTTTGTTGGCCGTGCGCTGCAATTTACATAGTTACTACGAACCCATACATGACCATTCGCTGCAATTTACATGTAAGGATTATAGAAACTCTGACCGCCGCTGCAATTTACAATCGCCGAAAACGAATATCTGACTAGAAGTCCATGGTTCCTTAGCTCCAAAGCCTTTTTTCGAATATTGGGAATGTGAGTTTGATAATTGTCTTAGTTTATATATTGTGTTTTCATTTTGTTGATATTTTTTGTGGTGAAAGATATTCATTGTTCAAGACTTCTAGTTAACTATGATATTAATTTAACACCAACAGATGATTAATGACAATAACAATTTATGAAAAGATTATAATTTAACAGAATACAGTTTATTTTACTCCTCTGATTTTTTTTTAAACCTTATCCTACTTGGAACCGTATTTCTGGGAAGTATTTCGGTTGGTAGTGGCGTTGAGTGAAAAATAGTGGGTATTATCCATAACACTCTGAACTTCTCACGAATATAGAATTGCCTCCGATGCCAACAGTTATATTTAGGAAGCCGCAAGGTGTTTTTTAACAAAACGTTGATAAAGCAACAGTCAAGGCAGAGATAAACTTGCCATTGAAAATTGCAATGATGATGAAGATGACAATCATTCAATAACCGTTGCGGATGGAAATTGCATGGTTAAAAATATCTTACAAGGCGAACTATAATCCTTCCTTTAGAGTAGCTGTTATTGTTGGAGAGGCAACAAAAAAACTGTCCCTTCTGGTCGTTGAAAACAAATTTTGATCAATTAACAAATGGAGGAATTTTCATTATTGAGGAGAAGTAACTTCCCTACGATATAATTGTGGAGATTAATGCTTTTCTTCTTCTAATTTTTTTCTCTTGAACATTAAAAACATTATTTGAGCTATTGACAATCTCTCTTACAACTTCTTAGGGCTAATAATAGCTGAGCTTTAATATCATATCTTTTTCTTTTTTTATTTATATATTAGGTCAATCACAAGCACACGGTCTAACCAAAACATCGAGAAGGCATCACATAAAATGTAGCTTCTGTCAAGACCTCATTCAAACCAGAGAAAATCAAGTGGATAGTTTCAGCATGGGCCCCAAAAAGCTCCCCAAACCGAAAATCTTGTTCCACCCTTAAAGACTCTTAAGTGTTTGTTCTGTCTGGCGACTCACAAAGTATTATTGGGAGTTTTCACACCCCCCAAAAAACAACTACCCCCCTCCAAAAATTAGTATTTTGGACATACATCGACTGTTCGCCTGGAACGGTTAATGGAATAGGTCGTATTTTTCCCCTTTTTGTTGGTAGGAAGCGAGACGTGGAAAGTTTTTTTCAAGTTTTCATGATTCAAAAACTTGAACAATGAAATGAAAATAAGATAAAATAACTCCACCGTTAGTATTACACGGATGATTGAAATAGGCTATTATGTATAAACATTCTTTAGATCACATAAATTTGAAAATAATTCGTATTCATTTGAGTTATGAGGAAGTATAACTTCTTGCGTGTGCACACACTTTTTTTTTATTCAATAGGCACAGTGATACTTTCGATAATAAGTGCAGAAAAGCACTGTTCGTGAGCGAGAAGGATAGTTTGCAGGAGATATGCCAAGATTTTAATTGTTCTGCAGAATCAGGCGTGAGATCTGTGAAACAATTGGAAATTCTAAATTAAAATTTGGAAAGGAGAATTAGAAAAGATGTTGCCGGAGGAAATGTAAGCAATTGAGTTTCATTTATATATACATTGTTAGTTGAACACCAATATTATTTCTAGCAAAATACGTATAGAAAGCAGTTAAAACTGAAGGAAACGGCGGCGGCTGAGTATAAGGCATACTTACTAAAATACGCCATAATTAATTTGGAACTGTAATTTTGTAGCGAAAATCGTTGAAGACGAGAGGCGGCAAAGATGTCGCTTCCATTGGAAGTAAGCAGGAGCTGCTGTTAGCCGAACTACAAAGGCAGTCGAAGCCACTATCCAACCCCTTCGATAAGACAGCTACTTATTTCCATAAAAATGTTTCCGTTTTTATATATTTTATGCTCTTTCCTTCTATTATTTTAATCATTTATAGATGAAGCTTCAATTGGAGCAAATCAAGAGCTATCGACGTCACAAAAGACTATGATCGTGGAAAATGAGACCGAAGAGGTTGAGGGCAACAGCAAGAGGGAAGTGCTAACATCGCAGGTAAACAAAACCACAAAATAAGGATTAGAAAAAAAGGAAAAAAAAGAGCGGGAACAATTAATTAACTGTTCAATTGCTGGAACTGATCTGAGGTTATTTGTTTATTATTTTGTAGATTTTTTCATATTCTCTCACCTGCGAGGAAAACCATTTTAGTTTTTCATATATGGAGATTGACTGAACTTTTTCTCACCACGACCGGCCATTAGATGTTTCTCAAAAGTTACACGAGATAAAATTACGACATTGATTGATTGAATGGTTCGGCACCACCAGTCAGAGGCTTGAGGACCTCATCACCTCAGCCTTTGGGCTTTACGTGGTCCTGGTTGTACCGTTAATGTGGAGAGGCCAGTAGTTCTTATTAGGCACAACATTCTTTTCAATAGGTCCTACTTGGAAAAATCCCCCTTGGGTACTCTAGTCCTGGGAAACTATATCTCCAGTGAGACAGTGCATCATAATCAAAGATAGTGTGTCCTTCTCTTCCATGTACAACCGACAGATAGGTTCCTCTCTATCAATGCCAATAGTATGTATGTGCTTCCTTGAGGTACAGTGACTGGTGAGTAATCCTGTCACTTTCCTCCTCTGGCCCCTACTTAGGTTTAATATTTCGTCAGTCAGTGACTCCGAGAGTTTTTGTTTATTTCAAATACTGGTTCAGGACCAGTGAATGCAGTTTCAGACCCTAGCTTTGTTGTTAAGGGTTTTTGTAGACAGTCCCAGATCCAGATCTGATCTGGGAAAATACTAAATATTTCAGTACTGTCAGACTCACTGAAAGTATCACTTTAAAAAACGAGTTTGTGATAACATCTGTGATTCTATACAGGTGTTGGTTTCTTCGTGCCAATTCTCATTGCATTCCAGCCTGCATACACTCATTCTCGCTTCCGCCTCATCATGCAAAGCAAGAGGCGGATGATTGAGAATGGCTTCCATTGCCACAGTCAAACTGCTTCGCATCGTACCCGTTATACGCAGACAGGCATTCCTCTGAAGTTTCGATAGCACCAGTTTTGCTTTGCTGTGATCTGTTTTTGTCCACCAAACTAAGGCTCTTTAGATAACCTTGGGCTTACCATAGTTGTGTACAGACAGTATACGATCCGTGGATTTTGTCCTCTTGTGCTTCCTATAGGACGTTTGGCAGTCACTAGGGCAATCTTCCCTTTATTGGTTTTATCATGTAGATGTGAATTCCAGGTTAGTTTTGCATCCAGAATTTTACCCAGATACTTGACCTCCTGGCTCAGACACAGTTGCTTATTGAAGACGCTTGCCAGTTTAAGTCTCTCAATCTTTGCAATTAGACCTTGGTTTCCTAGGCCTAATCTCTATTCCACTGGCTTTTGCTTCCATAATCGTACGTTCTAGTTCACGTCGTTGCGCTCCAAAACTCGAGAATTGTTCAGGTTAACACTCTCTAGGAGACTTTCAAATGGACTTTTATTCCCTTATGCTTGTCTGCAGTAATGACAACGCCGGCCTATAAGAATTAGAGATGCTGTATTTGCCGTGGCGTTAACTAAAGAATTTAATAATGTCAAAATCCCAGTGACTTAGATTCAAAGGGACTTATTGAATTTTTTTATTCAAAAATTCAACCAGTTTTGGTAAGCGAATTTATACTGCAATAACATCTAAATCGTTTTCAGGAACCACTTTTCTCATACATTTTTCCCAGATAGCTTTGTTGCAGTCAGGGTAAGCTTTTGGTGTATTGGGTGCCATTTCCTGAAAGAAGGAGTTAACAGATCAGGATCAGGTTTAATAAGAAGTTGGTTTTTAACTATCAATTGAGAGCACAGTGGGTACCAAGTTTGTGATGGCCACAGAAGTACTACAATATTTCTCTTTGTATCTTCACTGAATTGACGAGACTCGCGGTTGGCTATCCTATTGTCTACCAATATAGGAGGCAAAACACTTCGGACCATAGAACATGTTTTTCAATTCTAGCGCATTAACATGTTTTTTTGCGTCTGACCAAAACCATGTGTTTTTTCTTAACCACTTCAAGGCTCCCATTCTGTTAAAAAGAAGCTTCCGATTAAATAGTGATACCAAAATAGTCATTTTTAATAATATAAGACGTCTCTGAGATGTTTTGTTCTCACCACCTGAGATCAGGTATCAGATCTTTCGATATTTTGACTTTCGCATTGAAGTTTAGTTCGTTATTTTGCGAGGCCAGATATTTTTGGTGTTCTAGAGATTTAGTGTACACCCAACCATACTTGACGGCAGGGCAACAAGAATAAGTCAACTTTCCAATGAACGGATCGGGACACCGAATTTTACATTGTTTTTTGTTTTGGAAAATCCTTGCTAAATTTCTTATTTTTGACTTTCCCTTTAATGCTAGATATACAATTAAATTGACAGAATTGTAAATTGAACCTTGAATTATTTTGGTATGTTCCGGTGCTAAAAAACTTTTTTGTAATTAAACAGGAAGCCCAGTGATACCAATCGGCTCACTACCGTTGTTGTCTTTTCAAAACACTCTTCGATGGCTTGTCTGACAATCAAAAATTTATGCAGGTAGTTAACGCAAGTTATGCCCTGAAAACGGAAACAGATAGTCACCGGTTTCATAAGCTTGGTAAAAAATGAGGGAGCAGAAGATAGATCGAACACAATTGATTTTCATACGTAAATCTCAGATATTTTTTGTGACGATCTTTGACATATATAAAAAAAACATGCATACTTAAGGTCTATTGTCGTAAGAGAATTATTTTCCAGAATTAATCTAATTACGGCCCTGTGGTCTGCCATTTTGAAATGGGCAGCAGATAGATGTGTATTTAATTGTTTCAAATTTAGAATGAAACGCTTTTCACCTCCAGCTAATCCGGCCAGAAAAAGATTGGAGATAAATTGGTCTTTTTACGGTTCACATTTCTCGAGTGTCCCCATTTGCAAAAGTTCGCTCACCGATTTCCGCATAAAAAATTGTTTTGTCATCGACAAAGAAATCGGTTTCAATGAATCTGTGTTGTTACAAATGGATTGCGTACAATCCTACTTTCAGTCAATTCAGACCACAATGAAGACAAATATTGTAAGCTACCAGCTGTTTTAATATAGGGGCCAGACATGATTAGCTAAACTTCCGGATTGATGGCCGGGGGTAGAATAGCAGTACAATGTACAGATACAGAACGCTTATTGACAATGCTTTCTTTTTCTTCTGTGACGAGTCGATGCCGGGTGATGTGCGACCATCTTGAATCTAGTGTCTGATGCAGTCGGAACTCATTTTTTATCGGTTTTTCGGGATCTGCCCCAAGAATGCCCAGAATGTCTTCCGATAGATTAATTTCCACTGTGTTTTCTGCCTCTGTTGGGATTTTCAACATTAAAGATTATATTATTTGATTGAGATGAATGTTGCTGCTGCTACGTAGAATCACGAACGACTAGGACGTGCTGTTTTAATTAATATGGAAAGAGAATCATTTTTGGCACTTCAAAATTTTAATTTGGACAATCACTGGCAGGACGATCTATTTCTTATCTCTATAGAAACGCACTTTAATTATGGCACAAAAGGAATAGAGCGGTTGATTTATTGCGCACAATTGGACTAGGTATACAATATATTTCTTGTTATAATCAATACATTTTTATGCAGCAGCGACGGGTTGAGATGAAATTTCAACAGCCGGATTTTTTAGCGCCGCCACTGCTTTCGGCATTTTCAACATCTGTCGACTCCTTCAAGACGTGGGCTCCGCTGATTGCAGACGAACTCGCACCGCACGGTTAACGACGTTCGTACCTGACTCCTTCGCAGCACGAGATGCTTAAAGACACACGCAGCCACTTAAACTGCGCATGCTCAAAATTTTAAATGAGAATTTTTTCAAGAAGGAAAAGGAAGAACAACCATTCTATTCACCCTCACTCGTTTATTTAGGTTATTTTTCCTTCCCCTTTCTGAGGAAATACATTCCATTCACCCTTCCTTTCTCAAAGGTTATTTTTCCTTCCCGTTTTTGAAAAAATTCTAACTCAAAATGTTGAACATGCGCAGTTTAAGGAGCCGCGATTTTCTTTTAGCATCTCGTCTTTGTATTGGGCTGTAAATTTTCTGAATCAGATGGTGACGCACTCCAATCACTACTGCGAATCTCGTGCCTGTTTGGAGTCAACCATCTAGATTCGGAACTAACATTACTGTCACAGAGGGAAATACTTCGACTTTCTGAAAGTAATTTCTTTTTGTTATATATTATGTGCCAGATACTTAATAATTTATCAATCTTATTAATTTTTGATCAATAAAATTCAGTTTTCTCCTGAACAACATGTTTGACTTATTCCTGCTTTCTTAGTTTTTTTTTTGTTTAATATTTTCCAATAGAACTTCTGAATGAGAATAAAGTCCTTATAGCGGAAGGTCAGTTTTAATTTTTTTTTAATATGATATAAGGAACGTAAGTTTTACACTTTAGGAATTCTGCATCATTACGAATGATCGGGGAACAAAAGGTAAAATGGTGATAACGGAAAAATGTTGTTAACTGATAATGACAACCTTGACCTGAGGGACAAGCGCTGTATCGACTAGATAGGTGTGCAGTTTAAGCAATATTAATTAAATTATGAATAAAAATGCACAGAAATGTAGAAATATGAAAAAGAAGGTATTTTTGAAGATACAGGTGGAGTACAAATAGGACTGAAACGCAAAATAAAGGCAAAAAAATAAGTAATAATTTAAATTAATATTTTTGTGCAAGAATTATGAAAAACAGTTGAAAAAATGCACAAATAATGTTTAAAGTGTTTTTGAATCAAATTAAATAATTAAACAAGATAAAAAATAAGACATTGGTAGTTTGTGGAAAACAGATTGCAATTATTTAATGAACAAAGTAGTAGTGTATTAAGGAATATTTAAATTTTTTTGTACACTTCGTTTTTAGAATCTTTTTATATAAGCATGTATATGTATAGTATAAGTATATTGATTTTAAGCATTTTTCAATTAGTTTTTAGGAAAGCTAGCACATGGATAATTATAATTTCATTCAAAACTATAATAAATTAGGCCAACCTGGAAATTAGCATCAGTCACCCCAATATTTAAAAAAGGCAATAAATTGGATCCTAACAATTACCGTCCGATAAGCCTCTTACCCATTATCTCCAAAGTAATGGAATCCATTGTTGCCGAACAAATGGTCGAATTTTTGTTGCAGGAAAATGTAATCCCAAACTTTCAACATGGTTTCTTGAAAGGTCGATCAACTTTAACCAATTTACTACACTGTACCAACGATTGGTCCAAAGAACTCGATGATAGACATCCTTTAGACATAATTTACCTTGATTTTTCTAAAGCCTTTGACAGAGTGCCAAAACGTAGACTTCTACGAAAGCTCGATCATATTGGCATAAGAGGTACTCTCAACAAATGGTTTTCAGACTTCCTAACAAACCGGTTATTCAAATTCAGAGTTGGACAAAAATTCTCCGAGGAAAGACCCGTAACTAGCGGTATTCCACAAGGTTCCGTTCTTGGACCCTTACTTTTCATAGCATATTCCAGTGATCTTCGATACTGTCTGTCAAGCTCAATTTCGGCTTATGCTGACGACATGAAACTTTACGGAAATCCCAACATCAGTTATTTAAGTTTGCAGAATGATCTTAATAAACTGCAAGAATGGTGTTCCAATTGATTGATGCCTCTGAACATTGATAAGTGTGTCGTGTTACACGTCGGCAACAATAACCCGCAAAATCCGTATTTCATCAGTGGACAGACATTAAGCAACGTATCTTCACAAAACGACCTTGGTTCACTAGTAAACTCGAAACTTACGTGGAGTGATCATATTTCTCATATTTGTAAACGCGCGAACTCTAAACTATTCCTAATACAAAAAACTTTCTCTAAAGCTTCTTTCGAAACATATTGCAAACTTTACAAGTGCTATGTCCGACCCATACTTGAATACGCCGGGCCTTCGTGGAATCCAGATTTGGCTCGAGATCGTGAAATGCTGGAAAAAGTGCAAAGACGCACAACCAGATTGTCTTTTGGCCATGTTAGACCTACGTACGAAGAGAGAATAACCATGGCAAATCTCACAACATTCGATGAAAGACGTCTCCGAGGTGACCTTATTCTTTCCTTTCGAATTTTGAAATTCAACTTCAGCGACCTTCAAGCAATTTTCTCCCTTCATTCAGACGACCGTCTCCGTGGGCACTCCTTAAAGTTGAAGAAAGAGCCTGTTAGAACTCGTTATAGACAAAACTTTATGAGTAATAAAATATTAGATATTTGGAATAGTCTTCCTCAGCAAATAATTGATTCAGAAAATGTTAATAGTTTCAAAAATCAAATAGACTCCTACATTTTCAATCTGTAGTTTTTTAGGCTTAGTGTCAGGCTTAGTGCCAGTTATTATTTAATTTATACACTGTAAATTATTATGGGCAAAATAGGACTTGATCCTCTGCCCTTATCATGTAATAATAATAATAATAATAATAATTACTTATAGATGGTCTTTCAAAATATAGGTTTATTATAATATTAGACTTTGTGCTTAAACATTAACTCGATGTTTATGATACCATGAACATTAATTCTGGCATGGCATTCTTAGTATAGTTATTCTAATATTAATGTAGTGACCCATATTTTTAATCCCATTGATGAGAAATATCGTGAAATAATGTTTTTCATTGAATTTAATATAGTAGATTATAAGTAACCTGCATACAAAACTCATGAAATTTGTAATATAATATAACTAAACTCACTCAACCAACAAATATATATTATATCAATAATATTTCTCTACAACACAATTCGCACACGCCCCTGGATGAAATTACCTCCCCAACTTCTTTAGGTCGTTAAAAATGTTTATGGAACAGTGGACCGCGTTAATAACTAATAATAATAATATTCAAAATTTTCTTGAAAATAGTAGCATACATAAAGTGGTTTTAATTAATTTTTCTTTTCCAGCAATTGCGAGAGGCTTATTTTAATGCTTACTGATAAATTCATATTAGGTATTTTTTTTAAATGTTTCCAAACTAGCTTTCTAAGAACATCACGAACTAACGGTTTACTGAAGTAAGTGAAGAAAATTTTAGAAAATAAATCTGACTACATTGCTTTATTTTATTGTGGTTTCATTCACATTAGAAACACTATACTAATGAAGGTATTTGTAAAAGTGTGATTTTACAACGGGTTTTTATAAATAAATAGAAAAAGTACAGAAGGACTTTTAATCCACCATATGGCGATCCTGAACAAAAGGTTCTTAGCAAGAGTGAAAAATTGAAATGGGACAAAAATAACTTCAATCCATAAGTTTAAGTTGAGATGTTAGATACGTTTGTGAAAGTGTTTAGGTTTGGAATATATTAACTTTAGATTAGGTAACTTGTTTTTTTCCTTGCTAATTATTTAATGAATTTAAAAAAGAACCAGCTTTAATCCCGTCGCCTACATGCATAAAGCGAGTGATACCATTATGTAATTTTCTACAGGTATCCAAAACCATGAAGTTTGATATATATTTGAAATAAATTCCTAACAATAAATTTAGTATGAAAACTACATTTTCAAATGCAAGTCAGTAACGCCACTGGCTGATACGCCACACCCGCGATCAAGTGGTGTCCCAAAGTTATTGTGGTCGGACACCAGTACTATTTGAGCTCCATGTAATGGAAAAAAGTCCCTGATACAAAATATCATAATTCTCATTAGATTTCTGAGAAAAGTCTTATCACCATGTATACGTTGGAAAAAAAAACCTCCTTTCCAAAAAAGTGTCATTTTTTCAAAATAAGGACCGATTTAACCAGATAATGCATAATATGCGCTGACACCAGCAATTTAACCTGACCTTTTATTCACAGCTTACGTTTTATTATTATTGATTATGTATTATAATTTTCCATCCTTTCACACTCGAAAAACTCATTTAATGTAAATTGAAAACGGCGGTTTAAGCAATCCGTGGCAGTTGCCTTAATTACTTAAAATCTTTGACTTGTTCTGAGCGAAAACTGGGTGGGATTAACTGTTCTCAAAACACTAACCGACTTTTCCGACTCATTAGGGTATGAAATAATTCCAAGGAAGTAATAGATGCTAGTGAATGGAACCATTATATATGTATAGCTCGCTTAGTGATAATCTTAATTTTTGTTTGTTAATTTATGCACAAAATTCCATTTCATACTAAAAAAAATCAGCCAGCTTGTTATGAAAAGGAACTTATCTCTAGCCCTTTCATTTGTATGGAAGTCGCATAGCCTTCAGATTTTCAAAATGATTTATTTATTTCACGGAGTACGAAGCTGGCAATGTAGGGCACTACAAAGCATGGAGTCAAGTTGGCGAAGGTTTACTTCCATATTTATTCCCTTCAGTCGGCCTTGAAGAAATTTTTCGTCGGAAACTAAGCAAGAAATTTTCGATTATAAAGGATGCAATTTTTTGTGAAGCAACTTAAGTTTCCAATCTCTCAATGGATACATTAATTGAAAAATATAAATATGAAAAATACAAAAATGTAGGTGATTAATTTTAATGAGAAATATTTAGCGGCAGATTTGGTACGGATGTTATTTTAATTCTATGCATAATAATTGAACAGTGATAATAAGCACGTCTGCTATTCCACATACTTCCTAAAATATCCTAAAATAACAAGAATATTGTGTTAACATCTTCGAGTAAAATGATAATAATAATAACAAAGTGATATCATTCCAAACAAGAAAATAATTAGCACATTACATTGACCAGCACAAGTAATTTCCCCAAAAATTGGTGATTCACTGAAAGTGGAAATGATTGTTTTCGGAGATATATAATTGCTAATCATAATCATAAGCACACACTTCCAGCTTATGGTGTCTTGGTTGCGTTCCGAATGAAGGTCCCTTTAAAATTTAGGCCGTAAGGTTGACTACAGTTGGTCAAAATTGCATATGGCCATATTAACAAAAGTTACTGACAGTTACAAAACTGTTGAAATAGTACTTAGTGAGCAGTTTCCTGATTTAATTGATTTTCATAAAATTACATAATGAATCCACAGAATGGGATAATTGATGTAGTACTGGAAGAGTTTGTGTCATTTTCGAGTAGGTCTAGTGAATCAGATTCCGATGATGATGAAAATTGTCGTTGTATTGTTGTTTATGTAGGGCACATAAAATCAACAGAGAGACAAGCAACGGTGATCAGTCTCGCAACTCGAAGCCCTTGTTTACTTGGTCGCTATGCAATTTCGACCAACTTTAGGCAATCTTACTGTCTACATTTTAAAGGGACCTTTATTTGGAACGCAACCTTTATGAACCATTTCAGATTACCTGACTTTGACAGGTCGGCCATATTGAGCTGGGTCCCCAGATCAGTTGGACTTGGAGTTGAAGTTTGAGTGTTTTGAAATATGGTGTAAGTCAGTTGGTTGTCAGAACTATATTGTAGAACAATGTCAATCTAACATTTACTTCATTTAAATAATAAAACCTTCACAAATAACACATCAGACGACAAGAAAAGCGATCAAAAGAGGAGTTATGTGATTCCAACGAAAGTCGAGAGCAACAGATTCGGGTGCTTGGAGAGATCAATTAAATAGTCACCTCGCTTGATTGAAATAGCCGGAAATCGAAAAAAAATTACCTTATCTCTTTTATACTATATACACTCAACAGCTCCGGCGGGTGTAATTTAGGCGCTAACCATCCTTCTTCACCTGTCTGACCAAGAAGGTTAGATAATCCGACATTTATTTTCGCCGCTAAGAAGTGCAGGTAGGTCGAGTCATAAAATAACTCTCATCTTAATAAAATACAAAGGTGGTTTGGTAGGGGTAGGTTTGGTTGGGTTATAATTTAAAATTATTATAATTTATTCTTCAAAAATTGACTGAAAATACGAAGGTGGTTTGGTAAGGGTACGTTGGGTTGGGTTATTATTGAAAATTATTATAATTTGCTATACAAAAATATATCTTATTATAAATGTCGGTGATTTAATAAATAACTGTATTTCATAAATCATGTACTTCAGTCGGTTAGCGCCCAAAATACACATAGGATTAAAATGACCCTTAGGTCTTGGCGCCTAGTTTACATGTTGTAAAAAGTGCATTAATCCTTCAGCGCCCAAATTACATCCGCCCCAACAGCTCTACAAAACGATGGCGTTTTAGATTATTTCAAGAACTTATTACTAATTAAAGTCTAGCTATCATCCGTCGTTTTTCAGTGAAAAGTAAAAACTAAATAGAATATGACATAAGGACCCAGAACAATATGGCCGACCTGTCAGTGACGTCATTCTTGAATGGTCTATTGGCAGCTAGCTAATTTACAGTATGTGAGATCAGGCTAGGGAACAGGAATGAACAATTTTGTGGGTAAAAAATCCGTTTTTGTTTTTCTTTTCAAAGATATCGAGATTTGTGATGGTTTTGTGATGAAATATGAATATATCATGTCTTGTCAAAAACATTTCCCTTCGGTTGGAAGACATTTGGAGGTCCAGAACAGTTATAATGAGTATGATGAGTCTTGAAAGAAGATTATGACAAAGCCACCACTAGTTCAAGTACCTAAGTATACCTTAGAACCAAGTTTACAAGTTGTTAATTATGTGAGAATTTGATGTTCAAAGCTATTTCAGAATCTGGTTTCCTACATGTTAAAATCTTGGTTTGCAAAAAATATGAAAAAATTTAAGGAACTAAAAAAAAGGAAAAATAAATTGAAATGCTTCGAGGAAATGTGCCCCTTCGAATGTACTAAAATAAATGGCATTCGATTAATTCAGAATTGCTGCATCATATTTTGCCAGTACAGGAAATAAAGTTTGAGAACAAAGACAGTATGTATAGAATATGTATGAATAGGGCAAGTCCACGTGACGTCATGTGACAGTCGACCTGATGAATCTGATGACCACAAGCGTTCTTTGCTAAGCACGTGGTTCTTAATAGTTATTTTAATCATGTTTTAGTTCATTTAATTTTCATTTGGTGCTTTCTTCGACACTGTTTCAATTGATCAGGTATTTTAAAAGCTATATTTGTCTATAATAAAAAGGATCATTAAATCAATACAAAACAACCGTATCAAAAATCCAAAATCCATCCAAATGATTGTTCATCCTCAGGGCGATTCTTATTAGTGTCAACTTGTCAGTTGGTGGACATGCCCTATAGGGACAAACTTGGTCCTGTTAATAAGTAATAAGACAATTAGAGAATAAATGACATCTGATATCCAGTAGATATCAAAGAATAATATATTTAATGCTATTATAACGCCTTACATAGTTTTTGAAAAATATTTTCCCAAAATAATAACCGTTCACTTACTTGGGAATATGTATTGATTGTGATTTCAGTGTCATTTTCAGTCCGGGATTAGGTTCTTAGAGCCCTCAGATGGAGAATATCTACATTGTACTGATGAGGCGCAAATATGCCGAAACCGGTCTAATTGCAAACCAAAATGGTTGGTTTAATCTTGTAGATCATACCGACCCCGTTCAACTTAGAAGTGTAATTCGATGTCTGTCGGAGAATATAGCCCAGGACGTAGTTGTTTCTCCTCGAGTGAACGGTTTTTATTTTAAATATTTTTAAAAATCTTTTTAAGGCGTTATAATAGTATTAAGCCTATTATTTTCCGATATTCATTCGTTACATTCATTACTAAAAACGACAATTCCTGTAAATTGTCGTGTTTAGTAAACTAATTATTAAGCATTCTTCTGACATTTAAGGTTATTTTCCATAAAATGAACGAAAAAGTTTGTGCTTCCGAGCTTGCGAAGCTTTTACAAAAAGAAGTTATGATTAAAGCTCGGAGTATAGGCAAAATGCCTTTTTTGCCTATTCTATTCTATATTTTGGGCTACCCCACTGATGATTTTATTTATATTCGGTACTTCATTTTATTACTAAGCCTTTCTGTAATAAAATTTTGGGCTAGTTATGAAATATTAATGGTTTGTTTGTTAATGGCCTTCTGGGAAAATTTACCTACCTATTTGCGGATAAAGAAGGGGCTTAACAAATGGGAAATCCTAATTACTAAAAAAATGAAATTGGTTTTTGACAAAAATTAAGGTTTCTCCTTTTTATGTAATGTTGCTAAAGTTCACAATGGGACATTTTCCAAAGAATTACAAATTGCGCCAGATTTATTATCCTCTTAAATATGCGCCAATTACATCTGTCGATGTAGAGCGTTTATATTCTATTTACAAATTAATATTAAGTGAAAGAAGACATTATATTAGAGAAGCACTTAGTTGAAGCTATCAATGATAAAATTTTAAGTGGTTACAATGTTTAATTATTAATTAACAATCGTTTAGTTATGTTATGCAAATATATTTGTGTTAAGTTAATGTTAAGTTAATTCACTTTGTAAATTAAGATAAATTCTTAATAACATCATTAATAATCAGGGAATTGAAAGCATTTGCCCATATTGCCTAAAATATGTTAAGATTTCTGCCTTTTTCAATAAAAATATTTGCCTATATATGCGCCTTTTTCTTCAGTTTTTGTTGCCTATAAATCCGAGCTTGAGTTATGATAATGTTATATACGGAGTGGCGCATTATAAACAGTCCACCTCAAATATTGTTGGCGGGGGAGGTTTTTTGCGGCAAACCCCGAAGCACGTCGATTTTGTTTTCGAGGGTTACAACTTTTGATAGTTAACTTATGGTTGTACGGTCATCCCCCTAAAAGGGGTGACTACCCCTTCGAGAATCTTTAATGGCATAGGGGGTCGAGTGGCACATAATTTGAAAGGTATTTCGATTCTCTTTAAAAACATGCTAAAATTAATGACAAAAACCAGATTGAAATCTCCGTGAAAGAAATCGGAAGAAAAAGCTGATTGATTAATTAGGTAATAACATTTCAATAAAATGTTATTATTTTCATAAAAAAGAAAGACAAATAAAAAAAAGAGTAAAAAATATAAATTCATGAAAATCTAAATACTACAAATAAAATGAAACCTTTTATACCTTTCAAATTATAAACCTATTCTCATTTATTACTGAAATAGCAAAAACGATGTTTGTCGGCTATTGACGTGATAAGATAATAGTTTTTAGTAGAATTTTACGGGTACCTAGTCTTATTTTAGTGACATTCCTTCATTCTCTAGTTCAAAGTAAATGAACCTAATTATCATGGTTTACACGACTGCAGAGAATACTGAAACTGTTGCACACTATTTTAGAAACAACGAGTCTGCACGGGCAGTTGCAATAGTTTGTAATGAACGGCATCCCGGTAAGAATGTAAGACATCCCTACATGATAAATTTAATATCTAAGTACATGGAGACCGGAAACGTTTCTAACAGAAAATATGGAAGACAACATCCTGTTACTAACGAGGCTACACAGGTTGCAATTCTGGGACATGTTGCATTGGATCCCACTTCAAGCACGAGACAAATAGCAGCAGCTACAGGAATTCCAAGTAGAATCATTCAGAGGGTCTTGAAACAGCATAAATTCCATCCCTATAAGATTCGTCTCGTGCAAGAGCCGTATCCAATTTTGTGAGGGGATAACTAGAAGACAGGTGGACAACCCCCCCATTTTTATATTCGTTATGCTTTTCTGACGAATGCACGTTCTTTCTTAATGGTCACGTGAACAAACATAATTGCAGATACTGGAGTGATGCAAATATTGCAATTATCAGAGAACAACATACACAGGCTCCACAAAAATTTATCATGTAGGCTGAGGTTTTTGGAAATAATATTGTTGGTCCGTTTTTCCTACCTCATAACTTGACGGGTGAATCTTATCTTAATTTGCTCGAAAACCTCATCTACCCACAAATTGTGGAGATAATGGAAAACGATGATCAGATCCCAGATAATGATTTTTTTTTTCAACAGGATGGCGCTCCACCACACTATGCAGCTCCTATACGTGACTTTTTAGATCAACATTTTCCCGCACATTGGATTGGTAGAAGAGGTTCCATTGAATGGTCCCCAAGATCGCCTGATCTATCACCGTTGGACTTTTTCCTGTGGGGTTATTTAAAAAGTGTTGTTTACAAAACGCAACCGAACTCTTCAGAAGATCTTCGCCATCGGATAACTGTGGCATGTGGTGAAATAACTCCTGTTATGTTACAAAATGTTCGGAACAGTGTTGAACAAAGGTTGTATTACTGTTTGAAAGTAAACGGATCACATTTTGAACACTTACTGTGATTAAAACTTTTCTGACAACTTTTTTTTATTTCTTTCACTCACACTTTCAGCTGGTTTTTGTCATTAATTACTTACACTTAACACAAAAATGTTAGCATGTCTTTAAAGAGAATCGAAATACCTTTCAAATTATGTTCCACTCGACCCCCCATGCCATTCAAGATTCTCGAAGGGGTAGTCACCCCTTTTAGGGGGATGACCGTATAACCAGTTGTCCCCCTCGAAAACAAAATCGACGTGTCTCGGGGTTTCCCGCAAAAACCTCCCCCGCCAACAATATTTGAGGTGGACTGTTTCTAATGCGCCACCCTGTATATATGCAGAGAGTGGTACGAGAAGTGATTCACTACACACTATGTAACTTATTTTACCTAAATATAAAGTATTACTCTTTTGAATGAAACTACCTATTTCTAATCAATTTCACTATTTAATGAAAAAAATTATGAAAAATTCATTAAATGGTGGAATTAATTGGGGACAGTTAGTTTCATTTATAAGACTAATATGAGTAGATTCCTCAAAGTGAGTGGCTAAGAAGTAAATTCAACTACAATCAGTATATTGTTTCTAACTTCATACCTACCTATCCTATGGCCTTTTATACTCATTGTGCTTACTATCAGTTATGCGTTCACTGTTAAAAGTAAAATAGGGTAATTTGAGTCCTCGTTATTTACTGCTCGATATAGGCGTCATATTGAATTCTTACTTATATGTTCGTGCATCTGCATGTTGATAGCTTTTTCCAACATTTTTCGTGAGTCGTATTATATACAAATCGGTCACAGCTGCTGCAGTTTTTTGGAATTATTAGATAACCTCAGGTAACGGAGTAGCAATCGCAATAATAATTTTCTAACCACTAGGAAAGACAGACAGTATAAACGTCATTGTTATTCCACGCCGGTGGCAATCTACCTGTATTGTTCCTGTTACCTTGAATCGATTCTGGACTCAAATTTTCATTCAGCGTCCGTTGAATCGGTTTCACACACAAACGCTATACGTGTATTGGAACGGATTCGAACATAATTATCAAAGGATTATAGGATATAATTTAAATAATTATTATCCAGCAGATGCTCCGATGGGAATACCTCGGCTCATTCAGTTCGCACGGTCAATTAGACGAATATTAATGTTCAAAACTAGACACTGGTAGAAATGTGGAAGCGATAAACTTCAGTAATAGGCGTAACAAATATACTTATGACTGAAAAATTGAAATTGTATAAAATGATTCAATATAAAACTGGAAAGTTTAATTTCAAATGGACAGATTCATCTCAAATACGAAGAGTTGTTTTATGATATGTGGGATCTAAAACCTTTCGTCCTTCCAAAGATGGATACTGTAGTCATATGGTATAACCAATAAGATCTTAACGGACTTGTAAATAAAGCCATTCAATGGTATACAGAAAACTTAAAAGCGTTAAAAAGGACTAGGATAGGAGTGTAGGTACGGGCAAGGAACCAGAGTATGGGCTCTCTAAACGTGCGAGGATAGTGCCACCCGGAAATCCTGAGCAGAACTAAAATTCAGGATTTAATGAGAACTGTAATGATGCAGATAGTTATTATAGATATTTGCGCATGCGTCACATTGTCGTTTTACGCCATTTTACGGTTTATTGTCGAAAAAGGCAATGTCCAAATTTATTGTGAAGGAATATAACATGAAGGGTGCCAATTTTAAAACTTACAATGGGATATCAGAACAATTTCAAAACTGTTTCTAGGGTAGAAAGGTAGAATTAAAATTATATGAGAGAGAGAACGCATTAACCCAATGAACCCCCTTTGCCCCACCTACCTCACCTACAAAAATTTAAATGGCAACCCCCTACTTGTGATACATCGTTGGAAAGCCCGTAGAAAATGCTTTGCAACGGTCTGCTGTTTACTTCGCAGTTTCTAAGCAACATTATTTTGTTATTCTATTTTGCATTTTCTTTCTGTACTCAAATTATCGGTTTATTTGATACTTACCTTAATTTAATTAATTTAATTTGTTCAAATCTTCAGTATATTAGAGCTACGTTCAATATATTTTCGTAACGCGTTTCGATAACACAGTAGCTGTCACAAACTAAACGCGTCACGAATGTATATTGAACTTAGTTCAAATATATAATGAAGATTTAAACAAATTAAATTGTTTTATTTCATCGTCTAAGTGTTTTGTACATGTATTTGTGAACAGAATAAATAAAGCATTATAAGAGCTTAACAACAATTTACTTCAACAGCCTGAAAAACCGGTAGTATGGGCAGCCAAAAAACACATCGACCTTTACAGGCTGCTACAAATGAAACTAACTAGAAATCAAAACTTGCATACTATTAACAAAGGGAAGCACCCTCATCAACCCCCTATGCCCCACCTACAAAAATTTAAATGGCAACCCCCTATAGTATATTCATGAAGAAGAGAGAGTAATAAAAATGCAAATTTGGATAAATTTTGTACTGAGTGATCAATCACTTTTTCTTCTCTTTCAAAAATTTTCTAATGTACCTCAGGTAAAAACCCTTTATTTTTATATACCTCACCCTGTTCGACCGGAGAATACAATAGAACCCAAAACCGAGAACAATAGAAGGCAAGGGATAAACTATTCTCATAGGCGCCGCAATTAGGGGAAACTTACTTTCAAGTACCGTGGCATATAAGTTTTAGTACGGAAATTTGTAAATATGTAAAAAATTTTATGAAATTCATTGAAACAAATTACTTTATTAGAAAAAATTTATAAATTAGATAATAAAAATACATTTTTGAAATAAAAGTAATATTATATTATATACATAATATGAAAAATCGAATTGGCGTTTTAACTATGATTAATAAGCACACCTAAAAATTAAATTAAGGCTAAACAAATGGTTAGTACGTAAAAAAATGTTACGGTTGTCAATTATTACAACTACAAAAATAATTAAAATGAAATGGAGGTAGATACGTCTCTTTAAAAACAGTTAAAAAAATAGGAATAAGTAAATGTAATAAAACATTGAAACAGTCAAAAATAGAATTACAAAAAAAATTGTTATTAAATAGGTAGATACGTTTCTTTAAAAACAGTCAAAAATAAAATAGGAATAAATTACTCAGATTAACAAGAACAGTAAATGCTCTCGTCATCACTCTCATTTTCGTCCAATGAAATAATTAACGGTTCCACAGTTGCTTCGATTAAACAATCAAGTCTCCACATTTTTTCTTTTACTTTTAAAACACATTCATGCCAACTATCTGGAAGTATTTTTTTAACTGATCTTTGAAAAAGCACCTCCACATCCTTTAATTTATAGGTAGTATTATTCCTTGCTACATACCCTTTCATTTAAACCCATATTAATACTATTGGATTAAATTCACAATGGTAAGACGGCAGTCTGTTACTGTTAAGTTCCGTTTCCCAGCCATATCATCGACAACTTTTGTCCAGTTCAGTTGGTTCGCTACCCGTGATCAGTGTAGTTGATTCACTCTTTAGGATAACTTTTTTTTTGGTTATGTAAACAAGCGAGCAGGTGTAGTTAGATAGTTCATCCTAAAACGCCGCTCAGTAAACATCGTTCATTACAACTAGATATTGTTCAGTAATATTACTTATTAATTATCTAACATTTGTCAGTTCTAACGTTTGTTGCAATTAAAGTACATACAGTCCACAGTTTTTATTTAATTCGGCAAGGGAACAGTTCCGTGAACAAAACAACTTTCTTATAGAATTTATCTTTGTGGCTATTTACCAATGATAGTGGTTCTTTTTTTTACCATATCTGCCTCTGAATTTATGTGTTTTTCTGTAAGCCACTTACAAATATCAGCTTTTCTCCATGCTCTATCAGGTTAAAATATAACATATATTTTTAACTGCTGTCTTTTTTCTATTTTTTTTTAAATTCAAATGTTGGAAAAAAACCTACGGTGCGCCCGAAAAAATGGGTTTTTTATCGTTTTATTACTCTCTCTTCTTTATGAATACACAATAATAGTTGTGATACGTCGTTGGAAAGCCCGTGGAAATTGCCTTCCATCGGTCTAAGTCATAATTATACAGGGTTTAACAATGAAGCAAAACATTTATTTGACAACAAAATAACAATTAACGTACCAAAATATTTTCGGACCAGACGTGCAAATGATAAATCTATCAAAAATGACATTAAGGTTAGTTGAATAGATGAGGCTTTTACGTCTAGTATGGTTCTTCATCAAGTAAAAGCCTCATCAATTCAACCAAACAATTATTTATTGTGTGATATTGTGTTATTTTTGATAATGAATAATAATATACAAACTGGTTGATTATTGTTTAATTTCTCCCACTTCAGGCTTTATGATATGTACATTTTTTGTCACTTCATTCAATTTAACGTGACTATTTGATTATATTATTAATATGATATCACAATCAAATGTGCTGTTACTTTGAATGAAATATTGAAATAATGACCATAAGTACCATTTTGCAATGAAGATAACATTGTAATCATTTTAAATTTATCGCCATATATTCTGAAAATACAGAAATCTCTTTTTTCAGCTGTTAGCAAAGACCACAACCCTGTCAAAGCTGTTAGAGCTCACTCCAAAATACTACATCAACTTTTATTGAATTCGTCTTCTATTTTGGTCTTTGGATATTTGAAATTTCAAATTGTCAATTGGATTGGACACTTTCATTTCTCTTAAGGCACATCCCCAAATTTAGTGGCGAAGTGACACTTCGGCACGCGTGCTAGGATAATGATGTTTAAACGTAAGTATCCTCAATACATTTACTTGATACAGTCTCCTGTATCAATTGTCATTGTAAAGCGTGTTATGATTAAACGTCAAAATTATAGTGTAAAACTCTTAAAACGCTTTACGCTCACGCATATTGCCCGAGAAGTAGATGTTGCTTCCTGGTGAACGGTCTATCCTTTAGAAATTAATTGTATAATTTGTAAAGCGTTTTAATTTTTTCACATTGTTTTGACGTTTACCCTCAATACAATTTCGTGCTGACATGCACACCGATGTAGAAGTGCAAACTGTAAGCTTTTTCGGTGCGTGCCGAATTGTGTCATGCGCATTTTATTATGGAAAAAATAATTTAGGTACCCCTATCCTATTTTATTTTATTATTTTTGCAAACGAACTTATTACATTATTTTCTTATTGCGTTATTATATTGATTTGTTGTCTTTGTACTTGGTACCTAAGTATGGAGCGGAATATTATCAGTACTAATTTTTTACTATTATTTACAGTTTACAGGAAAATTCACAAGGTAATTTCCGCATCCAAAATAATAAAATAGCAATAACAAAGAAAATGCGCATGTCCAATCTCATTCAGGCTGACTGAATTGACAGGATTGAGGATGGGTATCCGTTTTGCAGCACGCATGCTGAAGTGCCACTTTGCTAGCAGATTGGTTGAGGATGTAGCTTTACTGCCAATGGTAATGCAATAATTCAATACATTTTTAAATTGATTGTGTGGCGAATGAGTTTTGCAGTGAAAACTTCTTTAGGTGCGTTGAGCACCCAATAAACATTTTCGTTTATATAATAGTAACCGTAAAGTTACCATCACTAATTTATAAAACTGCAATTTATATAAGCTAAGCATAGTAATATTTCTGTAACTCTTATAAACCCTCTACACCACTTAAATGGAGCAATTTATAAGAGTTGCGAACACCTTTATTTAGTAACGTTGTAAAACCCATAAGTCTATAAGTAAAAGTAACGGAAATATTTCCGGTACCTTTATAAAAGTTCTTCTAGGAAGAGGATGTAATGATATCTAGTTGGGCGGATGTAATTTCGGCCGGAAAAAGGGCAGGTACTAAAAGCCGGTAGGTAAATTCGGCCGGAGGTTTTAAGTTGCTTCCTTATCTCATAGGTATTTTCGGCCGCAAATCAAATAAAATAACAGAATGCTTTATATTAAAATATTTCTTTATTTCAATAACCTAACCTAACCTAACCTAACCTGTTGTGGTTTTCGGTCCATAACTATCGAGTACAGAATGTACATCGTGAATATCCTTAGGCAGGGCTGGTAAGAGCTTACGGCGGCTGTTGTACAAATTTCTTCTCATTAGACTGACATCTATCGATGACAAATTCTCTGGCAAATGATTTGAAAGAACGCTTTTAATAATTTTTGAAGGTTTCTCCGATATGTCTTCCTTAGCTTTGCGCTTGCATGAAGTCGTCACTATTTTTCTCTCCAACGTAGTTTCATCGGACTCGTGGTTGTGGATTAATTCACTTCTAGTAACTGTGTATTCCGCACCAACAGTGTACAGTTTGGCTAAACATCTTAAATTTTTCTTTATACACCTCCAACGTACTTCACCACTTTTTAATACGTCCTGTTTACAAAACTAAAACTTTTCTACAACTAGTAAGTCACAACCGCGTGAACTCTTAATTACTGAAACTGATGCCATCGTATACAAATAATATATTTTATGCTTTCTATCGACTAGTAGCTTCAAGATAAGTTATAATACTGACTAGCTATAATAATTTTATACCTGTTATTTGTGAATTTTATACATTTAAAGGAATAATCTTAAGTAGGTCGGCCGAAATTACCCCTGTCATAAATGGTACCCCTTGATTTATGCAGGTAGGCCAAGGGATTACCGGCCGAAACTACGCCCGCCGATCTAGTTTTATTACTGACTTGGTTACTCTTCTTTTTCTATAGAGTTGTTGGTAATCTTACCATCACTAAATTATTTCTTTGTGAAGCTGTCATCTGTCAATATGGGTTTTCTCTTTTCAGCATACATTGGTTATTATATTGTTTCTTTTTGTTAATTCCACAATTTTAAACATCAGACAGTATAGTAATTCATTTTTGTCTCCATGTTTATATGATATTGAGATGGATGATGGGGATATATTATGTGCACTTTCATACTTGTCACATCATTTCCACACATAAGGTTAGACCAAAATTATATGGCCAATCATTTTTACTGCAAATGTTAGCAAGGCACTTCTAAGAAATTCATTGACCTTTCAAAGATGTATTTTAAAAAAATATTTATTGAATTTTAAAAAATAATTATTTGAATTTTTTTCAATTTGTTCATAAAACGGAATCAATCATGTGTTCTTATAATATAATGTAGAATAAGTCTCCAATCTAAATTCAGTTTTCCAAAATTTTGTTAAATATTCAATTGTTTATTCCTGTTTATATCTGCGTTTTAGAAAATTATCAGGGCGTATAGAGCCTACACCCTTATTAAAATTAGTTACCACAAAATTACTGTCGGTAACACCGTTGATTGAGGTAACAACGGTAACACTATAAAACTTAAAACAACACTATACGTATATCCATAAATGGTGATTTTATAAAACTTTAAGTCTACTATAAATTATTAAGTGTTAGTTGAGTGTCACAGCACGCCACAAGTGATGGTTAAACAACTATTGTTGGTGGTAATATTCAACGGTAAAGAAGAAAAAGAAAAAAATTTGACGTCATTTGTTGATTAAGTGTAGCTGGAAGATACCTGTCGATTAACGAAAGTTGTGCTGTTTAATTAAACAGAAGATGCTGGCACTACTTGTGTTATTCTGGTAAAACGACTAGAAACTTTTCGGCAAAATATACTGCTGTACTTGATTTTTTCCAGCTATTAATCATAGTTTTATTCACAATTATCTTACACAGTTAATAACCACTCCTATTTTAGGTTATATAAGCTGAATACAAAAAGAGAAAATATCCCAAAGTTTCATAACGTATTTATAAAAGAACTTGTTACTAAAAGTTTCATAACGTATTTATAGAAGAACTTAAGTATCTGAAGTTTTAAAAAGGTAAACAACGATGCTATTATAAAACTTAAAAACCATTAGTTTTATTACGGAAGTAACGGCAAACCTTATATAGGTACATTTGTTTTATAAATTCAGGTAACGATTACTTCAAGTTTTATAACATAGTGATTTAAAGTTACAACACTTCATTATAAATCTAGTACTCACGGTAATGGCATAAAACCCTAATAAACCCAATTTACTATAAGTGTTGCAATAAAACTACAAAGCATTTCCTTATATAATTGTGTAGGTAACCTTTATAAATACTCTATGAAAATATCAGTTACTATAAGTAACGAAAATTGTTTATTGGGCACTTTTTGGGTGAACAAGAAGCGTGAAACTCGCATCATCATCACCGAACGCTATATGTATATACTATGCATATATGTGTACTTTTTGGACGAATAAAAAGCTTGAAACTTCTAGTCATATTGCAATATTTTTACTAAATATAAGGATTAGTTCATTTAATTTACTTAAAATACCTAGTATGTGGGTACAGTTACACTTACTTTAATATTTCAAATTTAGGAACTACTTGACTAACGCTCACCAAAAATAATTCGAAAATAATAATCTCCTACCTCGACTATACAATTCAAAAGTTACTTAGTTTTTACTTTTATCGGCAGTTCCCAGAGACTGTTGTTTATCGTCTGGCTGCTCTACAGTCGGCAAGTTTTTAGACAAGCTTCTGGCAAGTTTTGGGCAAAATATAGGCAAGCTTGCCCGTTCCTGTTTCCGTTTTTGTAATCGCCGCCCAGCCCCATAAGATAAGTTCCTTCGACATATCTTTAGCGTGTGTGAGATTTGATTTCGGCATGTTAATTATTATACCAACAAAATTTGGTTTTCATATTTCATATAGTATAAAATGAAATTGATTACTTATCACGCGAGTTATTGAATGTTAACAATCTCGGGCAACTTAACAATGAAATCTGTTGCCCTCTGTTATTTAGATCCGCATAACTCCCTTGATACATAAATAGCTATTTCTTATATTATAATTTCCCCCCAATTTTATTATTGCATTGTATGTTGTATATTCTAAATTGGTTTGAATCAAAATAATCCAAATTCATAAAACCTCAATCCCTCACATGTACGTTAACTCGGATTAGCTAACACGCTTTTCCAAACAATTTTTTAAGCCGCGTTTAAAAATCAAAACCAACTCAAAGCTTTTAACCCGTTTGTTCCCATTGTTCAAGAGCAGTTTAACTTTTTATATTCTAAACTAAATCCCAATTTCACGGGGTGCTGGCTTTCACCACACACCCTTTCAAAATAAATATTAATAGTCTGTACCGGGTGTCTGATTAAAAGAGGTAACCACAGACATTAAAAATATAACCCACTGTATTTTAGAAACTATTTATCGTATAACTACAGAAAAAAATCTGTGTCACAAACTCGCATCCGAGAAACTGCTCTAAATTATTTTCAAGCTCTCTACTTCAACGCTATAAGGCGTAGTTCACAATAGTAACATTTGCTATAATAAAAGTTTCGTTATAGTACCACAAAACTTAAATATTCGTAATCATTGAATCATTTTACGTATGTTTGCTGAAGTACTTTTTCCTCTATCCAGTCAAATGACTGGTAGGGGTGAGTGGGAAAGCTGACTCAATAAAACTGTTATTTTTTTCCGCTTCATGGATTTTGATAAACCTGGGCCCGTATTCTGGAATATCGATCGATGAATGTCGCAAACAACATTTCCAAATTGTCGCACGAAACGCAAAACTGGAATTCTTGAATGTCGAAATCGACAATTTTCATGCGAAAAAATGTGTAGAGAATTTTTCTTAAATTAAACATGGAGGACTACGAAGAAGAGGCTGTCGCTATTCAACAGGAAATATTACAAGAGATGTATCCTGAAGAAGGGTTTGGACGTAGAAGTTATGTGTTTTAAAATGCATTTAATATGCATAAGAAAATTGACGAAAGATTTAACGCTAACTCAATAAATTAATTAATTAATTTTCTCTGCGCTTTACTGCAATACTGAGTTTGTTTACCCTCCGTATTCATGTTTAAAAATAAGTACGAAAAACACATTAAAAATATACGTCAAAACCAAACCGTTATTAAAACTCTCCTTTTTGATTTTTGTTTGACTTCATTTGCGAATACCAGACACGCTTTCATAAATTTACAGCATTGCCACATGTACATATGCGACAAAATGTCAAACGGTGACATTAATGTCGAAGGTGGTTCGAGAATTCGATCTCAATTTTTCGTTCGACATTTTTGTTCGACAAATGTCGATTGCGACATTTTTGATCGAGATTCGAGAATACGGGCTCTGGTATCATTTGGAAGGGAACTCAATGCTTAATAAAATATTATATCATTGCTTTTTCACAGTGGCTTCAACGTTAGCTAGGTGGTGGGGATTCAACAAATGTTTTGTTTTTAACTTTTTTTGAGATTATTCAAATGCGATGCGATATTTCTCAATCATTCACTTGAAAGAGTATGGACTTTGGAAAAATAAAATAAAAATCGCCTCTCAATATCTATTTTTCTAGTGGCGATACGAGAAAAAATAGGTATATATAAAAATGGAACTTTGACAAACTCAGTATCACTGTAACAATAACCAACAATTAATCACGTAACAAAAACAGAAAAACTAAACTAAATTGATGTAGTGAATTAAGTACAACTGGTCAAGGCAAATAAGACAGTTTCTCATTGATTTGAATGTATTAGATCACTGGAATAATTTTGCATCATTTAATTTTTCTGTTTTAAAAAAAGCTGTTTTAGCTAAATATTACACACATTTGCACAAGGTGGATGTTAATATTGAGTCTAGGTATTCTCTTATGTCTTTATATAGTGTTTTTGATGTTTCTGAAGCACCAAGTCAGTATTTACAAAAAAAGTTACCTATCCAAGTCACACGCACTCTGGCCCAATTACGTATGGATAATAATTATAAAATTTAATTTACGTTTAACGGTATTGTTTATTATATTGACCCGAAATTAGTTTGCTCTATATGTAACAATCAAGAAAAGGAAACTCTTCTACATGTTGTTTTTGAGTGTCCCATAAATACTATAATGAAGCGCAATATTTCTTGTTTACAGAATGTAGATGCTTTAATTAACGTTTTGCAAAATATTACAAATGAGGATACTATGGTAATTGACCAATACATCTGGAATATACTCAAATTAAGATCCTTCATATTGAATGAATAAGTTTTGATTTTTTTCTTAGCTAAGCCAACTAATAAATTATATTATATCACAATATTAATGTAATTGTATATAATGTAGCCACTCGTTGCTATAAGCAAGTTCTTAAATGCAAATAAATATGATTATTATTATTAGTAAATTAACCTGAAGATACTGTTCGGAATGTTTTCCATCTTATCCAATCTGCGTTGTAGAAAAGGACATCAGCTTCTATTTTAGCCCTGGGAGAACTGACAATTTCATTTTGTATTTGTTGAATAAGATCTGCTCCATTTGCAGGTTTTGTCTGGAATATCAAATCTTCAATTCAACCCCATAGATGGAAATCTAACACAGCAAGGTCTGGAGATCTTGGCGGCCACTGGAATATGTTACCTCTTCCTATGCACTTATACTCATTTTAGTGGTTTGAGAAATGCATCACTTCATTCGTAAAGTAGGTTGGGCACCTTGTTGTATCCATAGATTTTGCCGTACTGCTAAAGAAACACTTTTCAATAATATAAGCAATGAATTTCCCAAGAATTTTAAGTAACGCTCGCCATTTAAACGTTCGTCAAAAACCAAAGGGCCTATTAATTTACCATCTAAAACCCCACACCATACGACAACTGACCAGCGACCCTGGTTAAAATCTTATTGCATCCAGTGTGAATTATGATCAGATCAGACCAAAAGTGTGTTTAATGTATATTTACAGATTCATCACTGGATTCATCCAGTTTTTATCGTATTCTGTAGTTTTCAATTCTTTTCAATGCAAGATAAAAACGATCTCTTTTTATAATTGAGTGAACGCAATACCTAGATATTCCTGACTCTCAAGCTAGTTTTCTCACTTTAATTTTTGGATCTGACGTAAGGTAATCTGATACATTATTTATTTTTGTGCCTTCGCCGTCGTGTAGAATTTCTCTCAAGTTGGACAGATCCTGTTTATTTTCATCGTTCAGCCAAATTTTCAAATGCTGTAACATGTCTATCGACCTGTTTCGATTTTATAAAATAAATCCTCTAATTTCGGCTCGCCGGCATACTAGTCACTTCCAATTATAGTTCTGTGATCTCAGGAACCCAAGGACACAAGTCTGTGTTCCATTGGGTAAGGGTGTGTCTGTATATCAGGATAAAAAGATAGCAGGACTCCTAACACGGCACTGCTGTCAGGAAACACCTCTGTAACCTAGGTTTAGAGGAAAGCCCCCTATGCAGGGGTTGCGGCATGGCAGACGAAACGTCGGACCATGTTCTCCTAGTATGTTTACATTGGGCTGTGCTACGCAGGCGAATCTTCGGAGTCCCTGTTGTGGCCTCTGGGGACATTGAGGATTGAGTCCTTCATCGAGAGACTCGGCGTCATGGATGCATAAGTAGCAGGAATGGCACAATGGGCCCGCCAGTAACCTCAGTCTTGGTCAAGGTTCGCCTGACTTAATTAGTAGTAGTAGTCTGTGATCTGAAATTCTCCAACTCTGACCGCTAAGACAATTGACATATATTATATCAACGGCCGCTTCCATATTTTGAGAGCCTCAAGCCTCGACCTTCCTTTCTGATACCGACCGTTCAGTAGGAAAGACATACACCTTATCGTATATCAAATTCCACCTCCAATTGCTGTGGTAAGTCCAAAATTATAATTTATGTTTATTAAGGTTTTTCTAAAGTAGTGGCTGAGATAATTTTTTTTATGCATTTCTTATTTTTTACAGAGATAGACAAATTTACACATACCACGTGGTCATCTATGTTTCTTCCATACTTGTACATTACTTTTAAACTGAATATTTAATTATAAATCACTGTTACATTTTCAATGCAAAGATTTGCTAGATTTTTATGTTGCAGAATAATTCTTTTCAATGATAGATAACATTTTCATTTTAACCTATAAAATATTCCTTTCTTATAGAGACCTGCCAGTGCCGGCCTCACATCATTAGTACTTTTTCAATTCAGCCGATAATTCATACTGTTTTTTACTGTTTCAATATGGGACATATATGTTGGAAAGCTTTCGTAAATTCAAAATTTCATAATTTCAAACAACTGCCTTCCTTTTTTACCTAGAAATCTAAACCAACATTATGTGCCCCATTACATTGCAAGTTCCCACATATCCCTAATCCACCTGAACTTTTAGGTAAGCACAGCTGCTAGGATACCGGTACACTGCAAGGTTACAGTTACAATACTAGGATACACCTAGGCTATTAGCTGCCGTCATCTACAAGACATCTCTAGCTCCAAATTACAAGACATCTCTAACAGCAACTACAACAAGACATCTTTCGCATCAATTACAAGACACCGCTAGCATCGGTTTCTACCGGACCTCTTCATCTGCTTCTCGAATAAGCTAAGTACCTAAAAAGTGCAGGTCTCATTTATTTCTGGTCTTACCTCTCATTGATGGCAGAATAAAGTTAATATTTTCAATTTTTTTTTAATTTATCTACCCGGCTGTGAGAGCTGTAGGGGATCGTGTCCGGGTTTATGTGAATTTGTAACTTTTTTATCATTAACTTCAATTAAATTCTACAAGGTGTTTCTACTCTTCTCACCTTAGTTTTGTTTTTTATATAGATTAATTTAAATTCATTTTCTTTCGTCGATGTCTAAAAAGGTAGTGGCGCCCTAAGTTCTTATAGTCTGTCAACCCTCTGGCATACCTAGTGTAAGGATTACATGGAGTGGATCCACCCTTGAGAGAGTCTCTAGCCGGGATCTGTCTCGAAAGGAGAGAGCAGCGTTACAATGCCTTTCTGCAAAAATTTGTTGTCAACAATTAATGACATCTGAAGGCTTATTACATTAAGCAAAATTTTGATCTGTTAGTAAACCTATTTTTTCCGTATCCTTGCTTGAAAAATAGATATCGAGATACAGTTTGATCTATTATCGCATTCTAAGATTCCCAAAAAAAAGGTGAGAGAAAACAATTGTTCAATATCCACCACCTAGCGACCATAAATACCACAGCAATGAAATGATAATATTAGTACATTGTTTACCGAGTAGGAAAAGAATTACATTCCTGGACGACAGTGAAGATTGCAACACAAAGTCCAGGTATGTGGCCTTTCCTATAAGGTAAACATACTATTTTTCCGCAAATCGTTCAAAACTAGACAGATATTAATTAATTTTGAAAAAATCCTGAATAATTTTATTCACAAATGAATGGTGCTTTGAAATTCGTAATAAAATTACTTGGTTTACTATGGAAACGTATTAAGGTTGAATTATCAAACTTGACGCATATTAATTTAATTGCTGGTGCTCTCAGAACTAAAATAATAGGTGATGATGAATTTTCCATTTCTGGGACTCCTCCAGGGCTGGTTCAGGTAGTGAATACTGCTTCATTAAAAGAATTGCCGAAGAAATTAACAGAAAAGTACGAATATGCATATACACAACTGTAGGGAAATATTATTTCTTCACAGTAAGGAAATCTTGACTCTTTCTTCAAGAAATTTTGTTTGGAATGTAAAAATTTCCTAGCGATTTGCGGAAATATATTTTATTAGGCATGGAATGGTTCAGCTGCTGGCTGCTTATTCAAAATTTCCAAATGGTACGGAGTATTATCTAGCACAATAACAGTTTGGTTCTAGTGAAACTGGTGCGACAACTTAACTCTTCCTGTTCCTATCCGAATAACAGAGTTAATAGTATTCACAGCAATTAAGAGGATTCGTCTTAGGAAATGTATTCGTACTCATTCTATTGCATCCGTATAACGAGGACCCCAAACATAACGCTTAACGCTAGAGATTCAAACAATTTGATTCTAGGGTACTCTATGTCAATTTTTCACTTACACATCACGGAATGATAGCTCCAATGGCTGTTTCACTTTCTCTCACAGTTACAGTTGATATTTCTTCGAATAAAGGGGAAATAAAGGATACACCTAAATATATATGTACATTGTACATGTATACCCAATTCTATGGTCTCGTTGTTAAGATAAAACTTATATTCTCGTTTTTGGAAACCACCTTTCTTAATACTTGATATAAACAGTTCAACGATAAATGTCAGTATAATATATGAAAATGAGCAAGGATAACGAAATCATCAGCATACCGGAGTGTTAGTACATCATTTACACCTTGAGTATTGAAGTAATCTTCGGAATCAGCGATAAACAATTCGAACAAAAGGGGACTCCAGGGTTCTCCTTGTAGAACGACTAAGTCTAGATCGTATAATTTGGTCAAGCCATCGAAACCTTTTAGAGTGGCTTGTGAATAAAGTGTTTTTATTAGACCTATTATGTTTGACGAAACTCCAGTATTGAAAAGTTTCGGCCATAACAAATATTGCTGGACTAAATCAAAGGCTCTTTTGGAATCGAAAAATTGCACACTTTTCGATTTTTATGTCTAATGATAATGGATAATAAAGCTCAACGTGAAAACATGTGTCGATACACTCTCGGCCTGCACGAAGGCCAGACTGACACTCTGGCATAAGTCCCAAAATAATCTGCTTGGAATAACAAATTTGAAAATCTTGTAACTTAAAAGTCCCAGGCTAGAGCACTCCACATCAGGGAGTGGAATTCGGCACCAATTAAACTATTTTATTCGCTATCACTGGGATGGGGTGTACAATTAATATTAAATTGGACGCCACCAGTTTTTTAAACGTCAACTTCAAATCTTACGAAGACGAAGGAACTTATCTTAGAGGGCTGGGATGTTGGGCAGCTCTGGCGACGATGATGACGATAGCGGCGATGGCTTCAACAGGCGGCGTACCTCGTGCACGGGAACTTGAATAGCTTAAGTTTGCCCCTTAAATTTGCCTAATTTGCCTGAAAGTTTGCCTATAACTTGCCTATAACTTGCCGGCTGCAGAGCAACCAGACGATACAAATTTGTTCACCCACAATAAATTGAAAATATATTTGAATGTTGCCTCAGTGGCAGTTAGAGGAAAAAGAATGAGTTCGAATCGAAACTTGAAATTTCGAATATCTAAAGACAAAAATAGAAGGGGAATTTGATAAAAATTAATGTTTTAATTTGGAGTGACTAATGCGACAAGGAAACGGCATGTTTAGAAATTCAGTAGACATTTGGGAGGAAGTGACTAATGAGCCACAAAAATTAACTAAATAAAATAGTTTTTAAAACGAAAAACGTAACAGGCTCAACAGCATGTTACAATCTTGATGCAGCAATCTACCAAATCCTAAAAAAACATATTTCTACCAGTTTCACCAATACACAGCTGATCACACACACTTAGATGAAATTGAGGACAGTTTTTTTAAAACTCGATAACTGTGAAAATATAAATTTCCAGAAATACATTTTTAATAATTGGAAGAAACAACAAAATGAAGGGAGCAGGTTGATGACGTTAATATATAATTTATTAGCGGAAAAAAACAGTAAATGCCATTCTTTATAATGAAGAAGAAAATTAAAAATTAAATGTAGTTTTTTCAAAACTCGATAATTACCATAACTCGATCTCTGCAAACGCCAGCTTGTTACGGTTTGGAGTCAGTTATTAAAAGGGTTGTCAATAAATAACCAAAAGCTTACCTTAGAGAAGAAAGAAAAAACTAGATAACTTCTACTGTTTTCATATTTATTAAATCTTGAGGAAACAGAATCATAAATATTACCGTGTGTTTGTTTCAAAGTAAGGAATAATCTTTATTGTTTACAATCTGATTTTCTTCTTCTTTGTTGAATTAATTGTTGGTCTTGGTTTATTAAGTAAAATAGCTCACTAATCAGTATTCGTTATTGGTTAATTAGGTCTTAATGGCCAATTGATTAAAATGTTCAGACTGCATACTTTGACTGGTATCTTGTCAGTTTTTTTTTGGTTTTTCTGTAAATGGCTGTCTTTTGAACCACATGGGTTTCAATTTTTCGAAGTAATTTCGGATTTAAAATTGCCTGAAATACAAAAGAAAAAAAAACAGTAAGTTAAACTTATTGGTATTCTTTTCTTCAAGAGAATTGAGGAGAACCCTAACGGGGATCTTTACTAGTTTAATTTATTCCACATAAAAGCCACACACCACCTTTGGTAAGTTGACCAAGTGCTTTTCATTTCTTTTCATTATTTTAATATGATGCTTGTAGTTTAAAATTCTATAACTCTTTTAGGCTTTTACTTACTACTACCTGACTTTCAATCACTACTACTTCACTTCTATTCGCTATCGCATGCAACCGTTAGAACATCAAGTATTGGTTACTGCCACACTCATCGTAGTCATCAGTTGAGCTTGCTTTGTTTTCTTGCTTCATACTCCTGGCTTACCAAGTAGAAATTGCATGTTACACCTACCTTCAAGCTGAAAACAGTTGCTTTCCTTACTTCATTGCATGGCTTGCCAACGGAAACCCATCATTATTACCTAGTAACAAGTAAGATTGTTCCTCTTTTTATACTTATCATAGGCACGGGGCATTGGGAAGATCATCATAGTGTTGTAGGATCATATCCACCTAAAACAAAGAGAATTATTAAAGTTTATAGGGATGTGTTTAACAGATTAGAACATTGTAGTTATTCATTTATTTAAGATATCTTACACATAGGATATTATCATCTAAGATCTACTTACTTTATTTATATTGTGTACACCTTCTAGTACTAAAAGGGGACTCCATAACTGTTGTTTACAAATACTGCTTACCATCTTAAAAATTTGTTAGATACAAAATTTGTACAAATACATCAAACAGCAAATAAACTATTTACTACCACTATTCCTTCTTAACTAATTATAATTGTATGTAGTGACGAACCGATAGGCCCTCTTCATGGAACACCTTAATCATTTAATTTTAAAAGTAGTACAGCCAAAGAGGGTGAGAAAATTACCTTGTTATTAAAATAAATAATTAACACAACGGAGGGTAATAAGCTTCCAACTAAAAATACGTGGGTGTTCGAGTTAACCACTCAAACATGAAACAAAATCACCCTCAAAAATCTACTTCAGTATCCTTAAAAGAATTCCTGATTGGTTCATTATTTCAAATACCACCTCCTTTCATAAAAACCAGATGCTTCTTCTGTTAGATCAAAACCTCGCAATAACTTTAGAACATCAACTTTTTTACAAATCACTTACTTTCAATAAATTTGCGTTTTTTACTCCTTTCTCGAATATACTGACTTCTACGTCACTACCGGTATAAGTATTGCGTATTTTGGGAACCTTTTGATTATGTTTTCTTTTAGTAAGTAAGCACCTTACCTTCCAACATTTTGAATGGCAATTTTTTGTTCAACGTTGTTTGGGAAACCGCTTTTGTAATCGAGAGTTTTACAATCATTAGGCCAAACATTGACTTTCTCTTTTGCGATAATCTTTCTTTACTCTTCCAAAAACCCTATCAGCGGGCATAAAGCTGTGGCCTCTAATGGGAAAAAATGATATATTGTTTTAAAGACTTGATGTGTTTGAGAAGTTGATAAGGACAGTCATCATTATACTATTTTTATTTTGGGCATTATATGAGTTTGAAAATAAGACCAGATCGTTTTCTCACTCTTCAAGCAATAATTTACTTTCTAGGTGTTTGTCTTCGACCTGATTGTGATTTTAGCCAAGTGCACAAGCAAATATTAAAATAAACTGTTGTAAAAAAAAAATAATTTACAGCATAAATAAACGATCGCAAGAACTTATGTTATAATTTCATTTATCAAGTTTTGAAAAACCAAATGTACTTATCGAGTTTTAAGACGCCGCATAAAATTCTATATGCTAAAACTTTTTACTTATCATGTTAAACAAAAAACTAACGTCGCCAGTCGACTAGGCATAAAATGTTCCTAGGAATTTGCCGAATTACATGTAGAACTCATAATAATACGTTTGACAGTTATCGAGATTCCAGGAAACCGTCCTTAATTGGTAGCAACAGGCCTAAATTGTCTGTTTTAGTGGGAAAATAAGCGTGTACATCACTTAAATAATAATGTATTTACAACTGAAGCATTTCTCGGCCTTTTAGCCGCTTAAACAGTAACTCTTTAAGTCACAATCTATACTAAACGATAATAATATACTCATTTCAATAATGCCTTCAGATCAAGCAGCAATTAAAGCACTGAGCGCTTGTGTAATCGGTTCCAAAATGGTCTGAGAATGTTTAGGAATACTCCACGATTTAGGCGAGAACAATATAGTAACCTTAATGTGAATTTCAGGACACACTGGAATAGATAGAATAGAAGAAAATGAAATAGCAGATGGACTAGCAAAGAGGGGGACTGAAAGACACTTTTGGGGTATCAGCCCCAATGTAATATTGGAAGAAATAGTCAAAGCCGAAGAAGAGAAAAGATCTGACCATTGGAAAAATCTAGTAGGGCCTAGACAATCAAAATATTCTGATGGGTGACTACAACCCGTTGGAATCAAATGGATGCATAAGTCAAAGTAAAACTGCACTAAGAGTTTTAACAGGGATCCTAACGGAACGTTGCCGCCTGATCGGGCATCTGAAAAAGCTCAAAGTAGTGGACGCAGAAGAATGTAGATTCTGTGGCATGAAAGGAGAGACCTCCATCCACATACGTGCGAATTTCACAGCAATTCAAAATCCTAGGGCACAGCACCTAGGAGAATATTGGATAGAAGAGGGACATTTACCTAAGTTAAAGCCTGCAGATATCCTGAAATTCCTCATGGAAATAGGACTATAGGAGGTCTAGTCGCTGAGACGTTCCTGGAGAACTAAGTGAAAGTAAGGGGGCACATTAGATCTTTTAGGTCTCAGTGAACGTCACCCCAGCATACATACATACAATACCTTCAAGTTACCTTCAAAAATCAATTAGTGATATTTTTTTTGATAAATTTAAATCATAATATACGATTAACAAAATTGTTGAGAAGCGATTTGGAATTTCTAAGGAATAAAGTAAGAGAAATTCACTTTTTTTTTCATTGAGCACTCCAGTTTAATATTTTTGTTATCATGTATAATCCGAAACAGGAGTGTATTCGTTGAATGGGTTTATATAGCAAATTCGGAGAGCGAAAACAATTTTAAAAAAGTAAACATAGTTGGTTCGGCACTTCTATGCAAAGCAGTTGATGAGGTTCATGTCGGTCGCAACATAAAATATAGAATTACAGTCATGCACATAGTAGTTCATGACAAGAAGCACTCAGTGTAGTTCGCTGCTCCTCAACTTAGTAGTTGGCTCTTTTCGCCCAATCTTGCTTTCACAACTATTAGTAGGAGTGCTGGACTGGCACTCTGTGATTTGTATTTCAAGGAAGGAGATAAAGAATAAGCAAACCAAAAAAGAATCGCTATACTTGATTAGCGGTACTTTATAAGCAGAATTAGATAAGGAATAATCTACTAATAATTCAGAAAACATTATGCAAATTGAACCATTTAATGATACAAATGAAATGTAAGAAGAAACTGGACATTTATCATTAATAATTGTGCTATCCCAATTTAATTGCAAGTGGTAGAGGTAGATAGTTCGCATAGTTCACTTTGCAATTATCCCAAGACGTTTTGATAGCTGCTTAACCTCTAAAAAGCTCAATTCTGAAGATTCCTGAAATTAACTGCTCGCCTTTTTGTAATCTATTCCATACAAACACAACTAACCCTAGAAAATTAAAATTAATAATAACAACATAACCTTTTCCCTTTTTTCATCCAACAGAGATGAAAAATTAATAGGCCAATCGATGTTGTACACAACAGCAAGCGATATTCGTGGACTGTATATTATTTTAACACACACTTATTATTTATTAAAGATATTTTATTGTTGCAGTTGTCATACATATTAGGTATATGTTACATTATTAAAATTACTGTATTACTTCGGAACTGCTCATGCTCGTGTCGCTGTTCAAGCTCTTCTCGTCACTCTTCTTCACGAGCGCAGTTCGCGGTTTCGTGCATGCGCATCTAACATTACAAACACAATATTACAGGGGGCAGTCATAAGTTAGGCGATGCAACAAATAATACTGAACATAATCGCCCGCCTTGAAACTAATAAGTTTCAACATAACAAAATTTGACAAAGTTATACTACAGTACAAAACATAATAAAAGAAAATAAATTTTTTAAACATTTTAGCTAAAGCCTTAAAACTAAAATCGACTGATTGGCATGCCATATTGGAAGTTCTATTTTACAAAATCTCTTGAAGTCTTGGACGGTTTCTAAAGAACGCTCTAATGACACTACTTAACGCTTATCACTCAATTGGAAGCGGACACAACTTTGTAACCGCGCGACGAAAAACACCATTCGACACTTTAACGTCCACTACGCGTACGACGTTATCAGTTCCAGGATAGAGGGCGGATATTCTTCCCAAGGACCACTGAAGCGGTGGAGCATTGTCGTCTTCCAACAGCACCATAGTACCGACCTTTAAATTGTCAGTAGTTGTCTTCCATCGTGTTCTTGTTTGTAATTCATTTAAATATTCTTTATGCCAGCGGCGCCAGAAGTTTTGTAGGATGGCTTGCCTCCGCTGATATTTATTCAATCTATTTTCTGGTAGGTGCAAAACATTTGCTTCAGGCAGAGCTGTTAAGGTTCTTCCCAGGATAAAATGTGCTGGAGTGAGGGCGTTTAAATCATCGGGATCGGGATTCATAGGACAAAGAGGACGTGAGTTCAAAATACCCTCAACCTCAGTTAGCACAGTCGAAAAACCTTCAAATGTTAAGGAACTATTACCCAAAATTCTCTGCAAATGATATTTTACACTTTTTATCCCACTTTCCCATAGACCACCAAAAGAAGGGGACCTAGGTGGAATATGATGCCATTTTATACGCTCATTGGAAAGACTATTCGCAATGTATTCTGATTCCTTTTCGAGAAAATCATAAAGTTTTTTAATTTCTGAATTTGCACCAATAAAGTTACCTCCATTGTCGGAGTAAATGTTTGCAGGCTTACCTCTTCTACTAATAAACCTTTTAAGTGTATTTAAAAATGCTGCCGTTGTTAGATCGCTTACAGCTTCCAGATGGACAGCCTTTGTACTCATACAAACGATTAGACAAATATACCCTTTTATAATTTTAGGATTTCTAGTGTAGCGATCTTTCAACAGAAATGGACCACCATAGTCCAAACCAACATTAAGAAAAGGAAAACTTGATTCAACCCTATAGCTCGGTAAATTACCCATCAAATACGTTAAATCTCTAGGTTTAGCACGATAGCAGCGTATACATTGTTTAACAATCTTTTTACAAGTATTGCGCGCCGACAAAATCCAAAATTTGTCTCTTATAGAGCAAATCAATTGTTGTACACCACAGTGTAGTAGTCTTTCGTGTTCACTTTTCAAAATTAACTCGACAAGCTTGTGACCTTTCGGTAAAATAAGTTGATGTCTTTGATTAAAATCTATATTCGCGTTTTTTAACCTTCCTCCAACCCTTATTATTGAATTGTGCATAAATGGGTTTAGTGAAATCAGATTACTTTTCTTATCTAAACTCTTATTTTCTAATAAATTATTGTATTCTTTGGAGAAACCTTGAATTTGTACCGTTTTTACTAGCCTTAAAAGAGAATTCTCAATTTCGGTTGGTTCTAAAACTAAAGCCTCTTTTAATTTATTTTTAGTTCTACTTTTCGTATTTTCAATAAATCTGAACACGTAAGACACTACTCTCAATAATTTTGTAAAATTAGAAAACTTATTTATTAATTGCAATAAAATATTGTCATCGTTTACATTTACTGTAAGTGCAATTGTAGATTTTTGTTCTGGGATATCCACACTTGAATTATTGATGTCACTTAAATTCCATTCGCTAGTGGGCAATTGAAGCCATTCCGGCCCATGCCACCACAAGTTATTTTCACACAACTCTCTTGCTAAACATCCACGTGAAGCAAGGTCTGCGGGGTTTTCTTCTCCGCGTATGTGATACCAGTCGTGTTTATTTGTTAAACTTAAAACTTCGCTAACGCGATTGGCTACGTAAGTTTTCCAACGCGTTATATCGCCCTTTAGCCAGGCCAACGTGACCGAGGAGTCCGTCCAAAAATATTGTTTTTTAAACTTAATTTCAAGAGAACAGGTTACCTTTTTAACTAAATTTGCTAATAAAACACACGCTGATAATTCTAAACGCGGTATCGTAATAGGATGAATAGGCGCCACCCGTGTTTTCGAACAAAGTAAACTTACAGACACAAAATTTGTTGACACATTAACGCATCTTACATAAATACATGCACCATAAGCGTCCTCGGAAGCGTCAGCAAATCCGTGCATCTCTATTGAAATAAATTCACTAAAAAAACACACCTGTCTGGGAATCTTTATGTTATTTATTGAATCTAGATCCCTTTGAAAAGTTAACCATCTTTCCAAAATTAAGTCCGGTACATTAGCGTCCCAAGGGATTTCTAACTTCCATAAATCTTGAATAATGATCTTAGCTACAATGATAACGGGTCCTAATAATCCCAACGGATCATATATCTGGCAAATCATGGATAGGATTTGTCTTTTGGATATTTTTGCGATATTATCATTAAAATATTTGATTTTATACTCGATCATGTCATACGTGGCGTTCCAAAGCACACCTAGAGTTTTATTATTTTCATCTGGACCGATTTCAAGAACACTGACAGGCAAATCTTTATTTAAACTGAATTGACTCAGAACCGCAGGATCGTTGCACATCCATTTTCTGAGTTCAAAACCCGCACCCAATAAAATTTTAGAAATATCTTTTTGCACTTGTACTAATTCGGCAACAGAGTCAGCACCCGTTAATAAATCGTCGATATAAAAACTATTAGAAATTATTTTACTAACTTTCGGATAATCATTTTCGCATTCCTTGGCCAACTGCAAAATACATCTGACTGCTAGAAAAGGAGCTGACGCATAACCGTAGCTAACCGTATTAAGTTGAAATAATTTAATTGACTCATTTGTATCGGCTCTCCAAAATATTTTTTGGTAGCTCCGCTGATTTTCGTCTATTAAAATTTGACGGTACATTTTAGATATATCCGCCGTCATCACGTATTTAAATTGTCTAAATCTAACTAATATAGAAAATATGTCATTTTGTAGCGCAGGGCCAACAAATTGTACATCGTTTATAGACAATCCCGAATCTGTCTTCGCCGAAGCGTCGAACACAACCCGACATTTTGTTGTTAAACTGGTAGATTTTATCACAGCATGGTGAGGTAAAAAATATCCAGTATTTTCAGTAACAGAATTTTGTATTATTTCGGTCATATGGCCCGAATTCTTGTATTCTTCCATAAATGACACATATTCATCACGTAAGAATTCGTTCTTTAATAATTTCTTTTCTAGATTCAAAAATCTTTTCAAGGCAACATCGCGGGAATTACCTAACTTCGGCAAGGATTCCTTAAAAGGGATATTAACTACAAATCTACCCTCATCATTTCGTTTTGTCGTATTCTGAAAGTGCAATTCACAGAATTTTTCCGCGTCCGAAAGTAATTTATTTTTATTGGAAATTTCCTCGATTGTCCAAAATTTCATGATTTGTTCATCAATATTGGTACAGGTGTAACTAACCGACTTATTTTCTGTATTTTTTTTGGAATTTGGAAACATAATATTTCCTGCAATTATCCACCCTAACGCGGTATTTTGCAGTATTGGCATACCCTCTCCTAACCTTATTTTACCTTGACCTACAATAGACCAAAATACATGCGATCCTAATAAAAGATCTATTTCCGAGGATATATAGTAATTGGGGTCTGCCAGTTGGACAGAACTATGAATGTTCATGACGTTAGGATCAAAGCTGACCCACGGTAATTTATCAGTAATTTTCGGAATTACCAAACAATCTATATTCGTAGAAAAGCTATTGTTGCACGACAAAATAGTAATATTAGTTTGCGTATTTATTTTAACCGTATTTTGACCGATTCCGTTCACTGTATAATTCGTTTTACCCTTTGACAAGTTGAAATTGTTGCAAAAATCCTCCCGAATAAAATTACTGGCCGAGCCACTGTCCAATAAGGCCCTAGCCGGTACTAATTTTCCGTTTATTAAAATATTAATTATCGCCGTCGAAAGAAGCACTTGTGAAGGTCGCGGACTAACATTACAATCGGTCATTAAAGCGGAAGTTGACGAATTTTTGTTTTGAATCGTGTCTAAGTTGTCGGCATTTTTATCTCTTTCAACCACGCCGCTCGAGGTCTGTGAAGTTTCGCCCGCCGTTTGGCTCGCAGGTGGTGCGTTATTATTGTTATGTCTAGAGCTATTATCGGCTATGTGAATCAAAACATTATGTGGTTTTCTGCATTTAATGCATCTTTGTGCCCTACAATTCACTGAAATGTGCGAACTTTTAAAACAATTTAAACATAATCTTTTTCGTTTTAATTCTTGAATTCTCTCTGGAACTGGGAGCTTTAAAAATTTGTTACAATTATATACAGTGTGATTCGGTTCTTCACAAAAATAACATGATATATTTTCTCTATTACATACTACTAAACTGTGGCTAGATGGTCCCCTTTTATGAGAAAAATTATTTTTATTTTGTGAATTTTTATTTTCGCTTAAATGACCTTCTAGCTTTTCGAGAATTTCACATTTATTCTTAAGAAATTTGTGCATATCTGTCATATTTGGCAAGTCCCCATCACACTTAAAAATCTCCCAGTCCTTTCTGGTGTTACTATCAAATTTATTCGCTAAAATATAAATTATCAGCCTGTCCCAAGACGTTACACTTTCCCCTAGTGCTTCTAGAGCCCTCAAATGGCGCTTGAACGTGTCATACAACGAGCGTAATTCTTTGTATGACTCGCTCTTAAGCGGTGGGTATTCAACAATTGATTGAATGTGATTATGAATTATTAAGGACTTATTTTCGTATCTTTCTTGGAGCAATTTCCAAGCTGTAGCGTAATTATTTCCGCTTATTTCAAGACATTTAATTACTTCTAAAACTTCTTTGCCCAGTGTTGACCTTAAATAGTAAAATTTTTGCGAATTCGTCAGGGACGAATCCCCATCGACAACCGCAAGAAATGTATCTTTGTACTCTGCCCAATTCTGGTATTTTCCGTCAAATGTTGGCAACTTTATTGGCGGCAACTTATAAGTAGACGTACTATTTGTACTCGAATTCAACATATTTCTCGACGCTACAGATGCACTCTCATTAACAACAATATCATTACTATTAATTTTTTTCAATAATTGTCTGGCGTTAGCCACAAGTTCATAGTAAATGACCTCAAATTCCTCCTGGTCCGTTGTATTAGCTTCGTCGGGGCTCTCCTCAATCAATTGTTGGTGAATATTTTCAAATTGGTCTAACGTAGGTTCCAATCTGTCTAAACGAACAATTAATTGGGAAATCTCCGACTCTGTTAAATTATCTTTATTGAGATTATCGAAATAACTTTTGAATCTGCTAACCTTACTTTTTACTTGGCCCCTCAACACTTTTAGGTTTCCCGCCATACTGCAGAGATCGAGGTATTATATTATATTTAAAAACTCAACAAAATATAGATAAAGGATTATTATGTAGGTACTTACAGCGGCTTTCCAAGAGTTCTTCCTATTTTGTCACCTTTTATTCTTTATTGTTTGGCTTCCAGCACTCAGGATCAACTATCCGGCTTCGAAGGATCAAATGTTGTACACAACAGCAAGCGATATTCGTGGACTGTATATTATTTTAACACACACTTATTATTTATTAAAGATATTTTATTGTTGCAGTTGTCATACATATTAGGTATATGTTACATTATTAAAATTACTGTATTACTTCGGAACTGCTCATGCTCGTGTCGCTGTTCACGCTCTTCTCGTCACTCTTCTTCACGAGCGCAGTTCGCGGTTTCGTGCATGCGCATCTAACATTACAAACACAATATTACAGGGGGCAGTCATAAGTTAGGCGATGCAACAAATAATACTGAACAATCGATAGGGGTCACAACTACAAGTAATTAGCAATACGGCTGATTTTTTTTTATAAGTACCTTGAAGTATGTAGATTAATATAAAAAAAAGTTCACCAATCTATCGATTTCCCAAATTAAAAAAAAAATCAAAAAACTTTTTTTCTTCGAAATTCTTCAATATTTCGCGCTGGAAGGAAGGTAGAGAAAAATAAAAAAACACCATCGTGTAGGAAAAGTGTTTTGCAATAAAAAAGGTTTCGTGTATTTTTTTAGACTGAGCAATGGTTTGTAAGGAAAAAATTAGGTAAACTAAGTATGTATTCCGCATCCGCGCGACTCTGCCGCACGGCAGAAAACCTATTTTCTGAAGCGCGGTGGAGTACATTATAAACTATTGTACAGTTATAATGTAATATATAAATAATTTTGTCCACGACTATTTGATAATTTTTACATTTTACGTGTGTTTCTTCTAGTATAATGACGTACATTATGCACCAGTGAATAATGGGTGTGGATAATGAATAGGTCACATGACACATAATTATATTGAAGATTATTAATATACTAATGACACAATATATTATTTAAAAATTTTCACCGCGGCGGGGATTCGATCCTATGTCTAAAATTCCTCATTTAACCAAGTCAGAGCCGTAAACCATCAGGCTACGAAGATGTATATGATGGTTTATCAAGCTGTTGAATATATACGAGTAGATCGTTTTTTATGCAGTTTTTTATCTAGTGTGTATGATATATGTCAAAAGCAAAAGTGACGTTTTATTGTATATTTATTGCTAATTTCAATAACTAGACTGTTGTTTGATCTTTATTACTAGAAATTTTAATATGGAAAGTGAATCAGACAGTGAATTGAATGGTACCCCGCCAAACATAAGAGAAGCAGCACAAATAGTCTCCTTAAATTTACTGCCAGAAAAATCGAAAAAAAATGTAATAACAAGTAAGTAATTAATAGTCGTGGACAAAATATAGTATTCTACTCGCAAATAATGGCTATTATTCACTCAGGTGTTTATGTCACTCGCCTACGGCTCGCGACATAAACGCACCATTCGTGAATAATAGCCATCATTATATGCTTGTTAAATAATATACTATTATATATAAAAACAGGTGTAATAATGCACAAGATGCAGATGATTAATTTATTATTTTAAAATATAATTTTTTGCATACCTTTCTTCAATAAAAATATGTAATAATTAATTTATTACCATTTATTCATTATTTACAGCCTTGACTCTTACCAAAAATAAAAAAAATTCTGATTAAATATTTTTTTTTCGCAGTGCTGCAGAGTCGCGCGGATGCGGAACACATACTTAGTTTACCGAATTTTTTCCGGACAAACCATTGCTCGGACGAAAAGAACGCAACAGACCTTTTTTATTGAAAAACACTTCCCCTACACGGTGGTGTCTTTTATTTTTCTCTACTTTCCTCTCAGCGCGAAATATTAAGGAATTTCGGAAAAAAAAAGTTTTTTGATTTTTTTTTTAACTTGGGAAATCGATAGACTGGTAAACTTTTTTTTATATTAATCTACATACTTTGAGGTACTCATAAAAAAAATCAGCCGTATTGCTAATAACTTGTACTTTTGGTTTAAAATTTCCCCTACCGACTGGCCTATGAGTAGAATAAGCCAAAACGATACGTCGAAGTAGAAAGTAGAAAGACCCTTGAAGTCGTCGCTTCGCTATCGCATAACCCGATGAGACATATTTTTTATCAAATTTGATTTATAAACAAATATGCGTATGATAACTTGCCTATCGAAAGGTGTTCATAGCTATTTTTAATTTAATTAGTTTTAATCAATTTGTTTCCATCACCTTCACTCTTATGATAAACAAGCGAGTTTAATTTCAATTGATAGTTTTAACGCACAAAATATGCCTAGGTAGGCTTGCCTACTTATTTCTGTGCATGGCTACCTGGCAAGTAGATGTGAAAAGTAAGTCAATACAGGGTGTCCCACGACGAGTTAAAACTATCTGTATATGGCAAAATACTTATAGTGAAATCATGAAATTATCTAACTAACCCTACAAATTTGAAATTAATAACAACAACAACATAACCTCTTTTCTTTTTTTATCGAACAGAGATGGAAAATCTTACACATTGAGTAGAATAAGACAAAACGATATGTCTCTTAAATAGAAAGACACTTGGAGTTGTCGCTATATTTGCTTTGCTATCGCATCTTCAGTCATGTTCAGCTAGGCTCGGAAACGCCCGAACTCAGTTTTTACAGAGTACGAAATAGCAAAGAGAAGAGAATCTTTATCGCTGTTTTGTTACAGAGTGCAAATCCAGAACCCTTTAATAATATGCATAAACTGGCAGAAAAAGACAAATATGAAATTTTTGTTGTGAATTGCAACATCTGCAACTATTAGTTTTAAAAATTGGTAAATATTATAGTTGAGAGTAGAATTCATTTTCAAAGTTTCACAATTTGTCGGCGAGATGAAGAAATCTAAAAGTCTGAAATTCACAGTCCACGTGGACTAACCCTTCTTGTAAATTTTGCATAGACCAATCGGAAGCTACATTGCACCAATGAGAATCAATTGTTCGCTTGTGGGTCGAAGTGATTTATGGCTAGTTCATCTTTTTGGCTTTTTAATCCTCACAGGGACCTTTGCCGCATACTCTTATTAAAACGTGAAACAGTGCAAACTAATTCTACGCTCAACTATACTCTTTAAAAATGGTTATTTTGCCATCCTTTTACTGTTTAAATTTGGATCGTATAGAGATAAAACAAAGGATATTCTCTCTTTATAGTGATAAACGTCGTAAGAAGATTGATTGTTTTTTTTTGTTCCAGACCATGTATTCAAGTGAAACTCAACAAAGATTGATGACAATATGAATTATTCAAGAGTGTATTATGTATGGCGGTTGAACATTTTTTTACAGATAAGATTATTAATATATTAGTCAGGAACTGTCTAATGTTTTCAAATATATATTGATATAAAACTTAGTAGGTTGGAATTACACAAAGATGTTAAAATAATAAACCACTATTTTCTTAAGAGAAAGCAATATTAATTTTAGCTACCAGCACTCCCATCGGTTGTTCGGGATATTTACTTGTCAAACAGTATTCCTGTTCATTAAGTGTGATCGCGATATTCCCTTGAAATATGACTTGTCTGTTTCGTAAGAGTTCTTTTGTTTCTTCTATTCGCAACTATAACCCACTAGATCTTGGTTTTTCTGAAAAATGAAATCTAAAATACAGCAGGTATATAAGTTGTCGTTTTAGACGGGACATATTTGAGTATTAGATTTTCAATTGACAAGTTAAGTTAGGAAGATAATCTTTAAAGACCAGGATAGCTTGAATTGACGAAACAAAGAGAGCTCATGCGAAAAGGATGAAACATGTATGGGCACAGATCACATATAAGAAATAGATGTATTATGTTTTTCTAATAAACATCTACGAATTAATGACTTGATGTCTTAGAGAGATATGGGTGATTTGGCTTCCGCCAGGTGGTAGATTAGATGTGAATTCAAATTGCCTGTTATAGGTACTTATTATATGTTATTTGATTCCTATGTCCAAAAAGATCGAAGGTAATTTGGTTCCCGGGCATTGCTGTATTAAAGGCACTACGTTACTTTTCTTCAAAGTCGTGTTCAATTAGCCTCATATATACCTAAACAATTTTGAGTGGAGGAGGAAAACAATTAACAATTAATAATAACTATAAATATGGTTTTGTATTTTCAGATTTAAAGCGGGATGAAAAAAGTTTTGAAATACTTTAAGATGTCTGAAGGAAAGTTTTACGAACTTTTGGGTTTTATGGAAGATAACATTACCCGTCAAAACACAAAGATTCGACGGGCTGTGACCAATGAAGAGAAACTTGCTGTTTGCTTAAAATACATACTAGCACGTGGACGCTCTCAGGTGCCTCTTCGTACATTACCAGAGGTTTAGAAATCCTCCGAAAATGCAAGCGACAATGCAGTTTGTCCTACCTCACCGCTTCGCTTAAGTGTGCGGAGTTTCGTTTAAATACATATAAGCTACTGTGGCGACAGGTAAGCGAGCACCCTTGACCATTGAGTAGGAAATACAAAAATGACCAGCTGTCCAAATTGTGTCCCCTTGTCGGCCAAAATTAGGTAACGTGATCAGGATTGCCTAATTGACGTCTTGAAGTAGTCACATCAAGACCTCTAGAATGCGTCTTATGAAGACAATATTTTAGATAGGTCGTGTAATTGATTTGGTTCCAATATTAAGAAGGGTTAAAAAAATATTTTAAGCATACCTAATTTTGGCGAGATCCGAATTGCATCCCAAAAATTCAACTTTTACCTGGCCAAGAAAAGGTCACATCCGAATTGCATCCCACCTCGAAAAAAGGTATTTACTAATTAATAACACCATTTCAGGTAAACTGCGCCGCAACGTTGCCAATTTGTGCTAAAATTCTTGAAATATAGTTTAAAAATCAATGTACCGATTAAAAGTTTAGGTAATTATTTGTATTTTATATATTTGGAAATAAATCAATTTAAATAAAAAGATACACATAAAAAGGATAAAAATGTATTAAACGTAAAATATCTAGTTAACATAAATAAAATAAACTTTTGCACTTAACATTTTTTTATGTAGATTATAGGTTAAGAGGTTCAATCTTTCATAACATACATAAAGGTACAATAATAACTAAAAATACCCTAAACCTTAGGTTTACACCTATACGAAACTGTTTTAACAAACTCAAACTTTGTAATTATATTTTCTTCTAGCTCTTTAATTTTCATTTTAATAAAATCTCGTTTTTTTAATACATTGGTGTGAACTTTTGGTATAAGGTGTACACTATTAATTTTTATGTATGTGTCGATCTGAAACTGCAAAAGTACATCTAAAAATACATTTATGTTTGGATGAGCACAGTAAAAGGATTTATTATACCTGGAGTGAAAAGATTCACAAGCATTTGTTGTTCGTTGAAGAGTTTCTGAATGTTCAGCCCAAATATGTGGCGGAAATGTCGCGTTGTCTTCTATATAATTTTCGACAAGATAGTCGCAAAATTCACTTAGTTTGTCATTTTCTGGCTGGATTGCAGCCAAGTCAAAAGCGTAAACTTCTCCAACATCTTTAGGGTCAAGAAAAGATAAACCAAAGATGTATGTCAAGTACTTCGAAATTTCGTCATATTGGCCTGACTTATTTTGATACGGAACTGATAAGCCAACCGCTTGAATTTTTCTATACCAGGATTGTCCCAAATGAAATTTACAGCCACGGATAGATGCCAAAGGAAAAGTTTCTGAAATTGCTTTATGAATTGCAATTTCAAAATCTGCGGTTATGGTTTTAGGGGCTAAAGGAATATTTAGATTTAAGCACTCTTCTTTTAAGTATTGAAAAACAAGAGAATATGTGAAAGAGAGTTTGTTAGGAAGTAAACAGAAAACTAGGGGAATATAGGTATTATCTTTTAAAGCATGAATGGTAAACAATTGTAGAAAATATTTTGGACAATACTGAAACGTACCATCCACGTAAAGATCTGAAGAAGAAGACAATAAATTAAGGTTGGTTTGACAAGAAAATAGAATGATGTTATTTTCTTTATCGTTTCTCAACAAGAAATTTTCATTTTTATTGGTCACGATGGGGACTACTTCAATTGAATTGTGAAATTCTGTTACGCTTTTTGGAACCTGTATTAAACCATTTGACGATCTTGCACTATGAATGTTTTTACGAATTCGTTCTACATCCTTAGTTGTTATAGTATCTATCTCCCTATTTTTTATTTCATTCCGAATTAATTTCATTGGCTTTTCACACATGTCACTTACAGCAGCACATTTAACAGAGTTACTAATGTTTTGTCTGTTTAAAATTTCCGCTGGCACTTTCTCGTGGTTGTGATTTAACACCGATTCAATTAATTCATCACTTACACAATTTGTTTTAAGAAAAGCTTTACAATTTCGTTTTGTACATTGCCACCTCTTCACCATATCTTTACCTAACATTTTTTGAAAACAGAATGTATACCCCTGAATAACAATTAAAACTTTACCCTTTTCACTTAAAACCGTATTGATCTCCATATTTTCACCAAAATCACACAATATATAACTACAAAATGTTACTACGATCTTTGCGAAACGAATCAGAATTTTGAACTACTGGTAAAGTATAAGCGTCAGCCCTTTTTAAATGCAACCATCAATAACCGTCAATAAACATTTTGAATGTTACAATTGATTAAGTATTATTTAGTATTAAGTAAACGTTTGTTTATGTGTCAATAAACATTTTGAATGTTACAATTGATTAAGTATTATTTAGTATTAAGTAAACATTTGTTTATGTGTCAATCAACATTTTGAATGTTACAATTGATTAAGTATTATTTAGTATTAAGTAAACGTGACAACGCTGTTGGTTATTATCAGAACATACATTAGTTTTGCTGCTAAAATAAAATTGGTTAATGGGATGCAATTCGGATGGTCGTGGGATGCAACTCGGATGGTAAAAACTCTACCTGCTCTTAGCGGGATGCAATCCGGCCGTCGCGCTAATTTTTATGTGTAATTTGGTTCCCGACATTTTCAGTTCACCTGGTTTCTATTAGTAATCTGGTTCCTGGAAAGCAATAAAACCTCATTTACCATTCATAATTGTTCATTGTGGACAAATTATTCACAACATAAAGTTTTTACAATAAATATTAACTAAAACTCACACTTTGATGAGAGTCGCTTAAAGTAAGAATTCACACTTTTTGTTTGTACAGCTGTCTCTTCTCACTAATTATCAGGACCTTTAGACCATCTTTATAGTTATTATTATTCGATAACTGTTTTCTTGCCCACTCAAAATTATTTTGGTATACGTATGTGGGAATAATTTAATACAAAATTAAAGAATAATAAATCAGCAGGTGTAATTAAAACACAACTGAATAGAGGTTGTACAAATTTAAATAATAGTAAAATTCGTAAAAGAAGGACATAACAGATAATTATTTTCCAATAAACTATAATCTGTGACTACGTGGCTGAAGCCTCTAATAAAGCAATGCCCGGGAACCAAATTACCAATGACCCATTTGAAACTGGGAACCAAATTACATGTAATTATAACAGGCAATTTAAATTAGTATCTAATCTACCACCTAGTGGAAACCAAATTACCCACAATCCTCTAAGACATCAAGTAATTGATTTGTAGATGTTTTTTTTTATTTTTTTTTCATTTCCACATACACTCTGTCAACCACTTGGGACATTGGCAGTCTGATAATTTGGGGAGTATATATAGTACTGATTACAAATACAAAATAAGGTCTAGAACTTATAAATATCAATTCATTTAAGAAATTGTAGGGTTTTATCTAATTTATTCATAAGAGCTGGAAACACCTCACAAGTTACGCATATTATCAAGATGTGAACAATCTGTACTAATATGCTTCACTGGCACTGATCACACAAAGGAATAGCTTCTTTGGACATCAGGTATTGTAGATTTTTAGTATAAATATAGGTATAATACCTCCACTTTCTGTAACAAATCTCGTGCCCATACATGGCTCATTATTCTTGTATGAGTTCCCTTTATTTCGTCAATTCAAGCTATTCCTGGCCATTCAAGAGTATCCGCCCAACCCAACTTGCTAATTGAAAATCTAATACTTAAATATTTCACAGAAGTAACGGGATCACAACTAATGAACAGGAATACTGTTTGACAAGTGAATAACCCGAACAACCGGTGAGAGGGTTGCTAAAATTAATATTGCTTTGCCTAAAGAAAATAGTGGTTTATTAATATAACATCAAATTTATATGATTTTAGCCTACTTGTTTTTGTATCATTAGATATTTTGTGCCTTTTGAAATCCTCAAGCTACATTTAAATTATCTTCTCTAGAGTTGAAATAATATATTTATGATTGAATAATTTCGTTGAACTCGAATGCTTGATTTCAATCATTTATATCCCAATAGAAATATATTTACAGGGTCTACTGTGTGTGTGTCCACTGGTCCTGACGAAATCCCATACATTTTTCTAAAAAATGTATCCACCCATAGTCAAACATTTATAACACCATTTGGTCCTCTCAATTATTCCCTACTCAATGGAATTCATCCATTATCGTTCCCGTCCTGAAACCATCTCAGCCATCCACGCTTCTACAGTCCCATAGACCGATTTCTCTCACTTGCACTACATGCAAATTAATGGAAAAGATGATAAACAGACGACTCATGTGGTTTATTGAAAAGCACGAAATCTCCCCAAATGAACAATCTGGCTTCGGTCGTCACCGATCCACAAGAGATAACCTCGCAGTCTTAGAAACCCACATTGCCGATGCTATAAATCGTTAACAAGAGATGTTAGCCTCTGTCTTTGACATTGAAGCCGCGTTTGACACCCTACCAACACAAACGATTATTGATAAATTTTCATTTCATGGCCTCAATGGCAACATTTTCTGATTCATCTGACACTTTGTTAGTAATAGATCCTTTAGGGTCTCAGTAAATGGCTGCCTATCATTAACTCATGTCCAACAAGACGGCGTTCCCCAGGGCTCTATACTCCTCTAATCTGCTGTAAACCTATTACATAGCAGGATATCTTCACTTGGCCTTTCCCTCTTCTCTACAAAATCCAAGCTAATAATATTCAGCAGAAAAGCCCCATCCCCTTACTCTGAAATTTAAGTGAACACCCTCCCTCTCCCAATCGTCGAACAATGCAAAATCTTCGGTGTGATATTCGACTCCCGACTTATTTGGAATCACCATATCAGTTAAACCAGAGGACACTGCCTACAAACTGAATATCACCAAAACACTCTCTCACTATGAATGGGGAGCTAGCGAATATTCCCTCCTGAAAGTATATAGAGCTCTCATTCGATCCAAACTCGATTATGGCAGTATTGCATGTATGTCAGCATCCAAAAACGTTCTGAAAACCCTCAACACCGTACACAATATGGCCATCCGACTTTGTTTAGGCGCATTTCGCTCTAGCCCTGCCAAGAGCCTTGGAATTGAAGCCAATGAACCACCCATTTGACTCAGACGTCAAAATCTCCTCCTTTCTTATGCTTCCTCGATCTCCTCCAACCCCTCTAATCCAGTTTCCCCTTTAATAACCAGAATACCTCACATTCCTATCTCCACACCACCCAACCCGCGCATACTTACCATTCCCCTCCCTTTGAAACTATCAATACCTCACACTCAATTATCCTTAATCAGCCCTGTCCCCATCCCACACAACTCACTCTGGACCAGAATGCTCCCTAGATGTAATATCTCCCTCACCAAGTTCAGCAAGAAAGAAACCAGTCATGAACTCATAAGGAAATCCTTCCTAGAAATCCTAAATTCAAAGAAATACGACCGGATCCTCTTCACTGACGCTTCAAAAAACAAGACTGGTATTGGATGTGCTGATGAAACTGGGAGAGAGATATTTGAAGATAGGTACCGAACTGGTGACTGGACACTGCACCCTGAGGAAGCATCTGCACAAAATGGCAAAGTTAGTGAACGTATGTGCAGAAAAAGTGAACTTTACGATGAAACACCTACCCACATACTCTGTTTCTGGGAGAACTTAGGACTCAGACAGAAGCACTTTGGAAAGGAAATTATACAACCAATGAAAATTCCTTCAGTGGAACTGGTGGTCTATATAGAAGACACGAAGCATCTGGAATGGAAGTAGATAACATGGGTAATGAGGTTGTGAAATGTTTTGATCAAAAATTGTTATCAATTAACTTTGAAAAAACATTTTTCTTACCTTTCTCATCATATACCAGTGGACTTTCAAATATAAACGAACTTAAAATTAATAATCACTCTAATAACATGATAACTATAAAAAAACAAGATCACATAAAATACCTCGGTATAGTAATAGATGCCCATTTTAAATGGGATGTTTAATCAATGCTTGTAGAACGCTTCGCTCTTTGCATCATAATTTTAAACAATTGGCATACATATTACAATTCAAATATTTAAAAATTATTTACCATGCCCTAGCCGAATCTCGAATAACATATGGAATATTAGCATGGGGAGCGACTACAAATACTCACTTAAAACACATAGAAATAATGCAGAAAAGATTTTTAAAAATAATTTCGTTAAAATCGTTAGGTACAGTATTCGTCAGATACGCTATTTGTAACTAAAAATTATGGATATTCGTGAGCTCTTTTTTTATAAAGTAGTTATTAGGAAATTCAAAAACCGTAACAACTTACATTATACTAGTCACATATTATAATACAAGGTTAAAGTTGAATAATATGTTAGAAATCCAATTTTCTAGGAAAAGAATCGGCCAAAGAAACCATGTTTTTTTGTCCAACAGATTTTACAACTTTATACCTAAGCAAATTAAAGATGCTAAAACTATATATATTCTTTTGAAAAACAGGTAAAATCTCACATTCTCCTTTTAGATCGATTGATCGAAATATTATCCATGGATTGTTCAGTTTATAAATGTGGAATATATTCTATAATATATCAAAAAGTAATATAAGATGCATGTATGTATGTATGTGTGTATTAAGCACAACCCAAACGTAACGTATGAATGGATGAATGAAGAAATGGGCCTGAAACTAAGCCTTGGGGTACAACACTAATTACTGATAGAATTTCGGAATGTTTATCATTCGCCAGTTCCAGTTGTTTTCTGCATTTAGGATAATATTTAAACCACTTCAAATATGGTTATAATAATTGTGAGAAGTGACCTACTTGAAACCTTAATTTCAAGATTAATGAACAAACGCACCAGTGAACTTTAAATCTTGTTTCCAAAGAATTGATGTTTTCTGGAGGACTTGGGTACTTCATCTACTACAAAGTGAATTGTGTTGATACTTGCAAACTCAACTTGTGACCATTATTTACAAATAGAAGCCAAAGGAAACGAATGAAGAGACATGTTATTGATAGTATTTTCAGTTTAACTGGAAGTTAACTATTTAGTTTGAATGTCGAAATAATTTTTAATACTCAAGCAAACTCCATTCGGTCATATTTTGAATTGAAAAAATTTATTTTGAATAGTTATGAAATAATCAGATGATAAGTGAGTATTTATAAAGTGCATGTTGATTTTGTATTATAACTAAATCAATTTTTTTCAGATCTTTAAGCAAGTGAAACAAATAGAAATTTGGGAACGTATAATTACAAAAAAATTCGTAACTTTGAAATTCAGTGAATTTAGATTTCAAATTTCAAACAATAGGTAAGTTGGCTTGAATTTTAATTACCATGAATGTGCTATAAATGTTAGAAATATATTGCATGAAAACGACTGGCATGAAAACAAATATTTTTATATATGTAATAAACAACCACTATAACAAATTTGACATGCCGAATTTAAATTATTTGAAGCTTGTATAAAAGTATTGCTATTGGTTGTGACCTTCAAGAGTACGATATCGGTACTATGCGTGCGTCTAACTAACGAAGGTATTTCTTTAAAACAGCCCTGTTTTTTGTATTTTTGGTTAATACTGATTAATTAGAATTGAAATTTTATTTGTGACCATAATATTCTTGACAGAACGATTAATACAAAATGTCATATAGTAGGTACTTACAGCAGAACACAAATTTTGAGAACGTAATTGATACGAGTAGGCCAAGCAAAAGGTAAATATTGTTGACAAAAATCCTAGTAGAAAACGGATTGTGCCATCATACAAAAGACATTGCGTGGTATGGTTTTGATATATTTTGGATACGTAAAAGTTTTATGAACACTTAAAACGAAAAAAAAAATTTTATAGTTTTTTTTTTCATAAAACGTGAAAAGTGCTGAAGCTATCTAATTTACTGACAGTAGACCCTGTTATGATATTTTTATTAGGATATAAATCATTGGAAATTATCCAAATTCAAAGAGTTCATTCTATCATAAATGTATTATTTTAACTCTAGCAATGATAATGTGAATGAAAGTATAACTCCGAAATTATGGCATTTGGGTATAGAGAACATTACATAAAAAATAATCAGTATTGCTCGAGGATTTTAAAAGACAAAAAATATACAGAGTGATCCATTTGAAATGACAAAGTTCATTAAGTATTATTTCGACAAAAGAAAAGATCTGACAGCAATGTAAATACCACCATAAAATCGGCCATATTGCAAGATCCTAGCACACCAGATTCTATAGAAATCTGTTTCCGAGATAATTGAGTCTTGCCATACTGAAAGTTCACTCTGTAGTATGAATATTCACTCAATAGCAAACAAAAATAATCTTTTTTCATTACATAAAGGAATAAGTAGGTATATTCTACAAAACTTCCATTTCCACTACGCTGCACCTCTTATATCATTCACGAAATTATGAGCAAGGGACATATTTGTCAACATGGGAGGTGACAAAAAGTTAACTCACTGAGCATTCCGATTTTCATGAAACCAAAATGAAATGCTTTCAGCTTAATATGAAAGTTTATGATATTGCGAGAAATCTAAAAGAAGAATTGCACGAAAGCATATTCTACATCACATTTTGAAATTACCATTATTAATTTATTATACAGGATGTAGGAGAGCTTAAGTTGTCATTTTGACAGTCATTAATCAACTATTGAACTAACATAGCGTGAAATTAAAGAGTGATATATTAGCTTTTCTATACAGGGTGTTTTCAAATGACACTTACAACCTTTGCATGTAAATACCTCTCGTAAAATTGGACAAAATGATATAAGGATTGAGGGGTCCAGACTATTTACTATTCGAAATACTGGGTGTTGAAGTTATGAAAAATTAAATTTGATAATTTGATAACTTTAAAATTGATGCATATATTGATATGAAATTTGGCAGATTGTTTTTAAATGTAAAAGGGCATATTTTGATGGAAAAACATGTTTCAACTCTTCATCCAGTGGTGTACATTTGGAAGAATATGTCATATTTCTCCTCCCATTTTTAACGCCACTGGCATTTGAAGCTATTTTCATTTTATTTTGTATTTATTTATTTATTTATTTATTTTATTACAGAAGCAAACAGGTTTCCCTTATTCTATGCAACTGTGGTTACAAATTATAACTTAATACAACGCATGCATATTGCTCAACGGTTTTCACGTGAAAAACGCATATCCTTTACATATAAAAAAGTTTGAGGTTTTTAAGATATTTAATGTTTTTAAGAAGTCTGCAAGATCACTTTTTGATAATGAAATAAAAAAATATTTTTCTTCAATTTTTTCAATAACTACCAACCTACTAATGGTTGGAATAGGTAACAGGAACTAACTTGTGAAGCAACAATGCATCTAAAACATTGAGAGAAGATTGTTGAAATTAATTATCAAATTGTGTGATTTTATTAACAAAAGAATTAATGACAATAGAAAATAAGATAGTTACAAAGTTCAATAATATACCATTTAAACATAATTTTTCACCAAGCAGGGGTACATGAAGTCCCTTGTCTACGATACAATAGTAGAAACGGAGGAGGTACTGATATCAAGAATCCATGCAGCTACAGAGATTATTTCCGGCAATCGGCAGTCTTTCCAAGGTGAGCGATTTTCAATGAGAAATTGTTGCAGATTATGTATAAAAGATCCCGTTACCTATTCTAACCATTAGTAGTTTGGTAGTTATTAAAATAAATTGAAGAAAAATTTGTTTTATTTCATTTTTAAAAAGTGATCTTGCAGACTTCATAAAACATTAAATATCTTAAAAACTACAATTTTTTTAAAATGTGAAGGTTATGCGTTTTTCACGTGAAAACCTTTGAGGAATACAAAATAAAATAAAAATAGCTTCAAATGCCAGTGGCGTAAAAAATGGGAGGGGAAATATGACATATACTTCCATATGTACACCACTGTATCAAGTATTGAAACATGTTTCTCCATCAAAATATGCCCTTTCACAGTTAAAAACAACCTGCTAAATGTCAAATCAATATATTCATCCATTTTAAAGTTATCAAATTAAAACTATTAATTTTTCATAACTTCAACACCCTGTATTTCGAAAAGTAAATAGACTGGCCCTCTCAATTCTTATATTATTTTCTCCAATTCCATGAGAGGTATCTACATGCAAACATTGTAAGTGTCATTTGAAAACATCCTGTATATCATACATATGTATGTCTATATCAATAAATAAATGAATTATGAGAAAATATATTATCATACAATAATAAGTGAGTATGTTCAAAAAGTAAAACTTAACCACTGAGCAAAGTATATTCATTTTATGAAGCTGGAAAAAAGTTGTGACAAGGTTCATTTCCTAATTCCAAACATACTCATATCGGATCGGTCATAGCACGGTACGGTCCCAGTAGTATTCGGAACGATGTAGTGGGCGACGTCTCACTAGATTCTGTACAAAGAATAGTTTTTTTGCATTTTTCGGTACCGTTTTGGTTATTGTACGATACGGCATAGTGAGCGATGACCTCGTACGCACTAGAAAGTTGCGAACGTCCCAGCGTAAGTATCACTGTGTTACGACGCGAAATTCATTCATTTGTTTGGTCAACTGTGGTCTGGACCACTGTAATGCCTGTCCCTTCCAACAGCCATCCATTAAACCGAAAAATAAATTATTCATATAAGGGTCATGTGTTTAACGTCGTTTGTGAAAATTCGATACTGTTAATTATGAATTTAAATGTTATAATTCTACAAAGTAAGTTACTTAAATATATTATAAGTGACTACTATTTGTATGATCACTCCTCAGATTAGTACATTAAAAAGATACATTTGTTTACATTTAAAAGTGAACCCAACATTACATTATGTAACGATGTCCCCCTGAAACATCGTTCTAGAGACGACTATGGTTCGATACAAAGCTGTTTTTACCAAGCCAGTGTAGATATAAAAGGACGACCGAGAATCGTAGCAGGCAGTCTAACGAGGTATTGACTGGGTGGGCTTCCTTCTCCGGTTGGCAAGGTACTGACTTGTCGACAATCCCTCTCTTTGTTCAGCAGGGTATTGACCTGCCTGAATAAACCTGTCCGCGCTGAAGGTATTGACTTCAGCGAAAATTCTGAAGCAGCTAGCGTGCGAGAGGTATTGACTTTCGTACTCCTCTGAAGCTCCTGTCCCTAAGGTACTGACTTAGGGATACTCCACCCACGCTGAAGGTATTGACTTCAGCGTACATCCAGAAACCCGATAGAGAGCGGAAGGTATTGACTTTCGCCCTCTTCTGAATTTACCGTCTCTAAGGTATTGACTTAGGGATATTCCGCTGCGTTTACTGTACGAACCGATAGACACTCCTCCGACCGAAACCCTACAAACACAAGACGTCACCTTCGGCGAAATCCCAGGAGTAGAAGTTTTCATTTCGAATTAGCTGTTAAATCCGAACGCCTTTTTGTAAATAACTACTGTGAACGAAAGAACTCAGGAGTATATCATAGATATCCAGACACTCATCCGGAGACATGGCAGTTTTGACTACCAAGAAGAAGTAAACAGAATATACACAGACATGAAACCACAATACAAACTGTACGTGAAAAGACAAATTATCTCATTAGTCCAGGACCTCATCAGATTGACAGAAGAATACGATATGATACAGGCGGATATTCGAAAAAAAGATACTACAGACAATCACAGACCAAATTGGAGACAAACAAGACGGACAAACAACGATAAAATACCAAACTACGACAGACAAACATGCTTCTGGAAATGCGGGAAAAATGGATACAGCCACTTCGGAACTATGGGCACAACATCTAATAACTGCAGATGTCGAGTACAAACGGAAAACTCCAGGAGGGCTGGGTTCAGAGGAGAGAACCCAGCCGACGCATAAAGACCTCCTTAACAACCTGTCACAACCAATATTTAACAGACCAACGACCGCACGTAACGTTAGCTTTTAGAAACGGGAAATCACTTAAAGCATTATTGGACACACGAGCCCAACATTCATTTATTGGAGAAAAAGGGAAAGAATCTTAGAAGAATACAGGAGAAATGTCATCTACCACAACATGCAAATAACATTAGCAGATGGCAGATTCAGCAACACAAAATACAGATACATGGTAGACTGTTCCATAAACAACAAATGGATCAAAGCTAAATCACATTTCCTCCAAAATTTATCATCCGAAGCAGTTATAGGAATGCAAGAGATACAAAGATGGGGAATGAATTTGACAAATATTATAAACGAGATAAATACAACAACCGAACACCGACCGTTTCTCAGGAAAACCAACCGACCAACCAACCGAATACAGACCGATCCAACACCCGAAGAAATACCAACCATAACACCGGAATATTCAAACGTTCCCTCGACAGACCAGATTGATATCAACCCAACTTCAAGCTGTACCGAAAAACAGGAACTGCAAAACCTACTTCCAGTAGAACTCGACAAGTTCAAACAAAAACAAAGGGATTGCATCTTTTATAGAACACAAAATCAAACTGAAACACAACACACCGATCAAACAAAGATACAGACCGGGAAACTCAGCAATGCAAAAGATAATAGACGACGAGATAGACAAGATGTTAGAAGAAGGAGTAAGAGGAAGATCAAACAGTCCATACAGCTCCCCGATCGTTTTGATGGAAAAGAAGGGTAACAAAAGCTACCGATTTTGCATAGATTTCAGGAAAATTAATGAAATCTCAGAAAAAGATTCTTACCCGTTACCATACATCAACCACATACTGGAAAAACTAAAGTCAGCGAAATATTTCACCACAATAGACGTGAAGAACGGATATTGGCGAGTACCACTCGCAGAAGACAGCAAACCCATAACAGCTTTTATAGCACCAGGTAAAGGGCTTTTCCAGTTCAAAGTACTACCATTTGGACTCCACTCAGCCTCCGCAACTTTTCAACGCCTATTAGACACAATAATTGACCCAGAAATGGAACCACGCGCTTTCGCCTACTTGGATGATATCATAGTCCTGAGAGCGACATTCGATGAACAACTAAAAAACTTAAAAGAAGTTCTACATAGACTACAAGAAGCCAAACTAAGGGTTAACATCGAAAAATGTAAGTTCTGCAGAGAAGAAATTACATACCCCGCACCTGAAACAATCAAACAGCTCCGCCGATTCCTAGTGATAACGTCGTGGTACAGAAGTTTTATAAGAGATTTTTCTAAAACAACGGCCCCTCTGACAAAACTGCTCGAGAAAAAACATCGGTGAAGTTGGGAACAGGAACAGGAAGAAGCATACGAAAATCTTAAATCACTTCTCACGCAGGCCCCAATACTGATTTGCCCAAATTTTTCGAGAAGATTCTATTTACAAACCGACGCATCCAATCACGGATTGGGTGTGGTCTCTTACAGAGAGACGATTCAGGTCAAGAACAAGTAATAGCGTACACAAGCAGGACATTGTCAAAAGCAGAACAAAATTATAACGTAACAGAAAAAGAATTACTCGCTATTGTCTTCGGAATAGAAAAAATGAAGCCTTATATTGAGGGATACCCATTCTCAGTTATCACAGATTATCAAAGTTTTAAATACATAGAAACCTCTCAGGACGAATAGCTAGATGAGCAATGACATTACAACAATTCGATTTCGATGTAATATACCAGAAAGGCTACCAAAATGTACTAGCCGGCACACTGTCCAGAGAACCAGTAGATTTAATATGCACAATAAACACAGAAGACATACAGACAAAAGAATGGTACAACAAAAATATGGAATAAGTACAACACAACCCCAAATTATTTCCAGACTACGCTATCAAGGACGGTCAACTATACAGACACTTCTGGGATAAATACGATCTAAAATAAACGGAACTCTCAAACCCCTGGAAACTATGCATTTCTAGTAGCAAAAGAAAACAACTTATCGCAGAGAACCACGAACAAGCCACAGCAGGACACCTAGGAATAGCAAAAACAATAACGCGACTAGCCAGGAAATACTACTGGCCAGGCATGTATAAAAACGCCGCAGCATTTGTAAGAGGCTGCAAAAACTGTCAACAGTACAAAGTACAACAAAACCAGACTCCAGGACTCATGCACTCAATATGTTTTCCAGCACATTCATAACATACAGTATCTACAGACGTTATTGGACCACTACCGACATCCAGCAAAGGGAATAACTACATAATAACGTTCCAGGACACCTTCTCAAAATGATAGAAGCCATATCTGTGAGGAAAACAACAGCAAACACAATATGTCAAAATCTAAAAGACAAACTCATAATGCGGTTCGGATGCCCCAAAGAACTGATATCAGATAACGCAAGAATTTATGAGAACGGAGAACTAGTGAAGCTATTGTCAGAATTTCAAATAACAAAAAAAGACATCCCGCCATACTTCCCTCAAAACAATCCAGTAGAACGCACAAACAGGGTCGTAAACACAATAATAGCTCAATTCTGCAATCACAATCACAAAAAATGGGACGCTAACCTACCAGAATTAGTCTTCGCTTACAACACCGCCAAACACGACTCAACACCGCCAAACAGCCTAAAATGGAACAAACTGAAAAAAACTTTCGAGTTAGTAAGAACAAATCTAGCCAAAGCATTCACAACCCAGCGACACTACTATAATCTACGACACAGAGATTTGAGACCAACAATTAATGACAAGGTGATGGAAAAAGAATACAATCTATCAAACGCAGCTAAAAGCTTTAATGCTAAACTAGCACCAAAATTTTCCGGACCATACACCATTAGTAAAGTATGCTCCAAAGTCATTTCTCAACTACAAGACACACAAAATAATCATACAGTAAAAGCACACATCAAAGACCTGAAACCAACCTATGACGATTTAACCCCTCCTTAGAATAAACCAATCCTTTCCACAACTCACCCCGACAATATATAGTGATACATAAGTAAATGTTAACAGTTAGTAAACTTCGCGAGAAAGAAAATATGTATCAAGACGATATTTTAAATATTACGGAGGACATGAGTCCTTTAAGTAACTTTCGCATCGACCACCGCCCAGAACCACCCATCGACCAAATTTTACACGAGGTGCAGTCAGAATTATTACAGATATCGCCTTTACCGCCGACTCCTCAAAGAGGCATACATCGATGCGACAACCCGACGATGAAAGTGTATATTCCACTCACAAAATTAGTACCACCAGGGCATAGTGGGAAGAAATACCGTTCACATCTAGCAGACGACAAGGTCATCAGAATTAAACAGACCAGAGGCGGAGACGCATAGAGTTTTTAAAGGGGACACAAATCCTACACCGTCGGAAAAGTTTAATTTTTAGGTTTTTTTTTTTCAAGAAGAATATTTTATTTTAAGTACCAAGGAAGATATCCCATGGGAAAAATTTTGTTTTAGGTTTTATTTTTAGGGTCCAGATAGATACAATTTCCAAGAAAAAGTAAAAAAAAAAATTTCTAATTTTTTTCTCCCATGAAGAGGGGGTGTAGCGATGTCCCCCTAAAACATCGTTCTAGAGACGACTATGGTTCGATACAAAGCTGTTTTTACCAAGCCAGTGTGGATATGAAAGGACGACCGAGAATCGTAGCAGGCAGTCTAGCGAGGTATTGACTCGGTGGGCTTCCTTCTCTGGTTGGCAAGGTACTGACTTGTCGACAATCCCTCTCCTCGTTCAGCAGGGTATTCACCTATCGGAATAAACCTGTCCACGCTGAAGGTATTGACTTCAGCGAAAATCCAAACGTGCTAGCGTGCGAAAGGTATTGACTTTCGTACTCCCCTGAAGCTCCTGTCCTTAAGGTACTGACTTAGGGATACTCCACCCTCGCTGAAGATATTGACTTCAACGTACATCCAGAAACCCGATAGAGAGCGGAAGGTATTGACTTTCGCCCACTCCTGAATTTCCCGTCTCTAAGGAATATTCCGCTGCCTTTACTGTACGAACCGATAGGCACTCCTCCGACCGAAACCCCACAAACAGCTAGAAGACGTCACCTTCGGCGAAATCCCAGAAGTAGAAGTTTTCATTTCGAATTAGCTGTTAAATCCGAACGCCTTTTTGTGAATAACAACTGTACATTGTATTTTTAAGAATAAACTTTCATTTTATCTTGGAATCCTGTCTCTGACTGTACGTACCTACCCTGCAATACGTAACTACCCATACGGAGTGTTACAATTACATTCTATAAGGTAACTTGCCGACCCTTTGGCGGATGTCTTACTATTCCTTTGAATTGTGACAACCGAATTATAAGACACGATAGAAACGTACAAAATAAAAATGTACTTTTAAGAAATTACATAAAAACGACTTTAAAATAATTATACAAAAGTAGTTTATGTAATAAAAATATGTTTTTGTTTGAAACTTTCGAGGTTTAAACGAAACAAATGCGTGTTAATAATTTTGTCTGTCTGAAATATGACAGCACCTCCCAAAAAGAAGGAAACCATTTTACTATCAATTTTACCTGATTTTACTACGAAGTTTGAACGTTCCCAGTTTATTGAAGCTTTTGTTTTCGTCTTTCCAACAGATATTTGTGTGTGTGCATATAATTGAAAACAATATTTTTTTGTGAAAATCATGGTTCGTCAGCAAAAAAACAGTCGGAATTTTCCTAACCTCTCTTTTCACCTGTAAGTAAATAGTTCTATTGGCCCGTGGTACTGTCCGACTAGTCCGACAGTTTCTCCCCACTCGTTGGAAGTCATTGATGAAAACATATCTGTGGCAGAAAGTCAAAAGGGCATAACCTAAAAATTCAAGTTTTACAAGAGAACTAAAATCCTGACTTGATTGGATTTCGCTTATTAGCAATGAGGATACGAAGAATTTTGTTACGGAAAACAAAAAAGTTTTTTGTTGGGAACTAGAAAAACACTTTTTTGAGTTTTTTTTTTCCAAAAATGCTACGGTGAAACCTTTTTTTATTTGGAACTCAGAGTAGTACTTTAAATTGAATGTTGTGACTTTTTGACAAAAAGCCATAACTTCAGTTAACTAGATAGCCACCTAATATAGAATCTGACAAAAGGCAGCATCTAAACATATTCCCTTTGTCAAAATAATTTTTGTGATTGATATAATAAAAAGATTCAGTAAGTGTAGATGTAACGTATGCTTCATTATTCTCAACATTTATTTTATTTAAAAAACAAATAATCAAATTTTACAAAAAACATCATTAGAACAAACATTAAAATTTTTCATTACTGAAATAATGATCAATGTTTGGATCCACATCATTACTTTCTTCAGACCAAGTTTTTAGGTTTCTAGATCTAACAATTCCAGTAAATTTTGTGCTTTTTTTTTGTCTATTGGTCTGCCAGTGCCATATGAAACTTTGAAATCGAAGTTTGCATTAAAAGCAAACCTAGCAGTTCTACAATGAAAAAAAAATACCGATCTATTATTATTATTTCAAAATAATAAAAGGATTAATTTTTATTATTAAAAAACTTCATTCAATTGAATTGTTTGATATTATCCTTAAATGTTCTTAATTAACCAATAATATTTTTTATTAAAATAGGTTTTATTTTCTTCAACAAATTCTACAACTTTTTTGACTGGGCTTTGTAAATTAACAAAGCCTAGTCAAAAAAGTTAATTTCAAGGCCAATTAGCCCTATTTAAAGCAATTTCGCTCTAGAATGAATGTAAACACGTTTTCTTTTATTATTTTTTCAAATTATGTAATAAAAAAATACGATAAAGAATACTTCCCGTATAACCTCTATCGGATCTGTATTAATATCTCTACTCGATAAAGACAATCTATATTCTTTTGGTATAGCGACGATACGGGTTTAAATATATTTTGGCCTCAGATATAATAGTTTATATTTATCGATTTGCTATAGCCACGATACAGTTTGGACGCAGATTGAATAAAGTTCAAGTTACGGAATTGATATCGTAGCAATAGAGACAGACTATATAAATGCAATGGACCACTACTAGAGTCAAGACTAGTATATATGGTTCTGTAATGGTACAGTGAGTTATTCATCAATTTTGATCAATTTTTGCCTATAGGTAACGTAGTAAAAAATGCCTGGGAACAAAACCAAACGACGAGGTTCAGCTGAAGCTAGATATACAAGTCCAAATAGAGTTGTTGATCGCGGAAACTGACGAAGCGCAATAACAAATTGACATACTTTTATTTAAAAACAATGTTTTTGATGTTATGGCAAAATTGTTAATTCTCAAAATAGGACTTATTATTGCTGGTGAGAATGGGTAACATATTTCGGTTGAAGGATCCGTTGCCAAGTCAGGTTCAGGTATTAGTACTAATATTCAATTTATAATTAGATTTATTTTTTTCACGGATATATCCATCTTTATGAAAAAAAAAGTGTATCAAATTGTGATAAATGCAATTACAAATGAAGCAGCATAATAAAAATTTTATAATAAATTATAAAACCAAATAGAAATCAAATAATGTTATGTTATACTGCAAATCCTTGGCAGCCGTTTTGAATTGCGAAAGTGAAGGATAGAAAATATTCAATTGTAAACTGTATTAATTTGCAAACCTCAACATCCTTGTAATATTTTCATTCAAACCGTACTTACTATGATGATATATTATTGTTTTAAAAAGTTTCGTATTTCGCGTTCCCCTATCATTGACATTAAGCAATAATTCCAAGAATTTGAGGACACCGCACAGAACTATTAATGGTTTTATAAAAATTTTATAGAAAAATCATTTTCCATGCATCTATGTGCAACAGTGGAAATGTTAATTAAACGTAGAATGTCATAATAATTCTCATATCTAAAGTTTGATTCAAAAGCATATATTCTTCGCACTTTTTACTATACGCTCGTTACTCGTTAGACTGATTGGACTCCAAATTGTAAATCTGGGATTGTCCTAACCAATGCAAAGTATAAAAGTTTGAATGCATTGTTACTAAAACGAAATTCAGGCACTGAATAAAACCCAGCATTTCAGCTGATCGTAATGCAACATAAGATCGTTACATCCTTACTGATTGTTTTTGATGTGATACCTGTAAACTAGATTATCATTAATTCAAGTAAATCTAAATCTAATCACATGACATCCACTAACTTTTAAATACAGTAGGTTTTGTTCACACCATATGTTTATATCATCTATATTATTTAGAAGAAGTAGAGAATCTTTGAGAGATGTTATTACTGTGGATAACTTAAGAGCATCATCAAACATTCGGAATCGTGAGCTGGAAATTACATTTGAAATATCATTAAGCTGCACTTTAAGCAGAATTGGGCCAATATGTGTTCCTCGAGGAACGCCGGATGAGACCTTAACGCAATTCTAAACATCATTTCCATACTTGATATATTCAATTCTGTCAGTCAAATAACTGTTCAACCAGTCAATTGGAGGGGAATTAGCACCAATGGAACTGAGTTTTGCTATAAGTAGCTTCTGGATAACACCATCAAATGCTTTCAAAAAATCCATATAAACAGAATCAATTTGTAGTATTTTTTTCAATGTGTAGGTATGTAATAAAATTGTGGTATAATGCTAGATTTATGCAAGTTGACTTATCTTGCATAAACCCACATTGCTCTCAATTTATAAAGTGCTTACAGGTAATTTTTTTCACAGTAAAATCTAGTAATTCAGGAATTATGGATTGCTCTATAATTATCGACTAGATCACGAGGTTCTTTTTTATATATAGGTGCCAGAAAGCTATGTTTCCAGAAATCTGTACAAATTCCTTGGTCTAAGGACTTGTTAAATATTATAGCTAATGGAGTAGCGAGAGTGAAAATGCATTTGTTTGACATAAATAGAGGGATACCATCATGACCATACGTTGATTTGTTATTATATTCTGGAATCACATTTGGTTGACTTGAATCATACACAGTAGAAAAATATTTACATTTCGGTTTTGTAGGTTATTTACTTGATTAAAGTTTCCTGTATCAATTGTCATATTTAAGTAAAGCGTGTTATGAATAGAAGTCAAAATAATAGTGTAAAACTATGAAAACCCCGTTTATCTTGGAAGTGTAATTCAGCGTTTTAATAGTTTCACACTATTATTTTGACTTCTATTCATAACACGCTTTACTTAAATATGACAATTGATACAGGAAACTGTAATCAAGTAAATAACCTACAAATCGAAATGGTCGTTTGTCAATGTAGAATTGTGGTTTATATTTAGTTGTGGAGATGTCGCTATTATCACATTCTTGGTATTCCCTTCACAGGGTTTAATGTATTAATGTGATTTCAGCGTTGTTTCCAGTCCAAGATGCTTTTCTGGACGGATAGTATCTACCTTGTACTGATGAGGCGCAAATACGCCGAAACCGGTCCGCAAGTGATATTATTCCTTCAAATTATGAACCAGAATGGTTGGTTCTATATTTTCATATATACCAACCCCGTTTACCTTGGAAGTGTAATTCATTGTCTGGCGGGGCATATAGCCCGAGAAGTAAATGTTGCTTCCTAGTGAACGGTCTATCCTTTGGAAAGTAATTTTCTAATTCGTGAAGCGTTTTAATAGTTTTACACTATTATTTTGACTTCTAAACATATTTACAATTTCAAATATATCACCAGATGGATTATTTTCATACGTCATATGATGAAATTTTTTTCTTCTTTAACAAACTTCCAAAATGACCTGGAATTATTATTAATGCTTGTTCCGAATCTATTGATGTAACTCATTTCTCAACTAATTACAGTGCTCCCCTAATATACAAAATTCCTCATAATTCTGTCTACCGCCATATAATGTATATACTTTATTGGCTTTCTTTTTGTTTGTGTGATACATTGTCGAAGTTTAGAACTGAACTAAGATGGATAATAATGCATATTTTCCGTCTGGAAGTATAAATTAACCTGATATGAAAATGCCTACTTTCAGAGGCGCACACGAAGATTGGTTAGAGTTTCGACATAAATGACATTCAAAAGTTTCATTATTAAAAGGCATTGCTTGAAGGAAATACGGCGCAGGTTATAAAAGCTGTAGAGTTCTCTTCGCGTAATTATAAGGCAACTTGGGATTTAATGTGCAAACGTTATGAAAATAAGAAATTATTAGGTCATAGTCACGTTGAGGCGTTATTTGGTTTTTAAGAAATTAGATCGCGACGGCAGCAAATTTGCGTAAACTTATCGATACGGTTAAGAAACACTTAAGGGTAATTGAATTGTTTGAGTTGCCCATTGGGATATACTTATTATACACTTAATAACTGAAACCTTAGATGGCGGCTCAGTCGCCAAGTTGGAGGAATACAAGTTTAATAGGGGTGTTCTTTCGCTAGAAGACATGTATGAAATTAAAAAATATGCAGGATTTATTAGTATCAAGAAATTAACATATTGTAATTCATGGAATTCATGGAATCAACGGATTAAAGGTGGGGTCAGGTTTTTTTTTGGGGCCGACCTAGTACCGGAGCACTGCAGCCTGTTGTACTCTCCTCCCACCTTTATTCCACCCACCCTGTCATTCCCGTACCCTCGAGTAGATGATATAGGTCAACTGGATGCATGCCATATGCTTCAGGCCTCACCGAAGATTGTCTGTCTCCTTGAGTCCAATGCCTCACAGTCGGACAAAAAATGGGTTACGGTCTCCATGCCACAAAGTCTGCAGCTGAGATCCCCGTTATATAGCCCCATTTTATGTAGATGATCCTTTACCGGGGCATGACCCGATAACCTGTAATAATCTTTAGCTTGTTCCTACTAGCATTCAGTATTAGTTCTTCATATATATCACCTATGAAGGTCTTACTGTGTACCTGCTTTGGAGTGTTTCTCCACTGTAGTCTATGTTGGCGTTGTACCCATTTTCGTATTTGTTCTCGGACTACTTTCTTTGTGGTCCCAAAAACAGGTTCTGGTCCAACATATGCCGTTGTTGAACCTCTTCTCGCGAGTTCATCAGCTTGTTCATTTCCAGAAATATCATTATGTCCCGGCACCCACATTAGTCTTACTCTAGTGTGATCTGCCAGTTCATTCAATTCTTTCTGGCATTCTTCTACCAGTCTGGATGTTACCTTGCGGCTATTTAGAGCTGAAAGGGCTGCCTGGCTGTCAGTTGATATGCTTATCCTATGAGTGTCAGTCCTATGATTGTTAATTCTGACACACTCTAGGATGGCATAAATCTCTGCCTGAAATACAAAGACATGTACTCCTAGTGAGAAGGAACACCTTGTGTTCCTCATCTCACTATACACCCCTGCTCCTGTCCCTTCCCCAGTCTTTGACCTGTCTGTATACCAGGTTTCTCCTCGGGGAAACTCCAGTATGCTTGGGTCTTACCAGTCCTTTCTGTGAGGTATCTCTACCTCATATTCAGGGCTGGGGAGAAGTTTAGTGGCCATATAGTCTGTTTTCATATCTAAAATGGCTTCACTTACGATGTCCTCGATGGATGTGTGTCCTGATCTAACTGTTTTGTTGCTCAGGTTATTTTGCAGCCTACATAACCTCATTCTTGCTTCTCCCATTATCACGATGTGCAATGGTGGAAGGCCAAATAAGGCCTCTAGTGCTGCCGTTGGCGTACTTCTAATGCACCCTGCAATACTGAGACAAGCAATTCTTTTACCTTACCTGGTCTCGTTATTGCATTCTTTTGTATTGTCTTTGTCCACCAGACCAAAGACGCATATGTTATTATGGGTTCAACCACTACACTGTATATCCAGTGTATCATGCGCGGTCTTTACCCCCATGTTTTCCCACAAGTTCGCCTTGCCATCATCAACGTGGTCTCCGATCTTGTGGCTACTTTTTCCAGTTGTCAATAATTACCCCGAGATATTTAACATCCATCATAATTGGAATCTCTGTACCTTGAAGGGATGGTGGTCCCAATCCCACCAGGTCCCTTCTTTTGGTATAAGGCACTATGTTTGATTTGGTGGGACTTATATTTAATCCCACCTCTTCCGTCCACTTTGCTACTACGTTCAGAGCCCGTTGCATGCGCTCTCTGACTGTAGTATTGAATTTGCCTTGTGATATGATGACTAGATCATCCGCATATCCTAAGACAGTATGGTATTCCTTTTTGAGCCTCTTTATCAGTCCGTCAATTACAAGGTTCCATATTAGAGGAGACAGGATTCCTTCTTGAGGACACCGCCTTGAAACTCGGGCTGATAATGTTTCATCCATCAAGGTTGAAAAAATCACTCGGTCGTTCAGCATGCATTCTATCCATTCGCAGCTTGTTTCGTCAATTTGTTTTTGACGAATTGCCCTCGTGATTACTTCGTGAAAGGTGTTGTCGAAGGCACCTTTTATATCAAGGAAGGCTGCTAATAATACTTCCTTATTTTCGAGAGCATACTCTATCCCTTTTACTAGGTGATGGAGCGCTGTCTCTGTGGATACTCCCAGTCTGTAAGCATATTGATCCAGGTCTTTCGATCTTTCTACCAACGATCCTCCTATAATATGCATGTCTACCAGTTTTTCCAATGTCTTCAGTATAAATGACATCAGACTTATGGGTCTTAGGGACTTTGCTTTATTGTCACCTGTTTTCCCAGGTTTAGGAATAAAGACCACCCTCACTTTTCTCCAGACCTTTGGTATGTACCCTAGTCAGGTGGGATCAGGTACAAAGGGGGTGTTCTAAAAAAGGAGCAGTCTGTTCAGGAGAACATTTGGTGTATGATGAGAACCAGTAACTGAAGTTTTGTAAAAATGCCTTGGAATAAGACATTTTTCGAAAAGCTGTAAGCTATTCGGTTCATGTGAAATATGTGAGTCTAAAAGGCATAACATTCTGCTTTACACAAATAATGACACAAGTGGTATGAATTCTCCTTTAAATCAGATGAAAACCATATTGGGGAGGGAGCAGCAGCTTGTTGTAGTTCGTTAGGTTAATTGTAATTATACTTTGTTGTCCGCCACAGTTATTACTGTTTTGAATAAAAACGGTAATGATCCAGATACGCGCAGTTCTTGATTCGGGATCGCAGTCTTTATATGCGACAGAAGATATGTCTGACAAACTCCAACTAGATAACCAAGGGCTGAAATGGTGGTAGCAGTGATCAACGATTTGGTATCACCAATTAAGCAAAAGTGTAAAATTGACATTTCATCGCAATATAATAATTTTAGAGCAAGATCAACGTGTTTTGTTGTACTTGAAATTACGGGGAACTTGCCAATTGCACCTATTAATTCAAATTTATCACCCACACCTAAAATGACGTTAGCGGTCGTAGACACGGATCTCTTTTGGAATATATTAAGTAGCGGGCAATATAATTTAGGTCCTAGTAGGCCAATAGTAAAATAGACACTGTTTGGCTAGTATTGGAAAATAACATCGATATAAAAAATTATAGCAAAACGTATTTTACTTTCAGTAAAAAGATTGGGATTAATGAGGTGCAAAATTAACTAGTCTAGTTTTTTAAGATCGAACGGGTCCCTACTGAGGAAAAATGGAATGCAGAAAAAATACATTCCATGGAAAACACTAAACGACTTAACTGGTCATTTTCAGGTATCTATTCTGCTAAAAGAAGAACCAAGTAGCTTGTGGTTTTCGTTGGAACAGGCAAAAAATGGGTTTTTTACGATTGAACGTAAACTCGAAAGAAATCAATAATTTAAAGGTCGGTATGTAGATCTCTTAAAACAGTACAAATAATTAGATCATTTGAAATGAAATACGATATTTCATGAGTCCGTTAACTACTTGCATAATGACTTTAAGGAATACAGCACAAGTACCTTCGAAGCTTTGCGTGGTTTTTGATGCCTCGGCTTGACCTTTAAAAGCAGCAAACTTGAAATTTCGAAGATAATAGCACACAATTTTTATGTTTGATGACATTGAATTGGCAAAGGGTAGTTTCGTTGAAATGGCGAACAAATGAGCCAGAGGTATTTGAGATCTTGAAAACTTCATAAAACTTAGACAATGATGACATAGCTAAGACTGGTGTACTTGTCAGGGCTAGCAATTCGGACATTTTGACTTACAAGATACATGTTGCTCAAGAAAAGTGCATCACTTAACATGTAATTTTGTCCTGCATTTCAAGACTGTATGGCCCGCTTGGGCTCCTCTCTCCTTGTGTGATTATGCCTAAGGTATTACAGCAAAAGCTTTTGCATGAAGATTTACTCTGTGGGATACGGTTGTACCAAATAATTTGCAAAATTTTTACTAAATTTGTAATAATTTGTATAAATCCACTACGATTTGAGTTGCATGCGTTTTCGAATGCAAGTGAGACCGCATATGACGCATGCGTCCATATCCGGTATATATCGTACAATGGAAATTATAAGTCATGTTTTGTGCTCAATGGCTAAGGTTGCACCTTTAAAATTATTGACAATACCTAGATTGGAGTTATGCGCTGCCCATGTCTTGTCTAAACTGGTGAACAAAGAATTCTCATCATTAACTATTAAATTTGATAGAGTATTTCTGGATCGAATGACAAATTATGTTGGGCTGGATTAATACATCGATTGATGCATTGAAGACCTTTGTTAGAAACCGGGTGGCCGAAGTTCAAGATCTAACCGAAGAATCAAATTGGCTATATGTGCCCTAATCTTAAAACCCTGCTGACCTACTCAGTTGAGGAGTAAGCCCTCAGACTTTAATAAGCCTCAAATTTTGATGGCATAGTCCGGACTGGTAAATGGATGAGAGCCATTGTCCAAATCGTGGCAAAATGAATACGGGTGAGGCGGTTGAGCTGCCTGAACTGAAACGGTTTTCTTTGATGATTTATCCACAATAATTAAATGTGTATCATTTATTTCACGTTTCGAAGATAATTGTTCAACTAACAAAGCGAGTGAAATTGGACATTTTAAATTCAGTTGTTTATAGATAAATTTGGAAATTTGAGAAAAGGGGGCCGTTGAGGGAATTCATGATTTCCCTATGATAGAAGGTATCTAATCATTCAATCACCCAGACACTATTTAACTAAATTGATAATGGAAGCGGAACATGTTCGGTTGACGTAGTATGTATGTATGTATGCTAGGGTGACATTCACCGAGACCTAAAAGATATATTGTGCACCCTTACCACTAATTATTTCCTGAGGAACTTCTAAGAGACTAGTAGCTCCTTCAGTCCTATTTCCCTGAGGAATTTTAGGAGATCTGCAGGCTTTAGATTAGGTAAATGTCCCTCTTCTACCCAATCATCTCCTAGGTGCTGTGCCCTAGGATTCTGAATTGTTATGCAATTCGCAAGTATGTGGATGGAGGTTTTTTCTTCCATGCAAAATAATTTACATTCTCCCTCCTCCACTATTTTGAGCTTTTGCAGGTGCCCGTTCAGGCGGCAATGTTCGCAAGTATGTGGATGGAGGTTTTTTCTTCCATGCCAAATAATTTACATTCTCGCTCCTCCACTATTTTGAGCTTTTGCAGGTGCCCGTTCAGGCGGCAATGTCCCGTTAGGATCCCTGTTGAAACTCTTAGTAAGTTTTGACGTATGATAGACCTCAGAAAACTTTATTTGGTACCGGAGAAAATTTTTGGGCGATATCCGTTAGAAATATTGTGAAAGCCGTAGTTTATCAGTGTGTTTGATGTTACCGATTCAGGTCCAGAACTACTTAGCCGATATTGGGCAATCTTCCTTAGGAAATATTTATTTCTAGTTCTTAATTTTTAATCACCGGTCTTGACCATGTAGGCCCATTTCAGATTTCAAACAGAAGGGGGGGCAGCGCTGAGCTCATTAAGGGTTACGTATGTTCATTTGTTTGCTTTGTCACTAAAGCAATTCAATTGAAGTTGATAAGCAACGTTTTAACTGATGCATTTTTGTTAACATTAAAACGTTTTATTAGTCGTCGGGGTAAACCTGCTTAAATGGTTTTCAGAAAGCTGCTCAAATTTCTTAGTCCGAGGTAGGCAGTTGAGTGAAGTGAGAAATTTTTTAAACGAAAATAAAAAAGCCCTAGATGACTTTGTGAATAACGAAGGAATACGTTGGCGTTTTAGTCCGGCGTATTCACCACATTTTGGTGGGCTCTGGGAAGCCGGTGTAAAGGCAGTGAAGCAACATTCAAGACTCATCTTGGGTAATTTGAACTGAACTAGTGAAGAATTCATTACTCCACTTTCCAAATAGACGTGATCCTAAACTCGCGTCCACTGTCACTTTTATCTAATGATCCCCCACATCTTGTCCCGTTAACCGACTCACATTTTCTTGTTGGAAGACTAATAATGGAAGCTGAGCTACCCCATATTCAAGAAAAGCTGAGACAACATTGGTGGTAAGGATAGCACAAAGAGTTTATTTTTGAGCTTTAACATCGAACCAAGTGTAAGGTTAATCGTGGTTATGTGAAATTGGGTAGTCTAGTGATAATTGAAGACAAAAACCCACCTCCATTGAATTGGCAATTAGGACGAGTGACAGGTGACAAAGACATACCCAGTAGCTGATAGTATAACTGGTGTTTTTTAACTCTACACTTCAAACAGAACAATCACTTGGGACTTCACAAAAATCTGTCCATCACCTGAACAAGACGTTTAAATTTAGTTATTTTGCGCGATGTGATGTTCGCACAGTGTATATTTCATTTGTTTGCGTGTTGAAACTAGACACTTGAAGGCCGGGGGCATGTAAAGGCGTAAAATTCATTTATTTGTTTGGTTGACTTTGGTCCGGGCCACTGTAATGTCTGTCCCTTTTAATAGCCCAGAAATCCCTTAAGCCGAGAAAAAAAGGACAGTATTCATATGAGGGTCATGTATTTAACGTCGTTTTTGAAAATTCGATATTCTTATTTATAAATGTAAATTTTGTAATTCTACAAAGTTTCTCAAATATATTATAAGTTACTTCTATTAGCATGATTACTCAACAGCAAGTTTCAGTTGAAATTCTGGTCAAAAAGGTTCAGGTATGTTCGCAAAGTTCACAAAACGTAGGAGTTGAGACCGAAGAGTTACATTCACAGCAAACTAGAAATTATAAATCTTTGAATACAATTTTGTGCATGATGAATCACGTCTTCATAATAATGGTGTAGTGTATTGTCATAATGGTCTGGACTGAAAAAAATCCTTGTTTGGCTACGGACATTCACTGGAAGGCTGATAGGGTCTTTTATTATGGAAAATTAACTGGTCAACGTGGTCAACGATATAAGTAGTTTATGAAAAGTTACCAGATTTATTGGAGAATACTCCATTGAATGAAAGAATAGAACTCATGTGAAAACAAGATGGAACAGCTCTGAATAATTTTGGCATGATAATGCAGTTTTTAAATAATATATCTCCTTATTACGGAATTGTATTATCATGGCCACTTTCTTAGACATCGAGGAAGCATATAACTATGTTACCACGAATTTATTTGTTAATGTAATAGATGGACGGGAAACATTCACAACTATAATGCCGATGAATGCAGACAACTCTGGAGAATAGAATGATAATATCCACATAGGGACAAGTCAACACCGAGGCAAGGACGGGTTGAGGATGTCCAAATGGAGAAGTGCTGTCACTACCTCTATTGGCAACCTTAGTGGACAAACCTTTCACAGAACCTTCCACAACAAGCTTTTACACATTATTGCTATTGTAGTCACAGGCAAATTTGCAGGAGTGATATCGGAAAAACTGCAAACTGCCTTTAATATAGTGGATAATTGATTAAGGAAAAATCGCCTCAATGGCTGCCAAACGAGTGATATGAAACACATGGGGACTGAATCCACGGATCGTACACTGGCTGTACACTACTGTGGTGAACCCCATGGTTACCTGTGAGGCCTTAGTTTGGTGGACAAAGACATATAAAAGCAAAGGCGAACTAAAGCTATTGAAACTTCGGAGGTTTGTCTGTCTGTCGAGAATGGCTACATACAGTCTGGAATGCAATGGGAATTGGCATTCCAGAATCACAAATATTATCACAAAGTCGCTTCGTGAAATGAGGAGATATTGTTTACAATTAACGACAACGATCCATAGCATATCCAGCAAAACTAGGGTCTGGAACTGCATTCACTGGTGCTGAACCAGTATTTGCAATAGCCGATGTACTGATGTTCGTGGTCGTACATCTCGGTGGATTCAAACTTGGAGTCGCCGACTCAGCAGAGGCCGGATAAAGAAAGTCACGAGGGGTGCAGGGTCACTGTACCTTGAGGTACAATTGGTATATATAGGGAAGATCCTATCTGTCGGATGTTCATGGAAAAGGAGGAAACAGCCTCACACTTTATTTTCGAATGAGCTTCACAGTCTCATTGGAGATAAAGACTCCTAGGACAAGAGTAGCCAAGGAAGGATTTCTGCAAGGAGCTAGTGAAAAGACTGTGAGGCCGAGCTAAGAGCTAATCAATCAATGCCAGTGCGACTACCTGGGGAATGTGCAGTTTCTTGTACTAAGCCTTGAGACGCCACCAGCAAAAAATAACATGAAAGGTTCACTCTCAAGTTTGATTGACCATATCAAAAAAGTCGGGTTCAGAGGATCACAATAGATCTGAAAAGGTTGCAGTGGTATATGCCGATTATCCAACTTATCAAATCTAATCTAGTAGCCTGCGCGATCACCAAACGGATCATTACTTGATGATTTTCTTTGAGGTTATTCAAAAGAACTTTCATTCTCAAATCTTGTGTTGGAGCGGAAGGATAGTAGTCCAAGCATATTCTGGGAAATTAAGTACATTATATTGGTATTATGTTTTGTTTCATTTTGGTTTGGTTGAATTTGTTTATTCTTTCTGTTAAATTCCTTTCAATCGAGAATAAAAAATCATCAAGCCTTCACGCTTAGTGTGTAAGAGTTGAATTTACAATAAAAAGCATAGAGATAATATAGATAGAGGCAACAAGCCATAGATCGTTGTGTAAGTGGGAATGTCCGTGTGAACTCTGGAGAGAGAGCAGGAGACAGAGGATCAGATGTTTTTCTGTCTTTGTCTATGTCTGTAGCATAACCTATCACACAATCCACCTCAATTTCATATTGACATGACGTCATTGCTACACCGATAGCGTCACTGACATTATATGGGTTCCCCAATATCATTAAGTCCTCCCAAGTGCTGCATACAAAATTTTATGAAATTATCTTGATCCGTTTTAGAATTTGGGCTTGTTTGAAACATTGTATATACTGAGTAAAAACTAGAGACACGTTCATCTGAAGTTGGTTTGCAAATCATAAATTTTCTTATAGATTATTTTATGGCAAAGGGTGGAACCAGACCGTCTTCTCGAGAACGTTAATTCCGTATTGTAATCTTCAATATACATATATGAAAGTCTCGTGTCATGGTGTTTGTGCTCGTACTCCTCCGAAACGGCTCGGCCGATCTACATGAAGTTTTTCATGTTGTGTATCTAGTAGGTATGGGAATAGGTCGTAAAATATATTTTATATTGCTAAGTGACTAGGGTGTCTCTATACAGAATTATTTAATTATAACTCTGAAATTTCACCCTTCTACCCTAGTTCTTCCATTTTTAATCGCGATTTTAGTATTTTTGTATGAAAATTACCCAAGATTGGAGCCGTTGTTCGTATTTCGAACAGACATTATTCATGTGTTGTATGATAGATGGCGCGACGTCCGTCTTATCTAACTTCCAACAGATAAAAACAGTGAGTTACTAGCTCAAGCCTTTCTATATTTTCTATGACCAAAAAAATGTCACACACGTGCATTCAGTCATTAACGAGTTGATATTCCACAGACTATTCCTAAGCATAAAGTTTTGACAGGTCGGCCATATTGTTCTGGAGGGCAACCGATCATTAAATCAGTTGAATTTTGAGTATTTTGGCACGTGCTGTAAGTCAGTTGGTTGTCAGACAGTCTTTGTAGAGCAATGTCAATGTAATATACTTTCTATTTAAATAATAAAAACTTTACAAATAACACATGACGCAGTCGGTAAACTGTCTGTTAATTTAATTAAATATTAATTGAAAAAAACAATCAACAGAAGAGTTATGTGATACCAACGAAAGTCAAAAGCAACAGATTCAGGTGCACAGGGAGACCAATTGAATAGTCACCTCGCTTGGTTGGAACAGGCTGAAATCGAAAAAAAGATACCTTACCTCTCCCAGCACTCCACACTTAAGGGGGAAGCCTGCTTTAGAGGCTTCAAAAAATCGATTTTTTGAAAGATTTTTTTGGGAAGGAAAGAAATATCCGATTGGAACGAAACTTTTAGGTTTTATTGTGATATATTTTAGCAGTCTTCTCAAATTTTTTCATTAAGATTTATGTAATATTATGCCCGGTACAAGGATTTCGCCGAGGCGTCTCGCGAGCGCTTTTGTTGTGCGGCGGGAAAGATGCAGGTCGCAATTTTCATCTGAAATGAAAAATCCAAAAATATTTTTATTCCTGAATAGTATAGCTTCTAGTTGAACCAAGAAAATTCATAAAAACGTGAAAAATTCAATAATTTTTAGCGAATTGAATTTTTAATTGACTTTAGATTGTTTAAAAAGTATGTTAATCTCAACTTTGTTAAGGTTTTTTAGGTTCAACTAGAAGAGAATTTGATCCCGAATATAATGCATTTTGTTTTATTTCGATAGGACATTTAGTTTTTTCCCTATCTTTCCCGCCAATTAGGAAAAATCGTAAAAATGAAAACTCGAGAAAACGTGCGTCAAAGTTTTCGTATTTAAAAAATCGTAATTTCCCTAGGTTTACCGCATTAATATGCTAATCAGCGATTCCTGGTCCATCCTTCTGCGAACAGTCAACAGTGTCTCGAAAGACCGTTAGTCCGTTTGGATCATAATACAAACAATAGATCGAGGGGCGGAGCGCGCGCTCTCCGAGCGATCCGGCCGCTCGTATACCTGCTCGACGCTTGCCCACTCTTTCTTCTATAACTCCGAAAATATTTCGAATTTTTGTCTGAAATTTTAAGGACACATTCTTAGATAGTTTAGGAAGACATTTATGCAAAAAATAAAAAATCGATTTTTTGAAGCTTCTAAAGCAGGCTCCCCCCTTAACAGCTTTAAAAGCAATGGCATTTTAGATAATTTTAAGAACTTATAAATAATTAAACTGTAACTACCATCCGTTGTTTACCAGTAAACAATGAAAACTAAATCAAATATGACGTGGGCCCTCCAGAACTATATGGCTGACCTGTCTGGAATCGGCTATTCCATATTTGCTTTGTATCACAACGCAGTGCAATAATACACCATTGGTACAAAGTTGTATACCGTTTTTCATCAGTAAGCACGAAAATTTCGTTATATAACGTATACCCAATTGCTCTTCGAAATTAATATTTATTTCCTTGATTACATTTCTCTGTTATAGAATGAAAAATATGTATTATTTCATGCTTAACTTTGGAGAGATCAAGTAACGAATATGTTCCAAAAATACATTGCATTGAGAAAATGAATAATTGGTGTTTTTTTAAATCTTCGATTATGGTCTACATCAACCCATTTCTCTTTCTGTCATAAATTCCATCCCCATACATTTAGAAGTGTTTCGTTATTATTTAATTAACAACCAAAATATTCACTAGATATAAATTATATGGCACAACAACGTTTGTCGGATCAGCTAGTTTCATAATATTAGTTCGGTCATGTAGACTATAATCTGGTCTCCATGTCTAGAATCTAGTTTTGTCATCTTGTCTTCTCTACATTGAACTCTCGATAGTGGGTTATCAATTATCCGCCTACCGTATCGGTAAAACAATCATATTAACACTAAAAATAGGATGGAAAGTATTGTTCAGCAGCCAAAAGGCGGAAAATTCTTAACGCCACGACTTTTGAAGTCTGTTACTACCTGTCACTTGAGTACTTTGACGTTTTAGTATGTCAAAGTTTTCAGTTATATTTTCCTATTTTCCAGTTTACTCGGTAGGTGAAAAAGAGTTGTGTGTTACACATACAGGAAACGCTTAAGCTAATAGCCTCGGGTTGCTAACACAATCTATAACGTTCATGGAGATCGATTTGTAAGTAACTATTACACAAGTTTGTGTCAAGTGTATAATTGATGATAATGTGAAAATGATTTATTGCGATAAACCTCAATTTATTTGGAGCAGTTTATCAATTAGTTATAGCAGTGACATGATTTTTAAGAAATATTTTTGTGAAAGCTAGATTGAATATTTTCAAAAATTAATACCAGGCCAATGAAGAGGATGTTTTCAAATAAATGTGTCAAATAAACCATTCAATTCAATAGGCTCTCCAATGCAGTATTAATATTGATTCAATTGGCTAAATTGCTTGTTTAAGTGAAGTGAATCAATTGTTTGAGCTAACCATATTTATACAATATTCAATTAGTTAATGTATGTCTTCATTCTATATGAGAAGGTACTAGTTTCCAATTTCACATAGTAACAATCTTTATACAGGGTGTCCCGTAAATAAGTACCATAAATTGGAGGCATGATGGACCGTTAAGAAATATTTAAAATACCCAAATACAAATTTTCTCTAACTTTGTTAGTTTGTGAGATACAGGTTGTAAAAAGGTGCAGAAGAAATACAAATTCTATTTATATCTTCTTGGGGAATGAAAGTACAAATTTAAAATTTTTTGTAGATTATTGTCTTTTCAAAACACATCAACTGTATTGATTCCGTCAAATTCTAATAAGCCAGTGACGTGGTACGAGGGGTTCGTAAACTTTTATTGTACAATATTTTATTAGATTTCCTACATAAAAGGTGCTCTTTGTTGAACTCGATACAGTACTACATTTTCAAGATTTTTAACTTTTTATTGCAGTAATAATAATTTTTTTTGTCATTTTCGATTTCAATTTAGTTGAATAGTTCCTAGTGGTGCTCATTCATATTCTGGATACATATTTTCAAGATATCTTCAAAAAAAAATATGTTAAGTAATTTTATATGTTTATTAACATGATATTTGGCATAATTGACAGTTAATGCAACATTGTTTTTTAGCTATGAAAAAGTTATTTTCATTGAAGGTTATTTATATACAAATGTCACAATAAATCTAGCAAATGGAAAAAAACATAACCATGTCAAGGATTAACCCTTTGCCTACAGTTCATAATTTTGGCATGCAAGCCTTTACACCGCTCGGCTAGGGAAGCATAAAAAGGTGCGCAAGGTACTTTACGCAAAGGAACGTTAACTTTTACTCATAAAATTTTCATACTGCGGACTGAAAATGGGAACCGTTTCTTGAGAAGGTGAGCTCCAAAAAGATTCTCATTTGTTGCGAACTCAAGTAGACACAGAAATGTTCAGTCTGTTATGCTGAAAAAATATAACATGTTGAGAAAAAAATGACCACTGTGCTCCGGACTTCCCTAGGGCGCAAAATAAATCGTACCACCAAGGAAACTATTTAAGCCGAAAAACGGCCTCATCCACTCAACGCTTACATAACATAGTATCGTGGTATGTATTAGGAAGCAATCTATCAAAAAATCATTGAAATTAATATTCTCAGATTTGCAAGTGAGGAAAAGGAGGCTCACGTATAAGGATAGAAACTATCCTATCGCTCAAGTAGTATTCGGCTGAACGGTTTCGTAGATTATCGTGGCCGAACATTGTGGCAAATAATGTTTATTTATAGCACCAATCTTTCCAGTCAAAGAATACACCAACAGACAAGAGGCAAAACTTCGGAAAAAATGAAACTGCTGTATCCACTTTTTAAATTAGACGTCATATGTCATATGATCACATGAAGGCCTCTTTCTTATGGTATTTACAGACCCAAATTAGATTAAAGTTTGCTTATATGTCATAATTATTTTTTAATGATCTATTTCACGAGTATATTTTCAACGAAAATTGCAGAAATAGCGACTGACAAAAACATACATCTCCAATACATTTTATAAAACACAAATTTATGCTAAAATACTTTTTCTCAGTGTGAGTGAAGTAAACATATAATAGACTAGTCGAATTAGGTTGCTTTGAAGCGAAAAAAAAACAAAATTGTTAACAGGATGGGAACAGTTGGAAATGGTGAAGAAGCGTATAATAAATGTAGGAAAAATAAATGCCTGAGCAGGGGTGTTCCCAGATATATTTGGGGGGTGAAAAGGGGTGGAGTTTTGGATTATTGCGATTTCCGGCGAAAGTTGACGTCGGAGAGAAAAGTGTACAACAAAAAAGTTGTAGATCATAAAAAGGTCTACAGCTTTTGTAGGAATGATTTTTTCATACAACCTCAAAATCTCCGAGAAAAATGCGAAAAACCGCTTTTATCGTTTTTTTATTTTTCATTTACACAATAATAATCTTATTTTGACGAAACTTGGCAAAAGTATACCTTTTTGTATCCGAAAAGTCCACAAATTTTTCAGATGAAAATATCAAGAGACTTCCGAGATAATCACGTTTCCCGGCCAAAAAAATATTTTTCAAATTAAAATTTTCCTTTGGAAAATAATTGTCGTAGAGACTTCATTCATGTCGCCATTTTTCCATTTTGAGTTATACTTTCTTGTGAAATGATAAAAATATACAGTCTCCATTTAGAAATATGCTCAAAAATTGGAAAAATCAAAAAATGGATTCTGCAATCATCTTTTTTTACTGAATGTTGATAATTTGTTCTCGGAGATTTTGAGGTTATATGAAAAAATCATTTTCACAAAAGTTGTAGACCTTTTTATGATCTACAATTTTTTTGTTGTACACTTTTCTCTCCGACGTCAACTTTCGCCGGAAATCGCAATAATCCAAAATTCAACCCCTTTTCACCCCCTAAATATATCTGGAAACACCCCTGCTCACGCATTTATTTTTTTTACGTTTATTATACGCCTATTCACCATTTCCAACTGTACCCATCCTGTTAACAATTTTCTCTTTGTAAAAGTGTTATTTGGCTGGACTATAATTATTTATTATGATTCTCAGTGTATGCCAGAGTTAGTTGATACCTTCAAGGTTATTTATTTTTTGCCCTTAAGCATCGAAGGATTTTCGCCGGGCTTCACTTCTTGTTGTTGTGTATTCTTTGCTACAGTGTCAACACGGGAACTCTGATTTCTGTGAGTCAAGTTTACTATCGACCTTACAGTAACGACCAGTTCACAGCAAGTTGTTCATAAGCAGTTATTGAAGCTTCTCGCTCATGTATGAACGATTTGATTTTCCTTGTTTCCTCGCATTTGCAATTGATTGGATTTGTCTATATTGTTTTTTGAAAGTCTGGTAAGTTTGAATCACCTCGTTTGTAGGAAACATTGGGAACTGATGGACATGAACGGATATTCTGATCAAATAAATGTTTTGGAAGACGAGCATATTTATAAATGAACTCTCGATATTTTCATTATCACAAATCCCAAATTGAAACTATTCGTGTAACATTCGTGGTAAATAATTGAAGAAACCTGTTTAAATGTAACAAAAAAAATTTTTATTTTGGTATGTGGATGACATATCAGCTTGTTTTGTAGGTAGTGACCAACAATTATATATATATTTCAATCAATAATAATTTACAACCAAAAATTAAATTTATATTAGAAGTTGAATACAATAACAATTGATTTCCTTGAATCAAAAATTCAAAGAGTCATAATATCAATAATATACTTGATTTTCCAATTTTCAGAGAACCAACAAATACCGATGTGACTATACCACATAATTCCAATCCTCCCATGTCACATAAACTAGCAGCATACAATTCAATGATACATAGAGCATTTTCATTATGCTGGTATATTTCTAATAATATTTCAAAGATTAAAGCTTGAGACACAATTTATTTTAAAACAGAAGGCAATGTAAGTGAGACATTGTTAAAAGTAAAAACAAAAATATCCCCATTGAAAAAGTCTGGGATATATAAACTTGAATGTCCAGAATGTAATGCTGTCTATATTGGTCAAACCAGTCAGAATTTTGAAATTAGACACAATGAATATTCACGAGCTTACAGATTAAAACGGCCAGAAAGTCGATTTACGCAAAACGTCTGGACAATTAAGAGAAACACAATATGAAGTCGTTGATGCACAGATAAATCTAGGGAGCTCTCCAGTATTGAACTGTATTCTTAAGAAACAATTGTAAAGATGAGCAGTAAAGGTGAGCACAATTATACTGATCTTCATGGGAAAAAGATATCCCCATAGGGCTAATAATACCTAAGCTTTATTATTTGTAATATAATCTTCTTCTTTTTTCTAATTATACATATTAAATCAATCACAACATACAGGGTCCGGCAAACCTCTGTCGTATCTCTATAACTCTTATTGTATATAACTTACATATTTATTTAAAAGGTATATGGAAACGGTAATTAAAATCGAACATTTTAAAATTATGTTCATGTATACAGGGTGGTCCATTAGTAAACTGGACAAATGACGTAATTTTTTTCAAATGTAATGGCATACTTTTTTTTACATTTTATGAACCGAAATAGTTAGTACTGTATACTCCCAAATTTTTTTTGTGAAACTCCCAGCCATCTCGGAGAAAACCACCTTTTTCCCAAAAAATTTGAATTTGCATATCCCTTTTTAAAAAACCGCAACTTTATAAGATTTAAAGCTAAAGCTTTAAAATTACCTATGTACAAAGACAAAGGACTGAAAATTCTTTTAGTCTCAGTTTGAAATTTTTATTCTGTACAGGATGGTCTTGAATGAATTTTACATTCCAAAAACTTAAATGGAAGTTATTTCAGTATTTTCAAATGGGACACCCTGTGTAAATATTTATCAATGGATACTGAATTTTATCCCCTTCAACTTTACTATTCACTCTCAGTACCTAATTTCCGTCGTTTAAAAGTTATTTGAAAAAAACACATTTTTGGTAAAAATCTAAGTAGACAATCGTCTTAATGAACAATGTTTTTGTTTTCAAAATACCAATTTTACATGTTTTTAATGTTATTGAAAGGCCATTATTAACAACAATTCTAGTTTATTTAAGAATTCTCCAGTCTTTTTTTATAAAAGGTGCTCGAAATGTCTGCCATTTTCTCTTATACATAAATCTACTCGTTCGTTAAATGATGCCGATACGTTTCTTAGCATCTGAGGAGTAATAGATCTGAATGCTTGTACTATTCGCTCCTTCATATCTTCAGATGTTGTAGGTGGCGTTTGATAAACAAGATTCTTAACATAACCCCTCTTGAAAAAATCAGGTGATCGAACTGGTCATTTTTTTGGACCATTTCTGCCGATCCATCTATTAGGAAATTGTTGATGTAATAAGTCAGCTACCTCACGTAAATAATGCGCTCCCGCTCCATCATGTTGGTACCACATTGACTGTCTTAGAGCTAAAGGAACGTTTTCAAGTAAAAGAGGAAAATAATTAGCCAAAAAATGTAGATACATCAGGCCATTTAAATTGCCTTCGAAAAAATGCAGCCCAATCACATGTTCCCCAATGTGTTTCTCTGATTATGTGGAGATTTTCTTTGGCATAATAATGGGAATTGTGCCTGTTAACGAATCCATTCTTATGAAATTAACTTCATCAGAAAATATTACATTTTTACCAAAAATATGTTGTTCTTCAAATAACTTTCAAACGACGGAAGTTAGGTACTGAGAGTGAATAGCAAAGTTGAAGGAGATAAAATTCAGTATCCATTGATGAATATTTACACAGGGTGTCTCATTTGAAAAAACTGAAATAACTGCCATTTAAGTTTTTGGAATGTAAAATTCATTCAAGACCATCCTGTACAGAATAAAAATTTCAAACTGAGTCTAAAAAAATCTTCAGTCCTTTGTCTTTGTACATTGGTAAAGCTAAAGCTAAAGCTTTAAATCTTATAAAGTTGCTATTTTTTAAAAAGGGATGCGCAAATTCAAATTTTTTGGGAAAAAAGTGGTTTTCTCCGATATGGCTGGGAGTTTCACAAAAAAAAGTTGGGAGTGTACAGTACTAACTATTTCGGTTCCTAAAATGTAAAAAAAAGTATGGCATTACATTTGAAAAAAATTACGTCATTTGTCGAGTTTACTAATGGACCACCCTGTATACATGAACATAAATTTTAAATTGTTCGATTTTAATTACCGTTTCCATATACCTTTTAAATAAATATGTAAGTTATATACAATAAGAGTTATAGAGCTACGACAGAGGTTTGCCGGACCCTGTATAGTACTATTTGGTCTAGCCAAAATATTAAACATCGGGTAGGTATCACATCAAAAGTAACTTCTATCATTCTAACTATGATATGTCAACATCAAAATAGTTATTAGTAATATTATTCCTAGGAGGTTGATAATAGACGCGATAAGTTTATGACAATCGAAATATCGTTCCTTGGTTTCGGGCTGTTATCAAGCAAAGAGATTGAGAAATTTGTCATAAAATTATGAGGCTTTTGTACGAGGGATATTCAGCGGAAATTGTTTTGACAGGAAAACTCATAACTCAACATAACGAAACATTTATTTATTAAAAGTACAGCTAGTGAAGGTACAATTATTAAAATTAAACGAATCATTAGATTTGTTGCTGTTCTCTACCATAGAATCTATTACTCCACATAATATTTATGATCTTGCTGTAGTGTTCTTGATCAAGATTTAAGTATTTGATTTCTATGACAATAATTTTCAGCGATTGTTGTTCTTCTATACCACTTTTTGCCTACAGCAGTTGATCTATTCGAGTGATTTCTTATTTTTTTGTTCTTTACATTCAAGACAATTGCCTCAGCAGCGGATTAAGTCTATCCATTCATTATATTCCTTCCAACAGGTATAGTGTCATACTTTTTGTCAATTTTATTTTTCCAGTATCAATTTAGTTCCAAGAACAGTCGTGGTAAGGTGATATTGCCGCCTCGTTTTGATACTAGTGTTTGAAAAAGACGTACAGGGCAGCTTGGTCTTTCACTATTGGAGACCAACCATTTGTAGCTTGTACAGTTTTTAAAACCACCTTGTCACGACTTACCAAACACCGGATTGTATCCAATGCAATTTGTTGGAGAGTCATCGTTATTTCTCTCGATTTGAAAAAAACCAACCAGACTTCCTCTCCTTCCCGCCACGCTAATTCTACAGCAGCAATATGGCGAAGTTCACGCATTTGAGCTTCAGGAGTATTTTCATCTCATAGCAATATTGTTTTGTTGAAAATTTAACGAAACTGAACTGAATTTACGTTAACATCACAAGCAGCATTATTCTGACTTCCGACATAATGTTCACTTAAATCATCGTTGGTTTTGGGTTTTATTTAGTTGTTTGCATCAACGTTTACCTACAACGCCAACGTCCATTCATAACTTAGGTGAAAATCCTTATAGCTGAGTACACATGACTAGAAAGTCAAGAATACATTGTATTATGTGTAAAATTTTTTAATTTAAAATATTGCAAAGCGCTTTCGGCTTTTATGCCATCATCAGTGCGATACTCGTCAAGTATATATACAAGAGTATCGCACTGACGATGGCGTAAAAGCCGAAAGCGCTTTGCAATATTTTAAATTAAAAATTTTTACACATAATGCAATGTTTTCTTGACATTCATAACTTAATCCGACGTTGGAACTTCGAAGTCGATCGGGCCAATGACTACTCGACTTCAGCAAATCAAACGTTATTTTTTGTTAGACAAACAACGTTCATTTTAACCTTTTTCGTCTCTTTGGAGTAATCTGCAGCAAGACGACGTTCTAAGAACGTTTAGATCCGCATGTTACAATTTTGGTCATAAAAACAAACCTAAAACTTTTTTTTCCTATTATTTGACCTACGGGCGGACGTTTAAAAGTAGTTAAAATATCCGCACAATCCATTGACATAATAATATTATATTCTTTGTATGTCAATGGCACAATCTCCAACCTAGTCTCATTTTTTATTTATGTATATATAGATTTTTGTCTGATAAATTATAAACATGTCCGAATCACGAAAAAAAACAGGAGCCGTTTAGACATTCATCGACATTTTACAGAAAAAGATCTAGATACTACTTAATCGGCCTTATAGAATTCCCAAATAACCATCAAGTGAGTTTGGAATAGTTGTTTTGTCCCTGATGGTGTTTTTAATTTATTAAGTTTCATATATTATTCAGTAACTGTAAACCTTTCTAGAAACTAAACATATCAAAAATGTCTAGGGAACACGACTATTATTCTACTAATTTCAGCAAAAACTTTAATAAGTTTTTGTAAATACATACCAATTAATTCGTAAATTTGTTATCTACAAATCAAGATAGGTGGTGACAATTATTCAGTCAATTGTATTGTTTTATTAAGCCAGAAGTGACAGCGCTTCATCTAACAAGGTTTATTGTCTCTAGTTAGACAAATTTCTTCCAATTTTAAAGATAGGCTCTAGTAAAGTTTGGATTTATACTTAAACAATGTTGTTAAGAGCAACGGTGGTCATGGAGCGTAGGCAATTATCACGTGTTCAAATGGTAGGTAAGTGCTGTGAATATGATTAAGGCTAATTTTGAGTCATTTCGACGTCTTTTGGGGCGTGATTTCGCAATTATGGCATCGATATGAGGGATGTATCTGAAAGACCTGGAGGGGGTCAACGTGCAACTACTTCTCGACAGGATCGATATGTGGTGGGATTAGCTCGCCGAAATGTGAATGCTACTGAACGCGAATTTTGTGGGGCCTTAGCAAATGCTCACAACATTAATGTGTGTGGCCAAACTTTGAGGAATAGACTACATGATGCTGGCCTACACACCAGACGTCCATTGAGGGTTCCCATGTTACGTCATGAAAATCGTGGACTAAGGTTAATGTGGGCACAAAAATATGTTCATTGGGGCTTACAAGAATGGAGTTCTGTGTTATTCACGGATGAATCTAGATTTTGTCTATCCTGACTCAAGAAGAGTAAGAGTTTGGAGAGGACCTGGTCGACAAAAAAGACTCAGACATGTACAGGGTGTTCGTCCGTATGGTGGTCTAAAAGTTATGATGTGTGCTGGAATAATTTTTCATCATTGAACTGTTCCCGTTTTTGTGGAAGGCACTTTTGAATCAGTTTCAATATATTGACCGTATCTTAGAACCTGTTGTCCATCCATTTGCCACTGCTGCAGGCCCTGATTTGCTTTACATTCAGGACAATGCAAGGCTACATACTGCAGCAACAGTAAGAGATTGGTTTGATACTGAGGAAATTACCCTTCTATTGTGGCCAGCACAGTCATCAGACCTTAATTCCATCGAACGTGTATGGGATATGCTCCAGAGACGGATCGCTCATTTGCATAATGTTAATACTCGTCAAGGTCTCCAGGATCTTCTTACACAAGAATGGGCATTATCACCATACAAAACGAAATTGATAATTTAATTTTAAGTATGCCAAGACGGTGTCAAGCTGTAATTAATGCTTTTGGAGGAAATACAGATTATTAAAAACATTTTTTGGTTATATCTTTGTTTTATATTCATGGATGTGTTAAGAATTTCAATTAAATTAGTGCACCTTTTAACTTTTGTTAAATTATTTCATCAAAGAGAAAATTAATTTCACTGAAAGTAAGATTAATTCATTACTGACTAATCAGTCATTATAAAGATATGTCACTTTCAAAAATCCGATTAAAATTCATGTATATACGAGGAAAAATCTTTGTGTTCCTTAGACATTGTTGATGTGTGTATTCCGCTATGACACAAGTTTGGTTTCGTGTTTACCTCCAAAGGGTTTTGTCTATTGACATATAGTTAACAGAAGCAAACATGAGACCCGGGAAATATGCCAACTAAAAGAAAGGTCATCGCAATGTGCCAATCAGGCGCTAATGTTATCGATTGTACATTAACATAATCGAAATAATATGACCGAGTGATTTCATCAACATACATCAATTTTAGTGTCTGTATCAGTGTTATCAATTTCGTTAATTTGGATCCAATAGTTTTTCGAATATATTGTAGAAGGGATATATAAAATGGCTATTGTTTTTGAGGATTTTCCATATTGACTAGGGTCGATGACTTTATTTAGATAACCACTTTGTCCTTTTGGTAATTTTGACAAATTCTGATAATTTGAATCGTGAGTTCCGGTAATTTTTATTTTTGCATCGGCAACACTGGACTGCATTCTATTTTCTATTCGATGTCAGCTGCCATTTATGTGTAATCATATTTTGTTGCTTTCAATATAAACTTGATCCTTCTTTTTTATGACATTACTACAGAGTAATGAAATTTGAGATATAGACATTTAGGGCAGATAGTAGTTTTATTTTTGGCCCAATATAAAAATTTTTATTAATATTCAGAGTTAAATTTTTAGCAAGTTTGACACTTGACAGTTATGGTATCGATATTTGGTTATCGATTCAAAATAATATATCGATTGTTACTCCAAAAACATAATACAGCGACATGGACACGCCCACCCAGGGCTCATGTTTGCTTCTGCCGACTGTAGTTCTGAAATGATATATAGCTCAACTGGTTTGTAGAGTAACTTGTGTTCGGAAAGAATTGTGAACCAAGAAAACCAAGCCGTTCAGCTCGGTTTAAGCACGGTCCGCTCGGTTGGCCTTGCGGTAGTTGGAATATTTAGTCATTGAGCCGTCGAGCCAACTTTCAACAGACGCAGACGTTGGATTCACATACCGTCATTTGAACGTTTACTAGTCGTCTAAGGAAAGTCGGGAAAGGTCGCAACTAGGTATGGAAAAAAGGTGTTTCTGTCCAAATAGGTCTGGTATAGATTAAGTCGCTTAACAAAATCCACCATGTTGGCACATAATTATTTGGCCGCCATTGTTTGATTCACGAATTTATTTGAAGAAAAAACATATTCTAATGCAGTTTTAAAAGTTTTGTGACCAGCATTTGTGTTGCTGGAGACTTTGTATACTATTTTCAAATATACATGCAGGCATACTGAAAAAAATAATAAATGGCATATTTTTTTGTTTTTCGCTTTTTCCTAAAAATTTTTAAGGCGCGTATGTTCTTTGCCACAATACTGGTCGTGGTTTATCAAAAAATTTAAGTTTGTTTAAGATTTTTGTTTTGCTGGTAATAAAAATGTGTATACAGAGCTATTCAAAAGTCCCCCCCCCCTCGTATCTTTTGGACGGCTACACTTACATTAATAAAATTTGGAGGGTGAAAATAAAGTGTTGTAAACTTCTCTACGAATGGTAAGAGGTGACGTTATAGTAATAGATGACGTCACAGTGCCACTCTGGCCAATAATTTTGAATAGGACCTTATGGCAAGTGATATCTCGTTTGAAAGGCATTGACATTGGCTACATAGCCATATTAATTTTGTTCATATTCTAATTCGCAGCAAAGTTCCATAAATATTCCCCAAATATATTGGTAACCGTAGGCTGTATTTCTGCGAGATTTTTCTTTGATTAGCGTACTTATAACTATTTTTAAATATTCGCATATTCAAAACGTGAAATTTTGAAGTAAATTTGAAATGAAGTTGTCATACCTAATAGTATTGTAATAGTGATTGATAATTGCACTTAATGCAATTATCTGTGTCATGTAGATATAATAGAGGAGTTCATTCTAAGGTCACTGTAGCCAACAAAAAGTGGTTTTCTGACAAGAATGACAGTTAATGTCTATCATTCAAAACATAAGGTTTCTGCCGGTTTTTTATTATTGCGAACATCTATATTGCTTTATTAGAACAATGAATACACCCCCGGAGCGTAAATCTTAAAATTCAAAATGACGTTTCAGCTGAATAATCAACGCATCAATGGCCAATAATTCCAGAGACTTTTGGCATATCACCATTTCATTTGTGTTATTCTGTCACTAGTTATGTCAGATGTCAGTTTTATTTGTTTTTATTGATATTCGTTTAATCGTTCATGTTTATTTTCAATTAGACTTTTTTTTAAGACCGACCAGAAAATATACACATTCTGGACAATTTTTCGCCCAGAAAATAACGTTTTGCCGATCAAGACCGGAAAATGGACGTGAGGGACCGGCAATAATACAATCTACCTTGATTTCGTTACTATGACAACATTGTTTCGATATATTGTCGAGTGATGACAGTTAGTTAATTTACAATTTGTAGTTTATGTCAAACTTATTTCGCGAGTGCGCAAATTTAACAATAATATGAATTCAGATTTTGATTTATTCGATAAAGAATTAAATGTATATCGAGGTGTCTGTCTAAAAAAAAATTGTATGTCGCGCAACCGGAAATTAGTGTTTTTCAGGTCTCTCCAAGCTTCCAGGACTCGCCTAAGGCTCGCCCTGGGATCTGCTTGTCTCGACCTGAAAAACACTACTTTCCGGTCTTGTAACGTAAATTACTATTTTTTACGAGCGGGCGGAAAATTGAATTTTCCACACACATTTTAGTGTGGAAAATTAATTTTCCCGCACCGTGTGCAAATAATTTTCCACTTCAATATATCAAATGAATAATAAGCCGGTATATTATGGTGGTTGCGAAATGCTTCAGTTACCATGTGTAACTAACCATCTATTTACTTTCATTTTTGTTTGTTTATTGTCAGAAAACTGTCAGTGCATTTCTAAAATATTCTGCTCGTGAATAAGTGAATCCTCATTGAAAATGAATATTTGTTTTGAGGGAATCGATGAAAATACAAGCGAGGGAGTTCCCGATGAGATTCTTCTGGCAGCAGAAAATGTGAAAACGGACCTGTTACCAGAAAAAGAGAAGATATGAAAAAGAATACGAGATCTTTTGCAAATGGAGCTTAAGGAAGGGCATTACAAGTTTTGATGAAGAAGATATTTATTTAGTGTATTTTTCCGAATTATCTGCATCCTGTCAACCATCCACACTCTGGTCAAAATATTCAATGCTGAAAACCATGCTCAAGCTCAAGAAAAATATCGACATAAGCAGATATTTCAAGGTAATTGCTTTTCTCAAGAAAAAGATGATTAGTTTTATACCAAAAAAATCAAAAATTTTAAGTCCAGATGACATAGAGAAGTTTTTATCCAATGCTCCTGATAACATCTATCTTCTCCATAAAGTGGCGACAATTTTCGGAATAGCTGGGCCGTGCAGGCGGGAAGAATTAACAAATTTATTAATCGAAAGCGTGAAAGAGGAAAGCTTCATGATTTTAGTTAAAATACCCGACAATAAAACGCACACAAGTAGAAGTTTTGTAATTACTGGGGAGAGGAACTCAAAGTGTGTCAGAAAATATACATTGCTTAGACCGAAACATACTCCTCACAAAAGATTTTTTGTCCAGTATCACAACGGTACCAGTGTGTTGGTATAAACAAATTTGGGAAGATACCATCAGATGTAGCCGCATATTTAAGACTTCTGCATCCAGAACACTACACTGGACACTGCTATAGGCGCTCTTCTGCCACGGCCCTTGCAGATGCTGTAGTAGGGATAACGAATCTTAAACGTCATGGCGGGTGGCAATCAACAAAAGTCGCCGAAGCATATCTGGATGAATCCCTGGAAAATAAAAAGAGTATTGCAAGCAAGATATTCAGACCGCAATCAGCCACTACCAGCAGCTCTATCGCCTCCACTGACATACAGCCAGGTCCAAGTACTCAGCACAACTTTGAACAGGAATTCGAAAATGAACTACATTCGACTGACATTATTATCCCAGAACAGCAACAGATCCAAAATTATAGCCATTCAACAAGCAACTAGCATCTGCTATAAATTTAAGTAATGCAAATAATTGTACTTTTACAATAAATTATAATATAAATAATGATATAAAATTTTGACATGTAACTATTATTGTTAATAATATTTTACTTTATGTTTACTTCATCAATAATCTAATAAAATATGTTTCTAAATAAACCATAAGCACTTATAATCAGATAAAAATATCTCAACTTTTGATTAGCCCTGTTGACTTTCCTCACGCTCGTAGAAAAACTATTGTACCTAACACTTGCGGAAAATGCTTCACCGAACTCCGCTACGCGTAGTTCGGTAAATAGCTATTCTGCTTAAGAACGCCAATAATGTCAAATTATGACAGCTCGCGGAAAATTAGGCTTGCTTCAAAGTTACTTTCTGCTTAAGAGCGCCAATAATGTCAAATTATGACATCTCGCGGAAAACATCAACTTCGCAGTTGCTTTTCAAGTCACAAAAGACGACTTTCGATAGTGATAGCAGAAAAAGCAATTTATATGTTCGTAAAGATAAAAAACCTGAAAAAATCTTATGTTTTGAATGGAAGACATTAACTGTCATTATTGTCAGAAAACCCACTTTTTGTTGGTCACACTGACCTTAGACTGAACTCCTCTATTGCGTGAAATTGATTTAAATTTGACACAAAATAACAAAATTTGACTGGCTGTTATTACTGTCAAAACATTTTCTGCAGTAATATCACAATAGAGTGAGAATAATTTGAAAATAATTTGACAAATTTATACAAGGACTGAAGAATTATTATCTAATTGATCGAACTCTCGTGTGGTTTTCAAATTACAATCAAAATCACTTTCAAGATTTTATATTTTTATTCCAACAAATTCCTATCACTCGATTCAATTTAAACAGAATTCATTTTACGAATTTCTTGAAAATTGATGACAGACGCGTCAGATTAAGAAAATCCGATTTCATGTGGTGCCATTCAATAAAAACAATGGCCGCATTTAGAAAAGCTCATCGATGAGAAATTTTGTGCTGAACGGTGTCAAATCGAACGATGAGTAATCGGAAAATGGTCAATCGGATGCCATTTTTTCCATCGGAAGATAAATGCTATTAGTTATCGCGATTAACGATTTGTTTATTGTTTGAATGTCAACTTTCAACCATGTTGAAGTTTAACTTACTTCTACCGATTCTCTGGACATTCTAAAGTGTTCAAAAAATTGGAGGTCTGTATAAATTGGAATTATTTGCTCAAAATAATCCTCATTTTGCACTTGTATTGGCCTAGGTTCTATTATCAAAAGAGGTAATGGTCTAGCAAGATTATCCGCAATATTAGCTACTATGTTTAGGTTTAGTGCTTCATCGTCAAAAAAAAACTGATCAATTATATTATCCATTTTTATAATTCAAATTAGGGATACTTCACTTAACTTGAAAGAAGAATTTAAAAATTATTTATAATTAACAGTATTATCATAACCTCAAAACGTCACGCGTATATTATGTCCCTAATTATGTCAAAACTTTCTTCCAAAGTTCGATGGAATTCTCAGATGTATTCAGAAAAAGTTATCAAGATTAGTTATCGTCACGTGACCTATCTCTCATCGTTAACTCATCGTTTTTGCTTTCTGAATGCGGCCAATGTACATTGGATGATTCTCGCTGGAATAAAGTAACAGTAATTATTACTATAATGATGTTTTGATTGGCGAGAACGTACATGAATGACTGGAATAGAAAATTTTTATTGATTTCGAGAAACGTCAAATAAATAATAAAATATCTTACATTTTCAATATTTTTCCATAAAATAGTGGAATTAATAAGAAACAGTTAGTTAAACAATATTAACTTATTTAAAAAGTTAATCCCCAAACTACCTTCCACAACAATGACATTTTAATTCCCGTCTTCAATAGAATCACAAATTTCCACTATCGAACAAACAAACAAAAATACCGTTTAACATAAATTCAAAATTGAAACTCCACTTGAAGCACGCTTAACGAGCCCGACAGCGCTATTAAAGCAAATATTCTCCGAATTCACAGCATGCATCATTAAAAAAAGTATCATTGACGTTGTCAGATAGCAAATTTACAATGTCGCATAACGGGGAATATTTCAGAGTTTTGATAATTCACTGTAAATATATCAAGATATATGGGTTGAGATAATAAATGTAACAAATATCCAAAATATCAGGAATTATATTTTTTGATTTTAGTTGATTATCGTTTAAAACAAACTAAATACTGACCTTTGATAAAATCGACAGCCATTTCCAATCCGTACGTATCCTTATCACAATCGTCCAGCACATGAGCACCAATAGTTATATTTGGTAACACTACTAATTTATTCGCGTTAATTTGATCTATAGTATAAAGCATCGTTTCCAACGCTTGTACTCCTCCTTGGGGCATTATGGGACCACAAGTAATACTATCCTCTCTTTCATGTACCATCATTAATCCACCTATGATCAAATCACCTTCGACGACCGCCTCGCGTTTTACCGGCCAGATGTATTCCTGTTTCGAACCGCTTACACTTTTATTGATAAACAGTAAACCGTCCGACATTATTAGAGTTGTTTCAGTCGTGAATAACGAAAGATATTCAATTGGATTGTTAGTTAGATGAGGACTCGTCGTTAAGAGTAAGTCGGAATGGGATGAAACAGGAGATGAGGAAGTATTTTTGTAGTTGGGCTCGTCTGGTGGTTGAAACTTGTTGAGTGGAGATGTAGTTGTTATTCTCTTGATTTTGAAAGGTGGCATAGAATTATCGGTGGACGTTTCTGAAACAAAAATTATTTTTTTAATTTATAACAGAAGAGATTACGCTATATATTTTTGGAATTGGTTGAATCGACAAAGGATGCTTCTTATTGAACATGTTTAACTGGTTTTTGTCTTTATATTTCATGTTACTTGAATTACATAGTAGGTACAAGCCTCTTAAGAGTGTTATCGGAAAAAATGATAGTAAAGCATGCCCAGTTGAGACTCATTTTAAATAATAATAAACTTCATACAGTGTGTAAGTACATAAAGTAAAGTAACTTGCTAATATTTTGATTTCCGTTAGGTTTACAAAAGAAATGTTGAACAAAAGTTTTTTCAAATAATCCAGACCATCTGCATAAGTCTATTAGAAGTATACGGGGTGCGCCGTTGCTCCAAAATAACATATATTTTTTTAAAAAGTACACCATGTATATATTTTTAATTTTTATAATCTATTAAATTACAAATACAACCATAAAGACCGTATAATTATACCTTCAATAATTCCCAAGTTACATTGGTTTGAATCTAAAATTATGAAAAAACTGTTTAGGTATGTCAAAAAAGTAGTAGGTTTTTCTGTCAATAAAATTATTGATAAAGTTTTAGGTTTTTCGCCAGAAATTCCGATTTTCCCGCCAAAATTTGAGGTTTCTCGTTAAGGATTTCCAGTTCCCCACTAAAAGTTTCAAGGTTTAGCTAGAAATCTGGAATTTTTGCGGGAAACTTCAAAATTCTTAACGGGAAACCTGAAATTTTTAGCGGGAAACCTGCAAATGAAAGTTTCCCACTGACGTTTCTTACCGGAAAATTTGGGTAGATCAATTTTTGGCAATTGAGGCACCTCTGATTCTACCACGGCAGTGCATAACGACGCTTTTTCTCTCTCTTTTTCTCAATCTTTTTTAAGTATGCATTTTTTATGTGACAACAAAGTTCGCTAGCACTCATAAGTACATTATAATCCGTTGCGTAATCTGGGTTCGTGTCAAAACCCACCAAATTAATTTAATCTAAAGCCGGAATAAACGAGTCCCTGGTAGACTCCAACGACGAATGAAGCATTTAAAATTTTTCTCCATTTTTTTTTCCGAATCCGACTCCTTAGACAAATCATTCAGCGTTTGCAATATCGAATACAATGAATTCCTTTTTGCCGTAAGTGACTCGAATTGTCTTTCCGCTGTAGTAGCCATTCTATGTAAATTAAATAGGCAAAAACAAACCCAATACGTTGAAAAAAGAGAGCAGATATGCTCTGTCTTAGGTAAAAGCTTGGTTTGAAACAAGTTATCAATATAGGTAACTTAACCAATGATTAGCCGAATATAATCAAAAGCGCTTTTATCGTGCGGGTCCAAAGGTCACTAACCATATGTATCAAATAAAAAAAAACACAGAAGTTACCAAAATGTAAGATTACAAATATACCTCAATTTTGATTCGTCATTATCCGTATATCTACTAAAAACTGAACACGCTGACTCACTATTTGTTGCTGCTCACATAAAAATCTTCTGATACAGTCATTTTTATAGCGAAGCCCCAACTTTCTAATTAATTTTAATAATGATTTGAGTCGGATTGCCAAAACCCCTCGAATTTTTAAAGCTTCTTTTAAAACTGGAAGAGTTATATTGGTTTTTTTTCTATATAAATTATAAATAACATTACTAACTACCATTTTAATATTTTCGCGCAAATCCACAGTCTTTGGCTTTCTTTGTTTGCATTTTTTAGTATTCCTCAGAATTATATTATGCTTTTTTTTTCATGCACAATTTTTTGCGCAGTCCTTAAACTAATTCCCAGTGCTTTCGCTACTTTTTCTTTCATTCTCGAAATAATCTATCAGATTAAGTACCATTTTTTTGCTTGAGGATGCAAAACTCCGTGAAATTGCTTCTTATTATTCATATTGTCACTTTGAGTTGTCAAAGTCACAAAACTGACATGTAAATGAAAACTTAGCTGGTAAAAGACTTTTTAGAATCGCTAAGAACTAAATACATATTCTTGTTTTCCCGTCAAAATTGCTAGTCTGTCTTATTCATCTTACGGATTTTATTTGGAAGTTATGATTAAACGCAATAAAAGAGAACAAAAACTGTGAGTATCTCTTTGTGAAATCGTATGACCCGCATGATAAGACTGCATTTGACTATACCCCACTTTTATAAACAAAACACGTAAGTAAAGTATAGGACTTTAAACCGAAATTAAAAACCTATGTTGTGACAAAGAAAATTTTACTTAGAACCCACTGTTCCTAGTAAACTAGACAACACCGACCGAACACCGATAGTAAATTTGAAACTATAACCACTTCAGGAAATCAACAACAACTCATTCATTGTACCATCAACAATTGGAGCCAAAATTAGCATAATAGTAATAATAATTATAATAACAACTTCCGTAGCAATGCAGAAAAAGAATAAACTACCCACCGAAATTGAGATGGAAAACTTGGGAGAAAACAGAAAAACTAATTCTATTATTTTTCCAACTTAAGGATGGAGGAGTTATGTGCACCAAAAATGCAAGCCTTTGCATTCAATTCCAGGAAGCCGCCTCTTAGTACAAACCACAGAATGATAATATTCTTAATCTACCTAGACAATTATTGTTATTTATGAAACAACTTCCGTTAAAAATTCTGTTCTAAAGTATACGTGTTATATACAGTGCTATTCAAAACTCCCCTCCCCTCCTCGTATCTTTTGAACGGCTACACTTACATTAATAAAATTTGGAGCGTAAAAATAAAGTGTTGTGAACTTCTCTACGAATGGTAACAGGTGATGTAATAGTAATAGGTGACGTCACAGTGCCACTCTGGCCAATAATTTTAAATAGGACCTTATGGAAAGTGATATCTCGTTTGAAAGGCATTGACATTGGCTACATAGCCATAATAATTTTGTTTGGGTTTAAACTAATTTTGACGGATAAATTAAATAAATACCAAAATTATTGAAATTATTTTTTTAAATTTAATTAATCAAATATCAACAATGGATTCTTATAGCAAGTGTTCGAAATGTGCTCCGACTACTTCCTGACAGTAATACATCCTATTAGTAAACTTTTGTCGTACTCGTTCGAATGTGTCAGCTGAAATTGCATTGCATTCTTCAGTAATTCTTTCTTTCAAAACGCCAATGCTATCTGGTGCCGTAGTTTGAACCTTGAATTTCAAGTACCCCCATAGAAAAAAATCTAATGGTGTCAGATCTGGTGACTGAGTTGGCCATTATACAGCACCACATATTCTTTATCCAGGTAACGTCTTACTGCACCATAATAATGTGCAGGAGCACCGTCTTGTTGAAATGTTATTTCCAGATGGCCGAATTCATCTGGATTATCTTCCAGAATTCCAAGAATTAACGGCTCAATTGCATTTTGTCACATCCTTAGATACACTTCACCGCTTAAATTTGAATTCAGGAAAACAGGACCAACTATGTGGTTTGCCAAAATACTTGCCCAAACATTGACTTTTTCTGGAAATTGGGTATGTTGTTCACGAAACTAGGTGTGTGGATTTGTGACTCCAATACCTCACATTTTGTGTATTCACATTTCCATTGAGGCAAAAAGTACTTTCGTCACTAAAACAAATTGTTTTTGTGTAATGTGGGTTTTGACTAATTTTATTTGTCATACATTCACAGAATTCAAGTCTTCTGTCGGGGTCGTCATCCGACAGGTGGTGCACCATTTTTAACTTGTATGGATGAAATTTGTTTTTAGCCAACACTCTCTGTACTGTACTTTTACTTACTTCACAGATAGACGCAACTTTAGTTGAAGAGGAAGTAGGGTTTACTACCATTTCAGAAACTAAACTTTATCATCACTAAATGTTGGTCGACCAGATCGTTTGGCATCTTGAACACTACCTGTTGCTTCAAACTTGTGAAGAAGCTCCCTTGAATAAGTTCTCGAGATAGGGCGATCTGGATATCTCTAATTAAATAAAAGTTCCGCTTCATGGAGATTCTTCCCAGATTCACCAATTATTAAGATAGCTGCTACTTTGTCGGCTTGACTACGTACCATTTTGCCTATGTAAACTCTTGAACGTCTCGTTAAACAATAATAAAATTAAATATTTAAGCTATTTAGGAAAACTTTGCAGAGCAACAAATAGTATTAAATTAAAAACGTCAATTTTTTTGACAACTCACCAGAGGCGGTCTGAAAAATCTTCAATATTTGAATGTGAAATAATAATTTTGGTATTTATTTAATTTATCCGTCAAAATTAGTTTGAACCCAAACAAAATTAATATGGCTATGTAGGCAATGTCAATGCCTTTCAAACGAGATATCACTTGCCATAAGGTCCTATTCAAAATTATTGGCCAGAGTGGCACTGTGACGTCATTTATTACTATTACGTCACCTGTTACCATTCGTAGAGAAGTTTACAACATTTTATTTTCACCCTACAAATTTTATTAATGTAAGTGTAGCAGATCAAAACATACGAGGGGGGGAGGGGACTTTCGAATAGCACTGTATAATCTTCAATATATTTGATATTTTGATAACCCATTGTTCTAAGTAAATAAATTTGTAACTTAAAAGTCCCAGGCTAGAGCACTCCACCTCAGGGAGTGGAATTCGGCACCAATTAAACTATTTTATTCGCTATCACTGGGGTGGGGTGTACAATTAATATTAAATTGGACGCCACCAGCTTTTTAATCGAACGAAGCAATAAGAAACAGAAGCAAAAGGTGGAAAGCTGGAAACACCTCGTAAAAATTGAAGTTAAGTTACTAAAAAAATTAACAAAATGAAACTACTTATTCCCGAACACGTGTATCCAATTTAATAAATATTGAATAATCAATACAAAAATTGAAGATATGAAATATTTATTGGTTTATCCAAAAATTTGCATAAATTGAATACTCAAAAAACCAAACGAAGAGGATACCAAAGTGTAATATAACACGTCAACTTCAAATCTTACACACGCTATAGATAAGACGAAGGAACTTATCTTAGAGGGCTGGGATGTTGTGCAGCTCTGGCGACGATGGTGACGATGGCGGCGATGGCTTAGCGGGCGGTGTACCTCGTGCACGGGAACAAAAACAGGAACAGAAACTTGCCCAAAGGTGAATAGCTCAAACTTGCCTATTACTTGCCTAGAAGTTTGCCTCTTAAATTTGCCTAAAACTTGCCTATTACTTGCCTATAACTTGCCGGCTGCAGAGCAACCAGACGATAAAATTTGTTCACCCAAAATAAATTGAAAATATTGAATGTTGCCTTATAGTGGCAGTTAGAGGAAAAGAAAGAGTTCGAATCGAAACTTGAAATTTCGAATATCTAAAGACAAAAATAGAAGGGGAATTTGATAAAATTATTGTTTTATTTTGGAGTGACTAATGCGACAGGGAAACGGCATGTTTAGAAATTTAGTAGAAATTTGGGAGGAAGTGACTAATGAGGCACAAAAATTAACTAAATAAAACAGTTTTTAAAACGAAAAACGTAACAGACTAAACAGCATGTTACATCACCTCTCCTCGGGAGAAAAAAAATAATTCACAGAATTACTTTTTTTTTTTGTAAACATAACAGTCTACGAAGAATGGGAAGCAAAAACAAAAAAACTGTGGTGAACATCCAAAGGAAACGTAGTGCTTACATATGACTCAAGAGAATGAATAAATTGATGAACATAAACCATTGAATAAAAAGAGGAGAGAAGTGGCGAAATTTGGTAGAAGTGATTGTCTAAAATTTTCACCGGAAAGTGAAATGATGTTTCTAAGTTCATACCAGGGATGTTGCCAGTTGGTATCCACGGTAACCATTGCTCATCGCGCAAGCAGAACATTCGAAATAATCCTCACACAGACACAGCAAAAATTGTGACGATGTATGAATATACTATCTCACTGTAGAGAAATTGTACTAAATTCTTGACTCTCTTTTTTATTTCAAAAGCTTAGAGAAAAGTTAAAGAAATTCAAAATAGATTGAAAAACAAACGTGAATATATTGAATCCAAAAAATTAAAATTAATAGGGAAATGTTCCTATTAACGGAAGAAAAAATTATAATAAAATAAATGGTTCAAAAAAAAATTGTACAGAGATCACAATATTTTACTGCAACTATAAAACGGTATTTAGAGGGTTAGCCTCTATCATAATATGAAATGTTAAATATATCAATACAAAAATCAGTATAAGTGCAATAAAAAAACTCAAGATGCTTAACATCTTAACGATAAATAAAGAAATCCTAATTTCTCAACGAAACAGAAAAAAAAATCACCTGTTGTGATAAGGGGTAAGTATGATCAAAAAACAAAAAATGTCAAAATTCACGGTAAGCATTTCTTAACAGGAAAGCGAAAACCTCCAAAAATTCCGTCATGGGAATACTATTGCAAGATTTTGTATGAAAATAACACGGTAAAACTAGAATAAGATAATTATTTAACGTGACCGAAAAAAAAAAATATAAGTGCATGTATAATACGATAGAGAACGTAATAATAAAGATAAAACTAAACAAGGCATGGCCTTTCCCCCCCTTTCCTCCAATCGGAAAGTTTGGAAGGAAGAAACCCACCAAGACGGAACCAAACGCTAACAAATTAGCGATAGCACACATAACAACAAAAACTAGAAGAAATTATTAAATTATATATTTTTAATCAATCTGAATCTAAACGTGCTGCGATAAGCAACTAAATTATCAGATGTGGAGTTGTAAACCACAAATAGATAGGTAACTCGAAAAAAGTTTTGTCATCAACTGAGGTAAACAAATATGCCAGAATAAAATACTATAGTATGTATCAGTCAGTACACAGGTAAAACTATACAATTCGTCAATTTTCGTACAAAAAGACAATGTGTTCTCGTATCAAAATATAAGGAAAGCTAAATAAAGCGTATATTGAGAACAAAAGCGCTACCAAGCAAAAAACATAATTTCTCAATATACACACGATAAGGGACTGCTAAACATCATGTTACAAATTATAAGTTTAATTGTAAACTGTTTTTTAAAAGGTACCTTTTCAACACGAAAGTTATATCTTTAGAAATGTTTTTCATCAATGCAGTTTTTTTAACGTTGAAAAAACTTGAAAGTAAACACATAATGTATACTAAATAAAATGACCAGTACTGCTCAAAATAGATTCAAAGAATGAAATCCGTGCTCGTACACGACCAATTGTTTCAATAAATATTTAAAAATAATGGACTGTGAAATGTAAATAGAAAAACAATGGGTTTTAAAATTAACTTACCTATAAACTGTTCCTGTAAGATTCCATTTCTTACTCTTTAGAAAATGAGAATACAGGAGAAAATGGAGGGGAAAATAGAGCACTTTAAGTTATTCATGAGAAATCGTGAAAATATCGGTTGATCAGTTTAGTATCACAAATCGCCCTGCTGGCCGCTAAATTACTAACTGAATTTTTAGGTTCTTACCTCGATTTTCAACAATATTCGGGCAGAAAAAGATGAAGCATTGTTGCCAAGTGAAATATATCGTTTCAGGAAAACTAAATAGGCGTAAACAATAATTGATACTCAATTTAAAATAGTTTACTGTCTCGACACTTCACAGAATGTCTTGAGTGTATGGTAAGGAGCATATTATTATTTTAACTTGTATTATCATAAATGTACGTCTATTTTGTAGTAAATCTCTGGTATGCGCATGATTCTCCTCTGAGTATTCTTCAAAATTGGCCTAAGTCCGACATCAAATGAAAAAATATTTGCCACTGAAACTCGTCAATTGGCGTAAGTGAATTATTTTGCTTGTGAGTGTATATCAATTAAAAACTGAGAAACATATACAATGTGTCCATGAAGTATGAAGTGAATTCATTATTTCCCAAACTTCCGGCCGCCTTTATGGCCATTTCTATTGAACTTAACCTATTTCGATAACAGATTTTCTGAATCTGACTCTGAAGTGGAAAAGGAATCGGCGTGAACGTACCTTCAGTATCAAAACTTCACCGGAAGCAGTTGTAGTTAGGAAAATCGCTGATGACGTCTTTATATTAATTTTGATTATCTAGTATAATGTCATTTTATTGGACAATACAGAATATAAGGAATAAAATTTCGACAGGTTTTAGTTATAATACCTCACAAATATACTGGTTAAAAAACCGAGAAAAGTGTAGGAGCACTGTGCTTAAGCAAACATATCATCGGATTGACAGAGACAACCATATGCAGGTATCAACAAGAATTTGGGGAAACCTCAGCACACATACTGTGCTACTGCGAAGGCCTGAATTAGCTGATGTTTTTATAGATAGGCAAGGAAAAACTGTAACCTGGAGAACCTGGGGTTTGGCATTCGAATAACGGGTACTTACTTTTCATATTTTTAATCAACTGCACAATTTATTTGAATGGAAAATTTCTCCACTGCTGCATCGACCACTGCGATGAAAAGTTTGTAGCAACGTGGTTACCAGTGAAAATAAGTGTTGGAGCAGTTGACAGGAGATGTCGCCACATGTATTGTTTGAATATGGCATATCCCCATTTCATCTCACTTCCCCATTTTGTCCCTTATTCCCTCATTATCAGTATATTGATGTTTATAAGATTTAATTTGCGACGTCAAAATACATTTATAATACAAATATTTTACTGGGTACTTTTTTTAAGCGGATATAAAATATTCCAATTGTACTTTCAAACTAGTTAAACTTTCTTGGACGAGTTGACCGGTATACGTGATGGAAATTTAAAGTGCCATTTGGCCGATGGAAGGGGTTAACTTTGAAGGAGTTAACAACATTTCATTAAATCTAGAAGTCCGTGAGACACAATAGCTGTTAAACTACTAGAGTGAATCAATAAACTGCGAGATTTATTCCTTAAAAGGTGAGTGGAATCAAGGTGTTAGTTCGTGTCCCGTTAAAATTGATGTTCCTTCTTAATTCAATGAATGCTGGAATTAGAATGAAGTGAAACTACCAAACTTATAATAGCTGCTTGACACCATAAATACTGACAAACAGTCCGCAAAAATATTTCAATTATTAATGTTTAGAAATACTTCCTATTTATAATAATTATCACAGTAACTAACTTCTGAATTTCGGTTAATGATAATCGAATAACCAAAAAATAACTCATACAGTGATAATAATATTAGAAAACTCTTCTACAAAAAATTCTGGGAAAGCTGCAATGCGCACAATATTTGGGGCTTTTCAGGATGACCGGCCTTGGGGCATTATTTCTCAAAATCAGATAATCTGGAATTTTGTATTTCATGCTTTTTTGATAAGTCTATCTTAAATATTATTATTTTTACAATTCCGGTTATACCAGAGGTTCATACTAAATTTGTTATTTTAAATAATTTTTTTTTTGGTAGAAGCTCAAATCTCGAAACAAATATGTTTATTTAAAAACTTACCGATATTCTCACTCTTTGTGCAGTTTTGTTTCGAATATAAAAAATATCAGAGATTTTAATGGAAAAGTTGGAAAAAAAGTATGACAATTTGGAACACTCGTTCGACCTTGGGATGAGTGACGTTATAGAGCCTGGAATAGTAATTTTTGACAAAAATTCTAGTGGAAAGCAGATGGTGCCGTCACATGGAAGGCATCAGGCATCAGTTATATATGCTTCGGACACGTAAATGTGTTCCAGTAATTTAAAACGATAAAAACGTACTTTTTTCAGTTTTTCTCATATAACGTGAAAAGTACTAGAGCAAAATCAATGGTTTGTTTACAAAAAAACGTAGGTAGGTAATTAAAATACCAACAAATTGAGTGGTCGTGGAAGTTGATCGGATAATTAGGAGCCGGAAAAATTCGAAAAACAGAAAACAAGTTAATTTTTGGAAAATTCATTTTTGCCATTTTCATGTTTTGAGAGTTAAGACTGTACAAAAGAAAATCTTCGTTTGCACATTATATGTGCGACAGTTACTTTCATCGCAATATGAACTTCTTCGTTTTAAATGCTTATAACAAATTACTTAAAAACATTTGCGTGTCCAGAACATATTAAAATTATACTATGTAAAGTCTCCCATAAGATGACACCATCCGCTTTCTACTATTCACCTATCTCTAGGGATGACTAACCTGTACTGGAACTGATCCACTGGATCAGATCTGGTGGGTTGGACTGATGGAACTGCTCCGAACCGACAATTTATTCAGGTACAAGTATTGGTCCAATCATTGTAGCGTAGCGTGGCACGGACCGCGACTGTTCTGTCGTGATTCGGGCACAGATCTTAAGCGGACCATAGGATGGAGGTGTTTTTTCAATGATTTCTTGTCTACCCAGTTTGTATTTTGTTCTCTCTCCATGTTCTTATTGCTCTTGTAATGCATATACAGGCTAGTCTTTGAATTTTGGAGAGGTTGTCTCTTGTCAATAGACTAATTCAACCACAACTTGCAATGGCTACACTACTCGGTAAGCTTTCCAAGTTTGGGTTCTCGGATTCAATTCTCAACTTATTTTCATTATATTGCTTCTCTAACTGAAAGCAGTTTGTGATATATAGTGGACTATAATAGAGATAGAAACTCTTCCAGGAGAGCTTGATCTGTAATCCAAGATTAAAGGAACAGAATTCGTTTATCTAACTTTATAGACCTTGCCCTATATGAAATTGACAATTATTTCGTTAACGTTAGTGGTCTTTCTTTTTTACACGCTTTTTATTAGCTTCACTTGTATGTTTGTCTGTTTGTATGTCTGTATGTAACTCTCCGCGGCTTCTGGCACCGAACGAATTCGATGTCGACATTCACTATGAGCGACAGTATGAATATTTATTCACTTAGAAAAATATCAATTGTAAATATCGAATATGAATTCGATGTCAACGCTTACTATGAACGATAGTATGAATATTTTTTGATAGTCAAAAAGCTATACGTAAATGCTGGATATTCAAGTTAATTTTAAATATTTACTAAGAATAAGAATAAAATCATTTGAATTATTGTAATTGAATTTATATTTTTTTTAAATTCAACAGCAAGTGCACACGTCAAGACTGGATTGGTTATCGAAGTAATAACTGTTAATTTTCTCTTCAAGTCGGAGCTAATTTCACAACTCTCCGCCCTCTGTTAGAAATTCGATATACTATCTGCATCAACATTAAGTTTTAGAATTTCACACCTCAAATTTTATTACGTTGTTGAAGAAGAATTTTACGTTCATGCACCCTCTGCTGGAAATTAATAATACTATCAACGAGAACTTGAAGAAAAAATCTATAGACAATAAATCGAACTAAAAAGTTAAAAATAAATATAGTTTAAAAAAACTAAAAAAACACGCTTTTAAAGAATGTTGGACTAAAAAGTAAAAAATAATTTAAAAAATTAAATTATGACAATAGTACATAAACAATACTAGTTTAATTGAGGGAAATGCGTGGAGCGCTTTGTGCTTATCGTATATCAAGCGCTTCACGCATTTCCCTCAATTAAACTAGTATTGTTTATGTACTATTGTCATAATTTAATTTTTAAAATTATTTTTAACTTTTCAGTCCAACATTCTTTAAAAGCGTGTTTTATTAGTTTTTTTAAACTATATTTATTAAAGAATCACTAACAGTTTTTTTCCAGTAGATACATTTTAACGAGTGGTATTACCATAGTATTTTCACGGTACGTTAGTGGAAGTCGAAATAATAATCCTCTGTTCAAAGCAATCAACAGCTGTTGTGGGATTAGTTATCAGATTTTTTTTTCTCCAAGATATAAATAATGAATTAAAATAACAGGAAAAATCAGTTTCGCTTTTACTCAAAGAAAAGATATGTGAACATTTCAAAAAACACGAGGATATACTAATACAGAGAAAACATCTAATGGACAATATTTCCGATTCCTCAGTCTTCTCAGTATATACAGGCTCATCAGATGAGTTGTTTTCTGATAATTATTTAGGCGTGTAAGTAGCCCTCAATAGAAGTCGGGTGAAATTGAATTTTGACGTAAGACTTATCAGAGTGGAACCAAATTCTTTCAATCTACAATCCCTTATTGTCACAAAAAAGACCACTGAATATATTTACTTGTACATTAGTAAAAACTTACAGAAATTGAAAAATTCTCTTCAATCTGTATATAAAATAAATTCCAACCCATTTAGTTTTTTTACGTATAACCAAAACGGCGGTAGCAGTGGAAATTTTGAAAACATTATTTCAAACTCTCTAGGGATTGTGTAGTTAGTTGCTTTGTTCTCCTGATAATTTTGATCTATTAAATTATAAGAAACTCCCTGATTTTCTCATAACTCCTGTTGCTAGATGTAGATCTGTTGTACTTAATACTGTTGCTCCTTTTTAGAGGGATTGCTGCATGGAAATAAATTGATTGATGATCGATTTTTGTGGAAGCTTCATTTATTGGTTTTTTTTCCTGTAGGACATATCTTGAGCTCTCCTTCAATATGAAACTGTTCATATATTATTAAATGATCCTTTTCCTCTTTGAAATGAATGTGACAAACATGAATCATTTGCTTCCAATGTTTATATTAACGTGTTGATTTATTAAGAAAATTATAGAAGTTAAAAATAGTCCCTTAAATATTTCATTCAAAACAACTGGACGTACTGTTGGCAGAAAAAAATATAGAGATAGAGGTGTAGACTCTACGTTTCACGTATGAATTACCCACCTGAAGTTCCAGTCGTATGCGCGAATTTGTTGTCAAAACCAGCGCCATATTGTTAAGCTGACATTCTACTTCAAATCTGCAGCGTGGACGTTTGGGAAGCACTGTATATAGTTCACATAAAACATACTTAGGAATTCTTGGAAGCTTTTCGAGATATTTTCGGAGGTAATATCCCTAGTGCATTCAATTTTTTCGGAAAAATTTGGAAAAACGAGTTTCTTAGTAATTTATTTAAACAAATAGCATGAGCGATAGTGTTTTTAAAAATCCGAGTCGAAGACGAGGTTTTTTCCACTTTAGAGAATGCCATTTGTTAAAACAGATTACTTAGAAACGAGAATTTCAACTTTTCCACAGGAAAAATTAGATGCACGAGGGATATTTGGTAAGATTATTTCCTAAGTTGAATAAACATTTTATTTTAACACAACAATTTTTTTAATTAAAATAATGAGAACAATAATCAATAAGAACAATATAACTTTCAAGCTAGGAAAGGTAATTACTGCAAACTCATTTTAAATTACAATTATTGTAGGTTACAGGAGTATTGTTAGCCATATCATGAAATTTTTTCAATTTTTTTTCCGGAAAAACTGCTGACAGCTAAGTTGACAGTTGTTAAGTAATTTTTTCACTTAAAATTTATATTTGACATACCAATTCTTGATAGCGATTGGTCAAAATTAACAGGGAGGAAATAATCACATACAATAGACACTGGTATATAAAATACTTGGTATCGTTAAAATATTTATACTTTTCAAATAATGATTAGTGATGTTTGCTGGAATCGTTTGTAACGCCAATGGTATGAAACGGTCTATTTGAGGCGACATATAGAAAGACAAGACCAATTTTGATTACAGCGCAAGACAGTTGGTAAACTTCACGTGTCTTATTCCAATGTGAAACGAAGCCTATAACATTTCCCGCCTTTCCACAACATACGTTTGTACCATTTTTGGTAATTTATTTTTAATTTTTATAAATGTAAACACTAGTATAAACGGAGATTTTTTAGCTTATCTCGGTCGGCATACTTCTCAATCTCAAGCTACTCTCGCGCCATCTAGTCTAGTGATATGTTATTTACTGCTCTCCTCTGGACACTTTTCTGCCATTTTTTCTCTACAAGTTTGTTCTCCTTATATCTAGTATCTATGTCTTGAGCGCTTGACGTTTCAGAAACGTCATTTATTTGAAACACTCAAAACTTTTCGTATTAAAGTTTTGCCGTTAAATTATTCGCCACTGCATATTCCTTGAGCAGGCCGTTATAGATGCGCAAAACGACGGCGTGCTTCTTCTCTCTTAGATTTCACTCTAACTAGTCATTGGAACATTATTTTACTAAAATTTGCTATGGAATACCTATGTTTCAGTGTAACAAAAAATGCATTACGACATTTCACCTTCGAATTATATCACATTTTTCTCAACCAACTTATTCAAAGTTCGTGCAATAAGTACAAAGTATTACAAAAATAAATATTTTGGTACTGAATAATATTGTCGAACTATATTGACCTTCCTAAAATCCGGAGTTAGGCCATTGACCGAAATTTGAAATCATAAACACGTAATTTCCTTGTGAAATGTCAGAATTCAGTATCAACAACATAATAACACCGGATTAAAATTGGTTTATGATAATTTATCGAAAATCCACTTAATGTTTCTCTTTTCTCAATCTTTTGATTATCTCAAGAAAAGCGTTTTAAAAACAGGTTTGTCACTCTGTTAAAAAAATATGTCAATAGTGTAGCTCTCGCAAAAAATCGTAATTAAATTGAAATTTCAGTCACAACGGCAGGGATTTTATTAAGATCAATATCTCAAAAGTTTTCCGAGGATATAATCATCAATCACAGCGTTGGCGCCAAATTACTTTTTTTTGTGAATAGTTTTAATATGTTCTTATGAATATAAAATGGTTTGAGTGAACGGAATAATTTATGAACAAGAAAAAATGGAAATATTAAAATCGACTCGTACCAGATTATATCACATAATTTGGGGAGAATCGTATTCGTCAACTCGATTCATTCAAACAACCACCAAAACTTTGGCTCACATCCAATTTGAATTAAATTAAGATAGGTGACCATGGTGTAGCTATCAACAATGACCAGAAAAGAAAAGAAAGAGAGATGAAGAGATAATCAATATGTATTGCAACTATGTATATTGAGGTGTTATTCACTGAGACCTAAAATATCTATTGTGCCCTCTTACTTCTACTCAGTTCCTGGGGAAAGACTCAGAGGCTAGTAGCTCCTTTAGTACTATTGTGCAATTCGAAAGTTTGTGGATAGAGGTTTCATGCCACAGAATCTACATTGTTCTTCCTCCACTATTTTGAGCTTTTTCAGGTGCTCGTTAAGGCGGCAATGTCCCGTTAGGATCCCTGTTAAAACTTTTAGTGAAGTTTTACTTTGACTTATGCATTGATTTGATCTCAACGGGTTCTAGTCACTCATCAGAATCTGTTTAAGCCCTACTAGATCTTTCCAAGGGTTCTCTTTTCTTTGGCTTTACCTATTTCTCCCAATATTACATTGTAGCTGATACCGCAAAAGGATTCCGGCCCCCAAAAGGGTCTTTCAGTCCTCCTCTTTGCTAGTTCGTCTGCTATTCCAGTTTGTACTGGAATCCATAGTAGAGTTACTATATATACTATATATTGTTGAGCCACAATAGACTCTTGCGAGTCGCAGTGGAGGGCCTTATAGACCCACTCACGATAAACCTAACCTAACCTACTATATTGTTCTCGCCTAGTTCATTCCCACACCATATTTTGCCTTTTATATCCTTTGTCAATATTGAACTGGGCACACTTTCTTATTGCGTGAATTTCTGCTTGAAAGACACTTGGGGTTTTTCCCAAGCTTTCAGAGTGTTTGGCTCCATGCCCGTACACTTTTATCCCAGTTCCTTCTATTGCTTCTATTGCTATTGCTGCGTACCCACGAATGGAATTCTTTCCAAGTCTGGTAATGGTATTTGGATTCCATTCCTTCTTGTTGCTCAATTCCGTAAAGAATTTCTTAGAAAAGTTATCTTTTTCAGCATACCATATTGTGGCATGTCCCACGTTTTCTGATTTCTAAGAAGTGAGGAGGTGGGTTTTTTTATGATTTCCTCGCCACTTAGTCTGTATCCTGTTCCTTCTGCAACGCTTTCCACCACCATATGTAGTGAGATTGAGAATCACTTCCATGCGTGCCGTTGGGCATGTTCTCATTACTTCTGTAATGCATATACAGGCTAGTCTTTGAATTTTGGAGAGGTTTTCTCTCGTCGTCAATAGACTAGCTCTACTACTCCTCGCAATGTGATAATAATTGGTCTCACTATGGCAGTGTACATCCAGCTTAGGATTTTTGAGTCTCAGCCCCAATTCCTCCTTGCCAGATTCCAGCACACCATTAGAGCCATTTTTGCTTTGCTTTGCAACTATCTATGTTGTATCAAAAGTGTGTGAATTGCAAGAAGGATCAACAATGACCAGAGGGTATACAAAACGAATAAACAATGACCAGAAGATGTACAAGTAGTGAAAGGAAGAAGAGATGCATCTATGCACGATGTATTAAATGTGTGTGTGTATTTAATTTCATCTAACGTTAACTTTTTCAACAAGTACTTATACAATATTATAACAACACAAATTCATCTGGTTGCCTTCTGTTACGTCCTTTGTCTATTTCACAGTCCTTAAATATAGATATAAAACCATATCTATTTCCCCAGAAAGTGGAGCAGATTTGTTTAAATCAAACGTATATCGATACCAACAATCATTATAAATATGTTTCAAATAAAAGTTATCCTAATTGAAAACAATTCCAACGTTTTCGTTGTGTCTGATTAAATGCTTGGGTATTTTTGAATAACTTTGACTAAAATAAAAAGGATCCACTTCAACGTGTCGAGACGTACTTAAGTATTTACGAATAATATTTTGATTATCACAAGCAGCATTATCAAAAGTGAATGAAGAATTTGGTTTAGCTTCAGACGAACCCATAATATTTGTATCACTACTAAACGTAAGATAAACCAATTTCTTCAAGAGGTTTTAAGGTAGCACAATTGATCTGAAAAGGTCGCAGTGAAATAGGCCCAGTAGCCACCTCATCAGATCTAATCTACCTGTATCAAGGTTGATAGAGAGACATGAAAAATGTAGATATTTTTCAATTGAAATCCATTCGGATGCTATAATAAAAAGAAGCTTTTTGCACAAGTATTTTTACATCAAGTTACTATCAACATAATGTAAGTATTTATAAACACCAGACAAACAATGCTATAACGTCTTAGCATCCCTTAACTATTAGCCTCGGTCTGCTAAAGCTCATTTCCTGCCCTTTTGACCCACAACCTATCCAATAAACCAAAAAATAGGAAAATATAACAAAAAACTATGAAATACTCTGACGTTCAGTTAAAAAATGGTATGTTTGCGCGCAGATAACCGTCAGCGTAGTCGACAGCGAGCAGTCGAGTAGACAAGACGTATTTTTAGATACTCTAAGCAGGCGAAGCGGATTCTAAAGCAGGACGCGCACTGAATCCGCTCGACTCGGATCGACACGGAACGGATCGGAACGACATAACTATTACCCGCGCACTGAATCGACTAGCAACATGTTGTCTAAGCTAGAAATTAGTTTTCCTCCATGATAAATAGAGTATTGACACCACTATTGGATTGAAAATAATCAACTGGACGTTCGGTTCGGCAGAAGTTGCTATCCCAAGGAATCTCCGCCGTAGTTGAGTCGAGTCGAACGGTCACTGCCGTGCCGATCCGAATGAGTGCGCGGTGATATATTGAAATAAGAACAATGCAAAACGTTCGGCAATGCTGTGCCGTGTCGATCCGAGTCGAGCGGATTCAGTGCGCGTCCTGCTTAAGGAAGCGATCGGACGGAGGGACCCGCTACCTGCGGAAGGGACTACCTGTAACGGATTATATTCGAAGTGTGGTCACACCAGCGAAAATGCGATTTCGGAATTGGGTCCCATGTACCTACTATTTGTTTAATTTGACTTTTATTTTCCTTCACATTTTTTTGGGCTTAGGTCCAACAGTACACATTTATTGTTGTTGTACTGGCATGTTTAAAAATTTACGCTAAATGCGTATCGTCAAAAATAAAAACATTACGTGAAATAATAACCCAACCAAACCTACCCCTACCAAACCACCTTCGTATTTCTAGTCAGTTTTTGAAGAATAAATTATAATAATTTTCAATAATAACCCAACCAAACCTACCCCTACCAAACCACCTTCGTATTTTTGAGATAATGATTTTTGAAAACAAAATTTAAACCCATCTATTATTAATAAACGCTTACCCTTTTCACTCGTCATAGAGGTGAAATTAATATTTTCCATGTCAAACAAACAAACAAAATAACAATAACGGACACAAATAAACACGTCTTACACTCTGCACTTCAGAAGAACAATTGCTAAAAATAATCTTTTAATACCCACATGAAATCTACCTGCTTCGACAGCGGACCGAATTACGAAATCACCCTTTCGGATTTGGACAAGGTCCCTGTGAGCAGGTTGCCCTTTTGCTAGGTACCCGGACCGAATTCCGAAACACCGGGACGGAGGTTGATTTTTATCAACCGATCCGGCGAGAGATAACTAGAAGACAAAAACATCGTTTTTCAACGCAAATAGTGTTCGTTAACACTTATTTTATTTTTGAAAAATTTTATCAAAAATTGTGTTTTTTAAATTCGTTATAAATAAATGTGTTGTATGTTTTAGGACGTGTGGAGAACAGGAACTACAAAGATGTCGGAGAAATGCCAAACAAACAAAAGGGACGACGACGAAAGCAGCTATGACAGCAGAGACGAAGAATACGACAAACTATCGGAAAAACACGACAAAGTCAAAGCAAAACTCGACAAAATGGCAGGACATGCCAATCATTTCTTAAAGAAATTCCAAGGTGCACAAAAGGAAATAGAAAAACTAAGAGCCACACATGTATGGAGGAAGAAATATCCGGACTGAAGATTGCCATGGAAAACATAAATAAGTCGAAGCCGCTCAGAAAGTGTCCGAAGAAAGGCGCAGAGGACAGAATTCCCCAGAACTGAAGAAAACGAGAACGAAAAGATAAACTTCACGGAAGTGGTGTTCATCAAGAAGATCCAGAGGGAACAGAGGAAGGAAGCAGCTGCAAGAAAAAAAAACGACGAAGAAGCGATGGACGAGGCCATACTCCAAAATAAGAGGCCGACGTAAGAAAGGAGATCCACCGACGAAAGATAAAGACGAGGTTCATCCCGATCCGATAAAGACTCGGAGTGAAGATCCCGTGTGAAGAGCCAGAAGACTACAGGAACCTGACAAGGTTCCTGATTGAGGAGATAAAGGAAGTGGAATGGTACACCTACACGAGAAGAGAAGAAAGGAAGGATCGTCATCAAGGGAATGACGAGCAGCGAGGACACAGAAGAGCTAAAAGAATAGATCGAGAAGGAAGGAGTCCAGATCGAAAAGATAAGCCAAATCTTCTCCAGATTTGGCGACAGAAAGCCACTGCCCATCTTTATAGTGGAGCTAGACGTGGAAGAGAAGGACAAAATCCGAAAAATCCAGCCCATCCAGCAAATAAGGATAATATGGGAAGAGCTGAAGAGAGGAAAAGGACCGACGCAGTGCTTTAACTGCCAGGGATACCACCACGGACAGACGACGTGCAGAATAAACACCAAATGTGTCAAATGCCGAGGACCACACCGACCCAGCGAATGCACAAGACCAAGGGACAAGCCAGCCACCTGCGCAAACTGCCAGGGAAAATACCCGGCCAACTACAAGGGATATCCGCAGACCCGAGACTATGGGACGACGAAGAAACCACCCTCAAAAGGAACGAGTCCAGGAGTCAGCTTCGCCCAAGCGACATCCAAGAAGACGACGACGAAGGCCACCCAAAAGAAGCAAGAGATCCTCGAACCGGTGACAAGGCTATTAGCTCAGCTCAGTAATCTTTCGAGAATCTCGATAAGAACCACTTACGAGATGGCTCGGCACATCCATAGAACGGTGAGCCAGGATTTCAACTAGGTCAGCAAAAACAAGAGGACCCATTCTGTAAGGTCGTCTTAAGTCGTAATAAACCGGCTAGAGATTTGCCCCTTACAGCGGCAGCGAAAAAACACATACAACAGAAGACAAAAAAACAAGCGAAAAGACCGCCGAAGAGAAAATCAACGAGGTTACATGACCAAAGAGAAGACGGCTCGCTCCACCCAATAGCCATTTTGGATAGGGACGAACTGTACGCGAAAAACGCGAACGACGACTATGAGGACCCACCGGATGAGGAGGAGGGTGGATGGAAGGTTCTTCCGGGATGCATCGCTCTCTGAGGGGTGCGTTGGCTGTTGAAGAAGTGAATGATATAATTAACATGGAAAATGGACGGAAAAGGATTTTTTTAAATAATTCACTACTCCGCGTTTGCTAATACAAATGACACGAATGTAGATAAACAAATTCGTTCTTCTTTTTTTGTACGTAAATGCATTTGTCAATCGCATAGAACGTCACAAATAAGACAACTTTTCTTGAAATTTAGGGTGTTTCATCTACTTATGTGAACGGCTACGACGTTGCCAATCTATTATTTTGGAATAAAAGGAGAATAGTTATACCGATGTTATTCCGAGTTCATTATACTAACCTTATACTTGGTATAACTATTCCTGACATAAGTTCGGTATAACCTATGTATACAAGCTTTTTATTAATAACACAGTAAGTGTTTATTCCATAAATTTAATGTTCATAAGTTAAAGTGATAAAACATTCAAAAAATCATATTCTGAAATTGGAGCCCATTATCCAAAAAATTGAATGAAATTTCAGGTACAGTACTGCACACGTTCTCTAATTATATTTTGCAATTATTCTGTGGATGTTGAATTGTTGGATTCGTAAAGTGCTTTAAATAGTAAAACCAGCCTCTAAAGATCGGATTTATTCAAATGTTAATGAAGTTTTATTCCATTCTTGTTATTTCAATTGTATTTTGGTATCAGAGCGAAAAATAAAATAGAACCTTTTGTAATTATTTGCTGGATATTGAACATTTAATTAAAAACTCTCATAAAAGATTAACGAGCAAGTAGACTCTGTAAATAAAGTAAAAGTAATTTAAAGTTAATTAGGAAGGAAGTATTGGGTATATTATCAACCTGGAAATAAAGCTATTTTAATGAAAAGATATTTTTATTTAAAGCTCTCAGTATATAATTCAATAGTGGAAATAAAAGGGACAATAATAGTATAAATTTTCCCAAATATTGACACAATGAGGAAGGTCTTTAATTGGACCATTCTGTTTTCACCCTTCTCTTGTTTTCTTCTAATCTTCCGGTTTCAAAGAGAATTTCAGATGTTTTCACTTTTAGAACTTAATCACATTATTTCTTCAAATTACTTGGGAAAATAATTAAAACCATTTAAAACCTATAACACGCTCCACTTGAAAAGTAAGGAGAGTCATAATAATTTTTCAAAATGTATGAGTTTTATCACACGTTTTGTCTTGATATTCTCTATATTTTGTTTTTTGCACACTGTGTATGTGTAGCTGAAAGGGTTCTTTTTCCGGATCATACAATTTACTAATCTAGTAGTTTTTCTTCAGCATAAACTTATGTCAAGTCTATGAATTCTTTTATATACTTATCACTGTCGGGCTGCTATTTCTTATCGGGATTCAATTCACTTTCTCAAATTTCTGAACCTCCTAAAATGTTTAAAAGACATTGTTGTGAAACGCTTTGTGTAAGGTGGAACGAGAATTGATAATAGAAAACCACACCTTTCAACCTGAAGTAATGGATTTTATACAAAGTAATTTATGTGAGAATAGAAGCTATTAAACATTGATGAAATTGTGAGCCAGTGCGCCGTATTTTCATATAATTGGTTCAATCCAAATTGCTTGATAATAAATAGCCTCTTGCTCTGACCATTCTACAAACAGAATTGCAGGCATAAGAAATGTGGTCCAACAAAACATCTTCAAAAATCTCAAATAGAGGAGAAACGATATGATTTCCGATACCAAAAAAGTTAATGAATTTTTTCTAAAATAAATAACAGCCAATTATTAAAATTCCTAGGACGCAACCTTTGACCCTCAACCGAAATGGCATGAGCCAGTAGTAAATTGGACCAAAGCTGAGGTATAAAATCCTGGAAGTATCCAAAATTATGCCATGAGAGTAGCAGCTAGTGACTACAGAACAAGCTCATTTTCCAGTTTGCAAGTGATTTCAAAAACCAGACGAGAATATACCTCCTCCTCTCCTAGGCCTCCAGTGTAACAATAAATAGGTATAATTCAGCATACTGTTCCATTTCTCCATATCACAGACAATCAATAGATTCTGGTTGTAATCTCCAACAGTTTCACAAACCAGTTCCTATTACAATAGATCATAAACATCTTTTTTATAAACACTTCCCTACAAATATTCCCTGAAGAGTGTACAAATCCTGTAACGATCCAATCTTATTTCTCAGGAGTATTATATGGTTAGCAACGACACCACGTCATATACACAGATGTATCCAAATGCACAGCAGGTGTGGGTGCAGCTATTATTTCCGGCGGCCTGGAATATAACTCACGGCTACCCGATACCAGAAGAATATTCACTGGGAAACTTACCGCTCCAATACATTCCTCGAATGTTGATGTGTCTGACAATAAAAGTATTTTATATATCACAGATTTTTTCCAAGTACACTGTCATGTTAAAAAACTTCCACCCAAAACACGGAGTCACTCTCAAAGTCAAGAATCAAAAATAAAAATGTTTCTTTTTTATGCGTTAGAGAAGCCCAAAAATCAGTCAATAACAAGTTATTACTGATGGTGGCAATGTAAGAGAAGTCTATAAGATAACATGACATGAATATGGGGCTTATGTGATTTCAAGTGCCTCTCCACTACGACCTTCGCAGATCTATTGTGTGTGCCTTCCTGTTATGATAAAGTTCCTTGTCTAGATCCCTCCTTGTCACTAGATTTTGTTACTTAAATATTTTACCAAGAAACGAAGTTAGTGGAATGATTTACCACTATAAAACTTCGACAGGTAAGTGCAACTTAGGTTCTTTTCTTTTATTATGAGAAGAAACTAGTATATACACATATATATATATATAAGGAAATAACTATAATGTACTCACTGCGTAATTATAGCGCCAAGCGAGTTAGGTACCTTGTGCATATATGCATACCTAAGACTTCCATTGATAAAATTCTTACTCTAGCCTAAATTTATTGTTTTTAATTGCAAAAGTGGACTTCTGTCATAAACTTGACCTGGGAGTGATATATTATGTCAAAAGAAACTTAGCTGCTGTCCGTGGGATTTTTCTACAAAAGGATTTCCCCCAAAACTTCACCACTTGGGGTAGGTAGTCATAACGATATCCAGCGTTCAACTTGATTCATGCGATTAAACCAAGAGGAAGTAACGAATAAAGCTATCACACTCAAATGATGATCAATCAGGTATTCATCTAGCTAAACTTGGAAGAAAAGTTCCAACTATAATTTAAGAATATTATTACAATTTTGTATGCTTAAGGAGATTCTTTTGAGGGCTCTCTTATGAAGGCCTAAAACAATAAGTTTCGTTGAAATGTTTATCTCATACAAGAGGTAGGTTGAATTACAGATTAGAGTGGTAACTCACCTTAGTTGGCATGTGGCCTTTAATGTGGCTTCAAACACGAAGGGTATTTAATATAAACGAAATTCTTTGGACTACAAAAATAGGTAATATATCCACTTAGTAAGTGATTCTGTACCTCAAACTGGAACTCTATTTAACATTTCCCAAAGATTTCTGATTTTAAATCCGACAAAGGCGTAGCACGTTCTTCTCTAACAAAATTGTTTTTTCCAAAAAAAAAACCTTGTTTTTGTATGACCTCTGACCTAATGCTGGTAGTTAACCTTGAAGAGAGTTACTAAGGACCGCTTTTATAGGTTGCAGTTATCTGTGACCTTGACATAACTTCTACTTTGACCTACGGATGCGTTGTATGGGTGGAGGTTAACCCGAAAATGTTAACGTTAACTTACTAGGTGGATGAGGTGCCAGATAACTTGAAGATTTGACATTTGAAAGCATTATATATTTTTATTGTGGGTTTATAATTTTTCATCCTTTCACTTCTGTCTACGATTTTGATAGAATGTAAGAGGATATTCAAGATATATTTCAGGAGATGATTACAGATGACGAGGATGATATTATTGAAATGATTGAGGCACCCCGTCGAAATAGGATATTCAGAGAAAGGCCTGAACTTATACACTTATATCAGTTGTATCAGTTCGCGCGATTTCCCAATTGTATTGGAGCAATTGACTGTACACATGTCCAAATTCAATCACTGGTATGTCAAACAAGCTGTTCAATACAATACATTGCAAAACTAATAAATTGATTGTTTCCATATGATAGCGATTGTACAACTTATTTTGTATATTAGGAAGAGAAAATGCTGAGCTAACAAGGAATAAAAAAGGTTATTTCTCATTAAATGTACAAACAATTTCTGATGGAAACATGAAAATAAGAGACATTGTCTGTAGATGGCCTGATTCTGCAGCAGATTCGACAATTTTTGATAACTCAAGGGTAATAAACTTTAATGTGACTATCCTCATCAATTGACAGCTTACATCAAGATGACATGGACTTATAAAATGAATAGTTTTTGCAGGTAGAGTTAACTGTATGGTTAACCAATGTGAGTTAACTCGAAGATTTAACAGTAACCTATAAAAGCGGCCCTAATGACTGTATTTACTAGGGTCAAGGTTGTTAAGGAAATAAAAGAAGAAATTTCTGAGAGCTGATTGATTACTTACATTTTATAAGTTTGGTGCAATGTATTGAGGTTTAAGCTGAGCTTCAATATTAAAGCTGGCTTAGTTAAGCCGAGTTTGGACAATTTTCGTTGCAAACGGGGGTTAATAAGACTTTTTGTTTAAGAACTAAAATAAGGTGATTTATTTTGAAATTAAAATAAGGTTTTGAGAATTATATTTTTCCTTTTATTTTCAGTTGGTGAAGCTTGATGGGGAAACCAAGACCTGTATAGGATTTAAAAAAAATCTAACAAATATTGACAAAAGTTATGGAAAAAGTTGTTGATAATAAACGTATTTGCTCTTTCTTGGTTAATTTCATAGTATACTCCATCAATTTAATGAACCCTAATCCTATGTTATACTTGTTGAGGTAAGTTGTAAAATAAACACGTAACTATTTTAAATGTCAAACTTCAGGTCCTCCATATATTGAGATGGTTGTGGCTTTTCTTCACTTATCGTCGAAAAGCTGAGCCTAAAGTCTTCGGAATAGCACAGTATGTTTGCTGAGGTCTCCTCATCTTCTTGGCAAAGCCTGTAGATGGTTGTGTCTACCAATCCGATGTTATTCATGTATTTGTGAAGTCTACAATGCTCCGTTAGGAGCCCAACCAATAATTTGATTTTTCTCCCATTCTGGCTTAGTAGGTGAATTTTGGGGTGGGTTCGTTGATGAAATTATTTGGCCTGCCGCATTCTTGGCGCCTTGTTTCACTATTTTCGAGACTGATTTTTCATCGAAGTGCTGCTATTCATTTTTCGCCATGCCACAGAAAGGTTCTGGGCAAATGGAAACACATCGCACCCTTTCTTGGGCTAGTGAGTATGCCTCTTTATTGCCCTTGTGTTCTAACGAAGAGCATTAAATCCTAACTTATCGATTTCTGATTGGTGGGGAGGACTCACTTCGATGTGTGAATTGCGATCAAAAAGTTTATTGAACACATTTCATTTGTATGTCATCAGTCTGCAAACCCTTGAAGACTCCATAGGATCCCGGACATGTAACTAATGGTTGACGCCGATATGTTAAGTGTAAAAAAGATTTTTGTTTTGGTCTTTTGGTATGTATGTACTGAAACCTGAAAGATATATTGTGCCTATGTCTTTTGGTATACACAGGAGCGTTTATTTTGGAGAAAGGTGACTTCGTTTGTCTATAAGGATTTTCTAGTGTTTTGATGATAATAGTAATGAACAATGAAAAGGTGAGTTTCATAAAACTTTTGAGTGGAAACTTTTGGTCAACTTGTGCCTAGGACATAGAAAAATTCTTTTTTTTCAGTTGGTATTACTATGTATATATCTTCGTATTTAAATAAGTTAAAGATGAATTTGCCTCATTGTCAAGAAAAATGAACAAAGTGATCTAATAGCTTAAACGATGACATTGGAACATAAAATAGAATAGTTCCAACGTTAATATTACATGGGTGATACAAATAGGCTATTTTTATATGTCTCTTGGATCACACACATTTAAAAGTAATTTCCATTCATTTAAATAACATAGAAGTATAACTTTTCATGCGAGCGTACATGAGTACACGCACAACTTTTTTTATAAAGCAATTTTGTTTCGTCTCTACACTTGATTATTTATCAAAATATTTGCAAGCATAATTTGGACGCACATTTTCTCTATGAAACACACCGTTTGTATTCTCTGATGTAGATATACCAATCCGTAGAGCTGAAACTACTACTTTGTTGAGATCTGCATACAGCTGTACACAACATTTATTGTCCATGCAATAAACAGACTAATTCCCATTAAATTACGTCGACATTCGAGAACAACCGCTATACTTGTCCTATACGAAGCTGTACTGGTAGCGTGTTAGATTAATTACGTCCTTTTGAAATACTCCTGTATTAATTGCAATAGTATCATCCCTTACTAATGTTATATTATAAGGTAGCATCGCTTAGCATTCGAAGCGTGTAATTTGAATGGTGTTGCGTTGAGGATTAGGAGGAGCTTATCCATCAAAGTACAATGTTTGGGAACTTCTAAAATAATCCATTTTGGCAGAAAAGTTACTTGATAAGTATATACTTTGAAAAATGTTTCAAGTATTTCTCACTGAAAATTTCATTGAGCACAAAATTTCTGACGGGTGAATACTGTATGATTTTTTGGAGTGAACTTCTACTGAGACATAAAAAATCCATTGTGCCCCCTTCTTCTACTTCGTTCCTGATGAAAGTTTCAGAGGCTATAGTTTCTTTAGAATGAAGGTTTTCTTTTGCATACTTTGGCTTATTTATCCTTTTGATTTCAGTTTCCAGGAGCCTAACTATATTTAAGAAAAGATAACAATCACCACTTTCTCAGACATTTAGAGCATTTCACAATTTATTTATTGAAAAACGAGACACACTCTCAACAGCATGCCATTGGATAAAGGCAACTCTTGACAATACCACAATAATCCACTCTGGGAAGGGCCACCATCAAGGTTAGGACAGGTGGAGGATGTACACAAAGAGAATTGATTACCACTGCTATGTATTTGTATTGTCCAGCATACGCAGATGACAACTATTGTAGTCAGCGGCAATTTTGCTATTGTGTCATCGGAAAAAATGCCTTGAATATACAGGAAGTCGAGAACCTCTCCTGCCAAACGGAAACTACAGTTACTAGAGGTGATTTTGAGTCGATTTAGCTCAAATTACCTTTATCCGAAACTGCTTCCTAAGGAAGCTACAGCCCTTTGAAGAAGACGTACTCATATTAGTTTTCTTCAAATTATTCAAAAATACCGTTACTTAAAACATTCATCTTGGTATAATCAATAAACAGTTTCAAACCAGTCGTTCGCTGTAAATAAATATTTTTCAGATCCATCACAAGCGTGTCAGTCGGGGGGACCAACAGGTATTTTTATTAAAAAAAATGTATTCTCAAGTTTTTTATGTATCCGATACCGAATTCAAGATAATTTTCATAAAAAATGTTCTCTTCTTTTAAAACTGTTTTCATGAGAGCACCGCCCTTTTATTTGCAGATGACTTAAAATGTTTTAAAATCGTTAACAATCGTGTAGATGCCTCAGTGTTGCAAGAAGAACTGAATAACCTGTCTACTTGGTGCTCGTGTAATGGCATGGATCTTAACACCAGTAAATGTCATGTAATTAATTATCACATTAATGGTGAGTTGCTTGATACTGTCAATCAGATTAGTGATTTAGGAATTACTCTCGATAACTGTCTTAGTTTCAATTGTCACATCACTCATGCCATACAAAAATCAATGAAAATGTTTGATTTGTAAAAAGAACAACTCGTGAATTCACCAACATAAATTCTATTAGAGTTCTTTACTTTTCGTTAGTTAGGACTCATCTCGATTATTGCTCATCAGTTTGGTCTCCTCACTACTCAACTCACATAAAGTGGAATGAACAAGTTCAAAACAATTTTTTTCACTATATAGCATTTAAGCTTAATGCTTATCGGAATTACAATTCATGGCAGCATCAATTGGGCATTTCTTCTCTCGAGAGCCGCAGAAAACAAAAAAACCTTTTATTGCTATTTAACATCTTAAATGGTATTAGTAACTGTCCACAGCTCCTAAATAAGATCTGTCTGTCCGTGATACTTCGCTCAACTAGGCAGGTGAGAACATTTAATGTGCCTTTCCATCGTTAGAATTATGCATTTCACTCGTTTTTGCCGAGAGCCATGAGACTAGCTAATTCTGTCAATAGGTTACAGATTTTCAGTAACTCTATTATTCAATTTAAGAACCACCTGACTCAACTGCTACAGGTGGTCAACTGCAACTCCTACATTTGAATGTAACGGATGTAATTGTCATAGTTTTGTTTTGTACTATATATTAGTAGTGTTTATGCTGCACATGCAAAATTTTAATTTTTTTTTGTTTTACCGTTTTTATTAAATTGTCTTTTTATTATTGTATCGTATTTATTCATTTTTATTATTATATTGTATTTCCATTACTGTATGTAAATTTATACCGTATTTTTGTAGTTTGATCTACTATGAAAAAAAATTTCATGTTAACTTTTTTATATGGAATTGGGCTTGCTCGTAAAATAAATAAATAAATAAATTGATATCATGAATCGTTTTAGAGAAAAATAAAATCATGTTGGATTATAAAATTGTATCTGTAATATCAAGTTGGCTTTGAAAGATCAACAAAATCTGACAATGTGTCAAATTATTTTGATTCTAAACAGTTATTATTGTTGTTGTGTGTGAAAGGTGAAAAATAATAGTTAACTTGATCAAAATGGTTTATTTTTCGAATGAAGAATATGCTGATATGCATTTAGTTTATGGGGAAGTACAATGTAACGCTCGTGCAGTAAAGCGAAGATGTGTGGAAAAATTTCCAATTAGAAGGCATCCTGCTCGCGCAACATTTGTATCCGTACAGCAAAGATTAAGAGAAAGTGGCTCAGTAGTACCTAATAATACTGAAACTGGTAGACGACCTGATGTGACAATGGAATACGAAGACGATATTTTGATTGAAATCGAAAATAATCCTGAGGTTAGCACCAGAAGACTCGCTGCTATGTATCCTGGCATTTCCAAGTCTTCCATATGGAATATTATTCATAAAGAAAACCTTCATCCTTTCCATTCTCAACAAGTTCATGCCAAGGTAGCTGGTGATTTCCCTGCCCGCATAGATTTTTCAAACTGGTTGCGGAACAAAACAAATCAGGATCCTAATTTATTTTCCAATATGTTATTTTGCAATGAATCTACGTTTACCAGAGACGGAATTTTTAATTTAAATAATGCACATCATTATGCCTACATTGGTGATAATCCTCATGCAACAGTAGAGAAAAAGCACCAGCAAAGATTTAGTATAAATGTTTGGATAGGTGTAATCGGTAATCAGCTTCTGGGACCCGTAGAGCTTCCTAGCCGTTTAACAGGACAAGAATATCTTAATTTTCTACAAAATATTTCACCAGATTTAATAGATGAGGTTCCCCCGCTGATTCGGAATAATTTATGGTTCATGCACGACGGCTGCCTAGCTCATTTTAGTAGAGAGGTTCGTCAATATCTCGACAATAACTGTCACGATAAATGGATTGGAAGAGGTGGTCCAGTTAATTTGCCCCCAAGATCTCCAGATTTAAATCCCTGTGATTTTTGTATTTGGGGTTATTTAAAATCATTAGTCTATGCTGTTCCAATAAAAACCCGTAATCAGCTGTGGCAAAGAGTTCAAAACGCTTGTAATGAGACGATCTTCAGGGAAAAGAATTAATTTGTGTATTGAGACAAATGGTCGTCATGTAAAGCATCTGTTGTAAAATTGATTTTTCAAAGCGAACTTAATATTACAGATACAATTTTATAATCCAACATGATTTTATGTAAGAAACACAAAAAGTTTATTTATTTTTCTTGAAAACGGTTCATGATATGGATTTGAAAGAAGAGAACATTTTTTATGAAAATTATCTTGAATTTTCCAAATTCGGTGCTGGATACATAAAAAACTTGGAAATAAAATGTTTTTAATAAAAATACCTGTTGGTCCCCCCGACTGACACGCTTGTGATGGATCTGAAAAAAATTCATTTACAACGAACGACTGGTTTGTATACCAAGTTTGAATATTTTAAGTAACGGTATTTTTGAATAATTTGAAGAAAACTAATATGAGGACGTCTTCTTCAAAGGGCTGTTCCTCTTAGGAAGCATTTTCGGATTGAGGTAATTTGAGCTAAATCGACTTAAAATCACCTCTAGTAACTGTAGTTTCCGTTTGACAGGAGAGATTATGGACACCCTGTAGGTGACAGTTAATGCGTACAAAAAAAATTGATAGTCATTGTTAAGTAGCACCCAAAGGCTTACTTGTCGTCCTGAGTATACCACAACATTCTCATACACTCCAAAGCCATATCTTCACGGCAGAGGCGGGTGTAGGAGCCAGATTTGTGACCGTTAATCAAAGGATAGTTATATCCTATCTTGGGACGTTACAGTTTTCCAAGTGGAAGTTACCACGAGTTTCCATTGTTTTGGAAAACTTGAAGGGCAGGAAAGAACATACCATTCAGTTACCATCTATACAGACTGAACTGCACAGAAGGCACTTGGTTCCATGGAGATCAATTCTAAGGTATAGCGGACGTACCTTATACGTACTCGGGAACTGCTGCACGGTTACGGTAGCCTGGATACCTGGGAACTGGGCCTTAAGGGCAGCGAGAAAGCGGGTGAATTTGCCAGACAAGACTTACGAATGGCATTCAGTAGACCGTAACCCTTCTGCGGCGTCGCAAAGTCGACAAGACACATGGCCAACAGCAAATGGGAGACAGCTAAATATTTAAAATAGTGGAAAATTTGACCAGGATAGGGACAAGCGGGACAGTTTATTGGAGCATATTTGCCAATATTCACTACTGATTTGGTGAACAAATATAGTAAAACTGTCAAAGTTGTCGTAGCTATGCTAACAGGGTACTCCAAGCACAAGAGGCATGCATGGCTAATGGGGTTGACAATCAAGTCCATGTACAGATTCTGTCTCCTAGAGAAGGTAACTGCATATCCCATGTATCTTGTAGTAACCACCTGCAAGAAACGATGTGTGAGGTTCTATCTCGAAGTAAATAAAAGAAGTCAGGCTGGAGAATGTAATCTAGACTCAGAGAACCCCATCAAATATTATTAAATTCAATGTACTAGATATTTTCAATGATTTGTTTTTTCAATATTATATTGTTTCTGATACCGCAAAAGGGTTCCGGTCTTTGAAATGATGTTATTCTTGCCAGTGAATTAAGTTTTTCCAGACAGTCCTATGCCCTTTCAAAGCTGATTTGACTAGAACTTAGCACTTTAATGGCTGCTTGACCATGCAACATGATAATAATAATAGTTCGCCTTTTACATCTCTTATCAATAATTTTCGATTGAAATATGCTTTTGGTTTTAAGTAGATAATCCACTTTGTACGAATCACGTCCACGTATTCTTTTTAAAATAAAATAGCTTTGGTTTGTAAGTAGTAGGATTTATCACATTCGAAACTACTATTAAATTTTCTCTCTCACGGTTTCTTCGAGGAAAAATAGTCGTTCATATAAAAACCTCTATTCCATTTTTTCAACGGATTAATTATATGGTCCGTATAAATAAAAAGTACATTTATATTCTGTAATGGTATAATCTTCACTGCTGCTCCAGAGAAACTTCTTCAGCAACGTTGTGATTTGGAGTTTTGATAAAATGGAAAAAGGCAACACTAGAGAAAGATAAAGAAATATTGAATAAATATATTATACGTCGTGTGGTCGTAAGTTCGATCTTGCACCGAGGCAATTTTTTTTACTCTGGGTAACTTGTTTGATGATTTTTTGTTTTGGCGTTTTATTTAAGTGGTGTCGAGGAGTCACACAACAGCCAATGAAAATAGTTGTAACAATTTTTGTCCACGACTATTTGATGATATTAACGTTTTACGTCTGCTTGTTCAGTATAATGACATAAATTATTCACCAGTGAATAATTGGTGTGGATAATGAACAGCTCCCATGACGTGAATAAATAGGACCTATATTAAAGGTTTTTTATATGCAATTAGCACAATATAATGGATAAAAATTAACACCGCGACCAGGATTTGAACCCTATGACTACATTTCTTCACGCATTTTTTCTGAGCTACGGAGACATATACAGGGTGAGTCATTAAGAATGGGCAATCTCTGAACTGAAGACACTACACACCAAAATATGGCGATTGAGCTTAATATGTCTTATACAAATGTTGCAAGTTTACGAGATGCAGGGTATTTAAAGTTGGAATTTTAAATTGAAATTTCTTAGTAATTTTGTGATTTTAAGCAGCATCGTCTTGAAAATTGGCAACTTTATGTTTTTTGGCATGAAAATTACGAATTTTATGGTGAATTTAGCACTTTTCATACAGGGCGTTAGTTAAACCCTGTTACTTGAGTAAATTACAACATATCTTTTTTGCCTAATGAGCTATGGCTAAAATTACTAGAAAATCTAAAAGGCAGTTCAATTTTGATTAAACAGGTTACTTATGTTTATTTCATGTAACTCTATCAGTTTTTGAGTAATTTGTATGTTAAACATTCAATGAATTTTGTTTATTGTGAAATGAATTTATAACTTTAAATTACTACTATGCGGGGTAACAACAGTGTAGACAACAAATAACAATCAGTACCAGTAATAAAAAAGAAATTCAAAGTAAATGCTCACTGCTTCCACTTCAATACACTTTGTAAGGCGTCTCCAAAAAGATCTTTGAATATTAAATAACACCCTGTTTCGCCTAGGCGGGTATAAATACGTCTGAACAGTTTGTGATTGGGTCGTCTTCGATTTGGGTATGATTCTAAATACCCTCTGGCTGCACCAAGTCCACTATAAATTGACTGAGCAAAAACACAAATCATATCACGCATTTCACTGTTGGAAAATTCATTGTCGTGGCATTTTCTCATTTTACTACAAATAATACACTCTTAATAAGTGACAGTTAAATTGTCAAATATTTCTTTACACGAAAAACTGACAAGTTCTGACACAAGCCTACTTGAAAAAAAGTCAATGTAATAACGGTGGCTTAGGAGTCTTTACGATGAATGTTTAAAATGCAAATAACTTAAAAACTGATAGAGTGACATGAAATAAACAAGAGTACCTTTTTTATTAAAAATTGAATTCCCTTCTAGATTTTCTAGTCTTTTTAGCCATAACTCATTAGGCAACCAAGATATGTTAAAATTTACCTAAGTAACAGGGTGTAACTAACGTCCTGTATGAATAGTGCTAAATTCAGCATAAAATTCGTAGTTTTCATGCCAAAAAACATAAAGTTGCCAATTTTCAAGACGATGCTGCTTGAAATCACAAAATTATTAAGAAATTTCAAATTAAAATTCCATCAACCTGCATCTCGTAAACCTGCGACATTTATATAATACATATCAGGCTCAATCGCCGCATTTTGGTGTGTAGTATCTCCAGTTCGGAGATTGCCCATTCTTTATGAATCACCCTGTATAATAATTTATCAAGCTGTTGTAGACTCCGTTTCACGTAAAAAGAACCCACTTTAAGTTGCAGTCGTATGAGCAAACTTGTTGTCAAACCCAGCGCTATACTGTAAAATTGACATTCGACTTCAAATCAGTAGCGTTTTCACATTTTGTAGGTTAACACAGAACTAGAGTATGTGGATAATGTTTCCTTTTACACCAACAAGTTTTTTAGGAGGCATGGTTTTAGATCAAATAAAACACACAACACACAGATAAACTAGCTAAAGGTCTTCAAATATTCAAAAATTAAAAATGATTGCTTCAAACACAACCTCAAATGTCAATGATAACAAAGCTGTTGGCATGAGTTATCGTATGGAACGCCAATGGCATTAAACGGTCGTTACGAGCCGACATAGATAAACAAGACCGATTTTGATTTTTGCGCAGTACAGTTGGCAAACTTCACGTGGTTTCTTCTTATGTCAAATGGAGTCTATATACAGCTTATGATAATGTCAAAATTAAAAGTGACGTTTTAAATAATTTTCAGATCATTGCAACAATTTTAATCATTACACTGAATTTAAATTGAAATTACTAGATATTATAATATGGAAAGTGAATGAGATACTGAAATGAAAGTTGCCCCGCAAAAAAAGCATAATAAATAGTATCCCTAAATTTATTGCCAGGAAAGTTGAAAAACTTATAGGTATATGAAAGCCTATTCGCTGTGAGTTTGCCTCGTGTCGCCCCCTGACGGCTTGAAAAATGCAACTTACGGTGGACGCATTGAGTCTTATGGGAGAAAAATTAATTATAAAGATAGAGAGCAATGTAACTATTACAATGTGTAAAATTTGAAATTGTTAGTGCCCAATAGCATAATGTTCAGTATTTTATAAGCAACTGGTTAAGTAATCATTTTCAAAATATATTTTTTTCATGTTAAGTGTAGCTTTGTAGGTTATGTTGAACGGAGGTAAACATCGCCTAAAATCATTAATAAAAATTGATTACCCCATTTTTCATTCTGCTAAATGAAAAGTGAACAAAAGAATTATATTATATCTACAATTGTAGTAGTAGTTTGAGAGTGGAGATTACGTCATGTTATAATAAGTAAGTTATCATTTTATGATTGATTCAAGCGTAGTTTCAATGAAAAATTTAATATCTTTAAAAGCCAAATATGTTTGTAAGAAGTCTTATATTTTCAGTTGTTCATTTTATAATAACTAAAATAAGTTGTGAAAAATCAAGTTTTTCAATGTGCGATAAGAAGTTATTTTGTATTTGTTGGTTTATATTCCTACAATTAGGATCTTCCATAATGCAATCAAGTCATGCTTTAAGTATAATAATTGTTTTAAGACTAGTCGTTTTAGAGTATCTTACAAATGTTGCGAAGTATTTCGAAATACAAAAATATTTTAAGTGTAATAATGTGTGTACAGATGTTTCAATTTTTGAAATTTATGACTGAAGTTGAGTATTAAGGAGAGATTATTAACATTACATTTGTATTTTATGATATCTGTATGAATAAATAAGCTTTCCAATTGCACATCACTTTTTTTTATTACAATTAACTTTAACATACTAAGCAGTACAATATAAAAATATTTTATAATGTCTAGTGAATATTGAAAAATACAAAAAGACAAATCAGTTGCCATAATGTCTTTTAGGTTTTTCTTTAATTATGGGTGGTTGCAGATTGACTAAAACGCAAACAACATGCGCAATATTGTCGAAATATTTGAATAAATTATGTGTTATTCTATTTAAAATTAAATACGTTCTTATTCGTTGCATTACTCGTTCTACATGAATTCTACACTTTGCTACTTTATAAGTTTCTTGAGTCTCTTCTTGGGTGAATTCAGCTGCAATCCATTTTTTACTACTTTATAACATACAATATACTACATAAGCGTCCACACGAATTGCGGAAATTCACCACTGCGCGCGCTGGGACAGTTTCGCCTATCCCCTCCAACCGCCGACACACAGCGAATAATCCCTTCCCAAATTAAAGGAAAGAGAAAAAAATGAATTCATTTATAAACAGATAATTAATAGTGGTGAACTATAATAGTGTTCTACTCGCATATAATGTCTAATATTTACTTAGATATTTATGTCAGCTTTTCGTCAGTGGGCATAAGTTATGCGAACTGTTACAATAAAGTTACTAGATTATACGAATACGAATTGCGCGTGCGCCTGTCGAGAGCGTACTTCTATCGAACGCATTGGCGCTTATGCCCTGCAAACACAAATGTATACATTACATTAAAATACATAACAGAGGAGGAACGATTTTTATATAAACCATTCATATATTTTTTACGTAGTATTTATGTAACAAAATCTTTGTAAATTTTGTTATATATTCTCAATATTTATATTATAAAATGTTTTATATATTAGATATATCTAGTTTTATATGTATTCAAGATGTAAATTCTGTTACATAAGTATATGTAAAAAATTATATATATTTATTACGTAACATTTGCTATCGCCATACACGTACCCACTACGTCTTGTCTTGAAAAAGAAGAAGAAAATCATAACCTTTAAATTGTAACACCCACGCTACCACAACTATTAATGATTGAAAAGTTGATCTGTGAGTATAATAATGTTTTTGTCTGTGTGCTTGTGTTTAGAGGATTGAAGAATACATTATTTAAGTACTATTATATTATTATTATCAGAGATATGTCTCTTAATATTTTAAACAGGCACGCACGTGGATAAGGCTGAGTAAGCAGAGACTCCAGAGGGAAAAGAAGGGTGAAACAGTAACCCTTCAAAACAAGGGATAGTATTAGTTTTCAATTATTTCTTATATTTTGTTATCATTTATTTTTTGAATATTTTTAGATTTTGTTTTGCAATATTTTTGTAACAGTATTGTATTGTCAATGTTAATTATGTTAATAAAATAAATGTACTTATATGAATTGATTTTCTGTTTTTTTTAATAACTAAGAAAACATCCACCAGCTACTAAATATTCCAAATAAAGACAAAATACCATTTACAATATATAAATATACAGTTGCTTTCTTATTTTTGAAATATTCATAAGGTTTTTCTTTTGACCCTCATCCATACTAAAAATATTGTATTTCATTTCATCTATGGAAAATAATGTTTTAACAGATTTTTCTCAAATAATTTTTTCATAGATCCAATGAAATAAAATATTTTAGGTAAGGGGTGAGACAAAAGTAAAAATAGGTAACGTTTGTTACATCTATATTATTTAATATTTAATAAATAAATATTCTCTAGATATTATCTCATTTTTACACATATATTACATAGTGATTTGGACATATTTAAGATGTAATATAATTTACATAATAGATATGTAATATTAATATGTATCTTTTATATCATTATTGTTCTCTAGCTGTGACGGCCTTTGTCAGTATTCAATACATGAATATTATCCAGTTGTGACTTCAGTTTTATATAACTGTGACTTTTATATTTCAAAAATTACATAACATAAATGTATTCAATATGTTTTTGTGTTTGCTGGGTTGGATATCCGTTAGACAAAAAGAGTAATACACTGAATTTATAAAGCTTATTACAGCTTCCTGTGATATTGTCGTATTTAAATAAGCGTTTAATCAACAAATGTCGAAGAATAATTATACAGTGCTATTCAAAAGTCCCCTCCCCCCCTCGAATCTTTTGAACGGCTACACTTACATTAATAAAATTTGGAGAGTGCAAATAAAGTGTTGTAAACTTCTCTACGAATGGTAACAGGTGACGTAATAGTACTAGATGACGTCACAGTGCTACTCTGGCCAATAATTTTAAATAGGACCTTATGGCAAGTGATATATCGTTTGAAAGGCATTGACATTGGCTACATAGCCATATTAATTTTGTTTGGGTTTAAACTAATGTTGACGGATAAATTAAATAAATATCAAAATTATTATTTTACATTTGAATATTGAAGATTTTTCAGTCCGCCTCTGGTTAATTGTCAAAAAAAATTGACGTTTTTAATTTAATAGTATTTGTTGCTTTGCGAAGTTTTTCTAAATAGCTCAAATATTTAATTTTATTATTGTTTAACGAAACGTTTAAGAGTTTACATAGGCAAAATGGTACGTACTCAAGCCGACAAAGTAGCAGCTAAATTAATAATTTGTGAATCTGGAAAAAATCTTCATGAAGCGGAACGTTTATTTAATGAGAGATACTCAGATCACCCTATCTCAAGAACTTATTTGAGGGAGCTTCTTCACAAGTTTGAAGCAACAGGTAGTGTTCAAGATGCCAAACGATCCGGTCGACCAACATTTAGTGATGATAAAAAAATTGATATAGTTGCTGAAATGGTAGTAAACCCTACTTCTTCTTCAACTAAAGTTGCGTCTATCTGTGAAGTAAGTAAAAGTACAGTACAGAGAGTGTTGGCTAAAAATAAATTTCATCCATACAAGTTAAAAATGGTGCACCACCTTTCGGATGACGACCCCGACATATGACTCGAATTCTGTGAATGTATGACAAATAAAGTTAGTCAAAACCCACATTACACAAAAACAATTTGTTTTAGCGACGAAAGTACTTTTTGCCTTAATGGAAATGTGAATACACAAAATGTAAGGTATTGGAGTGACACAAATCCTCACACCTTTCGTGAACAACATACCCAATTTCCAGAAAAAGTCAATGTTTGGGCAAGTATTTTGGGAAACCACATAGTTGGTCCTGTTTTCCTAAATTTAAATTTAAGCGGTGACGTGTATCTGGAGATGTTACAAAATTCAATTGATATTTCAACAAGATGGTGCTCCTGCACATTATTATGGTGCAGTAAGACGTTATCTGGATGAAGAATATCGAGGTCCTATAGAATGGCCTTCTCGGTCACCAGATCTGACACCATTAGATTTTTTCCTATGGGGGTACTTGAAATCCAAGGTTCATACTACGGCACCAGATAGCATTGGCGTTTTGAAAGAAAGAATTATTGAAGAATGCAATGCAATTTCAGCTGACACATTTTAACGAGTACGACAAGAGTTTACTAATAGGATGTATTACTGTCAGGAAGTAGACGGAGCACATTTCGAACACTTGCTATAAGAATTCATTGTTGACATTTGATTAATTAAATTTAAAAAAATAATTTCAATAATTTGGGTGTTTATTTAATTTATCCGTCAAAATTAGTTCAAGCCCAAACAAAATTAATATGGCTATGTAGCCAATGTCAATGCCTTTCAAACGAGATATCACTTGCTTAAGGTCCTATTTAAAATTATTGCCCAGAGTGGCACTGTGACGTCATCTATTTTTATTACGTCACCTGTTACCATTCGTAGAGAAGTTTACAACACTTTATTTTCACGCTACAAATTTTATTAATGTAAGTGTAGCCGTTCAAAAGGTATGAGGGGGGAGGGGAATTTGAATAGCACTGTATATATTCTTCGACTCTACTGAATTTATACTTATAGCATATTGTCGTTTATGGACTCATGTGTTAAACTCCATCTAACCAAAGAAAATTTCCCGAACTTTTCACTTATAGGACTTGACGACTATCAAAAATTAAATTTAGATGGTAATTTTTTTCAATTGGATATTTAACGTCGGTCTATTTCTGCGACTGATGCTAATCACCGACGCCGGGAGCACTCTACAGCTAACCGAAAATTTTTCCGATTCCACAGGTGTTCCAACCAGTGGTATGGTTCTTTATCGAGCCCAACATCCATGGACTCGGGACCTTGGTTTTACGTCTCCTCCGAAAGACGGCATACCTACATTATATCTCGTGCTCATTGGTATAATGCCTGCGAACTGTGATATGCTACTCCGCTGCAGGCTGTATGGGTTAGTTAGACAACGGTCTTTCCCAGTTGGTCATCCAGGGTCAACCATCCAAGTACTAACCGCGCTCGACACTGCTTCACAATAATTATCTAGAAGTGGAAACTATCCTCCTGAACTCAACCCTGAAGACTACTGGCAATGATGTGAAAGTAAAGTGGAGTGGAGTTAAATCATCTGGCATCTACTGGTATACAAGGATATCTGTAGCATCAACTACATGAGAGGAACAGAAAAAACGCAGCAAAACGGTCATTGTTTTTTGGAAAGTATTTTTAAAAAACTTTGTAAGACCTTATAATAGTATTGAATCTATTATTTTTCGATATCTATTTTCAGATTTATTGAATATAAGTATAGATGTATGTGAGAAGTGTGGGTAATAGTATAATATTAAACGAGCCATTTATGATACTTTTCATAACGATATTTTCTAATATTGATAGTTTTAAGACAATATATTTATAATGGTACGGTGTATCGATACTTTACACAGTATCGCCTATCTCTATATGTCAGATTATTTGACGTACTCCAGAAATTTATTAATTTTGACGTTAGAATTGTCAATAATACCAAATACCCAAATTATTACTTTCCGTTCTACACTCGCATTATTTACTTAACTTTTATTTTATAAAAAAATCAAGGGTCGTGAACAAAGTATAGTATTCAACTCACAATTCATGGCCATTATTCTCTCGGGTGAATTGCGCCCCTCGCCTACGGCTCGGGACGCAAACGTCACCCTTCGTGAATAATGGCTATCATAAAATGCTCGTTTAATAATATACTATTATAATTCTTTACAATTTGTAAATCACTGTAGAATTTTCAAACTTGCATAAAGCAAGTGCCTGATTGTACTTGTAACGGTTTGTTAACTAACAGCCTACTTATATAAAATCCAAGACATCCCACAAAAAATCAGCTCTGCACTAATAAGCCAGCATGGTTAATATTTATTTTGGACTTTGTAACTTATTCACCCAGTATATCAATAGTTTTAATAAATATGTCGATGTTTTTTTTTTGGGAATCAAACCACAATAATTTTTTTTATTTCGACGTTTCGGTAGCGTTCCAGCTACCGTTGTCAAGATTAACTAGTAATGAAATAATTTTGGTCCCTATCTGACACAAAGACATTTTTTTTTTCGTTGTGTCAGACAGGGACCAAAAATTATTTCATTACTAGTTAATCTTGACAACGGTAGCTGGAACGCTACCGAAACGTCGAAATAAAAAACATTATTGTGGTTTGATTCCCAAAAAAATAAGAGAAAAAAGAATAAGTAATGCCACAAGGAACTTACAAAAGATATTTAGAATATAAATATTGTCACACTCAATGAGGAAGTTCAGTTTCCCTTGCCATTACCCTCTGCTGAGGACACTTTTAGTATAGATAGCGTATGCGTACAAAGGGTATTTATTTAGTCCTATTATTCTGTATCCAAACTCTCCTAAATTTTTCAAATTTGAATCGGTTTTTTTTATTTCGAATACCACCCTGAGATGTACGTGACATTAAATTAGGATAACAAAGTTCTATGAAATAATATAATAATAGAAAAAGTAGATAAACTAACAAGGACAAGGAGAAAACGAAGTTCAAATTCGTCCTTAGAGATAAATTGTCTCTCCTCGTGCCTTGAACAAACTGTAATGGAAATGGAATAAATTAGAAACCTTTCGTTATTACAAGACTGTCATTGTAGCAAACTTAACCAAAGTCAATATTAATAAATAAACTGAAAATATTTGGATCGACAAAACAAAACGTCTGATATTGTTTTTATATAAGGCATTAAATTCAGATGAGACTGAAACTAAATATTATTTTAAGGAAAGTAGAGTGGCAAACTATATAACAATGTAAATAATAGCGCTACTAATGGAAGTTTTCCCTAGATAGATCGAAAAGTTTTATGATAAATTTGAAGTTGTTTTAGTAACATACAAGATATATTAGAGTTTTAAATTACATTTCCTGTAGAAAATTATATCAACTGAGTAAATGGGATCACTTTTGTTTATAAAGCTTTTATTAGTTTCGGTATGTTTGTATCGAAATTTTCAAAGGTAATTTCAATTAACTAACAAATTTGCAAACATACATATTGCAGTATCTTATAATAGTTTCAAAATAACAGTGAATAAGCTACAATAATTTATAACAGAATAGTGAAGTGGTTTCAGAAGTGTAGGATGAATCCCAATGTTTCAAATTATCCATGCAAAATCTTCAATCAGTTCAATAACAAACAAAAAAAGGTACAATATATTTTTTATCAGCAGGCAGAACCTACTTATGATATTGGTTCATGCAAAGGTTTCCCATATACACCACTACATAATCCTAATAACGCGAACATAGTGCAAAGAACACAAAATTACAAAATATAGATATATTGATACTCTAACCTATTTGAACATGCAACTTTATTTTTATATTTGCAACAGATTGTTAGTACCTGGTGTGGCAGACTGTTAAATGACTTTATACATCTTTTCACTGGGCTGTTAAGAGCTACATATTATGTATGAAGTGTTTTGTCTTCTGGTATGAGAATGTACACTATTCACTCTCCCTTATTGCCAGATTTCAAGTTCGTACAAAAATTCTCTTTTCTCAATTTCCATCTGAAGACCAGTTTCTTTGAGAACTACATCTGTTGACATTCTGTAACTGAACTTGCACAAAACCTGCACTCCACTATTTCAAATCCTTCGGGTTTTGTCTATTGATGTTATCCCACAAGTACCCTAGATTGGAATTATGTAGCTGAAGATTGGTAAGAAATAAGTGTTCCAGTGAACCCTACAGTGGTGAAGTGCTCCAATCATTTGCTAACAATTTTTCCATTTGTTGTATATGTTTGCTTCACGTTATGTTCTTAGCTTATTAATAATTTGATTTTCTATTTCTATCTCAATACCAACTGAATTCATATTTTCCTAGTATACAAAGCATACCTATTAGTAGTTTTTTAAATTAATTTCACAGTTTATTCCGTATATCAACTATCATATTCAAACTTGGGCAGGGGGGCAATATTTGGATTTGGTGAGATTCTCATTGGGGCATGCGCACATTCGCTGTGATTGGAGTGGCTGAGTATATCTACTATGCTCACCTTTTTTCAGTTATCTTGAATCGTACTTGTATATACCAGAATGGAGTCATCACCAAAAGTAAAGTATTTTGTGTGCAGTTGAGCTTTTTCTAGACTTCCAACGAGTAATGTATTCAATTTGAATCCTATCATGATAAATATTTTTTCCTTCATTATTTCTCTTAGAATATTCTTGATCACCTTCGGTAACTGAAAACATTCTGGTTTTTTTCATTCCTCTCCCTGTCTTCGTGTCAAATCAAAAACACTACCAACCACTACTGCCATATTTTTCAAAAACGCATACCCTGTCCTTCGCAAATTTTTAACAATTTTATTCTTTCTAGTTCCGGCTTTGAATTTTAATTATTGGGTCATAAGTAATGTTTACAATTTGACTACTGTCATTTATAACAACTAAGGTTACTCTTTTTAGATGGTATCGGATTTGCAGTGGTGACACCACGGTGAAAAAACAAACTGCTTAGATAGAGGTTTTGTCCGTTTTTTCATATGAGTTATTAGCGTTCCTTAACTAGTCTTCATGGATAGATAGATTGTCGACTATTTTTATTGCTGCTAGATTTTTTTTGTATTTATTAATTTGACTCGACATTATTTTGGCATTAATAATCAGAGATGAAGGACCGAAGCGAAGCACAAAGTTTTAAATAATATTTTCCAAAACCAATGACAGTTCAACTTAAAAAAAAACTGCTCACTCGTCACGAAGTAACTTCCATCACTATTGTTGGATTTATCGATTTCGAAAATACCTCAACCAGCAAAAGCGTTTGGAATTTCAAAAATATTTAAATGCAAGTTCAAAATTCAAGTTATTTTCAACATTTTTGACCTGTAATGCCCCTCGTATAATGTATTAGGTCATTGACGAAATAGCTTAATTAATACTTTTATAGATATGTCTATCAGCAATGATATAAAAGTATTAGTAAGCTTAAATAAAAATATAAACATAGTTTTGACATTTTGATGAGACGGGTACAATTACATTTATCATTAGATTAATAGAATAAACTTCAATGAGGTCGTTTCGATACCGATAAGAGTTGAATGTAATTCGTACAGAGAATTACTTACAGATCTACTCCTGCTGTTAACATTTTCAAGCATACTATAACAGCTTTTTTTTCAATTTTACAAGTTATTGTTGATTTTTTTTAGGATATTGGGATATTTTCATGAAAATTAATGTTTAAGGCTCACTCAAAATTAATATCCACGATCCACTATATAATTTTTAATGATGATAGGAAGGAAGAGAGTTGAGTAATTGAACCTGGAAACGACTGTAACTAGAGAAAGTAATTTATTCTTTTTTCTCCCAAATTTCCCATTCCAACTTAACGCTTTCGGAATATGAGTGATTCTATAGTCGTATATCTTTTGAAATATTCACTACTTCATTTCTGAATATTTGTCAGTGACACAATGAAAAATAGTACGATGTTATACCGTAATAAGAAGATTCGCAGGGAGTTTTCTTTTAGGTCGTTGTTTGTGAGATAATTGAGGAAATATTGTTTAAAATTCACCGGAAACATTGGCGCACATTTTTTAAACTACAAATGAGCGTTAATTTCATTTTCTGGTTATATACTTTGAGAACAAAGTTTTTCAACATATGGACCACAAAGGTTAGTCGCACAAGACCATAAAAATGTAATTCACTTTTTTACGACTTTCCTTTGACATAAAATCGTCGGGATTTTTTAGTTCAAAAATACATTAAACCAAAGTTGAAAAAGTAGGTATTTTATTTTCGGGACGCCCCTGTCAAATTACACAGTTAGCTGAGGCGAGGTTATCCGTTGATTGAATAGATGAGGCTTTTACTTGATGAAGATTCATACTTAACTATGAAATAAAACAATGCATTTTTGTTTAAATCTTCATTACAATTGAACTATGTTCAATACAACTTGTGACGCGTTTCGCTTTCTCAAACGTTTGAGAAAGCTACTGTGTAGCGAAACGCGTCACAAGTTGTATTGAACATAGTTCAATTGTAATGAAGATTTAAACAAAAATTCATTGTTTTATTTCATAGTTATCCGTTGATATGAGATAATACAGGATGACAAATGAGAGTGAGATAAATGAGATTTTTATCTAAAAATACCATGGGTCAATCTTTTCATCTTCTTTCGATTTTTTAAGCTTGGAAGAAGCAATTGAATTGAAGCCGACAATCTAGTTAACATGTAGGTACTAGTTGCCGTCTACCGAAACCGGAAATACGGCTGCAATCCAGTGATTTGTTTGCAAGCACAGCACGATTCGCTTCCTCAGTGGAACAAAATTGCTACAACTGATTGAATATAAATGAAAAAGAACAAAAGGAAGGAAATCTAGCACATATCCAGAGAAAAGGAAGGGCTAAGCACCATCTCGACCTCGAAAATGAGCTTGAGGATCTGAACAGGGCAATAATAGATGCATTTGAATCGAGCTGCCCTCTTCAAGAACAACGAAGTAGTGAAGATGCACCCTAGTGGAACAAACATCCGTCAGAATTAAGATCTCAAACCCGGGACCTTTTTAATCGAGCATAATTCACCGGAGACTGGCAGAGATACACCGAGGAGAGAAACACCTACTATAAGGAAATTAGAAAACCTAAATAAATAGCTTTAGGAAATTCTGTGAAAATATAAACACAACTGCTGCGGCAAGGCTTCACAAAGACATGGCGAAAAGTAGGGTCAACACAAACATGGCTTTGAGGAAGCCAGACGGTGAATATACCGAAAATGAGGAGGAAAGAGTGCGACTCTTACTAGAAACTCATTTTCCCAAACAGAGGAGATAATCCTCTCGAAGGTCATAACAGGCCTTCGAGAGAAAGTACTACAATGGCCAAGCACATTTGTAGTAACTATAGGTTGAAATGGGCTATGAACACCTCTTCACCTTTCAAAGCACCTGGAGCAGAGGGAATTTTCCCAGCATTGCTCCAGCAAGGACAAGACGAAATTCTACCACATTTGGTTAGAATAAGTCGAAGTAGCTTGGAGCTGGGTTATATACCAGAAGCATGGAGAAGGGCAATAGTAACCTTCATTCTAAAAGCTGGGAAAAGGGACACAACAAACCTCAAATCCTTCAGACCAATTAGCCTAACATCGTATGTGCTTAAAACGATGAATAAACCTATTGACAACTATATTATAACGGAAATCATAGAAAGACTACCTCTCCACCCGTATCAGCACGCTTCTCGGACAGACAGATCTACGGAGACTGCACTGGTACAACTGACGGAGGATATCCGAGGTGTCTTAGACAACCAAGAAACTGTAGTATGTGGATTTTTGGACATAAAAGGAGCTTTTTACAACACTCCATATGAGGCTGTCAAGAGAGCATTAAATAGAAGAGGTGTAGACAGCACAACATCCAAATGGATGTCGGAACTGCTCACCATTAGAGTAGCAGAGACGAGAACGAGCAAAGACATTGTCTTCATCTGTACAACCAGAGGATGTCCACAGGGAGGAGTAGCATCCCCATTAATGTGAAGTCTGACGGTTGACGAACTCCTGTGTGGTTTGACGGACCTCGGAATATCCTGCCAAGGATATGCCGATGATATTGTTATAACAGCCAGAGGAAAATTTGAAAACACCCTTTGTGACATCGTACAAAAGGGTCTGAACTATACAAATAGCTGGTGTGGGCAAGTGGGACTCAGTATCAACCCCACCGAAACCATCTTGAAAGCCTTCACTAAGGAAAGAAAACTCAATCTCAAAACCATTAAACTTGATGACGAGGTTGAAAGGAGACAAGAAGTCAAGTATCTAGGTTTGGCCCTAGACAGTAAACTCCTGTGGAACAAACAGGAGAAGGAGATTACATACGAAGCTCAAATGGCTCTAATGGTGTGCAGGAATCTGGCAGGGAGAAACTGGGGTTGTAACCCAAAAACAATGAGCTGGATGTACACCTCCATAGTGAGACCAATTATCACTTATGGAGCCATTGCGTGAAGTAGTAGAACTAGCCTCTTGACGACGAAAGAAAACCTCTCCAAGATTCAAAGACTAGCCTGTATATGCATAACAGGAGCAATGAGTACATGCCCAACGGCAGCAATGGAAGTGATTCTCAACCTCACACCATTACATAATATGGTGGTGGAGAGTGTTGCAGAAAGAACAAGATACAGACTAAGTAGAGAGGGAATCATTAAAAAAAACCACCTCTTCACTTCTTGGAGATGAGAAAGCCTGGGACATGCCACAATATGGTACGATATGGTATAACTTTTCAAAGAAACTCGTTACGGAATTAAGCAACAAGAAGGAATGGGATCCAAATACCATTACCAGACTTGGGAAGAATGCCATTCGTGGGTACACAGACGGCTCAAAAGCAATAGAAGAAACTGGGATAGGAGTGTGCGGGCCAGGAACCAAACACTCTGAAAGCTTGGGAAAAACCCCAAGTATCTTCCAAACGGAAATTCACGCAATAAGAAAGTGTGCCCAGTTCAATATTGACACAGGATATAGAAGGCAACGGATTATCATAATGTCTGATAGTCAAGCAGCCACTAAAGTTTTTGTGTAATCAGTTTCAAAGTGGTGTGGGACTGCCTAGGTAAACTTAATGAACTAGGCGAGAACAATATAGTCACCTTACTGTGGATTCCAGGACACATTGGAATGGAAGGAAATGAAATAGCAGATGAACTAGCGAAAAGGCGGACTGGAATACTCCTTTGGAGGCCGAAACCCTTTTGCGGAATCAGTTCCAATGTAATATTGGAAGAAATAGGTAAAGCCGAAGAAAAGAGAAGATCTGACCATTGGAAAGATCTAGTAGGGCTTGGGCAATCTAAGATTTTTTTGGGTGACTACAACCTGTTGAGGTCAAATGAATGCATAAGTCAAAGTAAAACTGCACTAAGAGTTTTAACAGAAATTCTAACGGGACATTGCCGCCTTAACGAGCACCTGAAAAAGCTCAAAATAGTGGAGGAAGAAGATTGTAGATTTTGTGGAATGGAAGAAGAAACCTCCATCCACATACTTGCGAACTGCACAGCAATTCAGAATGCTATGGCACAGTACCTGGTAGACTACTGGATAGAAGAGGGACAGTTACCTAAGTTGAAGCCTGCAGATACCCTAAAATTCCTCCGGGAAATAGGACTAAAGGAACTACTAGTCTCTGAGACTCTCCTCAGAACCTAAGTAGAAGTGAGGGGGCACAATATATCTTTTAGGGTTCAGTGAATGTTACCCCAAAATGCATACATACATACATACATTCCTTTGCTAGAAATTTCAACTTTTACAAAACATCACTTGACTAGCTTAGAAATATACCTCCCCGCTATAAATAAGTTCATTGCTATCACTGTTAAAAAAATATAGGTAAATTTTTTTACATGAATAGTAGTTTTCTTTGCTAAAACAGATAGTGCAGAGCCATGATTTGGATAGTCTTGGTCTTGGACTCGCTTGAATCGTCTTGGTCTTCGTCCTGTTTATTTAGTCTTGGTCTTACGTACAAAATATTGGTATTGTTCACTTTGTTTGTTTGTTTATTTTTTTTGGTTTAGAATCATCATGGTTACTTATATAGTATTAATAATTTACAATCAATTAGCATCTCGGATGGTCTTGGTCTTGTTCTTGTTCATTTAGTCTTCGTCTGGTGAAAAAGCAAGACCAAGACCAAAACCAAAACCAATTTTGCTCATCACTGAAAACAGAAAATGAAATCCTTGGTCCAGTAAATATTTATTTGCAGTTTGGATGTCGGCTATTTACCAACAGTCGTCGGTTGACCAATCATGATGTGCGCGAGAACTAAGTAGTTCCGACATCATACCTACATACATATATTTTGTATTCGGCCTAAATGGTAGATATTGAATAATTTTGTACGTATTTAATAAAAAATGTCAACTTATCCACTTAAATTGTATACTGTACTCATAAAACATCTTGTATATTTGAATTTACCTTCTGTATGTTCCTTGTAGTGTATTCATTAATCATCATCACATTGACATGCTCCAAAAAATTGCAATAACATGCAGTACTTAGGAATATTCCATGTCAAAAATTAAATAATTCCTAAATTTAATATCCTATTTTCATAAATAAAAAAAAGCATCATCGGGGGTTCCATTAAAAACGTATTCATTTCTTCTATTGTATTTTAATGGTTCAAAAATGCTATCAAATTTGGATATTTAATATCGGCATTATTCTTTATTAGTCTCATTGTACGTAATATTGAATATTTGGACCAGAGTGTTAAAGCTTCCAATTATTTTCCCTGGAGTGAAAAATATACCAGTAAATTATTTTCTAAATAATTGTTCTTTTTTTCCATTCCATTCCATTCCTTATATTGTATGTATCGCTTTTCATATTTGTTTTTAGATTTTTCTGGTGGTAACGTTGATGGGGCTATGTTGGTTGGCTCCCTAATATTAGAAGGCGTATTTGTAACTTCAAAATACCCATCATTGCTCTCCATTTCCCAAAAGTTCAATGAAGTTTGATAAACGTACAGCTTTGCACTCTAAAACACAATCGCGATGTTTATTGTCAGTGAGCCACAACATATTATGATAGTTTTAAACACATCTGAGAATCCCGAAGTTGGAATTTTTGTTTAAAACCTAACGTTAAAACAGCATTTATAATCAATTTTCACTAGAATACAGGATGAACAAGGTGTAGAAATTACAGAATAGTATATTACATACCTAACGAGAATGTAGATTATCACAGCCCAGGCTTTGTTAGAAACCCGAGGCGCGTACTGCTAAAAGCCATGGCTGGAATGATCCTTACGCGTGGTATGTATAGTTTGTCTCAAAGTATATCGTCTAAATACGACCATTTACGACCTTCTTAAAAGAATTTTACCTGAAATGAAATTAAATTCTTTTAAGATGGTCGAATTTAGATGATTACCTGCACAGCTTTCAACGACTCTCGGCGCTATGCGCCTCGGGTCTTTAACAAAGCCTGGGTTGTGATGATCTACTTCCCCGCTAGGTATGTAATATACTATTTCGGCTAGAGTGGAAGTGGATGTAACTAATGAGTTGCTTTCCCACTTTTTTAGATGTAAGAAATGTCTATATTACTCACCGATTGTGAATAAACAATTTGAATATAATAGATTTACAAATTTATTTATTTAAAACATAAGTTTCCTCCCTGATATGAGGAAGAAAAGTGTGTACTTTTTACTGGAGTAGAAGAAAATAGCTCTTGTGTAGTTTGCACCTTATAGCATCTATACCTATTTCTTTCAAAATACGTCAAACTGTACTTTGATTTATGTTTACTTCTTCAGAAACTTTCCTGTTCGAACATGGTTCACTATTTTCAACCACTGCACAAACGTCAATTTCTCTATTTATTCGTTGTTCACTCATGTTGCCTTACAGGAGGTTGACCTAGATTATTGCATTTGTTGCAGTGTCCAACAGATCCACTGTATTAGCCTCTGCTTTATTTCGGTTATAATCACTAATCACTTCTTGTTTAAATGCTTTGCCATAGTCGAACTAAACAATATCGTTTTCATGCAATTTAAATAATTGCAAAACATTTTTATTTAACTTGGGCACATAGGACACTAATATAGAATCTTTCCCAAAACCAAACGTACTGCTAAACAGAGTCCTTTCTTCAGTGGCAATAAAGATTTGAAGAAATTTGCTTTTGTTTTTTCTTATACTTCCAACCTTAGTTAATTTTCTATTTTTCAGTCTATAGCCGAAGAAACTAAAGTGAACCAATTACCGCATGGGCTGTTATCGACCTTATATGGACCATCTGGTTATTTGCCCGGATGAATTTCCATTTTCATTATCTTTTCTTTTTTCTTTTTATATATATATTGAGTCAATTACAAGATAGGTCACTGTTTGATATAACCAAGATATTAAACATCAGATAGAAAACACATCAAGTGTAATAACTTTTTTCTACGCCCATGTCTGTAAACGTCAAAAATCGCACTGACAACATTCCTCGTAAGTGACATTTAACAATAACATGCACGCAATGAAAATCTCATAACATACATGTGCGTTTAGATAGAAAAACTTAGATTTATTTGTTGAATCAAATTGCAATCAAATTTTCATTTACGTAATACTTCATTTGGTTTATTTACATACTTTCAATCAATTGAAAAACATAAAAGCTCTTAGCATTAGTGAAATACATTTTAGATTAAAAGAGTGATGCCCTTAAATGTCGGCAACACATTTTACAATTTCAAAAAAAATAATTCGGTGTTTCTTGATATGGGAAAAAACGTCATCTCATTTATGCTGTCAATTTTGGTAACAAATTATAGTATCTGAACATTTTCTCAACTTTACCTATGAATATGACTGTTAGTAATGAAAAATATGAAATTATGAGCACTCAGAAGAAAATAGATGGGCGTAGAAAAAGTATAGTACGTTACACGAGTTGTAATCCCATTACGCACTTGTGAAATTTACGCACGAAATAACCGAAGTATATTCCGTTTGACGATTTTCGCAGGAAAAATTCTACGGTCTTGATGGTGTTCGGGGGGGTTGTGTTGTGGTTCGGCTTATAATCCATTAGTATTATTCAGTGTCGAGTGTGAATTTTGTTTTAAAGAAATATTTAATATAATATCTATTTCTTGGTTGAGTGAGTTTAGTGAATTGTTATAGGTATTTATAGGAAAGTGTAGGTGATCTAGTGTAGAAAGGTATCATTAATATAATACCTTTTTGATAGTGTAGTGGTTAGGTCGCGTCAGTTAATTGATATTAATATAATATTCATTTGTTCGTAGACGTTGGGGTAAGTTTTATAATATAATTAATTAGAATGGAATTTTGGAGACCATTTGAAACAACAGTCCAAGATGATGCGCGGGATTATTGAATTGTGGATTTAAATATAAGAAGTTAGATAATCGAATGGTAATAATGGAATCTCGGCGTATCGCTGAACTTAGACAGGAGTATTTGCGCAAAATAAAAGGATACCGTGATTCAAATAAAACTATAATTTATTTAGACGAAACTTGGTTTGATACGCATGATGTTGTCAAGTGTTTATTCGTTTATTTCTTATTCAAACAATCCTTACGGTTTTATTACATGATTAAATATATAAAATAAAATACATTTTAACTTAATATGTAAGAAAATAGTAGTAATGGTAATTATATTATAATTAAAACTGTATGAGGATATACACCCACCTTTAAAATATGGTTGGGTTGACGATACAAAAAACTATTCTCTAGATACTACGTGTTCTATAGTAGATTAACATTATTTCACAATATTCGAATTTATAAAAAATTTATATGCACGCCATTGGGCGGCTTTTTCCTTCAAAGGGATTACAAATAGGGGTCATCACATTAACTTCGGAAGAACTATACCTCTACAGTGCTGGGTCAACACACGATATTTGCAATAGTTTTCGATATATTTCCGAAAAAAAACCCTTTCTTAATTTTTTTTAATCATACTTTTTGTAAATCAACCAGACTAGTTTGTTTATATCAAAAAAACAGTCGAGTATGAATTTGAAAAAGTTTTAATAATAAATTTGAGATGAAGGACAGTAAGTAATGAAAAAAATTGAATTGGTCTCCAAGCATGCCGAGCGTGAAAAAGGTGCGAGAAACTGAAAATAAATTTGAATTTTCATTATACTCTCCGTTATATATCTTAATTTTTAAAAGAAAAAATTGGTTAAAAGGAGAATTCTCTCAACTCATAAAAAGTTTATTCGTTCAACTGAATTAATTCCTAATGGATTCAAATTAAATGACATTTTCTTGTTAAAGACAGATGTGCTAAACGTAATATTTCCCTTTTTTTATTCGGTGAAAGGGGGGTGATACAAAAATATTTGAAACTCCTGAAATTTGAATATAATTGAGAAAATTCCAGTATTTTCCATCAAAGTATTTTGTGCAGAAAAAAAGCAAAAGCACTTTGTTCTAAACAGATGAAGCCAACTAAGACAATTTCATAAGATTGAAGGTGAAAATTTGCAGAGTTCACGAGATTTAGCACCTCCTTTATAAAACTTACTTCGCAACGTTATATAAATGCACCATCTAAACGCCAAAGTTAAAATTAGCGGAAATAATAGGATAAACAAGTTTTCTTTGAAGCCACCCTACTGACTTTTTAATAAAGCTTTCCCTAACGTAACTCCTTTCTTCAAAATTCTCATCTGTACATCATAAACCGTACTATTAATGTCAATTCCAGTCGTTATTCAACGAATTAATTTTCCGCCCCAAGCATAATTTGCTGTTATCTAGACCACTTCGTTAATTTGAAATTCTGATAATGAACAATTCTTCTTCCGTTCTCAATACAAATTAAATGGTAATGGATGTAGTAAATGGTTTATTTTGATATTTTGTCAGATTTGATTCGGTAAATCATGGTGAAAATTACCTAACTAATGAAATTTGTTGAAGGAATATGGTTACATAACATGTTAATTTTAGACTATATCTTGATATGAGAGTTTGACGTTGCCTCTAATATAAATAATTATTGTATAGAGATTCGTTAACACAATTTTACAAATTGCTTTCTCACATATTGTTTATTATTTTTGACTATTTCCTTAGTCTTAATTTTCACCAACCACAAACGCGCAATTTTAAATAACAAATTGTTTCTAGATGGAAAAACTGTATGACAGCATTTGTCAGTAGTTTTTTCGAGTTTACCCGCGACAATTTAATTCAGGTATAAAAAAATCCCATGAGCCGCGTGATTTTGTCATTATGACAGCGAAAAAAGTTTGCCCTAATTTTTCCAGCGACAATAACGGAACCTAACTTTTGAAGGCATGTCAATCAGCATTGTAAACAAATTTTTGATGACGTTAGTTATGTCAATTTTTTGTCAAACTTGCGTTGTCAGAAAAGTTTTCATTTGTGGAAATGTCTTCGAGTGGAGAAATTGAAAAAGCCATCAATGATAATGTTCCGCGCAATACTGTGAATTCAACTACATCAATTTGGCGACAATTTGCGATGTTTTGTTTGGAAAAAAAACATGAACTCATTGCAGAAACTTCCACTGAAGAGTTAGCTTTTATTTTATGTGACTGGGCATTCAACATGAAGAGGAACAATGGAGAAGATTATAAAGAGAGTGCAGTCAAGACAATGTGGAACAGTTCAGCAAAAATGTTACAAGAGAAGTACTTAAAAGGTTATAAAAGAATTTTTAATCCGTTCACGGACTTACAAATTAAGAAAGCGAGAAATGCACGCGACACAAAACGCAAAATTTTACAAGCAATCCCAGAAAAAAGGAAGGTGACTTCTAATGCTCTTACAGAAAGAGATATTTTTTAAATGGCACTGTCTTGGAGTGAAGAAGAACCTGTAGGCCTCCAAAGAAAATTTTATCACATTGCTACGTACGAATTGGCTTGGAGAGGTGGAAAAGCAGCAAATTTTAAGGTATTCTATTTTAAAATCGAGACAGACAACCGTGGAAGAGAGACCGGAAGAGTTGAATATAACCCAGTGTTTACGAAGACAGCACAAGGGGGAAATTAGAAGTTGGCCGACAGTAAATGGTTGCACAGAGAAAAAAATTCGCTAGCCATTAGCGAATATTCACTTGCAGTAGCAAAAAAGTTCGATTAAATAGGGGACAAATGACTTATTCATTTACCACAGAAAAAACCATATTGCTAAAATTAAACATTCACAGTTAATATAGAGATCACTTATCATAGATATATTTCAAGTAGTCCATTTTATTTACTATAAATTTTTTAGTCACTTACAGTTATCGACTAAGATAACTTGCTAGTAGCTATTTAATATAATATCGTCTATTAAATCTCACATATTGTACACCAATCCTCAGTGATTTATTCATTTACCTTAGTAATACAGATTATCAGGACTAATTGAAAAGTTTATTTACAGTAATCGATTTATTCATTAACCTTAATCTTGGCATTTAGGTTTATACAGGGTGTCCACTTATATTTCCCCTATTTTAACTGCCTGTAAATTCTAAACGGTTTAGGAGAGAAGTATTCGGTTTTCATGGAATTGTTCCATTTTAGTAGCTACAAGTTTTGTTTGAATAAATTGATTTTCTTCTATCGTTTTCGTTTACGTCACAACAAAATTGGCGCATTTATGACAACTTTTTTTTTTATTGACTTTCTTAATGGAATGACCAGTATATTTTTTGTAGTTTGATAAGTGATCTTCACCTATCCAGCGATGGAAACTTTACAAAATCGGTTAGCAAATGACGGAAATTGTAAAAATCCGCCAATTTTGCTTTGACGTAATCGGAAGCGATGGAAAACATTCAATCTATTCGACCAAAACTTGTAATAAAATGAAACATTTCAGTAAAAACCGTATATTTCTATCCTGCACCGTTTAGAATTTATAAACATATAAAGTTCAAGGGGAAATATAATAAGTGGACACCCGGTACTGAAAACTAATACAAAAAATAAAATTTTATATACCAGGTATGTTAAATGTATTTTATAAAATATAATTAAGTACAAACAAATTAACAGACTTGGAATACAAACTTCAAATTTTTTGCCTCATTTAGTTTTCCATATTTGCGATACTCAGACGTTCACTATCACTACCAGAGATAATATTTCACTAGGTAGGTACACTTCACGCGTGCTGTCTTTCCGAATTTCAAAAATTAAATGATGCAATTTCTTGTCTGCACCTGACTTGACGGACAGCCGAACAACCCCAGATGTTACCGGAATGTGTCGAAGACCTGATTTCAAGTACTTAGATAGCTAATGATTAATATTTAGCTCACTTACAATAAACGATAGATAGTTAAGGGTGAATAATTCAATTCTAGAAACTTTTTTTATTAACTTCAAATTACCTGGTGACTAAGGTTTGTCGATCGCTTTAACGGACAAAACTAGCTATCTGTTTTTTTCAACTACTAATGAATAATGTTTCTACCACTAATAAAAATTTATTTGCAGCAAGCGATTTTTTTCTAGAAACTTTTTTTATTTGGACGTGTTTTCTCTGTGTGGTAGCAAACACTGCAGAAGATTGTTTAAACAAATTATGGGAAGACGGGGAAACCATATCACAAGTGTAAGATCCAGGTAAAAAACAGAAGATCCTGCAGCTACTCCTTCAGCTTATTCTACAGCTGGACCCACCAACAGCATTAATGATTTACCTACACCCATCGTTATCAATGAGTTAACAATGATTTCAAAAAATATTCCTACGGTGTACCTGAAATAGAAATTTATATTTCAGTTGTACCATGAATAATTAAGTATCTAGTATTTTGTGATTAAATAAATTAAATGTTTTTCAGTTCTCAAATGAATACCTAGGTGCATATTTGTTATGTATGCAGAAGAATATGTTACTCATGAAATAGTCTTGTCAAATACCATTCGGGCATCTAATTTTTCCTATGAAAAAAATCAAGAAAACAAAATGCAAAGTAATATTTTTTTAACAAAATGCATTCGTGAAGGTGCAAAAATCCTCGTCTTCGACTCGGATTTTTGTTGCCACCAGCACTCATACTTCTTGTTAAAATATTACTCAGCAACATGTTTCTCTTTTTTTTTTTTCGGAAAAATTGGATGCCCTTAAAATATTAGTCACGAGAAATTCCACGAACAATGTACCCATTGAAAGATCAATTTGACAGATATATTCCAAACATTCAATGACATTAACTAACAATTCCAAGCGGAGAACTTGAATTTGATAAAAACAAAAAGTGTAAGTTCAGCTTTTCTTGGAAAATTGGAATTTATTAAGCAAAATATTAGTAAGCGCGAATTTTCCCAGTTTTAAAACTTGTTACAGGTAGAATGCTTTTATAGGGATATTTGGACACGTTCAACATTTAATTGCCCTGCATGATGACTTGAAAATCAGATTTGAAAATGTTCTGTCGATGGGAATACCGCCATGGATCATAAATCCATTTGATGAAACGGGAGTGGAGAACGTGATAGTACAAGAGGGGCTACTCGAGATTAGCCCTAATGAGGAGCTGAAGATGAAATTTAAAAGAGGGTATCAAACATTTTGGCTGCAAGCTAAAAAGCTTCTGATATCGCATCCCTCGTCATATCTTGTCCAAGAAAGTCGCTACAAATCTTTACAAAATTTTCCTTTTTACCTCCTACCACTCCGAGTGGGAAGTTTTTTATATAAAATAAGTGCCGACCTTCTGCAGCTACACCACCGGAACCAACAAAATTTTGAAAGTGGTCTATGAGAAAAAAAATTTGTGAACCTCTGATGTAAAGTCACACTAGTAAGTTTATGAAACTCAAATACCTGCTTAAATGTTTTCTTTCCAACTTATATTATTTTTTTAAATATTTATTTAACTCAATAATACAATTACAATGTTCACGAAAAAAACTTTTTTAATTTATACTATAATTACAAACTAAATTAGTGAGTTAACACTTGTTTGTACGAATACATCTCAAATAAATGTTTTCCTATCTTTTCCATTGTCTATGGTTCCATGTAGAGAAAATCAATATTAATATTCCTGGAGAAAAAAAAAGCTCTATTATTTCTACCACTTTCAAGTAAGTCTAACTTAGATTATGTAAGTCACTCAGATGTTCCGACAAAATTAATTGTTTTTTCAATATGTCTGACCGAAATGCGAACTGATGCTGAACTAAAATTCGTCTTCCCCCCTTATCCCGACTGAGCCTCTTTCTATTTGGATTCAGAAATGTGTTCCAAATAAGCCTTTGTTTTATGCTGCATTCTGTCATTCTTTTAGTAGTATGTGATGTTATATAGTTTATACATTCTTAGTTTTCCAATTCATTTACCTGCAAGGAGCTGTGAGTAATATCTCACAAGCAGGGATGAGGTCGCCTCCAAACAAATGTATAAATTGTAGTCAATAATACTGAAATTGTCAATACATTTGCTATTTGTGATAACATTCACAGCATGTATGAAGCAAGTAAGTATAAGTTTAATATAAATGCTTCCATCCACTTTGTTATATTTTTTTCTTTATATTGTTCTGTTACATTGTTCATAATAGTGGCACATGGCTCATTTACAATTAACCAAGAATTTGAAATGGGGGAATTAGGGTTGCTACGATGTTTCACTCGCTACAAAACACATACATAGATCTCTCTCGCGCTGACTATTTTTTGCGTCTTGGGAATCTTTAGTTTATACAATTTGTCTGGCTGATGAAATATAGCAATTTTGTTATTTGTTCGAATAACATAAATGAAAATTAGGCATTTAAATAAAAGTGAAGTTAATAAATTTTTTCAAGCTAAAAAAGCGTCTGTCAGAAGTTATGGTCGGCGGAAAACATCTGGCAATACTGGATACTACTTTTGAGTGATATTTCACAAAATACATATGAAAATCAGTGATTTAAATATAAGTGAAGAAGTTCTCATTTTCAGTCACCCTTCTCATCTGGTACCTGTTCGTCACAGATCCAACTCTGTAAGTGCGTAGGCGTTTTAATCACATCGCTTCCTAGGAAGGTCACTTCTAAAATCGAAGAATTGCACGGTACTACTACGGGAGCAATGATAATTCTTATTGGAATGTTGTTGAGATTGGCTTCAGAAATGTGTATTACTAATCGACCCTTTCTTATTATTGGGAGGTCCAATTCTGACCCTTTTCTGCATTTTCCACTTGATATTGTCAGGTCTATTAGTGTAGACATTAAGTTTTGAGTAAGTCTTATAGGGTAAGATCAGGTGATCTAGCAGACCATTCCACTGACCCCTGGAAATTGGGGCACAGAGTAGGTATGCAAGAATGCAAGTATGGCGAAATTTGATGGTACGCCATGTTATTGAAACTATAGTTAGTGGTCTGTATTTCCCACAATACCAGCTCATACGTTTCTTTTTTTCTCGAAATTGCGTATGGCATCCTTGCGTTTAATTTGGTTTTTCATCAGACCAATATTGGGTATTTTCCCAGTTAACATGCCCGTTCAAAAGTGTTATGAATGAAATTGTTATTTAAATTATAAATTTTTTTTATTATCAAGTACCCACAAAATTCAGTTATTTAATAACAGTCATCTTCAGCCAACTCATGGATAAGGCGTACTTTATGAGGTTAATATACTCTGTCCATTTCTGACTTGCACCTCGACTTTGGGGTCTCACTTATGAAATAATAATCATAAACCGTAGGCACTACAATTCTCACCAAAATGTAAAGCAAAAATCCAATGATACTTTTTACAATCTTTTATACTTGAGATAGTTTCACGACTTACACTTTCCTAGGTGTGAAGTAGAAATGTATATGAGCTGTAGTCATGAAAGGCTACATTTATTTAATTTTAAGTATGTATGTTTCGGAAGTTTCTACCGAATTGTGCGATGGAGTATAACCAATAAATCCTGAGGGTGTTGTCTATAAACTATCTAAGACACCTATGGGCACTATACTTTCCCTTCAAGCAGCAGGCACAGCACAGTGAAATTAACAATCTTACTTCCAGGGTATCTGGTGGTGTGTAACCGACATGTCGAAGAAGCTGGACGAAGAGGGCTAGCCCTCTACTGGTGAATTTCATGCTACTTGTAGTTCTATTCGATAACTAATAAGAATGTTAAGGAGTAGGAAGAGGTCTATGAAGAAGTCTGTGAAAAAGACTGCGAAGAGAGCGATGAAGGTGATGATGACGACGACTGTGGATACGAGATCTGCAATACGAAACTCCCATGACGCCTAGGGCAATAAGAGAGTAGAGTGAGTGAACATGAATGAAGTGTGACCCCACAATTATATAATTTTTCCGGTTAAAAGAAAATCTGCTACATGACCTGGAAGGAGTACAAAGTAAGTGGTCTTTTGGAAGCAGCGGAACAAACATGGAGGATTATGGACCAGCCTAAGACTCACAAGGTCAAGGTCGGTCTTCTTCTACTTAATAACCGTTAGCATCAGGTGAGGGTCGAAGTTTAACCTGCTAAGTGCCTGTATAGGCCATTGAACTTAATAGGTCAGAGGCCTCTTGAGAATTTTTGAGAGATTAGTACGTTGTCAGAAAACGTATACATAGCCGAAAGAAGTGTGGGCGATGATCTTTCATTATTCTGAATTATCACAAAACATAGTAACCTATAGAAGTGAAAGTTCTTAGAATGACCTTGAATAAAAAATTAGTTTTCAAACCCATCTACCTGTTCCACTGGTTGAAATCGAGTTGTCGGAATAGTCCTGGCAGCTAAGGCCTTCATCCAGAAAAGGAAAAAAAATCTTGGAATTGTTCATCTTAGCTTTTGCGATGTTACAGGTGACGAGCGACAATTATTGGTAAAAAAATGTTAATCAGGTTCATCCACAATTGGTTGGTAATATAGACATTTCTTACAGAGAAGGGAATTATTAGTTACCTTCACTTCCACGATAGCCGTGAAAGTATGCGTGTATCACTTTTCCTCCGTAGAATGGCAATTGAGATGGTTGAAAAAATATAAGTTAATATAAATATTATTTGTAGCATTCCAATTCTCAATACTGTGAACTATTATTGTAAGTCCTTGTTGTTGCTCAGGATTGTACCTTTCTTTGCTTTTCTCCAAAATTATTCCGTCAACCGCAGTGTCTGCAGCCTATCGGACTTTCGGATTAGTACAGGTTTATTTTAAATCAGACATATATGTGCTTGTTTGAGCAAAAAAATAGAAATTTCTTTACGGAAAGAATACTTTGGACTTACTTGTCAAAACACACAAACTAGTAACATTGCCTAGTAACAGTTTCATGAAGTTTTTTGTCAAAAAAAAACCTATATTATTCAACAAGATATTAACCATTATATTCGAGTGAAATACTATATTTGGTCCACCACTTTCAATTACCTGTTCAAAAATGAATTAATTTTTCTCCTCTTATCTTTAATTTCAGATACCTTTAATTTTTCCAACTTTCCTGGCAATAAATTTGAGGATACTATTCATCATGCTGCCCTTATTTTTGTCGGGTTAACATTGGTTATTGGCTTGAAGAAATACAGCGGAAAATGTAATGAAATACAGGGTACTCTATTCAAACTAAGCAGCTTGTCTTGTCTCACCATAGTATACAAATCTTGACTATTTTTATTTTGAATGAAAAATATCAGATTGTTACTTATATTGGGCGGAAAAATAGTATTGTTGGTTTTTTGATAAAATATATTTTTTGAAAATTCGACTTTCCTGCATTCTTTTCCAATTTTTCAGACAAACCAATTTTTTGCTCATTTGTTTTAAAGGACAGTATTAAAACAACTACTATGCTAAATGCCATCAAATCGGCTGATCCGTTTAGGACTAGGAGCTGTTCAGTATAAACTCGATTGCAGCGCCATCTACCGTGACTAATTGTGAATCCAAACCATCTAGTTACTTATTCAGACCCAAAAATGTCAACAAAATCGGACGATCCGTTTGGGAATTGTAAATTTGAGTGCAACGCCACCAACACTCCAGGACTAATTGTTAAACTAGACCATCCAGTTACTTACCTAAACCAACAAAAAAAATTCCATCAAAATCGGTCTAGCCGTTTATATACAGTACGAAGAATACTCTTCCATGAGCGACAATGTGATAGAAAGAAACATGTATAAATTCAGTGTGTTACTCTTCTTCTCTAACAAGATATCATAAGCGAATTATAACATGGCCCATAAGCGACAATGCGTTCGAAAGAAAAGGTATAAATTCAGTGTATCACTCTAGCCTTTGTGCAGAAAATGTGAACTCCACGATGAAACACCTACTCACATACTCTGTTTCTGTGAGAACTTACAAGGACGAAGCTTTTGGAGTGGAATTGAATAGCATGGAAAATGGGAGTTTCACAAGTGCATGGACTGTTGAGCACAACCCAAAAATATGAATGAATGAATGACACGGTTTGCAGTGCGCACTTCACTGATTGATACTTTTACCATCGATGCTTTGTAATTATTTTATGTTCATTTTATTATGAGGGATTAAACAGAGTGGAATTTAAAAGTTATTTCTGAGAACACGTGAAGTTCTATCATAACGAGTTTTTCACCATCGAATTTATCTAGGCCAAATGTATACAACTCTTCGCAGATCAGCATTTATAATGAGGGTGTCTTGCTGCTGAAAAATGGCTTAGTTATACTTAGTTTTATTTAAAAAATCTACGAGTTATTGAAATATTATTCAATTTATATCGATGGAACTGATATTTTACAAAAAGTTTCGTAGCTAAGTATCAAATTATCAAAGAAATTTGAACTGCAGTTTGAAAAATGCATATCATCATCCCATTCATCGTACAATAATTACAATGATATTCATCCGCTGCAAGGATAATTCCTTGGTGCGATATTTTTTTCGCAGCTCAGTGGGATATGAATCTATTAGAATGAAATGAACATTTAAATACACACAATAGTTGTCGAACGCCTTGTTTATTTCAAATTGGCAAAGTGAATTTCCTACGTACCATTAGAATATAATTCCTTCCCAACTTCAACTCCGTTCGTTTCAGGTATCAACGTTGCATTGAAATTGTAGTTTTCTTCACAGTTACACAAACCATTTATTAAATAGCAATCACTATTATTATAATCGGTAAGAAGGTCCGTTGAATTGTCATCGCATAGTGTCGCCTCCGTTTTTTCAATTGCTAAATAATCACCGTTATCAACGTCTAATGGTAACGCGATAGAGTAGCATGATATTAAAATGAAAAAGTGATAAAACCGGATCTGAAGAAGCATCATCAGGGACTTATCGCGCACATTCAATCTGAAACAAAAAAGATATGAGTCAACGAAAGGCAAAAACTCCATGGAAATACATTGATCAATAGGGAACTTTCCCATTTTTTTTTCTTATTCAATAATATCATTAAGTGGCGTATAAGGCTTTTTAAATCAATATTCACTTGGAAAATGTAGTTTATAGTGTTATTTAAAATCATTTTAAACGACCTCCATAGCGTGCCAAAGCAAGTGGCGTAGAACAGTAGTATGCTCAGATGTGTACCAGTGTTCTGATCGCAGTCTACCACAGTTATGCAAATTCAAGAGGTTTTCGGGGTTTCTTAAGGACAATTTTTGGAAGGATTTTTTTAAACTGCATTATAAAATTATCGGCTTTTTATCGATCACCAATGATTTCATGTGTATTATTCGAAATAATTTACATCAACAAAATAAAACCTCCCAATTATCATATGCTACAAACGCTATTGAAATTACAAACATATTTTAAATTTCATATATTTGCAGAAGGTTTCTTCAAATATTCAATATTTTTTTTACTATCGCGCATTATACATGTATATTATGAAACTGTAACACTATTCGAAACTAGAGGGATTATGTAAACAAATTCGGTGTTTCTTAGACCTGTACGAGGAATATCTTAGGCAACACTTCACGGAGAGATCGTATTGGTGACATATTTTGTATTATTTCTTCGGCCATGTTAATATATCATGGACACAAACAAAATTTCACGAAGTCTAATAAATCAGACTGAACCGAAAATACCAAAAACACATGAAAACTCTCGAGTGAATAATACAGTAAACAAAGCAATACTGACTTTTTTAATGGTATACGTTCATCACTTGCCGCAAGGACGCGCGCGCAGTACCGAAATATTATTCTTCTACGCTGCAACCAATAGCAGTGAATTAATAAAAGTAATAAATAAAGTAATAAAAGTAATAATTTGAATTTCTGGACATTTTAAATGGGCTATAGTGGTTACTGGGGACACAAATAATAGTTTTTTCATAGTAGTCGTTTTCATTCAAAAGGTACAGGTAGGTACTTCTCGTTTTTGACAAAAATTTGTCGGAAATACGTATTTTAGGGGATAGGTTAGGGTGAATGAAATAAAAAAAAGGATGCAAAAGTCAGTCTACGAAAAATGTGAGTCACAAATCAAAGTGTTGATCTAACAATATAAAAAAATTAGTAGTGTAGCCTCAAAATAGGAAAAGAGAAAAGTATTAGGGATTATCCTGACAATCTGACAACATCGCAATTATAAAATGACGTTTTAAAACAGATCATTGGTTAATATTTCCAAAAGGACAAGGAAAATGTTTTAAACAGGTACACAGTGTTAAAAAAATTGTCGTGTAAATTGAAAAACTACAGCTTTTAAAGCCCGTTGTATCAAATTTGTAGGTCAGCGACAAAAAAAATAGTACCTATTAATGTTGGCATTGTAAGTAATGTGGAGGTATGAAAATTTCTGTCAAAATTGAGAAGTACCTATTCTGCACAATGACCATGCAAAATATTCTCATGATCTATAGCAAATTTTTTCAAATTAAAATTTCAGTGAAGTTCCCTATTATGTGTTAAAGCTTTGGAAACCATTGAAATTTCCAGAATATCTTCACAATACTCTTTCAAACTGGAAGACTCGGAGTTAATTTTTAACTTAGCGAATATTGTTCCAGCATTCAAGTTGTTTTGCATTTTTATACACCCCCTCTATTCCAACCGCTCGATTTTGTGAAAATGTTAATAACCAGAGTCTGCAGATCTTAAAATCCACGCTCATTGAATATTAAACTAAAATGAGGTCGGACTAATGACCAGCAAAAAGTCAAGAATGGAACATAAACAAGACGCTGTGAATAGTATAAAAGATTTATATCTAGAGATTTATATAAACTGCTATAAATTTCAGTAAAAGGTTAATATTGAGCTAAGGAGTATTTAAAGATACACAGCATGGTAATTGTTTGCTGAAAATTAAAATGAACGAGAATTTATGTTCGTCCTAATTGTAGCAATAACGTAATCTGCAAATGAGATAGGCTGTTTTTTTTTTAAATCATTTACTACAAAAACAGCAAGTGGAGAGGTAACATAATATAATGAACGATAACTAAGTTTTTGGAAGTTGTAACAGTGAGATTTAGCTTTACCAGGTTTCGAGGAAACATATCTCTATTTTCGGACGGATAATTCTGGTTTTTCTGAACTTGTGCAGATGTTTTACGAAGTATTACTTAGGAATGATTAAACTTGAAGTAAAGGGACCACTTCAGAGGTACACTGCGATGTAAAGCAGCAAGGCGACACAGAAAGCCAGACAGGAGATATACCGAACATGAGAACATGAGTAGGAAAGAATGTGACGCTCACTAGAAACTCATGTTTCCGGAAGTAACTCAAATATAATCATGATCTCAGAAATACGAATTATTACTTAAGTCTATGCCAATACCAAACCTATGTATGAATATGACCAACTGCAAGCTAATTTAAACCAATTGTCGGAATGGGTGAATATCTGGTTTCTATCCTCACATGCATCAAAGTGTTCAATGCTTCATTTAGGTGAAAATAATCCAAGGAATGGGATTGTGCTATCTAGTATTAATTAAGAAACTATTTCTCATCCAAGAGACCTAGGCCCAGTCAGTCGTCACTAAAACTTTTCAGTGCATCTTTAGTAAAGTTACTTGAAGAAGATCCATACTAAACGATGGAATAAAACAATTTAATTTGTTCAAATATTCATTATATTAGCTATTATGAATTGTAATGTCTGTATGTAATGGTTTGTGAAATATACAAAAATCATGTTTATTATTTATATTTGAAATTGTGAGGTCTAGAAAGTATATACACCTATTTTGTTCAATTTCTACGGTAAATTTGATATTCTTATGGATTGAGTTGATGTGAGTAATGAAGTTATCTAATTGTATAGTTGTGCCGGTGAAGCAAGCTAAAATGTCATCTACATATCGGTGCCAGTACACAATTTTTTTACTGAGGGGGTGTTTATCAATTATTTTTTCTGTATTATCCATGAAAATTTCTGCTAATAGGGGACTGAGAGGGTTGCCCATAATCAAACCATCATTACTGCTATAAACCTCTCCATTGAAATGAAAATTATTTTGATTTAAACAAACTCTTAATAAAGTTTTTATATAGGTAGAACTTTTAGGAATTTTGAAACTAGAATTTCAGAACACAAACCAAGACACAAACAAACTAAGACAACCAAAAATGAAATTTCAACTACTCATCATTTATTAGCAAACCAACATACTTTCGATTCAAATTTTGAAATTTTGCATATGGAGCCTGAATCCCTCAAATTAAATCTTTTAGAATCTGTTGAGATAAATAAAAACAAATATTCAGATAATCTTCATAACGACCAAATAGACATCAACAATTCTCCCTTGATAAACTTTTTTACGTAGAAAGCTTCCAGTAAGATTGTTGTGAATGAATTTTCAGGTAAACTTGTTCAATACTGTAGTTAATCCCATATTCAATCACTTTTTTGCTTTTTATTTCGATGTGAATAGATTATAATACTTTTGTCAATATCCTTAAAATTCCCTATTAATGCACTAATAGAATGAATATTTGAACAAATTAAATTGTTTTATTCCATCGTTTATCTGTAGTAAAGCTAAATATTCACTTTACCTTCTATCTAAAATATTTTGTGAAATACACCTCAAAATTTTGTCAACATTTTTAACACCTTAGAGTTTATCGGTTTTGACTGTAATATCAACTGGGTACAAAAAGATTCCAGCCGTCTTCAATCGGTACAGAGATGGGCAACAATAATATAGACTACGCCGTGCTTCTTACGAAGAACCTCTGAGACTGATACATTGTTCGGCATTCGGGGGTAGAAAGCTTCGTGGGGATTTAATAATAGTCACCGGAGCTTAAAATAATGAGTTTGGTTGTGACATATTTTTCCTCCAAACACTGATACCAGGCTTCGTGTGGGTTTCGAGAACATCGCTTCAAATTTAAAAAAAGAACAATTTCAAACTAAATGCCGAGAAGGTTTTCTATTAAATCAAGTGTTTGACATTTGGAGCTCTCTCCCCTCAAACGTTGTTGATGCTTTAACAGTGAAATCTTTCTAAAACAATAATGATGCCTATGAATTATCTGCACTATAGGTACTGACTTTTTTTTATTGTACATTCATTCTGTTCACTCCATTTCTTTGTTATTATCAGTGAATTTTATATTTTATTCGAGCTATATTGGTCTTTGACCTCGGCTCGTTTAAATTTTTATAATAATAATAATACTAGTTTGCGTTGCACCACTCTATTTTAGTATTTTTTATCAGACTAGTTGAGAAGCACTAAATATCAAGTCTCCACGCGGTTGATGGCTGATTTAACCTGAAGTTTTCTTCATAAATGGCAGTCTCTAAGTTGATTTCGATATCCTCGAAATAATAGACTTCGAATTCCCGAGATGCTTTACATTCGATTGCATTATATGAAGTTATTAGAATTTTATCAAAGATTTCAAGTGACTAAGCAATGCTTTTCACGGATTTTATGATAGATAAAGGAATCACTGATTATTCGAAATCATTTTAAAGTAAAATATCATCTAATGAGCAAACCTACGGGACTTAATGAGCAACTATTATGACACAAACAACGGTGTATATCTCACAAGAATAAATTACTAGCCCCACATGGGCCTTATGCCTTAACTGGCTAGCTTCTTAATGTTGAGTGCAACTTTCGAAACGTGTGCTTGAATTCTAAACGGTGCAAGCGTTCATAAAAATATTTGCCCATGACCACTTAATAATAAGTCAATATTTCACCTCCTAACAAAAGGTATATGGTACTCATATATCTAGTAGAGTGAATTATGAACTCATAATTCACGCTTCTGCATTTAAATAACATGCCATGACAACTCAACACTCACAAAATTTCGGTAGGTACATAGGTGACTAGAGATGGCGGTACAATTTGAAATTAACTATTAAATCTGCGTATTTTGTTTAGGAAATTCGTTTCTGAAATAATAGTATTAATACTTTTCATAAAGGTATTTTTTAATATTGATATTTTTAAAACATGATATTTATAACGGTACGATATATTGATACTTTACACAGTATCGCCCATCTCTATATGCCACATTTCACGTACTCCTGAAATTTATTAATTTTGACGTTAAAATTGTCAATAATACAATACCAAATTATTACTTTCCGTTCTACACTCGCCTTATTTAATAAAGAAATCAAGGATCGTGGACAAAGTATAGTATTCTACTCGAAATTTATGGCTAATATTCACTTGTCACGTCACCCTGCGTGAATAATGGCTATCATAAATTGCTCGTTTAATAATATACTATAATATCACTATTGGTGTCATCATAATTATGGACTAATAATACGTTCTATATAATCTGGAATATAAATGTAATAGTTCCATTTTTCCAGTATGTGTGGCATAATTCTCGTAGCTCTGTTGAGGAATATTAAGAACGGTTATTTAAGTTTCAGTACATTATAATTAATGTGTAGGATTAATGGACAATAATATGGTGGATGCCTGAAAACTGTATGCTTCAAATTATTTTCATAATTATCACAGACGTATTCGTGTATAAAAAATTTCAAAATAATAGTTTTCAACATAAAAAATCAATTGAATTAACCAACATTATAAAACATTATAAATAAAAGTATGAAATTAGAAATTTGCAGCACATAGAAATGGTAGAAACCCAATCAAAATTTTAAATTTGTATAAGAATATGATCAGATAAACTGACAAGGATGTTCATATCATGATATGAAGAGTTCAAATTGTAGCGAGAGGAAGAAATTTTCATTGATAATTCAAAAGTGAATTTCAAATTATTTGATTCCGGAGAAATTTCATAGTATAATATAGTAGAAATATTTCTTCATGGAACTTAATAATATTTTGGACATTTTCAAAAAATTAAGTTTTATCGTACATTAGCTTGAAATTGTTGCTTTTGCATCGTCTTAATAAGAAGCTTTGACCAACTACTTTGGCCTACCCTGCGTTTTCCAAAATAATTTCACTAATTTAGTTATGTTTGTTATCACTGTTATGATAGAGAAGAGGAACACTCCCCTTTTTTTTCACATACCGACCAACCTCGTTCTAGTCGCTAAAAACCGTATATCTTTATATTTGCGAGGGTGCTGAACACGAATATGATATTTATTTTTTTATAAAATTGGGGGAACATGATTAAAACTGATTTTTCAACTAATAATGCAAGAATCTGGCAGGGATTGATTGGGGTTGTAACCCAAAAATCCTAATCTAGATGTACACTGATATAGTGAGACAAATCATCACTTATGGAGCCATTGCGTGGAGTAGCAGAACTGGTATATGGTCAAAATTAACTTTTCAACCGAAAATGCGAAAAAAACGATTTTACGATTTCCGACGATCAACTCGCGGTTTCTCGGCGAATAAATAATATTTTTTCAAGAAAATTTAATGACGTATTCTCCAACCAATTCTAGAGACAATAAAACTAGTTCGAAATCCCCAAAGCATCTTACATTCAAGCAATAAATTGAAGACATTTTTTTTTCGACTTTCTAACTTTTTACGTACGATGAAAAAAGTTGAAAGAGGAAGTCTTTAATTGCTTATTTCTGAATACGTAGTATTGAAATTTAGAAATTGAAGAAGTCTTTGGGAAAGTTGGAGCTATTAATATGCAGTAGAAAAAAAGATAGTTATTTTTTTTTTATTAAGTGACTTTTATTCAAAATGTATAATTTGTATTGTACAGTGAATATTTAACTATTTATTAAAGATTTATTCAAAAATAACATAAAATCACCAAGTTACATTAAAGCTGAAATGAAATTATACAGGTATAGTATATAATCAAAAGAAATATTTTTGTTAATTGAATATTCTGTTAATTGAATAAACTTAAAATACTTCGAAACAACTCGCCCGTCAGTATCAACAAAACATTCAAAACATTTTTTTCGGCTTGATAAATGAGTAGAACCAAGCGATCAATCCTGTAATAAAATCAGAAGACATAACAAATTATGGATGGCTCGTTGAGAATAGTTATGTACTTACGAATTATTATGAAGGTATCACAGCTATGGAGTTTTTACAAATGTATTTTTGTTCCTGCTCCGGAAAATCTCCTGGTTCAACGGAAGTATGCCCTTGCAAGCAATATAATTTACAATGTTGCGATATTTGTTCTTGCAAAACTTCTTGTACAAACCTAAATGATATTGTATCTGATGAATCGCAAAAATAAAACCTGATGCTTAAGTTTATAATATATTTCATTTTTTCATTCAAATGTAATTGTCGAACCTTCGTCTTTTTTCGTAAAGTTGCAATGGATTTTACTTGATATCTCTGATAAAATCGGACTAAAAATACTAAGGATTACTATAAATATCTATTATCACAAAGACGATCCGCGCACCGAAAATATCAAAGGTCCACGCGCCCACTGCGCTAGTCGTGCGGCGAGAGCACTTATCTTCAAATCGCTCTATCTTTTTTTTCTACTGCATATTAATAGCACAAACTTTCCCAAAAACAATTAAAAACTTCTTCGCTCAACTTTTTTCATCGTACGTAAAAAGTCAGAAATTCGAAAAAATAATTCCTTCAATTTATTGCTCGAATGTAAAATGCTTTGGGGATTTCGGACTAGTTTCATTGTCTCTAGAATTGGTTGGAGAATACGTCATTGAATTTTCGTGAAAAGATATTAATTATTCGCCGAGAAACCGCGAGTTGATCGAGTTTTATAAAAAATAAATGTCATATTTGTGCTCAGCACCCTCGAAAATATGAAGATGTACTGTTCTTAGCGACTAGAACGAGGTTGGTCGGTTTTTCATTTTCTAGACGACTATTTGGGGGTGTCCCGCTTCTCTAAAAATGGAACCAACTGTTTCTGATTCACCCCACTCTTCAATGCAAAAATTATGAAAATTCTAAAATATTGTTAATAATTATTTTGATATTGACATATCAAATTAATTAATATTCTTGATTTTAAAACTCAATAATTTACTTGTTTTTTCAATTTACAGAAAACCAACACATACTGATAGGGTTACTATTTGATCTAGCCAAAATATTGAACATCAGGTAGGTATCATAATTATATCGTATAATCTAATGTAACTTTTGTCATTCTGCTAAGAAATTATCGAAATAATGAAAATAGTATCTCAGAATTTCAATAATTTTTCCAATAAATAGTGTAACCAATTGGAAACAGTTTCATCTATAATAGTAATAGAGGTAGATCCACAAAGTAACGGTAGAAACAGTGGAATGTTTGTAATCAGCTTGTCTTCAATCAATCTCCAAATAATCCTGCAAGTGCCCTCATGTTATTCCAGAAAAGAAATTATTTTTTTCTCAGCAGACAGACTAAGCATGTTTGGAATCTCTATGTCTTTAGATCCAGCCTGTTGAATCGTAATCCCTCCACCCCAGTTTGATGGCTTTTGTTCTATAATTATAGCTTAAGTTATCCCAACCCTTTCTTGTACTATCAGTTGGGTTTAATTTGACTAAACTTTTTCTTGTATCCGCAAAACCTATTATTTTGTAAATATAAAACCTTTGTCTTCAATACACTTCCATAACGTTATTATATCGCATTTAATCACGGTTCCATCTTTTGGAGATCGTAAATTTCAGATATTTTGTTTTGTTCGGCTTCATAAACCGTCTAGAAAATGCCGATATCGTTTTTTCCTCACTCCCCACAGTTTTCCACACCGTTGATGTAAGAATTATCGTTAATGTGTCACATTTAATGGGGATTGAATGAACATTGTTTATAATCTTCTTGACAACAGTACATAAGTGTTTCCCACATGTGAACGAAGTTATTCGCTGAGATACACATATCTTCCATGACCATTAAACACGAACTAAGAGAAATAACAATAACTGCTAAGCTTCAATCTAACTAGTGTTATATCAAATACTTATATTTCGAATCCACTCTTTAATTCTGTGACAGGTGGAATGGCCAAATCATAATTCACCAAAATATGTCATTAGGTACGTACCGGAAACAATCTGCACCCAAACTACGAGAATACGAGAGTGAATGATATTGTGTTCTTCACTGGCGTGAAGAATTTATATTATCATACAGCTAAACATGTAGAAATAAGTTGTGCATTATTATATAGTCGTGGAAAGATAATTTTCCATTCTTTGTACACATAGCTACCATTGAATGGTCTGATCAGAATTTACCTATGCATGTATTTTGGAGTGGAGTACATTCACTGAGACCTAAAATATCTATTGTGTCCCCTTTCTTCTTAGTACCTTCTATTGCTTTTCAGCCGTCTGTATACCATTGTATTTTTCCAAGTCTTGTAATGTTTTTGGGATTCCATTCCTTCTTGTTGATGAATTCCGTATCGGATTTCTTTGGAAAGTTATATTCCTTCAACCCAACATCCTGTGGCATATTCCAGGATGTCTCTGATTCCAGAGAAGAGAGGACGTGTTTTTTTTTAATGATCATCCCTCTACTTAGTCTGTGTCTTGTTATTTCTGTCACACTTTCCACCACCTTATGTAGCGGTCTGAAATTGAGAATCAGGCACGTGGCCACCGTTGGGTACGTTTTTATCGCTCCCCTAATGCATATACAGGCTAGTCTTTTAATTCTGGAAAGGCTTCTTCGACAATATGCTAGCTCACGATCCTTGAGCTGAAACCCCCATTTTGGCCTGCTAGGTTCCTGCTCACGATTAAAGCCATTTTTTCTTTGTACCCTTTCCATTTAGGGCCGGTTTTACCATTTGAGTACAAACCTGGTATTCGCTATTCGTAAAATAATGAGTAACTTTACATTAGAGGTATATCTTTTTCCCAAGTATAAATCAGAGAATAAGTTATCTATTCCAGTTTTAGGATATAACCCAGGAATAAACTCATTCTGCATTTATATTGCTTTCGTGTGAAAATACCAACATTGCTGTCGTATCTGGCGTCAGAAGATGAGAAATTTGAAAAGATAGGATCCCAAAATATTCGAAGGTAATCACAGTAATTGATAAGTTGGATGAGGCTCCTAATTTGAAGAAAATGATAAACTGAAATTTCTCATGTGCTTTTGGCTGTAGGAATAGACATGCTGTCTGCAGGCCTTATTATTCCCTAATATTAGTAACTATGTTAGTTTTTTGCATTCCGGAATAAATTCAGTGGTACGGAAGCTAAATGCCTACAACAGAAATTAATGTTCTCAACCTCTTCTATTCATTCAATTCATTGATGTGAAAATGTTACTACGCTATCCATATTTTCGATACAAAAACAATAAAAAATAAATTAATATTCGGAATCCAGTGAATTCAAACAAGCCAAAGAATTTAAGTTATTTTAAGGTCATTTTAGATTAAACAATTTCTTGTGCAATATTTAGTTCAAGTTTTGGAACAATTCAAATTGTTTAGTCTAAAATTAAAAATTTAAGATTGTCTAACCTGTCAAAAAAATAAAACAGTTTCTATTGTCTTAACAATTTGATTGTATTGTTTGTGTTTCATGATGAAAATGTCATTAATCTGGATAATTTGTGGTTATGTATTAAAATGGTTGAAGAATATTATTATGATTCTGAGAAGGATCTAAACTAATAATTGGAATTGAATTATTTCCATCTTTTAGAAAATAGACATTTATCACTTTTTATATTTATTGACATATGTTATTTTATGATTAATATCAACAAGTCTAATAAAAGGTCACAACAATTCTCCCCTTCGACCGTTGGACTGAATCAAACTCTAAGCTCCGCAGAATAAAAAAATACGTGAGCCCCTGGAGATCATTCCCGATGAAAAGAAGAGAGCAATCGATCTTATCGCGCCTCAGAATTGGACATACAAAATTCTTCCATGACTATCTTGTGTCCCACGCCCCGGCACCAGTGTGCGACAGCTGCAATCAGCCTCTGACAGTAAGTCACGTGCTATTGGAATGTGAAAAGTTCCGGCTACAGAGGCAAATCCATAACATCCCCGACCAAATAGGAGAGGCACTTGGTGAAAACTGTGATGTGCCCCAGCTAATGAACTTTTTAAAATCCATTCAAATAATAAATAAAATTTGACGAGCTACTTTTATAGTTTAATATTTCAGTAAATCCAGAAATAATGTAATTTGATTTAGGTTAATACCATGTCTCACTTACCTCTGTAAATAATGTTAATCTGTAATTTTTGTTGAGCGCTAATAATCCTAGGGATTGATGCGCATTATATGTATAATAAAAAAAAAAAAATCTCCCCTTCTTATTACAAACTATTTCACAAAATAAAGAGACAAGTGAGACAGTGGTCACTGGGGTACCTGAGTTTTCTATTCCCATAATCATAGGTTTGTAGTTTTCTGGTAGGCCTGCCAACATATGGTACCTATCCATTTGTCGTTTACTTTTAGACCAATGTTTGATAGCTTGTAAGCAGTGGTAATAATCGTGTTAACGTAATCTTCTACCGAATCACTGTTCTCTAGCGAAATTGTGATTAAGATACGCAAAAGTCCGACACGTCTGGTTAAACCACTGTCCTGGAAAGCACTAGCAAGGTTTTCCCATGCTTCCTTTGCAGTTTTGGTAGACTGAACATGAACGTAGTTCAACGGATCAACCAAAAGAATAACTTTGGATCGTACCTTTACGTCTTTCTTTGCATCTACTGCATACCTGTTACCGAATCCCATAACTCTTGATACTCTAGGTATGTTTGAACTGCGAACTTCCAAGTATCGTAGTTTTCTCTTCCTCGAATCTTTTCTATCGGCGGCAGCTGATATCCTGACATCGTGCAGTGAAGAAAAAATTAAAGATCGTTCAAACCAGTACCTCTGTCACTATTTAAAATACCCAAAATGATTCTCAGAGACTTCAGACGCGTTTGGAACGTCTGGGCCCATAACCTTTTGTAAAACTTGTAGGATTTATGGTAAAAAGACGAAAATTAAGACAAAAAACGGTGTGACATTTATTATCCAATAATGTCACTTGCACACACTAACTTAACTTCTATCAACTAACTAATTGGGTCAAAGCTAATCAAATTATTCCAAATTAATTTCAACAATGTCAGGTTATGTTTATTTTATCATCAGATCAAATCACTGCGCAGAATCTTGAACTAAATATTGTTTAATAAATTGGAATAGTCTAAAATAGCTTAAAACAGTTGGCCAATATTTCGTGCAAGAAATCTATTCCAAATATTGTTCCAAAACTTGAACTAAATATTGCACGAAAAATTGTCTAATCTAAAATGACCTTTAGAAAATGTCAGAAATTCCAGATTTTCAAAACGCCAAACGTCATAATGCTGGTTGATTGGAACTACCAGCGAGACATTCTCGGAATAAGCGTACCTGTCATAGAAATTCGTTGTAGAACTGTCAACCAGTTATACTCGGTATAAATCTAGGTGTGAAATATAGAAGGAATAACTAAACTGACTTTTATACTGGCATTGTAGAATAGTCACTTAGTGTTTGTTTCACAGGAGTTTACTGTATAGAGTCAGAATTGGATATCTTACTTCTTGTCTTATGTCTAGTCAGCTTTGATAATTTCACTATAACATACAAATTCACTATTCGATTTGTTTTTTCACTCCACCCTTAAAATCAGTCAAATCAATCAAACTGAAATGAAATTTGAAAAAACAAAAACTTATCCAAAATACGCAATATGTGATAGAGTATTTTTTTCAGCATTTTCTATTGTTTCCAATAAATTCACATAAAAGATTGAGAGACTGTTACCATCGTAGCTTACCATAATTTAAAATTAATATCAAGAACCAATTCCACTTTCAGATAGGCTTTGTTATATCTTGTAAGATTTTTTCCAGTTATCCTTTACCATTCATCATGTGAGTTGTTAAATTGATTGATTGGATATACTATGTGGAATTCACCAAGGGGAAGTTACAAAAAAAATATTGTTGAAGAACTTTGAGTTGAGTTCATGTTCTGTAGACAATGTAGCAACTTTATGAAACTGCAAAACAAATGAGAGTAGCAAATGATATATGAGTTGAATTTTACTGTTTTGGAAAATTGTTTCGTAAATGTATTCGTATTTGTAGGTTTGCCAAACAGGAATGATAAAAACATGGATTTAATTTATTTTTTGAAGTAATAGGACCATACTGTGCTTGGTGGTTGAGTGAGCTGAAACATAATTAAAGCTCTCGGCGTTGGGCGTTAATGAAAAAAAAATTAAAATAAATGGCTAACTGATAATTTAATTTGGGGATAACAAAGCCAGTTCTCAGGACTTTGTTACCTGTGAAATATGTTTGTGGAATATATTTAGATAGCACATTATTTTATTGAGCTTTGGTTGCACTTGGCCAATTTCATCAGAACAGAACTTGTGATTAAAAAATTCTATCAAAAATATCCGGTATTAAAAAAAATGCAGAATAATTTCAAAAAAAAAACTTTTAACATTGTAACTATTTTACCAAACTAATGTCAAACTGACGTTAAAAATTGGAAGTGACAAATAAAATGTTTGTCCACGACCACTTAATAATCTCAACATCCTTATTCATTTGCAAGTAGAATATAATTAAAGGAATTATGCATAATATGATAATCACTAGAGAGTATTTATTGTAGATGGATTAATAGTCACAACACATAGTGATATCCTTTCTACCTGATTGAATGTTCTATATTGTAATACTAGTCAAAATTCATTTAAATAAAAGTTGAGGTTTAAAACATTGGATTATGAGCAAGTATTTGGAAAAAATGGATAACCATTAAATTGATGATTATTTAATGATTAAATGGTTATTCAATAATTTTCAAGAATTTTTTGGGTACTACTGTCTATAGATTATAATACGACTTTTCGCCTACTGTTGACACATTCTCAGATTGGTTTTCGTCAGGTAGTTCTTCGATTCCGGATAGATAAAAATCTTCATCTTCCTGTTGGTTCGATACAAAGCCAAAACCTACAAATCACCAATGAGTAACTAGATTTTCTCAGTGTTGCCATGTTCGCAATACGTTAAGCGTTTTTATGCTTAGTCCTGCTCACGGTGCAGCATGCAAAAACCTTCTTAAAGCTGAGTGCAACTTTCAAAAGGTGTCCTTGAATTCTAAACGGTGCAAGCGGTCATAAATATTATATTTGTCCACGACTATTTGATAATTTTTACATTTTACGTGTGTTTCTTCAAGTATAATGACGTACATTATGCACCAGTGAATAATAGGTGTGGATAATGGGTGTGGATAATGAAAAGGTCACATGACACATAATTATATTGAAGATTAATATACAAATTAATGACAGAATATATTTTTTAAAAATTTTCAGCGCGGCGGGGATTCGATCCTATGTCTAAAATTCCTCATTTAACCAAGTCAGAGCCGTAAACCATCAGGCTACGAAGATATATATGATGGGTCATCAAGCTGTTTTATATGCAGTTTTTTAATAGTGTGTATGATATATGTCAAAAGCAAAAGTGACGTTTTATTGTATATTTATTGCTAATTTCAATAACTATACTGTTGTTTAATTTTAATATGGGAAGTGAATCAGACAGTGAATTGAATGTTACCCCGCCAAACATAAGAGTAGCAGCACAAAAATAGTCTCCTTAAATTTACTGCCAGAAAAATCGTTAAAAAAATGTAATAACAAGTAAGTAATTAATACTCCCCCAAGGAGCTGTGAGACCTGGTCGTTGGTGGGGGAGCCGAGTAGCTGTTCCTCTTCAAGAGGAATACGTGAAACCAAGGACAGCTCAACGGATCTCTGTGGAATGCAGAAATCCGATATCAGGATCTTCAGCGTGGAGAGTGGACTGTTGTCCCGATGAGTTTGTTGATAACCGGTCAGTTGCCGGAGTCAGCGGGGTCATCGGAGCAGCAGACGGCTTGTGGAAACCTGCCTGATATAAACCGTATCTAGTGGAAGGTGGTTGATGAGGTATATTCACTAGATGTGGGGGCTTGCCTTAAACAGCTGGCCAAGTGGAAGGAGACCACAATAAAAACCCCCCAAGTCAAGGTGGAACAGCATATGCCGAGGACTGCGTGGTCAAGGGGAAGCTTGATCGCTAATATGCGGACTCTGGATACCTGGGGACATCCAGTTTAAATACCCTTACTCCTGCATGCGGGGCTCTGCAGGAGTGGACCTTATACTTCCCTAGCTACTCGTGGGATCAACCATGGATAAAGAAAAAAAAAAGAAGTCGAGCGGGCAAGCACCGCATTCGGGCACAAGTCGGAGCAATGTATCCACAGTGCCCAAAAATACAGCATCTTCCTCACATGCGAGCAAACCTCGTGTTGAGGACGCTAGAAAAAAGCAGGAGAGGAGAAAGGCAGGGGCACCTATACCCTCAACCTCCTCAACTGGCGAAAGTCTCCGGGAAAAACCCTGGATAAAGAATAAGAAGACCCCCCTCCTTCCAGAACTGGGCAAGCCCGGAGGAAGGGACGATCCACTAAGGCGTGGACTTAGTGGGGCGGGGGTAAGATGGTATCTTCGCTTCCTTGAACAGGGACTTGCACCGGAGGAAGCAAGAAAGAAGGCCACAGAGCGGAAAAAACAAGGAGAGGAGAAAAACATCCCTCCTAAAGGAGGAAAACGTAAGCGGGAAGTGGCGACGGCCCAGTCACCGCAAGTACAGGTGAAGAAGAAAAAGGAGGACAGAATATCCATCCCTTCTTCAGCTGGCAGCTATGCAGCTGCAGCAAAGCTGATAAGAATGGCAGTTCTCCCTAGGGCGTACCCTGAGACTTCCCTCAGTGCGGACGACCAAACCTTGCTGGAGAACGCAATAATAGAAGAAATGTATGCTGGATGGGAGCATAAGCTCCAGTTTAGTGGCATACATTTCAGACCAGGAGTCGTTCTAATCGACTGTGAAACACCACAGACTGCAGAATGGCTCCGGCTGATAGTACCACAGCTGGAAAGCTGGAAGGGAGTAGAACTGACGGTGTGCCAGGGAGACGACATCCCAAAAATGCATACCGCCACGATCTTCCTCCCAAGAAGCAAAGGCGTAGAGGAAGGTAAGCTGCTTCGCTTGATCAAAGCGCAGAACGATGGTTTGGAAACAGACCAGTGGAAGGTCCTCAATCTCAAAGAAGAGGGCAAAGGCCTAGTCTTGAGGGCAGGAATAGACAATCTATCCTGCCAAAAAATCAAGAACAACGGGTTCACCATCCATTACCGGTTTGGGAAAATCCCCGTACATGGCCTCAGAAAGGAAGAAGAAGGAGACCTGGAGAAGGCTTCCATTTCCTCCAAGGCCAGTTGCGACTCGGGTAGTGTAGAAAGTCTACACATTACCAAACTCCTTGGGGAGGAGTCGCCGCTGTCCGAGGAGGGAATGGAGATTGTGTCGGAGGAAGGGGACAGTACTCCTACTGAAGGGGACATCACCCTGACGAAGGAGGGAAATACCCAAGAAGGAAACCAACAGGATGGCGGGAATTAACTTAGCTCAAGTTAATGCTCACCATGCCAAAGGAGCTTCGGCGGTGATCACAAGATTGTTCACCAAGGACCAATGGGGGATGTGTTTGATCCAAGAACCTTGGGTCAATAATAACCAGGTAAGAGGATTAGCATGTAAAGATGCTAAAATAGTATATCACACTGGTAGTGATATACCAAGAACATGTATTATGATAAGGAAGAATATTAACTATTTTTGTCTTTCAGAATACATGACTCGGGACCTCGTTCCAGTTCGAGCACACCTCGAACATAAGAAGGAGGGCAAGGAGATAGTAATAGCATCATGCTACTTCGAGGGAGATGGGCTAGCACCACCCCCAGAGGTACAAAGGCTGGTGGAGTACTGTGAAGAGAAGAGACTACCTCTACTTCTAGCATGTGATGCTAATGCACACAATACCGTTTGGGGCAGCAGCAACACCAACCAAAGAGGTGAGCAACTTTTAGAATATATCCTTAATAAAAACCTTGATATTCACAATATAGGGAATACCCCCACATTTGTAACAAGGGTAAGGCAAGAAGTTTTAGATGTCACACTGGCAACTCGTGATCTAAAACATATAGTAAAAGATTGGAGAGTATCGGGTGAACCATCTCTCTCCGATCATAGTATCATAACATTTAAGTTAGAGCTAGGTATACCTGAGGTAAGCCTCCGTAGAAAACCAAGGAAAACAGACTGGGACAACTATAACACCTGTCTGAAAGGAACTCTAGCACATATCCAGAGGAAAGGAAGGGCTAAGCACCATCTCGACCTGGAAAATGAGCTTGAGGATCTGAACAGGGCAATAATCGATGCATTTGAATCGAGCTGCCCTCTTCAAGAACAACGAAGCAGCAAAGATGCACCCTGGTGGAACAAACATCTGTCAGAATTAAGATCTCAAACCCGGGACCTCTTTAATAGAGCAAAATTCACCGGGGACTGGCAGAGATACACCGAGGTGAGAAACACATACTACAAGGAAATTAGAAAAGCTAAAAGAAATAGCTTCAGGAAATTCTGTGAAGATATAAACACAACACCTGCTGCTGCAAGACTTTACAAAGTCATGGCGAAAAGTAGGGTCAACACAGATATGGCTTTGAGGAAGCCAGACGGCAAATATACCGAAAATGAGGAGGAAAGAGTGCGACTCTTACTAGAAACTCATTTTCCTGGAAGCACCCCAAACAGAGGAGTTAATCCTCTCGAAGGTCATAACAGGCCTTCGAGAGAAAGTACTACAATGGCCAAGCACATTTGTAGTAACGATAGATTGAAATGGGCCATGAACACCCTTTCACCTTTCAAAGCACCTGGAGCAGATGGGATTTTCCCAGCATTGCTCCAGCAAGGACAAGACGAAATTCTTCCACATTTGGTTAGAATTAGTCGAAGTAGTTTGGAACTGGGTTATATACCAGAAGCATGGAGAAGGGCAATAGTAACCTTCATCCCAAAAGCTGGAAAAAGGGACACAACAAATCCCAAATCCTTCAGACCAATTAGCCTAACATCGTTTGTGCTTAAAACGATGGAAAAAGCTATTGACAACTATATTAGAACGGAAATCCTAGAGAGACTACCTCTCCACCCGTATCAGCACGCCTACCGGGCAGGCAGATCTACGGAGACTGCACTGGTACAACTGACGGAGGATATCCGAGGTGCCTTAGACAACCAAGAAACTGTAGTATGTGCATTTTTGGACATAGAAGGAGCTTTTGACAACACTCCACATGAGGCTGTCAAGAGAGCATTGAATAGAAGAGGTGTAGACAGCACAACATCCAAATGGATGTCGGAACTGCTCACCACCAGAGTAGCAGAGACGAGAACGAGCAAAGACATTGTCTCCATCTGCACAACCAGAGGATGCCCACAGGGAGGAGTAGCATCCCCATTAATGTGGAGTCTGACGGTTGACGAACTCCTGTGTGGTTTGACGGACCTCGGAATATCCTGCCAAGGATATGCCGATGGTATTGTCATAACAGCCAGGGAAAAATTTGAAAACACCCTTTGTGACATCGTACAAAAGGGTCTGAACTATACAAATAGCTGGTGTAGGCAAGTGGGACTCAGCATCAACCCCACCAAAACCATCTTGATAGCCTTCACTAAGAAAAGAAAACTCAACCTCAAAACCATTAAACTTGATGGGAACGACGTTGAATGGAGACAAGAAGTCAAGTATCTAGGTTTGACTCTAGACAGCAAACTCCTGTGGAACAAACACGAGAAGGAGATTACATACAAAGCAAAAATGGCTCTAATGGTGTGCAGGAATCTGGCAGGGAGAAACTGGGGTTGTAACCCAAAAATCCTGAGCTGGATGTACACTGCCATAGTGAGACCAATTATCACTTATGGAGCCATTGCGTGGAGTAGTAGAACTAGCCTCTTGACGACGAGAGAAAACCTCTCTAAAATTCAAAGACTAGCCTGTATATGCATAACAGGAGGAATGAGTACATGCCCAACGGCAGCAATGGAAGTGATTCTCAACCTCACACCATTACATATGGTGGTGGAGAGTGTTGCAGAAAGAACAAGATACAGACTAAGTAGAGAGGGAATCATTAAAAAGAAAACCACCTCTTCACTTCTTAGAAATCAGACAACCTGGGACATGCCACAAGATGGTATGATGAAAAAGTATAACTTTTCAAAGAAATTCGTTACGGAATTAAGCAACAAGAAGGAATGGGATCCAAATACCATTACCAGACTTGGAAAGAATGCCATTCAATGGTACACAGACGGCTCAAAAGCAATAGAAGGAACTGGGATAGGAGTGTACGGGCCAGGAACCAAACACTCTGAAAGCTTGGGAAAAACCCCAAGTATCTTTCAAGCGGAAATTCACGCAATAAGAAAGTGTGCCCAGTTCAATATTGACAAAGGATATAGAAGGCAAAGGATTATCATAATGTCTGATAGTCAAGCAGCCATTAAAGCACTGAGTTCCTGTGTAATCAGTTCCAAAATGGTGTGGGAATGCCTAGGCAAACTTAATGAACTAGGCGAGAACAATATAGTCACCTTACTGTGGATTCCAGGACACACTGGAATAGAAGGAAACGAAATAGCAGATGAACTAGCAAAGAGGGGGAGTGAAATACCCTTTTGGGGGCCGGAACCTTTTTGCGGAATCAGCTCCAATGTAATATTGGAAGAAATAGGTAAAGCCGAAAAAAAGAGAAGATCTGACAATTGGAAAGATCTAGTAGGGCTTAGGCAATCAAAGATTCTTCTGGGTGACTACAACCTGTTGAGATCAAATCAATGCATAAGTCAAAGCAAAACTGCACTAAGAGTTTTAACAGGAATCCTAACGGGACATTGTCGCCTGAATGGACATCTTAAAAAGCTCAAAATAGTGGAGGAAGAAGATTGTAGATTTTGTGGAATGGAAGAAGAAACCTCCATCCACATACTTGCGAACTGCACAGTATTTCAGAATCCTAGGGCACAGTACCTGGGAGACTACTGGATAGAAGAGGGACAGTTACCTAAGTTGAGGCCTGCAGATATCCTAAAATTCCTCCGGGAAATAGGACTAAAGGAGCTACTAGTATCTGAGACTCTCCTCAGAAACTAAGTAGAAGTAAGGGGGCACAATAGATCTTTTAGGTCTCAGTGAATCTTACCCCAAAATACATACATACATACATACAAGTAATTAATAGTCGTGGACAAAGTATAGTATTCTACTCGCATATAATGGCTATTATTCACTCAGGTGTTCGTGAATAATAGCCATCATTATATACTTGTTGAATAATATACTATTGTACACGACCACTTAATAATAAGTCAATATTTTACCTCCCAACAAAAGGTATATCATGGTACCCATATATCTACTAGAGTGAATTATGTTCATAATTCACTAGAGTGGATTATGGTTCATAATTCACACTCGTGCATTTAAATAGCATACCATGACAACTCAACACTCACAACATTTCGGTACATAGGCGACTAGAGATGGGGGTACAATATGAAATAAACTATTGAATCTGCGTATTTTGTTTAGGAAATTTGTTTCTGAAATATATCGTAGGTATGCATAAAATATCGAAATTTTTAGTATTGATACTTTTCATAACGATATTTTCTAATATTGATATTTTTAAAACAATATATTTATAATGGTACGGTGTATTGATACTTTACACAGTGTCGCCTATCTCTATATGTCACATTTGACGTACTCCAGAAATTTATTAATTTTGACGTTAGAATTGTCAATACTACCAAATTATTACTTTCCGTTGTACACTCGCATTATTTACTGAACTTATTTAATAAACAAATCGAAGGTCGTGGACAAAGTACAGTATTCTACTCGCAATATATGGCGATTATTCACTCGGGTGACTGAAACATCACCCTTCGTGAATAATGGCCATCATAAATTGCCCGTTAAATAGTATACCTACTATTATAAAATTCGTGTTGGTGAATAGAATTGTGAAGTGTTATTTATGTATCCCAAACTGGTCTACTAACCTAATTACATGGAATTAGAATTATCAATACATATATTTTTTCTTAACGTTGTGTAGTATGATCATTGATACATTTATTAGTGTTGTAGAATAATATAGAAAACTAAAACCAAGGCATAGACGACTGATTTCTAGAACTGTACCTTCAATCACCAAATTTCATATTCATAAACACTACTCCCAAATTGTCTAATTGACATTGTCCAATCTATTTCGGTAACATTATTTATATTGTTGGCAAGTCTTAACATGGCCTCAAGAGCATTCAATTGTCCACCAGATGAACTTTTCACTTTTAAAACGTACGTCGTACATATTGCATAATTATGACATACTCTTCGTTTTCATTTGAATCGGGTAAGTAATTATGCAAGAAATTAACTTTTTTCTCACGCACGTCTACGCGCGTCTTTGGCAATTTTTTGTTTAGATTTACTTTTTTTGGTCATTTTTTGGATTAGAAAGCCTTATTCGGAGATTCTCCTACGAGATGGTAATCTTCTCCCACATTATGTGAATCTTATTCTTTAGTGCGGATTTCGAATGTACTGGCAATATCTTCATTGTGGTCTGCCCAATACATTCTCAGTTCCCTCTGCAACATCCTCCTCATCGGTCAATTCATTCACGTCTGGCGTAATATAAATAACATCTATTTTACCTAAAAATCACATATACTACAGTCTGGGTCTGCATAGGTGTCAGGATAATGTAAAATAAGAAAACCATATCATCATTTCCCAGCTCATCCACTAGAGCAGCTTCTAGCTGTTGTTGGGTAAGAAATTTGGGCATAATTATTGTAGTAAGAATACGAACAATTTTAACCAGCTCATCAACAAAATTATCACAACTCAACATCTTTCCTAACGAGAATGCAAAAACACAAAAGGTTCCAGGTCAAAGACAATAAGTGGGCTGCACCAGCCACTGCACTATCCCTTCATAATAGAATACCAAAACTACATATTATTCAGCCAGTGATGCGCTAGTGCCCCACTTATGTTAAGGGTAACAATACAAAAACAAATTTGGAATATTAAAATAATTTAAAATATACTGTTGCAATTTTATTGTTCGTTATCACTAGTTTCCGAGTATTATTAGAATATTATACGAAGCGTGAGTAGTTCAAAACATACCTATATACGGATAATATTTCCTTTAGACATATTTTATTGGATACATGAGCGGCGTATTATTTTATAAGTATTTTGTTATTCATATAAAGAAAAAAAAACTAAACTGGTGTGTTAACGCACCAATGGTGAAAGATGGGTGAGCGGAGTTAATAAATCGGTAACAACTTTTTTTGTAGTAAGACATTCCCGAGTTGCATATTTTTGTAATAAACGTTTGTCTTACCCCACCTTTTTATTTAATAATTTGAGGGAAAGGTACAGAAGTTATTTTCTTATAGATGTAAAATTGATTTCCATGCAGTTTCAGTACCTATACCTCAATTTTAGAGAGGACTTATTTTTTGTTAGTAAAATTTTTGCTACGCCTCTTAGCAGACATTTCACAAACTTGAAAAAATACGGTACAGTTTCATGATAATAATTTCCGAAAGATCGTCAGTGGAGTGATTGTCGTGATACAGCCGCTAGTCTGTTTTATTTAGCGTCTCTGAACAAGCTAAATTAAGAAGTGCATGGAAAATTTATATCGAGGACAAAAACAGATATGAACGTCTTCCAGATCGAAGACAACACCACATGTTGCATTAAATTAAAAGACCATAAAAAGTTGGAATTAATTTTGGTTAGATGTCTCCCGAATCGGACTTTATTACCCGTTTTTGAGAAGGGTCATGTCCGAGCTGTCTTTAATTTTTGACCAAGATTTTTGGATCACCATTTTTAGATCCAAAAGACGTTGGTGATTGCTTCGCATTTGAATTAGGTGAATTTAAGCCGGAGTGTAATAAAGAGACCCAATTTTGCGATTATTTGGTCGAGGCCCATATAGATAAAAATTCAAATTTTCCTCCTCATACCTGGGCAGAACACTCATCATCATTATCAAGAACCACCAATGGCTATGAAGCATTTCACTCGAAATATAATTTATCGTTTTCCTCACCGCATCCAAATATAAATCAATTTATGAGTGTTCTACTAGACTTTCAAATAAACCCGTATATGATTGATTAACTGATTGATTGATTGATTGTATCAGCACACCAGTCAAAGGCTTGGTCCTTGGCACCTCAGCCTTAATGCTTTTTGTGCTCTTGGTTGTGCCGTTTATGTGAAGAGACCAGTAGCCCTTATCAGGCTCAGCAGACTTTTCACTAGGTTCTTCTTGGAGAAATCCTCACTTGGATGTCCTAGTCCTAGGAGTCTATGTCTCCAGTGAGATAATGCTTCACAATCGAAGATAATGTGAGAGGCTGTTTCCTCCTCTTCCATGCACAGCCGACAGATAGGTTCCTCCCTATATATGCCGATTGTATGCATGTGCTTCCTTAGAGTACAGTGACCGGTGAGTAAACCCGTCACTATCCTTATTTGGGCCCTGCTAAGGTTTAGTATTTCATTGGTCAGCGACTCCGAGGGTTTTTTGACCAGGAGTTTGCTGTGTTCCTGGTTTGGCACGTGTCTCCAGTACGACTGGTGTTTAGTTTGAGTCCACCGAGATATACAACCACGTGCAGCAGTTTTGGATATCCCAAATACTTGTTCAGGACCAGTGAATGCTGTCTCAGACCCCAGCTTTGCTAGGATGTCTGCCTTTTCGTTTCCTACAATGCCCTTATGCCCCGGGACCCACTTAATAGTATCTCTATTATGGTTAGCAATGGTTTTAAGTTTCTGTAGACATTCCCAGACCAGTTTAGATCTGATCTGAGGATTTTAATGCTGCCTGACTATCGGAGAGAATTAGGATCTGTTGACCCCTTTCAATATTCAGTTGCAAACACATGATAGCGTAGATTTCTGCCTGGAATACAGAAGCAAGATTCCCCAACGGTGCGTGGAAATTGCACCTGGGTCTAGCACCATGGACTCCAGCACCTGTTCCAATGTCAGTCTTTCATCCGTCAGTGTACCACACGAACGTTCCTTCCTGACTGCATGCTTCCAACCCATCCCAGTTTAGCTGGATTTGGTATGGTTGGGTGTCGTTACTTCTTGCCAACATGTTGTCACTTCTCATTCTAAGGAGTGAGTTTGTGATAACTCCTGTGATTCTGGAATGACTATGGGTGTTGGTTCTTTCATGCCAGTTCCCATTGCATTCCAGTATGTATGCAGCCATCCTCGCTTCGGCCTTAACATGCAGAGCAAGAAGCGGAAGATTAGGAATTGCTTCCATTGCCGCAGTCGAGCGTATATTAAAATCAGGAGTTGTGATTCAGTAAGATAATTTTTTGACATGATTGTCATAAAAAGAAGAACTTTGGTGGATACCAAGATAAAAGAGCTTCAATATAATGTATGTTTTGAAACTGGTGATTTTGTGGAAGCAGTTTATTATCACTTTAAAGCACTTGAGAAATAAAATTTTATAAATGGCATCTACTGAAACCTACGGCCATATAAAAAAAAATTTAAAGACAGCACTATGTATAGTATGTATATGCTCCCCTTGAAATATTAGTTTTCTGGCTCTAGTGACAGGTGGTATGTGTGTATATTGTAAAATATAAACTTTTAAATATTATAGTATTATATTGTATAATTTATCATATTATATGTTTTTCCATAATTCTTTAAAAAACTTATTAAATTGCTTTGTCTAACTTTTATGAATACGAACAACGGATTATTTCAAGCCATTTGGATCAGAGTTGCAGGAACCGGAATTTAATGATCAATTACAATAATATTATAATACTAGAATTTGTTATTTCTTCAATATTTAGATGCTACCTTTCAGTAACTCAACCTTTCTTTAGAAACAACTCGATTCCTTCGAAAGAATTGTGGGTTGAATAAAATAGAAATAAAGACTATTTATTTCCTCTTGATATTATTTGCTCCACTTCCTCTTTGATACAATGACAACTCACAAAGATAAAATTTATGTATTTGTTTATTCGGAAATTTGAGTTTCCCGAAAACGAGTTTTTCTATTTGGATGACATTTGTATGTTGTCTGAATTTCTTGGTTTGTGCATATATTTATTGCTCTCTTCGACTGGTGAAATATTAAAAGTGAATCCGGTGCGGTGTAGCTGGGTTAAATGATAACTTGGGATATACGCGAATTGCTATTGATATTCCGGAAATAAAAAAGAAAATCAAATTAATGAATTTTCTGCACGGTTAGGTATAATTAATACGCAAAAAATTAATGGAAAAATATGGTCAATAAATATTGCGAACTCCCTTAGAGTTTCCTAGCGAATTGTCTGCTGAAAGGCAGTCTTGATTGAAATACTGCCTCAAGCATACTAACTGGGGTGCAAATAAATTGAATGTATTTTTTATGGATCTTTTTCCGAGCTATTCCCTCTAATATTGACGTTGTTTATTATATTTTTCACACGACTGATCGGCCATGATAAAGAGAATAATATTCTATTTGCTGTTGGAAATGTGTTCTGATCACAAAAAAATGAAAAAATAACTATAAATCAAAGAACTAGTCTAGAGAATGAATCGTGAAAAAAATTTTATAGTTGGAAACAAAAAACTGGAATGAATATTGGATTCTTTAATAGTGAATAGTGTTTATGAAAATACGTATTTTCAAATAGTTAAAGAACATAATTCCATGTGATATGGTTTTTTCTATCGTTTTTGTCCTGTCAAATCAAGTATTATACCGTTTCTCTCAGTTATATTCGTACATGAAGCTTGTATTTACAACTTTGTTACTAAGGGTTAGCGTTGCGGCCGTTTTTACCACAACCTTGGTTTGGACCATAAAAGCCGGTTCTGGCATTAAATCGTAATTATCAGGAACTGTCTTATTCTTTCCTTTGTAGTTTAGGTATTTGGGTTGCTCCGATAATAATTTAACTTCGTTTAGTTAACCTTCTAACAGCTAATTTTATTGTCCCGTGTGAAAAGTGATATTGATTCTTCCGATTTATGGTGATTATTTAAGCTGTATTATTGCTTAGAATCCATTTTGAATTTTTGTTACAGAATACAGTGGCAAACTACAAGGGCAGGGCATAATGAAAAATGAAAAAAGGTGGGGTGTCTCTAGAGGAAAAAATTGCTTCCAAACTTAATAGTGCAGAACCACCCTGCATTAGAGATGTCGAATGCCTAAAGCGAAATCTTGAGAATTAAAAAAAACTTTTGATGTTTGGGTACTCCAATTCATGCTCAATTTGTCCCAGTATGCTGAGAAACGGTTATTTGCAGAAAGAAAAGTTCCTTAAAAATGTGTGATCATTAATTTGATCATATTTATCTGTCTTGAGATAACACATGAAAGAAAAAGTTAATGTGTTAATTCATAAAGAAAACTTCTCACAACACACGTTTTTTTTTTTCAAATTGTTAATTTATTTAATTTTATATAAAAATAAACACTACTAATATGACGCATATTATGTTAAGTGAACTTGGTCGGCGTATTCGTACTTCACTCTGTCTTTTTAACCTCCAGCTACTCCCGCGCCATCTGCTATTTATTGCTTACCGCTGGACACTTTTCCGATATTTTTCCAATTCAAGTTTGTGCTCCTTATATCTAGTATCCATGTCTTAAGGTATGTACACAAGGTTTGACATCACAAAGTCCTCTTAAGATTGAACTTGAGTTGGTTTCGATCGAAAAATTGAATTTTCTGCCCTAGTTATTGAGAATTATAGCCATATTTAACGATCTTAGCATGTGCTAAGTCAATTCCAAGGTTTTTAGTTTTAAGAATTTGAAACAATAAAAGTTTACCCCTGGTATGATGCCAAGGGCTTATTAAAACTTCTCAGAATTAAAACTGTTTGTGAGCTATAACCTACAAAATATTTAATTTCCTCACTCTGCCTCCCGAGGAGATATGCAATAAGATGAATTTACAGTACCTATCTACGGAACTCCTTGTATATATAATTCTTTAGGACGTGTATATGCAGTGCAGGTAGCTCCTCCAAAGCGGTTTTGGACCGATTTCGTCAAAAATTGTGTGCGGGTACTTGAAATAGTCCCTGGATGGTTAAGACTTACAATAATTGGTTCTGGTAGGTGGCATTGTTTTTTTAGCTCTCACTGAATGACTGGGCTTATTTTGATAGAATTTTGTGTGATTTTAAGTGAATACCAAGATCAAAGAATACACCAACAGACAAGAAGCTGAACTCCGGAAAAGAACGAATCTGCGGAAGCCATCTCTTAAATTAATCGTTATATGTCGTACGATCACATGTAGGCCTCTTTCTTATGTCTTTACAGACCCAAACTAGATTAAAGTTTGCTTGTAGGGATGTTCAGGTTCATAATTAATTCCAGTATGTGGCGCTGCAATCGGGTTCACACTAACCTGCTTCTAAGCGGCTGGGCTAATTATAATAAAACTTTGCATATAGAGGTATAACCATTCCAAAAAATGAGTCAGAATATAAAAAAAACCGAATGCCAAAAAAAGTTCAGAAAAAACAAATCAGAAAAGAAATTCTCTCTATATATGAGAAAGTATAATTTTTTGTATAATGTTGGCAATACAGAGTGACGGTTTCCCTTGGCTGCAGACACTGTCATTTGCCAGCATAACATTTTGCTCAAGGATGTACATTGTGTGTTTATTTTGTTTTGAAATAAAGAAAAGAAAAAGGTGTATTTTGTGAAAATGTTTTTTCAAAAATCAATTTTTGGAGCGCCTTTGGCCTAGGCCATCAACAGTAAATCCAACAAAATGAGAGACTGGACCTAGAATTTCTCATTCATAATCTGGTCATTGACTTGACAAAATCAATTATCCATAATATTAAGATCAGATAAACTAGGCAGTGGCGGATTTACCAACAGGCTGAGTAGGCTGGAGCCTAGGGCGGCAGATTTTAGGGGGGGAGGAAATTTTACGTCCCACAAGATTGAACAAATCATATTTACCTAAATGTTATCAAGTCCACACTTTGAATTCAATATGTAGGGAAGCGTGGAGCATGGATACCTACATAAATATGTTTTTCTACAAACGTCAGTAAAAGTATAACACTCACAAAATTTCGGTACATAGATTACTAGAGATGGGGGTACAATATGAAATAAACTATTAAATCTGCTTATTTTGCATAGGAAATTTGTTTCTGAAATATATCGTATCGATAAAATATCGAAATTTTTAGTATTGATACTTTTCCGAGTTCTTTCCATAACGGTATTTTTTAATATTGATATTTTTAAAACAATATATTTATAATGGTACGGTGTATCGATACTTCACACAGTATCGCCTATCTCTATATGTCACATTTGACGTACTCCTGAAATTTATTAATTTTGACAAGAGAATTGTCAATTAGACCAAATTGTTACTTTCCGTTCTACACTCGCCTTATTTAATAAAGAAATCGAGGGTCGTGGACAAAGTATAGTATTCAACTCGCAATTTATGGCCATTATTCTCTCGGGTGACTTGCGCCCCTCGCCTACGGCTCGGGACGTGAATGTCACCCTGCGTGAATAATGGCTATTATAAATTGCTCGTTTAATAATGTACTATTAACGCATGATTTCAGTGTCTAAAATGCCATTTTATGATCCTGGTGTTAAAAGCACTAATGCTAAAAGTGATTTATTTGTATGAGAAAATATAAAAACATAATTCAAAATGAAGTGTTTATTTAATAAAAGGCAAGTGAAACTACAATTATAATAAGAAACTCCATGGCTAGTCTCATTGGTACTTAGATGTAACAGAATTTATTTTGGTGAAGCTTGTACCAGGACAGAGAGCAATGTTATACGCCGAAGTTTTGGACAAAATTTGATCCGAAATGCTCTGTTTCCTTTGAAGCGAGCCTTCTATATAACCCTCTGCTACTGTACTGGACTTCCATCCACCGTGTCTTTTAATTGTAGTAAGATTAGCACCAGAGCACCACAAACTAGCTGAGGAACGTTGGAAATAATGTCCGGTATAAAGATGGGGATCAAGCAAATTTAGAAATTCAGTAATATTGGCAGGGCGTCGCGTCGGCCCAGCACTGTAGTGGAACGCCTCTGATAAACCGGAAGCTTTTTTGCCGGAAACGAGTGAGAGAAATTGTCTAAGATCTACCTTAAGCAAAGAAAACCAAAATGCATGAACTTTGTTGTATAAAAAATGTACAAAATTGTATTGTGAAACTTTCATACCTGCTGTGATGGAATTTCATCCACATTATCAGCCGGGTGCTTACTTGTTAATCAATAAAACAGTTTTAACTAAATTGTTTGGGATTTGAAAATAACCTAGGAACTGATACATCGATCCCCTAGTTCACCATCATAATAATTACTGGAAAAAATTGTTGTAATTTGGACGATAGTACACAAACCATGAAGTTAGAATTTCATTGACAAAAAAATTTGTTATTAATATGATTGTTCAATTCAACGCTATCGAACCGTTGAATTGCAAGTTATATTGTTCAATTTCCCAAAAAAATAGAGATAAAATAATGAACACACCACAAGGAATATACAGAAGATATTATTATTGTCAACTAGGTATTCGAATTGTAGAGTTCGGTAGGGGCGGCAAAATTCGAATAGCCTACTGGTGGCAAATGTGTAAATACGCCACTGAAACTAGGTACGACTGGGCAACATAAATCAGGTACCTACAGAATATAAATGAAAATACATATAAACACGAAAACATCAGTCCAGAGTACGTGTATGTCATCAGAGCAATGTTTCCGCATATCGATTGTGTTGTTTCCTGATGTGTCGTGTTAACACGTGTTAATAATGTGTCCTAAGCTCAAGGACATACTTCAACAACTGCCCCGTGCAACTCCGCCAATTTTTGAAACTCATTTCAAATTGTTATGAAGCTCAAAAACGCTGGAAAGAACTATATCAAAGTTAAGTAATATGAATACAGTTGTATCACAGCTTTAAATTTATTACTTTCGGAAGAGCATATCGTAATCTTTATAGCCGGCATTAAAGGCATTTAAGTTGTTGTTCTGACACAATAAGGCTATATAAATGCTACAATTTAACAGAAATTTTGCGGTTGCATAAACAACCGCGGGTATTTAGGGATCTAATTAAATGAAGATGTACTTCGTTGAGTAAACTTGAATCCGAGGAATTAACATTATTTCAAATAAATTAATAAAATGTTTCTAATGTTGTATTTTATGTGAACTTTTCATTGGAAACAGCGTCTTCAAATAATTCAATACACCAGAATTTTTTTATTTTCAGCTAGAATCAGGATCCTCCACTGAAATCATCTTTCACTATAATAGTGGACTGAAAAAGGGGCAAAAAGGTTACAATTTTTGTTTTAAGTTACAACCACATGTGGTCTTTACAAAATGATAGAGTAGGTCCCTGGCCATCTGAAATCGGCAATTACAACATTTTTTAATAGGGACAACACTTTTTATTGCGAAATTTGTCAAAAATCTGTCAAAATTATGTTTTATAACTTTTTCACACATACCTCGCGATATCTCCGGAACTAAACAAGATATTTTCAACTTTTTTTTTAATCGGCAGAAGAAGCGTAAGCGGAGTTTCCTGCGTTAGTTTCATTGGTATAGAAAACCTAGTTTTTTTGTAAAGCTGGACAAAACTTTAATCTTTACTTTTTTGCAGCACTATTTTCAGTAATCGAGAAACTTTTTTATTTTTCAAAATTTCACCAAACTACCTGCGTACCAAATAAAGCTAAAGCTTAGAGGAAGTTTTTGAAACAAGAATCACTATTCTAAGTTCCATAGTTTTTGAGCAATAAATACGCAAACTTGAAAGTTTCTGTAGCCGCGTTTAATTATTGTGCTTTCTAACGAGCAGACATCTCTCCGCTTCGCGTATACGCATAATGCGACCTGTCTATTCCTGACAAATTTGGCCTATAACTTGATTCAGTTGCTAACAGTCTTTGTTTTAACTTCGATTAGGTAGATATTATTTTGGATATATGTGTGCCTATTGAGATTTTTTGTGTAAACGATGGAGTGTTTATTTTGTGGTCAGACTTTGCAAGAAAAAGTCAAACTTGTGACGCAAAATCCGAGATTGAAAGGATTAAATATAATTATATGTGCTGCAGAAAAAAGGAAAGACACTTGTGCTCAAAAGATTTTGCAACAAAAGGAAGACATTCTAGGAGGGAAGGTTAAAGTTAAATTCCATAAAACTTGTAGACAAACATTTATTAGTTCACAAAATATTGGATATGTTTCCCAAAGCAGTGAAACCGAAAACGCTTTATCGTCTCGGACAAGATATCCTAAAGACGGATTTAATATTCGGCAAATGTGTCTAATATGTAACAGATCTGGAAAGAAAGGTCAACAGCGCTTAACATCTGTGCAGACAGGTAAGTTGATCTTTTTTTTTCAATACTGTAAAAATATAATGATCTGTAAAAGTTAAGTTACGTTCGTTTAAAAAATCTTGCTTCAAACTGCTGTAACAGCCTAACATATGAAATTTTATCAGACTGCGAAGATGAAGACTTTTAAAATATGTTTTTTGTTATTTAGTTTAATTAGTTATTTTTATTTTTGTTTCATCTACCTATTAAATAATGTCAAATAATGGTCAACATATATATCTTTAATTTAAGTTGCCATAAAAAGAGTTTATTCTTGCGATGAAGATAATTTTAATATTAAAATTTCATATTGTTGATCTAAACTAAAGAAATAACTAAAACGTAACTATTTTAAAATGTTTAGAAACATTTAGAATATTAATTTGCAGGTCACAGGCATAATTAAGTCGGCGCCACCACAATAACGCTAAAGCCCGGTTCTGACGGGGCAATTCATCAAGGCAACTTAATTGCAGCAACTTCTCCCCGCAACTCGTCTCCTATCAAAGTTGCATGAGCGTTCACATCATGTTCATACTATTGCAGCAATTTCTTGGGGAAATACTATATTGTTGCCAATATTCAAAATAGTCACCAAATTTTTATCATAACCCAACTTTATGAATGATAAATTTAAATTTTCAAAACAGCGAGTTATTGCTCAATTTTTCTAAAAGGACAATAAATATATGGATTTGGAAGAGGTATCCATCATGTGCTTGATAAATAAATAATAACATACAAAGATAACCTCGTAACTGACATTTCAGTTACTTATACCAACAGAAGTTTAAGGTTTGCGTAAAAAAAGTCACTAAAAAAGTAACCAAGTTGCTGCAACTTATGGCATAAAATTAGAACCAGTTCTATTTTGGTGCAACTCGATTGCATTGATAAGTTGTACGGTGGGAACACCTAAACTGCATGCAATTTTGTCGCCGCGATCGAGTTGCAGAGACGAAATTGCACCGTCAGAACCGGGCTTAACAGTATTTTTAACTAGCTGCACGGCCGCGGCCGGCGCGGTGGCCCATGGAGGTGCGGAACCTTTCAACTTCAAGTAACTACTGCTTGAAAACTATGATACTTAGATTAGTGATTCTTGTTTTAAAAACTTCCTTGAAGCTTTAGCCTTATTTGGTACGCAGATAGTTTGGTGAAGTTCTGAAAAATAAAAAAGTTTCTCGACTACTGAAAATAGTACTGCAAAAAAAATAAAGATTAAAGTTTTGTCTAGCTTTACAAAAAAACTAGGTTTTCTATACTAATGAAACTAACGCAGTAATCTCCGCTTACGTTTCTTCTGCCGATTAAAAAAAATGTTGAAAATATCTTGTTTAGTTCAGGAGATATCGCGAGGTATGTGTGAAAAAGTAATAAAACATAATTTTGAGAGATTTTTGACAAATTTCGCAATAAAAAGTGTTGTCCCTATTAAAAAATGTTGCAATTGCCGATTTCAGATGGCCAGGGAACTACTCTATCATTTTGTAAAGACCACATGTGGTTGTACCTAAAAAAAACCAAGAAGAAAGCGAATTCTTCTCCGTTTTTCACTCAACTACTATACAAATTTAGCTTCCTCACTAATCCTATCAATTTGTCTAGTAGATTATTTTTCAGATTTGAGGAAGAAAGAAAGACCTCACAAACATCTGGTTCGAATAGAGTTGGAGCATACTCAAAGTTGATGTTCTGCTGTTTTCTCACCTTCCACGCAAAATTAGCACTTACAATATTTCGTCAGTCCAATTCTCATGACAGAGACGTTACTAGTTAAATTGGACAACGTAGGTTATGCACGTTATGTATGTATGGATATTGGGGTGATATTCACTGAGACCTGGAAGATATATTTTGCTTCCTTCCTTCTACTTGGCTTCTGAGAAAAGTATCAGAGACTAGAAGCTCCTCTAGACCTATTTACTGGATACTGGAGAAATCTTAGGATATCCAAGTGTGCCTCTTCTTTCCAGGAGTCTCCTAGGTGTCCTAGGATTCAGTATTGCTATGTAATTCGCAAGTATGTGGATGAAGGTTTCTTCTTACATTTCACAGAATCAATATTCTTCTCACTCCACTATTGTACGCTTTTCAAGGTGCTCATTCAGGACACCTGTTAAAACTCTCAGTGCACTTTTACTCTGGCATAGACATTCATTGGTTCTCACCTGGTTGTAGTTTTCCAGGAGTATCTTTGATTTATTTATCCCTACGTCCTTATAGATAAAGACTGGTAGTAAAAAATCAAGTAGCTTTTATGAAGCTAAAATGAAATTAGTCTTACTTTTTTACTGTATAATCTAGCAATAATGTAACATCCTAGAGATGCTGGAAACAAGTTTCCCTGTTTTTTGTATTCTACATTTTTTCAACTCTTCAAATATGTTATTTTCAACAACGAAATTTGTCTTTTTTGCTTAAGTATTTTCATATTAAGTTTTGACAATCAATATAATAGTGTTGATAAAGAACCGAACAACATTGTTTTGAGGGTTATCGGGTCCCCTTTTTTTTGGGTCACCTAAAAATGTATCATTAAAAATAATTTATATGTGTGAGCTATAAAAATTTTAGATTTATAAAACGTTCCTATTGAATCACATATACTGCTTTAAAAAATAAGAGTATTATTGCAACTGTGTCTGTACCTGTAAAATTTGTTTTTCCAAAGTGTAAAGGTGAAACACAGACAGAAAATAGTATGAGTTTTCCTTGATTCATCGCCAAATCTATGAAGGAAGACTAGAGTGAGGAGGAGGAGAACCCATGAGAAAAAAGAAAGTATGAAAGACTTTGTTATGAGGATGATGATGGTTTTTATAATATATTGGAACAAGTTTGTAAAGACCTTTTTCCTTTTTTTATCACTTGCTTAATACACTTTTATATAACTATCCAAAATGTAGTCGGTGATGGTACTCGACACTCAATTTGGATAACCTGTCCAAGTTGTAGCGAAGTATAATAAATTTCAAAAGACGTAAAACTTTTATCAAATCAATGTATGATCTATTTTAAGCTGATTTGGCTGACATGCAAAAGTATGGAGTTATAAATGATAAATATAAAGTACTGGTTGTTATAGACTGTTTTACACAATTTTTGTTGGCCTTACCATTGAAAAATAAATCAGGACCTGAAGTCACCAATGCAATGAAAACAATAAAGAAACAAACACCATGACTATCAACAAATTTACAAACCAATATGGACCAGAATTTTTCCATCCATCTACTAACACAACAGTATAATATCAAAATTGTAAATAGTTTTCACGGCGAGAAATAAGCATTGATGACTGAAATTAATCGTTCCATTGTTCCATTTTATTTATTGTTTTTCAGTTAAAACCACAAAAATTGAAGTGAAGAAAGACTACACAGTCACTAAAGGAATATAATAATACCAAGACAACGAAGAGAATGATTCCCATAGAAGGATATAGATGGAGCGACAAGTGTGAAAAAATATTTTTCCTTTTGTGTCAATAATAAAACTTTGGAGATAAAAAGTTAGTAAATGAATTGGACTTTTCACCCATGTTTCCTTGAAAGGAAAATTTTCATCTAAAAAAAGTTGTTATGTAAGAAAAAATATTTTAGTTGACGATTTCAACTCCTTCTAAGCATACTTCTGGAAAAAAATTCAAAATGTGTAGTTTTATTGACATATAATATTTACAAAATTTCGTGTTTTCAGTTCAATATACAGGGAAAAGTTCTTAAAAAAAATTATTCCAAATACCCACTTTAATTTTCATCCTAGATAAACCCTGTGTACATATTTATGTAGATATATATTTTTTGCATGTCTATCGACCTGTTCCGATTTTATCGCATAAATCCTCTAATTACTGCTCGCCGTCACACTAGCCACTTCCAATTATAGTTCTGTGATCTCAAATTCTCCTAAGACAATTGACATATTATATATATATTGCCAACCAACGGCCGATTCCATTTTGAGAGCCTCGAGCCTCGCCCTTTTCCGCTACCGACCGTCTAGTAGTAAAGACGACCTTATCGTATCTCAAATTTTTCTTAGTTTCAATTTCAATTGTTGTGGTAAGTTCAAAACTATAATTTATAATTATTAAGCTTTGTCTAAAGTAGTGGAGTAGTGAATAAGATAATTTTTCTATGCATTTCTTATTTTTTTACAAAGATAGACGAATTTACACATATCACGTGGTCATCTATATTTCTTGTATACTTGTACATTACTTTTGAACTGAACATTTCATTATAAATCACTGTCACATTTTCAATGCGAACATTTGCTAGCTTTTTATGTTGCAAAATAATTATTTTCAATGATAGATAACATTTTCATTTTAACCTATAAAATATTCCTTTCTTATAAAAACTTGCCAGTGCCGGCCTCACATATCATTAAACATTTTATTTTTTAGAAATGGTTTATTCATAATCATAACTTTTTGCTATAATTAGTTCCTTTTTTTAATTTAGCCGATGGCAGGAATGGCACAATGGGCCCGCCAGTGGCCTCAGTGCCGGAACCTTGGCTTGAGTTTGTCCAGGACAAGGTTCGCCTGCAAACTTAGTAGTAGTAGTAGTAGTAGCCGATAATTCCTTTTTTACTGTTTTAATATGGGACATAATATGTTGGAAAGCTTTCAGTAAATTTAACATTTCATGATTTCAAACAACTGTCTTCCTTTTTTACCTGAAAAGCTGAACCAACATTATGTGCCCCATTACATTCAAGTTCCTACATATCCCTAATCCACCTGAACTTTTGGAAAGCACAGCAGCTAAGTTAGGATACCGTTACACCACTAGGATACACCTAGGCTATTAGCTAGCATAAATTACAACTAGACATCTCTATCAATTTCAACTAGTCATCACCATCAATTTCAACTAGACATCTCTAGCATTATTTTCTACCAGACCTCTCCATCAGTTTCAACTAAGCTATATACCTACTAAAAAGTGCAGGTCTCATTCTTTCCCCTTCTTTCTCATACTTCAAGGCAGAATAAAGTTGATATTTTGAATTTCTTTCAATTTCTTATCTACCCGGCTGTAAGAGCTGTAGGGGATCGTGTCCGGGTTTATGTAAGTTTCTAGCCTTTCCTATCATTAACTTTTATTAAATTTTACAAGGTGTTTCTACCTTTCTCACCTTAGTTTTGTTTTTTATCTAGAATAATTTAAATTCATTTTCTTTCGTCGATGTCTAAAAAGGTAGTGGTGCCCTAAGTCTTATAGTCTGTCAACCCTCTGGCATACCTAGTGTAACACTAACATGGAGTCGAGAAAATCTCTAGCCGGGATCTGCCTCGAAAGGAGATAATAGCGTTACATATTATAATAACATTGAGTTTTTGTTTTCGAGACTCTCGAAATTTCGAGAATGTCGAATCGAGATCGAGAAATTGTCTTCAAGAAAAACAACGAGACGAGATTTCTCGTCTCGTGAAACCTTAACCCTAATCCTATTCAATACTTGTTGAGGTAAGTTGTAAAATAAACCTGTATTAATTATTATAACGCGACAAAGGTAAATACTTACTTTGATGATGGACAGGAGACTTACTAGCCTGTAATTACTCTCTACAGAAATTGTTCTGAAAACTCCAGGAGTAATTCTAAGACCATGGTTATGGACAGTATCCAGCAATTTGAATATTATTTTAGGTGCTATTGATGCACAGTCAATTTTAGATCTTATTAAACTGGTGTGAATAGTTGGCAGCATATAATTCTCAAATAATGTTCTGTACTCAATGTCTTCATTATGTTATGCCTTTTATGACATGATCATATGGTTTGCTTTATATGCTGTACCCAATGAAGTTTTTGGTTGAGCCACATTCCTAGAAATTTAACTGGGGATGGAATACCTTCAGGGAACAAAACTTCTTTGGTTTTTGGTACCAATTATTTAAAGCAATTGTGTAAGAAAAGGCTGCAGTGCATTGGTCACTAGAGTAGAATTGTTTGTCTTTACAATAAACTACTAGATCATCTGCGTACCATAGAGCCTTAAAGGCTCTATTTACGATCATTTTATACAGGATAATATAATCTATTGTATAGGGATCTTCAAAATTAAACTCCGAAATATTATTATTGATTTCCTAGTTGTCCAGTTTCTTATAATCGTAGATTGTGGTGGCATGAAACCCCAGGACAAAGGCACGCTAAACTATTCCTTAAAAGCCCTTCGGCCAAACTGTCACGCGACCTACTATGTCAAAGTCGAGAAACGACGAGGATAATGGTGGGAATGCTGACCGGACATTGTAGGCTGAGGAAGCATATGCATGCAATTGGCCTAGCAGATGACAACCTATGTAGGTTTTGCCAGGAAGAAGATGAAACCGCGGAGCACATACTTTGTGAGTGCGAAGGCCTAGTAAGGGTGCGGTTTCATCTATTCGGAGAAGGCAAACCGAGGGCAAAAAGCTATGCACGGGAGGCGGTATCCAGGCTAATAAATCTAATAAAAAGAATAAAGCTAGATATCGAGCTCTAAGGATAGGGGGGACCACAATAGATCTGCAAAGGTCGCAGTGGGATAGGACAGAGAGCCACTCCATTTCTAATCTAGTCTTATAATCGTAACTTGGAGAAAAGTTTTAAAAAAACCAACTTATTAAATGCGCAATAAATCGTGAGCGGTCAGTTTTACAAAAAAAAAAGATCACAGACAATAAGATCCAAAATTTTATTCTCTACAATAATGGTCTCAAGTTTAAAGTTTCGGAGATATCGGCCAAAAAACTTTTTTCAAGATGGCACCCGAAGTCCCTCCGGAATCTGTCAGTATTTTGTGATTTTATGCTCAGTAAAAATAAATTGGATCGGATATTTAGTGCGAGGTTGACCAAAAAAGTATAAAGGTGATTAGCAAAAAATGTCGTGAAAATTTAAAACCATCAGGGTAGAAAAGTATAGATCTTTTTCAGTTTCAAACTAGACTGTATTCAGTTTAGCATGCACGAGGAAAATTATTTCCTTTTATTTTCCATTACAGTTGAAGGCAGTTTATTTTCTTATTAAACAAATGTCTTCCAATTTCTCAAACGTTATTTGTCTGACCGCAGCCTGATTTTATTTACCGTGTCACTCATTCACATAAATTGACTCAGAACAAAGACTACAATGACAAGGAGCTTTATCCCGTTTAGTAAAAGCATCATTAATTCACTTAAAAAGAGTGAAAAGCATATAAAAGAATGAGCAGTCAGATCATTTATTACATTGCTGCATAAACCGCATTCTTTAAACAAAATGTCAAGTCCATGTACTGAATATTGATGATAAATTATTACCTTTTATGTTTCCACTATGTTCATGTCAACCTTGATTTTTCAATTGTAACAAAGTGAGTATAGTAGCGAAATGTGTATTTAGTACGAACAAGCAATATAGTGATGCAAATCTATACCCACATTATCTCAAGAACAATTTATGCTGAAAGGAGAAACGCAGTGTACATTTTACTGCTGGAACGCAGAGCCGGATCTAACTACTTGTCCGTTTACTTTTTCAACGTACAGTGCAGGGTTTTTGTGATGGGCCAAAATTTTGGCATTTATTCAACTCATATCGAATCGTGACAATTCAATTACTCGCTTTTTATATTAAGAAATGTTGGATTTTTCCGAAGAATATTAAATAATTAGTAAATTGATAAATAAAGGTATGTGAAGAATTAATTTTGTACTTTTCGCTGTGGGTTATGCTCAGTTTCGCTAAAAAAAAATTTAACAAAAAGCAAGAAATATTGACTTGAAATAAAAATGTCTATATAAATTATAAACTTCACATTACACTGTAATTGAAGTATCCAATTTAGCTCGATATAAATTATTGTACTATTTATAAAGAGTCGCGAAAACCTATAATATGAGTATTTTTTCCAGGAAAAATTGGGGGGTTAGATTGGTTCGTTTTTTTTTTCCTTTATTGAGTAATATAAAAGGGGATCATTTGCCCAGCTTAGACAGTGTGTCCACGGATAAAATGCCTAAGAGGAGAACTTTTTTTTGTAATTTCAGTGAAAAATTTCATTCTATATAAAAATTCTGGCTTGTTCTGGAGCCCCATGTTATAAAATATAATTTTAAAAAACCTCAATTCATAGTGTATATTATGGAAAATACAATGAATTTTTGCACTAAGCTAGAAAATGTAATGATAATCTAGTGATTGACGTCAACGATATACCTAAGGAACCATCAACGTCGTTAGATAATTCTTAAATTGTCATTCTTTTTCAACAATGATGACTCTCCAAAGAAGAATATATCTTGTAAAATGCTATGGAATTAGGATGCTTCATAGAAGTATGCAATTCAACTTTTTAATGTGAAATATCCAGATGTACTCAATACACGGAATGAAATGGCATTGTTTCATCCCATAACGGTCGGTATTGGACTAATGTGGATTCTTATTACAGGATTTAACGACATAGTTAATTTGCTAAAAATGTAAATGTATTTTCTGAATAAAACGTTAAGTCAGGAAGTATATTTGTATTTGCTGAACAGCTTTTCAATACTTAAATTGGATAACCTTCCTTTGGAGCAAAGGCTTAATAGTATATTTTTCTACGAGTGTAAAATGATGGCTATTATTCACGCGAATGAAGTTTTCAAGTGAATAATAACCTCTCTATACAAATAAAAGACAATACTTTCTCCACGACTATGTTTAAAAAAAGTTTACATCGGGAATCGAACCTCGATCGCCCGTCAAGTATCTCTACCACTGAACTATCGACTAACATATTTACTGAAATGTAAATATAGGTAACTCATATTTTTAATAGAAACATTTACAATTTTTAAAGAAATTATCACATTATTAGAAATAATAAGAGACAATACATAAATATACCTAATTAAACATATTAAATTTTCACTATCGCTACTGTTGTTCATTTTGTTCTTTGAATATACGTAAAATTATAATTATATAATTATTTTAACATTCAAACGACGCGCTATCAGAAGCGATTTACCTATACCTAAGAGGAGCGATTTGAATTTAAGTTGGCATTTCTGCTGCCTAGTGATTGGTCAGATTGCCACCAGTTTCATACAGCTTTTTTGATACCACTGATACTGACATTACTACCACGTTTGTTGTTTATAGTTTATTCTTAACAAAGTATTATATTTTACCCAAGGTATTTTCTATTTTTATTATTTATTCCCTTTCATGAAAAAAATCCATGTTTCTGTTTTCTTGTTAATAATATAAGTTTCACATCAAGTTTAACAATCATTGCAGTATTTTTCGATAACAAAACTTCTGTTCACTTTTATTTTTTTTATACCAAAGCCTCAAATGTTGCATTTCTATATTCTCATTAATAATCAAATTCTTAAAACATTTTACATAAACTACTTATTATAACCTTACATCTTTTCACAATAATGTGACATTTGGTTACTACTTTCGCAATGACCTGTTGCCAATAATCATTCGATATTTAGACATACCTTTATCCCTCATTGGCCCCGACAACAGCGAGCAGTACAATACGTATTTCACGTAATTTTCATTCAGTTCTGAAAACGACCCTTTCTAAACACACTCCCAATCTAGTAACTTTTAGTGATGTGATTGAGGTTTCCTTAAATACTCATCCTAGTTAGATATTTCATTTTTGCGTGAATTTTGATAATCATAGAATGTGATTGGCTAAGGAGAGTGAATTCTTTTTCATTTTTCACTGGCGTGATGAATTTATATCATTGTTAAGCTAAATATGTGAAAATAATTTGCGCATTATTATATAGTTGTGGAGAATAGTATATTATTGAACGGGCAATTTATGATAGCCCGAGTGAATAATGGCCATAAATTGCGAGTAGAATACTATACTTTGTCTACGACCCTATTAAATAGAAGTCAAGTAAATAATGCGAGTATAGAACGGAAAGTAATAATTAGGTATTATTGACAGTTTTAACGTCAAAACTAATAAATTTCTGAGTACGTTAAACAATGTGACATATAGAGATGGGCGATACTGTGTAAAGTATCCATACACCGTACCGTTATAAATATAGTGTCTCAAAAATATCAATATTAGAATATATCGTTATGAAAAGTATCAATACTGAAAATTTGGATATTTTATCGGTACGATATATTTCAGAAACAAATTTCCTAAACAAAATACGCAGATTTAATAGTTTATTTCATTTTGTACCCCCAACTCTAGTAACCTATGTACCGAAATGTGAGTATTGAGTTGTCATGATATGTTATTTAAATGCAAAAGCGTGTAATTGACACTAGTGAATTATGAACCATAATTCATTCTAGTAGATATATGGGTACCATATACCTTTTGTTAGGAGGTAAAATATTGACTTATTATTAAGTGGTCGTGGACAATAGTATATTGTGCAACTAGTGGGAAAAGCTTAATTTTTCTCACGAGTGTGCAACACTCGAGTGAGAAAAATGATTTTTCCACGTGTGACATACTATACTTTTTCTACGACTGCAAATTAATGAATAATTTAACTATTTTAAAGTGGTATATTTTTAATATAGGTACGAATACAATGATGTCCATAATAGTGTACAAGCATAAACTTTGCTATTGGAGGGAATTGACGCTTTATCAGGTCTCCCAACACCTTGCATGCCTATCTTTTCATAAAAATATAAAGTTTACTTTTGAAACGGCTTTAAAAGTCATAAAATTTGAAAGTTCGCCAAAACGCGCTTTACGTCATAAAGATGGCTGCCCCATGGAGTGACGTCATTTGTTTACGATCTTATTCGTGTATCACGCTCTGAGTTCTTGTGACCTAATTTGTTTCTGAAAGCTTTAAAAATGGATGAAGCCGAAAAAAAACATAGTTTAAATATCTTATTTCCTCTGCATTAAAGCAGCTGTTTGACTTCATAAATTCAAGCAGCATAAATGAGTCTACTTTGGGCACGTTGATTTTTGGAAATAAAAAAAAGCACACATAAACACGTAATGGTTTCAAACAAACATATAGATGATATTGTTACGTCGATGAAGCAATTAATAGTTTAATATACAATATGAACACAAAACTACCGGCCATATTGACAAAAGTAATCACATGGTATGACATCACACTTATCATCCGTAGCGTTCGCAAATCCTCGGGTGGTGGTCGGAAACTGCAATAAAATTTGAATTTTATTTTAAAATTTGGAAGTAATTTCAAATGAAAACTGGTTTATTTCCTATCATTAGTTATTTTTGATATCAACTTTACTATTATAAATTAATATCTAAGCAAAATATGAAATATGCGTGTACCCTATTAGGTACTTACCTATTTTTTTAAATTGTAACACAAAATTTTGTTAAAATTTTTTTAAGCTTATAGAAACACCTTCTCTCTACTTTTAAAACACTACCATTTGGGTACTCTGTACTTTTTAACGTTTGACGTTTTATGACAGGAGTCCAAAGCATTCTATGAACGAGAATTGTGTTGATTTTTTGGAGTGAAAACTTCTTCAGCAGCGTTGCGGGATTTTTGATAGTAGCAAAATTTATGGACTGTCAATGCGTATCGAAAGCATACTAAGCAACTTTTAAATGTCGTTAATTTATTCGCAAAAATTCTCATTTGGTATGATTATACAATAAAATTATCAAAACGAATTTTCTTGTGAATATCTCCGTCTACCATCAATTAATTTATGAAAATTTCTAAATTATGGCGTCTTATGAAATATTTATAGGGGGTTAATTCATTTATTAATATACCATTTACCATAAGCGCCCTATGAAATCTTTTGAAGCGACTTATTTATTATCAGAAATCTATATTCACCATAGGCATGCGATAAAGATTTTTATTAGGGATCAATTTATTTGTAATAAGTATATAACTAAATTATATGCGTACGATGACATTTTTTCAAGGTATCAATTTACTTATTTGTTAAAATTTGTATATAACGGACGAACGAGAGAAGTTCATTTTCTTGTTTTCAATTTCTTTTTATTCCCATTGAATTTCCACGAAATAAAACAATTCATTGTTCGGATGATTGGGAAGATATACATGGTTAGGAGATGAGATATAGATCCAAGTAAAAATTACACTGATGAGATTTTTTTTCCTAATTGTTATTCAACCGGAAACACCATCATCTTCTTCAATTTAAACATACTGTAATACTTCACTTTTTTCAATAGGTTATTTTGAATTTGTAGACATTGCGTTTACTGGGAATAATATGTTATACGAGAATCTTAAGCACTGGATGGAGAACAAGTTATAACAAATGTATGGATACTATTTTGACATTCATGTCACTTCCGGTTATACAGAAAGTTATCGATAGCTTTGCTATTTTAAATCTAAATCCATCTATATTATCAACTTTCCGAATTCTTCATTGTATTTGAATGTCACTTTGTGTAGGATATCCTATATCTAAGATTTATATTCATCGAGATATTAATTTTTTCAATTAAAAGCTGACCTTCATATCGAAAATTCTGTGTGAACATCTCCAATACCAAATTCAAATTACCTGTCATAATTAAATAGTATTAATTGTCAATATTTGAAGAATATAATATGGTGCGAAGCAAAATTTACGGAAACGGAATGTTTAGTAGGCACTATTAGTATTATTGGGCAAATAAAAGCAATACTTAACAAGTGTGTGTGATTTTCCTAGAGCGATAGGAGTTTAATGTCTTTTTCGCCTATCTAACTGGAAAACCAATTACGCATGAACACCAAAAATAGGGCGGAAAGTATTGTTTAGCAGCCCAAGGGCAGCAAATTCATAACGCCTCTATTTTTGTAGTTTTCTACCATCTTTCACTTGTTTGCTTTGACGTTTCACATGAATTTTTTAAAGGAACATCAGTGTGTGTTTTTTGTTATATTTTCCTAGTTTTTGGTTTATTCCGTAGGTGTGAAACAGTTGTGTGTCACAAATGCAGGAAACGCTTCAGCAGCCCTCAACTATCAGCTGCCCTCGCTTCGCTACGCTTTCTCGTGCATCCAATAGTCTAGTGCTGCTAAAGCTCATTTTCTGCCCTCGTGACACACTATACTAGTGAGCGGTAAGATACTATAGGTCTTCACTTTTATGATGGAAATTAAACGGTCAAAAATTGTAGTAACATGTATGTATGTATGTATGTATTTTTGGGTAACATTCACTGAGACCTAAAAGATCTATTGTGCCCCCTTACTTCTACTTAGTTTCTGAGGAGAGTCTCAGATACTAGTAGCTCCTTTAGTCCTATTTCCCGGAGGAATTTTAGGATATCTGCAGGCCTCAGCTTAGGTAACTGTCCCTCTTCTATCCAGTAGTCTCCCAGGTACTGTGCCCTAGGATTCTGAAATACTGTGCAGTTCGCAAGTATGTGAATGGAGGTTTCTTCTTCCATTCCACAAAATCTACAATCTTCTTCCTCCACTATTTTGAGCTTTTTAAGGTGTCCATTCAGGCGACAATGTCCCGTTAGGATTCCTGTTAAAACTCTTAGTGCAGTTTTGCTTTGACTTATGCATTCATTTGATCTCAACAGGTTGTAGTCACCCAGAAGAATCTTTGATTGCCTAAGCCCTACTAGATCTTTCCAATTGTCAGATCTTCTCTTTTCTTCGGCTTTACCTATTTCTTCCAATATTATATTGGAGCTGATTCCGCAAAAGGGTTCCGGCCCCCAAAAGGGTATTTCAGTCCCCCTCTTTGCTAGTTCATCTGCTATTTCGTTTCCTTCTATTCCAGTGTGTCCTGGAATCCACAGTAAGGTGACTATATTGTTCTCCCCTAGTTCATTAAGTTTTCCTAGGCATTCCCACACCATTTTGGAACTGATTACACAAGAACTCAGCGCTTTAATGGCTGCTTGACTATCAGACATTATGATAATCCTTTGCCTTCTATATCCTTTGTCAATATTGAACTGGGCACACTTTCTTATTGCGTGAATTTCCGCTTGAAAGATACTTGGGGTTTTTCCCAAGCTTTCAGAGTGTTTGGTTCCTGGCCCGTACACTCCTATCCCAGTTCCTTCTATTGCTTTTGAGCCGTCTGTGTACCATTGAATGGCATTCTTTCCAAGTCTGGAAATGGTATTTGGATCCCATTCCTTCTTGTTGCTTAATTCCGTAACGAATTTCTTTGAAAAATTATACTTTTTCATCATACCATCTTGTGGCATGTCCCAGGCTGTCCGATTTCTAAGAAGTGAAGAGGTGGTTTTTTTTTAATGATTCCCTCTCTACTTAGTCTGTATCTTGTTCTTTCTGCAACACTCTCCACCACCATATGTAATGGTGTGAGGTTGAGAATCACTTCCATTGCTGCCGTTGGGCATGTACTCATTGCTCCTGTTATGCATATACAGGCTAGTCTTTGAATTTTGGAGAGGTTTTCTCTCGTCGTCAAGAGGCTAGTTCTACTACTCCACGCAATGGCTCCATAAGTGATGATTGGTCTCACTATGGCAGTGTACATCCAGCTCAGGATTTTTGGGTTACAACCCCAGTTTCTCCCTGCCAGATTCCTGCACACCATTAGAGCCATTTTTGCTTTGTATGTAATCTCCTTCTCGTGTTTGTTCCACAGGAGTTTGCTGTCTAGAGTCAAACCTAGATACTTGACTTCTTGTCTCCATTCAACGTCGTTCCCATCAAGTTTAATGGTTTTGAGGTTGAGTTTTCTTTTCTTAGTGAAGGCTATCAAGATGGTTTTGGTGGGGTTGATGCTAAGTCCCACTTGCCTACACCAGCTATTTGTATAGTTCAGACCCTTTTGTACGATGTCACAAAGGGTGTTTTCAAATTTTCCCCTGGCTGTTATAACAATATCATCGGCATATCCTTGGCAGGATATTCCGAGGTCTGTCAAACCACACAGGAGTTCGTCAACCGTCAGACTCCACATTAATGGGGATGCTACTCCTCCCTGTGGGCATCCTCTGGTTGTGCAGATGGAGACAATGTCTTTGCTCGTTCTCGTCTCTGCTACTCTAGTGGTGACCAGTTCCGACATCCATTTGGATGTCGTGCTGTCTACACCTCTTCTATTTAATGCTCTCTTGACAGCTTCATGTGGAGTGTTGTCAAAAGCTCCTCCTATGTCCAAAAATGCACATACTACAGTTTCTTGGTTGTCTAAGGCACCTCGGATATCCTCCGTCAGTTGTACCAGTGCAGTCTCCGTAGATCTGCCTGCCCGGTAAGCGTGTTGATACGTAGTCTCTCTAGGATTTCCGTTCTAATATAGTTATCAATAGCTTTTTCCATCGTTTTAAGCACAAACGATGTTAGGCTAATTGGTCTGAAGGATTTGGGGTTTGTTGTGTCCCTTTTTCCAGCTTTTGGAATGAAGGTTACTATTGCCCTTCTCCATGCTTCTGGTATATAACCCAGTTCCAAGCTACTTCGACTAATTCTAACCAAGTGTGGTAGAATTTCGTCTTGTCCTTGCTGGAGCAATGCTGGGAAAATCCCATCTGCTCCAGGTGTTTTGAAAGGTGAAAAGGTGTTCATAGCCCATTTCAACCTATCGTTACTACAAATGTGCTTGGCCATTGTAGTACTTTCTCTCGAAGGTCTGTTATGACCTTCGAGAGGATTATCTCCTCTGTTTGGGGTACTTCCAGGAAAATGAGTTTCTAGTAAGAGTCGCACTCTTTCCTCCTCATTTTCGGTATATTTACCGTCTGGCATCCTCAAAGCCATATCTGTGTTGACCCTACTTTTCGCCATGACTTTGTAAAGTCTTGCCGCAGCAGGTGTTGTGTTTATATCTTCACAGAATTTCCTGAAGCTATTTCTTTTAGCTTTTCTTATTTCCTTGTAGTAGGTGTTTCTCACCTCGGTGTAACTCTGCCAGTCTCCGGTGAATTTTGCTCTATTAAAAAGGTCTCGGGTTTGAGATCTTAGTTCTGACAGATGTTTGTTCCACCAGGGTGCATCTTTGCTGCTTCGTTGTTCTTGAAGAGGGCAGCTCGATTCAAATGCATCGATTATTGCCCTGTTCAGATCCTCAAGCTCATTTTCCAGGACGAGATGGTGCTTAGCCCTTCCTTTCCTCTGGATATGTGCTAGATTTCCTTTCAGACAGGTGTTATAGTTGTCCCAATCTGTTTTTCTTGGTTTTCTCCTGAGGCTTACCTCAGGTATGCCTAGCTCTAACTTGAATGTTATGATACTATGATCGGAGAGAGATGGTTCACCCGATACTCTCCAATCTTTTACTATATGTTTTAGATCACGAGTTGCCAGTGTGACATCTAAAACTTCTTGCCTTACCCTTGTTACAAATGTGGGGTTATTCCCTATATTGTGAATATCAAGGTTTTTATTAAGGATATATTCTAAAAGTTGCTCACCTCTCTGGTTGGTGTTGCTGCTGCCCCAAACGGTGTTGTGTGCATTGGCATCACATGCTAGAAGTAGAGGTAGTCTCTTCTCTTCACAGTACTCCACCAGCCTTTGTACCTCTGGGGGTGGTGCTAGCCCATCTCCCTCAAAGTAGCATGATGCTATTACTATCTCCTTGCCCTCCTTCTTGTGTTCGAGGTGTGCTCGAACTGGAACGAGGTCCCGAGTCATGTATTCTGAAAGACAAAAATAGTTAATATTGTTCCTTATCATAATACATGTTCTTGGTATATCACTACCAGTGTGATATACTATTTTAGCATCTTTACATGCTAATCCTCTTACCTGGTTATTATTGACCCAAGGTTCTTGGATCAAACACATCCCCCATTGGTCCTTGGTGAACAATCTTGTGATCACCGCCGAAGCTCCTTTGGCATGGTGAGCATTAACTTGAGCTAAGTTAATTCCCGCCATCCTGTTGATTATCTTCTTGGGTGTTTCCCTCTTTCGTCAGGGTGATGTCCCCTTCAGTAAGAGTACTGTCCCCTTCCTCCGACACAATCTCCATTCCCTCCTCGGACAGCGGCGACTCCTCCCCAAGGAGTTTGGTAATGTGTAGGCTTTCTACACTACCTGAGTCGCCACTGGCCTTGAAGGAAATGGATGCCTTCTCCAGGTCTCCTTCCCCTTCCTTTCTGAGGCCATGTACGGGGATTTTCCCAAACCGGTAATGAATGGTGAACCCGTTGTTCTTGATTTTTTGGCAGGATAGATTGTCTATTCCTGCCCTCAAGACTAGGCCTTTGCCCTCTTCTTTAAGATTGAGGACCTTCCACTGGTCTGTTTCCAAACCATCATTCTGCGCTTTGATCAAGCGAAGCAGCTTTCCTTCCTCTACGCCTTTGCTTCTTGGGAGGAAGATCGTGGCGGTATGCATTTTTGGGATGTCGTCTCCCTGGCACACCGTCAGTTCTACTCCCTTCCAGCTTTCCAGCTGTGGTACTATCAGCCGGAGCCATTCTGCAGTCTGTGGTGTTTCACAGTCGATTAGAACGACTCCTGGTCTGAAATGTATGCCACTAAACTGGAGCTTATGCTCCCATCCAGCATACATTTCTTCTATTATTGCGTTCTCCAGAAAGGTTTGATCGTCCGCACTGAGGGAATTCTCAGGGTACGCCCTAGGGAGAACTGCCATCTTTAGTATTTTTGCTGCAGCTGCATAGCTGCCAGCTGAAGAAGGGATGGCTATCCTGTCCTCCTTTTTCTTCTTCATCTGTACTTGCGGTGACTGGGCTGTCGCCACTTCCCGCTTACGTTTTCCTCCTTTAGGAGGGATGTTTTTCTCCTCTCCTTGTTTTTTCCGCTCTGTGGCTTTCTTTCTTGCTTCCTCCGGTGCAAGTCCCTGTTCAAGGAAGCGAAGATACCATCTTACCCCCGCTCCACTAAGTCCACGCCTTAGTGGATCGTCCCTTCCTCCGGGCTTACCCAGTGCTGGAAGGAGGGGGGTCTTCTTATTTTTTATCCAGGGTTTTTCCCGGAAACTTTCGCCAGTTGAGGAGGTTGAGGGTATAGGTGCCCCTGCCTTTCTCCTCTCCTGCTTTTCTCTGGCTTCCTCAACACGAGGTTTGCTCGCGTGTGAGGAAGCTGCTGTATTTTTGGGCACTTCGGATACACTGCTCCGATTTGTGCCCGATTGCGGTGCTTGCCCGCTTGGCTTCTTTTTCTTTTTTCTTTCCATGGTTGATCCCACGAGTAGCTAGGGAAGCATAAGGTCCACTCCTGCAGAGCCCCGCATGCAGGAGTAAGGGTATTTAAACTGGATGTCCCCAGGTATCCAGAGTCCGCATATTAGCGATCAAGCTTCCCCTTGACCACGCAGTCCTCGGCATATGCTGTTCCACCTTGACTTGGGGGGTTTTTATTGTGGTCTCCTTCCACTTGGCCAGCTGTTTAAGGCAAGCCCCCACATCTAGTGAATATACCTCATCAACCACCTTCCACTAGATACGGTTTATATCAGGCAGGTTTCCACAAGCAGTCTACTGCTCCGACGACCCCGCTGACTCCGGCAACCGACCGGCTATCAACTAACTCGTCGGGACAGCAGTCTACTCTCCACGCTGAAGATCCTGATATCGGATTTCTGCATTCCATAGAGATCCGTTGAGCTGTCCTTGGTTTCACGTATTCCTCTTGAAGAGGAACAGCTACTCGGCTCCCCCACCAACGACCAGGTCTCACAGCTCCTTGGGGGAACATACTTTTAAGTCTTTTAATTTTCTAAAATTCACATATCTTGATATATTGAGAAAATAAAAATCAAATTATTAGATGGTTTGCGATCGCCTACATTTAGATAAAAAACAATTTTTAGATGAGACGCTTGACGATAGGTGGATAGCTAACAATGGTCCTTCTTCGGTGGCCTCCTGGTTCGAAGGATATAGCACCTTTAGATTTTTTATATGGGGTTATATAAAAAATGAGGTATATTCTCATCCCCTCACTACAAAAGACGATTGTGAGCATATAGTTCGGAATGCATTCAAGTCTCTCCCTTCAACAATGATTAGCCGTGCAACAAACGAAGGTATGATAAAACGGCTAACTGAATGCTTGGGGGTTCGAGGACGATATTTTGAAAACTTTTCATCGGTTCATGTAATTTATCTATTTCGAATTATTAAAAAACACGACCTACTTATAATAAGCAGCAGTACGGCAAAAATACCCAAAATTTTAATTCTATTGTCATTATTATTGATAACGGGCTTCATTTTCTCAATTTTTCAATTGTGACAGGTGACTACATAGCCGGCTAAAATGAAATAATAAATAACTCGGTTCACACCTTCGCAATAATGAGGCAGGAATAATTAATATCTTTCAATACATGTTAATATCTCAAAAACGCTAAAGATTGGGTATAGGGAAGCGAACATAAACTGCATTCACTTTTGGCATTATAATTGAATAAATTGAGTGATTGAGTCACCAATTACCCTGATCGTCCAACTAATTAACCCAACAACATCTTTTTTATTTGGTATGATGTTCACACAAAATTTTCAATATGAAATTACCTTAGTATTTTTGTCAATCCCCCAGGCAGATAACATTAGTTAAATGTTAACTGATTTATAATTTGAATTTTTTCTTTATTTTTAAATTGAATTAGTGGATACCTTTGTATAAAAATTTGGGATATTTCTATATCTGAATGTCACAGGTAACAAAGTCCTGAGAACTGGCTTTGTTATTTCAAAATCGGAAATCAGTTAGGCAAGAACCTCCGCTATTTAAAAACTGAATGTAACACTTTGTATTTCTTTCACATCTTTGAAGTAGGTACCAAGCATTTTTTTGTTTCATTAACGGCCAACACCTAACGCATAACACCGATAGTTTAATTATGTTTCAGCGCTCTGCGGAGACGTGACTTTTCCGAACACAAGGTATCAACTATTGTATTTTATAATTATTTTTTCCTACAACCACTATGCAAAACACGCTTTTCTACATAAATTTCTATACGCAAAGCAGGCCTTTTCTTAATTCTTTTGATAACTGTTGGAAAAGTAATGCGAAAAGTACACGCTATGGCACTTTTCCGCACCGAAATGTCAAACAAAGCTACCTATAGCCTGTCACCTTTTTTTGACAATTCAACATATTTATTATACTTAGTGAATTTCTGGGTGTAAAAATGTTAAATTTGAACCAAAAATAAGTAAACTATTTATTTGATTATTTATTTATTCATTATTCACTATTAAACATACACTCAACTGATGTTTCTATATTAAATTTTCATTTTGTATGTTCTTTCTGTTCAAACTTTTAATAAAATACCTAAGTATATAAATTTCTGTTTTTATTTCATTAATAAATGTGGTTGTAGAAAAAATATTGTGTACAACTTGTGCTCGCCGCTCAATCCTTGCAAGATGCAAAGATGTAGTGCCTCCCCACTATAATGAACCAACAAGAGATTTTTTGTATGCGAATTCTTCCTATAGCCGACCGGACGTAGAAAATCGTTACCATTCTTCAGATATCAGTCTGTTGGATATTTTCCTTTGGAGCTGTTTGGAATGATGTGCCTACCACTCACATGTTTGCATGAAATGAGACACGTAATCTTTGATGAATATCAACTCATTAGTCTTGTAAGAAGTGATTAAGGAATTTTACTGGAATAATGTTGTACAAATTAATTTAAATTTAGGTTGATGGTATTGTTAGTTAAACTGGAAATACATTATTCACAACAAAAATCACATCAGATGTATTTTGCCACATTGCATCTACCTGCAAAGTTTCATGAATATCGTATTTTTGGTTTTAAAGATATTTGCTTCCATACTTTATTCCAGTCCTGAATAAATTTATGCTTTGATCTGAAGTATTTTAGACTGAAGCTTTGAGAAGTGAAAACTTTAAGACTTTACACTGGAATCAACTACGATAAATAATGAATCGAGGTGAGGCAATTCCTTATCCAAGTACCTGCTATAAGTGTTTCCCGACTGGACTTTTATTATACCTCAGTGATACTTTAAAACACCTCGTATGAAGGATTTATTTCACCTTGAAAAGTTTCTTCTTCTCAAACTTCAACGTTGGTTAAAATTAACATCTCCAACTACAACCAAAAGAAAATACACTGACAAAGAAGACTGCTAAATATTCCATCTAGTTACAGTTTTAATCCTTCTAGTTGAAGTATTGTTTTTTTTTCTTTTAATTATTTCAAGAGTAAAAAGTATCTATGAACGAACCGATTTCAAAAATTCTTTTGAATTTCTGTTCAATAAATAATTTTTTTTTTTATTGATAACCCGTATATTTACAATCTGCTTCTTACTTGGTTGAGTAGGCTTGGAAGGGAAACACTCATTAGTCTTTCTCCTTATTGATTATTTCTATGTTGGATTAAGTCTTCTGGCCGTATTTTTTGTAGTCTTCTCGCATCAGGTTCATTGTTATATAGTTCTTGAATAGGCATGATGAGAGTCACTAAGAATCACTAAAATATTGATTTGATATAATTATATATAATGCAGAGATTCTAAAAAAATTACTCATTTTCATTTTACATGTGTGATGACCAATATTTTAGTAAAAATATAAGCACAAAATTTAACAATCCGCCATCTTAGCTCAAACGCCAATCAGAAGAGAGTGACGTCGTACTTTCGCAAATTTGACCATGATATTTTGTCTTTCGTCCGAACCATAGATAAGTCCGAACTATCTATGGTCCGAACATCTGTTCTGTTTTGAATTTCCTTTGTGTGATCCAAATAATGTATCAAAATAAACTTCTAACGTTCTAACCTGCAAGCTGTCAAGTGTTTGAAGTTTGACGATTTTATAAATGACATAAAACAGTCTGTTTTATGTTCTAAGAATGAGACAGATCACCTATAAATGGTATTTACGAATTGATGAAGTCACAGACAGACGCCATTACCATTCTTGCGTTTTGGCGCAGAATTTAAAATGCATTTTTAAAAGGTAAATTTTTCCTTCAAAAACTTATTTTCTCAGAGAAATAACATTTATTGTAGATAAAGTATATATGTGAAAATATCGCGAAGCAGTTTTTCAAAATCAGTCATCATGCCTATTAGGCGGTTGTCATGGTTGGTGATTCGGGTTGAACATTTATTTTTCGTTATTTTTTATACTTCTCATTCGAGATCTGTTTAATAGCTTGAGTATTGCAGAGTTTCAAGTTTCTAGGAAACTAAACTTTCTTATGCATTATAAATTCAATTATTCTGGTTGTCAAGTAATTTTTTATCAACGAATAACCTTTCTTTAAGCTTGGACAATTTAACAAGAATATCCCTTCCATATAGCACGATAAAAAGTTTCAAAGTAGAATATATTAAACATTTTCTATTTGCAAGTTTTCTCTGAAAAAATTGAGGGAATAATAATTCTCCGTTGTCCCACCTCTATAGAAAGTACACTTTCCTCCCTCACACCAAAGAGATAACTCATAGAAAGGTTAAGCACGTTGCTCCCCCCACTTCAAATATGTTGAGAATTATGGAACTTGTGAATCTTTCATATCCAAATTATTGTCTCCGTAATTTCTAGAATATTCAGTATACAACATAATACAGAAATGCTGATGAAAATAAGTGAAGTATTACTTTAATATGCATCGACTTCCTCCTGAGGGAGCCCTTTTAGGATGACGCTGTTAAGTCAGTTTTTTAAAATTACAAAAAACCACTACCAACAAACTTCAAACGTATCACATTGTCTTTTTCCGTGATTTATTGTTCACTTAAAACCTTCATTTTTATTTTCCTGGCTATATGCCACGTAGGACATTTAATTACCCTTTAAAGTTGAGCGGGGATGGTATATCTACAAGATATAATCAACTATTCTGGTCAACCATTCTGTCGAGCGGTTTTGGCATATTTGCGCCTCATCACTACAAGGTAGATATCATCTGACCAAAAGCTCTGGTCTGGAAACAATGCTGAAGCTACTCCAATACATTATCCTTAGTAGAGGGAACATTGAAAATGCGATAACAATGCCATCTCTACACCAAACCACAAACTGAAATTCTATATGATAATAAAACCCGTATACGAAAAGAAGCGCGAGACAGGCTGTTGAAAAGTTGGCAAAAGAAATAGGACTCATCGCGGAAGGGCGAATGGACCTACGCACTCATACCAAAGGTCAAAAAATGAGTCGTCAGAGAACACAGCGAGATGGAGTACACAAGCACTCAATGGCCACGTGTGTTTCGGAAAGTACCTCAGTGAGAGAGAACATAGACCCAACAGCAGCTGCTGACTGTACGGAGAAGTATGTGACACCGCAGAGCACACAAAAGAAGAGAACTCGCAGCTGACGTAGACCTGTCTGCGCTGTCCTTGCAAAGTATCTATAGTCACAAAAAAGTGGCAGCAAATCGCTTCCTTTATCAGGATGACGGTTGAAACGAAAGAAGACAAGGAGAGGATAATGAGAGGAAGAGGCTGAAAAAACTGAGAGGCTGAGAAACGCAGCATTCAAAGAGATACTGAAAAAGAGTATCGATGTAGCTAGGCAACGAGAGGGGGATTACAGATCGACAGTGCTTGCTATGGTCTATTAAAAATTTTTACCCCACACCTTTAACAAAAATACATACATACTGAGTATTTAAGTGAAACACGGAGCTGTTCGGTCACATTTCATATTCACAGTTTGCACGGGTCTTTTTTAACATGATTTTAGTTAGCCTCTTCACTATAAATATGAAGAGACTTCACTTTGATGATTTTTTGCTACTGTATCCCTGTATTCCAAGTTTTTGGTACAAATTTATGAAATTCTGAAGTACGTAGCAAATTATAAGCCTCACCGATAGCGAAGAATGCCAAGTTCTCTACGGCTATTCATGTACGATGATTTATATATCTTTTGTTAGAGCACAGATTAAAATAACGGGGAGTTTCTTTGGAGCCTGCATTTCAGGTTTCAATGAGGGATTGGACGTTAAACCTGTATAGACGGATATTCAGCTCGTGAATACTTTACTTTAAAATTCCCCAATAACATGAAAGCGGATTGACTGAAAAAGTACTAAAAGTTCGTATAACAATTGGTTTGATTATTTAAATAGCCCACTCTAAAAATCCACCATTTATACGTTAAAAAAAATATAAAAATCTGGATATTATGAAGGAGAAAAATACTCGAGGCTCTTTACCTAAAAATTGCAAAGGAATAATGTTGGTTCCTATATTCAAGAAAAATAGAATATTTGTTCGTCCTTTATGTTTGGGTTTATTAAAAGTGGCGAAAAAGGTTACAAAGTAAAAGTTGAAGTGATGACTATATTAAAAACTGAAGATCAATGTTGTGAAAAATATACAAAATGCTCTCGAAAAAAAATATTCTCCAATATTTAGTAATGTAGGTGAACCTCGCATTCGAAATAAATTAAATCACCCCAAAAAAATAGCGAGAGACACGTTTTCATTCCAATATCAACGTAGTTATCCTTTTTGCTACCACAAAAACACAATCATGTTTATCGTATATTTTATTTTTTTGTTCAGTGTTTCGGGATTTCTAAACGATTTCCCTATACCTGAATAATATATGATTTTTATTTTGTGAAGGGTAAAATAACAGAGGTAATAATAATAAGTTTATTGCTTCTAGAAATGCATGTTCACCGCAAGATAACATATGAAGGTTATACATTCCCGAATAGTAGATTTCAATATTTTACTTATAGTCTGTTTTGTTTCTGTGGAGAGTCAATTCACACTAATTCCCTGCTTATATTTATGATTCGGCATGTCTCTTTAAAGTTTTACCCATTCCTTCTAATCCTGGATTTTTCTACTCCAGTCTTCAATTTCCATTTATCTAGATCTCTCTTCGTCTATCTAGCTTTTGGTCTGTATGTAACTAGTGTCCACTTTGTTATTCCCCCTTCTTCAACCAATCCTTTTGAGCAATCTTTTTATGGATGCTTTTATAATAAAACGATATCAAATGAAATGTAGTAAACAAAGATTAAGTTGAAGAGAAGTTGAATATTTAACCCAGTTGTGTAATAGGTTCTTGAAAATATAAACATAAATACTCTCAGCTCCTGGAGATGTATTACTTTCACAATTATACAGTATACATATCATATATCCAAAGCAATAGAAATGCAACATACATAGGGATGACAGGCATGTAGAGAATAAACGGTGAATATAAATCGAGAAAATATGTTTTGGGAAGTTTTCCCATACTAGGGATTGGTACCATTATTTTCCAATTATTTCACCATTAACCAGAATTTCGAAAATTTCAAAACTTCATTATAATCGTTTGATTGATATTTGAATTTCTTTATATTTTGTTTATTGGCATTCAAATGTCTCGACATCCATGGTCATTGACTCAGTTACATCAAAGATTCACTTATTATATACAACAATAGAGATTTGCCTGGAAAATCGAAAAATATATCGGAATGTGACAATGTGTGAATTCAAATTCGATTTATCGACAATTCTCAGCGGAGAGGATAATTTTTTATCCATAGTCGAATTTTATGAAACTTTATAGCAGAAACGTTCGATGAAGTGCCGATGTATACACTTTAGAATTGGATTTTATCAGGGTTCGGGTATTGAATTATCGTCAGTTTCAGCTACTTATCACAAATTTGAATGAAGTGTAAGGCGATATTATAGAAGTCAGGTATTTTATTCGGGAGCCGATGTTGAGTATATTTTATAACGTTATTAGTGCTTTTGATATAATACCTACTGCTGTACAAGATCAAATCATTAATAACACTGGCCTGCACAATTTTTGTAACACAGTTCAAACAATTATTTTTATAATGCTTATACCTTCCACATGATAAAAAGTATATTTATAAAGCCCTAATACCTACCGCTTTCCAATATGTTCTTCAGATCCTTTTTTGCACAGGTAGTGAATTTTATGAGAGGTTATTAAATTGGCCTGTAGTCATAAGATTCCATAGAGTGGATTATTTTTATTCTTTTATTCAGTTTCCATTTAAGTTTTGAAGTGAATGTTTCCGAGTATAGTTTGTCTCAAAGTATATCGTCTTCACTTTTGCCGGCAATCATAAAATTAATGGGCCAATTGCTGTAAATCATATGGAAGAGATCGCCAGTGGTGAACTGTTTAAAATCATTTTAAAAAGGATCAAATTCACAATTATCTATCTTTCTGTATTCTTATCATACATGCTGCATACATTTTCTGCTATCAACTTTGATTTTACTTGATGCCACAAATGCTCTATGGAGTTGAATATACATCATACAATGGTATGGAGGAAGACGTAGCACAGTATGTCCCTGTTCCTCAGCTAAACTGTCACATGCATATTGTTTTTTAATAGCATGTGATTTTAACACCCCCAAAAGTTGCTCCTGCTTGTAATCAGGTTCCAAATAATTATCATTTTGTAACAAATATTCTTGAATTTCAGTCCTTCTACTTGATGAGTTTGGTGGTTTTTGTAGTAGGCGGCTGTGATAGCTTTCGTTATCCATTACAATAATTACACTGTGGTTGGGAATATTTTGTCATAAGATGATTTTGAAACCAGTTTTTTAAAAGTTCTGCAGCTGTATCTTACATAATACTCGTATAGAAAGCGCTTTGAAAACGCTCGCAGAAACGGAATATTTAATAATGCCAAATAAATTCAATGCAGTCATCATACACCCAATACAAAAGTCACTTACACCCGATGGCCCGCCCTTGCCTTGTCACTCGACTGTTCTTAGGTTTCATTTCGGGTATAATTCTTTTAAGAAGGTCGTATTTAGATGATTGCCGGGAAAAGCCAAGACGATATACTTTGAGACAGACTATACCTGATTATCAACAAAAATTCTCCGTGTAATAAAAATGCTTTACCTGCATGCAACAGTGCAAATAAAGGGTTCTGATGGCCTAACTAAATCTTTTGAAGTGACCACGGGCGTTCTACAGGGGGAACCTTTAAGCCCCTTATTGTTTGCACTGTTTATAGCACATTTTGAAACCCCTTTTTTATGAAAAAGGTGCTCAAGGTATAAATATTGAGGACAAAAATGTATTGTCGCTAATGTACGCTGACGACCTTTTTGGCACACTTTGAGATTGATGTTGTTAAAAAGTTGAATATTTTGGAAAAATATACCAGTTCCAATAAATTAACCATCAATTTACAGAAAACAAAAATTATGCAATTTTCTAGAGGAGGTTTCCGGAAACCCAACTTTAATTTTTATTTTAATAACCAACTGATTCCTACAACCAATAAATATACATATTTAGGTGTAGTCTTCACTTCATCAGGTCTTTTTAATGAAATGGACCAATTAAGTGCCAACAAAGGTAAACAGGCAATAGGTTCTCTTATGCCGATAATGGCTAAAACTAAAATTGATACTTGGCAACCTAGAATCAAATTGTTGCAGTCTCTTGCCCTCAGTGTCATGTTTAATTGTATTTCTGTTTGGGGAGTGAGGTATTTAGATATTTTAGAAAAAGTTCAGATATATTTCCTGAAAAAAGTTCTGTTAATTCCTGGACTGGACGAGTCAAGTTTGCATTTAATATTTTTTAAAATGTCTTAACTGGATTCACAAAATACAATGGATAATCATCGCTATCCTAAGCTCTGTTTTAAACAACAATTGCGTTTGGTCAACTCTACACATGCGAAGTATAACTGGGTAATTCAATTGAAAAAATTCTTTGTAGATATTGATTGTGATCTTATTATATGGAGCAATTTGAATCTTCCTTCTTTTATATCGCAGAAGAAAGATTTGTTGTCCAAATATCATACTTATTTACATGAATCATATGTCAGTGTTGCGTCTCGATATTCTTTCATGTATTTGTATACTTCCTTTCCTACCAGCTGTGAACCAAGCACCTACCTGGCTTTAAAGTTACCCATCCAGGTTACCCGCACTCTTGCTCAATTGCGTATGTCTAACAATTTTAAAATTAAATTCACATTAAATGGTACGGCGGGTGTCAACCGGGCTCCAAACGACCCTATTTACCTGTATTGCCGAGAAGGTCACTTAATCCTATCCGTCAACCGGGCACTAAAAATACGAAGGTGGTTTGGTAGGGGTAGGTTTGGTTGGGTTATTATTGAAAATTATTATAATTTATTCTTCTAAAATTGACTAAAAATACGAAGGTGGTTTGGTAGGGGTAGGTTTGGTTGGGTTATTATTGAAAATTATAATTTATTCTACAAAAATTGACTAAAAATACGAAGGTGGTTTGGTAGGGATAGGTTTGGTTGGATGATTATTGAAAATTATTATAATTTATTCTTCAAAAATTGACAAAAAATACGAAGGTGGTTTGGTAGGAATAGGTTTGGTTGGGTTATTATTGAAAATTATTATAATTTATTCTTCAAAAATTGTCTAAAAATTGAAAATTATTTTTACAAGCAGGTAGTCAGTGCCCGGTTGATGATGCTCCTTTTAAGGATTAAAAATTCTGGAGCCCGGTTCACCTACCGGATTATTTGCTACTACCTGCTTGGTGCCCAGTTGGTATCCGCCCAAATGGTATTGGATACATTATCGACCCCGAACTGGATTGTACTATTTGTAATACTCATGAAAAGGAAACTATTTTCCACATACTGTCTGATTGTCCGATTTACACAACAATGAAACGAAATATCCCTTGCCTTGAAAATGTGAACTCACTCCTGCATGCCTTAAATAAAATCACAATTTTTGAAGCTGGGAAAATTGCGGAATATATTTGGAATATATTGAAATTACGCCAATTTGTCATAAATGAATAGTGTTTTGTGTGTAGTAGGTATTTAAGATTCACTCAACGTTTTCAATTTAAAATTTTTATTTTATATATAGAATTATATTTGGACCTTGCTGTAACATTGTTTCAGAAGCAATAAAATTATTATTATTATTGAGACAGACTATACCTGGTAAAGAACATTTTTTTTAACGAGAAAAATGACAAGTCATACGCACCGCAGTTGCAAAATTTCTCCAGATATGTTTTGTTATATTTGTGGAGAATTTATGGTGAAGTCATAGACCATTTCCTGGAAGGGTCAAAAAGGCTTATTTTATGAATTTTACTGGTACTGGTACGATTGCGCACGGCTGGTGTAAACCCCGAAGTAGGAGCGGGCCAATTGAGGTTGAGCCTGTGGCAGGAAGCGCTCACTGCGCTACCTCTGCTGCAGGCAACCAATGATGCAATTGAACCCAGGTTTTTGTTTAACAAACCCTACAAAATTCAAATAAAACAGAACACAGAGCCAGGTGCTGCAAATGCAATACGCATATATACAGACGGTTCAAAAATGAAAGAAGGCTCAGGATGTGGAGTTTACTCAAGAGCACTAAGCCTAAAGATGAAGTGGGGAATGGGAAACAATACCAGCGTAGTTCAAACAGAACTGGCTGGTATCTCAATTGCCACAAAAGAACTAACCAGAAGAGGAATTTCTGGCAAAAACATAATAATCTGCACTGATAGTAGACAAGCCCTATTAGCCTTAAACAGACAACGTGTTATATCGAGGCTAGTACTAGAGTGCCACCAAGATTTAGCTGACGCCTCGGCAGATAACAATATTATCCTGAGGTGGGTTAAAGGGCACGACAGGAGTAAAGGAAATCACATTGCTGATTCTTTAGCCAGGGAAGCCGCTGGACTAAAAATTCTAGGACCCAGTGACACCTACGGCCTAACGACTTCGACAATTGCGGAACTAGCCAAACGCTACACCCATACTCAATCCATTAAGAGATGGGATGGAATCAAAGGATGCAGTCTTGCCAGGATCACCCTGGGCGACCCTGGGAAGCTGGAGCCGAAGAAATATTTGGCGATGACCAGGAGAAACCTACGTTTAACAGTAGGATTTCTGACTGGTCACTGTCAACTAGGGAAACACCTCCATACTATGGGGCTAGTGGACACACCTCTATGCAGGATGTGTGAACAGGAAGATGAAACTGTCAGGCATGTCTTATGCGAGTGTCCGGAGTTATCGTCAATAAGAGAGTGTGTGTTCGGTGAGTCTTGGCCTACACCTGCCGATATAAAGGAGATGTCTCCTAGTGACCTGTCCACCTTCCTGAGAAGGACAGGATGGACAATGACCTAGGAAGACAACTCCTCGGGAGGATGTACAATGGGTCACATGTGGCCTAAGTGCTGTGAGCCTACACTCACCCTCCCTACTCTACAGATACAGATACAGATGAATTTTACTGTTGTAATCGGAGATCAAGACAAACAGTGGGCTTCCCATCTATGCTCTGTCCGCTGTTGCGTGTCATGCCCTTTGCACTTCCAATGGTATGGCGAGAATCCACCAACCATTTTGATGATTGCTATTTTTGTATGACAAAGACAGAAAGTTATTCCAAAAAAAAGTGTGAGATCGAATATCCAAATTAACAATTTTCCAGACCTGTTCCTCACAATGTAGACTTACTAGCACCGACGGCGAAAGATATTGCTTTGGGAAATAATGGAGATAAGTAATCTACGAGGAGCAGTGTTGGGGTTTGTCAAGCAACAGTCAGAACTTCTTGATTCCTGTCTTAAGGAGTAAAAGTTAATTGCCAAAGAAACGAAATTTACCACTTTCAGAAAAATAAATGCTGCGTTTTCCACATTTCATAATATGAAAAATTCCGTTATGTGCCTGTAATGATATCAATGGTTTAATGCAGGAACTTCATATCAAGCATTCTCCTTTTTCATAGACGGAATATAATTGAAAAGCTGTGTTATAACATAATGAAAATCAAAACCATTCAGCAGCAAAGGGAGAAATCTACGAAAATAAGCGCATCCTTTAAGATTAAATTAACTACAACCGCTACAAGTGGCAGATATGTTGTGATTCACAAGTTATCGCAATTTTAGTGGCACTTCAGAAAGGGTTCACGAAATATTGCTGTTTTCCTTGTTTGTTGGACAGTCGTGCGGTGAATGAACATTAGGTGAGACAAATTTGGCTGGAAAGATCCGAATTTCAGCCGGGAGACGAATGTCATTAAAAATTCATTTTCCGCAGGCCGTGCGTTATTAAGCTATATTAATATACACAAAATACGTCATTACTGACCCCTATTAACGAACGATTTTCTATTAATAACCTATTGTGTATAGGCAACCAAACATACAATAATATTAACAAAAAAAGGTATAAAACTGAGTTCTAGTATAGAATGCTTCCAGTTTTTAACTTACATATCGTTTTTATTATATTATTCTACAAAACTATAATCATTATCAATGTTAAAACATTCAAAAAAGAATTTGAGAAAAACGAAAACCTAATTAAATATTGAAAAGGAGGATTCAAGTTATATAGTGGGCGGATAAGTTTTGGAGTATTGAAAGGGCGATTAACAATCTCAACCACTAACGCTCTCGCTTATCTCGATTATTAATAGCCCTTATTAATACTCTTGTTCGTTAAATAACTATTTTGCCATTCCCGTTTATCATTTTTTCCCGAGAATTTGGGAGCTGTCAGCGACGAGCAGGGTGAAAGGTTGCACCAAGATATCAGAACAATGGAAATTCAGTACCAAGGGCGATGCAATCCAGCCATGATTACTGCTGGTTTTTGCAGAGGGGAGATAAAAGGGAAAAATGGAATGAGTTATAAATAAATTTAATATTTCATTCAAGCTTTGACCTCTGCTCGGTGAAATTTTTATAATAATAATAATAATAACTTCAATGAAACTGTAGTAGTTTCACACATTCAATAGTGTGAAAAATATTAAAATAATTCATTGGGAACATCATCTATACGTTTCTTGTATATTCATTATTTAGTTTATTTTTTATAGAAAATTAAACCACGCTACTTTATAAGCAACGTGCTCGTTAGAGGACGCTATTCAATTCTTTCCAGAAGTCTAGTTTTTTTGGAAATATTGAATAGAACTATATGATTTCAATCATGGATTACAAAAGTGAAAAAATAACACTAAATTCTTAGTACAGAAAATTTTAAATAAAACGTTAAGGCGCATAATAATCAAAAATTTGTTTTAATGGTCTTTCTTCGCTTATGCTGGGAATGAGATATCAAGATAGGGTTTTCTCTATTTCATTTAAATATAATTTTTGTTAGTATATCAAAAAACGCGCACAAGAGGCGTTAATAAAAATCAGACAGACCACAGGTGGAATGGGTTTGATAAATCAGTGAATAATTTTTACAGCTACACCCGGTTTATTGAAACCCGTTCAGTCCTTTAGGAGTTACAGTTGTTTATTCAAAACACTAAGTCACCCTCGCCCAAGAAGCATATTTATTATCTCAAGGATGTTCTTGACTAGTTTAGTCATAACATTTTTCACGGCTAGCCTCTAAGACGAGCAATTTCTAAAATCCTTTGCATTCGTATCTGCCCGCCCGTTACACTACATATTATGTTTATTATATACTATTATTGTACTATAATACTCTGAATACAGTTACCAGAAATTTAAATAAATAAGGCCAGAGCCAACTACACTCTTCCAGGTATTCTATAAATAAATCTTTCATAATATTTCAAGATGGATTTTCTAACCAATATCAAGACAATAACTCAATTTCCTAGGCATTAGGTTTGTTGTCGATAAGTCAATTTACTTGGCAACAAATATGCTCAACATGGAAATATATATAATATTGATGTGGTGAACTTACGTCATTTCACTGCAATTTTCACCAAGCGATTAAGCACAAGTAGTTTGTATTTTACAGGGTGAATTCTGATTGTTAATTGAGAAACTGTTACCCTCCGAACAATTAACATACCAGTAGTGTTAACAGACGTTTTATCTGATGCCTACATACACAGTGTCAAAGTTTATTCATCCATTTCGTTGGAATTCACAAATGTTGCCTTGTCTTATTATTTAAAAGCAACAATCCTTTATTGACTTAAATTTTCTTGTGGTTTCCCAATATTGTGTCCTTAAATACTCATAAATCCATATGAAGTGATTTGTTTAATCTTTGATAATATACAAAACTTAATTTATACATGAGTGAATCCTTATAAGCAGGATGCCAGTATCAAGATTTCTGTAATTTAGTGAATGTGACAACACTGCTTATATTGAATGTTAACAGATGGCTGTTTGGACTCTTACCAAATCTTTTATGACTGTTGGATAGATAGATAGATTTTATGATTACGTTCTCCAGCCTGAAACTTTTTGAAAAGTCTATTAGCGTGGAGATATAGCTCTCTGCCAATGGCTTTTCTTCGCCTAGTGCAAAAAACCGCACATTTGCCAGGCTATCGCACTGACATAGAATGTGTCCTGTCGTTTCTTCTTCTAGGTGATAAAACCTGCACATATCTTTGTTTGTCAATCCCATCAGCTTTAATTGCCTATTGAGCTTACAATGCCCCGTTAACAGACCCACTACAGCTTTGACAGTTTTCCTATCTTTGGCCATCAGATCTGCTGTAAATTTTGGCGAGTGTTCTAATATGAACTGTTTCGCTTGCCTCTAACCTGGTGAGTTCTTCCACCATTTCAGAGATTTGTGGGCGACCCACTTCTTTGTTTCTATTCTTGTTATGGTTTTTGCAACGCCGCAGAAGGGTTCCGGTTCAACGAATGGCATTTATGAGCCTTGTTTAGCCATTTCATCCGCTTTTTCGTTGCCCTTATGCCCCTCGTGCCCCGGTACTAAGGCTACCGTAACATTGCTACGCTCACCCAGTGTATTTAGGGCCCGTGTTTAGCTGTGGTAGATATCATGAGGTAATCTAATTGTTAATCAAATAATAATACTTCATTTATTCGTTAAATTATATCTACAAAATGGAGAGTCGTAGTGTTCCAAAAAAAATGTATAAGTAGTGAAATTTACAATACATCGTTTTACAGAAAAGTAGCAAGTTCTGAACAGTTCTAGAATTCTCAAATTCAATGTATAAATGCTAGTTCTTCCATTCTTATGAGAATACAATAAGATCTGTATGGTATTGTTGCATTGTTGGTATTTATTGAGTAAATAGTCTCATTTTCGTAAACTTGTGAGGAAGTGCTACAGTGAAATATTTATCCAAATCAGGGCGCATCAACTGGAAACAAACCTTCAGATGTTTGTGTCCTGCTAGAAGACGATCCACACTTGATCACTAGACAAATATACAAGGAACTTGATATTTCGCAAACATCCGTGATGAGAACTTTACGTGAAAATAAATTCCATCCATACAAAAATAGATTACTTCAAGAGTTGTCAGATGATGATTCCGGTAGACGTGAAGAGTTTGCAGACATAGGTAATAATGTTACGATCAGAACGATAATTGTAGATACTGATCACGTAACCATACTCATTGGATGCGTGAATGCCACCCCCAATATCCACGAAAACTGGATGTATGGGATGGAATAGTAGGCGACAAAATCATCGTTCCTTTTTTCATTGAGGGAAACTTAAATGGTCCGGCGTATTTAGATTCATTGGAACATAGTTGGCTCGGTTATTTCCAAATCCAAATAAGAATTTTCAATTACAGTCCAATTTAGATATCTTGATATTCGTAACTATTAAACAACAATAATATCCCCAACAACAAAATGGCTGCAGCAAGATGATGCTCCACCTCACTATTCGCAGGTGGTGAGGAAATACCTAAATATTGTTTCCCAGAAGATGGATTGGAAGGTGTGGTTTTATCGAATGGCCCCCGCGATCACCCGACATGAATCCTTTGGACTACTTCCTGCGGGGTCACTTGAAAAACATCGTTTATGAAACAAAACCTGCCAGTATTCAGAAACTGGAAGATAGAATTACCACAGTCTGTACTAAACGATAATAATTTACTCATTACAATAATACATTCAGGTCAAGCAGCCATTAAAGCACTAATCTCTTGTGTAATCAGTTAACAAATGGTGTAAGAATGCTTAGGCATACTCCATAAACTAGGCGAGAACAATATTGTAACCTTAATGTGGATTCCAGGACACACTGGAATAGGAGGAAATGAAATAGCAGATGAACTAGCGAGATGGGGATTGAAATACCCTTTTGGGGGCCGGAACACTCTTGCGGAATCAGCTCCAAAGTAATATTAGGGGAAATAGGTAAAGCCGAAGAAAAGAGAAGATCTAACCATTGGAAAGATCTAGTAGGGCTTGGGCAATCTAAGATTCTTCTGGGTGACTACAACCTGTTGCAATCAAATGAATGCAAAAGTCAAAGTAAAACTGCACTAAAAGTTTTAACAGGAATCCTAACAGGACATTGTCGCCTGAATGGGCACTTTAAAAAGCTCAAAATAGTGGAGAAAGAAGATTGTAGATTTTGTGGAATAGAAGAAGAAACCTCCATCCACATACTTGCGAACTGCACAGCAATTCAGAATCCTAGGGCACAGCACCTGGGAGACTACTGGATAGAAGAGGGACAGTTACCTAAGCTAAGGCCTGCAGATATCCTAAAACTAAAGAAGCTACTAGTCTTTGAGACTCACCTCAGGAACTAAGTAGAAGTAAGGGGGTACAATAGATCTTTTAGGTCTCAGTGCATGGTACCCCAAAATACATACATACCACAGAAATAAGAAGAATTGAGCAATGGAGTTGTATTGAGGTGAAAAGATAACAGTTGAAGTACCTGCTGTGATGACCTTCAACGGAAGTTTTCCAAATGTTTCTACTTATCAAATGTGGACATACCTTTAACATAAGACAAACATTTAAGGATTCATCTTCAGTTGCTGTAGGTTTCTGCCCCATGATTTGGATAAATCTTTTACAGTACCAGTTACGTTGAACTTTTTAAGAATCAAGTGACAGTAGTACTTGTAATAATATATCTAATAAGATATAATTTATTAAAAATTATTTAAATTAAACGAGTTAATTCAATCACAGCCATTAAAATGCATTATTTTAGCTTTCGCGAAGATAATGTAAATGTATCTATAACTCCGAAATTATGGCATTTAGGTATGGGGATTGTTTGGCACTACCAGTGAGAGGCTTCTAGACATTCGCACCTTAGACTTCGAGCCTTTTTTTCTCTTGGTTGTACCGTTTATATGAAGTGATCAGTAGTATATAACAGACTCAACAGTGTTTTCACTAGATTTTTCTGGAAGAAATCCTACCTTGCGTCCTCTGGTCCTAGGAATCTATATCTCCAATGAGACAGTGCTTCACATTCAAAGATAATGAAGGTATGGTGAAAATCACATGAAAAGTATTCAGTATTTCTTAAGGATTTCAAATGGCCAAAAATATACGGAGTGGTCCATTCGAAATAACAAAGCTCATCACTATCTCGGAAAAAGACAACAATGTAAATACCATCATAATATCGGCATTGCACACCAAAATCGTAGATAATTGAGGCGTTCCATACTTGAAACTCACTCTGTAGCCTTGTTGAACAATATACTATTATATGATGGCAAAATCCGTTTTTTTGCAAAAATATCTACCATTTTGTTTGGCCTACGAAGCGAACAAGCCTGTGCTGTAACGGCGGCGTGCAGTGGCAAAAAAATCATAGGTTAGTTGACGACAATTTAATTTTTTTAAATGGAAAACCTGCTCAAAGAAATTTTGAAAATACGACATTTTTATATGAAATACTTTGAATTCAAGCAATAAAAAGAAATACGGAGAAGGCCCATTCGACAGGGAAATATCCTGAATGAGAAATTCAGAAAGGTCAATGCTTACTTCAATATGAAAGACTGGGTATAAACACATTTTTTATTTGAGTGAAAAATGTCGAGAAAAATGGGAAAATTCAATTTTCCCGGTTTTCATTCTTCTTTTTAAGTATGTGATCCCAGGATCACAAAGCCTGGTAGGATTATAATTTTTTCGATGCCCAAATTAGCGGATATTCATTTGGTGGAAAAGTTAAGTGGTTTTAAAAAATGTGGATACATGAATAGGTACTTTGAAATATTGAGGATATTGAATATAATAATGATTTTGGATTCCTACGTTAAAATTATTCCTATCATTTTTCTTGCTATACCTTTTCTCTTTCTGTTGTTCTTGTTATTCTTCCTCTGCATCTTCTTGTGCAGTTTTTAATCTGCTGTGATTATCTCGCCTTACAGGTTTAAGAGTCGATTTTATCAAAAGATTGTTTTTTGGCATAAGTGCAATTTTCCAGCAAGTATTACGACATTTTTCAGAGTGGCAAGAAATATTTCCAAGCAAATTATCGGAATTTTTCTCTTCCAACTCCAAACCATGATTAGCACAGAATATATTCTCATTCCAATATTTTGTCGAAGATGTTTGATACGTAATATCACAACTGAAATAGTGCAGCTTCACAGACAGTCAAGTAAATCAACTGCCATTTTTTATATACTTGATATTTATCATCACCATAAGATATATTTGTCAGATTAGTGAAATTGTTTGTAGGTAGCAGTGATGGTTTGCCATGATAAAAATTAAGTTCTAGTTATCATGTTGTGCTGAAAAATCGCAGTGAAGTCTATAAATCATCTTTCGAAGCAATCGACTATGAAACTGCGACACTAGAAAATGGACAGGAATAAAAGCAATAGAAGGAATAACTGGAATTAGTTATACATGAAATGTTAAAATTGACCCCACATTTGGAAACTTATTTAAATGAAAACAAATACATCTTCCGTCCAAAATGCAGAGGACCACAATAGATCTGAAGAAGTGCAGAGGAATAGAGCGATTAGTCACTTCATCAAATCTAATCCATCGGCCTTAATCGATATTCAACAAATTCTCGAAGTTATCGGAGATGTCAGTGTATATTCAAATTAATGATTGAATAAAATACTTGATATCGTCAAGCCAACACGGTTTCGAAAGTTTCGCGAGATCTACTTCTTTCAATTTAGTCAAGATTACTCAATATATAGCTGAAGCAATTGATAATAAACATCAAGTAGATATCATATACTCCGACTTCTTCAAGGCTTTAAGAAATATAAACCACTAACAACTTATAAAATAAGTAAGTTGCAACGTTCTTGCTTAGGCAATTCGCTTATTAATTTACTAAAATCTTATCTGTCCAATAGAGGCCAGTTTGTTTCTTATAATGGGTTTTCAACGTCTGGTATTCCACAAGGGTCCAACCTAGGTACATTATTGTTTTTGTTATTTATAAATGATTTTTCTGCGTTACAATCCGAAAACTTATCATTTGCTGACGATATAAAAATATTTCTAAAAATAGAATCTCAGATTGATTGTTACTAGCTCCAATGGAAACTGAATAAAAATATTCTCATCCCGTTTTATACAAATACCAAATCGATAATGTGGACTCAATAAGGTTAGACTGAGGATAACATTTTATAAAAAATCGGACTTCATAATACATATAAATAGTATCTGTTCTCAAGCCACTGAATCCGTTGGACTTAAAATCAGAAACTGCAAATCATTTTCTAATGAAGATGCATCGAAAAAGCTATTTTCGCTCCAGTACGAATACGCATTTGTTGTGTGGAGTCCGTAATACCCTAATCAAATTAATTTGATAGAGACCGTTCAGAGAAGGTTTCTGAAAGTTTTAGCTAGTAGGGTCGATGGGAAATACCCCGAAAGAAAGATTGAACAATCGATTTTGATACATCGTTTTGACGTTGACTACTTGGAACTCAGAAGAATAAATAGTGGTCTCATTTTCTTATTAAACTGAATCATGATTGTATTGACTCTCCAAACTTATTAAGTCAGCTGAATTTTCTTATTCAAAGATTTCACTGACGTCGTAATCTCACGTTTTACTTTGACAGTGCAGGAATTACCATTTTTTCTCATTCTCCACTACACATCATAATAATATGCTCAAATTTTAATCAAATTATGACCGTCACTTCAATTCATTAATCCAGATTGTTGATAAATCTAATCAGAGCTTTCATTTCAATTAACAGTTGGGATTCATTATTGTTTAAATAAAAAAGTTACATTATTTTTATATCATTTTTGTAATTAATTGGATAAAATATTACCATTCAGTTATTTTATCAGTTTTCCTTATTTTGTATAACTTTTACTCATTTGTGATATATACTCTATGTTTAAACTTTATATCATTGTTGCTAGAGTCCATTTCATTAGAGAATGGGCAATCTACGTCACAGTAACTAGCGCGGAAGTAACGTCATAGCTGAAGCCATGTTGAAAAAATGACGTTGGACCTTTAAATCATAGGCGTAACGATTTTAATGTTATTGGGTATCAGGGATATAAGAGTAAAATTTTAAATTAGTTTGAAGAAAATGTTTGAATATCTGGACAATCAGCTACTTTGTTATATTAAACCAGCATCCACATTAAAATAGTGTGTGTAAGAGGTGTTGATGAACTTGGAAGAGAAAAATCTATAACTGAATATAATATATTGAATTTTTTACAAAGTTAATGAGATTGAATATTTCTTTAAAGTAGCTTAGTAATTAACATATAATTACAAAAAACATATGTGATAAGGATCTCCAATGTGTAATTTGTTATAGTGCTGCTGTATTAAAACAAAAATTCAAATGTATAGCCAAAGAACCCATAACAAAAACAAGAGATCGAAATCTCAGATGTTTTGGTAACAAAGAATTAACCGTGATGAACTGACGTTGACAGTAAATACACAGTGCTCCATTTTTTTGTATGACTACTTACTGATTTATGTAGGTGCGAAGAAATACAACACTACTACACATTGAGAAAATACTGATTGATTTATTTCTCAGCACATCCAGCAGTATAATATGAAGCAAGTGTGTTTAGTATCTAGCGTCTATATGTATTATTATAAAATACAATTTGGTACAAAATATCTTACCGGTGATTTTGTGAAGGAATTTGAATCCCACTTTTATCTTTAACACCGATCAATTTTTTAGGAGGCATATTAGATTTAAATATTCAATACACTTAAAATAAAAAACTGAGTTATCAAGTATCAATATTCATAACAAACACTTTTACACGCACTAATATGAAGAAATAAATTAAAAACTTGAACGAAGCTTAGAGGTTAGGTTAAAATATAACTATAGACCCTTTTTCAATTGTCAATTTATATCAGTGGCACTGATCATGGCGTACCGGAAGCGTAGCCATGGCAACGGCGATTTTGGTTTTCTGCGACTGGCGTCACCTATGACGCAAATGGGTCATTCTCTATTGAAACAGACTCTACTTCGTAATAATATTGTTTTGTAAATGTATTTTCTGTTGGACAAATGATTATTACTATTATCATTATCCTTAAGGGTACACTTGCTCAGCCCTTGCTAGTAATGTCCACCTATCTCGAGCGTGTATAAACGCAGATGGGATCAGGTTCATCAGTTACATATTTAGGAATTTACTGATAGTGTACAAAATTGCAGCCTTCTGCAGATGGATGTACGTCTTTTTATGAAGACCTAGTTTGGCGAGGCAGTCTTCTGGAGTTTTGGGAGTTAGTCGCGTAGTTGAAAAGATGACCGGCACCACCTCTACTTCCTCTGTATGCCACCTCTGTCACACCTCAATTGTAAGATTGGTGTATTTGTCTGAAATATTGTTGTTATTGGATTCAGCAACATCCACTGGAAGAACCGTCTATCGGTGATAATTATTAACCTATCGTAGTATAGTTTACAATCAGCATTCTTTAGATGCTGCAAAGTTGATTGTACCTGGCTAATGTTACCTATTGCTGAACATCCCGACGTAATGTCTTGTTGTATGTGTTTGAATCTCTTATGACAAATTTCCTGTGATAGTTCGTATTAATTACTCGGTTTTCAGTTGCCATAATAGATTTTTTTATTCTGGGAACAATGCTCCATCAGAAAGCCACTTATTTAATGTGTTCTTGCCGATATATGGTTGATTGAGGTCATGGTGATATCGGCCATGAAGCGCTTTCTGTTCCCACTAAACTTGTTTGTCAATGTCTGTAACGATTTCAAGTTTGTTATGAGGGCTTACAACATCTTAGTACCAATAGTTTTTATCTGCTTTCGCGACCAGCTCTGGCAATTTCGATGTTTGATGCGTTTTGGGAAGCAAGTGGGTCGAACCCATATTTATTATAATACAAGATACATGAAGAGAAATTATTCAGTACTCTTGAAAATTCAAAAATTAAATTGATGATATTTTTGATAAATTTTTCATTTTTCAGCTTTTCGCACTTTGCACAACATTGATTTTAATGTGATTTGTTGTTTTCATATGAAAGTTGGAGAAATTGGACTTGTGAGAACTCTCTTTGAAAATTAAAAAGCTCTTTAGGGGACATTTGTTTCTAAAAAATCTCTGAGCTTTCTGGCAAAAAATCTGCAAAAGAATAAATAAAAATTCGTTGTATACAAAAGTATATTTTTCAACTATTTACATCTATATACTAAACTTTTTTCGTTAGGAACAGTATTCATGCCACATATCGTGGAAACCGACTTCTCACCCCTTTCAACTTCCGCCTATTCACGACAGTATGCATTCAGATTTTTAAATCGTTTCTATGCATTATTTTTGCGTCTTCTCCCCCTTCTTCAACTTCATTCACCATATTGGGAATATTTCTGCGTGAAAAAGATAATTAGCTTTGCCTATCAGTGCTTAATAATTCAAGATGTTGTTGACGAAAATGTCAAACTTTTCATTTTGGCAACGAACACCGTCATAATTGACTAAAAAAATGAATAAGTGGAAAACCACTGATGCGTTTGTCGCCTTAAAAAACTCAGATAACTTTTGACGTTCTCAGAGTGTCAATTTCTTACATAAAAATTAAATTGGTATTGAGAGTTTATCAATTCAAAGATACCATGATTTGATGAATGCTCAATAGTGGCGTATACGAAAGTACACTGCTGCAAGTGCCTCGAATTTTTCGGTTACAAATAACGCGTTATTTGCCAAGCGAAGCCGCAAGTGCGCGAAAGAGAGGAGACGAGATGGAGTCGTACTACCGAACTGCTAGTGACTAGTGACAACTGCCTAGCGCCCGGCCGGCCAGTGCGGTGACACCGAGTTTTCCTAATTGCGAATGAACCAACAAGCGACAGAAAGTACTCAACCGAAAACCGCATTTCAATATGTATTTTCCATGTTTTATTGGGCGTTGAATACGCTTTTAAATAATTTTAAGTTTGTCAAAATCCATAAGGCGGAACTACCCCTACACCCCTTCTAAATATTTCACAAGATAGAAGAAACATTTCTGGAGCAAACTTACGTATCCGATGATCACGAATATTTTAATTTTGTGGTACTGTACATTTATTATAGAGAAATAATGTTTTGTTGTTATTATTGTGTACTACGCCCTCTAACGATGGAGTGGAAATCTTGAAAATGATTTCAAGCAGTTTCTCGTATGCTAGTTTGTGATACAGATTTTTTCCACTTAGCTGTACCACAAATAGTTTCTTTTAATCGGACACCCGGTACATCAGGTTCGTAGAATAAAATATTTGGAATTAAACTAATGATTGAAATAAGAGGAAGGGCGGTGAATTTCCGGTCTTCCGTTTTATATTTTAAGTGGCTTCTGTTCCAAAAGAAGTTCACATGAAATTTCGACGTTTTCATAAATAAGGTTTTTTCCACAAAATATACCTTGCCTGTGTTAACTTCAAAACAATTTGGTTAATGAAAGTGCTTGATAAATAACTGATTTCCATAAAGGTATCCATGGCTAGTGGAAAAACAGTTTTTAATTAAATTGGTGTATTCCGTTTGAGCTGCGCTAAAAAGAGAATTTCAATGTTTGAATGTATCATTGCGCTATAAAATTTAATGTTCAGTTCCATATTCCGATGTTTGGATAAACAAAATAAACAAAGATACGGATTAACGTACACAGTTGATTATCGTATTTTGGTTGATTCATGGATGTTTTGGCAACACAAATGTTTGTAGAATTAATCAACACCTAGTGAATTTGTTCTACCGAAACAAAAACACCCTACCTCTGATACAATAATATTTTATTTTATAGTACTGAGTTTCCGAAAGATTTTATGTTGAATTGAAAATTTAATCCCGCTGCAATACGAGTCGTGAACTGAAGTCACCCTCGATAATTTTTATTCATACCAATTGATAACATTTTATAAAAGATCCTCAATAATGTATCTCAAGTTAAAATGAACCCTCAACACACGTCTGCGATAGTCGTCTAGTATCATAATTCACTATAGACCTGCTCCTATATCTGGGAAATCGTTTAAGTACAGGGAAAATCCAGACACGGTTCTACATTTTATTTCAAATGGATCACCCTGTATTTAAAATCGATAAATGGGAAAAACTTCACTATACTTCCAATTTGATTCAGTTTTCCCTATACCGAAACTGAATAGTTTTTGGGATATATCAATTTTATGATTAAAAATTTCATTTCCAACAAAAAAACCAATAAAAAGCAGCTACATGAAATTAATTCACAGCAATTAACGTATTAGGGAAGTGTGTTATTTTTAAAAAAGGTTCTAAAAGGTCGATAATAGTATCTGTTAAAGCCAATAAACATTTAGAGTTACTGTACCATCCGGTATATCAAGAGGAATTTGAGTTTTAAAAATGCACTGGTTTTGTAACTTATTTAGAATGGAAAGTTTATGTTTCGTCTAAGTATCAGCTATTCGACCTATTATCTATTTTATTTATTGCCGAAGATCAGGGATCGTCTGGGGGCTTTTGTTTACGACACTTCACAGCTTTTTAAAGCAATATATGGATTTTGTGAATGTGTTTTTACTTTCAAGTAGGGTAAGGCCCATTCTATACGGACTGTTTAAACGCGGCAGTTTGAACGTCTTGACAACGCCAAGTGACTGACGACACTGTGAGGAATACGGAGTGTCTATACGGGCTTTTTCACGGCTTTGTTTGGACGCGTCAACAGAGCGGTAGGCAGTCTCAACGCGACCAGTAGCGTAAAAATGACGCGCCGTGGAACAGCTTGTTTGTCTATACGCGCGCTTTTGAAGCAGTTCTAAGGCGAGCGCCGTTTTTACGCATCTGGTCGCGTTGAGACTGCCCACAGCTCTATTGACGCGCCCAAACAAGGCCGTGAAAAAGCCCGTATAGATACTCCGTTTTCCTGACCGTATCCCCACCGTTTTCAAGACGTTCAAACTGCTGCGTTTAAACAGTCCGTATAGAATGGGTCTTACACATTGGCTGTCAACGAGCGGACTGGCAGCGCAACTGCCCGTATAGAGTGGCACGCGTTTTACAAACTAGCTTTTTAACGGTTCGTATAGTTGGCAAAAAAACAGGGTGGTTACGGTGTATAAACTGCCGCGTTTAAACAGTCCGTATAGAATGGGCCTTACCCTACTTAAAAGTAAAAACGCATTTACAAAATTGATGTATTGCTTCAAAAAGCTGTAAATTATTATAAACACCAGCCCCCAACCAACTTTTTTTTAATATATATAATTTTTTTATAGAAGAAATCATTAACGTTTCAGTGAGTACATCCCTACTCTCCACAGACACCTCACCTCTGAAAATATCTCATTATATAATTTCTCGCTGTAAGTAGCGTAATTTAATATGTATTCATTCCGCTTCTCCACTCATATCGCAGTTTTTGAGTTTTTTCCTGTAAATTAAAATTTCTGGCGTCCTATAATTAATTTATCGTTTGATTAACTTCCATCTTATATACCCACGACCCACGCTTTCCAATCAAATCCACGAGCGCTGCCCGCGAACTTCTTAACTGTTTATCGCCCCTATCATTTCGATTCAATATCATTTTTTTGTCATTCAAGAGAACTTTGTACCGATTAGTTGAGGCGTTACAGTTTAGGAATAAAGAATACTTAATCAAATTTGAAGTATACTTATGCCCGGTTGCAAGAACGCTTATTAAAAATGATGAATGATTAACGGCTAATCAATGAAATAATAACTCGTTAATTCTTCAAATCAACCATCATTTACACAATCAAAATGCAACGGATAGGTACCTGCAATGATGAACAATTAATCGACCATTATTGTTTTCGTGAAATCGGGTTCCCATTGATGGTTCATAATTTTTTAATCAACCATCACATGATGAGAGATTTGATTAGCGTTCTTGCAACCGGGTATTAGTAAAGTAACCATTCATCAAATATAAAATACAGGGTGATCCACGTAAATAAAAACTGTAACACCGATGTATTCGAGTTTGGGCTCGCCCAGTATACGGTTTCTTAGATATATATATATATATGAAGTCAGAAGGATTAAGAACCTATAAAGGTTCAAGACAAGGTGGAGGACTCAGTCCAACGCTATTTAATGTACATATGGACTGTATCATCAAAAAATGTGAAAGAAGGGTAAAGAAAATGTATATTGGACATAAAAATCTAGAGAGAGTAAATGTATCTGAAGGAGTATTTGCAGATGATATAATATTATTAGCAGACAGCGAAATTCGACTGCAAGAAAACTTAAATATATGGAAAGATGTCATGGAAGAAGAAGGTATGAAAATAAATGTGAATAAAACTAAAATATTGATAATAGGAGATCAGAACGTTAAAACCAATATACAACTAAACAATGTCAAAATAGAGCAAGTAAAAGAATTTAAATTCCTAGGAGCCATATTTGATGAAACAGGAAAACAAGATGCTGGAATAAATAAAAGAATCCAAAAAAACAATAAATTTATATTATGCGATGAACCTCAAATTTATTAATAAAAAAGAAATTTCCAAACAAACCAAAATTAAAGTGTATAAAAGTATATACAGATCAGTATTAACATATGGATGTGAATCGTGGACCCTCACAAAGCAACAAAAAAGTAAGATACAAGCTACAGAAATGAAATATCTCAGACGTACGGTAGGAATATCTAGAAAAGAAAAAATTAGAAACACTGAAATAAGGGAAAAACTAGGAGTACAACCAGTGTTAAAATTTATAAAAGAACGACAACTTAGTTGGTGGGGACATGTTCAACGAATGAATAACACAAGACAAGTCAAAAAGGTATACGAGGCAAGGGTAAAAATTAAAAAAAAAGAGGTAGACCAAGACAAACATGGAATAAAGTATTGGGAAGCATATTACAATCAAGAGGTAAATCTTGGAACGAAGCAGTCACTCTCACAAAATACAGAAAAAAATGGAGAAGTTTTATTTATAAGGACTGAAATTTAAACCCGACACCTTTGGTAAAAGAGTATATGAATTATATATTAACCATACCCAAGAAACAAACATCAAATAAGAATTATAATCAATGGTTAAAGAAAATATATTAATATATATATATATATATTTAGATATAGAAGCAGGTATAGTGAATTGTGATATCGGATGATCTTCACAGACGTATGGCTATGGAAGGTTAATTTTAAATTGTGCAGTTTTAAGTATACGGGGCATTGAACTCATCACGACTGCTTAAAACATGAGATCAGAACTTCTTAAATACACTGTATCACCTATCACAACTCAATATCATTACAATAGTGACGCGAAGTAAAATAAAGAGTATCCCATTTATAGAAATGTACCTTCGATCTGGCACGGCTAGGAACATTCTTTACAATTGCAACTCATTTTAAAATATGAGTCATTAGACTAGCTAGAATCGGTGAAAATTATATTTAAATATTATTTACAAGATATTGACTCCATCTCACAAATGAATCACCCAGTATTCCAATTTGCTACAATAGTATTTTGACAAGTGAGAAGTAGATAGCTCATGGTGAGCGTTGTTTCCTTTTCACCACCATATTCTCAACTATCAAGATGTATAATGCACTCCTAACTGCGCTCTTAATGTTATCGGTAGTTGAGCTGCTAAGTGCTTGTTCGATTTATACAACGTGCTTATAAGTGATGGCAGTGGAATAAGTTCGTACTAACTGTCATTTAAAATTTCAACCACTGCCTCCGATAATGTACTAGCGAAAAAGTGCGGTTTATGAAAGGGTATTTTACATGTATCCTGGAAAAAAATAACAAGAACTGAAAGGAAGGGAAAGAGCTCGCAGTTGAAGTGGTTATTAATTTGTTCACCGTGGGATTTTAAAATCCTGAGCGATCAGCAATTTTTAATTTTATTCAGAAGTTTGGGGAGAATGGGTGAATTTAAAATGGTCGAAAAAGTCAAGCGGCTGAAGAACCACAAGAACGTACAATAAACAGGGCACGTCAGAATGACGATGTTTGTTTAGTGGTCAAAACAGGAGGACCTTGATCCTCAAGAAAAATTTCTGATGCAGTTATCATCATAGATAAGAAAACAATACAAAATATTTTAAAACTAAATGGATACCTACCACTGCTACAAGGTTCAGAATACTAGGATCACTTGTATAAGCTGCAGTTACTATTAGATGGAATTTGACCGATTGGTTATATGTTAAGGGTAGTTTTCACATGACATATTTATGTCGCATTTGTGTTTTCATGGAATAAAATGTCGCGACACGTGAAAACAAATCTTAAGACTTTATACAAGTGATCCTAGCTGCTTTTGTTTTTTGTTTCCTGTGAATCGCTGTCATTTTTGTTCCTTCTATCGTTTCAAAACTATTTGTTTATTTTATTTTTGTTCCTTGTGATTTACTGTTAATTATGCTTCTTATGCTTTCCCCAGACTATTATTTGTCATATCAATTTTTGTAAGCTTATGTTTATAAATAAATAATTTTTGAGTTGTAATATCAATTTAATTGAGGATCAGTGTACAAATATAAGTTATCACTTATAATAGAATTATTTATAATTTGTAGACGTTCAGCATCACCTTCAATAATATCTTCCAGAAAACGTTGCTCTGCCATGGCTTCTGATGGCTAATGGCTTCTGATTGTGTGAGGATGGAATCTATGACTGAAAAAGAAATGGAGCGCTGAAGATTATTTCCGATAAAAGAACACCAACCATTATTTTAATGGATTTCTTCAATGTAACGATTTCTCCATTGTTAAAAATCTTTGAAATAACCATTTCGTTCACCGTTCCCTTCCTTAGAGTAATACTACAAATAGAGTCCGCAAGTCATTCATAAGACTATCCGAAAAGGCGGCTAACATTCTATCGCCATACATATGTTTTCATCAATTACTTTCAAGGAGTGGGGAGAAACTGTCGGACTAGTCGGACAATGTGTTCTTACAACGCCAATGGCATATAGAACTATTTACTTACAGGTGAAAAGAGAGGGCTCTGCTTATAGCCATCGGCAACCCAACAACTAGGTCTAGACTGGTGAAAAACTGTAAAGAATCCCTCAACAGGCTGGCAAGAGACAACAAAGTGTCTCTAATATGGGTGCCGGCACATGAGGGGATTGCAGGTAATGAAACGGCTGACCAGTTAGCTAAAGAAGGCTCTAAACGAGACTTCATAGGTCCGGAACCATTTTGTGGAATCACAAAAGATTGCATAAGAGGGGAAATCAGGAACTGGCTAGATAGGGAACACCAATTTACATGGACTCAGACGGAAACACTTTGGAAAGGAAACTATACAACCATTACATTTACTGAAAATCCCTCCAGTCAAACTAGTTGTCTACATAGAAGACACAAAGCTTTTGGAATGGAAGTAGATAACATGTGAGATGGTACAAAGATTCAGTTTAAGTGCCTGGGCTGATGAGCACAACCCAACCGAATGAATGAAGGTGAAAGTGAAGGTTAGGAAAATTCCGACTGTTTTTTTGCAAATTTGGCACTAACGAACCATGATTTTCACAAAAAAATAATGTTTTTAATTATATCTGTACGCACACACACAAATATCAGTTAAAAAGACGAAAACAAGAGCTTCAATAAACTAGAAACGATTAAACTTCGTAGTAAAATCAGGTAAAATTGATAGTAAAATGGTTTCCGCCCTTTTCTCGGTGTTGCCATATTTCAAACAGACAAAATTATAAACACCCATTTGTTTCGTTTAAACCCCAAAAGTTTCAAACAAAAACATATTTTTATTACATAAACTACTTAGGATAATTATTTTAAAGTCGTTTATATGTAATTTCTCAAAAGTACATTTTTATTTTGTACGTTTCTATCGTGTCCTATTGTCGCAATTCAAAGAAAAAGTAAGACATCTGGCAAAGGGTCGGCAAGTTACCTTAGAATGTGATGTAATGTTGGGTTCACTTTTGAATGTAAAGAAATGTATCTTTTTAATGTATTAATCTGAGGTTTTAACCAAGTAAAAATAATGTTATGATTTCGAGGAAATTGACGGTTTATACTTTTATATATGTGAAAACGTCAGATTTCTTTGTAACATTCACTCGCCGACGCAAGAACATGCCACGTATAAAAAACATGGTGTGCCCAAATCTAAAACGCAAGCAGACATCGAAATTCATTGCAGCAAAACATTTTTTTGGCTCGGATTTATCATCCAATATCGTGGCTTCGATAATATTTTTCATCAATTTTTGAATAACCAATCGTGTGCCATTGCACAGCCGTGGTGGATTGAAGTTCCGAAGTAAAGTAACTGTGGATGCCTGGCAAATTCAGTGAGTTCAAAAACTCTGTTGGATAATTTACAGCTTCGTTAGCTTGGCAAACTATATCGATCCATGCTTGGCAATGACTGCTGTATCTAGATGTTCAAATCGTCGATGTGATGAATTTTCTATTGGTTATAAGAAATATATAAAGCCTTGAGCTAGCAGCTCACTCTGCCTATACGCATTGGAAGTTCGATGAGACGGACGTAACACATGAATAACTTCTTTTTGAATTACTAATAACGGCTTCATTATTTGGATGTTGTTCATACAAAAATACTAAAATCGCGATTATAAATGGAAGAATGAGGGTAGAATGGTGTAAATTTGGGGTTATATGTATTTTTCAATGCTGAATCATGATAAAATGAAAATAAAAATAAAAAAGTTTTTCCAAAAAATGTGAAAAAAATATTTTGGGGTGGACCACTCTTATCAATTAGGGGTTTAAGAAATATACGACCGTTTCTCAGACCTAACTAATGTGCACCAAAATTTTAATGAGAATCGTTCAAGCCGTTCCGGAGGAGTTTGGCAACAAACACTGTGACACGAGAATTTTATATATGCAATCAAACATTCTGGAATTTTTTCAATGGTACCACTGGTAGAACATCAAGGATGCTGCACAATCGACTATTCCATACGATAAGATTAAATTTGATGAGGCGGCTAATCAGTCTATTTCACTGCGATCTCCTCCGATCTATTGTGTTCCTCTGAATCTAAATTACATCCCCAGCCCGAGTCTTTTTATATAACCAGCTTTAAAACTGAACCTTCCATATAATTTTATTCTGCTTTTCATCGCACAGTACAAGAAACCGCACATTCATCTGAAAGAAGAGCTGGCGCAGGATATCTGTCAACCCGATTAGTTCTGCAAGTCTGTTGAACATACAGTTCACATACCTACTATAGCTTCGACAGTTTTCTAATCTTTTCCTATTAGGTCTGCCGTAAATATTGATGAATGTCTTCCAATCGAATGTTTTGACTGTCTTTGTCCTGGTGAGATTTCCTTCAATTTTATAGATTTCTGTGCCACCCACTTCCTACCCTTCCATAATTCAAGTCATATTTCAATCGAATTTCAAACAGGCGACCGACAAAAGTCTAAACTTATTGCCTTCCAATAAGGTGACCATTATTTTAAAAAAGGACTATAAGATTTTGATGGATTCCATATGCAATATCTCTAATTATATGGGAGTCATTTTGAAAAAATAACGAAGAAAGCACCCGTTCCACCTAATGCTCCATTCCAGGTCGCTTCTCTAAGTTACCCATCTTATGGGCCAGGCAAGTTTATTCCATCAGAACCTGTATCATTACTTGGATGTGATGATGATTAGGTATATTATATTCTCCAAACCGCAACTAAAATTGAACAGGAACTTTACATCTCCCAACAAAATTAAAGTAACGTTTTTTTGTCTGTAAACCATCACAAATGATCTGAAAAATTCCATGGTTTATATCACTCAAAAATCTCTGCTAAACTAAACCACGTTCAGGCCGTACTTGGCTAACACACAGTCAGCTTTTTAGCAATGATCCCGAACCAAAGTGTGACCATGCAATGTAACGCTAACCGTTGAGCACCCTCTCATTCAATGTCCGCAATCAGGGGAGAAGCGACAACTTTCTTGTGAACTAGCGGACATTTTGGACACCCATTCAATGTGCAACATTGAAAGGCGTTTCTTATATCAATTATGAATCTTATATAATTATTGTTAATACCATTGACACGTTACATTTTTTCGGTTTCTCTTTTGTAAACCACAATGACTCTTATGACCTCCGTGGTCGATGCGTATTACTGAAAAAGCAGCAAAGTATCCATTACATGCTGTGTAAGGAATATTAAAAATGAAAAAAAATAATAGTAGGATGAAACCCCTTGGAAAAGAAGGAGAATATTATGAAAATGATGGGAAAAATAATTTACGGGCGATCTGAGTTCGAGAAGGGGAAGGGGGTGAGTTTTTAAGGGTAAAAAACGGTTTATCTCGATTTACGGCAAAACTAAAAGTCCTATGGAAAAAAGTCGAATAGCAAAGTTGGAGGTAATAAAAAGATCTACAACTTCCTGTTTAATATTTCCCATATAACTATATCCGCCTTCCTTCCTATCATACGATCGATACATTTTTTTCGAAAACTGTATAGGTGATAGTAAGTTTCTAGCATAAAAAATATAAACTTGTTTGTTGATTTTAGGCCCATCTTTTGTCAGAATAATTTATAGGTTTTCACGTACCATTTGCTTCAATAGCTGAACTCATAATTGAACCATCCCTTGTATACTGAACCCTTTTCAAGTACGCTTTTAGATCACACACCACATTTTTTCTGTCCCCTCAACTTTTGGGAAACTATATTTTAGATAAAATATCTTGTCCTTTCTCTCCATTCACCCACAAAAACATTCCCTCATAAAAACATTGAATTCACTAAAGGGTTGTCCTAACACACTGAAAAAGTATCGATAAGCACTTATCTCTGCTATGCATTTTCATAACCCCGTAGTTGGGAAGCTATAAATCTTTCTTTAAATGCCGATTTGTGCACAACGCTCAAGGAGAATATTATCTGTTCGTCCTACGGGAGAGTGAGATGGATAAAAATCCAAATATAAACATGACGATTTTGTTAATGGATCCTCTAGAAAAAAGAAAAATTAAAACGAAATGGGTCGGAGATAAATGTTCGGATCAGATCATGTTAGATATGTTTAATGTATTTTTTATCCATATTTCAGATTCGGGCAACAAAGACTAGCCTGTATACTCGTACCTCAGAGTAATACTACAAAAATAGAGTCCGCAAGTCATTCATAAAACTATCCGAAAAGACGGTTAACATTATATCGCCATACATATGTTTTCATCAATGACTTTCAAGAAGTTGGGAGAAACTGTCGGACTAGTCGAAAAATATGCTCGGTTCTCGGCATCTTACAACGCCACTGGCATATACAACTATTTACTTACAGATAAAAGAGAGGTTAGGAATATTCCGACTGTTTTTTTTGCAAATTTGTTAATGACGAACCATGATTTTCACAAAAACATATTGTTTTTAATTATATCTGTACGCACGCACACAAATATCAGTTGAAAATACGAAAACAAGAGCTTCAATAAACTAGGAACGTTGAAACTTCGTGGTAAAATCAGGAAAAATTGATAGTGAAATGGTTTCCGCCCCTTTCTCGGTGTTGCCATATTTCAGACAGACAAAATTATTAACACGCATTTGTTTCGTTTAAACCTCGAAAGTTTCAAACAAAAACATATTTTTATGACTTAGGACAATTATTTTAAAGTCGTTTTTATGTGATTTCTTAAGATTACATTTTTATTTTGTACGTTTCTGTCGTGTCCTAAAATTCAGTTGTCGCAATACAAAGGAAAAGTAAGACATCTGGCAAAGGATCGGTAAGTTACCTTAGAATGTGATGTAATGTTGGGTTCACTTTTAAATGTAAACAAATGTATCTTTTTAATGTATTAATCTGACACTCGTATGTATTTTTACGGTGGCTATGGAAGTGGCTCTTCACTTCACGCCACATTCATATTAAATAGCGAGAATGCTTGCCTAACTGATTTTAAAATTTGGAGATAATTGGAGATTATTTATATGAAAAAACAAAGGGCACCATTAATTTTAATTAATAATCAGGTAACTTTTAACGTTTGTAAACTATTTATATACTTGATGTAAAACAACAACATAAATATTCAATCTAACTCACTGCGGACACACCTAGGTATATCAGTTATTTATACCATAAGGGATGGAAGAAACATTTTTTTAATGGCCGAGAACTATTTCGCGCCCAAGCGACAGCGATGGCTGGCAATAAAGTGTGAGACTAGTAAATATACTTACATCCCGTGAAGTATATACATTTTTTTCCTTCCCGCAGAATTTATTCTGGAATTTTCATTAATTTAATTCGATACTTTTCTCATGAAATTATGGACAGCTTTGACTGGTTTCCATATCGTCATAAGCATGGTTATTTTATCAACAACGTCAAGCTGGCAGACTATTATCAAATATTTCAAGAAATTGAAATTATTGATTTGTTTAACAGCCAAATGGATATGGAAGAATCCGCGCAAATATCGCTTGTCTGTTGCTGCTGCCAGAAAAATTAAGGAAGAGGAATGCAGCAACGTATCAATACTTCAAGAAATTATGCCAAACAAAGACTGCTACTGCAGTTTCAGAAACCCTGCTGTTGGCGTACTTTCACGAAAAATCTGGTGTACTCAAGTCTCCATCAAGCTTATGGTGTGAATATTCCATGCTAAAGTCCATCCTTTTCAACGAGGAAAACATAGATATTTGCAAATATCCTAAACATCGAGCTTTTAAAAAAAAATGACGGATATTAAGCCAAGAAATCTAATCTGTTTAACAGGGAAAATGTAAATAAATTCCTGATGATATTTATTTGATGTTGAAGGTTGTAATAATAATGGAAATTGCTGGAGCGTGCCGTTTAGGGAACTCTGTGCAATGAAAATTGACAATGTTGAATTGAGGCATGAAGTCATAATTGTTATTATTCTTGATTCCAAAAATGGAAAGGCACGTAAATTTACAGTGACTGAAAGTGACGATGAGAAGATTTGTTATTTCAAAATAGTTTGGAAATTGTTTAGTTAGAAGATCCCAGATGACGAATTTTAATCCTCTCTTCTTCATGCGATATCAAAATGGAAAGTTTGTCGGGAAAAGATCGATTTCTCCAATTCCAAGTAAAATTGCTAAATTTCTGTACTCTGAAAACTTTAAGAAGTGTACTGACCACCCCCTTAGAAGATGGCGGATGGAAATCTGCAACTATTGCAAAAAGTTATATAGCAGAGAGGGTCAACAATAAAAAGGAATTGGCTAATAAAATGACATTCAACATAACGAAGCCAGAAGTCTCCTGCAGTACTTCAAGAGTAACAGAAAACTTGGTTAGGGATGGAGAAATTATGGAGTCTGAACATTTTATACAAATTGAGGAATAACGAGATAATATTCATCCAAATCTTGTAAATAATGTTCATGATTGTAATAAGTGTAATATTAAAATTCATATGAATAAATAAGATACATGTTTTATATGGCATAAACTCTTACCACCCAGGGGCGATGAGTTGACTAACAGCCCGTCGTCAAGTGTGTCAAAATGCGTTGTTTACCATATAGGGAGGAAAAAAATATAATCCCCAAAAACTTTGAGCAAACAATGAAATAAGAAATCAAACATCGATTGACACGTTTGCGCTCGTGAGAAAAGTGACGCTTTGCGCACTTGTTCTACCATTTTCGTTCATTTCACCTCTAAGCACGAAAAATGGAAAATAATTTGGAGTAGTTCCAACACTTTTCCGTTAGATAAACAAATCCTTAAGCGAAAATTGGGACTACAAAATAACGTTTTCCTGACCTACTATTTTTCTAAAATTTGTAGACATCTTCACCATAAAACATTTCATTATAAATACATATTTTTTTATGAACTCAGTATACATTTCTCTAAATATACTACACTGGTTTGCCGGTCTCCGGGTATATATTTTGGATAGCTTCCAGCATTGAAAAGACACTCGTTATGTTCGAGTAGAAGAGTTGACCCATTTTAAGTTCCAATCACTTTTGAGCGGCCATCAATGAAATGTATGTCAAATAAAATATCTTTTATAATTTCTTTATTTATTCCAAATCGAGGGAATTTTTGAACTCATAATGTTATAAAATGTGAGAGAAGCGCGGTGAATTTATCTTTAGACGAATACATTTTCATAAATGATTCAAGATAGCAATATATTTGATACTTTAATATTCTTCTCAACAAACTTTAAGATTTCAATTCGGTGTTTTTCTGATAAATGTGCCATTATTCTTCATTTATTTTTAAACTTCGTGCTAATTTGTACATTAATCATCAGTGGTTGAAGTTTTGTATAGAGGAAACCCCAAATAGTCGTCTAGAAAATAAAAATAACCGACCAGCCTCGTTCTAGTCGCTATGAACAGTATTAATCTTTACATTTTCGAGGGTGCTGAATACGAATACGTTATTTATTTTTTTGTTTAATTGGGGGAACATGATAAAAACTGATTTTTCAACTAATAATGCAAGAATCTGGCAGGGATTGATTAGGGTTGTAGCCCAAAAATCCTGATCTGGATATACACTGCTATAGTGAGACCAATCAACACTTATGGAGCCATTGCGTGGAGTAGCAGAAATAGTATATGGACGACGAGAAAAAACATCTTCAAAATTCAAAGACTAGCCGATATATGCATTACAGGAGCAATGAGAACATGCCCAACGGCAGCCATGGAAGTGATTCTCAACCTCACACCACTACTTATAGTGATGGAAAGAGTTGCAGAAAGAACAAGATACATACTAAGTAGAGAGGGAATTATTTTGATAAAACCACCTCCTTACTTCTTTGAAATCAGAAAACCTGGGACATGCCACAAGATGGTATGATGGAAGGGTATACATTTTCAAAGAAATTCGTTACGGAATTAAGCAAGAAAAAGGAATGGGATCCAAATACCATTATCAGACTTGAAAAGAATTCCATTCAATGGTACACAGACGGCTCAGAAGCAATAGAAGGAGCTGTATATTGGAATTAATAGGCAACGCCGAGGAAAATAGATCTGACCATTGGAAAGATCTAGTAGGGCTAAGACAATCAAATATTCTGATAGGTGACTACAGCCCGTTGAGATCAAATGAATGCACAAGCTTAAGTAAAACTGCACTAAAAGTTTAAATAGGGATCCTAACGGGACATTGCTGCCTGAACAGACACCTGAAAAAGCTCAAAATAGTGGAGGAAGAAGAATGTAGATTCTGTGCTATGGAACAAGAAACCTCCATCCACATACTTGAGAATTGCACAGCAATTCAGAATTCTAGGGCACAACACCTAGGAGATTATTGGATAGAAGAGGGACATTTACCTTTGTTGTTGTGAAGGCTGCAGATATTCTAAAATTCCTCAGAAAATAGGACTAAAGGAGCTACTAGTCTCTGAGATGTTCCCCAGTAACTAAGTAGACGGAAAGGGGGCACAATAGATCTTTTAGGTCTCAGTGAATGCCACTCCATCATACATACAACCAAAAATGCGAAAAAAAAAACGATTTCTCGATCTTCGATGATCAACTCGTGGTTCCTCGGTGAATAATTAATATTTTTTCACGAAAATTCAATAACGTATTCTCCAACTAATTCTAGAGATAATGAGACTAGTCCAAAATCTACAAAGCATTTTACATTCGAACAATAAATTGAAGACATTTTAATTGCTCAATTCTGAATAATAAAACTTAGAGATCGAAGAGGTTTTTGGGAAACTTTGAGATATTACTATGCAGTAGAAAAAAAATAGAGTGATTTTAAGATGAGCGCTCTCGTCCCGTAGCTCTCGCAGTGGGTGCGAGGACCTTTGATATTTTCCGTGCGCGGATCTTCTTCGTGATAATTGATGATTGTGGTAATCCTTAATATTTTAAGTCTAATAAAATCGATTTTATCAGAGATATCAAATAAAATCGATTGCAACTTTAGGAAAAAAGATTCGACAAATACATTTGAAAGAAAAAAATGAAATGTAAACTTAAGCATTATGTCTTATTTTCACGATTCATTTATCCCTTGAACACGGAGATTTCCCGGAGCAAAACTTAATACATAATAATTAGTGAGCCATCCATAATTTCTCATGTCTTCTTATTTTACCACCGGATTGATAGCTTGGATCCACTCATTTATTTGCCACAATGCTCTTAATATTATGCTGCTCCACAGCGGAATGTGACGGAGGTAGCTTATCAATCGAAACGGTATTTGTGATTGCACCATGGTATCTCAAAGAATTAATTGAATTAACCGTGTCTTTTAATTTTATTTATGGATTATCCAACATAGCTGAAAAGTTACTTATAACTTCTAAGGGGGACTTAAGATCAAGCCTTATCAAATTAGCCAAAAAATAAAATGATTTATCCTACATTTTTTTTAATGAGGCGTGAACAGTTTTTTTTAAATTCAATATAACGCCGACTTATGATCGCGTTTTTTGTTATTTTTAAATAAATATTTAATGACTAGCTCAATATTCATTGTACAATACAAATTATACGTTTCCAATAAAAGTGACATAATAAAAAAAATTAACTTTCAAAATAATAATTCGTGAACAAAAATATCAAAGAGATCCGCGCGCTCACTGCATATTAATAGTTCAATCATTTCAAAATTCTCTACGATTTTTAAATTTTAGTATTATGCATTCAGAAATGAACAATTAAAAACCTTCTCACTAAACTTCATTCATCTTACGTAAAAAGTAAGAAATTCGAAAAAAGTTACTTCAATTTATTGCTCGAATGTAAAATGCTTTGGGAATTTCGGACTAATTTCATTGGCTGGAGAATACGTCATTAAATTTTCATAAATAGATTTTAATTATTCGCCGAGGAACGGCGAGTTGATTGTCGAAGATCGGTTTTTTTCTGGATTTTAGGTTAAAAAGTCAATTATGACCATGTTCCAAAAATTTTATAATAAAATAAGTATCATATTCGTATTCAGCATCTTCGAAAATATGAAGATATACTGTTTTTAGCGACTAGAACGAGGTTCGTCGGTATGTTAAAAAAAGGAGGTTGTTCCTCTCCTCTATTATTGTTTTTTGTCCAATTTCAAAAACCAACAAACTAATATCATTAATACAGCATAATTTAATTTACAAAAACATAACTTATATTATACAAAGTGATACATTGCTATTATTTTTAGAAAAAGGAAAAAATAAGCTTCCTTGTAATACTAGACCTAGGTTGCCATTTCAAAAAATTCAAGATGGCTGCCATACGCTAAGCGCGGACGTCAAAAAAATTTGCCATCTGCTCTGAAATATTCAGAATAACGTCGCATGCATTGCCTTAGAATTTCATAACATTCCTTTTATCCGATTCAAAGATAATCCCTTGGTGCGAGACTTTCCAGCAACGCTGTATAAAATCGACGAAAAAAATCTCAAGTATTATTATTTACTATTGAACAAACCATACAAACCTGACCAGTTGTTCAAATTGTTTGTACTGGACCGCCATCTTAGGTAACGTGATCTAGATTGCCTAATGTCTCATGCTATGTTGATGAGGTAACTGTCTAGAAAAAGTTGTTGATTCTAATTATTCAAACTGTTTTATCGGGGGCAATATCCCTAGTGCATTTAATTTTTCCGGAAAAGTTAGATGCACGGGGGATATTTGGTAATATTATCATCTGAGTTAAATAAACATTTTATCGCAATACAACATGCATCATGTCAAACTTGCATGACATTTTTTCGATTTTTTTTCCGGAAAAACTGCTGACAGCTAAGTTGACAGTTGTTAAGTAATTTTTTCACTTGAAATTCATATGACATACCAATTCTTGATAGCGATTGGTCAAAATTAATAGGAAGGAAATAATCACACGAGAGCTAGACCAGGGTAGAAGCCTTTAAAAATAATGAAAAGTGAAAAGAAATTATAGTAGGATGAAACCCATTAGAAAAGGAGGGAAATATTATAAAAATGAAAGGAAAAATAATTTACGGGCGACCTGAGGTCGGGAAGGGGATGGGGGTGAGTTTTTAAGGGTAAAAAACGGTTTTTCTCGATTTCCGGCAAAACTAGAAGTCCTATCGAAAAAAGTCAAATGGCAAAGTTGTAGATAATAAAAAGATCTAAAACTTTTGTATCCACACTTTTTTCACATAACCTCAAAATTTATGTGAAAAATTCAAAAAACCATGTTTTTGGTTTTTTATTTTTATCTTTTACAAAAATTTTTTTTTAACGAAATTTTGTGAAAACTTACCTTTTTAGGTCCCAAATACGCTCTGTAATTTATTTGATTGAAAATATTTATTTTTTCACCTTATTTTGAATTAATATCGAAAAAACACCTGTAACGTACCATACAACTGGTATAATATTCTATGGTTTCATGTACCACGGACCAGTGATAAAATCAATAATAGTGTGATGTCTGTCATGTCACAAGTCACAAGAGTCAATTGTCATTCATTCATTCATTCATGTATGCACGTGGTCGTGTCTACGACAAAACTTATTAATTGTTATTTTTTTCTTTTACAAAAAATCAGTGTGTTTTGTTTGTGCCCATGAATAAAGAGTAATCCACTTGTCAACCGGTTATTTACATACCCCTCATCCCATCAAGTAGAAAGAAACCCTACAACTGGCGCTCAAAGTGGACCTAACCTAAGTTGACAAGTGCCAAGAAACGAAGCTTTCTTCTATTGTATGTTCATTACTTCATAGCTTCTTGTGCGAAACAGATGGGAACAGTGTCTTCCAGACGTTCTTGCAGCCAAGAAATTATAGGTAAAACCACACGAAGCCTGTAAGTACACTTTTCATTTCTGCATGAATCAAAGTAACAGTACAGCTTCTCGCTACAATCTACGATCTGTACGATCACAATCAACAGTAATAACTATGCCAGAGGATAATCCTGTAGTTAATCAACCTAATATGGCATCAATCGCGCTAACAACAGATCAATTCGCTGAGCTTTTGAACAGGTTGGCAGTGGCTAATCAGCCGACTTACGTGCAAAACGGTAACTTGACAAAATGTGCGTCGCGATTTGACGGTTCTAAAGACAATGACGTGAACGCGTTTATAGATGCTGTCACCATATACAAGGACTGCTCACAAGTGTCGGACGAAAACGCGTTAAAAGGCATACCTATGCTATTAGACGGTTTCGCAGCAAACTGGTATCAAGGGGTTAAGTCAACGGTAGATACGTGGGACGAATGTATAAGCCTATTGCGATCTACTTTCGGTCCTCAAAAACCTCCTTACCGGGTATATAAGGAACTATTCGAGTTTGAACAAGACTCTCAAACGGCATCGGACATATTTATATGCAAAGCGCGTTCGATTTTAGCGCAATTACCCCCTAGTACGCTAACTGAAACGATCCAACTTGATATGGTTTACGGTTTACTACATAGACGTATCAGAGAAAAAGTTCCTCGTGATAAAGTTACTACATTCAGTGAGCTGCTGACTCAAACACGGTTAGCGGAAGAAACTTTTGAATACAACCAAACAGTTAACAAAGAATCCTTACGAACCAAATGCGCATATTGCAAAAATCCGGGACACTCGAAAGAGGAATGTAGAAAGCGAGCGGCAGCAAATGCCAAAGAATCTGAAAATAAAACAAGCATTCCTAGTTCATCTAAACCACCTTCTCAAAATTTCAGTACGCCAAAAACGCAAACAAATAACACGCCGGCGCATAAACCTGTTATTTGTTATGGCTGTAACACTCCAGGGTTTATTAGAAGTAACTGTCCAAGATGCTCAAAAAAGTCCGAAACGCTTTCTGTCGAGTTTGGATCAGTAGAAACTATAGATAATAATGATATATTTAATGTTGAGTTACAACACGCGACGCAATTGAAACCAATAGTTCAGGTTGAGATTGGAGGTTATCTCGGTTACCCTTACTTGGATTCTGGTGCCCAGTGCAGTATCGCAGGTTCTAGGTTAAGGAAAATTTTGTTAAAAGAGGAAACACCATTTGTCAAAAAGCCCATGCTAATGACTCTAGCAGATGGCAACACTACTCCAGTTGAAGTGTTAGTTTTTAATGTAACCATTACGTTACAACATAGGTCACACGACATTTCTTTAATTTCAATCCCCGAACATTCCCAGAGTAGAACTTTGTTGGGCGCAGATTTTATAAAGAAAGCCGATATAATATTAGATATTCCCAGAGATTGCTGGTTTTATGGTCACAATCCCAACTGTCGTTACCTCTTCTCTAGGGATCCACTGATGGCTGAAGTTCATGCGGCCAATTCAATAACTCTTGCTCATATAGAACTTAGAGACGACGAATCAACTTCCCTGTCTGCTCTGGAGAAGACTGTTGTAAACGACCTAATCGAAGAAAACAGTGACGTATTCGAACATAACAAAGAGCCAACCCCGTATGCAGAGCATTCCATCTCTCTCAACGACGATATACCGATCTCTGTCCCTCCATATCGTATGTCAGATGTGAAAAAAGAACAGCTTCGTAAGGAATTGGATAAACTACTAGAGGAAGGCATAATTGAAGAATGCGAATCTCCCTACGCAGCTCCTGTGGTCTTGGTTCCGAAGAAAGATGGCGGCATCAGATTAACAGTCGACTACAGGCGATTAAACGCCATAACACGTGCAGATAGGTACCCATTACCAAGGATTGAGGACATTCTCCACGCCACTTAGGAACCCCGTTATATGACCACTTTAGACTTAAGAAACGGTTACCATCAAATCTCAGTCCGTCCAGCTGATCGTGACAAAACCGCATTTGTCTGCCCCTTCGGCACGTTCCGGTACACTCGAATGCCATTCGGAATGTGTAACAGTCCCGCCACCTTTCAAAGGTTGATTGATAAATTCAGATCCGGTCTACAGGACATCAACCTGTTAGCTTATCTAGATGATCTTATTGTGTTGTCTCCCTCTTTTCACGCCCATATCAAAGATTTACGACGCATCTTTAGCCGACTACGTACCTTTAAATTATGTCTCAACCGTAAGAAGTGCTCATTCTTCTGTCCGGAAGTACACTACTTGGGACATATTATTTCACCTCTCGGCCTGAGACCCAACGACAACAAAGTAGCAGCTATCTTGCACATGTCTCCACCTTCAAATGTTTCTGAACTACTCACTTTCCTTCAAACTTGTAGTTGGTTTCGTAGGTTCATCGAAAACTTCTCCCATGTCGCTAAACCCTTATCAATATTAACTAGGAAGAAAGTCAAATGGACCTGGGGACCAGAACAAGAGGAGTCTTTCAACACACTAAAATCCTTATTGTGTTCCGCACCTATCTTACGACAAGCCGATAACCGCCTACCTTACACTCTCCGCACTGACTCCAGTAACTACGCCCTCGGAGCATGTCTATTACAGGGGGAGAAAGAAGATGAACGTCCGGTAGAGTACGCTTCAAGGTTACTGACCCCTGCCGAACAGAACTACAATACCACAGAACGCGAAGCTTTAGCAGTAGTTTGGGCCGTTAAGAAGTTCAGGGGTTATCTGGAAGGAGCCACTACCATAGTAAAAAGCGATCATCAGGCACTGAAATGGTTAATGACCCTAAAATCACCCACAGGACGCCTGGCCAGATGGGCCCTAGAACTAATGCCTTACGATTTGAAAGTAGAGTTTGTACCTGGCAAAAAGAACGTAATAACCGATACCCTCTCTAGACCTCCCTCTAACGGTGACTCGGTTAATTATATCGAAGTAAATTTTGCATCTATTGATTTTCCCACGCTAAGTGCAGCGGATGTCCGTGCTGAACAGATGAGTGATCCTGATATATCGAAAATCATTAACTGTCTAGAAGATTCTTCGTCTACCACTGACGTAGATTTCAAAAAGTGGGCTGAACGAGGATACCTACTCTCACATGGTATATTGTATAGATACATACCGGAGGTAGATGAAGAAGAGCCTCAGCTAGTGGTAGCCAAAACCCGGATTCCTCATGTTCTATATGAATACCACGATTCCGAAACTGCTGGACACTATGGTCTCGAACGGACTTATCAACGCATCAACAAGAGGTACTACTGGCCTGGGATGAGAAGAAGGATCAGCGAACATGTCAGTAAATGCATTGAATGCCAGCGCTATAAAGTCTCCAACTTAAGACCATCAGGACTCCTACAGACACCCGTCCAAGCTCAGCGTTTTGAATCGCTAGCGATTGATCTATTCGGACCTTTACCGCAAACACCCCAAGGTTACGTTCACATCTTCATAGTGGAGGACACAACTAGTCGTTGGGTAGAATTGTTTCCCTTGGAATCCGCTACCGCCGCCGCTTGTGCTCGTTGCCTGATTGATGAAATAATTCTGCGATTTGGAGTACCCCGTAGAGTGATCAGTGATAACGGACCTCAATTTGTCAGCGCCATTATGCAGCAAGTAGCTCACTGTTTAGGGTATCATCAAACTTTAACCCCAGTGTATCGTCCCGAGTCAAACCCCGTAGAGCGCAAAAATAGAGACCTTAAAACGCAATTAGCTATTCTGACTAAAGACGACCACACCTCGTGGTGTGATAAACTCCCTGCAGTGCGGTTCGCGATGAATACAGTGAAGTGCGAGTCTACCGGCCATACCCCCGCTTTCTTAACATTTGGTAGAGAACTACGTACCCCGGACGACGCGAATCGAGACTTCCGTGCTATCATTGAAAGCGACACTTTCGTGGCTCAAATAACCCCATACTTGCGCACGCTGAGCCAGACACTATGCCGCGCCCGCGAAACGCACGAATGCACCCAAGACCGACGTAACGCTTACATAGACTCTCATCGACGCCCGTGTGTGTTAAAAGTAGGTGATCTTGTACTGGTAAAATCGCATCCCTTGAGTGACTCGTCTAAGAAGTTCGCGGCTAAGCTCGCACCTCGTCGCGATGGACCCTACGTGATTACCAAAGTGATTTCTCCGACTACCTACGAAGTTTCTCTCCCGAGTTCAAAAGACATTCCCGCCGGAAAGTATCACGTGTCCGCCCTCACCCCCCTGCGCGGTGATTCCGACACGCCACTGCCTAACCCTGTGCAACCCCTTCGTAAACGAGGTCGCCCACCGAAGTCCATTCCTGACAGTTCTTCGACTGAAGGCACTCACCCAGACTCAGCCCCAGAAGCCACGGATTTACCTGGGCCCTCTCCTTCAGCCTCATCCACAGAAGCGCTTACTAACACGACTGCGCCGGATCACATCATAGCAGCCCGTCCTGTCCGTCGTCGCCGACCTACGGTGAAGTCGAGTTGCCCTTGCTGTCCCGAGGATCAGCCCCCCGAGTCTTCTATTGCTCCTCTCGCGGGACGCCAGAGCCTCGCATAGGGGGAGACTGTAACGTACCATACAACTGGTATAATATTCTATGGTTTCATGTACCACGGACCAGTGATAAAATCAATAATAGTGTGATGTCTGTCATGTCACAAGTCACAAGAGTCAATTGTCATTCATTCATTCATTCATGTATGCACGTGGTCGTGTCTACGACAAAACTTATTAATTGTTATTTTTTTCTTTTACAAAAAATCAGTGTGTTTTGTTTGTGCCCATGAATAAAGAGTAATCCACTTGTCAACCGGTTATTTACATACCCCTCATCCCATCAAGTAGAAAGAAACCCTACACACCCTAATTTTCAATCGAAAATTCACCCGTCAAAATATCAGCTTTTTTCAAAAAGTTGGTATGGCTTCTCTTCGTTGAAATCTCTACTTTCCGATGGTGAAAAAAAAAATATGTTACTATGGTAAATCTTCTCAGAAAACGCAAAAATTCAAAAAAAACTTGAATTCGAAAAATTTTTTTTAATTATTATAAATAATTTTGAGCTATTTATTAAAATTCACACTTTAATTACTCGAAAAACGTTAGATTACATGTGACGTTGATAACAAAAAAATTGCAAAGATATTGATCTTTTGGTCCCTTTAAATCAGTTAAATTCATATAATCATGGTTCTGGAAATGTAAAAGACCTATTTTTCACGTCTAATAGTTTCAAACATGAATCCTTAAGAAACATTGTTGCATTTCTGCATTGTTTTTCTGGTTGCTATACAACATCTGGATTTGCCGGAAAGGGAAAGAAAAGTATCGTCAATTCAGTATTAGACGCTAAAAATTTGTCAAATTTGGCCAATGTTTTTTACAAGAAAGATGCAAGTAACGAAGAAATAAAAAAAAATGGGTTACAACTAATCAAATCTATTTATAAATGTAAAAATGAAAAAATTACACTGAATCAATTAAGGTTTAAAAAATATCAATTAGCAAAAATTAAATCATCTTTCGTTTTGGCAAACCTCCCACCCACAGAAGGAGCAGCAGAACAACATTGTTACAGGGCATATTATCAGCTTCAAACTTGGTTGGGTAACGAACTAACAGCAACAGATTGGGGCTGGAAGCAATTTCATCGTGGAATTATGCCCAAATTTACACAAAAAGAATTAATTCCGGAAATATTGCTCAAAACTATTTGCTGCAGCTGTGAAACTGGATGTAACAGTTTAAAATGTGGTTGCCGAAAACATGGTTTAAAATGCACAAATTTATGTTCAAACTGTCATGGTTCTGAAAATTGCTCAAATATTGAAGAAGAAACCTATGAGGAAGTTAATGATTCAGAAGAAATTGTGGATGAAGAACCAACGCAGTCTAGAAATAATGTTGGAGAGGAAGAAGGTGATAGTCATGAAGATTTCGAAGATCTACTAGAATCGGAGATGTTTGACGAATCTAACGATGAAGAAATGCCATCAAAAAGACAAAAACTAATGGATAAGTGATTAGAATTGAAGATAAGGTATTTATGAATGATAAGATTAATGTGTTTAAAAATATTGTAATGAATAACGTAATGAGAATAAAGCATCTAAGTATATTTAATAGTACGATTTACATTTATATTCATCTAAAATGAGATTTTCTATGACATAAATGTAATTAGCATTAAATAAATCAACTTTTTAATTGAAACAAATTGCAGCAATCACATTTTTTAGATGAAATTATCTATAATAATAAAAAAAAAAAATCGAATTCAAGTTTTTTTTGAATTTTTGCGTTTTCTGAGAAGATTTACCATAGTAACATATATTTTTTTTTTCACCATCGGAAAGTAGAGATTTCAACGAACAGAAACCATACCAACTTTTTGAAAAAAGCTGATATTTTGACGGGTGAATTTTCGATTGAAAATTAGGGTGTTTTTTCGATATTAATTCAAAATAAGGTGAAAAAATAAATATTTTTAATCAAATAAATTACAGCGTATTTGGGACATAAAAAGGTAAGTTTTCACAAAATTTCGTTAAAAAAAAAAATTTTGTAAAAGATAAAAATAAAAAACCAAAAACTTGGTTTTTTGAATTTTTCACAAAAATTTTGAGGTTATGTGAAAAAAGTGTGAATACAAAAGTTTTAGATCTTTTTATTATCTACAACTTTGCCATTTGACTTTTTTCGATAGGACTTTTAGTTTTGCCGGAAATCGAGAAAAACCGTTTTTTACCCTTAAAAACTCACCCCCATCCCCTTCCCAACCTCAGATCGCCCGTAAATTATTTTTCCTTTCATTTTTATAATATTTCCCTCCTTTTCTAATGGGTTTCATCCTACTATGATTTTTTTTGGTTTTAAAAATTATCGACCCTGGTCTAAGCTTTTTTTTGTCGAAGTAAACTTGACATGTATGAATAAGAATTTTGTTGCCTGTCAATTTAACAAAAAAAACTGCCTCGGAAAAAATTCCGCAGGACGAGTAATTTTTTCAGGCAGTTTTTTGAGTTGAATTACCCAATGGCAACAAAATTCGAATTATAATGTCAAGTTTACTTCGACTCAAAAAAAAACTAGAGTAAGACAATTCAATTAATATTATGTAAATCAATAAATTAAAAAATCAGATGTAAATTAGTTTATTTAATTTAACGGAGAAGTACAATTTCATTGTTAAAAACACAGTTATTAAAAATAGCTTAATTTTCAGAACTTTCTTGTGTTTTGTTAATATTTTTGTCCACCTATACCACTCCTGGACAATTCAGTTACGGCGGCAGCTCGATTGTAATGGTTCGTGATTTTCACCCACTTGATATCAAGTCCAATAATTTTCGCCGAAGATTTGGTCCATTTAGATATATTGTTGATCCCAATAGGAGAATTCTTATACCATCCTTTCGAATTTGTTTTTTGCCAGAAAGGATTTGGAGTTAAATAAAACTTTTCATGTGTGATATGGTTTCCCCGACGTCCCATAATTTGTTTTAAAAATGTTACTGGACATACACAATCTTCTGCAGTGTTTGCTACCAACCATTTACGGTCGGCCAACTTCTGATTTCCCCCTTGTGCTGTCTTCGTAAACACTGGGTTATATTCAACTCTTCAAGTCTCTCTTCCACGGTTGTCTGTCTCGATTTTGAAATAAAATACCTTACAATTTGCTGCTTCTCCACCTCTCCAAGCCAATTCATACGCAGCAATGTGATAAAATTTTCTTTGGAAGCCTACAGGTTCTTCTTCACTCCAGAACAGTGCCATTTCAAAAATGTCTAGTTTTGTGAGAGCATTAGAATTCACCTTCCTTTTTTCTGGGATTGCTTGTAAAATTTTGCGTTTTGTGACACGCGCATATCTCGCTTTTTTAAACTGTATGTACGTGAACGGATTGAAAGTTCTTTTATAATCTTTGAAGTACTTTTCTTGTAACATGTTTGCTGGAGTGTTCCAAATCGTCTTGACTGCACTTTCTTTATAATCTTCTTCATTGTTCCTCTTTATGTTGAATGCCCAGTCACATAAAATAGAAGCTCTGATCAGTGGAAGTTTCTGCAATTAAACCTCGCCAAATAGTACCTGGTAGAGTTTGTTTAATCACCCTTTGCCGTTACGTCATACATTGTCCAGCTTTATCTCTCATTCATGAAATAGGTGACGGATTAACGTATTTCTTAACTAATGTCGACGTAAATTTTATTTGTTACTTTTGACAGTTCTGTTGTCATATTTTGATTTGTTCAGTGTATTTGGTCATTTTCGCCTTTTTCGATTAATTTTCCATTGTCAAAATGCCTTCCCGGTATAATGAGAAGGAGCAAAGTTATCGTTAAATGCAGTCCTGTTATCATAGATCTGAATGAATCGGACTTCCACAATAATGATGAAGATGATTTGTCAGTGATGAAGCTTAGATTTTGCATATTATTCCATTACTTGCTATTTCAGTTTACCTTTCTCATCCGTTTGTTCGTTCCTTTTTCCTGTTTTTATTTCTCCCATACATGTGTTTTTCTTGCATTTCTCATGAATACGCACGAAATTGTTTCTCACAATGACACAGACAATAATAACTATACAATTCCCAATCATATGAGCATATAGAGATATTCTATCTAATTTTAAATAACCTTTGGGTTCACCCCAAAAATATAATCGTATAATACATTTTCAATATATATTATATAATTCACCATTTAATCACGATTAGTTAATCCGTAATTTTTTAAATTCAGCAAAAAATCATGCTCAGGGGCGTTAAACATCCTCAAGCTAGAAATTTGAAACAAATCAGTCAAGAAACAACGGAGATTCATGTTGAAACAAAACTAAATTCTGTGAAAAAGTACGCAACGCATAAAGCAAAATACAACTTTTGGCATTACTAATTAATTCATACAAACACACCTTAACATGCATCATTGGAAACAACTCTTAAAATATGTCATTGATTATAATTTTGAGTTTAAATGTAAAATAACATTCAACTAATATAAGACAAACGTAAAACAGCAGAATGGTCGCCGATTACGACGTAACGGCCTATGGCTTCTTCCTCACCTCACAATAGATCCAATCAAATGAAGACAATTAGGCTTAGAATTGGACTCATCAGCAAACCCACAAACACCTGATGTCTAAAGAAGACTCTCCTCCGAGTGATCAGTACCAGTGTATTGAATCTATGGAGCTTATTATTATATACTGTCCACATTTCAATTATCTGCGTAATTTGTGTGGTGCTCCCAACAATATAACGAACGAATTAGATAAAACTTCAACTTTTGAAAATGATGAATATTTATAAGCTCTACATCATATTTTATATTTGGAAATATAATATTGGCGCAGTGTACGTGAAAAAAATGTAACAACTCAAAAACTCATTGATATGGTCGAATGCATATTTGGAAGACAATGGTTGTATGGTGAGACCCACTTTTTTATTTACAAATATCATTGATGTCGTTATCAGGTTCAAATAGATTACGTCAAAAATTAAAAAAGTGACCTGACGAAGCGCCCAATCGTAAATAAACATCCTCAGGTTTCAGAAGTTTATTTTCACAATACCGGCTTACGAACTAATAAATTCAATCATTTCATTTCAACCATAATGTATAAATTAATTTTCCAGACACAACACAAGCTTCCTATACGTTTTGTCGGTATGTCTATCAGAATGTTTGTGGCTGAATTAGGAATTATGTGGAAAAGTAGAAAGATTTCTTCGTTTTTGTTGTTAATAGATCCTGCATCATCAAGTCAATTTCATTTACATACGTTCCCCTCGCTACATACGAAGAGACGTTTACTATACACAGGTAAAAAGTTTATTACGTAAACGTGCCTACTTGTGACCTTCTTTTATTATGATTTGTAACAGGAATATAAAAATAAAACCTTGTCATTCTGCAATATTTTATTCGAAGCAAGTTTTGAAGACGTTTCTCGTTTTCTGGATCATTAGGCTGATACATGTACAACGCAAATATGTTTACTTGCTTATGAAAAATACTGAAATAGAAATTGGATACACACAAAAGATAAAAGAAAACAGCTAATGATATCAATGATGTGTTTTCAAAAAAAAAAGAAAAATTAAAAACGACTTAATCCTCTGTTTGTATGCAAAATTGAGAATTACTAGGTAGTCTAAAAATCGACATTTTAAGCGGTTTAATTAAAAATTGGATGTGATTATTTGCCTAAAATATTTGTGGTTAAGGCTCCGTTTGTATCTCCTCATATTCTGTTTCCGGTTTCCGGCGTGTAAATTCCAAATTTTATTTAAAAACCAACACTGCACAAAAAGAAAAAATGAAGATTAGATTTCATTGTTACAGACACATTAAGATGTTTTTGATTGTTTTACTATTGCCACAACCTTCAATATAGACAACGCGTCTCTCAAAATATTTTCAGCAATGTACCCTTATTGCGTTGGAATATCGTGAAACTCATTTTTATTTTAAATATTTCATTTGAATTAATAAATTACGTAATGCTGCAAACATGTTTAGTTTGTTTTTTTGTAAAAAGTATATGGAGTCTATGGATGCTAAAACTTAGCAAGGTCCATAGACTTGCATGCATAGGCATTACAGGGGCAATGAGGACTACTCCTACAGCGGCGCTGGAAACAATGCTAGACCTTCCTCCGCTACATCTTATCCGACTGGAAAAAGCATCAGACCATGACGTGGCACATGGGAGAGGACACACAGAAATAAGGCTCGTGGAAGACGACATCTTTAAAATGCCAACAGACCACATGACCGCCAGATATATCTTTCGCAAGAACTTCGAGATTGTCATCAAAGATCGAAAGGACCTTGAGGAAGAGGACGCACCACCACTCAGCAGAGCGAATGAACTGATCTGGTATACAGACGGATCAAGGAATGAGCTCGTCACCGGAGCGGGTATATACAGCAAGTCGAGCGAATATGAAGGAATCGTCTTGCTTGGTAAATATGCATCGGTATTTCAAGTTGAGGTCCATGCAATACTTGCATGTGCAAGGGAAAATAACCTGAGAGCCTACAACAACAGGCAGATCAGGATCTACAGTGACAGTCAAGCTGCCCTTAAAGCACTTCAGAGCTCTAAGGTAACATCTCGGCTGGTATGGGAATGCGACGAAGAACTTAGAAGACCTGCGACTCGGAACAGTGTCACACTGGAGTGGGTCCCAGTTCACAAAGGAATCGCTGGTAATGAAAAAGCTGATGAACTGGCAAGAGCAGGATCGTCAACCCTGATGAGCGAACCCGAACCAGCTGTAGGCATTTCCAGATGCTCCACTAGGTCATAGTTAAAAGGGTGGGTAAAAGAACAACACAAAAAACACTGGAGGAATATGCCCAGGCAAACACATGGGAAGAAATTCATAAAAGAACCATGAGAAAAAGTAACGAAGGAACTGCTCTCAATGAGCAGGAACAAACTACGCACCATAACGTGGCTTCTCATGGGACACTTTCCCATAAAGGAGCACCTGAACAAAATAGGGCTGTATAACGGAGACCTTGCATGCAGAAGATGCAAAAAGGACACCGAAACAACTCTGCACATATTATGCAACTGTAAGACGCTGGACCACAGGAGGCAAAAACTGTATGGAAGACCCCAAATGACTCCAGAAGATTTCTACAACCAACCAATAAAGAACCTGTATGAGCTAGTAAAGGGAACGGATTGGCTGAATAGGCTGTAGTCAGAACATTAGGAGGATCCACAATAAGCCCAAGAGGCTGAGGTGGTGGAGACTATTCCCAGCTGTTGCGGAATGTAAATAAAGTAGTTCAGAATTTTTTTTTGCAGTATCACTATTTTGAATGAATCTTGTCAAGCGAGCAAGAAATGAGAGAAACATTTTTATATCGCATCACGTTAAACGCAATTCGTTACATAGGAGAGAGAAAAGAAAGTAATCTGTACAGGTTGGCCACTATTTCAATGAAACGGCATTCACTGGTCCTGAACCAGTATTTAAAATATCAAAAGCTGCTGTACGTGGCTGTACATCTCGGTGGATTAAAACTTATACTGGGGTCACCTACTAAGCAAAATCTTGGTAAGAAAAACCCTCGGAATCGCTGACTAACGAAATATTAATTCTCAGCAGGGGCCATAAAAGAAAAGTGACGGGATTACTCACTGGTGACTGTATTTTAAGAAAGCAGATGCATACAATTGCAGCTTATCTGTCGATTGTGCATGGAAGATGAGGAAACAGCGTCACACATTATCTTCGAATTTTAAACAACGTTTTACTGGTGATATATAGACTCCTAGAACTAGAGTTCCCAAGGGAGAATTTGTCCAAGAAGGACTTACTTGGATGACTGTTGAGCCTAATAAGGGCTACTGGTCCCTTCACATAAACGGTCAGCCTCTGACTGCCGAACCTATGAATCAGTCAAACCAGTAGTGTTGGTAATTTGTTAATAATCTTGGCTATCCCATCCCATCCAAAAATTCCCGAATTATGGAAGCAAAAAAAAACTTCATCCAAGTGAATAATAGCCATTCTACACAAGTAAAAGACCATACTTTCTCCACGACTATGTTAACAAAAAAATTCCATCGGGAATCGAACCTCGATCGCTCGCCTAAGAGTCAAGCATATCTACCAATGAGCTATCAACCAGATTTATTCATTAAATCGTAAAGAACGTAAATATAGGTATCTTATATTTTTGATAGGAACAATTAGATTTTTTAATTAAATTATAAGATTATCAGAAATAATAAGAGAGATAACATAAATAAACGTAATTAAACATATTAAATCTTCACTATCGCTACTGTTGTCCATTTTGTTCTCTATATATACGTAAAATTAAGATTATATAATTATTTTTTTCAAGCGACGCGCTGTCAGAAGTGATTTACCTAGTTAGATATTTGACGTTTTAAAAGAGACGATTTGATTTGTTCATCGTAGCCTGAATTCTGATAATCATAGAATGTGATTGGCTAACGAGAGTGAATAATAGTTTATTCTTCACTGGCGTGAAGAATTTATATCATTATACAGATAAATATGTAAAAATAATTTGTGCATTATTATATAGTCGTGGAGAAACATATATACAGTATCGTCAGTGGTGATAAGTCTGGAATTTTCTTTTCTGAACTAGAAAATAACCCTTGGCTGTTTGAGTGTTCAAGGATGAACCAGAACCGATGAATGTTATCCATTGCCGAATTGTTGATTGTTAATTGGTACAAATCGATTTGTTTTCCGTAAGTGATTGCTGAGTTTCGAAAAACCAACCCACAAAGACGAATAATCCTCCATTAAGACAATGCAAGTTCCCATACAGCTCGAAAAACAGTTGAGTTCTTAAAGCAAGAAAACATCGAATTGTAGCAGACAAGGCCTTCAAAAATTCTATTTTGAAGCCGAAAGACGCATCTGAACTGTATTTTCGAACATACATAGGGAAAATACAGCCAGAAGTGAGAGCTTCCGAAAGGCTCGATATAAATATACGAGAACATGGATGTTTAAAAATACCCAGAAATAAATATACTATAAACAATGAGAAGAAATAGGTGAATACTTTGGTCATGAGACATATTTACGACAAATTGAAAAGGAACATTCACAATTCCAAACGATAAAAAAAGAAAAATTAAGTTTGTTGAATGGTTTATAGGTGAATGCAATCCCATTCAAATATAATATGGATATAATAGTTCGGTATATTTGATGAGAATAATGAATGGGGAGCTATAAATACTTATTTGGTGCGGGGCATATGAGGAGACAACGATGATTTGGGTACAGCGTTAGCTGCTTTATAAAACATAATGTGAGGTTTTTAATTTTTTTACAAATAGTTTTTACGGGTGGGATAGAATTATACACACTACTTTGGAAACACACACTTTATTAAACTTAATTTATACACACACTTTTTTTTATTCGGCTGTTTTAACGTCGGTGTATTTCTTCGACCAACGCCGGAAGCACTTTACCCCACCCGGAAATTTTGCCGAACCCACTAGTGCTCTAACCAGTGGTAGGTAGGGTTCCTAACACGTTCGTGGACAAAGCGGCATAAACCGTCCTAAAATTAAAATCGCTGCTCTGTTGATACTTGTTAACAACTCACACGTGTGCCCCCCAGAGAAGAGTATCAGATGGTGAAATGAAGTTCTGTTACATATGTTAAAGATAGCACTTTGGAATCCGTGAAAAAAACCAAGAAAAAACAAACCTTCTTCCAGTTGTATGAAGACGTCTTGGAATAATACCTAATACCTATCTAATAAAACATAGTACATTCCGACTCAGTACGTGGAGGAAAAGGGTGACGCACTGATCAGCTTTCTCAGCAGGAGATGAGAGACGAACCAACCAAGCCAGATTTTTCAGATACAATTCGCAAAGCTTAAGCCATCATATGAAGCACTGTGCATCGCAGAAAAAACAAGTCAAAACACCTACGCAGAACCTGCCGTAATATACCTGCTCTATGTGCAGTTACATGTTTTCTTATGTTCTCTTCTTTGCTTATAAATGTTAATACAATATTTTAGGATTTTTATTAAGTAACGATGATTCCGTCTTTGTACCATCAGAAACATTTTCTTCTGATCTGGTACATTATTTGTAGCTTGCTGTTTTATCTACAAAGAATCCATCACGAATGTATTAAAAGTTCACATGTATTTTCAGAATGTTACTTTTCTAGTTCATTAGATATTGTCACGGGTTTCTCATTTCTCATTTTTCGTTGGTGTTCGCCAATGTGTTAATCGATCCCAACATTCATGGACTCTGGACCTCGTCTCCGAAAGACGGCATATCTGCATTATACCTTATTTCTCGTGCTCATTGGTATAACGCCTGCGAGCTGTAATCTGCTACTCCACTGCAGTTTTTACGAAATATATATACGACGATGTTGCCCAGTGGTCACTAATTCACGTACTAACCGCGCTCGACACTACTTCACTGTAATTATTGCATCAGAGACGTTCCACTACTACAGTGCTGTTTTAACTCCCATATACACAGTTAATGTCTACTAATTTATTTACGGATCTAGGTAAATTGTTCGAAATCAATTCTTCGAAAGTCAATTGTTCGAAATCAATTATTCGAAAATCAATTCTTCGAAAGTCAATTCTTCGAAAGTCAATTATTCGAAAATCAATTGTTCGAAAATCTATTGTTCGAAATTCAATATTCTGAATAGAATATACAAAAATAGATAGATAGAAGTTTTTATTACTTTGTTCACCTTATTAAATGTTTGTTAAGCGTTTATCTCTTAGAAATCTTTTGCGATAACGGGAAATCCTAATGACAACGGTAGGTCTAAATTATACATAGGTGAATTGATCGGAAACAATTTATCGAATGACAATTGACCGAATACAATTTATCGAAAAACAATTTATCGAATAGGTGAATTTATCGAATGACAATTTTTGTAAAGTAAATTATAATAATTTTCAATAATAACCCAACCAAACCTACCCCCACCAAACCACCTTCGTATTTTTAGTCAATTTTTGAAGAATAAATTATAATAATTTCCAATAATAACCCAACCAAACCTACCCCTACCAAACCACCTTCGTATTTTTAGTCAATTTTTGAAGAATAAATTATAATAATTTTCAATAATAACCCAACCAAACCTACCCCTACCAAACCACCTTCGTATTTTATCACCATTAGGAACCTGCCACCTATTCGATAAATTGATTTCGAACAATTGAGTTTCGAATAATTGATTTTCGAATAATCGGTCATTCGAAAAATTGATTTTCGAACAATTGATTCGAACAATTGATTTCGAACAATTGATTTCGAATAATTTACCTTTATTTACACTACTTGAATGTAACACTATTTATATCAAATAATTCACTATTTCATTCACTGTCTGAATCCTGAAAAATTTCTGTGAACTGGTTTTTTCTAACTAATTTTGTTGTCACCAGTATTGCCTTTTATACACCTCAATAACAAAACTGAACTAGAAGTATCTAGAATGCGCATTGGCTAACATCATGATTTAGGGCCGGCTTTTGAGTTGGTGAGTTCGTAACGATAATTAACTTATTTATTACATATTTGAAGATACACTGAGGGCTATTTTATACATAAGGAAGAAATTTGAAGAAAATATTTGAGGGCGAGGATTTAGCTGATGAAAGCTGATTCTCCACGGGACAATAACTTTGTGATTGTTAATCTTACAACTGGATTTAATAAGTTAAGAGAATGATAAAGTACTAGTAACAACTAATGGTGTACTAAAAACTAAGTAAACTGTGAAATTTAATTCTAAGTAATATCTGAACATTTTATCAATGTAAAAGGAGCTTATTTTGTTGCCCAATCACTTATTGGCAGTGATACAATCTATTTTTTGCCTCTCTATCAATTCGCATAATATCTGGATCAATATCACGGCATTCTACGATACTTCTTTCGCGAACGTGATTAGTTGTATCTCTTTTGGTTTGATATACTTTGGATTTTAAATAACCTGATAGGAAAAAAATCTAATGGGGTTGACTAAGGTGATATAAATAGCCTGTCTACATATCCCCGTCGACCAATCCTCCCTGTCGGATAAACAGCATCTAGATAATTTATTTCGGAGAGCATAATGAAGCAGAGTATTATATCTTCATATCTTATGTCACCTTGTAGTAACATATCAGATGGAAGAAAACCAAAATAGAAAACCGTAAACCTCAAATTTACAGGCTGTCCCGCTCAAAAATACCTAAGCTTATGTCATATCTACTAGCCTGGTCTCCCTAATAATAAATTGCCTACTACATTTAGCTGCCCTTTGGTTGTTCAAGAAATAACAAAAATTTTCATAACAATCCAGATTATCTGTCTCCATTATATCGAAAGTTTTCCCAAAATTTTTTTTTTAAATCAAGAAAGATGAAGATAATTTCGAAAATGAAGTGACTTACTGGAGAACTGGTTGGACCATGGCTAGTTGAGGAAAAAAATTGATCATCATATTTTTTCTCTCACTCTGAAAAAGATTTTCTTGGATAAAAGAAAATTTGTTTAAGTTAAACAAATCTGAAGTTTGAATAGAGTCAACCAAACAAAGGTAAAATTTTGGTTTGTTTAAAATTTCAAACAAGAGTTTGGTATTATTCAAACTAATTGAGTCCAAACTCCAAGTTGTTTACTTCCAACAATTAATATTTTAATATGAACAATTAATTTATTTAAAACGTTATGACCATCTTTTGTTTTGAAACTTGAGTTGTTTATTTTAAACAACTACAAGTTTAAATGGAACAATAGATTTTTTAAAACTTCAAAATAATTTCTTTTTGTGCAAACTCGAGTTGTTTACTTTAAAGTATTACTATTTTAAATCAAACAATTCATTACTTTAAAAATCCAGACTCTTCGGTTTTTTCAATTTTGATTTCAGTCAAAAAATACATTGGTCCAAAATTCCTGAATAATTTCTTGCATCAAAACTCGAGTTGTTTTCTTCAAACAATGGGTTTCTTGAAAACAGAATTATGCCCCACTTTTTAAGAATAATTGGTTTGCTTCAAATAAATGATAGTTTGAATAGAAGAAAGTATTTTTTTATTTAGAGTGAAATCGTTCTTTAATTTGGTTTTATTTTAGTTTAATTGATGTAAATCAAATAATCGTCTTATTACTTATTTTTATAACTGGTTATGTTAAAGAGTGCAGCTGATGACATAATTCTACAAAACTAAAATCAAATTCAAAAAGGATATAGGTTACTGAATAGGTAATTTAAGTAAAAAGTCTGTCCAAACATATTTATTAAAGGATTATATAACAAAAAAACTTAACACAAACATAGAATCATTGATTTGGACTAGAAACAAAAATGTAATCATCAGCAGTAGTTTTACTTCTCAATTTATACGAATTTTTTCAGTGCTGCAGCACTTCTTCTTCAGGGACCATATTGTGTTTCAGCCAAATTTGGCCATCAAGTACATTTTGGTCAATATCCAAAAACGCAATATTGTAATGTTACAACTAACCCGGTTGGTTTTGTACTGGAATACTATGATTGCCTCTCAAAATACAAATATACAGTGCTATTCAAAAGTACCCTCCTCCCCTCGTATCTTTTGAACGGCTACACTTACATTAATAAAATTTGTAGTGTGAAAATAAAGTGTTGTAAACTTCTCTACGAATGGTAACAGGTGACGTAATAGTAATAGATGACGTCACAGTGCCACTCTGGCCAATAATTTTTAAATAGGACCTAATGGCAAAGTGATATCTCGTTTGAAAGGCATTGACATTGGCTACATAGCCACATTAATTTTGTTTGGGTTTAAACTAATTTTGACGGATAAATTAAATAAATACCAAAATTATTATTTCACATTTAAATATTGAAGATTTTTCAGTCCACCTCTGGTTAGTTGTAAAAAAATTGACGTTTTTAATTTAATAGTATTTGTTGGTTTGCAAAGTTTTTCTAAATAGCTTAAATATTTAATTTTATTATTGTTTAACGACACGTTTAAGAGTTTACAGAGGCAAAATGGTACGTACTCAAGCCGACAAAGTAGCAGCTATCTTAATAATTAGTGAATCTGGAAAGAATCTCCATGAAGCGAAACGTTTATTTAAATGAGAGATACCCAGATCGCCCTATCTCGAGAACTTATTTGAGGGAGCTTCTTCACAAGTTTGAAGCAACAGGTAGTGTTCAAGATGCCAAACGATGATAGAAAAATTGATTTAGTTGCTGAAATGGTAATAAACCCTACTTCCTCTTCAACTAAAGTTGCGTCTATCTGTGAAGTAAGTAAAAGTACAGTACAGAGAGTGTTGGCTAAAATTAAATTTCATCCATACAAGTTAAAAATGGTGCACCACCTTTCGGATGACGACCCCGACAGAAGACTCGAATTCTGTGAATGTATAACCAATAAAATTAGTCAAAACCCACATTACACAAAAACAATTTTTGTTTTAGTGACGAAAGTACTTTTTGCCTCAATGGAAATGTGAATACATAAAATGTAAGGTATTGGAGTGACACAAATCCTCACACCTTTCGTGAACAACATACCCAATTTACAGAAAAGGTCAATGTCTGGGCAGGTATTTTGGGAAACCACATTGTTGGTCCTGTTTTCCTAAATTCAAATTTAAGCGGTGAAGTGTATATGGAGATGTTACAAAGTGCAATTGAGCCGTTAATTCTTGAAATTCTGGAAGATAATCCAGATGAATTCGGCCATCTGGAAATAACATTTCAACAAGATGGTGTTCCTGCACATTATTATGGTGCAGAAAGACGTTACCTGGATGAAGAATATCGAGGTAGATGGATCAGCCGGCGAGGTCCTATAGAATGGCCACCTCGGTTACCAGATCTGACACTTGAAATCCAAGGTTTATACTACGGCACCAGATAGCATTGGCGTTTTGAAAGAAAGAATTATTGAAGAATGCAATGCAATTTCAGCTGACACATTCGAACGAGTACGACAAGAGTTTACTAATAGGATGTATTACTGTCAGGAAGTAGATGGAGCACATTTCGAACACTTGATATAAGAATCCATTGTTGATATTTGATTAATTAAATTTTAAAAAATAATTCCAATAATTTTGGTATTTATTTAATTTATCCGTCAAAATTAGTTTAAACCCAAACAAAATTAATATGGCTATATAGCCAATGTCAATGCCTTTCAAACGAGATATCACTTGCCATAAGGCCAGAGTGGCACTGTGACGTCATCTATTACTATTACGTCACCTGTTACCATTCGTAGAGAAGTTTACAACACTTTATTTTCAACCTCCAAATTTTATTAATGTAAGTGTAGCCGTTCAAAAGATACGAGGGGGCTAGGGGACTTTTGAATAGCACTGTATACATACCTGCAAAACACTCCCAGTGAATCCATCACGTTGCCACATGTTAATGATGAGATCTTTTTTATCTGTGACTTGGCACTAAATGTTTGATTTTAAATATAACCGTTGTATAACACAGTCCATACAAACCACCATAATATAAGAAATATAACTTTTAACAGCTTTTGTCTCTGATCGTATGCATACAATATACCTATAAACACACCGAGTACATATTTTACCTACAGTACAACTACTACGACGAAGTGGACGAGGTCTACGATGGAAAGAAAGGGGTGAGACTTTCACGTTTCACGCCGTGATTGGGTGTTTAATTTCTTTAAAACAAAGAATTTGGATTTCTAAATGTTTTTTGAATTCCAAAGAAATATATTCTTTGAACCAATTATATACAGGAATGTAGAATAACATTATGGCATCTATATTTTCAAAGAAATTATTCATTATCTATAAGAATTTCTTATTTTCATTTAAACAAATATATAAATTTTTAACAAATATTTTCTTTATGTTTAATAATTGCCATATTTGAAAGAAATAAATGTGAACCTTAATTTCAAAAAATTCATAATCCATATTTAAACAGTTAAAATGTCTTCATTCAACACTTATTGCTTTGAGTTAGACAAAATTTGTTATTAGAAAGTTATTATTAAACAAATGTAATTGTTTGATTCAAACCAATCGTTTTCAGCGCAAACAAATATTCTTCAAGTTAAATAATTGCTATATTTGAAAGAAAGTAATCCAAATAGTAATTGCAAAAAAATTATAATTTCAATTCAAGCAATTTGAATTTTTTAATTGCTGCATTTACTAAAAATTGTTAATTCTAAACCAATAATTTTCAAACAAACACGTTTTCTTCAACCAAACAATCCTTTTTCAGAGTCATGTACCTTCAATTTTGGAAATACCTTCCGAAACCATCCAATTTGAGACATCCTTTACGTATAACACCCAGTATATTTATGGACTGTATGATTCTCATTTACTACCACCCGTCCAACCCTAATACTTTGGGCTGCTAAACAATACCTTTCGCCCTATTTTTAATCTTGATATGATTAGTTTTCCGGTGGGGTAGGCGAAAAAATTAATAATGCCATGATTTTTGAAGTTAGGCGAAAAAATTAATAATGCCATGATTTTTGAAGTTTTTCGCCATGTCACTTGATTAATTTGACGTTTCACATGATTTTTTTAATTGAAAGTCAGTGTATGTCAGAGTTTTTTGTTATATATTCCTATTGCTTGATGGTTCATTCGGTACGCGAAAAACAGTTGTGTGTCACACATTTAGGAATCGCATCTATTAGTCTTGGGTTGATAAAGTTCATTTTCCACCCTTGTGACACAATATACTACAGTGCGTTTGTTGTAGGTATTTTATGCCTGAAACCAAAAATAGCCATCATTCTACACTCGTTGAAGAATATACTATTCTGCGCTAAACTGGCTTAGATATTTTTGACAACAATTCATTCTAACTGCTTCCTGCAATTTCGGAAAACAAATTGGTATGATATGAATCGGCAGTCACAGTTCTTTGATCGTGAAGAAGAGTAAATTGCTGCTACAATACCCGATTTTTTGAGAAAAATGTCGCCACCATATTTTTGGAAACACTTCGAGAATGGATAACTTTCATCGGTTTTGGTTCATCATGGAACACTCAGCCGAGGGTCATTTCCGAGTTTATGAAAGAAAATGTTTTCAACAAAAACTCTTCAACTATTGTGTGATATACGAAAAACCCGCATTTTCACAATATTTACTATCCCTTATCTGTTCTCTCGGACTATATGTGAGCGTTATGCAATATACAGCGCGAAAAGTTTTGATTGAAAGTAATGGCAGATACAGTTATGTTGAAAATCTAAAATGTCGGAGCTGTAGGTTATGGATTGAAATATAATGTTATCATGAATGTGGCACTTCCAGTTACACCGGAAATGGATGTTAACTTTGCTATTTTAAATAAAACCTAATATTTCTCATTTTATTTTCGAATTCTAAATGAAATTTTAGGTAAAATTTGTGCTCAATGTCCTATACCAAAAACTCAGTATTTTCGAGATATTTCGATTTTTTCCGAAATTTTGAAAAAAATCCGCGTTCACATTGAATAACGATATCTCCTTTCATAACGGAGCTAGTCACGTGAAATTGTAATCAATTAAGAACAAGCGCTTACCGGTTAGCTTCATCCAACACATTTATATTTTAAACTTAGCCGCCAGTATGCATAATTTAAATCACTTATAAGTAGCTCACTTTAAATCGAATACCCTGTATTTTATTACATTTTCCGCTTTGTTTAGTTTTTTATCGGTATTCCCTATACCCAAATCCAATGACATTTGAGATATTTCATTACCATAGTTAAAACATAACAATAGTAAAGGGTAGGCCATTATTTCCATGATACAACGTAATATTTTATCATTTCTTCATATGTTATTAATAATTATGAAAAGTAACCAATACCAAGGAAGGATTATTCATTATTGTGGATTATTAAAAACGTATTTTGTATTAATTTAATTTCATAACTTACAAACAAAAATAACCAAAAGTTATATTAAGCAAATAAAGTTTTATAATAAGTATAATAACCACATACCCTAATAATCAAACTCAATTGAATTACTTGTAAGACTCTCCTTAATACTTAAACATTTAGTTAGTTAATATAAGTATAGAAAGGGATTCTTAAGTTAAACAGACTTAAAGAGAGACTCTCACGTTGAGTAAACGTGAGCAAAAATGGTAAATCGCTGCTAGTCGACTATAGTAATGATTATTGGTAATGGTGATTTTTAAAATAAACTGATGTTTTATTAAACCCAAATCAAGTGTTCAAAATTAGCACCATCTATTTGTAAATATTTATGAATCCTTTTCATTAAGTTATGTCTTGTAATTCTGGAAATATGGTCGGATGTTAAAAATGCTGGAAGTGCCATATTCAGGACCACATTGTATTTGAACTCAGCGCCAAAATCTACGGCATCGTAATTTCAAATTTTTAACATAACTGTATCCGCTATTACTTTTAATCAAAACTTTTCGCTTCGCTTCGTATATTTGAAATGGATTATAGATGTATGTAGTGTAGATGTATCTATGTATCCACAAAGCTTGAAGTATAAAAACTACATGAGCTACAATACAACTTCTTGGCTTACCATGTATGGAATTAAAAAAATTTGACATGTACATAATATATATGATTAATTATTTTAACACGTTAGTTGCTTTTAATAATATTTTGGAATTTGTGACAAAGTGCGGTATATTTGTTATTATAGGAGATAGCAAAAAAAGTAATTTACAAAAATAGGAGGCAGCTATAAACTTCACATTTTGAAATTAGTTAAAAGTATACAGGGTCTTCCATAACACTCACCGCATCAAGCATACGTTTTTTTAAATGAAACACCCTTTCATTTATTTTAAATTTAAAAACCACTTCACTTCCTCGTTATAAGAATACAACGTTGGTATGTGTTATACAGGGTATTTAAAAAGTTATTGCCAAATTTCTATGAAAATTGTAACAAGTTCAACGTCTTGTATAAAAGAAAAGGGGTACAAGAGCAATGATGTGTTGTAGCCATAGTTTTTAAGAGATTGTCAAACTTCATAAAAATTATTAATTCTGCTCATACTGTTTAAAGGTGTTCGAAATGAGCTGCCAAAACGTCAAATCAGGCTTGAAGACGGTTTTCGAATGATCTGCATACGTTTGTAAGCATTTGTGACGTAACATTATGAAATGCGTTTGTAATTCTGACTTTCATGTCATCAATTGTCGTTGGGGGTTCACGGTACACTAGATCTACAATATAGCCCCACAAGAAGAAGTTTACTTCACATAATTCTGGTGATCTAGCTGGCCAATTCCATCTGTTAGGAAATTGGTCATTCAATTCATCTTGGATCAGTGCGTTGTGATGAGAAGGAGCTCCGTCATGTAAATATCATAACTGTTGACAGATGTTGAGGGGCACGTTTTCAAGTAAAATAGGTAAATGGTTTACTAAAAAGTATCAATAAACCTCTCCGCTCACGGTTTCCTCAAAGAAGAAAGGGCCTATTACATAATTACCTAAGATACCACCCCAAACGTTCAAGGACCACCTAATTTGACTATTTGTAATTTTGTGGTACGGATTTGTTGTAGAGGAATAGTGGAAGTTGTGCCGATTAACACATCCGTTTTTGTGAAACGTTGCTTCATCTCTGAAAAAATCGAAATCGAAAAAATTTTATTTGTACAACTATTTCTTATTGAGGCCATTCACAAAAAGTTATCCTTCTTTCAAAATCATTCGCAGTTAGCTCTTGGTATAGCTGGATGAGGATCTTCTGTAACGGCCAGTAAAACATTCAATTCGGTTTCCTCTGTTGTAACTGTTTTTGTTTTTTCTTTAGTCTCATATAACACTGAACCATTGCGATTGCATCTATCCATTACCTTTTGAAATGCTCTCTTATTCGGTTGCCGACGATCTGGATATCGCTTATGATAGACTCTTGTTGCAAGTAAACAATTCTTATTACATTCACCTAAGATCCATACCATGTCTACCAGTTCTTCCCTTCCAAAATTCAAGACAATGTCAAAACAATATGATCTAAAACTGAGTTGTCAATTTGTGACACATACCTTGATTTTAATGATATAGAAGGTCATTTCGAACACCTTCTACAATAAAACTAACAATTTTTTTATCTTATGTTTTGTTTAATTGTTTTTTGTTTGTTGATAATTGGAAATAGGAAAGTACATAAAAATAATAAATTTAATTAATGAAATATCCCTTTTTCCAATACAATTCAAAAATATCTCCAAAAATATTAAGTTAAGGTATAGGGAATACTTGGTATAAATTAAACTACATTGACTGTAGTTTATGATGGTGATATAAAATACAGGGTGATGCATTTAAAAAAACTGAGCAAATTATGAATTTGTGTATTGACGTATACTGTAACTAATGTCGGTGTAATGACCATAAAATAAAGCAATGTTGTCAGATATATTTTCTAAAATTCTTAGGCTCACTACACAAACGTTCCCTCTTACTTCAGTAAACTGTTAGTTCGTGCTGTTATAAGAAAGCTAGTGATATAAATTTATTAGTAAGCATTAAAAGAAATCGCTTGAAATTGCTGAAGAAAGGAACATTAATTAAAACCACTTTATATTTGTTACTATATTTAAGAACATTTTGAAGAGTTGGCAACGTAGGTGCAGGTGGCTGAAGACTTCCAAACAATCCAATTATCAACCACAGTACTTATCGTAATCTAACGAAATAACCGATGTATACCATAGCGGTAAATAAATGTTACCGATGATAGGGCCGAATTTTAAAACAAAGATTTACATGTTCGGTGTCAACACGTTGTTTTAAATATCGCGTGTTTAAAAAAAGAGAATTCAGAAATTTCTGATAAGTAATGTGGTTATCGCGAGAATTCACGAATTAACGTTAATCGGGTTCACAACGATTTGTGAAGTAATTAAACTAGGCACTGTTACGGATCATTCTTTAAAGCAAAAAGAAACAAATTAAAAACTGAGTAAAGTTGACAATGCTACGAAACATGTTATTAAACGTATTGTGTACGGGTTTTACAAGAACAATATAGTACCAACTTTAGAACTGAATCGTGCTAAATTGCGGGATATTCCTGAATATACTTAACAATGTTTAGAATTTATTGAATTGTGGATTTAAATATGAGAAGCTAGATAATCGAATGGTAATAATGGAATCTCGGCGTATCGTTGAACTTAGACAGGAGTATTTGCGCAAAATAAAAGGGTACCGTGATTCAAATAGAACTATAATTTATTTACAAATTTCATAAATTGTGAATGCAGGTTATTCATTTCATATAGTAGATTAACATTATTTCACAATATTCGGATTTATAAAAAATCTATATACACGCCATTGGCGGCTTTTTCCTTCAAAGGGATTAAAAATATGAGACATTACATTAACATTGGAATAACTTCACCCTGTATTAAATTTAAACAATATTAAAAAAATCAATCATTTTTTTTTAATTTGTCAAGCACTTAAAAACCATGGCTACAACGCATCATTGCTCTTGTACCCCTTTTCTTTTATACAAGACGTTGAACTTGCTACGATTTTCATAGAAATTTGGTAATAACTTTTTAAATACCCTGTATAACACATAACAACGTTGTATTCTTGTAACAAGGAAGTGGAATGGGTTGTCAAATTAAAATAAAAGACAGGGTGTTTCATTTAAAAAAAACATATGTTTGATGCGGCACAGTGTTATGGAAGACCCTGTTTACTTTTAACTAATTTTAAAATGTGGGACATACAGCTGCTTCCTATTTTTGTAAATAACTTTTTCCGGTATCTCCTATAATAACAGATATAACGGACTTTCTCACAAAAGTTGATCACCCTGTTTAGTGAAAGGAAGATAACAATTTCATTCCAAATATTTCTTGTTTTATTGTCTCACCCTATAATCATCAATATCTTAGGTCAAAAATCAGTCTTAAACTAATGCCTTATGGGTAAGAATTAACAGTCGTTTGGAATATTTATAATAAAGAGGTTTTCCTGAGCAAAGTTCCACTTTTGAATTACCGCTACTTTCCAACCATCACATATTTTGTTCTTATCTAGGATCACTTCATTAAATTACCAAATGTATTATATTTCATGATTCTATGATATAATAAATTGATCAGTTTATTCAATTTAATTGAATGTAGAATTGTCGGCACACTGAATGTATACATTTTTTAAGAAGTTTCGCTTGAATCACACGCGTTGTTTTTCACTAGAACTATTATTCCACATTTTATATTTAATTGACAAATATTAACATATTGAAACATAATATCATAATAATTTTTGGATAGCGATCAAAATATATTTTTTCAATCTAATAGGCTCTCTCACGTGAACATTTTTGATTAGAAGCAAACATATTGTATGTCACGCTAACCAGACACGAGAATATATTCAATTATTTATTCATAAAATAAAACCAGCAAAATTTAAATTATGAAATATCCAGTATAAATACCACTTAAATATTATCGAGTGGTGGATACTTATAGCAACGTACACTCTAGGACTAATATCTGTCCAAGATCTAATGTTTGCCCGAATTTGAAATTGAAATGATTATGCATAAAACCAGTTTATTGAAAGACACCTGGGTGGTGAAGGTAATTTTTAAATTGGGCTCTTTTACGGGAATATTTCCCTCAAATTATGCTACTGGAGAATCTTCATGGCAGATTGTGGTAGTTGCAGTATTGATGATACTAGGTTTGACAAAATTGTACTCGTCCATAACTGAAAAATCATCGTTCCGATGGAATATTTCGATTATTATTCCCATGGTTGAAAAATGCACGCACTACATTTTTTCTTTATTGACTTTCCGAAGTTTGATTCTAAATAGAAAAATATGGAAAGAATTCTTTTGCACGCTCGCAAATATAGACAAAGACGTAGGTGTTGGATATTCAAGTAAGAAGGTGATATTTATAAGAGCGTTGTTTTGGGTCATACTTCTTTTAGTAGCCGGTATTTCAGATTATAACCCACAAACAAATTTAGCGAACTCTTATCTGGTAGTTATGATAATAGTGTTTTTACAAATGATAGCAATAACGAGTTTTGTACTAGAGGTGTGTCTGTTGATAAAGAGGAGGCAGGACATAATTTGTTTAAAGTTGGAAGTTCTCTGTAACAACGAATATGAGGTGCAACAGGAAATTGAGCTGGAAACAACCAAAATCGAAAGAACGATAAAAAATATTCATTATTTAGGCAATACAATCAACTCTGCTCTTGGTTCATTGTTTTACACAATAATAGCGTTAAATTTTATTATTATGTTTGGGGCACTGGATAAATCGTTAAATTCATCTTTTGATGTTGAACAAAGTTATGCTGAGGGATTTGATTCAAATATCTACAAGTATCTGTATTTGTGTGTATTTTTTGTGAGTATTCTTAGGTATTTGATAGTCTATATATTGATTGATTATGTTTCAGGCCATGACAATTTCTTTAGCAATAGCTGGAGATAAAATAGAAAAAACTGGAACAAAAATATTTAAACTTTGTCATATTCTCCAAATTGACGTAAAAAACCGTAATATCAAGGCTCAACTCAGAAGATTAGTAGTATTTCTAAAAAAGCTTCAACCTAAATTGACAGTTTCAGGATTTTTTGTTATTAACAGAAGTATGATACCATTGCTGCTGTCCAGCCTTTCATCATATGCTGTTATTCTTATACAATTAAAAAGCGGACCATAAACAACAAAAAACTGTTAATTATTTGCTTTTTATCTATAATAGTATATTATTAAACAAGCAATTTATCTTCAGTCACCTATGTACCGAGTATTGGGTTGTCATGGCATGTTATTTAAATGCAAAAGCGTGAATTATGGAACCATAATTCACTATGGGTACCATATACCTTGTGTTAGGAGGTAAAATATTGACTTATTATTAAGTGGTCGTCGACAAACATTATTATTAACGCTCACTTGGAAATGAAATGGTTTTTTCCATGACTGCTCCATGTCAAAATTGTGAATCTTTTTTGATTATGGGGTACAAATAGGTTTGTTTGATTAGCAGAATTTTTTAAATCGAGAGTGAACTGGGAACAAGGGAGCCAATTTTTAACATTGTATTCAACGGTCATTTTGCGGTATTTACCAACGGTTGATCAAACAAGATTTACTTCTGAAGAAGATAAAGTTACCAAAAGAAGTGGATTGATTGAAAAGCGAGGTGAAAATAACATAAAATTGTATGATTGAAGCACTAATTCATCACAATTCATCACGGTTTTAGCTAACAGAGTTGATGTTGTTTCGTTCACTATTCTGTTTCGGGAATAAAAAACAAAAATAGATATTTATTATAGGAAATGGTTTTATTACATCCAGTTTTTTAAACATGTATGTATGAATTGCGATTCTAAGCAGCATTATTCTAACTATCGACATGACATTCACCTGAATCAACGTTGGTTTTGGATATTATTTGGGGCTAGCTGTTCATTCAGAATAATCCAGTGATATACAGGGTGTCCCAAGATTTATTTACAGGCTGTAACTCAGGAATTAACGAATAAGTTTATTTGCAAATTGGGTAATCTTTTTGGGACCTACAGTAATTTCATCTGATGTATACAGAGTATCTGTGACGCCATCATAGAAGCAGGGGCGTCATCGCAAAGAGAAAAATTCAATGGAAGGAGGGATCAAACTTAGGTCAAATGAAAGAGCTTTTTATTTCAAATTCAACAGTGAGGGTACTCAAGTGGATAATTACACCAGATTTTATTCGCAACAATAAACCAGAACATTCCGACTTTACAGTGATTTTAGAAAAGATGTTCAAAATGGCCTCCTCCTGCAACAACACCAGCATCGAACCGTCTAAGTAGTTCAAGTGTACATGTCGCATGTATCATCTCTTGCGTGAGGTTAATACAACCTTGTCTAATTTTATTTTTCAAATCGTTCGTGTCTACAGGTTTTTCATTATAAACAAGCTCTTTTAAGTATCCCCATACAAAAAAATCTAGGGGTGACAGCACCGGCGATAGTGGAGGCCACTGAAAGGGTCTATGAGTTCCAGTCCATTAGTTTGGAAATCAATCATTAAGATAATTTACTACAATACCGCTATTATGTGGGGGTGTGCCATCTTGCTACCATATCATATCTCTTCTATCATTCAAATGAATATTCCACAGTAACGCAGGTAAATCATTTTCTAGAAAATTTAAATAGCTCTGACCACACCAAACATTAACTCCCCATCTGGTTTGAAAGCGAGTTTCCCTTACCCACCGCGGATTTTCCACTGACCAATAATGGAAGTTATGGGGATTCACGACCCAATTATTATGGAAACACGCTTCATCACTCCACAAAATGTTTCTCAACACATTGGGACTGCATTATAACTTGCATGATGGCGTTAACAATACTTTATCTAACCAAACAGAAACGGGCTGTCATTAGGGATCGTTGTGGTAGCACACATCTAGAACTGATAAAGGAACAGGTGCTCGAAAACACAGGGCTAGGTCCAGGTGTGATGTAGTGAAGTAGCCACTATACAATTGAAAAATGGATTGAATCAATTATTCTGATCCATGAAACTCAGCTAATACGCCATGTGATTGAGGCAATCACTTGCATGTGAGTAATATTACAATTACCTACACAAGTTAATAATAAGTTGTATGTATACCATACCCATATACTCTCTGATAACCTGAAATTGCTGAGCCACCGAAAGAAGATATTGACTACTTATAACTTTTCCCACAAGAGACCAATGGGATAGAGAAGAAATCTCCTTCCTAGAAACGGACTACGTGATTTACACTGACGGATCTAAAACCGGAAGCGGGGCTGGAGCGGCGGTCTTCAGCATGAAACCCAGAGTTGAAATTACAGCCAACCTGGGTAGGTACGCTACCGTCTTTCAGGCTGAAGTATACGTCATTGAGCTGATGAATCAACCTGTTGTGAAAAAGAACATACACATCCTGTCTGAACTCGAACAGGATAAAATCTAACTGTCTACAATTCCTTGAAATCCTAGGCAAGGAGAACAGTCATTTTGACCTGAGTGCCGGGGCATCGCGGAGTGGAGGGCAACGAGAAGGGCGACACTCTAACAAAAAGGTAATCAGAGAGCACTGCTAGATCAGCCATAGCTACCTGGGCGGAGAGGAAAACCTTCACGTAAAGGGCAGATATACCAGGGCTCCCTCACTCGGAGGCGTTTATATACAACTCTTTGAGTACAAAAAATATCCTGGAATGGGGTAGAACAAACCTACGTATTCTGACGGGACTGCTTACAGGACATTGTCGACTGAATTACCACCTAAAGAAGATGAGTCTGGTTCAAACCTCGGATTGTCGGTTCTGTCATTTGGAGGACGAAACTGCGGAGCACATATTATGCTCATGCCCAGCTTTGGACAGGGTAAGATATAACATATTATTTGGTTTTAGTACCTTAGAGCCGAACGACTTCAAAAAAGTATCACCAAATACAACCATGGACTTCGTCAGAAGCACAGGCTTGTGGGGTGAATTGTAATCCCTAGAGGTGAGCCACGATAGACCCAATGAGGGTCGCAGTGGAGGTGGCGAGAAGGCCCCACTCACATAGAACCTAACCTAACCTAACTCTTACACAAGAACAAAATAACAAAAATTTACAGTTTTCAAATAAATACATCGAATATTTACTTTTTCGTCACGATAAAGAGTACATTTCTTTTTAAAAACTTGAATAGTAACCTTATAAGACTTTAAACACGCATATACGATGACAAAAGGAATGCAAAAGAGATTTGATTCCGAGATTGATTTCTTATTTCAGCCCAATTAACCATATAGCTCGTTTTAAGCCTTATTTCCACCTCAAGATTATCAATATTGGTGGTGAAGTCTCGAAGGATAAGTCTCTTTTAAGAAATTTTCCCTTCTTCCCAGATATTTTTTGGATTTCAGATATTTCGAGATATTCGTGAGAAACAAAATTATTTTCGGAAAAATGTTCATATTTTTTTTGAGCTGCTTGCCATTCCGAATCGAATGGAACCTTGATCATACTTTCGTTGACGTCGGACGGAAATACAGGCTGTTCCAAAATTCATGCGACAAAATTCAGGAGGTAATTGCTCGTATGAAATTAAGATGGGTCTTTCCTAAAACAAAATTTCCTCAGCCCACCCCTTTCCGAGATATCACCCTTAAAAGGTGGTGACTTAAATTGAGGAATACAAAAAAATTGTAAATAAAACAAGGTTTTTAAGTAAAATTTTATTTTCTAAAAGTTCAACTCGAAAAAAGGTTTTATATGATGCTGATTTCACCCTCGTATAATGTAACAGGAATATTTAAAAAATAACCGTGGTTAGTCCTATGCCAGTTCTCGAAAATTACAGAATTTCAAGCTTTAGAAAAAAAATAAAAACTTAATTTTAGTCACCACCAAATTTTGTTATAGAAAAGACCCATCTTAATTTCGTTTAAGCAATCACCTCCTGAATTTTTTCGCATGAATTTAGAAACACCCTGTATGTACAAATGGTCTATGTTTACCATACTATATTCAAACTACACTCTATAACCAACATTGTATAAACATAGTCTTGGTTAATGTTCGGTGCCATGACACAGTACCAGTATAACTTCGAGCAGGCACATGACAAAAAAAGAGTAGCTGAAGCACACCGTTATTGCTACCATCTGCAAAATATTCCGGTCATCAAAACCAAACAACTCAACAATCTACGAATAACTACACCTAGGCTTGGATTCTTCTTAGAAACCACTCCAAAGTACTAGGACCGGTGCACAAGTACAAAGTGAATTCATGGTAAGCAAACCACCTTCCAAACTTCTCACTATGCCACGAACGATGTCAAAAATTAAACGAGAAAAAAGACGACGAGTTTCCACATTACCGTTTACAACAATATCCAATTTTCAAACTTGAGAGATGCCTTCCAGCTTTTGTAAACCCAATTCAACAGCCCGAAGTAAAACTTCTCGATAAATCAAAACTAGGCTTTAAAAAAATGCAAGCATACGTTATATTACTGAAACTACTTCTCAACAGTAAACAAAAGCTTAGTCTTTTGGCTAACTCCTAAGATGTTCAGGCAGCAAAATATCCCGCCTCGTCTATCACCCTCTCATTTCCACGCTCTTCTGAGGCCTCCTCTGGTCATGGAGCAGCCCTTACCCCCAGGGAAACTTTGGAAGCCTCAGTTCGAACTTCTCCATCCAAATATTCATCTTACACAACAATGTCACTCAAACATTGGATTAACGCAGTCTCCCATCCAAGTCCTGCTCTCGAAAAGAACTTTCAAATCTTCTGAACAGGAGTGAAATCTTAAGAGACCAAATATCTCACCTTGAAGCCAATCTTAACTGCGCTGCCCTCCTCAAAGTTTCAAGAAATCTATGCCACAAGAAACTCGATATCCAAAATGCCATCGGAGACCACAAAGTGGTATGCATCACCAAGCTCTTGCTTTCAGGAAAAACAACCCCAAGATACAACAATCTCTAAATTTCTCATTTGTCATCTATAAGAACATCTCTGGCGACGAAATTTCCGATCCCCAAATTAATTCCAAAAAGTGCTGGAAAATCGTCTCTAAAGCAATAAAAACTCCCACCTCCCAAATCAGAGTCATCACCGACTTCACCAGGCACCCTCCGAAGAAATTTTTCTTTACTGTCTAGGCTATCGGTGTCAAATTTCAAACACTAATTCACTTCCTCCAGTTACAAAATATTGTACTCCTCGCTGTTCCATTATAGACCACTCCGCCACCGAATTGAAGATAAGCTTAGTCGCCCAAACTGTGGTAGTCACGATCACAGATATCAAATATGTGAAAAGCAAAAAAGCGATCACGCCATCTACGACCCAAGATGCCCTAAAAGGCAAACTTAAACTCAAAACCCGATGAAACAGCTCCCATCCCCTTCAAAAACCTCCAATGTCATTCGACTTCCCCTCCAAACCTGTGTTATCTTAATGAATGCAATTCCAATCCTTTTCCCTCTTGGGAAGGTAATTGTACCAATTAACCAAATGACCATCTCATAGGTGCACAACCACATCCTCAAAAGGATTTAATTCTATATCAGGGTGGAGAATTCAATTTATAGAGAAAACACCATGATGATTCCAGCCATTACTATTGTTGATGTACGAAGTTGTCTTTTACTAATTTTAAAGTGTCCTATTATTTTGATGCTGGTTTTGCTACGTCCTTTTTGTATCATTCATACGATCTTGTAGCGTTCTATATAATTATAGAAAAAAAAAGAGTTTTCATGTACTAAAATTATAATTGATATTCATCAGAACATTAACAAGAGACAATTAATTCGTGTTGACCGTTCACATGATAGTGCAGCATGAAAAACAAATACGTAAAGAAGGATCCAAATAACGATTTGTTTGTATTAAAATTATGTTATAAAATCGGTGCTATTTTGGCGATGTTTCCTTGGAATCCCAATTCTGAAAGAATATTTTTTCAAGGAATATTATTGACGTCGGTATTAATTCCATTGTGGTCAGTGGTGGTATCTTTTATACTGAGTCAACAGAACAGCTCATTGGATGAGTATATTTTTCATATAGTCTATTTTTGTATGTGTTTATTGTTTTTAACGGTCATACTTAGGGGATTGATTGTGAATAGAAAGAAATGGAAACTATTTTTCAGACTTATTTTGACGTTGAATAAAAATTTGGGAACAAGTTATACATTGAAAAAAAATATATTCATAAAAGGCTTGGTGTGGTCGGCAGTCGTGATAGCTGGAATGGTAAGCTCTGCTACAAGTGAGGAATTTGTCACATACTTTGACTATATCCAATTTGGATATTGGTCGATTGTTTTCCTTCAAATGACCATAACGACGATTATATTATTAGAAGTTTCATTCATAATACAAAAAAAGCAGGTAATGCTGCTTGGAAAACTCAAAAGAATATGTGCCCACCAGTTTTCTCCAAAAATTGATATAACAAGCGTCTTTCTAAGTTTGCAGTTCTATACAAACACTCCAAGTGAAATCAACAACATAAATCTCACAATTGACATCGCTAATGATATTAAACTGATTGAAAGCAGTTTTAAAAATATTTACATTTTAGTTGAATATCTCAATAGTTTTTTCAACATTAATATATTGCTCATCTTACTCACTTATTCTTTGAATCTTCTAAATGACACGGAATATTTATTGGACGTGATTTTTGGAAAAAAAATGGAAAATATGGCTACGCAAATCAGTTACGGTGTATACAGTATGGTTTTTTTGGTGAGTGCTCTTTGTTGGATGGTTTTTAATAACTCATTCTTTCAATTAGATAATAATTTCAATATGTGTTGATTCATAATGAAAAGTTAAGCAAGGGCTGCTCGATTGCCAGACAAAATTGAAATTCTGGAGACAATGATCGTAATGAAAGAGAAGTATACAGAATATCCAGAATTATAATTTAAACTTGCAAAGTGAGAACTTTCGGCAAACAAAACGAGACTACTTGACCAAAATGTGTACTCGTATTCTTCAAGAAAATAATGAAATAAACCGAATGAATGAATTACCAAGGAAACTACTTTCGATTATCAAAAGTTTGTTTGATTGTTTCAACGTGCGTTTTGTTTTTTGTCGGTTAATATACAATTCACTTAAGTATTGTTTTTCTCACTATTCAATAATTAATCAGTAATAACTCCATAATTTATTATTTATTTATATTTATTTATTTATATTAATAACACCTTGTAACGTGATTTTGTATTTGCTTTTTTTTTGTAAACTTCATTCCATTTCTTTTTTGCATGTCATTAGCTTGTGAATTACTGTTATGAAGCTTAACATTCTGAGCTGAAAGCAGAGTGTGTACGATGGTCTTTGTGGAATTTACTCGACAAACAATTGGATGTCGTAAATTTTTTCACAACTATTTTATAAACATCATGACAAAAGTAATAACTGATAAAAACAAAAAAGCATATTCAGTAATGAATTTAGAAAAGACAGTAATTCAGTGGGAGCAACCTGAATAACAAACTAACTCGGTGATTGTATGCAGCTTAACAGCAGTGTTGTTTTTTTTTGTATGTTTTAGGTTACTAAACAAGTGAAGTGAGCAGCTGTATTTTGGAAGCTACTTATGGTAGTGACTTAAATTAATTTGCACCGTTTCACGTTAAAATTACAGTATGCGGCATCCCTTTGAGGATTAACAAGCCGAAAAGATAAAAAAAGCCATAAATTATTTCGAGTCTCGACCTACCCACAGGCGAACCATTGATTTTTGGTGCAATTTAGCTTCCGATTGGCCTATGGAAAATTTACTTGAATTGTTAGTCCACATTGACTGTGAACGTCCCAGGGTGGGTTCAATTCATTTTTGTTATTTACGAGACGTTGCTTTCTTAGATGTTGCTGTGATTGAGATTTTGTTTAATTGATTGAAACTATTTTGTTGGTAATAATCAAAATTATTGCTTTTTGACGACCATTCGAAGAATATGAAGAAAATATTGCTGCAGGCTTGATTCCACAGATGTTGCCATGTCGCAGTATATATAATGAGTTGATTGATTGTTGTATGTATGAAACAGGAATATTTTATTGTCAAAATTTTTTACCAAAGGTTTGAAATTTCTGAAAGTGGCGAGTAGGGATTCGAGACCATAGATAAAAAGAAATTTGCTATATTCCAGTCACGATTTCCGCAAAAAATTATACAAAATATGTACAGGCAGCTGAAACAAGAAAATAATGAGTCAAAGCATGGAGCTGCTGAAAGAATATATAACTTGAAAAAGGTCCATTATTATAGTTTGTCTCTAAGTATATCGTCTTGGCTTTTGCCCGAAATCATAAAATTAATGGGCCAATTGCAATAAATCATAGGGCCAATAGCTGAAGAGAGCGCCAGTGGCGGACTATTTAAAATTATTTTAAAAAGTATCAAATTCACAAATGTTTATCTTTTTGTATTTTCATCATACATCCTTTGTTTTTTATTCAATATGTGAAGACCATTTCTTTAAACTTTTATTCTTTCACCTCCTTAATGAGAGATTATTAAATACTATTAAGTTGAATAAACTATAACCAGTTAAAAAAATAATATCTAACTTTATTGGTGTGGTTTAATATTATTCTAAATCTAATTCTGTTTCACTGTCAGACTTATCATTAAGATTAATTACAATAGGCTCTATATTATTTTAAATATGAATGTATGAATTCTCAATTTTCTTTACGTGCTGTACAGAATTTTTCCAGCTTTGAATGGGTATATTATTAACTACATTTTCAATTGATTCTATAATACTGGGACCCAAAGTAGGAGTAACATTTTAGTTGATGCCACAAATGCTCCATGGGGTTGATTTTAACACCTCCAAAAGTTGCTCCTCCTTGTAATCAGGTTCAAAATAAACATCATTTTGTAACAAATATTCTTGAATTTCAGTCTTTCTACTTGATAAGTTTGCTGCTTTTTGTAGTAGGCGGCTGTGGTAGCTTGCGTTATCCATTACAATTACACTGTGGTCGGGAATATTTTTCATAAGATGATTTTCCAAAAAGTTCTGCAGTTGTATCTTCATGATAATCAAAGCTTCAATCCTTAATATTATTTGCAGACAGCAGCAAACAATTTGGAACAAATCCGTTTTATGATCCAGCGTGAATAATAGTTATGCGCTTTCCTTTGTTTACAGGTGCCTTAGCTTTACAGTTTTTACTGAAATCAACACATCCTTTGGATACTGTATCATGTTTCGTCCAGATAGATTATAGATCTGTTTTCGGAACGGTACTTCGTAATATCCTGAAGAAAATTGAATCTCCAAGTGCGCAATCTTTGCGATTCCATTACCACTTGTTTTTTGACAATTTTACGATACGTGAATCCCATTTTACCAATAACTCTATATAGGGTGACCCGGCTAATATTTATATTGGTGTCATCTTCTTCTAGCTTCCCCTTTAGATTGTCCAAAGTAGGAACAATCTGGCTTTTATAGATGGAATATATTTCACTTATTATTATATCCTGTTGGCCATTTTGTCCAGACGATGAGATCTTCCACTTAATTTTCCACTGTTAATAATATCCTTCATAGAGGATGTAGGTGTCTTTGTGAATAAGCAGGTTTCTTTTAAAGCTTCCAATTTAATGAATCCTCTACTTACAAAACAATCATACACATGTTTCACAATTTGCTTTGCATTTAATGACAAGTCGACACAACACAATTAATGATAACATAATACTCGTATAGAAAGCTCTTTGAAAACGCAGTATTTAATACTGCCAAATGAATTCAATGCAGCCATCATACACCCGATATAAACCTGATGGCCCGCTCTTGCCTTGTCAGTCGACTGTTCTTGGGTTTCATTTCAGGTAAAATTATTTTAAGAAGGTCGTAAATGGTCGTATTCAGATGATTTCCGGAAAAAGCTGAGACGATATACTTTGAGACAAACTATACAGTTATCGGTAAACCAACTGCTATTTATCGAAAAGAGAGAGTACATAAATCGCTAGGGCGTCGGGATCCTGCAATAATAAAAAATCTGTTTGAAATTGGTTCTGCTTCTGTTTACAGATTCCTTTTTCTCGCTAACAAATTCTAAAACGGTGCAAATTCATTTTACTCACAACTATAACCAACCACCTCTCAATAAAATTTATTGGTTCGAAAGCGACAAAGAGATACGGCTGGAAATTAATTTTAAGTTGTTAAAATGTCCGCGGTGCGCAAGACTAATTTAAATTTGTCTTATTGAGGTAGGTATATTGGAAATACATGCGAATAATTCTTACGTCTTTAAGGAGAGTAGCGTTGATTCGACACTTTTTCTTCCAGCTCTTCGAATTAAATATTACAGGTGAGATAAGCATTGGTTTGAAAAGTTTGCGATATCTTGGGAACGCTTTCTTGCAAAAAATCGAGCTATTGCTTGCAAAGCAATTTTTCGCTGTATCGTATGTACTACAAGCGAAGTATCCGTAGTTTTTACTATCATCGCTGAAATTAATTTAAATATAATTATACAGGATGTTTCGAGAGTAATCGCTTACTGTTGGCGATTCGTCACTCAATATTGAGATGAAAAGTCCCTATAAACTTATGTGATTAGTTTTATCGCGTATTGTGATACAGAGTTTTCAATGTTTCTGTCATTGTGATAAAAGAAATAAGATTATGATAGACATGAACATGAGGGTAGAACATTTCAGAGCAAATGTTCAAAATTTGCACCTCCGCTTAAATAGGTAGGTACAAGCATCAGCTCGACATTTACTGGATTGAAGATCTTGTGAATTTAAGATCGGGGTAGTGTGAACGAGAAATTTTAAATATCCCCTCAAAAAAAAATCCAGAGAATTATGTTCAGGTGACCTTAAGGGCCATCGGTGTGGAGATCCTTGTCCTATCCAACGATCTGGGAAACGATTACTTAAAAAGTCCCTTACGATTATTACAAAGTATGGGTCATGCATGAACCGCATATGTCTTCTAATTATGAGAGGTACATCTTCCTGAATAGCTGGGAGTTCATTTTATAAAAAGTAAGGGTATTCATTACCGTTCGATAGAGTATTAGAGGCTTATAATAATGTTCATATTTTTTTTGCCGGAAATTTTAATTGAATACCATCCACGAGAACGTGAACCATAATGATTTTCAAAGAGAAAAAATGGATTAAATTGAACTATAGGATCCGTTACAATATGCTTTGTGACACAACTTTTGACAAAGATTCACGTCTAGTGGTGAGCAAAGCAAGACTAAGACCAAACCTTGGAAAGTCTTGGTCCTGCTTATCCGGTCTTGGTCTTACTTACATCGTCTTGGTCTTGCTTATTCAGTCTTAGTCTAGCGTACAAAGTCTTGGTCTTGTTCATTTCACCTGTTACTTATTTTTTTTACTTTTAAAAATCATCAGGGTTGTAAATTATTAATAATTTACTACTGTACCCTAGTGATGAGCAAAGCAAGACCAATACTCGGATAGTCTTGGTCTTGTCCTTGTTCTTGTTGTCCTGGTCTTCCTAGTCTTAGGATGGTCTTGGTCCTGGTCTTGCGAAAAAGCAGCACCAAGACCAATTTTGCTTAACACTATTCACGTCCCGTGTATTTGTCCACCTCACCACTGATCGGTAGGCTATCACTGATCTAACAACTATTAATTGTGTATAGCTATTCGGTATTTTTTGTAGTGAGTCTTCAATTTTTTTCACATATTCTTCTGCATCTGCCGCCTGCAATGCTAGATTTTTATGTGGTCCTCTGAAGGTACGTGTTCCAAGATAGCCTTTGACCAGCATGTACTGCTAGGTATTTTGTCTCTTTGGCAAATGGAATCACCGTTCCCCCGAGGCTACTGGCTTTAGGCCTTGTAGTGCCGTCGTTTTTTGAGCATTGACTGTCGCATCGCAGCTCCGATACAAAATAATCCAGAAGCTTGAAAGTGTTGTCCAACGTATTTTTCAATAAATCTAAATCTTAACAGATGCATGGATGAGAAAAGGAAACATGCTTCCCTAACCAGCCAGGTCACCCGACAAGACCATTTTATATGTTAACTTTTGGGGACGAATAAAATTTCATGGCTTACCCAGAGAGGAAATCTAAACTGCCGGTTATTCTACAGGATGGAGAGTAGAGCTGTACGTGGAACAAGATACATATCAAGCTTCTAGGAAGACTTTGGAACAAAATTTCAACAATACCCATATATTTTCCGAAGCCACAATTTCTTCCAAAAAAATTGCCTAATTTCAAAAATTATTACTGGTGCTCGGTACTCGGTGCTTTCATAAAATGGCGGAGTTATTTGGGAGTGGGTGAGGAAGAGGATTGGAATTTGCTGGCGAAAGTGACGTTTTTTGCTGGGTGAGATTAATTTGAGTGTACTTTTATTGAGTATTGTAAGCTAAGTAGTTCTCTGCGTAGGTTTAGTGGAATTTCTCCTGGCTCTACAAGAATGCTTTCTCTAGGACTTGTGTAAAATGCTCCTGTTGCTAACCGTAATGCTGTGCGTTGGATGACATCAAGTATTGTTAATGATTTTTTGTTTGCTGATGTATACACTATTGCTCCATAATCTAAATGAGATCGAACGTAATATTTATAAATATTTAGGAGAGTATTACGGTCGCTTCCCCAATTGGCGTTTGATAATAGTTTCAACATGTTGATACCTGAGAGACAAGATTTCTTAAATTGTTCACAATGTGAATTCCAATTGAGTTTCTGATCGAATATCATTCCCAAATATTTAATTTGGTTAAAAACAATTTAATTTGTTCAAATCTTCATTAAATTTTCGCTAACACAGTAGCTTTCTCAAACGAGTGGAGGTATAATGAAACTTTTTGCTTTTTATTTCCATGTAAATAGATTATAATACTTTTGTCAATATCCGTAAAATTCCCCATTAATGCACTGTATAAATTAAAAAAATTTCATTATATCACCACTCGTTTGAGAAAGCTACTGTGTTAGCGAATTGCGTCACGAATATAATATTAAACTTAGTTATAATATAATGAAGATTTGAACAAATTAAATTGTTTTATTTCATCGTTTAGTATGGATCCTCATCAAGTGAAAGCTTCATCTATTCAGTTTTTACGATATTGCTTGCGCGTATTGATTCCCCAAGGTAATTATTAGAAACTTCTGTAAAAAGAAGAAAAAGGATTGTGAATCAACTACTTCTTGCTTTGTCCAGCATGCGAGAAAAATATGCAGTGGTTATGAACAACGCTTCGTATCAGTTTGACAGCCAAGAGCATTTTTTTGCACTAAACTGGAATTGCCGAATCGTTTGACCAACCACGACGAAACCCAGTGTGCTTCAGTAAACTTTTCGTCCAGTGAGCATATTTTTTAGCCCGCATAAGTATTTTTTCATCATAACCTCTGTTAGAAGCTGCTTCTCCTGGGACTTCACAGATTTTCTTTATATCGCCAAAAGACGGCTGCAAATTGTGGAGTCGTGAATTTCCACTTTAGCCTTTTCCAAGTCCTGCCAATGTCAACCAACCCAGCCTCTATTTATTGTTTAATTAACTTATTCACAGCTCCCAAGATTACAAAACATTCAATTCGCATTATGGATGTGTGCTCACTGAGTGTAATATCATTTCCCTTTCCTTTGCGTAATTTTCATGTTGCTACAAACACGAGGAGAGTAAGGGCTGATCTTACCACTTCCTGTTAAATCTTGCGTTGACAAACTAGCAGTTGTGCTTCAACTGCTCGTTGGGCTTCTATTTGAAGTTGGGATTCACCAAAAAGCGGTAGGAACGAATTCAAAACTAACTTCAAGTTATAGATAACAGTTTGTGGTAGGATCGGCCCTAAAACCACAAAACATGTGTTGCTTAGTTACAATAACCGACAAAACTTCTAACATTAGTAATAACTTAATGCAAAATGATAAGATCAATTTTTTACAATTCTGAGATACTTGAATATGTTTTCTTAGATTAATATAAAAGCAAATGTCAGATAAGAAATTTATTTATTTTATCAGAATTCCACGATTTGTCTCATTTTTCTGTAGTAACGGCAACCCAGCTTGATTGAACGTTGGAGGATATTAAACCTCAAGTTTTGCCTCGGCGGTGTACCTACCTACTGAGACGCAAAAAGGAGTGAGATGAAGTTTATTTAGCAGTATTCTGTAACTCTAAATTCAATATAAATTAGTCTGATCAAATAGAAATTAAGCAGTCAAATGGTGATCAGCTGCGTTCGGCATTTTGTAACCCTGCACTTCATTACAAGAAAACTTCAATAATTTTGCTCAAAAACGAAAATATAAACCGCTACGCATTAAGAATTAGTTGCTACTGACTATTACTAGTGGGTACCGGTAAATTATTCGAAATCAATTGTTCGAAATCAATTGTTCGAAAATCAATTTTTCGAATGACCGATTATTCGAAAATCAATTATTCGAAACCCAAGTTTTCGAAATCAATTTATCGAATAGCTGGCAGGTTCCTAATGGTGATAAAATACGAAGGTGGTTTGGTAGGGGTAGGTTTGGTTGGGTTATTATTGAAAATTATTATAATTTATTCTTCAAAAATTGACTAAAAATACGAAGGTGGTTTGGTAGGGGTACGTTTGGTTGGGTTATTATTGGAAATTATTATAATTTATTCTTCAAAAATTGACTAAAAATACGAAGGTGGTTTGGTAGGGGTAGATTTGGTTGGGTTATTATTGGAAATTATTATAATTTATTCTTCAAAAATTGACTAAAAATACGAAGGTGGTTTGGTAGGGGTAGGTTTGGTTGGGTTATTATTGGAAATTATTATAATTTATTCTTCAAAAATTGACTAAAAATACGAAGGTGGTTTGGTAGGGATAGGTTTGGTTGGGTTATTATTGAAAATTATTATAATTTATTCTTCAAAAATTGACTAAAAATACGAAGGTGGTTTGGTAGGGGTAGGTTTGGTTGGGTTATTATTGGAAATTATTATAATTTATTCTTCAAAAATTGACTAAAAATACGAAGGTGGTTTGGTAGGGGTAGGTTTGGTTGGGTTATTATTGAAAATTATTATAATTTACTTTACAAAAATTGTCATTCGATAAATTCACAAAGTAATAAAAACTTCTATCTATCTATTTTTGTATATTCTATTCAGAATATTGAATTTCGAACAATAGATTTTCGAACAATTGATTTTCGAATAATTGACTTTCGAAGAATTGACTTTCGAAGAATTGATTTTCGAATAATTGATTTCGAACAATTGACTTTCGAAGAATTGATTTCGAACAATTTACCTAGATCCATTACTAGTGCCAAAGATAACACCAAACAACAAGAAGCAAAACTTCGGATAAAAACGTGTCTACAGACGATATCTCTTGAATTAGTCGTTCTATATGTCATACGATCACATGCAGGCCTCTTTCTAATGGTCTTTACAGACCCTAATTTGATTAAGGTTTGTTTGTAGGTTGAAATTATTTTTTCAAATGATCTATTCCACGTGTAAATTGACAATTGCTACTAATGGAAAAATACCTATATGATACATTTAATAAAACACAATTTATACTAAAATTGTTTTTCTTAGTGTGATTCGAGTAAAGCTGTAAATATTTATTATAATCCTCAGTATATGCCAGAGTTAGCTGTCACCTTCGAGGAAATTTATTTTCAGCGCTTCAACATCAAAGGATTTTCACCGGGATTCACTTCTTGTTGTTGTGTATCTTTTGCTAGTGCTATGACACGTCGACGCGCAGAGCGGTGAAAGAGGGGCTGGGCAAAAGGAAAGGACCAACACAGCTACCGGCAAAATGTTTTTTTCTGTTGTTGGGTATCTCAGGTAAAAGAATTTGAGCCTAGTTGCGGGTCCTCACATTTTGCATACTCAACTTCCTTTGGCGCCTGCACTATTAAGGCTTTTTGTGCTCTCGATTGTACCGTTTATGCGTAGAGACTAGTTGTCCTTTCCAGACTTAACAATCTTTTCACTGGATCCTTCTTGGAGATTCCTCCCTTGGGTACTCTATTCCCGGAAATTATATCTCCAATAAAAGAGAATACTACTAGGCAATAAAATCTCTGCGCCCTCCACGTATTTTATTTATTTTAAGCTTTGCAGTAAAAATAGCAACTATATTTATATGAATAATTCAATAGTACACTTTAAGTGGTGAAAACATGCAGTTTTTCAGTTTTTAAGTGTACCTCAACACTTAAACATGGAATGTAAGCTATGGAGTCAACTCTAATCATTTTTAATCTCTGTCGGGCACTGCAAATTATATGTGAATATGTATTCAGAGCAGTGAGCAGGATAATAGAGATATGAAAAATATTATACTTAGATATTAGGGCCGGAAGTGAAGCTTACCAGCTTGAAGGTTTTGTATAACCGCACAACGTTTGCCGAGGGCGGTTATCAAACCCGAAAGCAGTCAGGAGACTTCCGCTCCAAGTAGTTCCGTACCAAAAGAAGCTCTGTTGATTTCCAATAACATAGATCAAGAAGTAGGTACATCACCAACAAAGTAAAATGCCTTTTATTTTTAATAATTATGCTTCAAACTGTTTTATTAATTTTAATATGCATCAATTCAAAGCTAAATTGATTTGTTTATATTAATGTTTTGCTATAATTATGGTTTTACGATATTTCTCAATTTTGAATAAAGTTTTTGCAAAAATCCCAAATTTTCACGTAGAAAAGGCACAAGGACCGTAAGTAACTTATTTACGGCACTAGGGTCGTATTTACAACTTACTTCTATGGTAACAATGATGGTAAATTGGAAAAAAACCGATCGTGCAAAAAGATATTGAAACAAAAATAATAATGGAAATTTTTATTTAGTTTACCAGGAAAAAAAATAAAATAGCGTAGTAGAAACGTCAGTGAGACAGCAAAAAACTGTTAAATGTAAACCAGATGGAAAGGTAGACAAGATCTTACCGGTGATTTTGTGAAGGGATTTTAATCCCACTTTCAGCTCCCATTTCCATAAATTTTGCAAGACATCACACCTTTTGTCTTCGTTAGCTATGAATTACTTTTCCTTCAGAACCGATCAATTTCTTAGGAGGCATTAAATTAAAGTACACTTAAAATAAAAAACTAAGCTATCAAGTAAAGTATTAATAGAAAGCTAACACTTTTACACTGACGTCACCTATGACGTAAATGGGTCATTCTCTATTGAAACGGTCTCTATCTTTATGTAGCCGTACTCTTGACTGAGGAATTGAAGCTTTTCGATAGAACAGATATTTTGCCTTTGTCGCTGTGAACCAAGCAGACTAACAAAAAATGTGATTTTTTGGAAAAGCTCTACCCCCTCAGTCGGGGGGTGTGTTCTACAACTGATGACCGAAAACTAAGATTTACTATTTAATCTGGAGGGCGAAAGAAAATGGCAAATTGAAGCCAGTGATTGTTCAGCATGATCGAATTCGAGTTATATTGTTTTAACGATTTTTGATAATATTTCTCTCAAGCAAAAATTGTTTTCGTGAAGGGGGCGGTGTGTTTAAAGAAGGCGTATTTCGCCGATATCGTTTTGCAGTATTCTGAAGGGATACATTTCGAGCAAAAGAAATTTGTAGTACACAGGACTAAAGCAGCTATAGGCAAAAATGATGAATTGGAGAGATTACGGGTATGGTTTGATTAATTATTGCAAATCTCAGCTGCTGTATCTTCTGAAACTGCAACTCGATTCGACGCCTTAATTTCTCTTAAGTTATAGTTATACGTTTAACCACTTTTTTACTTTTCAGATTTTAATAATATCAATCACTATCGCAGGGGATAATATAGAAAAAAGCGGTTTGAAACTCAGCCAAATGTGTCAAATATGGCAAGTGGACATTAAGGCACCCTCACATAAAGCCAGATTAAGGGAGTTGTCGAATGTTTTTAGAAAGTTAAGACCCAATTTAACAGTTTCGGGGTTAGTCAACATCAATAGGACATTAGTACCGCTAGTACTCTCAAGTATCACATCTTATATTGTTATACTTATTCAATTCAAATAAAAATTTTATTCCACCAATCTTTTATTGATATATTTGTGATTTCGAACAGTTGTTTTTGCAGATTAAAATTATTCGATAATATTTTCAAACCTGAATTTTTTTGCTGGGTGTTTTCGATGAGCCTCAAGAGAATTGTTAACAATTGAAATACGCTATAATGATGTCACGCAATAAGGTAATATCAATAAAATTATAAATATATGGAAGCATGAATTCATTCATAGAGCTTTGGTTAGTAACATTGAGGTGTTGAAAATGTACAAAGCCGTTTAATATGATTAATAGAGAAATTAAAAACTCAAAGCCTGAAGACACAATTCTTTTGAAATGTATTTATGGAATTGGTAGTATTTTTGGGCTGCTTCCTTGGAATTGTAAAACTGGTGATGCGTTGTTGCAATGTATATTTTTGATATCTTTAACTTCAGCAGCTGTAATTTCAAGTCATGAAAAAATAGCTAGACTGAAGAAAATATTTCCTGATCATATTTTTGAAGTGATGCTCTCCATTCATCATCCTGTATACACTACGTCTTTATTGTTTTCTTTGATTTTGAACAGGAAAAAGTGGAAACAAGTTTTTATTCACTTTTCCAAAATTGATAAAAATTTAGGAATATGCTACAGCTCTAGAAAGATTATTACTTTAAAAAGTATTTTTTGGATTTTTATATTTTTATCGGGAATGTGTACTCATATTCCCTTCATATCCAAAACACCTAAGGTTAAATTTGTGGTATTTTTATTTACGTTCTCTGAAAAAGTGATAATTTCTTGGTTTGTACTGGAAACTTCATTAATGGTGGAGAGTAGATTGAATAAGTGCTATGAACATATTGATGTAGATTGCAAAACTTTAAGCAGCTTCAAAAATGACATCCTAAAAATTATTGAAAAAATTGAGAATGTTTATAGAAGCATTTTTTTGATCGTTGAGAATATAAATTCTGCACTCGGAGTCCAAATTTTGATGTTATTAATATACGATTTGATTCAGACTCTGGCTGATATAAATTATATTCTGGATAACGTTTCCGAGGGTACAGCAGTATGGGATACAGCATATTTATGTGTGCTTTCTGTAAGTTTAATTTTATTTCACAACTAAATCAATTATAGGTTTGTAGGATTAGGAGAATATTAATATTTTTTATTATGATTTTGACAATTAATACAGATGTTAAGCAAAATGAATGTTTCACACAATAATTTAATACGTATTTGTTGTTCTAATTAATGTAACTGGAATGCTTCATTACTTTCGATGCACAATTCATCGGCTATTGCAAATAGAACTTCGTCGTTCGATATTATAGTAGCAAGGTACCTATATATACATTGTGGAACAGCCAAATGAAATCATTTCTATATAACGAATAAACGAGGGAGTGTTGGGACAAACACTTGGACACGTCGATTTGTATTTCCAAATGCGCATTTTTCCAAAAAAAAATTATATATTGTGAATCATGTGACTGCCTTCTATATCCTTTTTTAATATTGAACTGGGCACACCTTCTTACTGCGTGAATTTCCGCTTGAAAGATACTTGGGGTTTTCCCAAGCTTTCAAAGTGTTTGGTACCTGGCCCGTACACTCCTATCCCAGTTCTGTGAGAGTATTTCTGATATACCTCGTAGTACTAGAATTCACAAGATTCTCTCTAAAGAGTCGATTGCTGAGATTGGGTCGATGAAGCGACCTGATGGCACTTTTACGACCTCTAAAAAAGAAACGTTAGAGCTTTTGATGAAAAATCACTTTCCTGGAAGTTTGACTCTGGATAACAATCGACCTCCACTCTTTGAGGGCGCAAGGCGGCCAAAAAAGATCGATTGGGAGGCCGCCAAGGAAGTTATCACAGCACCGGCAGTTGAATGGGCAATCAAATCTTTTCAGCCGTTCAAATCTCCCGGTGAGGATGGAATATTTCCAGCTCTGCTTCAAAACGGACTGCAATTACTTTTACCCATCCTCATTAAACTGTACAGAGCTAGTCTGGCGTGGAATTACATACCACCCAGTTGGTTGACGGCTAGGGTGGTATATATACCGAAAGTGGGCCGCACAGACCCACACCCTGAATCGGTCAGACCAATTAGCCTAACATCTTTCCTGCTTGAAGGACTTGAAAAAGCACTGGACGGCTACATCAGGCGGGTAGCTTTATATAATTCCCCCCTGAGCATCCACCAATATGCTTATCGAACTGGCAAATCAACAGATTTAGCGTTACACAACCTTGTTGAGAAAATCACACAATCCCTTAACAACAAGGAGATTGCGGTGGCCATATTTCTTGACATTGAAGGAGCATTTGACAATGCACTACCGACTTCCATTGGTTCAGCTTTGACTGAAAAGGGCATCAAACCAACCATTACCGGTTGAATATATGCCATGCTCACTAATAGGACAGCCACTACATCTCTTCAGGACGAGACCATTAGCTAAGGTTTCCAGGGGCTGCCCACAAAGCGGAGTACTATCTCCCCTACTATGGTCACTCTTGATGGATAACTTGCTTAGCGCTCTCGAAAGAAGAGGGGTAGAACTGCAAGCGTATGCAGACGACCTTGTCATTTTGGCAAGGACCAAGTCAGGATGGGTAGCTTATAATATCCTCCAAAAGACGTTGGACGATGTCCACAGTTGGTGTCAGAGGGAACAGATGTCTGTTAACCCTGGTAAAACTGTAATAGTTCCGTTCACTAGGAAAAGAAAGTTGGAGGATATTCCACCACTTTCCTACAATGGTGAGGTTATTCCATTTGCAGCGGAAGTGAAATATTTGGGGATTATCCTAGATATGAAACTTACTTGGAAGGCTCACTTGGAAAAAGGTATCCATAAGGCCAGACTATCCTTGTGGACATGTCGTAGGATCTGTGGTAAATCCTGGGGCATGGGACCCAAACAAATCTATTGGATATATGTGATGATCGTTAGACCTATGATCACATATGGAGCTATTGCCTGGTGGCCAAAAGCTTTACAGCGAACGGCCCAAGCAAAGCTCTCTGGTTTACAGAGACAGACTTGCCTGGCAATTACTGGTGCTTTCAGCTCCACACCGTCAGCAGCCATGGAAATCCTTCTGGACCTACCTCCTCTCCATATATTTTTGGAAAGAGAGGCTAGATGGACAACATACAGAATTGCGCATATTTCTAAATGCACAAATCAGGCTTATACAGAACGAAGCAGAATGCTAGTGGACACTGAAAGTCACAGTATTCTGGAAATGACCTCTGACATAATGCCTCCAACAGTAAACTACGACCTGTCTTATACCGTCCTAATTCCAAATAGAGATGAATGGGTCCTCCGTAAGGATGAACTATTGAGAGCAGACAGCTGTTGGTATACAGACGGTTCAAAAACACCCTCAGGCTCTGGTTCAGGTGTATACGGGCGCAGACCTAGGACAGAAATCTCAACCTCTCTAGGATCCTATGCAACCGTATTTCAGGCGGAAATTTACGCCATTGTTTCATGTGTGGAGAGATTGGAGCAGGCCAATCTCATACATAGAACAATGAAAATTTTCTCGGACAGCCAAGCGGATTTGAAAGCACTTAGCTCTAACCGTGTAACGTCGAAATTGGTATTAGACTGCCAAAAAAGATTCGCCTCAATAGGAGAACTCAATAAAGTATTGCTGGTCTGGATCCCTGGCCATTCTGGCATGGAAGGAAACAAGAAGGCAGACTCTCTTGCAAGGGAGGGTGCCGCACGTGTTTCTATCGGACCAGAACCTACAATTGGCATCGCAATAAGTTTTGCCAAACAAACACTGAATACCTGGACGGCAAGAAGAGCATTAGACTTCTGGCATAATTTACCAGGATTGGTTCATTCAAAGGCTTTCATACATCCTTCGAAGAATGTCTCCAAACAAATGTTAGACTATAGCAGGCATGACCTACGCTGTCTAACAGGCCTTTTAACAGGCCACTGTCATCTGAATCATAATATGCTAAAACTTGGACTGTCGGAAGATCCGACCTGCCGTCTTTGTCTGGAAGATGATGAAACAGCAGAGCATATAGTTTGTGCCCGCCCCGCCGCGGCTCGAATCAGGTATCTGATGTTTGGCAGGGATGCTCTCTCGCCCTCGGACCTGAAAAATCATTCACCAAATAAGCTAATCGGCTTTGTTAAGAAGCTGAATTTGTTTGGTGAATTCTGAATAGGTGTGAGCCACAATAGACTCTTGCGAGTCGCAGTGGAGGGCCTTATAGACCCACTCACCATAAACCTAACCTAACCTACTTGGGGTTTTCCCAAGCTTTCAAAGTGTTTGGTACCTAGCCCATACACTCCTATCCCAGTTTCTTCTATTGCTTTTGATCCGTCTGTGTACCATTGAATGGCATTCTTCCCAAGTCTGGTAATGGTATTTGGATCCCATTCCTTCTTGTTGCTTAATTCCGTAACGAATTTCTTTGAAAAGATATCCTTTTTCGTCATACTATCTTGTGGCATGTCCCAGGCTGTCTGATTTCTAAGAAGTGAAGAGGTGATTTTTTTTAATGATTTCCTCTCTACTTAGTCTGTATCTTGTTCTTTCTGCAACACTCTCCACCACCATATGTAATGGTGTGAGGTTGAGATTCACTTCCATTGCTGCCGTTGGGCATGTACTCATTGCTCCTGTTATGCATATACAAGCTAGTCTTTGAATCTTGGAGAGGTTTTTTTTCGTCGTCAAGAGGCTAGTTCCACTACTCCACGAAATGGCACCATAAGTGATAATTGGTGTCACTATGGCAGTGTACATCCAGCTCAGGATTTTTGGGTTACAACCCCAGTTTCTCCCTGCCAGATTCCTTCACACCATTAGAGACATTTTCACTTTGTATGTGTTCCACAGGAGTTTACTGACTAGAGTCAAACCCAGATACTTGACTTCTTGTCTCCATTCAACCTCGTTCCCATCAAGTTTAATGGTTTTGAGGTTGAGTTTTATTTTCTTAGGTTGAGGGGTTTAGTTTTGTATACAATACTTTCGTCATATTCCCATAAAAAGTAATCTAATGGCGTCAGATCCGGAGATCAGATCCGCACCTTCCTATCCACCAATTCGGAAAAATTTGGTTCAGGTACTGCCGGACATTTATTTGGTAATGTGGCGGTACTCTATCTTGCTGAAACCATATTCTATTGGCAGGAACTTGTGGGTTTGCTGGATCAACATATAAGTTTGTTAAAGGTTGCACGACATATATTACTTTGGAGCAACTCTAAATATTTATCTTCATTCAAGTTGACATCGATGAAAAAGTGACCTACGATATGATTTCCAGCAATTCCTGCTCAAACATTAACTTTTTTAGGATATTGCGTATGTTCTTCTAATTGGATCACATTGTTAAATAACATTGCCATCATTTGTTCGCAAAAATACGTTCTCCTATCGAAATCGTCCTCCATAAGCTCCTGAGTTGGCATCATTTTATAGGGATGCATTTTACTTTCCCTTAGTGTTCAAAAAATTGATGTGTGGCTAAAGTTGAACAGTGCTGCTTTTCTACCAGAATTATATAGATTTTCTCGAAATTCCCATAATATCCAATTTCGTATCATCACTTTTTTATCTGCCTTACATGACCAAGCTAGCGAAACTGCTTTTCTACTTTGCTAATTGTTCCTTGGGATGCAGGCCGCAATTTTGGAAGTTTTCCGTTAAATAAGCAAGAAGCTTCCATTTGTGTCCGTGTGTTATCTCCCATTTATAAAAATAAAAGGGGCAACACTTGTAGACCGGTAGACAAGGTTGATATCATCCGTACAGAAGCTCTGGACTGGATGTTATGCTGAATTCACATCAATACATTAACCTAAGTAAAGGAAAAGTTAAGAATGCCATAACAGCGAAATCTCCACATCCAACCACAAACTAAAATTCTATATTGACAAAAAACTATCTGGATTTTGTAATTATTCACTCAATTACAGTTTCCTGTGAAATTGTCATATTTAGTATAGCGTGTTACCAATAAATATGAAGATAATAGATGTTATACTATTAAAACACCACACAAAGTAAGTTTTTGACAAATACTTTCCAAAGAACAGATATCCCAAGCCCGTTTAATTAGAAAGTGTAATTCAACGTCTGTCGCGGCATATAACCTGAGAAGTAGTTGCTGCTTCTTAGTGAACGGTGTGCTCTTTGAAGAGTATTTTTCAAAAACTTTGTGAGGCGTATAATGGTATAACATGTATTATCTTCGATATCTATTGGTAACACGCGTAATGGTATTTAACTATTATTTTTGACATCTATAGATTTAGCCTTTTCAGAGAGTCACCCTTCCTATCACTAAAAATATGAATTCCGCATCTGTTGTTCAAATACTGATGTTATTGATAGGTACGCGATTTAATTGGGACTCTGATTAATATGCTTCATTTTGTGGAAAATATTTACAGTGGTACACAAATATGGGATGGAATATATTTCATCGCACTTTTTGTAAATTTAATTTTATTATAAAAAAGGTTCCTTATATTGGAAAATGTTAATACCAATTTTAATTATCGACGATATTGAAAATGTTGTTAAGGACGCAGACCCATGAAACAGAATAATTATTCTTTTTTTATCAATGCACAGGCAATGCAAGCTACACTCAGAGATTTTTTATAGGTTCCCTCTTTTCCGTCATTTCAAGCTGATCCTAGCATGTTCAGAATAATTTTCTGGTGAAGTTTCCAATCAAACATCTTATGCCTTACTGAAATGTCTGCTAGTGTTATATTTGCTGCATTTAAGTCATCTTGTATTGCTTACGTTTTGTGTTAATAGAATTTTGATCCACAATTTGCCTTTTCTCATTTGTCATTGATTACAACGTTCGATTGTTAATTCAGCCTAATATTTTTCCTTTCTTTTTTTAATTTGATTCATTCGAAACTAGTGTTCCAGATACACAAAGGCATTCTGGTTTTATCATTATACAGTAGTGTTAGAGTTTAGTATATTCACAGAGTGAAACTGAAAGTGAAAGTACCGACTGAGACACCTGAGAACGGGTTTATTTATTTATTTTGCTGGAAACCACACATTTTGTTATGTCGTATTATCTAAAGTAATATTCATCCAACGACTTCAATTTTCTCGTGCCTCCCCAATATAATATGTTCTTGTGTACTTATACAGGGTGTTTCAATAAAAAGGTAATCCCGTCTCTAAGGATAGGTAGGAAACTGAAATTATTGGCAACATCGTAATGACCTTTCATACGAATATGTTTTCGAAGGTGATATATCCATAGAGATACTACAGATAGAGGCAACAAGCAATAGGCCGCTGTGAAAGTGGGAATGTCCGTATAAACTCCGGTGAAAGAGAAAGAGGCAGACGATTAGACGTTTTTCTGTCTTTGTCTGTGTCTACAGTATAGACGCCATTAAAGCAGGACAGCCTAAATCTCTGACTTTCTATCTCTCCCTCTTACATGCTGATGGGCTTCGAACTGGCTTGTTGCCTCTATCTGTAGTATCTCTATGGATATATCCCATGAATTCGTTCTTATAGCTGACTCTCATAGTTGCACGGTTCGTACCAAGTAGTATTGAACTCTACTTTTTTAGGTTAGATATATTAATCAAAATTTCAAGTGAACTTGAACATCGTTCAATTATACACCAAACAGAAACTCGTGATAAAACTCGATACTGTGTACCGTTTTCCGAATATTTTGTTTTGAAAATTATGAAGTAATAACCGATGCTGGTGTAAAGAAATGATAAAGTTATCAATTATTATGATTATTAATTTCTATGCATTATGTGAATTGAAAATTCTGCTTCGCGTAAATAAGACCTCATCGATAAAACAAATACATTTTAAAAACTTGGAATTGAGGGCTTTCCTTTCTTGTAACGTTTGACAAAAATCTATTCTGATCGGTACATCTTGATTTTCTCCAAATTTGCGTGAGTTATCATCATTACCGCAAGTTGAATACTATATTTTATCTACGACTATAATAATAGATACCAAGATACAAGTAAGTTACTATAACAATGCTATAAAAATTTTGGTTGTAATTACTTTTGTGTTGAGGTGTTATAGGACTGTATATTTTATTTGCAGTATCCACCCTATTATTTTCGGAATTAACAACGTGCCCCTTTGCCACAGTAGTTAATCGTCAACGGCCATGGCGTTTGTGAATATACAGGGTTGGGATAAAGTATGGAACCAAGTAAATATCTTTTAAACGGAAATAACGATATTTGCAGGTGAGTGCAATGGAACAAAATGCATCTGATGTACATTTGTTTGTTAATAATATACTTCTGGTTCAACCGGAAATGCCATCAACTTCTTTAATTTAAATGGGACACCCTATATATTTTTACAGATTTTGAAATACCTTGTTATTTTGAATTCATACATACTGAGTTTAGTGTGAAAAAATTTGTAAAAACGAGGAATATAGCACTTTAATCAACCTCCTTTGTGTTTTTTGCATTAGAGTAAAAAACTATTTAGATAAACTAATGGGGTGTTAAACCGATATCCGGCTTTTGGTATTTTATTGAAGTATGTTGGTACTACTTTGCAAAAATTAATTTACAAATTTTTTAAACCGAATATTTTAGGAGAAAACTGGAAATTAAGAATTCCTAAATGTTTGCAACTTTCACTACAGATACGTCACTTCACTAAATATTTCTGATTTAGATGTTTTATGAACTGATAACCAGTTACTAAAAGGCCATTCGAATTTGAAGTTTGAAGAACTGTCAAAGTCTATAATATATTTGAGTGTTTTGGTTTTGTTTACATTTTATTCAAGCTTGACGTTTCAGTATTATAAAAAAATTGTGTCAATACTTTTTTGGTTGAGTTTAGTTCGTTTTTCTCCACAATTTTTTATGTTGGAATAATGTCAATATCGTATAAATCTTGTTTTGTATCATACTGCACGAGCACAAAAGTTACAACGCCTGATAAAAAGTTTGTAACTGTGCTTGCAGTAACAGTTTAAAGAAAATTTGGTTTGAGGCTGCTAGAAGCAAATATAAACAGACTAAAACTAATTACTATTTTTGTGAAAATCATTTTTATGTAAGTAATTGTATACGTGTGTGTATGTTTGATTTTTAGTTTGAAAGTGACATGGACAAATTATACCCAACACTCGATGATGGGAGGAAAAAAAAAACAATTCCTAAGTCACTATAACAGCAATATGACATAAGTATAACCTATAAGTACTTCATCACATCAGAATTGTGGTCCTATGTCAACCCTTATGTAGCTAACTTCTGTTCTAGTGAGCATACGTCACATTATGAATGGCGGATTATTTAAATCATCCAAAAGTTGAATTTTCAAATCGGCATAAAAACCTTGTGAGAATAAAAATATTAAAAATAATCGATTCCCATTATGATTTTGTCCACCACTAACTATTAACATAGAGAAAACATCATATTTTTGTTAAGTTTAACACCCCATTGATGTTGTTTGTATGCATAGTAATAAATAAACGAGTACTGTTCAGTACGTCTTTTGTTCTCCAAGTGTCAAATTCTAATTGACGGAAATAAATTTTACAATTTAGAATGGATCAATTAAGTGAAAAAGAGCGTATTGAAATTTTAATGATGATCGGTTATCGTGTTAGAACTCATGAAGAAGTGTGTAATGTATGTTTCGTTCTAGACAGTTTGTTTTTCCTATGGATGTCAGATTGACATGTAGATAATCATTGAATTAAAAATAAAGTTCAATTTTTATAACATTTTATTAACGTATAATCTAACGATTTAAACTATAAGAACACAATAAATTGGCGACGAGAATCACGAACCCACGATGGACGAACTCTTGACGAAATTAGTCTCAACATTACAAAATCTACAAGCTCAACAAAATCAACTTACAACGCAAATACATGGTAGGAATGTACAATTACATATAAATACAAAAGGTATTACAGCCTTATGATGAAATAAATGAATCACTCGAGTCATACTTACAAGGCCTTGAGAATTATTTTATACTGCACAATTTATCCGACGATACCCCTGAAAACGATAAAAAAAGTGTTCAAATTTTGCTGAATTGTTTGAACCCGAAAATTTTTCAAACTTTGATCAGTATCACCGCACCAGATCCGCCGCACAATCGACAAACATGGATTGCACCCCATGAAAGAGAAAATTGATGCAATCTTGAATAGTTTAAGACCAACAAATGTCAGCCAACTGAGAACTTTTCTGGGTCTTATGAATTATTATCACCAGTTTATACCAAATTTGGCCTCAAAACTCAATTCTTTACATAAACTTCTGCAGAAAGATGAAGAATTTAACTGGAATAAACAATGCGAAGATGTTTTTCAAGGTTTAAAGAAGGAGATTGTAAGCCCAAAGGTTTTACTGCCATTCAACATCAATTTACCAGTTACGTTGGCCACGGATGCTTCTCCAACAGGATTAGGAGCAGTATTATCAAATATTATGGAAGATGGAACAGAAAGACCAGTGGCGTTCACCTCGAGATCCTTGACGAAAGCGGAGAAGAACTACAGTCAGCTAGATAAAGAAGCAACCGCTGTAATTTGGGGCCTACGTAATTTTTTTCAATATTGCTATGGCAGACAGATTACATTGATAGTGGACAATAGACCACTCTCAAGAATTTTCCATCCTGAAAAGAACTTACCTGTTACTACTGCATTGCGACTGGTACATTATGCGAATTACCTGGATTCAATTACATTAAAATAAGATCTACCAAGGAACATGTAAATGACTACTTATCAAGGTGTGTTTCACAAGATGAATCTACATCGGAAGAAATTGACGTTGATGTAGCATTTTTTCTTAACCAAATTAATGTTCTTTCAGGTACACGAGACGAAATAAAAAAAGAAACATTAAAAGATGCAGAATGTCAAATGATTTATAATAATATTAAATCTGGCGAAGGTGATGAAAATTATTTACATGCATATTCACTCGAGGAAGGATGTATTTTCTACAACGATAGGGCTCTTATACCAAAATGTTTACGTAAACGTATACTTGAAGAGCTCCATGAAGCACATACTGGAATTGTTAAAATGAAAGCAATTGCCAGGAGTTACGTTTGGTGGCGTGGAATCGATAAAGATATTGAAGAAACTACAAAATCCTGTAGAAGCTGTTGTTTGGTTCAAAAAAATCCAAAGAAGGTGGCCATACATCATTGGGAATATCCAAATGAAGCATGGTTTCGTGTACATATCGACTATGCTGGTCCATTCGTCGGTCATAATTTTTTAATTGTCATTGACGCCTATACTAGATGGTTTAAAGCTATCCCTACACAAACGACAACGAGTAAAGCGACCATCAATATCCTCAGAGAGATATTTGCGTGATTTGGACTACCGGTCAGCGTCGTTTCTGACAATGCACAACAATTTACATCCTTGGAAATGAGACAATTTTTCAATTCCAACGGGATAATATTCAAGACAATTGCTCCCTACCATCCAGCATCAAATGGACAAGCTGAAAGGTATGTTCAGATTTTAAAGAGAAATTTGCGAGCTATGATGGATGAAGAAGAAGATCTGAACGTTAAACTAGCAAGACTACTGATGCAACACCGAAAAACACCAAATGCTATCACAGGATTGAGTCCGGGCCAATTAATGTTTAACAGAAAATTCAGAACAAGGATTGATTTGGTTAAACGCAGTTCCAATATGGGAGACAAGAACATTATGATTAGACCGTGCTCGAAAAATTTTGAAATAGGAGATAAAGTTCAAGCAAGATTCTACAAAGGCAATCAGAAGTGGAAATTTGGTACAGTTTGCGGTAAAAAGGGCATCTTAAATTATGAAATTCTAGTTGATGGACAGAAGATTATCAGACATTTAGATCAATTACGATGAACTAATCATTCGGAATTATCATGTCCAACAAATCCTATTCATTTAAATAGAGTTCAACATAATGTACCTGCAGTTGAGCAAAGCCAAAATATAGGTGAGGAAAACATACGCACTAATAACGTCGGAAATTCAACTACAGATGACACACATGGTGGCACTCAAAGTACAACACATGCGTCAACAGAGGATGATTACCTCCGTAGAAGTGAAAATTCTATTTCCAGTAATCACAGTTCTTATGGATTTTGTAATACTCCATCTACAAGTAATTGTAATTCTACAAATGATGTAGCAGTAGCAGGACATGTCACAACTAGAGATATCACACCAAGAGATGTCACACCTGAATGTTCAGAATTGCCTCGATGTTCCAAAAGACAACAGTAACTAAAACATTACAACGTTTTAATACAACTGGGATGGTAAAAAGTTTGCTAAAACCTGGAAGACCGCGGACTGCAACGAACGAAGCTGTTAAACAAAATTTTGCAATCGATTTAGAAGAATCACCTCAAACTTCTGTAGGAAAGCTATTAAAAAGTGAAAAGTATTATCCGTATAAGGTACAGTTGGTTCAAGAATTGTCAGACGATGATTTTGACCGACAGCTGGAATTTTGCGAACGGCTAATGGACATCTGTAATATCGAGGACAATTTTGCCTCTAACATAGTTTTTTCCGATGAGGCAAGTTTTTGTTTAAATGGAACCATCTCAAGGTGTTGGTCAAATGAGCATATCCACAGAAGTGAAATGTTTGGATGGGAATTGTCGAAAATAGGCTTATAGGCCCATTTTTTATCAACGGAAACTTGAATGGTGACAAGTATTTGGATCTACTAAATAACGAAATTATTCCTGCACTCCAACAGAATGGGCCATTACCTACCACAAAATGTTTGGTTCCAACCAGATGGAGCACCTCCCCACTATGATAGACGGGTTAGGGATTTTCTGGATGCGAATTTTCCAAATAGATGGATTGGACGTAAAGGATTCATAGAGTGGCCTGCTCGTTCTCCGGATCTTAGCCCGTTAGACTTTTTCTTTGGGGTTATCTAAAATCACGTGTTTACGTTAGACGACCAACAAACTTACAGGAATTGAGACAAAGAATTATTGATGAATGTGAACTGATACGTGGAGTAGTCTTGGAAAGAGTGACTCAAGAATTTGTTAATAGGATGGCATATTGTCAGCAAGTAAACGGCGAGCATTTTGAACATTTGAAGTAATTTTGTTTCTTATTATTCTAAAATAATGCAATGGACACCTATTGTACAACTAACAGTGAGTTATTCCTCGTTTTCACAATTTTATTCACACTAAACTCAGTATGTATGAATTCCAAATAACAAGCTCTTTCAAAATCTAAAAATATATAGGGTGTCCCATTTAAATTAAAGAAGTTGATGGCATTTCCGGTCAAACCGGAAGTATATTATTAACAAAGAAATGTACATCAGATGCATTTTGTTCCATTGCACTTACCTGCAAATTTTCATAAATATCCTTCTTTCCGTTTAAAAGATATTTACTTGGTTCCATACTTTATCCCAACCCTGTATGTAGTGATTGCTTGCAGATACTATTAATTGTTCAAAAGCAGTTGAATAATTAATATATAAACTTAATAGTAGTAGATAAAATTAATAATTAAGGGAGTTTGGACACGCCAGTCTAGGTCACTTTTGTTATAAAAAATCAGTTTCAAATTACTATCATTCACTGGAATCGTGGAAAAATTAAAAACTATCACGTCATAGTAACCTGATAATATGTTTACTAGAACGATCGATATTTTCAGAAGAACATTAAAATTGAAAATCGTTATTTGTTTATTAAAATTGACATGTGAAAAGTTACACATAGATAAAGACAAAATATATCGGGTAATATTTCAGTTTGTATGCTACCAGGTTTTATATTTACTTCCAATTTTTTCTTATTTATCCATTTATGTTGAATATAAAAAGTATAACAATTTATGAAAAAGTATCATATTAAAAAGTACTTTCTTAATTTCTTTGTAGTCATTGGATCAGGGTACATTTTTTCCCTATTTCAAAATATATCCCACATACGTAATAGTTTTATGGCTGGTTGCGTTTACTGAGGAGGTTATACTTACTGCGTATTTATTTAAAGTTCCAATGATGGTGGAATATAGATTGGGAATAAAAAAGCGCTGCGAAAGTCTAAATAAAGATTGTGAAAATCGATTCGGTATTAGCTACAAAGATATATATTTTATAGTTTCAAAACCTAAGACACAAAAATCTTTCTAAATATTAACAAAGCAGAAAGGGTAAGATTTTATACAGTAAGACGTTTTCAAATAATATTCTGTCGTGGAATTGGGTGTGAGTGTATGAGTGTTCTAATAATATATTGATCATTTTATGGAAGTTAACTGCCGGAGTTGAGGATAATTTTTTGTTACCACCAAAGAGTACGAGTTTTATGATGATTTTTCATGGAAATTTATTCCGAAAATCTGAATGATTATTCACACAAAAGCTGAACAAGTAAATCTCTTTTCAAACTAACAATAATAAATACAAGGCCAAGTAATAGGAAAAAAAGTGGTCAAAAATTGTTCCATGGAGAGAATCAGTATAAAATTATAATTATGAATATGAAAAAATGAATATAGAAGATTAATAAGATAAATATGAAGGAGCAGATAGAGTAGACGATGAGTATTATTTATAAATCACGGTAGCTTTTAATTTATATAATCAGTTATGAGCAATTTTTGTGACCCGTGGAATTTTTTTGACACGAAACGAAGTGAATTGACCATATTATCAATCAATCACTGCGTCGTGAGAGAAAAAAGGTCGATAGTCTAATAAATAAATTAATGTATAAATTTAAACATGGAACAATGTATCTTCTGTATGTTTCTTGTGGTGTATTCATTATTCTTCAATTTTTCCAATTAAGTTTTTTAAATTATACTTGCTAACGGTAGCTCAAACGCTAACGAAACGTATTAAAAAATTAAAATATTCTTTTTTAATTCCCCAAAATAAATAAGAAAAAGATTAATGAAACATTGGTTTAGAAATATCCTATTTGCGGTAGAAAACACTACAGTATGATTACAAGGAAATTTGGAAAACCTAAGTACAAAAATACAACTTTTTCAAGTGCTACTTAAAAATTTTGTATATAGCTTATTCATTACAAGTGCCGTTAGCTGACAAGCAAAGGAGCGAACAACAGCTAACAATATGATTATTTCTAAAATTTGCTTATGGATCTATTTATTTGATAACCAATATCATTGACATTTTTTTGTTAAAGACGTTATGATCTCCATATTCAATTGAATGTGACGTCTCTATATGGCAGAAACACAAGAGGTCTACAAGCAAGTCAAAGGAGCCCTGCGAATTGCGATCTAGCTGAGCAGGAGCAAGTGCTGGAGACAATTAATCAATTCAGTAAACCAAAACCCATGGGACCTGCCCAATGCAATTAAAATGGGAAACTCCTTAAAAGCAGGAGGACCAAGCGCATCAGTTTGCGAAAAGTAGTGGAAGTACTATGTATAGAGGGTAAACCTCGAGCTACCCTTCAGCCTCCTAGAACTGATGGCTGCGGCCTGCAGATTGTGGTATAAACTCGTCACCTTCATGAGGATGGCGGTTAAAACCAAAAAAGAGAAGGAGACAGAAATGAGAAGAAGGGACCGGAAGCATAGAGATACTTCAGATAGAGGTAATAAGCCGTAGGCCGCTGTGTAAGTGGGAATGTCCCACCGAACTCCGATAAGAGAGAACAAGATAGACGATCAGAGGTTTTTTTGTCTTTGTCTGTGTATATAGCATGCGCGCTATCAGGGAAAGACAGCCTAAACCTCCGACTTTCTTTCTCTCTCACATGCTGACGGGTTCCGAGCTGGCTTGTTGCCTCTATCTGTAGTATCTCTATGACCGGAAGACAGATAGGCAGAGAAAATGGGAAACTGCTTTATACTTTCAAATCTTTAAAAATAAAACTGTTAAGTTTAAATGTAATCATGGAAGTTCAACAGGAAAAAACATAGAGTTGAATGAACATATTAAATTTTTTCTCCTAGCTTCAATTGAAAACAGGAATTGCAGTGCAACTTCGATACATTGTAGCTAACCAGAACAGAATTTCCCTTCTACTTCCAAGTTTTGCGGTTGTAGACAGCAAAAATAGATGCAGATTATTGGAAAATATTTGTCAATAGACTTTTTCATAAAGTTGAACTGATTTTCCACATAATTTGAAGTTCGTTCCAATACGAAATTCCATTAATTGGCTACGTACAAAAACTACAATAATTATGTCGCGTTAAAACAATCTGATAAGTTGAGTAATATATTTCCATAAATTAATTGATATTAATTGGATCGTAACATTAACTTATTATTACTGTGAAAATTGCTTCAATATGATCGCTGGAGCAATTGAAAATCATAAGCTTGAAGATACAGTTTTGTTGAAATGTATTTATAGAGCTGGTAATATTTTTGGGTTGGTTCCTTGGAATGTGAAGACTGGTGACATTCACGCACAATGCATATTCATGGTAATTTTAAACGCAGCCAGTACAATTTCAACTTTCCATAAGTTTTTTATGCAACAAGACAGCTTATTGTCGGGAGATATTTTGACATGTATTTTACCAGCTTTTCAGACTACGTTTAATTATACATTACTTTGTTCATTAATTTTAAATCGAAAATGTTGGAAAAAGTTTTTCCTTCATTTCCCAGAAGTTGATTACATTTTAGGAAAATGTTACAGTTCAAGAAAAAGTTTTGTATTCAAAATTACATTTTGGATTTTTCTTTTGGCATTGGGACTTGGTACGTTCCTCCCTCTTTTCAAAGTATTTCCCAAATATAGAATAGCTATGTGGTTGATTCTGTTCACCGAGTTGATTATAATCTCCGCGTTTTTATTAGAAGCTTCAATGATGGTGGAGAAGAGATTGAAAAAGTGCTGTAAAAGTTTACATAAAGCTTGTAATATTCGAAACATTGTCTATAATGACGTTTTAAGAGATTTAAAAAAAATTGAACACAGTTACAAAGATATCTATTTAATAGTCGAAGATCTAAATTCAGCTTTTGGAGTACAAATTTTGATGTTATTGATATATGGTTTCACCGAGACGGTTGGCGATCTAAACTTCTCTTTGGAGCATGATTTCAGCAGTACAGGAATATGGGATTCCATATATTTATTTATACTTTGTGTAAGTTCAATTTTATTATTCAACGAATTCATAGTACTGGGAAAAAATTTTTATTAGGCTCAATGTATGACTATATTTCTTTCAGTAGCACAAACAGTGCGAATAACCTATACAGGGTGTCCCACGACGAGTTAAAACTATCTGTATATGGCAAAATACTTATAATAAAATCATGAAAACTTCTACGTTTGGGTTTTCGGATTCGATCTTTTCAACTAAAATATTTTCAAAGATAGCCGACTTCCGGTTCTACCAGAAGTCGACTGTAACTTTGTTATTTTGGATAGAACACCCTGTATATTAATACATTTTTCAAATCTACGTAAAGTTTTAGTATACTTTTGTCTGAAAACGTTTTTCGAAAAATGCATACTTTTTGAGTTATTAATTTTGTTGCAAAAAATTTGACCGTTGCCTTAAATATATAAAAATGGTTTCTGTTCGGTTGCTTTTAGAAAGGTGAGATGTATTTGAATCTATGTTGAAAAATTTCTCATTTTATACAGGGTGTGTATTAAAAGTGTTCAAAGTTTAACTTCATAAATATCAAATTTCTTAATTTTTTTAAACAGAACCTTTTTCTATTTTAATGCATTCAGGGGTAAAAAATAAGGCAAACAGATGTTTACTTTCCTATACCTAAACCTTACCGTTATCCAGATATTAAATGTTTTCTGTAAATTTTTAGAGATGCAGGTGTGGTCTAAATTTTAATTTGACCCGTTGATACAAGCACTAAGAAATAAAAAAGTATTTCTCTTTATCTTGTCAAGGTCTGTAAAAAAAATCAAATCAAATTGTATTTACTAATCCTATTCCAACTTTTAGTCGTTTCCGAGATATTTGAGGTTTTAAATTATTATTGTATTTGTTAAAGTTTTAATTTTTTATGTATACTTTTAGTAGGCTAATAAATGACACTTATTTAAGTGTCATTAGTCAATTGTTGATACTTTAGAAAATCGTTAAAATGGCTTGTTCTCAATTTAGTAACGAAGATTATGTAAATTTGCTTTTAATACATGGTGAATGTGACAACTTTATTGCTGCAAGATACCCAGATAGACCACGATCAAACTCGCATACTGTTAAAAGAATCTTCAAAAATTTGAAGCTATACGGTTCAGTTAATCGAATTAAAGCAGTTATTGACAATAATAATGCTGAAATTGATGTTGTCGCTTATTTTACTGCTTATCCAGGGTGGTTCTATGTAAAAAAATAAAGAAATTTGATATTTATGAAGTTAAACTTTGAACACTTTTTATACACACCCTGTATAAAATGAAAAATTCTTCAGCATAGATTCAAATTTGTCTGACCTTGCTAAAAGCAACCGAACACAAACCAGTTTCATATCTTCAAGGGTATCCTCGTAAAAAATAATTTACAAGGGTCTGCAACGGTCAAATTTTTTACAAAAAAAGTAATAACTCAAAAAGTATGCATTTTTCGAAAAAAAATTTCAGGCAAAAGTATACTAAAATTTTACATATATCAAAGTTACAGTCGACTTCCGGTAGAACTAGAAGTCGGTCATCTTTGAAAATCTTTTAGTTAAAAAGATCGGATCCGAAAACCCAAACGAAGGAATTTTCATGATTTCACTATAAGTAGTCTGCCATATACAGATAGTTCTAACTCGTCGTGGGACACCCTGTATATTAATAGTGAGACACGATAGGAACGCATTATTATGGGCGTTGTAATCGTTTCAGGATATGGGAACTATCATTTTGATGCTTATCTGATTCTACGTTTGTCAGTTTTGGAAATTTTATTGCAAAAATGTCTCAATATCCAGTATTGAAAGATTACAATTGATAAAATAATACTTATACTAAATATATCTGGGACTATTCGATTCATGTCTTACGAAGTGCAGGCGAATAAAAAAGAAGAACTGTCACATTTACTGTTCCAGTTTCCTTTGAACGAAGAAAAAATCTATATGCTGACAACATCACAAAATTTAGTTTTGCAACACCATCGTCTCTTCATCGTAAATGAACCATAATGGTTTTTCTCTGAGGTCATGTGTCAAAGCCCAGTCTAGATCATAGATAACCTACGTCTTGATGCCACTGCATTCGATTAGCCTATTGTATTTTTGCTCTTTCATAGCACCCAGTCCAGCATCTTTGTCCCCTGTACCAGTTTGTACAAGTCCTTAGTTGGATATTTGCTATATAATTCAGCATCGCCCTGCGGTTATAAAGTAATTTTGGGTTTCACGATCAAGTATCTTGCATTTGTACAGTATTTGTTTCACTGTCTCCGTTTTTCATTGCATTGTATTAAAATGTGCAGGAGTTTCTACACTGGTGCAACACCAATTATAAAATCTGGTTTAGTTCTCAGCTGTTTCCTGCACAGTCTGCTGTAGGTTTGGTTTTTGACGGAGGTTTTCCGATGCATTTGTATGGGATGTTCACCCAGTAATTTTTATATTGCTCTCTGTTTCATTTCTTCACAGATTCGCGTACTGCAATTTTTAATAAACCCAGATTCTGTACTGCTTTAGGCTGATTATCAGACTTGGAAAGAAGGCCATTCAATGGTACACAGACGGCTTAAAAGCAATAGAAGGAACTGAGATATGAGTGTATGGGCCAGTGACCAAACACTCTGAAAGCTTGGGAAAAAACCCCAAGTATCTTTCAAGAGGAAGTTCACGCCATAAGAAAGTGTGCCCAGTTCAATATTGACAAAGGATATGGAAGGTGAAAGGTTATCACAGTGTCGAATAGTCAGGCAGCCATTAAATCACTGAGCTCTTGTGTGATCAGTTCCCGAGTCAGTTCCAAAATGGTCTGGGAATGCCTAGGCATACTCAGTGAACTAGGCGAGAGCAATATAATAACCTTGCTGTGGATTCCAGGACACACTAGAATTGAAGTAACGTGTTTTTCAAGATGGCGGCTGACGCCCCCCAATTACAATTACGTTTTTGGTTGGGGCTCTTGGACTAATGGTGTCATAAAATTTTCACATCGCAGGCTAAGTATGATAATCGCTTTTAAGGAGCAGCTCCAAAAAGCGGTGAACGAGCCCATTAACCTAGTTTGTCTCAAAGTATATCGTCTCGGTTTTTTGCCGGCAATCATAAAATTAATGGGACAATTGCAATAAATCATATGACCAATAGCTGCTATAGAAGAGATTGCCAGAGGCGAACTATTTAAAATTATTTTAAAAAGGATCAAATTCACAAATATCTATCTTTTTGTATTTTTATCATACAGCCTTTGTTGTTTATTTAATATGTAAAGACCATTTCGCTAACCTTTTTTCTTTTTCCTCCTAAATGAGGGATTATTAAATACTATTATTAAGCTGAATCAACTATAACTAGGTAAAAAAATAATACCCAACTTTATTGGTGTGGTTTAATATTATTCTAAATCTAATTCTGTTTCACGGTCAGACTTATCATTAGGATTAATTACAATAGGCTCTATATTATTTTGAATAAGAATGTATGAATCATAAATTTGTATAACGTGCTGTACAGAATTTTTTCAGCTTTGAATGGGTACATTATTAACTACATTTTTATCAATTCTATAACACTGGGACCCAAACTAGGAGTAACATTTTCTGCTGTCAACTTGGATTTTATTTGATGCCACAAATGCTCTATGGGGCTGAATATACAATGGTATGGAGGAAGACTTAGCACAGTATGTCCCTGTTCCTCAGCTGCATATTGTTTTTTAATAGCATACGATTTTAACACCTCCAAAAGCTGCTCCTTCTTGTAATTAGGTTCAAAATAAATATTATTTTGCTTTCTTTGCTAGCTTGCGTTCTCCATTACAATTACACTGTGACCGGGAATATTTTTCATAAAATGATTTTGAAACCAATTTTCAAAAAGTTTTGCAGTTGTATCTTCATGATAATCCAAGCTTGAATCCTTAATATTCTTTGCAGACAGCAGCAGAAAATTTGGAACAAATCCGTTCTATGATCCAGCGAGAATAATAGTTATGCTCTTTGCTTTGTTTGAAGGTGCCTTAGTCTTACAGTTTTTACTGGAATTTGGATACTATATCGTGTGTATCAAACCATATTTCGTCCAGGTAAATTATAGATTTGTTTTCGGATCGGCACTTCTTAATGTCCTGAAGAAAATTGAATCTTCAAGTGCGCAATCTTCGTGATTCCATTACCACTTGTTTTTTGTCAATTTTACGATTTGTATCTAATGATAAGTATTTTCGACGCAACATTGCGATAAAAATTAATGATAACTTATAATACTTGTATAGAAAGCTCTTTGCAAAGGTACGCTAAAACGGAATATTTAATACTGCCAAATGAATTCAATACAGCCATCATACACCCGATACAGACCTGATGGCCCGCCCGTGCCTTGATGCTCGACTGTTCTTGGGTTTCATTTCTGGTAAAAGTATTTTAAGAAGGTCGTAAGTGGTCGTATTTTGATGATTCTCGGCAAAAGCTAAGACGATGTACTTTGAGACAAACCGAGAGACAAAAACAAATGCTGATCTTTGAAAATAGCTCCACTCTTTTCCAATACACTTTCACATACGATTAAGCTGATTTTTCGGATATTTATACACACCAATGAGAAGTACTTTTCATATAAAACAATAAAAGACAATCGATTTCATTTACCCGTTTCGTGGAAAAATTAAAAACTGCAATTATCATGTCACGTCAAAGAAATTTGATAATATGTTTTTCAAAAAGATCGATATCTTCATGAATATATTAAAAATTAATGCTTTAAATCGTTCTGAGTTTAGTGAAATGCAAGTATTGTTACGGTATAAAACGCTATAATATGATTGCTGAGGAAATGGTCATCCATAAGCTTGAAGATACATTTCTTTTGAAATGTTTTTATAGATTTGGTAGTATTTTAGGGCTCGTTCCCTGGAATGTTGAAACAGGTGACGTTTACATACAATGCTTATTTATGACAGTTTTGAATGCAGTAACTACATATTCAACTATCGAAAAGCTGCTTATAGAAAAAGACACCATACTATCGGGTAATATTTCGGAATGTATGCTCCCGGGTTTTCAGTCTACTTTGAATTTCACTCTATTCTTTTCATTAATGTTAAATCGTAAGTGCTGGAGAACATTTTTTCTTCATTTTGAAAAAGTTAATAACAATTTAGGAAAATGTTACAGCTCAAGAAAAAGTATCGTATTAAAAAGTACTTTCTGGATTTCTTTGTTATCATTGGGATTGGGTACGTTTCTCCCTTTTTTTGATATATTTCCCAAACACGCAATGGTTGTCTGGATGATTTCGTTCACTGAATTGGTTATAATTACTGCGTTTTTATTGGAATGTTCAGTTATGGTGGAATATATATTGATAAAGTGCTGCGAAAGTCTACATAAAGCTTGTAAAAATCGAATGGGCGTTGATAGAGACATTTTTAAAGATATTAAAAAAATTGAAAGTGGTTACAGAGATATATATTTTATAGTTGAATGTCTGAATTCCGCATTTGGATTTCAAATTTTGATGGCATTAGTATATGATTTCACCGAAACGCTTGCGGATCTAAATTTTTCTTTGGACCATACTTCCACTGGTACAGAAATATGGGATTCAATATATCTATCCATACTTTGTGTAAGTTTTATTTCTATCATAGGTATCAAGTTAAAGTTAACAATGCAAACAAAAATAAGTGTAGTATAGAATTTTATGATAGACGCCATAAAGTTACAACCAGTTACTAAATAACTGAATAATACATTAGAGAGTTATTGAAGATCTGTACTAAAGGTTGCTTTTATTAAAAGTTCCTTTATTAAAGTATCCTTTAATGTGACTTTTGATAGAGTTATTGAAAGTAACAAATACAAGACCAAAAACTTTATTTTATTATGACATTTTTATTATGACATTTATGTTTTATGCTGCTTATTTATGTGGATCTATTTATTGTAATATTAATTTATATTATGGAAGAACAATTAGAAATAGCAATTTTAGTAAGAGCGAATTCTGAAGAGATAGAGATGTTTATTTTGTATTGGCAAATACTTTTGACTGTAAAATCTTTTTTAGTGAGCACAAACATACTATGTTTGACATCATCCCATGTATGTTTGCCATTTTTAAATGGATTCTGGGAAACCACTTCTCATAAGGTACGTTTTCCTCCACATTCGACAGTCGCTATAGTAGCCGCGAAAAAGTAGCGACGACTTATTCGTCAAGACGCCTATTCATGTATTTAAACGGGAGTGTTTTCCTACGCGTACTGAGTAGCTGCTACCCAAATTCGCTGCGAATGTGGAGGAAAACGTACCTTTAGCATAATAATATCATCCTGATAGGTGAAACGAAGACGGTTTTTCAACGGTTTTGATGATAGTTTCATAATTATATAAAAAATATAGCAAATCCAACGAAAAATTGTGCAATTTAAAATATTTCGCTCGACAAAACAATTATTTTGTGTCACATATTGACAAAGTATGTCAAAATTAAAAAGCTTTAACTAAAATTTTCCTTTCCTGTATTTAATTTAAATATAGGATATCCTTTATTTACATAAAAACCTTTAAGACAAACTTAGGAAATGCGCATGCGTATATGTCAAAATAGAGGAATCTTTTAATAAAGGAAATCCCAAAAGACGTTTCAATAACTCTCTATTATGACTTCTTGGATGAGAAAATTAATTAATCTGACTGAGGTTGGTTTAGGGCCATTTTCATTGTTACCTGGGTGGGTTGGTTTTTCAACGAATTATATCGGGAGATAATGAAACATTTAGAATCTGTCGAATAAGAAGGAAAATAATCTCATTTTTCGATAATTTCCACTGAATGATCAGAACACCCCAATAGAAGTCAAAATAATAGTATAAAACTATTAATCCGCCTTACAAATTGGAAAATTACTTTCCAAAGGGTAGACCGTTCACTAGGAAGCAACATTTACTTCTCGGGCTATATGCCCCGCAGACAATGAATTAAATTTCCAAGTTAAACGTTTTAATAATTTTATACTATTATTTTGACTTCTATTGATAAGACACTTTACTTAAATATGACAGTTGTTACATAAAACTGTAATTAACTAAATACAGAACACCCCAGCCATTTTTCCTCTATCTACGTTAATTGGTTTGGAGGGGCAACAGTTGACTTAAAAAAAATCGAAGGACCACTCGAGCAGTAGCTCAAGAAATTTGGAAGCTGTAAATTATAAATTAGTAAATATTAAACACTAAACCAGGTGAATTATAAATTGCGTCTTAAATCACACTGCGATAAGCGATGGTACTACTTATACTTAGGTGTCTAGAGGTACCTACTACTTTGCCTTGCGCTGCTATTGAAAAATACGCGACATTCGAAATAATTGTTGAACTGTGGATGTGAGAAATCTACAGCGACTTTATTATTCGAATGAAAAATTTACAACTTTTTCAGATTTGACATGGGTTTTTAAGTGAATTTATCCACAACAAATTTCTTTTTCAACCATCAGAAAAGTAAGTGTTCCAGACAAGTTGTAGGAATTAACAAATTTGGTATCATGCCTCCAGAAATTGCGCCCTTCTTAACATTACCAAATACCAACTAATACACGGGTCATTCGTTTCGGCGTTCTTCAGCCACCGTTTTAGCAAACCGGTGAGCTGATATTCTTACATTAATACGTCACGGTGGCTGGCGTTCAAGTAGCGTCGCGGAAGGCTATATTGACTATTCTATAGTGACGAAGAAAGGCATTTCTCGAAAAATAATACCTGTTTATAAAACATTACAGAAATTTGATTCTGTGCCTATTCTCTCAACATCTGCTACAAAAACTGACTTGTGGGAAACACGAGCACCAGGTATAAAGATCCAGAACTGCTCCCATTTTACAATTCATTATAATTTATAAAGTAAAAAATCCCATACAGGGAAAGTTAAAAATTAAAATATATTTCTCAAATCGTAAATTTTTTTTCTCTCGTAATTTTGAATGAATCTTTAAATATCTTCTTCACTAATTTACAGAAATTGTACTAATAATAAGCTATGTGATGTTAGAAAAAGTGCTAATAAAAAAGTACCGTGTGCAACACAGTCGTTTCTGGATGGTGGTCGTAGGACAAATACAGTGTGCAGCACGTGCGTAAATGCTAATTTCTCACTCGTGTAAAATTAGCACTTTTGCGTACTTGTAACACAATCTAGGAACTATTTCAGAACATCGATTGTCGTGGGAACTCAGTATATAAGTGGATCAATGTCCAGTGAATATGTGGGTCATTTATTAAATTTCAGTAGTGTCAACTACCGGAGCTCTTGAATTAGTTAAAAATACTTTGTTGTTACCGCCAAAAAGCTAGAGTTTTATGATGTTTTGATTATTCGTTATTTAGTGAAAATTAAACAAACGCACCTCTTTTAATTTTAATTAGAATCAGTTGCCAGTACAGAACGAAGTAGTGAAATGATATACATGGTGATTGATTAGTCAGATAAAGCTCAGTAGGTCTGTTATTAAGAGAGATGCAAAAAAAATTAATAATAATAATTGTATATTCAAGTTTAATATTTCTAAATTATCTAGAATGTTACAGAGTGTTCCATAACTTTATGACAGATCAGATATGTAATTTTATTATCAAAATACCCCATATATTACTCCAAAAATGAAATCTGCTCCAATTCCGCTTAACAAAAATATTAAGTTGTAATTTTTTGTAAAGGGTATTTTGAAAGTTATATCCAATTTTTCGTCAAAATCGTTGCAAGTAATTGAAGCCAAAGATTTTCAATAAAAATTTCAAAACACAAATTATTTTGAATATATCAATTCAATCCAATAGATGGCGGGTCTAAGCTTAGGTTCATTATTTTCTCAGTAATTTTAAATGGATCAATGGTCAAAGACTTGTATCATCATACTTTCATTTACATTTATCATGTCCCATATCTAGACTTATTAGTTTTTAAGATATTTAAATTTTCCCATTTATAGAGGTAATTTGGTGTGTTTGGTTACAGTTGAGGGTTTACAAAAAACTACACTCATTGAGAAATAAACAACATTCGTAAAAACAACACTGTTTCCCATAAAATAAAATAGGTCCTAATTACCGGGACCGGTGAGTTGCATCCCATTTGAGCAAGCCAAACTTTTGACCGCTGACTTGCATCTATCCAACCCATGGAGACTATATAAGGAGAACTAACTCATACGGAGAAATTGACAAAACCTGACCTCAAAATCGACTATCTAAGCAGTTTGTTTTTTCACCGCTACGCTGCGCATTGCAACACGGGCACCATCCAAATAAGTAACCTTAGTTTTTATAAGTGACAGTAATCAAATTGTAAACATTACTTATGACAATAATAAAAACTAAAAGTAGGAGCTAGGAAGATTAAAATTATTGTTAAAAATTAAAAAAAGACAAAGTGTGTGCGTTGTTGAAAATTATTGCAATATAGTGGTTGATAGTGCATCTGATTTAAAACGATAAGACTTGAATTGAAGTTAAGAAAGCCAGAGTGTTTTCAGTTACCTACCCAAGATGATTGAAAATATTCAAAGATAAATAAAGTAGGAAAGAATATTTATTATGTTAGGATTCAAATTATATACATTACTCGTAAGAAGTCTAGAAAAAGCACAATGGCACACAAAATACTTTACTTTTGCAGACGGTACCATTCTGATATATACAAGTAAAATTCAAGAGAACTGGAAGAAAAAAGGTGAACAATGATATGATAGTTGATATAAGGAATAAGCTGTGAAAGTAATTTGAAAAAACTACTAATAGGTATACTCTGTATACAGAAAAATATAAATTGAATTCAGTGATATAAATAGGAAATCAAATTATTAATTTTGGAGCAAAAATATACAACAAATGGGAAAAATTATTGGTACACTCTACCTCTACAGGGGTTACTAAAACCATTCGACATTGAAACAGATTTTTAACACTTCTTTCTTACCAATCTTCAGCTAAGTACCTAATTTCAGTCTGTGGCACTTGTGGGATAACATCTACAGATAAAACGCAGTGAATTTAAAATAGTGTAGTGAAGGTTATAGAATGTCAACAGATGTAATTTTCAAAGAAACTGGTCTTCAGATGACAAAAATATTGAAAATTGTAGTTTTAGTATATCCTTGAGTAGGTGTATCTGAATAGTGAGTGGTCCAAAGAACCAATTAAAGTGGCCAATACCTCACCAGGAGAATTTTTGTACAAAGTGATTAAATAATAACTTGAAATCTGGCAATAAGGGATGGTGAATAATGTACATTCTTCATATACATGTAGCTCTGAACAGCCCAGTGAACATAATAAGTATAAAGACATTCAACAGTCTGCCACGGTACTAACAATCTGTTGCAAATATAAAAATAAAATTATATATGTTGAAATTGGTCAGAGTATGATCTATATTCTGTGTACTTTGCACTGTGTTTGTGTTATTAGGAAACTGTGAATAGTAATTTTTTGTACGTTTTTGTATTAGAATAAAGTAATAATTTTCTTGCATGATACCTATGTACTATTTACATATAATATGTACTTTACCTATATGGAAAACCTTTGCATGAACTAATATCATTAGTAAGTTGTACCTGTTGACAGTGATGATTAAACATAATATATTGTACTTATTTTTTATTGTAATTAAACAGATTGAAGATTGTGCATAGAATTCATCCTACACCTTTAAATCCATTTCACTATTCTGCTGTAAGTTATTGTAGCTCATTCACTGTTATTTTGAGATTATTATGACTGGAGGACTTCATGTTGAGGTATACATTTTTTAGAAAAACTGTAATTCACTTTTGCTCGCAGTTTTTTATAACTAAGGTAGCTTTCAGGATTAATAGCAAGTATTCTGGACACATCATTTAATATAGTGTATAGAAAATACCACAGTGTTTAACACCATCAAAGGCTCTAGTAATTCCTAGAAAAAAAGCAGCACATGTTTTCTTGGTAGCCTAGATGTTTGTATATACAATTTTGGGTTCAATAGTGGGATGTATATAATGGACCATTTTCCTTAAAACCAATCTCATATGAAGATATCTATGTATTTATCAATATTTTGTAATATTTTTTTGTTTTAAAAATTATTTGCCAGTACAGACAGAATTCAATCATAATGCTATAAAGCCTTGAGTAGAGAATATTAAATATCCTAATTATCTCATTTCAACTTCAACAGTAAACTGATAACTCATAGTAAGCTAGAAACATATAGCAGACCATAGGGTAGATAGGTATAAAGTTAGAGACAATTTAGGTACTGATTGTACACTTTATATTTAGGTGAAAGTTACAAAATGTATAGTAAATTACAAGTCTCCAGCAATTCTGTATATTTATCATTTTCATAATTTCTTCTTGTAAAGGCTTTGCATGTTCAGGAGCAATCGGCTTTCATTCATTTTATAGAAAATAACCTAAAATATTAGATATTACTTATTAACAAATTTGTAATTAATTGATCCTCTTATTAGAGCATTGACTATACTGTCTATTTATCTATACATACCTTCTATGGTTTTATCAAACTGTATTTTTTTCACTTGCAAGATATAATTCTTCAAATCTAAATTATTCAAAGCCATTTAAATTGATTTTCATATTCCATATTTTACTGTGTAGAAAACCAAATTCTGAAAAACAAACACAAAATTCATATATAATGAACAAATTAGTTCTAGATTATACTTACTTGCACTAAAGGGTGTCTTTTTCACATTTTTCGTTCAAATACTTGTTATACTAATTATGACTGTGCCGAACCTTCAAGTCCTCTAAAATTCCATGCGAAGAGAAATGTTTTTGGCAAGATGTATCATATTTTACTACCAAACGATCACAATTTAAGATATTTTCCAAGACGAGAACGAAAGAAAACGGATTTCTTAGTCATAAAATTTTTCATCCCTAACCTCACTTACCTAACATACTGTCAAATGAGCTAGCAACCAATAAAAAACCATGAACTGAAATTGCATGTAAGGCTCATGATTAGCTGTTATTGTTCTGCAGTCAGATGTTTTTGGTACTCGTTTAAGACTGGCGCCCTCTACCATTACCAAAAATTGAATTACATGGAGTTCGATCTCCTTATATAGTCTCCATGTATCCAACCGCTGATGAGTTGCATCCCGTCAACAAATTTAATAGTGTGTCTAAAACTGGTAGATAATTGAACTAAAACGGGCATTGTTGTCTTGTTGTCATGTTTATTCTGATATCGTAATTGATACTGAATTTTATTTCCGAAACTGCGACTAATACAATTCTATAACAATATTTTGAATTATATATTAATTTTTTTCTACGCCCATGTCCCTAAACGTCAAAAATCGCACTGACAACATTCCTTGTAAGTGACATTTAACAATAACATGCACGTAATGAAAATCTCATAACATACATGTGCGTTTAGATTAAAAATCTTAAATTTCTTTGTTGAATCAAATTGCAATAAAATTCTAATTTACGTACTACTTTATTTGGTTTATTTACATACTTTTGATCAATTGAAAAACATAAAAGCATTAGTGAAAAACATTTTAGATTAAAAGAGTGATGCCCCTAAATGTCGGCTACACATTTAACAATAAAAAAAAAATAATTCGGTTTTTCTTGATATGGAAATAAACGTCATCTCATTTATGCTGTTAATTTGTGTAACAAAGTATAGTATCCGAACATTTTCTCAACTTTATCTACGAATATGTCTGTTAGTAGTGAAAAAGATGAAATTATGAGCACTCGGAAGAAAATATATAGGCGTAGAAAAAGTATAGTACGTTACACGAGTTGTAATCCCATTACGCACTTGTGAAATTTACGCACTCGCCGCTGTGCGGCTTCGTGCGTAATGGGTTACTTACAACTCTTGTTACGTAATATACTATAGTTCAACACTATTCAATTCACTTTCCATGCACTATAAAATATATCGCTTGAAAAAGTGTACAGAAAGCGAGTCGGTTGATTCCATTCTTCGATTGGGTTAGGGTAGGGACATGGAGACTAGATATAAGGAGCACAAACTTGTATAGGAAAAATCTCGAAAAAGTGTCCAGCGGTAAGGTACAAATAGTAGACGACGCGAGAGTAGCTAGCGATTAAAATTACAGAGTGAAGTTTGCTGAACAAGTTAACCTAACAAAAAATGAAAATAGTGTTTATTTTTATAGAAATTTTTATAAAAATTTACAATGTGAAAAATGTGTGTCGTGAAAAGTTGTCCAACTAGAAGTAAAGTTAAAAATAAAATAAATGACACACCCCAGCCCCTGTCTTATTTTCGAGCAGCAATAAGTGGTTGATGTAGGACTCGCGGGTTAGGTTTATTGTTTTCAATACTATTTTGCAACACAATTGCTTATATAATGATATTGAAGAAACTTACCTTTAACCAAACATACCACCAGCTACGGGAAATACCTATTTTTTCCTTGAAATTTGCTAAAACCAAGCATAAAAGGTAACCGAATGAAATTAAACAAACCCTCCATTTACATAACCTAAAATTTAACATGTCAAACATGATTTTAATCGCTAGCCTCCCCAGCGCCACCACAATTTTCCTAATTTCGACGGACACTTTTTATATACAGAGTTTGTGCTCCTTATATCTAGTCTCCATGGGTAGGGAGTTAAGAGAATAGCTTATGTTTTTGTTTTATTAAAATATATCGTAAGAAAATATGATGACATTTTTCAAATCTTTTATACAGATATATGTTCCAATTTTTATAAAAATACTTACGTTTCAAATAATATATCGGCAACATTGCTGTAAAATTTGACCAGCCTTTGACTATGATAGGCGATTATTAATGAAAAACACCCTTTTTGATTATGGATGCAATTCGACGGTTGCCTTTTTTCGTTCAGGTAAAATTTCAGTTTTTGGGATGCAACTCGCCGGTCGCCCTAATTACATATTATCATCTGGTAAACTATTACATTCCTTAATGATACTTTGCATAGAAAAATGAAGATATTTTTGAAAAACGAATTACTTGAGGTATGAGGAATTCTTGATTAAAATGGAAGTATGGTAATAGTATTCTTCGCCTATGATATAGAATACAAGGTGATCTATTTAAAGCTATTGAGAAAATAATGTACTTCAGTTCTGACTTATCATGTGTTTGATTCAAAGAACATTTGCAGAATTGTTTGTGTTTGTAAATTTTGATAATGATTAAAAATCTTATTTGGATTATTATTCTTTCCCTCTTATCCAATTATGCAGAGCACTGAACTAGCTATGACTTTAATAGAAAATTGGTTACGACTTTTGAAATACCCAGAATAACATTGATATGTCACCAAGTTATGAAACCCCTGTTACATTGTAACAAATTTTTAAATTTGAAGCTTAAAGCTACAACTTGTCAACTTTTTAGGTATTTTTCATAACAGACCTAGTAAGCATTATAGCACTAATCAATCACCCTTTATATGACAAATGGGAGAAAAAGACATGCAATGACTTCCGAAAATGGCTTCAATGACTTGAGGTATATTTTTAAAGAAGATTGGGATCGATAAAGATAGAAATTATGGTGAAAACACTTTTTAAGTGTTGTCGATCTTACATTCCAAAAATATTAAATTTGTACCGGTCATAAATATATGCAACGCAATGTACCCCAGTCTAGTTTGCAACCATCAGTACACGGAGGACATCTCATAGCCCCACGCATAGATGACGCGCAATAAGGACGCGAGTGCTAAACCGACAGAGATCTGACTAGATCCTATACCTTCAGACGACAGCAGGGGTAGAGGCAAGCAAAGCCACTGCAGTCGATTTGGACTAATCGCCACGGTTACGTGATATATCTGCTTATTATTTTCGTGAAATAGTTTTCTTATTCTTTTAGTTTTATTTAGGTGTTACCTATTTATTATTGTAATTTGTTGATTGTTTTTTTTAATAAAGATATTAACCCGTTACAAATTGTATTTCTCAAGAACCAAAGAATACTCCAACAAACAAAAAGCGAGACTTCGGAAAAAACGAGTCTGCGGAAGCCATCTTTTAAATTAGTCGCCATATGTCATACGATCACATGTAGGCCTCTTTCTTATGGGATATTATGTAGAGGTCCATAAAGAAAAGGAAGATATCTGGAATCATCTAGAACTGTCATCGAAAGGTCTAGAAATTTCATCGAAAAGTCAAGATCTGTCTAGACTTTTCGATGACAGATCAAGTGCGAAAATAGTTACAAAGAGAAAACCACCACAAGTAACCCAGGTAACACCAGCCTCATGAGAGAACTAGTTAAAAATTATGACCACCCAGCAACTGAAGAAATGAAAAAAGTTAACAGCTTTATCAATGGCAGTTTTAGATGATTCCAGATATATGTCTTCTTCTTTTTCTTCATGGACCTCTAAATATCCTCAGTACCTAGAGGTCCGATGTAACAATACCTATGTAATACATTTGAAAGAACAAGCATACTTTTCTCATTTTCTCATTGTGATTCCAGTAAAGCTGCCACCTTCAGGGTTAGGTTTATTTTTAGTCCTTCAGCATCAGAGGATTTTCGCCGGGCTTCATTTCTTTTTGTGTATATTCTTTGTAAAGAAATAAAAAAAACAGTATGTGGTTCCGATTGATCAAAATAGGCATTAACAATTAATCAACGGATCGATGATTTTATGAATAAATTATAATATTATTTATAAAACATTGGCTTGGTGACATTCAATTTCTGTTACTAGTGCAAGACAGTACAGCATGATTACTGAAAAAGTTGAAAACCATACACCTGAAGATACTATTTTTTTAAAACACATTTATAGAATTGGTACTATTTTTGGAATGTTTCCTTGGAATGTTAAAACTGGTGACGCGTACGTGCAGTGTATATTGATGATTTTTTTGAATATAACAACTGTAATTACAATTTTTGATGCTTTTAACAGTAATACACTCAGATTCTTCTCAGGTTATATTTTGGAATTCACACTGACAAGTTTCCACATCGTTATTTATATAAGTTTATTCATTTCTTTAATTTCGAACAAAAAAGGTTGGGAAAAGTTTTTCATTTATTTTATCAATATCGATAACAAGTTGGGGAATTGTTACAGTTCGAAAATGAGTATTGTATTCAAAATACTGTTTTGGATTTTTTTGTTATCATTAGCAATTTTCACTTACGTTCCTTTTTTTCTACTATTTCCTATACATGAGACGGCTGTCAATTTGATTTTCTTTATTGATATGGTTATAATTACTGCGTTTCTACTGGAAGCCTCAATAATAGTAGAAAAGAGATTGAGAAAATGCTACAAAAATCTACAGATAGTTTGCAAACATCGTATTGGCTTAAAGAAGGATATTTTGGAAAATATTGAAAAAACCGAGTGCATCTACAGAGATATATTTTTGATAGTTGAAAATCTGAATTCCGCATTAGGAGTCCAGATTCTAGTATTTTTTGTATATGATTTAATAGAAACCTTAGCCGATCTTAATTATTATTTATCACCACACGTTTCCGGAGAAATAGAAATATGGGAATTTTTATTACTATATTTATTTTTAATTGGTGTAAGTATATTTTTCATTAAAGATTATACTTCGGAATATTTTCGGTGAAAGATATCATTCCACTTGCGATTTGTCACAAGAAGTTGACTACAAATGGTGGTCATTAAAAAATGGGTTGGTTTGCTATGTTATCCTTTAGATAGTGCAATCTGTATTCAGGGTGCGGCAAATATTCGGTCAATTACAAATATCTCGAGAACTGAAGGTATCTAAATCATGAAAATTGGAATAAATGGGTTTTGAAGAGTGAGCTATTCAATGAAAATATTGCTACTTACGGTTAAACCGAAAATTGTTTATAAATAGAACACCCTGTAAATTTTTTAATTCCAGAAATATTTACGATGTTCTTTTTTTAAATGGAAAGTAGTATTACACCTGGTCGAGAACAGCGACCAACCAGCAATTTTGTCTTATCCTAAATAATATAATATAATACTTAAAATTAAGTAGTTGATGTCCCTCAGTTCTTAACTGTGAGCTTTCACTTATCACTGTGCTCTGCTTTCAACACTTTCACTTGTCACTTACACGAGCTCTGAAGGTTTCATTCTCTTCAATCTTCTCTATCTTGCTGTGTTTCCATATGGTACCTACATTCCATTAATTGCGATTGGTATGTCTTGATTATTCGTTTTGTTTGTAAAATTTATGTTTACCGATTTTTATCCATTAAGTTTTATTCTCCACTCTTTGGTTCATTCGTAGAATTGATTAGTGGCTTTTTGTAACCTTTGAGTAACTTCTTCCACATTTATTCCTGTTGCAATAAGAGCGGTGTCATCAGCAAATGTGGCAATTTGTATATCATTCATATCTGGTATGTCATATGTATATAGTAGATATAGAAATGGGTCAAGCACGCTTGCTTGTGGCACACCTGCTTTTATTTGATTTAGTTCAGAGTTTTCAGTTTCTTGTGTAACTCTGAAAAATCGATCTCTAACGTGGGATTCCAATAACTTTGCATATATGTTTTCCATTTCCTTTATGAGCCCCTCGTGCCAGACCTTATCGAACACTTGGGCTATGTATAGGAGTAGAGCAGCGCAAAATTCTTTTTCTTCATAGACTTTTTCTATTATGTCTGTCATCCTGTGCACTGGATCTATTGTCGAATGTTTTTCACGAAATCCAAACTGGTAGTCTTTTATGAGCATATTTTTTTCCATAATATTTTTAAGTCTCTTCAGAAATAGCTTTTCAAAGAGTTTCGATATCACAGGTAAGAGGCCTGTAAGATTTAGCTTTGCTAAAATTCCTAGTCAGGGTAACACAAACCAGGTCAGAAGAAGGAACAATGGAAGCCGGAGTACCACAAGGAGCGATACTACTACCCTTGCTGTATAACATCCACATGGCAGACATACCAAAAACGAAAAACACCATCAAGGCAATGTACGCAGTTGATACGCCATAGCGGCTAGATGCGTGAAACCGAAAAATATTACCAAGAGACTGCAAATAGCAACGAGTGCAATACAGGAATGGTGCACTACGCGGAAAATTGAAATCAACAGAGAAAATACGCAAGCAGTGTTCTTCAAGAAAAGACGTCATAGACCTGAGGAAAACATTGAGCAGAAGTCCCTTTGACAAAGCAAAGTATCTAGGAGTGATACAAGGGACGACCATGTTAACAGTGGTGGCTAACACAATATAAGCCAGGGCGAGACTAAACGGACTACTCGACAGAAGAAGCTATTTGGACTTGAAAACAAAACATAAGAAGTATCATAATTCCAGTACCTGCTTACGCATCGATAACAAGGGGACACACCAGTGAAGCAAATAGGAAGAAACTACAAGCACAACAAAACATCTCGATCAGGCAGGCTCTAGATGCTCCCTGGTATATCAGAAACGCAGATATATACAACGACTTAAAACCACATAAGGTACTAGAGATAATGGACACGAGAGCCAGATAGCTATTTGGAGAGCCTAGATCTCATCCGAACACAGAGCTGAGAGACCTGACGAGTTACACCGCAGAAGATTATAGCAAACACTAAAGGCCTAGGAAACAATTGGAGGACCACCCTTAGGAAGCAAACTATCAAGAAAACCCCACCAAAAAATACAAAAACCATGGAGGTGGGTGCGAGAGTGCACGTTAAGGCGGGCACATACGTACTCGCTGGCATACCAAAAAAAATACAAAAATAACCGTGTGTGTGGGTGAGCAGGATATATGTCTGTAAAAAGGCAAACACTGCGTATCCACACATACCCAAAAAAAAATTTAAAAACGCCAGGGTGGATAAGAAAAAAGAGTAACCCCCCAATACGGGGGCCCTGCACTTCGGTTGAAGGAAGCTTGGAGATTCCTGAGGGGTCAGCTCCAAAGGAGGCGAAGGACCGCTCATGATAAGGTCTGTTTCGCCAAAGCGGGTAAAACAGATTTTAAAATGTGGCAGCGGAAGCACACACACACACACACACAACCGAATCGACACAACGGCAATTAAAAGGGACAAGGGAATATATCCACCAGAGCTACCCCTTACAGATAGAAAGACATCACTGGTTCTCCCCATAGAATAAAGGGGAGAAAGGGATACGCGATCACGAAGTACGAGTGAGGTCCTGTCGGAAGTGACAGGGGGTGGTGGAAGGTTCTACTTAGCATCAACTCGCGGGTATAAAACCCTGGGGGTGGATGTTTTGTTGAACGGGCTTTCTCATGCGTAAGTGTGCTTGTGTGGTCGCATATGGAATATTCTGACAAATTGAATGTTTACTAGTATCCTTGTTGTAGGCCGTTGGGTGACAGGTATAATAATAGTTTGCCCTTAATATTCTTGACAAAATGATAATGCCACATTTAGGATATACAAATAATGGTTTTTTAAATTAAATTATTCACGGAGAGTGTAACAGATTAGTATACAGAGCGTGTTTTTGCTGAGAGTTATCCTGAAAAGCTTCGACCAAATCATAAAACTGTAAAACATTTGCTGAACAACGTTTCCCAGTCTGGTCAGTTTATAGGTAAAAAAAACAAGCCCTAGACCCGTGTCTAGTCTTACAATTAGACATCCTGGGATATTTTGTATCCTATCCAAATTCATCCTTAGGGGATGTGAGCAGCTGTTACCAAAAATAGTATATTTAATCGCCATCACAGTCACTTCTGGAGTTACATGGGATAGTAAGTTCCTAGTGTCCTTTTAATTTTCGTTTAATGTTTTTTGTGCTGTGGAAAAGAATCAGATATTCGCTCTCACGATTTATGACGAGAAATTAAACAGGAAGCGTTACTGCAACATTCTACGGCAATTGTAGAAATGCACGCTTTGCCTAATAATGGGGCTTACAAAGCTGGGTTTGAACAAGATGATGCACAGGCTCACAATATTCGAGGTGCATTGCTTGATAAATTATTTAACGATAGATAAATAGCTAATAAAGGTCCGTTTCTCTGGCTACCAATATCCCAACAATTGTCATCGTCAAATTACCATATTTGGGGATATGTTGAAAAGAGGTTTTCTCTAAACGTGTCACTACTGAGTAAACTCGATAAACAAGGTCCTTCACGTTTTTGAAGAGATATATGGAGGATCAATATCGAGAGCTACTAATGAAAATCTGATTAAAACTGTCCATAAATCTTTGGAAGTTGATTGGCAGCATTTGGAACATATGTTACATTAACAAACTAGTGCCTTTTATCTTTAATAGCGTCTGTTTAACTGCTCAATGTTCAACTTACAATGTGAAACAAAACATTTCGGATGCTGTTTTCACTATAACTTTGACAGCACCCTTCATAATAATAAAGGTAACTTCATATGAGTGAACGATAAAGCGGTATGTGGTTAGCAGTTCCTGAGGAATTTTAACTTTTATTCAAATTTCATTAGAAGATATTGAATTTCAGGAACTTGGAAAATATTAAAATTTTCATATTAACACATTACACGTAGGTAACTGAAAAACGGTTCAATATAGGTATTGGGAAGTATAAACAAACAATGTTGAGAATAACGTGAATATTTCTAAATGTTATTGGCAAGACAAGGTAAGAGACATCGTTTGTCGGGTCTTTCAGTCTTTATAATTCTGTGTATTTGATGCAACTCCTCCTGAACGACTTTACCGATTCCGATAAAAATGTTTATGCGTGTTTCACGGAGTCTCAATGCGTTAGATTGACAATTGGATCCGGAAGGTGGCGGTACAATCAGAATCTAGCTGAACTGCTTCTAAACGACTGGAATGATGAAATGTTGTTGTACCATTTCAATATTTCTACTATATTATTAGAAATAAACCTGAATCTGAAGTATTGTGGTGGAAAACTTTACACAAAATTATACCTTATTCCCCTTTTGCAATTGTTCTAACGACAAGACCATAACAGCTATAAGCGTTATTTCCATACCATTCAATGGAGAATGAGTAAACTATTTGGTTCTTTCGATTTCATAACTGATAACGTTATACAGGATACAAATTTATATACATGACAATATTTCATTTAAAAAAGTGTACCACCTACACCTATGGAATGGAACCGACCGAATGAGTTTTTAAAGACAATTGAAAGTGTAGAGGAGAATTTGATAAATGTCGGTTCATTTATTGCTATTGCTATTCAAATACGAGCTATTGAAGTTGAACGTTTGTGAAACATTTTTTTAATTCCAAGGACCCCTTTGGACAAAATTCAAAAATAAATTTTTGGCTCTGGCATTCTTTGAAATTTTGCATGAAGGGGTTCTTTCATGAAGTAATTCTGACGAATGAATTAAATTTGTTCGTCCGGGAAATTGGAGAAAAAGTCGGTTTTTCAGGGAAGCTATGCTATTTTTTATCAAAACATTATTTTCACTAACAAATTTTTCGATAGAAAATACTTACCAATGTGATATTTTCCAATCAAAATGAAAATAGTCCAAATTTGCATAATATGTTATTGGCAAGACAAGGCTAGGTTCTCTGTCGGTTCCCCTAGTTGTATAAAGTGCTTTAAGATTTAAATTCTTCGATAAAAATAACTTCAATCAGTGTGATTGAATAACTGGAAGATATAATAAACAACAACATTTTAGTCTAAGAATGTAATTAATACTAGATAATGTTATTGAATGTATTCCTTTTTTTCAGGTTTTGTCCGTCATATTAGCAATAGCGGGTGACAAAATTGAAAGAGCAGGTTTGAATATCGTCAAACAATGCTATGTTCTACAGATTGAAGTTGAGAATATAGCAACTAAAGAATTATTACAAGAACTTTCAGGATTTTTAGAAGATCTGCGACCTGCTCTAACAGTTGCTGGTTTCATGAATCTCAACAGAAAAGTAATTCCATTGTTATTATCCACTGTTACATCTTACGCTATTATTCTTATTCAATTAAAATTATAAGTTTGATGAAAAATCTTGGAAAACTTCCTACTAGAGGAAATGGTTTGTAGGCTTATTACTGATGCTTTTTACAACCAGAAGATTTGATGACTCTGTGATGCTCTTAGCAATATAACTACGCTTCCAAAATATCACATCTATTGTTGGCACTCAATACCATATGATTGAGTCTCGCTGTATAGTACTCCAAATACAAAAAATATAAAATTTCACACAGAATTTCCAAATCTTGTTTTATCTACCTTTTTAAAATGTGTTGATGCATTCTCGGCAAAATAAAATTCATCACGGGATGACATTAGTTAAATTAAATATGAAAAATCGTATCAAATATGGAAGATATTACAATCTAAATAAATTTCAAATGAATCTCAACTCTTACATATCATAGTATACATTTAATGTTCGTTTCAGAGGAGTTGATAGCTCAGGGCGCCTATAATAAACGGAAAACGGAGTTCAGGTGTCTCAAAAAGTTTTATATCTCATTTATGTTTTACAATGTATCTATACTAAGAAGAACAAACTTAGCTGTTTAATTTTCAAGTCTGCATTAATTTGGGTGAATCAGTTGAAAGCTATGGACGAGTCTCGCCTATCCAAACAATGTTTTTTGCGGCTGATGAATTTAAGTGGAAGTAATATTAAATACAACTATTTATTACAGCTTAAAGAGTATTTTAATTTTGCTGCTGGTGAGGCTGTATGGCTATCTTTTTTAGAAAATAACTCTACATCATTATTGAACAAAATTGTAGACACTTATACACAAGCTCTCTGTAATGCTGATGTTGGAAGATTGGCCCAGTCTTCATATCCTTTTGTTTATAAACATTTATCCACATATGATGCCGGAACATTCTATCTAAATACTTTAGCTCCAATTTATATTTGCCGTGTAATTGCTTAATTGCGAACGTGCAGTGAAGAATCATTAAGAATAACCTCACGTGGTATTGTGTATTATGTGTCAACTGTGGATATATGTACAATCTGCAATCTACAAGTTGCTGAATCTCTTACTCATATATTGCTTGAATGCCCAATATATAATGGTGTTCGGGACACGTAGTTGTTTTCAAATTTGAAGAATCTAAATGATTTGGTGCTACTTCTGGACTCGCATGATTTAAATAAGCAAAAGAAACTTGTATAAAGTATTCTTAGTATGTTAAAATTGAGAGCGTTTATAATGAATGAATAATTCACCTATTTTATAATATATTGTATTGCCGTACTTCTTGTGAAAAGATGTAATTCTTATACACAATAAATTTATCTATCTATCTATCTATCTAAGAAGAAAAAAATTGTGACCAGGCCACCCAGTAAACGGTCAAATAATAATAAGTAATAAAATGCAAATGAAGCATAAGCAGTGAACCAAACGGTCCATAGTCGTAGAACGGGGTTATTTATGATTTTTGCTCAACGTCTATTAAAATTAATATTATGAAAGTAATTGTGTACTAAGATTTATAGACACACATATTCTTGTAAAAATAAAGAAATTATAACAAATTATTGCTGGTGACTATAACTTTAAATGTAGTATATACAGCATTATTAACTAAATTATTCATCAAAAGATCTGAAGAATCGGCTTGTCCTAAGTTGATAATTAACGGTTCGATCTCTGTACTTCCGTCGATTAAGTCGTCAAGATCCCACATTTTCCCCTCCTCAGCTATAACATGGTTTGTGGCGCTTTGCCAGTTTTCGGCAGTCACATTCTCCAATGAATCCATCAACAGTTGCCGTATTTCACGAAGTTTAAAAGTTTAATACAAATGTTAAAAAACCGGCGATCTTCTAGAATAATGCTTCCAGCGAAACGCTACTCAGTCATCTACATTCGATCAGCAAAAACTATGTAATGGAATATCTCACGGAGATTTATTTCACATCCCTCGATAAGCTATGGTTAAATCCGCTGTAAACATCCAATTGAAATTCACGGATTTGCGGACTCCAGCAAAGTAGCATAAGTATGCATGCTGCATTTACTGGTGTTCAATAGATGGCAACAGTCATATTAAAACTCATTATTATGTGTCGCTCCATTAAAAGCTTTTCCAGTTCCTTGATTAAAACTTCGCGGTGCTGCTCTTCTCGTTAAACTACTATCTAAATGTCTATATGCTTTCACCATCAATATTTATTGGATATTCAGATCAAGTTATCACTAGCAAACACTGTAAAATATACTCGAAACGTTTTGTTCATTGCCTGAAATCATTATTATATTCGCTCATAATTTGAGATTCATAAGCGATGCAAGGGCTTGTCCTTTAAATAAATTCAAGAAACCTTCATCTTGAGAAGACACACATCGCTACTATAAAGTTAATCAAATTAGTGCAATAAAAATTCTAGTGAAAATCTTCGTATGAAAATATCACCAGTACTCTGTCACGATGTTTGGTTATTGAAAAATGTATGTTAAAGACTTATTAGGCAATTCTGATCTTGTGACCTAATATGGCCATCCAGGACAAACAATTTGGACAACTGGTCAGTTTTGTATTGACTATTCAATAGTAAACAGTGCCTTTTTTAGTGTTTTATACAGTGTGGAAACCACTTATGGAATAAAATGCTTTATGTCATTATTTTAGAAAATTATAAAAAATGCTGAGACAAATCAACTTTTGAATTGAGTTGTGCGTTATATAAACATAAATTTAAATGTACAGGGTGATTCACGCAAGTATGCTATAGTCGGTATTGTTTTTTTTTTATGAAACACCCTGTAGGTATTTGCATATTTTTGGAATCCTCTTGATGAACCGATTCCAACAAACTTAATAATGTATGGTCAATTATGAATTATACAGGGTGAAATTTTAAAATTAATAATTTATTACACTTGAAATATTGGTACTTTTTTAAATTAGCTGAATATGGATTTCTCAAAAATCTAAACTAACGTATTATTAGACGTATTTGTATATTAAACAAAACCTGCTACGCCCATGAATTTTATCATAAATACCTAAAAATTGCCTAAAAACGCCAATAATTAGACAAAACCGGTAAATAATGTGGATTGTTTTCTATTCTGTCAGTTGTTGATGTGTCGACAGTTTATACTGAAAAAGTAAAATCTTTGTCAAACACTCATTCCTTGTCGACATAACAATGAAATATTTAACTGAGACTCACCGAATTAAGATTTTAATGATGATCGGGTACGGGGATAACTGCAGAAGTCAAGTTGAAGTGGCAAACTTATTTAATCACAGGTATCCCGAATTGCCTAATATTTCACAAAGTACCTACTGTGTCTAAAATTCATGCACAATTCAGAGAACTTGGACATGTCAAACCTTTGAAAAGAAAACCACACTTGAAGATGATGTGGAAGTGGATATTTTGTTAAGTGTCGAAGAGAATCCAACTTCAAGTACACGTCAAATTGCCCGTGAAAATAATGTTAGTCATACAACTGTTCTAAGATGTCTTCATGAAGAAAAACTTCATCCCTACAAATTAACTTTTGTGCAGGAGTTAACAGTAGACGATCCAGATCGTAGAATGGATTTCTGCGAAAGATTGATGAATAAGCTGAACAGAAATTAGATAGCTCTTGGTACCATTCTTTTTTCTGACGAATCAATATTCACATTGAATGGAGAGGTAAACCTACAGAACTGTAGATATTGGTCAGCAGAGAATCCTAATTGGATGCGTGAAACACATACTCAGTACCCTCAAAAGGTTTGGGCCGGTATCATAGGCGACCATATTATTGGTCCTATATTTATAGATGGAAATTTGACAGCTGAAAAATATTTAAATATGCTTAGAAATGAAGTTATTCCTGCGTTGGCAAACTTATATCCCAACGCAATAGATCCTAGCTTACCGAATGAAAATGTTTGGCTCCAGCAAGACGGGGCAACACCCCATTATGCTTTAATGGTAAGAACTTATTTAGATGAAATCTTCCCCAATAAATCGATTGGACGAAGAGGTAGTATTGAGTGGCCAGCTAGATCGCCAGACCTTACGCCGTTAGATTTGTTTCTGAGGGGTTATCTCAAGAACAAAGTATATGCAACACAACCAACTAGCATTGTAGACCTCAGACAGGATAACTACAGAAATACGAAATATTTCACCTTAGACAAAGTTGAGGAGGAGTTCTATAGGAGACTGTGCTATTGCCAACAACTAGGTGGAGAACATTTTGAGCATTTATTTTAATGTATTAAAATCAAATACAACAAGTATTTCATGTATGTGTTTAATAACTATAAAAATAAAATTTCACCCTGTATAATTCATAATTGACCATACATTATTCAGTTTGTTGGAATCGGTTCATTTAGGGGATTTCAAAAATATGCAAATATACAACTCAATTCAAAAGTTGACATGTCTCGGCATTTTTTATAATTTTCTAAAATAATGACATAAAGATTTTTATTCCATAAGTGGTTTCCACACTGTATAATGTACACCCTGTTTCTTCGAAAACGTTAATTGGATTTTGAACTCATTTGAGGAATAAATGGATATGGATCTCTAATTGGTTATTTGGTATTTTCACACAGTTTTTGCACCAAAAAGCAAATTTAGACTTCCAAAAGTTCATATGCCTAGAAATATTATGAATTTGGCTTTGTGCTGAAAATGGGATCCATTTTACTCAATGGAATTTTTGTTTCCGTAGGAAAGGTAATACTTGAGTTTATCATTTTGGATGTCATGCTAGCAATATAACACCCTAGATAGTGTCGTTTTTTATGAGCGTATAACCAGATGAGATCCGACCAGATCTATTCGATACTTCATCTTACACATAAAAACCAAAAACTCGACCTTTTTTAGTGCTCATGACTTTTCTTACATAAAAAAATATCGATTTTCTTACTATACACGCGCTAAGATTGCGCGCCATTTAACAACTGTCTTTAGATGGAAATAATTTATTTCTACACTATACAGTTCACAGTGCTTTAGTTTTGCCCGTGAGGCACTTTTTCAATTATACATAAGTCGGTACCCTCTCGAAAAAAAAGTTGTGAGATATAACCAAATCATACTTTTTTACCATTAAATACATTAACCTTTTTTTAAATAGACTAATTCCTATTTTCTTTTAAATGCAAGTTTTTTTCCTACATTCAATAAAGTCTTAATAAATAATGTAATGGAATAGGCCAAAAGCCACCTCATAAAATCTATCTATCTATCTATCTAGAAAGGGATCGAGAAATATTTTCCACCAGGATATTTCGAGTATAGGTTGGAACATTTGAAAAGCATACAATCGTTTCGAAAAAGGAAGACAGATAACTCTCAACCAGGCTATTGAAACTGGGTAAAAAACGTTTGAAAACAGTTACCGACCTGGTGACTGGACAGCCTGAGAAAACATCTGCACAAAATGGGCAAAGTTAGTGAATTTATATGCAGGAAATATGAAACACCCACTCACATACTCTGCTTCTGCGATAACTTTACAAGGACTCAGACGGAAGCACTTCGGAGAGGGAATAATACAATCATCACAACTACTGAAAATCCCTCCCGTCAAACTAGTGGCCGATATAGAAATCACGAAGCTTTGGGAATGGAAGAAGATAACACGGGAAAGGGTATAAAGATTCAGTTCAAGTGCCTGGGCTGTTATAAGCACAACCCAATCGAATGAATGAATGAATAAATGGGAGGAATCACCTTTAGCTGATACTACAGTTTTGAATTACACGCTTTGATAAATACTAGTAACAACTTGTATACAGGTAGTGGTGTGGGACCATTCAACTTTGAAATGATACACTGGTGCGTAAACTTAACAATATGTTATTATCCTGAGGTGGGTTATGGGGCACGACAGGAGCAAAGGTAACCGCATTGCTGACTCTTTAGCCAGGGAAGCGGCTGGACTAAGAATTCTTGATGGACACCTACGGTCTGACGAATTCGACAATTGCGGAACTAGCTAAACGTTACACCCATGCTCAATCTCTAAAGATATGGGATCAAATCAAGGGATGCAGTCTTGCCAGGATCACCCTGGGCGACCCTGGGAAGCTGGAGCCGAGAAAATATTTGGCGATGAGCAGCAAAAACCTACGTTTAAGGGTAGGATTTCTGACTGGCCACTGTCAATAAATGAAACACCTCCATACAATGGGGCTAGTGGACACACCTCTATGCAGGATGTGTGAACAGGAAGATCAATCTGTCAGGCATGTCTTATGCGAGTGCCCGGAGTTATCGTCAATAAGAGACTGTGTGTTCGGTGAGTCTTGGCCTACACCTGCCGATATAAAGGAGATGTCTCCTAGTGACCTGTACACCTTCCTGGAAAAGACAGGATGGACGATGACCTAGGAACACAACTCCTCGGGAGGATGTACAATGGGTCACATGTGGCCTAAGTGCTGTGGGCCTAACCCACCCTCTCTACTCTACAGATACAGATACACGCTGTGATGAATACTAGTAAAAACTTGTATACAGGTAGTGGTGTGGGACCATTCAACTTTAAAATAATCCACCGGTGCGTAAACTTAACAATATGTTACCTATATTTTGTTAACACAATATTTACAATTATTTACGAAAATTATTACAAGTTATACAAAAATAATGCACTTAAGAGAGAGAGAGAGGGAGTTAAGATACCTCACTTTTTGCAGCCGTACGTCTTTGCGTATGAAGCCTGCTTTCTGCAATCTTAAGATAGTTACTCGGAGATTAATTGACTTTTAAGACTGGCTTTTTTATATAAAAGGGGCAAGTGGCTAACTTGAGATAGACCTATCCCAGGCTAGGAAAAGGAACTGGTCGACCTAAGAACCCACATCTGGTGCATTTCAGGCGTTTGCAGAGTTGGCACATTGAGAAGATTGAAATATAAATAAATGTGTTGGATTGTTTTCCAACGGGCAGCTTAATTAATGCTAGTGGGTGCATTAATTTGGAATATGAGGGAAAATATGGATTTCTATGAGTTCCCATAAATTTCTTTTCTATGCTGTAAGTATATATTTTTCACACGCCAAGGAAATGTGATCCAAATCACAACTAAGTCTACTTTTAGTGACTATGCTACTTCGAGGAAGTTGATAGTTGATTGAGAATTTGAAGTGTGTATCTTGTTTAGGCAATATTCGTACCGTAAATGTTTTCATCCGTGTTTAAATTTAATTTTGTTTTGATCTATGCATTCATCAATAGTAATCTAATTATTTATATACTGTCCCATATCAACTACTTTTTTTGCTAAACTGTCCACATGTTCATTATATCGAGGTCCTATAATATGTCCTTTTATCCAAACAAATTTCATGTCCTCCTTGGGCTAGTCTGTTTATGGTCAGTTTGATTTTTGGAATGAGTACTGATAATGAATCTGATTATATCACTGAAATTTATATCGATGTCGTTCAATATATTCCTGAGCTCCGACATTGCGATTGCTTCAGCGGAGTATACAGAAGTGAGATCATGTAGTTTAAATTGCATTTGCACATTGATTGACGGAATATATTAAGGCGCGAACTACCTCACTGGGATGTTTGGAAACATTTCTGTATATATAGTCCATATGTATACGGGTTATTTGAAATACTACTTGCAATGTTGGTATCCCTAAATGCACTACATGTAATTGGCAAAGGTTTATGGCCCAATATTTGTTGGTTAGGTAACCATATGCATCTTCTTTGTCGGTGGATAATATTTTGCTAGACATTTTTCTCTGCATTTCCGTTGATTCTTCTAAATACCCTTCAGCCACGGCTGTCGATTTCCAACCTCCCAATCTTTTTATACTAGTAATACCTTCTCCACTATCTGCCAATATGGTAGCCGAAGACCGCCGAAAACTGTGGCCCGTATATAATTCGGGGTTAAAAAAGTTTCAGAAAAGCTGCAATTTCGGACGGATATTTACCGAAGCTATTCACGCCAACACATTGGACGGTACAGGCTCCTTGTCTGTAGTTAACGAAAAATCTGCTATTAGGAGTATTGGGTTTTCTCAGATTTGCGTATTTTCTGTAAAAATCTAAGTATCTACCGTCGTTTACATCACTAGCACTAGTGGCACTTTCTAAACTAAACGCAAGTAGAAAAAGTTATTAAATTGATAATTTTAGGAACGTCATTTTGTATTTAGTGAATAAAGATAAATTTCAATCCATATACACCGGGAAATCATATCATATCAATGACCTAAAAACGTCTTAAATGATACTGCTGGATAAAGAGTTCAATAAATGGAATCATATAATCATAGTTTGATTTATAATGAGAAACAGAAACAATACTTATTGCAAGTTGTAGCAATGCATAGAAAGTAGTTTCCAAATGCTAATTAGCAAACATTAATTTTACCACCAACTCAGTAATATAAGAAGAACATTTAATTTTAGTAATTCTAATGATTTATACATTGAAGTGTATACAGGGTGTCAATTTTAAAACTTACAATGGGCTATACCTCGTGAACGGAAGGAGATATCAAAAAAGTTTCAAAACCGTTTCTAGGGTAGAGAGGGGGAACTTAAATAACATGAGAGAGAACGCACCCCCATCAACCCTCTCTGCCCCACCTACCAAACATACAAAGATTTAAACGGCAACCCCCTACTTGTGATACATAGTTGTGTAACACTGTTCTCTACTCAAGAGACAGATCCCGGCTAGAGACTTTCTCAAGGGTGGATCGGCTCCATGTTAGTGTTACACTAGGTATGCCAGAGGGTTGACAGACTATAAAAGCTTAGGGCGCCACTACCTTTTTAGACATCGACGAAAAAATATAATTTAAATTTAAGAAAAGAAACTAAGGTGAAAAAGTTAGAAACACCTTGTAGAATTTATTAAAGTTAAAAATGAAAAAGTTACAAACTTACATGAACCCGGACTCGATCCCCTACAGCTCTTACAGCCGGGTAGATAAGAAATTAAAAAAAGAAATTTAAAATATTAACTTTATTCTGCCTTGAGGAAAAGTAATTGAATGGAAGAGTGAGAAACCTGTACTCTATGAAGGTACTTAGCTTAGTTGAAACTGATGGATAGAGGTCTTGTCGAAACAGAAAAACGAAAGATGTCTTGAAGTTGAAGTAGAGATGTCTTGAAGTTGAAGTATAGATGTCTTGAAGTTGAAGTAGAGATGTCTTGAAGTTGAAGTAGAGATGTCTTGAAGTTGAAGTAGAGATGTCTTGAAGTTGAAGTATAGATGTCTTGAAATTGAAGTATAGATGTCTTGAAAAGGAAACTAGATGCCTAGGGGTATTCTAGTGGTAAGCTGGCATGTAACGGTATCTTGGAATGTAACGGTATCTTGTAATGTAACGGTATCTTGTAATGTAACGGTATCTTGTAATGTAACGGTATATAGTAATGTAACGGTATCTTGTAATATAACGGTATCTTGGGATGTAACGGTATCCTTGCAGCGGTAACCTCGCATATAACGGTATCCTGGCAGGGGTAACCTGGCAGCTGTGCTTACCTAGAAGTTCAGGTGGATTAGGGATGTGTAGGAACTTGAATGTAATGGGGCACATAATGTTGGTTTAGCTTTACAGGTAAAAAAGGAAGGCAGTTGTTTGAAATAATGAAATTTAAATTTACTGAAAGCTTTCCAACATATATGTCCCATATTAAAACAGTAAAAATTATCAGGCAAATTAAAAAAGTACTAATAACCTGAAAGAATTAATTATAGCAAAAATTTATGAATGAACCATTTCTAAAAAAATAAAATGTTTAATGAAATGTGAAGCCGGCACTGGCAGGTTTTTATGATAAAGGAATATTTAAAAAGGTTAAAATGCAAATGTTATCTATCTTTGAGAATAATTAGGTATTCTACTACACAGAATCTAGCAAATGTTTGCATTAAAAAAAGGTAACAGTGATTTGTGATAAAAGATTTAGTTTAAAAGTAATGTACAAGTATAAAAGAAATGTAGGTGACCACGTGGTATGTGTATATTCGTCTATCTCTGTAAAAAAATAAGAAATGCACAAAAAAATTATCTCAGCCACTACTTTAGAAAAAGCATAATAAATATAAATTATAATTTTGGACTTACCACCGCAATTTGAGGTAAAATTTAAGAGACTACAAAAAGTACGTCCTTGCTACTCAAGGGTCGGTATCGGATATCGGAAAGGGATGAAATCGACCGTTGACATCATATGTCAATTGTCTTAACGGTCAACGAGAGTAGGAGAAATTTAGATCACAGAACTATATTGGAAGTGGTTACTATGACGGCGAGCGGTAAAATCGAAATTATTTCGTAAAATCGAAACAGGTCGATAGACATGTTACAGTTGGAAAGCCCGTAGAAAATGCTTTCCAACGGTCTAAGTTATGATTATATGGGATGTAACTATAAAGCAGAAACCAACAGGACGGCGATAGCAATCCAGCTCTAGTTGAAAATTAGTTGCACTTCTAGCAAGATGAAGCACCTCCCCATTACGCAGTAGCAATTAGGGACTGGTTAGACAATAATTTCCCAAATAGATGGATTGGAAGGAAAGTCCCATTGAATGGCCAGCTATATTACCAGACTTAACGCTACCTGATTTTTTTCTGTGGGGGTCACCTTAGGTCGGTTGTTTATGCGGTGTTTCGGAATTCGATCCGGGTACCTAGCAAAAGGGCTACCTGCTCACAGGGACCTTGTCCAAATCCGAAAGGGTGATTTCGTAATTCGGTCCGCTGTCGAAGCAGGTAGATTTCATATGGGTATTAAAAGATTATTTTTAGCAATTGTTCTTCTGAAGTGCAGAGTGTAAGACGTGTTTATTTGTGTCCGTTATTGTGATTTTGTTTGTTTGTTTGACATGGAAAATATTAATTTCACCTCTATGACAAGTGAAAAGGGTAAGCGTTTATTAATAATAGATGGGTTTAAATTTTGTTTTCAAAAATCATTATCTCAAAAATACGAAGGTGGTTTGGTTGGGTTATTATTGAAAATTATTATAATTTATTCTTCAAAAATTGACTAGAAATACGAAGGTGGTTTGGTAGGGGTAGGTTTGGTTGGGTTATTATTGAAAATTATTATAATTCATTCTACAAAAAAATTGACTAAAAATACGAAGGTGGTTTGGTAGGGGTAGGTTTGGTTGGGTTATTATTTCACGTACTGTTTTTATTTTTGACGATACGCATTTAGCGTAAATTTTTAAACATGCCAGTACAACAACAATAAGTGTGTTCTGTTGGTCCTAAGCCCAAAAAAATGTGAAGGAAAATAAAAGTCAAAAAACAAATAGTAGGTAGGTACATGGGACCCAATTCCGAAATCGCATTTTCGCTGGTGTGACCATACTTCGAATTTAATCCGTTACAGGTAGTCCTTTCCGCAGGTAGCGGGACCGAATTCCGGTGCGTCCTGTTTATGAAACTCATCCAACCTCAATCGACGATTTACGACGAAGAATTAGTCAATCATGTCGTGATATTACTAAAGCAACATTTGCCAACGTTCGTAAGGAGTTTGAAAGTAGGTTGTACTATTGTTTACAAAATAATGAAAACCATTTTGAACACTTACTAAATTAATTAACATTTTTCTAGTTCGACATTTAACACTAGACTAAAAATTTCCAATTCCAAAAAAATTTGGTATCAATTATTATTAACAAATCAAAAACTGTTGATTGTAGAGTGTTTGTTCCCCAAGAAAACTTTTTTGCCGCAAATTTAATTTTCTACAAACGCAGTGCATTCTTTTTTCCTAAAAAAAAATTTTAATACCGAAAAATCGAGTTGAAACCAAAACAAAAAATATTTTCCGTGTTATTCAGATCAAAAATCGAGTTTTTGAATGAGCGAAGCCTCTAATTTTTTAAATAAATTATTAGACTCTCAGGTAGTACCAAAAAAAAAGGATCGCCTAAAAATGAAACACCCTAGGGTGCATCCACAATCAATAACTAATCTTATATATGCTCGTATGAAGATCTGTTCCTCACCATGTTCTTCGAATTAATTTCAAGAAGTTTAAGCCTTTGTTGCATTTGGTCACAATACTCTACACATGAGCTCTCCAGAAAAGTTTGTTATCTAGCGTGATACCAAAGTGAAGAACTGAGGTGGATACTGGATACGCAATATTGTCTTTTTTAATACTGTCTATGTGCGGTAGGTTATGTCTTGTGAAAAACGTAATATTAGATTTTCCTGGAGTTATATGCAGTCCTAATGAGTCCAGTCTCTGTTGGATTGAAATGATCGGTTCCTTCAAATTTGTTAAAGTATTTGAGTAGATTTATTCGGAGGTATACATAACAAAGTCATCAGCATATTGGATTGAACAGTAGTTGATGTTTTCATCATGTAGACATGCGGTGAATATATTGAATAGTATTGGAGTAGTCCTATGGAAGTATGTCGTAGAGCCGTGAGCGAATTATTTATGGATGTGACATAAATTTCTCTATCAATGAACAGGTTGCTCAATGAATTACTAATTCCTGTCGGGATCCCAATCCTTTTTAATATTTCCAATAGTAACCCCATATCTATAAGCTTCAACAGATTAAAAACACGAATATTACAATCATTAATTTGGACACCTACAGCATATCGTACAATTCCCACCATTCCGTACTCTCAACTGTGTGCGGTGCCTGACTAGCATCAGACAGTCAGTAAACAGCAGTCCGAGTATTTGTCCCCGAATGATTTCTTTTTATGGAGTTTTTAAAAAATGAAATTTATCGGTACAATTTGGAACGGGCTCAAAATTTGATAGAATTAAGGGCGAAAATTGTGCAAACATTACACCGAATCAGCTCAGAGATACAATATTATGTTTGTTCGATAGATTCGATTTTTTGTTTGGCTTGACAAGGAGGACTATTTGAACTTCTAATTCATTAATTGTCAAGTTTTAGCATTTTAAGTTGTTTTTCGGAATTTATTTTCAATTGGTTTTATTTTAAAGAATCTTATTTTGTTTTATTTACGAATTCATTTTTATTTTGGAAGCCGTTATGGCCAAAAGAAATAAAAACATATCATCTTAACTCGAAACATTAATTGTTAAAGATAATTTAACAATTAATTTTTCAATTTGAACAACATAAAACGTAAGCATATTATTTTAATATGTAGCGACGCTATCTACTAGCATAAAAAGACACTTCTTGAATACTAAATCGCACGCTCAAACGCACATAGCTACATAACTATCAAATATTGGAAGGAGAAGAGGCGGGGCTTCTTACAGTGGTTCTGAATTCAGCTGTCCAGCTAAATGCTTGATATTTATTGAAGTAAATTTATAGACATTTTTTGTTGGTGGACTATTTAGATCGAAGAATACATTAAATACCCATGTTCCGTTTCTCATTGCATGTATCTGTATATGCACCTTTAATATCAAGAAATGCTGCTCCCAGGTAATGATTTTTCGAAAAACAAATTTGTGTGTCCGTCACTAGCTTTATGACCGAATCATTGGTGCTATATCCTCTTTCAAAACTATATTGACCAGATGGAAGAATTCATTTAGAAAATATGTAAAATTTTAGCCTATGTTTGATGATTCCCTCAAATGTCTCCAATAGACAAGATAGTAAAGTTATAGATCGATATGAGTTTGCTCAAGTAAGGGTTCTCCCATTGTTTACATATTGGTACCATTAATAATTTCTCTAATCTCTAACGGTCTTTTTATGTATCCAGACATCATTGTATATTTCCACTAAAAATAATGTTTGCGTTATAGGATAAATTCCATATCATATGTTATTTGATCTAATCCAGGTTATGTGTTATTTGTATTTTTAAGAGTAAACATCATTTCATCATGAATGATAGGATTGTTGAATAATTCGTTATGGTTCCCATCTTCTTCTCTACTTTTTGTAGAATCTTGTGACACTGAACAAGTTGCGATATTGATTTCAAATTATTCGATCTAGTCGAAGTTTCCGCATGTTTTGTTTATTGTGTTTGGAGCTAAAGTAATTCTTCGCCTGCTTCCATAATTCTTTATCTGGTGAAGTTTTATATAATTTATTAAAAAAGTGAATCCAATGTTTTTTGACTTCAAGTTATTTTTTGTAGCCGACATGTCTTTTTTCACAATTATAAATATAATTCTCAGACGAACTTATTCGCTTATATGCACTAATGACTTGTTTTCTGCGTTCCATTGCGCTATCGCATTGTTTATCCCACCAATGGGGCGGAGGATAATGATCCGAGTGTCCTATGCCTGTCAAGTATTTGGAATAGCAGTATAAATACTTTATTTAGCCCAAAGCTAGTTTACAATATTCATTACAGTACACAGTTTTTATAAGTGTATAATTTAGAAAATACCTAATATAAAAATAATGTTTGGAAATACATTTTTCTTAATCTATTTATAAAGATTCGTACATTGGGAGCAGTTTTTACAGTAAGAGGGAGATCGTTATATTGCCTTACCTCTTCGACAAATAGTGATCGTTGTTGTATTTGTGTATTATACATATCAATATAATAATCGTTTCCTGATCTTAAATTGTAAGACAACATGTCCTCCCTTTTCGTTAAAAATTCAAGCAAATACGTTGGCGTTAAATTTTTAATTACTTTAAAAACCAAAATTAAATTTGCTTCTTTAACCAGTTGATGAATATCTAAAAATTTCAAGTTTTGTAACATATCGTTTATTTTGGTGTACCTATTGCATCTCAATATAATTCGCATTGCTTTGTTCTGCAAAATTTGTATACGGTTTATATCCTCTATATTGCAATAAATTAATAATGACATACACATAGGTGAATTGGGGATAAATAATAGAATTATACACTATTTGTCGAGCCCACCGTGATAATTTATTTGATATCCTGCCAAAATACCCTATCGTTTCTCAAAATTTTTTGCACATGTAATCGACATAATAACATAGATTTAATTGCGGATCCAACTGTACCCCTAAATATTTTATTTCAGTAACCTGCTCAATAGTTTCAGAATCAATTTGTATTACAATGTTTGAGTCACTGAATTTTTTACAGTTGTTTCTTGTACCATGAACCATTCACTTTGTTTAATTAGGGTTTAGTTTTAACTTTTTCAAGCAAAGCCAGTTTTTCAAAATATTTAATTCTTCATTTATTGTTTCTGAAATTACCTCAAAGTTGGTTCCTGATAGTGACAAAACTGTATCATCTGCAAAAAAGATTAACAAAACAATGTTTTAAGTACTTACTAATGTCGTTTATGTATAGTATAAAGAGTAAAGGGCCCAGTACACTCCCCTGCGGAACTCCGCATTTGATTTCAATCCTCTCTGACAACTTGTTCATAATTTTGGTTGTCTGTTACTTGTCCGTCATATAGTTTTGTAACCAAGTGACGACTGTACCATTTACTCCATATACTCTACACACATCAATCAGTTTTTTGCGATCTATAGTTTCAAATGCACGCTTTAAATCTACGAACACACTAACAATAACATTGCCTTTATCTTTTTTCCACTCAGACAACACAAACTGACACGCATTTTCACAGGAATGCTTGGTCCGAAATCCCGATTGACCTTCATGAAATATTTTGTTGTGCTCTAAGTATTCACTTAGTTGCTCATGGACGACAATCTCCAACACTTTCTCCACCACTGGAAGTAGATTTATAGGTCTAAGTTCCTCTGCCTTTTTTGGATTAGTGACCTTTGGTACTGGTATTACTACACTCTCACATTCACACTTAGACACGGAACTATATTTTTCCCAGTTAGCCTTCCTAGTATTCCATTTTGTGCTGGGATATAACGAACCTATTTGTGAAACGTGAACAATTCAATGTAATTAAAATTGCGAAATGGTCTTAACCCATGGTGCATGGCAATACTTGCTAATGGATTTCGTTTGCGATGTCTGGAGTCGACCGTTGAATCAATCACCGATTTATTAACTGCTGTTAATATTTTAGTAGGAGATCCTTCGTTTAACAGTATCATATTGTTGGATTGGCTAAATGCATCAACAATATTTGTTTCAGATGAATTGGTTTTGTAAGAGCCTCATAAGTCATGGTGTCCGTTGAAATCACCCCCGATTATTGTGGTCTTATCCGCATTTTCAAACAGCTTAGCAAAGTCTTGTGAACGTATTTTTGCGTTTGGTGGACGATAAACTGAAATTAATGCGATTGAATGATGTTTGTCACTTATTTAAACTGCACTTGCTTGAAATTATTGGGAACTTTTCCAGATCTCAAAATCCGGTTTTAAATAGTATGTTTCATTTGAAGATGATTTTAGCAGAAATCGATTTGTATATTTTTAAAGCGAGAAACATATATAAGTAGCTGATAAATTAGATATTGTTTTAAAATAAATAAAAGCTTCAGAATATGGTGGAGAATATAATAATCATCGAGTAGCAAATATTTCAAACAAATTTGGAATAAAACAAAGATTTGTGATGCCGTATACACCACAACAAAATGGCTGTTCAAAGCGTGATAATAGAACCATCTTTAATGGATGCAAGAGAAGGTACCTTTGATCGAACATTTTGGGCTGGATTAACAAACACAGCTACATATATCTTAAATAGATCTGGAATATCCAGTATTCCTAATCTATCACTTCATGAAATATGATTTAACAAGAAGCGTGAACTTAAACATTGAAAAGTACTTACTATGCTCACGTTCCTAAAGTTTCACTCAACATCGTCTTATACTTCCACGAGATAAATTTGAAACTCTGGGTGTGCCAATCCAAACAATTTCCCTGTTTGCAGCTTACAAAAGATGTCATGGATCTTGTTCAAAATAACTCTGATAACGAAGAAATAAATATTGTTGATGAAAGCAATGATGTTATGAAAGAAATGGACCCAGATAACCAAGCAGAGAGCTAATGCTATAAGTCAGACGAGAGTTTAGAAATAAGAAGACGATTGGGACAAAGATCAAACATTAAGAAGCCGACGTTCAATTGATAAATACAGAGCTCGTCTAAAAGTTAGGGGCTACTGAAAACATGTCACTTACAAATATTTTTTTTCTCAAATGTAATAAGTTTCTTACCACTCTCGTTATTTAATATACTATTATCAGTTGAGTTAAGTAGTGGAAGATACATAATATGTAAATTTCAATTGAAATGAAATTATAATTAGACAGTCATCATTTTATTACGAAGATGTTTTCTAGCTAGACGATCTGATAACATTAACGAACTTGTTATTGATAATGAACACATACGAACGCTCAATCCTGGCATTCAAACCAGAAATACTGGCCAATAAAAGGACGCCTTACACGTCTCACGTACAAAAATGCATCACGTGTTTTACAGAAATCTAGCATATCAACAAGATTGTTCGGAAACTCACCAAGAAACTGAATTTTATTTTGTGGTTCAACTAAATTGAAGTCTTGACAACGTCGCAAATCGTTCTAACAGCGAGCGCATGATCCACTAAAAATCAATACCAAAATATATATTAACGATTATTTTGTCCTCCCTTTCTAATGAGAGCCAAATTTCACAATGCGTCTTCTCCCGCTCACCTTGTCCAAGAACAAGCGATGAATAAGCAGTTAAATCATGCAAACACCATCCTGAACGAATTTCAGTTCTATCAAATAACGGAGAATATTTCTGATAATTTTCATTTCGAAAATAATGGATTGTGATTAATCATAAACAAAAAACCAGTACGTCGTGTCGTTTGAATACGAGCTTTTAATGGACCTTAATAGAGTGGATGATAATTAAACAACTCATCGTGTGACTAGAAAAATCGATAGTCTTATAAATAATTAGAGTATTAAATTGAATATGGAATAATGATATGGATACGTTCAGTATATGTTGATACAGCGAAACACTACAGCATGCTAACTGGAAGATTTCGAAAACATAAACCTGGAGATACAGTTTTTTTCAAATTTATTTTCAAAGTTGGTAGTATTTTTGGGATGTTTCCTTGGAATGTTGAAACTGGTGACGTGAACGTGCAGAGTATTTTGATGATACTATTAATTGCAACAACTGCATTCACAATTTTTGGTTTCTGGGAAACAGGCAAACTATTTTCTGGTGGTATTTTTGAATTCATGCTTGTAGTTTTACACCTCGTTGTTAATATAACTATATTCTTCTCATTAATTTCAAATAAAAAACGTTGGAAAAAGTTTTTTATTCATTTTCTAAGTATCGATGACAGCTTAGGAAAATTTCACATTTCAAAGAAGAGTATTATATTCAAAATGATCTCTTGGATATTCATCTTATCACTAGTGATGGTTGTTTACGTCCATTTTTTTAAAATATTTCCCATACATGAAATCACCGTCGACTTAATTATGACCATTGATATGGTTGTAGTTACTGCGTTTTTATTAGAAATTTCAATACTGGTAGAGAGGAGGCTTAAAAAGTGCTACGAAAATCTTCATACAGTTTGCAAACATCGGATAGGCATATATAGCGATATTTTGAAACATATAAAAAACACGAAGTCAATCTACAGAGATATCTTTTTAATAGTTGAATATTTGAATTCCGCTTTCGGAGTCCAAATTCTTCTATTTTTAATCCATGATTTAATAGAAACTCTGGCTGATATATATCTTTATTTAACTCTAGATTCCAGTGAAAGTGAAATATGGAAATATTTATTATTATATTTATTTGTAATTAGTGTGAGTATATTTATTTGAAATATAATATCGATGGTCTAGTACACAAATGTTGTAAGTACATTTCTAAACAAAAGTGAGCTTATTACACTAACATATAATTTAGACAGGAATTTTCTCATGGACAGAAGTGCTAAGTGAAATATTGAAATTTGTGTATGCCAGCGACATCTTCCAATCGTGTTAAGTACTTGTAGCCGACAGATTTCTACTCCACACGTTGTATGTATACTTAACACAAGTGTGCGCTAAATTAAATAATGTTGACTGTACTTACCACATTTGTGTTCAGTAAAAAGTGAGGTTAAATCACGATTATTGCTATATTGTTGTATTTCGTTTTTAATTCCGGTGCAATTATGTCGTCATATAGGGGCAAACAATTGGTGAATTTAGTATTATCAAGGAATATGAGTGGTAATGATGCTGGTAAGTTTATTTTCAAATATTAATTTGCGGGTTTTTCATACATACTTTGTCAGTCAAGTGTGAAAGGGTTATAACTATTTCTGACCCAACACAATTGTTTTATCTAGCGGAAGTAATACCTCTGAACCAAAAATCCAGCCCTGCTAGTGTTTCTACACAATGTAATAATTTGCAAATTGATCATCCAGCAAAGGTATGCATTTTATCGGATCAAAAAATCATTGTACCAATGCCTTTAGATGCTATTATTCCAAGTCAGAAACATGGGGAACTATCCGAAGAAAGTAGACAACCACTCTTGTTTTCCGTTAAAGGTAACACTAAGCAGTTAATTTGATCTAAATCCTGTTTTACAATAATTTCCTTTTTCAGCAACAACTGAACAAATGAATAGTGAAATTGCAATGCCAGAACTGCCTGTTTTTGAGGAGCCCGCAGAACCTGAAGAATTGAGTGAACCTTTTCAACATTCATCAAGTTCTTATGAGCCTTCTTCAGAGGATTCCTTCGATGATTCTGACAACGAGACACTTGCGAATGTCGCTATGCGTATAGAAGCTCAAACGTCTAGTGGTGAGCAAAAGAAGAAAAAAAAAAGGAAGCGGAAAGCGGATAGAATGAATTGGCATCGATCCGTTGTTAAGAAATTGAGATTAAGTGGGAAAAACTATGTTAATCGAAGTGGGAAAACAGTACCGGATAAAAAACCAAAGAATGTCGATTGCAGCAAATGCAGATATAAATGTGGTGAACATTTTTCAGAAGCTGATAGAGAGGTGCTATGTCAAGAGTATTATAATCTGGCTGATGATGTTCAACAGAAAATCCATTTGACATCGTTAATGCGGAAGGTGCCAGTTGCTAGAAAATTAAATAATCCGAAATCAAAAAATCGACAAACATCCAGAGTTTATTACTTGAAAAAATCCACCGCCGAGACCCACAGAGTATGCTTGAAATTTTTTTGTGGAACATTTACAATATCTCATAGGGTAGTTGAAAACTGTGCAAATAACATGACTGAAACTGGCCTCTATACGGGACGTGATAAGAGAATTGGTGTTCAACCAGCAAATGTCACTCCTTTGGAATCGATACAGTTAGTGAAAAAGCACATCGACTCATTCCCCAGAATCGAATCACATTACTGTAGGCGTGATTCACAAAAGCAGTACCTATCACCTGATCTAAATATTTCTATAATGTATCGATTCTATAAGGATTATTGTGTGCAAAAGAATGTTCTAGCTGTATCGCTGTTTGTTTACCAAAAAATATTCCATGAATGTGAACCTCGGTTGGATTTCTACAAACCCAAGAAAGATCAATGTTCTTTATGCAACTCATACAACACCGCTAAAGAAAAAGGACCTCTACAAGAAGAATACAACAGTCACAAGCAACGCGAAAAAGAATCTATGCAAATGAAAGCAGATGATAAAAAACGATCACAAGCAGAGAAAGGCAAAACTTTTAGGTCGATTTCTTTCGATCTGCAAGCAATTTTATCCATTCCTCACGCAGGTGATAACCAAATTTATTATAAACACAAATTAAATGTCTACAATTTCACCATTTACGATGCATCCAATGCTGATGGGCACTGTTTTGTGTGGGACGAGACACACGGCAACAAAGGCAGCGTTGAAATTGGCAGTTGCTTATTAAAATACCTGCTAAACTTGCCAGAAACGGTGACACACGTGGCCTCATTCTCCGACACATGCGGTGGACAAAATCGCAATAAATTTGTTGCCGCAGCTATGTTATACGCTATTAATAATATCGATCATTTGGAAATTATAGACCTAAAATTTATGGAGACAGGACACTCATACCTAGAGGCAGACTCTATGCACTCAACGATAGAGAGGGCCAAACGCCATAAGAAAATTTACTCAACACGCGAATGGTGTTTATTAATCGCAAGGGCCAGGCTTAAACCTAGGGAATATTACGTCACAAATATGAAATTTGATGATTTTTTTGATTTACAAAAACTCGTATCAGATGCAGTATTTAACACAACAGTAAATACAAATAAAGAAAAAGTCAACTGGCTTCGAATCAAGTGGCTTCGTTTTCAGAAGGGAAATGACCCTTACATTATACAATACAAGTATAACCTCTCAGAAGAAAGCTTTCTTGAAATTGATGTTAGAGACAAACGCAAACTGGGAAGAAGAAAGAAATGGGAATCAATCACCTTACATAAAAAATACACATCGCGTCTACCAGTTACCCAAAAAAAGAAAAAGGACCTGGTGTATCTTTTAGAAAAGAAGATTATCCCAGATGATTATGAAAACTTCATTAAAGGAATTCCAGAAACAATAAAACCACTCGTTCAAAATGAATCTGATATTGAACTTGGTGATTAAGGAACCATATTGGGTACTTTTCAAAATTGTTTTCATTAAAATTTCGTTTATTGCAATAAAATTTCAAAATAAAAATTATTCATGCTGAAATTTTTTTTTTACAAAAAATTGTCCGAACGTGACAAGTTTAGGTATTTTTTCCAAAAAAAGAATTGTATTGCGCCAAATGTGGTAAGTACAGGCGTTTCGGATTATTTTTCAAGTTTTCAATACTGCATTATCAAATATCAAAAATGAGCATTTTTACTCTTAAAGGCAATACTACAGCCTATATGAATAAAGCATATTCGATGTCCAATAACAAGTATGTGAATTATGGTGAAGTTAAAAAGTTTAAATTTCATATAACTCAAAACATACATTTTCACACTAACAACATTTGTGTACTAGACCATCGATATTGTGGCTAGAAGACATTGTTCTACATTTTTGTCGACTATAAATGATGGTTATCTCAAGAAGAGGCAAGAGAACTTGGTGGCAGTAGGTAGATGAGGAATTTGAATTAGATTTGGCATAATATACAAAATATACAAGTAATTTATTTGAATGTACAATTCTATTCTATATTTAGTTCAGCGTTCAGTTACCTGCTTCCATATTATTGCGATGTGAAGGTCATATCGTTATATTACCCGTATTTTCAATTTATACTTCATCGGGCATCATATACATAATATGTACTATGAGGATTATACCTATAAATTATTATAATACAATCCGGTCCTTTTATATTTATGATGGACATTCACGGGATTCACAACTTAAGGGTCTAATAGGTTTTATTGTAATCGCTTAGCCAATACTATTTAGCGTGAAACCAACTATACCGATTTTATTGGAAAATCCGGAATAGCTGGAATGCACAACAAACAAAAACTTGCGTTGAAACATACTTCTCATGTAGTATAGATAAAAGATCATAATATTATATGTTTTCTCTCATTTTTAGGTTTTGTCCGTCATATTAGCGATGGCGGGTGACAAAATTGAAAAAGCAGGTTTGAATATTGTGAAGAAATGCTACGTTTTGCAGATTGAAGTTGAGAATATAACAACAAAAGAGTTATTACAAGACCTTTTCGATTTCCTAGAAGATCTACGACCTGGTCTAACAGTTGCTGGATTCATAAATCTCAACAGAAAAGTAATTCCAATATTATTATCCACCATAACATCTTACGCCATTGTACTTATACAATTAAAATTGGAAATATGAAGAGAATTCTGCACAAAACAAGTGGAATTTACCTGAAATCGGAAGTTAGCCTACAATTTTACCATTTTACAGTCTAAAATTATCGAAAACACTATGCACAATGCGACGTTATTTTATCCAATAACGCATAATTTCATGTAACTACAGTCAAAAACGATCAACGAAGCTCGAAATCACTCAAAAATCATCAGTTCCACTGAAAAGCTCACAAAATAACTAAATTATGCACAAAACCACACAACCACCTGAAATCGAATGTTAGCGAGCAATTGGACCATTTTCCCTCCTATTTCACTGAAATACATACAAAAACACACAAGAACACTGAATACAGACTAAAAGGATGGAAAACACACACTGCGATGTTATTTTATCCAATAACGGACAACTGCACGTAATTACAGTTAATTATAGTTTTATTCATTAAAGTTTTGATAAGTTTTGGGGTGTTTATTTTTTACTCTCACAACTCAGAAGACGGATATATAGGTACTGGATTGAACGCAGTGCCTGAGTGTTAAAAACTAGTACTAAAAGTGTTTATAGTGGCAAGTAGGCATGTTAATTATTGGTGTAGTTTCTCAGTAACTGAAAGTGTAATTCCTGTTTTTGATCCTATGAGTAATACCCACAATGCTAAAGATTGGGTACGTAAAGTTGATAAACTAAGAATTTGCTACGAATGGGATAAACATTTTGCCATGGAACTTGTGACTAGTGAATAACGTAGCAATGCTCGCCGTTGGTATAATACATTGAACAACCCTTGCGTTAGCTGGGAGATGATGAAAAACTGCTTATTGAAAACTTTCCGTCAAATGTTCAATATAGTCATTCCTGATAAATATCTTAATGATTCAAATGTTAGTTTATCTATTAAAGTTGGAAACTTCGAAAATGTGAGCGAACTTGCTAACTATTTCAGCCATATTAATACTAGGACGTTTTAAAACACCCCCTCTACCAGTCAAGCCTCTTCTTCAAGAAATAATAGTTATTCTTTCATTGCACAATATCGAAATAAAGAAAAGTCGTTCCATTATAATCGCAAACAATATTAATGCTCCTCAAAAATCGTATGCTATAATTGTGGACACAATTCAACTGGGCCAAAATACCTGCTATAATCCGTTGCTGAAAATGGGTCAATATAATACTATATAGGTCTTTTGCTCCAATTTTGGAACAGGTTAAAAATAATATTCACGCGTTCATCATTAGGCATTATTTCAAAAATTTCGTTGGATCATCTATAGCTTTTCTATTGCTACTCACACTCTGTTTACTTATTGTTTTGTCATGTTGGTTTTTCGTTGAAGATTAACACAAGTCTAATAATGGAGTTGATAGAAACAAGGCTTATATCTTATTGTACGAATGTACGCAACAGGATAAATACAGAATATTGGAACTCTTATAATTTTATAAAATTGTTCCAGACCCGCAAATTTTCAAGGGCGAAATTACACAGGATTTCCGAATGTAAGCAGCCCTTAAGAGACGTACCGAGCAACTGCTGAAGATCGCTACTGTACGGTGCAGAGGGGGAGGCGAGTTTGGATATAACCTGACGGAACACATATGAGCGGGCTCGTCTCGAGATTACGTAACGAACAGCGCGTAGATTATTTTTCATTATTGTCGTTTCAGTTAATTATAGTTTTATTCATTAAAGATCTGATACGTTTTGGGGTATTTTTTCTTAACTCTCACACTATCATGTGAGGCAGAAATACTGGTCAATAAGTGAACGCCCTACGTCTCACATACAAAAATGCAACACGTGTTTTACAGTCACTATCGAAATCTAATATGGGCAATTCAACAAGATCACACGGCTTGTTCGGAAACTCAGTTTTCTCGCCAAGAAAATGAATTTTAATTTGTGGTTCAACTAAATTGAACCATTGATAACGTCGCAATCGTTCTAACAGCAAGCGAGTGATCCACTAAAAATCAATACCAAAATATATATTACCGATTATTCAGTCCTCCCTTTCTAATGAGCCAAATTTCACAATGCGTCTTCTCCCTTTCACCTTATACAAGAAGCAGCGACTCTAACGGCATCATTTCTGAACATCTAGTCGCTCCAAAACTCAGCCTCTCATCAGAACTCCAGCTAGAAGCATTTGCTTATTCCTTATAATTGTTCCACACACGTAAACGATGCCGGTCAGGTATAAAGTCCATTACCGTAATAGTTTGTATCTCGGGTAATTAATCTCTTTGTACATTTGTATAGATATAGCTCTGTGAATGTAAATAGTGAATATAGAATCCAGTGTTTCATTTCGGAGAGTATCTTGAATGAATGGTCATATAGTTCATTTCCTCATCACGGTTTCAAGGGAAACAAAAGAATCTTCCTCAAAAGGTGCACGGCTTTTCGGCCATTTTAATCAGTTGCGTTTGATTGCGCTGGTCCTTTTGACCATGAGGATAACAAAACTCGTACTACGAAAATAATCAAAGTTGTATTTGCATATTTTGTCAGTTTATTGAAAATATTTTTCGCTCGTAGGGGTTTGTACAGATATTATGTACGATAATGACACAAATTTTGTTAGTTCATATAGTACACCTGTATTGCTCATTGATTGTTCAGAAATGTTCAATTACTTATCACGATAAAGATAAAAGCATTTTATACTATTAAGATCTACGCACTATGGATGTTGAAAATATTAATATTCAAGGGATTTTATTTCATGTATTTTTTATCTGTATTTATCACAGTGAGATGATAATTGTGAATGTCAGTTTGAATGTTCATAAAAACGATAATTAAAAGATTTATAAAACTTTGTACGTTATTTCATCCATTTCCTAAGCTTAACCATAACATTTTGGCGACCGTGACAGGGCACATTGAGCTAGAAATGGAAAATATCAAAAAAGAAAGGCAATTGATAAGAAACCACTTCTCCAAGATATGCAGAGAGTTAGACATGATATTTCAAGATGAGGCAGCAAATAAACAAGATTTGCTGGCCATTCCCAGGCAATTAGAAGATAAAGGCGACAGATTGTTGAGAGCAGACGAAAATATCCGAGATTTCTCTCCACTGAAATAGATGATGCAGCATTCGAAGAAGAATATAAGACAACTGAATTTTACAGAGAAGAATTGATAAAATACAAATCAAGATGTGAATTCTTCCTGAAAAAAGAAACCGAAGATGATAAATACAGTTCACATAGTTGGAGAAGTGACGCGAACAGAAGGAAATACCGTCTACCGAATATAGAGTTAAGAAAGTTCGATGGGATGTTAAAAACTGGATTGGTTTTTGGGGACATAAAAAGATCTCCTTACGAGACAACGACCTAACTCCAAGAGCTGCTAACATAGTAGAAGAAAAACCATATACACCTAGTTTAAAGAAAAGTAGTACAAGAGACACTCCGCAGGTTGTATCAAGTAAAGCTCAGGAAAGCGTGAGAGATGATACATTGGTTGAAGACGACACAGCAGCTACAAGAGAGGATGGTTTATTGGAAGAAGGCGTAAGAAAGAGAGCCAAGGAAATAACAAGAGATGTTCCAGACAAAGATGGTGCAACCAAAAATGATCAGTTTAACGAAGATGATAGAAATGAAATTATCAATGAAAGAGAGAGTAAATATGAAGATCAGATTGATGTCGATATAAGTAAAGATAGACCGTCTACTAGAGATCTTGCAAAAGATACAGCAGAAAGTTCACCTATTGATGATGGATCAAGTAGTATTAAAGCTAAGGAAGCTGAACTTGAAGCAGTTTCAAAAGAAAAAAGCATTAGTGGTAAAAATTATTTACACAATAAAGGAATCTCAATTAAAAGCACAAAAGAAGCTCTTGCTCAAGACGATCAACAGATTTCTCAAGAGCAGGAATCTCCGGATAAATACGAAATTGGAGAGGTTAAAGTTGTTTCAACAGAATATGTGAAAGGTGGTATATATGAACAAACAGAAGATTTTAAAACTGGTAAAAAATTATTGGAAGATCTAAATAAACCACAATTCCTACAACAATCATTGGTTGAAGATGGTACATGTCTAGCACCATGTGCAGAACCACCACTTACACCAATAGAATTCAAAATAGAAAAAAATAAGTCCTGTGTAGCAGTTTACGCGGGATCGAGAAGAGAAAAAGAATTTCCACCTGGCACTGAATTAGTTGACGATAGTAAGCCGGAACAACATTGCATCATCAAGGAACTTTTACGTAAGAATTTAGGTAAATCTTCTGTTACTTATGAAGAACTTCTCACTTTACTGTGCGATTGTGAGACAGTTATCAGCTCTCGACAGTTGACCTATGTGTCAGAAGATCATGAAGATTTAAGTCCTTTAATTCCAGCAATGTTAACCAATGATATTCCGAACCACGAGATGCCCGACTTAGATGAAATTGATCGAAATAGTTTAATAAAGCGTAGAAGATATATCCAGAAATTACGAGATTGTTTTCGGAACCGCTTCAAAAAGGAATACCTAGCAGAGTTAGTCAATACTGGTCAAAGCAAAGTTCGTAATTTAGACGTTGGTTACATCGTATTTGTGGGAGCCGAACATGTGAAAAGGACAAGCTGGCCACTAGGAAAAATATTGGAAACATATCCAGGAAAAGATAACATTCATAGAGTTGCAAAAGTTAGAATGAATGGTGAGATTTTACGTCCTTTTCAACGACTGTATCCATTAGAAGTGAAGAGTGCACAAAAATTGATACCGGAAAATGGAAACTTGCAAGATAGTGATGAAAAAGAAGAGGAAGATGAATCCAAGTGTGAAAAGAAAACCCGAATAGTGACAAGATCAGGGCGCCTAGTTAAATCACCTAAGTGATTCGGACATAATGTTTAACTAATATTTCATGTTATTTAACAATTTCACAGATTAGCAAATTGTTAAGGAGGGAGAATGTTGGAAATATTAATATTCAAGGGATTTTATTTCATGTATAATTGTCAGTTTGAATGTTCATATAAAATATAATTAAAAGATTTATAAAACTTTGTACGTTATTTTGTCCATTTTCTAAGCTTAATTATAACAATGGAGGCTTACATGAATGAGCATTTAAATCATGCAAACACCATCTTGAACGAATTTCAATTCATTCAAATGTTGAAGAATATTTCTTATGATTTTCATTTCGAAAATAGTGGACGGCGGTTTTTCAGAAAAAAAAACGCGTCGTTTGAATTCGAGCTTTTAACGGACCTTAATAGAGTGGATGTTAATTAAACAACCCATCGTGTGACTAGAAAGATCGATTTATAAATAATTAGAGTATTGAATTATACATGAAACAATGGTATAGATACATTTAGTATATGTTAAGAGTGCGAAACACTACACCATGCTAACTGAACGATTTCAAAAACATGAGCCTGGAGATACAGTTTTTTTTAAATATATTTTCAAAGTTGGTAGTATTTTTGGGATGTTTCCTTGGAATATTAAAACTGGTGACGTGAACGTGCAGTGTATTTTGATGATATTATTAAATATAACAACTGCATTTACAATTTTTTATTCCTTGAACTGGAAAACAGGCAAATTATTATCTGATTATATTTTTGAAATCATGCTTATAGCTTTCCACCTCGTTATTAATATAAATTTATTCTTCTCCTTAATTTCAAATAAAAAACGTTGGAAAAAGTTCTTTAATTATTTTCTAAATATCGATGACAACTTAGGAAAATTTCACATTTCGAAGAAGAGTATTATATTCAAAATAATCTCTTGGATATTCTTCTTATCACTAGCGGTGGTTACTTACGTTTCTTTTTTTAGAACATTACCCAAACATGAAACCACTATTGACTTAATTTTGTTCATTGATATGGTTGTAGTGACTGCGTTTTTATTAGAAACTTCAATAATGGTAGAGAGGAGGCTTAAAAAGTGCTACGAAAATCTTCATAAAGTTTGCAAACATCGACTAGGCATAAAAAACGATATTTTGAAACATATCGAAAAGACGGAGTCAATCTACAGAGATATCTTCTTAATAGTTGAAAATTTGAATTCCGCTTTCGGAGTCCAAATTCTTCTATTTTTAATATATGATTTATTAGAAACACTGGCTGATATAAATCTTTATTTAACTCAAGTTTCCGGTGAAAGTGAAATATGGGAATATTTATTAATATATTTATTTTTAATTGGTGTGAGTATATTTATTTGAAAAATAATATTGTGGCTAGAAGACATCGTTCTAGATTTTTGTGGACTATAAATGACGGTCATCTCAAAAAGAGGCATGGTTGGCAATGTAATTGATAAACAAGGTGTTCGAGAACTTGATGGCAGCAGGTAGATGAGGTGAAAATAATATTAGAAGTTCAAATAAATTTTTGTAATTGGAGCCTTCGTTTCGGTGTTATAAACCCCTTAAGTTTAGGAAGAAAAACTTTTGTTTATACATAATTTATAAACTATGAATTGATACACTATCAAAAATCAGTGATTAATTACGAACATCCTTGTTCTGTTATGACGGTATAAATGGATCACCACAGAAATCCATGGTGTGGATTATGCCCAGTGGGTAACAATCGGCCGTAACTTTTACAGGAAGAACCTATACATTTATTAAATACGGAAACTTCATTTCGCAATAGATTTACTGATAAAAACTTACTTTTGTTTGAAGTCGATAAAATATGCGGTATTGAATAAATTTGAATGTGTAGAACCCCATTCGCCACAAGTGCTTACCCAGGATCAAAACTAGGGGAGGGCAAACAATTTTTTCTCGGAAAAGGTAAATGAAACAAAAATATGTATAGCAGTGCTTTATCGACTAAGTTATTACAATTATTTGCTTAAAAAAAATTATTCCAGTTACATGTCAACTTTTTTAAAACTATCGTTCCAATCCAGTCCTGATTTTACTTGAAGAACTTACGATGGACGCTCATCAAACTTAACCCAGTCAATCTGTCCCCCCCCCATTGTACTTCTCAGCCAGTCTCTACCCTTCGAAGGGTACTGAAAGATCGTCCAACAGTAGAGTAGCAGTAGTGAATGGGAAAGCACTTGAAATGAGGAGTGCATGCCTTATTGCAGGGGAAAAATATTAGTCTTCTCCAAAAGTGCAGTCACTTCAATACCCTTTAATAATTGATGGCAATATTTGTTTGTTTTCTTCAATTATTTTCTAGTCTAGGTACTGTACATGTTTTGTGGTAGTGACTGCAGACGTGTTTTCCACGTGTATATCTGTATATCTTTAAACTTCGTGTATGACCTTACCATGAATGACCCAAAAACTCCTTCAACTGTAGCAATACTAGAAGGAAATAGAACACAGTGCATGCATAGAGCACGTTTCAAACGACTTGATTAGACCAGCCAAGGAGTATATTGATCTAACCAACGGCGGTTAAATTTTTTTCTAAATGTCTGTCATCAGAACCAAAATTGTAATTTTAAGCTGGGACCCAGGGATTTGTAAGCAAACCCTTCTTTTTTTCTGATGGCAACTTAAGGGCATGACCAACATGACCATAACGATTTATAATTAAAATAGGTATTTTAAAAACTGTAATAAATTCCTGCACACAAAATTTAATAACGATTAGTTTTCTTGCTTCCAGGAAGGACGGCGGCTGCCCCTGGCTGGTTACGCCCACGATTCGCCATAAACATTGGAGAAAACTGTCAATAATTAATAAAAATCCTCCGTGTTAGTATTAACAAAACACAATTACTGATAAATATTGACAATTAACTGTTTTCTCACATTTTCACCAAATAAGGCGAATGGAGATCCTGTACTCACATTCCGATCTAAAAATTCAAAGTTCTTCGAAACTGTGCTTTTTATCGACTTCAAAAAAGTGTTATCATTGAATAAATTGAAAAATATTCCATTTTTATTTAGTAATTGTACAAGCTGTCTAAGTAAAAATTACGTATTGTTAATCACTGAACATAGTCCGCCCCTGGATTTTTAGGTGTGATGTAAATTCATTTATAGCGTTAAACAAAGTACGTGGATTTAGGTAATCCATCGCCAAATTTTTATAGTATTTCAATGTATAGTTTGGGAATTATGTATAAACATAAGTTTGCATTTCTAAACTTTAGAAACCTATAACTTCGAAACCAAGTTTCGTTTTACAGAAATTTATTTGAACATCTAAGATTATTTACACCTCATCTACCCATTCCTGAATTTTTACATCAAGTTTCTAGACTCTCTGTATATAATGTTCCCAGATTCAAATTCTAAAATAAAAGCAAATTGTATAATAAGTTTCTTGCTAAATAGTATTGGCTTATCAAATGCAATAAGCTACCTGCTTAAATCCCATTGTGTAGGATAGTGCTACAGGGTCGAGCTTAAGAAATTCGAATAATATTTGGTATAATATAGGAAATATACAAGTAATTCATTTAAATGTACATTTCTATTCTATATTTAGTTCAGTGTTCAGTTACCTGCTTTTATATTATTGCGATGCGAAGGTGATTTAGGACGAACTAGTTTGTCCTAGGACAAACTAGCTCGTGTTAAGTGCGTTCGGATAAACTAGTTTCTCCTAGGCCAAACTAGTTTATCCTAGGAGAAACTAGTATATTCTAGAACAAACTAGTTTGTCCTAGGAAAAACTAGTTTGTCCTGGGAAAAACTGATTTCGTATGGTTTGATGCAATTAATGTTCTCATGTTTGTACCTCGCTCTTGTCTGGCAATTATTTTTATAGGTTTGTACATGTGAATTTATAGCAGTTCATTTTTCGTGAGCATTGTGTACGCATTGACAAATGTTTCTCCTCGTTTTAATTATTTATGTCTAGTTTGATGGTGTATCTAATATTATTTTCTCTGTGAATTTGCGAATTTTAGGTACTCTTTAGTGTTTGATTCAATGGTAGGCATACTTTTAATCTTAATTATCAAGCGCATCAAGTGAGATATTAACCTTAGGAAGGGGACTTTTAAGGGGCATATGCTTATTGGGTCCCAAGTAGCAGGTAGTTCAAAAATAGCGTGCTTATTGGGTCCCGAACTTTAGTCCTACCTGAATAATAATGTATGGATTCGGTCCCAGCCACCTGTTGTTAAACCAAATGAAAAACAGGTAGTAAAACTAATTTAAAAATTTGATATATTTATTACATTGAAATATTATTGTAACCTAACCTAACCTAACCTAACCTAACCTAACCAGTATTTGTTCCAATGTTTTTGTTTTTTAAAATATCGAAAGTTTCATCGATGTTTTTTGGCAATGCCAGCTGCATTTTCCTACGGGAGCAGTACATATACCTTCTAATATTTGCTACGTCATTTGTTGTAATGGTTGATGGCAGATTCTCTTGAAGTACACGACGAATAATTTTTGCAGGCTTTTCGGACAAGTCTTCAACTGCCTTGCGTTTGCAAGAAGAGCTTACAATTTGGCGATTCAATTTTTCTATATTTGCGCTATGACAATGCTCTTCAATATGTTTTGTCAAAGTTATATCTTTCGATTCACCCAAACTAAGTATATATGATTTAGAATGATTTAGACTTTTTATTTGTACATATCCAACGCCTTTCTCCACTTTTTAAGCACTTTTGAAAACTATATTTAAAGTTATTTATCACTAACATTTGTTTTCCTTTTTCACTTAAAATAATATTTATATTCATTTTTAAAATGTTTAAAACAACAGACAAATTGATATGAAATATGAAATGCACTCGATGAAATATAAACAATGAATGAAATAGTATTTAATTTAAACATTCAGATACAATAAAAAGAGGGAGGATTGGATTTCCGAAAAGAGGTACATTTCCCCGAAGAATATCTTCAGGTAGTTAAGTACCATTGGGACCCAATACGCCTATAGATAAAGGGATTAAAATTTACACATTTTAATCTATGACCTGCCGGGACCGAATCCATCCACACCGCTTTTAAGGGGGTTTGAAATTTTCAAATTCATAAAAAAAAAGAGGCAGATGCAAAAAAATTTCCAAAAATATTATTTATTTAAATCAATGTTCTTTATTTTTAAAAACATTTAAATAATGGTAAAAAACAAACAAATAAACAGATTCCAATAAAATTTTATTTGATTTTACTTTCTTTGCTATTACGCTATTTAAAAAAACTATTTCATTACTTCAGTAATAAATGAAATTTTCAGTAATTATTTCCTTCCCTCACAAACATAATAACAAAGTACTTAGTTTGTCCTAGAAAAAACCAGTTTGACCTGAAATATTAAATATTAATATCCGGTAAAACCGCACAAACCCAAAAAAATAAGTTTTTCCTAGGACAAATTGGTTTGTCCTAGGATTAACTAGTTTAGTCTGAAAAATTGAATATTAAAATCCGGCAAAGTTTGGCCTAGGAAAAACTAGTTTATCCGAACACACTTAGGACGAACTAGATTGTCCTAGGACAAACTGGTTTGTCCTAAAAAACGGTTTGGCCTGTAACATCTGTATAAATATTATATCCAGGAATTATTATTATACAATCCGGTCCTTTCGTATTTATGAAGGGCATTTTCGGGTATTACAACTTAAGAGTCTAATTGTTTTATTTTAATCGTTTAGCCAATAACATTTAGCGAGAAAGCAACTGTACCGATTTTATTGAAAAATTCGGAATGACTGGAATACACAATAAACAAAAAGTTGGGTTCAAAGATATTTCTGATGATGTAGTATAGATACAATCATAATATTATATGTTTCATCTCATTTTTAGGTTTTGTCCGTCATATTAGCCATAGCGGGCGACAAAATTGACAAAGCAGGTTTGAATATCGTGAAGAAATGCTACGTTTTGCAGGTTGAAGTTGAGAATATAACAACAAAAGAATCATTACAAAACCTTTTGGGTTTCCTAGAAGATCTGCGACCTGGTCTAACAGTTGCTGGATTTATAAATCTCAATAGAAGAGTAATTACAATATTATTATCCACCATAACAGCTTACGCCATTATACTTATACAATTAAAATTACAAATATGAAGAGAATTCTGCACAAAACCAGTAGAATATACCTGAAAACGCTAATAATTGTACCATTTTTCATCCTATTTCACTGAAATACATACAAAAACACACAAGAACACTTACGCCATTATTCTTATTCAATTGAATTTATAAATAATATTATGAAGAGGATTTTTTTTTCAAAATTATGAACTTGAAAAAAAAATTGTGAATTGATTCTTCTCTTAATGAGAAATGTGTGAAAAGAAATATATATAGGTACATTGTTCATAATTTTGAAAAAAGTTTTGTATACATGGCTGAAACTATCGTTATTATTATTATTAGGATTAATTAATGTCAGGAAATATTAAAAGTTGATTCAATAACAGATTTTATTACAAGGGTGCTGAAATAATTACAATATTCTTCAATAAACACTATTTAATAATTTTATAACTGTTACTCTCGCCGTAATTCAATAGAATGCCCGCTTAAAAATATCCAATACCTTATATCTATTATCGAATTGATATACGCTTAGTCATACAGGGTGTTTCTATATTCGACTGACAACGCTCTACCCCAGAGAGCTCTCGTTATTTGATGAATTTTGATATAGGAACATTAAACCCTAAAGGGCTTAGTTACCGAAATACAGGGTGTTGAAAGTTGGAAATCAAAATTCAAAATTTGCCCTAAATCAAAAACGCCTTAAAGTTTTTTTTTCAAATTTGGTGACCAATATGCTCTTTAAGAATGTAATATTTTGACATTAAGTAACTTATGAGAAATTCAACCAGTAGCGCGCTATCGGGGTTAGTGGCAACTTTTATCCCCTTATTTTTTACGCCACTGGAACAAATATTTTTTTTCAATTTGTTTTATATTCTTTGTTCATTTTTAGTTGAAAAAGGAATAACCTTTTATGGAGCTAAAATGAACGGTATTGTAAAAGTTTGCTTCTAACAAAAGTCTGCAAGTACTTAGTTAATTTGTAACTACTCAATATTTCTAAATTCTAATGTAGCAGGCATGTGTCAAATTTTTAATAGTTTGTCAGTTTTACCAGATTTTGGTAGAATAACCAATACAGTTTAAAACTAGTTTTTAAATTAATTTTGTTGTTTCAAAATGAATTTTTCATTTGAAGCATTGACCGATATGTTAATAATCTGTACATGGAAGCTGAAAAAATGGCAGAATAGCAACTCGTTTATACCAAGAAAGATTCCGCAATCGTCGAATTCCACATCATTCTACATTTGGAAGTATTGAAAGAAGACTGAAAGAAACTGGAAACTTGATCATTAAGAGAAGTCACGAAGGTAACGAACAACAAGGACTGTGCGCCTGGAAGAGGCAATATTAAATAATATTTCTGAAAGGCCTTTTTTAAGTACTCGAACTCTAGGCCGTGCATCAAGAGTGGACAATTGTACTGTATGGAAAGTTTTGAAAGAACACATGTTGCGTCCTTACAAATTCACCAGGGTTCAAGCATTAGAACCTAGAGATTTTCCGGTACGTATGGAATTTTCAAATTGGTATGTCCAAAAGTGTCGAAATTTCCCAAAATATGTGTTGTGTACAGACGAGGCAGAAGGAATTTTTAATTCCAGAAACAATCACGTCTGGGATGAAGAACATCCGCACTCTGTTAGTGAACGTGCCGGGTCCGCATCAGTAGGCATAGACGATGTTCGTTACTGTTCTCGGGTGTTTATTGGTGCGGAGGGGGTGAAGAACCAACCCGGCGCGTCTCCAGGTGGCGGATAGGGGGGCCTCTGACGATGATCTATGTGAGGAAGAGGTTGCGGGGAAGTGGGGGCTCGTTGAGCATAAAACCTCAACTGGCAGCCCTCAACCCTGCCGCGGACCAACTTCACCTATCCCAGCTGTAGTATCGTGGCTAAGGGACTGCACATAGGGTTTACGATGCCAGGTGTATGTTCGAGGTTACCTCGGAATCACCTGTTATACCAACGTTCACTGGTCTGTGGTCATGTCTCGCGGACCGGAGGGATGGGGGGGGTCTTGACTTGACTGTCCGGACCAAGAGGAGACAACCTTGTCAAAAATCCTGAATCCTTCGGTGGGATGACCGGGCCTAAAGGATGCGTGGCCGAACAGAAGATCGGCATCTACTGGTCATCACCTTGGGGAACTGGGCGAAACCCCATTGTATGTAGCCTTACCTTCGCATGCGGGGCTCTGCGGAGGTGGACCAAGATTTCCCTTGCTACTCGTGGGACCTTTATGGATTTACCAGGAAGAAAAGAAGAGGGGAGGGCTCAGGAGGAAGGGACCTCTGAGGAGACTCTGGAGATGGGCGACCTATATAGGGCCCTTACGAAAGAGACTCCTGGGAGGTGCCCTGAAACCGGGTCCCCCGAGCATGAAGATGAGGAAGAAGTTCAGATGATGGGAGCGGTAAGGGCCCAGGCTATGCCGGGAACAACTGCCCCATTACCTGAAAGACCGAAAAGGCACCGCAAGTCCATTTGCGGTGCCGAGAAAAGAAGAAGAAGGGCGGCAAGGGCGACAGAAGGGATACCGAAAGGTGGCCCAACTGGCCCTTGTAAAGAGGTGACAACAGCACCACCAAGCCGGGACACGCATGACAATGCTGGTCCCAGCGGGGTCAAGCTTGACGTCACCAAAGGGGGAGCCAAGAGGCCTCGGGTGCATAACACGCCACCAGAGGCCAGGCAGGCTTCCAAGAAGGTACGTACGGTCCCCGGTGATCGGAAGTCGTACGGGGAAGCTGCAAGCAGCGACCTCAAGGTGGCCATCATCCGTGATGGCTACCCAGACAACCTGCTCACCAGGGAGCAGTATGCGCAGATCCTCGCGCAATTGCATGAGGATATGTACAAGACTGGCGCCTCATTTGTGCCAAGTTTTGAGGGACACTCGTTTGCTCGGGGAGCCGTTATGGTGACCTGTGCGGATGGGGGCTCTCTGGCTTGGCTCAGGGTGGCTGCCGGTGCGATTAAGAAGGAGGGACTGGCGCTCAAAATCATTGAGCAGTCGGCCCTCGAGCAACTTAAGAAGGCAATGGTATGGGTGCCGGCGCCGATCGAGTCTCCTCCCCAGGAGGTCCTCAGAAGGATCCGGATTGGTAATCCGACCCTGAGGACTGAAGGGTGGGTGATTCGGGCCTCCCGATGGGATGCTGCCTCTTTGAGGCAGAACATTGTATTGGGGCTCGATCCTCGATCGGTGGGGGCACTCAACCAAATGAAGGGAGAAATCCGGTATGGGCTCGGGAAGGTCAAAATTGTCTTCTCGGGAACTACGGAGTCTACCCCGGAGTGAATCATTAATGGGTAAGGAGGTACCTTTATAGATTTTCGATGTCTGTTGAAGGGACCTTGAAATTTACCCAGATTAACTTGCAGCATTGCCGTGCCGCTGCAGGAGTATTCGCGCAGAGGATGGCAAAGCTGCAGACAGGCATATGCCTCATACAAGAACCGTGGGTGTATAAAGGTCATGTGCGAGGCTTAGGCACACCCGGGCGTAGCTTATTCTATGCAGTGGGTGAACCTAATCCAAGAGTTTGCATTTCTACGCACTCCAGTGTAAGTGCAATACTAATAAATGAACTTTGTTTCAGGGACATAGTAGCGGTGAGAGTGGACGTCCTGGGCAGGAATGGTACTAGGCATAGCTTAGTGGTATGCTCTGCTTACCTGCCTTATGACTCACCAGAACTACCACCTACTGAGGAGTTCCGCAAGGCGGTGGAATACTGCATGGTCAGGAATCTGCCTCTTCTTATTGGCTGTGATGCCAATGCGCACCACACTATGTGGGGCAGCACAGGCGTTAATAGCAGGGGAGGGGCTTTGCTTGACTATCTAGGTACCACTGACCTGCAACTACTCAACCGAGGGACGAAACCAACATTCCGAAATAGGATTAGGGCTGAAGTCCTGGATGTGACGCTTGCGTCAAGTACCGTTGTAAGTATGGTAAGGGACTGGCATGTTAATGATGATCCGTCATTGTCGGATCACAGTTACATTTGTTTCAGTTACAGGGTTGCTGTTGAAGAACAATCAATCAAGTATAGGGACCCCAAGACTACCAACTGGGAACGGTATAAACTGGATCTCGGAAGGAGACTTGGTGGTTTCCCTAGGAACTTGAGCAATAATGATGAGATCGATTGGGCCATAGCGGAGCTGGGCTCGATTATTGTCTCGTCTTATGAAGAAAATTGCGCCGAAAAAACGAGGAAGGAAAGTAAGGGCCACAAATGGTGGAACAAGTCTCTAGACTCGCTACGGGAACATACCCGGCGCCTATTTAATAGGGCTAGGAAGACGAAGTCGGATCTGGACTGGGAGCAATACCGCCGGAAACGGAATGAGTACAATAGTGCTGTTAGGTTGGCTCGGAGAGATGCCTGGCGGGCCTTCTGCGAGGATATCGTATCGGTACCTCAAATGTCAAGGCTGCGCCGGATCTTAACGAAATCACCGGACAGCGCTATAGGCTGCATGGAAGTCGAACCGGGTGTTTTCACCGAAACCCCGGTGGATACCTTGCGGCATCTACTAGAGACACACTTCCCCGGTTGTGAGGGAATCGAGCGGGTGTGTCCTGACATGGGATATGTGAACATACAGCGACCATGTAAAGAGGACTATCTTCTAGCAAAAGAAATAGTCACATACGAGCGGTGTACTTGGGCGATACGGTCATTCAGACCGTACAAGTCTCCAGGAAAAGACCAAATCTTCCCGGCTCTGCTTCAACAGGGCTGGGATGCAATTGGCACAATCTTGGTACATATCTTTCGGGCCTGTCTGGCACGCAGGTATGTCCCTGAACAGTGGAGGCAGGTGAGAGTAGTCTTCATACCCAAACCGGGTCGTACCACATATACGGTGGCTAAATCCTTTAGACCCATTAGCCTAACATCCTTTGTGTTGAAAACATTGGAGAGGGTGGCTGATCGGTACATAAAGGAAAAAGTTGGGCTAAGGTATCCCTTGCACAACAATCAACATGCGTTCAGGTGTGGCAAGTCAACTGAAAGTGCCTTACACCAACTGGTAACCCAGGTGGAGAAGGCGCTGGAAAATGGCATGATCGCCCTGGGAGCTTTTTTGGATATACAGGGGGCGTTTGACAGTACCTCTGTAGAATCTATTTGTAGGGCTTCGACAAATCATGGAATAGAGCCAATGATCACTCACTGGCTTGGGGCCATGTTGTGCAATCGTACAGTAGAGGCCACATGGAAAGACCATGTGGCAAAAGTGATCGTCGCTAGAGGATGTCCGCAAGGGGGTGTTCTCTCGCCCACATTGTGGAACCTAGTCATTGACGAGCTAATAACTCTTTTAAACGGTGAAGGCTTTCTAACGATAGGGTATGCCGATGATATCGTTGTCCTTGTTGTTGGAAGGCATATTACCGTTCTCAGGGACCTCATGCAAAGGGCTCTGAATAGGGTACATGGGTGGTGTAACGAACACGGACTTGCAGTAAATCCTGCCAAGGCTGAGATAGTTGCTTTCACCAAAAAAAGAGGTATAAGACCCGAGGGTCTAAATCTCGATGGAGTACCACTGCCTGTGGTTGAGCAGGTGAAGTATCTGGGAGTGATCCTTGATAAATCACTGACATGGAAGGCTCATCTTGACAGTCGCCTAAGCAAGGTGACAAACACGTATTGGGCCTGTAGGAGAGCCATTGGTCCGAAGTGGGGACTGACCCCCAAAACGATCATATGGTTCTATAGAGTGATCATGCTGCCTATGCTCACATATGCGGCTCTGGTTTGGTGGCCGAGGGTAACCTTGGTCACGGCTAGATCGCAGCTGACACGCCTTCAAAGGGTGGTCAGCTTGGGGGCAACTGGCTGCATGAGAACTACACCAACTGCTGCGATGGAAGTGATCCTTGGTCTTCGGCCTCTTCACCATGTGATCGAGGCTGAGGCGGGGAGGGCTTTTCTGCGCTTAAAACAGCTGGGATACGTGCGAAGAGGGGAAGAGTGCAGGCACGTCAAAAAGCTCCGTCTACTGGAAGATATTCCAGTTCTGGCTCGAGCACCTGATGAATGCCTGCGAAAGTACTACTTCGCAACTCCGTACAGGGCCATGATCCGGGATAGAGAATCCTGGGAAAAAGAGAGGAATACACAGCCTAATGGGACTGTCTGGTACACAGATGGCTCATGCTCCGGTGATGGAGCAGGGGCTGGAATTTACTCTAGGAACCCAAGAACACAAGTTAGTGTACCATTGGGTGATGGTGTATCTGCATATCAGGCCGAGATATATGCTATCTTGGAATGTGCGCAGATAAACCTAGACAGAGGTTATGTGGATCGACGCATAACCATATACTCCGACAGTCAGGCAGCAATTAAAGCCCTGAGTGGGTGCACCAGCAACTCAGGACTTGCTAATGAATGTCGAGAACGACTTGCTAATCTTGCAAGGTACAACGTGGTGCGGCTAGAATGGATTCCAGCCCACTCTGGTTTTGAAGGCAACGAGATGGCGGATGCACTGGCTGCGGAAGGGGCGGCAGCTCCCTTCTGCGGCCCGGGCCCGACCTTGGGCCTAACAAAACAAAGAATACGCAAGGAGACGAAGAAGTGGCTGAAGAATCAGCACCTCGCTCATTGGAATGCTATGCAGGGTCCTAGGCAATCCAAACTTTTACTGAAGGGATGGACTGATGGACACACTAGAGCAGCTACTGAACTACCTAGAAGTAGGCTAAGGAAGATAGCAGGACTCCTAACGGGGCACTGCTGTATGATGAAACACCTCCACAACTTAGGAGTAGAGGGAAGTTCCCTATGCAGGGGTTGTGGCATGACTGACGAAACGTCAGTCCATGTTCTCCTAGAGTGTCCACACTGGGCTGTACTACGCAGGCGAATCTTCGGAGTCCCTGTTTTGGCCCCTGGAGACACAAGCAGGCATCCATTGAAAAAGGTTGTGGCCTTTATTGAAGGGCTCGGCTTTATGGATGTCTAGGTAGCAGGAATGGCACAATGGGCCCGCCAGTGGCCTCAGTGCCGGAACCTTGGCTTGAGTTTGTCCAGGACAAGGTTCGCCTGCAAACTTAGTAGTAGTAGTAGTAGTAGTAGTAGTAGTAGTGAACGTGGATTTCAACATAAATTTTCAGTGAATGTGTGGGTGAGTATGGTTGGGGATTGTTTAATCGGGCCTTACCTTTTGCCAAATAATTTAAATGGAGATATTTATACACGGTTTCTGGAAGAATTGTTAGATGAATTATTGGAAAATGTACCGGTAAATATTAGACAACACATGTGGTTTCAGCACGATAGGACATCTGCTTCTTTTGCTGCAAGTGCTAGAAGTTTCTTGAACAGACGTTTTAGGGAAAATGGTTTGGCCCAGGTTGGCCCCAAATTTGGCCTCCAAGATCACCCGACTTAAACCCGATTGATTTTTTTTATCTGGGGCTACATGAAGTCGTTAGTGTACGAAACCATCGTCGAAACTGATAGCTACAATTCAAACTGCGGCAGAATTTATTCAGTCCAATCCAGAGTTATTCTCAAATACACGTTTTTCAATGAGAAAACGGTGTAGAACGTGCTTCCAAGTAAACGGCCGACAGTTTAAACAACTATTGTAGTTTTGTAATTGTTGTAATACATTTGTTTAAATTTAATTTTTTAGCTTTTGCGTTATATTATTTTTATTTTCATAAAATTGCATCAACTGTGCTCATAAATTAAGCACTAAAATAGCATGTATTCCCTTTTCAACTATTTACGCTCAGTCATTATTCGGAATCACTTCAATAGTATGGTTGAAAGTAAATACTTACTTGTTTAGCAAAACACCGACGGGCAAATTACATTTATAAATTATTATCTTTAAGTACCTACTTGCAGACTTTTGTATAGAAGCAAATTTCTACAATACCGTTCATTTTAGCTCCATAAAAGGTTATTCCTTTTTTAATTAAAAATGAACAAAGAATATGAGACAAATTAAAAAAAAAATTTTTTCTAGTGGCGTAAAAAATAAGGGGATAAAAGTTGTCACTAACCCCGATAGCGCGCCACTGGTTAAATTTCTCAAAAGTTACTTTATGTCAAAATATTACATTATTAAAGAGCATATTGGTAACAAAATTTGAAAAAAAAATTTCAAGGCATTTTTGATTTATGGCAAATTTTGAATTTTGATTTCCAATTTTCAACAACCTGTATTTCGGTAACTAATCCCTTTAGGGGTTATTGTTCCTATATCAAAATTCATCAAATAACGAGAGCTCTCTGGAGTAGAGCGTTGTCGGTCGAACATAGAAACACCCTGTATGTACTCGTTTTTATAAAAATACAACACATCATTTACATTTTAAATATTTTCCACTAACTATCTACTTAACAAAATAAAATATGGATTCATATTATTTTATAATAATTAACTATAGGATTATTAATAATAATTTAACTTATGGATTTTGTGAATGAATATAAGTAATGCCTATTTGTCTTATATACAGTGTCTAACATTAATATAGTTTGGTATACATAATCTACTTATATGATAACAAATACAATCATACCAATTTATTAGTTTCAATTTGCTCGGTATATAATTGAAAATAATATAATGAACATAGATTGTAATAACCATTATTAGGAAAACTATAAATAGGTAAATAATATATTATCGAAAATGTAAAATAAAATAAAATACTCAAGTAATTGGCCAAAGGCAGATATGAGATGTCGTACACGGATGAGCAAACAAGTCTACCAAAAGTATTTTAAAATCAAAAAAAGGATATAGAGAAGTAATTATAAAATTTTTATTCAATAAATAATACTGTTACACTTACAATGTAATTCATATGTATAATAAAGAAACAATTTATGTGTTGTTCACTTGTTACCGTCTTACGTCCTCGGTGGGTTCCTTATACCGGTGAGTTACAGCGACATCTATGAGCGGAACCTGGAACTTCTCGGCGACCTTAATAGGGTGGTCAACTGTTCAGGCGTAACGTGTTGGCCGTTGTTGTTTGGGTTGTGGGAGTTGCGGGCGATTGTTACAAGTATAAAAAATTGACATTGGTAAATAATTGAAACTATTATCTTCGTCAGTCATCTCTTACTAAAGAACAACATGTGAGAATTCATTTTTTTTAAATCAAACCCTATTTCATAAGAATTAAATAAGTACCCGGTTCTGAAGAGACTTATAAATCACACGATAAACTAAACAACAAAAAGGGTCAGCTCTTAGTATTTGTTTATATGTATGTATGTATGATGGGTGACATTCACTGAGACCTAAAAGATCTATTGTGCCCCCTTACCTCTACTTAGTTCCTGAGAAACGCATCAGCCTTGAAAAGAATATTTCTTCATTTTAACCTAGTGCTTTATCGAGTAGAAGAGATTTTATTCCATTTAAAAATTGGTAACCTGAGTGATTTATAATAATTGTGACTTACAAATTAGGTGAGTTCACTCACGGGCAAACCGAAATAATAAGTCAATTATTATTATTATTATTACAATAAGGTACGGGCAGGGTCCCTAAAATCCATAAGCCCTGAATTATACAATACAAATATAACAAAAACTAAAGTAATTATAAAATAAAAAATTGCAAGAAAAAATTCAAAGAGAAAACAGAAAAGCGTCCAGTTTGTTCTTAAAAATGTTGACAGACGGTGCCGTTACAATATCCTGAAGTAGATGGTTCCATGTTGAAAAAACACGATTACACAAAAATATTGCCTTGTCCGACAAGTAAATATTTCTTTTTTCAATTTCCATTTGTGCCCTCAAAGCCGATTATCAGTGTCCACATTAAATATGCTTCTTAAGTTACCATAATTAAAATGCGAAAGGTGATTATCATGTCCCCACGAAGCCGACGTTGTTCAAAGGTCGGTGAATCCATTATATTTAGTATTTCTGTATAACTAGGTCTTGTACGCCCGAATGATAGTCTGGTTGATCGTCGCTAAACTTTTTCTAGATCTTTATCCCGTACTAGTTCCGGACATCACACAGTTCCACAATACTCCATAATTGGGCAATTGATTTGTTCGTATAAATTATTTTGCTCCAATATTGTTTTTCTTTCATTTACAGATAAATACCTCTTCAAATCGACAAATAACGGCCAGTTTGATTATAATCAGACCAATCTCTATAAAATTATTCACTTATTGCAAGTAATATATTATAAGCTCGCCCTTTTGTTTTATTCAATTTATGCGTTGAATTAAACTTTCATTGAATTAGTTATGTTTTTATTTTAATAGGTGATCTCGTATGATTTAGTTAGTCTTTTTTTTGAGGGTTCACAAACAGTAATGGTTCAATTTACATAAAGAAGAACTGACCAAATAATATTAATTCTCCATCCCGTCGACACTGACCGCAGTGTCCAAATATCGATCGATAAAAACAGGGTAGAAACACTGACTATAGCAACATAAATAATAAACAATTATACTTATGCCACAGCAGTGCTAAAACTAGTACACTGAGCGCAATGTTACTAGCCCGTTCTGACCACAGTACGACACCCCTGGAAAACTGACCACAGTAATCCAAACAAAAACGCATACACTGACCGCAATGTACTACGCCGGAACAAACAGTATATTCTAATCACTCTATTTTTCATTACACCTCGTAGGTAAAAATATAAGAGCACTTTCTTAAATACATTTTAATCAAATAATACAACCCTGTAAATTTTAGAAACAGGGTCGCTTGAATCAATGTTGATCAAGTTGACTATAGAATATTAATTAATAGTAATATTCGATTTATTCGAAGAAATAACTCGATTGTGAAATGGAACAAATTCTAAAGGATGAAACTTAAATACTCAATTAATGTGAGCCCAATTTTTACTTTAAATGCCTAATTACTTTTATACTAAGAAAATATTAAACAAAGCAAAGGCGTCACAGATATCTTTAATTTCATGGGCGATTTAAAATGAGATAGACAGGATTCACCAGTATATATCAATTCTACAATAATATGTGATCGTACCTACTATAATTAGTTTATTCAAAATAAATCAGTAAGTTATTATAATAATAAAATTGTTGTCCCTGGGATGTTTGACGTGTGACCGTGACATACCTGAAAATAAAATACCAACCTGAGCATTCAAATTCCCTTTAGTTTGTATTTAATCATTAAATCAGCTGTAAGAACTGAGTTTGTGTTGAATTGAAGGATATAATGATTTAATATTGTTAATGCAATTTAATTAACACGTAAAGTGCCGTAGTGGGTGTAAGGAGCCTACAATTTTTTGACATCAAAATATTTCTGAGGGGTTGTGGTGGGTCTATGTAAGGCACCATACCAAATTTTGCTTCTAGCCTCTGTGGATAATACTGTCCCACCGAATCAATGTAAACTATATTGGGATAGATTCTTAAATGTGTTGGCTTCATTTTAGTCTATTTGGCCTGTATGTGGTGGACTTATGTGGCCCATCATGGCCCGAAATAGATAATTGTATATGAATAAAGGAAAAAACTTGTCCGGTTACTAGGACCCGATTTTTTTATCATGGCGGCATTTTACGTGTTAAAACAAAAATCCACTGTGTCTGTCACCCACAAGTGCTAAATTGTGCTAAGCTTGTCAAAACGCTCCCTCATAAAGGATTTGAAACAATGAGAAAGGAACGGTAGCGTATCACGTGGCTCAAACACTCCACTTCAGTGATACAGGTAATAACAAAGGAAAAGGACGTATCACGTGGCTCAAGCACTCCACTTCAGTGATACATGATTCGTGAATCAACTGTACGGCTCAAGCACTCCGCCAGTCATATTATTCACAATACACGCTAAGCGGCTCAAGCACTCCGCAATAGCGCAAAACATAAGTTTGAGAATTACAGACTTAGGCACTTTTATTTAACGCTATTGTGATTTCTATCTTTGTTAATTTGAACTAATAAAATCCTCAGAACATAAAATGGAATTATATAAAAGCAAGTAGGTAAAATTGTATAGCTCTGTGAGTAAACTCACCTTATTTCCAAGATTATTCCAAACACTGAAATCGACCAGAGCACACACACGAACACACAAGTTTATCTTTAAACCGGTAGGTATATAACTTCTTTTGGAAAACCGATGTTTTCTTTGTGAGAACTAAACTAAGACTGTATCCAAAAATGTCTTAAACCACCATTAAGAATACTCAATATTAACACAAAAGTTGTTTACAATAACTCTCTTCGAAAGAAGATATTTTATCTTATCACATATGTTTATACTTCACCCATAGCTAGGGGCACTTGAAGTCATAAACCTTTATATTTTACTTTTGTTACAGTTTCAAGTTTTCTAAATATATTTATGGCATAGCACCCTCAAATTGATAGATAATGTTGTATACAATCCATCAACCTTTGTTAAGTGTAGAAAACAACTCATTCAATGGTCCCTGGAAGGACTCGCTTCTCAGAAATTTATATATTATAGTTATCTTAACGATGTTACCCAAGTAACACAATAAGCATATAAGTTGATATGGAAAATAGTATCATACACCACATACACCAAACAAGGGTTATTTCTATATAAAGTTTTAAAAATTAAAACTATCTAAAAGGGAAATTTCTCTTAACAATAAAAAAAAAAGATAAACTAAAATTTGAATTAAATTTGACAAAATAAAAATAAACAAATCACCTGAAAAATATTTGAACTTTAATCCGAACTTAAAACAGAAATCTTGATAACTTCTTTCTAAATTATAAAAAATTCTTTTCATATGAATTTTTCAGAGTCTTCAATCTTCAAAAGCTTTATAAAAGGTTTCTTGGCTAATATTAATCTAAAAAGAAAGAACCTTAAAAATAAAAAATTTATTAGTTAGGTTATATAAAAAATCTGACATAAAAATATAAAGAGTATATCGATGAACATAGTTAACTAAGAGTGAACCATAGAGAAATATATTAATTTGTCTATGGAGTGAACTTGGATTTGTCAACTTGAACGAAAGAAAAGACCTTAGTAACAGAAATAAAAACAAATGTAAAATAATTTTTAAAATTTTGAAATTAAACGATAAAAACAACAATGAAGTATTTAAAGATATTAATAATAAACTTTCATATTAAAAAAGGAACATAAAATTAAACATTCAAGTCAAATAATAAAAATTAAAAATTATTAAATGAATTTGATTGGTCAGCTGAAATAAAATAAACTAAAAACTAAGTGACACATGGTTGTTGATTTTAAAAAAAAAAGAGGGATACAGATGGAAGAAAAGGGAGATTTGGTTTGAAATGTGATGTTAGGAAAGTAATTAAAATTTAAGTTAGAATAAAGTAAAACAACTCAAAATATATGTAATAAAAGTGAAACTAACCTTTTTCAACAAGTTCCTGTTAAAAATCCCGTGGTAAATATCCATTTAAGTTAATAACCCTTTCAAATAAACCATAAATGGAAACTAGAGGCCATTTATACTGAAAATTCTCCAAGCTGACGACGAAACCTGAGAAAAGCAATCCAAATCAAGGACTGACAGGCCCCCAGAGCGGTCTGAAACATAAAAGAAAATAATTATTAGAATTTCAAAACGTAGTAGAGGAAAAGGTATTTAATAAATCATAATTTGAATCATCAACTTACGTGTGTGTGGTGATAATTAAAACTCTGATATTTATCTCTCATTGTTGAGGCAATAGATTCATCCATTTTGTTGAAACACATGTTTCCAATTTCATAAGAAAAATTTGTATACTATTTTTTTTACACAATTGTGTTAGAGTTGCATAACTAGTATAAGAACTAGCTTTTAATTTTCATTAGTATGAATGTTCAGGAGTGAAAGACCATTTAGATAAGAGAATAAAAAAAAATGTTGTCTCCATATTTACTTTTAAATCTGTATCAATACACAAAAAAATAAAATAATAAACTTACTAATATTTCACTAATCACAAAACTAAATTTCTTTCTTTCATAAGGTTGGCAAACTTAATACACTATTGAACAATTTCAAGGGCAAGGACACAGGACCGGCTTTAAAAGTTTTCGAATATAATTAAAGTTAAAGTTAAAAAAAAAATTAAAATAAGAATTAAAATAAAATAATTTAATGCATGAACCCACCCTGAGTATTGAAGAGTCCTGAAAACGGTAAGTGGTGTATGATACCATTAACATAAAATAGATTTCTAAAAATCATTGGCGCCCAACAAACAAACACATCAATACAATAAATAAAAAATTTAATAATAATAATAATAATCACACAAAACACTAAATTCATATCAAAGTAGATTTAAAATCGATTTTTGTGTCACTATTGAAGCTAATAGGCAATTAAAAGTGTCCACTAAAGCTTCTCCAAGTAGCATTCATTACGTAATCGCTGCCTAAAGGGAGCGCGCGGTTTGGTCTTAAAGTAGATTTCATAGCTTATAAGCAATTCAACCTATATGCCACAATAGCCATAATTGGCACCAAAACAGCATTTAAAACTCATGTTTTAGCATTTTATTAGATTTGATGGCCAATATTAGCTGTCAAAGCAATATTAAGAAGAAGTCGTTTAGTCCATATATGGCTTTAAATGCTTTTAATGATCATGTGCAGATGAACATTTCTCTTGAAAATGTAATAAGGTTTTCGTTATGGATAAATATTAGATTTATATTGGAAATTTATGCCAACAGTTATGCAAGTGTTACAAAAACAAACATCACCAACTGTGATGGCAGATATCTTTCCTTCCATATATGTTATGACAAAATTATCAATGTTTTTAAAACTGGAAAATATCATTGTGAACCATTAGAAATCTCTGCAAACCTTACTTTTCTGTAAAATGTGAATAAGATACTCCTTGAAAACAGAGGGGCCAGTGATAACTATGAGCAAAATATAATTTATAAATTATGTTTCATTATGAATTACGGTGTTGTCATATTTAATTTTCATACTTATTTATGAATTATACACATCTAATTGAAATTAAACTTTTCATAGTATTTTTAGTTGGATTGATTGATAATATGATGGATTAAATTGATTTATTCCAAAATAAAAGATAAATAAAAAATAGTTTTAATAATAATTTTGAGAAAAAGTTGTTAATTTCTTATCATTAATATTATAAGTACTTAGGTAATAAATGATACAGGACTTAGTGTAACATAGAAGATAGGTATTAATTATTTTGTTTTTAATTTCTCAATGGAATATCAACACGACATGACATAAAGTGATTTTAAACATTTTAATTTTTTCGAGCCAGTCTAATAATTTCTGGACTCTACTTAATTACAGAGCCTATGGCAACATTGCTAATTATCGTGGACAAACGGTTTGGCCATGTCTTTATTGTATTTAATAAGCATTTTTCTATGCCAATAAGAAGCTCTATGGAATAAAAAGCTAGATAGCTGTTTGTATTGCTTTGTTAAAGCTTTCAAAATTATAAGGTTAAAGAAAAAGAAGATTATTATGAGGTTATGTTTTTAGTAATTGATGGAATTCAATTTTATATGCCATTATTCCTAATTATTTTGTAATAAAAAAATGAGCACTTTTAAAGCTATTGTTTTAGTTTCAACATAAAATATACTGATATACTTTTAGGGGCACTTTATCAATATTTTGTATTGAAAATAGTATTGGCCAAAGTTGCTTAGTCGAACTATTATGTATGGGTAATCTATCTTATCGGGACAAACTGAAGAATAGTTAGATTAGTTAGGAATTTCTTTTAAGGCAACCTCAAACCCCCTTGCCAATACTGGCCATTGCCCTTTTAATCAATGGTAACTTTTCTGGGTGTTTCCAGTAAAGTTCTGCGATCGTAAGGTATGTTTTTTATGTTCATTTCATGCAATACTTCAATTAATCGTTTGAATGCAATATGCGTAATATTAAAATTCACAGCCCATAATCGTAAAAGCTGAGTATTATTCTTTTGGCAATCGTTATCTTCATAATTGTCTGAGCTTTCGTTGCCACTATGAATCATACGCTATAAGTCATGATCATAAACTCGACAATATCTTCATTGATATAAGGCTGATGTTCATCAACTCCTAATATTTTTTGGGGATTTTCACCTTGATAAGAAGAACCAGGAGGGTGATCTTCTGTGTCTATAGTAAGAATATGACAAACTTCAGCATTTTTTCTGAATTATATGCTTCGATCTAGCATTATTTGCTTGGTAGATGAAATGTGTTACTTGGGTACTTTAAACGTATACTGTGTGTATTTTGTTATGGTGATTATTTCGTGACATGGAATGCCTATTATATATTTTTTCTTTATTCACATTTTAAAAATATTACGTTTGATAGATAAACTAAAAAAAAAGGATTCTTACATTAATAATCAAACAGCAAACTGCCACACACACAAATTACACTTGGTCAATAAGTTTAAATTATGAAAATGAATAAAAACTAATTTTAACTCCACACAGTAGAGATATTTAATAAAAAAACCTTATTTTTCTTAGACCCCTCATTGAGATTTTACCAAAGGTCACGTAGGTAATTAGATATCTTTAATATTATTAACATAAACATATACTGGTGTGATTCCTAGGAATGTGATTATTTTATGTGTCTGAATGCTGCCGATGTTTTGTATTTTGAAATCTTATAAAATTTATATATTAGGTTTAAAAAAAGCTTTTACAGAAATACGAAATTTTATTGATTTTAGTTGAATTTTTACACAATACTTTCAAATTTTTCTCTATCTACCTTCCTAAAGTGTGTGATGCACTCTCTACAATATGAAATTTATTACGGGATTATACTACTTCAACCAGATATGAAAAATATATCACGTATCGAGTTTCCTGTATGGAATATTCTCTTGTCTGAATAAATTCAATTTTGAATGGATTTTTTTAACCTTGACATGATATATTTAGGGAAACTCAGGTTTTCAATAAATATAAACTAAGGTAAGGAACCATTTATCGATACTTAACCATTTATGGACAGCAAGCTTTCTTAAGCATTATTAAGAAAACGGCCCAAAATTGATTTAAAATTATCATTTCTGTAACTTCCTGTTGTAGCTTGGCAATGATGCACTCAACCACACAAGTTAGAGTCGAAACGTAATGGCGCGTTTCCGAAAAACGTGTACATGTGCTAAACGTTTTGTTTTTTTGAATGTTATTGAGAATATTAAGGTAAGTAGTTTTCAAAATTATGATATCTTTGTTCATATTCGACACAAAAGTATCAATAGTTATTTGTATGTCAAGGACTGAAAATGCTACTTTGTTGGACGAGTCTGAAAATTGCACCAGGCCAGTCCAACAAAGTAGTATTTCAGCCGCGGCGTACACAACATTTTTTTGGCAGTGATTTAGATAAATATACTAAAATAAAATTCATCTGAGAAAATAATAAATTAATACAGAATTAATAAACAATGTATTGCATATTACTTATGAATGTAACCTACGTATTCGTAATATTAATAGATTTTATTTATTTGCAAAAAGTATCCAATATTTATTGTTCTTCCAGAACAATTGTTAATTTTTATTGCACTGGATGAAGAAGGAAATTAATAATGTTCTGTCAGCATTGACGTGGGTACAGTTACATCTGAAAAGTTATTAAAGCCATCTACCCCAGAGCGTCCAGAAAGTGTTTTGTAGTACGGAACTGTCACTTTCATCACATGGAACTTACAAAACGTAACTTTCGATACGTAAATGAATACAGAAAGAGCTACTTTCAGAAGTAGCGGTCAAAAAAATATATTTGTAGACTCAGAACACCATAAGCAATAATAAATTTGTATCAGAAATAACCTCTGCTGTAAAATATAGAATTAGATTTGGATGTCCATTATTGGACTAGTTAAAATGGTGTTTGACCATAATATTGACACTCCTGTCGAAAATTGGTTTCAGTATTTCTATCAAGACATTTTATATTCTTCTTGCTTATATTAAGGCGATGTTATCCATATGCATTTCATTGCCGTAATATGTATGTAACCAATTATTGACATGAGGTGTCAATAATGGGTTGTTATGTGTCGATAATTGGTGATCAATTTTTTAGTTTATTTATAGCTATGGGTCCGACTAGAAAAACTTACGAGTCCAGAAAATGGCCCAGGCTTTGGACGATGTGAAAAGGGGAGTCTCAGTTGCAACAGCGGCTAACATTCATGGAGTGCCAAGAACCACATTGATTAACAAAAAGGAAGGAAAATTCTAATTTTTTCTGTGAAACCGTGGAAGACGATACCTACAAAATGCGCTTAACAAGTTTTACTAACTAGACTAAAAATAGGTCACAGGTGACAAACCCACCAGCACCTGTTCGAGAAAACGAAACCACCCAAATGTGATCTGGGCAGATGTGACATAACAGTAAAACTTTTTCCAATCAACTGTCTTAAGTATAAACTGCAATAAATAATCTCTCTAGTTGAGTTCCTGAACGAGATACAATTAATTCATAAACTGTGCTAATAACCACACGGTGGATGCGACTAACTTAAACAAAAAAAATTTTAATTTAAGGATAAAATGATTAATGTCATCATGGTAATAGCGTGGGAGGCTCGATATCAATTGTTATAAATTCATTACTAATTCTCTTGCGAAATGCAGAGTTGGTGTATAAATGTAGTGTGTTTATTTGTTCAATTGTTTCAATTCAAAATTCATTTATTCATGTTGTACCTACTTCTATATTATGGGCATAAAATTTCAACTTAATCAGTCCAATTGAATCGGAGTAATATGTTAGTGACAGGCTGACAAAACACGTAAGTGATAATGTAAGGATTCCGTTTAATTTGAAAAGAAATGAGATGAAACAAAGGACTGCCAGGAGTTTCATCGACTTCGAGTTAACAGAAACTCGCCGCTTTTCAGGAAAGATGTACAATGTAACCAAACCGTGTTGCCGATAAACTGAATACAGAAAAAAACATTTCTACCCAATTCTCGTTGGTTAACAAATTTGAATAGGGGTGTAATTGAAGAAAAACATCTGTATTACAATTAAAGTCCCCGATGTAGATCGATTGGGAAATTGGAATGTGTAAACAACGGCTTTGTGTTGTTAGGTGTGGTACAGTACAATGCTGGTGTTGAAAATATTCAAATATATCAATTCAAAATATATCGGGATTCTCATTTAGGTGTGATAGTCTTATACCAGAAGTATGGTAAACTCCTGGTGCCCTCCAATTACTGGTGCTCTTCATAGCTTCGGTAACCTCGCTGGTTGTTAAGTTAACAAAAAGCATTGGTTCAATTCCAATTTTTTGTTCTCCTCAGTTTTTATCCAGTGAGCGTTGGATTTATGTTCGACAGCATTCGACCATAATGAAGACCAGTACTCTGTTGGCTCATCCTCATTTGGGAAACTTTGGTTGTGATTTTTTACTGTAACGCTTAGTTGCATGTAAAAAAAATTCTGACTGTTATTGAATAAGTAACTCTCTTGTTTCCTTTTCGCGCATTTAATATATCGTGGCAAACGTTTGGATTAAGCCTAACTCGGCTCTTCTAATGGATGTTGATGTACCCAATAACAACAAGATTCTAGAAAAATAAAACGGGAAAATTTCAAAATACACCGATTTTTCAATTGACATATTTTATATAACACAAATGACTGGGAGTGTTACAACATTAAGAAAACTATTAAAAACTGAAAGTTTAACCGGATGGTAATGTATCTCATATAATTACAAAAATAATATGAGTAATGTAACTCTTACAGCCGTATGCATAGTCAATCGCTAGCGACTGTCCGTGGGATCGCCAATCGCCATGCAATAATTTTTATGCAGAGTCAAGCGCCAGAAAAGCAACGACTGCGCAGTAGCTTATATTTTGGAGAATCGCCGGCGAACAGCGGGAGATGGTCAGTAGTACCTCCGGCAAACTTTTCAAGTGTGTTTGAAAAACTATTATCACATCACTTAAAAATAAATAAGCAGTTTTTTAATTACTATTAAAATCTATATTTGTTTAGTACTAAAACCTTAAGCATTCGACAACGTTCGCCAATTCCTGTCTTTTCAGTGTACGGTTTAAAAGTTATGGATCGTGATTTAGAAACTTTGTATAATGCGAATAGTTATTTGGGATTTAGAAGTACGTGTACCTCGCAGGTATTTCAGTAAATGATACTGCATATAACAATTATAAAACATAAAATAATGTACGAGTAGGTATATCCATGATATGGAAAATCCATTGGAAAGATGTAGCGACATGGAATTAAAATCAAAATACAGATTTAGAAAATATGTTTTGCTCAATATCATATTACCAATGATCGAGGTCAAGAACCCATCACCAATCGAGGATTACCCGTTCCTAGATTAATTGCCGTTTTATTAACATTGCGTTTTTATGAAAGTGGCAGCTTTCAAGTAGGTAGTAAGTTATATATCTTGCAATATATCATGTTATCAATTATTTATAGATAGTTTGTGGAGATTTAAGGGGATTAAATCAATCAACTTGTATATTTTATTGACATTTTCTTTAAGACACGACACCTCTTTAAGACAGAAAATTAAACCATTAAATGATATGAACCAGCTCACGGCAATAAAAAACTCGTGTGTCAAAGCAAGTGTGTCTTGAAAACAAATGAATTACGCAAGCTTAAGCTGTTTGGCGAATTGCCAGCGAAGAGAACGGAGAGAGATCGATTCTGCAATGCAAACTAAGCGCCATGACTTCTCCAGCGACGCGCCAAAGCGTTCGCCGGGAGACCCTCCGGAAGATCGCTGGCAATCGACTATTCATACGGGTGTTAGTTGTCTTTAAACCCAAGCCCGGTCGTACTATGTACACCGTGGCTAAATCCTTTAGGCCTATCAGTCTAGCATCCTTTGTGCTAAAAAAACTGTAGAGGTTGGTAGATAGGTATATGAGGGAGAAGGTTGGGCCTAGGTATCCTTAGCACAGCAACCAGCAGGCGTACCGGTGTGGCAAGTCAAGGAATGTGCCTTACACCAACTGGTAACACAGGTGGAAAAGGCGCTGGAAAGTGGCATGATCGCCCTGGGCGCATTCTTGGACATACAGAAGGCTTTCGACAGCACCCTTGTAGAAACAATGTATAGAGCTGCAGTAAATCATGTAATAGAGCCAATGGTAATTCATTGGTTTGGGTCATGCTACGCAACCGCACAGTAGAGGCTGCATTGAAGGAATATTTGGCTAAAGTGGTCGTCGACAGGGAATGTCCACAAGGGGGCGTCCTTTCTCCCACATTATGGAACTTAGTAATCGACGAATTAATATCCTTATTAAACGGTGTGGGCTTTCTGGCAATTGGGTATGCCGATGATATCGTTGTCCTTGTTGTTGGAAGGCATATCACCGTCCTCAGGGACGTAATACAAATAGCCCTGAATAGGGTACAGGGGTGGTGCAACGACCACGGACTTGCAGTTAATCCTGCCAAGGCTAAGGCAATTGCTTTCACCAAGAAGAGAGGTATAAGATCTGATGGTTTGCACCATGGTGGAGTGCCACTTCCAGTGGTTGAACAAGTGAAATATCCGGGAGTGATCCTGGATAAGTCGCTGGCATGGAAGGCTCACCTTGATAGTCGTATGGGCAAGGTTACTAACACGTTCTGGTCCTGTAGGAGAGCCATGGGTCTGAAATGGGGACTAACCCCCAAGACGATCTTGTGGTTCTATAAAGTGATCATGCTGCCGATGCTCACATACGCGGCTCTGGTCTGGTGGCCAAGGGTAACCCTGGCCACGGCTAGGTCGCAACTGGCACGCTTCTAAAGGGTGGTCAGTTTGGGGGCAACTGACTGCATGAAAACTACACCAACTGCTGCGTTGGAGGTGATTCTTTGACTTCGGCCTCTTCACCATGTGATCATGACTGAGGCTGGGAGGTATACGAAATCTTGGAATGTGCGCAGATAAACCTAGACAGAAGTTATACGGACTGACGCATAACTACATACACCGACAGTCAGGCGGCAATCAAGGCCCTAATTGGATATACCATCAACTCAAGGCTTGCTGCTGAATGTCGTGAACGCCTTGTTGACCTAAGCAAGGCGGAACACAGTGTGGCTAGAATGGATTCCGGCCCACTCTGGTTTTGAAGGCAATTAAGGGCTCTGGCTGTGGAAGGGGCGTCTACCGCTTTTAACGGCCCGGGCCCGACCTTGGGCCTCACAAAACAAACAATCCGTAAGGAGACGGACTGGTTGAGAACTACCAGGGAGTAGGTTGGAAAAAATAGCAGGACTCCTAACAGGGCACTGCTGTCTGAGGAAATACCTCTGTAACCTAGGTTTAGAAGAAAGTCCCCTATGTAGGAGTTGCGGCATGGCTGACGTAACGTCGGGCCATGTTCTCCACATTGGGCTGTGCTACGCAGGCGAATATTCGGAGTCCCTGTTATAGCCCCTGTAGACATATGCAGGCATCCACTGAAGAGGATTGAGTCCTTCATCGACGGACTCGGCTTCATGGATGCATAAGTAGCAGGAATGGCATAAAGGACCCGCCAGTGGCCTCAGTGCCGGAATCTTGGCTTGAGTTTTTCTTGGCCAAGGTTCGCCTAACTAAATTAGTTAGTTAGTTAATTCTCATATTCAACCATTAATTAAAAACCTTCCCCAATTGTGAATTTAAAAAAAAATGGTTCAGACTTATCAACAATTTGTATTAATGGATTAAAGTGAAGGTAGCAGTCATATGCAATTTAATTGAAATTTGAGCATATAATGTGCAGTGGAGAATGTTAATTGTAGGATTGTCAGAGTGAAACGTGAGATTACGACATGAGTCAATTCTTGGAATAAAGAAATTCAGCTAACAGATGTTGAAAAATAATTATTTTTATTCCAACGCTTCATACAGTTTTAAAAAATATTATTCAAAAACAGTGACCGCTCAAATAAGAAGCAGCAACTACTTAAAATATCTTGAAGATATACCAACTCCGTTTGAGTTTGAAGTGTAATTCAATATCCGTCTGTGCATATAGCACGGGAAGTAGTTGTTGCTTCTTAGTTGAACGGTCACTGTTTTGAAAAGTATTTTCCTAAACTGTATTTAGCGTTGGAATAAAAATAATCATTCTTCGACATCTGTTGGTAAAACAGTTTTACAACAGATATATTAAATACGACATTATTACAGGAAACTGTAATAATCTTCAAATTCAGCTAACTCAATAATTATGATTCAACTTGGACAGGAAAGCCAAAACTATGTAGCAGAATCAATTGTTCAATCTGCCTTTCGGGGTAAGTCCCATTGATCCTTCTAGCTAAAAATTTCAGAAACGTCCTCTGAATATCAAATTAATTTAATTTAGGTAATACGGACTCCACGAAACACAAACGTTTTCAATGCTTTTTCATTGCAAAATAATTTACAGTTATAATTCTAAGGGATTTAGTTGCTTGAGAACAGATACTATTATAAAATCCAATTGATTATTTGATTATCAAAAGTTATCCGCAGGTCTCCAGCCTAGTTGAATCCACATCATCGATTTGGTATTTATATAAAACGGGATGAGATTTACGGCGGTACGAAGGTACATACTTGTTAACCATTCATTAACTTTATTCAATTCCAATTGGATCAAGTGACAATCAAACTTAGATTTTATTTCCATAAATATTTTTGAATTAGCAAATAATAAATTTTAAGATTGTAACGCACTAGTAAGGTCATTTATAAATAACAAAAACAATAAGGGACCCAGGTTGGACCCTTGTGAAACACCTGACGTTGGGGGATAGGTTGTATAGGAAAACCCATCCCAAGATATCGAAAAACGGTTTTAATTGAACGGCTTCATGAATTACATTTTTTTGGAGATCAATAACTTAGACACATTAAATAAAACACCCTGCATGTTATTCTACCGTCAGATGGGCTGAAGCTTCTACTTTCTAAAAATATATGGTTTTATAGCATTTTGAGGTAGTCTTAAGGAGGAGATTATCTTTAAAAGATAGACTGCAATTGATTGAATAATAGTAGGTAATTTCGAACATTTTTGTCAGCGCATAACTTCTGGACTAGTCATGACATCGAGAAGCGGTTTTAATTAAACGGCTTCAGGAATTGAAACTTTTTTATCACGCTGTTGCCAATGTAGTATTTTTCCCCAGACTCTAGGACAAAACTTGGGTTTTTTTGGAGATCATCATATCGATTGAGTAATTGTTGTTAAAAACAGGTCAAAAATAACAATTTATTAAAAACAACCATAACATACATAAAAGAAGTACAAAATTATATGTATGTGCTTAATTAACCTACATAAATTCTTTAATACAAAATTTGTTGAATGTGCCCACCATTCATATCAATACATTCATGCAAGCGTAGTTGAAGATTTAAAAAAGAGTCTCTCCACATTTGTGGTTGATATAACATATTTCTTTCACATATCCCCAAAAGAAGAAATCGGGAACAGTTAAATCTGACCTGCTCTTCCTATCCGTCTATAAGGAAATTTTTCTCTGGCTACGCGAGAATAGTGCGAGGTGCGCCATCTTGTTGGAAGTAGACCGTCTCAAACATGCCACCTTGCACTAGTTGAGGATAGAAGTAGGTTTGCAACATATCTGTGTAAACTGCACCAGTGACAGTTCGTTCAGCGAAGAAAAAGGGTCCATATATCTTCTGCTTAGACACACCACACTAGACATTTACCTTAGGTGAATCCCTTTCAAACTCATTGTTAACACGAGGGTTTTTGTCGGCTTGGATTCTACGGATATGTTTGTTCACTTTACCATTAAAGTGAAATGTAGCTTCATCAGACACGATTAATGTAACATTAGGATCTTTGAAAAATAAATCCAAAAGAGTTTCGTCATGAATAGACGTTTGTTGTATGCCTCTGGAACAATTTTTTGAAAAATCTGTATTTCATATGCCCACATTTTCAAAATTTTTATCGATTCATGTACCTCACCATATGACATTTCTAACGCATTGGTAATTTTTCTTTTATGGTCTTGAACTGACAACAAATCATTTACTAAAACGTCATTTCGATGAATATTTTCAATTTTCTTTTTTTCCAAAATACCTATTTCATGAAATGTTTGCCAAGGGGACAATATTGAGAACTTTGACGGAGAAACATTAGACGAAAATCTCCTTCTGTTTGTGTAACAGATTTGGTTTCTGCAAAAATTGTAACTGAACGTGCTTTTTCCCTAATTGTAAACATTTTTAATGAGGAGCTTCGACAAAAGTACAGAATTAAATAAGTAGAATGAATCTCAATAAACAGAATTCAGAATTACTTTTCAATGACTGACAGTAACATTCACAGTACCATTGACTGTAATATGTGAATGTATAGAGACAACATTTGAAAAGCCATATACCCATAACCTTAAATTCAAATCAGTAATTACTAAACCATACATTTACCTAAAGAAAAACGACACTTCAACCAATCCGAATTGTAAGTATGGAACATACAGGATTTTTAATTTAAACTATGCAAGTTAAACACAGAAAATTATTATAGGAAAAAAATACTAAATCAGTATGTGTTAGCGAAACGTTAGGTTTTTCTTAGTCGTTCGATTAAATCCGTCTCTCGATGTCATGACTAGTTCAGAAGTTATGCGCTGGCAAAAATGTACGGAATTACTGTAATCAACGAATTGCAGTCTATCTTTTAAAGATAATCTGCTACTTAAGAACACCTCAAATTGCTATAAAATTATATATTTTTGAAAACTAGAAGCTTCAGCCTCTCCGACGGTACAAAATCATACAGGGTTTTTCATTCAAACTGTTATTGAAAGTGATTGATCCCCAAAAAACCCAAGTTTTTTCCCGGAGGAAAAAATACTAAATTGGCAAAAGCGGAATTCAAATGATCACCCAGTATTAAAAAGATAAGATTTCAGTTAACTCATAAGCAAATTATTAAAGCCAAAATGTGGTAACTTGTATATAAGTAGTAAGTGGTCTATCTTATCAAAAGCCTTGGAGAAGTCAGTGTATATGACATCTACTTGGCTCTTGTTATCCAATGCTTCAGCTATATATTCAGTAATCTCTACTGAGTTGGGAGTAGTAGACATCAGTCATCTTAAAAAAAACCAACCTTTTGTACGTATTTAACATGAAGTCATACGATTTATCTCCAGATAATGCACTTAAAGGTAACGTACACTCATAAGTGCACTTCATATTTCAATATTTGCTACTCCTAGTTGATACCACATGTCGCAAGTAGCTCTTGTAAAAGGTAATTGGGTGTAAAAGCGAGAAATGACTGTGAAAAACAATCCATTAAACGCTAATTTAGTGGTGTCAACATATTTCAAAATTATTTACATGAAAAAGATAATTGAAAACACAATCAATCAACCAGTACAAACATATATTGTCGTTTATAAATACATAGCAATGAATTTATAGGCGATAAAACTGGAAATAAATTTAAATCTGGACTATGTCCAGAATTCGAACATATTAAACTGAATTGCAGCTACCTATGTATATACAATTACAAAATGGAATTTATATCGCTGTATTTCAGTACCTACTCTAAATTAGTTAGAGTATGAAACTTACTTTTGAACGTTATAATCGGATAGAGAAGAGATTATTTATTAGGTCTCGATGCTTCGCGTCTCGGATAATAATAAAGATCAGCTGAGAATAATATCTACCTTGGTGTATAAAGGGTGTCACAGAATAAGTATTCCTGATTTTCAGAAAGGACAGAGTAGCTACTTACTAAATTGAAGCAATTACGACCACCATTTTCGATACACTGCCGAATACTTCGAAATAACTGCGGACGTTCACGAATATCTTCAAACGCCAAAATAATACGACCCAGTAACTCTTCTTCTGTATTAACAAGTGTCGCATAAACCAGTGATTTAATATGACCCCGATCCATTCATTTGGAAATTGTGCATCTAGATAATTTCTGCAATTTAATCCAAAGTGTGCTGGTGCACCATCATGTTGGAAGACATTATCTCTTCGAATACTAAGTTGGACATCTTCAAGCAATTCTGGTAGAGTATGTTCCAGATAAATTCTATACACATGACCATCTAACCTTGTAAGCAGTAAATACGGTCCCACTACAAAATTGTCAACAATCCCAGCCCAAATATTAACAGAAAACTTCCACTGATGATGTAGCCTGTGAATGGCTTGAGGATTTTCTTCACTCCAAACGTGACTATTGCGTGTATGAAAATAGTCATCTCTTGTAAAACATGCCCCGTCTGTCCATAATACATTCCTAGAAAATCTTGGTTCGTAGTTAATTTCATTCAAGTACCATTCGGCAAATTGTACTTTGCTGGGATAATCAGCTGGAATTAACGATTGCACTTCTTGGTCCTCAAAGTCAACATTTTTACAGTACAATTGGCCCCCAAATCTATTTTCTTTACTTTAAATTCACCAGTATCTCGAATACGCTGATCCAATCTTGAAAAGGATGTATGACAGGGAATGTGTCGCTAAGGATGCTGCACCGAGTAAAGCCTTGCTTCGTTAGCGTTACCGTAAGCTGCTCCGTAGGCATGTTTCAATATTTGTGAAATTATACATTTCCAATCGAACACTAATTTATTTAATGATTTGTGACACACGTGAAATGACAAGTACGAAAAGTTTTGTTTTTCTCGTTGCTATGATTCAATTTTATCCCATTTTATCTCGATATTGAAAAATTTCCGGACACTAGTTTATTGATAGAAAATGTTCATTCAAGTGCCCTTTGTAATTTCTGAATAGGAATAGTTATTTTGTATAGGATTTTTTCCATTACCAGAACATTCAAAAATGTTTACAATGCCGATTTTTTTTTGTATTTGCAAGGATTCGATTTTAAAGATATAGTTTGTGGAACCTTACACTTTCTGAAACTCCTATAGAAGCAGGATAAATCGGAAGATTAATACATAACGATATAGTTTTCAATACCACAAGTAGAAGATTTCATTATTTATTTTTCTATGGCACTTGTCAATTGTATTAGTAATTATACACCATGGAAGAGAGTATATTTTTGACATCCAAGCTTTATTATTCCGAGATGCGAAACATCGGGAGACAATAAGTTACGAAGCTACCGATAGTGTTGCCGTCGAACGAGAGCTTTCGACTCTAATATTGTCTTTTGATGAATTTATTTATTAATACAGTCAACAGAAGCAAACTAGAGCTCTGGGTCTCCTCGTCGCAGTAGCTGTATCTTTGTAGTGATAATCGATATTTTTAATCGATATCCAATTATCGAAACCATATGTGTCTACTGTCATATGATATGTCAACAAAGTCGAATCTGTTCACACATCCAGGATCTTTTGAAGTAGAGACATTGATTCCAGCCGTTTGTTAACTTTTAATTAAATTCAAATCAATAGTGTGACCAATTTGGTATATTTAGAATTGTTACTTCTCACAGTGTTCGTTATGTTGTTGAATAATTAGTTTTTCCTACAACCACTATGCAAAACACGCTTTTCTACACAAATTTCTATACGCAAAGCAAGAATTTTCTTAATTCTTTTGATAGCTGTTAGAAAAGTAATGCGAAAAGTACACGCTATGGCACTTTTCCGCACCGAAATGTCAAACAAAGCTACCTATGACCTGTCAACTTTTTTTGACAATTCAACATATTTATTATACTTAGTGAATTTCTGGGTTTAAAAATTTTAAATTTAAACCAAAAATAAGTAAACTATTCATTTGATTATTTATTTATTCATTATTCACTATTAAACATAGGCTCAACTGATTTTTCTATATTAAATTTTCATTTTGTATGTCGTTTCTGTTCAAAGTTTTAATAAAATACCTAAGTATATACATTTCTGTTTTTATTTCATTAATAAATGTGGTTGTAGTGGTGATTTGCGTACAATTTGTACACAATATTTTTTCTACAACCACATTTATCAATGAAAGAAATACAGTAATTTATATTAGTTTTGAACATCTCAAACGATAAATTATTTTGATCTTGGTTCATAATTCCTAAAGTAATACTTAATAGGTTAATGTTTTAATAATTAATAAATTAAAATAAATAGTGAAATAAAAAGTTTACTTACTTTTGGTTTAAATTTGAAAATTGTACACCAATAAGAAATTCACTATTAGGATGAATTGTCAAAAAAAGTTGACAGGCCATAGGTAGCTTTGTTTGACATTTCGGTGCGGAAAAGTGCCATAGCGTGTACTTTTCGCATTACTTTTCCAACGGTTATCAAAAGAATTAAGAAAAGGCCTGCTTTGCGTATAAAAATTTGTGTAGAAAAGCGTCTTTTGCATAGTGGTTGTAGGAAAACTACTATTTCCTTACAACTGCCCAAAGTTAAAGTTCATAACAGTGTTAATATTGGAATATAAACTTCACCACCACCAATTATCTGGGTCTTATATAAAAGTTGTTGTTATAAAAAATAATGTATGGCAATAATGCAGTGTTATTTGTCAAATAGGTATAAATGTTAAATGCTATTCCACCCCAACTTTAGTTCGTTTGCTTTATTGAAACCCAACAGTTACATATTATAGGTATACCATTATTTAATTCCAAAAATGAAAAGTCTTTGTGAAAATAGACTGTTCTGTAATTTATGAAGCAAATAATAACGTATAAAAAATAATATAAAAGCAGATTTCAAATGACATTTAATAGAACCAAGTCCAGTGTTGCCGATGAAAATATAAAAATAATTTTAATTCATCATTCAAATAATCAGAATTTGTCAAGATTACCAAAAGGATACGGTGTTGTCTAATTAAAAGTCTTCGACCCTAGCCAAGTCAATATTAAAAATCCCACAATACAATAGGTAGCCGTTTTATATATTCTTTATGCAACACTCGAAAAGTTATTCGATTCAAAAATTATCCGGTTAGCAGAATTGCCTGAAAATCGGATAAATATCCTCATATTGACAACACTAATGCAGCCACTAAAATTTATGTAGGTACATTGATAAAATCATTCGGCTATAAATAATTATTACAGTTTCCTGTAATATTGTCGTATTCAATAAAGCGATTTAGCAACAGATGTCGAAAAATAAAAATAAGTATTCTTAGACATCTGTCATTCGGATATATTATTTCGATTATGTTTACAATTATTAATGTACAATCGTTAACATTGGTTCCTGATTGGCTGGACGCGATGACCTTTATTTGAGTTTGCATATTTTCCGAGGCTCTTGTTTGCTTCTGTCTACTGTAGATACAGCCTCAAGTCACTATTGGAATTATTAGCAATTTTCAGAATTCGAGAACTTGTTAATTGTAAATGTTACACACAACATTACTTGCGTTTAGACTAGCAGTTTTGGCATTAAATTTTGGAAAAACTGCTCCATCATTTTAAATGGCTTATGTATACAGTGCCACACATTTTTAATAATAAATCTTACGACTTAGTTACTACAAAAATTTTATTGACAACCCCCTACTTGTCGTTGGAAAGCCCGGAGAAAATGCTTTCCAACGGTCTAAGTCATAATTATATAGAGTGTAACCATAAAACAGAAACCAACAGGATGGCAATCTAATTCTAGATGAAAATTTGTTGCACCTCCAGCAAGACGGAGCACCTCCCCATTACACAGTAGCAGTTAGGGACTGGTTAGACAATAATTATCCAAATAGATGGATACGTTGATTTTCTGAAGAAGACTCGCATACCAAAGGAAGTCGCAGAGGAAGCTCTCAAGACAAACACGAACCAGCAATTCAGGAGAGCATCATTAGACTTTTGTATGTGTGGAAATTGTAATTAATAATTTTACGTCTTGCTTGTTCATATTGCTTATTATTATTATCAAGACGCAGAAAAATCCTTAAAGCCAAATGAAATCATCTTTCTCCAAAATAAACACTGATGTTTATAAAAAAAAAATTATTTTTGTTTGCCCTGGGACGCCATATTGAATTTCGCTGGATTGCCCAATGAACTAAAAGTAGTGTCACAGCTCACCTACGTATAAATGCACAAGTACTGTGTTGCCAAGCGTAACAATCCTGGATTTTAGATGGCCCTCTAATGCCCAATTGCACCGATTTTAATTCAATCCAGGATTAGTTAACTCAGAGTTGAATTTCACTGCTTCTGATTTGCACGGTAGCCAAAGCAAATCGGGTTGGGTAATCCCAGATAAAAGCGACATTATGCGGCAATAGCGCTTTTTCTGGGAAATTTTTGTTCAATTGGTTGTAGTTTTGTAGTTGCAGTTATGAAATTTGTAGTAATACCTATAGATCCACTGAAACTTTAAAAACATTTTACAAAAATTAAAAAAAAAACTTAAAAAAGACAATAGCTGAACATAAAAAAGAACTTTACCTCACAGGTGGAGATCCAGCTCCTCCAGACCTCACAACAACTGAAGAAGGAATTACTTACCATAGTGAATAAGAAGTCAATATATGGACTTATAAATCCACATAATAGTGATGGATTTGACTAGCATGAGCTATTTACCTTCCACATCTAACAATAATTCAAACAGTGCCGTTATTAATATGTAAAAGCCTTTATATTCATCTTCTTCATCTGCAAGTACCTACCTATCTATATTATATGCCTTATAATAAGTCCTAAGAAAAACTTAATAGTAAGGTGAAATCATTCAGTGAATATATTTAACGCTGACAGACCATCGACAGACGATGGTTTTGATGCAAGACATTTCGTCTTTTCTTTTCAGATTCGTAAGTTAATACTTAACTCGAATTTAATAACCCATTTTTTCTAAAATTAAAAATAATCCTTGATTTACGAAATAATCAAAGATTAAAAATGCGGTGCAAATAAAAATTTTGAGTTAACTCATGATTATTGGTTAACTCAGGATTAAACTAAGATTAAACAATCGGTGCAATCGGCCATTAAAAGAAATAATTTCGTCAGGTCTTTAAAATATTTGCTGCAATATAAGGGGGAAATATGTCCAATGTGCAAGGAAAATATCATCAACAAATCTGTACCAAAATAAAATATCCTTAGGTGAATAAAATTCGAAAAAAGTAATCCATAAACGTCTTTAAAATTGATGATTTGCGCAATCCTCCCATTTGCGAATAAATTTTGTTGTCATAAAAGAAATAATTTTGGTTGATGCAAAGATTGAATACATTCAGAATATGATCTGTTCTACTATGTATACGTTCATTAAATTTTTTAGAGAATCTTTGATAAGATTGATGCATCAGAAAAAACCAATTTTGTATTTGTAAGAATTTCGAGATTTGATGTAATTTTTTTGATGGATTATATAAATTTAGAATACAATATTCTGTTAAAAGCTCATAGTTTTCCACTATTTAATTGAGTGTTTGGCTAATTTATGATTGGATGAACAGATATTTTTATCGTACCGTATAGTTTGCTGATTGTATGTCAGTTTTAGAAAGCTTGAAAATAAAAAAATGCATTTTCAAATTGGAATTAAAATTGTCTTAGCTGGATCTCTATGAATTTTTTAAATATTGTCAGAACAATAATTCATTCATGTAGATGCAAATATAATTGAAGAAAACGGTCTAGTAATAGATGTTATGTTGAGCAGTTTCATATTAATTGATTTCATTTGATGATTGAAGAAGTTCCTTCAATGTTCTACGAGGAAGTCTTTGAATCGATGATATTATCTTATTGGAAAATCTCGAAGAACTTTCTATTCTGAAAAACGTCATAATTATTGGAGATTTTAATTTTCCAGATATTGTTTGGCCAGTAGTAAATGTTCCTGAAGGTATAAACTCGAGAAACGCTTTTATGAATTTTGTTCTAAACAGCAATTTAACGCAACTTATACACGAACCCACCCGCTTTCGAATCAATAACGTTCCATCGACTCTTGATCTCGTATTTACAAATGATGACCAGTTAATATCATCTCTGGAAGTATGTTCTCCGGTAGGAAAATCCGATCATGCTGCCCTAACTGCAAAAATTCAACTAAACATACCGCTTCCCGGAAATGAACTTAACTATTCGATATTTAAGTCAACAGATTATGCCAAAGTCAATCATTCTCTGTCTCAAATCGAGTGGGATGAAGTATTATGTGACTTAAATAATTGTACATCAATATGGAACAAATTTCACTCTATCACAATTCAATGTCTCGAGGAGAATACTACCGAACGAAGAGCATACCATAACAAACTAAAACCGTGGATTAACTGGGAACTTCTACAAATGCTGAAACACAAGCGGAACTTGTGGAAGAAATATAAACAATCTTCTAATCTCTCTGACTTCCTAACACATAGAAGATTCTCTAACCGATTGAAACAGCAACTATCTGGCTCTAGACAAAGCTATGAAAAAAACATTGTCAACAGTGGTAGCAGCAAAAAGTTTTATAAATACATTCGCACATCGCTTTCCTCAAAAGTTGCCATCCCATCTTTACAACAAGAAGATGGAAGCCTATGCGCTGATTACGAAGCAGCGGAAATTCTTGCTTTGTCTTTCGCTAATGTTTTTACAAATGAACCACCTGATGATGCACTACCAGCCTTGTTAGGACCTCGTATCGAATCATCACTTCACAATATCACCTTTTCTCAGAACCAAATTCTACATCGCCTGTTACATCTTAAAACCGATTCCTCCCCAGGTCTTGATGGATTGCCTGCATTATTCCTTAAAAAATGTGCTCACACACTATCATATCCGCTGTCCAAAATCATGAACACCTCATTTTCGGAAGGATGTATACCGCCAACCTGGAAATTAGCATCAGTCACCCCAATATTTAAAAAAGGCAATAAATTGGATCCTAACAATTACCGTCCGATAAGCCTCTTACCCATTATCTCCAAAGTAATGGAATCCATTGTTGCCGAACAAATGGTAGAATTTTTGTTGCAGGAAAATGTAATCCCAAACTTCCAACTGGTTTCTTGAAAGGTCGATCAACTTTAACCAATTTACTACACTGTACCAACGATTGGTCCAAAGAACTCGATGACAGACATCCTTTAGACATAATTTACCTTGATTTTTCTAAAGCCTTTGACAGAGTGCCAAAACGTAGACTTCTACTAAAGCTCGATCATATTGGCATAAGAGGTACTCTCAACAAATGGTTTTCAGACTTCCTAACAAACCGGTTATTCAAAGTCAGAGTTGGACAAAAATTCTCCGAGGAAACTTACGTGGAGTGATCATATTTCTCATATTTGTAAACGCGCGAACTCTAAACTATTCCTAATACAAAAAACTTTCTCTAAAGCTTCCTTCGAAACATATTGCAAACTTTACAAGTGCTATGTCCGACCCATACTTGAATACGCCAGGCCTTCGTGGAATCCAGATCTGGCTCGAGATCGTGAAATGCTGGAAAAGTGCAAAGACGCGCAACCAGATTGTCTTTTGGCCGTGCTAGACCTACGTACGAAGAGAGATTAACCATGGCAAATCTCACAACATTCGATGAAAGACGTCTCCGAGGTGACCTTATTCTTTCCTTTCGAATTTTGAAATTCAACTTCAGCGACCTTCAAGCAATTTTCTCCCTTCATTCAGACGACCGTGTCCGTGGGCACTCCTTAAAGTTGAAGAAAGAGCCTTTTAGAAATCGTTATAGACAAAACTTTATGAGTAATAGAATTTTCGATATTTGGAATAGTCTTCCTCAGCAAATAATTGATTCAGAAAATGTTAATAGTTTCAAAAATCAAATAGACTCCTACATTTTCAATCTGTAGTTTTTTGGGCTTAGTGTCAGTTATCATTTAATTTATACACTGTAAATTATTATGGGCAAAATAGGACTTGATCCTCTGCCCTTATCATGTAATAATAATAATCCATAACGTGAAGGATAATTTTCAGCTGTCATCCAAAATATGATCTCCCAACTTGTTTTGGGTTATACGTTGTATGTTCTAGTCAAGATCCTATAAAACCAAATGAAAATTGTAGGAAAATGGTACGAAACATTGGATCTAAAAAAGGTCCTTGTGGTACGCTATTAATATTCCTCAATAAATAGGTTGAATCTACTTATCTTTCTGGACACGCAGGTTGAAGTAAATTGGTAAATTGAGGGCTTTGTATTCCAAAATACCTAGTAATTAAATTTAAGCTTAATCTATAGCACATTTTTTCAGCCTCCGCTTCTCTTTTGAATTTTTCAATTTTTTTTTTCTGAATTTGTCAGCTTATAATTGATTTTTTAATGACTGAAAAAGCATAACCCGTACTTTTCTTTTTGTAAATATTCAGATGATTTTGGTTTCACTTTAATTAAAGTTTTTGTTCTAACGAATGAGAACAATAATTATAAAAACGAATTAGCGAAAAACTGATTAAATTTTATAAAAATATTCTTGTTGAATGCGTGCGTATGCGGTAAATTATGATGAAAGGAAATAAGAGAGAAAATTGGTATATGGAAATTGTGGGGAAGATATTTTCTACTTTCACGGGAACTAGAAGAAAATATGGAAAAAGAGGGATGGTACTTTTTTATTATGTCAACCATATTTTGAGACATTAGGAAACATTACTGTTAAGGCACTGAAGTCTCTCAAAACAGCTTGGAAAAGTAGAAAAGTTACATTACCAGCTTCTGTTATTAGATATTGAACTATGACACTGTTTAAAACAAATTGTATTCAATCAACGAAGTTTTTTTTGGCCTACTGGCAGATTCTGAAAGCCAAAATAAATTCAACATGCCAATGTTTGACATACTATAATAAATATTTTTGAAGCAGTTTCTTGTTGTCTCGAATATTTTTATATTGAAAACTACTCTAAACAGAAAAATAAACTCCTTACCTCAAAGTCGTGCCAAAAAACTTCCTCTATTCTGTGAATTCAACACTGTCTTTTAAAAAATTTTGGTTTTCGAATAAATGTCAAGTTCGAAAACAACGCGACTTTTAAGACGAGAAATCGACCGAAAAATTTCACTGAAGCGGTTTGCCGTTACCGTTAGATTTGCGGAGCTTACTGACTTACAAATTTTCTGAGCGCTCCCACATCCGATATGGAGCAGTTTATAACACAGATTCTGCGCTCGGATGAAGAGGAAATTCCAAATTCGACATGCTTGTTAGTCAACAAAAAAAGCAGGTTTAATTATCTTAAGATCTTTTATCCGTTGAGGAATCGCGAGTTTTCACAAACGGAAACATATATATTCTATTCTAGAAATAAATGTTCATGGTCTATTCTACGTCTTTGTTCTATCAAATAGCTTTAGAGGGGTCCGGTAATTAATGTTCCCGACCCTTGGAGTTTTGCAACGATTTTTTGTATTAGAAAGCCCCATTGCTATAGAACATTTTAAGGAAAAAACTTTCCTGGATCATGTACTTTTGAAAAAGAAACTCTCAATTTTTTCAATGTTTAACTTAAAAGTCAACAAATTTGACATTTGTTTCTAGATATCAGATGGTCACATATTTTAGAAAGAGCGGTGCATGGTCAATGCTGCCAGTTCTTATTTCCGTAACTCATGAGGCCTTGGAAATACTTAACACAAGGTCTTTTTACTAAAAATTTTGTGGTACATTCAGAATTTCTAGAGATAAATCCAAAAAACTATATTTTTGCACTTCCACGACAACTATTTGAACCGATATTTTATTCAAAAAATAGTGAATGAATTTTTTCAAAAAAAGGAATATATATCTATGGATATATGTAGGCATAAATATATCAAATAATTGGGATTCCACATGAAGTTTTCCAAAAATCATGATATTATTTCCAGAAAGAAAAGAGAATAAATACATGTATATGGATAGAAATGAATATCAAAATTTCTGATGTTTTTTTGAGAAGGAGAAGGGAATATTCCAATATTCACATTTTTCCTTCCACTCTTGGAATTAAATGGAATTATCTCGGGAATTATTCAGTGCCGAATTAGCATAATAAGGAATAACATACTTTGCACAAATAATAATCATAACAATAGTTTTCATAATTCAGTTTAACATCGCAGCCCGATCAACTGACACAAATCAAATTGTAACTAGAATATCATTAAATATGAAACAAAAAAATAGAAAAATAACTTTTTAAAACCTAAATATCATATTAGCAAACATTTCAAGTATTTTATTCCAGTTCATTATTTCAAATATCACTTCATTCATTTCAGAGTAATAACTTCGTTATAATGGGAGAAAATATGTAGGTATAATAGAATTGCATTTTCAGTATTGAAAAATAACTTTTATTATTTTGAACCAAAATTTGTGATATAAAAAAGAGACTATGCGGTCCAGCAGTGAGTTTGTTTCAATCCCTTTTATTTAATGTAACGTATAAAACAAATCTAAGATAGACATTACATTCTAAGGATGTTTATTATTTCAATTTTAGTTATTACAATTGCATACAATTTGATATTTTCATATGCTCATATAGCTTGTCCACGGAAGGGTATCCTATAGGTGAAAAATGTCATTCTTGATAAAAAGTTTTGCTTGTTCTGAAACCCCATAAAATTAAACAAAATTCAAGTTTTTCAAAACCCGTCTCATTTTATAGCAAGTTTTATGAAAACCCTATGAATTTTTGCACTAAGTTCGAAAATAATGTATTAATCTAGTGAGTGACGTTTACGATGTACCAAGTAACTGTCAATTTTTATAAATAATTTCCAAATTGCCATTCTTTAATAAATATTTGACAACAATGTTAACTATTCAACAAAAAGTATATCTTATTAAGTGTTATGGTATTGTGGAAGTTTCGTACCAGTATGCAATTGCAAAATTTCACGAAAAATATCCAGATGTACCCATTACGCGGTGTGGATTAAAAAAATTAATAAAGAAGTTTGATGAGACAGGATCTGTTCAAGACAAAAAGAAATTTAAAAAGGCGTACGTTTGTAACGAAGTTACTTTTCAGGTCTAATAATAATTTGAATTATAATATTGTTTTCTTTTCGGCTATTAATTTTAGTTTATTTAGTATTCAAGATATAAAGTATGTAACGTGTTAAAGTTCTTACAATAGCCTTTTTGGTGTGCGTGTCATCGTTTGTGACGTATATCCGGGTTTTCGGCATGTCGTTTATTATATTTGCTATATTGACATTTAGCTAACCTTAAATTTGATACATAAAATGATCAGGATCGTATTCAGCCATATTCGAAAATGATATGAAATTAATAATACTTGGGATATGAAAACACTGCAAAATAAAACAAATTGTATATTCAATTTACATATTAAAATAACTTTTCATTAGTAAATATAGTCCTGCAAAAGAATTATACAGCCTGTTCAATTAAGTCTGCACCATATGGAACCCTATTTTATTCTAAAGTTTTATGGAAAAAGGTATTCTTCACTTATAATTCTTATTGTTAGTGAATTTCATTGTTTTATTTGTTTAAATGTGGCCACTGTCTTATTGATGTCTTTACTGACCTCATGTACTTGATCTTCATTAAAATATGTACAGGTGGTGTATTGAAAATTTATGTATATATGTATTTTGACATTCACTGAGACCTAAAAGATCTATTGGGCCCCCTTACTTCTACATAGTTTCTGAGGAGAGTCTCAGGAATGTTGTCAAAAGCTCCTAAAGCTCCTCGGATATATTGAATATTTAACAAAATAGATATTATTCTATAGCTTTTTGAAGCTACGACCACTTGCTCTGCCGTTGAATGACTTCTTTCCAAACACTAACTAGAGTAGGTATTCTATCTTCATTTACACGTTCAGTAGAAAACAAACATAAACATAGTAAATAGTCAAGAAACCAACCAATTAATAAAAAATTAAAAAGAAGAGGATTATGAGAGTTAATCTTCCCATAAGTCCCAATCTGATTCACATTCCGACTCATTCAAGTCAACAATTACAGGCAAAGTATCACTAGCGTCAATAATTTTTGCTGTTTCCCAATATTCCTCTATAATGTTTTGGGTATGCCTAACATATTTTTTCCATTTTTCTGGTGTAACCTACAATAATATAAATATAATTAAAATACAGTCTTCAGGACTCCCAAAAAAAAATCAAAATACTGGCAGTACGGCAGAAACGTAAACTTATTTGTTCCTACCTGCTCAATTGCCTCTTGCCAAACATTTATTATTGTTGCTGCAGTTACACGGTCAACAGAGGATATCTTAGCATCGTAATACCGTTTGAGCTCGGACCAAACCATTTCTATTGGATTGAACTGGCAATGGTAGGGAGGTAGTCTTAAAATACGATGACCGTGCTGAAGAGCCAGTCTATCTAATCTATAAAACAGCACGCTTACATTAACACTGTTGAGCCTTACCTCCTACAATAAATTACATACTTGTATTCTTTATCCGGTATATGTTTCTTCACAATTTTCATAATTTCATCTTTCATGCTAGATGCTGGAAAAGGTATACACCTTTCTTGTAACCAACTAATTAAAGATTGCTTAGTCCAAGATGAATTAGGGATTTTCTCAACTAAACTTGAATGGTAAGATGCATTGTCCATTATTATTAAAGAAGGTTCTTCTAAATTCGGCAGGAGCTGTTGTTCAAACCATTTTTCGAAGTTATTCGAATTCATCGAATCATGATAGTCTCCAGATTTACTCCCACTTTTGAAAATCAAACTACAATTTTCGACAAAACCATTCTCAGAACCTGCATGTAAAATAATGTACCGTACACCTTCACCACTCGTCTTCCTTACTGCCTTAGTGCTACCATCTTGCCAACTCTTGCGAAAACTACCTTTACTAAAAATCCAGGTCTCGTCCAAAAAAACAGGCTGTAGAGGGTAAGGAGAACTCTCATTGTTCTTGAATTCTCTCAGAAAATGGAATCTTTTTTGAGCTACTTGTGGTTGTTCCATAAGATAGTTTCTATTGGAAATGCTGCAATTTAGCCATCTGAATTTTAGTTCCCTTAAAACATTAGCCATTGAACTAACAGACATGTCGATTCCATCCAGATCGATGAGTTTTTTATTCAGTGAATGTAGAGTTACATGTTCACCTAAAATAAATAAGTAAACAAACAATATTAATGAATAAAAAATACAAAAACACTTTTTTAATTACACACTTTTATTAGGAAATGCACTAAAAAGTGAATAATAATTTTTTTAATTTCTCATTCACTCTTTCTCACTATCCTAATGAAATAGGATTAACTTGATTTATATTAATTTCACTTATTGTTATATAAAAAATACTTACTTGGTGCACTGAAGTTGGTATCAATGGTTTACCAGCTTCTTTTTCTAATTGAAAATATTTAATAACTTTCAAAATAAGATGCTGCTCTTTTTCCGTGTATCTAGGCATATTTTTGTATTATTTAAGAAATAAAATGCTAACAATAATATTAATATTCACTTTCCATAAATAATCATAAACAACAAAGTACAGACCTGACGAGAACTGTCAGTGGGACATTAGAAAAAGACGTAACCTACGAAGGGAACGTCTACATAGAATTTTGAACGATATAAATTCGCCCGATTGATAGGTCGCGCTTGCACGTAAACTAAACATCAACCAATCAAATTTTTCTGTCAAAGATTAGGGTTAACGTTTGTAATACGTTTAAACAGTTCATTATTGTGATATTTTGATTAGGATTAATCACAGACCTGCCTTTTTTTCCATTTCTTTCACCGTAATGTGTTAGAAGGGCATTAACAATCGATGACGCACACCAAAAAGGCTATTGTAAGAACTCTACTTCCTCCTTACTCACTTTCTTTAATTTTAAATGTTGTAAGGTAGTAAATATAAATTTTACCTGGTAAAACAATTTGATCACAAGTCCGTTGATTTATAATATTTGGGCCCTCGGGTATATATACCTTTTAATTTTACTTACTTACTTACTCACGGTATATCCGTATGAATTTTGGTATAAACCCAGATAACACACGAACATACAATGGATGTCCAATGGATATCCATATTGGACATATGGGATATCCATAGGATATCCGTTCAAGTCCAGAAGGATATCCTGTGGATATCCATTTGCCACAAAATTGGACATCCAATGGATGTCCGTTTCGTACTAAGAAGGGAAATACCTTGTAAAAATATGGACATTCCCTGGACATGATAAATAAACCATGGACATTTCATGGACCTGAACTGGATACGTTCTGGACATAAACTGGATAGGATATGGACATTCCATGTACTTGTTATGGACATTCCATGCACTTGTTATGTACGTGAACTATATATTTTGTCTACGACTATTATATTTGATAATTTTAACATTTTACGTATGCTTCTTCAAGTATAATGACGTACACAGATATTGAAGATTATTTATATATACAAATGACACAATATATTATTTTAAAATTTCACCTCGACGGGGATTCGATCCTATGTCTAAGATTCCTCACTTCACCAAGTCAGAGCCGTAAACCACCATGCTATGAAGATACATATTGAATTGTGATACTTTATCAAGCTGTTGTACGAGTAGATCGTTTTATATGCAGTTTTTCATCTGGTGTGTAAGATGTATGTCAAAAGCAAAAGTGACGTTTTAGATAATTAAATACTTAAAAGTAATTAGTACTTTTTTGTAATAAAGTGTTTCAGTCGTGGCAAAATATAGTATTCTACTCGCATATAATGGCTATTATACATAAACGCACCATCGTGAATAATATCCATTCAATTAGTTTTTTTTTCATTACGTGAAACTAAAAATATAATAAGCGTATACTCATTACGAGCGTCAAAAATTATTCGAGTAGCAGATGGAAGGTATAAGTATAAATATAGCGGCCCTAGTACATTTTTAATGAGTGTATATTTCGATTCGACCAAAAGATGAACAATGGATGTTCATCATTAAAATAAATCTTCACGTCCAGTGGTGAACGAGAACTGAAGGTCCAGTGAATGTACCCAAACGGATATCCATTATACTAGTGGTAAAAGGACATCCATTGGATGCCCATTCTGTGTCCATGTCCATATGGACCAATCGTGGACATTATATGGATATCCATAGGATATCCTGTGTTTACTGGGAACTAATTAGATCTAGTTTGAGTTTTTTGGGCAAAAATTATTTTGAAGCGATTAGTGGGAAAGAAGAATAAATGGCAAAACGAGAGTTTAAAAAGGAGCTTCTTCTCTCCGTACTGAGAATCAGAAAGTACATACAGTGTCTGTCGGAAGTGACGCAATTTTATAAAAGTGTTTACAAGGTAAAATTTTATTTTGCACCGCATATTTCCGTATTTAATTTTATTTCGTTCCGAAATTATTTTGATTATTGAATTTAATGTATTCTACAAATTAATAAATTTGTAAGGTTTGCACCCGTCTGTTATATGATACTCAGTGGTATTCTTATTTTGCATTTTGAAATTTTCTTACGTTTTCCCATAAATAAATTAGTAGGCTATCCGACATATTTTTTTAAGGTTTACCTTGAAAAATTTATTTAACTAATTTGGTTCGTAGATTTTTCGTGCTGGGACTAAGAATCCAGTTTTTGTAAGCATCAGTTTTTTACACTGGTCTATTGTTTTACGATGATATGTTTTACTAAAATTTTTTTATTGGGGTTTTACTTGTTGGTTTTAAGAATAATATTTGATTATTGGGCGATCCGAAAGTTTCGTTCGGGAATTAAAATTATTTTTAACAGGAATCTCAGTGAATCGCCGACTGTCTCGGGTCTTGTTGACTGTCTCTTGCCGTTGTTTTAGTTTGTTAATAGTTTTGGTTAAAGAAATAATATTTGATTACTGGGGGATCCGAAAGTTTCGTTCAGAAATTAAATTCATTTTTTTACAGGAATTTCAGCGAATCGCCGACTGTCTCGGGCCTTGTTGAAATTTGTTTTTCTTTCCGTTTATTTAGTTTATTAGTGGTAGTAGTTCTGGTTTTAAGAATAATATTTGATTACTGGGCGATCCGAAAGTTTCGTTCGGGAATTAAAATTATTTTTAACAGGAAACTCAGTGATTTGCCGACTGTCTCGGGTATTGTTGAGATTTCTATTTTCTCCCGTTGTTTAATAAAGCTTACCAGTTGTCAGCAATAGGATTTGATTACTGAGCGACTCGAAAGTCTCGTTCGGGAATTAAATTTATTCTGTCAGGAATTTCAGCGAATCGGCGACTGTCTCGGGTCTCGTTGATATTCTCAAATTTATAATTTTCTTGTCGATATAAATTTTCAAATTCTGTTACACCGCTGCTTAGCACCGTGAAATATTTTAGTAATATTGAATACGATAGCCACGTTTATGAAGCCACTGAGTCCGTATAACTTAAATGTTTTTAAGATTTGTCTTGTACATGATCCGTTATATTATATTCTGCCTAGTGTTGCACATTCGGGCAAGTTGTTGCCAATCCCATGACGTAATTATTTGAAAACCCGTAGTTTTCTTTCTTGCCCGTTCAATCATTGAGTGACTGCCATCCACCTCAAGATGAGTATGACCTCGTAACAAAAACTCATGGCTTATTGTTTTAAGGTTTGAAAATCTTTTTATAAGCCTAAAGTATGCCATAACCATTATTAGATATCTATTCTGGGACGGGCAGTTGTCAGACCAGATAGTGATCTCTTCGTGCTGTGGATTAACATTTCCTAATGCTAATCCTATTGATCATTCCAGAACTCATTTTTGACCAAGACGAAACATAAAAACCGACTAAATGATGCAACTACCACACTATGCACAGTCCACTGTTTACTGAGCGGACTTAACACTGTCTTGTTCTCACACGTTGGGGATTGTACTGGACTTAATATACTAGATGATAAAACAGAGTTTTGTAATAGGTTAAAAATATAGTTTTATTCCAGACGATGATGTGACTTAATATCGTTCTGAGTTTTCTAACTCTGTTGTTAATTTACGTAGGACTTGGTACGATATCGCATTTAAAAGAGGACTTAATATTAACCTAACTTGAGCAAAAAACGCTTTTTTAACAAAAATGGACTAAATACACTTTTATTCTGGGGTACACACATTGTTGTCAAATATTTATTAAAGAATCCCAATTTGGAAATTATTATTATTATAAAAGTTGACAGTTATTTGGTACATCGTAAACGTCACTCACTAGATTAACACATTATTTTCGAAATAAGATGGGTTTTGAAAAACTTAAATTTTATTTTAATTTATGGGGTTTCAGAACAAGCAAAACTTTTTATAAAGAATGACGTTTTTCATTAAAACTGATATTTAAACATTTTTCACCTATAGGATAACCCATCCGTGGACACTCTGTATAATTTATTAGAATGCAAAATGAGTTCAATTGAAAGGAAAGAACCATCATTCGACAATGCCGCTAAAACTATCACCTGATTTGTGAACCTAGGCTACTTACACATAAGATTTAAGTGTCTAGTTTTATAACGTATTATACTCGTACCAAGTAAAAATAATTATGCTCAAAAACATTTCTATAAATTGGCAAAATTTAAGTATTGTTTTCCGGTTTTTTTTGATAGACTTGCATTTAGTATAAGATAGTATCCTTTACAGTTTGCGGTGGAAATGTTGATCGTAAAACGTCATCAAATAATGTTTAAGAATTACTATTTTTCAAACTAAATTCGTGATTAGAAGTAATTACTGAATGATCCAGCGAAATTTTGTTCTGATCTGCTTGAACTATCAAACAAATTAAAAATTAACATAAAATTCCGAAAGTCGCGAAGTCTACCAGAACCCTATAGGTAAAACAACTCCCAGGAAAATCTTTTTTTTTTGCAAATATCATTCATATTATGTGGGATTTCACTTATGGTGCACTTATGAAGTTTCCATCCTTTCCATAACAAAAAACAGCAGGATAGTAGAAATCCAAACCAGATCGTTTGTGGAGTTTTCCTGAGGAAAAATTGTTTGGCAGTTTATTATCAACTTTGACGTTGCTCAGAGAGAGTCGCTCGGATATTCGGGTATGAAATTATTGCACTGGAATAGAACACAGTAGACACAAATTATTCCAGACGATAATTGAACAAAGGTATTCAATTTTTTAAATAGTATGAAATGGTTAAATTATGCTTTGTCCACTCGGTATTTGTATATGCAATAATTATTAACCTCGTACGACAATTTATGTTGTTGATTAAATTGACCATGAAAATTTCAATATCATATTCAACCTTTTGCCTCATTTTCCAAACATTAAAAATACGAAGGTAAAATATCAGTTTTTATAACAAAACTAATGGGATTTGAATATGATAATATGGGCTGTGTTGGGTGTGCTGCAATTTGTCAGTGGAGAGAAGAGAGCAGCCATTGTCAATGTAAGTGAATGTTTTTTGAATTAAGCATTTATTTTTACAATTTTTTTTCGCTTATACCCATTCTTTTTTTATTTAAATCTTCGTATTACTCTTTTGGGATTATTATTTTTCAAACTACCCTTCAACAGTTTTTATGGACGTTTCTGGAAAAAAATGCTAAATTTTAACGCATGGCTGGAAATCAAAAAAATCTGCTAACTCAATTTTACTATTCTGTATGCAAAATATTTATTATGCTTTAAAATATTAACGAAAAACTCTTAATTGGACACCATACTTGTTAAAACGTAAATCGCAATCTAGACTATGAATAGGTTAGAAGAATTTTAATAGCGGAAACTTCGTCATATATAACGGCATGCCGTTGATTTTCAACCACTTTTTATAGAATTGACCCTTTTTGCACTTTCCCATTCAATCTCGAAAAGACAACTTTGATAAAATAAGATAATTCAAATGAGAATAGTTTGATTCCAATACAAAGTATTCAGTTGAATATTTTTCTATATTTATGGTTCAAAATAAAAATACCAATATTCTTTTCGTATATTTTTCGGGAAATTAATTTTCTTATATTTTCTAATAAAGTTTTCGGTAACGTTCCAACTACCATTATCGAGAATAATTAAGTCCTTATCTGACACTACGGAGAACTAGAAACTGGAGACAGTCAAACATTTTTTTAAGTTTAATACTGCAAACAATTTTTTATCAAGTTTTTAAGGTTCTTCACAGTGGATCATATCCTTGGTGAAATGCGAAATAAAATGTTTTATTGCATGACATTCTAACAATAACATAGTCTAATCGGAATGGGATCCAGTGAAGTGCACACTTTAGGAACGGTTTTATTGGAATAGCGCTTTTATGCTTATTTCGGAAATGTTATTAAAATGCGTTTGGTGTTTAGTTAACTGAAGCAAAAAATAGAAAACAATCTTAAAAAAAATTGCATATATTAGCCATTCGGTGTTGAAAAGAGAAATTTCCAATAATCAATTACCTGCGATATCAGGATATAATCATAAGTTTTTGTCGAAGTTTTCTTATGATTTATCATTGGAATTGTTGTTAATCGATACACACTTGAATACACAAAATCACAATACTGATTTAGATTTAGAAAAATTATCTGATAACAAGAAAGGTAACACCGATCGCGGTTTAGCAACATTTCCAAAATAAGCAAAAAAGCGCCCAATAAAACCGTTTCTGGATCGTCCACTCCACTGGATCCCATTATAGTACACTATAATATTGTTAGAATGTCATACAATGAAATATTTGATTTCACATTCTACCAAGGATATGATCTTACTGTGAATGGACCTTAAAAATTTGACAACAAATTTTTTGTAGTTTAAACTTCAAAATATTATTGATTGTCCAGTTGTCGAATTTTTTCGTAGTGTGAGATAGGACCAGAATTTTATAAAAACTCAATTATTTTTTATAAGGGCAGCTGAAATGCTACCCAAACGCTAATTTGAAAATATAAGAAAATATTGTGGTTATTTCCCAAGAAACTAACAACAAAAATAATGAATACACCTCAAGGAACATGCAGGAGACACAGCAAATATATATATATATTGTATTAACTATGTTCCGCTGTTAATGCCTAATAAAAGTGGTCTTGGAGAGTGCCAGAGGTACAATTTTCTATTAATTCCAATACTGTCGTCCTCTAGTCTTAAATACTTCATTTTTATAATCTCGTTCTTCTTCCGAGTTATCGTTCAACGATATTAGAATAGGTTCAATGTCATCTTGCATTTTATCTACCTCCAAAAATTGTTCTAGATTGTCAATACAAGTTAGACGTAACTTTTCCAATGCCTATTGCTCCATACCTTTTGGCAACCTCTTGAAATCAGTGATTTAACGTTGCCTGGTTCAAAACTTAAAACCCTGGAACCCTGAAATCTTGGTCCTTTTCTGTCGAGGACTTGCCCATTGATCAACCGACGATTCGTCCTTATGAAGGATATTGGCTGTTCAATTACTAAGTTTGTCCATTTCCAGTTGAAATTGGTGCCTCCGAGCTGAAAATTACATGAAAAGTCACCAAATCTAGCTGGCGACTTTGAGCTGCTTTAGTTGCGCGATAGAGATTTTAGAGATCATCAGTTTGTGCCAGTCGGTCGTAGTGTTCACTTTCAGTAGCGTAGTGCATATTTAGACATTATGGAGTTTAAAAGCAAAGTTAAAGTGTTGAGTAGTCACCCCCTAAAACTAGTGGGTTATGTAGTTAAATTTATTAAAGAGAAAGCTAGAAGGAAAAAATTGTTATACCTCTTACTAAGGTATGTTAATATAAACATTTTTTCACTTACCCTTATTTTACAAACTTATATTTTTATTATATTTTTGAACATTTCAAGTGCGTGATTATTTTGTATCTGTTTATATTTGCAGATAAACATTTTTCTGATTGCGAAGATGCGAAAAAGTTTAAAAAAGAACCACTTCCCAATCAAGTAATCTATAACGTAGTTATAAACTTGAATTACGATTATTCCAGTAGTGAAAGTAGCTTTAAAGATGCTGATGCTGGGGGAAAATTTTCTGAAAATGAGAACGAATTTGATTTTGAGGATAATTCAAGAGTTCTCAATTCTGAAGTCGTAGAATGTTGCAGCTCAAGATTTTCAATTTTGTAGAGGTAGATGGTCGCAACACTGTATAATTTTATTTCTTAGTTTGTGCTCGTACTATTTATAAGATTAATAATTTGAGTGACTTGGATAATTAAGTGAATTTTTGATTATAAATCTTGCTGCTAGGTTTGACGAAATGTTAATATTTTGAACCATACCAAAGGAGTATATTTACATAAAGCAAATATTCAGTGATAACCGGGTATTTAAAATAGTTCTTAAACATTTTGAATGGACTTTAATAATCTTAATGACCTAATTGTCCAAAAAGGCTGTGAAATCAATACCTTTGATGACCTTCACTTTGGATTTATTTCACCTGCTGTTGTTGTCAACGTTAAAGTACTTCGACGTCTGTCCCAATGGAGTTGACAGCACGAATTGGGGGTTCGGACCATAAAATAGTTGTAAACCATAGGCGCGACGGAACTGTCTGTCCCGTAACCTATATAGGTATAACCCAACTTCCTGTTAATATTTAAATCTAAGTTACTGCATAGAATAAAATTTGAAGTAGTTAGTATTCCGCAACTAGCAAGTAACGTCTATTTGTCTAATTAAGATGGCTGCAAGTTCCAGTTTTTCTCCAACTCCTATTCAACGAGTTAGCGAAAGTGCATATTCTTTGCGGAAAAAACATTAATCCTGAACGTTTATGATGCTCTTGTGCACCAAAACCCAACAAGTTCTGTTCTCGACATAATTACGAACTGTGCCAATATGATAGGGGTAGGGGAATCAACGATTTATAAATTTTTACTCGTGAGAAAATGCCGGAACCTCGGTGAACCTATTCCTCACCCGGGGAAGGAACCATTAGAAATTGACGACGTTGTTAAAAACAGTGTTCGTAGAATAGTGCTTGGTATGTATTTTGCCAAAGAAATACCAACATTGGACAAGATTGTGCAAGCCGCCCAGAATGACGAAAACCTAGGGGCCAGATAATTTAGTTAATAATGCTGTAGTTTAAGTAATGTTCACCTGCAATGCTTTGTTATATTTTTTTTTATTTTTCACATATGTGTGTATATAAATCTTAGTGCACCATTAATTTGTATTTTCATTATAATATTAATAATTATAATAAACGTTAAGCATAAATAATAAATAACCCTGTTCCACGACTATGGACCGTTTGGTTCACTGCGTATGCTTCATTTGCATTTTATTACCCATTGTTATTTGGCCGATTACGGGTGACCTGGTCACAATTTCTTTCTTCTTAGTCTAAATACATTGTAAAACATAAATAAGAGATAAAGTTTTTTGAGGCACCTGACCTCCGTTTTCCGTTTATTATAGGCGCTCTGTGCTATCAACTCCTTTGAAACGAACTTTAGTCGGCATTCGAGAAAGTGAGATCAGTGAGATAGTAGTAATGTGTTCTATTCACAGACAAAGCAATCTAAAAGTAAAACAAATTTAAAGACAGGTTTTAATAGTTTCTTCAGGAGTATCTTTGAAAGCGATTCTCAAATATCGTCATGATGTGGAGCGTAATAAAACAAAACAATCTGCAAGTCTTTGATAAAACTAACTAGTTTTAAAGTTGCAATTTAAAACCACAATAGGGCAAATACTGTTTTAAGGCTAAGTAATCTGGTGCCGGTAGTATATTTACAAGGTAACCTTGAAACCAATTTATTTTTAATAACCATAATAAAACTGCTTTGAAACCAAATATTTTGAAACCAAAATATTTTTATCGTGCTACTTGGGTGATGTTCGTGTTTGAAGTCGTTCCGTATAACTAAAAAACCCATAGATTTTGTAGAGAACACAATTTTTACACCATTTCATGTAAGCCAATTTCCAGCAAACGACAAACTTTTCAAATTATGAAAGGCAAATGGAGCCTAAATATGGAAGTAATTTTTCAAAAATGACTCTTCAGTAAGTATTTTTATTTATTTTAAAGCACGAGCAAATCCACGAATGCCCTCTCGTAACGACGCTGTAGGTCTTCTCCGGGCAGGACGGCAAGCACAATATCGCTTTCTTTATTTTGCGTTCGCTGTCTTGCTTCGTCGTTCGCGCATTTGAAGTCGCTAGCTAGATTTGTCCAACAGAAGAACGACACCACGTGCAGCACACTAAAACACCGAATGTTGTGTCGTTCGACCAGAAACCACACGTGCATAAAAGACGCCTGAAGCATTGCTTTATCTTTCTAACGTTTCCATCTAAATGTAAATTCCACTGCAGTTGTCTAGGTTTCAAGTCGCAGAAACCGCTGAAAATATTTTTTGTTTTCTCAAGCCCACTGTTTTTTTTATATTTTTTTTTATATTTCAGGGTTTTTACAAAGCTAGAGAACCTAATTTAGGAGAATTTCCATTCCAAGCAGGTATAATGCTTAATAGAAATAAGACATTTGTCACATTTTGCGGAGGAAGCTTAATACATGTCAGATGGGTCCTAACTGCCGCCCATTGTTTGGAAAATGATGGGCAATCGTTATCTGTGTAAGTGAATCGCTTCTTTCTACAGCAAAAACTTCCCAATCGACATTTCTTTTTGTCAAAAACTGAAAACTGATTGAATCAATCATTTCAACATTTTTTGAACAATGGCGAATATCCAGGAGCAACCTTAGATAAACAATGAATAATAAGTTCCCCACACCGCAATGTCTATCTCACTCGGTCTCCGATGCTACTCTTTTTCGGGATTTTCAAGTTCCAACCTAGCGATAAACAGATGTGTCTTTTGTAGTTCAAAGGTATGAGAGGAGTTAATAGTATACAGGCTGGACTATTTTTGATGTAAACTAATTAATTATCATTACTGAATATACCTATTGAAAAGACCTTTGATAAGGTACCACGGAAAGCGTAATAGGACATCTTAAAAAATACAGAGTTGACACTAAGAAAAATAAAAAACATAATATATAAAAACAACTTATGCTATATATTTGGGAAAAATAAGATTTCAGAAAATCTCAATATACAAAAAGGACTAGGACAGGAAGAGGGATTAAGTCCACTATTATTCATTGTCTTATAAATGAAATTATCAAACATTAAGGAGCCTTTGTAGACGATTTGATTAGAGCTTATACAATATTCAAGATCACATTATCCGGTTCTTGTTCAAAATTGTTCTAATTGCACATTAAATATAAATATTGTAAATAAATAAAATTAAAATAAACAATTAATACCGTCCGAAAAATATTTTTTGCCCTAGGACAAAAAGTGTAGCCTAAGTAACAATGAATTATTTAATACCTTATTGAAAAGGTTACCTTTACGTCCAAATATCTAAACCATAAAACGTCATTTTTTGACACAGTCGGATAAAAATGAATATTGCAATAGATGGAACAAATATTGAGCAGGACGCAAATACTTAGGAGTGGAAATTCAAGAGAACGAGAAACAAGATATTGAAATTAGTAATAGGATATTGAAATTAATAATAGGATACACAACAGTTTGAAAGTATACTATGCAATGAACAGGTTAGTAATAAACAAAAAAGAAATATGAAAGAAAAAAAAGATGGATGTTAATAAAAACATATTTAGACCATTCCTTACATTTGGATGTGGATCGTAGGTGCTCCCACAGCGGAAAAAGAGTCAAATTCATGCCGTAGAAATTAGGTATTTCAGCAGAGCCAGGGGTGTCACAAAAATAAGAGAAGACCTGGAAATAAAACAAATGCTGGAATTCACTGTAAATTTTTAATCGTAAATCATTGACGAATTAAAAATATTTCGTTTATGTAATGTAGAAAAAGCTGTTCTAATCAATGATTCTAGTTTATTGTTTATAATTTGATGTTCCCAATTAAATACTAGAACGTACTTGACAAAGCAAAACAACATCACTGTTTGGAATAATCTTCGGTACATAGGTGACTAGAGATGGGGGTACAATATGGAATAAACTATTTAATCTGCGTGTTTTTGTTCAGGAAATTTGTTTAAGAAATATATCGTATCGATAAAATATCAAAATTTTCAGTATTGACACTTTTCATAACGATATATTCTAATATTGACATTTTTGAAACACTATATTTATAACGGTACGGTGTATCGATACTTTACACAGTATCTCCAATCTCTATATGTCACATTATTTGACGTACTCAGAAATTTATCAACTTTGACGTAAGAATTGTCAATAATACCAAATTATTACCTTCCGTTCTACACTCGCATTATTTCCTTGACTTTTATTTAATAAAGAAATCAAGGGTCGTGAACAAAGTATAGTATTCTACTCGCAATTTATGGCTATTATTCACTCGCGTGACTTGCGCCCCTCGCCTACTGCTTGGGACGCAAACGTCACCCTGCGAGCTATCAAACGGCTCGTTTAATAATATATTATTCTGATTGATATTTGTATAATAACCCAGTCATATTAGGGCTTTCACCTCGGAATATAAATAATCAAGTTACTTACTTTAATTAAATATAAATAATTAATAGTTAGTACATAAATAATAGGCATTGTTTAATAATTATAATTTCCAAGTAAATAATTGACTTTATAACGTACTGATAACCATAACTCACGATTGACCTTGCATTAGGCCGTATATGACTGTACGATGTGCACTTCGCGCTCTACCATCAAAACGGTTGGTCGTATGAAAAAAAAGTTTAAACAAAAGTTGTAGGGAATTTTATAGCCTACAACTTTTATAATAAATGCAAATCTCATTTAACCGATAAGAAGCCAGATATTCGCGAAAAACCGATTTTTGTGACCTTTGACCTTGAATATCTTGAGACGCGGACACGATAACGATTGTGACTTTTGAGACAACATTTAGAATGACAAAACAAAGGTTCATACCAATTTGCAGCTTATTATCTTTCATTCCGAGGTTGACCCCTTTTTTTACCTAATATGACTGGGCTATAATTAAAGTGCTATTAAGACATTTATGATGGTGAGAAAATGTGTAGTGTGTGAACATACATGTAATAAGAATGATAATCGTTCATTTCACAGGTAGGGTTATAGTAGCATGAGGTATAAGACGAGGGATTCAACATTTTTTTTCGTAATAATATTGTTTATTTGGTTATTTATAACGTCGGTCTATTTCTGCAACTGAGGCTAAAATCACCGACGCCGCGCCGGGAGCACTCTACCTCTAACCGGAAATTTTGCCAAACCCACTGGTGTTCCAACCAGTGGTAGGGTTCTTTATCGAGCCCAACATGCAAGGACTCGGGACCTCGGTTTCACGTTTCCTCTGAAAGACGCCATACCTACATTATCCCTAGTGCTCATTGGTATAATGCCTGCGAGCTGTGATATGCTACGAGCAATTAAGACGATATTCTCTTCCAGTAGGTCACCCATCCAAGTACTAACCGCGCTCGACACTGCTTCACTGTAATTATCGCATCAGAGGCGTTTCACTGCAGTGCTGGCACGACGCCCTATTTTTTTATTATCAGGTTTGTGAAGAATACTTAGAATTGTCTAAAGATCTTCGTGACCATGATTATCTTTCGGTTTATTTTTTGAATATACTTAAGATGTAGTTGCTTATATTTTTGGATTTGTCGTGAAAATCTATAACAAAAAAATTAATTGTAAAAAGTGTTTTATACTTTCAGGAGGTGATTGTAGTTTGTATAAACTACAAATTACAAAAGACTTTTGGAAAACTTAAAAAAACGTATAAATTTGTAGTTACTGTTGGTTGTGAAGCTGAAAAATGTATAGAACACTCACTATGAATTTAGATAATAGTAATATTAATAAAATTGAACAAAACACCTTTCAATATTATATTAACATGTTCATAATCTGTAGTGCAAAACTTGTTTCAACTTCAAAATCCTTTAAAGGTATCTATAAAAAAAATTACTTGTCTATGAGCTACGATCTTCGATATAATTTCCACTTATTCAAACGGAAAAATTAATAACGTACTTCACTTAATCTAAAAATAATTTTTATAAAATGGTTCAAATAAACCCTTTCGAAATATACGCTACTGTGCGTTGTACTTGCCCTGTTTTACGTTGCGACCAGAACATTGTGTAGGTAATAGTGTGTTAAGGCTGGTCTATCTTTAATACGTCTTTGAGTGAACCTATTCTTCATTGTTTATGTTCGGTTGCACTACATACTGTTTTCACTAAATTTCAAAAGTTTACCTGACACAGATAATATTTATTTAATTAAATCAATCAGCAATAACTACAATATTCTTTTCACAAGTAGAGTTTTATTTCCAGAAATTCGGTACAGGTGGCGTTAGGTAGTGTATATACGAATGGTAGAAACGCTCAACGAATTCCAGCACTCAGTTTTTACATAAACAAAAAATATTTTGAATCTAATGGCGGATACGATATTGGATTGATAAAATTAAAATCGAACGCACGTCTAGGAAGAAATATTCAGCTGATAAAACTACATAACAATAACAAAGAATCCTTGATTGGTACTACAGCGTATCTATCAGGTTTTGGTATAATAGACGGTATGTATATAAATGGAATTTTCACATTTTTTAACGTTGAATTTTTATAGTCACAAACCATATTTCCGTGAAAATAGGAAATTGCCGCGTGGCGTCAGCGTACAGACTGAAGGCATGAGTAAACTTTGTCCAAAATCAGTTGCAATAACTTAAACACGTGTTTGTTATCCTTGCCAATCGAATAAAAAAGTCGGCAAGAGTGTTTAAACTTGTAATTGATTCTGGATAAACCTTACATAATCAATCACAATCTCAAATTTCATAATCTATATAGTAGAGATAATGAAGAGATTCCTGCTTTTCATACTAGCATCGCATGTCAATAAAGTTATTTTGGAAATTTTTAGAATCGTAATCTGAATGTCACCATGTGAAAAACAAATAAGACGGCAGAGCCGTCCGTACTTACGCGCCGCGTCAGCCATTTTACTAGTTGATGATTTGGAAATTGGGTATTCACTAGTTTCAGTAAGGGCAAATAAGAATATCTGAGACTTGTAGATATCGCCACATACGCCATTTTGAATAGATGAAATAAGCAACACAAGTTTTGTCACTTACTGATTTTTCAACTACTCACATGTTTAATTTGAATAGCTTCATCAATTTTGCGTAATAATGCTATAGTTCTTCGATCTTGAAAATATTAACCATTTCCGAATGTTACTAACTCCCTTGATTGTACTTTACTATACGCCTTTTAATGTCCTACAACAATAATTCTGTATACACCACAGACATTTTATAATAAGCTCCTTTTCACACTCAAATCGTTTTTTATTGGTTTTTTCAATAACTTATGTTACAAAAAAATTAGCAAATCTTTTTCGATTACTCCATTATTTGCTTCTCATTTATTTGGAAACAAAACTTATTTTTGTGATGTCGAATGTTACGAAATATTCCATCCACTATTTTTACATTCAGTCGTTATAGGAGAGCCAATTAATTATTTATTTTATTGACATAAAATCAGGAGCACCAGCATACATTTCAACCAATCGGTCATCATCTTCACAAATATCAATATTTGGATGCAATCCTCATTTAAAAAAAAACCGACGCTCAGTTTACATACATTTATAAACATTGCCAACGTAAACATGACAAATTTGTTCGGGATTTTCCCTTTCCCAGTGGAAGAAAATTCCAAAATTTTTTGGGCTGGCAACTGGGACCTGGGAAATCAGTTGTTCCAATACAACTCTTAGTTAATAAGACATGACCTTTGGAAACATCGATATTTGCTATGAATTTCCTAATTTGAAGAGCTGACAATCCGCTTACGGATATTTATAATATGAATATGCACATGAAAAATTCGTTCTGAAATTTCCATTCACCAGTGGAAGAAAAATATGGAATTTTTTGGGTTGGCAACTTGGACCCAAGGTCCCCTATTAGGCAATCTTTGGAAGAATATATTTTAATGGTATACAAAAAGGTATGCTAATATGGATTTACTTGTTTCTTTAGATAGCGCTGAAGTTTTTGACGGGGCAACTAAAAATTATCCAGCACTTAAATTAATTGTCCTCCTATACTTGTTTTGTTAATGCAAAGTGTTTTATAAACATAGTTTAAGCTTAAGGTATTAAATGGACTTCTATTACTCAGGACAATTCACACGATATAGACCACGTGAATTAATTCGTCTCCAAAACTTGTGAAACACTTCGTGTGTGGAAGTTTAAGAATACAAAATCGGTGAAACAGATGAAAGTCCTCTTGTTTTCACATGTGAATTAACTCAAAACTTTCAAATCAAAATTTGTAGCTGATGCATTTATCTACAAATTTGGTTTGAAAAGTTTTTCTGAAAATTAAAAAGTTTACGAGATAAAATTAATTTCAGTGGTATTCAATTCATGGTTACGCGCGAACGGCCCGTGAGCAAAATTTATTAACCGCTCGACTTAAAAGTTAATAATTTTGGGCTTATATCATTCTGAAAAAATAAATGAACTCACGTAAAATGTAAAGAAAGATCTCAACTTTTAGATAGAAATACTCTCAAATTTGAAAAAGTAGATTTTCTGACTGAAATATCAGTTTATTATAATCCCTATTTAATTAATACTTATCCCAGCGAAAATTCCTTTTGGATTTAGCATTGTGAATGAGCATAAAACATTATTATTAAAAAAGCAAAGCCATCAATATTTAGAATTTTAAACGAATGCTTCTTAAAAATTTTTTTGTATGCTTAATTTTACTTGTTTTTTAGACTTCATTCAATTATATCTTTTTTCGAAATTAATATAATTCAATGAAACATTACCATTAAACACTTTGAAGCATATACTTTTAAAACTACTATACAGTTTTTCTATAAATATCAAATTTTTTAAATAATAGACAATTATTCACAATAAATACTTAAACCAGAAGTCTTTCAGCAAACCTTCTATAACTTTTTATACCGTTTATGATATTATCTAAAAATTTGTGAACTTCATAATGAACCTATTTAGAAGGGATCGCGATACAAAAGAACACACCTATGGCTCAGGTAAGAAAGAGAAGGAAGCACAAATAAAGGTGAAAAATCAGGTGAGAGAGCGGCTTAAAATAATAATAACAATAACAAAGACAATAACAATAATGATAAAATATTAACAACAAAAATATTTAACAAATTACTTTGAAAATAGAGGCTGTTATTACAACAACAATGAAAATAAAGTGGTTTAAAAAAAAGGTTCTCGTGGAAAATCGTATGTATCTTTGTGAAAAATGCAGATACAAAAAAAAGTTTCAAATAAAGTTTGAAGATTAAACCATAATCTTTGAAGTACGCTATGTAACATAATTTAATTTTTCAATGTTTTAATGTTAATTAGAGAATTTTTGTAAAAAAAAGGACTTTCACGTTTACGTGGAAAATCTATGATAATACTTTAAAAAACTTTAAAAAAAATTTGTTTTCACTGTATTTGTCGATACCCCATTTTAGAACACATTTTATATGAAAATGTTTTTTCTAAATGTCATTGTTTATTTACTATCGTAAAATTAAATACATAAAAATTGATGATGTTAAAAAATACTACTAGGGAAATTTCGTAAATTTTAAAAACTAATGCAGATACAAAAAAAAATGTTCAGACAAATTTTGTAGATAAATATATTAGTTACAATTTTTGATTAAAACATTTCTGTGTTTTCATTATTTAAACAATTAGAGTGAAAAAACCAAAACAAAAATTTTAACACGACGATTTTCCGGAAAATCGCATGCCTAACATCGTAAAGTTTTTCTCATGCAAATCACAACCCTTTTAAATACTCAATTTAGAATTTTCGAGTTTTTTGTATTTTTTGCGGCATTTTACGGATATTTTGTGTACTTTGACTAGGCTATAAATGTATGCCTCTACATTTTACACTATAAGTGTGTGGTATCTTAGATCATGAAATATCTTAATATGACATGTAAAAATGATGCATCCTTGATCACTAATTTTACTTTCTATAGTTTACTCCCAATGATGCAAATTTAATTTGTGAAGCCGGTTAAGTAACATGTTATATTTCAGTTGTACTATTTATTTATTGATTTTATTTGAAACTAAATAGGTTTCTAAGGCTCCTTCTTATTTTATACGGAATATAATGTACCTTTTCAGTGGTAACTGTATAAATAGTTTAAGCTTCTTAAGTTTATACTGCGTACCAATTAGATGCTTTAATAGGGTTAGGGATAATTTGATTGGTAACGGTAATCCGATTATATCGATAATGTACTCCACGAAAGCAGCCAAACTGAAAATAGGATACTATAGCAGTATAACCAATTAGGAACTCTTCCCAATAACCTCATATGTTTTATGTTTAGGAAAGTAACAACATAATTGGGTCATACACATTTTCAAGTATTCGAATCTAAGTGATCTATGAAGAGTGAATTCAAAGTTTCAACTGTATGGAATAATCAGATTTTAGATAATATCAGACATGATAAACATTGAGTATATGAGTATATAGAAAGGATCAGATGAATCAAAATTATTATTATTACTACTATCTGGGAGCACGGGGTTATAAACATATTATCTGACAGTCAGTCGTTCCCTGCTGCTTCAAGCAGTCTCTGGGTAACAAAGATATTTCTTAACGATAAAATAAAACAATTTAATTTGTCTAAATTTTAATTATAATTGAACTAAGTTCAATATACAATTCGTGACGCGTTTCGCTTACACAGTAGCTTTCTCAAACATGTGTTTATTGAACTTAGTTCAATTATAATGAAAATTTAAACAAATTAAAATGTTTCATTTCATCGTTAAGTATAAATTTTCATTAAGTAAAAGCTTCATCTATTCAATTTTCAAAGATATTTCTGATAATAAACGAGCTGATTAACTCACAAGAAGAGCTTCAGCAATAATATAACAGCTATGTTCGCTTTCAGTCCTTACTGAAATCAAAAATCTGCTACGACTGATTCCCAATCGATAATATGATCCACGAAAAACAGACTATTATTAAAAATTTAGCATTATTTAACCGCGAACGCCACCTTTTCGACTGCGCGTTTGAATAGTCCCTAAAGAAAAGACCACATGTATGAAATTGGGCTGTATAACAAAGATTTCGGCTGCAGATTTTGTGGCATGGAGATCGAGACTGTTACCCACATCTGATCTGAGTAACCAGTCAGTAGGGGTCAAATAATGGAAGTGGCAGAATTACTCACCGGTCACTGTACCCTAAGACATAACATGTATACAATTGGCATAAATTGGGATAAATATAATATGGAAAGCGATTTCCAATGAATGTTACCTCGCCAAAAATAAGAGAAGCAGAATAAATAGTATCCTTAAATTTATTGCCAGGAAAAATTATATGTGTATCTATACTATCTACACTGTGGGCCGAAATAAAGGAGAACATTTTTTAATTGAAAATATTTTTTTTGTTTTTATGGCGATTTATTTTCTTTTTGCAGGGATAATAACCTAACATGTCCTCAACATGACTGTAAATTTGAAAGCAAAAATAATGTACAGGGTCGGACTTATTAAAAAAAGTCTTAGCTAAAATTGTACTAATACGCTTTTTCGGCAGATAAACTACCTAGAACACTTCAGTAAAAAGGAAATTTTCCGAAGTTACCGGATTCGCGAAATACCATTTTTTTATTAAATAACATTTTAACAAATAACACATTTATGAAAACAGTTTAGTAAGTTTAAAACTTAAAGTAAAATATTATGAATGTGGCCACCATTATTTAATAAAAAAATGATATTTCGCGAATCCGGTAATTTAAGAAAATTTCCTTCTTACTGAAGTGTTCTGGATAGTTTATCTACCAAAAAAGAATATTAGTACAATTTTAGCTAATACAGTTTTCATTTGCAACGAGCTCAAATGCACTGTTATATAATTTTTTTTATAAGTCCGACCCTGTACATTATTTTTGCTTTCAAATTTACAGTCATGTTGAGGACATGTTAGGTTATTATCCTTGCAAAAAGAAAATAAATCGCCTCTACGACATTTGCAGATCTATTGTGTACGCCCTACTGTTATTCTAGAGACCCTTATCTAGGCCCGTCCTTATTACTAGACTTCGAATGGCAAACCTCAGGTCTTCCATATACTGGAAGGGTTATGGTTAGGTGGTATAGGTACCTATTACAAAACAAAAAAAAATGTTTTCTCTATTTATGGGGAAAGCGGCCAAAAACACAAACTAATTATTTCTCACTAAAGTGAACTTTTTTATACATTACAAAATTTTCGAAAAACTTAGCTTCCAGTTTCAAGGCTGAAATATTACAATAAAGGAGACCGGATCAAAATAAAAATAAAAATTTATGAACTTGTAAGTGAGTTTATAAACTAAGACCAAAGTAACACAATACAAGAAAACGATTCATTTTTAAAATAATTTTTGAAGTTAATGCTATGAATTCATAATAATAACTAATTTATAAATATATTCCCCACTTGGAGGTTCTAGTTCCAATCAATAATTGTGAGAACTGACATTTCGATTTTCAAAATACGATTCAATCTTGTGGTATTTAGACTGAAGGTCTTCAAAAATAATTATTTACGAGGGGTGTTGAAAAACTACCTCCAATATCTGTTATATGTGTTATTGTTATTTTTGGTTCTGATTCAATAAAAGTATGCAAAGAAGATGTCCATCCATCGATAACAAAAGTATTGTAAATTTTACAGTGATAAGACCATTATAATGTTGACAGCCGCCACCTGTCATTTGTGAATTGATTAATGGGATGTCCAAATAAATCAGTAGTCAAGGAACACTCCAATTCTTGCATATTATTATTTTGATGAAAACAAGAGAAATGCCCGTAGTGATTCAAAGGATCTCCACTCAAGTCTGCTTTATTGTTATAGTTTTATAAAGAAAAGATTCCTCAAAAAAAGAAAGAATTCGATCAATTGTAATGAACTTAACCTGTAAATGTAAATCATTTGCATCCCCACTAAGCTGTTCTTGTTTATTTGTACTATTTTGTTACGATGGAAATAATGTTTTTCTTGTTGGCTTCATTTTTAACTACACAAACAAGTAAATGTAACTAGTCATTCATGTTTTGAGATAAAATGAAGGAATAGTTCAATTCAAATATTGTTTCATGTTACAAAAAATATACTAGAAATTTTTTGCTCCTCTATTTTTGGTTTCGTTGGAATATTTGTATTCGTATATTTCCCAAACTAAATTACTTTCAATTCAAAATATTATTTTCTCCTTTCGAACCACCTAAATTGTAAGAGGAAAAAAATGTATTCACTTCAACAATAGCAAATATTTGTCCTACAAGGAAGAAACACTATTATTGCAGATTATTATCACCAGCCAGATAAATTGAGAAAAGCAATTCTCCACATCGATTCACCGAACAAATGCTTGATGAATCCGGCCGAAACCAACGATATATGTTGCAGTTCTACCATATCCGAGGGAAAAGCTTGTAAAGTAAGTAACCATCCTTATCGTCATTCGAGAAAACTTCATTTGGTATACTAGAAAAGCGAGTGCAAATAGTTCAGATAAAGGAAAAGGAAAAATTTAAAAGATATCGTTTGTCACGTCACTAAAACCTTTTATTCGGTAATCTCAACCCTTTTAATTGAATAGTTAACAATAAGCTAGCACGGTAATAAATGCTAAACCTATAAGATAGATTCAGATAATTATTATACGTGAAAGAACCGGAAGAGTTCGAATATTAATTTTCCGTATTTAATAAAAAAATATCCGTCCAAAATCTGCCTCCGATTCTTTTCGAATTATTTAAGGTACTGTATATCTAACAACGTACCAAAAACAAAATCTGGTTTCTCACAGACGACACTAAAAACCACGGAAACCTCGGAAACACTCGGCCTTTTCCCGTAAGTCTTCGGCGCGTGGCCACTGGGCGGGAGTTTTGATTAGTGATTTCGGAAAACGAAATAACCCAGATATAAATCTAACCTTAAATTTGGTTATCTATGATGTTTTGTTTTTGTTGTAGTTAAGTTTTATACCATGGGTAATCTATGGATGTAATGTCGTAGGTGATTTATTGTTGTGTTTCTACGCCCATGTCTGTAAACGTCAAAAATCACACTGACAACATTCCTTGTAAGTGACATTTAACAATAACATGCACGTAACGAAAATCTCATAACATACACGTGCGTTTAGATAGAAAAACTTAGATTTCTTTGTTGAATCAAATTTTTATTCACGTACTACTTTATTTGGTGTGCGTAAACTTTTTCACTTCGTGCGTAATGGGTTACTTACAACTCTTGTTACGTAACATACTATTTTTTACGCCCATGTCTGTAATAGTATATTACGTAACGTGTGTGGTAAGAAGCATTTTACGCACGAATGGAAAAGTTACGCACGATGCCGCGTAGCGGCGAGTGCGTAATTCCGTGAGTGCGTAAAATGCTTTACAACAGTAGTTACGTACTATAATTATTTACCTACGACCTACTTGTACTTGTATTTATAATCGTATTATTAATAATACTTGAACAACATCAACAATAGATATTTTTAATAATTTTATTGTACAACATTCAATACCATAATATTAGTTATTATAATAATTGTTTATAGTAACAGTACAGTTATTGAACACAGATCATAGATCGCTTCGTTTGCTTGTTGAAGCATAAGAAACAACAGTTACATTATTAGAGGTGCTTGGTAAACTTTCATCTCCATCTCTATTACCAATGAAAGTAGCACTTCAAAGAACTAACGTTTAATTAATATATTGTTGATAATCAAAAGTCCATTTTTCAATTATAATCAATACATACTTAGCCCTTTGGGCTTTTCATAGTTAAATGTGACAATATCGAATGTTTTCAAATAGTAAATTTTGAATAAAATGGCGACGTCTATTGACAGTTGCTAAGATGTTGCTAGGGAAGCCGTGCGATTTACTTTACAACTGTGTGTTTTTTTTTACCGTGCGTAATAGACGTCATTACATTGATGCCGACTGTGTGTTATTGACTGATTACAGGGGGGGTCGTAGGTAAACGTGATAACATGCACGTAATGAAAATCTCATAACATACACGTGCGTTTAGAAAGAAATCAAATTGCAAACAAATTTTCATTTACGTAATACTTTATTTGGTTTATTCACATACATACTTTTAATCAATTGAAAAACATAAAATCTCAAGCATTAGTGAAATACATTTTAGATTAGAAGAGTGGTGCCCCTAAATGTCGGCAACACATTTTACAATTTCAAAAAAAATAATTCGGTGTTTCTTGATATGGGAAAAAACGTCATCTCATTTATGCTGTCAATTTTGACAAATTATAGTATCCGAACATTTTCTCAACTTTACCTATGAATATGACTGTTAGTAATGAAAAAGATGAAATTATGAGCACTCCGAAGAAAATAGATGGGCGTAGAAAAAGTATAGTACGTTACACGAGTTGTAATACCATTACGCACTCGTGAAATTTACGCACTTTTTCACTTCGTGCGTAATGGGTTACTTACAACTCTTGTTACGTAATATACTATTAATGTTGTGAATATGATTATATTATATTTTGAGTACAAAGAAGCTAGACAAAATTTAGTTTGTTATCCAATGAATAAAATTTTAACTGATAAGATGTATATAATATAAGGCTTTTGCGGCCTTTATCCACTTCCATAACTATTCTCGGGCCATTAGGCCGTCGTCGATGTAAGTTTTCCCGTTTTGGCGTTTCTTTGCCACAAGAAGTTGTTTTCTCTGTTCTATAGTGCAGTTACAGTAGTATAGTATAGTATACAGTAGTATAGTATAGTGCAGTTATAGTAGTAAGTACACATATAAAATAAAACAATATATTGATAACAAATTCATTTATTAAGTCCTTACTTAGCTTTAAGAAATATACAGGTTAGATCACAACCTGTGGGAAGAAACTTGAGAATTATTTTTTTTAAACAATTTTATTATTCTACATAAGAACTAAGATCTTTTTAATATATTTGAAATGCAAATTATAATAATTATTAGCCTCACACAGCTGCAGGATATATACGTACAATGGATTTCCGATTTTAGTTTTTATACTTTTGGTACAAACTAGATGTTACAGTTTATATATATATCTAAATAAAACCTAAACCATAAAACAGATATATCACAATAAAAGATTTCATAATAAATATAAAATACAAAAGCAATAAGCCGCCCTGTCACCATTACTAGCCATACAAAATAAAAATCCTTAACCAATACTGTTTCTTTCTCTTTGTAGGAAAGAATTATTGCTTTTCCATTTTCCTTCTTTGCACTGCTAATTTATTTTATTGGTCCATTATTAAACTAAATTGTCCCATAGACCTTATAAACACAAGCAGCTGAATTATTAGAATATTATATGCCAAAAATGATTTAACTACTTTTTGTATCTCTCATCATTTAAGGATCTTAAAAAGTTGGTAAAAGTTTTAAATTGCAGCCTCCTTCTTCATGTTTTCATCTATTCTAGTTAAGTGGCTTTCATATCCATGGTCTCTAATAAAGTTTTCAATTTCCTCATTATGTCCTTTAATGACCGATGACTTTTCCACAGAAAGTAATTTAGCAACATCTAAAACAGATTCGCTTCCCTTCCTATGCTCATACAAACATATTACGAGTAAATGTATGTGTTTACACATTGTTGTTTTTATGGCATTTTCTGGACAATAATATCTATAACGATGAATACAGACTCTACGTATTTTAGAATATGAAGTTTTGCATTCAGTTTCATATAATTCATTATAATATATTTTGTAAAAATTCTCACCTCTTGAAGACTTTACATGAAATTCTACCTCCATCTTATCTCACAATGGGCAGATAATATGTGATATCTTAGCATCAGAATTGTGCTGTTGGTTGTGAATATTTTTTCCATATCTATTTGCAGAATGGGCACGTTTTAGTCTGGGTATAGGAAGTTTGATTATTCAAAAAAATAAATACTATTATTATGTATATTTCACCAATTAAGTACCTAAGCACAATATTTTTCGCACAATAAGGTAGGTGAAATAATTTAGAAAAGTAAAGAGCTTCAAAAACTGCTACAAAAAGTCGACAAACGGCAAACAGATGTGAAATATTTATGGTTTGTGTCGGTCGCAAATTCAAATTCGCGCCATAATAAAATATAAAAACCAAACCATGACAAAGATTTGAATTTAGGAAAAACTCCCGCCCAGTGGCCTCTCACCAAAGATATCCGGACAAGGCCGAGTGTTACCGAGGTTTCCGTGGTTTTTAGTGTCGTCTGGTCTCTTACCCTACTTAAAAGTAGTAACACATTTACAAAATCGATATATGCTTCAAAAAGCTGTAAAGTGTCATAGACACCAGCCCCCAGACGAACCCTGATCTTCGGCAATACATAATAGATAATGGGTCGTATGGCTGGTACTTAGACGAAACATAAACTTTCTATTCTAAATGAGTTACAAAACAAGTGCATGTTTGAAACTGACATTCCACTTAATATACCAGGTGGTACAGTAACTCTAAAAGTTTATTGGCTTTAACATTTGGAACAGGCGTGGAAAAAGCAACAGATTTTGAAACATGAAAAGGTGTTGGAGCAGGTACTGATGAAGTAACTTCATTCTACAAAATAGATGCAGGTTTCACTCCATCCATAGATGTTTTGATAAGTTTATTATAGGCGATCGGTTTTAAATCTTGATCAATGACTTCGTATGGACCAGTATGAGGTGTCTGGAGTGCTTTCAAAATGGCTTTTTCTTTCAAAAAACAGACTTTAATTCGAGAGCTCTTTAGAACACAAAACGCCATTTTGACAATGTCATCATGCTGGAGCTGGTTTTAAGCGCGACATGAAGTAGCCAGCTTATTTAGACGGTGAACGAATTCCAAGTAATACGTCAATGAACCCAGTCAACGGCGGAATAAACCATAATTGCAGCTTTCAAAGGACGATGTAAGCAATCGACTAAACCATTTGCAGCAGGATGCCATCTTGTAGTGAAATTATGTTATAAGTAATTCAAAAAGCTTTACAGAATTTTTGAGAAGATATGAGGTTATAATTTGATGGAAACCAAAACGAGCAGTTCAACAATTATATTCTGTATAGGATGAATTTCAGGCCATCGAGTGAATCGATCGATGACAGTCAAGTAATATCGAAAAGAATGTACAGGTGGAAGATACAGCGTTCGATCCGGGAAATTGTGTCTGCAATGAGAGAGAGACAGTTGATTAGGTTCAACGGTGGAAGTTCTTCACGTTTTTGTTGAAAAGCGTACACCAGCCGTTGGTGAACGGTTATCTCTGTGAATCCAAGAAAGGATGTGCTTCCAGAAAATAATGAAAGTGCGAAATTGCAGCGTATATAAGAAGAAGTTCACGATAGTAAGCAGACCAAGAACTTTCTTCAGGAGAAAAGAAATGAAGTTTTTCTATTTGAGAAAGCTACTTCTAGTTCAGGTGTCCAGTCTATCGGTTGATAATCTTTCATAAGTGAATATTGAAAGAGTTATTACTGAAAGGCGTAAGGTATAAATCTGCGATGAAAAATCAGCATTCTCAGGAAACGGCGAGGACCTTTCACTGTTTGTGGTCGAGGTAATTGTCTAAACTGTTCTTCTGGAGCACAGTTTGTATGTATGTATTTTGGGGTAACAATCACTGAGACCTAAAAGATATATTGTGCTTCCTTACTTCTACTTAGTTTCTGAGGAGAGTCTCAGACACTAGTAGCTCCTTTAGTCCTATTTCCCGGAGGAATTTTAGGATATCTGCAGGCTTCAGCTTAGGTAACTGTCCCTCTTCTATCCAGTAGTCTCCGAGGTTTGTGCCCTAGGATTCTGAATTGCTGTGCAGTTCGCAAGTATGTGGATGGAGGTTTCTTCTTCCATTCCAAAAAATATACAATCTTCTTCATCCACTATTTTGAGCTTTTTAAGGTGCCCATTCAGGCGACAATGTCCCGTTAGGATTCCTGTCAAAACTCTTAGTGCAGTTTTACTTTGACCTATGCATTCATTTGATCTCAACAGGTTGTAGGCTCCCAGAAGAATCTCAGATTGCCTAAGCCCTACTAGATCTTTCCAATGGTCAGATCTTCTCTTTTCTTCAGCTTTACCCATTTCAGTCTTCCTCTTCGCTAGTTCATCTGCTATTTCGTTTCCTTCTACTCCAGTGTGTCCTGGAATCCACAGTGAGGTGACTATATTGTTCTCGCCCAGTTCATTAAGTTTGTCTAGGCATTTCCACACCATTTTGGTACTGATTACATAAGAACTGAGCGCTCTAATAACTGCTTGAGTATCAGACATTATGATAATCCTTTGCCTTCTATATCCTTTGTCAATATTGAACTGGGCACACTTTCTTATTTCATGAATTTCCGCTTGAAAGATACTTGAGGTTTTTCCCATGCTTTCAGAGTGTTTGGTTCCTGGCCCGTACACTTCTATCCCAGTTCCTTCCATTGCTTTTTAGCCCTCTGTGTACCATTGAATGGCATTCTTCCCAAGTCTTGTAATGGTATGTGGGTCCCATTCCGTAACGAATTTCTTTGAAAAGCTATACTTTTTTATCATACCATCTTGTCCCAGGTTGTCCGATTTCTAAGAAGTGAAAAGGTGGTTTTTTTTAATAGATCTGTATCTTGTTCTTTCTGCAACACTCTCCACCACCATATGTAATGGTGTGAGGTTGAGAATCACTTCCATTGCTGCCGTTGGGCATGTACTCATTGCTCCTGTTATGCATATACCGGCTAGTCTTTGAATTTTGGGGAGGTTTTCTCCCGTCGTCAAGAGGATAGTCCTACTACTCCACGCAATGGCTCCATTAGTGATAATTGGTCTCACTATGGCAGTGTACATCCAGCTCAGGATTTTTGGGTTACAACCCCAGTTTCTCCCTGCCAGATTCCTGCACACCATTAGAGCCATTTTTGCTTTGTATGTAATCTCCTTCTCGTGTTTTTTCCACAGGAGTTTACTGTCTACAGTCAAACCTAGATACTTGACTTCTTTTCTCCATTCAACCTCGTTCCCATCAAGTTTAATGGTTTTGAGGCTGTTTTCTTTTCTTAGTGAAGGCTATCAAGATGATATTGGTGGGGTTGATGCTGAGTTTCACTTGCCTACACCAGCTATTTGTAAAGTTCAGACCCTTTTGTACGATGCCACAAAAGGTGTTTTCAAATGTTCCCCTGTCTGTTATCACAATATCATCGGCATATCCTTGGCAGGATATTCCTTCTAGTGTTCGAGGTGTGCTCAAACTGGAACGAGATCCGGAGTCATGTAGTCTGAAAGACAAAAATAGTTAATATTCTTCCTTATCATAATACATGTTCTTGGTATATCACTACCAATGTTATATACTATTTTAGCATCTTTACATGCTAATTCTCTTACCTGGTAATTGGAGCACAGCTTACAACCATCAATAAAGAGGGTGGTATAGTAAATTTGACGAAAAGAATAACGATAAAGGGTTGTTCGAGAATTCAACGCTCAAAAATCTCCACAGAGATCTGAGTCACTCTTCGGCACTAAGTTTCAAGGAGTACCAGGAACTTTCGGAAGAATGGATCTTCTCGAGCAGGTCCCAATTTTTCGTGAATTGATCGGCGAACTTTACTTGTTACCAGGGGTCCAAGAGTTGTGCGGATACGATGAACAGTTCCATGTTTATTTTGAGATAAACCTGGTGAACGAAAGATTTCAGGAAACTCGGCAACAAGAGCAGAGAAAGTTGAAAAATCTTGAACCACTTTGACGCTGCCTTGCGAAAAGGTAGAAAAGCTGTGAGCTTGAAGTCCGGTGGGAAAATGGATAATATGTTTGGTACGGCAATCGGGTAAAAGATCATAGTGAGTGAGAAAATCTGAACTGATAACAAATTTTCAAAAAAAAATACATCGAAGGCAGGACTTTAGGTAAAGGGTTATGAAACTGTAAGATTTTATACGGCTTCCGTTTGCGGCACATAAGTAGTAGTTGATAGGAGAACGACGACCTCGAATGAGACGACGAGATAATCAACATAAATCAGAACCAGTATCAACTACTAGAGGAAGAGCAGTCAGACGCCGTTCTCACGAACTGATTTGGTCGTTTTTCCGAAAAATTACAGGGTCTGGGGTTTCAACTTTTTGATGATACTTTTTGTGGTACAAACAAACTTGACTTATTTTTGATCAGAATGGTCTCTAGTGCAAGATTCACTCCTCTGTCCAATATTGCGGTCATAACTGCGAGGACGTGAGCGAGAAGCAGATAACTCAGCAATTTTCCGCTGCCCGAACGTCGACGACTAACGCCTGTTGTTGATGATGCTGCTGTTATTGTTGGTTCGGTAATCTTCATAGTTGCTCGTTCTGTGGTCGAAGATCTAAAATTGGTGAAGCAGATCTTCGTTTTATTCGTGATAATTAAGACGTTGACCTTCATCACGAGACACCTTTGCCGGCGAAGATTACCCAAACTTTTTCAGTGAATTAGCTATGAATCAGACTGAATACTTCATATTCAAATTAAATAACTGTATTTGTGAACACAAGGGTTATTTATTATTGTTGCCAACAGACCTTTAAAATACAATTCTCACAATATGATCGATTTGAATGTTCATTGATAATCACTCACTTTTGTTTTCACGATCGATTTCTCAATCTAAGCCGCCACATTTGATCCTTTTTTTTATTTCCTTTTTTAGGGCGATAGTGGAGGACCACTCACGATTATCCGAAGCGGAAAATATGTTCAAGTCGGTATCACCAGTCATTTATCCATTTTACCGCTGTGCAGAGTAGCTTTTAACAATTCTGTTTATACAAGAGTGTCTGCTTACATAGCTTGGATTTCTAAGGTTACTGGTATCGATTTTGGAAAATTTAATCAAAACTAGAATTACTATGTACGTTTATCAAGATTACAATTTGTTTTACAAGATTAAACGATGTTATGTTCAAGCAATATTGAGAGATTAATACGTTATAAATACGGATTGTCTCAAAATACATGAAGAAGTGATAAAATATGTAAATGAAGTTTGTTTTATACCCTTTGATTTAGTTCCCTGGAATAAGCTATTAACAATTTTGGAAAGAAAATTGGATAAAACGGGAATTGAAAACAGAATTTTCTGTCTATACAGAGTAATTTCTAAGCATGGAACGCATCAGTTAGGAATGGAAAGAGGTAAAGTAGCTTTAGACTTTAAATCAAGTGGATATAGTTCTGAAAAAGAAAGCTATCAAGAGAATTTACCCTGCACTATTTCAGTAAACGTGCCTTTATATATATTATATACGTACAGTGTTGATATTTAGTACTACACTCCCCCCCCCCCTAAGAAGCTCCGTTATTTAAGAAAAAGATGAAAAATCCTCGAACCCGTCAATTTTCTTTTTAATCGAGGTGTTTTATGACATATATTATGTAGTGTTCTCGCTAAAAACTGACTCAATAGTCGTTGTTATTGTATACATACTGTTAGGTTAGGTTTTTGTTACTGGATTATATTTTTGTTGTTGATGTCAGGTAACAGTCAGGTCACAAATAGAGTTGGAGATAAAAAAATTCACTTTCTATTGAGATTCTTGAATACATAATAGTAGTGTGAGAAGTGGGGGGTATCCTAACCATGACATTACCACCCGAAGCGTTGGAGAATCTTAGAACGATGTTTGCAAATGCAATTCAGAAAGCAATATCTAATGCGTCACAATCGACAGAACATACTGAGTCAGAATATTCGTATAAACGTTCACCATTCTTCATGAAAGATTACAAAACTACTGAAGGTATAACAGTGACATGACTGTCACCTGACATCAACAACAAAAATATAATCCAGTTACAAAAACCTAACCTAACAGAAGGATTTTTTGGCGAGTTACCGTTTTATAATTGGTAACAGATAATCTGTTACCACTCCATTTTCGCGAAGCAACGGTTACAGGGGAGGCATGAATGACGTCACAAATTTACGTCATGGTTTATAAGACGGTTATAGATTCTGTAACACAACTTTATAGGTGGGTTATAATGTGGTTACAAGCATAGATAAATAATAATAAACAAATATGGCGGAAAAAGAGGTGTTAGAAGCTGGCAACATGAATGACGAACAGCAGTTAGATGTTGAGAATGAAATCAACGACGAATCGCTTGTTGAAATCTGCCTAAATAATAAAGGACAGGACTATCTCATAGTAGTACCCTTACAAACAGCATCCATATTATTAAATCGACACTCAGTTACCTCTTTTTATAACCGCAATGTTTTCACGACACCTCTGAAATTACTGTCCAAGGCGATGAGTGGGGTTATAACCGCTTGGTAACTAGCTCAACGGTAGCTCGCCAAAAAATCCTTCAGTATGTATACAATAACAACGACTATTGAGTCCGTTTTTAGCGAGAACACTACATTTCTTACCCTATTCTGGATACTTCGATTCCTACTGAACAACAGCCTTACAAGAGCCTCATGAGCCTATACAACAGGCTACAAAACAGGATCGTTCTGTTCCATCCGTTACTCCCCGAAGATCATTTAGACACAAGCGACCTCCAGACAGATTTGGGTATGGCAAGAATAGCTTTCCAGCCAACTAGTGAAGAAAAGGAAGAAATAAAATTGGAGATAATCAAATTCACTTTCTATTGAGATTCTTAAATACATAATAACATACTAAAAATGGTCACCCCTTTCCACCCCCTACAATTGTCAGCTGCCCCCTCAGATTTTTTATATAACAAGGGGGGTCGTGCGATACTTTGTTGGAAAGGGTTTGAAAAGTAGAAGTCAAAAATATAACGCACTTTGCTTTAATCTCAATCATGTGTTTGTTAATAACGATTTATTGGTTTAAGATTCACACTTTGCCATATAACAATACAAAAGTAGTTCACTTGTTCTGCTTTAATTTGGGACACTTGATAACAAATATTATTCAATTTTTATTCCTGAATGCTCATACCGATGAATTTTTCACGAATAATAATTTGTCCAAATCCTTTTCAAGGAAGTATCGCACGACCTCTCTTGCTATTTAAAAAACCTGAGGGGGTAGCTGTAGTGTAGGGGGTAAAAGGGGGTGTATGTTATAAAACAACTCGATTAAAATAAAAATTGACTGGTTCGAGGATTTTTCAGTTTTGTCTTAAATAACGGAGTTTCATAGGGGGGGGGTAAGACTTAATACTCGCAACGTATATATCTAAGAAACAGCTTACATTATCCTTTACCAGGTATATCAATATTGCAGCAATGAACTTCTAACATTAATTTGACTAGCGGAATACTTGTGAGGATTTATACAGATTATAAATAGGGTTGGCGTAGCTCATAGATATTTTAATTGAGAATAGAATATTTATCTTTTTATTTTAATGTCTAATATATGTTCAATCACAATTAAAATTCTAATAAATGTAATTGTTTTGTTAAATTCATACCTATGTGCAGATTTGTAATAATTATTTCCAAATTTTTTTAGATTATTTTAACAAAAAAGCGGTACTCTGGTCGAAAATTACCATGCAACCTATCATCAACCTTGACGATGACGTATTAAAAATCCCTTGCCTTGAATTAACACGGTCAGATTCTTTAGTAGATAACATATTCATCGTAAGCGAATTCCGTAGTCTTGTCCGGTATTTTTATGTAACTAAATGTCACCTCATATTTTTTTAAATCTATCATAATTTTACATCAAGCAATATATAATAATTTAAATTGTCCTGTTCTAGTTTTCACACACTTTTTTTAAAACACTCGATACGGATCATAATTACATTATTATTACTTAGCTCAATAATCATTTCAATAACGATTATGTAGTCTTAAGAGATAACGATTTAACGACCTTATTATGCATTGCATATTTTCCCACCTGTCAAAGCCAATAAACCTAAATTTTTTCGTAATGGTAATGATAAAACACCATCGAGAAGCACGTGTTATCTCAGTGAGATTCGAACCAGTGAATCCGTAAGAACCAAAGCAAGTAGCAATCACGTCTTGGGTGAATTTAATTAAGTTAAGAGCAAAACTGGTTTCGTGACCGTGGAGTTCGGTAAACAAATTGTGAGACGAGTGATGTGTTTGGTTTATAGATAGTTGGTTTTAAGATTGTGATTTAGAAAAATTTGTAATCATTTTCAGTTGAAACTATGTCTATTAGAACAACATCCAAAGTTACATATCACTATTTTAGATAATTGCAAGAAGTGACTTTTAATTTGTCAATATCTGTTTATTGATTTATTTTATTGTTCCAATTAAGTTTAAAAAACTAAGCATTGATTTCCAGGTCATTTTTTCCTATTTTGTTTCAAACTCCCTTTTTTCCACAATTTCCCTATTCCTTACTATTTATATTACTTCATATTCCTCTAACTATTCTCTATACCTACTACTTACCTACTATTACACCTGGTTGTCACTTATTCTTCACTTACATTGCACCTGCTTTCCATTTCCAATGTAAGCTCATCCCACTCTTGTGATTTTGCCTCCCTTCCAATTTAATTATCTATTTGGCAATTCCTTTTATGCCTCTTCATTTCCATTTTTTCCTATTCTTACTTTCAAAAATTCGTAGTGACCCCTCATCATTCTTTTACAGTTTTTAGTTAACCTTTACACTTTCATTTGTTTTTTCTAGTGCCCCGCAAATCCTTATTTTTGTTGGTTTTTGAATAATTTCGTATTAAATCATAAGTAGAATTACTTGTTGCTTTTAAGATTAAAAAATATTTTTCCGCCTACGCTAGCGGAAAACCAATCATATGAACACCAAAAATAGGGCGAAAGGTATTTTTTAGCATCCCAAGGGTTAAAAATTCTTAACGCCATGAAGTTTTCCATCATCTGTCACTTGATTACTTTGATATTTCATTTTAACTTAGTGTATGTCAAATATTTTGTTATATTTTCCTATTTTTTTGTTTATTCGGTAGGTGAAAAATAGTTGTGTGTCAAATATGCAGGAAACGCTTCAGCAGCCCTGGCTTAGCTACGTGCTCTCGTGCATCTAATAGTCTTGAGCTACTACAGCTCATTTTCAGCCCTTGTGACACAATATACTATTTTATTGGAATGAAATATATTTGATACCTGGTGACTTTTTTGGTTTTTTTTGGTTAATATTAAAATCACTCAATTTTAAAATATTCTCATCCATGTCCTTGTTTTTGGAGCAACTTGTTTCCTACTATTTTCACTGTCTAGATAATTTCTATTTTTCCCGAAAACCAGATGAAAACATAGTTTCTGCAGAAATTTTATCATTAATTTTTGTCAGTTTTTTCTAATAAACCACAATTTTTTCACAAGTGTTAAATTATTGAAGATTAATTGATATAGACTAAGAGGTTCTAAAAGGATTCCGAAATGCCTTATACGATATCAGAAAATGTAGAACGAATTAGTACGTAAGTAAAGGAGATTTTTTCATTCAGTTGTATTTCTAAGATTATAGACCCTTCAAAATGAGGTCATATCAATCAAAAACAACTACTACTCGGGTATATGCCTTGACATACATTGAATTACATCTACAGTTTCCGGAATCGTTCTTGGAAATTATTAAATAACACCATTTACAAATTTAACCGTTTTCAATGTCAGCAACTAACACTTTACAAACAAACTTGATTCACTCATGTTCATGGTTGTATTACATACAATCATAATTTTCTGTTTAGAAAATATTCGGTACTCACTGCACATATAGCTTCAACTTTATCAACTTTCAATTATTTCAGAAAAATTTGATGATGATCCATCACTACGCAATCAAAGCATACAATAAACATTGGTTTATTGAGACATAGAAACTCCATTAGATTAAAAAAATGGACATTACTTCCTGATAAATCAAGAACAACAAGTATTGAAGGTTATGAGGAAAATTGTATACGGTACAATGTCATAAAATATTATATTTATATTTAATAACAAGTCAGTAATGATAAATTTCTAATTTTCCAACCCAATTGGTTGACTTGGTAGACCTTACAGGAAGCAGATAACAACTATTTCACAATATAATTGATTTCGCACGAAAAATTCGAAAATTACAGACCACATTTAGGTATTTTCTCAACTAGTGCATAAAGTTATACTTTCTCGAAAGCAACCGCGGAGATGTATTCGTGTACGTAAAAGGCACTTTCCTCACGTGTGTTACTACAAACGAACGGAAAATGAAAAAAAACCTTTCAAATAGACACAAAATAACTAGATACAAACAGACAGATTTATCAGTTATCTTGAATAAAGTGGGAAAAATGATAATGAAATGTCTAAAGCCGGTCCCAGACACTACGTGTATTTGGCAAACATTTGGTATTCGGACTTATTCGCCAAATACACGTAGTGTCTGGGACCGGCTAACGAGACCGTGAACCCTATACCGGGGGTCCCAAACTAATTTATTCAGGATATATCTCTTATACGAATAGAGATTTTCGATTGGGACAAAAACTGATCTGTTTCATTTCTAATTCACTTTAATATGGAGTAGAAAAAATCATCCCCTAAATATTCATCCCTTAGTTACAACCCCTAACTTTAAATTTTTTAATAGCACCCTGTACATTTTGTTATAATTTTGGATGATGTCTTCCATCGTCTATTCAATGGGTCCGTTAATATTCAAGAAAATATCAGTTTGATACACTGTTGAATTTGAAATAAAGAGCTCTTTCAGTTGAGCTAAGTTTGATCCCATCTTCCATTGAATTTTTTTCCATTGTGACGACGTCCCTGCTTCTATTATGACGTCACAGATACCCTGTATACCTCGGATGGAATTGCTGTAGGTCCAAAAAGATTACCCAATTTTCAAATGAACCTATTCGGTAATTTCAGAGTTATAGCCAGTAAAAAAAATCTTGGAACACCCTGTATACTCGAAATATTTAATGTTGTTATTTTATAATAAATATTAAATTAATAATATCTGAAGATAGCATATAAGATTATTTTAGCTCATGTGAACATGTACTAAGTACTAAATAATACATGCGCACTAGAAACAACAAATGCGCAGTTAGGGTTCGCGACAGACCTAACTTGCCATCTCACTCGCACCCACCCATATATATACTGCCTCGTGCTCGCTCCTACAACTACCCAACATGCTTGTCTGGCATGGGATTGGCACTATTAAAAATGTCTGGCTAATGAGGAAACATTAATATTACCCAAGTATTATTGTTGAATCTAGAAAAGTTAATTACTGATAAGCCCAAAAAAGAAACTGGATCTTCGAATAAATAGTTTGCACTATTGCCAAACTGTAGAAAAATTCCAGGCATACACAAAATAAACGGCACAAAGAAGGGTAGATCCTCTTAGGTGTAGAACCGGGTGACAACCCTTATCGCTGTGCAAGATGGAAAAAATAGAAGAAATGTTTCACTGCATTGAGAATAAATTAAAAGATTTGGATGAAAAGCTGGAAAATATTTCCTTAGAAGCAAAATTAAATAGAGAAGAGAATATAAACTTGAAAGAAAAAATAGAAAAACAAGAAAAGAGAATTGAAGCATTGGAAAGAGAGATGAGGAAGAAAAGTTTAATAATAAAAGGCATACCAGATGAGGAAAATGAAGATGAAAAAGTAATGCAAAGTGAAGTTTCTACGATATTGAGAAAAATAGAGACAAACATTGACCTACAAAACGATGCCGAAGGGATAAGAAGAATTGGATACAATAAAGGGAAGCGACCAAGACCAATACTAATAAAACTCCGGAATTTCACCAAAAAAATAGAAGTATTGAAACAAACTAAAAATTTAAAAGGATCAGATATATGGATTGAGGAGGATTTTACAAAGGAGATTCAAGAAGAAAGGAGGAATTTGATACCCAAACTTAAAGAAGCACGAGCTAAAGGATTAAAGGCTATATTAAAATACAATAAGTTAATAGTGAACAATGAAGTATATGAAACGGAAAGTAATTACCAAATCGACAATGAAGAAATGGAAGAGAACAAATACCATAGAAACAAAAGAACCGCAAGTAGTAGATCTCCAAAAGAAGACCCTTCAACGGAACAGATACGAAAAATGACAAAATCGGGAAATACAAAAAACTAAAGAAAGAAGAAAAACAAGGAAGCACCGGAAACAACAAAAGCTATGGAAATGGAAAAAATGAGACTGGATTCAAAAAAAAAGATAATATAAATAAAAATGTAAATAATACTAAAATAGAAAAAAGAAAAAAAGAAATATGGAAACTTGCAACCTGGAATATAAGAGGAATAAATGAAAAGGAACACGAACTACTGTACGAATTCAACAAGGCAAATGTCGATATTTTAGCAATAACAGAAACAAAGAAATAAGAACACGGGGAAATCGTACTAGAAAAGGGACACATATTTGTGTATTCAGGAGTAGAGAAAGAAAAACGAGCAGCAGCAGGAGGTGCGTGTATCATACATGAGAGATTTGCAAAAGGATTGAGAAAGTGGGAAAAACATTCTGAAAGAATACTCACAATAGAAATAAATATTGATGATGAAATAACAACAGTTATATTAGCATATGGGCCTAACGATGACGAGAAAGCAGTAGAAAAAGATAAATTTTGGAAAATGATGAATGAAGTAATAGAGACAGCCAAAGGAAATATATATGTGGTAGGAGACTTAAATGGACGGGTAGGCAAAAATCAAATAAATTATGGTGAAATTGGAAAACATGGAGAATATAAATTAAATAATAATGGATCAAGAATAATAGAATATTGTAGAATAAATAATCTTATAGTCAGTAATACATTCTTCCAACATAAAGACATCCACAAGTATACAAGGCAGGGGAAAAACAACACAGAAAAATCTATAATCGATTACGTTCTTGTGGAAAAAGATAATAGGAATTTAGTAGAAGATGTAAGAGTAATGCGAGGGCCGGAAATAAATACTGACCATTACATGGTAGTAGCAAAAATTAAAAGGAAAAACAAACTTAACAGAAGTACTAAAGAATATAAAGAAAAACAAACAATATACGAAACAATGAAAACATACAAGTTAAGAGAAGAGGAGATAGCTAGAAAATACACAGAACTCACATAAACAAAAATTACAAATGGAAATGTAATAAACAAAGGCGTGGAAGAAACATGGAAATATTTTAAAAACAACATTTTAGAATCGGCAAAACAAGTTTGTGGAATATTCAGGGCTAATAAAAACGAAAAGCAAACGTCATGGTGGAATCAAGAAATTAGTCAGGAAATTAAATTTAAAAAACAAAAATGGAATAAATATTTAGAGAACAGAACGGATCATAATTACCAGGAATATAAAAAACAACGACAAATAGTTAAAAATATGGTCAAAGAAGAAAAACAGAAGAGCTGGGAACTTTTTGGTAGGAAATTAGAAGAAAACAATAGTAAGGACAACCAAAAACTGTTCTACAGAACGATAAAAAAAATGAGAGGTAATAAAATATTAACTGCATCGACAGTGAAAGACCAAAAAGGAGAAATATTAACAAATGATATTGAAATAATGGACAGATGGAAGGAATATTTTCAAAAACTTACTTATGATGAAGAATCAATGGAAAAAACGGAGTCTGTAAATAAGGATCAAGGAACGTGCGATGATATTACGTTGAATGACATTATAGAAGCAATACGAACTTTAAAAAACGGAAAAGCTGCAGGTCACGATAAAATAACTTCAGAAATGATAAAAAATTTGGGAGAAAAAGGAACAGAGTTGCTTTCAGCTGTTTGTAATAAATCATGGTCGCAAGAAAAAATACCAGAAGATTGGCAGACAGGAATACTTTTACCAATACATAAAACAGGAGATGTTAGAGAGTGCAGCAATTAGAGGGGGATAATGTTGTTAAGTTCAGCCCTGAAGGTGTATGAAAAAATTATTGATAAGAAATTTAAAATGCACATAGAACCAACACTGGATGAAGCACAATGTGGGTTTCGGGTGGGAAGAAGTGTACACGACCACATATTTACAGTTAAGCAAATCATAGAGAAAACACAAAATAGCAAAACAAAGGCATACTTCGCCTTTATAGACTTGGAGAAAGCTTTTGACCGAGTTTGTAGAAATAAAATTTGGGACATACTAGAAGAAAGGAAAGTTGATAAAAAACTAATAGGAGTAATAAAAAGTATTTACAGAAAAAACATAAACTATATAATCAAAAATAACCGAGCATCTGAAACATTTGAGACAAAACAGGGATTAAGGCAAGGTGGAGCTCTAAGCCCAACTTTATTCAATATTTTCATGGACCACATAATAAAGCAAACAAAAACAGATACACAGGAACTTTCTGTAGGTATGAAGCAACTTAGACCAGTTAAAATACGTGAATGTGCATTTGCTGACGATCTAGTTATAATGGCCAATACAGAGAAAGGTCTTCAAAAAAATATAGACATATGGAATAGAACTCTAAAACTGAATGGAATGAAAATAAATGCAAATAAAACAAAAATAATGATGATAGCAAAAAATCAGTAAAGGTTGAATATAACAATTAACGGAAGTATAATCCAACAGGTTACCTACTTTAAATACTTAGGAGCAACAATTGACAGCACTGGTAACCAAGAAAGGGATATTATGGAAAGAACAGGAAAAGCCATAAAAACTTACCACATGCTGAAACCTGGATTTATTAATAAGAAGGAAATCTCAAAAAGAACCAAAATGACAGTATTTCAAACAGTTTTTAGACCGATACTTACTTATGGCAGCGAAACGTGGGTACTGGACCAAAAAATGAAGAGTAGAATACAAGCTATAGAAATGAAATACCTGAGATCTGTGAAAAGAATAACAAAACGAGATAGAATAAAGAATGTAGACATAAGAGAGGAGCTAGAAATAAAGTCCGTGCTAGATTATATAGAAGAAAGACAACTGAACTGGTGGGGACATCTACAGCGAATGGAGGATACTAGACTAGTTAAAAATGTATGGGAAGCGAAGGTGATTGTTAAAAGAGACAGAGGCAGACCCAAAGAATCCTGGGATAACAACGTAACCAAAATATTAAAGGAAAGAGGAAAAACAATGATTGAAGCAAAACAATTAGCAAAAAATAGGAAAGAATGGAAAATTTTTGTTGATAAATCTTGAAATTTTGAGAAACCTCCCTACACCGAAAGGTAGAAGGGAATTTGATTATATATATATACTCGTATATTATAAATAAAAATCAGCTTTCATATTATAACGTAGGAAGAATTATAATTTCATGAAGATTAAGGATGTCTGGCGAGGGGTTGCCACGATAGTGGTAGTGATAGTGTCCGGCAACGAATGACGTGATTATTAGGGTTCCGTACCCAAAGGGTAAGAAACGGACCCTATTATAGTTCTTTTCACGATAAAACCATAAAAGTATTAGCCGTGACTGTTTATCTGCCACGTTATGAGGTTATGTTGTAGTCACTACTGCCATTAGTAAATCTCGTAGTGTTTGTTGACCATGAATAGCGACCAAAATTGCCTCAGGGATAGACATAAATGTAACTAATGAATAATAAAATCTAAAACACTAAAAGAACGAAAACATCAAGCAAAAAAAATCGTAGTCCGTTAATGAAAGACACAGGTTAGTAGTTTGTTTAGATCTGGTTGGTCGGGCCGTTCGTTAATAGCAATGTCCTCAGATTAATATGTGATCACGTGACCAAAAATCCGTCGCCTCTGCGATGCAAATACCGAACGTAGCTAATATTTCTCGTTGGTCAAAATGTTCCGAGCAATCAGATTCACATCGGACTGATCTGAGCGGAATTACCGAACAGTTTAGATCTACCTCCCCTACCTCTAGATGTAATAAACGAACGAATCAGTCTAAACAGATTGATCGGACGCAAATAACGAACGCAGCTAGTAATTTATAACCTAAAAATATTTAGTTCAAAAATAATGTACAGGGATTCAAGTAACAGATAGCTAGATCATCTCCTCGGTTACTTTAAATGAAACTTATTAATAATTATAACAATATAATTTTGGACTTACCACAGTAAATAAGGTGGAAAGATAAGGAAAATAAGCAATAAAATGGAAGGTGGGTCTTGCATTCGAGACAGTCGATAGCGAAAAGGAGCTCTGCTCGTTGCGGTCGGAGGAAGTTCGGTCTTTACCAAAAGAGAGGCGGCCGTTGGCAGAGTCAATTGTCTTATGGTCAGGGTTGGGGATTGGAAGTGGCTAATAAGGTGATGAGCGGAAATTGAAGATTCAGATATAGATTTAAAAATTGAAACAAGTCGATAGACATGTTACAACATATAGACGCTTGCAGCAATTTCAAGAAATATGATGATATGATTCTTGCTGCAGCCACATTATTGCAGTAAAAATATTGCCTGTTTAGAAGCCACTGAAAAAAATTGAAGACAAAATGAATAATTTTTTTCATTGGATTCTATTCGTAAAAATATAAAAACTTACCTTGTCTGTAATGGAAAATAAATGTTACCATCAGTATACCATATACATTATCCTTCCTTGCATTACCCACTTAATTTTTTCAAATAAATTCTGGTAATTAAATAGAATACCGTATTATATAAATTCAACAGCCCATTGAAGTTCTGCTACTCTCCCGTAGATGGCGGAAACCATCCTTTGAGCGGCTATAAAAATTAGTTTATTGTACTTTATCACTGAATAATTTGGTAACATCTTTTTATTTAGTAGGAGCTTGTTATACATTATGTCTCTCATGTTTTAAAATGTGTTACGGTGTCTAGTTTCCATGCTTGAAATACTCACAACTGACCAGTTGAGTTTAGTTTGAATCAAAAAAAGTTGTTACGTTATTTTGTGTCTTATTTTTTAAAATTCAACGTTGGTGAGGTTTTAAGTTTTGATTTTTATCACATACCACTAAAATTAGCTGGCGGCACTGACAATAAAACTATAGATTGATACAATGAGTATATTATATTAACTACACACTATAGAAACCATTTAAACAAACTAATTAATTAAAAATCTACACTGAAAAATCTACTAGACTACAAAGACGAAATCATCTGTGGAATCGGTTATATTATTCCAGTTTTCGTGCTCTTCTTTATTCGGCATATAATTTCTTCTTTTAAATATAATGAATTTAACGTTTTAGGATTACCTAATTCTTCTGACCCATCCAAAACGTCAAAATAGCGTCCACCTGAATAAGGTGCCTTTATTTCGCACTAAATACCGTAATACGTTATTAACGTATAGATGAAAATTCGCTAGCTTATGTATATGTCAAAATAACGTTTTCGCTTATTAGCAGAATCCAAAAAATAGCTTGCGATGTCTCTCTAATAAGCTCGCCGGAAATAGAGATATTTTCAAACATATTTGTGCCAAACGGAATAAATTCATCATTCCGGTTACTGTACGTATCTAAGAAAAATTGACATTCTTCAGCGTGGCAATGCGATCCCTACCTTCAACCCCCTTCGAATGACAGGTACAACCACCCAATCTTTCAAATGGAAAGTATAGGCTTATGATATATCGGTTGAAAGGTCTTTTCATTCTCTATTCAAAAATGTTATCGTTTTCAAGTTCAGTGGCAACAATAAAGATAGGATAAAATAAAATTATACAGTAGAAACGGTGGAGCTTTACTATCATGTGACCCAATCTACGATTTATGCAACACATATTTTCTACAAACTATCTTCTATCAATATAAATCAAACATAATAACGTTTACGATCGATTGTCTTCTTCACAAGACCAACTACAAGACATACGTAATAGTTTCTTTAAATTTGCCGTAGTAATCGTAAAAAGAGACATCGGTATCTTAATTGACGTAAGGTGTATAACTTACTGATCGTACTAAAAGTTGAGTTTCACACTTCCGCATTTGAGGTTATGCGAGTTTAGTTTATTCCCTTGTTTTTAGCGAGTTTTTGGATTGAAAGTGTATTAATTGTTAAAATCAGTTCTTGTAAGAACTAATTTGACTTTTTATTCCATTTGACATTGGTAAGTACGATTATAATACATTATCAACTTGTTACCTTTTGACATTTCATAACACCTAAAATGCCGTCAGACGTGAATATTACAATACTTATTTTACTACTTATTAATTTTGGACTTTGTAACTCATTCACCCAGTATATCGATAGTTTTAATAAATATGTCGATGTCAATCATATAAATAAAAACAATTAAAAAAGTTAAATTTATTGTTTAATTACCAATTCGTAAGAGGCCGACCTTTGGAATATTAGTCATAACGATTATTTCTATTGAGTTGACAGAAGTTTTGATTTGATTCATATGGATATTGTTGCTGACGAAACAGTCACGTGACCGTTTCTACTGTATGTTTACCGAAATTCGCTATAACATGTTGGATAACGATATTATCCAATTAGAAGACGTTATGTTTTTTGATGAGTGCACTTTATCGCTAAACGGTCATGTCAATACCCTCAAAAGGTTAATGTTCAGGCAGGGATTGCTGGAAACCATATCATTGGTCCCTTGTTCATTGAGGGCAATTTGAATGACGATCATTATTTGGCACTACTTCGAAGTTATGTCATTCCAAGCTTGGCAAATTCATGTTCTAATCCGGTAAATTCTCAAGTTCCAATTAATACGATACGGTTTCAGCAGGATGAAGCACCACCACATTACCAACGCAATGTCCGGCAGTGTCTCGATGCAATATTTCCCAATCGGTGTATAGGGAGACGAGGATCCATAGAATAGCCAGCGCGATCACCCGATCTTACATCATTAAATTCCTTTTTATGGGAATATGTGAAAAGCATTATGTACAAAACTAAACCTTTTGATTTAAATGACTTGAAAGAACGAATAGCGCTTGCGATTAGGTCGCGCCCGATATGTTAAATAATGCTAGAACTTTCATTTAAGATTAGGATATTGGCAAGACGTTCGCGGTGAACATTTTGGACATGTGCTTCATTGAGATTCATAGTCCTTTTTAGTGTTTTATATTTAATTGAGTTTTGCATTATAGTTGATTTTATTGCATCCCATCTTAATTGTTGCAATAAACTTAAGAACGATAACATTTTAGAATAGAGAATGATGATCTTCAGAAAGTGGGCAAAGTTAGTGAGCCTATGTGCAGGAAATGTGAACTCTATGATGAAACATCTACCCACATACTCTGTTTCTGCGAGAACTGACATGGACTCAGACGGAAACATTTTGCAGAGAAAATAATACAACTATTACAACTACTGAAAATCCTTCCAATCAAACTAGTGGCCTACATAGAATACACAAAGCTTCGGGAATGGAAGTAGATAACATGAGAAATGGTACAAAAATGCAGTTCAACTGCCTGGGTTGTTGAGCACAACAAAATCGAATGAATGAATGAATGAATGAAGAGACCTTCTAAACGATAAATATATCACAAGCCTATACTTCCCATTTAATAATTTGGGGGTTTGTACCTGTCATTCGAAGGGAGTTGAAGGTAGCGATCGCATTTTCACGTTGAAAAATGTCGATTTATAATTCATATTTGATGTGTTTCGGGATTTTTTATGAACATGTACCTACAGTATGTATGTATGTATGAATGTATTTTCGGGTAACATTCACTGATACCTAAAAGATCTATTGTGCCCCCTTACTTCTACTTAGTTTCTGAGGAGAGTCTCAGAGACTAGTAGCTCCTTTAGTCCTATTTCCCGGAAGAATTTTAGGATATTTTGCGGGCTTCAACTAAGGTAACTGTCCCTCTTCTATCCAGTAGTCTCCCAGGTGCTGTGCCCTAGGATTCTGAATAGCTGTGCAGTTCGCAAGTATGATGATGGGTGATTCTTCTTCCCAGGTTGTCTGATTTCTAAGAAGTGAAGAGGTGGTTTTTTTTAATGATTCCCTCTATACTTAGTCTGTATCTTGTTCTTTCTGCAACACTCTCCATCACCATATGTAATGGTGTGAGGTTGAGAATCACTTCCATTGCTGCCGTTACTATTGCCCTTCTCCATGCTTCTGGTATATAACCCAGTTCCAAGCTACTTCGACTAATTCTAACCAAATATGGTAGAATTTCGTCTTGTCCTTGCTGGAGCAATGCAACAATGCATCATGTACAGTAACCGAAATAATGAATTTATTCTGTTTGGCTTTCACACACTGTATAGGATTTAATGTTTTTCAATAAATGTGCAATATAAATAGTTATTTATTATAAAACTTATTATACCTCCCGAGAGATCACATATTTTGTCTTCATTTTGTTTGGTTACTATGTCGCTGCAGTGACAAAGGTAAAATATCTGTTCTCTTGGGAAACTTCACATTCTCAGTCAAGAATATGTCTGTAGAATTCAGAACGATTGTTCATCACATGTATAATAGACGAAAATTCCGTTACATATTTACAGGTGAAGCTGATAAATGGGTGATTAATTCCAGTGTCTAATTCGCTTTCCATGTTATATTTTATAGTAATTTCAATTTTAAATCTGTAGGTAATATTTAAAATTCTTGCAATCATGTATAAATAATTTAAAACGTCACTTTTTTTAGTTTTGACATTATCATACGCTCTAGATACAACAGCTTTATAAATTATCACATATATTATGTCTTCGTAGCGGAATGGGTTCGAGGTCTGACTGTGTGAAATGAAAAATTGTATGCATAGGATTTAGTTCGAGGCATGTTCACGGTGATTATTGTTATTTATTATACTGTGATATTTGTTTATAAATAACCTTCGACTTGGGTCCTATTTATCCGTGTCATATGACCTGTTCATTATCCAAACCTATTATTTACTGGTGAATAAAGTACGTCATTATACTTGAAGAAGCACACATAAAATGTAAATTCAAAATGGACAATAATTAAAATCTCGCACAATTTATATCAATTCTAAAATAAGTAGTTTAAATATCGATAATATGAAACGCTTTAGAGAGTGAGTGAGCTTTAATAGTGAGATAAAATATAAATTGAAAGGCGTTTGGCTCCCCCTTGTCAGCGACCTAGGCGTATGACCATTCACAAAAGTCATCAATGAATAGCGTGCAAATTTCAAGCCGGAGGTTTTTTTCATTTTTAAGTCGTCAGACATGTTTTATGCAAAATCCTTGCAGAAGACTCTTTCTCCCAGCCACATCTAAATATTTAGGTAAGCCGAAAGTTCCGGGCGGGCAAATAAAACGGGACTGTACTACAGCATTTTATTATTAAAATGGCCACGAGAAAAATATGCACATTATCTATAGACTTGTTGGTCAACCACTAAAGCGTGTACCTAATCAAAGTGAAAAATACTTAAAAGCCAAATTCAGCAAAAAATATCTAATTGAGGATCGTAACAAAAAAATCATCCTATCCTTCGAAAGTTTCAGCGTTTATTTGATATCACAAGTTTTAGTCTATCTACTCAAATAAGAGGTCGGGAGTGTGTTCCAAAATAACATCGTCAGACATCAAAAACAATGGTAATCCTCAGCTTTCTTGTACAATTTTGAAATTCTTGAGAAATATTCTAACATGTTTTTGTTTACTCCCACAACGGTGCCCACATGTTATGTACACGCACAAATTTCGGTTATTTACGTGATAAAAATGGAAAACGATTATTTTAATTAAATTTTTATGAGAAGGATTTCTTCTGGCACCGATATTTTGTGAATAATGGATTGTATTACTAATTAATTTGAGTTGATACTAGAATAAATTAAATTGCCTGTATAGTATCTTCGTGCTCCGCAGAAGGTTATTCATATCTTTTGCTCGTTACATTCACTGTCGAACAGTTTTAATTCTTATTGTTACTAACCGTTCGTTACAGTTTTCGAGACATAGTAAGGTAAGAACAATTTATTCATAAGTATATAATTAATATCGTTTTAAAAATGTTGAATATGAAGAATTTCTTTAATTTTACTTTAATACCAAAATAGACTGATTTGATTAAATATACAAAAGTTGATAATAAAAGTAATATTAGTGGTTTGAATAATGTCCGATTGTTTAGGCGTGGTTATTGATTTCCTTTCTAAAATAAATAAATAAAAACTATTAATACAGTATAGGAATAGTATAATATAATATTATTATGAAACTATGTCAGATTGCGCTGCACCGTTCTTTAAGTATTCCTTAAGACTAGTTACGGAGTACCTAATATTAAGTTCCCAATTGGGGCCACTTATTTTAAAATCGTGATTGACAGCTGATTGAACCTGAAAAACTGTTGTTCATCGATGACATTTTTGAAGTTGACTTTGATATCTTCGAAATAATAGACTTCGAATTCCCGAGATGCTTTACACTCGATCCAATCATTTCCATTACATCAAATAATTTGCATTTTAAGAGTTCGAGAGAAAAAAACAATGTTCACCGTTGTCGTTAATGATAAAGCAAACTCTGATATTTCGAATTAGTTTCAAAATAAAATATTACCTGATACGGAAATCTAGAGGACAAAACTGATAAATTATTATTGCAGAAACAACAGCCTGTCCCCCATGAATCAGCTGCTAGCAGCACTTGCGGTTTTATGCCTGCGCTGGGTTTTGATAATGATTAGACCTGTCAAATGAAACTCAATGGATATGCTTGCAATCAATTTTTGAACGATCTCTTGACCTAGCTATTTTTATTAATTTATGGAAACTTCCCCTACATGTTGTAGGGTTATTCGGGTACTTTTTTTTGTATATAGAATATTGCTTATATAAGATTCAAAATAATGAGCTGAAGTATTACATTGCTAACTAAAACAAATGGGTAGCCACGAATTGAGCACTTTCTACCTAACATCACCCCAAACTGAATGAATTCGGCACTGTACTGCGGATTAGGGGTAGTTTTCTTCTCTTGTAATAAATATTGTTTCTGATATAATAAATATCTTTTACAGTTAATGTGTTCATCACCTCTATATGATTTTCAACGGTGGAATTAATTACAATATTTTGGACGGTTTTTCTGTTAGGTCTTCAGCTTTCCTCTTCGCACTAGCACTGACTAAAATAGGGTAACATTTCGAATAATTATTTGTAGGTAGATGAAAATATTGAATTTGAATTAGGTATATTGTTACATACCTATTTGCCTGTTTAACAATCTCGTGTTATTAGAATGATTATGTTGAAGATCACTTCTTGAAACAACTGTTTCAGAACCCATAGTCTACACTTTTGCGGTACATTTTCTTCATCTCCAAAATGTTTTTTGGCTTTTGAAAACTTTCGCAAACGTAAATCCTTTTGGTGCTGATAAGCAGTCGGTGCCCAGTTCGAGTGATTAACCAGGTAGATACAATGTGTACCCAATTTTTAGATTTAAAAAATGCCCAATTCATGCACGCTCGAACAAAAATACTCCATTGACTAAAGCCAAATTCAAAATATTGTAAGCATGTTCTTTGATGCAAAAACTGTGTGAAAATACCAAATTACTATTTTTATAAATATCCAGTAGTTCATCTAACTTTCAAACGTGTTTAAAATCCAATGAAGGTTTTCAAAGAAACATACATATAGTCAAACCATAGCGTATACAATACCTGTATATAAAAATTATTTGTCCAATAACGGTATGTCTTCAATTATCACAACAAATTGCTTGCGATATGTTGAAAAACTGGGAATTCATATCTTTTGAGCTTGTTCAGTATAATAATAACATTAAAACACTAGAGATATCTATTACAAAAAAGGTTCCTTTTGAAATCTCCTCTTGTGAAATATCCAATAACTGTCGTGCAAATGATTTTGTCTTTTTAAGATTAATTTTATACAGAGCTAGATGATGGTGACATCATCAAATGTCAAGTACCTAAGAAATGTCAAAATTTCATACAACAACACTACTGTTGGTAGCTTTACTTATAAATGTGAATAACAGTTGGAAATATACAGGTTAATCAGTATGGCCAATGTTTTCACCTCAAAAAGAACATCATTTGAATTAAAATACAATAAGTACGACGTTTTGTATCTATTGTATTTATTAGTTAAATACAAGAGGTAAAAACATAGTACAACGCTCTCGAAATGTCTGTTTAAACGCAGGATGTCATTAAATTTCCACTTAAAACGATATTATGTGGGTACAAATCGAACGACAATATTCTTATTTGTCTATACGTCTACACCCACATAAAATAGATTGTACAATATTTAAAATAGATTTCTATATCGAGAGGCACATAGGTATAACATAAATATGCAAATTGTATCCTAGGAATACTAAAATGCAAATTTGATAGTTATTCATTTAAATAGAATGAAAATCTAGCATGCACATTTGAAAACAAACTCATCACAAGACTAATAACTAATTGTACTACATATACAGCCCAGTATTTATTGATTTTAGATAAGCTTTTAGCACAAAGACAAGAAATTATATGAATATTCGATAGAATGATTTAAAAATATTCTTGATCCGCTTAAAATCCATCAAAAATGAAATAAGGACTGCCTAATGATGATAATCATGAAATAAGAATATTGAAAGATATACTCTGTCAGTGGCGGCTCGTGGAGTTTGGCAATAAGTGTTCAGTACACTAACAGTACCTTTTTTTATTATGATGTGATTGGAGAAATTCATTGGGTTTAACAACGAATCTACGTAATGGGCTCGCCCGCGACACGGGCTTCCGCAATGCATCCTATAGATTTATAATCATATTCCAAGAATAAGTGCTCGAATTAATTTGAATCGCGTGGGTTTGAATCGGGAATTCTGAAAAAACATGTTGAAAATGATTCAATAGGAACGTTATTTGTTCAAAATTATTGCTTAGAACAAACGATAAGTTTAAAGGAATACTAGAGCTAAATACCAGTCAAAAAATATATTTAATTCAAAATTAATTAAATCACTTGAAAAAACAGTTTAAGTACTATTTCAACACCTCAAACATTATTTTTACGAACTAGATGTAGACGTTTTCCAGCGTTTCAAGGGTTAACCTACTAGTCTAAGATCCCGATATAAAACGACCTTCACCGAGATGCTTATTTTAATTTAATATGTCAATGAATATAATGCATATATGGGTTGCCTAACAAATTTCAGTCCAGGATATGATTAATGAATTATTATGAAATAGTTTTTTTTAAACATTTCACCGGTTTGATTATTAGACAAATTCTATACCAATCGAAAGTATGAAGCCCATAGAATATGCAAACGTTAGGTTGCCTATTCTTTTCCGGTCACAACTCTCAGGTTACCAGGTATAAACAGGTAAATCGGACGCATCCCAACTCGTGCCCACTAATCCCTTAAAAGGTACAAGAGTAAAGGTCTCAATAATCTGTATACCTAACTCGTGCTCGATTGAAAAATTTACCTGTTCAAATTACCAACCCAACCCAACCCGCCATTTAAATAGTTCATTTTATAATGCACATCCCTCATTATTTGTTTTCGTTGAGGTATTGCTAAGAATTCAGGAAGAGACTTACATTAAATGTCGCAGTGTAGATAATACTAAAATCGTGAGAAATGCAACAAGGAAAAAACATGATTTCCTAAAAAAGACTATAGATAATTTTAAAAATAAAAAGATATCAACATTTACTTTCGTTAAAACAGTATCATGGTATAATAGTATTAATAATATGTAGGTAGTTCTAAGTTTTTTATGTGCAATATATTTAATTAATACGTTTTATAGTAGTTTTATTTCAAATAAATGACAACTGCGTATGTAGGTCTTGAATATTTAATTAAAATAAATAAGAATTAAAAACCGCAGTTCCGATGCACAAGGGGCCCGAGTTGGTGTATTAATTTTCTACCTGGTTTTTGAACGGGCACGAGTTGGTCAGTGATTTTCGGGGCCAGGTAATAACGGGCACGAGTTGGAAAACGCCGGGTAAATCGATACTCTAGCATTTTGCACCGGTCTGATTATTGAATTAAAATTATATGAAAATAAAGATTATTTAATTATGAACACGGTGGTATAGGGTTGCCTGCGAAAAATCAGTCCCGAATTCCGGTTGTCGAATTTTAAAAAGTGAAAAAATGCTGCGAGTGAATGTGTGCGACTGAGAGGTCCCAGCCAACCATCCCATGCGATAGAAGAGGACACAGCATAGCAGCTGTTCAAAGTCCGCACATTTCAGGAAAGAGAGTGCGCATGATATTTGTTGTTGAAAATGAAAAGGATAGCGATAGCATTTTGGAGTAGATTGTCTCTATAGCTACAATGGATGATTCTAGTAGTCCATTCAGTGTTGCCACTTCAAAATTTTCACGTCTAAAACGACTGACATTCACTAGGCCTTTGAGGTTACGATTCAAAGTCGAAACAGAAATAATTTTTGATTTCAAAGATTTTGATTTTTGATTTTTCCTTTTCAAATTTTCACAGCACTAACCCTTCCTAATCCTTCTGATCCCTATTAGCCGCCACTACACTCTGTAGTGTCTAATAGCTTATTTTGAATAAATTTGGCTGCACTATTTTTGTTTATACAAAAGAAATCATTCTGAAAATATAAAATTACATTTTGTCTTAAACATATTCGTCGAATTGGTGTTCTAACTGAATTATAAAATTATAGGCAATCATTTCTAACGTATAAAAATAGGTAACTAGTAAGGGTAATTAACGTATCTCTATAATGTTAGTGTTGCAATGTTTCAATTATAAACTAGATATTTCATTGTTCCTGTGAAAAACCTGGGCAGATATATGTGTGTCTGTGTGTAGCAGCATTTAATTTATTAAGTAACTGGAATGTAAATGACGCCATATCAATTACCCTTACTAGTTACCTATTTTACCACTTCAGACCTACTTTCGACGGGTACCGGTGAATTATTCGAAATCAATTGTTCGAAAATCAATTTTTCGAATGACCGATTATTCGAAAATCAATTATTCGAAACTCAATTGTTCGAAATCAATTTATCGAATAGGTGGCAGGTTCCTAATGGTGATAAAATACGAAGGTGGTTTGGTAGGGGTAGGTTTGGTTGGGTTATTATTGAAAATTATTATAATTTATTCTTCAAAAATTGACTAAAAATACGAAGGTGGTTTGGTAGGGGTAGGTTTGGTTGGGTTATTATTGGAAATTATTATAATTTATTCTTCAAAAATTGACTAAAAATACGAAGGTGGTTTGGTAGGGGTAGGTTTGGTTGGGTTATTATTGGAAATTATTATAATTTATTCTTCAAAAATTGACTAAAAATACGAAGGTGGTTTGGTAGGGGTAGGTTTGGTTGGGTTATTATTGGAAATTATTATAATTTATTCTTCAAAAATTGACTAAAAATACGAAGGTGGTTTGGTAGGGGTAGGTTTGGTTGGGTTATTATTGGAAATTATTATAATTTATTCTTCAAAAATTGACTAAAAATACGAAGGTGGTTTGGTAGGGGTAGGTTTGGTTGGGTTATTATTGAAAATTATTATAATTTACTTTACAAAAATTGTCATTTGATAAATTCACAAAGTAATAAAAACTTCTATCCATCTATTTTTGTATATTCTATTCAGAATATTGAATTTCGAACAATAGATTTTCAAACAATTGATTTTCGAAGAATTGACTTTCGAACAATAGATTTTCAAACAATTGATTTTCGAATAATTGACTTTAGAAGAATTGATTTTCGAATAATTGATTTCGAACAATTGACTTTCGAAGAATTGATTTCGAACAATTTACCTAAATCCACTTTCGACAGATCATACCACAATACGATCCATCACAATATGTAGGTATGTAAAAACATCAATATCAGGAGTGATCAGTTACAAATGTTCCGATTCATTTGAATGCTGGCTTTGGAATCTCTGATACTGATAAAGTAATGTGGGATGGGACTAAGGGTTGGACTTTTCAAACAATGACCGATATTACCACAAGACTTATTTTAAGGGCGAGTGGTTTATCATCTTGTGACATTATCTACAACAATACTGTCTATAAATATACGACAAGTTATGTGACCCACCAGTTTTTACGAAGCAGCAACGAGTTTAAAAAACCAAGTCAAAATCTACCTAGTGTGTTGAACTTGGCGAGGCTCTATCCTGTTCCCACTAACTTACTCTCGTTTTTGGTATACGTAGGAACACACAAGTTCACGTTAATACATCTGAATACATCTAAGAAGTACTTAATGCGCACGCGCTCTTGTCAAATGCAACGTTTACTATTAAGAAAGCAATAAACTTCTACTTTTCACTGAACCCTCACTTGGAGTGTACTCATCTACTCATCTAACCGAGTACAGGCCATAACCGTTACAAACGCCTTTTTGTATTCGATTCCATTGTAGCAAAAGCGATATCGCTTTTGCAGCAACTTCTTGAATTTGGTTTTTTATTCCAGTTTCACTGATCTCGGAATATTCTTCCAAGGATATATGCCGATGATATTGTCATAACGGCCAGGGGAAAATTCGAAAACACTCTTCGGGATAGGGTCTGAGCTATACAAATAGCTGCTGTGAGTGAGTGAGACTTAACATCAACTCCACCTTAACCATCTAAATAGCCTACACTAAGAAAACTCAACCTCAAAACAATTAAACTTGCGGGGAGTACTAGAACTAGCCTATTGATGACGTGAGAAAACCTCTCCAAAATTCCAAGAATAGCCTATATATGCATTACAGAGGCAATGAGAATATGCCCAACGGCGGTCATGGAAGTGATTCTCAGCCCTCTACATATGGTGGAGGAGAGTGTTGCAGAAAGAATAAGATACAGACTAAGTAGAGAATGAATAATTAAAAAAAAACCTCTTCCCGCTTCTTAGAAATCAGAAAACCTGCGATATTCTATAGGATGGTATGATCAAAAAGTATAATTCTTCAAAAAAATTCGATACGAAATTCAACAACATGCAAGAATGGGATCCAAATACCATTACCAAACTTGGGAATAATGCATGCCATTCAATGGTACACGGACGGCTCGAAAGCAATGGAAGGGGCTGGAATAGGAGTGTATGGGCGAGAAACCAAACATTCCGAAAGCTTGGAAAAAACCCAAGTATCGTTCAAGCGGAAACTCACGCCATAGAAAATTGTTCCCAGTTCAATATTGATAAGGGATATAGAAGGCAAAGGTTAGTCAAGCAGCCATTAAAGCACTGAGTTTTTGGGTAATCGGTTCCAAAATAGTATGGAAATACCCTGGCAAACTCTACGGGTACCTGAGACTACTGGATAAAAGAGGGACATTTAACTAAGCTAAAGCCTATATCCTAAAATTCCTCCGGGGAATGGGTATAAAGAATATACTGGTCTCTGAGATTTTCTTCAAGAAGTAAATAAAAGTGAGGGGCACAATAGACCTTTTAGGTCTCAATGAATGTAATCCCAATATTCATACGTACATATATGTCTGAAAAAGTTGGCAACATAATATGAGAAACTTTTTAACTGTTAATGTTACGAAAAAACCTAATTTTTATAAAAGGTTCACCATAGTCCAGAACGTGAAACGCAAATATCAGATGCTAAATTTTCTTTTTTTTTTATACGTTAAAAAAAGTATGAATTTGGTCCAAATGTAAAGTACCTTCATTTGTGACAGTATCGACGACTCTAATCATGAAAAGTTCTTTCGGGATAGAAAAATATATTGTAATATGCAGTTACTTCCTGTAACTGAATTTTTTTTTATTTCTCTTGAAATAATAAATGTAATTTAATTATGTCGATAGGAATGGAAAATTACTTTAAACTACACTTAGGTACAGGTTGGCATATTAATTTTGGCAGTTGACGATGCGCGAGAAAGCCATACAAATTGACAACGTTGTAAACGCAGTTACCGGGAAGAGCAGGCGACGTACATTCCGCATGCAAAATTTTAAAGGTTGCTAGGCTTACGAATTCGTCCAGCGAAGTGAGCTCTTGCAATCCGCATACGTCTTTGCAACGGCGCATCGGACGTTGCCAAACTTCCGACTGCCAAAATTAATTAGCCAACCTGTACATAGTTCATTTTCTCGTTGCATTATCGATATATTATTGTCACATATGAAGTTACTCCACTTTTGTACCACATTTATATTTTTTTATAGAACTCGTATACGAATGGGAAGATTTGATGTTTGCGTTTTACGTTCAGGACCATGCTGAACTTTTAACAATTAATAATCATATGCCAACTTTTTCAGACATACGGTATAAAAGCAACTGAATAATTTTGACTGTTCTGTTCAATCACAAGAATTCCATAAACTACTTTAAATTTTTGATATTTACTGGAAATTATTATTCCAGAAAACAAAATATGGACAGCAAATTCAAGAAAATCAATACAACCGAGGACGAGGAACCTTTTGATGAATCAGAAGCCAAAAGGATATGGAAAAACGTTTTACTAATAGGTTTTGCTTTTATGATACACTTCACGGCATTTTGGGGTGCATCAAATTTACAAAGCTCAGTAAATTCAGAAGCAGCTTTGGGAACATTCACATTAGCTAGTATATACGGATCACTGCTGTTGTCGAATATTTTCCTACCAGCTCTGGTGATGAAGTGAGTTGATAATTCGAATGGGTTGTTTCTTTCTAACCTCTAATGAAAATTTTTCAATTTCAGATGGTTGGGATCTAAATGGACTATAGCATTGTCCTTTATAGTTTACATGCCGTTTATTCTCTCCCAATTTTATCCGAAGTTTTATACGTTAATACCGGCAGGATTGGCGGTGGGTTTTGGTGGAGGACCGTTATGGTGTGCCAAATGTACATATTTGACAATAATATCAGAACAATATGCTAAAATTGCTGGGATCGGATCAGAAGCTGTAGTGACTAGGTTTTTTGGAATTTTTTTCATGTTCTATTCTTTTTCACAAGTTTGGGGAAATTTAATTAGTTCCGCAGGTAAAAAGCATAATATATTTGTGATAATTGACACGTTATAGTTTTTTATCCATTTTAGTGTTATCCTCCGGAGAAGATGCCAGTTCTAATGGAACAGTTTTTATGAATGGCACAAAACCAGCAGAAATATTACCAAAAGTGTTGGAAGTTTCGGATAAATGTGGGGCAAACTTCTGCCCTGGTGCTATCACTACTGAAGTCATAACAAATCTAGCGCCACCACCGACCTACAAAATCAACATGATAGCTTCCATTTATTTCTTCTGTATGGTCGCAGCAGTTCTCATAGTTGGTTTCGGTGTAGATAAAATGTCAAGGTGAGAATCTGTTTGAGTTGAGTGGGTTGTTAATTGTCAAGTGTGTTTATAAACCAGATTTACTCAGGTAAATAGTGAAAAACACAATTTTTTAATAAGAACTAAAAACACTGCGTCATTGCTGCTATTGGTATCTGCTGTTGCTATTCTTGACATTGAATGAAATGAATTGATTAAAATGTATCAATGTATTCCAGGTTATTTTTATATTTTTTATTTGTCTGTATTCGAAATTTGAGTTACAATATATCTTCAGTAAAATAGTTAGCTTTCTAGATATCGAAGAGGAAGAAAAGTTACTGGGACCGAGATATCCGGTTGGAGACTTCTTGTAGTAACCTTGAAACATGCCGCCCAGCCTTTACAAATTCTAATTTTGCCTATAATTATGTTTATAGGAGCCGAACAAGCTTTCCTTGCTGCTGAATACACTTCGGTAAGTACGTTCTATTCCACTTATTTTGCAATAGTAGTATAATATATAGTAGTGATAACCTTTCACTAAATATTATGAAATGTTCCAGCTACTTTTAACAAAAAAAATTGGCATCCATGAAATTCTAACAATAAACTGAAAATCAGTGAACAAAACAGGGAACTTGACAAAATTTTTATATCGCAAAAATGTGCTGTAATCCATGATTGTATAAAGCTGTCATCAACAAAACCCTCTTTTTGTCACAAATAGCCACTAAAACTATGTGACAAGGTCATAGTAGTTTTTATATCGCAAAAATGTGCTGTAATCCATGATTGTATAAAGCTGTCATCAACAAAACCCCCTTTTTGTCACAAATAGCCACTAAAACTATGTGTTAAGGTCATAGTAGTGGTGATAGCACTCCTTCTTATGGACAATCTTCACCAGTCCTTGCCTTGATGGTGACTTACCCCAGAGATAGAGAATATTATTATCACATTTCCCAGAGTTGCCTTCATCCATCTGCATATTGTTCTGGATGTTCTAGGTCTATTCATTGCATCAAGCCAATAAACTCGTGGTGACACTGTTAAATGCTTCCTCGATGTCTAAAAAAGTGGCTATCGCTATCTCGTTGTCTTCCATTTCTTCCTGTTTAGATAATCCAGCGCTAGGTTCATAGAATTGCCTGGTTAATGGGCATGTTGACGATTGCTTAGGGATACTATGTTTCTTATGCACCTGTCCAGTAACATTTCTAACGTTTTTAGAAGAAAGGAGGATATACTTATTGGCCTTTATGACTTTGACGTTTGGTCGTATACTTAACCTACCTTGGGTATGTAAATAAATTCATCCTTTTGCCATACTTCCGGTTAGTATCCTCAAGCCAGAAGGGCTTTAAGGATCTTAGTTACGTGTGGTATTAACACATCGATTCTCATTGGTAGTTGAATGGGATATACAATCATCTATCCCTGGAGATTTGAATGGTTGAAAATGGTTCATGGTAAATCTAATTCTATTTGTTCTGGTAACTTCAGTGGCTATTTTTTAATTCTATTTGGTAAGTTCTACGGATGGTAGGTCTAGCTTGGTGGCCAGAATTGAAGAGGCTGGAAGATGGACATTTAATAGTTCCTTTAAACTCCCATTTTTGGTTTCTGTACAGATGCGGTTCGCTTTCCCAATGAAACCTACTTTTTTCTGGTTGTCTCATTCTTTGCCAGGACTTTGTAAGTTTTAAAAAACACGAGGGCACCCGAGATGACCTCAAAAAAATATTCTCCATTTCTTTTTGATGGTTTTGTTATTTTGTATTTCTTCAGTTTTTAATGAAAAATTAGTTGTAACTCCATTTTTTACTCTTTTTCATCCATTATTTACTTATTATGTTCAGTGAATAACAGTTGGATATGGGTATTTGTTTAATTGTATAAAGTTCTCTATTAAAGTTATATTTGTTGATAGGAACTGAAAATGCTCAATGTATCATGCTCCTAATTTATGTGACATGGGATGATTGTGATTAAGTGGTATAGTCACATCAGTATGTGTTGGTTTTCTGTGAACTGAAAAATCAAGTACCTATATTAATGACTCGTTTTATTTACTCCAACTTCTGATGTGAATTCAATTTTTGGATGTAAATCGTTAATACTATTGAAAAATATATCTAATTGTGTTTCACCACCTACAAAACAAGCTAATATATCATCTTACCTATACCAAAAAAATGTATTTTTTCTACTACCGTGTGTAAAGTACGTACTTTACGCATGCCACAAAGTGTGTGAAGTTTTATTTTTTTGCACTAGCGCGTAAAGTGGAAAAATGTAAAATTGTTAAAAAATTGTGAATAGTAGCAAACTATAAACTTTTCGTGCAATCGCACGCGAAGTCAGTATTTCGCGTTCTCAGCACAGTCCGCGAAATTTAATTTCGTGGCCGTTACCCATAGCAACTGCTGCGAAACCAAACGTCACTTCCAAATTTGAATATTGCTTCCAAATTTGACATTTCTAAAATATTACAAAGACAAGGATTATTTTTTATTGAATACCAACAAATACATAAGTACTTCTATTATTTAGGATGAATATTAACATTAATTGTCCAGTTTGTATTATTACTTATATTTACTCCAGAAGTTGAAGCAAGAACTATCAAAATATTTTGTGTATTTTGAAACATATCATTTCCGTAGCACACGGTGACATTTTTAAATAAATTGAACTGCTGTTGTTTTTATAGCAATAATATATTTATTTACAATGTATCTAGTTTAATAATTTTAACGATTGCACAAAAAATAGTGTGTATGCCATGGCCGCGAAACTTTTTAACGACATCAAGTTTATCTTGCCTCGGCCGCAAGCGGCCTCGGCGTTAACTGTTCTTTCGGTACGTTAAAAAGGTATTTCGCGGCCTCAGCATACAAATAACTATTTATTATATTACCATTTTTATACTATCTCCTTCTAAGACAAGTAAATACTTTTTGCTCACATATTTTGTGTACATATTGGTAGTAGGTAAATTACTTTATGCACTAGTATGCAAAGTGAATAGTAAATTTCTATCAAAATTCTGATAAAACTTACGGTAGTAGAAAAATATTGTATACAATTCGTGTGTAAAGTAACCTTTTTTGACTCGAGTGATCGTCGACAATATCCACATTCGTCAAAAAAGGGTTACTTTACACACTTGTTGCGTAAATAACTATTTTCAAATGTAATTTTCAAACATTTTCCTGTCCAAGCTGTCCATAAAAATAACTTCTGTCATCAAATAGTGGAGTTAATTAGATGCCAAAAAAAAAATTAAATGGAGTTTAGACAGCCCAGAATATTACTGCAACTTCTTTTTTTTCCAGGCGTACGTTGGTTGTGGATGGGGTATTAGTAACATAGGTTTTGTAATGATATGTTTCGGAGTCTGTAATGGTATTGCATCAATTTTTTCCGGTAGTTTGGTGAAATTGACCGGAAGAGGTCCACTGATTTGTGCAGCATTTATTTTACACGTGATGCTACTATTAACTTTACTTTGGTGGAGTCCTGATGGTAATAGTAGTTGGATATTCTTCGTCGTTTCCGGACTGTGGGGTGTATGCGATGCTTTGTGGCTGGTTCAAATTAATTGTAAGTAGAAATTTCATATACTTCAATAAAAATTGCGTAAGAAAATTTTCTGAATAAAAAACTCCACTCATTTCAACAGTTCACATTAGACATTACAATGGTTGAAGTGTGCAGTTTGAGTTCGCGAAACATCCATAAATCTTCCAAAAAATTTTAAACTGAAGTAGTTACATTTTTTTCAGCTTACAGCGGTATCCTCTTTCCCGGTAAGGAAGAAGCAGCTTTCAGTAATTTCAGACTGTGGGAATCAACAGGTTCTGTTATTACGTACATCTTAAGCCCTTATTTGTGTATGAATATAAAGATATATTTATTACTTGTTCTACTTGTAATAGGAGTGGCTGGATATACGGCTGTGGAATATATCCACAGGAAAAATAGAAGAGAATTAGATGAAGATGTTACTGAAGGAAAATTTGAATTAGTTGCCGGTGTGCTGAAATCTGGAGAGGTAGCAGAATAACTTGTTTTGAATCATTAGAATACTCATTTTTATACTCCCCCTTACACTCCCTTTCCTACCAGAAAGTTAACCGATCCCAAATTGAACGAATTCCGAAAAAAAGATCAAAGTGTATATTTCACAAAACAGGCAAACCTATGGAAGTGAAGGTTTATAGAATGACCTTGAATGATAAAATGAGGTCTCAATCCCATCCACCTGCAGCGCTAGCTGCAATTGAGTTGTCGAAGCTGGTATAGCAGCTAAGGCATTTAGCATAAAAAGAAGAAAAAAATTTCAAATGTTAAAATTTTGAATTTCAAATTGTTTATCTTAGCTGTTGCTACCATTGACTGTTGTTTATATGTCAATGGTTGTTACACAAAATAATATTTATGTTTGCCATTTGCGCTGTAATTTGTTTTAATTAGGTACTGTGTCATATATAAAATAGCGTGAGAGTGGAAAAAACTTGACCAGAAAGATAGACTAATGCCCGATTTCACCAACCATTTCCTAAAGTTAGGTAATACCTAAAGCGGATTTAGGAATCCCTAAATGCATTTTCACCAAGCGCTAAGAAATACCTAAGATACATGGAAAATACCTAATATTATCACTCTTAGGTATTACCTAGCGCGTGGTGGAACTAAACTTCCTTAATCCATTTTAGGTATCACCAAACTTCAGGAAATGGATGGTGAAATAGGGCATTAGTCATTCGAATAAACAAAAATAGTTTTATAACAGATACAGATTCCCGTCCACTATGAACCCATCCAATGCGATCGCTGAAATTCTTCTTTCATACCTTGACACAGGACTCACTTCTATAGGTTATTCTGAGTCTGTTTTGTGGCGTCAGCTGCCTTACCCATTTCGACAAATCGATTGCAGCTAGCGCTTTAGGTGGATGGGTTTGAAACCTCATTTTTTCATTCTAGGTAATCCTATAAACTTCCACTTCTATAGATTAGTCTGTTTTGTGGTCTCATTTAATAACGAAAAAAAAGCAACCATGTGGGATAGTACTTTTTGCGTAATCAACATGCAATGCATGTTTGATTGTATTTTTATACTGTTATATATAAAATAGTTTATTATATTCGTAGATGTTTTATTTGCGTGTATTGAAACTGGTTCAAGTATGAAAAATCCAAAAAAGCAAAACATCCTTTCTCCCTGATGTTCGCCATCAAAAAGCAAAGTCGGCTTCAGAGGCAAGTTGTTTAAGGAATTCAAAAATTTCGATTTTCTGCTTTAGTCATAAAGATGTGGATTCTCAGGTTCAAGTTTTTCTTCATATTAATGTATGCCTTTTTAAGATTTTTGGAAAAAAATTCGAGACAACTATTACACAACTATTACAAACTTATATATATAAACCACTAACATTTTGAGAATATACTCTCAAAAGATATTTAATTGATTGCACAAAAGTATTTAAAGACGTTTCCGCCAATCGCCAACTACTCCTCATCCTCTTGGGTATTTTTATGTCCTCTGGGCTTAGCAACACAACTTCAATTCCGCAACTCTGAATCCCTGGACCAATCTGTATAGGCTTTTCACCGTTTGGCTGTTGTATTATTCGGGAGTAAGCCTGGGCTGTTTTAGTATTGTCAGTCTTACTAGGACTAGCACGTCGCATTCTGACCGTATATGTTTGGTCCAATTTTGCACAGGTGTCCTCTCATGGAACTGTAACCAGTGAGAAGACGCGTTATGGTTCTAGTTCTATTCCTTTTAAATAGTTTCCCAGTTTTGTGTTCCGACGGTTCTATGATAAATGTTTTCTTGCGATGCATGAGAGGGGCTTTATTCTACCCCCCTCTTCGATTTCGTTTGCTTAGTCCCGTATGCATCTTTGGATTGCAAATTCTGGGCCAATATAAGGAGTTGAGCCTTCTCCTACTAGCTCATCAGCTTAGATGTCCCAGTTTCCTAGATCCCACACCAGCTTTTTTGTTGTGTTCTTATTGGCATTCCCAATCCAGATTGGGTCCATAATAGTATGTGTATAGTTTGATCCATGCATACCTCATATTTATTTATTTCTCCCAGTACAAGATACCATACATTTCCGTTTGAAATACGTAATTGTTTGTTCCTGGTGATACTTTTATTTGTGAATTTCTCCCTTCACTGTATATTTCAGCCTTAGTTACTTCCTTGGTCTTATATCCGTCTGTATACCATATCTTCTCACCAAGTATGCCCTTAATGTTGTCATCTGACCATTCCCTTCAATCTTGCATAATCATCTAGCAATTAGTGTTTAAGGAGTACCTATCTGAGAGACGTTTGGTCATTTGGTTTGATTTTGTGAATGTTGCTTTCTTTGTCTCATTATGATCCGATATATTGTTCGTGTTTGAGGTAATTTCAGGCATGAAGTCATAACGATCTGGGATTTCAGAAAAAAAATTAAATTGATATAAAATTGGTATTTTCTCTACATTCGATGGAAAATTTGTATGTAATTGAAGCGTAGAATTAAAATCTGTGAAAATATAAAGTGTTTTATTAGAAATTTTTCACAATTTCTGGTTAAACAAAAAGTCGGCCATATTGATTTTGAATGCTGAAAATTTTTTGTTTGGAACAAATACAAACCACAAAAATTTCTATAAAATCTATCAACCTATTTAAAAGCTATGCTTATTTGAAGTAGGGGTGGCGAAATAATCAATTAATTGATTAATCTTCGAGTGCTGAATTACTATCGACGTATTCTATGATCGATTAACCAGATGTGAAGGTGATTATATTTTCTGTATCTTTCTTGTGGAGTGGTCTTTTTTCGACGTTCTATGGGAAATTTGTATGTAATTGGAGCGGAGAATTCAAATCTGTGAAGATATAGAGTGTTTCATTAGAAACAATCGATTCATTGATTGATAATCGACCTATAAAGTACTGCTGTCGTCGTATTTTATGATCGATTAACCGTATGTTATGGAGGTCATATATTCTGTATGTTCCTTGTGGTGTATTCATTATTCTTTTTGTTATTAATTTTGGGGAGTCAAACCACAATCTTTTTTTGTTAGTTTCAGAATTAAAAAAAAACTTAATTGTAGCTGGAGCGCTACCGAAACGTTGAATTGAAAAATATAAAAATGATTGTGGTGCTATTTTCCAAAATTAATAACAAAAAGAATTGAGATGATCAACTATCAATTTTTCTGAAAAATGTATATTGTTTAATCGATTACTCCACTAATCGATCAATAATCGATTAATCGATTATTTTGCTTCCCCCCTAGTAACACACAGTCACCCAAAACAGAAAAAACTTACTGACCTAGGAGTGATATTGACTTAAATCGTCACGATTTGTGAGATTGACTTTCTCGCAACGATGAACAGAAACAAACATCGAAACAATCTTCCCAAGCTGTTGTGTGGAAGATTGAGTAGATTACAACCAAAAATACTAGGTTCTAGATTGACGGCAACTACACGGAAGCGCGAAAAGTTTGTACCAGTTATACGTACTCGGAAAATTGTCGTAGTAAACGTTTAGAAATACGTGATAACATTTGAGAAAAATGAGAGTTGTTAATATATTATTTTGATATACAATATATGTTCGTTTCTTTTTAACATTCATCGAGACCCTAACCATAGATCTATTGTGCTTTTCTTTTCTACTCGCTGACTTGGCCAAATTAACCCGAAGGTAAGCTCCACCAGAGGAGCGCGCGCGCACTTTAAGTCATCTATACAGCTTAAGACAACCAGACCGATATAAGGATCATTATGGACGTCTTAAAGATGTCTTGTGCTATCCGGGCGGTGTATCCTCTAACTTCACGATTATGTAATTAATGCACAAAGCACATTTCAAATTAATACATAACGTTTATTTTAATTCTACTTTTCAAAATTGGTACAACGTAGATTCCGTTTCACATAAGAAGCCACGTGAAGTTGCAGTCGTATGCGCGAACTTGTCAAAACCAGCGCCATATTGTAAAATTCACATTTGACTTTAGATCAATAGCGTAACGTTAACACAAAATTAGAATCTGTTGTCCCTTGACTGTGGATAATGTTTATTTAACAACAACAAGTTTTTCAGGAGGATGGTCTTAGATCAAATAAAACACACAACACTCACAGATAAACTTGATAAACGTCTTATTATATTCAAAAACTAAAAATATTCGACAGTAAATGATTGCTTCAAACACAACCTCAAGGTTGCGTTCCGAATGAAGGCCCCTTCAAAATTTAGGCCGTAAGGTTGGCTAAAGTTGGTCGAAATTGCGTATGGCGACCAAGTAAACAATGATCATCAGAATCTGATTCACTAGAGCTACTCGAAGATGACACAAACTCTTCCAGTACCACATTAATTATTTCATTCTGTGGATCCATTATCTTTTTTTATAAAAATCAATTAAATTAGGAAACTGCTCACTAAGTACTATTTCATCAGTTTTGTAACTGTCGGTAACTGTTGTTTACATGGCCATATGCAATTTTGACCAACTGTAGCCAACCTTACGGCCCAAATTTTAAAGGGCCCTTCATTCGGAACGCAAGCCAAATCTCAATAATAAAATTGCTGTCGGCATGAAACATCGTTTGTAACGCCAATGGCATGATTTTGATTTCTGTGCAAGGCGGTGGGCAAACCACGTGGATTATTCTTATGTGAAACGGAGTCTACAGAGCCAAACATAAATGAATAGAAATGCTACTAATGTTTCATTTGAATACATAAATATTAGTATTGAGAGACTCAACGTCACACGGGCCAGTCAGTGCCGTATACATCACATTCGTAGAACTTTTCACAATCCACCAATCTACCTCTGACGCCCTAAGAAAGAACACCGTGTGCGGAAGAATTCATATTTCGTAAAAACAACGATTGAAATTTGGGTAAATATATATGGTCCTTCTGGGTGAGTTGAAGGGAATAGTTGCTTCAAATTCTATACCAGATTACCCATAACTTAGCTTGTTATGTTGATATGTCTATTCTATTTTGGAAGTTTTAAATTTTCTATTTATAGCAAAAATGGTTAACATACGTGAATATCGTTTAGTGAAAGAACTTTCCGTTCCTACGGAAAAAAGCCGTATACACAATTTTTTATACTTACGCCAAGAAAGCAGTGATATGGACAACCAAATAACTCCAACTAATTTGTATGTTAGAATGTGTTCATGTGTTCTAGGATTGGATTGAAATATCAGAAATAAATATGCAAATTGAAGCACGCGAGAGCTATTTAGGTTATTCCACCTGCACAGATATTTTTTGTATTCCAATTTTATCATCACCCTACCCTGTAATTTGTATACGACCTCACGTGTTTATTTTTTAAATTTTATTCGCCTGCTAATAAATTGTGCCCATTTTCGTTTACGATAACGAATACGATTGCGAACACTTAGGTACTTTTCCATTTTCACACCTCTCAATTCTGCACTGATAGGTATAGTCCCTATTTTGGTTAAAATACTGCATAACCATTATTACATCCACCATCGGCAAATTGCCAGAATCGCCTTTTAAAAAACCTTTTTCTAACGAGACCATTTTGGATGATTAGATTTGCGTACAAAGCAGTTCTACAAATTAATTATTACACTAGTCTCTATGCCTGGAACCTCGACACTGCCGAGCTCCACGGCTGATGTGACGTCACGTTGGCGCCTTTCGTTCAAAACTAACTTTACATTCTAATTTCTCCGATAGTTTTGATTCAATCGATTTAATTTTTTCAGGTTAACTATAAATGGAGCGAATTTATTGGAATTTTAACCAAAAATGTAAAAATTTAATTGACCTAAATGGCCCCATTGGTATGTCAAATATAAATTTTAAGTGGAAAATCTCCACTTACGGTGTTTTTGTCCAATTCGCCTAATTTCAAATTCATTTTTTTTGCTCAAATTTTAGGCAAAAAAATTTAAAAAAATATTTTATACACTTGATGACATGATGAACTATGAACCACCAATATCTCATTTTCGACAAAAATGCCACATACGTAGTTATTTCTCAGGACGGCTGGACCTGCACTCTATAGCCTCCCATACCCTGGCAAGCGTTAATATTTTATTTGGTAATATGAACGTTGCTTATTTCAATTAGATGTATTCGATTCACAGTAGCTGTAATTATTAATTTTAGAAAATAAGAATTCAATTTTTGTTCTAAAATTTTTTTGTACAAAACGCTGCGGCCCTAGAGCCTAGGCCGCGGCTTCAGCTTCTCTATTCGCTAGTTCATTATATTTCGTATTCAAGACTGCCCTAAAACTTAGTAGGGTGACTTTGCTGTTTTTCTTCATTAATTTTATAACTACAACAGAATTATAAGAGAATCCAGCGCTTTAATGTCTAGTGACTATCCGAAATGATCCTTCGCCTCCCGTGTTTTTTATCAATTTGAACTGTTTATACTCCTTTTTGGTGGAAATTTCTGATTGAAAGATTCTGTAATACGATTTTTACCAGCTTCCACAAAGCATTCAGGAAAAAATTGATAAGTAAAACACAATAATAAATGTCCAATATTACCTCGGACTAATGATTCATTCTTTGGTCAATAGTAATTAACATTAGTACTGATATATACAACATGGTAATACTATAAATGTTTTCTATAGAAGTGATAGTATTACCTTAGATTTAATTTATCTACGACAAATACATCATACCCAATGTCACAGGTAATTGATTATTAGAAATTCCACTTGTAACAAAGATTTATTTTTGATTCAATACACTGCGTTATAGTCACACTTTATATTATAATAATAAATTAAATTTGTTGTTTCAGAATTAAACAATTTTGAACAAATTAAATTAATACTTCAAAATAGCAACCGTAAGCGTAGTAGGATGATTTGGTATTTTACATTCTTCATTTTCTTGATAATCCTGTATTGTAAACTAACTTGTGGTTGGTGCTATAGTAAAGTATGTCTTGTAGGAAAAACGGCAATTATAACCGGTGGAAATTCAGGTATGTAACGAAAAATAAAAATTTGATCACTAATTTACAATATCTTCAATAAAAGCACAGTTTCCAGTCTCCTACATTAAACTTTTGTGGAGATGGAGAAAATTAAGATTAATTTTAATTATTTTCAAGGAATTGGTTACAAAACAGCATTAGCATTAGCGTCAAAAGGCTGTAGAGTAATTATTGCTGACAAAGATGATGCTTCTGAGTCAAGAAACAAAATATTAGAAGAAACAAACAATAAAAATGTTTTAGTGAAGAAACTAGATTTGGCTTCTTTGGATTCGGTGAGAAAATTTGCTGAAGATATTATTAGGACTGAGCCTAAATTGGATATTTTGATAAACAACGCTGGTATTGGATCAACTAATATAGTTTACTCGCCGGATGGTTTGCTAAAGACGATGCAAGTGAATTATTTTGGACATTTTCTTCTTACATATCTTCTCATAGGTAAAAAAAGCATTGAAAATTGAAAATACAGTGTCCAGTTTTTTTTGTATTGTAGATTTGTTGAAAAAGAGTGCACCAAGTCGTATATTGTTCACTAGTTCTACAGCTGCATTTTTTTTCAAAATGAATCTGAGTGATCTTAATCCAGTACCGAAAAATGTGAAAAAACTTAGAGTATATTCGTATTCAAAATTAGCTTTAATAGCATCCGCTCAATATTTATCAGACAAATTGAAAGATAATGGAGTCACTGTTAATACGCTACATCCTGGAGGAGTCAAATCTGGGATTTTCATGAAGTCTATTAGGGATTCATTTTCAATTTATCCCATTATTTTAGGATTCTTCACGTTGCTTTTTGGAAAGGTAAACTATTTTTTTTAAGACTCAACATTCACCATTTCTCTTTTTAGAAAATATACAATACACCGTGCTTTCTCTGTGTTTTTTGGGAAGGAAAGGGAATATACAGTTATCAAATGATATCTTTTAACTGAAGAAATCTGAAAAGTGAAAATTGGTATAATGGGATTTTTAAGGGTGAACTATTTAATGAAAATATTGTTTTTTTTTCATTTCCGCTTATATCAAAAGTTGGTTAGTTTTTGTCAATGAAGCAACCTTGTATATTTTTTTTATTTCAGGAATATTCAATTTATATCTCATTATTTCTCAACCGCTCTTTTTATTACATTTCATTATGAAAGATGATCAACTTATACTGTCTTGGGAGATAAGAAAAAGAGTTTTATATAAAAGTTATAGACAGAGTCAAGCTTCGTATTCCAAAATTATTTCCCAATATACAGGGTGTTTTATACGGATACAGAATATCAAAGACTGTAAACTCCTGTGGATTAAACACGAAAAAAGGAGATTATATAGAAAGCAAAAATGGCTCTAATGGGTGCAGAGACCAATCATTACCTATGAAATTGCGTGGAGAAGTAAGTATAGCCTATTAACGACGATAAAGGAGCTCTTCAGAACTCAAAGACAAAGTATATGCATTACAGAAGCAATGAATGTTCCAGTTGGGACATCTGCTGCCATGGAAGTCATTCTCAACTTCATACCACTATATGCGATGGGGAAAAGTGCAGAACGAACAAGATAGTGACTAAGTAAGAAGGCAATCATTAAAAAAACACCTCCTTGCTATCGATGAATCAGGATGCTATTCAATGCTAGGCAAACGGCTCAAAAGGAATAGCAGGGACAGAACTGCACGGGCAGAAACCAAACTCTGCGAATGCTTGGGAATTAGCCGAAGTACCTTTGAAGCGGAAATTCATGCCCAGTTCAATATTGATGGAAGATATACAGGGTGGCCAGACAAAAACGAAACAAAGTCATTACAGGAACAGCATCAACGTTAAAAAAAACGCATAAACTTGTCGATTTTTGCCGGGTTTTTTGACAACTTTTACACCCTAGCGGCGGTAAGCATCCCCTCAAAATATTCAAATGATATTAGTGGTCCAGTAAGGTATACTTTTGGAGGCCTTTTTAATAAATAACATTATAAAATTTAAATTATGTACCTGTTTAATTTTTTATAATAGTTTTGAATTTTTTTTCATTTTTGTCAAAATTGTGAGAATGACACATGGGTCGTTGAGCTCGCCAATGGTTTAAATGTTTATTTACTTGCTTTGCATTGTTTATGTCATTTTTGTATAACATTTGTGAAAAACAAATGGATACGATACGAATACGATACGGAGAACGTGAAATTAGTGAATTCTATATCGGAGCGAAGTTTTGTTCAATTGTGTTTATGAAAATTAAATATCATGGTTTATTGCGGATAGGGTAGATATAATTCCGCTTTATTCCGCAATTGCAACGACTCAGTTATTTAATGGAAAAGATCAGGATAAACAGGTCAGTAGAATAGTACATTCTGTAACAAGTTTAGAATGAAAATTCGATGCGTGAGGAACCACGAGCATCACGAATTTTCATTCTAACCGAGTAGCAGACTATACTTCCTCCACGACCGAAAATTTTAAATATACATTTTTGAATGGAAATGAGCAAAAGATAATTTATATTACAGAACTTAATCGCAATTATATTAGTAAACTTTGCAGTATATTATTTGCACTCTTGTAGTTTCAGGTGTGGTGTGTATTTTCACACTCTGAAACACTGGATAAATTCATGATACGTTTTATATTTTTGAATGGAAACGTAACAGTAATAATTTTGACACTTCCTCAAATTTTGCCATTACGTTGACAATCAACTCCGTCAAGGCTGATGTTATTATTGCTAACCAATGTAAGCATATTATTCTATCACAAGATAAAGAATGCAAGTACATTTAAATTTCTTGGGGCAGAGGTGTTGCAGCATTCTGTGATCAAATTAAATTTCAGAATTTGCAAACTCTGTGATGATCGTGGGGAAAGAAAGAAATATCAAGGTACTGGAAATGTAGCTAATAAAAACGAGAAACTATACACCCTGTAGTTCGTGAAGCTAGTGTGAAGTTACAGTTCTGGGACATGTTCATCTAGATCCTACGTAAAGTACAACGAAATTAGCATCTGTATCTGGGATCAATCCAGCATTCAAACCATTTTGAAGCAGAATAAGTCCCATCCGTATAAAATACATTAAGTGCAGGAGCTAAACGAGGATGATTATGACCACAGTTTCCAATTTTGCGAGATAATGAGTGAGCGAACAGCGAACGATCCACAGTTTCTTTTGAATACCTGTTTTTCCGATTAATTCAGCTTTTCTATGAACGGTACAGTGAATCGTCATAATTGCCGCTACTGGTCTAAGTCAAATCCAAGAATTTTCAAGACGGTACATACACAGCAACCGCAAAAATTGAATGTACGGGCTGATATTTTCACATAAGTGCGTCCTTAGCCGACGAACTGCGGCTGAAGACGACCTTATGGAGTGGGTCTTCTTTTCCTCCGATCTCTTACAGGCGACTTCAAGCCATTAGCTGGTCTAATAGCTTGTTTCGATGTTGTCGTCGTTGTTTTCTTATTTGCTGCGGCTTGGGCGTAGCTCACTGCTGGCTTCGTTGTTGTTGCTGTTGTCCTCATCTTCCGGTTGTTTGGGGCCTTTGGGCATCCTCTGTAGTTCGCCGGGTGTTCTCCCTGGCAGTTTGCGCAGGTGGCCGGCTTGGTCCTCGGTCGTGGGCAGTCGTTGGATCGGTGTGGTTCTCCGAATTTCACGCATTTGGTGCTTACGTTGCACGTCGTCTGTCCGTGGTGGTATCCTTGGCAGTTGTAGCACTGCGTCGGCCCCTTTCCTCTTCGTTGTTCCTCTCATCTGATCCTCACGTTCTGGATGTGTTGGATTCTCCGGATATTTTCTTTTTCTTCAGGCTCCAGCTCCACCAAGTAGATGGGTAGCGGTCTTCTCTCTCTGAATCTGGAATGTAATTGGGTTAGTCTTTTTATACTAACCACTTGCCTCTCAATCTCCTCCTTGACTTCCTCGGTGTTCTCGCAGTTTGTTAGACCTCGGATAACAATCTTTGCCATCCTCTCTTCTTGTGGCATGTAGTTATACCACTCCACTTCCTTCCCCCATTCTCTCACGTACCTCGTGAGGTTCCTGAAGTCGTCGGGTCCTTCGCAGGGGATCTTCACTCACTTTCTTTATCCTAAGACGGTCCTTACGGAACTTCAGTGGTGGATGCTCCACAGGATGACGGGTGGCGGTCGGTGCGTCATCGTCGTCTTCTTATTCTCGCGGATGGCTGTGTCCATCGCTTCTTCGTCGGCTTTCTCCCTGGCGGTGGCTTCTTTTTTCTGTTGCTTCTAGATGTTTCTGATGGAAATCACTTCGGTGAAGTCCATCTCCTCTTTTTCGTTTTCCTCGTTTCTTGGGGATTTCGTCCTCTGTGTCTTTCTCCGGACACTTTTTCGTAGTCCTGTCATTTCTTTTTCCATCCGCTTCTTTTTTCTTTTCTTCTGCTATTTTCTTGGCGCCTTCGGCTTCTTTTTTTCATTTTTGCTGCGGCTTTTTTCGCTTCGTTGGCTTCTTTTATGGCTTGTTGCTTTTCTACACTGAGTATTTTCTCTTTGAGTTGCATCATGTCGACATTTTTCATGCATTCTACCATCTCTTTAATCGTCTTCCTGTATTTTTCCATAATGTCCTCTTCGCTCTCCGATTCAGTTGATGGTTCCTGTGTCCATTTCGTCCTGTTGCTTGCTGGGCTGCTAGCTCGGCTGTCTTCTCTCATAAAAGAGAAAAAGTGTTAAAAAACACTATTTGCGTTTAAAAACGCTGTTTTTGGCCTCTATTAGCGCTCGCCGGTTCGGCTGATAAAAATCAACCTTCCGCCCGATCGCTTTCTTAGCATCCGGTTCGCTTGCTTTAGAGTATTCCAGACACGTCCTTCCTACTCGGCTGCTCGCTGATATTTCCAGTAACCGACTGGTGGATGGGACCAACAGTATAGTGAATATCATTGAATGTTCAACAGGACTGTGCTCCTCCGCATTATGCTTTGATTGTTCGTCAGTATTTAGACCAGCATTTTCTACGGCACTGGATTGGTAGAGGAGGTAGCATTGAATGGCCTCTACGATCACTAGATTTGTCACCCCTTGATTTTTTTGTGGGGATACCTCAAAAGTAAAATCTACAAAACACAACCAGCCTCTTAGGAAGAATTGCGTCAAAGAATTGTAGAGGACTGCCATCGAATCTCCGGAAATGCTTCGGAATGTGCGAGAACGTTTCAAACAAAATTTTGATTATTGTATGGATGCGGATGGTCATCGATTTAAACATAATTTAACGAAGTAAGTAAGCAACTGAACATAATGTAAAATTTAAAATGTAGCTTACTGAAGAGTATGAGGATGAATTTTATAATTTAAAGACTGTTGGAAACTTTTTATTCGACCCCTAGTGCCATTTAAATATTTTGAGGTGATGCTTATCCCCGCTAGTGGGTGAAAGTAGCGAAGTCAAAAATACCGGAAAAAGTGACCCCTTTGATTAAAAGTCGACGCGTGTTTGAGATTATTTGAAACGTTGACGCAGTTACTAATAATGGCTCTGTTTCGTTTTCGTCCGGCCAGCTAAGGCAACTGATTATCATTATGTCGGATAGTCAAGCAGCCACTAGAACACGAGGGTCTTTCATAATCAGTTTTGAAATGGTATGCGAATGCCTGGAAAACTCAATGAACTGGGAGAGAACAATATACTCACATTACTGTGTGTTGCCGGACATACTGGAATAGAGGAAAATCAAATAGTAGAATAACTAGCAAAGAGGGGAACAGAAACACTCTTTTGGGGACCGGATCGCTTTTGTCTTGTCAGCTCCAATGTAATATTGGAAGAAATAGGCTTATACAATCAAAGGTACGTCTGCGTGACTACAGCATGTTGAGAACAAATGAATGCCTGAATCATAGTAAAATTGCACTGAGCGTTTTAACAGGGGTCCTAACTGGAACATGGTCGCCTGAATGGGAACCTGGAAAATCTCAAAATAGAAGAGCAAGAAGAATGTAGATTCTGTGGAATGGGAGAATAAACATCCATCCACATAATTGCGGACTGCTTAGCAATACAGAATCATAGGGCACAGTACCTAGTAGGAAAATGAACAGAAGAGAGACACCTTAACTAAAGCCTGCGGATATCCTAAAATTCTTTCGAGAAAAGGTCTGAATGAACTCCTAGTCTCTAAGACTCTTCTCAGGAACTAAGTGGAAGGAAGGGGGCACTAAAGATCTATTAAGTATCATACATACGGATAAGATATGGACACTTTCATGTGAAAATCTTGACGAGATCGTCACCAGGAATTATTTGAAATCAACAAGTGAGGGTTAATATTGCAAGGTCGGAAGACTTTTATGCTAATGAAGTTTTGCTGCTATTCATTCCGTTTTTGATAGCTTTTATTTTGTATGTAGGAATATCTAGGACTCACCTCCATGATTTTCTCGCTTATTTTGAATGGAACATCCTGTTTTATGTCATAATCAAAAAGCAGTGTCAAAATACTTTACCTTTTGTTGAACAACCTTTATACCTCAATGTTACAGTTAGTGAGATTTAGATTTTTTCGGCAAATATAGGATAATAAATTTAAAAAACGAAACGAAAAAATAATGGACGTGAGTTTTGGGTAATCCTGTTTATAAAATGAAAGCTTTCATAAACGTGATGAATTGCAACTAAAGTAGACTAGTATATATAGACTAGTAAAAAATGTCTGTATTATGTTCACAGAATTATTTTTTTTTATTTAAGAACACGGAGGAAGGAGCTCAAACGATTATTTATCTCGCGTGTGAAAAGCGGTTACAATCTGTAAGTGGCCACTTCTTTATGGACTGTTCACGTTTTATCAAACCATATCAGTGTTATAATATGGAATTTTGTAAGGATGTCTTTGAAGAATCCAAGAGGTTAGTGAAATTAAAACCAGAAGAATGTAGTATCTAACTTTTTATTGTAATTTTTATAGTATTATTTCATGTATAATATATAAAAAATAACTGGAAAGATATTTTTATTTTATACCGTCACTTATAAAATTAAGGTTATTAGGGCGCGTTGTATCAAACACCTAAACTCGGTTTAATGATAACTGATGTTTAAACTGATGTAATTAATTGATAATAAATACATCAATCTGTCACAGTCTAAACATCAGTTATCATTAAACCGAGTTTAGGTGCTTGATACAACGCGCCCTCAATAGTATTTTTTTTTAGTCGAAGAGCTGGTGGTCGTGAAGGTACTATGATAGTACTTCCGACTGAAGTTTTGAGTGTTGGTTGGGGAGAACATCGAGAATGACATGAAACTTTGTAAGGATGTCTTTGAAGAATCAAGAAGAATGTAGTATCTAACTTTTCATTATTTAATTTTTGATGTATGTAAAAATATGTATTAACCCGTTCACTGCAGGAACCATTCGGAGCCGCACCAAAAAGTGGCAATCTACGTGCGGGGACGCAAGGGTCTCCGGAAGGTTTAACTGCGAGAACCGAGCGTAAGCATTCGTTAGTAGATTTCTATAGTTGTGAGTAGAACAGTTTGCACTGTTTAACAATAACATAACAGTATGCGGCAAGGTCTCTTTGAGGATTAAAAATTCGAAAAGATAAAAAAGCCATAAATCATTTCCAGTCTTGACCTACCCACAAACGAACAATTGATTCTCATTGGTGCAATGTAGCTTCCGATTGGTCTATGAAAAATTCACTCGAATTGTTAGTCCACATGGATCGTTAATGTCCCAGGGTGGGTTTGGTTCATTTCAGTTATCTCCGAGATATTATGTTTTTAGATGCCTGTGATTGAGATTTTGTTTTATTGACTAAAACTATTTTGTTGGTAGTAATTAAAATTATGGCTTCTTGGCGACCTTTCGAAGAGGAAAATATTGTTATAGGCTCCAAACAATAAATATACTAGAAGAGTAAGCAGACATATTATTCTATACCAACATAAACAATGTTCTGACTATTGTTAAGAAGGTACTGCCAAAGTGTAGTAAGCCTGAATTATACTTTAAACTTTATTTTTAACTATTTTAAAAACGAATGTCAATAATTTTTTAAATCATACCCGTGAAAGAAACATGTTTTTTCTACTAATCATTTTTGGTGACTTACGTTACTTTGGCAAATACCTATCGATATTCTTATGTATTTATTATTGTTATTAGATGTGCGGTTTTGAACAAAACACCTATATATAGTGTATTTGCAGCTCTGGTCTGGCATATTGTAGACTATCAAATAACCCCTCATAAATGTTATATCCAGTATTATAGGGCAAAACCTCCGGTCAAAAAAAAATTCCTGGAAAGACATACTTCTGTAGCATCATAAATATTATCAAATGCGGGAAATAAGTTGAATGATTTGGGAATATAATTTTCCTGCGTTTAATAAGAACGAAAATACGCTTGTCATAGAACTAAGGAATATTGCTGCGATATCAAACAACCGACTAGCATCTTAAACATAATATATATATTCTAAATTAGCAATTTAGCTTTCAATAGAAGAATAAAATCTTGTTCAGACCAAAACCCGACTTCACTACTTCAAAATAATCATCATCTAAAACAGCTGGCTTAGATTTCTAGGAGAACCAAATCACTTTTTGATATCAGTAAAGAATTTTACAATTTCTACAATCATACTCTGCTGCTTTCGTAAAACTTATATTTTGGTTTAGTAAAGGTACTTTATAAAAATACTTTACTACCACACTAAAGAGATTTTAGTGAAGCAATCTTTACTGCCATAGCACATATCTCTCTTAGCGACTATTTTAATAGATTTTTTGGCTGGAATGGCGAAAAAACTTGCTGTGAGGATGAATTTTTTTTCTCGGTGTACCCACTAACCTGCACCCTGCACACGCATGTTTCAACAAACCTACGCAGTATATCGGGATCAATTTCAAGCTTCAATAGAAATTTCAATTTCAACTAAGTTGATAAAAGCTTTTTAAATTCAATATAGCACATGTGAAAACTAAAACGTGAAAGTGTAACTTCACCCACCAATGATGACATGAAAATGCCTATTATAATGCCGGAACTACCAAGGGACTGCGCGTCGTTCTTGCGCACATCCAATTATCGCACTCCTTTACAAATTGCCTATCCATGATTGGTCAAACGACGACCTTTGTAAATAACGGACATTCAAATTGCAAGTAAATATCTACTAGACCAAGGGTTTTCTTTTCTGTTTCAGCAAAGAAAAATGTTAGTTTTGTAAAAAAAAATTATAGATATTTTTTAACAGTGATAGCAAAGAGCTTATTTATAACGGAAATATATATATGTCTACGGTAGTGAAGTAATGTTTAATAAAAGTGAAAATTCCTGGTATAAGAAAGATATTTTGTATTTTTAATTAGTATCTTATAGTTTCTGTACAGAGATAATAGAAAAGTTGATTTAACTGACTCAGTTAATCAGTTTTATTGCCACAGTGAAAATTCTACTTGTCTTAGCCAAAAAAAGTTTAGGAAAAAACGCTTTGCTGGAAATTTTCTCAGTGTAGTCTGTAGCTTGCAGTAATGTAAGAAGGGGAATATACCTTTTGGTCGCCGCGGCCAGTTTTACCCAAATTTAATCGTTTCACTATTCGAAAGGTACAGACCACTTGGTCGCCAAAGCTGGATTAAAGGTTCCAAGAAAATTATGGGCTTATTTAATTACTCTTATACTCTTTGAAAAGTGATTCTCATCTTATTAATTATTCCATAATGTATGTATGTATGTATTTTGGGGTAACATTCACTGAGACCTAAAAGATCTATTGTGCCCCCTCACTTCTACTTAGTTTCTGAGGAGAGTCTCAGATACTAGTAGCATCTTTAGTCCTATTTCCCGGAGAAATTTTAGGATATCTGCAGGCCTCAACTTAGGTAACTGTCCCTCTTCTATCCAGTAGTCTCCCAGGTACTGTGCCCTAGGATTCTGAAATACTGTGCAGTTCGCAAGTATGTGGATGGAGGTTTCTTCTTCCATTCCACAAAATCTACAATCTTCTTCCTCCACTATTTTGAGCTTTTTAAGGTGTCCATTCAGGCGACAATGTCCCGTTAGGAATCCTGTTAAAACTCTTAGTGCAGTTTTACTTTGACCTATACATTCATTTGATCTCAACAGGTTGTAGTCTCCCAGAAGAATCTTAGATTGCCTAAGCCCTACTAGATCTTTCCCATGGTCAGATCTTCTCTTTTCTTCGGCTTTACCTATTTCTTCCAGTATTACATTGGAGCTGATTCCGCAAAAGGATTCCGGCCCCAATAGGGTATTTCAGTCTTTGCTAGTTCATCTGCTATTTCGTTTCCTTCTATTCCAGTGTGTCCTGGAATCCACAGTGAGGTGACTATATTGTTCTCGCCTAGTTCATTCAGTTTGTCTAGGCATTTCCACACCATTTTGGCACTGATTACACAAGAACTCAGCGCTCTAATGGCTGCTTGACTATCAGACATTATGATAATCCTTTGCCTTCTATATCCTTTGTCAATATTGAACTGGGCACACTTTCTTATTGCGTGAATTTCCGCTTGAAAGATACTTGGGGTTTTTCCCAAGCTTTCAGAGTGTTTGGTTCCTGGCCCGTACACTCCTATCCCAGCTCCTTCTATTGCTTTTGAGCCGTCTGTGTACCATTGAATGGCATTCTTTCCAAGTCTGGAAATGGTATTTGGATCCCATTCCTTCTTGTTGCTTAATTCCGAAACGAATTTCTTTGAAAAATTATACTTTTTCATCATACCATCTTGTGGCATGTCCCAGGCTGTCCGATTTCTAAGAAGTGAAGAGGTGGTTTTTTTTTAATGATTCCCTCTCTACTTAGTCTGTATCTTGTTCTTTCTGCAACACTCTCCACCACCATATGTAATGGTGTGAGGTTGAGAATCACTTCCATTGCTGCCGTTGGGCATGTACTCATTGCTCCTGTTATGCATATACAGGCTAGTCTTTGAATTTTGGAGAGGTTTTCTCTCGTCGTCAAGAGGCTAGTCCTACTACTCCACGCAATGGCTCCATAAGTGATGATTGGTCTCACTATGGCAGTGTACATCCAGCTCAGGATTTTTGGGTTACAACCCCAGTTTCTCCCTGCCAGATTCCTGCACACCATTAGAGCCATTTTTGCTTTGTATGTAATCTCCTTCTCGTGTTTGTTCCACAGGAGTTTGCTGTCTAGAGTCGAACCTAGATACTTGACTTCTTGTCTCCATTCAACGTCGTTCCCATCAAGTTTAATGGTTTTGAGGTTGAGTTTTCTTTTCTTAGTGAAGGCTATCAAGACGGTTTTGGTGGGGTTGATGCTGAGTCCCACTTGCCTACACCAGCTATTTGTATAGTTCAGACCCTTTTGTACGATGTCACAAAGGGTGTTTTCAAATTTTCCCCTGGCTGTTATAACAATATCATCGGCATATCCTTGGCAGGATATTCCGAGGTCTGTCAAACCACACAGGAGTTCGTCAACCGTCAGACTCCACATTAATGGGGATGCTACTCCTTCCTGTGGGCATCCTCTGGTTGTGCAGATGGAGACAATGTCTTTGCTCGTTCTCGTCTCTGCTACTCTAGTGGTGAGCAGTTCCGACATCCATTTGGATGTCGTGCTGTCTACACCTCTTCTATTTAATGCTCTCTTGACAGCTTCATGTGGAGTGTTGTGAAAAGCTCCTTCTATGTCCAAAAATGCACATACTACAGTTTCTTGGTTGTCTAAGGCACCTCAGATATCCTCCGTCAGTTGTACCAGTGCAGTCCTCGTAGATCTGCCTGCCCGGTAAGCGTGTTGATACGGGTGGAGAGGTAGTCTCTCTAGGATTTTCGTTCTAATATAGTTATCAATAGCTTTTTCCATCGTTTTAAGCACAAACGATGTTAGGCTAATTGGTCTGAAGGATTTGGGGTTTGTTGTGTCCCTTTTTCCAGCTTTTGGAATGAAGGTTACTATTGCCCTTCTCCATGCTTCTGGTATATAACCCAGTTCCAAGCTACTTCGTTACTACAAATGTGCTTGGCCATTGTAGTACTTTCTCTCGAAGGTCTGTTATGACCTTCGAGAGGATTATCTCCTCTGTTTGGGGTACTTCCAGGAAAATGAGTTTCTAGTAAGAGTCGCACTCTTTCCTCCTCATTTTCGGTATATTTACCGTCTGGCATCCTCAAAGCCATATCTGTGTTGACCCAACTTTTCGCCATGACTTTGTAAAGTCTTGCCGCAGCAGGTGTTGTGTTTATATCTTCACAGAATTTCCTGAAGCTATTTCTTTTAGCTTTTCTTATTTCCTTGTAGTAGGTGTTTCTCACCTCGGTGTAACTCTGCCAGTCTCTGGTGAATTTTGCTCTATTAAAAAGGTCCCGGGTTTGAGATCTTAGTTCTGACAGATCGATTATTGCCCTGTTCAGATCCTCAAGCTCATTTTCCAGGTCGAGATGGTGCTTAGCCCTTCCTTTCCTCTGGATATGTGCTAGATTTCCTTTCAGACAGGTGTTATAGTTGCCCCAATCTGTTTTTCTTGGTTTTCTCCTGAGGCTTACCTCAGGTATGCCTAGCTCTAGCTTGAATGTTATGATACTATGATCGGAGAGAGATGGTTCACCCGATACTCTCCAATCTTTTACTATATGTTTTAGATCACGAGTTGCCAGTGTGACATCTAAAACTTCTTGCCTTACCCTTGTTACAAATGTGGGGGTATTCCCTATATTGTGAATATCAAGGTTTTTATTAAGGATATATTCTAAAAGTTGCTCACCTCTCTGGTTGGTGTTGCTGCAACCCCAAACGGTGTTGTGTGCATTGGCATCACATGCTAGAAGTAGAGGTAGTCTCTTGTCTTCACAGTACTCCACCAGCCTTTGTACCTCTGGGGGTGGTGCTAGCCCATCTCCCTCAAAGTAGCATGATGCTATTACTATCTCCTTGCCCTCCTTCTTGTGTTCGAGGTGTGCTCGAACTGGAACGAGGTCCCGAGTCATGTATTCTGAAAGACAAACATAGTTAATATTGTTCCTTATCATAATACATGTTCTTGGTATATCACTACCAGTGTGATATACTATTTTAGCATCTTTACATGCTAATCCTCTTACCTGGTTATTATTGATTCAAGGTTCTTGGATCAAACACATCCCCCATTGGTCCTTGGTGAACAATCTTGTGATCACCGCCGAAGCTCCTTTGGCATGGTGAGCATTAACTTGAGCTAAGTTAATTCCCGCCATCCTGTTGATTATCTTCTTGGGTGTTTCCCTCTTTCGTCAGGGTGATGTCCCCTTCAGTAAGAGTACTGTCCCCTTCCTCCGACACAATCTCCATTCCCTCCTCGGACAGCGGCGACTCCTCCCCAAGGAGTTTGGTAATGTGTAGGCTTTCTACACTACCTGAGTCGCCACTGGCCTTGGAGGAAATGGATGCCTTCTCCAGGTCTCCTTCCCCTTCCTTTCTGAGGCCATGTACGGGGATTTTCCCAAACCGGTAATGAATGGTGAACCCGTTGTTCTTGATTTTTTGGCAGGATAGATTGTCTATTCCTGCCCTCAAGACTAGGCCTTTGCCCTCTTCTTTAAGATTGAGGACCTTCCACTGGTCTGTTTCCAAACCATCATTCTGCGCTTTGATCAAGCGAAGCAGCTTTCCTTCCTCTACGCCTTTGCTTCTTGGGAGGAAGATCGTGGCGGTATCCATTTTTGGGATGTCGTCTCCCTGGCACACCGTCAGTTCTACTCCCTTCCAGCTTTCCAGCTGTGGTACTATCAGCCGGAGCCATTCTGCAGTCTGTGGTGTTTCACAGTCGATTAGAACGACTCCTGGTCTGAAATGTATGCCACTAAACTGGAGCTTATGCTCCCATCCAGCATACATTTCTTTTATTATTGCGTTCTCCAGCAAGGTTTGATCGTCCGCACTGAGGGAAGTCTCAGGGTACGCCCTAGGGAGAACTGCTATCCTTATTATTTTTGCTGCAGCTGCATAGCTGCCAGCTGAAGAAGGGATGGCTATCCTGTCCTCCTTTTTCTTCTTCATCTGTACTTGCGGTGACTGGGCTGTCGCCACTTCCCGCTTACGTTTTCCTCCTTTAGGAGGGATGTTTTTCTCCTCTCCTTGTTTTTTCCGCTCTGTGGCTTTCTTTCTTGCTTCCTCCGGTGCAAGTCCCTGTTCAAGGAAGCGAAGATACCATCTTACCCCCGCTCCACTAAGTCCACGCCTTAGTGGATCGTCCCTTCCTCCGGGCTTACCCAGTGCTGGAAGGAGGGGGGTCTTCTTATTTTTTATCCAGGGTTTTTCCCGGAAACTTTCGCCAGTTGAGGAGGTTGAGGGTATAGGTGCCCCTGCCTTTCTCCTCTCCTGCTTTTCTCTGGCTTCCTCAACACGAGGTTTGCTCGCGTGTGAGGAAGCTGCTGTATTTTTGGGCACTTCGGATACACTGCTCCGACTTGTGCCCGATTGCGGTGCTTGCCGTTGATCCCACGAGTAGCTAGGGAAGCATAAGGTCCACTCCTGCAGAGCCCCGCATGCAGGAGTAAGGGTATTTAAACTGGATGTCCCCAGGTATCCAGAGTCCGCATATTAGCGATCAAGCTTCCCCGTGACCACGCAGTCCTCGGCATATGCTGTTCACCTTGACTTGGGGGGTTTTTATTGTGGTCTCCTTCCACTTGGCCAGCTGTTTAAGGCAAGCCCCCACATCTAGTGAATATACCTCATCAACCACCTTCCACTAGATACGGTTTATATCAGGCAGGTTTCCACAAGCAGTCTACTGCTCCGACGACCCCGCTGACTCCGGCAACCGACCGGCTATCAACTAACTCGTCGGGACAGCAGTCCACTCTCCACGCTGAAGATCCTGATATCGGATTTCTGCATTCCACAGAGATCCGTTGAGCTGTCCTTGGTTTCACGTATTCCTCTTGAAGAGGAACAGCTACTCGGCTCCCCCACCAACGACCAGGTCTCACAGCTCCTTGGGGGAGTAATTATTCCATAAAAGAAGTTTTGAGTTGTGTTGCAATGGAGTCGATGTTAAGTGTAAAAGGAAAATTTTTGTTAATTGTGAAAAAATAATGCGATTTGTCGAGAGATTAACTTCATATACTCGTTATATGATTAATACGTATACCAGCGATACGTCTGACTTCCCGCCTACAATGTGGGCATCGTGCACAAGTTCTACAGAACGCACGACAAATACTTGTGAGTCTTTCCACAAACATTTTAATTCTGCTTTTTATTCAGCGCATCCCGATATATTCAAATTTGTGGATGTAATTCTCGATATTCAGTTAAATACTTATGTGAAATTAAACAGTACACATATACCTAACAAAATTAAAAACGCTAATTACAAAAAACTGCATGCGTATTTAACGAACGTAATAGAACAATACAAAATAAGATCCTCTCACAAACTCATTTTATCAAAGTAGTTTCTTATCATTACAAAAACTGATTTAAATAATTATTATTCGGTATTTTGTATATTTTGTAAACTATTTTCTTTTTAAAAATATTATTTTCAACAAATAGAATTAAATACCTTTAATGATTGATAACTACGGCGACCAAGAGGCCTACCTGATATTAAAACTGGCGACCAAGTGGTCGATGACATTATGGAACCCCCGCTGACAAAACTGACCGCTGCGACCAAGTGGCCAACACCCGTAAGAAGGCGTAAGATTAAAACCTTTCTTCCTATGCTCTTTCTTTCTTTTAAATTGTTTCCTCTATATCCACTGTTGGAATATTCTTAATGTCGTTTTTTGTTTATAAAATATTGGTTGTTTTGTTGTGCTCATTGGCAATAAGCAGAATCTAATTTCACTCATTTCCATAAGATTAACATAAACATCCTAAATTTCAAATCAATAGCAGCTCGTTGTGACTGCTAGAAGAGGATGCTAACGTATTTAAGACCTCATTAATTCGATTTGATACCATTCTTTCCTGAAATAAATTTTTCTAATAATTGTTAGTATTATCTTAACTATAAACTCATCTGCTTTGCTACATTTATAATATCCCATTGACATTAACCGTTTGAATCCTTTTTAAAAAAATTATTGTTCGCCTCTGCTATTATTTATAATTTCAACAAATGACATAAAAGGAATTTCTATAAAAATGATATAAACTTGACCACAATGTTGTCTTATCTAAAATACAGTTTAAAATGTCGTAAGGTTACCTTCTAGGAAATTTGGAAAAAATACCAAATAACAGTTTGATATTATTTTATATGTGATACTTTGTTGTATTCATCGTCTGGCTTTCGATTGAAGATGTTGAAATTGTGGTTCGTCATCATATGTGCCTTAGGGTTTGGAAATTCCTTTCCTTCTGCTAATAAATCTATTGCATCGCGCCAAATTCCTAATGTAAAAGCTGTAAGTACCTACCAGTATTTGGTTATAACTACTGCCATATTTTTAAAACATATTTCTCGTAATGCAAGAAATTTAGTGTCTCTGAACGTCTTTATTTGTTTGTTTCACTGTCTCTCAGACTGATTTGTAAAACTTCAGCCTGATCCACCTTATTTACCTAGATTGGCTTAAAGTGACTCATTCAATTACATTATAATGTTTTGTGGTTAATAAGTAACGAGATTAAATTATCAAGAAATGATGGTTTGAACGTATCTAGTTGATTTTATTTAACTTTTTTATTTCCTTCAATTGGATGGAACCTGCAGAACAGTTGAAAAAATGATGACAGGCAAATGGAATTGGAAGTCTGGAAAACAAGGAATTGCTTGGAGAAAAAAGAAAGGACCCCGCACTTTCTAAGTGCAAAACCGGTCCCGGTCAAAATCAATGAAATTTTGGTAGCTTATACGTTCTGACATGGTGAACAAAAGATCTCATGGGCAGAACTACCGAAGACCCCAATTAAGGTCAATTTTAAAGTATAAAGGATAATATAGTCACATACTTCAGAGTCCGTCAAAGAGAGAAGAATAGGTATAAAAATAAGCAAAGGGGTGACATAAAATATTTCACTAAAAAAGTTGTAAATAAGAAGATAATACATCTTTTAAATATATTTTTGATATTACAGGGTGATCCAAAAATATTTGTCAGATCAAATATATTCATAGAACACAGCACCTACATTTTTTTTAAATAATAAACTTAAGGTTTAATCTATGTAATTAGAATTAATTATAAATAACAACAATCACAATAAACTAATATTCAGAACATGAAAAATGAAAAATTTACATAATACATTCAAATGAGCTAAGACCAACTGCAAAGATGAAAATCTGCGAAGTAGTGTTAGGGTGGCCATTTATTTACGGATATGGAAGAGATTATTATCGTAGGCATCAAAACTGAAGAACAAAATCTAGTGTGTTATGGTATCTTGGTTATGCCAGGCACCAGAAAAGAATTAAACATTCCAGTTGAGCGATGTTGAGATACGTTCTAGATGAAGATCAGAGAAGTGAACCAGATGACCAAGATCTAATTATTGATGTACAAAACATAACACAAATTAAACCTAGAAAAAAATAGTAGGTACTATGTTCTATAAAAATATTTGATTTGTAATTTCTGTTTGGATTACCCTGTATAATCAATAATGAAAGGCGTATTATCTTCTTATTCACAACATTTGTAATTCAATATTTTATGTAACCACTTTGCTTACTTTTTATACTATTCTTTCATTGACGGACAATATCCTTTATACTTTAAGAGGTCGAATAGACCTTATTTGGGGTTTTTGGTACATGAAAACTTTTGTTCGCCATGTCAGGACGTACAAGATACCAAAATTTCATTCATTTTGACCGGGACCAAATTTACACTCAGAAAATGAGGGGATCTTTGTGGTGAAGATGAAGTACAAAAAGTGTATTTCACTCTACCTAAAAATTGAAATGTGAACTAAAATATAATATTCACTTGATGTAACTTTTTCCAGTTAGATTTCATGAAACAATATGGTTATCTTCAAATGGATACGGGAGATTCAGAAGCTCTGTATACAGAACAGGGAATTTCTGGTATTATCAAAGTTATGCAAAAATATGGTGGCATTCAAGAAACAGGGGTGTTTGACAAAGAAACTGAAAAGGTATTACTTTCGACATAAAAACTATAAACATATTATGTTTTTTTTTTATTCTTAGCTCTTATCAAAACCAAGGTGTGGTGTACCTGACATAATCAAAGTAAAACGTAAAAAAAGATACGTTCTTGGACCAGAAGGATGGCAAAAGAGAAGCATTAGCTACTAGTACGTTTAAATTAATATGGAAAATTCGTTACATTACCATCTTTCAAAAGTCATCAGCTTATCAAACTTTCTTCAGCTTTTTTTATCAATTATTCTATTTTTTGTAAACGGTTTTAGTTTAGCCAACTGGTCGCCGAAACTTGGAGAGTCTGTGGTTCAAACAAGCATCCAAAAAGCTCTCGACCAATGGGGAAGATACGGCAGACTTACTTTTTATAGAAAACAAACACCAGATGCTGATATTATTGTACAGTTTGGAAGTGGAGAACATGGTGACAGGTTAGTGAACATTATAACAAGAATCATTGATTCAATTCAACATATTCGTACTAGGGAGACATGAAGAGTAGTCAGTAATTGGATCAGAAGCTTTTGTAACACCATATCTTTATGAAGTATGTACATAAAGTAACGTAACTTGCTAATATTCCGATTTCCGTAAGGTTTAAAAAAAATGTTAAATAAAAGTTTTTTCAAATAATCCAGACCATCTGCGTAAATAGATTGGAAGTATACAGGGTGCACCGTTGCTCCAAAATAACTTATTAACATATTTTTTAAATAGTACACCCTGTATATATTTCCAGTTTTTCATAAACTATTAAATTACACATACAACCGTCAAGACCGTATAATTTTACCTCAATAATTCCAAAGTTACATAAATTTGAATGAAATTTTTTCTCGAAAAATACTTAGGTTTTTCCCATGTTTTCAGTATTTGGTTCTGGTTCTCTGGTTGTGCCAATGGAAACGATGTCCTCGTCTCTGCTACTTTAGCTCTGAGCATAGTTTCAACATCCATTTGGACGTTGTGTTGTCCACACCTCTTTTTTTTTGGAGCCGTCCTAGTATCGGGAGCACTGCAGCCTGTTGGCTTATTGTACTCTACTCCCACCTTTATTCCACCTACCCTCGAGTAGATGATATAGGTCAATTGGATGCATGCCATATGCTTCAGGCGGCACGTAGGCCTCTCCGAAGATTGTCTGTCTCCTTGAGTTCAGTGCCTCACAGTCGGACAAAACATGGGTTACGGTCTCTGTCTCCATGCCACAAAGTCTGCAGCTGAGATCCCCGTTATATAGCCCCATTTTATGCAGATGATCCTTTACCGGGACATGACCCGTTAGATAACCTGTAATAATTCTTAGCTTGTTCCTACTAGCATTCAGTAGTTCTTCAGCCCGTTTTACACATATATCACCTATGAAGGTCTTACTGTGTAACTGCTTTGGAGTGTTTCCTCCACTGTAGTCTATGTTGGCGTTGTACCCATTTTCGTATTTGTTGTCGGACTACCTTCTTTGTGGTCCCAAGAACTGGTTCTGGTCCACCATAATATGTCGTTGCTGAACCTCTTCTCGCGAGTTCATCAGCTTGTTCATTTCCAGAAATATCATTATGTCCCGGCATCCACACTAGTCTTACTCTACTGTTGTCTGACAGTTCATTCAATTCTTTCTGGCATTCTTTCACTAGTCTGGATGTTACCTTGCGGCTATTTAGAGCTGCAAGGGCTGCCTGGCTGTCAGTTAATATGTTTATCCTATGAGTGTCAGTCCTGTGTTTGTTAATTCTGACACATTCTTCAATGGCATAAATCTCCGCCTGAAATACAGAGGCATGTACTCCTGGTGAGAAGGAACACCTTGTGTTCCTCATCTCCTTATACACCCCTGCCCCTGTCCCTTCCCCAGTCTTTGACCAGTCTGTATACCAGGTCTCTCCTCGGGGAAACTTCAGTCTTGTTGGGTCTTGCCAGTCCTTTCTGTGGGGTATCTCTTCCTCATATTTGGGGCTGGGGAGAAGTTTAGAGGCCATATAGTCTGTTTTCATATCTAAAATGGCTTCACTTACAATGTCCTCAATGGATGCGTGTCCAGATCTAACTGTTTTGCTGCTCAGGTTATTTTGGAGCCTAAATAACCCCATTCTTGCTTCTCCCATTATCACGATGTGCAATGGAGGAAGGCCAAATAAGGCCTCCAGTGCTGCCGTTGGCGTGCTTCTCATGCACCCTGCAATACTGAGACAAGCAAGTCTTTGCACCTTACCTAATCTCGTCATTGCATTCTTTTGTATTGTCTTTGTCCACCAGACCAAAGACGCATATTTATGTTATTATGGGTTTAACCACTACACTGTATATCCAGTGTATCATGCGCGGACTCAACCCCCATGTTTTTCCACCAGTTCGTCTTGTCATTATTAATGTGGTCTCCGATCTTGTGGCTACTTTTTCCAGTTGTTTGGTCCATGTTTATCTCGAGTCAATAATTACCCCGAGATATTTAACATCCATCACAAATGGAATCTCCGTACCTTGAAGAGATAGTGGTCCCAATCCCACCAGGTCCCTTCTTTTGGTATAAGGCACTATGTTCGATTTGGCTGGACTTATATTTAAACCCACCTCTTCCGTCCACTTGGTTACTACGTTCAGAGCATGTTGCATGCGCTCTCTGACTGAAGTATTGAATTTGCCTTGTGATATGATGACCAGATCATCCGCATATCCTAAGACAGTATGGTGTTCCTTTTTGAGTCTCCTTATCAGTCCGTCCATTACAAGGTTCCATATTAGAGAAGACAGGACTCCTCCTTGAGGACACTCCCTTGAAATTCGGATAATCTTTCACCAATCAAGGTTGGAAAAATCACTCAATCTATCTATCTGCAGCTTGTTTAGTCAATTTGTCCACACCTCTTCTATTTAATGTTTTTTTTGACAGCCCCTAGTGGAGTATTGTACAAAGCTTCTTCTTCTATAGTTTCTTGGTTATGTAAAGCATCTCCGATATCCTCCGTCGGCTGTACCAGGTAGCCTCCGTGATTCACTTGCTCGGTAAGCATTATTATGTGGATTGAGAGGTTGTATTTAGTATTTCCGATTAAATATAATTGTAAATAGATTTTTCCGACGTCTTAAACACAAATAATGTGGCTAATTGGTCTGAAGGATGTTGGGTTTGCTGTTTCACTTTTTCCAGCTCTTGGAATGAAGGTGACTATTGCCGTTCTCCATGCTTCTAGTATGTAGTCCAGTTTTAAGCTACATCGAAAGGTAGAAGGGTGTTTAAAGCCCATTTTAGCCACTAGTTACTATAAATGGCCTAGCCATTGTAGTGCTTTCTCTAGAATGTCTGTGGTGACCTTAGAAATAATTTACTATCCTTTATTTGTGTTACTTCCGAGAATTGAGTTTATTGTAAGAGTCGCACTATTTCCCCCTAATGTTCGGTGTTTAAATCACATTTCCCAATACCGTATATATGATGACTATACTTTTGCCATGACATGAGATATTTATAATTTCCTTGAAATAAATACCTCAGTGTATGCAATGGGTTTCACTATATTAAAGAGACCGCTGGGGGTCTATTCTCAAATAATGACACTTTTGTCACATGCGAGATTGTACTTTTGGCAATAAAAAATTTTACAAAAAAGTAAGTACAATCTCAATGCGACAAAAAATAGCACTGTTTGAAAATATACCCCCAGGTTACAGATGTTGATTCTGACAGATATTTGTTTCAAAAAGGTGAATATTTATTAGGATTCGCTTCAAATCAACTTTTTAAAATGAAGATTCATCACCCAAGCCAATGCCTCAATATGTAGGAAAATATTTTTCAGATTTCCTTTTGATGGTTCCGGTAACGTCCTAGCTCACGCGTTCTTTCCTAGCGAAGACGATGATCTTGGGGGAGATATACATTTCGATGCCGAAGAAAATTGGATCGATGGATCCAAAAAAATTGTCGATGATTATGGTACTACTGATTTTTATGTTGTCGCCCTTCATGAACTGGGACATTCGTTAGGTTTACAGCATTCACCCGTGAGAAGTTCCATTATGTTTCCTTACTATCAAGAACCAGACGAAAACGGTGAAGTCAGGCTAGGTTATGATGACATATTGGGAATGTACGATTTGTATAGTAAGTATCTGATTTATTACAAACCTTATTCAGAGTTGGACTCTACAATTCTTCTTCCTATTATTTCGTCGTGTTTAAAACAGCTGATATTATGAACTAAAGTCCTTATCTTTTGTACCATCCATGTGGTATATTCATATTTAGCTCGTTTTAAATAGGAATTGAACCACGATTTTTTTCAAATATTTTTATTTTCTACGTAATACTATTTTGAGGTTTAAGACTATAAAAATTTGATGTCAATGTTTTTTAGATCCATTCACAGTAGATTATATATTTGATAAAAATTGTGGATAAAGAAATATTTTGAGTAATACTCCTCTTGAAGTATTATAGTAGAATCAATAAAATGCACGTTCCATTGATCGTTTTTTTAGGGTAGCGCTTTTTTGCTTATTTCAGAGTTAATAAACCACGTTTGTTGTTATTTCTTGAGATACGAGATATTTTGTTTCATAATAACTTGTTAATTAGCTTCGTTCATTTGAATGTGAATTGATTAACAACAATTTCAACACATCATGAGAATCTTGAATAAAATAGTATCTATATTATTCAACAAGCAAAATGATGGCTAGTATTCACGAAGGTGACTATTAGTCCACCACTGGGTATTAATCACCTGAATAAATGAATTATAAGTAAATTTATTACTTTCCCTCTTTCCTCCAATTCATGAAGGGAGTATAGGCTTTCATATATAATTTTTTTGACATTTATGACAATACATTCAAGGATACTATTCATGTCTGCTTCTCTTATTTTTGGCAGGTTAACATTCATTTCAGTTTCTGATTCGCTCTCCATATTATATTTTCTAGTAATTTAAATTGTTGCAATCAGCTATAATTTATTTGTAACATCAATAAGGTTTATTCACTGCAACTTGATTAATTAATTAGTATGTCTTCCTAGCGGAATGGTTTGGAGGTCTTACTGCGTGAAAGGAAGACTTGTAGGCATAGGGTTCGAATCCTGGTAGCGGTGTATTATCTCTATAGAAAGAACACCTTCTTAAAAGAATTTCATTTCAGGTAAAATGGTCGTAAATGATCGTATTAGATGATTATCGGCAAAAGCTGAGACGATATACTTTGAGACAAACTATAATGCATTGATCAAGTTATGGTATTGGCATTAGTTAGTTATTTTTGAAGTATTAGACATTTGAGTTCAGTTTTCTGATAGTGAGATGTTACTTGTATGGAATTGTGAAAGTTAAAGTAGTAAAAATAAAGTTAACATTAGTAAAAGGAGTAGCATTGGTGACAGCGGTGGGATACGAACCCACGACCTTTCGGACTTGTGCGTATGATGATGTCAAAACTCAGAAAGAGAGGAAAAAAATAAATTTATTTATAAATAGGTAATTAATAATAATAATAATAATGTTTATTCAAGGAATATAATAATACAATATAATAAATAATTTAAAAAGAAATAGTTAAGAATACATGAATAAACATAAAAACACTGAAGCGCCAAAGACGCTTGTACGTGAATAGTGGTAGACAAAATATAGTAGGTATTGTACTCGCATATAATGACTAATGTTGACTTAAGTGTTCATGTTACTCGCCTGCTACTACACAGAATGACTGAATTCAAAATTTGAATACAGTAAAAGTCACGAATGTTTCTCGTTACGTCATAACTCACAAACACCCGAATCAAATCAATAAGACAGTTTTCACCAGCAGTACATCATTGTTCGATGGTTCGACATGTATCTGTGGTGATCTATTTATAGGAGGGAGTAAATAAAACCAAATTTAACATATCATAGCTAGACTACATTTTGAAATTGAATTGTTACAAAACCTACCTCTTGAATGGCATTTAACGGCAACAATGGTCCGCTATTAGCCAATTTTTTTTGGGAATATTCATGTAATTTTCTAATACACTCACGTGGAAGACCGGGGTTGGTTGAACCAGTTTTTTTTTAATGTTAGTGCTATTACATTAAAAAAATACTGTAATACGACGATTAGTGAATGTTTTGACAAATTAATACTTCAGTTAGTTATAACAAATATTAGTATTTTAAAGTAATAAACCCCCGTCGGTGGGGCACGTTGAACAACTCTGCGGGGTAGGTTGATTACTTATATAGGAAGTTGTAGAAAAAAATAGGTATGGTTGAAATGTTGAAGTATTAAATTTATTGAAAAACAAATAAATTAATTCTTAGAAGTAGTAGGTAAGTGAAAAAAATATGCAAAACGAAATAGAGAAGAATTTAAATATTCTAATCACTATCACAATTATGGCATATATTAAATACATCTCCATTAGTGCATTGCTCGTGGGACCAACCCTTGCAGTTTGTACATTGTACCCTTTTTTCCTTGGGTTCACTGTTAGAATGTGGTTTTATGCATATTACACAAAAAACTTCTTTTTCTGAACTACTGGAATAATTTTTTTTCACTTTGTTTATTTCTTTTTTGTAAAGGTTGTTTGTCAATTCTTTTTTTATTTGTGGCAATTGACTCCCCTTTAAGGGATTGTAATAAATACCTTTTACAGAATTAGGCTTTAATTCACATAACTTGACAGACAGATTAGATATTGACAGTTTAAAAACGTACAACAGAATTGACAAACATTAATAACAATTAAGAAAACTATACAGTATGTATGATTAATAAACTCACATTAGTATAACATTCACCCGGTACTATTTTCTGAATAATATGTTAAATACTGCGGCTTCTTTTTATTTCTAGTGGATCTACGCAATGACTGATTTTGATTCAAAAAATCTTGATTCCCAGAAGTGCAAGGATCATTGGTAGAATTCTGTTCTTCAACGTTTTCATCGTTTATTGTTGAAGCGTCTTCACCTTCTTCCATTTTCGGTTGGTGGTCGTCTTCGTCTCGATTGTTCGTTATTGAATTTTCTTCATCATCTTCTGCCAATCGTAAATTGCCTCAAGGCGCTAAGTGCTTCGTCGCAACTGTACTTTCTTTTTCATTGTTACATCGTATTAGTGCGTAATCAGGATTTACTTCTAACAATTCTACTTCTTCAACAAGCGGATCAAACTTACTTCTACGTACAAACTTTTTAAGTAAAACTTTATCGGAATTTTCAAGCCAGGAAGGAATAGAAGTTCCACTCGTTGATCGACGTTGATAAGTAAATAAACGTTCATGTGGAGTATGATTAGTTGATGTACATAATAAACTTCGAATAGAATGTAGAGCATCGGGTAGAACCAATTCCCATTGATTTGTCTCAAGTTTTCTGGATTTAAGAGAAAGGCTGACAGCTTTCCAGATAATGCCGTTGTATTTTTCAACTTGACCTTTTCCTTGGGGATTATATGGTGTTGTTCGACTTGAAGCAATACCCTTGGAATGTGGGTAAGTTATGAATTCTTGTGATGTGAAACTGGTTCCACGATCGGAATGTATGTAATTAGGCATTCCAAACAAACAAAACAAGTGGTTGAGGCATTCTATTGCAGTTTGACTAGAATTGTCTGAACAAGGGAACGCCCATGGAAATCGTGAATATTCGTCTACAACCGTGAACATGTATGAATTTTTAGAACAAGTTGGTATCGGACCCTTAAAATCAATATTCAATCTCTGAAAGGGTGCTGTTGCTTTTATTAAATGTTTCTCTTCATCTTTTTTGTAAAATCTAGGTTTAATTTCAGCACATGTTGGGCATGTGGCACTCATTCGTTTTATTTCCTCCAAAGAATAAGGCAAATTTCGCACTTTAACAAAATGATGCATTCGTGTTACCCCAGGATGACACAAAGACGAATGTAATTCAAACAGTGTGTTTGTAATATTATTACATATTCTTGAAAAAGCATCAGCTGCATTATTCGACTTCCCAGGACGATAGACCATGTCATATTTAAAACAAGAAAGTTCAATGCGCCAACACATAATTTTTTCATTTTTAATTTTACTTGTATGGCTTGTATTAAACATAAAATATACTGATTTCTGATCTGTTACTAGTTTAAAGTGTCTTCCAATAAGATAATGTCTCCACTTCTTTAACGCTTCAACACATGCATAAGGTTCCTTTTCGATAGCAGGGTGTCTTCTCTCAGATTCGGAAAGTGTTCGTGAGAAAAAAGCCACAGGCCTTCCAGCTCGACTCAACGTAGCGGCTATAGCAAAATCAGATGCGTCTGTTTCTACAATTAAACTCTTGTTTTCGTCGATACTCCACAGAAGCGAATTGGCTATATCAGTTCTTATTTCTTCGAAAGCGGAAACTAATTGTATGCTAAGTGGAAATGTCTTACAGTCTATTAAGCATCTTATTTTTCCAGAAAATTTATTTATCCATTTTGAATAATGTGAGAACATTCCTAATGCTCTTTGAAGACTTTTTGTGTCGTGTGGAGTTGGCATTTCTAAAAGAGGTTTAAGTCTATCATAATCTGGTTTCATAGTATTATTTTCTATTGTATAGCCTAGTATGTTAATTGATTTTTTATTATAGTGACATTTATTTTCATTTAATGTCAGTCCATATTTTTTAGCAGCATCAATAAATTTTTGTAAATTTGAGTCGTGATTCATTTGGTCTTTACCACAAATTGTTACATCATCTAAATAGGCAAAAACTCCTTGTAGATTTTCTTTTTAAATAATAGAATCTATCACCCTTTGGAAACAGGAAACTCCATTGGTGACTCCAAACGGAATACGATTAAATTGATAAAGCCGACCGCCTGCTTCAAAAGCTGTGAATGGTTTATCTGATTTCTGAATTGGCACTTGATGGTAAGCTGATTTTAAATCAATGGTACTAAATATTGTAAATTTTGATATTTTAGCAACTAAAGTTTCAATATTCGGCAGTGGATAAGCATTTAAGAGAGTGAATCTGTTTATTGTTTGTGAATAATCAATAACCATTCGACGTTTGTGATTTTAATTTTTGGTTACTAATACTTGGGCTCTCCAAGAAGATGTACTTTCTTTAATGATTCCTTCTTTAAGCAAATTACTCACTTCTTGAGTAATGAAATGTTCATCATGATTAGAGTGTTTACGGGATTTAATAGCTATAGGATGGTAATTTTCTATTAGATTAGCAAACAAAGATGGAGGCTCAACTTTTACTTCAGCAAGACAGCAAATGGAAAGTGGTGATCTTAAACCTCCAAATGTTACTTCGATTCGTTCATGTTGTTTCATAAAATCATGACCAATAATAATATCTGTGCAAAGGTTCGAAAGAATTAAGACTTTTGTATTTTCATATTTTTCGTTTTGAATTTCAAGTTTTATAAAGCAATAACCTTTTATTTCGGATGAACACGATGTAGATGCCATTAAAACTTGTCCATTTGTTTGAAAAGTTTGTATTTTGTTTTTAAGTACAAAATCGTAATCCAGAAAAGTGTCAGAACTTCCAGTATCTAGTAAGGCTTTTGCACTGATTTTGTTAATTGATACGTTAATAATAGGTTGAGAGAGTGAACTTGGTGTTTTTGATGAAGAAGCGATAAAAAATGTAGATGCAGATGTCGGTTTTGCGGATATACTTGAAATTTTCTTAGATTTTAAGCACACTTTAGCCCAATGACCAGATTTTTGGCAATTTTTACAAATTGCGACTCGTGCTGGGCAGAGAAATCGTGGAAGACTAGGATGTCCATTTGTTTAAACGAAGCTGAATTCACCTGGACTGCGTCATTAAAATTTGAGCATGTTACATTATTTGCAAAATTTGGCTGTGACTTATATGAATCTGACTGCTTTTGAGATTCTTCTAAAGATCTGGATGTAGATACCGCATCATCTAACGATAAATTGTTAAATTCAAGTAATCGTTGCCGGATATTAGCTTGCAAAATGCCGCTTATAAATGCATCTCTGATATAATCGTTTTTATTTTGTTCACTGGAAACAGCTTTAAAGTTACAATCAATGGTTTCATTGATGTTTTGCTTTCGGGTACTTAGAATATGTCTTGCAAAAATTTCATTTGTAGGTTTAACATAAAGGTCTTTTAAAATTTTTAAAGCAGAAGTATATGTTGTAGCTTCAATTATATGTTCATAAACAGTATGTGATACGAAATTTACTAAGAGCATGTACTTATCTTTATCTTCAAGTGGTTTCTCTTTTGACGAGTTACAACCCAGAAAATTTTTGAATGTTTCATACCAGTGATTGAATTCTTTACTAGCAGTTACGGAGTTTGGATCAGCTTCTAGTTTATCAGGTCGAAAATACTTTTCCATTTTCTTTATGTGAATTAAATTGTAATAAATACCTTTCACAGAATTAGGCTTTAATTCACATAACTTGACAGACAGATTAGATATTGACAGTTTAAAAACGTACAACAGAATTGACAAACATTAATAACAATTAAGAAAACTATACAGTATGTATGATTAATAAAATTAAATTAGTATAACACGGATATTGCTGTATTATCGATCTGGGATGCAACTAACTTCCTTTGCTTTGTTTTTAACTTTTTCTTTTTGTTCTTGGATCGCATCTCTAACTGAGGTGTCGGTTAAAATTGCTGAGACTCTTTTCCTTCTACTATTTTTGTTTTTTCTTGCTGGTGCGTTTGGGAGTGGCTTTAATTGTTCCAGAGTTACAGTATTATTCACTACTGATAAACTACAACAAGGCAGCTCATCTAAAATGATATTGCCTACTACTTTAGGTGGAGTCGTGTGTTCAAGGACTGTTATATCGGTAGCTTCTTCGAGAACTTCTTTAGAATCTAAATTATCTGCGATCACCTCTAGATTAGTTTTTCTTTCCACAGTAGAGGTATTAAGACCGGTATCTTTAGGTGGGATTTTGGTAGAATCTGGCCTGTCCTTGACATAAGACGCCATAAACACAGAATCTTCAAAAACATCTTTGTTAAATGGAGAAAATCCAGAAACCTTAAAGCCTGCTAAAATATTATTTGGAGTAGCAGCTAAAGGCAAAGCCATTTTAACAATTCCTGGTATGTCATAAATGGACATTGTGGAGACTGGGTGGTTTGTCGTCCATGAGTTACACATAGAATTTACATATTTTTTAAGGGGGCCATAAATGCTTCTGTCCAAAAGTTGGCTGCAATGAGGAGGAAATGAAAGAACAATTACCCCATTAGATTTAAAATAGTTCAATGCCTCTATCGATGAATGACTATCATGATTATCTACTAATAAATGTGTAGGTTTTGTTTAAGATGATTTTGAATGTTTCTTAAAGTGACGTGCATATTCACAAAAATGTGCCTCGTTCATCCACCCTGATGGATTTGAAACACCCACGCTTCCTGGAGGACTATTGTTGATAAAATGATCATGATATCTTACCCAAGGGAAGGCAAACATGGGAGGAATGCAGTTACCGGTCGCAGATATGGCTAAAGCTAAAGTGACCAAAGTTCCTCTTTCTGCGGAGGTAATACGGCCTAGTTGCTTCACTCCACGCCGAGCAACACGATCTGGTTTTTGGACCGTTGTCACGCCCGTTTCATCGATGTTCCATATTTCCCCTGATATTTAATGAATATTTATGCATATCTAATACGGTTTTCAAATTGGAGAAAAAAACTGAAACCGTCGTTTTGTTAAAACCTGTAGCTCTGGCTAGGCTCGTTGCTTCAGGTTTTCTTATCGAAAGACGGCGGTTCCGTTTCAAAAACATAGCAAACACATCTCCACAAGCCATTTCGTGTTAGTTCCAATGCTCTGGATATTTTATTTTCAAAGAATTTGTATTCAAATATGCCATCCTTCTTACTTCTCTTGGTGAGAGTCCATAATAAATATCTGCTGCTTTTAATAAATATGCAGATAGGTTCTTTTCTTGTTCAGAAGTAAATACCTGCAATAAAGTATCATTTTTTCATCTCTTCATCGGTAAATTTTCTACAATACCGTCTTAGAGTAGGATAGGGAATCTGTTGGTCAATTGCAGCTTTTCCTATGGGAAACCCTTCTAGTTTAACCTTTTTTGCAGCTTGTAACGTAACACTTGCAGTGGTGTTACCTTTATTTGTTTTCCGTTTGCAATTTCTCATGTCAATAGTTTTCTGAAAATAAAATTTCCACTTATTCATAGTGATATACTTGTACAATATTTCTTTCATCAATGTAAACCATTAAACACAGTATGGGGCAACCTGCCCCACCTAATATTTTTTTAAACAATTTAATATCTTATCCGTTGTATTAAGAATAAAAAAGTTCAAAAAGGCACTAACAGATTGACAAATAAATAAACTACATAGTGGAATAATAAAACAATTGATATAATTTGTTCCTTACCCTATTTGTAGATAAAAACACAAAGTTACTATTTTTTGGTATTCGCCACGTGAAACATCAGTCGCCAACACTTTCAAAACTGCACCCACTATTTCCTCAGATGCCATCTCCCGACTGATTATCAGCACATATTCAAGCTTGGACGATTGTTTTGGCGCATTTCCACCACTCTTTTATACTTATTGGGCGTCTGGTTCAACGTGACCCGTGGCTCCCCTACCTATTAGTTTGTATGTGTGTGTGTGTGTTAGCTTGTAGTAAACATCAGTTTTCTATTATGTGGATGTCTTAATAATAAGACAATTCAAAAAAGATTATGTGAATGGTTACTTTCAATGGAAAGTTCAATATACAGTGTGTCCCAAAAAGTTTTATACAAATGGAGAAAAAGTTCATCTTACATTTCACAAAAAAAAATATTCTTGATAAAAAGCTCTGCATGACTTGTAGATCCATAATCAAGTACAAAATTTTCAAAACATTGGCTGGAATACAGGGAAAATCAAAATTATGATTTGGAGTGATAGTAAAATACGGAGTGGAGAGCAAAATATTCATTGAAATTGTTATTATGTATCAAAAAAAAAATTATGTACACTTGTAGATTAGTGATTTTTCCAGATAAAAATTACAGCATATTATTAATTAGATTATTTATTGAATAAAGGAATGAGACATGATAAAAAATTGAATAACCTCTTTATCAACAATGAATAATACGCAACTAATAAATTTTATTGGGAACATGTAAAATTACTTAAATACTACGGAACTTCAACGTATCCACCGTCCTTTCCTAAACAGGTGATTGTTCGTTGATTAAATTCTTTTATGACATTTCTAATCACATCTGGAGTTATAGCTTCACATGTTTCTCTAATGATTCTTTCGAGATGATCAACATTTTGAAATAGCCTCTGAAGGTACACCTTTTCTTTTAAGTAGCCCCACAAAAAAAAAGTCTAGAGGGGTAATGTCTGGAGACCTTGGGGGCCAAAGAAACTCCATGTACCTCCCGATCACTTTACCGTTAAAAGTGTTGAGGAGAAAATCCCGAATATTTCTGTTACAGTGACATGGTGCTCCATCCTGTTGGTACCATATTTTTCCTAGTTCATTTAGTGGTAGTTCATCAAGAAAGTCAGACAAATGATTATTTAAAAATTGTAGGTGTCTTTCTCCATTCACGTTACTTCGAAAAAAGAACGGTCCAACAATTCTGTCTTTGTAAATGCCACACCATAGATTCGTTTTAAATCAATATTGATCTCTGGTTTGGACATGGAAATTGGTATTAACATCGCTCCACCATCGACAATTTTGCGAACTTACTGTACCATTAGACGTAAACGTTGCTTCGTCCGAGAAAAGTACGTGTCGTGTCATAAATCTGCTATCTTCCAATTCTCCTTGTATACGAGCACAAAATTCGTTTGACTTTAAAATTCGTGCATCTGTAGTTTTAGTTACATTCAATGAATTGGATCGTTTTCGAAGTGAATATTTTGGATTTTCCACGACCGATAGCATCACATCAATTTCAATATCTTCATTTCTAACCCATGCCCGATGTTTCTTTCTAAATCTATTTTCAACACTTCCAGAACTCTTCTTGAATTTATTTATTACATATCTGACAGTTGTGAAATGTATTGTTTTATCAGGGTGTCTATTTTTAAAGATTTCTGCAGCTTCCCTACATGTTTTATAATTTTCTCCAACAATGAGAACAATTTCAATTTTATCTTTAATACTTAATTTTACTGGCATTTCTAATCATTGCAAACACACACACTTATGTAACATTTGACATTTGTTGACAGTTATTAGATATTCCAAAGCACTCTATCCAGAACGTGTTTAATAAGGATGAGTAAAACAAAATCAGGCGCTTATTATGAACGTGATCTTACGATGTTTCGTACTGCGCATTAATCTAACAATTGCTGACGTGTTTATTGCAATAATCTTGTAATTTTTATCTGGAAAAATCACTAATCTACAAGTGTGCATAATTTTTTGATACTTAATAACAATTTCAATGAATATTTTGCTCTCCACTACGTATTTTACTATCACTCCAAATCATAATTTTGATTTTTCCTGTATTCCAGCCAATGTTTTAAAAATTTTGTACTTGATTATGGATCTACAAGTCATGCAGAGCTTTTTATCAAGAATATTTTTTTTTGTGAAATGTAAGATAAACTTTTTCTCCATGTGTATAAAACTTTTTGGGACACACTGTATTTCTGCTTTCTTTCTGGTTGCCAAAAAATTATTTTCTATATATGTTCATATGTTGCGGAATTTTGAATAACACTGTTCGTTTAGTGATTTTAGTTACTCGATTTTTATTTTTAAGTTCGAAAATCTCTGAAATCAGAAACTGATGGATATCCTACTTCAACTCCTCCTACTACAACAGATAGTTTTACACAGTGGTTTACTACCGAAAAAGAAGAAGCAGGAACTGAAAGGTATGCTTATTATCATACCTTTATTTTCATGTAAAATCTCTTTACCGTTTGCTTATCATTACCTACATTATTTTAGGTCAAGTTGGGAAGAAACAACTGGTTATAAGGAATACCCCAAAGAAACTTCGACGATTCATTATAATGGCGATTTTGAAACGGTAGATGAACACAAAAATCACGATAAAAAACACAACGGGCCACCTACAACAATTGCGCCGAGAATTCCAGATATCTGTGACGGTCGCGTAGATGCTATTGCTACGTTGAGAGAAGAATTGTTTGTATTTAGTGAAAATGTAAGTTAAAATAGATATATATATATATCGCAAGCGCAACCGGTATTACCGTGAAACATTATAGGGCATGTCCACCAACTGACAGTTGACAATAATAGCCCTGAGGAATCACAATTATTTGGTTAGATTTTAGATTTGTAATTTGTTTGCTTTGTATTGATTTAATGATCCTTTTTATTATAAACAGTCATAAATAGCTTTTAAAATACCTATAAGCAATTAACACAACGTCGAAAAAAGCACTACATCAAAATCAAAGAACTATTAAGAGCCACCTGTTGAGCAAAGAACGCTTGTTTATCATCAGATGTTGTATATTCCATGTCAGATTCCTCAGGGGATGACGTCACGTGGCCTTGCCCTATTTTCGTATGTTAATGGGCTCGTTTCATGGGTATGAATCGTATCAGAAGGATTAAGAATAACATATATTTATCTATGATAACGATATTTATCTCAAAAAGTTATAAATATCTACGAAAATTAAATTTAAAAATTTTCTCAGATTTAAATAAACCGCTGTAAGCCGACCAATGGCAGAAGCCATGTCAGATTGAAAGTACGTTCTGTTGATAAATCCTACTTGACTATCAAAGTTGATTAAGACAAAGTGAAAGTCGACTAGATGAGTTTGAAAGTTGATAATTGACATCAATATCAATAACTACACCAATGTCCAAAAACTATATTAAATTCTAAAAACTAATAAAACACACCACACAATAAAATCCGGTTATCAATAAACACACAAAACGAAAATAAACCACACCCAATCTAAACAAAACAGTTGTAGGTTATGGTATTTGTTATTGTTTTAGGAGGCATTCGAACTCCTTAAAAAGAAGAAGAATAAGCGATCCGGAACTAAATCGAGTTCCGAATTCTTCGGAATTCTGGGGTACCTAACGCAATTTGTGCGTATGTGTGTACCTACATAGAGAACGAGATTTAAAGTTTGTTTTCCAGTACAGTATAGGTACTTTTACTGTACTGTGAAATGTTCTTTGACTACGCGAGAGTTACCTTTTTTAATAAGAGGCACCCGATTATGAGAACATTATTTGAAAGAGTATGTCTTGACAGTACTTTGCGTTTCTCTTTAATGGGTGTTAAAGAAAAAAGATAACTAGTCTACTTATAATATTTTCCCTCGTGACAACAGCGCAACATTTCCTTGTTTTCCATTGGCTTTAGCCTACCACAACCTACCACAGGAATTCAAATTTTAATACTTAGTTCAGACCCAATATATCTTGTGACATTTTCATTGAAATTCATGAAACGAGCCCATTGCGGATAACGGTATTGAACTTTGCAATGAAAACTGGAGTTATCGCTTAAAAAAAGTTGTTACGTTAAATTCTTTTTTTTAAATCTAACATTGGTGAGATTTTGAGTTTTGATTTTCATCACATTGGTACCACTAAATGAAACTGTCGGCGCTGATAATGAAACTATAGATTGATACAGAAATATATCTAAATTACAAACTATAGAAAACATTTGAATACACTGGTTTATTGAAAATCTACTCATAATAATAAATACACTGAAAAATCTACTAGACTACAAAGACGAGAGCATCTGTGGAATCGGTTATATTAGTACAGTTTTCGTGCTCTTGTTTATTCAACGTTTCATGATTAATTTTTGTGTTCCATCCGAAAAGTCAAAATAACGTCCACCTCAATACGCGCATTTAATATACGTCATAAATTGTCATATGTCAAGTTTTTGGATGCAAACACAATCAATTTTGGCTATTCTATTTACAACTGTTTCAGAAATATATTTGCTGTGTTATTGTATCAATACTATATAACGATTAAAAATGTATGAACATGATATATTTATTATTACTTCACTAATTTAACACAATTATAAAAGTTTGTTTGCATCCAAAAACTGGACATATGACAGTTGTGACGTTTTCACTAAATGCGCGTATAAGGTTAATAAGGTGCCTTTACTTCGCCCTAATGAAATCGATTTCACCAACCATTTCCTCAAGTTAGGTAAGTGATACCTAGATTAGATTAGATTAGATTTTATGAGGTGGCTTTTGGCCTAATCCACTGCGACCTTTTCAGATCTATTTGGTCCTCTCAACTCTAGATTACATTCTCTAGCCTGACTCTTTTTAAAAAGTCTATTAGCGTGGAGACTGAACCTTTCATATAGCTCTCTGCCAATGGCTTTTCTTCGCCTAATGCAAAAAACCGCACATTTGCCAGGCTATCACACTGGCATAGAATGTGTTCTGCCGTTTCTTCTTCTAGGTGACAAAACCTGCACGTATCTTCGTTTGTCAATCCCATCTGCTTTAAATGCCTATTGAGCTTACAGTGCCCCGTTAACAGACCCATTACAGCTTTAACAGTTTTCCTGTCTTTGGCCATCAGATCTGCTGTAAATTTTGGCGAGTGTTCTAATATGAACTGTTTCGCTTGCCTCTGTCCTGGTGAGTTCCTCCACCATTTCAGAGATTTGTGGGCGACCCACTTCTTTGTTTGTTTCCTTGTTAAGGTTTTTGCAACGCCGCAGAAGGGTTCCGGCCCAACGAATGGCATTGATGAGCCTTGCTTGGCCATTTCATCTGCTTTTTCGTTGCCCTTATGCCCCTCGTGTCCCGGTACCCAGGCTACCGTAACATTGCTACGCTCACCCAGTGTGTTTAGGGCCCGCACACAATCCCATACTAGCTTGGAATTGACCTCTACGGAGTTGAGTGCCTTTAGCGCTGCTTGGCTGTCTGTGAAGATGGCAATTGAACGATATGTTCTCTTCTGCTTTTTAATTTCTTCTACACAGTGGTGAATCGCCGTAATTTCCGCCTGGAAAATTGTGACGTTCCTTGATAGGCTTACTGGGAAGGCTATCCCTTGCTTTAGCCCTACTATACCGGCTCCTACGCCGTCTAACGTCTTTGACCCGTCTGTATACCAAAAAACATCTGCATGTATGGGTACACCTTTTTTCCAGTCTTCCCTGTTTGCTATAGTAACTTTGAACTTATTTTCGAAGCTGGCTGTCCCATTACGCAGTCCGCCTTTAGCTCCTCGATTAGCTTCCAGTTGTCAGCACTATGCGTTTGGCTTATATGTTGCTGGCTATGTATTAATCTGTGCATTACAGATCTGGCTTCACCTTGTATGAATATGTGTAGAGGTGGCAGATTCATTAAGACTTCCATTGCAACTGTAGGAGTAGTTAAGTGATACCTAAGACGGATTCAGGAAATCCTAAATGCAATTTACGTTTCATCACCTAAGAGTGATGGGAAATACCTAATATTATCACTCTTAGGTATTACTGAGCGCGTGGTGAAACGTAAATTGCATTTAGGAATTCCTAAGTCCGTTTTAGGTACAGAGAGCGTTTCCAAGTTATCTCGCGCCATGTTGTCAGCTGATCACAGACAACCTTCAGATAAAAGGATGGAAATAGGGATTTGAATATAAATCGAGAAAAAAACTTAAACCATTCTAGAACAGCTGTTTTCGAGAAGTCAGCCATATTGGGCTGGGTCCCCCGATCAGCTGTTGGAGAAGTCAGTTGATTGTCAGACAGTTTTTGTAGAGCAATTTCAATGTAATATTATGTTTCACTTAAATAATAAAAACTTTACAAATAACACTTAGCATAGTCAGTAAACTGTCTCTGAATTGAATTAAATTGATTCAAGAGCAACAGATTGAGGAACACAGAAGGATCCAGTGGTAAAAACAGCCGGAAATAAAAAAAATCATTTTTATCTCTTGCTCTTCACATTCCACATTCAACACTACAAAACGATGGCATTTTATGGTAGTATAGTTTCAAGAACATTTCACTAATTGAAGTCTAACTGTTATCGTTGTTCACTAGTAAACAATGGAAACTAAATAAAATATGACATAGTTTTCACAGCAATATAGCCGACCTGTCAGTGACCTCATTTTGGAATGGTCTATTGGGTTTGAGGTTATATTAGAAATTAGTGTGGAAGGTTGTCCGGAAACGATGACGTAGGTACTTTTTTTTTTTTTTCGGGCCGAGATTGGAAACTCATGTTCGAATGGGCCATGTCCCATGACCCAGACAGTGTTGGACTCATCCCAAGGGATGCCTACCAACCAATCCCACCTCAAAGCTCGCCGTTACTCCCGCCTCGGAATCACTACCCTAGCATACTTCGAGACGGGCGGCGGTCCCTCACACACTCCGTCATCTTCTCCCTTCTATCACTCCTACGTCTCATGTCAAATCATTTCCTTCTCTCCCCCTAATCATTCTCTCCACTACGCCACTCACCTCCCTCCATTCCTCCTCCCCCTCAACATAATCTCCACCATGTTCTCCCAATACACAGCCTCCCCTAGTTTCTTCTCTAACTTTACCAGCTCGTCCACGTTCTTCCAGCATCTGAACACATGCCCCACATCATCCTCCACTTCACATCTCTCGCACAATCCAGTCTCTCTTTTCCCAATCTTGTGGAGGTACCCTACTCTCGACCCATGCCCAGTGAGCACCTGTGTCAAGAAGTAGTTTACCTCCCCAAATTTCCGGTCCATCCATTCTCTCCTACTCCCAATCGCTCCTTTTAGCGCGCCCTCATACTTCTCCCATCTTCTCTCCATTTCCTCCTCCATCCATTCCTTCATTTCCTCTACAGTCGCACCCCTCCAACGTTTGTTCCTGGCTCTAGCCTCTAGGTCCAATGAGTAGGATCTTGACAGCACCACTGCCGCCAGTCCACCCACTGTCCTATATCCCTGTACCACCCTCAGGAGTATCCCTCTCTGCAAACGCAGGAGTGGCCTAACCCTCGCGTTCACCCCCGCTCTTTCACCCCAGACTTCCGCACCGTACAGCATACTCTGCTCTATTGTCCCTACCAATTACCCTCCTCTTCCACTCTCCCGGCCCTTTCACATTGCACAACAATCTCCCCAGCCTTGCTGCTCTCACTTTCGCTTTCTGTGCCGCCTTTGCCATGTGTGTTTTGAAGGATAATTGGCTATCCAACCACACTCCTAGGTATCTCACAGACTCCTCCATCCGAATTTTCCTTCCCTTCACCGTCACCACAACTTCCCTCGTCTTGCTCCGTCCCTTCACTAGCAGTCCCACCGTCTTATCTTCCGCCACTTCCAGTCCGCACCGCTCTATCTTCTCCACAATCTTCCTGCACATCCTCCCCGCCTTTCTTTCTATCTCCGCCTCTCCCTTTGCCGTACATACCAGACATACATCATCCGCATACACCGTAATCTCACATCCCTCTTCACATACTATCCCACAAACCTCATCAAACACACATTTCCATAGCGTCGGTCCCAGAACCGAGCCCTGTGGCACTCCAGCTCCAGTCTCATATCTCCTCCCTCTAGAGTCCACTATCACCCGCCCCGTCAGGTAGTCCTCCACTAAGTTAACTAGCCCCTCCCCTACTCCAAGCCTCAGCAACGCACCCAACACCGCCCGTTTGCTGACACTGTTAAACGCGTTCCCAACGTCAAAGAATACGAGAAGGGCCAATCTCTTGTTCCTCCAATTGCCCTCCCTAGCCTTTTCCACCAAGCCCATCACCCTGCCCAGAGCCGAGATACATGATTTCCCCTTTGCAAACCCGTGCTGGTTTTTCCTAAAACCCCCATTTCTACCAACTTCCTCCTCAATCCTATTCTTTATTATCCCCTCCATCAATTTACCCATACCACACAGCAGACTGATAGGCCTGTAGTCACCCGGCCGATTCCCCTCCCTACCCGCCTTTTTCAGCAGTATCACCCTGGCCACCTTCCATGCTTCCGGAAACTCTTCCTCCCTCAGCACCCTGTTGAATAATTCCCAAAAGTATTCCTCATTGTCCTCCAACATCCTCTTTACCATATCACCTCTCAGGCCATCTATCCCTGGAGCCTTCCTTATCTTAATGTTCCACCTTCCCTCCTGTACTTCCCACTTCTCTACCGATCTTATCCCACACTTTTTCTCCACCCCTCTAGTATCTTGGACTTCCCAAAACCTACCCTTCACTCCTCCTTCTCCCACATTGAACAATTTCCATATAATCTCCCTCTCCCAATCCTCCTCAAGCACCTCGTTCCTATTTCCACCCATCCTTTTCACCGCTATTTCATACGCCTTTCCCCATGGATTGTTTTCCAGTTCCCCCAGTAACTCCTCCCACTTCCCTTTTTTTTCCCTCTCCACCCTACGTTCAAGTTCCTTCTTCTTCTCCTTGTATCTCCCTTGTCCCTTTATCCTTCCCCTCAGAATCCGTCCCGTTCTTGCTTACACTCCTTCCACAACTTCTGTATCTCCTCATTCCACCAGTAATTTGCCCTCCGCTCACGTCTATTGCCACTCTTCCCCCTTCTTTTACAGCCCTGTATCACATCGTACAATTTCTCCACACGTAGGTACTTGGAAAATGTTAATTACCTGACTTTAGGAAATGATTGGTGAAATCGTGCATAAATACTATAACACGCTAAACCCAAAAAATAGCTTGCAATATATATCCAATATTTAAATAATCAGTAAGTGTGTATGAGTACCAGTAGTTTGAAAACCGTCCGCTAGATAGCACTACATATGTGAATGTAATGAACATTAACAGCTGGCACAAAACTATACCTTGCGTGCGATCACCTGATTTCAACAACGACATGAATCTCTCAATTGTTGCATCACAGCGTTTATTTGGCATTTCATGAGAACTGTTCCGTTAGGATAGGGAAACATAAATTTATTCTTGAATGCTTGTTTGAAACATTTTTGAAACAAAAATTGTTTTATGAATAGTATATATGGAGGTTTCGAGATCGAGGAATATTAATAGAAGGTTATCCAATTCCATTAAAGCAAATGTTTCCAACCCTTCCAAAGACAGTGAAAAAAATTGATGCTGCGTATCAACGACCCGACGGTTCAATCGTATTATTTACAGGTAAATAAAATAGTATATATTTATTTATAGGCATTGATGGCATCCCCCCATGTTAAAAATAAGTCTGCAGTGACTTCCACGTCCCCGTGGCATCCGATATACGGACGCCACGGGGATTTTCGATGAAACCCATCGCAAATGAAAAGATCCTAGCCCTACTATCTCTCTGCAAAATATTGAAAGGATGCCAAATCGGTCTATTTTTGTATATTTCTATACATGGCAGTTCAAGCAGTGGCCGCAAAGACCGCCACTTTCGCGAGCTGTATACTCCGGGATCCATTCAAAGGTGATGGTGGCATCAACAGATATGTTTATTTATTTTAGGTATCTGGTTGCTTCCGTATATTCCATTTTCGGTTCGATGGTATCCATTGCACGGTTGTCAGCTCTCACGCTTGCTAATGATTTAGGGATATGTTATTTCTACAGATTTTGTCATATACACGATCAAGGAGACCTTTGTGACTTTCTTCCGAGTAATTGAAATAGGAGATATGCATTGCATATTTGAAAAGGTGAATAATATTCGTATATTATGTGAAGTTATTCGGTCTCTTTTCTAAACTGTTTAACAGGTCCAGTTTCGTGTCGTGGTAGTCGTATTTTTCATAAGACGGTAGAGGTACTCGTATAATGCGTAACTTTTTCAGGCATACTATATAAATAAGTAGTAAAATTTACCTATTTTATTTCATTGTACTACTTTTGATTTTAGCGTTCTCTAGCGGAATGAAAAAAAAAACGGTTACCATTGTATAGTGTGGCACTTTATTTAAAAGCTGATTTTATTAGTAATTTAATGCGTAGCATAAATTTGTTATTTTGGGTGATTAAAGTTAAATTGCTTACCTACATTGTGACCCATTTATATTGGAAACACCTCTATAAAATATTAAGATATTAACCGATTTCAACTATTTTTTTAAATGTCAAGTACTAAAAGACTACTTTGGGATTAGCGATTTTTTACTAAAAAAAAAACTAATACGCCGTTGGATTCAGAGTGCTCCCTAACATTTTAAATTTTGTCCCAAAATAGATATTTTGTTACTTGACCAAAAAAAAATAATAACTTAATGATAACCTTTCATGATATATTTGCGTGTACTAAGACTAAATTTCAATATCTCAACATTTTAAACACCCTGTATCATGAAAACTGAGCATTTCCGGACTCATGTTTATATGAACTTTTTTCATATTTTTAGATGTAGAATCTGCCATTAAATTTTCTTCATAACATTCTCTCAACACCCTGTAGGTATAATCAAATTTATAAAATATTTAGTGATATACAGGGAAAATAAGACATTGCACAATGCACAGTCACACAAAATGGTATCAACGACCCTAAAAACATATGGTAAACATGTACTGACCTCCACAGCCACAAAAATAATTTTTGATTATTTGGCTGTGTAATGTTTTATTTTCGCTGTATGCCAAAAAATATTTTAGAAATTTAAATATTTGATTACTGGTATGTTGCCAACTTTTTCAGGCATACTTTATAAATAAGTAGTAAATTTGATCTATTTTATTTCATTGTATTATTTTTGATTTTAGCGTCCTCTAGAGGAATAAAAAAGACGGTTACCATTATAAAGTGTGGCACTTTATTTGAGAGCTGATTTTATTAGTAATTTAATGCGTAGCATATATTTCTTATTTTGGGTGATTAAAGTTAAATTGAGATCCTACAGTGTGACCCATTTAGATTGGAAACACTCCTGTTAAATATTAAGATATTAACCGATTTAAACCATTTTTTTAATTATCAAGTAATAAAAGACTACTTTGTGATTAGCGATTTTTTACTAAAAAAAATTGATACGCCGTTGGATTTTGTCCCAAAGTAGATCTTTTGTTACTTGACATTTGAAAATAATAATAACTTCAAATTTCACAGGGGTGCTTCCTATCTAAATGGGCCACACTGTATGTATTTCTTAACATACAAATATTTAAGTTGACATTTTATTCAATTATGTTTTGTCATGTTGGGCTTAGATTACTAATAAAATTCGCTTTCAAATGAAGTGTCACAATTTAAAAATTTATTGTAAACAGTTCTTTATCTCTCTAGAGGCGCTAAATTTAAAAATAGAGCAATTAACAGTTGTAATGCTAAATTCCTCATAAAATTACCTTTTTAATGATGTGTCATTTTTGGTACATTCCCTATTAAAATTGTATTGATTAGAGAGTCGGCGGGGGGGAAAATGAAGTTATGATCAACAGGTCCCCTTAGAATAAAAATCGATTTGTTTAGGAGTTCTTTTTTTTATTTTCTTGTTTAAAATGTTCAAAATGGAAGGTATACCAGAAAATGAACTGGAGTTGAACGGAAACAATGACAGAGGATAGAAATATACAATGTAATCACAAAGTGAATACTTCTTTTTTAACTGTATTTAACTGTGTGTAGTAAAATTAACTAAAAAAAATTAAAATTGAAAAAAAAAACAAAAAAATACAGTTAAAAAGAACTTTTAACTTTGAAATCATCCTGTATATCCCACATACACCGTCTAAAGAACCGACATTTTGTCACTATTTCTGAAAATTCAAGTTTTTATTTTTTTTTATTAAGAGGAAGTAATATCTGATTTAGGTATATTTCAAATTCATTTAAATCGCTTGAGAAATCAAATATTAAGTCGGGAAGTAACTTCTTCTTAATAGAAAATATTTTAAAGTTGAAATTTCAGGAATGGTTACATTATGTCCATTATTCAGTTTTTTGAGAAGCCAGTTTCTTACAAAATGGTATATTAAAAAAAATAAGTTTTATCTCGGCGAATCAGCTTAAATTAAAAAAAATTGTAAGAATAAAAATTAATATAGTTTCGTGTAGTATGTGTTAAAAAATCATTTGAATCGCTGGAAAATATAAATCAAATATTATGTAGAAGTGGGTATTACATCCACTTATTACCAGATTTCGCTGGCAAAGGCATATTATATATATTTTTTTAACACATACAAATACGTGAAAAAGACTAGATGATTCAAATAGTAATTTACAATTATGTAAGGCATGAAGACTTCTATGTATATGTTTTGTATATTGGATGCCACGAAAGGCGTACATTTTACTGGGCAAGTTTCTACCAGACCCATTTATTATATATTCTAGTTATAATTTAAAAAACACTCGTATAATAGAATTCTCTATTAATTTATATTTGTTCAAAATTCCAATTTAATTTATGTTAAAATATGGAGACATTCAATGTTTAATTATGAAATGTATATAAAGTCCTTACACAGCTGTGCCTAAGAGGAATATATACCCAAACCTAATATTCTATTTATATTTCTCAATCGATTTAAATGAGTGTTTTATCCATTTTACACGAAATTCTACAATAATTTTTATTTTTATTCTTTCATTTTTGTTTTTAAATTGAAGCAGAGTCGCTGAGATAAAAATATTTTTTTTAAATTATGCCATTCATTGAAAAACCAAATTTCAATTTTTTTTTATTAACTTACTATAATGTTTTCACGAATTGGAAAATTTACCCCACGAGCCGTCAGGCGAGTGCGGCATTCCAATGACTGAAAAAAAGATTCTTAATGCACGAATTTCATACAATGGTGCCACCCCCGCCAAGGGGGATGCACGTGTTAACGTGTTTTTTGCTAATTTTGTGTCATCCTCGAACACAAAATCGAACGGGTCTGAGCGTTTTTCCAAAGAAGACGATTAATCGTAAATAAAAAAAAACACAAATGATTTTTTTAAAAACTTAATATCTTCAATGTGATTCTGCTCATTTTAAGGTAATTTGAATGAGGTCACAACCGCCTTGTAGGTATAAAATAAAAAATTAGGAAAACGTGTGACATTTGGCAATGACTAGCATGTATTTGAACCCGTACATGGAAAAATATTTCAGGGTGTTCCATTTAAATTTTTACCTTTAGATTCATTTGCGGTAAAACCGGAAGTCAGCCATTTTAAATTTTTACGTCAGATGATTCAAAACTACCTCTAATATAACCGAACAAAATTTTAAATAAATCTGTCGGGTCGTTTAAAAGTTATAGGGGTACCCATGACCCGTTTACACCCAGTTTATATTCTTCAACGCACTCTTTGCTACAAACATCGGCAAAAAGGGTTATATATTAAAAATCACCCTCTCTTATCACTGCAGGTTCTAAATGAAGTGTTTTGGATTTGAAAACTTTCAAATTTTGCTGGGTCTCTACCGGTACTAAAAACTTCGACCCAACCTCCTTTTTTACTCTAATTCCGGTGGACTATAAGGAGTTGGAAAGGGCATACTTTAAAATATTCACTATGCTACACTTTAGTCTGACAAATAAAAACTTATATAGGTGGCCAAGCAATTTTTTTAGACTGGCAAGTTTTACTTCCAGAAATATTTGCTCATGTAAACGGATTCTCAAAGTACTTACCAGCAAATTTTACTTCCGCAAGTACCGTTCAGACGAGCATTTATTGCTGAAAGTTACTTCTGCAAGAAAAACTTGCTCGTCTAAATAAACATTACATTATACCTTACACAATTCTTGTTACTCAAGAATATTTTTGACTACATCTTTTACATCGTATTATTTAATGTTATGTTCAGTAAAGTTCTTTTATCGTATTCACTTGATAAATTAAAAGTGAAAATTAAATAATTGAAAATTTAATTTGTACCTATGTAGAAGATCGATTTAATATTAAAAAATTAAGTCTTAACTCTTAACCCTCGGATTCAAGATAATGATTTTATTTATTTGTTCCTAATATAAAATATTGTGGATGCCAAGCCAACCTTTATGTATACATGGAAGTAGCTCAGTATTTCTGTTTTTTACAAAAACTAGTAATATTTCTCGCAATTCCAACTGAACAATGTTGTCAAACTTACAGAGGCCACTTAAGTCGCTATAAGTATCTTGAAATTCTTCTTAATATACATGGTGTATATTGGGAGGAAGCCAACAAGGGTCATATCTATACGGAAGCCACGAACGACTACAATGCAATATATATATTTATATTATTTGTCTACCTGTTGCTAATGGAGGTTGATTTATTTTTTAAGGAAACAAATTTTGGATTTACGATGGTGTAGATTTTTCAAGTAGAAGTCCAGAACCACTTACACATTTGGGCCTACCTGAATACGTTCAAGAACTTAACGCTGTACAAAATTGGAAAAGAAACGGTCAGTATTCCGTATATAGTTTTCAATTAGTTAATTTTCACTAACTTTTTCAAATAGGAAAAACCTACTTTTACGCTATGGACAGATTTTGGAGATTCAACGAAACTACTAGGACCATAGATCCTGGTTATCCTCAACATATGCAAACATGGAGAGGAGTACCTTCGCATTTGGATGCAGCAACCACCTGGAAAGACGGTAAACTTTCTTCTTCAATTTTCATGTATTTGACATCATCATCGCGAATTGAAAAAAAGTGGTTGAAACCTTTGCGATAACAAATATTTCACTTTTGAGACAGCAAAATAAATTTTGGATTGAAAAGATTTTCCAAAAAAAAAAAATGCAAAGTGATTCATTCTCATCTAAGAAATAATGGTGTTGCATAGGTAGGTCCAAGATATCCCACCGTCGCGAAACGTCTGTAGGTACTCTATTCTACTTTTATTTACGTCCCATCAAAACAATATCCCCACTTGACAACAACTCTAACGAATCACGTTTTGCATTCCTATTGGTGGATTAGTCATTAATCGCTACACACGTCACAGGAGTGTTTTTATCATGGTCGAATTTGGTGTTCGATATCATCTCGTTTGCGACAAATTACTAGCGATATTTTATATAAGAGTAGTTTTCTTACAACCACTATTCAAAGTACGCTTTCCAACACAAATTTGTATACGCAGAGCAGGCATTTGAAGTAAAGGTAAGTAATCTACCCATTTGATTATTTATTTTAATTTATCAATTATAAAAAAATTAACCTTATATATTTAAAGGAGAATATGTTTTGTAAGTTCCTAACTAAACGTCACAAATACGTTTTTTTGTTTAATGGGATACTGAAGTTAATATTCCTAGAAACGTTCGATAGACATTCGGTGGAAATTTTGAAAACGTTAAGGATACCTGTTCTTGACTATCTGGAAAGGAAGCGTCCCTGGGATCTTTCCTAGGAAAGCTAGTTCACTTTCGCTCCCGGAAACAAAAATGTCGTGTGTTGCCGCTTACTCAGGGTGTCTATTCACTAAGTGAGAGCTCCTAGACGACAGCTCTCAGAGTGAATAGGCACTCATGGCCCGTATTGTGGAATCTCGAACGGTGAATGTCGCAAGCGACATTTCAAAATTGTCGCACGAAACGCAAAACTGCAATTATTGAATGTCGAAATCGACAATTTTCATGCGAAAAAATCTCACTAGGGTTTGAGCAAGTGACAAATTGTCATATATGCGAGATTTTAATTTGTTGTGGTTAGGTTAAGTGTAGAAAAGGTCAATTTTTCTTAAATTAAACATGGAGGAATACGAAGAAGAGGATGTCGCTATTCAACAGGAAATATTACAAGAGCAAGAGCTGCATCCTGAAGAAGGGTTTGGACGTAGAAGTAATGTATTTCAAAATGCATATAATATGCATGAGAAAATGTTTAAAAATCATTTTCGGTTGACGAAAGATTTAACGACTAACTTAATTAATTCTTTCTGCGCTTTACTGCAATACTGAGTTGTTTTACCCTCCGTATTCATGTTTAAAAATAAGTAACGAGAAACACATTAAAAATATACGTCAAAACAAAACCGTTATTGAAACTCTTCTTTTCGATTTTTGTTCGACTATCTCAAATTTTCGTTCGACATTTTTGTTCGATAAATGTCGATTTCGACATTTTTGATCGAGATTCGAGAATAAGGGCCCAGGGGCTGTATTCTTGAATGAAGGATATTTGATCTATGTCGACATAGATCAAATATCACTACAGTGAAAGAGTAGCCAAGCAAAATAAAGACAAAATATGTGTTCTATCGGAAAGCTATACTCCCTCAGTCAAGAATACGGCCCCAGGGTGTCTATTCGCACTAAGAAGTGAGAGCTCCTAGGAGAGTAATCTCTTTAAAGAGTTTACTCTCCTATGAGCTCCCACTTCTTGTGTGTGCAACAAAAATGAAAAAGAGAGTAGGTTATTCAAAATTTAACCTCACATCAAGTTTTGAGCGGGTCGGTCAGAATCCTTAAGAAGAAAAATGGGCTTTTATCAAAACAGCAAGAAAACCTAGCCAATTTTATATATGCAGAAGCAGAAAATACCTTCCTATTTCTATTCCTCTAGCTGCATCTTCCATATCTCCTCGAGTCCATCAATACAACCACAAAATTTTACTTTTGAGGTTATAAAACAACTCTTGTGGTTCGTTTTCGTAAATTACCCAGTCAACTTCTCCCAAAAATTGGAGAATAGGGCATGTCCACCAACTGATAGTTGAGCCCTGAGAAAAAACAATTGGTTAGATTTGGGATTTGTAATTTGGCTGTTTTGTATCGATTTAATGATCCTTTTCATTATAAACAGTCTTATATAGCTTTTAAAATACCTAAGCAATTAAAACCTCGACAAACGCACTAAATCAAATAACTACCTATACGAGTATTAAGACACGTATTGTGAAAATAACGCTTGTTTATCATCAGATTCCTCAGTGTGTGACGTCACGTAGACTTGCCCTATACGCGGATCCAGAACAGACCGAACATTTTTCCTTTATCTAACCACAAAGGATACTCTGTATTCCGTTATCTTTTGTATGTTAGCTAAATTCACAACGTCCAACGTATCCTGGTGGACAGAGCATTTTCACTTTGCATTGACAAATGTCAGTATCTCTAATGTATGAATCAACCCCGCCACGTCTGCTCTTCCACGCCCGCCCCACGTACACGTTGTAAAAAAATTTCTTTTTTAGGTTCTACGTATTTCTTCAGAGCAGGATTATTTTGGAAATTCGACAACGATTGGATAATGGTAACTGATGAATCTCCGATGCCTACGCCTACTTACTGGTTTGGGTGTCCTGAGAAAAATAATGTAATAATGACCTGGTTTTCGACCAACTCATAAGGCGTTCAGTATAGCCAATGAGAACGGAGAGTGGGGACGTGCCGTTTTTACAGTCGCTGGCTTTGCCAACGGCAAATCGCGGCATAGTGTGGACGGGCCTTTAAAGTAATAAATATATTTGTATCTCTTACGTTGCTACATGTGTACCAACAAAAACAAAGTGACAATGCTGGATCATTAGTTCAGTGTTTCTCGAATTCTGAATTCGTAGGAACCATATTAGTTGGCCGTTATTTGTTAACGGAGCCAACGGTTGAAGACTGGGACAATGTTCGCATTTACCCCAACGTAGCGCTACCGGAGCGATCAGCAATTTCCTGCTGAACACGTGTTTTGTCAACTGATCAGATGTGAGCGTTGTGGTAGAAGTCGCCATTTTTTAAATCAGAATTTAAATACGCGACACTACCGATATTTTGTTAACAAACATATAAAATTATATATCATATCTTGGTTGGAATATATTTAAGAATGAACACCAGTAGGAGCTCAAGATAAGTACCTACGATAACTGATCAACTTTGTTGGGATGAACGCGACCACTGATTCATTACAAGTTTTAGTTAATTTAGGATCCTTAATAAATATTTTGTCACTTTTCAAATCCTATTTCTGTTCAATTGCAATTGACGTGATATGTTTATAGAATCAGTCCTATTTTCTATCAATAAATTAGCAAAAATATAGGGTAATATTTACTTCAACTTTGTTTATTTTTGCAGTTTCAAAAATATTGGTATATCACTGATTCTGCAACATGACCTCTAGTATCTATTCGTTTTTCCTTTATTTATTGCCACACTATATTTTATATAAAATGAAGTTTGGAAAAGATAACAAATAATTAAAATGTTTCTTTGATACACGTAAAACATTCCTTCCAACTGGCGGTAAAACCGTTTTGGGTATCGTTCTCCCAAGTGCTGTGTTTCTTTCGCGTTCCAACTGATTATAGTATCGTTTTTGGGATGGTACAGAATCTACCTTCTGGAAGGGGTGATAAGGTTAATGTGCCCATCCCTAATTCGAGTTTGCGTACTATACAGTACTCAAAACGATTCCAGAACGGCTCCCAAATACCAGTTGGAACAAACGTATAAGAATCTGCGTCTTCTACTGTCAGTTCTTCATTCAATATTTTAAGTGTTCCTAATCCCTTTTTATACCTTCTTTTCAATCTTTTATTTGTTTAAAGTTTTTCTCTTTCTTTCAATATTCATTGTTACTAAATTTATAACAGCTGCTTCTGTTAATAATAAAGATTCAAGATCCATATTTATAAGGTAAATGCACCTGTAGACACTGTCCAATATATCCATTTTTTTAAATAATACGGTTTGGAAAATAGCAAACAGTCACACAGTATTAAAAAAGTAAAGTTAATTATTTCTTAAAATATTAGCAGCCTTGCTTTTCAATCAATCCCACTCTGACATTACAAAATTGCGCGGGAAAATAGGTCAGTCACAGTAGTCACCCATCGTAGCTCTTATTCCTAGTAAGAAACTGGTAAGGTTTAGAACCCGTTTTTTACTATTTTTTATGATTTTTGTTGATAAAAGTGATTATTCCTGATTTTAATATTATTTTATTGGGCAAAAATTTACTAGAATACAATTTTCTATGCCAATAAATTGAAAAAAATGTGTGTTGATATTATGTATCTAGTTTTTGGACCATTGAATTAAATATTGACAGTTGTGTCGATATTAGGGTTTTTAAACATGTACCCAAATAAATATATATAGTTTCTTTTTTGTCTGCATGTCTTTTCAGTTGAATATTAGACTGCTTTCAACTTAAATAGGTTATATCGACACTACAAAATAGCAAACGATTTAAAATTTATTCTAAACCAAATTTATATGTCGATATTATGTTCACGGATTATGTCGATATTGTGCTCAAACTTATGTCAGTACTGAGGTTTTGCAAATTCCAAAGAAATATTGTTTGGATAAATAACATATGCATATTTTCTTGAATGTAATGCTTTTTTGAAATTGAAAGTAATTTTTTTTAGACGTTGACATATTATCGACACCATATATTTTACAAAGTTTAAAAAGGGTGATTATTACAATTCTTATGTCAATTAAATGTACATTTTAATGTCGATAATAGGAGTACTAAAAAACACCACTCACTGATGTACTTGCTGACAGCTCCAAACGAGCAAACTCGGCAAAAGAAAAAGTTTCTACGCAATTTAAAAAAGCTCTATTATAGCCTGAACAAAGGACTGATGTGAAGAAAAAGACAAAAGAGAAAGTAGGTACCTTCGGTAGCCACATCTAAAGAATGGAAAGACTATCACAAGAAAAAAGAAGAAAAAAAGAAGCAGGAGTTGCAAGAAAAAGAAGAAAGAATCATCGAAAGGAAAACAAGCAGAAAAAGAAAAATTGAAAGGAGACAAAAAGTGCCAAAAAAAGCAGAAATACCCGAACCCGAAACTTTGGTAGAGACTAACTGGTTTTATAAGACCGACGATGCGAAGGTTGAAACAGATATAGAACGAAAAGTAATGACAAAAAATTTGTCATAGGAGATTTCGTTATAGTTAATTATAATGAACAACCTTTTCCACGTGAAATAATTGGAATTCACTTCGATGTAGAAGGGAACCTCATAAAATATCAAGTTTCATATGGAAAAAAGGGCTTAAGCTGAGTATGGCCAGAAAAGACAGATATACTCTCCTATACCAAAGATGAATTACTTACAAACATTGATAAGCCAGAGACCAAAAATAAAAGAGGGCTTTTTATTGTACAAGAAATGTCCAACTTCTTATAAGTACTTGGTTGGATGATTGGTAAACAGACGAAAACAGGCCGGGTTAGTGGGCCCCAACACTGCAGCCGTTGGCTTATTGTATTGTCCTGTCTGTCTGCTAGTCCGTGAGAAGATTTGTGACCTTGATGAGATCTAGAAGTCTCTTCACAGTATCTCTTTTGATGAGGTTGGATATGGGGTCATCCGGCCCAATCTGTCTATACCTCCACCAACGTAGAGCCTCACATTCGAAAATTATATGGGTGGCTGTTTCGTCCTCCTCACCACATAAGCCTAGATGTAGGTTCTTCTTGGAAGATCCCCATTGTGTGAAGGTGCTTTCTCAGGCCGCAGTGTCCGGTTATAAGGCCGGTTACCAGCCTGATATCACTCCTATTTAACTTTAGGATTTCTTCAGTAAGTTTTGGTATGGGTTGTTTAACCATCAGTTTACTGTGTTTGAGCTACGGAATTGTTTGCCAGTATTTGAGGTGTTGTTTGTGCACCCACCGGTTTAATGTGGTTCTTACCGAAGCCTTGGTTACACCGGTTGCCGGTTCAGGGCCGGTGTAGCCGGTTGCCGATCCTTCTCGTTTTAGGGCGTCTGCTTTTTCGTTCTCTTCAATACCCTTGTGACCTGGCACCCATTTCAGGGTTACCTTATTTGTGGCACTGAGTTTTTTAAGGTTTTCTAAGCACTCGCAGACAAGTTTGGATTTTATTGTACTACTATTAAGTGCTTTGATTGACGCTTGACTGTCTGAGCAGATAAGAATGTTTTTACCGCTGTATCCCTTCCTTATGTTTTCTCTCAGACATGAGTCAATTGCGTAGATTTCTACTTGGAATACAGTGGTATTTACTCCCAGTGAATGACTAATGTCACATCTGGGGGATTGACCGTATATTCCAGCGTCAGTACCAGTGTCCGTTTTGGAACCGTCAGTGAACCAAACTATTTCTTGTTTGGGTGTTTCCTTGAATTCTCCTTTCCAATCTATTTCAATGTTAAATGGTTTTTCTAGTGATGTGGTCGGCGTCATATAATCAGTACCCATAGTTAGTACGGGATTTGTGATTATATTGATAATTGTCGCATGCCCATTAGTGTGAGGGTTCCAGTTATTGTTTAACTGGAGACGATATGCCCCAATTCTAGCCTCTGCTTTGACGATTAGGTCAATTGGTGGGAGGTTTAGAATTGTTTCCATCGTTGCTGTCGGAGTACTTCTTTGTGCTCCAGTGATGCACTGACATTGCCTGTTTCTGGTTAACCTTATGCCACCAGACGAGTGCGCCGTATGTTATCATGGGTCTTACAACCGTTGTGTACAGCCAGTGTACCGCTGCCGGTTTCAGTCCCCATGTGCTTCCAATCGCTCTTTTTAGTGACATCAGTGTCATCTTGCTTTTGGTAGTTATCTTCTTTATGTGTTTGTTCCAGGTTAGCTTCGTATCCAGGATTATTCATAGGAATTTAGCTTCCTTGCTAAAACATAACGTTTGTTGAGAAAGTCTGGGGGGTGTTGTGGATCCTCCAATTTTCTTTTCCTTGTACTTAAGTAATAGAGGTAGTAGCATTTAAAAGTAAATTTTTATTGTTTTCAATGAACTTATGCCAAAAATACTTGAGTAAATACTTTTTTTTTCTTCATAAAAGTTGAAAATGTCTGATTTTTATGACTTTTGTGTTCGTGCGTACTAATAATAGAAAATATATTTTTTTGATTGTTTTCCGTTTTATTTATATCTAAACGTTTTCCATCTTAAGTAACTTAGTACTTATTTATTTAGCTGGGTATTTAGAAAAATAATTATAAACCATGTTTGTCGATAAATAGGTCTTACTGTGTCGATCCTGGGAGCAATAAAATTATAAATTTTCAGTGTCGATAATAGGTGAAACATGATATTCTCAATTATTTTATTAAATATAGAAAATGTGGTAAATATATGGCTGAAACTGTTAATTTTACAAGAAGCCAACAATATGAACTGCCCATGTACCAAGTTTTATGATGATTTTAGGCCATTAAGTATTTTTTGTGTAACATTAAACTTAAGCTGTCGATAATAGGTACGTTTACCTTATTTAGAAATTTACTGTGAATGATAACAATACTTACTAACCCACATTTAACAGTTAAGGAGGCTCCCGCCATCTGCGGTGCGCCTGGTCACATCCTAAATAAATTATTACAACTTTGATGCCCATTTTCACCAACCATTTCCTAAAGTTAGGGAATACCTGAATCGGATTTAGGAATTCCTATCTGCAATTTCCGTTTCACCCGGCCGCACTATAAGTAATACCCAAGAGAGATAGGAAAGACCTAATATTAGTACAGCTTGATCGGTCTGCCTAAACAGTTTAGGAAAAACCTAACTTGACACTTCTCGGTTGTCATTTTGATTGATAGTGAGTCGGGAGAAATTTTTAATTATTATTTACTATTTTTAAAATATGCGAGCTGTACGTTTTGTAGAACGTCTCGAAAGGTTCGATAGCTCATCAGAGTCTGAAAATGCACGACCCCGAAACTTAATTCGTTTGCATAACAATTATTTTGAAACTCTTAGACAAAACAGATTTCTTGAGGTGTTTTCGGTTACATAAAAATACGACGTTACAAATATTAGAGAAAATTGATTATATTGTTGAATTTGAACGTGATAGGGAAGTTACTACACTCTTTAGACTATTTAATCTAGGTTAAAATAATGTTACACAAATAATTTATTGAGTACCGCTATTACTTTTTAGTTTTTAGAGAAGAGTCAAAGTTCCTTGATAAAATATATCATCGACGTCGTTTTGATATAGGTACTTGATTATTCGAATTAAACTCTTGCTCAATTATATATGATGCAGAGATTCTAAGAAAATTACTCATTTTTATTTTACGTGTGTGATGACCAATATTTTAGTAAAAATATAAGCTCAAAATTTAACAATCCGTCATCTTAGCTAATACGCTAATCAGAAGAGAGTGACGTCGTACTTTCGCAAATTTGACCTTGATATTTTGTCTTTCGTCCGAACCATAGATAAGTCCGAACTATCTATGGTCCGAACATCTGGACCCGTATCTTTGAACGTTCGACTATTCGCGAGAACGTCGAATGGATTTTGTTCGTACGAATGAATTCACACGAATCGAACGGTACTCGAAAATTCAAATTGCAATATCTTCCAAACACAGTGGCGAACAACTTTGTAGATCTTATGTGTCATTTTTTACGTAAAGTGTAGTGTAGAGTAATGTAAAAAGTACGTGACAAGAAGAAGATTACAATGTAGTTTGTGCTTATTTCCATTTTGTGTATCAGAAAACCTTCTTGTCGTATGTCGTATCTTCCGCCATTTCCTTAGCATCTTGCAAATCATCAATCATTTGATGCATAAAAGCTTCATCTGGCTTCATTTTTGTTCAGTAGTATTATTTATCGAAAAACATAGTAAGTATAGTGATCGCTATGATTTTCTATCTCGCTTTATCCAAATATGTTTGTGTTTATTTGTTTTTCTGACGTTCTGCGCAAGACTCAACTCGCTCACTCCCATGTGGGACTGATACGACTGATAAATTCATTCGTTTGCAAGTCGAACATTCGAGATTTCGAAGATACTGCTCGAACATAACAAATCCACTCCCATCACATGAAATACGTGGGAGCATTTGGTCGAACGTTCAAAGATACGGCTCCTGTTCTGTTTTGAGTTTCCTTTGTTTGTGTGATTCAAATTATGTATCAAAATTAACTTGCAACCTGTTTGAAGTTTGACGATTTTACCAATGACATAAAACAATCTGTTTTATGTTCTAAGGAGGACACCGATCACCTATAAATGGAATTTATGAATTGATGATGTCACAGACAGACGCCATTACTATTCTTGCGTTTTGGCGCAGAATTTAAAATGCATTTTTTAAAGGTATTTTCTCAGAGAAATAACATTTATTGTAGATAAAGTATATATTATGTGAAAATATCGTGGAGCAGTTTTTCAAAATCAGTCATCATGCCTATTACACACGGGCTTCATACGTTATAGACAATAATGTCAACAATTTCTAAAAGCTGCAATCCTTCCGGTTGAGTTTAACGCTTAAATTATACCACTATACTTGGCTCCAGTGTTGCGAGATGTTTTTGTTCGACTTTCTGGCATGTATAATGTATATAGTTAATAATTTATTAAACAATACAACGGTAAATATTTTTTTCTTTTTTAAACGCTGGACAAATTCATTAGTTAACATTTAGTTTTTGGAAACTGCCTGATCGTTAGCGTTTTCTAGAATAAAGAGATTGGTTAAAACACACTGGACAGGAATGAGTTGCGCACAGCGGTCATTTTCTACCTGAATACGAGTAAGAACACCAAAATTAGGAGCCGAATTGCGGGCAACAAAATTAAGGAGTTTAAGGAAATATAAAATAAATTAAATGGTAAAGGTATTTGTACTTAGTTTTTGTCTATCGAGAGTACTATCCACTTCATGATTATTCACCAATTCACTTTCCACAATTTTATTTTCGCCCACGGTATATAGTTTTGCTTTGCACATTTTTGCTGTACAACGCCAATAAGTTTTACCAGATGCCATCGTTCTACATTTTCGAAATTTTCCACGGTTTACCACTAGAAGAGTTTTGCCCTTCTCACTTAACATAACTTTATACTTAATTTCCATCTTTGTTGTACAACAGTTCGAAGACAAATAAAATACAACCCGTAAAATATTTGTTAAGATAGAATTCTAATAAAGCCTCTGCCTACTCCCTACCCCCGCCAGGGTAAACTATTAGGGCAGTCCCGATCATAGAACATTTATTGGCTTGTTATTGTCTTGAAATTCTATTACAATAAATATCCCAATCAGGGTATTTTGGTTTTTTCCTCATTATCGTCAAAATTACGTATTCCGGGAATGCCGATAATCCCTTGACGGTTACTACCTGAGACATCCCTTATTAAAATAATTTTAACCATTGCGCGCAACACCTATGCCGAACACACTCATCAGTGCTCTCCATGTTAATGACTCGAACTAGATTCGAGTTAAATTTTAAAGTTAATTGTGTAATATTTACAATTTTTTGGCACGAGATCCATCTTGTTTTTGTTGGTGTACACTGTGTAATTTATTTGAGTATTTTTCAAAATAATTTTCTGGAACCTTTACGGCTGTGTCAATGGAAAAGGAACATGTCTCCACTTTATTTCCTCTCTTCTGTATACATATGAGCGACTATAATCGAAAAGATCCAAGTTAAAGGAAAATCGATAATGAAACTGGGAAACCATTTTTGTTGGGGAAATAAAATGAAAATAGTTAAAGCAATACTAGGCGTAAGAGTTTTATTCACTTTCATCAAGGAAAAAGAGAGTTTTACAGATTAATACCATAAACAGTAATAAAAATTGAATAAATCAATAAACAAATTAAAAACTAGATAAAGACGACTTTTTTTTATTATTTTTAAGTGTCAATGTGCCACGAAAAAGCTAAAGTGAAGTGAATGTAGGAGTACTGGACACGTTTATAACCTTAACTGTACATGTACAAAAATAAAAGACGTGTTTTTTTTCTTCAATTGGTTTAGAGTATTTTTATTTAACTGCAACATGAAGCTGGATTGGGATCTTTTCCAGATCGTTTTGTCACATTTATTCTTGTAAATTCTTCCGCTATAGTCGGATGAATTCCTACAGTGTCCATTAAATCCCTTACCGTCAAATTGAGTCTGTAAAAAACATTAAAAATCAGTGAACTGAATTATTTGTAATTAATGCCTTAAATTTTGTCAAAGACAAAAGCTATCGTTGTAGATACCTTGGAAAAGGCAAAAGATGCATATTTCGCCCAAAGAAAACTACAGTTTTGCATCTTTTAGACATGATAGAGGAATCAATTTATAACCCAAATAGAAACATCAACTCGAATCTAAGATTAGTTAACAGTACGGATCACTCATGGAGCAAGTCAAGCAATTCGAAACGTTAAATACTACCAATAGTACAAACCGCCGTTTAAAATTTTAACGATACAAGACAAGTGTTTGTAAATAGAGGTAAAGTTGTGTGGATATGGGACCAAAAAAATTGGTGGAAGGAAATTATTTATTTCATTTCTTGTTTTTGTAATAATTGAAAAAAACAATCTCCCGAAAATCTATTTGTTTTACTAGGCATAAAAGCACAAGATTTAATGCCGCGACTGGTGTTTCATAGCCGAGCGTAGCGAGGCTATGAAACCAGCCAAGTCATTAAATCTGCTTTTCTGCCGTGTGAAACATATAATTTTTTCTACAAATTTGTTCCAATTCCACGCAAAATCGACTTTTTCATATTTAAATTGCCTTTCATTATTATCATCAGAATCATTTTGAGTTTTCTCAATGTCATTGTCAATTTTAATAACCAGTTTGATTCAAATTATTACTTGGAAGGTTGCCTAGCAACTAACTTTTTCTGCCTAGGCAGTAAAAGTGGACTTTTTCTGCCTAGGCATTAAAAGTACAACTTCTAAGCCTGCCAAGTGTCATTAAAAGGCCGCTTTTAATGTCATTTGGAGAAAAAATAATTTTTATCAAATATCTCAAATACAAAAAAAAAAACACATCGTTTTAATCTATTGAACAAGTAGGTAGTCTCATTCAGGGATAATACAACACAATCTCCTGGGAAAGTTTAATGTTAGGTGCGGACGGATCGATTGTAGATCATAAATCTGCGACAATAAACGGATAATGCTGTTTGGCAAGGAGCCGTGATTGAGGGATACGTTGCGAATACCATTACAACCAATGGAGCCATAACATCGGCATCAGCGATACGAATTCGCGGTATTTATGATCTTATAAATATTGTTTTCATTGTTTGTATAGTGTATATGTATAAAATAAATTTATGGCAATAAAGATTATATAGGTAGTCTCATATATAAACAAATTTGTATCTCCAGCATTCCCCAGGTTTCTATAGTGAAAATCCTTATCTTTGACACTGTATAGTAACATAAAAATAATTGGGGCAATCAGTATAGCAAATGTTTAATAAAATTTACTAATTGCAACTGTAACGTTTGTACGAAGTCAATAGGGTGTACAACTTCAAGTTTTGACCCCAAGTTTTAATAGATGATATTCATAAATGACAAATGGGGTATTCAAAAATAAAATTGTCAAATTTACTCTTTATATTAACAAAAAAAAAATGAAAACAAAAATTTACTAAAATTGTGCATCTTATAATGCAGATACGTCACTATTTTACCTTGTTTACCTTGTTCGATTTTCATTTGGAGTATTTCATTATTAAAATGCATAAAGTTTAAACTTGAGCCAATCAAAAATTTAAACCAATATAAAACCACATGCTAATGCAAACAACTCACTGTCACTTCAACCTAACTTTCTCTTCTTCAATTTGAGTAGCTACCCTTTCTTATGATTATTTTGTTCCATGTCAAAATACGTGACTAACTTCAACTTATACCAGTGACGTCAAAATCTAAACGGCCGAGAATCTATTTTCAGTTGAACCCCCTATTGAAACAAACGAATTTTTGGGGTACGGTCATAATTTCACGGCAAGCTTTGAAATAAATAGTATTGCCGACATGGACTGAATGTGTAACGCATATGTCACTGAAGTGTGAAATTAAATAGGTGTGAAGTTTGTCTTGAAATAATGGATTCTATCTACGCTTAACCACACATAGCTCAAAAAAGATTACATTGAGATTACAATGAGAGTTCTCCTTACCATCTACAGCCTGTTTTCTTGGACGAGAACTGGATTTTCAGTAAGGGGAGTTCTCGCAAGAGTTGGCAAGATGGTAGCACTAAGGCAGTAAGGAAGACGAGTGGTGAAGGTGTACGGTACATTATTTTACATGCAGGTTCTGAGAATGGTTTTGTCAAAAATTGTAGTTTGATTTTCAAAAGTGGGAGTAGATCTGGAGACTATCATGATTCGATGAATTCGAATAACTCCGAAAAATGGTTTGAATTTGCCGAATTTGGAAGAACCTTCTTTAATAATAATAATGGACAATGCATCTTACCACACAAGTTTAGTTGAAAAAATCCCTAATTCATCTTGGACTAGGCAATCTTTAATTGATTGGTTACAAGAAAGGTGTATACCTTTACCAACATCTAGCATGAAATATGAAATTATGAAAATTGTGAAGAAACATATACTGCAAAAAGGATACAAGTATGTATTTTATTGTAGGAGACAAGGCTCTACAGTATTAATGTAAGCGTGCTGTTTTATAGATTAGATAGATTGGCTCTTCAGCATGGTCATCGTATTTTAAAGCAGGACTCGCACTGTTTCCGCTCGACTCGGATCGACACGGCACAGCATTGCCGAATGTTTTGCATTGTTCTTATTTCAATATTTCACCGCGCACTCATTGGATCGGTACGGCAGTGAACGTTCGACTCGACTCGACTACGGCGGAGATTCCTTGGGATGGCAACTTCTGCCGAACCGAACGTCCAGTTGATAATTTGCAATCCAATAGTGGTGTCAATACACTATTTATCATGGAGGAAAACAAATTTCTAGCATGAACAACATGTTGCTAGTCGATTCAGTGCGAGGTAATAGTTATGTCGATCCGATCCGTTCCGTGTCGATCCGAGTCGAGCGGATTTAGTGCGCGTCCTGCTTAAGACTACCATTGCCAATTCAATCCAATAGAAATGGCTTGGTCCGAGCTCAAACGGTATTACCATGCTAAGATAACCTCTCTTGACCGTGTAACTGCAGCAACAATAATAAATGTTTGGCAATTCAGCAGGTATGAACAAATGAATTTACGTTTTTGCCGTACTGCCAGTATTTTGGTTTTTTTTGGGAGTCCTGGAGACTGTATTTTGTGTGTTTTTCTTAGTCTTAATAACACAAATAACCACCAGTATGGGTTCTCGATTTATTTCACGGTTGACCTTCCACAGAAGTGCAGGAGTCCTAGCTGCATGATGGAAGTAACAAGACGGACTTCTGAATTACATAGGACTGTATTACTACCAAACAAATATACTTTTATATATTTCAATATAACGTGTTAAGAATAGTTCATTTTGTCAATGTCAACTATTCGGGGCGGGGAAAACGACGCTTTACAAAAAATCTGCCAGAAAACCAGAAACAAAAATCAAAAGTCAGTTAGAACAAAAATTTCCTATTATTTTAATTATTATTGTAGGTTACACCAAAAAAATGGAAAAAATATGTAACGCATACCCAAAACGTTATAGAGGAATATTGGGAATGTGAATCAGATTGGGACTTATGGGAAGAGGACTGCGAAAATTGAACTTTCATAATCCTCTTCTTTTCAATTTTTTATTAGTTGTTGGTTTCTTGACTATTTACTATGTTTATGTTTGTTTTCTACTGAACGTGTAACTGAAGATAGAATACTCTAGTTAGTGTTTGGAAAGAAGCTATTCAACGGGAGAGCAAGTTTTCGTATTTTATAAATAGGTCATTAATAATCGAAAACCTCCAAAATAAAAAAATTAATAGCAAAAATATAAACTTACTTGATAGCCGCTGCAAATCCTTGGATAACTTCTCCAGCGTTAGGTCCAATGAAATGTAATCCCAACACCTTTTGCGGTTTCTCTCTCAACGAAACCACTTTCAAATAACAGTTTGCAATACTTTTTTGCGGAATGAAAAATTCAGTCGGTTTATAATAACCATGATACACTTCGATATTGTCGACTCCGTATCTTTCAATGGAAGTTTCTTCGCTAAGACCGACGCAACCGTATTCTAGAGGACTGAACACCGTCGTGGCGACGTTGTCGTAATCCATGAGTTGCTTACTATCGGAGAATAGTCTTCGAGCCAACAAACGACCGGCAAGTATTGCCACTGGAGTAAGTTCGGGTTTTTTCTGAAAAAAAAAAGAATTGAAAAAATAAAATAAAAGTAAGTTAATAATAGCGGAAACTTACGTATAAGACATCTCCAACTGCGAATATGTTGGGGACATTGGTTTGTTCGTTGACGACGTCGATCTTTTCACCATCGCTGGCTACTTTAACTCCCGCCTTTTCCAAGTGTAATTCTTTGGTTAAAGCTTTTCTTCCGATGGCGAATAAAACTGTGTCGAAAGTGTCGGAAAATTGTTCGCCTTTGTCGTTGCTCCACGTTACGTTCAAAGTACCGTCCGCGCCTTTTCTCACTTCTTTAGGATTACATCTAAAAATAATAGTATAATGTGTAAATAACGTTTCACAATGTTACGTTTATAAATCCCTCATTATACAGTTAACAGTAACAGATCCGTAGTCGGTAAAATTTAGATACTAAAACATAAATTAAATTTATTTTGTAAAAAAAAATCACTGAATTTTTGAAAAACAAATTCAACATTCATTTAGTGATTGGAATTGAGCAAATTAAACTGTTGTGACATACAGGGTGGACCACCATATATGATTGGATTTATTACATCTAATTAGCAGATGTTATCAAAAAATGTTTCAAATAAAAAATATATGTAGTTTAATAATCGCCACAAGTTAAATATATTTTGTACTATACATGGTATCTGCAAAACAGTGGAAGGTATTAAGGTTACATTTTTCAAATAATAACTGATATGAAATTGAAATAAAATCGAAAAGGAGCAAAGTACATGAACTATGACTGTAAATAAAACAAAAAAAGCTGAGAGTAAATAGAGAAAAAGAAAATATATAAACGCATATTATTTACGCCAAAACATTACCTTCTTACTAATGAACTCATTCTATATTATTCACAACCAACTATTTAACCTAAATCTAGTGCAGTATCACTATTATCTTCATTCAACTAAGTGTGCTACAGTGACATAAAGTTCGATAGGTACTTTCAACCTTAATAATAATGCTGAATCGAATTTTTCCAGCTATCAATAGGAATATTACTTGTCACATTTATAATTAACTGTATAACAATTGAGTTTAATGTGGGTCAAACGTTTACAGATCTAACTCTAGATTTTAGCTGTTGCCACATCTGTTCTATAGGGTTAAATATGCAATAATATGGGGGAAGCCATAATACTGTGTGGCCCATATTTTTAGCGATAGTATCACAAACGTATTCTTTTTCGATATTGAACGCTGCTAAAACTTGTAAGAGATCACATTTTTTGTACGATTCTTCAAAATCCAGGTCATTGATAAGTTGCATTGTTCATTACAATTAAACTTTTTTACCAATCTTCGAAGAGTTTCGTTGTTGTATCTTGGTGATAATATAATCTAAGCTTGAATCTTTAATATTCTTTAAAGCTATAAAGCGTTTGGAACCCAACCTGTTTCTGATCCAGTATGTATTATTGTTGTTACTTGTCCATTATTTGATGGAACCTTTTTTTTGCATTTTCACGATAAATCTACAAAACCCTTCGTTGCAGTATCATGGGTGCCATACCATGTCTCGTCGAGGTATAGTTGTGAGTAGAATTAGTTTGCACTGTTTCACAATTTGTCGGCGAGATAAAGGAACCTAAGTAGAGGCAGAACCGGTTTCAGGCTCATAATGTGAATTTTCAAAAAATGATTGCCAATGTTTGTATATTGGGGTGACATTCACTGATGCCTCAAAGATCTATTTCAGTCCCGCTCTTGATTGCCAAATGTGGGAAACTATTACAAGAAGTATAATACCCATAAAAGTAGAAAAATCCGGTGAGCTTTCTTCCTCACTTGATGTGTCATCCAGCTCAATGACAAATGAATGAACAGGAAAACGCTGTCTATAGGTTTCGTCTACATCTTTTACATGCTTGACGCAGTTATACCACACATCGGGGCTCACTTCAGAACAAACATCTCTAATAAGTTTAATCACACTTTCAGATAAAGTTGGTGAAACATTTTTTTTCTTATTGCCTGTATGATGTTAGTCCAAATTAACTCTATGGGATTAAACACACAAAAGTAAAGGGGTAAACGAACCACTTCATGACCATGCTGCTTTTCAAATTCATCCACTACATATTTGGGTTTTAAATTGAGCTCCCATAATAATTTAATCAAATCCTTTTTAAGACACTGTGTTGTAGTGCTGACACCCATTTTTGGCAGAAATTCTGCAATTACTTGTTTCCTAGCCTTTGGTTCAGGAATTTCTTCAGTTTGCCTGGAATGGTAAGGAGCATTATCCATAACTACTACAGAACCTCCGGGGATGTTTGGAATTAACTGTTCCTCAAACCATTTCTCGAATAACGCAGCATTCATATCCTGATGGTAATCCGCTGAACAGCTTGGAATATTTTTGGCAGATAACAATAAGCCGTTGTTAACGAAACCATGTTCATTATCCGCGTGAACAATAATAATTCGTTTTCCTCCATTCGGAGGGGCATTTAATAAACTCTTTGGAGGCCCATCATGCCAACCTTTTTTGATAACATCGTGGGTATCATACCACGTTTCATCGAGATATACGTTTCACATTGTTTTCACCACACGCATGTTGCTTGCCCAGTCTTTTAGAATGAAAGCAATTTTTTCCACCGAATTTCCTTGTTCTAATAAGTGATTTCTTTCGGCACAAAACTCTTGAAATTGTCTCCATACTGACGTTTTTGACTTTTTTGTATTCGTTGGCGTAAGATTGTCTATATTCTTATCAATATCTACAGCAGAAGCGTTTCCAAATCGCGACATTGCACTTAGAAAATTTTACAATGGATTTTTTATAAAGCGTCGTTTACTAACAAATTTTTCATTGTCAGTAGTAACGATTGTTTCAGACATGTCCTATGTGACTGTAATGAGTATAAAGTATACAATATTATTGTCGCCACAGGTGACGGCAATGTGACAGCAACTGACAGTGACACAATACGATTTAATTAATTCATAAAAGTTTCTTACAAAATTTAACTCTTGCAATAAAAATGAATCGATAATTTTTGATAAATCTGCACTCGAGCGCTCCGCGCACTCGTGCTCTTTTTCAACTTAACTTGCATTCGAGCATCTTTCCCAAAAATTGTCATTGCACCAGTTAAATTATAACTGATAATTCCCCTACCCGAGTATGGAATTTGTGTATTCTCCTCAAAAATCAGTAAAACCAGAACTTCTACAAATTGTAAAATTGTATAAGCCTCCTGGTCGATATGCAGTGGACGAACTAGCAAAAAAAAGTGGTATTGACGTAGTGCGACTTCCCTCATATCACTGCCAATTAAATTCGATAGAAATTATATTGGCACAAGTGAAGACTTTTATAGGTCGACATAATACTACATTAAAACTAAAAGATGTGCAAGCATTATTAGATAGGTCCCGATTACAAGTTACTAAGGAAAATTGGCAAAAAGCAATTCATCATGTATTAAAAGAGGAAGAAAACATGTGGAATCTGGACAAAATCTTATATGCAGACATTACAGTGACACCATTAACAATTTCAATGAATAATGACTCCTCAAGTGAGGATTGTGATTCCGACAGTGATTTAGAGACATTTCCACATACTAATCTGGACTAAGATGAAGGAAGAACTATTTAAAACAATTTACAAGTGGCATGTTCATATTAATTTGGTAAGCAAATTACAATAATTAGTACCTATCATAAAATTTAATATGGTCAACATTTTAAACCACACTTATTCAATAGGATATCTACGTGTTTTCGTGATTTAAAACTTAAGCAATACAACAAATATTAAGAATATATACCTACGAACCCCTAATATAATACTGTTCCTAAACCTACGCCCATTATAGGTACCCCTAGAAAGTATTAAGATAAAACTCGGTCATTGTTATCTCTCTACAATATCTCGGTTCTCACAACATTCATTACACCAGGTAGTGTAAAATTACATATTTTGTTTAGTGTACTTGTGCTGATCAAGTCCCATAAAATTCTGATTCATTACACCGCACCGATTGCGATTTTACTACAGAAAAATTCATTAATCCATAAGTGAGAAAATTAATCAATTCAATTTTTGTATTTCACCAAACTCTTAAACTCGTCAGCTGAACATAACCAACATAACATAAGTAATCATGAAGCGTTTTGTCTTGTGGTTTTGTTCAATTTTTTGAATAAGTAATAAAATACGATAATAAAGAGAATTATTGAAAAAAATTACTTCCAGTTTAGGACCCAAATAATCTATTATTTGGGCTCTATTGAGCTATATAAAGGGTAAATATTTATTTTGTTCATTGGTCAAATTACTGTAAGTATAGCAAACAACGAATTTCAGAACGTATTCCTTAATGTATCATTGCTAAATAAATTGTTTTTGAAAAACTTATAAAAAATAAGGACACTTTATTTTGTAAGACGTATTTGTAATAGTAGTAGATTCGTAGATAAGAGTATCTTTTACAGATTTATTCATAGGACAATTAAGTAGGCGATTTTCAAAAAATTCGTTTTATCTTACGGCGGAGGAAATATTATTAGACGTGATTTACTGATTGTAATGAACATGGTTGAAACATTCATAAACATTTTTCAAAAATGTATGTAGAGGACACTAGTGCTACTAGAAAATAGTTGGATGTAGGTCATATAGTATAAAAATTAGATTACAAATGAAAACTTACTTTGGTAAAAATTTAACTCCTTTTTCCTTCATTTCGTTTTGAATGACATTGGCCATTTGTTGGTCGAAACCTCTGAGAAGGATCGACCTTACCATCACAGTTGCATCATAACCTAATCCATTCAAAAATCCAGCACACTCCAGACCAATATCTAATCAAGGATTAAGGAAAAATACAAAAAATAAATAAAACCCTCGAAAATTTTTATGTATAATAAGGATACATCCAGCACCGACGATTAATGTTTTTCCTGGAGGTTTTTCCAAACTGAAAATATCGTCACTGCTAATACCGTATTCTACAGCACCGGGAATATCGGGATAACGAGGTCTTCCTCCCACGGCTATTAAAATATATTTACCAGTAATCGTCCTTTCTCCCTTTTTAGTTACTGCTTTCACTGTATTTGCATCGACAAATGATCCTAACCCGTTGATATATTCTACTTCCCTACAAGAAAAAAATTAACGTTGAAACTCGTTTTTTTTTTGGAATGAAATTTTCAAATACTTACTTATCTCTAAGTTCTACCCTGGTGACCCAGTTAACAGATTTAATGTGACCTTGAACAGCGTCTTTTAATTGTTCCCAACTGTGTGAAATATTTTCTGGTTGTGGTAATTTCCATCCGTATGTCTGAGCATCCTGAAATTGAAAAAGAAATTCTAAACGGCAATTTTTATAAAAACAATTTTTTTAAATAAAATTAATTGGGTCAATGGAGCCAATTCTTTAAGCAGCTATTAAATTTTGAAGCATGGTTAAATATTAGACAATCTGCTAACTCGATGTTACTATTGTGAAAGCTATCATTGCTTCGGCAGATACATAAGAATGTGTGGAAAAAACTGGGGACTTAACCCAAACATGACCCAATAGCTATACACAAGGGTTGTTAGAGCAATGATAGCCTATGGATCAGTAGTGTGGTGAACAAAGACACTGCAAGTTGGAACTGTAAGGCTATTGAATACCAACAACACATGGTGCTGACTATCAAAAGCTTATCGAGAAGGTAAAAGCGAGAAAGCCACGAGATATAGCTTTAATAATAAGTTCCAAATATCTATAACAGGTAGGAAAAACTGGAACAAAGGTGTTCTTATGCAGGCTGAGGTAACCTGCGTTAAAATAATTAAAAGGTAAGAAAAGGAAATAAGTTCAGTTCATTTTCACCGACAGCAAAGCTGCACTGAAGGCACTTGATTCCATAGAGGTCAACTCGAAGATAGTAAGGGTTTACATTCTCAAAGTATGCTAGGGTAGTGATTCCGAGGCGGGAGTAACGGCGAGCTTTGAGGTGGGTTTGGTTGGTAGGCATCCCTTGGGATGAGTCCAACACTGTCTGGGTCATGGGACATGACCCATTCGAACATGAGTTTCCCATCTCGGCCCGAGAAAAAAAAAGGGTTTACATATGTGCCTTAGGCCCGGTTGTACATTTGAAGCTTAAAGCTTAGCTCAACTGAGCTGTGCTTAAAATATAAGCTTAGCTCAACCCTAAACCTGTTGTACAAACATGGTTCAGTAGCAGCTCTACTAAACCTATATTTGCAAGTGTTGGTAGAACTTATTTCGAACTGACGCATGCGTATGAAGTAAATTGGTCAAAATATGGTCAAATGAAGGTGTCACCTAACTAATTTGGCATTTGGGGAGATTGTTCATACCTATTAGTTTGGCAAGAAATTTCCTCTGATATACAATCCGTCACAAAGCGAACGGTTTCTTTAGAAAGACGAAATCTTTGAATAAACTGATGATCCCTTTAACATTCAAAATTATTTATACGCTCTCTATACACCCGAGGTCTTCTCGGGTGTTGTACGATTTTAATAAGTTCCAAAAAATCCTCATCATCGGTTAAAATATCCCTATTTAACTTTGATAAACTTTTAATTACAAAATAAAGGAAGTATAGGTTATGTTTGCATACAATTTATTTAAATTTAAGCCACGGAACATAATAACAATTTATGTTTCGTGCTTAAGCTTACATTAAACCTGCCCTCTTGAAGGTTTTACCAAACTCAAGGTTTAAATCAAGCTCAACTGTAAGCTTACTTTGTACAACAGCAATCTGACGCTGAGCCTGAGTTCACACTTGAGCCTTCATTAAGCTACATTTGTACAACCGGGCCTTAAACGTACTTGGAGACCATTGCAAGGTCTTGGAAGCCTGGGTACCAGAGCACGAGTATCATAAGGGCATATATACATGACAAGCTTCAAAATATCAACGGAAAATACTTAATTTTAAACGATACCTGTTAAATTTCCTGTATAGATCAAATATTTTAAGTAGTGGAAACTTTGTCAAATATAGCCTAATCAAATTAACTTCAAGTGAAGTATACTTTGATACTCAATGTCCCACTAATGAATTGCGAAATCTGCGTTCATAGAAACAAACTTAGGAATTTTTTTTATTTTGAAGGGAATCACGGGAGAAATTTATATTGGAGAAACTTTGCAATGTGTAGTATTTAAAAGAATATACACTTCCTTCATTTATGTTCATCCTGTAGTTATAAGCATAGTTCCCCAAGGGGGGTAGTTTGAGATTTAAAATGTAATTTATTAAAAAATATTAGGCAGAATTTTAAAATTTAGACACTGTTGTAACTATAATTGAGTAGGCACAATAGACTTTTTAGGTCTCGGTGAATGTCACCCCATCATACATAAATACAAATATAATTGAAAAAGGCTTTAAAATGATACCTTACTCGACCCCTAACGCTTTTTAATTTTTGAGGGGATGCTTACCCCCGCCAGGGGGTGGAAGTAGCGAAGTCAAAAATACCGGAGAAAGATCAAGAATCGACTGCTCTCTGCGTTTTTTTTAACGTTTGTGCAGTTCCTGATAATGGCCGTTTCGTTTTTGTCTGGCCACCCTGTGTAATAAATTTACATAATACTAATTTCTTTGTGAATTATTCAGCTGAATTTGTTTAGCTGAAATGAACAACTTTTTTTATTAAAAATACCAGACGTTATGAAATATATCATTAAGTCGATTATGACTCATATCTCTCGCTCGCAAGGAATAATTTAACATCAATTACTCACAATTTTATTATAATTATGGATATAGCAGGTAATGCTATACAGGTTCCCCTCAATATTATGAATTTTTTTTCTTTGGCAAAAGAAAATGAGTACAATTAAATCATTTTGATTGAATGGTAAACTCAATTAAACTGACAGTCATACAAAAACATCACTACCTATTATGTAAGAGATACAAAACACAAAATACTCCATTCAAATCAAAACTCTGCTCTTTCACTCCATATAAAACATAGTTAATAACAAAATATTCCAGAGACATAAAAATAAAAAAAATTCTCTTTCCATTAAAAGATTGCCTATCCTAAAATTTCAACACTTAAAACTGATATTTCCAGTTTTTCAGTGAATAAATAAAAATTAGTTTCCAGATTTTTAAATATGACTCGATATGACTCTGCATTACTTACCTTCATTTTTCTGCTTACATTTACTGAAAAAAAAATCATAACCTTCCAATGTAAAATTTTATTTTCATAGTATTTATTGTAATACAGTACACAGACGCGAACAAGGGCCATAAGTGGGCGTGTAGTTGTATTATTGTAGTAACAATTGATGCTTTGTATCAAAAACCAATTATATCATATGTATCAGCTATCAAAAGATTAGTCAATAGAGTCGAATCTTTTTACACATCGGTATCTTTCGTAGTAGAGCCGTCGAATCCAGCCGTTTGTTAACTTTTTTTTCAATTAAAATCAATAGCGTGACCAATTTGTTATATTTGAAATCGTAACTTTTTTCCTCGGAATGCCCCTGGATTTCCACGGAACCCACTGGAGTCTCATGGAATCCCACATTACCTCCTATATAAAACCAAAGATTTTTGGTTACAGCTGACATCAAATGGAATGACCCTTCGACCCTAGTCAATATTGAAAATTCCCCCTAAACAATAGCCATTTTATATATCCTTTCTGCAATGCTCTCAAAAAATTATTTTGTCTGAAAATCGGATAATTATCCTCACATTGACAACACTGATGAAGCCACTAAAATTGTTGTATATTGATAGAATTATTTAGTTATATTATTTCAATCAAGTTTACAATTACTAATGTACAATTATTAAAATTGGCTCCTGATTGGCTGGTTGTGATCTTTGTTTTAGGTTGCATATTTTGCATTTGTTTGCTTCTATTGACTGTATGTTAGCAAGACTTTTTCTGCATAGCTCAGGAGCTTTTGTCTGCATCATGTAAAATGTATTATTAACTTACATGTATAGCTTCTCCCAATAACGCAGCTTGGTGCATTAATTTCTTTGGGATACAACCAACATTGACACAAGTACCACCTAAACCCCATTTAGATCCTTGTGGACTTGGTGTGACATAATCTAAAACAGCTACTTTGGCCCCTAAAGCAGTAGCTTCTTTGGCAGCTGATAAACCACCTGATCCTCCTCCAATGACGATAAGGTCATATTCTGTGTTTTGATCTGGAGAAAAAAGAAAAAGAAATTTATTTATGTAGGTATAAAAGTGAATGGATTGGTGAAGATATTGTGATTCTAATTCTAATTGAAAAGATCTGATGATATGATTCATTCTTTGATTATTATGTGAAATCGCGATAAATTATTATCAATATTGATTTGTTACGAATGTTTCGCTAAATATATTTCAGTTTATATTATTAATATCAAAATTTGTTCTGAATAGCATTGTTATTTTTCAACCACACCTGCTATGTACAAAAAAAGAGTTATACAAATGTTTAGAATACTTGGAAAAACCTTCTATACACGAATTTTATATATTATTTATTGATCATTAAAACAGAATGGAGAAAGATAATCAAAAGTTATTAAAGTAAACAATGTAGTCAGCTAAGGAATTGTGAAGTACAATTTTTAAAATGATTCACATATCCTTCATTTCATTATTGTACAAAATCCAATATAATCTTTGAACATACCTATATAATCATGCTCCATCTTCACCACTCTATTTCTTAATGACTGACAGTTTATATACATATATGACACGACAATGTCAGTTGATTTTAAGATGATAAATAATTAATTGATATTGATCTTATGTGTCTCGTGCCTTTGTGTAATTTTCTAACTCTCCTTAATTTATCATATTTGTTTATTTTTAGAAAATAAGGAATTAAAATGTACATTTTCCCTGTAATTTGTTACTTATGAACTGAAAATTAGATTGGAAATAATTTATCTGCAATCATAATGCAGTAGATAAAGTAGAAAGATGAAGGTAATGTGAAAATAGCTCAAAATATGTTTTGAAATTTTGATCTAAGCATTGTACCATCAGATACCTTCTAGAAGGTATTTATAATTATGCATTTTAAATGAACATTATTTTGAAATACCTTTTGCAAAGTATTGAACTAATTTTTCTAATGAATTAAGTACTTAGTAGTTATTAGACATTTCTGAAATAGGAACTGTGCTGTAAATAACTGATTCAAATGAAAAACCATAAACATCCTTCAAATATTTTGGAAAATATAAACATTAAACTTTTGGTTTTGACATACCTACGTACTTTTTTAGCCTCTTAGTATTGGATTAGGATAAGAGATTTCCATGCAAATCAATATTTCATACTATAACCCATTAGTGTAACTATCGGGAATACTCACCTAATTTTGATATTATTTTGACATTTAAATTAGGAGCATATCTATGATGTCCATGTTCGGATTTCATACCACAACCTACATCTGGTTTTTCAGACAATCCCAACATAAACTTTGTCAAAATGTTTGAGTCCATGCACAATTCAAGTATAATTATTTTAATTACTTCGAATTTTAAAAGTATGTCAACAAATCAATTGTTATATTAGATTCCTTAAATTACTGGTTAATACATTGTCAGTGTCATTATAGTAATTTCGACCCATTTTTGATATTGTTTTCAACAACTGACCTAACAGTTATTGTGAAGTAACATTTTAATTTAATTGTTACGAAAATTGGTTTTTGTGGTGTTTTCAACCAATTTTATTCAGGTTCAGATTCATAAACACTAAAATGAGGTTATGTAGTTACGTCATTTCAAAAAAACGGCAAGTCATTGTTAATTCAAAAGACAAAGCTGTTTTACTTACGTTTACATTTCAATGTACTAAATTGTCTAGCGAAAACTGATTGTACTTTTTGATATCCATTGAAGGTGTCACTAACCCGTAATTTGACTACTCCTCTGAAAATGACACGACCTAAACAAAAAACTGCCGCCATTTCACCAATTTATACCGAACTGTACGATCTTAACTTACGTCCTTGAAATCAGTTTATCTATATAGAAGATACGAAACTTCTCAGCAGTGTATTTTACCAAGAATTAATTAATGAAGTCTATTCTAATAACAGGTTGCAATCGGGGCATAGGCCTAGGACTATTGAAACATTTGGTGAAAGATAAAATATCCCCAAAATATGTAATGGTAACATGTAGAAACTTGGAAAACGCAAAAGTAAGTTATGCATATTTTATTTTATTACTTACCGACTGGTGGCATGTTTCACTATTTTTAAAATACGCAGCTGATAATTGATAATCGTAATACCCGGAACCTTATATTGTATGACTAGTTTTTCTCATGTATTTCTTTTTGTTAAATAATAAACTAAGCAGCACACCTACAAGGTTGATCTCAACGCGCCCGCGCAGAGATTGGTTTTTATTTTCAGCGGTTTGAATGTTCTTTTAGCACTCATCATTTATATGGTATCCCTTCCAAAGAGATAAATTGATTAGATTCTCTATCGAATTGTTTTTTACAAGTCACGTTATTTTCGCCTACTCATTATCCTTATGTTTTCATTAGGAAATTTTCATTATATTCATAATAAATTTATAAATACTCTTAATAGTGACTATTCACACCATATGACGTGATGATAATAATAAACATCTTTATATTTTTGACTGAATCATTTTAACAGGTCATGTTTGCTCAAGAACTATAATGTTAATAAGAAACAAATTCTTGTTTAAGAACTTGAAAAGAAAAATGGAGGTTTTAAAAATAAATAGTGAGATTTCATACAGGGTTGGTTGAGGAGAGAATGAACTTAATTCATGTTTTACTAATTGAACTGGAATCCTATTGTAGGTACCTAATTAGAATTGAGAAAGCATATCAAATCAAAATATATTTTGTAGGAACTCCAAGAAATAGTAGTCGCTAATGAAAATGTTCATGTACTTCAGTTAGGTGAGTAAATATTTATTTTAGTTTTATACTGTATAAGTACCTACTTTTTTATTCATAATAATAACTAGAACAAACGTTAATTAAGATAAAAAATGTGATAAAATATATAATTCAAAATTTGTATACTGTACCATATCAATGGTGTGTGTATAGGTATACTACAATTACAATTTCAAGTTATCTTTCAGTTCATCAGTGTAGATAATAAATTCTTGAACTGTGTGATATTCTTTGATTGTACTATTAATATATATTTTTTTGGTATCAATACATGAAATGCGACCTGAAATTTCTAATCTTTAACACATCTAAAATAAAAATAACAAATAGACAGGGTCTTAATTGTTTCCTATTGGTTTTGCTACGATGACGAGAACTCATGCACATACAATTATTGTGTAGGTTTAAGTTTTTCCGTTTTTGAGTTATTCACTTTTTACCTCCATACTTGATATATTTTTACTTACAGTCATTGTGATAAGGGTGTATCATTCAATTTTTTCAGAACAAAAAATAACTTAAATTGATAAGTGGCTTTCAAGATAAGAATTGTATTATCACAAGTTTCCTGTTAACGTGGTTTGACCGAAATACATATATATTATTAGTTAGTTAGTATTTTACCAACAAGAGTATTAATAAGAGCTCGCGCGTTATGATGATTGAGATTGTGTTGGTAACAAAACTTTTCCGTCGACTGTATATAACTTGAAATTTTATTTTTCAATATTTAAAAAAATATATTCATTTTTTTCATAGGTTAGTAATGTAAATAATAAATGACATTAACCGATTTTGGGCGAATAACAATATAAGCCATTTTTCTTTGAACTTGACCACACAAACCGGGTTAACTATAACTTAACCATTCAATATTCCTCGACTTTTATTCCAAACCATGACGTAACAGTTAACCAGCCAAACAAACCAACTCACTGAGATAGTTTGACAGAGTAGTTATCAATTTATCATATTTGAGGTTAGGTGTTTGCTTATTTCAGGGTTTCCACAAACCGTTACGTCATAAAAGTTAACCGTGACGTCATGGTATTGTTAACCCGGTTTGCTTGGTTAAGTTCAAAGAAAAATGTAAATACAGCGGTTTTAGTTGTCAATTTGTCCAGATATGAAAAAGTTTGGAATTTGTAATTGTAAGTGATGTTGTATTTGTGTATATTATCGCTGGTTGTATATCAGACCGGTGTATGCGTATCGAGAACTACCTACTAAAGGAGGGACAACATGTAGAACCATAATTTAGCAAAAATGATCGTTCTTCTTCAACTTCTTCACTCATAAAAGTTTCTGCTTCTGCTATAAGTAGACAGATATATGGATGAGCCATACTTTGTATATTAAATGGAAAATTGTATGTTTTGTTCAGAAGATAAATATTTTCTGTATGTTCCTTGTAGTGTTTCATTCATTCAGTTTGGTTGTGCTCATCAGCTCAGGCACTTGAACTGAACTTGTTACCATTTCCCATGTTATCTACTTTCATTCCAGAAGCTTTGTGTCTTCTTGTAGGCCACTAGTTTGACTGGAGGGATTTTCAGTAGTTGTAATGGTTGTATAGTTTTTCAAGAAAAAATGCCTTAGGTATACTACAATTACAATTTCAAGTTATCTTTCAGTTCATCAGTGTAGATAATAAATTCTTGAACTGTGTGATATTCTTTGATTGTACTATTAATATATATTTTTTTGGTATCAATACATGAAATGACCTGAAATTTCTAATCTTTAACACATCTAAAATAAAAATAACAAATAGATACAGGGTCTTAATTGTTTCCTATTGGTTTTGCTACGATGACGAGAACTCATGCACATACAATTATTGTGTAGGTTTAAGTTTTTCCGTTTTTGAGTTATTCACTTTTTACCTCCATACTTGATATATTTTTACTTACAGTCATTGTGATAAGGGTGTATCATTCAATTTTTTCAGAACAAAAAATAACTTAAATTGATAAGTGGCTTTCAAGATAAGAATTGTATTATCACAAGTTTCCTGTTAACGTGGTTTGACCGAAATACATATATATTATTAGTTAGTTAGTATTTTACCAACAAGAGTATTAATAAGAGCTCGCGCGTTATGATGATTGAGATTGTGTTGGTAACAAAACTTTTCCGTCGACTGTATATAACTTGAAATTTTATTTTTCAATATTTAAAAAAATATATTCATTTTTTTCATAGGTTAGTAATGTAAATAATAAATGACATTAACCGATTTTGGGCGAATAACAATATAAGCCATTTTTCTTTGAACTTGACCACACAAACCGGGTTAACTATAACTTAACCATTCAATATTCCTCGACTTTTATTCCAAACCATGACGTAACAGTTAACCAGCCAAACAAACCAACTCACTGAGATAGTTTGACAGAGTAGTTATCAATTTATCATATTTGAGGTTAGGTGTTTGTTTATTTCAGGGTTTCCACAAACCGTTACGTCATAAAAGTTAACCGTGACGTCATGGTATTGTTAACCCGGTTTGCTTGGTTAAGTTCAAAGAAAAATGTAAATACAGCGGTTTTAGTTGTCAATTTGTCCAGATATGAAAAAGTTTGGAATTTGTAATTGTAAGTGATGTTGTATTTGTGTATATTATCGCTGGTTGTATATCAGACCGGTGTATGCGTATCGAGAACTACCTACTAAAGGAGGGACAACATGTAGAACCATAATTTAGCAAAAATGATCGTTCTTCTTCAACTTCTTCACTCATAAAAGTTTCTGCTTCTGCTATAAGTAGACAGATATATGGATGAGCCATACTTTGTATATTAAATGGAAAATTGTATGTTTTGTTCAGAAGATAAATATTTTCTGTATGTTCCTTGTAGTGTTTCATTCATTCAGTTTGGTTGTGCTCATCAGCTCAGGCACTTGAACTGAACTTGGTACCATTTCCCATGTTATCTACTTTCATTCCAGAAGCTTTGTGTCTTCTTGTAGGCCACTAGTTTGACTGGAGGGATTTTCAGTAGTTGTAATGGTTGTATAGTTTCCTCTCCAAAGTGCTTCCGTCCATGTAAGTTCTCGCAGAAGCAGAGTATGTGAGTAGGTGTTTCATCATGAAGTTCACATTTCCTGCACAAAGGTTCACTAACTTTGCCCATTTTGTGCAGATGTCTCCTCAGGGTGCAGTGTACAGTCACAAGGTCGGTAACTGTCTTCAAATGTCTCTTAACCAGTTTCAGTGTACAGTCACAAGGTCGGTAACTGTCTTCAAATGTCTCTTACCCAGTTTCAATAGCCTGGATGAGAGTTCCTTGTCTACCTTGTTCAGTAAACTCTTTGTATGGAGGCGCCCTTGTGTCGACCTCCATTTGAGTTGGTGTTCCCTATCAAGCCAGTTTCCGATTTCCCCTCTTGTGCAATCTTTTGTGATTCCACAAAATGGTTTCGGACCTATGAAGTCTCTTTTAGAGCCTTCTTTAGCTAACTGGTCAGCAATTTCATTATCTGCAATCCCCTCATGTGCCGGCATCCTTGTAGTGTATTAATTATTATTTTTGTTATTAGTTGGAAAATAAAAGTACAAAAAAAGAATCTGATTTAATTTCCCAACAAATAACAAACAGAGGATATATTTGAGCTTAGCCGACTTGCTTTTGTGTTTAATCCAGAGTCATTGGTTGTTCACCTAAATGTTAGGATGTTATTATTAGTGGTTATTGAAAGTTATTTAGGCGGTCTTCGATGGTGACATCTTTTGGTTGATGAAGGGCTAAGACCAAGGTCGAAAAAATATTAACCGCGGTTTAAACCGTTGTGTTCGCCTAAAATCGGCTACTGAACTGTCACACAGAGAGAAGGTCGCGGGTTTGAATGTCAGTTTTCGTTTTTTAAAATCCTTTTTTGGATGTTTTAACACTAATAATTATCATAGTTTTGTAGAATCATATAATAAAAACGATAGGTTAGTTAAAAACTAGAAGTATTATATGCTAGAAGTTAGTATTTCGCCTTTTTTGTTAATATTATTGTAACTTTGGTTGCCTATACCAAAATCGTTTATTAATAGGAGTCGTTAATGAATGATTTTGTGTACATTAATATAGCTCCAATAACGCACGGTCGACGGAAAAATAATTTAATAAGCGATAATTTGAAATGCTTTCATTTTAAAAATAACTTGAATAGATATTATGTAATTATATAAAATGTCTGGCCGATTTCCTTTATTTTTTTTTTATTGAAGAGGTTGACAAACCAGAAACGTTTGATACCTTTGCTAAAAATGTAGAAGATATTGTAAAAGAAGATGGGTTGAACGTATTACTCAACAATGCTGGGTATTCTCCAAAATCCACAAGAATCAATTTTGTCAGAGCCGAACAAATGATGGAGACCTTTTCTATAAACACCGTAGGACCATTGATGTTGACGAAGGTATAATAGTCACTTTTCTTGATAATCATAAATTTTGCTGGATAAAACTAGTAAAGTTTTGTTCTATTGTAGGCGCTTCTTCCCTTATTAAAAAGAGCTGCATCTGTAAATAAGGATAAGCCACTAGGAATTGACAAGTCGGCTGTAGTAAATATGAGTTCTTACTTGGGATCGTTAGCGTTGAACAATGACGGTGGATTGTATCCATACAGATGTTCTAAGGTAAAAAAATTAGTTAAATGGGTTCCGTTGAATGAGTGTTTTTATTTCCAGGCAGCTCTAAATATGATAACAACATCTTTAAGTGTTGATTTGAAACCTGAAGAAATTTTAGTGACTTCGATCCACCCGGGATGGGTTAAAACAACTATGGGGGGTGCTAATGCTCCTTTGGATGTGGATACTTGTTGCACTAAAGTTATCGAGTTACTAAAATCGCTCAACGACGAACACAACGGGCAGTTTTATTCGTATGACGGTAAAAAATTAAACTGGTAAAGTGCGAAACCGTAATTTTTAACAAAAAAAAAAATAGAAAATCGGTTATCTATTTGATTGTTATATTGTTGAATTAGAAGGAATCAAAGATTAGCTTAGAATTGTATTTTCACTCATAATAACACGAGAGGTTTGTATTTTATCGGGTAAATTTGGGTTCTGAGAAACTGCATGTTGGCCTAGCAATTTGACGAGAAAACTTAAAAATGCGACACCAAAAGTGAAGCCTTCTTAGTGACAGTTTTTTTAGTCAAATTTCTAACGGAAACAGTTTAGAATTTAAACAACACAAATTTACTCGGTATCAATACACACATCGAGTGTAATTCGGCAGGACAATTCAATGTATAAGATATTTAGAAATATACTAATGCAAACCTTATTTATGAAATACTGAAAATAATTACGTTTTTATTTAAGCATACAATTATTAAACACGCAGTTATTGAAATTTATACGAGGAATACTAATGTGTGCCACAGTAAATCGTTTCTGTAGTAGATGCTGAAGTTTGTTCTTTTTTCAAACGAATTTATTGAATAATGATCGAATTATACTCTTTGTCAACGTGTATGGTTTTAATGATGATGAATGGCTGTGTCCTATTATTTTTATTAGAGCTTGTTCTTCAATTCCGCTTTTACTTAATTCGCTAACTGCTGTCGCTCAACTTCAGTTTTGTATGCACCACATCCACAAATGTTGTTAAGCTCGCTTAACTTTAAGCAGTCAAATTTGGCGGCTTTATATTTTAAAGCCAGGCTTATTCTAGACATAATAACAATAACCTCACATTTTATTATTTGTTTTGTCCAGATACAATATTGTACTATAAATGTGAAGGTTTGTGAATAATTTAAATTCTAAATATTTGTGTCGTTTCGCTTTCCATTAGAAGGAAGGTGAATTTGATGAATAATGATGGAAATAGAAGATGAAACACATCTGGTTGGTTAGATCTTGCCTTATACCTAAGGGTAGAAAATACTATGATTATAATATATTTAGATCTTATTGGTTTTTTTATCTTCTATTATGGGTGCATATGTATTAGCTAGTGGAACTTCTCCGTAGTAGTAAACTGTGGAACTCTTACTTTTCCACTCATTTCTCAATAAACATCAAAATACAGGCCTTGACAACTTTAGTAAATACTAAATAAAACCAAACATTCGGTTCACACATACTTTGACAGTTGACACTCAACATAAAATATTCAAATACCCTAAAAAATACAACGTTGCCAAATTTTTCCAACGCTTATCTGAGCCACACTTATTGTTCTGCGGTGCATAACGCAAAAATTTAAGCTAGGCTTGTGTTTTAAGCGGGCTTACGGAAGTTTCACTTAAAAGAGAAAACGGAGAATACGGGCCTTTGGTACTCTCGTACAGTTACAGACGTGTCGGTTGTTATTTGAATTCCGAATTACATATATTTCATTGATAAAACGTGCAACAGTTCAAATAATTTTTATCTGCAGCTACATCCAAAGTGCTGGAGGGCAGTGTCCAAACACCCAATGGTTAACTTGAGGAATAAACCTTCCGAAAGTCGAGGCAGCATACTCTTAAGGACTCCTATCCAAGAGATAGCTGTACCGAAAATTTCTAGATTATATAAAAGCACCTCAGCCTCCTGGGCTTATTGTGGATCCACCTAGTGTTCTGACTACAGCCCATTCAGTCAATCCGTTCCCTGTATTGGCTCATACAGGTTCTTTACTGGTTGGTTGTAGAAGTCTTCTGGAGTCGTTTGGGGGTTTTCCATAAAGTTTCTGCCTCCTGTGGTCCAGCGTCTCACAGTTGAATATGTGCAGAGCTGTTTCGGTGTCCTTTTTGCATCTTCTGCATGTAAGGTCTCCGTTATACAGCCCTATTTTGTTCTGGTGCTCCTTTGTGGGAAAGTGTCCCGCAAGAAGCCCCGTTATGGTGCGTAGTTTGTTCCTGCTCATTAAGAGCAGTTCTTTCGCTACTTTTTCTGATGGTTCTTTTATGAATTTCTTCCCATGTGTTTGCCTGGGCGTATTCTTCCAGTATTTTTTGCGTTGTTCTTTTACCCACCCTTTTAACCATGACCTAGTGGAGCATCTGGGAATGCCCACAGATGGTTCTGTTCCACTCATCAGGGTTGACGATCCTGCTCTTGCCAGTTCGTCAGCTTTTTCATTGCCAGCGATTCCTTTGTGACCTGGGACCCACTCTAGTGTTACACTGTTCCGAGTCGCCAGTCTTCTAAGTTCTTCGCCGCATTCCCATACCAGCCGAGATGTTACCTTAGAGCTCTGAAGTGCTTTAAGGGCAGCTTGACTGCCACTGTAGAGCCTGATCTGCCTGTTGTTGTAGGCTCTCATGTTATTTTCCCTTGCACATGCAAGTATTACATAGACCTCTGCTTGAAATACCGAGGCATATTTACCAAGCGAGACGATTCCTTCATATTTGCTCGACTTGCTGTATATACCCGCTCCGGTTCCGAGCTCATTCCTTGATCCGTCTGTATACCAGATCAGTTCATTCGCTCTGCTGAGTGGTGGTGCGTCCTCTTCCTCAAGCTCCTTCCGATCTTTGATAACAATCTCGAAGTTCTTGCGAAAGATATATCTGGCGGTCATGTGGTCTGTTGGAATTTTAAAGATGTCGTCATCCACGTGCCTTATTTCTGTGTGTCCTTCCCATGTGCCACGCCATGGTCTGATGCTTTTTCCAGTAGGGTTAGAGCTGCCTTGCTTCGCACATTATGACACAATATAGCAGAGGAAGGTCTAGCATTGTTTACGAGTAGTATTCATTGCCCCTGTAATGCCTATGCATGCAAGTCTTTGGACCTTGCTTAGTTTTGGCATCGCAGAGGTTTGTCTAATCTCTGGCCACCAGACCAGAGATGCATATGTTATCCTGGGGATGACAACCAGTGTACCATGCTTGGTCTAAGTCCCCATTTAGTGCCGTTTTTAAGATTAGTCTACTCCAAATATATATTATTGTAAAAAGATATATGTCGTCAGTGACGTTAATTAATCCAAACATTTAAGATTACCTCAGATTATCTGAGACTACCCTGAAATTACCCAACTCTTTCTTTGAATCACGGCTAAATTACCTGATCCTTGTGCAAGAGTTACCTGAGTGACAAACCAAGGGTACATAGTGTTTGTCTTGTTTACAAGACATATTGCTGCTGGCTAAATGTCTCTGTCTATGCCAAAAAAATATTTTTTATTACTTATGTCATTACCACCCTAATTCGCACACAAGTCTCCGTATTTCTAGCATTATAGGACTGGAAGATGAAATGGGAAGATGGTGGATAATGAAGACCGGAAGGATTTTTTTTGGTTCTCTACTTTAAGAGAATATATTCCAGAAGTTTCAGATTTATAGATTTGCAAATGACAAGAGAAATAGTCTGGATTGCACTTTCTACAACATCAAATTTTCTTTTTTCAAAATATGAACTTGGAAAAATAAATAGCTCAGTAATCTTAAAATCTTTTAATATGATTTTTTATATAATCGCAAAATTGGACATTTGTTTTTCATATTCTTGATAATTGTCACTATATTTGATGATGAAAAAATGTTAACATTATTAACCCAATCTAGATAGGTCTAGCATTTACCAAAACAAAACGACGTTTTAATATAAAAGTGTCAATGCCTTTATATTTTTTTGGGTTTATTCAAAAAAAGCTCCATTTGATGTACATTTAATTTTCAACAAAATGCTAGATGTTTAGAATGAGGAACATTCAATCAAAAGCATATTCAAAAAAAATAAATAATACAACTTAAAAATGAAGAATTTATCTGAGGGATGTTCTCTTTTGCTGAGGATATTTAATAAACCAGGCATCAAACCCTTTATAAGTACAAGGTATCAAAAAGAGCCACAACAAAACACAGTAAGAGTTTCAAAATGAAACAATTGTAATATGTAACTTTATTTTTCAAAGAAACCTTTGAAGAAAATAGTAAAATTGGTGAAATTATATGTGGATGACCTGATTAAACTATCTGCAAATGGAAAATGTGTATTTAATTACAATTATATACAAAGAGAACAGCCCTCACAATATTGAACTTATACCGATTTTAAAATTGAAACAACTAATCTATCAACTTATCTCAAGATTTTATTTTCTTTTCAATTTACGTCTCAACCTATGACTAAAAAAAATCTACTACAAATAAATCTAGTTTCACTGGGAATGAAATTAATTAAGAACAAATCAGAAGAGAGCAAATTTTTAGACTATTTAACAAGCCCGAAGTTTAGTCTTTGGTTTCATTCCTTTGAATTTTTATATAGTTTGATACAAATAAAAATAAGATTCTTCTATACACCTAATTCATATTAAATAAAAAAAAAGATAACATGTTACTACACATTTTTGGTTACATAGGGTTACCCGGCCTATTATTGACCGCATGCCAGTGGTTGACCACTTTCGATTCTACGCGCTAAAATAAAATAACAAATCCACTTATTTGTAATCTAATTGGCCACATTTCATCCAATAGGAGAATGCTGCAATCCTTTTGTAGGTTAGTATGTAACAGGTTGTTGTTGTGAGAGCAGTTCTTATTTTGCAAGTTACTGTTACATTCTAATAAGAAAGGTAAGTGGACCTTGCGGTATAAATCTCTCAGTATTTTGACAATCAAGCAAGTTTTCATATTAAATATATTTTTTTTTCATAAGGTTAAAATAAATTATAAAAGAACTAATGGTCATTTACTGGATAGAAAAAATACATGTTTGCCAGTATTTGACCAGATGGTAAATTTCTGGGGATTCAATACATTTGAGATTTTACATCTTAGTTACTCATCATTATCCTGCATATTCATTATAGTGTTTTGTCTCTTCCACATTTTTAGGTGGTCAATTACTGGGATGTCAATTAGTGGTAAAGCAAAATTGAGATTTTTGAAAATTCATTTTTCCCAGATGGCGACGAAAAAAAAAGTTATTTTCAAATATATTGAGGAAGATATGGTAAAAGCCCGTGAAGATATAAGAAATTCTGCTTGTTTTATCAGAGAAGCCACACTGATAAATAAACTGAAAGGAATCACTCCTGAAACAAGAAAAATGGGACCCAAAACTATATTGACAACCCACGACGAGGATATTATCGAAAAATGAATTATTGCTAATGCCAAAAAAGGGATTCCCTTTAACAAAAAATCATTATTCGAGACCGTTTCTGAGATAATGAAGAGTGACCAGAGACCAAATCCTTTTAAAGATAATTGTCCAGGAGACAAATGGTTCCAATCATTTTTAAAACAACATCCAAATATTAGTCAAAGACATGCAGGCTATCAACACTGCATGGGCACTAGTGACTGAGAAAGCAATACGAGAATGGCTTGAGGAAATTAAACAGCACCTCAAAGAACTTGATTGTTTGGACATTCTGGAAGATCCTGACCGAATTATCAATTCCGATGAGTCAGGGTTCAAAACAAATCCAAAAACAGGCTCAGTATTACCTAGGTTCCAAACGAATGAAAATGTTTTACCAAATAACCAGTGGATCTGAAAAAGAACAAATTACAGTACTGTTTACTATGTGTGCAAAAGGAGAGATATATCCTCCGGTGATAGTATATCCCTATGAAATAATTTCCGCAGATATTGCACGCCACACTCCCCCAGATTGGTTATTAGGAAGATCCAAATCCGGATGGATGACTGGGCAAGCATTTCATAGTTATGAATGCAACACTTTACTTCCCTTCCTTAAAGAAAAAAATGTTAAACTGCCTGTGTTGTACCTAGTTGACAGACTATTTTGTTTTGAAAATGGTATTATTTTGTTCACCTTATAACCTAATACTACACATATTTTACAGCCATCAGATGTAGCTCTTTTTAATCCACTAAAACAAAATTGGAAAAATACTGTTTATGAGTGGAAACGAACCAATAATAACAAAAATATTACTAAACCTATATTCAGTTCCCTATTCGAAAACGCCATGGCAGGCATATCCAGTGAGACTATTGAAAATGGATTTCGTAAATGTGGTTTATACCCCTTCGATGAAAACGCTATTGATTTTGCAAAACGCATGTCAGATAACACCAGAAAGGTAGATACTACTGAAGATGTAAAATTTAAGGCAAAACCAGCTGATTTTAAAATTGAACATTTATTGTATTTAGAATCTACATTTTCACCTGGCAGAACAAAACAGTTTAGACAAACCCTAACTGAAAGAAATGAAGAGTGGGACAGCGATGTAGAGGCTATAGAACTTTTTATGTGTGGCTGAAACTCAGACGGCGCTGTATTGCCTTAGAACTCGAGAAGAAACTGTTGATTTAGGACTTGAAGACACACATCAAACAATAACACTAGGCACAAATGCACATGAACTGATAGAACGTTGAAACTGATCCAAACGAACTTCAGAAAACTGAATCACAGGACAATCAAACAGACAAAAAATAGCATGGGAAAAGGTATTAAAAAAGATGACGAGCTAAGTGACATGAAAAATTACCCAGAAAACAAATTGGATCGACAAACAGAAGAAAATAATATAAATAAACAAGCCAAAAAAATAAATAAGATAAGAATGAAGATTTCACAAGATATAAATTTAATACCTCCTAGTAGATCTATCAGCAGTGCTTTCTTGGATCATATATACTGGCCAGAAGAATCTCCAGAAAAGAATGGAAGAAAATGGAAATCAGAGAGGCTCCCATATGCAACAACATCAGTAAGGTGGCTTAAGTTTTACGAAGATAAAGAAAATAAAGAGATTTGACGAGGAATCAAAGGGCCTTGGAAAGAAAACGGAAGAAAAAGAAAATAATAAATAAAATAAAATACCAATAAATATAATACGGAGAAAAGTTCAGAAAGAAGAATCAGAAAGCGATGAAGAGCTTGACAATAAGGAATGGGAAGAAAGTGGAACAAGTGGGGATGATGTATCAGACGAATGGGATAAAAGTATGCCAGAAAAAGGAGAGTTTCTAGTGGTAGCATTTCGTGGCAAGACAAAAGTACACAATTATGTATGTATTGTGCAAAATGTAATAAACAGTGATGAAATAGAAGTTCAAGCATTATCTTCTTCAAACAAAGAGCATACAGTTTTTAAAATTATTGATAAAGACATTAGTTTTATTGAGAGGAGCCAAATAGTTGAAAAATTAGTGTTACTAGAAATTATCAGTTCTGGTGAGAGGCTTAAATACCAATTTCCATCACCAGTTCTTAATGTTCTTGAATGTGATTACAATGGTCAACTATTGACTATTAATTGGTCAATAATTGACGCTTTTTTGGTCAAAAAGTGGAAATGTATTTTTTAAGTTTTTTATTTTTTTTGTACCCACCTAAAAGATATTTTGGAATATCACATTAATTTTATGTTGCTAAAACAATAAAGTTTCTGTATCCAAAGCCGATTTTTATTACTTCTAAAAAAAATTATCTTTTTTTATGATTAAAGGAAAAAAAATCGTTAAGTGGTCAACTATTAGCTGGTTAACCCTAACAAAAGTTTTTCATCTTACTTTTTTTGAAAGTATATTTATATGTAGGTAATACAATACCTCTTCATTGCAGTAAGACTCCAATAAAAAAAGTATGTCTGTACATAAATACTGCACCGAACAATGTATCAACTGAAGAGTTTCATCAATCGTATGAACCAATAGTTATTTTTGTTCTCCATAAAAATGAGTATTAGAAATATTGATATTTGAGAGAAACTTATGCTTCAGATTCACCAGGAGTGCTTTCTTCTTCTAAAATAGGCACAATAAGATTATCCTTGGACATCAAATTGTACTTTGTTACAAATTGGGTAAATCTTTTACATAAACATGTCTCAGATTCAAATTCATCAAATATAGACCTATGGTGGAAGTAGGCATGTGAGAATATTCGATAGACTCTTCTACATACTGAACCTAGCTTCGCTACAGATGATTCTTTAATACTAACTCTAAAACAATAAATGACTTTATAGGATAAACATTCACTAAAGTTAAAATTTATACATATTCTTTTTTATAACTTTTTCTGTTGTTAAGAAATTTAAATGTATCTTACCGACTTGGAAAATATTTATTGCTGTTCAGCAAACAAGCAGCACCATCAAGTGTGTGCCTTGTGTAATCAATAGCAGGACATTCTTTTGGGGTTTTATGTGCTGCACATAAAAAAATCCACTGTTCAGTTGCTGTCATTTGTGTACATGTCTCTGGATGACATTCCCCTTGTAATCTTACAGCTAATCCATTCAATTCCATACAGAATTGCCTAAATACATATGAATATCATAATTTTCACACAAAGATCTTAAATATCATATTAATATTATATAAACATCAAAGAAGGCATAAATCAACATTAAAAAAAATTATTCCCACTAGTGTATAGATACAGTGACTATTTATCTTCTGTATGTTCCTTGTGGTGTATTCATTATTCTTTTTATTAATTTTTCAAGAAATTTAACCACACTATTTTTAATGTTTTTTGTTTCAACTTTTGTGTAAAATTCTGGTCCCTATCTAACACTACAGAGAAATTCGACAACTAGACAATCAATAATATATTGAAGTTTAGACTGCAAAAAATTTGTAGTCAAATTTTTTTAAGGTCCATTCACGTAGATCATATCCTTGGTAAAATGTGGAATGAAATATTCTATTGTATGACATTATAGCAATACTATAATCTACTAGGAATGAGATCCAGTGAAGTGCAGGCTCCAGGAACAGTTTTATTGGAATAGCACTTTTTTGCTTATTTTGGAAATTTTGTTAATAAAATGCATTTGGTGTTATTTTTGTTTTAAAATATGTCTAAATCAGTTTTATGATTTTTTCTACCCCTGTTTTATAATATACTTATTAAAAGACTAAAATCTGTATCATAATGATATTCATTATGATACAAATTTTCATTATGATACAGATTTTTAAGCCAATAGGAATGCGACATTCGCACAATATTTAATAGACGAATCATTTTAAATTATAAATGCAGTTTTAATTCTGATATATTCGAGAAGTCATAGCCTAGCTGTTTAAGCGGCAGGATATAAAAGTTATGTGGTTAGAGGGTCAGGGTTCGATCCCTACCCAGACCCCATTTTTTTTTTAAAGTTTACTGTTAAATTTTTTTTAATTATTTTAGGTAGCAATGATATTCGGACTCATGGGAGCATGCCGCAGACATGAACTCCACGATTTAAAAATTGAAAATATTCAAGATAAAAGCAATATATTAATTGTCAATATAGTTGAAACAAAAACTCAAAGAACATTTACAATTACCGTCAAATATTATGATATTTGCAAAAAATATATCAATCTTCGACCAACAAACTGTCTTTCTCAACATTTCTTTTTAAATTACCAAAATGGAAAGTGTACAGTACAAAACATTGGAATAAACAAATTTGGAAACTTGGGCAAGCAAATTGCCACCTTTTTAGGGCTTCCCAATCCCAATTTATATACGGGACACTGCTTTCGTAGAACATCTGCAACCGTATTGGTAGATGGCGGCGGTGATATTACCACCTTAAAAAGACACGGTGGTTGGAAATCCACTACGGTTGCAGAGAGCTATATTGAAGAAAGTATCCAAAATAAAATAAATGTATCGAATAAAATTTTTAATTCAATTGAAAATGGGAATGAAACAAACTTTAACATGCCCTCCAGTTCAACAACCATCCGAATAGGATCAGCCCCCCAAATAAATTTTACAAATTGTACAATAAATAATTTATACATGCACAAAGAAGATTAAAGAATTAATATTATTATGTTCAAAAGTTTTAAATTTATTTGTTGTACAATTTGTAAAATTTATTTGTTGAAGTTCCTTTCATTGTTCTTGTTTTTTATAATAAATGATAATTATTAATTAAATAATTCTTATTAATCGGGGTAGAAAAAATATTGTATGCAACTTTCATGTAATGGCCATTAATACACTCGCATATTATATACGAAACTCGCCTGCGGCTCGTTTCGTATCCTACAACATGCTCGTGTCTTAATGGCTATCATTACATGATCGTTGCATAAAATACTATTGTGTATTGAAATGTGTATCTATTAACAATAATTTCAATGATAAATTATAAGAACACTGGGATAAAAACTTCTGATAAAGCAGGTAATTGATTATTGGAAATTTCTTTTTCTAACATTGGTAACCAAACTTGACTACGTTCAGCTGAAATACTAGCTACACATTTATTTTGTTAATTTTTTACCTCAAATGTTCATATTTCCAAACTCCCTCATCTTGTGATTCAGGCATTTTCAATATCAAATCAATGTTATTCGGATCACGACGTATAAGTTGTTGAATATACTGTTGCACTGCAAGGGTGCTGTCCATTTCTTCAAAAGGTTCATCTGGCCAATAACTGAAGTCCTATAATAATGTACAAAGAAGTAATTTAGATCTAAATAACATTCAGTTGACTACGGGTTGAAGTTTTATAAAGATATTTTGGTGTACGCTTTTACCTTTGCTTTTGTACCAGGTCTATTTCTTCGCACGATTGTTGATCCATCAGCCATCTTCATTTTTGACATATAAATAAAGTATTGACACTATTGACAGATAGTTGTGTAATATGTCACCTGAATTTACCAGTGCTCCCAACATTAGATTAGATTAACCAAGTCAGACCTAAAACCCTTGAAATAATAGATTCACATTTGGATAAGTTAAATTTCACACAGCTGAAACATGAAAAAATTCAACCGAATTAATAAATAATCCGAAAAATTCAAATTTCATTCTGTTGGATAAAAGCATACAGAAATAAATACTTTATTTCTCTTTGGGTAGCAGGGTGATCTATAAGACTAGACCAGGCCAGGACCAAGAATGTCAGCTGTTATCTATGATCTGGACTAGCTATAAAAGAGATCTCGTTATATATAATCCTTTATCTATGAAAAGAGAATAATTAGGTTATGGAAGAGTATATTTTAAAGCATTTTTGTTGAAGTGTTTATGATAAAAGAAATAATATATTTATTTTGTCTATGGCTTTTATGAGATGAGTAAAATAACACCTAACCAAGTAATAAAATTATATAGAGAATTATTGCGATACGGCAAAGAACTTGAATTCACAGACAAACAATTTTTTCGTAATCGGATAAAGGAAGAATTTAAGAAAAATAGGAATATTTCCGATGAACAAGATATTAGTTTCAACTATAAGGTAAGTATTTGCATTTCCTCTAAGATAATGTATTATTTTATGGAATTTTTTAGAAAGGTGTTAGTCTGTTGTTAAGACGTGCAATACAATGACGCTATGCAGGTATTGTTTTCGAATTCAGTCTAATTTTACAAGATTCGTTCATACTTTGGACTTTTCAAAAGTCCCTCTACTACTTGATAAAGATGTAGAGGAAATGCATGTCAGAGGTAGTGGTCCTGGGGGACAAAAAGTCAACAAGACAGCTAATTGTGTTGTTTTGAAACATATTCCAACAGGTAAATCTCTTTACTCTTCTGTATATAACTTCGTTAAATATGTAGATCCACGGCTGCAGCTCAAAATGAGCCTCAATTTTTTGTAGCGCTTCACACCATTAACCAATGATATTGCATATATAATATGGTGAGGTAACCTATAAAACCCAAAACAAGTGATGGGTGAGGGACATGGTTAGGTAACTTATGATTGTCAGTTTTCATTTTTCTACTAGTTCTAGAAAGTATACACTTTCCTCCCTCACATCGGGGAAGAAACTCATTCTCCCGCTCATTCTATTTGTTGTACATCATGAAAAATATTGAGAGTAGAGATGGTGAGTAAATATTTGTACAAAATCTATGCTTGACCTCTTACTATAAGGGTGGTAATGAGTTTAGGAAATACATCAAGCGCTTTCACTATGGACACCCTTGATGCAAAATTTGGTTCAAATCTCGGGCGCCAGATTTTTATCCTTATTATCTCCGCGGCCCCTCGGATACAAAATTTCGAGAGTCCCGTTTATCAACAGAAGCAGGTACGGAAAATGCCAGGTGGCAAAAAATATTCAAAAAAAGCTAAGCTTTAGAAGGCATATATTTTTGGAGTATTTCAGTGAAAAATTGCTTTGAAATTTTAGATGGCGGTTACGCTCTCTGTCGGCCATCTTGGAAACCTGAAAATACTATATTTTAAATACATTTCCAGCATTTTATTTTGACCAATTTGGTCATAACATTTTTTGCCGGAAATCTCTATGATGCATAGTTTCCCAAATACAGCACATTGCATTCTTATTTGGCCACCCCCTAATGTGATATATTCATTATTTGTTATGATAAGTTTTTCTTATCATCTTTATGGGGTCTTAAGGCATCCACCACTATACTAATGTATTATAGAGCAGCATGCAGTCCTGGTTCTACTTATTTACCATAATCTCCAACTTACAGTTATGTGTAATTTTAGGTATAGTTGTGAAATGTCAGGAAACAAGAGAGCTGCATAAAAATAGGAAAATAGCTCGTTCCCTTCTGCAAAGCAAAATTGACAACTTTGTTAATAAAGAACATAGTATTGAAACCCAACTGAAAGAAATACAAGATAAAAAAAGTATTATTAGGGAACAAAAACGGGAGAAGATTAAAGTGTTAAAAGAATCTTGGAAAATTCGTGAATTTGGTAGTAATAACCTCTAATAAATGTAAAAAATATGATTGTGAATATATGTAGAACAATATATGTAGTTTAGCTGAGGTCTTTTCAGTTTATAACTATTTGTTGTAACTGATTAAAGTGCTCTCCACTAAGTACTTCCTTTCCTAAGCATTCCCATACCATTTTATGCAAGATCTCAGTGCTCTGGCTGCTTGACTATTCAACATTATGATAATCCTTTCCTTTTATATAGTTTGTCCATGACCACTTAATAATAAGTCAATATGTTACCTCCTAACAAAAGGTATATGGTACCCATATATCTACTAGAGTGTATTCCCGCTTAAAAAATACTCGGGATTTCTCCCAAGCAATAATTGGAAAAGTTTTTTCTAATGGTTTTTAGCCTGAGCAAGTTGACACTAATGATACTCGCACTGAGGATGAACAACTATTCAAATATATTTTAAATTTGTAATTTGGTTGTTAGGTATTGATTTAAGGGGTTATACTTGAGAAAACTCGTTAAAGTTTCAGAAGTAGTTTACACATAATATAGTTGAACACACAGCTGGAGTTGTCGTCGAGCCATTCATCCTCGCGTCGGAGATCTCATCACATGCTCTGCGTCCTATTTGTCGGCATAAGCATGAACTGCGGTGCCTAATATATCTCCGAAAATATTTATCGGATTGGATTAACATTTTCAGAGAATATACCTATAGTGCTATTCAAAAGTCCCCTCCCCCCTCGCATTTTTTGAACGGCTACACTTACATTAATAAAATTTGGAGTGTGCAAATAAAAAGTGTTGTAAACTTCTCTATGAATAGTAATAGATGACGTTACAGTGCCACTCTGGCCAATAATTTTAAATAGGACCTTATGGCAAGTGATATTTCGTTTGAAAGGCATTGACATTGGCTACATAGCCATATTAATTTTGTTTGGGCTAAAACTAATTTTGACGGATAAATTAAATGAATACCAAAATTATTATTTCACATTTAAATATTGAAGATTTTTCAGTCTGCCTCTGGTTAGTTGTCAAAAAAATTGACGTTTTAATTTAATAGTATTTGTTGCTTTGCAAAGTTTTTCTAAATAGCTTAAATATTTAATTTTATTATTGTTTAACGGGACGTTTAAGAGTTTATATAGGCAAAATGGTACGTACTCAAGCCGACAAAGTAGCAGCTATCTTAATAATTGGTGAATCTGGAAAGAATCTCCATGAAGCGGAACGTTTATTTAATGAGAGATACCCAGATCGCCCTATCTCAAAAACTTATTTGAGGGAGCTTCTTCACAAGTTTGAGGCAACAGGTAGTGTTCAAGACGCCAAACGATCTGGTCGACCAACATTTAGTGATGATCAAAAAATTGATATAGTTGCTGAAATGGTAGTAAACCTTACTTCCTCTTCAACTAAAGTAAAAGTACAGTACAGAGAGTGTTGGCTAAAAATAAATTTCATCCATACAAGTTAAAAATGGTGCACCACCTTTCGGATGACGACCCCGACAGAAGACTCGGTTTCTGTGAATGTATGACAACTAAAATTAGTCAAAACCCACATTACACAAAAACAATTTGTTTTAGTGACGAAAGTACTTTTTGCCTCAATGGAAACGTGAATACACAAAATGTAAGGTATTGGAGTGTCACAAATCCTCACACCTTTCGTGAACAACATACCCAATTTCCAGAAAAAGTCAATGTTTGGGTAGGTATTTTGGGAAACCACATAGTTGGTCCTGTTTTCCTAAATAAATTCAAATTTAAGCGGTGAAGTGTATCTGGAGATGTTACAAAATGCAATTGAGCCGTTAATTCTTGAAATTCTGGAAGATAATCCAGATGAATTCGGCCGTCTGGAAATAACATTTCAACAAGATGGTACTCCTGCACATTATTATGGTGCAGTAAGACGTTACCTGAATGAAGAATATCGAGGTAGATGGATCGGCCGGCGAGGTCCTATATAGAATAGCTACCTCGGTCACCAGATCTGACACCATTAGATTCTTTTCTATAGGGGTACTTGAAATCCAAGGTTTATACTACGGCACCAGATAGCATTGGCGTTTTGAAAGAAAGAATTATTGAAGAATGCAATGCAATTTCAGCTGACACATTCGAACGAGTACGACAAGAGTTTTATACTAATAGAATGTATTACTGTCAGGAAGTAGACGGAGCACATTTCGAACACTTGCTATAATAATCCATTGTTGATATTTGATTAATTAAATTTAAAAAAATAATTTCAATAATTTTGGTATTTATTTAATTTATCCGTCAAAACACTTTATTTTCACACCCCAAATTTCATTAATGTAAGTGTAGCCGTTCAAAAGATACGAGGGGGAGAGGGGACTTTTGAATAGCACTGTACATATATATGTAAGTACATTTCAAAAATAGAAATATTCCATTTTTTGAAAATTCTAACTGCGTATAGCCCTTAATGATACGTTCAATCATAAACAATCAGATATAGCTTTTACGATACCTAAGCAGTTAAAACAATGTCGAGGAAAGCACCAAAACAAAATCAAATTACCTATTAAGAGCCACGTGTTCAAAGAACGATTGTTTATTATTAGATTCATCAGGGTGAATGTTACATAACGTCACGTGCACTGGCCCTGTAGGCTAGTCCTACTAAATACTCCACGAAATAGCTGCATAAGTGATGATGTAGTCTCCATGGCAGTGGCGGATTTAGGCTTCCTGCCGCCCTAGGCCCGGTGAAAAACCATGAGAAAACCAGTGAACTTTTATCCTCTGAACTCAAGTGACCCTCCTCTGAAATCTGCCGCCCCTAGGCCGCGGCCTGTTTAGAAATCCAGGACTGCTCCATGGGTCTCACTATGACAGTGTACATCCAGGATTCTTGTTTGATTGCTGATAGCTTTAAGCAGAGCCTGGCAGTCAGTGAATATTTTTATTGTACAGTGAATAATACATTCTATTTTCAAATCAGTTTCAAATTTATGCATTTTAAAACAAATACAAATACTATTTACAATATTTACATTATAACTTTATACAATAAATAACATTTTATCACATCAACAGCTGTTATCCCATGAAACCATATTTAGTATCGCTATTGAATGAAGGAGTCTAAAACAAGACATAAGATTAGAAACTTTGAATTCTAAAAAGTTGTAGTTTGCTACTACAAAGATTAAAATCTATTGTGATGGGACTTCAAAAAAATTGACAACTTTTTGCAGTCTTGAACTTAAAAAAATTCCATTTACTGTCTAGTTGTCGAGTTTTAGTAAAATTTTACAAAAATATAATTATTCTTATAACCGTAGCTAGAAATGCTAGAACGCAACTGAAATATAAAACGAAATATAGAAAAAAAGATTGTGATTCAATTTCCAGAAAAATACTATCAAAAAATTAAATTTTCATGTTTTGATAAATACACAGGTGTATAGTTAAAAAATATCTTACTTACCTCCATATAATTTGAGTTATTTTTGACTTTGTTATTACTACTGCTAAGTACATTCGGAATCGTTCCCTGAAACCAAAAAAACCAAATTATTATAGCTGCAGGCACGAAGCTTTTTTCCTCTTACCTTATTGATCTCCGGAAAAATTGTACTCAAATTGAAATTAGTTAAACTTGTTCCTACAGGATTCAAAGAAGGAGAAACTTCTGGATTTTGAATATTACTCCGAGTAATTCCCGGTAGTGGCAGTAAAGGAGTGGTATTAAACTCACTCCCTTGCTTCTGGTATAAAGAATTCTTACAATTGTAAGGAGTCGTAGGGGGTAGAAATGTTGTATGAGACTGAAAATCGTCAGAAAGTATATGAGAATTAGTAGAACCTTGTATTGGTAGTAAAGTGTAATCGAAATTTCCCAAACCATTGTTGTTACTCTGATTAACTTTCTTATTCTTTTTAGAGTTGCTATAGTTGATGTTTTTATCATCCTTATTTGTCATACGGTAGTTTTTATTTCCACAATTTTTGTTATCTTTTACGCCACAGTAGTTCATAATACTTTCGGCGGAATAATCGGAAGTATTCTCAAAATTATTAGTAAAATAGCTGGAGGTTATAGACGGCGTTGTGTAAATAAAACTGTTAGAGCAACAGTTATTGTTTTGAAAGGAATTGTGTGTATAAGTATGCGAGTTTTGATTTATGTACGTTTCTTCAGCGGTAGTAAAATAAGGAACAATATTCTCCGCCAAAAAACTTGTACAAGTTTTGTTATTGTTTTGAGGAAACTTCTTTTCATCTTGAGGACATTGATTACCAATTAAAGCTTCAGCTGAATAGTTGCTTGATATATTTTTAGCGGATGGTCGATTTTTTTGTTCATAAAATACATCGCTGAAGTTATTAACATTTTTAGAGACTTTATCGAGTGATTTATCGAACCGTTTTTTACTTGAAACTGCATTTTTGGTTTTACTTCCACTAAGTCTTCTAGAAACCGTTCTAGCTGGCGTAGTTTCGTTTTTATTTTGACTAACGAGTTGGCTAACTGATAAAAAGTTGGCTTGGTTGTCGTAAGTTTTTCTTTTAACATCCTTGGGGTATTTGGGATCGGCTAAAGGTAAGGAGTTGCCAAGTGCCAAGTCTCCCACTAAAGTAGGCAGAGTAGGTGTTATAAAGTTGTGAGTAGGTTCTAAAAAGGTCGGTAGCTTAGAAGGAGACCAAGTGAATCTTTTGTCGGTGGTTTCTGCAATTTTCTTTCCGTCTACAAAATTGTCTGTGGTATCTGTGGTGATACATGACGTAAAAGAATAAGATTGGTTGGTGAATGTAGGTAAGAAGCAATCAGACGAGTGGGGTTTCTGTTCAGTAGTCATCCAATTAACTGGTTTATTTTGTTGCACTTGTTTTTCTTTGGAAGAAATATTTCTTCTATCTTTTGAAAAAGATCCGTCAGTTCTTCTATATTCTTGGTAGCTTTCGTAATTTAATGAGTAGTTCGGTTTAGTATCTGTTTTGTAGTAATTTTGATTGAAATTGTTATCAGAATAACTGTGGGTGTAGTTACAGTTGCTGTAAAAAGGATTTGTGTGAGGCTTGTTTTCATATGAAATAGTAGTGGGTTTGTAGGAAGTAGAAGTGTAGTTTGAGAAATAACAAGATTTTTCTTCAACTGATTTTGGGCAAACTTCTAGCATCTTACTGGGATCTGGTAATTTAGCTTGTCTTCCTTTGTCAGTTGTATTTATTTTATTACAAGTATCATTTGAAGAAATTTCTCTTTGTGTTGAAACAACTTCAAAAGGATTATATTGATACGTCTTCATTGAATCACTCGATTCTTTTGCTCCTTTTTCCGAATTACAAGAAAAATTAGCCATATTATAATAATAAGTTTTATTTGTGTCTGATTTTTCTAAATTTTGTCCGGTGGTTTCTGGAATTTTCACTGGATTGGGCGCAAAATTGTTTAAATTAACCTCAAACTGTTTCGGGTTGTAATGGCAGGTTTTCGAAACGTCAGAATGGTCTAAATTTTCAGTAGATTTTTCTGGGATTTTTGCAGCGTTGAAAGAAAAGTTAGTCGTGTCGTAATAGTAAGTTTTTTTGATATCGGTTTTTTCTAAATTTTGTCTTGATGCTTCTGGAATTTTTGCAGGATTAGGCGGCCCAAAAGTGTTCAAGTTAAGCTCAACTTGTTTCAGTTTATATTGGCATGATTTTGTAGCTTCTAAATTTTCAGATTTTTCTACAACTTTCGCCAAATTAGGAGAAAAATTAGTTGTGTTATAGTAGTAAGACTTGTTCTCGCCAGATTTTTCTATATTTTGACCTGAATCTTCTGGAACTTTTATAGGATTGAGTGCAAAATTATGTTCATTCATTTTGGGATTATAGTGACAAGGATTTTCTGTAATTCTAGATGAATTTGAAGAAAAACTAGACATATTGTAGTAGTTTTTGTTAACAGATTTTTCTAAATTCTGCCTTGAAGTTTCTGGAACTTTGGAAGGATTTGATCCAAAAATATTCAAGTTAAGTTCAAACTGTTTGGGATTGTAATGATCAGTTTTTGCAGCAACAGTTTCTCCTGAATTTCCAGCAGGTTTTTCTGGAATTTTTTCTGAATTAAAAGGAAAAATGGGTGTGTTGTAGTAGAACGTTTTGTTTGTGACAGATTTTTCTGAATTTTGTCCTGAAGTTTCTGTAATTTTCTCCAAATTGGTAGCAAAAGAGTTTAAATTAGGCTCGATCTGTTTAGGATTATTATTGCAAGATTTTACAGTAACAGTTTCTTCTAAATTTTCTGCAGATTTTTCCAACATTTTCGCTGGATTTGAAGGAACAAATTTTGTGTTGTACAAGTAGGATTTGTGCCCCTCGGGTTTTTCTACATTTGACCGTGAGATTTCAGGAATTTTTGTTTGATTAGGTGCAAAACTGTTCAAGTTAAGCTCAAACTCTTTCGGATTGTACAAACAGGATTTTAAAGCATCAGATTCTTCCAAATTTTTAGATTTTTTCGGCATTTTTGCAGAATTTGTAGCGAAATTAGTTGCATCATAGCAAGTTTTATTGCTACCAGCTTTTTCTAAATTTTGTCTGGCAATTTCTGGAATTTGTGCCGAATTCGAGACAAAAGTGTGCAAATTAAAATCAACCTGTTTTGGATCGTATTGGGACGATTTAGAAGTGTCAGATTTTTCTGATTTTACACTTGAAGTCGGGTTGGGTCCAAAATAGTTCAAGTTCAGTTCGAATGCTTTTTGAGTGTATTGAAAAGATTTTGAAGCATCCGATTGCTCCAAATTTCCAACAGACATTTGAGAACCTTTTACAGAATTAAAGGAAAAATTTGCAGTATTGTGATAGTAAGTTTTATTTGTCTCAGACGTTTTTAAATTTAGCCCTTCAGAAATTTTTGCCCCAAAAATGTTTAAATTAGGTTCATACTGTTTAGGATTAAAATGACATGCTTTTGTAGCGCCGGAGTCTTCTAAATTTTCCGCAGGTTTTTCCGGTATTTTTGTAGAATTCGAAGAAAACTGAAATTCATTCGACAAGAAGTGTTGATATGTTTTTTCTGTCATAGTTTTTTCGAAATTCTCAGATCCTTCTTCTAAAACAACTTTGTCAGAACTTGGGGAAAAACTATTCAATTGTTGATTATTAGATGAGAACTGTTTTTGATTACAAAAAGATTTAGGAGAATCAACTTCTTGCTTCGAAATTTTTGCATTCAATTGAAAACTCTCTGGTAGTTTTGCAGCATTACAATCATATGATTTCATATTCGGTTCAAAATTGTGATGGTAATTTTTAGAACTATTTGGATTTTTCAAATTTTGATTGCTTTCATCAATTTTCCGAAAACTATCCCCAATGTAATTATATGTTTCTCTTTCTTTGTTACTTTCATTTTTTCCACTTATTTTAGAAGATAATTTGGAGGTAGACGAAAAAATTACATTCTGCTCCTCAGTTTGTATGAATTCTACGTTTTCTCCAGAATTAGGGGGATAATTAATCAAATTATCCTGTTGACAACCATCTTCAATTTTTTTTGAAGCTGTAGAATTTTCTATACTTTCATTTATCTTGGTAGAAGACTTTTTATTGGTTTCATTCGAGCATCTACTTTGTTCCTTGCCATTTTCTTTATGATTAATATTTCCATATCCTCTTTGATCTACATCTGGAATTATATCAAAAGCATGATCATTGGGACTTGGAACTACCAAATTATTCTTATAATCATTTACTTGAGGCACTTCTTCCACTTTTTGTTCAAATAGTGTGAAATTTTGATTATCTGCTTCAATTCTTTGAGAATTATCAGTTTTAGATTTGTTGTTATCTGAAGATTGAGAGATTTTCTCTTCCATTTTCGAGTTATAATAAATATCTTTTGAAGTGAAGAATGAAAAATTATCTAAATTGAGAAGAGAATCATTCTGTGATGGTTTTGATGAATCAATATTTCCTATTTGTAGTAAAGTTGGTGTTTCCCTTTGGCTATCTGAATTATCATCAATAACTTCGGTAGCTTTAATGGAAGATACCAAAGGGAAAGTAAGTAGAAAAGCTGCTGTAGGTGAAGTTGATTCCATGTTCTGACAACCAGCTGGAACTTGTAGTGAAGCGAAAATTTCGTTAGATAAGTCGGAATGAACAAAATTCTGGTCTTGTATGGGGGTAGTTGAACTAGTAGTAGTCACAACTATAGGTATACTGGAAGAAGTTGTTGATGCAGCAATACTTATAGTATTAGATGATTCATGTTTTTCTTTTTGAATTGACGCAACAGAAGAAGTGGGTTCTGAGAATGTAGATTTAGATATAACAGGTTCAGTAGTGATAATATTTTGGATATTGTTTGCATTTGAAACATTTTCTTTGGTATTCTTTGTAATGTCATCTGATATTTTTGTTGTTTGGGTATCATTTCCAGTCATCTCTTGATTTTCAGTTTCTTTAAGTTTAGCAACAGTTTCAACAGAATTTGCTATTACATTTGAAGTATTTGTTGACTTTTCTTTTGATTCTATTTTTTCCTGATTCACAACAGATGTTGGTTCATTATTTTCATCACAAATTTTTCTTTTCTTTGTTGTTGTATTAGTTTTGTTGTCATTCTTTCGTTTCACAGTGCTGTTTTTATTACTTTCACGTTTCTTTGCATTTTTATTTTGATTTTTTAAAAGCAAAGAGCCATTTCCATATTTTGAAGTAAAAGCAGGAATAGGCACCTTGTTAATCTGTGTCGTTCTTGTCACACAGTCTTTAGGTTCAATTTTAATCAAATTAGGATTAACTACTGACTTTATTTTTGGACCCAAATTAATAGCAGATTGAGGATTTAGAGATTGGTTAACTCTGGATGGAATTTGTAGTGACTGTATCATAGGTTTAGATTTTATTGCTTGTAGAGGAGGAACTAATATTTGTGGTTGAGAGACAACTGAAATTATGTTTCCATTTGCTAGTATAAGAGTTCCAGGTCTTAATGAAGGTGCTGGAGAGCTTATTTTAGTTGCTTTTGCTGAAGCTGGTGATTTTGTTGACTTCCGCTTTTTTGGTGGTGCTAAAACATTTTAATGTATTACTGTGTATGGTCCAAGTCACTTGAAAAATTTTATTATTACCATTACTAGACTAATAAAGATAAAATACCTGTTACAAAAGTTGCAATCCGAGAGCTATTGACCACTGGTGAGCTTGGTACTAGAACAAATTGTTGATTATAGATTGGAACTGTTGATAACCGTGAAAACAAAAGTAAATTGTTATTAGCAGGACATTTCTTGGTAAATTTCTTTGGTTGTGGAGCTTTCCTTGTTCTATTATTAGTTTTTAAATGATTATTTGTTTGATTTTTGGGTGATTTTGGTTTTTTTATTCTTGTCACGGAACCTTTTGAGTTTCTATTCTCTTCTAAAATAAAACTATAGTTATTCAACTGTATTCAATACACTTACACTGTATGTTGATATGTAATATGATAACAAAAACTGTACTTACTTTCCTTTTTACTTTTTGATCTTGGAAGTTTAATACCAGCATTTTGGAAAAGTTTGACAAGCTGTTCATTTCGGATTATAAGCTTTTTAATTCTGTCTTGCAGTTTTTTAACTAACTCGTCTGAAATTTACAACTTTGTCATAGGTAAAACTTGGTATGTTAACTACTTTTACCTTTGTATGTTTTTGCTTCATCTGGAGATTCAGAAAGTTTGTCAATTTCTTTTTTTAATTCAGATATAGTAACTATAGCTTCTTTCAATACGTCAATTCGGTTAATAATTACTGAAGGGTGGTAAGATGGAAGTATTTGAGCCAATTCATCAAAGGTTTTGTTAAAACGTTCTCTTCTTTCTTTTTCCCAGTTATTGCGTTTACTTGAAAATATATAAATTATATATTAATTGTGAAAAGTCATTAAGTTGAAAGCAGAAAAACAATTTAATTGTTAAACAAATATGTAAGTGATTGATTGCTATATCACAGGGAGCTGAACATTACCTTGCCTCTCGTGGCATAACGAATATACATCATAACGTTGTGCGATTAATGGGTGATTAGATGGCAAAGTAATATAGTTTGATAAAGGATGAAGTAGAATAAAGTTGCTTTTAATTTAATTCTCATGATTTTACATCTACAAATTGACAACCAAGTTTTAGGTTAACAATTTTGATTTTCTTCTTCTTTCAGTTTTTTGGCCTCCACCTCTTGGGTATTTAGCGAGCGCGGGTAGAGTAGCTTAAAGTTTGGGAATGCTTCCTGAGGAACGCCTAGTATTTTCCATATGCCCCTTGAAAACTCTCTCTTCCTCGTTTTCCATTTACTTCTTTTTCTTAAGGCTAGACATGTTAATGTCACATGACTTTTCTCGCTAAGGGGCAGCAGCCAGGCATTACACAAACACCGAAAAATTGCCTCGGATTTATGGTAGAGCACCCAACATTGGATAAGCCCACGTTGCGTCAGCTGCCCTGAGATCACGATACAAGCCAAGGTTATGTGTCCATAATCTCGGAACACAAAACGTTCCAAAATTGATACCAAATTTTATGTTTCAAGGGTATGTTCTGTGGTTTCAAGGAAAGTTCGCCTTCCTGATCAAAATGTGAAAGTATCGCTTCATTCATAGATGTCGCCACTTTTGATTTTACTTTGAAGACAGTTGCTACGCGATTCGAATTTTTTCTTCTTACTTTTAGGTATAAACTGAATAATAAACAAATATAAATCTGTGAAAATGTGATTAGAAGAGAGGAACATTTCTAGGAACAGGAACAGGACACTACTGGTTAGAAGGGGGACACTTACCTAAACTTACGCTTGCAGATATTCTGAAATTCCTTAAGGAAATAGGTCCAAAGGAACTACTAGTCTTTGAGTATAAATGCATATATACAACTAAGAAAAACTATCTGAGTGGGTCGGTAGAGACGCAGGTCAGCACCAGGCATCCAAAAGAAGATTACGCTTGAGTGTGGCACATTCTCAAATGCTGTATGCTGCTCCTAGTTGGCATACAGTTATAAGCAACCAGAAATTATCTCTAAACTCACCAGCATCCAGCGCAAAATGTGCATTAGGATAAGCTCTGCGTATTGAACCATCTCAACAGAGGCAGTTGGAGTAATAGCTGAGGTACCTCCCATTGATCTGCTTATTCAAGAAAGGAATGAGAAGTATATAGAGGAGTGGATGGATCTATTGCCAGAACGAACCTCATGACAAAATGGCCGAGGAAATGGACAAGTGGGAAATATGGTAGATGGGCTCACCGGCTCATACCGGATATAAAAGAGTGGATAAACATGGGTGCACAAGAGCAGACTCCGAAGCCTGCCCATACTGTGGAGAAGAAGATGATGTGCAACACACCCTGTTTGCATGTATACAATGGGAAGGAGTACGTCAAAATTTCCAAAATGACACGGGTGTACGATTTGAAGAGGAGAGCATGATGGTGTCTCTGATTTCAGGGCAGGAAGGATGGAGAAATGCATATAAAATCATAAGGCACATCATAGAAAACAAAGCAAACGACGAGAGAGAGGGACATAGAGAGAGCTGAAATGCAGACATATGCACTCCCACTGAATTAATGTGTAAACGGTTCCAGTGGGATCTGCGAGAGAGGAGAGGTTTTAGTCGGTAACCTCTCATGTAAGATTTCCTCTTCTTGGACAAGAAAAAAAAAAAAAAGGTCAGCACCAGGCGGAATTTTCTTCATGAGTATTCCAACGGCACTGTAGCTTGCCATTGCATGTCTGTTCGTGCTACAGCAATGACACTGGGTATGAATGCCGATGTTGTGTAAGTCTGTGGAGTCATTTTCCTTTTTGAAATTGTTTGGATATATGGACTTATTCTAAAGTAATGATAAATCTATCTTCATCGTCTAGCACCTTGTTAAACGTGAGGTATTCTCATTCTTTTTTTCCATTTTCTCCTATTTCAAGTCAAATTGCTACAGAAGTTAATTCTTTAAGCTGGGCGCCGGCAGGGGGGTGTAAGAGGGTATACTTGCACTCTCTGCTGGAAAAACTACATAATATGAGCTGTGTTCGTTATTTGCGTTCGATTATCACATCTAGAGGTAGGGGAGGTAAATCTGAACTGTTCAGTAATGCCGCTCAGATCAGTTCGACGTAAATCTGTCTGGACCGACAAGAAAGATTAATCTGTGTATCCGCGATGTTTTGAGGTTATGTTGTAGTTACTAGATGAATCTCGGGATGTTTTTCTTGTTAACGTTTTGTGTTGTTTATACAAACATTAAATTTGTATTCATCCATTTACCATGACTTTGGCAAAAATGATCGATATTGAGCTAGAAAGTAGAAGTTCCCATCTATCTATGGTTGGTCGGGCAGTTCGTTAATAGCAATTTGCTCAGATTAATCTGTGATCACGTGACTAAAAATCCGTCGCCTCTGCAATGCAAATACTGAACAGATTTATGATGAGGCGCTTCAGCGGCGGTTCCCAATTAATAATGCCAACCATCGACCATTTTATAATATAAAATTTGATTTAATCAACACATATAATATTGAATAGTCACGAATGACTTTCCAACGCCTACCAAACAGCACTTGCCATAAGGTCCCATTTTAAATTATTGGCCAGAGTGGCACTGTGACGTCATCTATTACTATTACGTCACCTGTTACCATTCGTAGAGAAGTTTACAACACTTTATTTTCACACTCCAAATTTTATTAATGTAAGTGTAGCCGTTCAAAAGATACGAGGGGGGAGGGGACTTTTGAATAGCACTGTATAATCATTATGCAGAGACAACCAAGAGACGGCCAAGTACATGGGAATTATTGTTTGATTGTCAAATAAATTAGTCCTGCTAGCTCTATTTTTGTTTAGCTCATACGTTTAGGGCATGTCATATTATCTTTGTCTTATTTTCGCCAACTAAGCGCAGATGGCAGTAGGAGCATGGAAATTTTGGCACAACGTGAAACCTTAGAAAACAAAGTTTGTTTGATGTTCTAAGCGGTAAAAGATGTAAAAGTGACGTGCTTTATCCGTCTTTGTCGTTTTGATGTATTTTTTGGATGTGTTTCCTTAACTTTGTTTTGTTTGTGGTGATTTACTAAATTTAGTGTAATAAACTTTGTAACAGTGGGCTGCTTTACAATTATTTTAGACTTTTGTTTGGTGATTAGTTTGCGTGTAAACTGTTTTCTATCGCTATCGATGGCCATTGAAGGTAAAGACTCGGTTACATTTTTATATATTTAATTATTTTGACTCGGTATGGCTTCAGTACGACGTTGGATCGCTTGTGGAAGCAGTGCATACGATACAATAATGATACTACATCTACACATAGAATAATATAAAAGTATACAAAGCAAACTAGTCACAGCTATTTAATAATAAGAACCAAAAACATTTTATATACACCCTCTTTTTGCACTTTTCAAAAACTTTGTTTTTTTAGTTTTGTGTTTTTTTAATGGAAGAAATGAAAAAATAAAACAAAAATAAACGAGAGGACTTACGCGCGGTTTTTTAAATTGTCTGAGAAGCGCGAGCGCCATCTCCACTCACTGTATAGTCCAATAGAACAAAAACTTCACATGTACTTGGCCGTCTCCGGTTGTCTCTGAATTATGTTGCAATGTGGAACGCGTTGGTTTTGGAGTCTAGCTTTGGTTGTAGAGAGGTACGTCGAAAAGTTTGATTATGCAATACGTTCAGTCAGAGGCTTCGACTCCTCGTTACCTCGGCGTTTGTGCTTTTTGTGATCAAGAGCAGTTTAGTTGTATTTAGTTTGTTGTGGACGCAATTGAGACTATTTCAGTAGCTGGGAAATATTTGTTTCGTCAGTAGGTACGCTTTTGATTAAAATACATTATTATTCACAGTATTTTAATATGGTGCCGAACTATCGAGATCAGTCGAACTTCTTCGTACGCGATTTGAATCGGATGAGAAAAATCCAATGAACTATAGTATTTATAGTTCATTGGAAAATCGCACACGATTTGAAGATGATATTTTTGAACCAACTTCGAAAATGCATTCGTACGCGATAAATATTTGCATTGGCAACACCGCAAATTCGACCATTCCATTTCTCCCATGCAAAAAGCACAGATCCTCAACATTTTTTACTAACACCTAACCCAACTTTTATTAAGTTATATAGTCTTTATCAGATAAATAGTTGTAATAAAGAGGGTTGTAAATTTCTTATGTAAGGAAATTATGTTTTATATAGTGGGTACATAGATATTTATTCAACTAAAATATATAGAAAAAATTGTTTCATTGCTTTCCCCTCAGACGTGTGCTTTACTTGACTCTTTTATATTAAATGCCCAACTCAAAATCCATTGATCCTACTGCAAGTGTTTAAACATAATGTGATTCACAGTATAATACACCACACAGAATTATACAGAAATAAGGTTATAATTGTATACGAAGTTTGATATTCGAATGGTGCATATCCACTCGAGTCGCCACATGCGAAACAAATAGTTAACGAAGCCTACGAAAGTGATTCGAAAATACAGCCCAGTAGTGGGCAAAAGAGATATGTTTTGAAATTATTGGAGATTTATAGGGATAATTAAATTTTGTGGACTGCATCAATTCGCAATATAAATTAGCTAAACAAAAAATATATATTTGGCAAGTGATAGCAAATGAATTACTCACTAAAGTTAACAGTTGATCAACATTTTCTGTAGACATCCGGCAAAAGTTTTTAAAACGGCCAGCGTCTTCTTACTTCTTTCGTTGAGAAAATTATCTACGACGAAAAATTCAGCAATTGCACAAAATAAATCATCGTGCTCTTCGCTCAATGACGTCGCAACAAGTTTGTGATTTTTTAAGTAGTCCAAGGACAAGTATTCAGCATACAAGTCACTGGCCATTGGCATGTTATTTTGATGGTTTTTATAATATGGCATTCATAATATATTCTCGCTTCAACAGAGTGTTGGTGTTATTAGTGTTTTCGTGGCAAAACACCTAGAAGACTCCTGGAGGACACTCAACTAAACCAAATCCTGCAGATATCCTAAAATTCCTCTGGGAAATGGATCAAAGACCTATGTAGCTCGAATATAATATAAAATTTACTGCTAATTACAAGGAAATTAAGTAATAGAATATTTCACAACGACTCCAGATAATAGGCTTATCTCTTGCGCGCGAGCGATGGGGAAGTCAATTCATATACACTCCTTCATAGTATGTACTTTGTTTTGTGAAATTGCTATTCAGGTGGATGGGACATTATTCTTCTGAACTACAATATCTTCGGGTGTTGACTTTGAGCTTTGTACGGTGACAACTAGTATCATTTTATGATCTCAATTTTGATAGGCAAAATTACTCAGTTTTATTAGGTTTACTTGCGAAAGATCTTCCAAGTTGAATTTTTTACTTTGGGTGGCATGTTTCACCTGTTCGTTCCTTGGTACTTCTAGTGCATCAAGTTTTCGTGTTATATATAGGCTCTAAATAAGTATTGAATATAGCATGAAACTGTTAAATTTCTTCTATTTTTCTTTTGAAACGCCTCATAACTTGACTAAATTTTCTACGATCTTAAGTACTCTTGCATTCAATAATTTTATCACATCAGATTCTTCTTGACTATTCTTTTTTAACTGCCAAATATTTTCCATGTTTAGCATACTGCTTGTCTGCCTCTTTTGAAGCAAACTTTAAGCGATCTACTAATTCATTGGGTTTGTCCCAATAAATATATTCCATAGACCTATGATTGTATGTCAAATGGTCGAGGAGATCTTTTCCATTTGGCGAAGGATTCGTCGATTTTAGTCGAGTTAGCACCTCAGTCGATCTGTTCGATGACAGAATAGAATTTGCTGTGAACAAAGGTTTTATGATGTAGTGATATTTTTCAGTACTTGGGCCTTTAAGCTGATCTAGCGTATCTAAATGAACTCTAGTTTTTGTCAAAACAGGTTCACAGTTCTGCAAATCTCGATCATTTTAGCTGGGATTTTGGTCAAATAAAAGCTGATAAAAGCTTGGTGCACCAATTACCTAAATGTTGTTTCTTTATTTTTTTTCCGGTAGTATGTTTATATTACCGTTTTTAGATTTCCGTACCCAAACGGTTACTAAGACTAAGATAAATATTTTGGGGGGCTCCCATAAAACAAACGTATTTTCGTTTTGTGAGAAATAGTTTCCAAGGGTGTGGATTGTTTGTTCGACGTCAAATCTTATCGAACATGTCCCAGCATTGTATTTTATTCTTGGAAGTCCTATCGTGGCTGAGATCATTCAACCCCATGTAATCATCTCACGTACTGGCGGTTTGCGAATTACTGAACAACAGCTTATCAGAAAAATGATAAATGTTATTTATTAAAATATTCAAATATATATCTATGGTATTTTGCATAATTACGGAACAACTTACAAAAACACATAACTTTTCTAAAAATCTGAAAAAACTCCGAGAACAGCGTTTGTGTTTGTTATTATTGGAAGTCTTCTCTCACGTTCCGCGAGATCACTTGACATTCGACATCCTGACGATGGTTTGCATTACTGTTAACACCTCCAGCAGAATAGTTGAATATATTTTTTAAATATATATTATTCACACTTATCGAACCATTTGTATTGTCACTGAGCATAATTTTTTCCTGTATCGTAAATCTACGTTGCACAACCATCATAGTGCCGTTTGTCCCACTCCAATAACCCCTTTCCGACGTACTACCTCTCGCGCTCACGTCACACACACACACACATACACACACTAATGATTTCTATAGGCCCCTTTTGACGAACGCCACTACTGTCCCAGAATCCCCTTTGCCCATCTACTAGGTTGAAACTATTTTTATATATTTAAACTTCTTTCTAGATATTATAGAATGATCTTTGATGAACTTCAAATTTTGGGGATTCAAAAAGGTCGGCAAATGGACTCTTTTTACCTATCAACATTTGATATACGTCAGTAGTATTGGACTTTTTGGCTACCACACTGTGAAGAGTATCCCTTGAAGCACCTAAAGGTACATTTTAAGTCACGTTACTTCACCGGTGTTTGAGATGTACGTCGGTAAAAATTGTTTTTTTATTTTATTTTTGACCTTGCCTGTATACACGCTAATTGACGTTCTATAAAATACAAATATTTGGGACCAGTGAAAGACAATTAGTTGAGTGGTTGCCCCTATGAATGTTGGGTTTGTGTCAGTAGTTTACGTCTTTAGGGGACTTATTTTCAAATTAGTAATTGCAATTTTTACGTAGATGTTTGACAAAATACATTTATTTTAGATTGAAAAATGAACGAGAATGTTAATGCAACTTGCAAGAGCTGACATTTGCACAGGAACTGGAATCAAAGCCTACATTTCAATTTCGTTCAAATTACCTTAATTAAAAATAAGAGCGTAAATGTAAAGGCATGGAATTTTGTTTATTAGGTATAATGGTAATACCAATCATTGGAAAATATTTATCCAGCTACGACGCTACACAAACCCAATATTCCTGAGGACAACCACTCGACTAATTGTCTTTTACTGGTCACTAAAATTTGTAGTGCATAAAAAGTCAATAAGCGTGTTTACGAGGACGTCCAAAAATAAAAAAAACATTTTTTATAACGTACATCCCAGACACCGGTACTCAAAATTTATCTCAAGGTGTTTCAACAGCTTTACAGCGTGGTAATCAAAAGTCCATTTTTATTTAATCGACGTTCTGAAGCGTCTTAAAATGTACGTTACTTACATAATATCAAATGTTAGTAAGTAAACATAGTCCTTTTGACAACCGTTTTAAACCTCCAAAATTTAATGTTTATCAAATGTCAATTAAACTGGGTGTTGTGATCTTAAGTGGGTCACACTTTTTATGAAAAACTGATGATTCAACCACATGAGAATTCAGCACAGTAGTACATTTTTATTAAAAAAGAATTTTGAGGAGTAATATTGGTATTGGAAAAAATTAATGCTTTAAAGAATATATTTCCGTCAACCGTTCAAAACTGATATGCAGTAAATAATTTATCAATCTCCCTGATTAATGAATTAATTTCCAATAATAAACTATTTTGGCATAGGAAATCAAACATATCGATGGATTTTTGACAAAACATCGTAAGCGACAAATTTCTCGAAAACTATGTTTTTACACCGAACTGTTGCTTACGATGAACGGCACATAGACAAAACTTAGGTGGACCTGTAATTATTTTAAAACGTATAAAAAACTGGTATTAAAGTTATCGTATCCACCAGTAATTTTGTAACGGTTTTAATAACGGACGTATTTACATCGTAAGCTCCAATATGACCCTGACAAAACGTCGTATGCGCCGTATACTCGTGGTGGTTACGATTTATCCTAATGTCACTTACGATAATTTTTTAGCCCTGTCAGAATGGCCCACCTTAATAGCAAACGCTAGGGTTCAATCTAAACCTTTGGAAGTTATTAGCATGAAGTATTCTGAATTTTTATCTTGGAAAGCAGTGAGCGAAAATTTCTTTCCAAATAATAGAAAGAATTTTGTAGATGGAAGTGAACTCCAAATAAGTGAAGTGATGATTGCATTACTAGAAAAAGGAAAAAAAGAAATCAAAATTGAATATTCCTATTCTGATACCACTGAAATTGTTAATCTGCAGATTCTTAGTGGAGCTCCTAGAGGTTTGTTAACATTTTCAGAAATTACGATATTTACATCACTAATTTTTTAACAATTTCAGGTAGAAAATCAAAGAATCCACAAAAATCACGAATCTATACAGGGTGTCCCACGACAAGTGAAAACTATCTGTATATGGCAAAATACTCATAGTAAAATCACGAAAATTTCTACGGTTGGGTTTTCGGATACGATCTTTTCAACTAAAATATTTTCAAAGATGGCCGACTTCCGTTTCTACCGGAAGTCGACTGTAACTTTGTTATTTTAAATGGAACACCCTGTATATTAATACATTTTTAAAATCTACGTAATATTTTAGTATACTTTTGTCTGAAAATTTTTTTCGAAAAATGCACACTTTTTGAGTTATTAATTTTTTTGTAGAAAATTTGACCGTTGAAGACCCTTATAACGTCGGTGATACTGCAATATGTCGTATGTCACAAATACGGCCATTTTTCGTTTATGTATCCATTGTAACCAAAATAAAGTCATCTATACCCCTGCAAAATGTTGTATGTGAAATTTGAACAGTTGCCATGATATTTCACAGTTACAAATATGTCATAAGTTTTTCTTAATGAAAATGGATACTTCAGTATGGCGTATGTCAGAAGAATATCAAAGCTATAAGAGCGGCCAGGCAGAACCCATCGCCTTACAAAGTAGTGTCTTTGCAATTCAGCGATTTTTTGAAATATAACAAAGGAATGTACACACAAATTCGACCTGGAAACAAAAAAGGTGATCCCTGCGTTACAGACATTTGTGCATTGCAGTATCTTCCGCAAGGAGTTATAAAATACAAAATTAATTTTTCAAACGAATGGCTCGAACTTCCACGTAGACCTAGTACTAGGACTTCTTTCTCTCACGAACCTTTATATTTATCGCCTCGCCGAATTGATGATACAAAATTCGTACATCTTCAAGAATTGAAAGCTGTCATCGAACCAGATTATCATGGGTTTTATGACAATTTGATGCACAGCTGTCGGTCTAGTCAAGTTTGTTCGCACATGAAAAATTAATATAATTTTTTATTTTCTGTTTAGTTTAAGTTTTTTTGTTTAGAATTTTCTTTTGTTTTTGATTGTCATGGATTTTATGACAATTTGATGCAGAGCTGTCAGTCTAGTCAAGTTTGTTCGCACATGAAAAATTAATATAATTTTTTATTTTCTGTTTAGCTTGAGTTTATTTGTTTAGAATCTTGTTTTTGTTCTTCGTCATCTAAATAAAACGAAAAATAGTATCAAAAATTGTTTTTCTGAGAACTGTTTATGCATTAAAAATTTGTCGTATGTGACTTTAAATATTCCAAGTTTGAATGCAATATGTCGTATGTAACGGTATTTTTCCTAATATTTCACTTATCAAAAAATCGAGTTCTTGTACTGATAACCTTATAAAAGGATACTTCGTAGACAAATAATCGCAATTTTATATTCAAAATTTGACAAAAAAGGAAGTTTTTTTGCTCTCCTCAAATATTACCTCTTTGCGACATACTACATATTGCAGTATCACCGACGATAAGTTATTTTTTTACGAGAGGACCCTTGAAGATATGAAAATGGTTTCTCTTCGGTTGCCTTAAGCAAGGTCAAACGTATTCGAATCTATGTTGAAAAGTTTTTCATTTTATACAGGGTGTGTATAAAAAGTGTTCAAAGTTTAACTTCATAAATATCAAATTTCTTCATTTTTTTAAATAGAACCACCCTGTTTTTTCTATTTTAATGCATTCAGGAGAAAAAAATAAGGCAAGTTCATGTATACTTTCCTATACCTAAACCTTACCGTTATCCAGATATTAAATATTTTCTGTAAATTTTTAGAGATGCAGGTGTAGTCTAAATAATAAAAAGAATTATGTAAATTTGCTTTTAATACATGGTAAATATGACAAAGTTGTTACAAGAACATGTGCTTTATTTGCAGTAAGATATCCAGATTGACCGCGATCGAAATCGCACATTGTTAAAAGAATATAAAAATGCATCCCTATTCGTACAATTTGTGTCAAAATTTAAAACCAACCGATTTTACTAAACAAATAGACTTTGCTGAGTTTTTACTAACAAAATGCCAGGAAGACGACGATTTTCAAAAAAACATAATTTGGTGCGACGAATCGAAATTCACGAAAAATGGATTATTTAATAGACACAATTCCCATTATTGGAGTCAAGATAATCTTCATTTAACCAAAGAACGTGCTTTTCAAGATCGGTGGCAGTTCAATGTCTTTTGTGCTATTAGAAATAATCAAATAATAGCACTTCATTTTTACGATGGGAATTTGAATGGTTAGGAAACACAATCAATTAATTTATTCCTAATTAATTAGGTAAAAAACACTGTTTTTGTATTTTTTAATGTTTTTTGTTGTATTTTTAGGTGAAAGATATCTTGATATTTTAAGAAATTTGAAACAAAATTATTTGGACCGCTTGCTACCAGACGAATTAAGCAAACTTTTTTTTATTCATGACGGTGCTCCTGCTCACAGTTCAATTGTCATAAATACATTTTTAGAAGAGCAATTTGAAGACAGGTGGTTAGCAAATAATGGTCATTTTCGGTGGCCCCCTCATTCTCCCGACATGACGCCTTTAGATTTTTTTATATGGGGTCACATAAAACAAGAGGTTTACTAACAAGCCTTAACATTTAAAGAAGATTGTGAGCTAAGAGTTCGAAATTCCTTCAATTCTCTTTCTGAGATGATGATTAGCCGTGCGACGAATGAAGGCATACTGAGAAGGGTTGAAAAATGCATTGAAGTTCAAGGTAGCAATTTTGAACATTTACTTTGAAACATAAGACTATTTTTCTTTGACTTTTAATTTTCCATAAAATTTGGTAGCATATCTTATTATTGTCACAAATGGTTTAATTCGATTAACTTTTGCTTAAAATTAACCGAATAGCTTCAAATTGTTAAGTATTCTTTTAACAATGTGCGATTTCGATCGCGGTCAATCTGGATATCTTACTGCAAATAAAGCACATGTTTTTGTAACAACTTTGTCATATTTACCATGTATTAAAAGCAAATTTACATAATTCTTTTTATTATTTAGACTACACCTGCATCTCTAAAAATTTACAGAAAATATTTAATATCTGGATAACGGTAAGGTTTAGGTATAGGAAAGTATACATGAACTTGCCTTATTTTTTTCTCCTGAATGCATTAAAATAGAAAAAACAGGGTGGTTCTGTTTAAAAAAATGAAGAAATTTGATATTTATGAAGTTAAACTTTGAACACTTTTTATACACACCCTGTATAAAATGAAACATTTTTCAACTGAGATTCGAATACGTTTGACCTTGCTTAAGGCAACCGAAGAGAAACCATTTTCATATCTTCAAGGGTCCTCTCGTAAAAAAATAATTTATAAGGGTCTTCAACGGTCAAATTTTCTACAAAAAAATTAATAACTCAAAAAGTGTGCATTTTTCGAAAAGAGTTTTTAGACAAAAGTATACTAAAATATTACGTAGATTCCAAAAATGTATTAATATACAGGGTGTTACAGTTACAGTCGACTTCCGGTAGAAACGGAAGTCGGCCATCTTTGAAAATATTTTAGTTGAAAAGATCGTATCCGAAAACCCAAACGTAGAAATTTTCGTGATTTTACTATGAGTATTTTGCCATATACAGATAGTTTTCACTCGTCGTGGGACACCCTGTATACAAATGTCCTTTAGAAATATCCCTTCCGAAGTTTCAAAATCTAATGGAACTTTGCAAAAAGCATGTTATTCCAAAAAAAATTGTTAACGAATACCAACAATTCCAAGGAAGTGCAGAAGCTGCTCCGGATATTTTAGCAGAAACTGATGACGAAGACCAATACGGAAACATACTTTAAGATGAAAAGTGAAAATAATTTGAAATGTTATTATTATTGTCATCATTTTTGTTCTTGAATAGAGTTTTTATTTATGCGATGAATTTTATTTCAGAAAAAGACGCCGACAAAACATTGTAAGTGTATCTTAGGCGACAAATAAATATACATGTCTTTCAAAAAATGTATTGACAAAGTATCATAAGCTACAAATATTCCTGAATATCTTAAAGTTGACTAAAACTGACTAGTCCAAACTAAAGTATAAATTAATGTACAAATGATTACAAAAAAAATTCAACACGTATATGTTTAAAAACAAAATAATGAGAAGAAAAAAAGCCGTCCGGTAAAATTTGACCCTCGTCCCTTACGTGTTTTGTCAAAAACTCATCGATATTACCTACACTAAATCTGTAATCCCAACAATTGGGTTTTACCTTTGAAAAGTCTGTATAAATGGGTTTACTCATATGGGACGACTTTTTGTCATGATTTGGAGAGTGGTTGCAGGTTGATTCTGTGTACACTGATTGTCCTAATTCTTCCGACAAGATTAATCATGAGTTTGTGCTACATAAACTTTGATTATATGGTGTTGATAGCATTGTATTAAAATACATAGTTAAGTAGCTAACGAATAGGTTACAAATGATTAGAGTTAATCATTACTATTCTCATACCTTTGAAGTAATCTCAGGAGCTCTCCTTGAATCTCATCTGGCCTGGGCCACTATCAACTTATTTCTTAATAATATAATGGTTTGCTTCCAAGACAGCGAAATTCTGTTATTTGCTGGCGACATTAAATGTTTTGAGGTAATAATAAGGATGCTTTGACTTTACAATCTAAATGCAAGTGTGATATTATGCGATTGAATAACGAAATCTTCAACTCTTCTCATACTGAAAACTTGGATGCTATATTATACTCCACACTCAATTGTAAGACCAATATTACTTATGTTCAAAATCTATGAAAATCTCAGGTTTTATAAAGATAACTATTAAAACATACAATAGTGTTAAAGCTACTGTCTTGTTGACTATGTATAAACAAGGTTCATATTATGAAGATGACAAATAATGATGTTAAAGAATACACCAACTGACAAGAAGCAAAACTTCGGAAAAAAACGAATCTGCGGAAGCCAATTAGTCGTCTTTACAGACCCAAATTAGGTTAAAGTTTGCTTGTAGATTGAAATTATTTTCTTAAATGATCTATTTCACGTGTACATTGTCAACAAAAAGTGCAAAAATAGCTACCAATGGAAAAATACCTAGGTACAGTACTCGCCAACTTGATGTCCTAAATGCTTTCTAGGGAGATATTGACGCTGCCCATCCGATAACTGTAAACAGTGCCGTGGAAGTTCTGAGGATAAGCTTTCTGTTACAAATTAACACAACTGGTACAATTAATAAAGTAAAGTCCGTCCGGAAATATATGATCCTAACTTAATAAATAATATTTAATTCTTTGTTATAATTATTGGTAAGTATATTGATTTCTATAGAAACGATTCTGCTTTATACCTGAATTCTGAGTACATAAATAATATTTTAACAGTAAGGTACCCATTACAATAACATGTTATTTATCTAATTGAAGATTATAAAGTTAGGATTTTATATTTCCGGACGGACTATAATCAAAATTTGTTAGAAACTAAATAATTTCTTCCAGGTAGTAATGAGAATAAAAGAAACACAAGATAATGGGAAACTATTTAAGCTAGGTATATTTTTAAAAACAGTGGAACAATAAATAATTTTGATTGATGGAAAATACAATGTAGGTTCTTACCAAACTGATTTTATATTTGGAGATAACAAAACCAGTTCTCATGGCTTTGTTATCTAACGGAAATTAAGAAACGAGAATAGTTAAGAAAAGAAATTTATAAGGGCGCCACTAATTTTGTTTCCTAAAACAAAATTAGAAAAAAAATCAAATACAAAAATCAGCTAACTTTCAACTGTTGCAATCTACTCGAAAATAATTAAGTTAATGGAAATGAAAACTGTTGGTGGAGGTTTAATAAATAAAACTTTTACAAAAGAAATTAATATGGATAAATATATTGATATTAAAATTTGAAATATGACTGTATACAAAAAAAAATACTGTAACTAGAAAGGTTAGTAAAGCCTAATATACAAAATACGGTCATCAAAATTTTGTAACAATTAAAACAAAAGATCTTAGGATATAACCTCTTTTTTTTGTCTTGTTGTGGTCTTGATACCTTGAACGGATAGAACAAGTGGTTTTTCTACCTTCTGATTCATGAAAAAAATTGTGTATACTCCTTTAAAGAAGCATCCTAAACGGACAGAATTAGCACACTCTTCTGAAAGAGACTGGTGCGCCTCTGCGCTGCTATGAAACTTGTAGGTACTCTGGGAAATCGTACTCCTGGAAATTGAACTCCAGGAAACTGTAGCCCAGGAAACTTTGTTTCGGGAAACTATAGATCAGGAAACTGTGTTCCCAGAAGCTGTGCTTAGGGAAACTGTTCCAAGAAACTGTACTTTGGGACACTGTTCCAAGAAACTGTGCATCGGGAAACTGTTCCAAGAAACTGTGCTTCGGGACACTGTGCAGTTATCCAGATTCTTATTAGATAAATCTTCTGCAAATTTTTGTTTTCAATATTAGCAAAAATATAGTTTATGGACTACTGCACAGTTCCACACTTGTTGATTTGACGACAGACGATAAGAGAAGCCCTGTCGGTACCTTCTCCGTTCATATTTAAAGAAAATCCAAAATTTTAAATTTTGCGGTAAAATATCTCAAGAATATTGATTTTTAAACCAAAAGTTAATTCCACCAAGAATTATAAATGTGAAATAATTTATGAATTTTTCAATTGAAAAATTATCAGTAAATATTCCACCAAAAATCAAAGTTCTAAAGAAATTTATAAGCTGAAAGGTTGAACGCAAAGTTCACGTTTCAATAGGTATAAACAGTTTTTATCTTTACGAAGAATTTAATTTGGCACGTAACATTTTAATCGTAGGATCATTAAATTCGCAGATAAATAAAATAAGCTGTGCTAACTTGCTCGTTATGGCTTGCTAGCTAGCTAGCTTACCTGTTGCCTGGGATGTTTTAATTTTCACGTTTATTGAGGTATCTTCATCACTTTTTAATGTCTTAAAATAAACGCTCTTTATATCACTTGACAAGTTTGTCCTTCAGTACATTAACGGCTGACATTTTTACAAACACTTTATTGTACAAAGCAGAAACAATAACTGTGTGACGCTACGCTACTGAAAATCTTAACACCTGATAAGGTTCGATGCAATTGGCATTTGTCAAAATTTTACCACCAATAGCAGACGAGTAGGCAGGACACTATTACTCTGTCTCTCTTAGTTGGTTATTCTAATTTCTGGGACATCAAGTTAGTTGGCGAATACTGTATATAATACATTTGATAAAACACAACTTGATGCTAAAATACTTTTTCTCAGTGTGATTAGAGTGAAGCTGTAAGCATTTATCATGATTGAATTTACTGTTTGAACCCTTACTTCGTGGAATCTACTCATATTTGTTTCAAATGAAACTGGAAGTTTCCAATTTACTCCACTTTAATACTAAATAATATATGAAAACTAAATTCATCGAAATAATTATCACTTCAATTTAGTTTTCATATATTATTTAGTAATTTTTCCCTCCAACATCAAAGGATTTTCTCCAGGCTTCACTTCTTGTTGTGGTGTATTCTTTGATTATGCATGAGCTTTATTAATTGTCATGAAAAATTTTACAATTTTATGGACAAAACGATATAATTTGAAAATAGATAAAATATGAAGAAAAAATGTAATAAATCTTAACATTGGTATATAAATAAAAACTCAAAAAACAATATAATATAAAATTTGAAATATGTTTGATTAATGTATTTAAAAAAATCTCTAGAGCAATTCGTTTTTTCTAATTTTTCAAATTCTGTTTTTCTAAATCCAAAAGATATGCATATATTATATTTAGATAAGTTTTTATTGTTTATACATCGATCTTCTTGAGCTATATAAGCTGTCTCTAAAAAGATCTGTTTTTTATAATTAACCTCTGTCGATAAAATGTTGGTATGTTAATAATGTTTTATATGGCCTTCAGAAAATACGTGTTCCGCAAGTGCACATTTTTTTTGAGAAATTGCAGATAATTCACAAAAAATTATGGATACAAATTATACTTTTTCCATCTTTTTCAAGTGAAAATTAACAGTCAAAAAATAAATAAGTGGTTAGAAGCCATGAACAGTGAAATAGCATCAATAAATGAAAATCTTTACCAATTGAATGTAATGGTTTTACCATGCAGGTTGGTTTTCTGGATAAAAACTAATCCATATGGTTTTATATATAAGTACAAGGCCAGATTAGATATTAAAGGTTTTAGTCGAAGAAGAGGTATAGATTATAGTCAAAAATATAGTCTTGTAGCAATTAGACCACAATTAGATCCATTTAAAGTATTGCAGCAAGTGAAAGGATGCAGCTAAGTCTACACCATTATTTTACAATTATCTTGAAGATACACTTTATATGAATCAGCCAGAAGGCTTTGACGACGGAACAAACATGGTATGCAAGCTTGAAAAAGGAGTTTGTATGACTTGAAGCAAGCTGAAACTGCAGATTCCTGTTGAGCCCAGGCTTTGAATCTAGTGATGCAAACCCATGTTCAATTTTAAGAGGAAGTAATGGTAAGAAGCTTTACCTACGACCCCCCCTGTAATCAGTCAATAATACACAGTCGGCATCAATGTAATGACGTCTATTACGCACGGTAAAAAAAACGCACAGCTGTAAAGTAAATCGCACGGCTTCCCTAGCATCTGTCAATAGACGTCGCCATTTTATTCAAAAATATGGCATAAGCCGTCAAAACATCAAACTTAAGTAGGCCGCAATAGCGATTTGCGAACGAACTGTCAAGAAACTGACAAAATTTTTTTTTTATTATCCTTATAACTTATAACTGGTTTGTGTATTTGTGTAAAATATAACAGGTGCAAGTAATAGAGATGAAAGTTTACCAAGCACCTCTAATGTAAATGTTGTTTCTTTTGCTTCAACAAGCAAAGGAAGCGATTTACCATTTGTGTTCAATAAATGCAATGTTACTATAAACAATTATTATAATAATTAATAGGTATTATGGAATTAAATGTTATACAATAAAATTATTAAAAATGTTGATGTTGTTCAAGTATTATTAATAATAAGAGTATAAATACAAGTACAAGTAGGTCGTAGGTAAAATATAGTACGTAACTGGTGTTGTAAAGCATTTTACGCACTCACGAAATTACGCACTCGCCGCTACGCGGCATCGTGCGTAAAATGCTTCTTACCACACACGTTACGTAATATACTATTTCGTAGCCCTATATGTTGATGATGAATTATGTGCTGGAATTGATTAGAAAGATTTAGTGGAGTTCCTTGGGGAATTTAAATCAGAATTTAAGATAATGACAAGACCCACAGATGGCTTCTAGGGTGTTTAAATAGAAAAAGAACTTGATGGCAGTATTAAAATCAGTCAAAAAGGGTAAACAAGTGAAATTCTGGAACATTTCAACCCTTATGTTGAAAAATACAGAAACCGCAAAATCAGAGAAAAAGGAGAAATACAAGTTATTTTCCATACCGAGAATCAGTAGGAGCACTAATGACTCGATGTTGAATACAGGACCACATCTAGCTTACGGTGTAGAATTTATATCTAAATCTTTAAAGAGTCCATCTTCACAAGTCATAGCTGGGGTAAAACGAATTTTCAGATATACAGAGTGGGTTTTAAGTATGGAATGCCGCAATTATCTCGGAAATGGATCGCAAGATTTTTATAGATTGTGGTGTGCAAGGATCTTGTGATATGGACGATATTATTGTAGTATCTACATTGTTGTCAGGTATTTACTTTTTCCGGATAATAATGAACTTCGTAATTTCAAATGGACCACCCTGTATATTTTGTATCGGAAGAAAGAATGTTTACAAGTTTTCGGCATTTTTTAATGGAAACATCAAAGATCACTAGGGAATCGGAAAAGGTGGAAAACCACCCCTTACCCTACCCCACGAAATTGACCATTTTGAGGAGTTTCGGGATTTCAATCCCAACTTGGAAAAATAAGAGATTATTCCGTTTTTTTTTTAATGAAATGAACACGTATCGAAATGTTTCAACAACTAACAGTGGTACTATTATTGACGCAGTTTCTTAACGTTATACAATACTTTGAAATCACAAGTATACGTCTCATATTTCAGTTATCATGGGTCTATTGTCTCCGTTCCTTCCCCAAATTGAGCAAAAATAAAAGTTATTCAATAAAAAATTGTAATACACCCAGTTTTGATTAATAGTATTATTATTATTACTATTATTTTATTTTACATCTGCCAGGCGTTTAATGACTACCAACTTTTTTTTCAAGATACATTGCGTTTGAAATGCGTATTTACCATCTTCATGATAATAAATTTTAGAACACTTTTTAAACACAATAATACAACTGTTTAATATAATACACGAAATATGTAATAATCCCGAGGTTCTGTGTAAATGAGCTACTCTTCGCTCCCTACAGTAGACGTGGAAGTTTTGTAATAATTAGCACGTGTATTGAATCAGAGCGATTAACAATCTTGTACATCCACGCACTCGCTCCGCTCGCGCTTTAATATATCTGGTTTATTAATCTCCATTGATAATAAACATGTTGGTTTAATGAATATTAATGAAGTTTTGTATCAAATACTTTCAAATGAATGTAAATTTAGCTGTGTAAATGAATCTTTGGCAAAAAACACTATAGTATTACTAAATGAAGGGTTCGCCTATATTTTGTTCTGTTTCTTGTGTGTACTTCTGATAATTGTTTTATAATAACGTCGATAAAATCAATTTATCATTAGCAAATCCACTTTCTAAAACACTTAGAAAACTCAATTTTAGTTTGTCGTGTTGTGTTGGTAGGTAAAATGTTTGCATACTAAACGGCGTCAACTTTTAAATCGCATCCTGCAGAGTTATTCATACACAAAATCCACATCAAAGCTTTTAATACATAAAAACGAATCTATTAACTCTGAAAAATATAATTTAATTCATTCTAAAGTGCCAAGGTAATTGATATCAACTTTTTCAGAGTGAGATGACGAATATTTTGGAAACTATTTCAAATCACTAGACGAGAGATTTTGTGAAAATTTAGTGGTAATGCCTCGACTGAAACTGAAAACTTTTTCTCCTTTTCCTCTCTTTCCCTTTCCCTTTCCCTGTCTGCCTTTCACACCCCTTATACCGTTCCTCATCCTTTTTCTCTTTCTCTTCCCCTTTTCCTTTCGCTTTTCCTTTTCTTAGCTCTTTCCTTCCTTTCTTGTTTACCTTACCCTACCTCTACTTTCCCTTCCTTTGAATTAATTTCAATGAAAAGTAAAGTATTATTACAGTTTCCTGTAATATTGTCGTATTTAATAATGCGATTTAACAACAGACGTCGAAGAATAATTAATTTCATCCTAACACTTTATATAGTTTTGAAAAATATTTTTCACAAAAAAGTTACCGTAACTAAGAAGCAACAACTACTTCCCGTGCTATATGCACCGACGGTTATTGAATTACACTTCATAGTCAAACGGAGTTGGTGTATCTACAAGATATTTTAAAACCAACTATTCTGGTTCGCAATTACAAGGGACAGCACAACTCATAGATCGGTTTCGGCGTATTTGCTTCTCATCAGTACAAGGTATGTGTTATCCGTCCGAGAATCTCTAATTCCGGACTCAAGAATCAGGGTTTGGACTCGGCTGGAGTACCTTGAGAACCTGGAAAAGTCAGGGAAAAATAAAATGATACTCAAAAAGGCTGGAAACGTCAGGGAATTTATAATTTGCACAAAAAAGGCAGGGAAAAGTCAGGGAAATTTGCAATAATCAGTAAAGGGTCAGGGAATTTCAAACATAAGGTTGGAAATTTGAATTCAAACGTAACAAACAGTTCTCGATAACATAATATGGAAAGTAACGGTTATGCAAATCCTCAAATTACATGAGGAACACCATTTTAAAGAAGGTAACCTCAAGGGGCATCTGGAAATCCTCAAGGTCACTCCCTTGATGGACATGGCTTCAGTGAGTGACCCGATGCAACTAAAAATGATATTTGATCATAAATACAAGGTTCGGATCCCCAAAAGGGAAGACTGGACGGGAGACACAGTATGCATACTGGAGCACTCCCAAAAGTGGTACACAGATGCATCAAAAATGGAAAATGGAGTGGGGGCAGGAGTGGTGGGACCAAGGTTCAACAGACATGTGTCCCTCAGTGCTGACACCACCATTTTTCAAGCAGAGGTCTATGCCATCCTCATGGTGGCTGAACACCTGATCAACAAAGACCGATGCAAACAACACATAAGTATCATGTCGGACAGCCAAGCGGCATTAAAAGCACTCCAAAGTAACAGCTTGAGATCAAAAATGCTTCATGAGTGCCATCTGGCTCTAAACCAGCTGGCGGACAAGAATAAAGTTGAACTTGTCTGGGTGCCAGGGCATGTGGGTATAGCAGGCAACGAGGAGGCAGATCAGCAAGCGAAACAGGGTGCACAAAAGTCCTTTATAGGACCAGCTCCCATGTTTGCTTTTGGACAAAGAGACTACCAGAAAGTCATTACCAACTGGATCAACAAAGAAATCAACAGAACCTGGAATGCTATTACAGGTCTCAAACATTCAAAGAAATTCCTCAACCCTAACAAAAAGAGGGGAAGGGAAGTGTTAAAACTAAGCAGAAGGGAGCTAAGACTACTTTGCGGCATACTAACAGGACATATCCACTGCAGGCATCACCTGAGAAAGATGGGACTGGTGGATGATGACACTTGTAGGTACTGTGGTGAAGAGGTGGAAACTATGGAACACATTATCACGAGCTGCCCGGCGTTATGCCGCAAAAGACAGAAATTCTTAGAATTTATTTTCATCATGGAAGAAGAATTACTAAACCTACCGATCAGGGGCTTGATCGACTTTGTCAATGACATAGATCTCTCCTGAATCCAACAAGAGGGGGGCACAAAAGATCTTACTTGGTCGCAGTGCAGGAGGTTGCGAAAACACTCACCCTGTTCTTAATAATAATAATAATAATAATAAACGGTTATGCTAAAAAATCTTAGAAAAAAGATATGTGAAGAGATATACAAAGTACCTATAATAATGCAAGCCACCTGAAGTTGGTAGTATATTTTAAAATACATTCATACCAAATTTTTTTTTATTAGAATTTTAGGGTTTTTGTTGACTAAAGTGTTTTTTGTGCAATTATTATTGAATACTCCTACAAGGTCAAGGTATAAGTTTTTTTAATGTTTTTGTTGACTGAAGTTTTTGTGCAGTTATTACTAAGTATAGATTACTCTAGTCCGATTTTGTTTTTCTTTGTAATTATAGAATGCGTTTTTTTACAAAATGTTTTCTTTTAATATGTTAATATGGTTTATAGTATTATGTATATCTAGCTTCAAGATATTTTGTGGCTGGAAAACCTGGAAAAGTCAGGGAGTTTTTTTTTAACTAGAGAGTCCAAACCCTGATGAGAATACACTTCAATCACAATCAATACATGTCTTCTAGTAACGGAAATGTAAAACTTGTGACAGTATCGACATCTTCACCTCCAAACGCAAACCAAAATTCGAAAAATGTTGAAAACAAATCCATGGATTTAAGAAAATAAAGAATCATTACAGTTTCCTGTAATATTGTCGTATTTAATAAAGCGATTTAACAACAGATGTCGAAGAATAATTATTTTTATCCTAACACTTTATATTAGTTTTGGAAAATATTTTTCAAAAACAGTGTGCTGATTAGGCGCAAATACGCCGAAACCGGTCTGTAAGTTGTGTTTTCCCTTCTAATTGCTAACCAGAATAGTTGGTTTTAAAATATCTTGTCGACATACCAACTCCGTTTGACTTTGAAGTGTAACTCAATATCCGTCGGTGCATATAGCACGGGAATTAGTTATTGCTTCTTAGTTGAACGTTCACTGTTTCTGAAAAATATTTTTCAAAACTATATAAAGTGTTAGGATGAAAATAATTATTCTTCGACATCTATTCAATGAAAAGTGAATAAATCCTAGTTTTATGCGTCTGGTATTAGTATTGTTGACACAAACGTAGCAAACAATATTTATCAGTCGATAATATCAAAGGAGCTCTGTAACATATATTTTAATCTGATCACAACCATTTTAAACAGCAGTTTAATTATTGTAGTTTCTTCATTAAATCCAATATGATCCACACAAATCTTCCCGTCTATTTATCCGCGGCACTTTTGTAGGCTTTGACCTAAAATGGAAGTGAATATCTACTCTAATCCCGAAGCTGGCTTTTCTGAACTTTCCACTAATACTAACGCTAAAGCAAATTTATTATCCCGTCAGTAATAGATCCAATATAAGTTGTGTGAAACTTTTCACTAGAATTGAATAACTTCTTTTATGGAGGCTTATAAATATTATGATTTTACACTGAGATAAGAGGTTTGTTAGAATGTAGTGGATTTGATCCTGTGAAATGAATTTTCTTTTTGTTTTATCAAATCTGTTATGTTAAAAATAACTTTCAATAAAAAAACAAAATCGATAAAGTACAGTTAAGAATAAAGTGAAAAATAAATGTTTCATACAACGATGGAGCCATTTAGGTCAATTAAATTTTTACATTATTGTTTAAAATTCCAATAAATCCGCTCCATTTATAAAAAAAATTAAATCGATTGAATCAAAACTATCCGAGAAATTAGAATATAAAGTTAACTCAGCCTCTTGAACGAAAGGCGCCAACGTGACGTCACATCAGCCGTGGAGCTCGGCAGTATCGAGGTTTCAGGCGTAGAGACTAGTGTAATAGTTAATTTGTAGAACGGCTTTGTACGCAAATCTAATCATCCGAAATGGTCCCGTTAGAAAAAGGTTTTTTAAAAGGCGATTCTGGTAATTTGCCGATGGTGGATGTAATAATGGTTATGCAGTATTTTAACCAAAATAAGGACTATATCAGTGCAGAATTAAGAGGTGTGAAAATGGAGAAGTACCTAAGTGTTCGCAATCGTATTCGTTATCGTAAACGTAAATGGGTATAATTTATTAGCAGGCGAATAAAATTTAAAAAATAAACAAGTGAGGTCGTATACAGGGTAGAGTAGTGATAAAATTGGAATATAAAGAATATCTGTGGAGGTGGAATAACCTAAATAACTCTCGCGCGCTTCAATTTGCATATTTATTTCTGATATTTTAATCTAATCCTAGAACACATTCTAACATACAAATTAGTTTGAGTTATCATTTGGTTATCCATATCATTGCTTTTTTGGCGTAAACTCAGGGTTTTTCTAAGAATAAACAAACACAAAAATCAGTCTTATCAATTCATGTTATGCGATTTTTTTTATGTATTTCATTTCAGATCTGCAAGAACGACTTATGGTGATAACGCCATTGGTTATGTTCGAGTGAAACAAGACCAATCTTATTGTTTTGTTAAAGCAAAGATCACTCCAGAACATAAAATAAAATCTTAAAATTATGTTTCGTGTGAAATTCATACGATTAAAAATTGTGTGAAAGAAGTTCCATACCACGATTGTCCTGCGTCTGAGGGGGGCTGCAAGCATGCTGTGGCCTTCTTAATGTGGCTACACCGAAGAACAGAGGATCCTTCTCCTACGGAAAAAGCTTGCTACTGGAAAAAGTCTAACTTGGCTGCAGCATCAACAACGAGAAAATTCTTCACAACAATAGTTTGATCCCTTATTAGAAACAAATGTAGTACGTCGCATAGCTTTCTGCCAAAGTTTTCTAACCTTGAAAAGTTTTTCAGGAGTTTTTACGGTTGTACTTTGACAATCTGGTACTATGCAATACTTGTATTTGCTTTTTTTGTCACTTATTTTATAATTCTTATTGATTAAAAACAAACATGCAACATTTGCCGGAAATACCGAATTAAACCAACATTCACACGTTAAGTGTACACCGCTATATGAAGCCGCAAGCCGCCGCCGCCGGGCTCGTCGCCAGTAGGCTGATTTGACGTCACAGCTTGGACACGCCCCGTTTCAAAGCTGGCCATATTTTAACACTGAATTTGAGGGTGAAATCGGTTGGATAAAATTGTGATTTTTTGGCAATTGTCTTTTCGATTAGAGAACTTCTTAAAACTAAAATAAGAAAATTATCGAAAATGGCCCATTCAATGCTTATTGTTGTTCCGTTTAATATCGGCTGGACGAGACAAAATTCTAAATTCTCTAATTCAAAACTTGCCCCCAAAGGCAGCTGCAATTTTAGTTTAAATCAATTTCATATCGGAGACGGGATATTATCAGGATGGTCTTAAGGTGGCCAACGTCATACCGGTGTCAAAATCGTCACGCGCTTGGAGCTGCATTAAATACTGAGGCCAATATCGCTACTCAGTAACTTGGCTAAAATAATTGATAAAGTGGTATTGAAGAGCAATTTGGTCTTATGATGGTTACCCAGCTCAACTCATTAGAGTTTTAAACTTTAGAAAGAAACGTTTAACTACCATAGTATCGATAGACATCAGAAAAGCCTCTGACTCGGTGTGGCCCCTGGACTTATATTCAAGCTGACGAACTTGGCATTTGGGACAATTCAGTATCACTTTTAAACCCTCATCTTTGTGATAGGAATTTTTTCTATGAAAATGGGTAACGTGAAAGTAGGACCATGTATCGCGCAAACAGGAGTACCTCAAGGCTTGGTTATTTCACCTATGCTTACTGTTTACAGCAGACCTTCCCAGAACTAGGACTAATCTAACTGCTTTATATGCGGACGGCGCCTGCGTATAGTCCAGTAAAAATACCCGAAATATTGCCTTTTTTGCTGCTCTCCTGCGAACGAACCTAAAAAGGCAATTTTGGGAAGAGGAATCAAATGCACCTACTCGCTCGTTTTGAATTTTCCCAGAAATCAGGTTAATCGCGGGAAACCGTCCAAACTCCATGTCTCTCACAATAATTTGAAGTTTGAAGAACTGGCAAAGTCTATGATTTATATAAGTGTTTTGGTTTTGTTTACAGATTATTCAAGCTTGACGTTTAAATATTATAAGAAAAATTGTGAAAAACATTTTTTGGTTAGGTTTAGTTAGTTTTTTTTTCCATCATTTTTAAAGTTGGAATAATGTCAATATTGTATGAATCTTGGTTTGTATTATACTGCATGAACACAACAGTTACAAATATAAACAGACTAAAACTAATTACTTTTGCTGTGAAGATCATTTTGATGTAAGTAATTGTATATGTGTGTGTAGAAAGTATCGATATATTTGAATATGTTTGATTTTTAGTTTGAAAGTGACATGGATAATATGAACAATCGATGATTAGAGAGAAAAAAAAACAACTCTTGAGTCACTATAACAGCAATATGACATAAGCATAAGCTATAAGTAGGTGCTTCATCACATCAGAATTGTGGTCCTATGTCAACTCTTTTGTAGCTAACTTCTCTTTTAGTGAGTATACGTCACATCATGAATGGCGGATTATTTAATAGCCGTTTCCACCAACCAAAAGTTAAGGATACTTAACGTTAAGTAAGGCTTAAGAAATATTTTCCGTTCCACCACTCTAGTTCTGTTATGCTATGAAAGGCTTGACAAAGCCTAGAATATTCTCGGCTTAAACGTAAACGTTCCTTGAAGTAAGTGGAGATTATGAAGTAATTATTTCGAAGAAATGGACAATATCACATTTTTTAGACGGCTTGGATTGCAAAAAGAAAATGCCAACCGTAACTACTTCTTAAACTTTCCCTTGCATGACTTTGACCAATACACACTAGATGACAGACGTAAATAATCATGGATGTCAAATACCAGTTTAGGAATTTTCCTAAAAACCCCACTTAAACCATCATGTTGCCAGATTTACACATACTTAGTTAAAATTTATTTATTAGTTTATTTAAGCTCTACTTTATTTTTAAGGGCTTCATAACTATTCCTAGCTTAAACGTAATTTGGTGGAAACGACAATAAATCATCCAAAAGTTGCATTTTCAAATCGACATAAAAACCTTGTGAGAATAAAAATATTAAAAATAATTGATTCCCATTATGATTTTGTCCACCACTAACTATTAACATTGGAAAACATCATAATTTTGTTAAGTTTAACTCCCCATTAAAATTTTTTTTTTTAAATTTAATTGGGCTCATAGATGTTACAGTGGTTATTTCTAGTAGCAAAATATTAAAAACTGTAGGGTTCAGGTATAAATTAATCATTTCTCTGTCCTACAATTTCAGTAGCAAAGTAGGTCTCAAATGTTTTTGCACTGTACCAGTTAGGTACATCAATATTTTGCAAAAGGTTTTTTTTTAAATTGATTTAATGGAAGGAAATATATATATATATAATTGCCCTACATCTTACAGTTTAGCCTCTAAATATAGCTAATCGGAAGAAAACCTAACGTTGATACATTAAAAATGTTATTTCAATTAATGTGTGGATTGGAGTTATAGAGAATTGGATTTACTGTTTGGACTCTCACTTTGTGGATTTTACTCATATTAATTTTAAAACCTAATACAGGCTGTTTCACGACGAGCCTGCACATGGTATTACTTAATTAGGACACATCTTCTGCCCCAGCCATTAAATGGATTTACTCCCCCAAGGAGCTGTGAGACCTGGACGTAGGTGGGGGAGCCGAGTAGCTGTTTCTCCTCAAGAAGAATAAGTGAAACCAAGGACAGCTCAACGGATCTCTGTGGAATGCATAGATCCGATATCAGGATCTTCAGCGTGGAGAGTGGACTGTTGTCCCGACGAGTTTGTTGATAGCCGGTCGGTTGCCGGAGTCAGCGGGGTCGTCGGAGCAGTGGACTGCTTGTGGAAACCTGCCTGATATAAACCGTATCTAGTGGAAGGTGGTTGATGAGGTATATTCACTAGATTTGGGGGCTTACCTTAAACAGCTGGCCAAGTGGAAGGAGACCACAATAAAAACCCCCCAAGTCAAGGTGGAACAGCATATGCCAAGGATTGCGTGGTCAAGGGGAAGGGGAAGGGGAAGGACAGGATAGCCATCCCTTCTTCAGCTGGCAGCTATGCAGCTACAGCAAAAATAATAAGAATGGCAGTTCTCCCTATGCTGGAGAACGCAATGATAGAAGAAATGTATGCTGTATGGGAGCATAAGCTCCACTTTAGTGGCATACACTTCAGACCAGGAGTCGTTCTAATCGACTGTGAAACACCACAGACTGCAGAATGGCTCCGGCTGATATTACCACAGCTGGAAAGCTGGAAGGGAGTAGAACTGACGGTGTGCCAGGGAGACGACATCCCAAAAATGCATACCGCCACGATCTTCCTCCCAAGAAGCAAAGGCGTAAAGGAAGGAAAGCTGCTTCGCTTAATTAAAGCGCAGAATGAAGGTTTGGAAACAGACCAGTGGAAGGTCCTCAATCTTAAAGAAGAGGGCAAAGGCCTAGTCTTGAGGACCGGAATAGATAATCTATTCTGCCAAAAAATCAAGAACAACGGGTTCACCATTCATTACCGGTTTGGGAAAATCCCCGTACATGGCCTCAGAAAGGAAAAGGAGACCTGGAGGAGGCATCTATTTCCTCCAAGGCCAGTGGCGACTCAGGTAGTGTAGAAAACCTACAAATGACCAAACTCCTTCGGGAGGAGTCGCCGCTTTCCGAGGAGGGAATGGAAATTTTGTCGGAGGAAGGAGACAGTACTCTTACTGAATGGGACATCACCCTGACGAAAGAAAGAAATACCCAAGAAGATAACCAACAGGATGGCGGGAATTAACTTAGCTCAAGTAAATGCTCACCATGCCAAAGGAGCTTCGATTGTTCACGAAGGACCAATGGGGGATGTGTTTGATTCAAGAACCTTGGGTCAATAATAACCAGGTAAGAGGATTAGCTTGTAAAGAAACTAAAATAGTATCACACTGGTAGTCATATACCAAGAACATGTATTATGATAAGGAAGAATATTAACTATTTTCGTCTTTCAGATTACATGACTCGGGACCTTGTTCCAGCTCGAGCACATCTCGAACACAAGAAGGACGGCAAGGAGATAGTAATAGCAGCATGCTACTTTGAGGGAGATGGGCTAGCACCACCCCCAGAGGTACAAAGGCTGGTGGAGTATTGTGAACAGAAGAGACTACCTCTACTTCAAGCATGTGATGCCAGTACACACAACACCGTTTGGGGCAGCAGCAACACCAACCAGAGAGGTGAGCAGCTTTTAGAATATATCCTTAATGAAAACCTTGATATTCACAATATACGGAATACCCCCACATGTGTAACAAGGGTAAGGCAAGAAGTTTCAGATATCACACTGGCAGCTCGTGATCTAAAACATATAGTAAAAGATTGGAGAGTATCGGTTGAACCATCTCTCTCCAATCATAGTATCATAAAATTAAAGTTAAAGCTAGGCATACCTGAGGTAAGCCTCAGGAGAAAACCAAGAAAAACAGATTGGGACAACTATAACACCTGTCTGAAAGGAAATCTAGCACATATTCAGAGGAAAGAAAGGGCTAAGCACCATCTCGACCTGGAAAATGAGCTTGAGGATCTGAACAGGGCAATAATCGATGCATTTTAATCGAGCTGTCCTCTTCAAAAACAACGTAGCAGCAAAGATGCACCCTGGTGGAACAAACATCTGTCAGAATTAAGATCTTAAACCCGGGACCTTTTTAATAGAGCAAAATTCACCGGAGACTGGCAGAGATAGACCGAGGTGAGAAACACCTACTACTATTATGAAATTAGAAAAGCTAAAAGAAATAGCTTCAGGAAAATCTGTGAAGATATAAACACAACACCTGCTGCGGCAAGACTTTACAAAGTCATGGCGAAAAGTAGGGTCAACACAGATATGGCTTTGAGGAAGCCAGACGGTAAATATACCGAAAATGAGGAGGAAAGAGTGCGACTCTTACTAGAAACTCATTTTCCTGGAAGTACCCCAAACAGAGGAGATAATCCTCTCGAAGGTCCTAACAGGTCCTCGAGAGAAAGTACTACAATGACCAAGCACATTTGTAGTAACGATAGGTTGAAATGGGCTATGAACACCTTTTCACCTGTCAAAACACCTGGAGCAGATGAGATTCTTCCAGCATTGCTCCAGCAAGGACAAGACAAAATTCTACCACATTTGGCTAGAATTAGTCGAAGTAGCTTGGAACTGGGTTATATACCAGAAGCATGGAGAAGGGCAATGGTAACCTTCATTCCAAAAGCTGGAAAAAGGGACACAACAAACCCCAAATATTTCAGACCAATTAGCCTAACATCGTTTGTGCTTAAAACGATGGAAAAAGCTATTGACAACTATATTAGAACGGAAATCCTAGAGTGACTACCTCTCCAACCGTATCAGCTTACCGGGCAGGCAGATCTACGGAGACTGCACTGGTACAACTGACGGAGGATATCCGAGGTGCGTTAGACAACCAAGAAACTGTAGTATATGCATTTTTGGACATAGAAGGAGCTTTCGACAACACTCCACATGAGGCTGTCAAGAGAGCATTAAATAGAAGAGGTGTAGACATCACAACATCCAAACGGATGTCGGAACTGCTCACCACTAGAGAAGCAGAGACGAGAACGAGCAAAGACGTTGTCTCTATCTGCACAACCAGAGGATGCCCACAGGGGGAGTAGCATCCCCATTAATGTAGAGTCTGACGGTTGACGAACTCCTGTGTGGTTTAACGGACCTCGGAATAGGCTGCCAGGGATATGCCAATGATATTGTTATAACAGCCAGGGGAAAATTTGAAAACACCCTTTGTGACATCGTACAAAAGGGTCTGAACTATACAAATAGCTGGTGTAGGCAAGTGGGACTCAGCATCAACCCCACCAAAACCATCTTGATAGCCTTCACTAAGAAGAGAAAACTCAACCTCAAAACCATTAAACTTGATGGGAACGACGTTGAATGGAGACAAAAAGTCAAGTATCTAGGTTTGATTCTAGACAGCTGTTCTGAACAGAAATAACTAAACTTTCAATACATGAACTTTATTCGACATAATTCAAGATAATTAATGACAATGTAGAAAATTATTATGTCAAGTAAAAACATTAGCGACAAATATTAAAACTAAGTATGTGTTCACAAGAACTCTAAAAACGCTAAATAACCAGCTTATCAGATATACTACATTTCCCCCCCCTTTGTATTAATGACGAAATCTTGTAAATTACTTGGCATACGTCGATCTCTATTAGATTTTCTCAGTTCAATTACCGGGGCTTCAGTCGTTTTAAAATTTGTAGGTTGTTGCGGTATTTCAGAAGAGTCGGAGGTATTCGGAGACTGTATTATATCATTCGCAGTAGATTCTGGGTAATTGGTGCCACCTTGTGTTTGAGAATCTGCTTCAGTTTGATCGTTATTCGTAGCTGTTGGTACTTCTTTTCCTTCACCACATGGAGCTAAGTGTTTCAGGGATACTGTCAGTTCTCGGCCATTCTGAAGACGGACAAGAGCATGATTAGAGTCTGCTTCTAATAGATCTACTTCGTCGACGAGTGGTTCGTATTTAGATGACCTCACTTGACGACGCATAAATACTTTTCCGGGAGTCAACAACCACGATGGGATCGACTCGCCATTCGGTGACCTCCGTGGATGTTGAAACATGCGTTCATGTGGAGTTTCATTAGTGGCAGTACAAAGAAGTGACCGGACACAATGAAGGGAATCTTGAAGAACAATTTCCCATTGAGAGGTCTTTAGCATACGGGACTTGAGTGCCAACGTAATAGTCTTCCAGATTGTACCATTATATCTTTCCACTTGGCCATTTCCTTGAGGGTTATAAGGTGCAGTGCGACTGGTCGCCACGTTAAACTTATTTAAGTATCTTTTAACTTCATCAGATATGAAAGAGGAACCTCTATCAGAATGGATGTAGGACGGTATACCGAATACAGTGAAAAGATTATGTAAATTCTGTATTACCGTCGCTGCTGACACATCAGAACATGGGAAGGCGAAAGGAAATCGTGAATATTCGTCAATGATCACTAGTAAATATCGATTCTGTGATGTGGAAGGTAGAGGTCCCTTGAAATCGATATTAAGCCTCTCAAACGGTGCTGTCGCTTTTATCAATTTTCCTGATAACTTGACGAATCGTGGTTTCAATTCGCAGCATATCGGACACATATTTGTTATTCTCCTTATTTCATCTATTGAGAATGCCAAATTTTTACTTCTAACATAATGATATAAACGAGTAACTCCAGGATGACAGAGAGTAGTGTGTAATTGTTCCAATGTTTGTCCGCTAGCTGCTAGATTACAGTGAATTCTAGTAAATGCGTCTGCCACAGAATTGAATTTGCCAGGTCTATATATTATGTCATACTTATATTCGGATAATTCTAATCTCCATCGCAGAATTTTCTCGTTTTTGATTTTGCTACTTTGTTTAGAATTGAACATAAACGAAACTGATTGTTGATCAGTAATTAACTTAAATTGTCTATTCAGTAAGAAATGTCGCCATTTCCTTAGTGATTCGATTATTGCGTAAGCCTCCTTCTCGATGGCAGAGTGATTTCTTTCCGACGGGGATAAAGTTCGGGAGAAAAATGCCACTGGGCGTCCTTGTTGCGAAAGAGTCGCAGATATTGCGTTTTCGGATGCATCAGTTTCTACTACAAATTCCAATGATTCGTCGATGCATTTGACAGCTGAATCTGCAATCGATATTTTGAGATCTTCAAATGCCTCTTTAGCTTTGTCGTTTAATGGAAATGTCATGCAGTGAGCCAACGGTGCAATCCGTTCAGAAAATCGAGGCACCCATTTCGAATAATGTGCAAACATACCAAGTACTCGTTTCATAGCATTAAGATTAGTAGGGACAGGATAATGCAGAAGAGCTTCTAGTCGAGACGGATCAGGTCGAATAGTGTTGTTTTCAATAACATATCCCAGTAGTTTAATATGCGTTATTGAGAACTTGCTTTTTTCAGTATTTAAGGTTAGTTTATATTGCTTCGCGACCTGAAGAAAATGTTCTAAATTTCGATCGTGATCAGCTTGATTGATTCCACAAATGGTTACGTCATCAAGATAAGAATAAGTGCCTTGTAACTTTTCAATTTCGATTATCCGGTCGATAGCTCTTTGAAATTCAGAAACGCCATTCGTAACACCAAATGGGATCCGCCGGAATTGATAGAGTTTGCCATTCGCTTCAAACGCAGTATAAATTTTGTCACTGTTCTGTATCGGAATTTGCTGGTAGGCTGATTGTAAGTCGATAGTACTAAACACCGTATATTGGGCTACTTTATTCACTAAATCTTCGATCCTTGGCTGAGGATATGCATCTAATAAAGTGAATTTATTTATTGTTTGCGAATAGTCAATGCACATCCTCTTCTTTCTATTTTCTCCGGATACGACAACCACTTGCGCCCGCCAAGGTGAGTTGCTCCGCTCTATAATACCTTCATGTATCATTCGTTGAATTTCATTTTCGATAAAGTCACGTTCTTGATTTGAAAATCTACGGGATTTTATCGCTATAGGTTTCGTATTAGGCGATAAGTGCCTAAACAGTGATGAAACGGGTACTTTAGCAGCCGCTAGGTTACAAATAGTAAGAGTCGATCTAGATCCTCCAAAATTTACATGTAGAGCTTCATGTTGCTTCAAAATATCATGTCCAATGATGACATCGGCACAGGCTTTTGGTAATATTGACATTTTAATATTACTGTAGATATTCCCAAACATCTGTAGGTCAACTTTACAGCTATTGTTTATTGGGCATGTCAAAGAGCTAGATGCCAGCAAAATGTTTCCATATTCAGGGATTAAATCTATTTTTAAATCTTTGGCAAACGATTCATTTAAAAAACTCAGAGAAGAGCCACTGTCGATCAAGGCCGTTGCAGGTTGAGAATTGATAGTTACATCAATTAAAGTCTTAGTTAAGCAAGTAGGTCCTGTAGCGGCTAAGAAATAATTTTTCCAAGTATTTGTCAATGTTTCTTCTTCAACGGGTAAACTGCTAGCAGTTATTCTTTTTTTAGACGAGCGACAGACATTAAAGAAGTGCCCCTTTTTGTTACAATTTCTGCAAAGTGCTTCACGTGCAGGACAAATATTACGAGGATGTTGGGACCTTCCGCAAAAATAACACTTACTAGTTGAAGCCACCGAATTTACTTGAGGTTCGATGGCGTTTTCAGGAAGACTGTTTTCGGATATCACATTCAAGTTTATAGGTGACGTGCCAGAAGTAAACGAAGTCGACTGAAGAACTGCCATCTCTAACGCTCTTGCCTGAGAATAAGCTTGATCAAGAGTAAGAGTTGTATTCTCTAAAAGCCTTTGTCGAATTTTCGGGTCGCTTAGCCCTCTTATAAAAGAATCTCGTATATACGCATCTCTATTCTCGGATGCCGTTACATGTTTAAAGTCGCATTCTTTGGCCAATGAGTTTAATGCACACAGATATTGATCAACTGATTCATTTGGTATTTGAGAACGCGATGCAAGTTTGTGCCTGGAATAAATTTCACTCACCTTCTTGACAAATATAGCTTTAAGGGTACTGATTGCTGTGTCATAATCCGTGGATTCGCTTATGTAAGAGTATACTGACGATGAAACATGGTTAACAAGTAAATCCAATTTTATCTCTGGAGTGATCTCATTTATCGTTCCAACAAAGTTTTCAAACGTTCTCAGCCAATAAATCCATTCCTTGGCAGCAGTTGGAGATGAAGGATCCACTTCTAATTTCTCCGGTCGGAGAAACCGATCCATAGTTGAAAATTATGTCGAATAAACTGTTCTGAACAGAAATAACTAAACTTTCAATACATGAACTTTATTCGACATAATTCAAGATAATTAATGACAATGTAGAAAATTATTATGTCAAGTAAAAACATTAGCGACAAATATTAAAACTAAGTATGTGTTCACAAGAACTCTAAAAACGCTAAATAACCAGCTTATCAGATATACTACAACAGCAAACTCCTGTGGAATAAACACGAGAAGGAGATTACATACAAAGCAAAAATGGCTCTAGTAGTGTGGCAGGGATAAACTAGGGTTGTAACCAAAAAATCCTGAGCTGGATGTACACTGCTATAGTGAGACCAATCATCACTTATGGAGCCATTTCGTGGAGTAGTAGAACTAGCCTCTTGACGCCGAGAGAAAACCTCTCCAAAATTCGAAGACTACCCTGTATATGCATAACAGGATCAATGAGTACATGCCCAACGGCAGCAATGGAAGTGATTCTCAACCTCACACCACTACATATGGTGGTGGAGAGTGTTGCAGAAAGAACAAGATACAGACTAAGTAGAGAGGGAATCATTAAAAAAAAAAAAACCACCTCTTCACTTCTTAGAAATCGGACAACCTGGGACATGCCACAATATGGTATAATGATGATGATGACGGAAGTATAACTTTTCAAAGAAATTCGTTACGGAATTAAGCAACAAGAAGGAATGGGATCCAAATACCATTACCAGACTTGGAAAGAATGCCATTCAATAGTACACAGACGGCTCAAAAGCAATAGAAGGAACTGGGATAGGAGTGTACGGGCCAGGAACCAAACGCTCTGAAAGCTTGGGAAAAACCCCAAGTATCTTTCAAGCGGAAATTCACGCAATAAGAAAGTGTGCACAGTTCAATATTGACAAAGGATATAGAGGGCAAAGGATTATCATAATGTCTGATAGTCAAGCAGCCATCAACGCGCTGAGTTCTTGTGTAATCAGTTCTAAAATGGTGTGGAAATGCCTAGGCAAACTTAATGAACTAGGCGAGAACAATACTGTGGATTCCAGGAGTCACTGGAATAGAAGGAAACGAAATAGAAGATGAACTAGCGAAGAGGGGGACTGAAATACCATTTTGGGGGCCGGAACCCTTTTGCGGAATCAGCTCCGATGTAATATTGGAAGAAATAGGTGAAGCCGAAGAAAAGAGAAGATCTGAAAATTGGAAAGATCTAGTAGGGCTTAGGCAATTAAAGATTCTTCTGGGTGACTACAACCTGTTGAGATCAAATGAATACATAAGTCAAAGCAAAGCTGCACCAAGAGTTTTAACAGGAATCCTAACGGGACATTGTCGCCGGAATGGGCACCTTGAAAAGATCAAAATAGTGGAGGAAGAAGATTGTAGATTTTGTGGAATGGAAGAAGAAACCTCCATCCACATACTTGCAAACTGCACAGTAATTCAGAATCCTAGAGCACAGTACCTGGGAGACTACAGGATAGAAGAGGAGAAGTTACCTTAGTTGAGGCCCGCAGATATCCTGAAATTCCTCCGGGAAATAGGACTAAAGGAGCTACTGGTCTCCGAGACTTTCCTCAGGAACTAAATAGAAGTAAGGGGGCACAATAGATCTTTTAGGTCTCAGTGAATGTTACCCCAAAATACATACATACACTAGTTTTCTCCAAAATGATCTCCTGAAGTACTTGAGGATATCCCACTTAATATTTGACGAAGCATGTGGTTTATTCACAATAATGCTCCAGTACATTTTCAAATTTCTGGGCAATACTTGGATGCCTCTTACCCCAATCCGTCGAGAAGAGCCGTTAAGGATATTTGATGTCAACGATTTGGAGAATCGTATTCGAATAGCGGAAGCAACCTCTTTCTAGTAGATGTTATGTTGACCATCACAAAAATAATCCTGATCACTTTTTCAAAAAATTACCAGGCCGTACATTACGAGCTTGATGATGGCAGGTGCTTTGTAAAGCTAAAAAAATTCACGTTCGTATTTGAAAAAATTAAGTTGTTGATGAATGTAGGAGTTCGAATCGTCAGAGAAATATGTAGATAACATGGAGACAATAAAGATGGCAATAAAGGAGTGTCAACACTCAAATCATATATTTTTAATGGATTCACGAACAAATATAAACCAAAATCCGGGAAATCACTACTTGTTCTCAGTTATTTAAAAAACAAAAATATTTGAGATCGGATCGCGTCTGATTATTGTTTCCTTAAATGCGCAGCCTCACCACAATGTCTCTATGTCTTACTATTTTCAAGATCGCAATGATACGCCTCGAACATGTAAATAAACTTCCGATGAAACAGAAAACAAAGTTTTGAAATAAGTATTTAAAAGCGCGAAAATCGTTTATTTTTCACCATTAAAAAATAAGTTAGTTCGCGAATTTCATTCTTTACACCATCGAAGTCAAATGAATCAAATTCCGATAAAAATCCCTTTTTTCGTCTATTTTCTTCCTAATTACATTCATGTGTTCACCGAGTCAACAAGCTATTACCGTAATTTGTTTTTAGCGGTTGGTAGCGCGATAGTTGTCACCAGCATTCCACTAATCATCTGTGTCGCCTCTAATTAGACTATCTTTCGCATAAATAAGTCACTTCATATCACGGAATACGGCCTGTTCTCTGATAATTGATACATTTGAAATGGAGGCAGCCCTCATAGTAAAGGTTGTATACAGAGTCGACTCGTCTTCGGGGAAAGTTCAGTTCTAACGATTAAGTTTCCCATTATTATTGAAAAAATGAGCCGTTTATTCTTTCTTCATTTCTCTTTTTCTTATGCCTTCTCAGGCGTCGGTTTGGAGTTCTTCCTGTACCCATTTATTCCATTGTTTTCTTTCCCTAGCCAATGCCTTCATCTCTCCAAATGTTTTTCCTTTGTTCTTTCCAATTTCTTCAATCTGGTATATCCATTTCCTCCTGGTTCTTCCTCTTTGTCTTTTTTCTTGATATTTTCATTTCCATAACTTTTCTCGCAATTCTATCTTGCTTCATTCTTACTAGGTGACCAAACCAGTTTAATTGTTTCTTTTTAATTTTCGATATTATGTGAATGAAGGTTTCTCCTCTAACAAAAGCTTTTTAAGGTACCTATTAGGACACAATACATGTAAAAACTTTTGAGAGCATTCCTACTCTGGCTAACGGTTTATTGAGTTTTCCTAGGCGTTTCCATACCGTTATAGAACTGATTACACAAGAACTCAATGTTTAAATTGTTTCTTGACTATCCGACATGGTGGTAATCCTTTGTCTTCTTTATCTTTATCTTTTATCAATACAGCTTTTCAATATACTGAATGGAATAGGTTTCCCTCTAAAACATTTTTAGTTTTTTCTCCTCGTCTTACTAGACAGCTTCCATGTTTTATTTCATAGGTACAGCTATGCTATGCTCCCTAGGACACTTAGATTGGCTAACTCTGTTGAGGACATTTCAATTTTTAATATGTCAACTTTCAAGTTTAAAAAACATCTGCTGGAGCTTAAACTTTGATATTTTTAAATTTTTTAATTGTTGATTGATGTGGGTAGTGTTATCACTCTTTTTTTCAACTTTGTAATCGTTTGCTTTTACTATTTTATGCATGAATTCAATACCTGGCACTCATACATTTTGACTCTCATAATTTTTTTATATGTCATGGACCAAGTAATGTATTGGGGCATTTTTCTTAATGCCCGGGCATTATTAATAACGACAAGCTACTTATGGCGAAGTAATTAATTATAATTTGAAGTTCTTTATTTATCACATTGCCTAGACATTGTGAATATTGTCATGTAGTTTTCGGGCAATATAATAATACTCTGTGTATTTGACAGGTTTTTTTTATTGTTTTATTGTTTTCTTCAAAAATTGACTAAAAATACGAAGAAGGTTTGGTAGGGGTAGGTTTGGTTGGATTATTATTGAAAATAATTATAATTTATTCTCCAAAAATTGACTAATAATATGAAGGTGGTTTGGTAGGGGTAGGTTTGGTTGGGTTATTATTAAAAATTATTATAATTTATTCTTCAAAAATTGACTAAAAATACGAAGGTGGTTTGATAGGGGTAGGTTTGGTTGGATTATTATTAAATTATTATAATTTATTCTTCAAAAATTGACTAAAAATACGAAGGTGGTTTGGTAGGGGTAGGTTTGGTTGGGTTATTATTAAAAATTATTATAATCTATTCTTCAAAAATTGACTAATAATATGAAGGTGGTTTGGTAGGGGTAGGTTTGGTTGGGTTATTATTGAAAATTATTATAATTTATTCTTCAAAAATTGACTAATAATATGAAGGTGGTTTGGTAGGGGTAGGTTTGGTTGGATTATTATTGAAAATTATTACAATTTATTCTTCAAAAATTAACTAAAAATACGAAAAAGGTTTGGTAGGGGTAGGTTTGGTTACAATTGAAAATTATTATTCAATTATTCTCCTTCCTCTTCTCGAAAAAATATCAAATAATTTGTATTCCACGCGCCAATAATCATTTCAAATCACGTGACACCAGCATAACGAATAAAAATGAACTTAATCACGTTTTAATTACTCTGCCCCATAGGTGACACATATTATACATACTACCCGGACTATTTGATTATTTCAAAAATTTGTATCACTCTCTCATATTGGGCATTTTTCAAACTGCGCGGGCACTTTTTACAATGTCCTATTAATAACTTGGTCCATAACATATATACAACATTTTAACACTGTATATTTCATGTGAATTGGGCTTGCCCGTGAATAAATAAATAAATAAATATTGAACTGGACACACTTTTCTATTGCATTACCTTGAAATATTCTTGTGATTTTTCAAACGTATTTTGGCTGATGGCCCATGAATTGAGGTTTTTTTTGGTAAGAACCATCTGACAAAGCGCTCAATACAGCCACTTTAGAAGGACTCACGTCATCAGCCAACGCTCGACTTTGAGAACCCATGAATAAGCTCATGGGACACGAAAATCGAACCCACAGCTTTCCGAGTGCGTTACTACTTCGCCTCCTATTCGGTTATGTATACTAGCACAAGAAAACATTATTTGTGAATACTTTGCTTACATTTTAAGGCGACTAATAAACTATACAAATAAATTGCCCAATAAATAGTATCCCTTTGTCGCCTCCATTGAGTATTGTTGGAACTCGCCGAAATTACATTAGCAAATAGCTAGTGTCTGTTATGCCGCCATTGCCTTACAGTGTATCATAAACCGTCGCAGAGAGAATTTCAATTTAAACTGATTGATATTTTAATGGTATTCCTGTTATTAATGGTTACTACCACTCGACTCCTATTACCCGTACCTCATATTTTGAATTTATCAATAAGTAATTGTATAAATTTCAATACAAAATTTGTTTAACATCCACTATGTTAAGTATGCAGACGTCGCTAACAATGGAATACGAAAGTGGAGATGCTACATTTTCACGGGTTTTATGCAAAGACAAACTCACACACTTTTTTGTTTTGCCATAGTTTCTTCATCGTCAGTACAAGGTAGATGCTTTTCTGTTCAGCGTATCAAAGCCACGAATAATATTCAACTCCCAATAGTATTTTGTAGTCTAGAAGAAAACTCATTTGATGGTTGGGTTTCTCTAGTTTTAATTTTCAAATCCGGCCTAAGATTGTGTCGATACATTTTATGTGTTCCCTCTTTTTAACAAAAAAATTGTACTGAAAAGAAGTTTGCGTCGGTGGGTCATCGTCGAGTGTATCGGGGGACTTCAATCTGTCGACAGTAGTGCCCTTTGGCAATCAATCAGTAGGAGGACTCTTACCTGTCAATGACCATAGCGCTGGATAGCTAGAGAGTGATATACAGTAGCGGACTGGGATATAAAAACTAACAAATTTAATGAACGTTTCAAGTTGGGATATCAACGTACGTTGTTGACCTGAGAATTCCATTTTTTAGTCGAGTGAAATTTCCAGTCATAATATCACAAGATCTTGAATTATGTATTTTCTTAAAATATTCGTGCCCAAAAAAAAAATTCCATGAAAGCTTGTTAATTCCTAGAGTTCGAAGAACTCTTGGAATTAGATAACAAGATTGAATGGAAATTATCAAAGGTAATACCACAAATGCTTCAAATTTTATCGACAATTTTTTCTTTTCCACGAAAACTTGTTTATTTGGCAAAAATATGAAAACAAACCGATTGATAAAATCACGAGTCCGTCAGGACGAGTGATTTTATCTAAATTCGAATACACAAGTTTGAGTGATGAAAATAAAAAATTATGTGATAAAATTTGAAGAACGTGTTGTATTTGGGAAGATTATTTTTTCAACAATTTTGTATTAAATGTTCAATATTCTCTTGGGTGATGGCACTGAATTGATTTGTGTTCATTTTTCAATAAACTTCGAATCACTTTTAGTTGTCAATAATGACAAATTCAAAGTAAAATTTTGACGTTTCAATGTAAACAAGGTATTATCGATGAGGAAGCAGTTTTATCAGTATAATACCAAACAATTGGATAGAATAATGTATTGCTATTGGTTGAAACCACCAAAATGCCAGATTTTGACAAGTGAAAAAAATAATCTGGGGTAATATCCCTAGAGCATTCAACTTTTCTGGAAAAATTCGGAAAAAAAATATTACGAATTACTGTATATCTCCACTATATTCACATAGATAATATAACGTCTCTAGCTTAAAAATCTTAATAAAAAACAAATTATTTATTTATTCAAACTGTAACGCAAGAGTTCGTATCAGAGTTATTCTTCACAAGCCCCCCCTTGTGTGGTTTTCGAAAAAAAAAAGGTTATATAGTATTTGACCTGTTTTTTCGCTGGTGTTGTTGGTTTCTTCTTTAAAGAATGTGATTTCTGCTCTTGCGCCTTCTCCGCCTCTCCAAGCAAGTTCATAAGAGAAAAAAAGTTTTTTTTCTGTGGACCTTCTGGCGTTGTTCATCACAAGCTTTGACAAGTTGTTTTAGTTCATTGTAAGTCAAAAAAGTTGCACATTCTTTACGTTTGCCTTCCATGCTTTGTAAAGTCCTTCTTTTGGCATTTCTTGCATCTCACGCATCTTCAAATCCAATTTGTTCGAAAGGGTTTATTTTAATTCCATATTTATGAAAATACTTTTCCATTAGTAATTTTGCAGTAACATTCAAAAGGACTTTTACTATATGCTCTTTATATTCCTCACCACTCCGCTTTTTCATATTAAAGGCTCAATTTTTCAAAATAAACGCAAGCTCGGATACTGGAGTCTCTCGATCGAATTTGTACTATTCTTACTCTGTGTTTTTGGGTACACTTTTAATGACATTTTTGTCAATTTCCCGTTCTGTTATATCTCCGAATCGATTCATGACCTCTAAGACTCTTCTTTGACGTTTCATATTTAATATTTTAACGTTATCTGACAATGGTTGTCATGGCAACGTGGAATTTCCACTGTAATTTTTGACTTTCCATTTAATAATTTAGCATTCGCTGCATTGATACAACATAAATGTATGAGTGAAATATTCAAAATAACTTTTGTTCACTCTGAGAAACCGTCGAATTTTTAAAACAAAGTCACATATTTTTGGGATAAAGTCAGGTTTATTGGAAAAAAACGAAAACAAAAAAGTTCAGTTTTTTTTGTTGGGAAAATTGGTACAATAATTGTACATTAATTTTTGGAAGAACAGCAAAATGAGTAAAGTGACATTTTTGGAGAGCTATGGCTTAAAAAATATATGAATGCATTGAATTTTTGGAAAATACATTTTTGGATAAAATGTCATATTTTCGGAGAAATTGTCGAATTTTGTTAAAATTGTCCAATTTCTCCAAAGAAAAGTTAAAAAGTGGTGGAAAAAATTTAAAAAAAGTGGCAATATTAACGTCACTGAAATATTAACACAATATAATTGTACTCAAATGGTTTGCGAGCCGAATACAACACTGAACGATGATCCAGGCAGCTCCAGTTTATCTAGTGATTGGTCCACCGGATAAGATGTGACATGACCCAATCTTTCAACGTTTACTCTTTCAAGAAAAAATCGACAACAGAAATTTTTTTTCATGATTGCTCGAATTTTGCTATTTGTACTCTCCGAGTTTATACAATAGCAGGAAAGTTAATGTTCAGACTTCAGAAGAATATTCGATACAAGCAGTGGCGGCTCAAAGAAGTTGCTTTAAAATATTCTAAAACATTTTCAGTTTACAGAAACGTGGTTAATTTTTCTGCGAAAGATCCCTATAATTCTGGGACACATACTTCGTCATGATACCCAAGGATGCATAATAAATGGATTTTATTCGCTGATTCCAGTGTATCCTGGAGTAGCTCTAATATGAAAATTCTATCTTTCATCATATTCAACGATTTACCAAAAAAAAGTATAAATACCCCAATCTCATTATAGGCTGTAATAGTTGGTTTGAAATATAATCCCAAGCTATATTGAATATAATAAGAATAATTTGCTATTGTTCATATAAATAAGAGCACTTCAGGAAGGAGGATGAAGAAGAGGAGGAGTAGGAAGAGAAAACGTGGTACGAATAATGTGTTGGCATAGAGAATATTAAACAATTCAACACAATTTGGTTGAGTCCAAACAAAAGTTAAAAAAGTGGAGCCTGTTATGAATAATGATGATAATGGAATTGAAATTTTAATGATTTTTTGCGTATTGTTGCTTATTATGCATCAATGAGAAGAGATTGGAGCAAGTGAGCCTTTTTATCAAACGTTTGTTTGTCGCACGCCTGATTATTGCTGCAGGGAGAGAATTGAATGCATTGCGAACTCTACGCTCAGAATTATTGTAAACTAAAAAAAATCAATACCACTGGAACAGACAAAAAAGAAATAAATTTGAGGATACTCGAGGAAGAAATTGAGCAGGTAAATGTATTTGAATACCTTGGTGTAAAGGTAAACAAAAAGGAAAATGAAGATTTCCAAAAAAATTAAAGGATCACGAATGCATCAAGACTTCATAATTCATTATCAAAATCATTTATAGGAAAAAAGGAAATTGGTACTAAAATCAAAATAACAGTCTATGGAAATCCAAAAATGAATTAAAGCCATGGAAATGGAATATTTACTAGGAACGAAGGGTATAGCACGAAGAGATCGCTTAGGAAGCGAGAATGTGAGGAAGGAGCTGGAAGCAGAGCCAATACTTACTCGAAATACTAGATCTACAAAACCTTTAGTGGCTCGGACACTTAACAAGAATAAGCAACAGACCAGTCAGGCATGTGCTGTTGTTCAAAATGGTAGCGTTATTCAATTCGGTAGCTTCAGGGCCGGTAATTTTTTATCTTGTAGCAAATCTCAAGAATCAGAGGAATTTGTTGTTGTTGCATTGAAACATTGATACCAATGAACGTAAGCAATCAATCTCTTTCTTGTCGCAAGTCTCACAGGACAAGCTGAAGATTGGGAGAGAGAAATACTAAACGGAATGAATTATAATAAATTAATTAAAACATTACATTAAAACTTCAAGGTAGGGTGATTTTTATATACAGGTTATGTCACTCACCTAAACATACCCAAGCACGCCGCTAAATATTTAAGACTTTACTAGGGTCAGCTAAATCCGTTTATTAATGGGTTATTTGTCGTTAGTAGCCACTTATTTTAACTACAAATATGGCAGCACTATTTTATTCCATGTTGGGTTAGCGATTTTATTTTTTATTGTTGATTGCTTTTGTCTATTACGTTTCTTCGATGACTATAAAGCATCTTTCTCATTCAATATTGAAAATAGCGCAGCCTTCACGAAAATAAATGATAACGCCGTATTCATTATACGATAAAAAGCATTTTCCAATTTTTCCTAGATGTATTTCACCCAAAATAGGATTACCTAAATATAATAGAACCAAAATAAAAATGGGATATCCTTCGGAATTGAAGTGAAACAATTTCAAATTTTTTATCAGGATTTAAAACCCGTACCTCTTAAGCTTCTAACATCTGGTACAAATACCACGATGTAACATAAACCTAATTTACAATTCTAAAAATGTCCCTCTCTAGTCAACTCACTCGTCGTCACCAAGGTTTTTGCGGATTTACAGTTTTTTTTCGGGAAAGGACCTTCGGCGATGTATGTCGACCAAGGGTCCGAAGAGCAATTACAGTGCCCCCCGAAAAGCAATAGATAGAATCGAATTACAACGAAGTCTGATGAAGAAGAGGGGGATAAATAATATTTGCCTTCAGGTCCTTTGGCAAATTGCTAGTCTAGATAAGGCGGGATGTTGTCGGAGAGAAGTAAGCTGAAGTGAGAGAGGATCGAATTTTCATTAAAGTTTATTCAGTTTCTTTTGTTTTCTTTGATTGGAAGTGTTTTTTCTCTTCGCAAAATGTTATTTTTAACGTCTCAGATGATGCAAATAATTTTGAGACTGTTTTTTTAAGTTCTTAATAATAAAAGTTGGAAAATTAGACGATCGATTGTTCGGAAAATTATGAAAATTATTCAACAACTCGATTGTTGTAACTCCTACCACGTGAAATCTTTTTATAATAATCAAATAAAATAATTCAATTCCCCAACCTCAACAGATTCCCGTTTTCGTTAAATTGTAGTTCAGTGAGTAGTTGTTTTTTCATCGTATGGTCACGCTGTTGTGAAATAAATTTTTCAAGCAGGCTCCCAAAAAGGAACATAACGTCATATACAATTACACGATAGTAAGCTCTGTAATCAAGAAAATAACTTAAATGAATTATTATTAATGGCTGAAGCAAAGCGAATATTTCAATATTAAAATCGCAACTGTTGAAAATACAATACATTGTAGTTGAATTTATGTATTTCACTAATACATTATAGTGAGCTACTGGTTTTTATATACAGAGTCGAAAGTCTAACTGGAACAAATTCTGTAACTTGATAAATAAAGGTTTATCGCAACATTCTTGATACACGTCAATTTTTATTTTAAATGGGGCATATTAGTACGAGATTTGTTTATCTTTTTAATTATCTGGGGGGTTGCAGAAACCGCCAACTTTTTTTTAAATGAGAGGGTACGTAAAATTTTCATTTGGAAGCTTTTTCAATTACAAATACAATTCCATTTTTTTTGTTTCCTTTCATAAGCAAAAAAATTTAATAGGAAATATTTCCTGAAATTACTTCAAAGCAATAAATGTTCAAAGTGCTCTCCACCTTGTTGCTGACAATATCCTAATCGATTATAAATAGCATTCCGAACATTTTGTAACACTTCCGGCGTTTTTTGCTTAATTTTGTCCATAATTCTTTGTTGAAGCTAGGCGATGTCATTAGGTTTAGTGGCATCAACCTCGCTCTTTAGATATTCCCATAAAAAACATCTAATGGAGTAAGATCGGGTGATCTTGCTGGTCACACAATTGACCCTTCTTCCAATCTACCTATTTGGAAACAATTCGTTAAGATACGTCCGTACATTTTGAGCAAAATGTGGTGGTGCCCCATCTTGTTAAAACCACATTCGCTGGTCAAATAAGTTGGGATTCGAATTATTGGGGAATAAATTTACTAAACTAGGAATCAGTTCTTCTTGGAGCATATTAAGGTATGTTTCTCCTGCTACGTTTCCTTAAAAAAAAGGACTTATTATGCGATCCCTAATAATTCCAGCCCAGATGTTTGTTTTTTGGTAACTTTGGGTATGGCACTCACGCATTCAACGGGGATTTTTGTCAGCCCAATAATGGCAGTTCTGTCGATTGACGTGCCCATGTAATGTGAACGCAGCCTCATCAGAAAACAGCACCCATTCCAAAGCAATTTGTCCACGATGTTCGTAAAATTCAAGTCTACGATCAGGATCATCGTCGTTAAGCTACTGCAGGTTTTGCATCTTATATGGGTGCTTTTTGGCCTCTTTAAGAATTTTTAAAACGCTTGTGTGACTGACACCATGAACGCGAGCTATTTGCCTAGTTGAAGTAACAGGATTTTCTTCAACTTTCAACGATATGTTCAGCTGTGCTTCTTCGTCGACTTTTAAAAGCTTTTGTCGAGGAGCATCTCTTACATGGCTCAACTCCCGATATCGAGTTTCAGTTTTGCTAACTGTACTTCGATTAATTGAAGGTAATTCTGAATGAACTTCAGTAAACAAACGAGCAACTTCAGCCCGTGTTCGACTTCTGTCGATCATCATTAAAATTCCGATACGATGCGTCTCGGTTGAAATTAATCAACCTACCCTTCCATTACAAAAAAAAGTTGGGGGTCTCTGCAGCCCCCCAAATATTTAAAAAGATAAACAAATCCCTTTGTAATATGTCCCATTGAAAATAAAAATTGAAGTGTTTCAGGAATTTTGCGATAAACCTTTATTTATCAAGTTACAGAATTTGTCTCAGTTAGATTTTCCTTTCTGTATAAGTGAAGATGGAAACACTTGCGGAATATAAGTGTAGTTTCTGCAAAGGAAATCCTATAGGTATCTTTCTGCAAAAGTGTCTTCTTGAGTCTTGGCGAATGCTGATTTCATTGGACGGGTATCATCTACCTTATAGTGATGGTAACTCGTCGGAGAAGCCGGGAGAGCAGTTGTTTTTTCATCGTGAAATGACCATTCTTCTGTAATATAAATATCTTGAGGAAGTTCATAAGAAAAGGAATAACGTCATATACAATCAAACGATACATTCGATAGAAGCAAACAATAGTCCCGGAAAATATGCGACCTGAAAGAAGGGTCACCGCAACCAGCCAATCAGGAACCAATGTCAACGATTTTACATTAGTACCTATTTGTAAACATAATCGAGTAGATGACCGATTGATTCCATCAAGATACATCAATTTCAGTGGCTGCATCAGTATTTTTCCAGTGTTGTCAATGTAAGGATAATTATCCGGTTTTCAGACAATTTCGCTAGTCGGATGATTTTTCTATCGAATAACTTTTCGAGTGTTTTACGGAAATGATAAACAGAACATTTCAATGAAAACTTTCACCCCACATATTTCTGAAGGCGTCACTTTTATGGAAAAATAAAAACACACGTCAAAAATCATTTGAAGGAGGATGTTTTTTTGGTGATATGTGAACATTATAACTTCAGCCCCCTCCCCCTTATGGTACCCCACCCAATTTTTCAAATGGGTCACCCTATACATTATTTCATTGCTGGATTCTACTTTACAAAAGGATTACAAACATTTAACTATTAAATAAATGAACACGATGAATAAGAAAACTATATTTAAAATATATTCAATGGAGATCTCATAGTTATTTGAAAAAAACAGAAAATCAATTCTACTAATTTTCTTTAAAATTGCGTCCTTTGTATACCAACAATTTTTATTGTTACAATTTCCACTTGATAAACATTTTTCCTTTCCATTTAAACACCAACCCCGTCTCCACGTATATTAAATAAATCTGGCCCTACATACAACGTAATTGAACTCGACTTTATACGAATATTTTCACTTCTCACACTTATATGCACAAAGCCCTTCATTCTGAAAGAGCAAAAAACGAGAATCCACCTCACCTTCGTTTCTCAAAATGACTTTTTTAATAAAATTTCTCATAAAAGAGAGGTTAGAAAAACGGCGACAGCCAAAATGGCCATCAAAACCCTTCAGAGAAATTGATGATGAAACTTGTGAAAGACGCGTCAATTTTCACATTGTAGCTACGGTCTTTTGGGTAAAAGCAGAACTGACAGATATAATTCGGAACTTGCCTAGTCGATAATTATCTCTGAACGATCCTTTCTCGGATTTTATGAGCTATTTGTGGGTATTGAATGAATTCGTTAAAGTGAAAAATTATTATGGAAAATCTAATAAATCTAATTATAGACCTTAGTAGGTCGTCTAGTGCAGGGGTCGGCAACCTTTTAACAAAGATGTTGCCATGTGCAGTTTTGAAAAAAGCCAAAGTGCCACTATAAAAAACTGTATAATTTTTATAAGAATAAATTAATAATGTATGATATACTTAAAAGTAATAAGGAAGGTAACTATAATAGAATAAAAAAATGATCAACAATATTTCTGAAAGTTTTGATCAAAAAGGAAACATAGCACAGACTTTACTGTTAAACGAAAAATATGTTATTTTCTATTGTTAGCCAGCTTTGATAAGGACTTAGATGATTTTCGTATGGGAAAAATCTTGCTCACACATATAGGACGATCCGAATTCTGAAAGCATTGCAACTGCCACTTTTTTTCAGGCAAATAAATTTATCTGGCTAACCAGCCCAACAATTCAGTATCTTGTTTGATTTATCCTGAGAATTACCTTCTTAAACTCTGCTTTGTTCCACAAATTTTGCCAGAGTTCCTAAATTCGATGTGCTGAAGCTCAAAATTTTGAATTTCCATCCATGCAGAAAAAGAATCATTGGAAGGAATGCTAGTTAAATCCGTTAGGTCTGGTTTTATCAAGAATGAGAACATGTGACCTGCAAATTCTTCTTTCAGTGAAGTCATGTAGCATTATCACAATTATTGAGGTTGGGTGAGTGATGTGAGTATATTTTCAGATTTGAAGAGTATATATGGGAGGTAATATCGCGAATAAATACATCTATTTATGACCTAATTTTTCCCAAACATTCCACAAATCTAGAAAGCCATCGTATATTGCTGTGTAATGGAATATCCAAACATGCACTTACCATTTCTTGTGAAAATGACTTGAATTGTCTGTGAGTTGATGAAGAACGACCAGCAATGTTGTTGACAACTTCTACAACAGTATCCATCACGGATTTCAAGTTTCCGCTGAAGATCTTCGAGCATAAACTTTCTTGATGAATAATGATATGAAAATTCAAAAGTGGCCTACCAATGCGTGCAGTAATACTAGATACAAATACCTTATATGTTCCCATCATAGCGGGTGCGCCATCTGTAGCTACGCGAAAAATATAAGTGAAGTTTAGTCCCCCATTCTTAAAATGAATAACGACAGATCAGTTCTTCATTCACACGGTTATTGTAAAAGTTTCGTGCAGCGATTGCCATCCGGGAAATGTCATTGACGACACTTTCATTCAACGAAATACTAAATACGATATTCCGTTTAATGGTGTCGAATTGTTGTTGTCTCCCTACATTTTCTGCCCTTTCAGTAACTTGCCTATCAATAGTCCGCGCTGATGCTGGTAGAGTTTATTTAACAATCCTTTGCCGTTACGTCATAATCGGTGACGTATTCTGCTGCTTTACGTTTGTCTTATATTAAGTCCATTTGCCACGGAGCGAGTTGACGCTGCAACTCGAAAAAGTTGAATGCAAATTTGCGTTTTTTTTCGTTGGACGCGTCGGACGCATGAATTAGAACTTACTCTATTTTCGAGCGAGAAGTCGCTGCGACTTGGTAACTTTTCTGGTGGATTTTGTCGCACCAACCCAAAATTTATATTGGCTGCTACGCTCTGCCATTGCTGTCACAGGATTTTTTCTACATTTTTTTCCAATAAAGCAGCACAGGCCATAATACTAATTACTGTTACTAAAACAATGCCCTCAATGTTTTCCTTATCCATTCTGTTATCTTCAATACTTGATTCTAGAGAAACTACTCCTATTTGTTTTATTTTCACCAGCTAATTTTTTTCACACCGTTAGGTTATGAAACCAGAACTGCCAATTCTTTAACGAAGCTGGCAACACGTAATGTTTCCCCTATGCCTGGATGAGTCGCAGCAACAAACTATCGATGTGCTGATTGTACTTTTTCTCGCAGCGATTTGTCCCAGCAACAAGTCGCTGCGATTTGTTGCAACGTGGAAAATAAACTTTAGTTGAATGTTATTTTACACTTAACCTCAAAATTATAATCAATGGCATATGTTAAGAATTGTTTTCAATGATGTATGTTAAGGTGTGTTTGTATGAATAAATTAGTAATGCCAAAAATTGTATTTTGCTTTATGCGTTGCGTACTTTTTTACATAATTCAGTTTTGTTTTAACTTAAATCTCCGTTTTTTTAACTGATTTGTTTCAAATTTCTAGCTTGAAGATGTTAAACGCCCCTGAGCATGATTTTTTACTGAATTTAAAAAATTAGGGATTACCGAATCGTGATTAATTGGCGAATTATATAATATATATTAAAAATGTATAATACGATTATGGGTAATTCCAAAAAAAAGGGACAAATCAGAGTCATTGCTATTTATTATCTACCCATGATAAATTAATTACTGAAATTTGAGCTCAAAATGATTTTTAATAATCTGTTATTAGTTCCATATTCTTTTTTATTGAGAAAAAAATATTTAAGTATTCTTTTCTTTTTGCATATATTTTAAAATCACCTCCATGGTCAGTCCCTAACTGATATCGACTATATTTCTTTATATTATTCAGGCATCTAAAACTCAAATGAATATTTTTAACATTCAAATGTCTGAATAATAGTGTAATTGAACTATAAACCAACCGTTGTACAATAAATTTAATTTTTTTTCTTACCAATCGAGACTAAAGTGCTGTCCCTAACAAATCTATCAACTCCATGGACTCGTAAAAATTCGTAGAATCTCGAATAAGTTATGTGTTCTGTCAAAATCTAACGTAATGAATATTCAAAACAAATCATCACCTCAGTATGCTTCAAGCAATGGTATGGTGTGGTGCTGATTTTGTAAATATCGAGGTCGCTAAACATCTGTTACCACGTGAGTATTTTTTCTTTAAATCAACTCCATGCTTTAATTTTTTTATAAACAAGTAGTGAATTTTTTATTCAAATAATCAATTTTTAATTGTTTATATAACACACCGTCCACGTTCAATTGCAAGTGTTAATAAGATATCTCTTTTTGACAATTTTACTTCAATTTCATATATTAAATCAACTCCATGGTCATCAACTCCATGGTTTTTATTAGACCATGGAGTTGACTGTAACCCATGGAGTTGATAAGCTATCTCATTCCAGATTCAAAATGGCAAACAAAAACGAAAAACAACTTGAGAAACGAAGAATTCAAAAGAGAGAAGCTGAGAGGAGAAGAAGAGAGAGAATTAAAAATAATCCTGAGGCATACGAGAAAGCTAAAGCAGAAGAAAGAGCGCGATACCACCGAAAAAAAAATGAAGGGAAAATAAAAACGATCTCAGTCATAGGTCATACATTATCCTGTTAAATCCTTAGAATCCAAAAAGCCTAATTAAATTTAATTTCGAGCTATTAGTTTCTCTGCCGTTTTTAGATTCAGAATTGTCCCTTTTTTTTGGAATCACCCTTATATTTTTGGAGTGAACCCAAAGATTATTTAAAATTATATAGAATATCTATACTGTCATATTTTTAAAAATTGTATAGCAATTATTGTCTGTGTCATTGTGAGAAACAATTTCGTAAGTATTCCTGAGAAATGCAAAAAAACACATGTATGGGAAAACAGGCAATAAATAAATTTATTTCTGAAAAAACTCCCAATAAAAACAGGAAATAGAAACAAACAAACGGATAATAAAGGTAAACTGGAATAGCATATGTAATGAAATAATATGCAAAGTCTAAGCTTCATCACTGACAAAATCACTTCATCATCATTGTGGAAGTCCGATTCATTCAGATCTATGATAACAGGACTGCATTTAACTGTAAAAGCGGCATTCCAGCATCTCTTTCTCTTGAAACGTAATTAATCAACTTCAAAATTAGACTTTGCTCTTTCTAATTATACCGGGAAGGCATTTTAACAATGAAAAATTAATTTAAAAAATCGAAAATGACCAAAAATACTGAATGAATCAAAATATGACAACTGAACTGTCAGAAGTAACAAAAAAAAATTACGTCGACATTAGTTAAGAAATACGTTAATGACGTCATAAAGCCGTCTCATCTATTTCATGAATGAGAGATAAAGCTGGACAATGTATGACGTAACGGCAAAGGATGGTTAAACAAACTCTATATCTTTCATCCGGACCGGTATATTGCCTGTTTATTAGGAAATGTTTGCTTCATAAATTCCTTAAAAAAAAGGTCTTCCCTTTTCTGCCAAAGATTGTGCAATTTTAAAACTGCATTTGGTTGCTTGATCTTTCCCTTGACTAATTTTTGTAAAGAATGTTGCCTACTTTGTATATTAAGCAACTGCTCGTCGGATTCTTTCCGTTCTATCAGCATAATCCTAAAACCCAGATTCATGTCTTGTTTGAAAATGTCGTTGAGCACTAGAAGTCCGGACTACTACGCTTTCCCGACATAATTTCCAAATATGGCCCGATTTATTTGCTGTACAAAACCATAATCTGGCCTGCCATTACTTAGGTCGCTCGACTTACGTTGCCAGCTTGTGCACAGTTCCGTAGATTATTTTGAATTTACAATAAGTATCCTTAAAATGCTCTATTTTGAAATATTCTACGCTCAACTTTACAAAGTTATACGGGTCCTGGGTAGTGAATGAAAGTCTATTCAAGGATTAGAAATTTTATGTCCATTCAAAACTGGGTACAAAATATTTATCTTTCTCCTTTGAATGTTTTCGTCGACTTTTTATTACGTCTTTTATACAAATTCGTATGACTGCGGCGTTAGGTAAAATATAAATTCTTAATTACTCATAATCCCCAGCCTTTTCCACGTAACCCAAAAAAAATCGATCATCCTTTGATCCTACAGAAAGTTCCAGGTGGCATGGCAACAAATCCCCGACGTATCCACTTATTAAAAATCAAGTTGATGACCCTGTGTCGCACTGCCTTCAACGTAATGAGCAACTTCACGTTACCGAACGGATTTACAATAATTAAGTCGAGATCCGATGCGCTGGTTATGTTTGTTGAACAGTGACCATTTATCTCATGTGTTCCATGTGGATATAACGACTCACGTGAATAATATGATAAATTATCTTGAATGGCTAAAGCTTTAATCCAATTTATAGTTGGATTTGAAATGTTTTGCAATTTTTTGACGTTTCTCGAAACCAATAGAGATTTTCAATTTCAGTAACTCACATACGTTCTAGCCAATCAAAACATTATAATAGTGGGAATAACCCTCCTACATTATTCAGGCGAGAATTATTCATAGAGATAATAAACATAGAACAAGCAACCTATAGTCGGAAGCGTCCACGCAATAAAAAGAGATGGCGAATGATATTGGTGTCTCTCTCTAACATCGCGTGATGCACAGGCGCGAAGACTGTAACACTACTAACCTTTTAAGAATGTAGAGAAAGAAAAAGCAATATCAAACTGGTTGTCAATATCTTTCTAATGGGTGGACGAATACGCTTACAGGAGCCCCTATGGTATACCTACTGTATGTGTATTATCTCTATAGAATTATTCAATGTACCTAAATTGTTTTGGTCCACGACCACTTAATAATAAGTTAATATTTCACCTCCTAACAAAAGGTATATGGTATACCCATATATCTACTAGAGTGAATTATGGTTCATACTTCACACTTTTGCATTTAAATAGCATATGTTGCTATGACAGCACAACATTCCGGCTTAGGTGACCAGAGATAGGGGTACAATATCAAATAAACTATTAAATCTGCATGTTTTTGTTTAGGAAATTTGTTTCTGAAATATTTCGTATCGATAAAATATCGAGATTTTCATAATTGATACTTTTCATAACGATATTTTCTAATATTGATAGTTTTAAAACAATATATTTATAACGGTACGGAGTATCGATACTTTACACAGTATCGCTCATCTACATATGTCACATTATTTGACGTACTCCAGAAATTTATTAATTTTGACGTTAGAATTATCAATAATACCAAATTATCACTTTCCGTTCTACACTCGCATTATTCACTTAACTTTTATTTAATAAAGAAATCAAGGGTCGTGGCCAAAGTATAGTATTCAACTCGCAATGTATGGCCATTATTCTCCCGGGTGACTTGCGCCACTCGCTTAGGGCTCGGGACGCAAAAGTCACCCTACGTGAATAATGGCTATCATAAATTGCTCGTTTAATAATATACTATTATTGAATGACAACGACATGACAACGTCAAAAAATAATAATTTCGAATATTATAAATAACGCCTTTTTTAAACTTGTTGCCATTTGGCATTCAATGCTATTCAAGATAAATCGGATATGAATTATTGTATGATGTGCGTAAATAAACTGCAAAAGGGGCTCAACATGAACCCCAACAAAACCACTCAATAGCCTTCACTGATAAAAGGAAACTCAACTTCGACACAGTTAAACTTAATAGGAGCGTGGGTGAATGGAGACAACAGGTCAAATATCTAGATCTGACAAACATGAAGGGGAGATTATATACAAAGCAGAAATGCTAGTGGTGTGCAAAAACCTGGAAAGAAAAAATTGGGGTTGTAGTCCAAAAATCCTGAGCTGGATGTTTACTACCATATTGATACCATAATCATCACTCATGGAGCCACTGCGTATAGTAGTTAAACTAGCCTATTGACGGCGATATACAACCTTCGCAGAATCTGTATATTATGCTGTATACGCATCACAGGAGCAATGAAAACATGTCCAACGTCGACCAGGGAACTGATTCTCAATTTCACACCATTACATAATTAATACATGGTGGTGGAAAGATACAAACTAAGTAGAGAGGGAATAATTGAAAATTGATCAAGAGTGCGGGTAAATTGGATGGGTAATTTTAAAGCCAGGTACGTGCTTGGTTCGCAGGTGGTACGAAAGGAAGTATACAAATACATGCAAGAATATCGAGACGCAACACTGACATCTGATTCATGTAAATAAGTATAATATTTGGACAACGAATCTTTCCTCTGCGATATAAAAGAAGGATGATTCAAATTGTTCCATATATGATCACAATAAATATCTACAAAGAACTTTTTCAACTGGAGTACCCAGTTTTACTTCACATCTGTATAGTTGACCAAACGCAATTGTTGGTTAAAACAGAGCTTAGGATAGCGATAGCGATAGCGTATTTTGTGAATCCAGTTAAAAGACATTCTAATAGCTATTTAACCAATAAGTGTATTAATAAGGGCGATTAACAATCGAGATAATGTTAATATTCGAAATTGTTAATTGCCCTTTTAATACTCGTGTTAGTTACAAAGCTTTTCCGTCGACTGTACAAGTTGTATTCATTTTTCTCAAAAATATTTATTTGTTTCGTAGGTAAGTACTGTCAAAATTAATTAATGACATTTAAATGTCACAGAGAAGGTCGCCGGTTAAAATGTCACTGTTTTCGTTTTTCTTAAATTCTTTTTTGGATGTCTTAACACTAATAATTATAATAATTTTGTAGAATAATAAAATAAAAACGATAGGTAAGTCAAAAACTAGAAGTATTCTATGCTAGGAATCATTTTTTAAAGATGTTATTGTATGTTTGGTTGCCTACACCACAGGTCAATATAAATAAATGTATAAGATGTGCGTTGGGTTGTCTATAGAAAAATCGTTGATCAATGAAAATCATGCGTTAATGGGGGTCATTATTCAACGATCTTGTGTACATTAATATAGCTCATAAACGCACGGTCGACGGAAAAAATATTAAATACAAACTTGACTCTTCCAGTCTCTAAACAGATTATAGCATCTGGAGTATTGATAGGAACTAACAGAACTCTTTTCAGGAAATATATCTGAACTCTTTTTAAAATATCTAAATACCTCACTCCCCAAACAGAAATACAATTAAATATGACACTGAGGGCAAGAGACTCCAACAATTTGATTCTAGGTTGCCAAGTATCAATTTTAGTTTTAGCCATTATCGGCAAGAGAGAAGCTATTGCCTGTTTACCTTCGTTGGTACTTAATCGGGTCATTTCATTAAAAAGACCTGATTAAGTGAAGACTATACCTAAATATGTATATTTATTGGTTGTAGGAGTCAGTTGGTTATTAAAATAAAAATTAAAGTTAGGTTTCCGGAAACCTCCTCTAGAAAATTGCATAATTTTTGTTTTCTGTAAATTGACGGTTAATTTATTAGAACTGGTAAGTATATTTTTCCAAAATTTTAAACTTCAACATCAATCTCAGAGTGTGCCAAAATGACAAGGTCTTCAGCGTCCATTAGTGACAATACATCATTTTTGTCATCAATATTTATACCAAAAAAAATTAATTATTCTTAATAACGGTAGGTGGAGAGCACATGAAAACGATAAGTTATTTTAAACAGGAACCAACGTTTAATAGTTGAATGTTGTTAATGTCAAGTAAGGTTAATGAAGCTTGAGATATTCTTCTATAAATTGGATTATTTATGTCCTAGAGAGTTGTAGTAACTGTGCAATTAAATCTTGTTGCCGCCAAGCATAAAAGAGAAGAAGAGCCTGAAAACCCACCAAAAAAGAGAACGCACAAAACCTTGTGGTTTATATTTTTTATTCTTCGCAGTTCTCTTGAAAATGATTCTTCTAGAGTTTGTTATTCAAACCTATGTGAAATAATTGAATGTTATTTGAAATATAATATTATGTTTGGGGGCTGTTTTTTGTATCGTATGCATACTTTTCGCATAAATATACAGGGTGATCCTTAAAGTAATTGTACATAGAAGTACAGTACAATCTTCTCTTTAAATAATTGCGATATAAACCAAACTAGCTTTAATAAAATGTTGATATTAAGAGAGATATAGGGTGTTAAACATAAAATTTTAATTTTTGTTTTTCACAAAATTTAACGCTTTTTGACATGTATGCATAAAAATTTGTTGGTGGGGCTTTTTTGGTTATAGGATATCATAATTTCGTACTTACTTCGATGTATTTTGTAAAGGGCGCCACGTGGGCCATGTATGCGGCACATATATACGCTAAAAAATAAAATGCCATAATAATTAATCTAATACAGATACGATTTTTTTTTTCGGAGCCGTTCTAGTACCGGGAACAGCTTTATTCCACCCACCCAGCCATTCCCGCACCCTCGAGTAGATTATATAGGTCAACTAGATGCATCCCATATGCTTCAGGTGGCACGTAGGCCTCTCCGAAGATTGTCTGTCTCCTTGAGTCCATTGCTTCACAGTCGGATAAAATGTGGGTTACGGTCTCAGTCTCCATGCCATAAAGTCTGCAGCTGAGATCCCCGTTATATATATGTATAGCCCCATTTTATGCAGATGATCCTTTACCGGGGCATGACTCGTTAGATAACCTGTAATAATTCTTAGCTTGTTCCTACTAGCATTCAGTAGTTCTTCAGCCCGTTTTACACATATATCACCTATGAAGGTCTTACTGTGTACCTGCTTTGGAGTGTTTCTCCACTGTAGTCTATGTTGGCGTTGTACCCATTTTCGTATTTGTTCTCGGACTACCTTCTTTGTGGTCCCACGAACTGGTTCTGGTCCAACATATGTCGTTGCTGAACCTCTTCTCGCGAGTTCTTCAGCCTGTTCATTTCCAGAAATATCATTATGCCCCGGCACCCACACTAGTCTTACTCTACTGTGGTCTGCCAGTTCATTCAATTCTTTCTGGCATTCTTCTACCAGTCTGGATGTTACCTTGCAGCTATTTAGAGCTGCAAGGGCTGCCTGGCTATCAGTTAATATGTTTATCCTATGAGTGTCAGTCCTATGTTTGTTAACTCTGACACATTCTAGGATGGCATAAATCTCCGCCTGAAATACAGAGGCATGTACTCCTAGTGAGAAGGAACACCTTGTGCTCCTCATCTCACTATACATCCCTGCTAATGTCCCTTCCCCAGTCTTCGACCCGTCTGTATACCAGGTCTCTCCTCGGGGAAACTTCAGTCTGTTTGGGTCTTGCCAGTCCTTTCTGTGGGGTATCTCTACCTCATATTTAGGGCTGAGGAAAAGTTTAGTGGCCATATAGTCTGTTTTCATATCTACTTACGATGTCTTCAATGGATGTGTCCCTATCTAACTGTTTTGCTGCTCAGGTTATTTTGCAGCCTAAATAACCCCATTCTTGCTCCTCCCATTATCACGATGTGCAATGGAGGAAGGCCAAATAAGGCCTCTAGTTCTGCCGTTGGCGTGCTTCTCATGCACCCTGCAATACAGATACGATTGATATTTACTGTCAGCAATATTTAAGAAAATATCCAGACAGGCAGCAACCTAACCATCTAATGTTCACAAATGTATTCAGAAATTTAGACGGATGTGGTTCACTTCGTTCTCAACATGACAACTTTGGCCGACCAAGAATGATCTTTAGATTAAACGTCGTTTATCTTACGATTTAGGAATCAGTAAGACTCGGTGCATCGCCACATTATACAGGAGTCAGAAGATACTTGAATACTAACTTTCCTGACCACTGGATTGGTCGCGGTATCCCCTTCCCTTGGCCACCACGTAGTCCAAAATTCAAACCTATCGATTCCGGTGTATGGGATGCAATGAAACAACTTGTTTATAAGAATGGAATTTATATCCGCGACGAAGTTTGTGAATAGAGCAGCATTGTCTTTTGATCCAATGACGTTATTCAGGATGAGACGATCTTTCATTAAACATATATGGATAAATGCAAAGTGGACGTATCGAACATTAACTTTAGACAATATTAAAGTCATAATATTATTTGTACAGTTTACTTTTTCTCAATTTGTTTAATAAATAAAATGTATCCTAATTACTTCAGTATAGGAGGAAATAAATAAAAAACGAATTTAACATATCCTAGTTAGACTACAATTTGAAATTCTACAAATAAATAGTTACAAAACTAACCTCTTGAATGGCATTTAACAGTAGAAATGGTTCGCCATTAGCCAATTCCTTTTGGAAATATTTAAGTAATTTTCTAATACATTCAAGTTTACTTTCGTCCAAAGTTTGCCAGGCATTTTGTCGAAAAATATCACAATAATGTAAATCAATTTCACTTGTTCAAAGTAATGACAATGACGACGAACTTCAATGGTGACAGAATGATTTCCGCATAAAGTGACGTTTCGCTTTTTACACAAGACAGAGTGACAGACCGATAAAGACGTAGCTAAATTCAGGCACAAAAGACATATATTATGTGGTCAGTGATATCCACATAAAATTAGAGTGTTTTTGATACATTCAGGGAAATATGACGTAACGAGAGACATTCGTGATTTTCACTATACTATACTCGAATACTGTTCATCATAATACTGAAAAAAAAAATAATTATCGTACATAGAACTATATTTTTCGAACATAATTTAATTAAACAATAATCATGTAGCTGATTACTAAAATATTTATCTCTAAAACCGTTAAGATTTGGGAATACTAATAAAAATACCTTTTTTTTGTTAAAATGATGTGGCTTCAATATTTATTCACGAACGTAGCGCTAATTTAAACAGCAAAAAAGTTTAGCGTACATTTATGCCTATGTGGCACCCTCCACAAAATACATCGAAACAGGTACAAAATTATGATTTCTCATATCCTAAAAACACCACCGTCAAATTTTTATATACACACGTCAAAAAGCGTTGAAGTTATTGTGAAAAACAAAAATTAAAATTTCATGTTTAACACCCAGTATCTCTCTAAATATCAACATTTTATTGAAGCTAGTTGGTTCAAATCGCAATATTTTGATGTGAAGATTGTACTGTACTTCTATGTACAATTACTTAAGGACAACCCATACATAATCATGAAATGATTTTAATACTCAATTAAAATACCGTACGTTATTAGTAAGTTTATGATAGATATCGATCATGTTTCCGTAGCTTTAGATAGGTTTGCCAACCTATATAGGTATACACATCAATAAGGCGGGCTCCCACTACTCGTGTATTTGGCAAACATTTGTTACTTGTTTAAGGCGGACTCCCACTACTCGTGTATTTGGCAAGTGCGCCAATACTTGTGTATTTGGCAAGTACAGCAGATTTTGTCGCCTTGCGATTTTTATTCAGTGTTTAATTTGTTTCGATTATGGATAGTCGCGTTGTCGCTGCAGCAGCGTTTGTAGTATTGAGTGGCTGCTATATGAGAGGAATTAACGCCCGTCAAGCTCAGAAAACAAAAACAAAAAGAAGATGGTGAATGACTTTTTTGAACAGATCGAGAAATTCAAAAACGACTTCTTGAGACCACTCCATTTCGAAAAACCTCTAGATGAATACGCACCACGCACACGTGAAGGAAGCCATACAACAAAAGCAGACCAGAAATTAATCGCGGCCGGCCGTCAAGTAGTGGGAACGCATCGACAAGTACGTACTTGTCAAATATGAAAATAATTGAAATCCCTTTGACTCGTGGCATTTTTACCGACAACCGACGGGCCTTCGCCAGCGGCCAATAATTGTACAAATATTGGCCGAGCGAACCACTCCCACTACTTGGCAAACATAGGCAAGTGACAAATATTTGCCAAATACACGAGTAGTGGGAGTCCGCCTTTAGTCCCTCCGGTTGTCGGTAAAAATGCTGCGAGTCAAAGGGGTTTAAATTATTTGCGTAATTGACAAGTCCATACTTGTCGATGCGCACCCACTGCTTGCCGTCTTCTCCGCATTTAATTTCTGCTGTTATTCCGTTTTCTGACGTCGCGTGTGGTGGTGTGAAGAAGTTGTTTTTTGAAGCTGTACGAAAATGAGTCTGCTAGAATCCGTTTCACGTTAGAAGAATCCACACTATGCGCGAACTTGTTGACAAAATTTAAGGTATGGCCAACTCACGAAACTGTCACCACTAGCGAAGAATCTAAGAGCAACGCAGAAACTTTCCTGAACTGCAATTACCTTTTTTAGCTGAGCATCTGTCTCCTTATCATATATCCCACTTTATTCAGTAGAAGTTGGTGTAAGACATTCGCAGTCTTCCCTTCTCTAATCAGTTCCTTTATCATAATGGAAGCATTGTACTGCAAAAAATGTTTGATTAGTGTATCAATTTTGAAAATATAAAGGCATGGTTTCTGCTTTTGGTCGATCAGGACAGATAGAGGTATTAACTCACCTGTCTCGAATTCTGTTCAAGAAGTCATCCATCATCTTCTTTTTCTTTTTGGCTTCTGAGCTTGATAAGTTTTAATTCTTCTCACAAAGCAACCACTCAATACCACATATTTTGATGCAAAAAAAACCGAGAGACGACGAAACCTACTGTACTTGCCAAGTACACAAATATTGGCGTACTTGCCAAATTAAGGAGTAGTGGGAGCGCCGTACTTGTCAAATTGAGTTCGAACTTGGTGTACTTGTCAATTACGCAAATATTTGCAAACTTGCCAAATATACGAGTAGTGGGAGCCCGGCCAAGGTGTTCTGAATATTCGAATTATATTGAATGAGCAAGTACCTACGTCCCTGTCCCTTTTTTAGTGGTCTGTACTTGTAAACATACAAACTAAATTGGATTTCTGGTATGCTTCCTAGGAAACATTAAGTAAAATTCATTTCAAGCAGGAATTCAAACCAGAAACTATTTAATAGTTTCATAAATTATAGCTTTGACGGTAACATTTTGATAGTAGAATTCTGTCAGCGCAAAACTAAAAAGCAAATGAGTAAATTAAATATTTTATGTTCTTTCCAATAATTATAAAAAGCAATTAGAAAAAAATCTATATACCTACAGTGTGTTGTTTTTAGGAAAAACGAGTATTGAAATTTTTTGTTAAGCCGCACTTGGAATATCCTTTCGATAATACTTTGATGGAGTTTCTTGAAATAGTAATTACATGAAGCGAATTTGAAAATAATATACAGGGTAATAAGATTTAGGCTACATTACCCAATATAAGATCCCGTAAATATTTGATTTCTTTCAACTGAAAAAACTATTAGTATCACCTTCTATAATTAACTTCATCTCTAAGACAATATACATTTAAGAAAAAACCATACTTTTAAATAGGTGTGAACTGATTCAACCTTAAACTTTCCGAAAACCTCTGAAAATCTTCTCCATTTATTAAAGAACAAGTGAAAACAATGAAAACGAGTTTTATGATCTTACCAGTCGGATCAAGTCTTGAAAATAGAGAAAATCATCTCAGAATCCGTGATTTATTTAATCGAACGTAAGGCTAAGATTGTATTTCACTCTCTAAAGTAATCGAGCGTATAATTTAGATTTACTAACAAGAAAATTCATTGAACAATTAGTCTACATTCTGTTTCTTTCCCGGAAATTCGATTTTCTAACAAGAAAGGTGTACATAAACGCTCGACGTTTTGTTCTGGACGCAGCATTTATACCTAAGCACATTTTTTTTATTCATCTAATTTTTTTTAAATTCAGTATTAATAAGTTTCTTTCTGTATTAGCAATTTCTTTTCTTTGCTATTTGACTTTTTCCAGTTCCATTTTTTATTCATCAGGTCGACATTTATAAACTTTCCATTTTCCCAATGGTTTATCAAGTTTAGCCCAATGTCTTCAGGGTGAGGCTGGAAAAAAAAGAAGACAAAGCATATATCCGGAAAGCCCTTCTAGAACCGAACCAGTCAAAAATACCTCTACAGTCTATTTCGGAAAGGTATAGGGTAATAAAATGGGGAATTCCGTCCAGTTCGGCCATAGGCGTAGGTCTTGAAATAGTATTGTGTGTAATATTAAAATTCCAAGTAACTGCCTAAGAGAACTAGGAAAAGTATGTTTTCTGGCCTGAAGTGTCAATATCGGAATATTGTATAGGGATTACTACCTTCTATTAGTATCTCTCCTAATTCCAACCCTATTTCAGATTCGGCTTAACCATGCGCCGCAAGGTGCCTTACCCCAAATTTTTAGACCTTTATAAGTATATTTGTTTAGTTTAACGCATCAGTATTTGCTGTTGAGATTAGTAATAATAAATATAGTTTAAAAAAACTAAAAAAACACGCTTTTAAAAAATATCGAACTAAAAAGTTGAAAATAATTTTAAAAATTAAATTATGACAATAGTACATAAACAATACTAGTCTAATTGAGGGAAAAACGTGGGGCGCTTGATATACGATAAGCACAAGTTCGATATTTTTTAAAAGCGTGTTTTTTTAGTTTTTTTAAACTATGTTTATTTTTAACTTTTTAGTCCAACATTCTTTAAAAGCGTGTTTTTTTAGTTTTTTCAAACTATATTTATTTTTAACTTTTTAGTTCGATTTATTGTCTATAGATTTTTTCTTCAAGTTCTCGTTGATAGTATTATTAATTTCCAACAGAGGGTGCATGAACGTAAAATTCTTCTTCAACAACGCAATAAAATTTGAGGTGTGAAATTCTAAAACTTAATGTTGATGCAGATAGTATATCGAATTTCTAACAGAGGGCGGAGAGTTGTAAAATTAGCTCCGACTTGAAGAGAAAATTAACAGTTATTACTTCGGTAACCAAGCCAGTCTTGACGTGTGCACTTGCTGTTGAATTTAAAAAATATATAAATTTAATTACAATAATTCAAATGATTTTATTCTTAATAAATATTTAAAATTAACTTGAATATCCAGCATTTACGTATAGCTTTTTGACTATCAAAAAATATTCATACTATCGTTCATAGTAAGCGTTGACATCGAATTCATATTTGATATTTACAATTGATACTTTTCTAAGTGAATTCTTTTGATTAACATGTATGTCCAGCATTTTAAGTATAGCTTTTCGATTGTCGAAAATATTCATACTGTCGCTCATAGTGAATGTCGACATCGAATTCGTTCGGTGCCAGAAGCCGCGGAGAGTTACATACAGACATACAAACAAACATACAAGTGAAGCTAATGAAAAGCGTGTAAAATGGCGACATTTACACCAACGAAAAGATATTCCAATAATTCTCCACTATCAGTGAATGAAAAACTTATTATTTTAAATGTACACGATTGCATAAAATACGAGTAGCCGATATTTACTGTACAAGAAACTGTCGACCGATGCTCCCGAATGACTGGAGTTGGAAATTCCACCGTTTTTAAATTATTAAGGGGGAGAAAGATAGCAGGCCAAGTGGAGCCTCCAAGAAAAGTCCAGGCAAACCAGTAAAAGTCCTTGATGAAAACACCAAAAGTGTAATTCGAAGAAAAGTTCACACTTTTTATTTTAAAAAAGAAATACCCACCCTAGATAAGATTTTAATGCTTGGCCAGGATGACAGTATTCCGTTGATAACTAAAAAAACTTTTATGCACCACTTTGAGAAATATGGATTTTTCCTGGGAAAAGCGTAACCGTACAGCACTTTCACTGGAGAGCAATGAAATTGTTTGCTGGTGACGAAAATACTTAAAAAGTATAAAGCAGTACAGAACAGAGCAGAAGAAAATCTTTTATCTTGATAAGACGTGGATTAATGAAGGTTATACAGTACCAAAAATGTGGCAAGACCAAAATATAGCCAGTGCTCGCCAAGCTTTCATGGAAGGTCTGTCAACGGGTATTAAGGTGCTTCAGGTGAAGGGAAAAGACTAATAATCGTCCATATTGGAAGCGAAGAGGGATTTTTAAAAGAAGGTTTGCTAACCTTTCAGTCGTGCCATATGGGAGATTACCACGAGGACATGGACTCGGATGTTTTTGAAGACTATTTAGGTGAAATGATAAAATATCTTCCGGCTGATTCGGTAGTAGTTATGGATAACGCAAGTTATTATTCTCGACGCATAGAGAAGACTCCAACTTCATATTGGAGAAAACAAGAAATTATTGACTGGTTAACCACCAAGAGTATTGAATTTGAAGATAATTTGATAAAAAAAGAACTATTAGCTATAGTTAAAAATTTACACAAACATCGTTTTATGAAATATGCCGTGGAAACTATAGCAGAAAAACATAGTGTAACAGTGCTGCGCACACCGCCATATCATTGCGAACTAAATCCTATAGAACATATGGGCGCAAGTGAAAGGATTTGTGGCAAGGCACAACACGACATTCAAAATGAAAGACGTTGAGCTACTGTTTCATCAAGCCATTAAGTAGGTGACACCAGAGAACTGGCGAAAAGCAGTCCAGTATGTCATTAGAAGAGGAGAAAATGTGGGATCTTGACTACTTGATCGATCGGACCGTCGACCCGTTAATTATAACGTCAATAGGAGAAGACAGTTCCTCAGATGACGAAGAATATTATGATTTTTTACAATTCAACTTCTGTATAATGTATTTTTTGTATCATTTTTAATAAAAAATAAGTGTACCCAATACTATGTACATAATGCCTAATTTTTATTTTGTTGAAATAAAATTCTTTCCTTTTTACGAGTATCCTACCGGCACTCCTTTGGCACACTATTTTCAGTGTTTGTGAATGGATAACAATAGGCTTAACCCATATATTTACCCCAACCCGGGTGTACTACCTGCACTTGATAAAAAGAAATAATTTTACAATGAAATCAATGCCAAACTATGAAACTGGCTTAAATATTCGTTGGGTCACTCTGTGCTCCCTTTGCATACCTAATGAGGTTTTATTACCTATACCTTTCTGAAATAAACTATAGAGAACTTCAACCGAGGGAGATCAATGATATTGTTAAGCCATTTCTAACAGGGCATTGTAAACTCAATCAACACATGTGGAACATGAAGGGAAACATCCGTCAACTTAGTGACCCACACTCACTGAAGGAATTTCTCATCCAGAGTAAACTCCAAGTGAAAGAAGAAAAAATCCTTTTCTTGAAACCTCAGCAGATTCTGCACTTCATAGAAGGAATAGGATTCGGAAATGTGCTGCAGCGTAGGTATACTGAAAGGGGACACAATTGACGTAATTTGGTCACAGTACAGTAAAACACCACACTCAGTTTATCCATTCACTCAATGTTCTGATCAACTGCATTTTTCGCCAAAGAGAACGACAGATCCAATCATTTTGGAACAACCCCTTCAAAGAAATTCCAATAAAATACACACAAACTTAGATATATATTATTTTTGTATTGAAATGAGTAAATTCCTTCTTGAAAATAAATGTACTTATCACGTACCTAACTGGGGTCCGACGGTTTTGTCGAAACTAAAATTTCCTTTGTTTTATCAATTCTCTACTGAATTGAGTGAAGCGTATCCTGGATCTTATTAATTTATCATCCCTACAGACTTTCAGTCAACCACTAATTAGCTAATGAATAAAATAGATCCACAGCGACAGAGTGGCTATGTTTTAAAAAATTTAGAATATCTATTGTATTTATTGATGAATTAACAATGGAAAGAAATAATTTATTCATTCCAATTGACAACTTGTGATGATAATAATCATTTTTCACAACATTCTTTCACTACAAGTTGATTTTTCAAGCTACGAATCTCAGTCCCCCTCTTTGCTAGTTCATCTGATATTTCATTTCCTTCTATTCTAGTGTATCCTGAAATCCACAGTAAGGTTACTATATTGTTCTCGTCCAATTCATTGAGTATAGCTAGGCATTTTCACACCATTTTGGAACTGATTTAGACACAACAGCTCAGTGCTTCAATGGCTTCTTGACTATCCGACATTATCCGACACTTGAATGCTCTCCATTTTGTTCTTCATTTTTGTGTGGCCAAACACCATTTAGTTTGATTCTGAGAGTCGTGCTCATATACAGCTCTGCTGGTATTTTCCTACATACTAATGAAGCAGCCCGATATCTTTCCTGCACTTCCCTTGTCATAGAAATACGTTCTGACTTTTAGCCGTTGCTTTGATGTCTAAAATATTTCACTCTGCCATGCTATTCATCACTGGATGATGCGGAATTATTATTATTTTTATCTAAATAAACTTTTTACTGTATTCGAAATACCCTACATCCATTCTGACAGAGGCTCTGCGATGAAGCTTACCTAGCTACTCGTGGGATCAACCATGGATAACAAAAAGAAGAAGTCAAGCGGGCAAGCACCGCATTCGGGCACAAGTCGGAGCAATGTATCCGCAGTGCCCAAAAATACAGCATCTTCCTCACACGCGAGCAAACCTGGTGTTGAGAAAGCTGGAGAAAAGCAGGAGAGGAGAAAGGCTGGGGCACCTATACCCTCAGCCTCCTCAACTGGTGAAAGTCTCCGGGAAAAATCCTGGAAAAAAATAAGAAGACCCCCATCCTTCCTGAACTGGGTAAATCCGGAGGAAGGGACAATCCACTAAGGCGTGGAGTCAGTGGAGCGGGGGTAAGATGGTATATTCGCTTCCTTGAACAGGGTCTTGCACCGGAAGAAGCAAGAAAGAAGGCCACAGAGCGCAAAAAACAAGGAGAGGAGAAAAACATCCCCCCTAAAGGAGAAAAACGGAAGCGGGAAGTGGCGACAGCTCAGGCACCGCAAGTACAGGTGAAGAAGAAAAAGGAGGACAGAATAGCCATCCGTTCTTCAGCTGGCAGCTATGCAGCTATGTAAAGTTTGTATGTCACTTTTGTTATTTGGTTTAATTTAAAAGATAAGATTTTAATAACGTTTGACATAAGTTATAAAGATACTCGGATTGCGTTTATGTTATAAATCTTGATTAAGAATATTGTGAATAACATATGTGTTTAAATGTCATGAAATGTCAAATGAAAATAAGTAGGTACTTACCTGATCAACTAAAAGGATATGTTGGTAAGACATTTGGATGTTGGCCACTTGGTCGCCGCGGTCAGTTTTGTCAGCGGGGGTTCCATAATGTCATCAACCACTTGGTCGCCAGGTTTAAAATGAGGTAGGCTTCTTGGTCACCGTAGTTATCAATCATTAAAGGTATTTAATTTTGTGGGGTATATGTGTACTATTTAATTTCACATAAGTATTTAACTGAATATCGAGAATTACATCCACAACTTTGAATATATCGGGATGCGCTGAATAAAAAGCAGAATTTAAATGCTTGTGGTTAGGTTAGGTTAGAGAATCGCTTTTCAAATAAAAAATTAATCTTTTTAGTAAGAATGCAGACAACTAACTGATGGAAAATATTTTTATTTTGGTTGTCGACAAGTCACAAACCCATATTAGTATTAGAGAAATTAAATAAGCCCATAATTTTCTTGGAACCCTTAATTCAGCTTTGGCGACCAAGTGGTCTGTACATTTCAAATAGTGAAAGGATTAAATTTGGGTAAAACTGACCGCGGCGACCAAAAGGTATATTTCCAGACATTTTGGAAGGAAGTACATAATTCGAGATGGGTTGCGAAGGGGAAACTAAGGGTTGTTGAATGGTAGGACGCAAAAAAAGGGCGTCGATATTTTTTTTGGCTTGCGTTAAGATTTTCCTGTAGAAAACAGGAAACATTTTGTTAGCAAGGTGCTAACAGTTCCAACTAGGAATTATTCTACTATTCTTTCATCGAGAGCTGCATGCCATTTGTGGTAAACTTGACCACATAAACCAGAACGTCGAAGTTTTCACAATTGGTGAGCTAACTATTATATATCAATTATTCAATTTCAAGCCCAAACACTTGTTCGAGTTGTATTAATCTTGATTGATTAATTATTGGAGGAGTATCCAGTATCCAGGAAGCTGAAAGTAATTTAAAAGTGTTGAAGTTGTTAATTAAAACAAATAATTCAACCAACGAATTTGAGGTTAAAATATTTAATGTATTTAAGGTGATCCAAAGTGCATATATTAGAGTTAATTATAGGTTGTATTATTTAGCATAGAACTTCATAAGTACTTACCAGAGTATTTGATACCAAATTTTCACTAATATTCGCAAGGTATTTAACGTAAATCATTCCAAGTGTTATTTAGGTTCCGACACATCTTTTTATATAGATTAGATTCCAGCAAAGCCGATCAGCTGTTTATTCGGTTAAATCGGAACCGTCTTCCGTATTTCTATTCGATGAGTTGCGAGTATTGGTAGAACACATATTTCATAGTTACGTTATTGTCAAAAAGACAAGCTTATCTTTCATATGGTTGTTCGTATTAATCAATAAATTATTGATAGCCATATTTTTCATTGAGGTTTTATTGTTCTATTAAAACAAAATCAAAGTACACTCATATTTCATTTCTCACATATATAAGAGCATAATATTTCAAAACGATTGGAACTCCATCTACGAACCGTTATCTCTACTAACCCTGAAACACGACCTTGAGGTAAGTAGTCAATTCTCTATCTGAGAAGCCGTGGCAAAAATATACTATTCTTATTAGAAAATAAAACGAACCACACCAACACCACAGAAATCAAATATATAAAATAATAACAACAAATTAAAAATAACCAGAAACAAATAAATTATAATAATAGATTCATTTATTTTTATCATTGGTAAATTTTAGCTAGAGACACGTCGAGGTGCAAGATACTGATAAGCGCCTATATTAAGCCAAAGTTTTTGTTTTCGTTACCCCTCTGAATTGTCACATGATTTAAAAAAAATAATAATTTGACAATCGCTAAAACTCAACTCAGGCGATCAATACAGAATGAACACATCAGACTTGTTGCTCATATTTATTTTTTATTTGAGGCAAACAGTACACACTTTTGATTTTTAACAACCCTGTATGAAAATAAAGAAAATCTATATTCATCCATAGAATAAAGGTATCGAGTCCGTATCGAATTTTTAAAAGCATTCTAACGGATATGCATTTTTATAAAAAATAACGTACAATAAACATAAATATATTTCAAACCAAACAAGGTGATGATGATAAAAAAATTATTACTTAATTCAAAAATACTGCCTGAATGATAAGAATATAAATATTTCTCCATTAGATAACGGCATTCACTCAATTTTGGATATTTTTTGACATTTTTGTTTTTCTCCTTTACTCAAATTTATGCAAAGCAGTTTTTATAATCACTCACCTTATTTTGAAATCGTTTTTCATAATCAATAACTATTGTGAAAAGTCACACAGATGACGCTCACTGGCACTCCACATACGACAAAATTTGAAAAAGCGTTTGAATAAATCCAACATTTATCATGCTTAAATCTGAAAACTATGAATAGGAGTAGTATAATTTCATCACTGGTCAGTCTGAAACTATCAGTGATTTTTATGAACATACGCGAGTGAATTTTAGCGTAACAACAATTCGTGACAGTTTGCTAACTGCTAGTAACCAGTTCCAACGTTAAACGCAAGCGGTTTGGAAACTATCGCAAGTGTTTGTGTATTTGCCAGAAACTGCAAATCAGACGCAAGAACGAAGGTACTTGGAGTATTCTGATCTGTTAAAAACTACGCGCTCACCCCAAACATATTTTACATATCACATCGTTGGGTGCTCCGGAGCAGTTTAAAATTCATAGGTGACGGAGACAGCACTTTCTCACTTGAATAATCCATATTTTTTTCAACAACAATTTGGATCGAGTCCCTCTATATCAACAAATAGATGGCAAACAAATGTCAGCCTGAGCTTAGTGCGCATAAATACAAATGTTGTCTTTTGCTGCAAATGCTCATATATACAGACGGCTCAAAAACCAAAGAATCAGAGATGCGCAATTTACTCCAGATCACTAAGCCTAAGGATTAAGTGGGAAATGGGAAAAAACACCAGCGTGGTTCAAACAGAACTGGCTGGTATTTCAATTGCCACAAAAGAACTAACCAGAAAAGGAATTTCTGGCAAAAACATAATAATCTGCACTGATAGCAGGCAAGCTCTACTAGCCTTGAACAGACAATGTGTTACATCAGGGCTAGTATTAGAGTGCCATCGAGATTTAGCTAACGCCTCGGTAGATAACAATATTATCCTGAGGTGGGTTAAGGGGCACGACAGGAGCAAAGGTAACCGCATTGCTGACTCTTTAGCCAGAGAAGCAGCTGGACTAAAAATTGTTGGACCCGGCGACACCTATGGCCTGATTAATTCGACAATTGCGGAACTAGCTAAACGTTACACCCATGCACAATCTCTAAAGAGATGGGATGAAATCAAGGGATGCAGTGTTGCCAGGATTACCCTGGGTGACCCTGGGAAGCTGGAGTCGAAAAGATATTTGGTGATGACCAGGAAAAACCTACGTTTAACGGTAGGGTTTTTGACTGGCCTCTGTCAATTAAGGAAACACCTCCATACAATGGGGCTAGTGGACACACCTCTATGCAGGATGTGTGAACAGGAAGATGAATCTGTCAGGCATGTCTTATGCGAGTGCCCGGAGTTATCGTCAATAAGAGAGTGTGTGTTCGGTGAGTCTTGGCCTACACCTGCCGATATAAAGGAGATGTCTCCTAGTGACCTGTCCACCTTCCTGGAAAGGACAGGATGGACGATGACACCTCGGGAGGATGTACAATGGGTCACATGTGGCCTAAGTGCTGTGGGCCTAACTCACCCTGCTTACTCTACAGATACAGACAGAGAACTGTTCCAACAGAGCAGTTGCAGACTTGTTCCAGACCAAATACGCCCATGAGCAAAAACAAATTTTAAATTAATCCGAAGCGTATTCATGATTGTCTGTTTAAGCGAACCTAATAAAACTTCTTTCACCTCATACAAACGAGTCCCTAATTTTAACTTGAAGGTAAAATTTTGGCAAAATGTGAAATTAAGCACCTTTTGTATACCTTTTCTGTAGTTCTTCCAATTTGATCTCACCTTGTGCATATTCCTGGTGAGATCCTTCAGTTATTCTTCTTCGCTCCGTTAATCTTTATTTTCATTGCGTTCTTCGACAGTATGTGCTCAACAAACACACGTTTGAAATTAATAATCGACAAAAAAAATTTGTTAAATGCAAGGGATTATAATAAAATTTGGAATTGAACTCCCATTTGGATTTTTTTTACAGTTTATACTGTTTCTGTTCCATCGTAAATAGATTCAATTATTTTAATAATCGATTTATGAACAGAATTAAATTACACACATTAATTAGATATGTATTATATGAATTTTAATCGTAAATTTAAATATAGAGTGGAATATTGGATTATTCATGATAACGAATGTGTGTCGTAGTAACTTTTTAAAAATTAAAAGTACAGGGGAGTGGAAAATATTTGGAATACGAGCAAAAATATAAATTTTGCATAAAAAAATTAGTATTTTTATAAGAATTTAGTGTATTACCAGCAGACCCGGCAAACGTTGTTTTGCCATATAACTGATATACGGTGAATATTTTGTTGAATTATTTAACTATTTAACTAGTTTTTGTAGCTCATCCACTGTTATTTTGAGATGACTGATATGAGCATTGTCATCTACATAGTGCAATATATATGTTTGCAAATTCTAATGTTCTGTTGCCAATTAACTTCACAAAATCTTTAGTTTCCTAACCTCGCTCAGTCCATATACTCTCAAATGAGCTAGCAACCAATGAAATGCCAAGAGCTCATTATTGGCTGTTATTGTTCTGCAGTCAAATGCTGTTGCTATTAGATTTAAACTGGCGCCCCCATTATGACCGAAAATTGGAATATATGAAGTCCGATCCCCTTATATAGTCTCCATGCTCCATGATCTTGACGGTAGAAATCCTATAGGGTTACAGAATTCCGATCACGCCTGAGTCCGATTCGAATGCTCGACTTCTGTTCTACTCGATCTGACTTATTTCAATTTGATTTCGGGTGACAAAATAGGTCTTATTACCTCGACAAATTGCTGGGTGTAACCATAACAAACGTGACTACTAACTGGTCGAGAGGAAGTTAGAATAATAACTATTGGTAATAGAGAGAACAAAAAATATGTTGATATATATAGTGACCAAACTTTGGTTGAAAATTGCTTATTTTAGTGATTCTACATAAAAACGAATTCTTTGTTTATCGACATGATTTTTTATTATAACTATTAAAGCACCCTTTTTCGAAAAAATTACTAACCCAAGCGGTGACTGTAAAAAACATCTTAAAGATTTATTGGTAAATAAAATTTACTGTTTTCATTATTTTTATGCTAATCACCCAGCTTGCAGAATTGCCGCATCTTCAAAATTGATTTATCTCCTCCATGTTTATGAGGGTAACTTTTAACTTCACGTTTACGGTCTGTAATACTGTTTAAGGATGGAATTTCCACAAAAAGCAATCACATCCAGAACTTTTTACCCTTAGTTGTCGATTTTAACTGATAACTGTCGGAATTGACGATTCACGAAAACCAATCGTGAATAGATTTATGGTTTTGTTGTCAATCGCACTTGCGCAGTTGAAAATATATAACCAGGACTGGAATAAGTGTTACAAGAGTGTTCAGTGGAGGGATAAGATACAAGTAGAATTAGTTTTCATATGAAAATTTTGTCTACCGTCTTCTTATTAACCGACTTCTCGAAAAGCAATGTCTATATTCCAATTTTACTCAATGATTATCTTATTCAATGATTATCTATTTATTTTATTTTATTGGGAATCAAACCACAATATGTTTTTTTATTTTTTTTATTTCAACGTTTCGGTAGCGTTCCAGCTACCGTTGTCAAGATTAACTAATAATGAATGAATGAAAAATTTTTGGTCCCTATCTGACACAACGAAAAAAATTTGACAACTAGACAATCAATAATATTTTGAAGTTTAAGACTACAAAACTTTGTTGTCAAATTTTATTAAGGTCCATTCATAGTAGATCACACCTCTGGTAAAATGAGAAATAAAATATTTTATTTCATGACATTCTAACGATATGTAGTCCACTAGAAATGGAATCCAGTGAAGTGCACGTTCCAGGAACGGTTTTTATTGGGATAATAATAATAATAATAATAAGCAAGAAAAAAGCGCTATCCCAATTAAAACCGTTCCTGGAACGTGCACTTCACTGGATTCCATTTCTAGTGGACTACATATCGTTAGAATGTCATAAAATAAAATATTTTATTTCTCATTTTACCAGAGGTGTGATCTACTATGAATGGACCTTAATAAAATTTGACAACAAAGTTTTGTAGTCTTCAAATCAACCATCATTTACTCAATTAAAATGCAACGGATAGGTACCTGCAATGATGAACAATTAATCGACCATTATTTTTTTCGTGAAATCGGGTTCCCATTGATGGTTCATAATTTTTTAATCAACCATCATATGATGAGAGATTTGATTAGCGTTCTTGCAACCGGGCACATAACTTCAAAATATTATTGATTGTCTAGTTGTCAAATTTTTTTCGTTGTGTCAGATAGGGACCAAACATTTTTCATTCATTCATTATTAGTTAATCTTGACAACGGTAGCTGGAACGCTACCGAAACGTTGAAATAAAAAAATAAAAAAACATTATTGTGGTTTGATTCCCAAGAAAATAAGAAAAAATAACAAGTAATGCCACAAGGAACTTATAGAAGATATTATCTATTTAGTCCAGCTACAAGCTCCTTTCTAATTTCACGGGTATTGGACTTTGGACTTCGAAGATATAGACGAAGGGGACAATCAAAATTACATAGGAAATATAAGGGTGACCTTTTGTATTTTGCATATAAAGCTGGACCAAAACAGTGGATAACTTTTAAACACTATTGTTTTTCGAAGTAATCTCCACAAGAATGAATGCATTTTTGCATTCTTTGTAACCAATTCTGGGAGCAGCCGTCCCACTCGCTTGTTGGTACATTCAACAAAGTTTTGGAGAAGTTGACTGCATATTCTAGGCACTGGAACATTTGACCAAAAAGTTCCTTCTTAATTATTGGAAAAGTAAAAAAAGTCGTTAGGACTTAGGTCGAGACTTTATGGAAGATGGTCCAGCAATTCTATGTTTTCCTGCTTTGAAAACTCAATTGTTTTTCGAGCTGTGTGGGAACTTGCATAGTCTTGGTGGAGGATCATTTGTCATCGCCAGAGGCTGGTTTTTCGAGACAGCAATTACTTTCGGCAAACAAATCGATATTTACCAATCAGCAATAACAACTCTTTAATCTTGTAGGGCAGGCATGACCAACCTTCGTGCCATTTTTGATTTGAGCAAAACCACATCTTTAAAAATTCACAACTTGTCCCCAAAAATCAACGCTTGTGAATCTAACAACAAGAAGCTGCCCCTACAAAAACAAACTACAAAAGTTTCGCATTAATTTCTCCGTACTCTAAAAATGTATTTTTAGAAATAAAACATTTTTCACAAGCCAGCGGGTTGGTCGTGCCTGTTGTAGAGGAATTGTTGTTACATGACCCGCTTTAGACAAATGTCGCCAACATCTTTCTGGAAACACTTCAAGAACGGATAACTTTCGCCGGTTTTGGTTTATCTAAGATTACCCAAACAGCCGACTGACGTGTGTTTTCGGGTGCATAAGAGTAAATACTAGAATAATCACCACTGAAAATACTGTATAAGTATATTTCATGAGTTGCCTGCGTTGAAGTTTTTTGTCACCAACTGACACTAAATACCTTCTGTTCGTCCGTCAACAGATGCAGTATTCAACGAGAAACTATTTTTTGTATTGATAATTCTTTATGTGAAAGTTTTGGAAATGTGATCTTTGAAATGCGTACTGATTTTCCAACCTTCCGTTTTCCTGGGTGACTACCGTTTCTGGTAGACCTGTTTTGGATCGTGGCTAAGATTAAATGCTTCATAGCAACGAGAAATTGTCGACAGATGTGGTGTTCCTTTACCGAAAATAGAAACCAACTCAGCAAAGCATTCTTGTTGAAGCAGCTGTTTTAAAAAAAATTGAAAAATTATTACGCTGAAGTTTTCTCGGCTTAATTCCATTTTTTTACTGACTCATAAACTTCAAAAATTCAGTTTAGGTTCAGCTTCATGTGAAGTGTCTGAAACTTTGGCGTTAAGTGAGAGAGAAATAAATAATAAAAGAGCTGTTAGACGTGTATGTTACCTGTACCTGTTTTTCACATTTGATAACGTATTCGATTCACATTTGACACTTTAAAAATTATTTCACGTGCCTGACTATTGATAACTGGTTTTTTGTTAGGCGATGCCATTTTTTCAGAAACAACACAAAAATTATTCAGACAATGCCAAACGCCAACAGAATTGGAGGACAACTAATGATACGCCTCTGAACAGAGCATTTATATGTCTTGCAAGAGCTGTAGTGGGAGGTAACATTGTACATGAGTTTGTGCGCATGGGGGCGTGCTCGCCATCACGTTTGGCGATTTCAGTAGTTGCTTTGAAGCGCCATGCACTACAGATTGCGCACAAACGTTGCTCTAGCTCCTTCCATATGTTCTAGACATCCCTTATCATTAATTTCTCTATTCGTTAAGTAAACTGAACACGTAGTTAATTTTGACATTTGGCATGCATCAACTATCCCTCATATGAGGGGACACAAGATAGCTACCTAATTACGATCAGAGACAAACTAGATCCACCCATCACTCAAAAATGGTGGAATAAATTTAAATAAAAATGCTTTCAACAAAAAATAATAATGTTTTATACAATAATCTAATATTTATCTGATGTGATTAAAAAATTGTTTTCAATTTTGTTATTATAAATTGATTTGGGACTTCTGAAAACGTTGGCGATACTTGACACTGAACACTGTTAACACTACCACTACACCAACACTTACTCTTACAAGTTACCTTCAGTACCTGAAGAAGATAAATTGGTTATAGAATCGCGCGTAAAATACTGTAAAATAATAGTGTTCGTGTATTGGTAGTGTGAACAGTTTTCAGTGTTGATTATAAATTGTTTTATAACTCTTAAGTCGTCGTCAAGTCAATCTACCGTAACAGATTCAGAGTTTCGGAGCACGAAATTCAATTTGAAATGCTTTCTCGATATTGCTTTCCTTTGTAAAAGTCGCGAGACATTTTCCCGGTATTTTTTATATAGCGTTATAAATATGTAATATGTAATAATCACGTTGAGCATTTGATGTAAAAAATGTTTGTCAAAATATCTTCTTAACTACAAAAGATACGATAGAGTAGAGTTTTCACGTAGACCACCTTGTAAACCGTATACCTTTGGTGCTTTAATAATTTTCCAGCCAAGTTCTATGTACTTACTTTTTAATAATTCAATACATTCAATTTGTAATTACTTTTCCTATACATACCTCGTCACCAATTCAGTTATAAAGAGAGTACAGAATCACTGCTCGCTAGTTGCCGTCAATCTTCGTTTCCCTTGCTCGGGAAAAGCTGTACTTGAGGTGGCGAAAGCTCGCAGTCTGTATCGTGGCGCGCGGCACAAAGTTTCGGTGCGAAAAATTTCAGCGTTTCCCTCTCGATTTTTCTCGCGTGAAAAACTTTTGAAAGTTCATGTCGTGAGTGCGAGTCATAAACATTTTTTCGCAGAACGTTTTTTCTTGTGGCACTGATTTTGTAACGCGTTATATGGATCAAGGTAGGTTGATTGTTAACACGGAAAGGGTACGAGATAATTTGAATGTTAGTTAAAAATAAATTGTTGCGGAATTGGTTACGAATTTTCTTTCAATGAATCAAATATGGTCAAAGTTTTTTATTTTCCATAAATTAAATTGAGTACACTGAATGCGGAAAAAAAAAATTTAGTAGTGAATTAATCTCGTAGTTGATATACACTGAATTAAATAATGTAGGGTTGAAAGTAGGACAATTATTTTAGTGTACCAAAATGGCCGACAGGTGCATGTATACTAAAAATTAAAAAATTTAAGGAATATCAGTATTTGATTTAGGGAGAGAGAGTATACAGGTTGTTTCTAAAATATAGACAGACTTTTATACATTGGCATTTACCTATATGGTTAATAAATTTTTTAAACTTTATAAAGTGGCTATTATTTGAGATTAAATGAAATATCTTCTAAGAGGGTTAGTAAGATTATACAGAGGGATCTATTTAAAATATGAGGAGTGCTGTCTGAACTGGAAGGAATGATGAGTAACTGAGAAAGGAAAAGAATGCATCGAAAGATTTAATCAAATATCCAATGGAAAATATGGTTGAAATATTTGTTACAATAGCGACTATGGTAGAATTGATTATTTATTATTCATTATAGAAACCTGAAAAAAGGACTTTTGTATAAAAAACAAAACCCGGACTTCCCCCTAAAGATCCAGGAATTTAAGTAATATCTACAGGATCTCAAATATGAAGAGCTGAATGAACGAAAGACCTGGAATTATATACCCTACTCAATTATCATTTGAAATGAAACATTTGCGTCGAGTTTTTCTTCATATTTATATTTAATATTCAAAACGATGGTTTGGATACCTAACTCAATTAATATTTAATATCTCTTTGTTATTTCTCATAAACTTCTGTAGATATTGTTTTTTAAAACAGTTGTCAAAATAGAGCGAGATTGTGGTTTATGTTTAATCGATAGTTAACAAAGTAATAATAGGTAACAATTCCAAGAAATATACATCAATATACTTGACCGGCTGCACAAATTAAAGCATTTCTCTTATCCGGATATTAGATTATAAAAATGTATTAATATACCAGTATATTATAAAGCTTGGAACATTTATGACTTCCATCTTCAATAATTCGCTACATTCGCCATTTTGTAGCCTTATTACGATTAGCTAAGGAATATAATACATTGTTAAATTTGAATTGGTCAGGAAGTCGAAATGTTTTTCGCATAAATGTTTTAAATACTTTAACTGATTCAAGCATGTAAATTATTTTGTACTTTTATGAATTTATCTTCTCTTTATTTTCTTCACGTTACATTAGTATCCACGTAATTAGACCTTAGTGGTCTGTTTGCATATAAATAAATAAATAAATAAAAGTCATGAGTATATGCTCCCATTTCTGAATTGTTATTTTCAAATAGGTACCCGCACTATTTCTTTAATGACTGTTAAGTATTATAAAAGTCAAATACAATGTGGTAGCAAAGGTGATTCTTTGAAAATTAACGCAGCCAACAATGAAAGATTTACATTTCTTATTTTGTGAAAATAAAACATACATTCCCGGCATGCTTTAATACCATTAAATTTGCTCCCTAAAAAGGCAACTTCACTTTTATCTAACTTATCTCGTAATTTTTACGGTTTCCAAAATTGCAGTGCTGGTATGTACCATTCAGAATGATTTGACTGTGTCACATGTTCTATTTTTCATAAAAGTTTTGTATAGTCATCGAAAATTATGATCAACATGTCATTCGATTTGGAAAATCATGTAGAAAGTTTAAGGAAAGGTCCCAGATGGGGCCGATAAAAATTGCAGCAGCTATAAACAATTTATTTAAAAAAAGTGGGAGTTTGGCTATTTTCGGATTATATCTCGATATCTATCGAAGATATAAGAAATTTAAAAAAAGTTCCGAAATGGTCAGGAAATTTAACAAAAAAAAGTCGACTCCCAGAATTTTATCTCTATTATTTATATTTTGAATTCAACGCCGAAAATAGGTCTCAACCAGTCATTTTTTGGGTAAGCGAGCGTTTCAACAAAAGCAAACAGATCACATTAAATAATTTTTTTAAGGTATCGATTGTTGATTTGAAAGTTTTAAGAGATCATGGAGTATTCTGAACACTTCAACGAATTCATTGCTGTTGGAAGAGATTCTTGAAGTTAATTTTTCAACAAATTAGGCAATTGTTTATTAATAAAATGTTCTTGAACTTCCTTGTTTATTCTAAACTAGGAATAAATAATTAAAAAGTTGTCTTAAAAATGTTCCGCATCATGGACCTTTTCCTATACACATACTTAACAAGATCACGTCAGAGAAGTTCAAAAAATTTCATTACTTTGTTTATAATAATTCTTTAAATTTACAATAAATGACGGATTTTCCATTTTTTGTTAATTTAATTAATTATTATAAACAAAGTATCGAAATTATTCAAACTCCTATGACGTGTTAAATATGTGTATAGGAAGAGCTTCATGACACCAAATATTTTCAAGACATTATTTAAACATTTTGTTCAGTTTAAAAATTAACTTTAAGAATTTTTTCCAACGGCAATGCATTTTTTGGAGTGTTCAAAATACACCATAATCTTCCCAAATTTTTATTATTTAATGTGCCCGTTTGCTTTTGTCGAGGTGCACGCATACCGAAAATGACCCTATTTTCGGCGTTGAATTCAAGTTATAAATAATAAAGATTGAGTTTCGGGAGTGTAAATTTTTTTAATGAAATTTCCTCCTCTTCTAGAATATTTTTTTCAATTTCGAATATCTTCGATAGTTTTCGAGATATTCGAAAAAACCAGACCCCTAATTTTCTTTTTAATAAATAGTTTAAAAATTTTGAAATTTTTATCGGCCCCTTTTGAGATCTTTCCTTAAACTTTTCACATGGTTTTCCGAATCGAATGACACCTTGATCGTAATTTTCGGTGACTATACATAAATTCTATGAAAAATGTTGATCAGACTAGCATATGCTAGTAATAACAGTAATAACATTAGTAATATTTCACGTTGTAAGGGTTGAAACAATTAATTTGTTGTGTGAAAACAGTTTTATAGTAAAATCGCAGTCGGTGCGGAGTAATGAAACTGTCGGAACAGGTGATTTCAGGGGTGGGTACCTATTTTTATTTTTAAGGTATAGAGACATTCGGATTACTGAAATATTTATTATGAATATTATTGAATGCCCATATTATTTTGGTGTATTCGGTTGTTATTTTTTATATGAACATACAAACACCTTGCATATTGTTATTGTTGAAACAATTTTCATGAGCTATTGCGAGTCTTAATGACCTCAGGCAGACGGGGTGGGAGTATGGAATTTGTGTATTTTTGTTTCAAAGGTAGTTGTAGTCTGACTGTCAGCAATTATTCATTTAGTGAATTTATAAAGAACTCGCTTGATAACTTTTATAAAGTAATTATTATGATTATAAGTTTCGGTTAATAGTGACAATGGCAGAAAATATGCTGTACGGAACTAGCAAAAAACTTGGTATTGACGTAGTGCGACTTCCCTCATATTACTGCCAATTAAATTCGATAGAAATGATATGGGCACAAGTGAAAAGTTTTATAGGTCGACATATTGCTACATTTAAACTAAAAGATGTGCAAGCATTATTAGACAGGTCCCTATTACAAGTTACTTAAGAAAATGTGCAAAAAGCAATTCATTATGTATTAAAAGAGGAAGAAAACATGTGGAATCTGGACAAAATCTTAGATGCAGACATTGCAGTGACACCATTAACAATTTCAATAAATAATGACTCCCCAAGTGATGATTGTGATTCCGACAGTGATTTAGAGACATTTGCACGTACTAATCTAGACTAAGATGAAGGAAGAATTATTTGAAACAATTTACAACTGGCATGTTCATATTAATTTGGTGAGCACTGAACTTGCGACGATGCCGAACAACACTATCTGGATCACAATGAATTACAATATCTTCTACAGATAGTTTGTGAGTGCTGCGTCATATTCGCAAACAGGAGTTACGAGATGACAATGCCATGACGCTTACAGTAATCTGATACCTTCACTAAGAATTCTAATGTTATCTATAATATACAGGTAAACTTTCATTATACTATTCGTTTCTGTCTAGCCACTGTTATGAACACATGTACTTTTAATGAATATAAAATTAACTTTTAAAAAGTTGTTCAGTAGTATTCGCTAAGTCTTGAAAAGTTGTGAAAAATTAGCTTTTGTCGGAAAACAGTGAGTTTCGAGACTTTCACGTTATTACGTCTTTATGGCGAACCTACCCTTTTGTGGACTTCAAGTTACCCTTCAGTGGAGACGAGACAGATCCAGCTAGGCCCTTAGAAGCAGAAACTTGGGAAATAAAGTGGTATATACGATCATAAAGGTAAGTGCCAAATTCCTTTTTGCCCTCTTAATCCTTTTGAGGTTTTTAGGAAGGATAGTTGTTAACAATTCTTCGAAATAAATGATTATTATTTTTGACGTATACCGAATAGAGAAGTTTTATGAGTGAATGTGACTTAGTGAACTTTTTTAATAAATTAAGCATAAATTAGAGTGAAAAGAATGCAGAGTCGTATAAAAATTTAATTATTATTAAGGTAGAGAAAATGACAACCGCTGCCCAAGACCCACGATCGGTTAACTGGAATCGATTTAAATCAAAATTAGGAAATATCAGACCTTTTCCGGCTCCAAACTGATATTTGCTATTCATGTTTCTATCCTTATTGTAACATGTCTATTGACCTGTTCGATTTTATCGAATAAATCCTCTAATTACCGCTCGCCGTCACACTAGCCACTTGCAATTATAGTTCTGTGATCTCAAATTTTCCTAAGACACTTGACATATATTAAGCCAACGGCCGCTTCCATATTTTGAGAGCCTCGATCCTCGCCCGTCTAGTAGTAAAGACGTACCTTCTCCTATCTCAAATTTTTCTCACTTTTACCTTCAATTGCTGTGGTAAGTCCAAAATTATAATTATTAAGCTTTTTGTAAAGTAGTGGCCGAGTTAATTTTTCATGCATTTCTAATTTTTTTACAGAGATGGACGAATTTACACATATCACGTGGTCATCTATGTTTCTTGCATACTTGTACATTACTTTTAAAATGAATATTTCATTATAAATTACTGTTACATTTTTAATGCAAACATTTGCTAGCTTTTTATGTTGCATAATAATTATTTTCAATGATAAATAACATTTTCATTTTAACCTATAAAATATTCCTTTCTTATAAAAACTTGCCAGTGCCAGCCTCACATATCATTAAACATTTCATTTTTTAGAAATGGTTTATTCATAAGCATAACTTTTTGCTATAATTAGTTCTTTCAGATCATAAATACTTTTTTTAATTTAGCCAATAAACCCTTTTTTTACTGTTTTAATTTGGGATATATATGTTGGAAAGCTTTCAGTAAATTTAACATTTCATTATTTTAAACAACTGCCTTCCTTTTTTACCTGAAAAGCTGAACCAACATTATGTGCCCGATTACATTCAAGTTTCTACATATCCCTAATCCACCTGAACTTTTAGGTAAGCACAGCAGTTAAGCTAGGATACAGCTTTCTATGATACCGTTTAACTGCTAGGATACCGTTATCTTTAAAACTACTAGGATACACCTAGGCTATTACCTAGCATCAATTTCAACTAGACATCACCATCAATTTCCACAAGACATCTCTAGCATCAATTTCAACTGGACATCACCATCAACAGTTTCTACCAGACATCCCCATCAACAGTTTCTACCAGACATCCCCATCATCGGTTTCAACTAAGCTAAGTACCTACTACAAAGTGCAGGTCTCATTGCTTCCCTGTTTTGTATCCTACATGGCAGAATAAAGTAATATTTTGAATTTCTTTTTTAATTCTTTATCTACCCGGCTGTGAGAGCTGTAGGGGATCATGTCCGGGTTAACGTGAATGTTTAACTTTCTCAATATTGCTTTTTACTTTAATTGAATTCTACAAGGTGTTTCTACCTTTCTCACCTTAGTTTAGTTTTTTTTCCTAGATCAATTTAAATTCATTTTCTTTCGTCAACGTCTGAAAGGGTTGTGGTGCTCTAAGTCCTTATAGTCTGTCAACCCTTTGGCATACCTAGTGTAACACCAACGTGGAGTCGATCCACCCTTGAGAGAGTCTCTAGCCGGGATCTGTCTCGAGGGGTGAGAATAGCGTTATATTATATCAAAACCCTCAGAATTTTAACGTTTATTTTCAATTATCCAAAAGAATACAGTATTCATCCAATTAGAGAAAGAAGAATGCCCAGGACTAGAAGAGGTATACTACTGTTTTTAAGAGCTTGTTCCAGAGGATAACTGCACGCTGCAACTCCTAAGAGGCCAAACTTCAAATGGATGCCACGCAACCAAAGTGAACATTCAAAAATCAATACTTCAACAAATTACAAATAACGACGTAATGATTATCCCTGTATAATCCCAAGATGTACCCAAATGTCGAAGTAATAGAATATTTCAAGTCCAAATGCCATCGTTAATCAATATTCCCGAAGACTGTGAATTATCCATCAACGAACTCAAATATTCACCCAAAAAAGGAATTCAAAAGGGCAAATCACTTATTCTACCAAAGCTAAAAATCGAACAGTTTGAAATTCAAACAAAGTATCAAGCTTCAAACCTTACAGAAATAATATTTGATGATCTTTACGAAATCAATAGAATTGTCAAACAATTAAGACCAACTGAAATTCAAACAAATACCTATAAATTGCCAATCATAACAATATTTTCAATATTAATAATTTCATTCATAACAATCGTGTCATATTATTTGTTGAGAAGAAGGAAACGTAACCAATTAAAATCAAACAAGAAAGAAGAGACAGTCTAAAGTCAAGAAATTCCAATGGACTCGATTCGCCAAAATAATTCCATTATTTTTGCGATAGAGGAGTTACGAGATGACAATACCACGATGCCTACAGATATCTGATACCTTCCTAAGAATTATAATGTTATCTATAGTGTACTTGTAAACTTTAATTATTGTATATTTTCAGTTTCTGTCTAACCATTGTTATAAAACCATGTACTTTTAATTAATATGAAATAAATTGTTTTGAAAAAAGCTGTTTCAGTCTCGAAACACTTATCTCAGGAATAGATTATGCAACTATGAAAGAGTAATGAGTGAGTCGAGTATGTCCTATTCCGTTGATCTTTGATATTGTATAACGTTGGGTTGGAAGGTATGTTATCTTAAAACTATTCTGCTCTAGTGGTTTTGGGTTTGATTTTAATGTTATTTATTTTATATAATTTGATGAGAAGTAATAGGTTTGATGGATGACGATAGGTTTGACTGTTTTATTCATTTATTTATTCACGGTTCCACTATTTACAATAAAAAACGTGAGAATATAAAATATAGCAGGAGTTACAAGAAACACAAAATATTTATAAACATAAGAAATCACTTAAGCGAGCATTTAAAACCAAAAAAAGGATCACCATTGTATGTATTGAAGTGTCTAATACCTCTAGTCATCAGACTATTGATATTGATACTTAATACAAAATAGCGAAGGATTAGGAAGATTATAACTAATGTATTCATTATTATCTCAAATAGCAATGCGGGGCAATTTACAAAGCCATTCATTAGTTTAAACATAAACAGCATGTCAAGTTCGGTTCTAATATTTGCAAGAAGTGACAAGTTTAAGCGATGATGAACATTACGATAATTATAATTCAACATATACAATTCAAATCTTGCATATCGAGCAAAACGCATTAAGATACTTTCAATCAAATATTTGTTGCAATCATAGTGAGGAGTCCAAATGGTACAGGCGTACTCAAGTGATGAACGATTCAATGTTTCAAGAACAGCACCGCCATAATAAATGTAATAATAAAAAACGGGGTGATCAATTGAATATTCGAACTTATTTCAAATCAACCAATATTTTAAGATCTATTCTAACAGAAACTAAACCAAACATTGAGAATAGTTTCTCGAAATCATCATATTTATCGAATATTATCCTTTGAATGTGATAAATTTAATTAAGGTTCAACATCTAGCCAGACCATAAGAAATCGGAATGGTTTCCACTACTAATATTCTGGAGTCTAATGGACTTAGAACACAAGCTCTGTTGGTCGATAATGTAATAAAGGACTATCAAATAATCATTTTACGCATTTAATTCAGTTGATTTTTCATTAAAAATTCCGATGAAACCTTCACGTAAGCCGACCATAGAAGCTGCACCATCTGTGCATACTCCAACTTGTTTTGACCATAGCAAGTCAAGACTTCTGAATACCTTTTGAACCTCATTAAAAATGTCCTTTCCTTCAGTAGTTCCTTTTAGTGGCTGTAAAGCAAGCAGTTCCTCATTAATAGTGAACTCTTTATCAACACCTCGAATGAATATAGACAGTTGAGATGCTCTCGTCTAATGCTATGAAAAATGATTCAAAACCAGCCATACGGTCAGTCAATGTTGTTTTTATATAATTAGCCATCATTTGTATACGTCGGACAACGGTTTGTCTTGACAAACTAATTTTTTTAAATTCACTTTCACTTTCTAAGCTTCTTGATTTTGTCCTTTTTTATTTGTCCTGTCAGTGAGAGCACAGAACACCGTAGGATGCTTAGTTGAGTAGTGCCTCTTTATATTGAATTATTTTATCGCCAAAAAGGAGTTATTATACAGCAGACAAATAAGGGAAGTACTTTCACCACCTTTCACCATCACCTAATTTTAGATGATTTGAGCTGCAGGTTGAATGATCAAGACATATGGACGCAGAGCTTTGCTGACGACATGGTGTTTGTCAACAATAGCAGAAAAGCTAGTTATATCCAAAGAAGTTTAATATCTGGGAATGACCCTTGATTCCAAACTTAACTGGAATATATGCCCTGAACAAAATTATTACTATGGCATCTAGGCTTCTCTGGCAATACAGAAGAGCTGTGGGCAATACCTGGCGAAGACGACCCAGGGTAGTTCACTTTACACAACTGTGATGGGGCCAACGATCACCTATAGAACAATAGTCTGGAGGAGGACAGAAGTAAACATATTTACAGCACCGAGACGTCATCAATGGAGGCTCTCATTGGTCTTTCTCCTTTGGAGCATTTTGTGAGGGTGGAGGCGATGATGGCAATTCCTAGACTGAAATCGGAACACTTGTCTTATTTTATTTTCTTCTTTTTGGGAGCGTTTCTTATGTCCGGAGCACTGCAGACTGTTGGCTTATTGTACTCTACTGCCAGATTTAGTCTACCCACAAAGATATTTCAATACCTTCGAGTGGACGATATAGGTCAACTGAATATGTAACATATGTCTCAGGTGGCACATTGGCTTCTCCGGTAATTGTTTGTCTCTTCGAGCCCAGTTGTTTAAGTCAGATAAAATATGGGTAACGGTCTCGGCCTTCATGCCACAAACTATGCCGCTGAGATATTTTACCGGGACATGCCCGCTATATATAACTAATGATTTCTAGCTGATTATTACTGATATTCAGTAGTTATCGGCATGTTTAACACATGTGTCACCTATAAAGTTTCTACTGTGTTCGTGATTTGGGGTGGTCCTCCACTGTAGTCATTGTTGGCTCTGTCCCTTTTAGTATATTTGTCATTAAACTACTTTCTTTGTGATCCCAGGAGCTGGATCTGGTCCAATATATAACCTCTTCTCGCGAGTTCATCAACTTTTTTATTTCCAGAAACATCGTTATGTCCAGGCACCCACACTAATCTTACTTTAATGTGGTCAGCCAGTTACCTTGCAGCTAGTTAAAGCTGCAATGTTTATCCTATAACTGCTAGTCCTGTGTTTGTTAATTCTGACACATTTTATGATAGCATAAATCTCCGCATGAAGTACAGAGGTAAGTTTTCCTAGTGAGAAGGAACATCTTTTTTCCTCATGTCACTTTACACCCCTGCTCCTCTCCGTTCCCCAGTCCTTGACCCGTCTGTATACCATTTCCTGATCTAACTGTTCTGCTGCTCAGGTTATTTTGCAGTCTATATAATCCCACCCTTGCTTCTCCCATTAATACGAGGTGTAATGGAGGAAGGCCAGATAAGGCTTCTGGTGCTGCCGTTGACGTGCTTCTCTTGCACCCAGCAAATCTGAGACAAGCAAGTTTTTGCATCTTGCATAGTCTCATCATTGCATTCTTTCTTGTCTTCTTTGTCCACCTGACCAAAAGACGCATATATGATTATGGATTTAACCACTACACTGTATATACAGTATATTATGCGCGGACTTAACCCCCAATGTTTTCCCATGAGTCCACCTAATGTGGTATCCGATCTTGTTGCTACTTTTCCAGTTATTTGGTCCATGTTAATCTCGAGTCAATAATCACCCCGAGATTTTTAACATCCATCATTATATGAATCTCCGTACCTTGGAGAGATAGTGGTCTCAATCCCACCAGGTCCCTTCTTTTGGTATAAGGCACTATGTTTAATTTGGTGGGACTTATATTTAAACTCACCTATTCCGTACATTTTGTTACTATGTTCAGAGCCTGTTGCATGCGTTCTCTGACTATAGTATTGAATTTGCCTTGTGATTTGATGACAAGATCATCCGCATGTCCTCCCCTTTGAGTCTCCTTATCAGTCCGTCCATTACAAGGTTCCATATTGGAGGAGATAGGCCTTCTCCTTGAGGGCATCCCCTTGAAACCCGGGTTGATTATGTTACACCTATCAATGTTGAACAGATAATTCGGTCTTTCAGCATGTAGTCTATCTATCTGCAACTTGTTTCATTAATTTGTTTTTGACGAATTGCCCTCGTGATCACTTCGAGAGAGGTGTTGTCAAAAGCACCCTCTATATCAAGAAAGGCTGCTAATAATACTTCCTTATTTTCGATCTAGTCTGTTTAATTATTGAAGAATTGGATCTATGGAAGAGGCTACGTAAATTGAGGTCTCTAAATTGAAATCGGACGGTTCTATGTGAAAAATGGAAATTATTGGAAATCTTCCGCTTTATACTTTTGTTTCAACAAAAATTTCTTGCAACCAATATCAAGCGAAATATAAACAAGAAACTCATGTCTGTGAACTTCGACTTCGTATAAATTTGTTAGCGGTCACGATATCGATGGAGGGCTTTTCGCACCTTGTTTATAAAGTTGAAATGAAGATATATATGCAAAAATCCAGCTTGGTCATAATTTTTTCGATTGAAACAGTACAGTTACTGTATTATTATTATTAGATGAGTGTTGTGATCACATTGCGAGCGTGCCAAATAAAAATTTAAACATGGATCATAAACAGAAGACAGATAATTCAAGAACAGTTACATACGATTTTATATATTTTCAATTCAAATTTCTGGTACATTAAAATTATCTAAGTAGCTGATTTTATTAGTTTAATAATTATTTTGAAGCCATTAAGATTAATTCATATTTTCCAATTTTTATCTGCGAATGAAATTTCACCAAACACCCTAAATCCTAGCTGGATTTCATTAAGAAAATATATGAAAAAGGAAAAGAAACTTAAATACCTACTCGCGAAAAGTTTCAAATTCGAATGAGAAAAGTTTTTTTGTCAGATGTGCATTCAAACGGAATAGAAAACTTTAGTTACTACACAAACTTTTTTCGGGGGGTTACGTGTAAGTTTTATTACGTCGTATAAAGGATAACATTATCGCATGTAGTTTTATCCTTAAATTGAGCGATCTCAAACAATTTGGAGTTGAAAAAGAAATAAAAAGAACAACGGGAAAATGATAAAAGTGCTCAAGAAGTTGGCCAATAAGCGAAGAACTTCTCAAATGTAGTCAAAACAATTCTTCCGCAAAATGTAATTCATACTTATTTGGTATGATACAAAATTGTACAATGTTCCTTGTGTTTTTGCAAGTAGTACACAAAATAAAGTTTCTTGAGCATAAACTTAGTGCAAATACTTACCAGTCATAAAAAATATTGAGATACTCTCTGTCTTTCGGAACGTATAAACTTGAATTTGCCCGTGCCGGGGCCGTTTGCGGTGACCGTTCTAAATTAAAAATATTGCAATGCGTTAAACCATTCTAGTTGCCGTTGACTCTACCGGCCGCTGTTGGGTTTGCCAGTGGTGCCGTTCAACATAAACCAATTTTATCTTTTGCAGGCGGTCGGTCGTAGCACATTTAAAGAGCCAATCGTTTAAACAATAACGTGGTATTAAGGTATGACGTCAAAGTCAAAAAGAAGCGGCCATTTGCACTAAAATTGATTTGTGTTGTTGTTGTGTTGTGTATTTTTAGATAGTGAATTAAGTGATGATGGAGTTTTCAAGCAACCATTTGGATAAAATCTTCAGCATCCTCATCCTCCTCTTTGGGAATTTTTGTTTGAAGCCCCCAATTTGAAGCCTTCAATGATGAAGGTTGTAATGGTAATGGGAATTGCTGGAGCATGCCGTTCTAGTGTACTGTGTGCAATCAAAACGGACAATGTTGAATTAAGGTATGAAGTCATAATTGTTACCATTCCTGATTCCAAAAATGGAACGGTACTGAAGTATATAGTGACAAAAAGTGACGATGGTAAGGTTTGTTATTTCTAAATAGTTCGAAATTACATTGTTGTAAGATCCCACATGACGAGTTTCAATCTTCGCTTCTCCATGCAATATCAAAATGGAAAGTGCTTAAACCAGCCTGTCGGCAAAGTAGTATACTGGACACTCCCTTGGAAGAATGTCGGCCACTTTATTAGCGACTACTGGAGTTGATGTCTCAGCTCTAAAGCGACATGGCAGAGGAAAATCTGAAAAAGGAAGCTGTAAATAAAGTTTTATACAATATAACGAAGCCAGAAGTCTCCTGCAGTACTTCAAGAATAACAGAAAACTTGGTTATAGATGGAAGTTATGGAGTCAGAACATTTCATACAAATTGAGAAAAACCCAGAAAACATGCATCCAAATTTTGTGAATGTTCATAATAATTGTAATAATTGTTCTATTAATATTATTATGAATAAATAAGATACACGTTTCATATGGTACAAATTATCACCACCCAAAAGTTATTTTACTAACCAGTGCGGAAAGTGATAGATTTCCGTACGTGGCCGCCACGAACGACACGTAGCGGAGCTCGGAAATGCGTTCAAATGTGGAAAAAACACCTTACGCATGCGTTAGAAACAACGTTTATTTTACAAGTGGGAGGAAAATAGGAAAAACATAATTTAATTGGACATAAAATAACTAGATACAAACTAACAAGTTAATTAGTTACCTCCTGATTATTGATGTAATCATTAATAGTTATTACGCAACTTTCAGCAAAATTCCAATGAAATAATATAAAATGCTAAAGAGAATTCCTTGCGTTTGATGAGGAATTATTTAAAGTGAAGTGAAGTAGAAGCATGAGGAAAAACAGAACTTTCGGAACTGAAATGCGTTGGAAAAATAGTTATTTAACCAAGAGTATTAATAATAAAATTAATTCAACGTATAATGTTAAATGTTTCAGATTGTTAATCGCTCTCTCAATAATCGTGTTAGTTACAAAACTTCTCTGGCGACTCTACAAGTTGTATTCCTTTTCTCAATCTTCAACCCTTTTGTAAGTACTGTCAAAAATAAATAAGGTATTAATATGAACAGGAATGTCATTGTTGTATTTTCATTTTTAAATAAATCTTACAACTTTGGTCTCGGAGGAATTTTCATGCAATGAATTAGTGATTATTCGAGCAATAAAAAATTTCTTGTTGCCTACTGGAATTCTACTTCCAAATTTTTCAATATTGATAAAGGAGAACCTCAGAGATCTCTTTTATGACCGCTTAAATCCATTCTTTTTATCAATGATCTTCCTGATGGCATTAAATCTTTTATTTTGATTATCTGTGCAAATGACACTGCACTAGCGATCTCGGCATCATGTCACGAGGAACTAATGTCGTCACTAGAAGTTATTTTTAGATCATTTGCAGATTGGTCCATAGCAAATTGTTTAATAGTGAACATTGATGAGACTTAATGTGTATATTCCAATTCCCAACATGTCCTCAAAAATGCATTTCAATTACCATTCAAATTTGACTATTTACTTATTACATCAACAAAATTTCCAGGTTTATATATGTAGACGAGATTTTGGGATGGACTGAACAGATTAATGCTGTTAACAAATCTTGATAAATTTTTCTATGCTATTTCTAGAGTAAAGGATACCATGCCAACAACAGCACTTACCAATATTTATTACGGTCTTGTTTACAGTCATCTAAGTTACAGCATCTTACTCTGGGGAGATTCTGTTAACAGCAATAACATTTTTGTAACCCTGAAAAAGGCATTCAAACACCCTCCGAATAACCAACTATAAAACTTTTGAATCCATGGGAATGAAGTTATACAATAAATTACCTCATGAAATCCGGGAAATTGTCTCTTTCAGCAGATACATGAAGGAAGTTAAAAATTTGTAAATAACTGAATGGTACTATTCAGTGAAAGAATTTCTTGAAGATTGTCTGTCAACCATTTTTATCTGTTTTTTTAATTGAATATTTTATTTTTCATAGATCCATCCACTTTATTTCACATACTATTTTAACTATCACTTGTGACTTATTCTATACATTTCTATGAATGTCTTAAAGGATTGATAAATATTATCATTATTATCATCTTGAGTGTACACTCGCTCAGCCCTTGCTGGAAATGTTCACCTATCCCGAGCGTGTGTGCGTGCAAATGGGATTGGGCTTAGTAGTTCCATATTCAGAAATTTGCGGACAGTATGACAATTATTCAAAATTGCAGCCTTCTGCAGATCGATGTATGTGTTTTTGCGAACTCCTAGTTTGGTGAGAGTGTAGAGTATTTTCCATAGATGAAACCACCACCTCTACTTTCTCTACTTGCCACATCCGTTTCTTCGTATCTGTCTAAAATATTGTGGTTATTGGGTACAGCAACATTCACCAGAAGAAGAACCGAGTAAGTTTTTTTATTCACAACTACAATATCTGACCAGTTATTCGTCACCCGTCTATCGGTGATAATTGACCTATCGTAGTATAGTCTAGAATCAGCAATCTCTAGAACTGAATGCGGATGGTATTCTACTTGTAACAAGGCGTGTAGGTGTTAATTAATCCAAATTTCTGACCAATTTCTAATGGATGATCTTGCAAAGTTTATTGTGCCTGGGTAGCTAGTCAATGTTAGCTATGGCAGATCATCCCGACGTAATGTGTTGTATCGTCTCTGTTGTTTGTCGACATCTTCTGCACTTGTTCGACACGATGTTTGAATCTCTTGTGACACATTTCTTGTAATTGTTGGTACTAATTACTTGGACTTGAATTGTCATCATAAATCCTTTTGTTTCTGGAAGCAATGTTCCATCAGTGAGCCACTTACTTGATGCTTCCTTGTGGGTATAAGGTCGATTGCGGTCGTGATAATGTCGACCATGGAGAATTATTATTATCATTTTATTGTGGTCGTTGTCTAGACAGTTTTTATCTATTCGGGGCAAAATTTTCTTGAACCCTTCAACCATTAATTTAAGAAATTCACACAGATACGCTCGTATGTAATCTAAAGTTTAGATAGATCTGTTTTGAACTAATTCAAAACATACTTACGCGAATCACTGTGTATATCGTAGTTTTTGCTTGAAAAACGTGCAATTAAATCAGCCGTCCAAGCGTTTTCTCAAGTTCTATGAAATGAGGCCACACATGAAGTTTCAACCCTGTATATTGGACCTTAGGGTAAAAAATAAAATCAATCACTCATATCATTATAAATGCTATCCATATAATATCTTCTCAGGCTACGATACGCCCCACGATTTTATTTGCTTGGTCTGATCAATCCCTAGAATTATGAGGTGAGTGGTGAATTGACTGGTACCTAATGCATATGGAACTAATTTTAAGCATTTAGTACATCATCCACATCATTATTATTTTTATTTTCACTTATAATTACACGAGAGCTTTTTTTGTCGAAGTAAACTGTCCGTAGGACGAGTATTTTTTCTGGCAGTTTTTTGAGTTGAATTACCTAATGTCAACAAAATTCGAATTAAAAATGTCAAGCTTACTTCGACTCAAAAAAAGCTAGAGTGTCATTGGGTAAGACAATTTAATGAATATGTAAATCAATAAATTAAAAAATGAGATGTAATAGTATATTACGTAACAAGAGTTGTAAGTAGCCCATTACGCACGAAGCCGCGCAGCGGCGAGTGCGTAAATTTCACAAGTGCGTAATGGTATTACAACTCGTGTAACGTACTATACTTTTTCTACGCCCATATATTTTCTTCTGAGTGCTCATAATTTCATCTTTTTCACTACTAACAGACATATTCGTAGGTAAAGTTGAGAAAATGTTCGGATACTATAATTTGTTACAAAAATTAACAGCATAAATGAGATGACGTTTATTCCCATATCAAGAAAAACCGAATTATTTTATTTTAATTGTAAAATGTGTAGCCGACATTTAGGGGCATCACTCTTTTAATCTAAAATGTATTTCACTAATGCTTAGAGCTTTTATGTTTTTCAATTGATCAAAAGTATGTAAATAAACCAAATAAAGTAGTACGTAAATTAAAATTTTATTCCAATTTGATTCAACAGAGAAATTTAAGATTTTTATTCTAAACGCACATGTATGTTATGAGATTTTCATTACGTGCATGTTATTGTTAAATGTCACTTACAAGGAATGTTGTCAGTCCGATTTTTGACGTTTACAGACATGGGCGTAGAAGAATTAGTTTAACAATAACATGCACGTGATGAAAATCTCATAACATACATGTGCGTTTAGAATAAAAATCTTAAATTTCTTTGTTGAATCAAATTGCAATCAAATTTTCATTTACGTAATACTTTATTTGGTTTATTTACATACTTTTAATCAATTGAAAAACATAAAAGCTCTTAGAATTAGTGAAATACATTTTAGATTAAAAGAGTGATGCCCCTAAATGTCGGCTACACATTTTACAATTAAAATAAAATAATTCGGTTTTTCTTGATATGGGAATAAACGTCATCTCATTTATGCTGTTAATTTTTGTAACAAATTATAGTATCCGAACATTTTCTCAACTTTACCTACGAATATGTCTGTTAGTAGTGAAAAAGATGAAATTATTCTTCGCATCTCCGTTCTTCTATGATATATTTGGTAGGATTCATATTTCAAGTGAATCACGCACTGTATTTAAAAGAGTAAACCATTTTTTGTCGTATATACTAATTACCCGATATCAAGGCGACTATCGAACAGTTCATTTTTAAGTGCCTTCACGTGCAGTGTAAGAAAATAAAATGCCGAATAAACAAAAAAGAAAGGCGTTGGCGTTAAAAGAATTGTTACACATGAAAAAGAAATTTGCAAAACTGGAAAGGGCATTTACAGATAACTATTCGACATCTTCCGATTCAGATAGTTCACAGGGTAAGTGTGTGATTTCAAACTTTACATTTCCAGCAATATGCAGTGCTATTCTCTATAAAATATGAAAGAGTAGAGATATGATTTTCAACATAGAATATACAGGGTGTAGTTTGTTTTTACTACAATGCCCGCAAACACTTGTTTGCTATTAAACGATGTTTATAGGTTTCTTAACAGATTATTATATACAGGGTGTAGTTTGTTTTTACTACAATGCCCGCAAACACTTGTTTGCTATTAAACGATGTTTATAGGTTTCTTAACAGATTATTATATACAGGGTGTAGTTTGTTTTTACTACAAAGCCCGCAAACACTTGTTTGCTTTTAAATAGTGTTAATAGGTTTCTTAACACATTCTTATATACAGGGTGTAGTTCGTTTTTACTACAATTCCCGCAAACACTTGTTTGCTATTAAACGCTGTTTATAGATTTCTTAATAGAATATTATATACAGGGTGTAGTTTGTTTTTACTACAATGCCCGCAAACACTTGTTTGCTATTAAATGCAGTTAATAGTGTTTCAAACAGAGTATAGTCTGGCTTTTTGACTACAACAACCGCAAACACTTGGCTGCGTATTCCGTAGGGTTTTATCGTGTGTACAAAAATACATACAACCAAAAAAAAAAAAAAAAAAATGATAAATAACCTCTTTTCAGAGTCGTGCTCTAGTTCTACAAGAGGATCTCCTAGAGAAATCGAAGAGCCGTGCCAAACTACTCCACCATTAGAACCTGTGGTCCTTTCTGATACACTACAGATACCACAAAACGTGGAGGTGAATAAAAAGATTGTTGAACTTTTGGGTGAAAACCCTATTAATCAAAATAAAAAAGGAAAAGCTCTACATGAAGAACTGGTAGTGCGTTGGTCGAATTACTTGACAGAGGGCATTCCAGTAGAAACTAGGAAGGAGTTAATCCTTAAATACCCTGCCTCAGAAAATTGTGCTCCCCTCCAAGCACCAAAAATGAACGATGAAATAAAATCCATTTTATCAGCTCAGGCTATGAAAAATGACACTTTTTTTACAAATTTACAAACACAACTAGGAGCTGGCTTGACTATTATTGGGTCAATTTTGACCGAAAAACTATCTACTACATCGAACGATGCAGATAATGAATTAGTGCAAAAATTATCAGATGCGTCCCAACTTTTTGCCAGTGTACATCATGCGGTATCAGTGAAAAGGAAATGGGAGGTAAATCCGTCTATAAATCAGGATAGCAGAGCACTATAGATGAGTACCTTTTCGGCTCAGGTTTTATCGACAGAGTTAACTCTTGCCAAGCAATGAAGAAAGCTAGCGAAAACATTAAGAATAAACCCTTCAAGACATCATACAGCCACTCAGCTCCGGGAACATCAACTGGTCATACTTTAAACTCCAGGCGCCATGTGTTCAACACAAAGATGAAAAGGGAAATGCAGAAAAGAAGACAGGGAACGAGCAGAGACCAGAAGAAAAAGTTCGAGATAACTCCCAACCGTTACCATCAACATCAGCCGAGAACACCGTACTACAAGTAGAGGTACCACAAAAAATTGCTTGTCGTTTAAAATTTTTTTACAAAGCATGGCTTGAAATTGTCCATAATAAACAAATCTTGAAATGGATTAAGGGTATAAGGATACCTTTTTGTATTCAACCAAAACAGAAAAGTATTCCGTTAAAAATTATATCACCTTATGATATGGGACTTTACGAGAAAGAAATTTCTACGCTTCTTAAAAAAGGAGCACTTTCAAAATGCAGAAACATTAAAAATCAATTTTTATCGTCCTATTTTCTTATCAAAAAGACTAATGGAAAAAATCGCTTCATATTAAATCTCAAAAAACTAAATTGCTTCATACCCACAAATCATTTTAAGCTTGACGATTATAGAACAGCGATTAAGCTAATAACAAAAGATTGTTACTTAGCCAACTTAGATTTGCAGGATGCATATTTTTTATTGCCAATTCATGAAAAACATAGGAAATATTTACGGTTCAAATTTAAGAATCAATTATTCCAATTTAATTGTTTACCCTTTGGTATAAACATAGCGCCTTATATTTTTACAAAATTAATGAAAGAGGTCGGTAGACATCTTAGAATTTTGGGGTGTAAGATATTAATATATTTAGATGATATTTTAATCATTGGTGAAAATCATGAACAATGTTATGAAAGCATAAATACAACGGTCACCCTCTTAAAATCACTAGGTATGGTAATAAATTATGAGAAAAGCGTTCTTCAGCCCGTTAACCAAATTCAGTTTTTAGGCTACAATTTTAATTCTCACGAAATGACAATTAGTTTGCCTAGCAATAAAATTACAACGTTATTAGAATTGCTCAATAAAACAAAAAACTAGTAAGAATAAGAACCTTTGCATCACTCGTTGGGAAATTGGTGTCCTCTTCGCCAGCAATAAATTACGGTTGGTTCCACACAAAACCTTTCGAAATTGCTAAAATAAATAATTTACGAAAAAATGACATGAACTATAACAAAAAAATGATAATCCCAGAGAACTTAGAACAAGAATTCAACTGGTGGCTGAAAAATATTTCTAAGGAAGGTAAAAGCATATCACCTAAGCAATTCTCGTTGGAGATATTTTCAGACGCATCCATGACAGGTTGGGGGGCCTATTGCAATGGTCAAACAGCAAGGGGTTTCTGGAGTAACGATGACTCTAAGAGACATATCAACTATTTAGAATTAAAAGCCGCCTACTACAGTTTAAAATCATTCTCAAAAAACGTATTTGACCAAAATATTTTACTTCGAATCGATAATATAACAGCAATTGCAACTATTAATCGAATGGGTAGCATTAAATTCAAACAACTAAATGAGATGGCAAAAATGTTATGGAACTATTGCGAGAATAGAAAGATTTTTATTTATGCATCTTGCATAAATACAAAAGAAAACATAGAGGCGGACTTCCTATCACGAGTTACATCACCAGAGACAGAATATGAATTAAACCAACAAGAATTTAATCGAATCATACATATTTTTGGTAAACCACACGTAGATTTGTTTGCATCCCAACTAAATAAAAAATGTGATAATTACTTTTCTTGGAGACCAGATCCCGATTCCTCATTAGTTGATGCTTTTACAAGTAGCTGGAAAAACTTAAAGTTTTACGCATTTCCACCTTTTGCCTTAATCCATAAAGTTTTTGTGAAGATTCGAATGGATAAAGCCACAGGCATTCTGGTTGTTCCAAATTGGCCAAATCAGTCATGGTTTCCGTGCTTTCATGAATTATTAATAGAAGAACCAATTTTTTTCCCACCACATGATTATTTAATTTATTCCCCTTCCAGAGAGATGCACCCACTACACAAAACACTTTCCCTGGTGGCCGGGAAATTATCTGGGAATCGTTCCATAGACGAGAAATAAGCCAGGCCGTTATTCCTGTGATGTTAAATTCTATTGGGGAAAAAACTATAAAACAATATTCAATTTGTTATAGGAAGTGGTGGCATTTCTGCCTAAAGCACAAAACTAATCCTTATACTTATAATCTAAATTTAATACTTGATTTTTTGTTAAGCTGCTTTAATGAAGGACTTTCTTATTCCTCCATTAATACATATAGGTCATCCCTAGCGTTAATACTAAACTTTAGTCCAGCTGATGGAAACACATTAAAACGATTTCTAAAAGGTGTTTATAACAACAGACCATCCACTCCAAAGTACTCAGCAACTTGGGATCCTAACCCAGTTTTACTTTATCTAGCAAAAATATACCCTTTACAAGATTTCACCTTGAAGGATATAACTCAAAAGCTTGTCACCTTGTTAGCCTTAACATCTGCTAGCAGGGTACAAACAATATCCAAAATATCTCTGAAAAATATATTCTGTAAACAAGATAGAATCGAAATAAAAATCGAAGAGCGAATTAAAACATCAGGTCCGAATAAATCCCAACCCTTTTTAGTATTACCTTTTTTCTTTGACAAACCTGAATTATGCGTGGCAGAAACTCTTAAGTACTACCTATCCATTACAAAACTATTTAGACAAGACGATACGGGATACTTAATATTAACACATAAGAAACCATTTCATTCTGCTTCTGCACAGAGTATAAGTAGGTGGGTTAAGGAAGTTCTTCAAAAAAGTGGAATAGACACAAGCATTTTTAACAGTCATAGTGTTAGGCATGCTAGTACTTCCGCTGCCTACAGAGCAGGTTTAAATATAAATTTAATCAAAAATACAGCTGGATGGACGCGAAATTCATCAGTATTTGCAACATTCTATAATAGACCCCTAATATGTGAAGATACGTTTGCAAATTCTGTTATTAAGGGATGTTCTAAAAACACCACGTAATTATCACTAGAACTGTTTATATAGGTAACCCATCATAGTTCTACTTCAAATTTTTCATTTCCTGCAAACAATAATTATAATATAGTAGCTATAGTTGTTGTTATACTTACATTATATTACATTACATTATATACATTTTTTGTGTTGCGTTACCTTTTTGTTATATTGTTATGAATTTACTATTATACACTGCATTTAATCGCCCTAATTGTATCTTTAAACATCTACCAAATATATCATAGAAGAACGGAGATGCGAAGAATAATTGAAAGATTGTTCGACTTACCTGTAAGGAAGATCAATCTCAATTATTCGAGCATCGGAGTTCTTCTATGATAGAGCCCACCCTCCCCATTCTACCCAGTCAATAGAGCGATTAGTTCAGTCACCAATGAACTGTTCGATAGTCGCCTTGATATCGGGTAATTAGTATATACGACAAAAAATGGTTTACTCTTTTAAATACAGTGCGTGATTCACTTGAAATATGAATCCTACCAAATATATCATAGAAGAACTCCGATGCTCGAATAATTGAGATTGATCTTCCTTACAGGTAAGTCGAACAATCTTTCAATTATGAGCACTCAGAAGAAAATATATGGGCGTAGAAAAAGTATAGTACGTTACACGAGTTGTAATCCCATTACGCACTTGTGAAATTTACGCACTGGCCGTTGCGTGGGTTACTTACAACTCTTGTTACGTAATATGCTATTATTTAATTTGACGGAAAAGTACAATCTTATTGTTAGAAACACAATTATTTCTGCAATGAGTTCATATTTTTTTTCCAAACAAAACATCGCAAATTGTCGCCAAATTGATGTAGTTGAATTCACAGTATTGCGAGGCACATTATCATTGATGGCTTTTTCAATTTCTCCACTCGAGGACTCTCCAAATCGCACCATTTCACAAATGAAAACTTTTCTGACAACGCAAGTCTGAGAAAAATTGATATAACGTCATAAAAAAATTTGTTTACAATGCTGGTTGTCATGCTTTCAAAAGTTAGGTTCCGTTATTGTCGCTGGAAAAGTTAGGGCAAAAATAAAAGCGTTCACTTTAAACAAAATTTTCATTTATTTTATTTGGCTAATTTAGGTTATAACCAAAATAAGTAGTAATTTTGTTGCCATGCGAGTCACACGACCATCTGCCTGTCAACTTCAATCCATTTATCACAATCTACTAGTAGCAGCAGATAGCAAGAAGCTCAGTAAATAGCGAAAAATATTGGATGAGTGAATGTCATTTCCTGTAAGCTAACTTTATTGGTAACTTTTTCTCATATGAAAATGAACGTATCTGTATATAACGGAAGAAATTATGATTGCTTTATTAAAGGTTAAGATTAAACTGCCCGAAAAAATGAAATTACTCGCTACACACTCTAGTAAACATGTGCATTGCAGAATGGCACTTCCAGGATTTCTATTTTCCCTTGGAAATATCCTTTCAAGTTCACTCTAGGAATTTGATAAAGCGACTTCATAATGACAAGATATTTAAAAACTATCCTATGCATGCATCTTATACATGTTGTAAAATTAAAATCTCCACATATTTAGTGCATAATAAAAAAGGCCAGGAAATATAGGGGTATGAAAATTGTTTGATTTCTTACGGCTGTTTTTTTATATACAGTGAGTATAAATGTAGTACAAGACTATAATAATGTTTTCAAAGTGTCCAATTAAATCTCATATTGCTTAAAAGTCCATGAAAATAATCATTTTAACAATATTTTACGTTTTTCGATTTTTTTTCTATCCAAAACTAGGGTTTTTACTAAAAAAAAATCAATTATGTCAAAAGTTATGAATAAGAATCCGTTGTTGCAACGTTGAATAAAGGATTTTGAAACGAGATATGATCACTGCCATGTTTCCGCGTTTCGTGCAATCATTCGCTCTTACTCACAGATAATACGTACTGGAGAATCTGTAATTGAAATAATAGTTTACTAGTTATTAACAAATTAGGTAATTATCCATCTATATTAGCTTGAGCGACGTTAAGCGACACGAAAATAATTTTCAGCTTTCATCATTAAATATCACAACATAATTACTTTCCAAGAAAAACTGATTTTGTAACAATGGCAGCGATGATTTAGTTGTAAAATGGAATGAAGCATATAGTAATAGCTATTTTTGATATTAGTGTTAAAAGTCACATTTTATTTTGTGAGTGAAAAAGTTTGCGAAACGAGCAAAGCGAGTGGAGCAATTTCACGAACAAAATACAATTTACTTTTAACCCAAATATCATACATAGTTTTTTGTACAACTCCTATTTTGATAATAAAATAAAAGTATTTCAAGTAAATCAAATTTTGGCGTTTATTCTCAGTTAATTATTTTTATTTCATACTGTACCCTGAAACATACCTTTACCACATAATCTGTGCCTTTACGTACTTGATTTCAATCCGGAAAATAGCCTTTCATTACGTGCTACTATCCCGTAATGAAATATTACGTGCTACTATCCAGTAATGGAATTTTACAGGATTTTACATATTAAAAACTAATGAAAACTCAGTTATGTTTCAAAAGTATGAATAAACATTTATTGAAATTCAACAGCAAAACAATAAACAGAACTTACTTATTGCCTATATTAATATTAACGTTTATATTTTCGTCCCCATGAATATGGATTCCAGGAATATAAATAATATTAATATTTTATTTTGTTACTGTTCTTTTGTGTTTTTTAGCAGTATGAAATAAAATGTTGTACGTCACACGTCCGGTAAACTTTTACAGTACTCGTTTCGAAATTCCGTAAACATCTCACTCGTACTGTAAAAGTGTACTTACCGGACTAGTAACGTAAATATCTATTTTGACATTTTAACAATAATTCTCATTTTCTGGGAACTGACCATGTTAGATGACGCTGAATCACTTAGTTACCAACAAACAATATTGTTTACAGTTCACGCTTTTTATTAAAAGTTCTTGCTGGTGTTAAATATCCATCTCGCATAATGACGGATAGTATTGATTAATCTTGTATTTCTGGTGATATTGAAGAGGCTCAGCAGTATGATATCGCATATTCTAATTTTCTCAAGTGATGTGAAATGAAAAAAGTGAATCCGTATTTTTGGCATATCTAGAAGAGAAATCAAAAATATGGAACGCGTCATCTTTGTGGAATAAGTTTTCTATGATTAAATCGAGTGCGCTAGTTAAAAATGGGGTTGATGCAAGTGAATATTTCAAGGTAATAGGATTCTTAAAGCGGAAAAAAAATGGTTATAGTCCCAAAAAATCAAAAACACTTACGAATTTTATAAATTTGGCGCCAGATGAAACATACTTGATGGTAATAGTTGCTACTATTTTCGGAATATATGGGTCCTGTCGACGAGAAGAGTTGTGCCATTTATTAATAGATAATATTAAATTAATAGATAAATCCTTTTTTGCTCAAATTCAAAATACTAAAACGAAAATAAGTCGTTCTTTTTGCATTACTGGAAAGTATATTGACTATTTCAATAACTACGCTGCATTACGCCCTTCTGCTATTATTCATGGACGTTTTTTACTGAAATACTCAAATTATAAATGCACTGCGAACCCAGTTGGTATAAATACGTTTGAGAAAATGCCCTCATTGGTTGCCGAGTTTTTGAACCTACCGGATCCAAAGGAATATGAAGGTCACTGTTATAGAAGGTCTTCTGCTTCTTTGCTGGCAGACTCAGGAGCAAATATAACTGAGATAAAAAAAGCACGGACGATGGAAGTCTAAAACAGTAGTTGAGGTTACATCGATCAATCTATTATTCATAAAAAGGCAATTACTGAAAGCATTATGCCGTCTGCAAGCTGCATCGATAGATACACTTCATTTCATGAGCTGACTGCTAATGCTGATGTAATTGGCAACTCGGTTAGTTCAAAAATGCAAGGTATTAATATCAGCAGTTGTTCGAATTGTACTATTAATGTTAATACATTATAATACTATAACATTGAAAGTTCCATTGAAAATTGTCTCGTTTACTTCTATTTCGTTGAAACATTTTAATGATTACGTCTCTTTTAACACGCTACTTTGTAAATGTCTTCTTTTCACACGTTTGACAGGCATTAAAAATGTCACTTTCAATGGCAGTTGTACAAAATAGTTATTTGTTTTACTAGGCATAAAAGCACAAGATTTAATGCCGCGGCTGGTATTTCATAGCCGAGCGCGTAGCGAGGCTATGAAACCAGCCAAGGCATTAAATCTGCTTTTCTGCCGTGTGAAACATATAATTTTTTCTTCAAATTTGTTTCAATTCCACACAAAATCGACTTTTTCATATTTAAATTGCGTTTCATTATCAATATCCAGCATCATTTTGAGTTTTCTTAATGTCATTGTCAATTTCAATATCCAGTTTGATTTAAATTATTACTTGGAAGGTTGCCTAGCAACAAACTTTTTCTGCCTAGGCAGTAAAAGTGAACTTTTTCTGCCTAGGCATTAAAAGTACAACTTCTAAGCCTGCCTAGTGTCATTAAAAGGCCACTTTTAATGTCATTTGGAGAAAAACAATTTTGTTTAACATTAAATTCATATTTTGATAGAGAGAGGAAAAAGCTTTAATATGAAAAAAGAAATGAAAGATTCGTTGAAAAGCAATGAAGTTACAGGTCGTCAAAGTCCAAGTCCTATTCAACATTTCGGGTGAGTAGTGAAAAAAACAAAAAATAATCGGGACCAAAAAACAGAGAGCTTTCATTGTTTGAAATATTGAGACTTTGGAAAATCAAAAGTCAGCGTAACGCTATCTTTCTCTTTAGGGGGCATGGAGGGGAAGTCGATCGAGGACTCGGGAGAGGTACTTGCCGCAAACTTTCAAACTTGACCGCACATCCACAATCGCAGTTTTTTCGGGAACGCAAGCTCGAATCTCGCCGTGACCTCATGTATTTTTTTAAATTTTTTATATACTAATCGAAGTTATGAATATGAATAACATAGGTGAAATATTAGCTCCACTTGTATGTATGTATGTATGTATGTATGTTTGTAGCCGACTCCTTTGGACTCGATTTTGACCCACTTTAATTCAAACTTTGTACACTTGTCAAGGACTCATGACTATACAATATATTAATGAAATATAGGGTGTTCCATTTATAATGCAACCCTAAAACTCGATTTTTACCAACTTTGAACGTTTAGATTAATTCGAAATTTTGCACACTCGTCAAGGACCTATGACCATACAATATAGTAGTAGAATATAGGGCGTTCCATTTGAAAAGAAAATATACCTTTGATCTGGCATTGAGTTTGAAAAAAAAAATGATAAAAACACACCTTATAGTAAATCGAATTAAAAAGTAAAAACTGAATTATAATTTAAAAAAACTAAAAAACACGGTTTATAGGTGATCGAACTTAAAAGTAGGAAATAATTCTTAATCTAAGAATAAAATGATTACCGAAAAAATTAATGTCATTATGGTAATATCGTGGGGTGCTTTGTACTACATTTAAACACTAACTCTGCATTTCGGAATAGAACTAGTTAGAAATAATCGATATCGAGCTCCCCACGCTGTCACCATATTGACATTAATTTTCTCGTTAATCATTTTATTCTGAAATAAATAATTATTATTCACTTCTTAGTTCGATTACATATAAGGGGTGTTTTTTAGTTGTTTGAAACTATAATTTATTTTTTCCATTATAACTATAGGGTACGCAGGTATAAACAGGTAAGTCGTTACCTACTGATAATTTGCACCGGTCTGTTTAATGAATAAAATTTATACCAAAAAGGAGATTATTCCAGTGCAAAAAATCAGTTTAAATTCCGGTTGTCGAGTTTTGAAAAATGAAAGATTGTCTTTAGCAAACGAAGACATTGTAGGATCATCAGAAAGGCAGCGATGAAGAAGATTCTTCCGAAGCTAGAGATCAAAATTTTTAAATCACTAACTTTTTAAATAACAATTTCAGTAGATAATTAATTTTCTTGAAAAATGATTTATCACTAATTCTTTGTATTTTTCATAGTTGGGAAGATATCGTTAATTTGAATTTGAGAAAAATAAAATCTATTGCCCTTTGCTCCACAATCTAATAACGTTAAATTATTCGGTTTAGGTCGCCTTTAATTAGGGTTGACGTTCTTGAAAATAAAACACATTCTTCTTCCACAAATGTTTAATTTTAACTCTTTGACAAAACCCAAAGTAACAATTCTTAGCCTACACAGTCTATTAATTCAGCGCGTGTGTGCTTATTTAGCAATGTTACTTATTTCAATAAATAAATCATAACCAAACTGCTTGGTCGATATATTTCACAATTACAATGATAATATTCTATACTTTAACAATAAGCATACATACTAGCCTAAACAATTAACTACCCATTACAACAATATTGTGCGAGTATATAGCTATCCCTCTTATTCTCTCAAATAGCATGCGCACCCTCATTTATCCGATCAACAAGCTGCAATGCTCCTTCCTCTCCTATCGCATACAAAAAATAAGGTAAAATAGGAAATAAGAGTTAGAACAAAAAGTAGCCAACTTTTATCTTTTTGTGTTATTTTATTCTGAGTTCCCAATTATTCTCAAGCATCTAACCTAAAAATATTATTTGTTTACTTTGATTGAACGTCTCTTGCGGTATTAAAGTAAAGATGGATGATAGAAATATTAAGCTGGGGGCGATGCTGTTGTTGATGGCAGGCACTGCGGCTGTAGCTTCAATACATGAAAAACAAAATAGACGTTTTAAAGTTTGACCCATGAATAGGGACAAAAAATGTAATGTGTATAAAAATTTGTTGAAATATGCAAAAGCGCATGATAGGATATCGGTTGTTCTTGTATCTTCCATCAGTTTTTGCATATAACTGAGGAAAGGTCGATACCTGCTCTATCAGCATGCCATCATCCATTTTAATATTGAATTATGAAAATTCGAAACAGAATTCAAATAAATAAACATATAATTATTGAGGTTATGTACTGTAGTGTAGATAAGTAGATACGGCAAAACAAAAAGTGAAATCACCAAACTTGCACAAAACACAAAGTCATTGTCAAAAAAGCTGCAATTTATAAACCAATGTTTTTTGTCCTTATTTTTGAACTTATTTTAATTAGTTCCTTATTTTATTTTACTTGCTGTATAATCCCACCTTAAATTATAAAAATAAATTAATAATTATTTCAATATTGACATATCATCGTCAGATTGACTGCAGCTATATTTGATGTGATGCCTATGTAAGATTTTGGCTAGACCAAATAGTGACCTATCTTGTGATTGACTTATTATATGTGAATAGAAAAAAGGAGGTAAGATATTACAAATATGACAGCTTAGGTAGTATAAGCCCTATGGATATATCCTGGATATCTTTTTCCATTTAAGATCAGTACAACTGTGCAAGGAAAACTATATCTACTAATCTATACAATTGATACTTGTGAAGACAGTTTAATATTGGAGAGCTCCCCAGATTTATCTGTTCATTGACAACCTCACATTCTGGGTATCTTAAATGTCTCCTAACTTTTAATTCTTCAATGAAATCCAGTTCTTGTTTCCCATCACAAATATCTAGCACTTCTAGCTATGTGCTAGTTGTTTATGGATGTTTGGTGTCAAGTTAGTTAGTTTCATTCATAACATTGAACATTTTTTGACAGTTCCAAGCACCAATCAAGTTTCAAATATTTAATATTTCGAAATTAACGATTTGGTTGTAATACCAAAGAAAATATTATTGAACTTATAGAATCGAACATACCAAAAAACACCGTTTACAGTAAGAAATTTGTATGGAAAGCATTTACGGACTTTTGCAACGGTAGAAAGTACGGCGGAAAAATTGGCGTTGATTTTAAAGGATTGGGCTGTGAACATAAGGAAAAAAGATGGTACCTGTAACATATTATTATTTATAATTTTAATATGTTAACGAGCCGCCTATGGCAAAATTGTAAAAAGTAAAATTATTAATTATACTAGACTGATACTGAAAAATAAAGTTTAGTTCTCAATCACCTAGCAAGTGTTTTACTTCAATATTAAAATATATGATAGTACCGAGTTCAAAGAAAGTACGGTCAAAACAATGTGGAATATAACAAGTAAGCTGTTACAAGAAAAATATTATAAAGAAATGAAAGTTATTATTGGCCCATTCAAAAGTGCTGTATTTCAACAAGCGCGAGCTGCCCGCGATTCTATACGACGGAAACTGCAATCAGATCCTTGTAAAAGGAAACAAAGTTCGGCAGCATTAAGTTCTGTAGAAATAACAAGAATGGTGAATTTATGGAATGAAAATACTCCTGAAGGGCTACAACGGAAATTCTATCACATAGCCGCGGTAGAATTGGCTTGGCGAGGTGGGAAAGCTGCTGTTTGCTTGACTGAATTTTTTTGTATCGAATTAAACAATGATGGTTCTGTAACAAATCGAGTTGAATATAACCCTGTATTCAGCAAGACTTGCCAGGATGGTTGGAAGCAAGTTTTTAATAGAAAACACAACAGCAACGTTTGTCCTGTCCGACTATTCAAAAAGTTGATGTCGAAAAGGGTACCAAATATTAAAACCAACAGATTATTCCTTAGACAAAATCGTCAATGGAAATCCAAAAATGATCACTGGTATGATAATATGCCCATTGGAAGGAATACGATTCAAAATTGGACAAGATCGTCTGCCGAAGCGAATGGCTTGAATACAAAGGAAAAAAAATTACTAATCATTTCAATAGATCGACCGCGGTTAGTCGATTGGTCAAAAGTGGTGTACAAGGACAACAGCTTATAAAAATTACGGGTCACAACAATGCCAACTCAATAAAACCCTACTTGAATATTGACGAAGAACATCATAATCAAATTATTAACAGCACGCGTAGTGGAAATACATCTTCATCAGTTATAGAAACTAACACGTCTGGATCTTCATTTAACTTTTCTAATTGTTTCTTTGTTAATTGCACCTTTAAATAAATTGTTTTAGCTCTATAGTTTTTCAATAATTAGCAAAAAGTTTTCTATCCGAATAACCCTCGGATATTGATAAATGCTCAAAAATTTTATGACAACTTTCTCAAGCTTGTTGCTTGTAGGCAACAAGCTTTCGAAATCTGTCATAAAATTTTTTCGAACAATTATCAATGTCCTTGGGTTATTACTACTGATAAGAGAATATTTTCAAACAGTAAATTCAGTGTGTTGTGTCTCTGAAAATCGCTTAAGCTAGTGTAGATCGATAATAAGTTGATTTGTTAATAACTAGCAAACTTTTCCACTTACAGATTCCAGTACTCTCTGTGAGTGAGAATAAATGATTGCCCAAAACGCGGAGACATGGCAGTGATAATAGATTATTTCAGAATTGTTCATTTAACATTGCATAAACTATGGTTTTTAGTCATAACTTTTAATATAATCAATATTTTTCCGGACATAGCTCAGTTCTGTAGGTCTTTTGAAGACGAATGGAAAAGTATTGAACTATTTTTTCACCAAATATTGTACAAATAACAGTTTTAATTGACTTTTAAACAATGTGAGATTTAATTTGAAGATCGTTTATACCTCGTGTAGACCAAAAATCAGCCGTACGAAATGGTAAAACGTGAAATGTTCATTTCCGTTGCTTTAAAAAGTGAGGTAGGAGTGGAAAGATTGTTCAAGGAAAAGGAATAAGGTGAAGAATACCTATTCACTTTGCTAAAAGTTGTCGATTTACTCTTAGAGAGTTCAACGAATCCCAGAGGCTTTGGGATAGTAACCATTGCTTAAGCCGTCGGAATATTATATCGTCGAAAAACCAAATAAAAAAATTAGCCATACTCAGAATTGTGTTTTCATAAGTTCAACAACAAATTACTCATAAACGGCATTACATATTTTGCAAAGGTTCAAAGATATAAAGTACAAATTTAAAAAATTGCTTGCTGCATGTTCTTGAGTTCATTAACGTCAACGCAGGCTTTATGAAGTTGGTAACTTTAAAATTTCCCAAAACAAACACACGCGACTTGGCAAATGGCTTTGGTGCGGCAAATGTTTCGATATCAGTGTATACATTTACTAAAAGTAATTGCAACTAGAGAAGCTATTAATTTGTATGAAAGGACTTTTGGACTTAATTTTGAGTGCCATGAGGCAAAATTTGTATTGATTCATTCGTTATAGCGAAATAGAAAATGTATTCACAGAAATAGCATTCATAGAACGTAGCATTTGAAAAGACAGGATAATAATAAAGTCTAAAAAAAGTTGTTATTTGACTTCTTAGAATCTAAAATATACGTGTCCAGATCAATATAGCTAAAGACTTTTTGGCAAAATAATGACAATTGGCTTTAAAACAGACATTGGAAGTTCCAATATTTATTAAGCAAAATGCTACATGACTGGCCTGACGTCAGCTGCCCGCACCCATTCAGCTTATCTTGTCTGTTCTTCATAGGAAAGAAATGGAACCGGAGTTTGAAAAAGACAACGCACACAATTTACCGAGTGTAGACGTTGAAATATAGCACGATTTTATGGCCGCTAGCACATAGTTTCATTCTGGGAGTATTTTGTGATACAAGTTGACTACGATGTAGAGTTCACAGAATTCTTGATTGATTGATTCTTAAATTGAATGAGAGCTGCAATTAGTTTTTATTTGAAAACTCAATTTTCATGTATAGGTAAATACCTATCTATCTTGTTTGTATTTGTGCGACGGTATAAAAGCTATATATTTTTTCAAGATCTACATATTGATTCTGTGGAAAATGTTTTGTGAAAGGAACATCAAATCGTTTGATGTGGCCCACAGTCTAGGTTCATTATTAATTTTTCCAGTCATAATTTGCATTTGTCGGCATGGATCGTCTTCGTCCAATTAATGGGGAATTTGCATTTAATAAGGGTGGAACTAATGAAGCTTCAAAACTTTCTGTACCGAGTCCTGTCATTGTAGGACAAGTTGATATGGTAGGATATTCCCTTTTTTATTTGCCAATCAAGGATATACATTCACTTTACGATTTTCAGGATATGTCTGTCTGTCGTTAAACTACAACCAAACGTACAAATTTAATGTATAGACCAGGGTCGATAATTTTTGAAAGCAAAAAAAATAATAGTAGTATAAAACCCATTGGAAAAGGAGGAGACTATTATACAAATTAAAAAAAAAATAATAATTTACGGGCGATCTGAGATCGGGAAGGGGTAGGGAGTGAGTTTTTGAGGGTAGAAAACGGTTTATCTCGGTTGCAGGCAAAACTACAAGTCCAATGGAAAAAAGTCAATAAGCAATGCTGTAAGTAATAAAGGATCCACACCTTTTTCACCTAACCTCAAAATTCATGTAGAAAAGTCAAAAAACCAAGTTTTTGGTTTTTTATTTGTATCTTTTACAAAAAAGAATTTTTTCACGAAATTTGGTAAAAACTTACCCTTTCATGTCCCAAATTCACTGTGATTTATTTGATTTGAAATATTTATTTTTCACCCTATTTTGATTTAATATCGAAAAAGCACCCTAATTTTCAATCGAAAATTCACCCGTCAAAATATCAGCTTATTTCAAAAAGTTGGTGTGCTTTCTGCTCGTTAAACTCTCTACTTTCCGATGGGGTGAAAAAATAAATGTTACTTTAGTGAATCTTCTCAGAAAATGCAAGAAATCAAAAAAAAACTCGAATTAGAAAAAAATTTTTAATGCCATTTTTATACAATTAATCTAAAAAATGTTACTGCTGCAATTATGATTACATTTATTTCATACAAAATCTCATAATATATTTACATATAAAAATAAATGTAAATCGTTTAGATACTTTATTCTGATTACGTTATTAATTACAATACTTTTGCATTTTCTGGGAAGATTTACTATAGGAATATATTTTTTACACCATCGGAAAGTAGAGATTTCAACGAACAGAAAGCACACCAACTTTTTGAAAAAACCTGATATTCTGAAGGGTGAATTTTCGATTGAAAATTAGGGTGCTTTTTCGATATTAAGTCAAAATGAGGTGAAAAAATAGGTATTTCAAATCAAATAAATTACAGTGTCTTTGGGACATAAAAAGGTAAGTTTTCACCATTTTTCGTGAAAAAAAATTTTTTTTTGTAAAAGAAAAATAAAAAACATAAATTTTGAGGTTATGTGAAAAAAAAGTGAGTAGAAAAGTTGTAGATCTTTTTATTATCTACAACTTTGCCATTTGACTTTTTTCCATAGGACTTGTAGTTTGGCCGGAAATCGAGATAAACCGTTTTTCACCCTTACAAACTTACGTGTCCTATTCAGAGCCATTTGAATTACCATTGACTCTATTCCATTATCTACTGCAGCTCTACACATTGATTTTACAGGGTTACTGTCGAAAGCCCCCTGTATGTCCAAGAATGCTCACAGGGCGATCATGCCACTTTCCAGCTCCTTTTCCACCTGTGCTTCCAGTTGGTGAAAGGCAGTTTCCGTTGACTTGCCACACCAGTACGCACGCTGGTTGTTGTGCAAAGGATACCTAAGCCCAACCTTTTCCCTCATATACCTATCAACCAGCCTCTCCAGTGTTTTTACCACAAAAGATGTAAGACTGATAGGCCTAAAGGACTTAGCCACGGTGTACATGGTACGACCGGGCTTGGGTATAAAGACAACTCTTACCTGTCTCCACTGCTCAGGAACATATCTGCTTGCCAAACAGGTCCGAAAGATATGCACTAAGATTGAACCAATAGCCTCCCAGCCCTGCTGAAGCAGAGCTGGAAAGATTTGGTCCTTCCCGGAGATTTATAGGGGCTAAACGTACGTATAGCCCAAGTACTCCGCTCGTAGGTAACTATGTCTTTAGCTAGAATACAGTCCCTCTTACATGGTCGTTTTGTTTCCAAACGCCCCATGTCAGGACCCTCCGGCCCGACTGCCTTACGACCTGGGAAGTGAAGTTTCCGTGAAAACACCCGGTGCGATTTCCAGGCAACCGAGAGCACTGTCAGGACATTTCGTTAAGATTCTAAGTAGCCTTGCCATTTGAGGTACCGAAACTATATCCTCGCAGAAGGCCCGCCAAGCATCTCTCCGGCGGTATATTTTCCAGTTCAGATCCGACTCTGTCTTCCTAGCCGTATTAAATAGGCGCCAGGTTTGTTTCCGCAGCGAATCCAGAAACTTGTTTCACCAGTTGTGGCCCTTACCCCCTTTCCTCGTTTTTTCCGCGCAGTTCTTTTCATAAGACGAGACTATACTCGAGCCCAGCTCCACTACGGCCCAATCAATCTCAACTTTATTACTAACACTCTTACGGAATCCATCGAGCCTCCTCGTGAGATTCAGTTTATACCATTCCCAGTTGGTAGTCCCTATACTTTACTGATTGTTCTTAAACATTCAGTTCGAATCCTATTCCGGAATGTCGGCGTCATCCCTCGGTTGAGTAGCTGAAGATCAGTGGTGCTCAGGTAGTCAAGCAAAGCCTTCCCTCTGCTATTGACGCCCGTGCTGCCCCACATAGTGTGGTGCGCATTAGCATAACAGCCGATAAGGAGAGGCAACTTCCTAGCCGTGCAGTAGTCCACCGCCTTGCAAAGCTCTTCAGTAGGCGGTAATCCTGGTGAGTCGTAGGGCAGGTAAGCAGACCATACGACTAAACTACGCCTCGTACTGTTCCCGCCCGAGAAGTCTACCCTTAACGCATCTAGATCCCTGAAACATAGTTCTCTAATCAGTATTGCATTTACACTGCTATGTGTAGAAATGCACACTCTAGGATTACAAAACAAAATAAACTAATCATTTTGACGGATCGAATTGTAAAATACAGGGTGATTCAGAAAAAGTGTACTTTCTCTAATTTTTGTCGGTTTAATAACAAGATGTTTGTGCAAATCACCCTGTATTATAAGAAAAGTACTGATATCTAGGCAACCAATACGTTTTCAACATCAAAAACTAATTTTGAAATACATGGTGTAACTTATTCATTCCATATAGAAAAAAACTAATTTCAGGTTGCATTAAGAATCACCCTGTATGGAATACCTCTAGAATTAGTATATTTCATGCCAGAACATTGAATATGAAGTAGCTTTTAATTTCTGACCTTGTTTTCATCGAATATAAGAATTGCCTAGAATTCCAAAAATTCGCCCTTATATAATTGAGTACCACCCCGGATATGTTGGCATTCTGAACTATTTATGTGTAAGTTTACGATAAACTAGAACGTATCAATGGTACTATCAACTAAAAATGCATATTTATGTGTTAATAATAAAATTACGTAGTCACGGAAAACAAGGATTTCTCAGCTTTAATTCCCTGTATATCGGAAACTAGTCATAGGATTCAATTGGTTCCATGGACACTTTTGGTCAAGAAGTCGAGTACAACATCATATCCAAAATTTATAACATTTGACGGAACGCCACTTTGTCATAAGAAAAGCGCGGGGTCCTTTATCTGGATAAATAAAAGGTCCTTGCAAATATATATCAAAGATTTGAAGAGGTACCTCCTTTACCCATTTTTTACTCCACGAGGTCTAGGTAGTTCCCGAGAAGATAAGCTTTATCTTCCAGAGGTCATACCGGACTTCCCCCTTCGTGCATTCGAGCACCTTCACCGACCGAGAATCGAGCCCCAATACAACGTTTTGTCTCTGAGAGACAGCGTCCCATCGGGAGGCCCGAATCACCCATCCTTCGGTCCTCATAGCCGGGTTGTCCGCCCGGATTCTTCTGAGTACCTCTTGTGGCGGCGACTCGATCGGCGCCGGTACCCAAACCGTAGCCCTTTTCAGGTGTTTGAGGGCCGACTGCTCAATAATCTTGAGCGTCAAGCACTCCAGCCTAGCCCTGCCCACGGCCTTTTTAAACCAAGCCAGAGAGCCCCCGTCTGTACAGGTCACCATAAAGGCTCCCCGGGCAAATAAGTGTCCCTCAAAGCCTGGTATCGAGAGCCCCGCATGCGGAGGTAAGGCTACTTACAATGGGGTGTCGCCCGGTACCCCAAGGTCAGAACCGGTATCTATCGATCCTCTGTTCGGCCACGCATCCTATGGGCTCGGTCCTTCCACCACAGGATTCAGGTTTTTGATGAGGTTGTCTCCTCTTGGTCCAGGCGGCTAAGCCAAGACCCCCGACTCTCTAGCCCACGAGACATGAAAACAGACAGCCAGATTATCGGTCTCGCGGAGGTCCCATTTAGGGCCCTCCGACATCGTTCACCCCAGTGCTAACCCTAGCCACAACACAACAGCCGGGTTGGTCCGCGGTGGTGCCTTCAGAGTCCAGCTGATAGTCTTGCGGGTTTTAAACCGCTCACACCAGCCCCGACCACCGCCCACACTTTCCAGCGCACTCTTCAGAACTGCCATATTGCGGTTTTATGCGCTCAAGCAACCCTTCCAGACGCTGGAAATCCCCTATCTATCAACTGGGGATGCGCCCGATGGGTACCACCCATTCAACTTGGAAGTGTAATTGTCATTGTCTGCGGGGCATATAGCCCGAGAAGTAGATGTTGCTTCCTAGTGAATGGTCTACCCTTTGGAAAGTAATTTTCTAATTTGTAACGCGTTTTAATAGTTTTATATTATTATTTTGGCTTCTATTCATAACACGCTTTACTTAAATATGACAATTGTTCCAGGAAACTGTAATCAAGTAAAGTATAGTTGGAGTTTATTGAAAGTCGGTTAACAGTGAATTTATACAAAAGGTGATAAAACAATAAAATTTCATAACCGTAGTATGTACCTACACCCACCCTTAAGTCGTTTATTGTATGTACTGTCTTAATGTTTGCGCTGTCAATAAACCAGCAACTTATGGATTCAATAGTGGTTCACTATAACAGTCGTCGGAATAAAGTCATGTACATGTCAACCTGCTTGAATAATAATAATAATATACAGTTACCAATAATTGATACAATCACTTTGCTAATTGTGTACTCTATGTAATTTTCCATATCACTCTCTAACTGAAAATGTTCCAATGTACCTATAGTCAACGTTTAATACAATGAAATAGAAAATTATATTGGTAGAAATAGTTGCTAGACTTTTTCGATACTTCCGTTACGTCGCAAATTAATTTTGCTGCTTCTCAGAATCTTTCGGAACCAAAACAAATATTTTATCAGGTGTTGTTTGAGACGTATTTACAATAAGGCACGAAACACTACTTGTAAATAGAAATATTTATTTCAAAGGCACAAACAATGGACTAGAACACTTCTATGCGTGGATAACGTAGCTTACAGCAGCTGACGTCACGACGCTGGCCTTTCTCTGAGATACCGATTCCTAAACCTCTTTCCAACCTCAAGATTAGTTCGCCAATTACTGCGTAAATAAATTTTTGCACCACGTGTAGTGTCATGGGTACCAGAACTTGAGGGTCATCAGGATACCGAAAACACGGATAAATTGATGCCATCGTTTGGACCGAAACTCTTTTGCGGCGTCGCAGAATCGACAATAAACATGCCCACAAGAAAGTAAGCGGTAGGTACATGTCTTTGGAATCGTGCTTAGCCTCACTAGGATCGACAGGCACATGTTATTTGCCAAAAACTGTAAAATCCTTGGTAGGTATCTTAACAGGGCATTGTCAGTTCAACAGACAAGCAAAGCTTATGACGTTGGCAGACGTAGTCATGTGCAGATTCTGTCACTTAGGAGAGGAAACTGCAAAGCTATGCCAGTGCGACTGCATGGCGAATGTTTGGTTTCTTGAACTAGGCGATGAGAAGATACCGGCAAGAAATTACATGAAAGATTCAGTGTTGAGCTGATTGGCTATATAGAAAGAGTCAGGCTGGAGAATGTAATCTAGATTCAGAGGACGACAATACATAAAGAACAATTAGTCACTTAATCAAATTTAGTCCAGTGTTTTATAAAGTCTCTCGGATTGTAAGGCACAAAATTTTGAGATCTGACCTTTCGTAGAAACCAAAGTGCTAAGTATGCAGTGATAATAATTAGAAAATGGACTTCTTATTATTAGCAGTATTAATAATATGATTAAACGTTAATTCTTTAATGTGCTTCTTTCTTTGAATTTTGTCTATTAACATTATTTTTTCAATTTATGAATAGTAAAAGATGAACACTTTTCCAAATTTGCTATTGGCTATTGGCTTCTCCAAGCTTTGGCAGCGTTGTGCGAAAGCCATAATTACCACGCCCTCCGAACTAACTCAATTGGTGAAATTTATCGAAAGGCATTCGTCCCCTAGCGACCAGCTGACTTCCTATTGGCAAGCGCGTGCGTGTGTTCTTCCCTCTCACTTCGTCAATTGACTTTTATTGATTATCTAGTGGTGTTAGTATTGTCAGTGTCAGATTTTGAACTATTTCGTTTCCATATTGAATTCAAGTACGATTCTAAACATTATTTGTTTTTAACAAATACCGTGTTTTGAAAAATACCTTACCTTTAGAGCAAAGAAAAAATCAGTTTCGGTATATAATTGTTATAATAATGATTATTATTTTAAATACTTTTATAAAAATAGGTACCGTACGCCATTGGTACGTTTTTGTCAGATATCCGCTATGTTTCCTCGCCCCTCACCGATGCCGCGTAGCATCAGATAAACTTACAAACTTTACTGAAGCTAACCTTTATTCGGAATTAGTTTCAGTTCCGGTAATTACGTTTTTTTATGACAAAATGTTCAATTTGTATTATAGCGCTCAACAAATTGAGTTTTATTTAAAAGTATGAATTAATTAATACCTGGAATTTAATGCTAATTGGACATTTATTTCACTTTGAGATATTAATGAATGGGACTTTAATAAAATATCTTTGACGCTGTGATTGGAAAAAAGTGATCTTTGTTCGAAAATGAAATACTTTGATAATTACTTTTTGTGTGTTTTTTTTTGGAGAGTGAATTTAAAAAATTAACATAATAGTAAGAATATTATGAAAATAATATAGGAAGAATCTCGAATTACACAAGACCAGAAAGTTAGTTTTTATCAAATAATATAAATTTATAACTTTATAATTTTCACAACAGAATTTTGCATTTATTATTCTACCGGCTCCATAAAATGTTCAAGTACCGTTGTGTAATTTGTTATTAATTTTCATTTTAAGTATGTAGAAATCTTCTGTAGTAATGGTTGAAACAATTAATTTGTCAAAAATTTCACTCATTGACATTATTAATTGTTCATACACCTTATAGTCTAGCAGAAAGATTAATTCTATACTCTTTTTGAAGATAATTATTTATATTTTATGAATTATTAGATTCCCGCCATAGATCATTCCACACTGTAGTTTCAAATGGTATCCAAAATGCCATAGTAGCTAATAACTGATATATTATATTTTTTAAACGTCCAGCAAATAGTTATAATGAAAACAAACCTAGTTTATATACTGCCCTACACATCTAAACACAATATGGAACTAGTGATGAGCAAAGCAAGCACCAAAACCAACATCAAGACAGTATTGGTAACGGTCCTGGTCTTCCTTGTCCGATCTTGGTCTTGCTCAAATAGTTTGTCACTTACTAGTTATGTCATTCTGGAAATGATTAACAAAACATATATTATATTCAAGAAGAATATCCTCATATTATATCCTGTTTAAAATGAAAGTTCTAATTTTTAGTTTAGTCTTGCACTTGTCGTCAATCGTTAACTGAAAATATGCATATTTCAACGATACCAAGTATTCTCATAAACCAGTGTCTATTGTATGTGAACATATCTCGAATAGCTTCAAAGAATTCCCAAATACCTTTTATTTAAACTATACATATGATAAATACATTTTTAATATTCTAATTTTGTGTTACCTAATCTGCAAAATGTGAGAACGTTACGCTACTGATTTGAAGTCGAATGTCAATTTTACAATACGGCATTGATGAATACTTGCCAAAAAATGGTCGTTAAAAGACACGTGTATCCTATACAGGGGCTGCGCAAATTACTCAGAAAACTATCTTTTGCTATGTACACTGTACAGTTCATTATAGTATTTAATTGGGAACATCACCTATAGGAGTGTAAAAAAAGTTGATCACATGATCCAAATCTTGGTTGTTTGGTCGCCCTATTGGAAAATGGCCGCCAAATCGCAAGATTGTTTCTTTTAGTGTTCCTCTGCACCCAGTTGTCGGATTTTGATTTTGTAAAGTTTGTTTTATTCCTTTTTTCAAGGCAAACAAACTTTGTTATTACACATTTTTTGTTAAATCAGTTAGTTTTGGAAGTTCAATGAAAATTTAACAATGGCGGGTTTTCTATGTTATGAATAAAGATATATTTAATGAAAAATATTTATTTTAGATATTATCAAACATATATTATAGTGGATATAGTATTGATACAGATCAGTAGCATGGTCTTGAACAAGAAGAAATTGCAAATCTCAGAAGACTGACAGAGTTATATATGAGGGTTCTTGCATTGGTCCAAAACACAACTTACATTTGCAAAAGTCACAGCACATTACCTTGAGTCTTCTACAGGAACATACATTATCTCTGAAGCATGTCTGGCAACAACATGGCCTAGGAAAATCTTCTGGGTGTGTTGGAGCATCTGTTATTTGTGGAATTTAGGTGTCATTTTCCTCTATATAGCCATAGTCCAGTGGATTGAGTTTCTCAGACGGTTCCAAAGCATAAATCCATTTGCAGCATTGCAAGTAGCTTCTTTTGATATGAAGACGGATAGATTTTGATGTAGGGGCCAAATCTTGAAAGTTTCGTAATTTTTTGTGATGGAACTGATGACAACGTAATTTATTCATTGTTCCTAAACTTCTATAACTGTTGCTTTGCCAGAAGATTGAGGAGTTAAAGAATTTGGCGGTGTGTGTAACTTTTTTTCAAGTTAATGAACCAGCTGTGATTTATCAGGTTTTGTCAGAAATCCATTTCCAGTCAAAAACAATGAGGTAGAAGTTAATTCGTAAAACAGCAGATAATTTATATAATATCCTCGACTCCGTGCAATGCCAACTAAACGAAGATCCTGGGTAGTTTTATTATTTACGTCCACTTTTAACGGATTTATTATATAACAACGTAAGTATAATAAACAGACGATTAGTATTTTTAAAAAAGTCTTTGCGATCTGGGAATATTCAAAACATAAATATATCTCTATATATCTTGAGAAGATAAATAAAATAAGCTTTACAAAATTAAAATTCGACAACTGGGTGCAGAGGAACACTAAAAGAAACAATCTAGCGATTTGGCAGCCATTTTCTAATATGGCGACCAAACGACCAATATTTGGATCATGTGACCAACTTTTTTTTACATTCCCCCGCCCCGCAACAAAACTTGGGGGACATAAAAGTGCATACGAGACATATGGCCTAGCTCCTAGACTATGAGCATTATGCTGTTCAACGTTAGCTACACATCAATTTTTCATATATTGAAGGAAAGTAAAATGCATCCCTATAAAATGATGCCTACACAGGAGCTCATGGAAGACGATAGGAGAACGTGTTTTTGTGAACAAATGATGACAATGCTATATAACAATGTGATCCAATTAGAAGATGTTTTGTTTTCTAATGAGAGCACATTAACACTTCACGGTCATGTTAATCGTCAAAATTTCCGCTATCGGTCTAATGAGAATCCTCACTGGATGAGACAGGAACATACGCAATGTTTGGGCAGGAGTTGTTGAAATAATATCCTAGGTCTCTTTTACATCAATAGCAACTTGAATGGGGATAAATATTTGGAACTGCTCCAAAATAATGTCGTGCTAACTTTGACAAACTTATATCCTGATCCAGTAAACCCACAATACAATATGGTATCAGCAAGATGGAGCACAGCCCCATTATCAAATTAATCTACAGCAGTACCTGGACCAAATTTTTCCAAATCGGTGAATAGGGAGGCGCGGATCGATAGAATGGCCAGCACGATCTCCGGATCTGACGGCCTTAGACTATTTGTTATAAGTATTGTGTATAAAACTAAATCCTCCAACCTAAATGACTCAAAAAGACGAATCATGCTTGAAATTAGATCAGTCACGCCTGAGATGTCGAGTAACGTTAGAAGACATTTCTATACCAGATTAGTGCATTTCCTACATTGACATTGTTTTTTCGTTTTTTATTACATTATTAAGAAATAATCAGTATTACTTATTAAGTTTTTAGAGTGTAGCGAATTTGTGAAAGAGAATAGTTTTCTTTTTAATGCTAATTTTTGTCATAAATCTGGAAACACTTAATATTTCCGAAAGATAGATATAGGACATTGTACATGAATTAGGTCTACAATTTTCTGAAGAATCCAAAAATGAATAATATAGAGGGGGTTGTATTTAAAATAAGAAAGTTGATATTGTCCACTGCCACATGAAACACCATAATATATTTTTTAAAAAGCTTATTTAAATATACAAATCAACATATCCAAGCACGCCCTCATTTATTCTTTATCGAATTTATTCCATTTGGCTGTTTCACACTGTATAAATAGGATAAAACAAATCCACATGTACTCGTATACCTCACAATATAAAAACTGGAAACATGAATAGCAATTTAAAATCGTTAAAAATTATACCAGATTCTATAACATAATCTAGAATTCATTTACATATAAAAACAATGCTGAATAATTGCAAATAGTGGAAAATGGGATTCTCAACAAAACTTATAAAGCAAAACAAAAAGTTATAATTACAAGTTTTGAAATATTTGTAATTTTACTTGAGGCTTATGGGTTTTTTTGGTGATTATGTCGCGATCAACTAGTTTTACGTAATATAAACGTATTCTTGTTTAAAGAGAAAAGAAATAACTTGATAAAAAATTTTTGGAAGGATGCGTAAGTGGGTTCAAGAAAATATAATATAATAATTAAATAGTTCACTGTAAAGACAGTCCTGCCGGTATGCTATTAACTTCGCTATCACCTTCAAACTTAAAAAGACACACTGTATCTGTCTATCGCTCGATGGGAACTCCCAAGATCCCGAAAAAGACTAGTATCGGAGACCGAGTGAGATAGACATTACGCTGGGAGGAGGTTAGAGTGAACCTACTATTAATTGTCTATGTATGGTGGCAGAGCAGCCAAGGCCAATATAGCGGCGCTCATGGCTCACATCAGCTGACGGAATAGTATTTATATTCTTATTTGTGTATGTTGATCAGTTTATTGATGTAAATGGTGTTTACTTGATCGTGATGGCCAGCGATACCGCTAAATAGAATAATTTTCTCAAAATTTCCACTGGCATCGTGCGGTTTCATGAAACCACTCAAAGATTTTTCAAATTACGGTAATAGAACAGTTATTAAAAAATGACTTTTTTCCAGTTGAGGTACCAAATAATTTTCGATTGAAATATATAAATGGTTAATATTTATTCAGTTATAGGCGAAGAATTAGACAAATTTATGGGTCACTTGACTCCTCCCTAATTAGCACGAGACAGGAACTTAGATTTGAAACGTTGACTTTATAGTTAACATTTCTAAAAATGAAAATATTAAATAACCATTTAATAAAGTGTTTTATCAACAGATGTCGAAGAATAATTATTTATATTCACACTTCATACATTTTTAAGAAATAATATTTTTCAAAAACAGTGACCGTTCAACTAAGGAGCAAGAACTACTTCCCGTGCAATATGCACCGCCGGATATTGAATTACACTCCAAAGTCAAACGGGGTTGGTACATCTACAAGATATTCTAAAACCAACTATTCTGGTTTGCGATTAGAAGGGACAACACAGCTTGTAAACCGGTTTCGGCGTATTTGCACCTCATCAGTACAAGGTATGTGGTGTCCGTCCGAGAATCTCTAATCCCGGACTGAATAGTACACTTCAATCACAATCAATAAATGTCTTCCAGTAACGGAAATGTAAAGATTGTGACAGTAGCGACATCTTCACTTCCAATTGCAAACCAAAATTCGGAAAATTTTTGACAAGTCACGTTGGCTTGAAACATGTTCAATATCCGGCGGTGCATATTGCACGGGAAGTAGTTGTTGCTCCTTAGTTGAACGGTTACTGTTTTTGAAACATATTATTTTTCAAAACTGTGTGAAGTGTGAATATAAATAATCATTCTTCGACATCTATTATCAAATAACTTCTATCCTGTTAATTTTTCAATTATAAATACCTATATTTATACATTAGCAAAATTTTTGTTTTGTGGGAAAGACAGCAAGTCTGTTTGGTGATATCCGAACTGCGTACCAAATTTTGCCAGGTATAACGGTAATTACTGAAGATTATCTAGGTGACCGAATTGCGTACCGGAAGGGGGTTTAAACTTGGCAGGTATGTAAATTGCGGGAGGTCGCTTGCAAAGGATTAGCGGCATACGTACAACATGTCTCAGAACGTCCCTCAAAATTAATTATTTGGAAATACAATAAATGAACAAAAGGATACACTAGAATGCTTGTCTTCGAAAGACATGCGATTAATTAGGAAAAATATTAATTATGTAAGATTGAAAACTGCAGCAAAATTGCCTAAGTCAATCAACGATGTACAGGAATTCCTAGAAAACACTGAGTTGACAACTATAAAAAACGAAACATTTTTATTTATTAATGACAATCAATCGAATACTGAAGTATTTTCCTGCGAATCGAACATGCGATTTATGTATCAGCAAAGTACATTATTTATGGACGGAACTTTTGACTATTGCACAAAGTTTTTTCTACAAATGTTCACCATACATGCTCTTGCAAATACCACTTACGTACCTGTTGCATTTTGTCTTTTGAAAGACAAAACGAAATCAACGTATAAGTAAACGGTTGTTTGAATGATTGCAAACCAAATGCAATGATTTGGATTTTAACTTTAACCCTGCAAATATTTTTATTGACTTCGAAATGGGAATCCACTTTAGTGTAGACGACGTTTTTCCAGACGCTATCATCATTGTTTGTCGTTTTCAGGTGAAATAGGCATGGTATATATGTAGATTTTTAAATAGGAACATGGCTGACATGTATTTGGGTTAACCTTTCTTTCCCAGAAGAAGTTGACGACTCATTTGTGGAAGATTTCATGAGCGACAAGCTTATCGACAACAGAATCGACATTTTTGTCGATTACCTGGTGGAAACATATATTGGAGAAAATTCGTGGGATTAAGCGGTATGCAGTTCGGACACACCGGTCTGTTTGATCAAAAATTAATAATTGTAAGTCACTTTACCGCGAAATTCAAAATATTTCAACCTTCCTTATATACGAACGGAGAAGGTAGCGGGAGGTCTTCTCTAATTGTCTTGCAAGCTGAAAAGAGCTGTGTAGTAGTCCTTTATAGTTAAAAATTATGCCCGAATTAATATAATAGTAGCTTGGTTCATCTAAATTTAACGAGAATTACTGGTAGGTAATAAGATTTAAATTAATATCTTTTTTAATTGGATTAAATTAACAATGATTAATGTCAGACAAAATACGTGTAACACTCATTTTTGGAAAGCCACATGGTTTTACTTTTCTAAATACTTTTTTCTTTTGCTTCTTATGTTTGATTGTTATATCAAATAAATGTTTGTCCATAGCGAAGATTTAAGCTTAGTTAAATTGTTGTATTCAGTATTCTAGACAGATATCAGTTTTTTTTGTTCTATCGTTTTCTTATACAGAAAATATTATTGTAGCACAGTTCCGTGGAACAAACAAAGTTCCCGAGTAAAAATTCCTGGACTGGATAAAATTCCTGCTTGGTATAAATTCCTGGGGCATAATTTCTGTGGCGAATACAATTCCTGCCTGGTATAAATTCCTGGAACATAATTTCTGAGACACAATGTTATTGTGCCGAAGATGATCTCTGTGCCTTATTCAATACCAGAGACATAATTCCTGGGTCATAGCTCCTGATTTATTAAGAGGTTGACATTTAGAAGGAGAGAGGAAAGTTATGTGTAAATGCATTAAAGATTCCACTCCTCTGAGACAAGGGGAGTAGGCAGGTTGAGATCTGAGAGATAGCTGCTGGGTACGGTACGGCCAGCGGAGTAGGCAGATTGAGGCCATGAAATCGTACTGAACCTTATCCTCCCTAACCATTATCTTTTGATAATGTCTCCAAAGCAGGAGTCGATACGTCGAGAAAACAATTTTTCTGAACGCGGTTTATCCAGAAAACCTAGTAGTTATTCTAATGACCGTGGAAGTCTTTCCGAACATATATATATATATTATATATATATATATATATATATATTTTCTACTACCGTGCGTAAAGTACGTACTTTAGACACACTTTCGAGTGCGTAAAACTTTACTTTACACACTAGTGCGTAAAGTTCCAATTTGTAGGTCTGTAGTTATACCTACTCTTATAAAAATACCGGTAGGTATAATAAACGGATATCAAATCTGAGTTTTTTTTTATCAGTGATTTAAAGATATAGAATTTGGTAAAGTACATACCTAATAATTATTGGGTACTGGAAAACAAGAGAATAGGGTGCATAGATAGGTATGTGCCTATAAGTTGGCAGTGAGTGACTGACATTTCTTCGTACATAGAATCTGACATTTGAAATTTAAATTGAGATCTTCCGACTATAGCTAGGGTCAGCAAAATTAATATATTTAAGTATCTATTAAACATTTTTAGGAAACTATGATGTTATATTATATTGTTTCTTAGAAAACGGAATAGATAGGTACATATAATTATAAAGATGTATTCCTCTGACGATCTCTCAGAAGATTATTTCGCAAATACACCTCCAAACATATTAGACTTAGCAGAGAATACTTCTAATGATTTATTGCCCCAAAAATATAGGAATATTTACGAAACAAAATACAATTTGTTTAAAGAATGAAATAACAAAATATTCCGAAAATGTCCTAGCGGCATATTCAACTTCTGTATTCTGATAAAATTTTCGGCAGTAGAAAAAATATTGTATATATTCGTGTGTAAAGTTCCTTTTTTTACTCATGTGATCGTATTCACATTCGTCAAAAAAGGGTTACTTCACACACTTGTTGCATAAATAACTATTATGTTTTATTTATTACACCGCAATCATATTTACTTCAATTTCAGTTTTATTTTTATTATGTTTATTGAAGGTTAGTTGATTTTATTATATTCGATTTTTTTTCCTAATTTTGTTTCAGGAAACCAAGTTAGTAGCGCCCTTAAATTTCTTTTCTTTTCCCAATTTTAATCAGATAACAAGGCCCTTAGAGCTGTTGTTATCTCCAAATATAAAGTCAGTGTGGTAAGAACCTGCTCTTTCAATTTTTCATTTTTATTTCTACAACTTTCAACGCCGTTGGACATTGGTGTTTCAGATTCTCTTTAGCAAAATCATCCAAAAATGACATACCGAAATATCATTAACTCCAGAAAGTTTTCCAGGTACCCTCCTGTATTGATAAAATTTTATATTCAAGTAAACGAAATAGACGAAAGTTGCAAAAACATTTTTCAAGATTTTAAATTCCTTTTTACTCGTTTTATTACTTTGAATTCCCCCCAGATGCCTAATAGAGCAGAAATCATAAGCTAATCTAATTTCTCTCCACGATAAATACGTTAATAGTCGGCTAATTTGATTTGGATGCCGAAAAGTGTAAAAAAAGCACTCCCAACTTTTCTCATTTCAATATTTTCTTTACAAACTTTCCGCATTTGTCTTATTCAAATTAATCCCTGCCGTGCGTCCCCTCCATAATATTATGCAGATTTTTTATTTTCCGTATTTTCAAATGATTTATGTTTGCCGGAGGCTCATTTACGAACTTATCTCGCCCTAATTATCACTACTTCCCTAGATAATAATAATTGTTTAAGTTTTTTTCGATGATTTACGATGTTTGCTTAATGGTATAGACTATATACACGCCTGGATGGATATTTCTGGTGTTGGAAAATTTATGTTTTCTTTCTATTTAATTGAATTCGCTCCGCTGCTACAAATCCAAACAAAATATTGTATAACTTTCCTTATCTTTCTAGTTTATTTTAATCCAAATTACTATCATCTCAAGAGATCAGCTACCATAGGAATTGTTGTTCTATGTGATGTTGAAACTTGTATTTTTGTATTCCGGAATTTGGTGACTGGTTTTTTAAATTTTTCCAGTTTAAAAGGGTCTGCATACTGATAGTTTCCTGGAAAATCTATCAACAGGGCATACCAATGAAAATGTGATAATAATATTGCCTATTTCCATAAAAAACAGGATAATTTGATATAATTCTAATAATTATTTAGGAATTTCAAAAAAATTATTAAAATCTAAAACATGTTCAGCAACACTGGATTTCTCTGTACGTCTATACTATAAATGAGCTACATGCTCTTTATAACGGGCATTTACAGACAGTTTCTCACAGACAGTGTCACAATCGGTGGTAAACTCTTATGGTTAAGTGACCTTAACCGAGACACTAACCAATGGAACTTGTTCCACAATCATCATTCAACTAATGGTCAGATAATGTATGAAATTGTGTTAACTTTTGTTGCACTGGTATGAAAACCATCGATAGTATGGTGTTCTATGTCAAATAAAAGAAAAAAGAAGACCTTTGGAAGTTATGTTTTACAGTTTTTTTTACTGAAACTACCAAGTGCAGAAAGAGCTTTATTTCTGTAATTTCTGTTATTTACAAAAAAAAACATTTTTTTAACACTTGATAAATTGATAAAATGAAACTTGGTTCTGATCGACTTCGCGACCCTCGGAATTTTATGTTAATATTGAATTTGTTTGAGAACTTACCTTAAGTAAAGTAGATTAGAACAAAAATTTCGCTGGATCATTCAGTAATTACTTCAAAAATCACGAATTTTGTTAAAAAAATGGTACTTTTCCAACAATAAAAAATACTATTTTCCGATAAATACTTTCACTTTAAACTGTTGAGGTTATTATCTTGAACTAAATGTAAGTCTGTTTCACAAAAAAACCGGAAGAAAATACTTAAATTTTGCCAATTTTTAGAAATATTCTTAAGCATAATTATTTTCAGTTGACACTTTAGGTTATAAAATTACACACTAGAATCTTCATGTCTAGGTAGCCTAGGTTCACAATTTAGACCAGCTGATACATTTAGAGGCGTTGTTAAATGGTATTTATTTTTTTTTCAGTTGACTTAATTATGCATTGTAACATTACATGCATATATAAAATAAATAATAAACGAATTGAAATTGAAATAATAAACGTCCTTAGGATGTAATGTTTATCTCAGATTTGTTATATATATACAAAAATAAAAGAGATTAAAACAAACCATCTACTGGACCACAGAGTATTTTTCTTTTATCACGAATTTTTGTTCATTATGATAGGGGTAATTTTTCCAATACTAACAAATTGTCCAGTGCTACCCTTGCAGCGAGCATGCGATACTGCAGAGAAATGGTGACAAGTGCATTAAAATTTACACAAATGCAACTTTCTTTACTAAAAATTGGAGTTCCTGGAATTATATATATTTATGTCTATCTATACAGGGCGTCCCAGAATTTTTTAGACAGGCTATCACTCTAAAACGGCTGAAGATAACTTCATAAAATTTGGTATGCAGCAATTGGACGGATTTTACAATATTGCGAATCCCTCATGACGTCAGCGAAATCTTCAGCGTAGCTATGACGTCATGTCTTCATAAAATATCAAATGTAAAGGTGGTCGTGTGACTGCTCATATTAAAGGTCTTTTTATTTTGAATTCAACCATGTAATACACTTAGTATGTTAAAATTTATTAGTTGTGTATTTTCGATCAAAAGGAGTTCAACAAAATAAATAGAAAAGTTTAATAAAAAAATTTAATCACATGAATATCAAGGCAATGATACCATAAAATCCTCAAAATGCCCGCCTTCTACTTCAATACACTTTATAAGGCGCCTCTTTAGAGATGTTTGAATATTAAATAACACCCTGTTTCGCTTAGGCGGGTATCCTGTTTTGCCTAGGCGGGTATAAATACGTCTGAACAGTTTGTGATTGGGTTGCCTCCGATTTGGGTATGATTCTAAATATCTTCTGGCTGCACCAAGTCCACTATAATTCGACTGAGCAAAAACACAAATCATATCACGCATTTCATACTTGGAAAATTCATTATGTCGTGGCATTTTCTTATTTTACTACAAATAATACACTCGTATTAGTGACAGTAAAATTGTCAAATATTTCTTTACACGAAAAGCTGACAAGTTCTGACACAAGCCTACTTGAAAAAAAGTCAACGTAATAACGGTGGCTTAGGAGTATTTACGCTGAATGTTTAAAATTCAAATAACTTAAAAACTGATAAAGTAACATGAAATAAAGATGAGTATCTTTTTTATCCAAAATTAAATGCCCTTTAGATTTTCTAGTCATTTTAGCCATAAATCCTTAGACAAAAAAGATATGTTGTAATTTACCCAAGTAATAGGGTGTAACTAATGCCCTGTATGAATAGTGCTAAATTCAGCATAAAATTCGTAATTCTCATGCCAAAAACATGAAGTTGCCAATTTTCAAGACGATGCTGCTTAAAATCACAAATTTATTAAGAAATTTCAAATTAAAATTCCAATTTTAAATCCCCTTTATCTCGTTAACCTGCAACATTTGTATAAGACATGTTAAGCTCAATCGCCATATTTTGGTGTGTAGTATCTTCAGTTCAGAGATTGTCCATTCTTAATGAATCACCCTGTATATATGCCCGCCATCTTGAATTGTTTCAAATGGTAACCCAGGTCCAGTGACGTATTACAAAGAAGCTATTTTTCTCTCTTCACAAAAATAATAGCAGTGTATCACTTCACTTCGAAATTATAATAGAAATTTAACAGAAATAATAAGATTGTTATTTTAAACAAAACTGGACGTTACAGACATTTATAAACTTAATTTCCATTTAAGTTACAAATACCTCACTATAATAAATGCTCAAAATGCTGGCCATTTGTTTGTTGACAACGAAACAATCTCTCTCCGAAGCTACGAACAAAATCGTTGATCATTAGTAGAGTACCTAATTCCCTGCATTTCGAAACGTATGAGATCCTATGAATCGTTCAAGCTAGTTAATCGATTAACATAAACGCGGTCTTTCAGGTAGCCCTAGTGAACAAATCAAGTGAGGATCTTACCAGTCACTTAATTGCACCTCTTCGACGCATCCATCTCGGAGGGAAAATTCTATTTGAATATAGCCTAACGCCTTTTTGATAATGTGGACGTGAGGTATCTTGTTGAAAATATACGATCATATTAGGATGTAATCGATCTATTCCAGATATAATATCATTCTGAAGTAAGTCAATATATTTAGCACCGGTAAGCAGTGGTGTAGCGACAAATTATACCCCCCCAGGAAAATTGCCCTTGCCTATATTAAGAATATAATATATAAAGTTTTTATTACCAAACAAAATTAGGTAATACTGTTAAGTATTTAAACTACTCACCTAATATGCCTATAAAAACAGTCAAGAAAATTCAATACACAATATCTAAATAACGTACAATAAACATAACTATTGCACAAGGAACAAGAAAAAAAATTGTTTTTTAAAACTAAAAAGGACAAAAACTAAAAACTTCTTTAGGTGAGATAAATACAAAAATATTTGAAATTAAGCGATCAAAACTTGACTATTTCAATAGTTTTTGCGATTATTTTAGTACAGCTTATTACAGTTTTTAATCGCAAACCAGAATGGTTGGTTTTAAAATATCTTGTAGATATACCAACCCCGTTTGACTTGGGAGTGTAATTCAATATCCGGCGGTGCATATTGCACGGGAAGTAGTTGCTGCTCCTTAGTTGAACGGCCACTGTTTTTGAAAAATATCATTTTTCAAACATTTATAGAGTGTTGAATATAAATAATTATTCTTTCGACATCTATTTTAGTACAATTATTATAGCCATTATCTCACTATTGCTTTAAGGTGGTAAATTGTTTTTTTCTAGCTTTTGCCTCCGCAAAATATTGTTTTAGAAGAGGTAACAAACAAATTTAAATAAGTCATCTTACTGTTTTTTTATATGCTGTGGAGCCAAAGCAAAACTTTAGGTGATTGAAACACTCAAAAATAATTCAAAATCGACTTCTTATATTGTGAATAGGGAAGCTAATAAAATAAGAAAATAAAAAGTAAAAGTTAAACAAAGAAACCATAAATAATCATAGTAGCTTCTCATACTTATCTACTACTATTTTAACAGCACCACTCAGTATATACAGATGTTAATACCTATTTTAGCTATGCCACCGTCAATTTTCAAAAATTAATCCAATTTATCTCACTCTCAACGCTCCTTAATGTTTTCTTTGGAGAACCCGTATTTTCAAATTCAAATCTATCAATTGGTTTATTCAAAATTTCACATGCGTTAACAATGTGAACAGTATTTTAATTTTTTTTAATTGAACAAAAATTCATTATTTGTCATATTTAATTAGATCAATCCTAAATTGATGAATTCAGGAACATCTATTATAGGACAAACTAGTGAAGACAAGATAAAAGGAAGAATATTGAAAGGAAACGAAATTCTTGGCACCGTTAATATCTACAATGAGTCGATCACCAAAAAACAAAGATAAGATAATACTTTGATCAGACCGGTCATTACTTACGCACTCGAAACAACAACTATAAATAAAAAATAAGAAGATCTAAAAATACTAGAAAGGGGAACATTGAGAACAATTCTCAGACCAGACAAAACAAGAGATGGAGAAAGAAGATCAAAACGTAACATAGAAATAGAAAAGGAATATAGTCCCATATATAAAAGCAGAGAGACTGGAATGGATTGGACACATTATAAGAAGAGTACCAACAAAAATATTAAAGAGAATAACAGCATGGAATCCATTAAAGACGAGTACAAGAGGAAGACTACGAAGCAGATGGTGAGATCAAGATCAACAGGACTAAATACAGCTCTAATGAGCTAGCCATGATCCCTTGGGATTGAACGGCCATGTTGATGATGATGAATAGATCAATTGCATACAGGTATATTCATTTTTCATAGTGACACATTCGAATATAAGAAGAAACTTTTATTTCAAAACTCTATATCTATATATTACAGTATTTATATTAGCCCTGTCTCTTGAGAAATTGGCCTGAAACTTCATACTTGAACAAACATATATATTGTAATTTTTATGTATGTATGTATAGTGGGGTGACATCACTGAGAAAGATCTATTGTGCACCCTCACTTCTATTTAGTTCCTGAGGAACGTGTCAGAAATTAGTAGCTCCCTTAGTTCTATTATAATTATTATAACAGGCTGTAGTCACCTATCAGAATATGAGATTGTCTAAGCGCTACTAGATATTTCCAATAGTCAGATCTTCTCTTTTCTTCGGCTTTGCCCACTTCTTCGAATATCACATCGGGGCTGATACCGAAAAAGGGTTCCGTCCCCCAAAAGGGTCTTTCAGTCCTCCTCTTCGCTAGCCCATCTGCTATTTAATTTCCTTCTATTCCAGTCTGTCCTGGAATCCACAGTAAAGTTACTATATTGTTCTCCCCTAGTTCATTGAGTATACCTAGGCATTCCCACACCATTTTGGAACTGATTGCACAAGAGCTCAGTGCTTTAATGGCTGCTTGACTATCCGACATTATAATAATCTCTTGCCTTCCATACCCTTTGTCTATATGGAACTGGGCACGCTTTCTTATAGTGTGAATTTCCGCTTGAAAGATACTTGGAGTTTTTCCCAATCGTTCAGAGTGTTCTTGGCCTGTTGTACACTCCTATCCCAGTTTCTTCTATTGCTTTCGAGCAGTCTGTGTACCATCGAATGGCATTATTTCCAAGTCTGGTAATGGTATTTGGATCCCATTCCTTATTTTTGCTTAATTCCGTAACGAGCTTCTCTGAAAAGTTATACCATCTTGGGGCATGACCCAGGTTTCTAAGAAGTACCTAAAGAGGTGTTTTTTTTCAAATGATTCCCTCTCTACTAAGTCTGTATCCTGTTTTTTCTTGTAGATTTTATTAGGTTTTTCATTAATATGGTAGGTAAATCTCTTTAGAAACTTAGTTTTGATAGTTGGACCGAGTTCACCGGGACAGAGTTGGTATATAATAAATTTTAAGTAATCTCGAATCAATTTCCAAGCCCAATAGAACCGTTAAAGTTATAAAAATCGTACAAACCAAACAGATCAATAACATGAATAAAAATAATACCGATTGCCGACAATTTGAATTATAATATGTATCAACGACTCGCGCGACAATATTCTAAATCGTCAAAAAAATGTCACTTCACCCCTTAGTTACATAATCACCAATTTTTCACTTCCTACATGTAAAGTATCAGTATTTTTCACATCATACATACAAGTATTTAACTTTAAACTCATATATTACACGTGACCGTTTTCTTCTTTCACACATTACTTTTATAAACGAAAAAATATCATTCAATTTGTACGGACGTAGAAAAAATCTAATGTTGAAGTCTGTTTTTGCTACTTAAAAAGTACAATTACAATATATAAGTCTTGTATAAAAAGAATATTCTCGTGTTTCTAGATTACGTCGATAATTCACCGCTATCGCTTATACCAACATGCACAAGCATACTGCATACATATGAAAATTGAACGGAACAAAAACCTTGTTGCAATTTCGTTAGAGAGAATATATCCGACACGTAAATCAGCGGTCATGGTATAAAATTTGCTGTTACCTCTTACTTCTACCTCTACTGTTACCGTAAAATACTGCTTCGCCAAACTTTAGTTTCACTTTGCCTGAGTTTAGTACGATCTATAGAATGTGAGAATATGTTGGGGCGTGAAAGATGTACTTTCAGTTTGGATATCATGGAAGCTATTTGAACAAAAGTAATGATGTACTATAGAGAATGTCTGGAATAGTGAATTACATATCCAGGTGGAAAGAGTTTCTTTACTACGGGGAGCGCTACTTTCGCTCGACACAGAAAAGGACTTTCCACCGAGTTTCTATTATTTCATTTATAACCATAATTAATTTTCCATAAATACAAAAATGTAGTAGGCGTTGACATTTTGACTTGATCATAATATCCCGTTCTCACTCGCTGATGCCTGTTTGTACAGTTAAACGCATCTTGCGTAAGTTGTAGGTACTTAACTTAATTGTCCGCTTAACTGCTGAGCTGCAAGACATTTTGTTTGTGATGACACTGAGAAAATCTAGTAACTTATTGGTGACTCTTCAGGTTTGGTGTGATAGTTAACCTATAAATAGTATTTTACGGTCTGCTCTTCGAAAAGTATTTTTTCAAAGTTTGTAAGGCGTTAACTATTATTTAACTAGATATTATCTTTGACATATACAAATAAAACAACAAACTTCACAAATTAGCAATGGTTATCAAATACCCAGGCTGGCTATGCGTTTTACATAATTTATTTCATACCAACACATTATTGTGTTTTTATACCTTAGATACCATATACATACATAAAGTACAAATTATGGCCCGCGCAGGCGCTAGGGCACAAAAAACAGTTTTCGATTGAATAATTATTTTTTAACAAAGTGAAATATAAATATAAATTATATATAAATTTACGTTTATATTTTGTTTGGTTGTACTTACATTGAATATGCAATTCCGGAAGGTTCTGCTAATACCTTAATTACAATGGTAAAAACTCGTTTTTTGTCAATTTTGGTTTCTGGCACCGTTGCTGATTTTTCATCTTCTACATGTGTGACTAACATGTTTACAAGTTATTGCCGACCACACCAAATTTTATTTTTTTATTTGGTGCCTGACGAATAAATTTTGGAACATTTTCTCTAGATTTTTTTTGTTGGTACCCTTTTGACCTTTTCTTTAAATACTCGCATACTTTTTTAAAGTTACGAATATTAATATTATCATTAACCATTGAAGTCTTCCTTATCATCGAATATTTAGAACACAGAGAGTTCGGGGAAAATTTTTTGGATGGATAATTAGACAGTACAATTTCGTTAATGTTTTCTACAGCATTTTCTGACATCCACTTCAAAAATTGGTCATATTGTCGTATCAGTTTCTGGATTTTCTCGGTAACAGGTTCTGCGTTACCTTTTCAGCCATTCTTGCAATTTCGTCGGGAACTTCCATTGTTGATTTATGACTTTCACACATCAAAATTTACAATACTTATCTCTCTAGCAACAAAAACGCAGACAATAATCATGTCAAGGCAATGTCGTAGGTGAAAATGAGAAATTGGTAAATCAAATTATAAGCTATTCATTCCTCAAAACGAACTGGTATGATATGAAAGATTGTACGCACCACGGGTACTAATAGATAAATACCATCGGGCGACTTACGAACCCTCGGGCCAAAGGCCCGCGGCTTTGTAAGACTGTCGCCTCAGGTACACTCCAACAGGTATCTCGTGAAATGAGGTGACTATGCGCCGTAACAAATTTGAAAGTGGGGATCCAGCAAAGCCAATCGTGCGGTAGACGTTATGCAGTGGGCAGCTCGATATTGGCCGAATACGTTCTCTCTCTGCGTACTGGAAGCTCCTCCGCCTTGTCACGAGATACCAGTTTACCTGTACTCAGCTACTTAGTAGACTCCATTTCACATAAGAAGAAGCCACGTGTCGTTTGCCAACTGTCTTGCGTAGAAATCAAAATCGGTCCTGTTTGTCTATGTCGCCTTGTAACGAACGTTTCATGCCATTGGCGAACATCGCCAATCATTAATTGAAAGTATAAATATTTTAACGATACCAAAGTATTTTCATAACCTAGTGTCTATTGTATGTGAGAATATCTCGAAAAGCTTCAAAGAATTACCAATTATGTTTATCTAAATTATACATACAAATGTGGAAACGTCACGCTACTGATTTGAAGTCAAATGTCAATTTTATAATATGGCGCTGGTTTTGACATTGCGCATACGACTGCAACTTCAAGTGGTTTCTTATTACGTGAAACGGAGTCTACCCTTGATACATAAATAACTACTGTAGGTTATATTCAGGTATCTAATCAAATTTTTCCACGAAATGGTGAAGATTCATAAAAATGTTGAAGATATACCAATTAAAACAGATACATTCAATTATAGGCCAATTTAGCAGTTTGGCCAGAATTCTTGATGAAAAATATCCAAAACCGACTGAATCAATCACTTCTAAGAGTCACATAAATTACTTTCTCCATCACAGTACGGATTCAGAAAAAGCTGTTCTACCCAATATGCCATTAAGATACTAACTAATAACATATATAATAGTCTTGATAAATCCATGCCTGCTGTTGGCGTCTTTGTCGATCTAGCTAGGGCATTTGATACAGTTGACCATGGTATACTTATAAGCACTTTGGAAGATCTGGGGTTACGTGGTATACCCCTCCAACTCTTACGAAGCTACCTATCAAATAGGCAACAAAAGGTAAAAATAGAAAATACGTTAAGTAATGAACGAACTGTCTCATGTGGTGTACCTCAAGGTACAGTGTCAGGATCTAAACTTTTTAATGTTTACCTAAACAATTTATTTTTTTTTAGAAACAAATTGCAAAATTATTAGTTTTGCTGATGACAGTAGGAACTCAATTTACTGTTACAGCCCAAACTAGTGTAAAATATCTTGGCATAGTATTATATTCGAATTTAAGATGGGATCAACATATTGTGTATCTTCCAAGGAAGTTAAGAATCTTGTTGAATCTCACTTGAATTATGGTATTATATTATAGGATGGGGTGGTTTAGCAAAAGGATATCTATCCCCTCTAGAAACATTTCAAAAAAGATTCTTGAGAACAATACTTGTTAGGGGTTATGATTGCTCCAGCAATGCACTCTATTCGGAGACAGGTATGTATGATATAAGACAATTGACGAAACATGTAACATATTTTTAAAAACGTGTTTTTTTTTGTTCAATCGGCTTAAAAGTTGCCTTAATTTCATTCTAAAGTCTCTTTATTACCCTATTTTTGTAAAATAACCCAGATATTCAAGTGATAAAGGTGTTATGTACCATATTTTTGCTTTTAACAGTAGATAAGGTGTCAAGATAACGTGACACCCTTAGAGTTGACGAGTTCGGCAGCTATTTATATTAAAACAATCTTGATGAATATTCACCTTACCATAAAGTAGATCTGTTAAAAAAATGAAGTTGGGTGATAGGTAAGGAAGACAATATAACATTACGAAGAAAAACAGAGAAAAGAGGTAGCCTCACTGCCAAAAAATTGAGTAACTTGCGTGAACAGTTAAAGTTCGTTCGTTCGTTAAGTTTGCCAGCTGACTTGCGTAGAAACCAAAATCTTGTTTATTTATGTCGCCTCTGAACGACCGTGCCATGCCATTGGACCTACAAACGATGTTTCATGCCGACAGCAATTTTATTATTGACATTTGAGGTTGTGTTTGATGCAATCATTGTGTCGAATATTTTTGATTTTTGAATATTTTAAGCAAAACGAAAACATAATCATTATGGGGGATTGGAACGCAAGAGTTGGTAGAGATTACAATCGAAGAATGGGTTGTATGGGAGGTTATGGAGAAGAAACAATGAACAGAAATGGCCTTAAGATGATAGGTTTTTGTCAAAGTAATGATTTAATAATAGGAAATACGTTGTGGAAACAAAAACTAGAAGATAAATATACCTTTGTAGTAGAAGAAAGAAATGCAAAAAGTTTAATAGATTACATAGTTTATACACAAAACCTATCAAATATGGTGAAAAAAGTAGAGACAAGAAAAGAGGCTGAGCTGGGAACAAACCACAGATTAGTAGTAGCGGAGTATGAAGCAAAAATAATGGATACAGAAGAAGTAAGATTCAGTAGAATTGCAATAAGTAAATTAAGAAACTCAGAAAAAAATGTAAATATCAGGAAGAAACAGACAGAGTATTCGGGAAAATGATTAATGAAAACAATGAATGGACACTCGAAAAACGGTGGACAGTATTCAAACAAATAATACTTGGAAAAGCAGAGGATATATGTGGAAGACTTAATTTCAACAAACATTTGAAAAGAACCAAGTGGTGGAACAAAGAAATACAAACATTAGTAAAAGAAAAAAAAACTTCATGGAAAAAATACCTTCAAACGGGAACACAACAAGATAAGGAAATATATAACGGTAAAAGAAATATAGTCAAGGAAGCGGTTAAGAAAGCGAAAAGGGACTCCTGGAAAGAATTTGGAAGGGAGATGTCAAAGATACATGCATCAGATAATAGAAAATTTTGGACAACAATAAAAAGACTACGAGGAAGTAAAGGAAAACATATAAGAGCAACAAAAAAATAAAAATAACGAATTGGAGATGGAAATAAATCAAATACTAAAGACTTGGAAAGAACACTATGAAGAAAAATTTAGTAATAGGTCGAAGAAGAAAGCATCAAATATAGTTGAAGAGGAAGAAAATGAACATGAAGACCATGCATTCCAAAGAGACGAAATGGAAGAGGCTATAAAGAAACTTAAAATAGGAAAAGCCAGTGGGGAGGATGAAGTAGCGCCAGAGATGATAAAATGGTTAGGAGAGAAAGGAAAAGAATGGCTGTGTCTTATATGCAGGGAAGCATGGGAAACTCAAAAAATCCCCAAAGACTGGGAAAATAACCTTATACTGCCAATACATAAAAAAGGGGAACAGACACTGTGCAATAATTATAGACCAATATGTTTAGCCCAAACCAGCTTTAAAATCTATACGAGAATAATAGAGATCCGATTGAGACGTTATATAGAAGCAAAATTAGAAGAGGAATAAGCAGCTTTTAGACCAGGAAGACAAGCGAATGACAATATATACATTTTAAGAAGAATAATTGATAATACAATAGAAGCGAGAGAAGAAATGTATCTAACTTTTATAGACTTGCAGGCAGCTTTTGACACAGTAGAAAGAGAAAAAATTTGGGAGGTATTGGAAGAATTAGAAGTACCGAAAGCTCTAATTAATATAATTAAAAGCACATACGAGACTGTGAAAGTAAGAGTGCAGATAGGAGGTCAAAGATCGGAAGAGTTTTTAATGGAAAAAGGTATAAAACAAGGTGATAGTTTAAGCCCACTGTTGTCAAGGAAATAAAAAGACAAGGAGAGAACCTGGACATGATAATAGGGTACAGAAACATGGTGCCGGTCAGATTAAGTAATCTACTATATGCAGACAATATTGTATTGGCATTGGCCAGGGACAGAAAAGAATGGAAAAAGTGGGTTCAGGAAGAACTCCAATCCGACGCCTGAAAAGGCATAAGGATAAGAGAAAGAAAGAGAAAGAAAGAATATTTCAATGCGTTTAGCTATAGTCTATTTTGGAAAGGTATAGGGTAATAAAATGGGAAATTCCGTCCAGTTCGGCTCAATTTCGGTGTCGGCCATAGGCGTAGGTCTTGAAATAGTATTGTTGGTAATATTAAAATTTCAAGTAATTGCCTAAGAGAATAATGAAAAGTATGTTTTCTGGCCTGAAGTGTCAATATCGAAATATTGTGTAGGGATTACTTAGGTCGTAGATTATACAGTTACGTTTTGCGTTTAACAGATACCGTTTAACCTCTGCCTCTGCCTCTGCCTAATTCCAACCCTATTTCAGATTCGGCTTAACCATGCGCCGCAAGGTGCCTAACCCGAAATTTTTAGACCTTTATAAGTATATTTGTTTAGTTTAACGCATCAGTATTTGCTGTTAAGCTTGGCCAGGATGACAGTATTCCGTTGATAACTAAGACACTTTTATGGACCACTTTGAGAAATATGGATTTTGCCTGGGAAAAGCATAACCGTAAAGCACTTTTACTGGAAAGCGATGAAATTGTTTGCTGGCGAAGTATAAAGCAGTACAGAACAGAGCAGAAGAAAATCTTTTATCTTGATGAGACGTGGGTTAATGAAGGTTATACAGTACCAAAAATGTGGCAAGACAAAAATATAACCAGTGCTCGCCAAGCCTTCATCGAAGGCCTGTCAACGGGTATTAAGGTGCCTTCAGGTAAAGGGAAAAGACTAATAATCGTCCATATTGGAAGCGAAGAGGGATTTTTGAAAGAAGGTTTAGGGAGATTACCACGAGGACATATATTCGGATGTTTTTGAAGACTATTTTGTTGAAATGATAAAATATCTTCCTGCTGATTCAGTAGTAGTTATGGATAACGCAAGTTATCATTCTCGACGCATAGGGAAGACTCCAACTCTATCTTGGAGAAAACAAGAAGTTATTGACTGGTTAACCACCAAAAGTATTGAATTTGAAGATAATTTGATAAAAAAAAGAACTATTAGCAATAGCAAATTTACACAAACATCGTTTTATGAAATACGCCGTGGAAGATATAGTAGAACACATAGTAGCACACCGCCATATCATTGCGAACTAAATCCTATAGAACTTATGTGGGCGCAAGTGAAAGGATTTGTGGCAAGACATAACACGACATTCAAAATGAAAGACGTTAAGCTACTGTTTCATCAAGCCATTAAGGAGGTGACACCAGAGAACTGGCGAAAAGCAGTCCAACAAGTCATTAAAGAAGAGGAGAAAATGTGGGATCTTGACTACTTGATCGATCGGACCGTCGATACGTTAATTATAATGTCAAGAGGAGATGACAGTTCCTCAGATGACGAAGAATATTATGATTTTTTATAATTTAATTTCTGTATGATGTATTTTTTGTTCAATAAAAAATAAGTGTACCTAATACTATTTACATAATGCCTAGTTTTTATTTTGTCTAAATAAAATTCTTTCCTTTTCACGAGTATCCTACCGGCACGCCTTTGGCACACTATTTTCAGTGTTTGTGAATGGATAACAATAGGCTTAACCCATATATTGACCCCAACCCGGGTGTACTACCTGCACTTGATAAAAAGCAAAAAATTTAGAATGAAATCAATGCCAAACTATGAAAGTGGCTTAAATATTCGTTGGGTCACTCTGTGCTCCCTTTGCATACCTAATGAGGTTTTATTACTTTATACCTTTCTGAAATAAACTTATAGTTTATCTGTGAGTGTTGTGTGTTTTATTTGAACTAAAACCATACCTCCCAAAAAACATCTTGGTGTTAAATTAAAAATTATCCACAGTTGAGGCCGACAGATTTTAATTTTTTTGTCAACCTACAAAATGTGAAAACGTTACGCTACTGATTTGAAGTTGAATGTCAATTTTACAGTACGGCGCTGGTTTTGACAACATGTTCGTGCATACGACTGCAACTTCACGTGGCTCTTTCTTATGTAAAACCGAGTTTAAGAAAAAGCAGAATTATAATACAAAAGAATACTTCTAATGAAAAAAGTTAAAAAAACATATGATAAAATCGCAATAAATCATTTATTGAAATATAAAATATCTTAATTGCAGGATACTGCACAGATGATAACAAATTATCTTCGCCATACTGGGTATTAAATGATCAATTTGATTCATAAGCTCATTAATGCTGATTGGATATGAACGACGTGTCAAATATTATTTTTAGACAATCAAACAGTATGTGCTTCAGTGACTCATCAGTTTTTAGGTCACGCACTGTGCACTGCTCATTTATGATTTTAAAAGAATCTTCCTAATACGTAAAAGTCACATAGATATTGTTAGCAAGTCAAATTTATGTAATAGTCCTTATTATGTGAATCGGTAAGCTGAATTCAAGGTAGGGTCTGGTGACATGGAAAATGCGAAGTTTTTGTTAAAATAACATAAAGGAGGACTTTTCAATCCGATTCACATCTTTCTGATATAGTTTTTCCTTGAACATACGGAGAATACAATCTTTTTTTGTTTCAGAAATTAAACTGTGAGATTATTGATTATTTCACAATCAAAACCAGTAGAAGTGAATAATGAAGTAACTTTTGCTACCCAGTTAAACTTACTGTCACTATTATTTGCTTACTGAATTAACCGTAGAAAACAGATCTCAAGAAATCGGTTTTAATAAATATAATCGTTCCAATTCTATTGACTCCTTTGATATTTTGAGTGAATGTTAATTTGTGAAAACTTTTAGAATGACTGAAGAGTGGATGAGGAGATGCATCTGAGATGACAAAAATAGTGGAGACTGGAAAGTTAATGTAGGTTCAGATCTACCCATAATCTGATAACATAGAACTGCTAAATAATCTAGAATTGCGATGTTTTTGAATTTATTTAACTACGCGAATGAAAATGTTCGAAGAGAAGTCAAGAATATCATTTTTAGAATGCGTTTGAAAATTGACCATTCGTAACCAAGCGCATTCGTACAATAATTGCAAAAGATGTCAAGAACAGCTGCTCAGATCGAGTGTAAGGCATCTCGGGAATTTGAAGTTTATTATCTGAGAATATAAAAATCAACTGCGAAAATGACATCTTCACAAAACAGTTTTTCTTAAGTCGACTTAAACCTGAGCTGATCATTGAGGAAGTTTTCCATAACTAGTTTAAATAATATTTAGAGAGCGGTCCACGACAAACTAGTATTTTTGAGAATAGTTTATTTCAAGTCTATCTTGAAGTAAACAGTGCAATCTGGAATTAAAGTCTTACAATTTACCGTTTGCACACATGCCCGTCTTTTAACTTCGAAAGCAATTGATATTTTTATGTGCAAATGTCACCCAGTGACGAAAGAATGGATTAATTTGTACTCCTTCTGAGTATATTTATCGTAGAAAAGTAAAGCCACATACTATAAAGCGTGTCAAATGTCAATCACATGCAGATCGTTTTTAAACGTGACTCTAATATAAGAAGTGCTAGGGTCTGAGACTGCATTCACTGGTCCTGAACCAGTATTTGAATTATCCAAAACTGCTGCACGTGGTTGTATATCTCGGTGGAATCAAACTAAACACCAGTCGTACTGGAGACACGTGCCAAAACAGGAACACAGCAAACACCTGGTCAAAATCCCTCGGAGACGCTGACCAATGAAATAGTAAACCTTAGCAAGGGGCCAGATAAGGATAGTGACGGGTTTAATCACCGGTCACTGTACCCTAAGGAAGCATATGCATATAATCGGCATATATAGGGAGGAACCTATCTGTCGGTTGTGCATGGAAGAGGAGGAAACAGCCTCTCACATTATCTTCGATTGTGAAGCATTATCTCACTGGAGATATAGACTCCTAGGACCAGAATATCCAAGGGAGGATTTCTCCAAGAAGGGCCTAGTCAAAAGACTGCTGAACCTGATAAGGGGTATTGGTCTCTTCACATAAACGGCACAACCAAGAGCACAAAAAGCATTGAGGCTGAGGCGCCGAGGATTTCAAGCCTTTGACCGGTGTGCTGATCCTATCAATCAATCAATCAATAAATAAATAAATAAATAAATAGATAAATAAATAAATAAATAAATAAATGAATAAATAAATAAATAAATGAATAAATAAATAAATAAATAAATAAATAAATAAATAAATAAATAAATAAATAAATAAATAAATAAATAAATAAATAAATAAATAAATAAATAAATAAATCAATCAATCAATCAATCAATCAATCAATCAATCAATCAATCAATCAATCAATCAATCAATCAATCAATCAATCAATCAATCAATCAATCAATCAATCAATCAATCAATCAATCAATCAATCAATCAATCAATCAATCAATCAATCAATTAATCAATCAATCAATCAATTAATCAATATATGAAGTGACATTTCCTTTAGGTACATAATATTGCGATTGACGTATTGATATTTCGAAGACTACACACAAGTGCGTAAAGTAAAGAGAGTGAAATAAGAGAAAATGTGTGAAGAATTGAACAAAGTAATATACTCTACCTTCTCAGAATTGATTCAGTTTTCAAAATATTAAATCAATAGGAATTAATCTCTAACTTATAATACGTTTGACGTGTTCTGTGATACTTATAAAATTTTAGAGATTGACAGTTGTAATACACACAGCTACGGCCTACTTACTTTTACCAAAATCGACATCCATGGCTCAATTAAATCGCATGACATTTATAGAAAATTATTATAATTAAAACAAAATGTTGATAACAGAATATATAACCAAAAATTAAAGGTACTGTGTCCTAGAAGGAGATAGCTTAAAAATGGTAATATAAAATGAAACGTTATATTTTGTTGCTATGTACATTTTTTGACCAATTATAATTTTTTTTCACTAATGCGCAAAGAGTTTTACTTCACGCACTAGTGCGAAAGAACGTACTTTAGGCACGGTAGTAAAATAATTCTAAATTCACCGTAAATCTTTTCAACGGACAACCTTTATAATAGGTCTCTACTATCGGTTTTCTGCAAAATTAGTCAAAAACTCGTGATTTCATATAGTCGTTTTTTCTGCAACACAATTTACAATGACAATGACTGATTTTGAAAAATTGCTATACGATGTTTGTACGCATAAGCTTTATCCAAAAAATGTTTTTTCTTGAAAAAATGAAGGTTTTTATAGGAGAAATTTACGTTTTTAAAATAAAATTCAAATTTCGTACCAAAACGCTAGAATACTAATGGCGTTTCTACGGTGCGGTGGAATAAGTGTTACCCCCCCTATTAACTACTCTATTTTTATATCTTAAGAAAAAAGCTCAAACAGGTCAATTTTTATATTAAACGTAGTATGTTATGACATAAAAGTTTCGAACCTGACATAATCCCTCTTCATGGGAGTGTCATCCCTTCGATTTTTTTAAATGAGAAAGAGCATCATGCGACACCTCATTTGAAACCTATTGAAACACTGATTTCAAAAATGTTTAACACTTTGGTTCAAAAATCAACAGAGTCTGAATTATGCGAGATTAATGGATTATGAGTAAGTCACTATTTAAAATAATGTCGGTCTATTGGGCGGTCAGGAAAGCGTTCATTAAAAATTCTGACCGCCTCATGATAATTACGACCAGCTTCGACATAAATAACAATCATTTCGCATTTTTCTTGTAAATTGAGAGGTTGTACCATTTTTATCATCCACAATAAACAAACTTATCTTCATGTAGTAACAAAACTGAAACTACTTCAAATGTCACTGTCAAATATTTGACAGTGACAACTGATAATAATAAATTTGCTAGGTAACGAAAAAAGACAATTACGGTTTGAGAAAAAATCGACAGTGACTTACTCACAATCCGTTAATCTCGCATAACTCAGACTGTTAATTTTTTAACCAAAGTGTTATACATTTTTGAAATCAGTGTTTCAATAGGTTTCAAATGAGGTGTCGCATGATGCTCTTTCTCATTTAAAAAAATCGAAGGGATGACACCCCCATGAAGAGGGATTATGTCAGGTTCGAAACTTTTATGTCATAACATACTACGTTTAATATAAAAATTGACCTGTTTGAGCTTTTTTCTTTAGATATAAAAATAGAGTAGTTACTAGGGGGGGGTAACACTTATTCCACCGCACCGTATGACATCACACATGTAAATACTTTAAATATTGCACACAGTTTACAAAAATTATAGTACATTATTCTATAAGGGAGAGAAATACGTTATTTTGGCAAAGGTGCAATTTGAAGCCCGATGGCTACAATGCACCGAGGACAAAATAGCATCTCTCCCGAATGGTATATACTATTTTTTCCACGGTCGGGAGTAGAAATCAGTTTCTATGACATCAAAATTAAAACAAAAGTAGTCGATTATTCCCAAGGGAGTATAATGCTCCCAAGGGAGTTTACATTATGGACAACGTTTTTCATTATACTCCATTGGGAATAATCGACTACTTCTGTTTTAATTTTGATGTCATAGAAACTGATTTCTACTCCCGACCATGGAAAAAAACATTTTTTTTATTACCAATTTGAACTATTTCGTGTGAAGTCATGAAATCTATAAGGATTAAATATCATTTAAACGATGCAAAACCAGAAAATACGATAAAAGTCGAACGATATGCAAAAGGCTGACGTACGTCACACGTTTGTAATCGGTGTTTCAGCTAAGATGGCGGATTGTCATATTTTGTATTTATATTTTAAATAAAATAAATATAATCACAGTTGTAATGTTAAAAAAAATTATTATTTCAGAATCTTTGTAATCTATAGAATTATTTCAAATGATTATTTCAGTATTTCTTAGTGACTGTCATCATGCCTATTCAAATTCTTATGCGATTTATATTATTTAATATCCATTTTTATATTAAAAAACCAAAATATTATATGAAATCATATATAAAACTCGTTATAGCACTCGCGAGACGTTTTTATGAGCCTTAGGCGAGTTATAAAAACGTCTATCGCGTCCACACAAGAATAACTTTATATTTTTGATATAAAAATAGCTAATAATCCACACTGAAATAAATAGTAGTTTGAAAAACGAGAAAACACGCTTATATATTAGATATTGGAAAAGTAGGAAATTATTTTCAATGTATTACAAAAAGCGTGGTAAGCTTTGGTATATCTTATTTTAACAGTGCAATATCTCGAAAACTGTTCACATCAATAAACGTCAAAGATAATAGCTTAATACTATTATAACGCCTTACAAGGTTTTTGAAAATTACTTTTTAAAGAACAGAGACCGTTCACTAAGAAGCAGCAACTACTTCTCGGACTATGTGCCTTGACAGACATGAATTACACTTCTACGTTGAACGGGGCTGGGATATCTGCACGATATAACCAACCAATCTGGTCTGTAATTAGTACAGTTTGGCAAATACAGGAGTAAATGTCGAAAAAAGTACAAGAGGCGCGAAATTGAAATGAGAAAGTATTCGGATGACAAAGAGGGTAATATGCGCTTGGTGTATTAGTACGGTAAATAATCAAAGTATATTAAGTAACAATCTTTAATTATTCAGGAGACGTAAATGAAGGTATTAATATAGTATTTATTTACTAAATTAATTTAAACGATATTTTTACGTCGCTCTCACTATTGTTTATGTCACTTTCACTTTCATCACTTTCTAAATCTAAAGTGTCACTGTCGTCGTCCTGTGGACAAATTATAATTTGGTCTATTCCTATATCAAGGCAAGGTTCCATGTATATATACATTTTTTCATACTCTATTGCATGGTTACACCGTGACTTCCATTCATTTTCAACGAACGTATTACAAAATTTGGAACAATGATTTTTTATCTCTGTCAAATTATAATTGACGTCTCTGTCTGCTACATATTGTTGCAATGAAGCCCAAACTGGTTCGATGGGATTCAGGTCAGGGTGGTAAGGCGGAAGTCTAAGGGTTTCGTGACCATGTGTGTTTAAAATCTGATCTATTTCATTCCTTTTAAATTGAGGTTTGTGGTGTTTAATCAAATCAACTTTTAGCATATCCGGTGTAAATGTTTCGCTGTCTAAGCCATTCTTGAAAATCTGCTTTTCTGTTATTATAATTCTGGGTATCCAGTAAAAACAAGGAAAGTAGGTACCCACGCAGTGCTCTTCACTATGTAACAGACACAATAGAACTGACAATATAGTAGTCAAGTATACCTGCTTGAGGGACCGTACTAATCCCTACTACCATCATCTAGTAACTTGCATTGACGGGCGTGGCTATTTCATATTTATTTCTGTATTTGCCAAAGTGTAAGAAATTTAACAGCTATGGTTCAAGCAGAACTGGCTGGTATTTCAATTGCCACAAAGGAACTAACCAGAAAAGGAATTTCTGGCAAAAACATAATAATCTGTACTGATAGCAGACAAGCTCTACTAGCCATGAACAGACAACGTGTTACGTCAGGGCTAGTATTAGAGTGCCATCGAGATTTAGCTAACGCCTCGGTAGATAACAATATTATTCTGAGGATCTGAGGTGGGTTAAGGGACACGACAGGAGCAACGGTAACCGAATTGCTGACTCTTCTTGGACCCGGCGACACCTACGGCCTGACGAATTCGACAATTGCGGAACTAGCTAAATGTTACACCCATGCACAATCTCTAAGGAGATGGGATGAAATCAAGGAATGCAGTCTTGCCGGGATCACCCGGGGAAGCTGGAGTCGAAAAAAAATTTGGCGATGACCAGGAAAAACCTACGTTTAACGGTAGGATTTCTGACTGGCAACTGTCAATAAAGGAAACACCTCCATACAATCGGGCTAGTGGACACACCTCTATGCAGGATGTGTAAACAGGAAGATGAATCTGTCAGGCATGTTTTATGCGAGTGCCCGGAGTTATCGTCAATAAAAGAGTGTGTCTTCGGTGAGTCTTGGCCTACACCTGCCGATAAAAGGAGATGTCTCCTAGTGACCTGTACACCTTCCTGGAAAGGACAGGATGGACGATGACCTAGGAAGACAACTCCTCGGGAGGACGTACAATGGGTCACATGTCACCTAAGTGCTGTGGGCCTAACTCCCCCTCCCTACTCTACAGACACAGAGCAGCTATGAACAGATCAGTTTAACGTGCAAAATCTCATAAAATTCTCACAGAACATTGAAATTTATAATATAATATATGTAATTGGTCAAACAACACAGTACCACTGTTGCAGTTTATTTATAAATAAAAAAAATTTGGTGAATCTAAAATAGTGATAGAAATATAATATAACACTTGTACAAAGTAACTGGCAAACAGAAAAAGCAGAAATTATGAAACATTATGAATTTAGCTTTTTTATTACTTTAGGGTATTTGAGTCACAATCTTTTTTATATATTTTTTTTAACGTTCCAACTATTGCTATCAAGAATAATTATCTACATTCGTGGACAAAGCGGATTATGCCGCTTCAGGTGAATGGACGAAGCGAAAATGAACCGTCCTAGTATAAAAATTGCTTCCGCTTCAATGCAACGTTCGCCGAGCTGGTTATGAAGGTTTTTCAATAACAACAAGGTAGAAGTTTTAATATTAGATCAGCTAATTCATGTATCTTACACGTGTGCCCCCCAAAAAAGTATTGGATAGTGAAATAAAGTTCTGTTACGTAGTATGTTAGACATAGCACTCTGGAATGCACATCACATTCGTGAAAAAATCAATGGAAAACAAACCCACTTCCAGTTTCGTGAAGACGTCATGAAACAATACTCAGTACGTGATCTCGGCAGGAGATTAGAGAGGAACCTATTCAAGACTGGATAAGGTATTTTTCAGATACAATTCCCAAAGCTAAAGACTCACAATAAAGTCGTCATGTGAGATGTAAACACTGTGTATCGCAGAAAAAACAAGTCGAAGCAAAACTCAAAAATGCTTATAAATGTTAATACAATGTGGTACTTTTATCATTTGACGGCGACCACCGTCGTTGTACCTACCAAAAAATGTTCTTTCACTCTGACACAGCATTTGTTGCTTGTTGCTTTTTTTTACGAAAAATCCATCTTGAATGTAGTAGCAGTTTACATATATTTTTAGAATGAACTTCTTAACTTTATTACAGTCTCCAGTACAGGATTATGCTCTTGAAGCTTCTGGACGAATGATATCTATCTTGTATTGATGAGGCGCAACTACGCCGATACCGGTCTGCACGTGATGTTTTCTCTTCCAATTACAAACCAGAATGGTTGGTTATATCGGGCAGATATCCCAGCCTGTTTAACTTAGAAGAGTAGGTAGTTTAATGTCTGTCGAGGCATATAGCCCGGAAAATAGTTGTTGGTTCTTATTGAACGGTCTGTGTTCTTTGAAAAGTCTATTGTAACTTTTTTGGTTTCTTAGATATTGTCATGGGTTTTGGCAGTTCTCATTTTCTTCGTTGGTGTCCGCGAATGTGTTGAAAAATCACAATTAGAAAAAATTTGACAACTAAACTCTCAATAATATTTTGGAGTTTAAATTTAATTGTTGTGAAGTTTTTGAGATTTAGTTACAGTAGATTACTTTTTATAAAACATTCTGATAGGATTATAACTACTAGGGATTGGATCCAGTGAAGTGCTATGTTTTTGGCTTATTTTGAAAATGTTCTTAGGGAAATTCGTTTGTTGTTACTTTTTAGTGATATATGATCATTTTTATCTTAAAATAATGTGTTATCTCTTGTGTGGTTTTGTGTATTCAAGAGGTATTGGTTAACAGCACACCAACAAAAAATCATGAGAAAATCGGGATAAAAACTATCCTAAGAGCAAGGGTGATTGATAATTGGAAAGGACCCCGCAGAATCCTTATGGGAAATGGCTCTCGGCCAATTTTTCTGAAGTTTTGTAGAATGATAGTTCAAAACACGTAGAACAAAAGTCTCCATGGCCACAAATCTTGAAACTCAACCGTTCGCGAGATACGAGCGGCCAAAGTCGAACATTCTAATCGATACCTTCGATAACGTGGATACAGTAAAAGTGTCTTGTGAAACATTTATTTGTACATATATATATTTATAAATCCTCGTAATTATGTTTACAGTGTAGTGTAACGAATGAAATAGTTTTGATGAATCAAGATCCAGCATGCATGCATTTGTACGTTGTTACACAAACGGCATCTCGCACATGCATTATATGTGATGAGCCGAATGACGTTCATAGGTTATCCATGCAATGCAGAGTACAGGTATTTATAAAAAGAAATATTTATATACCGGACCATGTTCGTAGTTGTGCCCATCATTTAAACGAAGATGGTTTTTTCTTCAATGTACTCTTGCTAGGTTTGCGATCTATAAACAGACCTTATGTGATCAGAGGCCAGCAATTACAAGTTTTTCTCCAAGAGATGAGAAACGTGGCATTGAACAGGGGTACAGGTATCGATTTTGAAAACCTGACTGACGAAGAGTTCAACTGTCTATCCCCGATCAATAGAGTACAGTTTGAAGATCTTCTCACTTTCTGTGATCCTGTACTACAAAATGGAAGCTTGAGATACGTTGATAAAGTAGATTTATTGATTTTTTTGTGCAAAATGAGATTACACTGTAAACATAATTACGAGGATTTATAAATATATATATGTACAAATAAATGTCTCACAAGACACTTTTACTGTATCCACGTTATCAAAGGTATCGATTGGAATGTTCGACTTTGACCGCTCGTATCTCGCGAACGGTTGAGTTTCGAGATTTGTGGCCATGGAGACTTTTGTTCTACGTGTTTTGAACTATCATTCTACAAAATTTCAGAAAAATTGGCCGAGAGCCATTTCCCATAAGGATTCTGCGGGGTCATTTCTCTCCTTAACATTGGTAACCGAATTTAACTACATTATGTTGAAATTAGCTGCACAAATGAACAAGATTTCAAATTGTTTAACAATTTTTGAATAATTGAAAGTTTGACATTTTTTTTACTCTACCTTTATGAGATTTTCAACTATTTTGACGGGCAAAATATTTTGTGCGCGCAAAACTGAAAGAAATATCTTCGTAAAAGACTCCAATTTCGAGTTCTCTTCACTTTGCTTGCAAGCTGCGTCACAAGCACTATCTAAATTTATTTAAGAATCTAGAAAAGTGATAAGGTGTCGATATGTTCGAGATTAGGCACATAATATTTCTTATCGAAAACATTTGATGTCAGGTAGATTTCTCAACCTTACTTCTCTGTACTAGCAGACGATAAAGATGCCTCTTACGATACCTCTTATGTAAAATTACGAAGTTTAGAAGTTAAGAACAAAGAAATGAACACGCATATACACAGGTCAAAATCATAACACTTGGTAGTTGGATAATGATTAGTATCAATAACTCAAAAAAATAACCTTTAGTTTGTTCGTGATGCCTTTTGGTCAATATAATAAGTTAACAATAATATTTAAATAAAAGACATAAATTCCCTTGAAGCTAATTTCAATAAATCATAAGAACGTTGAATCGTTACATAAATAGAAGTAGGAAGGTCACACGTACGAAGTCAAGTTCAGAGCGTGAAGTATACATAAATAGTATTATTTATATTTACTTATGATGAACTTGACTTGTCGTATAAATATGCAAACGATAGTGTTTTAAAGAAGGACTATTACTATTATGTTAAAATATGAATATCACAATTCATAAGTAATAATGTATAATGTATAGTAGTAAGTTTAAGTAATAAATAGAACGTATCCCAGTTCTACAGGTAGTTGTTTTATTCCTGTAAGATGACCCTCCGAGGGACCAGCAGCACCACCTTGTCAGAGGCCCTTCCACACCTATAATCTACAAAAGTATCTAAGGATAATAACATCCATTACACTTCTCAGGAATCTCAAATACGAAGCAGATGAAAGCTTAAGTTTCATTTTCAGTATATGAAGGTTATGATTGGATTGTTTTCTTGCCAAGTCATATTTGATAGTTTTTAAACATGCTCTTTAGCGAATAATCTATTAAATTCGAGTGGTGTGAAAAATGTATTTGAATTGACTATAGTAGGTATAAAATTTTTCAAATATTTTGTTATATTTCTTATTTTTATCTTATTAGACAAGACCCATCAACAAAGATGTCAGTTTACTTGTAAACCGAGTTTTGTTTATCTTATCTCTCGTAACATGTACATATGGTCAAGGTTAAAGTGCAGACAGGACAAGCTAAGTGGTCTGATTGGGATTATTGTGGAGTCTATACATAACCGTGATATCGAAAAGAGTAAAATCAGATAGTTGTATTACTACCGAGTTTTATTATAACTTTATCTTTTTTGAATCTTACAAGTATATTCTCATAAATAGAATGAAAGCCTGTAATAATTCGATGGCTTTGAGAAAATAGTATGGACCTCTCGATTTCTACCTAACTTTCATAGTATCACTTTCATACACTTTATTTCTCTAGACCACGTATCGATCCATTTTTCAAATACCCTCGTCCATTAACCCCAAACTGCAATATGTACCACTTAAAAAATATAAAATTTTCGTTACACGAACATCACAAACATATTTCGGAATGTAACTGATCAAAATTTGAATTTTAATCGACATTATTTATACAGTTCATCAATTATTCATATCGCAGCAGTTCAACATTAATTTTGACGTTGATTGATTTTTTTTTACTGCTACTGTTAATCGGTAATTTAGTGTCACCCATTGTGAATGGTATAAATGAGTGTTTGAACAACTTTACTTACGACGACCGCAAACAATAACAGAAAAGCCATTACATCGCCCCGACTCGCGTGTCTTCCAACAGAAAAAAACAAAAATAATAATTCTGGGAAAACGCCCCTATATCAGCTCTAATCACTGAGTTATGTTGTCGTGTTCGGCAAGCCAAATATTTTTGTTGTTTCGTTACAATACAAGCTGTTTCACGAAAAGCTTACACTACCTATTTATTGGAGACTACTAACACGATTTTCATAAAAATTGGCTCAAATAGAGAACAAGCTATGGCAAATTCATGAAATATATTTTGACATACAGGTCACTTCCGGTTATACCGACAGTAACCGACAACTTTGTTAACAGATGTCGAAGAATAATTATTTATATTCATACTTCATGCATTTTCGATAAATAATATTTTTCAAAAACAGTGACCGTTCAACTAAGGAGCAACAACTACTTCCCGTGCAATATGCACCGCTGGATATTGAATCGCAAACCAGAATGGTTGGTTTTAAAATATCTTGTAGATATACCAACCCCGTTTGACTTTGGTGTGTAATTCAATATCCGGCAGTGCATATTGCACGGGAAGTAGTTGCTGTTCCTTAGTTGAACGGTCACTGTTTTTGAAAAATATTATTTTTCAAAAATGCATGAAGTGTGAATATAAATAATTATTCTTCGACATCTGTTGATAAATCACTTTATTAAATACGACAAGATTACAGGAAACTGTAATAAGTTTTTTTGACAACTTTGTTATTTTAAACGTAACAACCATGTTTTTATTCTTTCACTCAATTCTATTATTATTGCGTAGGCTACGGACGTGTTATTTATTCTTTCATTTCAGCAGGCTGTCATAATTGAATAGTATTAATTGTCATTATTTTAAGTCAATTGCATCGTGCAGTGATAGAAATAAATCGTTTGGAATTAAATAATGTAGATTATCTAAATTTAGTTTTAATACATGGTGTATGTGACAAAGTTGTTGCTAAGACATATGTTTTATTTGCTAAAATATATCCATATCGACCCTAACCCAGCCAACCCAACCCACAGTGACGAGTATATTAAGCAGCTTTACACAATCTGGTTCTTTTCAAGCGAAAGTTGAGGAAGTGATGCATCGGTTGTACATGGAAAAGAAGGAAACATCCTTACATATTATATTAGAATGAGAAACAAGTGGGAATTTCTTCAAGATTGCTCATCCTCATCATCTCCATTTAAACGGTGCAATCAAGGTTAATGGAAGTCAAAAGGCTGAGGTGCCGAAGACTTGGCTGGACGATGATCGATTTATTGATTTTTATGGAGGAACTTACTGATACGTATGCTAGGAAAAACTTTCTCATTGAAAAACCTCTACATTATTATCTATTCCATGGAGGTCTAGGCTGGGAATTCTGGAACCGTTGGCGATATTCGGGGGTAATATCCCTAGTGCATTTAATTTTTCCGGAAAAATTCGGAAAAACGAGTTTCTTAGTAATTTGTTAAAACAGATTACTAAGAAACGAGTGTTCCAGTTGTTCCACAGGAAAAATTAGATGCACGAGGGATATTTGATAACACTATTTCCTGAGTTAAATACATATTTTAATTTAATATAACATTTTTTTTAACTAAAATAATAAGAACAATAATTAATAAGAACAATATAACTTTCAAGCAAGGAAAGGTAATTATTCAAACTCATTTTAAATTATAATTAACGGTACATAGCAACACAGCATAGAAACCATCAAGGTTGTTTTAACAAGGCAACATGTCAAACTTGCATGAAATTTTTTCGATTTTTTTTTTTCGGAAAAACTGCTTGCAGCTAAGTTGACAGTTGTTAAGTAATTTTTCCCCTTAAACTTAATATTTGACATACCAATTCTTGATAGCGATTGGTCAAAATTAATAGGAAGGAAATAATCGATAAAACACAAGTTACACTAACGCTACACCAGCACTGTTACTACACATTTTTTTTCGGTATCTGAAGATTATAACTTGTTTATAAAAACGTGCGTCAGATAGCGTAGTGACAGTGTTGGTGAAATGTCAATATAACTTGTGTTCGGTTGAGAAATGGTGTAGACGCCCATGTGTGAATCCTGCGAAAATTGCGCTCATTTTCTTCACTAGAAAAAGGAAGCTTGAAATATTAAAATAGCCAAGGTGAACAATCTGGACTTAATTCTGGATGCTAAGCTAACCTGAAATGCACACTTACTGGATACAAAAAATAAAGGGAAAACTGCCCTAATGGTTGCCAAACAGGAGAGGGGAATCCACCGATCTCACACTGGTAGTGCACATTTTTAGCGAGAACCGTGATTTTCTATAAAACCTTAGTCTGGTGGCCAAAAACAGATCAACGGAAAGCTGAGCTGGAGCTATAAAAACCTCAGAGGCTTACTTGTGCATAAGGAGTGCGATGAGTAAGAGTCCGACCACGAGAATGGAAGTCATACTCAATCTTACACCTGCTGGTTTGTACGAAAGGCGGGAACTAAAATGGCAGCGTATATACTGGATGGCAATGGAATCTGACACGAAAGGATTACCAACAGTCATTCCAGAAAAACAAAAATAACCCAACATACTGGCCAAAATAATTGACAACAATCATACAACTTTCAGCTCAACTGAAATTGGCTGGAAGCATGCAGTTAGGATAAAAAGTTGGTGTGGTACACTGATATTAGAAATTCGTGTAGCTGGAGTAATTGGTCCAGAAATCAGGTAAAATGTTTCTTTCTTTGAAAGTTTGCATTCGTATTTCAGGCGAGAATCCATACGTGTTTGCAAATGAACATCGAAAGAGGCTACAAAATTCAGAAAATTTCCAATCTCACCGAATATCAGGCAACACTAAAATCCTCAACATGCCCCCAGATTAGATCTGGACTGGTCTGGGTTGCCTACAAAAACTTTATCCCTGCAAACCACAAATAGGAAAACACTCCAAGTGGGCCCCGGGCACAAAATAATGAGACGAAAGACAGTCACTAGCAATGAAAGGGTATGAAACGGCAGAGAGGTGTATATCTCGGTGAATTAAAAAAAAACAACAAACGTATTAGAGCTTTGTGCCAAAGCAGGAACAAAGCAGAATCCTAGTAAAAAACCATTGAAGTCTCTGACCATTGGAATATTCTGAGTGGGGGTCAATAAGAAAAGCGACAGCTACTCTCCGCTTACTCACACATTATTTTCGAATCCGGAGCACTCACTCAATGGAGATATAGGTTCCTAGAGCTGAAGCAGCTCTACTGGATACCCAATCATTGACTGCACAAATCCATCAATCAATCACTTGATGTGTGAGTCCAAAACCACACAACAAACTACTATCTATTGTTTTTGCCTTCGATCATTAAACAAACTAAATGAATAACCCTCTATACTGACAACACCCATTGTTTACAACCAACATCTAAATCGATTTTCTCATTCAAAAACAAGGATAGCAAAGTGCATTGATTCCAATAACACCGCCTTGCTGTACGAGGAATGGAAATATTTATCTTAGATTTATGTATTACTCGAATAATGAATTTAAGTTGCCGTCGATATTGAATTATAGACCTGTATAGTTACATATTGTTATTATCTGTCAACAATGTAAACTTGTATTCTTATTAGAATAGGAACTTGTTGCTTACCTGTGAAAGGATGTAAATATCACTTATAATATCTACGATTCACCATCTAATGAATATTATTCAATCAATAAATAAAGTATCCTTTATTGATCCGCTTTAAAATTTCTCCACAATATCCACCACAGTTAAATACTACAGCCATAACATATTTAGATCATTTATCTCAGTTGTATAATAATTATTGAAGGTCATATTGAGAGAACACAAAAAAATTGGAGTCATTGGATGATTACTACATTTAAATAATATGACATGGCAACGCCTGTGAAATGCAGCAAAATAAATAAATATATTTTGACATTGCTTATGTTGGCTTAGGATAATACGTCTGTTTACTCTTCTAGTATATTCATTCCTGAGGTTTTTGCAGCTTTATAATGGACCTTTTCCGAATCGGTTGCAGTACGATACAATCGCTTTTTTATGAAGACAAATCTTCAGAAGGACACTTATAGGATTTGCGGATTACGAAAGGGCATTCGATTATGTAAAACTTCTTAATTTACTACTTGAATCAAATATGTTTGTCTGATAAAAACGATCAGTTAGTACAGATAGTTGAAAACATAAGTGTTCAGTGCATAAAACAATTAATTTGCCAAATTTGGTTTAAAGCTTATGCCAAAAAATCCTAGGATCACGCAATTAACGAACAACAAAAGACCCTTGTTTATATTCGCAGCATTGATTGCTTATAATCCAACAGGATACATAAACGAACTAAATTAATCTCTACATTATTAATGAAGGATTTAAAGGTATTGGTAGCGGAAATTGATAATTATCATGCAGGATGTGCATTTCTGAATAGTCAGGTGAACGGTCAGTTGAATAGTCAGTAATTTATATCAGTCGCAATATTCAGGAAGTTCCTAACGTCTTTAATAATTATTGTACTGTTGAAATGACTGTTAGTAATTTCGATGCATTTTTTCCAAAGTAACGTAAGTGACCTTTCTGGTAAAAATCATGTTTTTTATCAACGTGAAGCTTCTATTGTTAAGAAGGTACTGGCAAAGTGTAGTATGCCTAAATTATACTTTAAACTTTATTTCAACTATTTTAAAAACGTATGTCCATAATTTTTTCAATCATACCCGTAATAGAAACGCGTTTTTTGTACTAATCATTTCTGGTGACTTACGTTACTTTGGCAATTACCTGTCGATTTATTGTGAAATACTTTTAAGATTAGTGGATATATCCATCATTACATTCTAGCTTGAGTAGAGATGAAGGAATGTTCAGTAGCTGTCGCGCCACTTCGTTTGCGAAACCGACATTCTCTAACTAAGATAAACTCAAAGATTAATCGACTTCTTTTTGATTCGCCTGAAGGCTTCTGGCAACGGTGCATCTGCGGTTAGAATAGACCTCAACAGATAAGACGCCCAGGTCCATGCAAAATTATAGTTCGTAATACACCACTGGTCGTCCACTTTTTGTAGGGAGCGAGTAGGTGGCGTACGTGATGCTTGGGAGGGTCCCGAAATATCTGCCATGGATCTAGGAATTGTTTAAAAATAGCTCGCTTCTTACAGAGTGAAAATGATAAAGCCAATGAACAGTAAAAATTGCTTATTGATAAATATGGCTACAAATAGGAGAGATCATTAACATATTCACAATAGTAACAGAGTTAACTATCAGACGTGTACTCAATTCCCATCGTTTCTTGCCACAATTCAATTTTTTACTCCAAAAAGATCGAAGCAATTTTTACTTTTTGTCAATGCCACTCATGCTCTCACTGAACTAATTGTTTGTTGTTTTCATATTAGGTAACGTGATCTGGACTGTCTAATATCCAAGTACTATTTTGAAAGTGTTGGTGATCTAAAAAACCATTTCTATTTGACATCTCAAAGGTAGAAATCCTACACGGCTAATTCCGATTCGCCTGCTGGATTTCTATTTGATCCGACTCATTTTAATTTGATTTGAAGTTATAGAATAGGGCTGAAAGATGTTTTTATCGACTGGTAAATAGCTCTGGAATTTTTCACAGGACAGGAATATCGTCAGTGAATATTCCATCATCACATGTCATTTTGTAATGATATAGAAGCGTCAGCGTCATTTGGTTATTGAGGACTGAATTCGAATAACACATGCGACGATGTTAGAAGTATCCAGGCGCATCAAACGGAAGTCTAACATTTCGATTAATATTTGAGTCTACCGACTTGGAATACGAAGTAATATGTTAGATATCAAATATTCCGATTTGTTTGGAGTTTTTGATTCGATACCATCATCTCCAGTTGATTTACAGAATGGGGCTTAATATAGGTATATCATTGGGATTTTGCAGTTTATTGCATTCAATTGTCTCAAATATCTCAAAAATTGTCTTCGTCGGTCAAACTAAATTTCTTTCGAAAACATCATGAATTGAAATAACTATTTCTCTCCTTCCGTATTTTGCTGCTTATTTCTACACATTACAAATACAATACAATACACAATATACAATATACAAATTTTAATTTTTTGGCCATTTTGGTTTAAGTAGGAATCAGTAGAATCATCATTCGGAACTTTCGGCCAGTTAAAATATTTGCTTCCCCGTTTACGGTAGTAAAAAATCGAACGAACTAAGAGATCAACTAATCAAAATAATCTATTTTCACCTCCTGAAATCTAACGTCTTTCCATTTCAAAAATCCACTTGCAAGCCAGACTCCAGTTTACTGTGTTGTGATTGGTTGAAGAACGGTTATTATTGGAATGTACTCAAGTCCTTTTCATTTTCACTTACTACTTGACGCCAGTAAATCCTTGGCCCGAGCAGCAAATTTTTGGCTACCTAATTCACGTAGCCTGGATAATTTATGTTTTCTTCAAGCACATGCTTGATTTCAAATCTTGACTACTCAAAGCATTATTTTGCATTTTGTAAATACCTTCTAGGAGTCGATACCCTACACACCACTGTTTTGGAAGTGAAATTAAGATTAATATGAAGTTTGTATGTTTCCAGGAGGTTCCACTCAACGAACTTTGCCAACCTCTATTATGTTATGCTTGACTAGTCTATATCCGTCCTCATTACTAGACTTTATTTGGCCATAGTTCTTTGATGACTTTTAGTCTGTCATCTCCCCGACACCTTCTTTCTTCATTCTCTAGACTACTTTTCATCCATACTTTCCATTTGTTTGTTGTAGCACCTTTGCTATGCCTCAAAAAAGTTCTGAATCTATAGAAACACATCGTTCGCCCTTCGCTGGATAGTGAATCTGCCTTTTCAGTATTCTTGTGAACTGGGTGGCCTCATAACCAAGCTATGATCAGTTTGACTGCCCATCTCTTGTAGAGTTCACCATGAATCTCAAAGGAGTTTGGAATTGATCTGCATGGAGTTTATGACTTACATCTGTTTGAAAAGATTTTCATAACCATTTGGCTGTCGGAGAATATGTCAATGGTTGGTGCACAGTGATGTATTGTTGCAACTTCTGCCAGAAATATCGCCATATGTTTGTCTAAGCACAGTGAGACTCTTGTCGTTGTAGCAGACTATTCCTGAATTAGCTGGAGGTCCTTCCATGCCTCCCTACTTCTTAAAACAGTTTCGTTTGATGGCATTTCCATTATGGGATCCACCTGAAATTTTTTCATAGCTCGTCTCACCGTATAGTCTGCTTTGGTGCTTGATCTGACTTCGTCTTGTATGAGGGCAGAGTGTGGCAGATAGATATATTTCTGGTGCGGATGTTGGGGTTGTGCTCATAGCTTTCATATCTTATATCTTATACTTACTTACAGTATATGAATAGGATGTCAACAAAAAGCTGAATACCCTGTATACACACTAACCACGAGTAGTGGAAAATTAAAAAGTAGAAGGTAATTAATCTTCAATTCCACTCAACGTTTCCACGTTCAAATTATCCGCAAACATTTCATACCGATGGATTCGCTTTTAATAGCATGTTCAAGATGTCAATGCCGTTTTAGTTCAAGTAGAAAAAAACCACTAATATAAAATGAAACGGGATTTTTTAATTCGACTGTTGTTTTATTTTGTAAGGGTCCTCTGATTGCATCATAAAACAAGAGCTGGTGGAGCATTGCGTGGATCGACGACCGTCACGTACTGGCACTTAAAGACCATTCGAGTGTCTCTTCGTATTGCACTTAACCTCGTGAGTGTGTACAAATCTCGAATAACATGGTCTGACAATTTTACAACTTGCATTTTTTGCATATTTATTAAAATTAATAAGGAACCTGATGAACATTTCCTAATTTTTTGGCTAACCGCTCATAGTACAAAAGAAACCATTGTTCTTATCATGATAAATGAATAGCAGCTCCTTCATCGTTAATACTATTACACTCGCATGACACATTCGGAAATACGGTCGAATCTTCTCAGTGCTCACATTTGTTTGATTATTTCCATTTTCTCCGTTAGACCACGACGTTCCTAGATTTTTAACATAATAATTTTGACCAGCTTTTTAATCAAAAACCTTATGTCCACACGTGTTCCAATCTAAAAATTCTACTAAAAATAGTACTTGGTTGTTGTTTTTGATGAATGCATGTGTTTGTGTATTGGGGTGACATTCACCGAGATTTTGAAGATCCCCTTAGTTCTACTCATTTCCTGAGGAAAGTTACAGAGACCAGGTTGTCCGCAGGCTTTAGTTTAGGTAATTGTTCCTCTTCTATTTAGTAGTCTCTTAGATGTTGTGCCCTACGATTCTGAATTGCGGTGCAATCCGTAAGTATGTGGATGGAGGTACCTTCTATCTATGTTTTTGTCTCCATGATTTTGAGCTTTTTCAGGTGCCCGTTCAGGTGTTACTGTCCAGTTAGGGCACCCGCTAAAGCTCTAGAGTAGTTTTACTTTGACTAAGGCATCCATTTGGCATCTTTGACAACTACGCCCTACTAGATCCTTTCAATGGTCAAATCTCCTCTTTTTTTGGCTCTGCCCATTTCTTCCAAAATTACATTGGACCGCAAAAGGGTTCCTGCCCCCAAAAGAACATTTCAGTCCTCCTCTTCACTTGTTCATCTGCTATTTAATTTTCTTCTATTCCTGTGAGTTTTGAAGTCCGCAGTATGGGGCCGATCTTTTTCTCGCCTAGTTCATTGAGTATGCCTAGGTATTCTCACACCATTTTGGAACTGATTACAAAAGACCTCAGTGCTTTAATGGCTGCTTGACTATCCGACATAATGATAATATTTTGCATTTCACACTCTTTATCAATATTGAACTTCAAAAATACTTGTGGTTGTTTTTGATCAACCTAGATCTTCATAAAACTCCACAATTTGTTTTTTTTTATAACGGAATGTATATTTGTGTATTATTTTATTTCTCCATAACTTCGAACACTGTAAGTTTAATTCTTATTGTTTATTACGACTGGGATTTTCATATCACATCAATGCTCAAACTGCATAAAAGTATCCCGTTTCGATTGTTTTGTCGTTGTATCAGAGTTGAGTATATCTACAAATGTATACACCATGGTCAGTCTTCTTTTCATCATACAGTTGAATCACTTTCCAGTTAGTTGAATTGTTTCCTTTGAAAAATTGAATAGATGGGGCTTTTACTTGATGAACATCCGTACTAAACGATGAAATAAAACCTACTGTATTAGCGAAACGCGTCACGAATATATATTGAACGTAGTTCTAGCATAATGAAGATTTAAACAAATTAAATTGTTTTAATTCATCTAATTGTTTCTTCCTATTCACTATTTAAAATAAGTCTCCAGGATAAAGGATTCTGCTCAATAGGAATACTCCTTATCCTTTCGCCTGATTGGTGATAGTATAGTTTGAATTCGTATTCTAGGCGAAAATCCACCCTAATGACACGTGTTTGCGAATGAAAATCGGAAGGGGGTATAGAAACCAAACTATGTTTATAATATTTGATAATCAAGCAAAACTGAAATCTTTATTGTATAGCGTCTCCCTAGATTAGATTCAGTTTGATCTGGGGGTGCCCACAAAATCTCTGAACCCATAACAGAGTAGCACTTGAGTGTGTCGTTAGAAACAATAGAACGAAATAAACACTAGCGGCATCTACTAGCTCCGAACCTACGTTTGGTATATCAAAAAGTGTTATAGCTGTGAAAGCTGATTTTCAATTATAAATGATTTAAGCTAGTCTTAAGATGATTGTTATCTTTTGGATAGAGGACTTCAAACACCAATTTTCCAAGATCAGACTCTTGCAGAATTTAACCAAAGTATTTGGAATGGGAAGCCATTTTAAAATGTCATATACTTTGTTTTAATAAATGAAATATGTAACCCCTGCATAACAGGATGTCTTCCTCTCTCACGTGTTTATTTTTAATTGGACAAAAGTAGTTCGCGCACGAGATGCAAACAATATTTTTTCTACAAACTAAGATTCTATCAATAATAAGATTCAAATATTAAATAAAATTTTAGATTGTGAAATTTCAGGATCACATGGTGTATCACCTCTACCTCAAAAATTAGTAGTGTTTAAATCCCCAAAATCCCGAGCTGAACCAGTATTATCTGGTTTAGGAATAAATATTGGTTTGTGTTGTGGTTGTACGATTAATGTTAATGTTGTGAATAATAACTAGAGTTATTGTAAAATTCTATCATTATTTTAAAAGTATTTAATTGTTATGCATTTAAAAATAAATAATAATTTGGAGTTTTGCTTCATTTTTTCAAAGATTGAAATACAAAAGTCTTATTAATTTACGTACAGTGTGCGAAATACTTTCGCGCACGGTGTCATATTGTTGTCAATGCGCAAACCTTGTCATTTTTTTACTTTTGTAGAAAAAAGTACTCTTAAGTATCCTATGCAGCGTTGTCAATTTACTGCGCTGCGCCCTTGCTCAATCTTCATCGGCTCTAACTCGGCCTATTATCGATAATAATAGAAACACCAGTTATATTTACCCCCGAAATTATACCTGCACCTTGACAATGCTGCATGGGAATTTAGGAACAAAATTGGGGTTGAATAGTACTTTTAAGGATTATAAGGATTATAATTATTCAAGTTACACAGTGCCGATGCCGGGCCGTGTCCGCGCCGCATCGTTGTCAGCGTGCGCCGACCGGGTCAGCCATTCATGCTACACCAGGCTGTTATTTGTGCCTCTTTTTGACATGGTTTTGAAGAACGTTCTGTATAGTCAAAAATACTCATAGGTTGAACTTTATTTGATGCTTTTTTCAGTTTCCAAGTTTCAAAGTCCATTCAAAAATAAATTCTAGAGGTGACACTCTGTATGATATTTCAAATATTTCTTTAAAGTTTAACTACTACACCCTTTTACGTGGGGCTCGATAAAAAGCAATCAAATATAAGGTGGCATCAATCAGTCCATCATCAGTATTCATCGTGTTTTTTCTGTTGAATAAATAAGTCATTACCGCGGTGAAATAATAGGGGAGGTAGCGGTAAAACTTTACATTGATTCGAAGTCGATAAAAGAAGAGAAATCACTGACAGCTAAAAACATTTCTGTGAAAGCAGAAATCTGTTAAAAGTGGGAAAGATTTTTCAAGAGTAAATTTGTGCCGCTACTGTTAGAAAATATATACAAAACGTCTGAAAGCTCATGAATACTTTATACTGTGCCCCAGCTCGCAATAATTTGATTTTCATTCTTAAACGTCTACATCGATTTCTTTTTATTTCGATAAATTGGAAAGTTTATCTCAATGTTTTCTTTTAATGTTCTGAAAAAAGTTCCAAGTTAAATACAGAAAAATTCAACTCAACGCGTATAATAATTTCCATCTACTAGAATGAATATTCGTTTAACAAGAGGTAACAAGATTCCATTATTTACAAAACTGCAATTCGAGTTGCAGCCTCAAAATTAAGTTCACATTTTAAATTGGTAGAGAGAGACTTTCGCGCTTCTATTTCCTAATCAAGTATGAAGGAAGTCGGGCATGCGAACATACCGCGCCTGCATTTCAAAGAAATCATTTTTACCAAGTTTTCTCTAAACTTTGTATCTTGTAAAGAACAACATAATAAGATTTTCGCTCACAAGTTCCTGCTTCTTTCGAGTGACAAAAGATTCAAGTGACTTTCACTTTTTTATGTCCTTTTTATTTAAAGGATCTAGAGACGACGACGACGACTCGTTTTGTGTCGATTCAATAAAATGGCAATCTTACATTTTGAATGCACGTTTTATACCGATATATTTTCAAAACATTCCACATTACTTACATTGTACGTGTGTAGATGAATAATAGAAAAATAGACCCTCATGGGGACTGCCAACAGAAGTGAAGACGAAAATAAATGAATCCCTTCTAAAATACTTAATCGCATGCCCATGGTTAGTGCAGATTTTTCACAAATTGACTCCCTTCAGAAATTTCACCGTACGTCCATGAATAGAAATAATTACTAGTAGGTAAATTGTATTGTATAATATAAATGTTTACAATTTTGAGTTGACACTCACTCCCTCATAAACATTTTATCGTACGCCCCTGAAGGAGAGAAAGGAATTCGTTTTATGGTCTTCGAAACTTTATGAACATTTTATTGACAAAACGACAAAAATTGAAAATAAAACTATTAACATAACATAATATGAATTAAAATAGTTATTTTTGCACGATCGGTTTTTATTTAATTTACGAGATAGATCATTCACAAAAAATTGAAAAAGGTGATACTAACGATAACGTTAATTATTACCTACTTGCCCCATCACAGTTTCTGAAAAGAATCGAGTATTACTACAAAATTAAGATGGTGGTCTCAGTAGGTATACAGGTCCTGAAATTCAAAATAACAATTATTCATGCAGTCTCAGCAGACGTGAGCAAAATGTACAGTTAAATCTTAATACATAAGTATCATCTTCCATTTCACCGAACCATATGGCACGATGACCCTCAAACGGATTTATCTGAAAGTTAAAAATAAATATAGTTTAAAATAATTTAAAAAACACGCTTTTTAGTTCGATATTTTTTAAAAGCGTGTTTTTTTAGTTTTTTCAAATTATATTTATTTATTATTAGCTTCACTTGTATGTTTGTTTGTATGTCTGTTTGTATGTCTGTATGTAACTCTCCGCGGCTTCTGGCACCGAACGAATTCGATGTCGACGTTCACTATGAGCGACAGTATGAATATTTTCGACAATCGAAAAGCTATACTTAAAATGCTGGACATACATGTTAATCAAAAGAATTCACTTAGAAAAATATCAATTGTAAATATCGAATATGAATTCGATGTCAACGCTTACTATAAACGATAGTATGAATATTTTTTGATAGTCAAAAAGCTATACGTAAATGCTGGATATTCAAGTTAATTTTAAATATTTACTAAGAATAAAATCATTTGAATTATTGTAATTAAATTTATATTTTTTTTAAATTCAACAGCAAGTGCACACGTCAAGACTGGATTGGTTATCGAAGTAATAACTGTTAATTTTCTCTTCAAGTCGGAGCTAATTTTACAACTCTCCGCCCTCTGTTAGAAATTCGATATACTATCTGCATCAACATTAAGTTTTAGAATTTCACACCTCAAATTTTATTGCGTTGTTGAAGAAGAATTTTACGTTCATGCACCCTCTGTTGGAAATTGATAATACTATCAACGAGAACTTGAAGAAAAAATCTATAGACAATAAATGGACTAAAAAGTTAAAAATAAATATAGTTTAAAAAAACTAAGAAAACACGCTTTTAAAGAATGTTGGACTAAAAAGTTAAAAATAAATATAGTTTAAAAAAACTAAAAAAACACGCTTTTAAAAGATATCGAAATAAAAAGTTGAAAATAATTTTAAAAATTAAATTATGACAATAGTACATAAACAAAACTAGTTTAACTGAGGGAAATGCGTGGAGCGCTTTGTGCTTATCGTAAATCAAGCGCCCCATGCTCTTCCTTCAATTAAACTAGTATTGTTTATGTTCTATTGTCATAATTTAATTTTTAAAATTATTTTCAACTTTTTAGTTCGATATTTTTTAAAAGCGTGTTTTTTTAAACAATATTTATACTATTTGAGATTATTATATAAAAATTATGAGCTATAAACATAGGATGAGACGATCCTATTCCCGATGATATCTATGTATATTGGTACGAGTGTTCTAGTCAGTGGCACAAGCTTGATGATCAGAAAATTCCTTAAAACACTATTCCACTGGACTATAAAATATCCAAGTTTAAAATCCAAGGTTTAACCTATTGAACTCACTACAATACCAAAATTAGAGTTCTGTACTGCTTTACTGGAAGCTCAATTATCTAATCAAGTAGATATTGCGCAGTCTAGCTCAGTACGAACAATATACTAGAGTGACTCCCAGATTGTATAAGCCTGGCGCAATTTAGGACCAGTACATTAATAACTCTCAACTGCTGTCATTGAAAGTATGCTTGAGTTGTTTACTGGTGAAGTCAATATTTCTAGGGTGACAGAAGTAATCAAGGAACCGTAGAACATTCTGCGCGAGACTCATGTCCACTTCCAATTACTGAACAGTTAACATTAATGATAAGGTATTAATAGTAATCAGGACTTGCAATGATTTTGAGGGTGCCCTTCAAGGTTAAATAGTTACAATATGTAAATATTTATGTATCACAGATTGTATTGTCGATGCGGCAATATCGGAACCACACAGACAATCAAGTTTGTAATTGATCTGTCACTTTAACAAACACAATTAATTTGTCGATGTTATTAAAATTTAAGTCAATGGGTACAGTTCACTCATTCACTATCAAATCAAGTATCTATTATACACGGCTTTTTTTCAATATCATTGTATGTTTGGTTGCTTATACCAAAATCTTTCACTAATAGAAAATTGTTCATTAATAGGTTCATTAATGAATTATTTTATATAGTTTATATAGTTTAATAAGCAATGAGGCGAGAGTGTCTTCATAACCATTAAATGCAAGTTGAGTGACTATTGAAACACGAGTATGAAAATTACGAAAAGAGTCACAATCGAGTGTGGTGATGAATAAGATTGTCCCAATATAGCTATTAAATGCTAGCTGCATACATCATTTTTTCAACTCCCATACGTTGATGGTATCATTAGATATAAGCACTATGGCGTATTAAAGATAGACCAGCCTTTAAACATTATTATCTATACAATGTTTTGGTCGCAACCAATGACGTGTTGAAGGTAGACTAGCCTTCACACATTATTATCTGTACAATGTTTTGCTCGCAACCAATGACGTATTGAAGATATACCAGCCTTTACACATTATTAGGTATCTTTACAAAGTGTTGGTCGCAACCAATGACGTATTAAAAATAGACTAGCCTTCACACATTATTACCTATACAACGTTTTGGTTGCAACATAAAGTACAATAACAGTAGAGTATCATTCCCAACGGGTCCATTTAAACTATTTCAAGGTAATTGACTAAGTGATGTACGTTATTAATTTTGCGTTTGAATGAGTGGAAGCTCATAGGAAAGTGAATTTTTTAAAAGATACCTATAAAGGATTTTGAAGTTCAAACAAGTTTTGCACTACAGATTATAAACATGTTGATATAATATTGAAAGGTGTTTATTTTGTAATTACAATTATATACAGGGTGATTCATTAAGAATGTCCAATCTCTGAACTGTAGATTCTAGACCTCAAAATATGATGATTCTGCTCAACATGCCTTATGCAAATATTGCTAGTTTCCGAGATACGGGGTGTTCAGAGTTTAAATTTAAATTTTCATTTTCGCAATAATTTCTTATGTTTCCACAATTTCTCTTTGAAAATTGGCAATTTTACGTTTTTTGGCATGAGGAATCATAATTTGCACTCTAATTTAACATTGCTAATAGAGGGCGCTAGTTACACTTGTTTGTGTCAATTAAATCAAAGTAAACTTTTTTTGGGCTAAACTTACAACTAAAATAATGAAAAAATATTAAAAAGCGTTAAATTCTACAAAAAAAAGTTACTCTTCTTTGATTCGTTTAACTCAATCGGTTATCGAGTTATTTGCTTCTAAAAAGTTCAATACATTTTAATTTTTTCATAAAAAAATTTTATTATTCCTTAAATATGTAACAATAACAAATTTGTAAACAAAAATAAAAAACTTCAAAGCAAATGCTCAAAATGCTCACCATTTACTTCAATACACTTTATGATCCGCTTTCGTAAAGATCTCTTAATATCAAATAATCCTTGTCTATTATTTTTAATTACATCCACTGCTTCTTCTATTTTCCGTCGCAGTTTGGAAGAAAAGTAATTTTTTCTTTGTAAACTAATGCCTTCATTTGCGACCAAATTGAAAAATCCAAACGATTGAAATTAGGGCCTCTTGGTGGTGGTGTAATATGTGGGTATTTAATAGGTCCTTTTGAACTGCCAACCCATTTAAATGGACCTCTTTATTTAGATTTTCTTCAAGAACATTTACACGAATTACTAGAGGATATACCTCTCGCTGTAAGACAAAATATGTGGTTTTTGCACGACGGAGCACCACCACATTATTCTTTACAAGTCCGTCAATACTTAAACGAACAGTTTCCGCATCGATGGATTGGTCGTGGAAGTGAGTTTGCTTGGCCACCAAGAGGCCCTGATTTAAATCCTTTGGATTTTTCAATTTGGACGCAAATGAAGGCATCAGTTTACAAAGAAAAAATTACTTCTCTTCCTCAACTGCGACGGAAAATAGAAGAAGCCGCGGATGTAATTAAAAATAATAGACAAGGATTATTTGATATTAAGAGATCTTTACGAAAGCGGATCATAAAGTGTATTGAAGTAAATGGTGGGCATTTTGAGCATTTGCTTTGAAGTTTTTTATTTTTGTTTACAAATTTGTTATTGTCACATATTTAAGGAATAATAAAAATTTTTTATGAAAAAATTAAAATTCATTGAACTTTTTAGAAGCAAATAACTCGATAACCGATTGAGTTACACGAACCAAAGAAGAGTAACTTTTTTTGTAGAATTTAACGCTTTTTAATATTTTTTCATTATTTTAGTTGTAAGTTTAGCCCAAAAAAAGTTTACTTTGATTCAATTAACACAAACAAGTGTAACTAGCGCCCTCTATTAGCAATGTTAAATTATGATTCCTCATTCCAAAAAAAGTAAAATTGCCAATTTTAAAAGAGATATTGTGAAAACATAAAAAATTATTGCGAAAATCAAAATTTAAATTTAAACTTTGAACACCCCCTATCTCGGAAACTAGCAATATTTGCATAAGGCATGTTGAGCAGAATCATCATATTTTGAGGTCTAGAATCTACAGTTCAGAGATTGGACATTCTTAATGAATCACCTTGTATTATATAGGAATAAATAGGAGTTTGTTAATATGGTGAGCAATAAAAAGAATAATTCAAATAATAATCATAATATTAATATTTATTGTTCTTAAGAATTATTAACAATCATATAACAAGAGCTACAGATAAAATATCTAGCACATGGAATTATATAAGTGAAAACAGTGAAATTTAAAATTATTGGTTTTGAAATAAAATAGATTTTGTAAGCAAACTTCTCACTCCGGCTTTATCAAACGTTTTTAATTTATTAAATTCGTGTTGAAATCGAATAAATACGAGATTTCTCAAAAATAAGTTTGATTATAGTGATTCTAATGTGAATGTAACAACGACAATAAAATAAAGCAATGTAGTCAGATTTATTTTCTAAAATTGTCAGGATCACTATACAAATGTTCCCCTTACTTCCGTAAACCGTTTGTTCATGATGTTCTCAGAAAGCTAGTTTGGAAATATTGAAAAAAAATACCTAATATAAATTTATTAGTAAGCATTAAAATGAGCCGCTTGAAATTGCTGGGAAAAAAGAAATCAATTGAAACCACTTTATGTATGCTACTATTTTTAAGAAAAGTAACTGGTCAGTTAATAACGCGGTCCACAGTTTCATAAAAAAATTTAATGACCTAAAGAAGTTGGGGTTACTTATCATTAATTTCATCCAGAGGCGTGAGCTAATTGTGTTGTAGAGAAATATTATTAATATAATATCTATTTGATTATTCCATGAATTTTCACACACTACACATTTTCTCACCATCATAAATATACAAATTTCAATTGAAAACCAAATACAAAGAACAATTTTATTATAATTAAAATCTTATTGACAGATCTCACCAAAATGACAGAAGCAGTTCGAGGTTGGCAATCTAAAAATTACTTGAGGCATTTATAGAAAATGGAAAAATAGTGAGCTGGTCCGTGTGATGGTCATACCTAATTTAAATGCTTCCCAGTTTTTTTTTACCTTTTAAACAGATTATTTCCATCCTATTAATTTTGACCAATCGCTATCAAGAATTGGTATGTCAAATATAAAATTTAAGTGGAAATATTACTTAACAACTGTCAACTTAGCTGTCAGCAGTTTTTCCGGAAAAAAAAATCGAAATAATGTCATGCAAGTTTGACATGTTGCCTTGTAAAAACAAACTTAATGGTTTATTAGTTATATTGGTCTGATTAATTATTGTTCCTATTATTTTAATTGAAAAAAAAGATGCAATAAAATAAAATGTTTATTTAACTCAGGAAATAATCTTACCAAAAATCCCTCGTGCATCTAATTTTTCCTGCACAAGTGAACTATCAAAAATGAGATGAATTAATAAGTTCCGAAAATTAAATTTCCAAAAACAAGTCAGTTGGGTGTTAAAAAAGGAATGCTTTTTTTTTAATAATCGTTTTGGTGGGCCATTATTTCGATTGAAAAAATATTGTTACAACTATTTTTCCAGAGCCCATTTTTGCTATTTTGATTTGTATTATCTCAATTAAACGAAAAAGTAACCAAATATTTTCAGCGGATACAAAAGTTATCAGAAAAAAATGTGGGGAATAATAAATTTGCCGTTATGAAAATAAAACTAAGTAAACAGGTGTCGACGTGGAGCTTTGGATACATTACATCATTATTCTTCCAGGACAAAGACATATTGCGGGATGAGGGAACGTCCAACCGAAGGACTTTGGAATATTAGCAGAAAAGATAGCAAATTTATCGGACAGAGAAAAATACCAAGTTTCCGCTACATTACTTTTGTATTCAAAATTTTATTAAGTTTTTCTTGTGACGTGTCTTTTGAATTTCTAAAATGGAGAATCTAAAAAGTAATTTTCTTGTCGCTGCAACTCCTTCTTTAAATTCACTATCAAGAGATAGGAAATGGAAGGTTAGGAAAGATAAGGTTCATTACGATTTCGTGGTATTAATCTGCCTACTCCTCAGAATAACTGAAGAGTCGCTGGAAGGGGTCGCTTTCTTATAGGAACAGAGAGAAGACGGCAGGAAAACTTTAGGCGAGAAGATAGTAGTCAACAATTGACCTCAACGAATTCTGGATGGTTTCCGCCGTTATACGAGTATTTTGAACCGTCACTCTGATTGGATCTTCTAACTTTTGGGGAGATTGAGGCAGATCCTTATAACTGAGTTCAAAGGCCCCCAAAAAATTCAGTGGTGATGAATCTGGTGACCTTGCCGGTCACTCTATCTATCCTGCTCAGCCTTTCCATTTTCGCAGGGATACTGTATTCAGGTATTCCTTAACCCTAGAGGCATGATGATATGAAGTTTTAGGGTCTTCCTGTATACTTAAAATCACATTCGTAGCCGATCATTTTCATCCACAACCGGAGGTTTTTTATACTGCGCGTTCTATTAGATTTCGAAAAACTGTTTAATTCGAAGTTTTGAATATTCTGCCGGGAAATGTAGCATTAAGCAAATAAGATCAATTATTTTTTTTTCCAATGGGAAAAATTTTGCCCCAGTAGAATAGTATATTCTTCAACGAGTGTAGAATGGTGGTTTTATTTACGCGGATGAAGCTTCATCACAATCATTTAAGTGAATAATAACTATTCTACACAAGTAAAAGACTATACTTTTTCCACGACTATGCATAAAAAAGCTTTTCCATTGAGAATTAAACCTCGATCGCCCGCGTCAAGTATTTCTACCACTGAGCTATTATCCACAATCATTTATCAAAATGTAAAAAACGTAGATATAGGTAACTTATTTTTTCAATAGAAACATTTACATTTTTGAAGGAAATTATCACTTTATTATAAATAATAATAGAGATAACATAAATATACGTAATTAGACATATTAAATCTTCTCTATCACTACTGTTGTCCATTTTGTTCTCTATAAGGGGTTGGGATAAAGTATGGAACCAAGTAAATATCTTTCAAACAAAAAAAAAACGATATTTATGAAAATTTGCAGGTAAGTGCAATGGAACAAAATGCATCTGACGTACTTTTTTTCGTTAATAATATATTTCCGGTTTAACCGGAAATGCCATCAACTTCTTTAATTTAAATAGGACACCCTATATATTTTTACAGATTTTAAAAGATATTGTTATTTTGAATTCATACATACTGAGTTTAGTGTAAAAAATTTGTAAAAACGGGGAATACAGCACTTTAATCAACCTCCTTCGAGTTTTTTGCATTAGAGCAAAAAACTATTTAGATAAACTAATTGATATTGTTTGTATGCATAGTAATAAATAAACGAGTACTGTTTAGTACGTCTTTTGTTCTCCAAGTGTCAAATTCTAATTGACGGAAGTAAATTTCACAATTTAGAATGGTTCAATTAAGTGAAAAAGAGCGTATTGAAATTTTAATGATGATGGGTTATGATGATCGTGTTAGAACTCATGAAGAAGTGTGTCATATTTTTAATAATTCGCATCCGGAGAGAAATCCTATATCATGCTCAACAGTAACTAAAACATTACAACGTTTTAATACAACTGGGATGGTAAAAAATTTGCTAAAACCTGGAAGACCGCAGACTACAACGAACGAAACTGCTAAACAAAATATTGCAATCGATTTGGAAGAATTCTCTCAAACTTCCACCACAAATTTGGCACTAAACCATGATATCAGTCGACGTTCTGTAGGAAAGATATTAAAAAGTGAAAAGTATCATCCGTATAGGGTACAGTTGGTTCAAAAATTGTCAGACGATGATTTTAACCGACGGCTGGAATTTTGCGAACGGCTAATGGACGTCTGTAATGTCGACGACAATTTTGCTTCTAACATAGTTTTTTCCAATGAGGCAATTTTTTGTTTAAATGGTACAGTTAATCGCCATAACTCAAGGTATTAGTCAAATGAAAATCCTCATTGGATTCATTGAGCATATACCCAGCATCCACAGAAGTTAAATGTTTGGATGGGAATTATCGAAAATAGGCTTATAGGCCCATTTTTTATAGACGGAAACTTGAATGGTGACAAGTATTTGGATCTACTAAATAACGAAATTATTCCTGCACTTCAACAAAATGGGCAATTACCACAAAATGTTTGGTTTCAACAAGATGGAGCACCTCCCCACTATGATAGACGGGTTAGGGATTTTCTGGATGCTAATTTTCCAAATCGATGGATTGGACGTAGGGGATTCATAGAGTAGCCTGAACGTTCTCCGGAACTTAGCCCGTTAGATTTTTTTTTTGTGCTATCTAAAATCACGTGCTCACGCTAGACGACTAACAAACTTACAGGAGTTGTGACAAAGAATTATTGATGAATGTGAAGAAATACGTGGAGAAGTCTTGGAACGAGTGACTCAAGAATTTGTTAATAGAATGGCATATTGTCAGCAAGTGAACAGCGAGCATTTTAAACATTTGAAGTAATTTTTTTTCTCATTATTCTGAAATAAGGAAATGTACACCTATTGTACAACTAACAGTGAGTTATTCCTCGTTTTTACAAATTTTTCTACACTAAACTCAGTATGTATTAATTCAAAATAACAAGCTATTTCAAAATCTGTAAAAATATATAAGGTGCTTCATTTAAATTAAAGAAGTTGATGGCGTTTCCGCAAAAAAATGTACATCAGATGCATTTTGTTTCATTGCACTTACCTGCAAATTTTCATAAATATCGTTCTTTTCGTTTAAAAGATATTAACTTGGTTCCATACTTTATCCCAACCCTTTATATACTTAAAATTATAATTTACGATTATTTTGACGTTTCAAACGACGCGACGTGCTGTCAGTGATTTAGGTACTTAGTTAGGTATTTGACGTTTTAAAAATGATTTGATTTATTAATTTTAGCGTGATTTCTGATAATCATAGAATGGGATTGGCTAACGAGAGTGAATTCTATTCCATTTTTGAAGAATTTGTATCAATATTCAGCCAAATATGTGAACGTAATTTGTGCATTGTTATATATTATAATCAATTCTATATGCCGGAACAAATAAATTTTCTACGATTTATATTTGAGTAAAATTTGTAAATATTCCAAGTGAATCTATAACACTATTGCCACCTTGGGTTCAAATTACCAACTGGTTTCGGAACAAACTCAATTTTACGTTAACTTTGCATAAATCAGCCTCAGCCACATTTCTCCCAATCCAGTTCCCAATACCGATCATCAAATTTAACTGTACAAATCCACGTTTTTCCTTTTATTGAAATGCCATCATAAAATTTCAAATAACCATCTTGTGTTTATTATTTTCCAATATATTCCGTTTCATTTACTCTAGCTTGGCAGCTAAGGCGAATTTTTGAAAGAACCCTGGTTTTTATTTCAAGTGGCAATAAAAAATCCCCCTTATACTTTCCGTTGTTTAGTTTCAATATGAGATTTCTGCAATGATTCGCCACGTAGATGATTCCAAATTGAGAAGTTATTCCTCCACTGGGCGTTTTAAATATTCTGCATTTAAAGAGTTAACTAACCGTTTGTATACAATTGGGTCAATCAATCTCCATAATAATGTGAATAGGTCGTTCTACTCCTCACTATGTTACCTCCAAAAAAAGGTTAACAATGTTGGCTGCATTATATTCTTTTTAACGGAAATTGTGTTTTTCGCTCCAATACATTTAATCTTATTTTCCTGATTATTATATGGAATCTAATGAATGAATTGAGGTGGAAGCGTGGACAGATTGGACTGAGATGAATCTAGTTACAACTTATTCAAATAATTTGTTGTTAATGTTACATTCTCGTAAATCTATCTGGACTGGAATGAGAGAAGTGGCTCTATCCTCAATCATAATGCAAGCCTATTCTTATACACCTATTGCGGTGCGGTCCTCTTCAGCTCAACTGTTCTTTTGTGGGTAGTCAATCTGTGTCGAGGCTGTAAATTTCATGTAGTTTCTTGTCATTGTAGGTTCTTATAGCCTAGTACAAGAAACTGTATATTTGCCAGGCACTGGCATAGGATAAATTCTGCAGTTTCACCCTGTAGGTGGCAGAATCTGCACATCGCTTCGTCTCTACGGCTTAGAAAGTTTTCCTGTTTCACTTTATTGGGCCTGCCGTGTCCTTTAATAAGTAGTTTCGTAAATATTTATCCTGGTAGGCCTTTCGTAGCCCCTATGACACTAGTGTTCTGGTGTCTAAGCTACCTCGACCTTGCAACGGTCTCTCTGTAGAATCGAGTGCCTTGGCATGATGTGAAGCTGGCAACTGAACAGTATGTATTGTTCTTTTCTGTTGCTCAATTTCCTCAAAGCACTGGTAAGCACACATACTGTGCCATTGTGAATACGCGACTTGCGACGAAAGGAGAGGAAAAACACAATCTTCCATCATATGGACAGCCTATCGAGTCGATTAATGAAATTCCAGCATAAAATGAGAGCACATACTATAAATCCGCAAAGGTCTCACCAATCTTCTGAAAGCAGATGAGCCTCATATAATTCTTGATCTAAAATCCATTATATATTACCATGTAGGTGAGAACTGGGTATTGTAAAACATTGCTTAATGAAAAAATATTTGTTCAATTGAACGGTCTCAAATATAATATAATTTGGTTCATACCACTGTTTAATAGCAATTTTATAAAAAGTACAATTGGTTTTGAAATTAATTAGCTTTTTAAAATTTAATTAAAAGACTATTTAATATTGTATTGACGTTTGATGTCATTTAGTTTTGAATTTTAGTATGTTTGGACAGAGTGACTTTAGTTTAAAAACAAAATATAGATTTGCTTGCATTGGAATATGATTGCCAAATAGAAATGGAAATTTTGATAAACATAGACAGCATCTTTCGACAGTTACTTAATTAGGATAAATATCATGCAGCTATAAATACTATAGGTTATGGAAACAAACAGGTTTAGCAAGCATGGTATACGAACGGTTCCAAGGCAGAGGCGGGTCACGAAAAAAAATTCCAGTAAACCTATTGAAGCATTTCACAACTTCACAAGCATAAAAGACCGTGATTCGCTTTAAAGATATTAGAAGGTAGGAAAGGACTACCGTTCAGTTGTCATCTTCACATACAGCCAACCTGTGCTGGAGATACTGAAACTCATAGCGATCAATCCTAAACTAGTATGGAACTGCGTTTGTGCCTTAATCACACTCGAAGACAGTTGAGATGTAGCTTAAGTACCAAAGCATAAGGAACATGGAGGCAATGAACAGGCGGTTGAAATTACCAGATACGGCTCATCGATGCCATTTATTGGTCCGGAACCTTCCTGTGCGTCGCATAATCGACAATAAATAGCGTGACTCAGAAATCTCTAAGATGGTTAAAAATCTCACCAGAACGAAAAGCGGCGGAACAGTTTGCTACGAAATATTCTCTAAATATTTATAGCAGACCTGATAAGCAAAAACTGGAAAACGTTGACAGTATGATAACGGAGCACTGTATGCTTAGTCAACGGGGTTGACAGACGAAAGCATGTGCAGGTTTTATTACCTAAAGGAGGAGAGTGTAGAACACGTCTTATGCCAGGCAAATCTGCGGTTTTTTGTACAAGGTGATGAAAAGCCACCAGTTAGAAACTAAAATCTTATGTAGAGGAAGAACACTGTTGAGAACAAGAATTCCTCATATTTACTCAACAACTTTACATTCCGAGTCCCCATTATGTCTTTTAATATCCATTTCGTCCAGCTTTTGTGAGACTTGGTGTGAGTTAGTATCCTGTATAAAGAAATAGAACCTGGAATCCTGAATTCGAAGGTAGGGGGTTACTCAATTCACATTTTTTTGTTAAGTTTTTTTCCAAAAATGTTTGATCGAAAAACTCAAATAAACGAATAGCTTTGAATCATCATTAAAACTCTAAACAGCTTTGTGAAGGATTACAACGACTTCAATATTCTCCTCTATTCAAATTTGTATATAAATTGTTAATATTAAATGAATTTTCAATTTTTTCTCTTTTCAACTTGTTATTGTGATAATCGTTCATCCCGATAGAATGAATTGAAGACGACCTTTCATTTCCATGATTTCCATTACAGCAAATTTCATTTCAGTTGTGATGACAGGTACAAAGTACAATGGGCCCCATTGTGTAGACTTCGTGATTGGATTTTGATGGGTTTCTGTTTCCACTGGGAAATAATACCTCAAATTTAATAATTATTGGGGTTATTATCATAGAATGCTATTAGCGAATCTGACAACATCGAAGCTCTTCTGTAATAAGTTCTCAGTAAATTCCTTTGGCATTTGATTCATATTTAATACGCTCCGAGTGTAAAGGGATTTTAAAAACTTAATAATTATTGAAATCGAATTTGTTATTGAAAAATTTGCACGTTTCTCATTACAAACTTATTCGCCCAAACCAAATGCCACATGAAAATAAATTATAATTCAATATTGTTTCTAAATTCATAAAACTACTCGAAATAATATAAATTAAACTTTCAAATGTATTCTAATTGTATTTGTCTGCCCCTTTTACTAATAATATACAGTGTGCATATAAAGTAACGTAACTAGCTAGTATTTCGATTAACCATAGGTTTACAAAAAAAATGTTGAATACAATTTTTTTCAAATAATCCAGACCATCTGCATAAGTTGCTCCAAAAAAACTTATTAACAAATTTTTTTAAATAGTACACCATGTATATATTTTCAGTTTTTCATAATCTATTAAGGGCGCGTTCTATCGAACACCTGAACTCAGTTTAATTATAAATGTTGTTTAGACTGTGATTTATTTATTATCATCAATTACATCAGTCTAAACATCATTAAACCAAGTTTAGGTGTTCGATACAACGCGCCCTTAATTACAAATACTGATTCTACCTTTAATAATTCCAAAGTGACATTGGTTTGAATCTAGCATTTAAAAAAAATTGTTTATGTCAAAAAAGTAGTAGGATTTTATGTCATTAAATTAATTAATGAAGTTTTAGGTGTATCGCCAAAAATTCCAAGTTTCTCGCCAAAATTTCAGGACTACAACTAAAAATTTCAGGTTTCCCGTTAAGAACTTCAAGTTTCCCGCTCAAATCAGTGAGGTCCCTGGAATTTTGGCGGGAAACTTGCAATTTTTGCCGAGAAACCAGAAACTTTATTAATTCATGTTAATGACAGGAAAACCTACTAGTTTTTTGACATAAACAATTTTTTTATAATTTTATATTCAAACCAATGTCACTTTGGAATTACTACAGGTAGAATTATGCGGTCTTGACGGTAGTATTTGTAATTTAATAGATTGTGAAAAACTGAAAATATATAGGAGAGAGTGGTCTATACTGGGACATGGTTCATAATGGAACAAATGCTCTGACAACATTGTAAATACTCGCTCCAAGTGTTAAAACATTTTATGTTGTGTAATCTGGATACACACCTTTTTGTTTATAAGAAATTTGTGATCTGTGATCAATATTAAGAAAAATATTTAATATTTTAAACAAACAGGTAAGTAAATTAATGATATTTGTACATTATCGTCAAATAGTTTTGTTTATATCTCGTTTATAAATAAAAGTGTTAAGACTTCAATTAATATGTTTTGAGGTTATGGCATGAAATAATAGCCTGGCATGTGAACAACTCTATTACATGCTGCCAAATTTAAATAAATCAGCTAGAACTTATTTTTCATGAAATGGTTCATACTGGGAAATTATATGCGGTGCATACTGGGACACCCAAAAATGTGGTCTGTACTGGGATATAAATAATGCACATTTCATGCGTCTTTTAATGGTTTTTGATAACAAAAATAAAAATATATGTTTGATTGATTTTTCTAATTGTTTCAGTACATCTACAACATAGAAATCTTTTTTCGTAATGGATTGGAGAAATCTTAAAATTTTCAATATGACGATTTTATAAGTTGATTAAAATTGTTTCTTTCAGTTGCAGGCTTCTTAACAATGCCCAAGTGGCCAAGAAGAAAGTTAAAAAACCACTACGAAGATAGTGCTATACTTCACTTTCAAAGAGCGTACCAAATGATAAAAAACTAGTTCTGAAAGTAATAAGTGGCGAAAAAACTTGAAAGTGACACCATATAAGAAGATAATATTGTTAGGAGTTTACCAAAACCTTCTGCAATAGGTTCAACGCAACGGTCAGCATGTCAGCTACAATTTGAGTTTGATTTTTCTTAATATAATATGTTTTAAAATTATAATATTGTTCGTATTATATGTGTACTATTCGTTTGTATTACGTTTCAAATTTTGTTATAAATAATTTTTTTTAATATTTTCATTTTATGCCCTAATACCTCGCCATTTACCGAGCCCACTACCTATAACGAAGTTGTACAAGTCCCAGCATGGACCATTCATATGTCCCATTATGAACCAATAGGGGTCATGAACTAATATTGGTCTATACTGGGACAAATGGTTCATGGTTGGTCAATTGTTACGTAAACTTTTCTGTAAACTTTATCAAAAACTCCAATTAACACATAATTGACAATATCCGAAGCAATGCTTTGATACCTGCAAACCTTGAAAGAAATAAAAAATCCGTCTGAGTTATTCAAATATTGAAAAGTGTCCCAGTATAGACCACTCTCCCCTACAGGGTGTACTATTTAAAAAAATATGTCAACAAGTTATTTTGGAGCAACGGTGCACCCTGTATACTAATCGAATTATGCAGATGGTCTGGATTATTTGAAAAAACTTTTAAACGAAAAACAAAACAACAAACCTAACGAAATATTAACAAGTTACGTTACTTTAAGTACACACTGTATACATATTATGTTCCAAATTCGCCTAAAAATACTTAGAATTCAATTTATAACTTGCCCTGTGTCCTCAATTTGATAATTTATTACATTTCACAAGCGCGTATTTTTTTTATCTAATTAATTTATCGAAAACATCGATTAATCTTCCAATTTTTCTCTCAAAACGTCGATTTATATCCAATAATGACGAATCATCATGCAATATTCTGTCAATAAATACACCATAATCACCGGTTTTCTGTCGACGATCTTGGAACCGACCCTCAAAATACGTTCCATAATACTCTTAACGGGCCATTTAGTAAAGGAAATGGTATCAATTACCAAAGTATAGACTCCGCAAGCCCGTATAATCTTAATTTCAGTCTTGAATGGACCCTTATACATTTATTAACTGAGCTAGATGATATTGAAGCCTTTGGTGGGACTTAGTCACTTTGTTAATACGACACGACACAACAACCAATTTCGAGAGAATCTTCGTTGCATAGATTAAATGAACCCTGGATGCGGACTTCTCCATATCCTCATTTTTTTCTGCCGGGATGCCATTATTTCGTATTACATATTTGTTTTAATGGTCCATCAAGATTGAAGATTGGTATAAAATAATAGTAATTTTCACCTAACATATGTGACATTCCCAGTACGTCCAAATTAACAGAAGGTATGGGGTTTTATATTACAATTTTCGACGAAAGCACCTATTTTGTTGTGATGTTAGCGCTATGTAAATATTATGAATCAGTTCTCTATAGACACATATATTTGGGAATTTTGTGGAAGCAATTTTGCGTTAGGACTCCAAGAGGAAATTGTATATTTATTTTCTCAATTAGTTGTTTTATATCTTTCCTTCTTAAAAAAACTATGTATTTTTTAATTAGTGATTTCATCATAGTTCTCGAGTTAGTTTAAATATATCTTACACAATACTAGGAATATACTTAGGTTACATGGAGTTTATCACAAAGTCCATAAGCGGCAGTGTATTAGAAAGAACCATGTATAAATTCAGTGTATTACTCTTTTTTTCTAACAGAATATCATAAGGGAATTTGAAATATAACATGGCCCATAATCGAGGTTGAATGAAGACAAGAAGTCAAGTATCTAGGTTTGATTCTAGACAGTAACCTTCTGTGGAACAAACAAGAAGAGGAGATTATATACAAAGCAATAATGGCTCTAGTGCAGCAATCTGGCAGGGATAAATTGGGGCTGAAGCCCAAAAATCCTAAGCTGGATGTACACTGCCATAGTGAGACCATTTATCACTTATGGAGCCATTGCGTGGGGTAATAGAGCTAGGCCAATGACAACCGGAAAAACCTCTCCAAAATCCAAATACTAGCCTGTATATGCATTACAGGAGCAATGAGAACATGCCCAACGGTGGCCATGAAAGTGATTCTCAACCTCACATCACTACTATGGTGGAGGAAAATGTAGCAGAGAGAACAAGATACAGACTCAGTAGAGGAGAAATCATTGAAAAAAAAACAGCTCCTCACTTCTTAGAAATCAGGAAACCTGGGACATGCCACAAGATGGTATGATAAAAAAGAATAACTTTTCAAGGAAAGGAGGAGGCAGCCGGCTTATGGAGAAATGGGCTTCGATGAAATATCATGAATTGTTAGTATATTGTAGTTGACGACTTTCTGAAAAATAGTGTCCATGGGCCCAACTCAATCCTATGACTAGTTTCAGAGATACAGGGTGTTGAAGTTGGAAAATAGCTATTTTTTAAAAGCATGTACTTATTTATTATTTTCTTCAATGTATCAAGAGTTTTTTCCTGTGATATTGTTCTAATTACACTAAATATCAGTCCCTTATGAGAGAAAGTTTCATTTGCTACAGGGATACTCAAAAATTAGAAAAACGGAACGTTGACTTGAAATATAATTCAATTTTCAGGAATTCCAATATCTGGCTGGATTTGCTTCTGGTTGGTTTATGATAATGAAATATGCAAACATTTTTACAGGGCGAGTCAGTAAGTTGAATCGCCCTGTATCCTACATTTAATAAAATTTTATATACTTTGTATTGCATGTTAGTAGGTGACATTAAGTCAGTTTGAAACATATATAATACACAGGGCTATTCAAAAGATATGTATGGAAGAATATCCGTGAATCGATTTTTTTTGGAAATATGCCTGTAATTAAATATTTCCTTGGTGAATTTCTGTGATACTTTCATACTACTTTTGCTTTGAGTTTGTTGGTCGGATGTTAAAGTTTGGTCAACTTGCTATTATCAGTTTTTTTATCCCGACAATATGAAGATATGATATCGAAAATCAAATAGGTCATGGCCCCGATATTGTAGAACTTTGAATTCCTTCAGTAATTTCAGTTAGTTTCGACACGTTTATGTTGATTGTTTTTCCCGATATCAAGATCAGCTTATATTTATTTTGTTTGCTTTTATGTATATGTCGATCATGGTATAACGTAAGCAACATCGAAAATACCGATATATATATTATGAAGAAAATAATGATAGGCTTGTCATCATATTGTCGGGATAAAAAAACTGATAATAGCAAGTTGACCAAACTTTAACATCCGACCAACAAACTCAAAGCAAAAGTAGTATGAAAGTATCACAGAAATTCACCGAGGAAATACTAATTACAGGGAGATTTCCAAAAAAAAAATCGATTCTCGGATATTCTTCCATACATATCTTTTGAATAGCCCTGTATATTATATATAAATTATATATATTTCAAAATAACTCAATGTCACCTACTAATATGCAATACAAAGTATATAAAATTTTATTGAGTGAAGGATACAGAACTTTCTGACTCGCCCTGTAAAAAATATTTGCATATCTCTTTATTATAAACCAACCAGAAGCAAATCCAGCCAGATATTGAAATTCCTAAAAATTGAATTATATTTCAAGTCAACGATCCGTTTTTCTAATTTTTAAATATCCCTGTAGCAAATGAAACTTTCTCTCATACGGGACTGACATTTAGTGTAATTAGAACACTATCACAAGAAAAAAGTCTTGATACATTGAAGAAAATAAGAAATACTTGCTTTTAAAAAAATGGCTATTTTCCAACTTCAGCACCCTGTATCTCTGAAAATAGTCATAGGATTGAGTTGGGCCCATGGACACTATTGTTCAGAAAGTCGTCAACTACAATATACTAACAATTCATGATATTTTACCGAAACCCATTTCTCCATAAGCCGGCTGCCTCCTCCTTTGTTACGGATTTAGGAAGAATGCCATTCAATGGTGCGTAGACGGCTCAAATGCCTTAGAAGGAACTGAGATAGGAGTCTATGGGCCAGGAACCAAACACTCCGAGAGTTTGGGAAAAACCCCAAGTATCTTTTAAGCGGAAATTCATGCCGTGAGAAAGCGTGCCAAGTTTAATATTGATAAAGGATAGAGAAGGCAAAGGATTAGGTTATTATATGATAATGTCGGATAGTCAAGCAGGAATTGAAGCACTGAGCTCTTGTGTGATTAGGTCCAAAATTGTGTGGGAATGTGTAAGTAAAATGGTTGAACTAGGCGAGAACAATATAGTCATCTTACTGAGGATTCCAGGACGCAATGGAAAAGAAGGCGATGGAATAGCAGATAAACTACCAAAAAAGGGGAACTGGAACATCCTTTTGGGGACCGGAACCCTTTTGCGGTATCAGCACCAATGTAATATTGGAAGAAATAGGCAAAACCGAAAAAAAATCTGACCATTGGAAAGAACTAGTAAATCTTAGACAATCAAAGATACTATGGGTGACTACAACCTGTTAAGTTCAAGTAGATGCCTAAGTCAGAGTAAAACTGCACAAAGGTATTCTAACGGGATTTTGGTGATTGTCGCCTGAATGTGCACCTAAAAAGTTCAAAATATTGGAGAAAGAAGAATGTAGATTATGTAGCATGGAAGCAGAAACCTCTATTGCACAGCAATTCAGAATCCTAGGGCACAACACCTACGATAAGGCCTGCAGATATCCTAAGATTCCTTCGGGAAATAGGTCTAAAGGAGCTACTAGTCTCAGGAACTAAATAAAAGTAAGGGGCACAATAGATCTTTCAGGTCTCAGTTAATATCACCCCAATAAACATACATACGTACATACAAGGGTCGGTTCATGGTGACGCCTAGATATACTAAAAGTCACCAATGTTTTTTGTTACGTCATAGCTCATAAGCATCCGAATCAAATCAATAAGACAGTTTTCATCAGCGGGGCATCATTGTTAGAGAGTTTGGCATGTACTTCTGGTGATCTAATTATAGAGGGAAATGAATAAAAACCAAATCATAGTAAGACTCTAATTTGAAATTCTACAAATGAATAGTTACAAAACTCACCACTTGAATGGCATTTAACGGCAGAAATGATCCGCTATTGGCCAATTCCTTTTGGAAATATTCATGTAATTTTCTAATACACTCACGTTTACTTTCGTTCAAACGTTTACCAGGCATTTTGTCGAAAAATATAACAATAAATGTAGGTAAATTAATCTCACCAGTTTAAAGTAATGACAATGACGACGAACTTCAATGGTGACAGAATGATTTCCGCATAAAGTGACGTTTTGCTTTTTAAGTACAATCGTCGTCACAACACAAGACAGAGTGACAAACCGATAAATACGTAATGGCGTAGCTTAATTCAGGCACAAAAGACATATGTACCTTTCCATTTGCTTTAATTGGACAAACGCGGGCAGTGATATTCACATACAATTAGAGTGTCTTTGAAACATTCAGGGAAATATGACGTAACGAGAAACATTCTTGATTTTTACTATAATACTTGTAACATTGCGTCACGTTTAGTTTGATATCGCCAGAAATTATTTTCATTTTTTGATGTTTGTACTTAATGGCATAAACAATCAAATATTTTCCCCAAATCCTGTTTGTCCGAATTCTTCCACGTATCATCAGTTTATGGTGGTATCATCCATAAAACTTTTTAAATTACCAGCAAATTTTTTTGGTTAGGATATTATTGAGATATATCGTAAACAATACTGGACCTAACATAGTTCCTTGGGGCAAACCGCAACTACTTCCTATTTACTAGTGGTATTGTTTACCTTAACCACTTATATGCGGTGTGACAAACCATTTGTAAATAGTTTATCGGGTGTTCCTCTGATTCCTACATCCTCCAATGCCCCCAACATTTATATAGGATCTACTGTCCCGAAAGCCTTCACAAGAACCAAGAACATACCAAGGACAGGTTTATTATATTCTAGATATTTAGTGATATTATCAACTAATTTACTGATAGCATCTGCCGTTTATTAACCTTCCCTGAAAACAAACGTTATTGTTGCTTAGGAATTTTATTAACTTCCTCTTCCAAAATTTTCCGAATATTTCAGCCAGGTTCGTGAACAGTGAAATTGGTCTATAATTAAATCATTTATATCTTGGGAATCCCTTTTTTTTGTAGATAGGAGTAATTATAGCCTCTTTGAAATCCTGCGTAATTTTATTTTATACAAAAATCCTATTTACTAAATGACTTAAGCGATTGGATTCTTCTGGAATAGTGAAAGCCAGGAGCTTTCTTGTCATTTACAGGATTTATAACGTCTAAAAGCTCTTCTGCATTTGTAAGTGTGAGAAAGAAAAAGTTTTGGTTCATTCTAGAGCAATCTGTAGATGTGTTAGATGATTTCACTATAAGTTGTACGAATTTGTGTAATTTCTTTTTTCATTTTATTGCCTCAAATTGTTTCTCAGTTTTTATTTACGTTTTTGTTTATATTTATTTTCTTTTTGTAATACTCATATTCAGCTTTTCTAATCAGCCTATTTAATGTTTTTTGTAGTTACATAATTGTAATTTCTTTTGTTCATTGCAAGGCTTATTAGCCTTACTTTTTGTTACATAAGAAATCCTGTAGGCTGCGCCATATTCGTATGCGAATATATTTTGAATTTCCAGGACAACGTTTACTGTAGGCCAAACTGCTCGTTCTTCTGCCTCTTTATTTTTTTTGTCTTCAATTACTTCTGAAGAGCTGATATTTCAATTAATATCTGCATTAAACAATAAACTGATCATAATAATTTTGTTTTAGGTTCAAATTTAGCCTCGTTTTGGTGAGTAGACACAATTTCAAATATTTTTTAAATTTAGTGCTCAAAGGATACGCCTGGTTGTTGATTTTTTTTCTGTGTGTAACTTTCGTATCCTACAACAGGCTGTTTCGCGACGAGTATCCAAGAACATTCTGCTTGAAAACAACTTTTAGATATATCGTATTCTACAAAAACTGACATTAATTTGATGTAGAATCCGGAAAAGTAATAACATACAGGGTGATTCATTTAAAATAACAAAATTGTCTTTCACTTTCGGTATAATCGACATGTATGTCAAAATATTTTCCGTAAATTCTCCATAACTCGTTCTCCATCTATGCCAATTTTCATAGAAATTGTGTGAGTAGTCTCCAATATATAGATAGAGTGAGCTCGCCGTGAAACTGGCTGTATAATCAAAAGATCTCAACATATTGGTTCCCTTAGAATTTTTATGAAACGCTGAAACAGTTTTTATCATAAATCAGGCAAATCTATCAAATGAGCAATCTTCTGAATACGTCGGCTGATATATTATGGTAGTAAAAAAAGATCATAAATAATAATAAATCTAAGGAAATGCCTGGTATGGTCTAAGAGCGTCTACATCCACTTTAGCGTAAATACCAAATTGTGTTACCGGACGGAATGAACCAAACTTTTTAAAGGAACGAAAAATGAGATTATTTTTGAGTGAAGTATGTCGAGAAATGTTGTTGAAAAAAAATTAAAACGATAAAAGGAGAAAAAAGCCGAATTTGGTATTGAAAAAAAGTTTAATACTTGTTGTAATCAGCAGAGTTTCGTATCTATTTTGTAATTGTCAATTTCTCCTCGTCAGGAAAACTTTATTCTTTTAAAACTACTTTGGTTGAAACAATCAGTATAGCAAACTTTTAATAATCTGAAAATATCGAATGTTCAATTTTTCTTTGAAAGGTATACCAAATTTTTGATTATATGAAAATATTCTCTTCATTTTTGTGGCCTCTCCAAATGTACAAAAACGGATTGGGATGGAATTTGTAGGAGTGGTTTTTTGGGGGTTCAAAACCAAAACACCCAAAAATGGCCAATTTCGTGTATTAAACCACTTTTTGGGTAATGGTAATTTTCAGGTATAGAGGGTGTAATGTTCCCCTTTAAAAATGTCGAATTTTTCCTCGGGAAATAATTTTTCAGATAGCGGATAGCGATGTTCACTCGCATCGTTGAAAATCTGATTGCATCAGATGGTCGTGCCGTTTGCCGTGATGACTGCCAATGCGAGCAAATATATGTTTTACACCAATAACAAGTACTATGAGCTGGGCGTCGGCCCAGCACTGTAGTGGAAAGCATCTGATGCGATAATTACAGTGAAGCAGTGTCGAGCGCGGTTAGTACTTGGATGGGTGACCGGCCCACTGGGGAAGACCGTCATGTAAATAGCCCGTACATCCTGCAGCGGAGTAGCATATAATAGATCGCAGGCATTATACCAATGAGCACGAGGTATAATGTAGGAGAAGACGTAAAACCGAGGTCCCGAGTCCATGGATGTTGGGCTCGATAAAGAACCCTACCACTGGTTGGAACACCAGTGGGTTCGGCAAAATTTCCGGTTAGGGGTAGAGTGCTCCCGGCGTCGGTTGCCTCAGTCGCAGAAATAGACCGACGTTAAATAACCAATAAAAAAAAAGTACTATGAGCTCGTGTTATTTTAGTACTGGTACTACAATGTCATCACATTTTTTTATTCAAATAGGGACAAAGACAATTAAACCGGAAACCGCGTTTTTGTGCTGTGAGAAAAAATCCCGGTACTGAGGTAGCTATTAGGATCAAGCGTTAGATTGGAGAAGAAAAAAACTATAACGGCGAAAGAACATTACCGAGGAGATTCTGAGAATACCTCACATTTATTGGGTGTTACAATTTTTGTAAACGACATTCAGCGCGTTTTGCCGATTCTGCTCACGTATGTAAGGTGATAATTGAAACTATATATTCTTCTGATATTTGTTGCATACGTTTTTAAATCGCGGTTCAATCGAACCACTTGCTATAATATATGAAATTAAGGTCCTATCAAGAAAAAAATGTATTAGTTATTGTGCCTGTGAAACAGCATACAAGAACAGAACATACGAAATTGAATCAAGAAGTAGGTACGGTAAACATTTTACTACCAAAAATTAACTTGAAAAGTGAAGTATTCACCTTTTCCATTAAAACACCCTGTATAATGATGTTTGGGAGATATGGGAAAAAAAAGCGGCTGAAGATGTGTTCGGGAACTACCATTCTAGAACAAGTCTTCAATCGACGAGACTAACCGTGGCTAAATCTGAATAAAATACAGAGTGCCTCAAGATTTTTTACAGGCTGTAATTTCATCCGAGGTATACAGGGTATCATAGAAGCCGGGACTTCATCGCAATGAAAAAAATTCAATGTAAGGGGGGATCAAATGACAGAGCTTTTTATTTCAAAGTCAACGGTGTATTACAGTGAGGGTACGCAAGTGGATAATTATACCAAATGTTCAGTTTATTGTTTATTTGCAATAATAACCAGTTATCGTTAAAATGCCGCAATTATCATGTCCGGATTCACTTCAGATAATCCTATTTTTACTTTTTAACTATTTTTTATAATGATTAAAGAAAACCGTTGGCGTTGGAATTCTACCTTAATCGCTTTTTGATTGATATTCGTAAAATCTAATGATTGTGGTCACTTTCCAAATACTCATATCTAGCACCGTTTTAAAACAATACATAGTGTGAAAACTCCGAAGTTGGAATGCCATTCTTATTCACAGATATGCTGCTAATCTATGGTGAGTGTGGGAAAATTATCGAAATGCTTATGCATTATACCAGGAGCGTTTTCCCGAAAGAAGAACCCTTCTCACGTGATTTTTGCTATGGTGAAGACAAGATGCGACAAGGTTCACTTCCAAACTCAAAGCATATTTATCATAACAAACCAATACAGACCGAACAGAATGTGGTGAATGTCTTAGCATATGTATCGGTGAATTCCCATGTGTCCATCCGAACGTGTTTCTTCAATTTCAGGTCATAGAATTTTAAAAACCCACCATTATCATCCATTTATTCATAAGTTGCGACACACCAATCTGGATCGGAAATTAACCTTTATCGCCATCATGCAAGTTATGATGCAAAACACTCCCAATGTTTTGAGTGAAATTAAACTAAAAACTTGGTGTAATTATCCACTTGAGTACCCTCACTGTGATACACCGTTGAATTTGAAATAAAAAGCCTTTTCATTTGAGCTAAGTTTGATCAATTTTTTTCATTGCGATGACGTCCCTACTTCTATGATGACGTCACAGATACCCTGTATACCTCGGATGAAATTACTGTAGGTCCCAAAAAAATAACCCAATTTTCAAATAAACCTGTTCGTTAATTCCTGAGTTACAGCCTCTAGAAAAATCTTGGGACACCCTGTATATAGGTGCAATGGTAGCGTCAAATTTGAGAAGTTGACTGTCGTGGCAAAAGTAATTGACCCCATTTTTTGTAGAAACAGGGTTGGTATAAAAAATAAATTCGTATAATAGATTTGAAATATATATCGAGAAAAAAATCTTCACCTTGCTGAAAATTCGCTAATTCTATTTTAAATTTAGATTCTTCGCAATGGTGCTATTCAGTCGTCGAGTTACCGAAACGAGTTGCCGAGTATATATAATAAAATGAGTTGAATTCGACAATCTTTACTTATTAGGTTTTTTCTTCGAGAGCTGCTCCCTATTCTCTAGTGGGGGTAAGCAGGATTGGGATACACGTACCAATAGTAACCGTGGCTAGAAGTCGCGTGAACTTCGATTTTTGTAAATTTTTTCTATAGGTTTTCTGATGATTATTTTTTGACGTTTCTCGAAGCCAATAGAAATCTTCTATTCCAGTAATTGTTATACGTTCTAGCCAATCAAAACATTATTATAGTGGGAATAATCTACTTACATTATCCCAGCTAGAATTATTCAATGTTCATTGTTTTAATTGAATGAAAACCACACGACTACGTATTTTCTTCATCTAACGTGGCTGTCATCAATAAATTACTGAATTTGTTGGGATGGAAATATAAAATCTCTAGAGTGACTTTCATTGTAACGTCAAAAAATAATCTATTGAATTCCACACGAGAGTTCGATCAATAAGATGATTATTCTGCATGCCTTTGGGCAATAGCCACTCGAGCCCTTCAGGCTCTCGTATCTATTGCCTGACAACAAGTTTTCTGAAATCTGTCAAATAATTTCCAATTTATTATCTGTCTCTCTTTTGTGTTATCACTACAGAAAATATCTTAGAATCCTTTTCGGTTATTTTGTGTATACCTCGTTCGTCATCGCTCTGGATACTCCATATTACCTACAATTTTCTTCGGTATACATCCGTTTATAAAATACCTATTTTCCACGACTATCTAGGAAAGTAGCAGCACCAGCCACAAGCATGCGATCAAGGGAACTTTGATTTTGGTGAATCTTGTTTCTAATCGCCTTACCCACCGACCTGTAGTGCCCATCGTATAATTGTAGTGAAAGTGTGTTATTAATGAAATCCTAGAATCAACTATTACTTATTTAATAATTTTAAAATATTGGGAAGATATGTATACGTATAAACGAACATACGTATAAAAGAATTCGTGATCATAAATATATTTCGTTTTGATATTGATACTATAACATTACTTATTTTTTTTGGAATTGAGAGTTAATTATAAATTTAACTTCAGTAAGGACGCATGACTGGCCGGAAATTAACTTCAAATGTGTATGGTATGAGATTAATCTACAGTGAAACTATCGATGATGGGCGTGGATTTTTTGAGTTTATCTTAATCACCGAATATTTATTTTATGTTCTTCATTTCCAGGATTATAAAAAACCATTCAATTCAATCCAAATTAAAAAATGTGAAAAAATAAACTTTGAAACTGGCGTATGCCTCAGAATTATTCCTTTTTATTGAGAGAGGCAAAACCCCAATATGTTATAAGAAACCCGTCATGTATTTGAGGACATTGTACGTATAATATTTTGTACAATTCGTGAAATTCGAGAATACAAATTTTCCAAAATATTTGGCCTGTAGTCATAACCATAAATACTGGGAGACAAATCAGGTAATCGGGCGGCTTCACCACCAGTTATCAAATGGCTTGGAAAGGTATTATACTCGGTAATAGGACCGTAATTGTGGGTAAGGTAACCATCTTGTTCGAATAAAATATCATCAAATCCATTTTACGCGAATCGACGAAGTTCGTGAGCAGTATGTGACTGATTGATTGGTTCGGCACCACCAGTCACAGGCTTCGTGATCTCGACACCTCAGCCTTTAGGCTTTTTGTGCTCTTGGTTTTACCGTTTATGTAAAAAGACCAGTAACTCTTATTAGGCTCAGCAGTATTCTCCTTCTTGGAGAAATAATCCATCTGGTGGTCTAGTCCTAGGAGTCTATATATCCAATGAGACAGTGTTTCACATTCAAAGATAATGTGTGAGATTGTTTCCTCCTCTTCCATACCCAAGCAACAGATAGGGTACTCCCGATATATATGCCAATTGTATGCACTGTGACCAGTGGGTAGTCTCGTCACTTACCTTATCTGGTTGAGGTTTAATACTTCGTTAGTCAGCGAGGTTTTTTGACCAGAAATTTGCTGTGTTTCTCCTTTGGTACGTGGCTCCAGTGAATTTTTTGAATCCACCGAAATGTACGACCACGTACAGTAGTTTTTGATATTCCAAATACTGATGTCCAGTGAAAGCAGTTTCAGACCCTAGATTTGTTGGGGTGAGTGTGGTTTTATTGCCTACAATACCCTTGTGTCCCTGACCTACTTAAGTGTCACTTTATTATGATTGTCCAGGGTTAATAGTTTTTGACCAGTCTGATCTGGGGACAAGCAAAAAATTAGAACAATATGTTGTTGCTATGAATTGAAATACTTAGAGCCAGATAGATTTCCATCTCTTGAAAATGGTCCGATCAAATTGTCGCCCATCATACAAGCCCAAACATTTACTTACAGTGATTGTTGGGTAGATAATGTGTTTTTTTTCACCAATACCCTTCAGGAAACATGACAATCAAATAATGGAAACTTTGACTCGTCCGTAAAAACCGCGCTCCAGCTGAGCCCTACGTTGTTATTGATTTCTCCATATTTTCCGTATTTACCGTAAAATGTGTGATTTCTAATTACCTAGATACATTTACCCAAACTCTAAACACAGTAATGTTTACATTGAAGTAATAAAAAAAGGGACTTTTTTCATTTTTGTCATGAAAACGCTCAACACTTTCGGGCTTGAACCAGCATACTGATATCTGTTATTCTGAACCCATATATTGATATCATGAGCACATTCATTACAAGAGATGCCTTTCATAATTTGCATGAATATAGAGCTAGAAATAAACAGTAATAAAATGAGAGGATAAATACATTTTTGCATCCTTTTGAACCAATTTTGGAAGCACTTATCCCACTCGCTTGTTGGTACATTCAAAGTAGAGTTTTTGAAGGCGTTGACTGCATCTTCTGGGGACTGGAACCTTAAACCACACAACTCATTTCTGATTTTAAAAAAAGTAAAAAAGTCGTTAGGACTTTGGTCGGAACTGTATGAATCAATCCAATGTTTTCTTGCTTCAGCAACGCAATTGTGCTTCGAACTGTGTGAGATTTTGCATTGTCTTAGGTTTTTCGATACTCAGCGATTACTTCCGGTGAACAAATCGATATGTACCAATCAGCAGTAACAATTCTTTGATCTTGCGGAGAAATTGTTGCTACATGACCCGATTATGAGATAAATGTCACCACCATCTTTTTGGAAACACTCCGAGAACGGATAATTTTCGTTGGTTTTGGTTGATCTTGGAACACCCAAACAGCCCACTAATGTTTATTTTTGGGTTCAGTAAGTGTAAATCCAGGGTTTATCACTACCGACAATACTGTTATCTATATTCTTTGAGTTTCCTGCGTCAAACCAGTTTAACGCCAATTGACTCTAATTGCTTTCTATTCTTCCATCAATAGATGCGGTATCCAATGGGAAACTAATTTTTTTAAAGATAATTTTTCATGTTGAATTTTTTCAACTGTGGTCTATGAAATACCCAATCATGTTCCAGTTCCATGTTCCATTTTTGGATCAGGCTACGTATATCATCGACAATTTTCTATGTGACTGTCGTTGATCCGTCCAGGATTGAATTCTCCATACTCACGAGAAATTGTCGACTGATGTGGTGCTTCATTCCAAAGAACAGAAACCAAATTTTCTTGGCTACATTCCGTTTTTCCAGAAACTCATCAACTTCAAGAATTCAGTTCAGGCACAACTTTGGCGCTGAATTAAATAGAACTCAAAAGTTCATATTTCAGTTCGGTGTTCATAGTCATTGTTAGGTTATTGTAATATCTCATGAGCCAATACTTATTTTTATACTGGCATTAGAGCGATTGTGAATGAAAGAGCCTTTGCCATCGCTTAAAACCACCACTCGTCTGCTACTTCCAAAAGCAAATAGATAATAAAATCTGTAGACATAAACATAGAACCCCTCACATCTGGAGATAAAACGTTAGATATTGTACATCACTTGTAGAAAGGGGTTTTTCTATGAATTTCGAACAAATAATTAAAAATTTTCACATCTAGATCAATACGTCAGTTTTATAGTGTATTTCCCACTCGTGTAAATGTTACTTTCCACAATCTCAATGTAATGTAACATTATATTTCAAAGCTTATCAGCAATCTGTAATGTTATTTGAAGCAATTAATATCACCGATGTAATTATATCCAGTTTAATAACCTTCTTATTTGTAATAATCATGAATCAAAAATCATATTTTAATATTTGAAAATGTTTCCACTTTCCCCCACAGTTCAATAACGTGTAATTTCTCTGGAGATGTATATTATTATATTTTCCAACCTTCGCTCTTTCTAAACCGTTTTTCGTCATCTAAGCATTTCTCAAAATGCGTGACGATTGACGGCGTTTCCAGAAAGAGACAGAAATCAGGACGCCGTTGATTTTTTACATTAGGACTGTTTTTTTATAGTTCCCGTTTGAAATGGCTTTGTCCGGTGTTTATGACGGATATTATTTTATCTCGAACGTAATAAAAGAAATTCTCTAACGATACCTAAGGAGTGATTTGGAAAAAAAAAATTGAATTGGCAATGTACACCTTCGGTGGATATTTTTACAATTTACTTAGGGTATTTCACAAAGTGCTGAATCAAAAGAAATCACCAGATTCTAGTTTTGAGAAACAGATTATTATTACTGTATTGCATGTTTTTTTGTGTCCCCTTCCTCTACTTAGTTCCTAAGTTTTGGTCTGAGAGTACCTTTAGTACTATTCCTTGGAAGAATTTAAGGATATCTGTAGGCTTTTGCTTGGGCAAGTTTTTCTTTACTATGCAGTAGTCTCAAGTAATATGCGCTGGTATTTTATGGGGGCCTTGCACTTCTCAAATATAAGATTGGAGGTTTCCTTTTCCATTCCACATAATCCTCATCCCTTTCTCCTCCACTAGTTTTAAATTTTTGAGATGCCCACTCAGGTGGCAATGACCTATAGTAGAATGATGGCAGTCTCAGTCCGGCTTATATATCTTTGATCATCCAAGTCCTACTAGATCTTGCCTTTGCTCTGATTCTTCTGTTCTCTTGGTTTCACCTATTTCTAATAATATTATACTGGTGCTGGGAACGCGAAAAAAGTCCTATCCCCAGAACGAAGAGTTATATGAAGTATCCTTCATTAGCCCTAGGCTGGAATAGGAATTTATATGTTCTTCAGTTGTTAATGGAAGGAATCACTACTAAGAAATAAGAGAAATTCTTATTATACCTTATAAACTTTTTGATCCAATTGGATTCACCGGCCCTGTACAATTGTGTCTAATGCTTTAAACCTAGGCTCTTAAGCTAGAAGGGGACTCTGAAGTAGATGATAAAATAAAAACAGATTTCAAAAGTCGGCTCAAAGAATTGATATATTCTGAATAACATATATTTTGTGATGCCAGTAAGCACACTTATGCAACAGCGATATTTTTGGAATCCGTATAAAAGTATGGAATTTTTGTCGCCCTAGTGCAATCGAAGTCAAGAGCTGCTTTTCTAAGGAAATTAATTCTACGTTCAAAACTAATAGGGCCAGACTGCCAGGAAAAATAATGGAGAATATTGGCTTTAATATTCAGACTTATTTTAAGACTGATTCACTAACAGTTTAGTCGTGGATCAGAGGAGAAGACCAATGGGAATATTCTCTTTGGAATCGAGTCAAATAAATTGGAACATGTTTATTCATTATTAATGCTGAGCGAAAACTGTTACATTATGTCTGGACAGCCAGAAGAGTTTTGGACATTTAGCTTGATATACCGGGATTGGTAATTTAACGAATATTATATATTCTTGGAAGAATGTCTCCAAACTAATGTTGGACTCTAGCAGACATGACGTTGTCTAACAGATCTGTTAACGGATCACTGTTATCTGAATCATAATATGGTGAGACTTGGATAGTCGGAAGATTCAACGTTTCGTCTTTGTCTAATAGATGGTGAAATAGCAGGGTTGGATGGGTGTGTGATGTTTGGCAGGGTCTTCCTCTTTTGCACCCAGACCTTAATGAGTTGAAAAGCTGAATTAGATGTCGCCTCACAAAGTGTTTGAGAAATACTTTTCAAAGAGCAGACCGTTCACTAGAAAGCAGCAACTCCTTCTCTGGCTATATGTCACGAGGCTGGGATATCTGCACCATATAACCAACCATTCTGGTTTGTAATTAGAAGGGAAAGCATCACTTGTAGTACACATCAGTACAAGGTGGATATAATCCGTTGAGAAGCTCTGAGAGCATAATCCTGGACTGAAAAAAACGCTGAAATCACATCAATACATCAACCTCAATAAAGGAAAAGTTCAGAATGCGATAACAACGGCATCTCCACATCTAACCATGAACCAAAATTTTATATTGTTGAGAAATCAGAGCTTCTGGACGGATGATATCCACCTTGTACTGATGAGGCGAAAATACGCCGAAACTGGTCTACGAGTGATGTTGTCCCTTCTTGTTACAAACCAGAATAGTTGGTTCTATCGTGGAGATATCCCAATCCCGTTTAACTCAGAAGTGTAATGTCTTTCGTGGCATATAGCTAGGTTGCTTCTTAAGGAATGGTCTACTCTTTGAGAAGTATTTCTCAAAAACTTTCCAAGGCGTTATAATAGTATTTAGTTATTATCTTTGACATCTATTAATTATTATTGATCACACGCTTTAGTAAAATGACAATTATTTACAGGAAACTGTAATTGAGTAAATGAAATAATTGAACCAATTTGGTTTAAAGTGGTGGACAAATTAATGCTACCAAAAGTCAAAGTTTTCGCTGTAAACATACGGATAGTTAATTGGATTGAATTCGTTATTTCATTTGAAATTTAATCTGATAATCTTCCTCGTCGCGTTCCATTAGCAATTCTATGTTTTCTAAGAAAACCGTAACAGTGGTGGAATCTTTAGAGTTACATTCGTTAATAGCTTTCTACAGAAGAGATAAAGTACTATTTCTGATAAAAAGAGATTTAACAGATAAATAAGAAGAATTGTTTGTTGTTTTATAAACAGCATTGCTCACTGGAATTGCAGTTATATATTTCCGAAGTGTAGATCTCCAAAGTGTGGTTCAGCATAATAGCAGATTCTGAACGGCATAGAATTTATTCATTTTCGTACAGCAAGCGATCTATTCAAATCCGATTCGTAACCAAACAGTTCGGCAATAAATAAATTTCAAACAACCACATTGGATACAAATTAACCTATTGTATTTCGCCCTTTCTTTTGGAAGAAAAAAAATGATGTTGACGTGTTAAAAAAATACAAATAAATTAATAAACCTCTGGCAAAATTTCGCACTGACACAAAAACAATGAGTCTGTCACAAGTAATGAATATCCCACATCTGGAGAGATAAACGCCATTGTTCTAGGCATATTTTTGACGCTGCAACGTTTCTCCAGCGAAGTGTTATGTAATATTTATTATGAGTTTCATTTTTATTAGCGTTTCACTTTTAATGGTTCTAGTGACAAGAAAAATGCATTGTGTTTTGTTAAAAAAAAAACAAGAAAATTAAATAAAATGTTTTTACATAAAAATGCAGTTAATCGATAAAGTTCACGAAAGTATTAAAAACGAATGAGCATGGAAATAGTCCGTGAATTGAACCTAGAATTATGGAGTGTAGACCAAAGGCTAAACAGTGGCCTTGTATGTTCCATTCACTCAACGTTCTAAACATATGATATCGCCAAAACGATTAATATCGAAAAATATGGCTATGCACTTCTGGTTCAATGCATCCCTTATGAATGAAGCTTTTTAATTCAACAATGTTATTTAAAGTTAATCTATGTTTTCTGAAGCCACTTTGTTCCGGGATTAAAAGGTTCCTGCCTTCGATTGTCCATAGAAGTCGCTTGTTAATTATTATTTGAGTAATTTACACATTGAAGGGAGATAGGTCTATAAGATTCAGCGAATGTTTTAGGTTTTCTAGGCTTTAGTATTGTTATAACAATAGCTTTACCCCATTTTTCTTGAAAGACGTATTTAGTCCAGATTGTATTGTACAGGTGTAGCAAGTAATATTTGATATTTCGAGGCAAGTGCTTCAAGAATAGTACAGGAATGTCATCAGGCCCTCCGCATGTATCTTTCAAGTCTTCTAGTGCTTCATTTAATTCAGCTTCACCTACATTATTATTTAATGAATCGTGTCTGTCAAGAATTCCAATAACATTTGCTTCCTGTGAGACTTCTTGGTAATAAAGACGTTATCATAATTATTCTTGTTGGAGTGACTAGCACTCAGATTAATACATTAAAAAGATACATTTGTTTACATTTAAAAGTGAGCCCAACATTACATCACATTATAAGGTAACTTGTCGACCCTTTGCAAGATGTCTTACTTCTCCTTTGAATTGGGACAACTGAATTATAGGACACGATAGAAACGTACAAAATAAAAATGTACTTTTAAGAAATAACATGTAACGACTTTAAAATAATTATCCTTGTAGCTTATGTAATAAAAATATGTTTTTGTTTGAAATTTCTGAGGTTTAAACGTAAAAAATGCGTGTTAATAATTTTGTCTGTCTGAAATATGGCAACACCTAGAAAAGGGCGGAAACCATTCTACTATCAATTTTACCTGATTCTACTACGTAGTTTCAACGTTTCTAGTTTATTGAAGCTCTTGTTTTCGTCTTTTCAACTGATATTTGTGTGTGTGCGTACAGATATAATTAAAAACAATATTCTTTTGTGAAAATTATTAATGATCGTCAGTGCCAAATTTGCAAAAAAAACAGTCGGAACTTCCCTAACCTCTCTTTTCACCTGTTAGTGAATAGTTCTATATGCCAGTGGCATTGTCCGACTAGTCCTACAGTTTCTCCTGACTTGAAAGTCATTGATGACAACATATGTATGGCGATAGAATGTTAGCCGCCTTTTCGGATAGTTTTAAGAACGACTTCGGGACTCTATTGTTATTACTCTAAGGACTAGCATATGTATCGGAAATAATATTTGCGATATGTTTATCTTCTGTAACCGTTATTCCATTGAGATCTTGAGATGTAATTTTTTTAATGGAATTGTTACCAGAAATCTTCTTGATTTTTTTCCATACATCAGATATTGGAGTTCTTAGTCATTAAGATTCAACGAGGTTTTCTGTGGTTTTGTGTCTCTTCTAAACGTTGAAAGCATGCTTACTAATTTTAATTGCATTTTCACATGCTTTTCTACACCACGGAACTAGAATTTTATATGTAACTAGCTTTGTTCTACCAATATCAGATTCTGCGGCAGAGATAATAATATTTTCAAGATTTCTTGAATCCTTATCGATATCCTCGGTCATAGTGAGGTTGTCAATTTTCTTTTGAATGTTTTTAGAAAAGGAATCCCTGTTTGCATTCTTTAATCTTCAAATGTGATATGGTGATGTAACTTCAGTTTCGAAGTTAGTATTCCATATAATAATCGGGTAATGATCACTATCATATAAATAATAATCTACTTCCCAGATACCGATAACGAGATCGTAGGATCACTAAAGGATAGATCGATTACGGATGATTCTCCAAAAATGAAGCGAGTTTTGGTAACATCTGCAATTATTTGACCTTGATTATCATTAGATTCAAAACCCTAAAATATATGGTGTCTTGCATGTCCAATGGACCTGCTGGAAGGGTGTGAGCTCTTAATTTTTGTGGCAACGACTTCCATGTTGGAGTTAATCGAAATAATTTCTGCTTGTAATGAGTTCGATACATAGATCGCCTCTCCGCCAAAGGCATGTTGATGATTTGTTCTGTTTTTAAAGAAACACTGATATTTTTTTGTGAATGATTTTGATCTAGTTTGGAATGTGTTACTTGAAGGCATAAAATTTCAGTAAGATGCTCTGATAAAATTTTTTTGTAGCGTAGGTAGACGCTCGTAGAAGCCATTCAGGTTCCACTGAATAATTGATTTAAATAGCATTGGATTGAGAATAGATAATAATAAGCAAATAAAAGTAGAGTTCCATTCTTGAGAGGATGAGTTACTTTCTGTACACATCGATTTATAATTGATTTCGTTTCCTAGGTATCTGAATATTTTTGTTTAAGTTTAGTGATACGGGTTTTAATTCGTCGCTCCGTAAACAGAGGGTATATATTTTGTTTAACATGATCACTAGAGATCCATAGTCTGACGTGTAGTCCTCAATTATTTCCATGACATGATGAGAGCCAAGAGTGTTTTCAAACAGGTCTACTAGTTGTTCGTAGTTCCAGGGCAGTCCTTCAGAATTATTGTCTGTTATACAATATGTCCCCCTAATTGGAATCATATGGAAAACTTTTTTATTATTAATTTTAGGAAAAAAAGTTATTCTTCATAAAAAGTTCTGCATTATCTAAAACCTAGAATACAGTCATCAAATATCAAATTTTTCAGTCGTATACGAGGTTTTCAAAAAATATGAGTAGTTTAGACTCTCGTCGTTTAAGACGAACGTGTGGTGTGGCATTTATGATAACAAATTAGTAGGACCTTTTTTTTTCGCGAATATATGAATGCCGAACGTTATTTACAGTTTTTACAAACTAATATCAATGAATTCATGGTCGAACTACCCTTAATAGTACGTCAATGTAATTGGTAGGTACCAACAAGACGGTGCCACATGCCACATGCCACAGTACAATAAATGTTAGGAACTATCTTGAAAATTTGTTTCATGGAAAAGTTATTCACAGATATTCTGATCTCTTTTGGCCTGCTAGATCCCCTGGTCTAACCCCCTTGATTACTTTTTATGGGGTTACCTGAAACAAAAAGTTTACCAGAAAGCGCCGTTTTAAGATATTGACCACTTGGAGAGGATCATTTTAGAAACATGTCAAGAAATTTCTCCACAAATGATAAGGAATGTATTACGTGAGTTTTCCAATAGAACGATTAAGTGTATTGAACGAGAGGGTGGATATGTCGAAGCATTAGTATGAGTGAAAATTAAATTTGTTCGTTTCTAATATTAATATGATGTTATTTTTATAACTTAGCATTTGAATGTATTTTATTATTTGCAAAATAAATGAATATGCACTTATTACGCGTTTTAATTGCAAAATTATTAGAAAACATCGAAAAACTGAAAGGTTATCATGTGTTTCGTAATCACAAGTGATAAATGTTTATTCAAAATATAAATATTAGTAAAAAATAAAGGAATCTGAAGTTTTAATTTGAGTGGAGATACTTGCATATTTAAACGTGGTTTTTAATTCTGATCAACTTTTCTTAGTAACATTTTTCGATATTGTCAATTTTAAAGGTAGTTTACTCTTGAGTAAAACTCGTATTTTTTTGACAAACCTCGTATACGACTGAAAAATTTGATATTGACTGTATTTTAGGTTTTAGATAATGCAGAACTTTTTGTGAGGAATAACTTTTTTTCCTAAAATTAAGAATAAAAAAGTTTTCCATATGATTACAGCTTAGGGGGACATAATGTAATGCTTTGGCTGGTTCAATTAAAATTTTTACAGGAATTGCTTGTACCACTGTTGAGTTTGTCTTAACTTTTTTATTGTTTTTTTAACAGGATGAGGTTTTTGGAAAATTTATTCTGAGCTTATTTCTTCTATAGTGGGACTTCCAGATGCAGGTCTTTTGGAGTATTAGTTGCTAATGGAATTGGTGTGTTGGGAGTGTTGATCACTCCAATAGTAGATAGTTGTATTATATCGATAGTGTGCTACAAGATGTCCTGTCTGGCGACATTTGGAGCAAGCCATTCCGTCTTGTCCTATAAAAACTCTGTATGCTGTATTATCATGATTAATCAATATAGAATCAGGAATTTGGATTTTGTGGGGCATAACAAAGATTTGTCTTCTAAAACTGAGACTGTCACTAAATTCCGAAAGAGCTGTGCTAATTCTTAGTACTGACATAGGTGAAATACAATTTATTACTATATTTTGTAATTCACTTATTAAAAGTTCATTCGGCATGCTAGGACATACATTCGATAGTATAAGTCTTTCCATTGGTGTAACAAGTTTTCTGGCCTTAAGTATTTCACCATTTACCGTTATTTCTCCAATATCATCAAGGAATTTATTAGGGATATATTGCAATAACGTCTGGTAGTATTAAATGCCACTTTATTTTAAGAGTGACCGGCATAATTCTGTGACTGAATCCAGATATATTACAGGTATCGTCAGTTGTCCTTATTCGATACCGACGTTCGTTCAATTCATAACATTAAACATAACCTAAATTTAAATTATAGAAATCTTTTTGAGATTTGAGCTGTTGGTTAGTTGATGTTACGTTTGAACCGTTTGATACTGTTTTTGTATTCGATGGAATTAGTCTGAGTGTAGGAGATGATGAAGATATTGAATGGGTAATTCTCAATAACCTATTGATCAATCGACATGAAGTCCATGGTGCTGCATGCAAGTTGGATTTGAACAATTATACAAATTAAAATATACAGCTGCACTTCAGATTTTCAAGAGAGGGTTGTGGGTAATTATCTCCCTTAGTTAAAAAAATGTCTTCATCATAACTGAATCTCAGTCTTTTCGATTTTCCTTTCTCCATAATATTTCAAATGTTTCAAAAATATCTCCAACATTCCAACATGCATCCAACAACATATACCACGTATACCACTGTCAAAAATTTCAAATTTGTCAGCCACCTGTCATGTCCTATCACTATCTAGCCGGAAATGAAAATAAAGGAACGTTAATCTAAAGTAATCCTGGCGTTTAAATGTCCACTAATAAAGGCAGGTCGTATTTTAATAAGGTTGTCCTTATTCCAAATTCAGACTCCGCCTGCGTACATGTCAAAATAAAGACGATTTTATTAGTGCCTGGCGTTATTGGGCACTGCAATATCTCTCTAATGACTATATTTTGTATCTTCTGTAAGATCCTTGTGGCATTACTTATTATTTTTTCTCTTATTTTTTTGGGAATCAAACTACAATAATGTTTTTAATTTTTTTATTTCGACGTTTCGGTAGCGTTCCAGCTACCGTTGTCAAGATTAACTATAGTAAAGAAATAATGTTTGGTCCCTATCTAACACAACGAAAAAATTTGACAACTAGACAATCAATAATATTTTGTAGTTTAAGACTACAAAACTTTGTTGTCAAATTTCATTAAGGTCCATTCATAGTAGATCACACCTCTGGTAAAATGTGAAATAAAATATTTTATTTTATGACATTCTAACGATATGCAGTCCACTAGAAATGGAATCCAGGGAAGTGCACGTTTCAGGAACGGTTTTTATTGGGATAGCGATTTTTTTCGCTTATTTTGGAAATTTTGTTAATAAAAACGCGTTTGTTGATTATTTTTGTTTTCAAAATATGTATAACTCAGTTTGGTGATTTTGTGTATTGAAGTGTGTATCGATTAACAACTATTCCAAAGATAAATCATAAGAAAACCTGGATACAAACTTATGATGCTATCCTGATAACGCAGGTAATTGATTATTGGAAATTTCTCTTTCTAACATTGGTAACCAAATTTGACTACATTTGGCTGAAATACTAGCTACACATTTATCTGCATTTAGTTGTATTAAAGCACTTTCTTTGATTTTTCGTCTTTTATTATTGGGCTCTTTTAATATTATTTTTGTCGAATCCCATTGAATTTTATGCCCCTCTTCCCAAGCATGTTTGCAATTACCTGTCTTAAAGAACTCCCTATCTTCGATATACTTTTTATGTTCATTTATTCGGACTTTCAATGGTCTAGATGTTTCACCTAAATACAATTTGTCGCATTCACAAGATATCTGATATATGCAGATTTTTGAAGATTGTTCTTCATTTTTTGGTTTCGTTTTTGTTAGTATAGTTCTCCACGTATTGTTAGATTTGAAGCTAGTTCGAATATTGAATTGATTACCAATTTTCTTAATTCTTTCTGATAAACCCTTAACATACGGTATTGTCAAGTTTTTAAAAATTATGTTAGCTGAATTATTAATATTATTGTTATTGTTATTGGGTATTAACAATGAGCCCTTCTCTATATTCTTGATTTCTTTATTTACAAATTCTGCCGGGTAATTATTGGCATTTAAAACATTTTTCAGCAAAATTTTCTCCTTTGTGAATTGATTATCATTAGAACAAATGATTCTGGCCCTATCGTATAAAGATTTTACTATTCCTAAATATACACATATTCTGTTATTAGTCATTTTATAGTCATGTGATATGTTTTGGTTGTATAACAGTTCCCAAAGGAATTAAATAGTTTTGAATAAGAATTCCTTCCAAGGCATGAAAAATAATGGCTTGCTCTTTATTTGGATATCTTGTTTGTTTCGCAACTTTAGAATAGGTTTTTGTTTGGTGAGATGGGATTTGAGAGAAGTAATATGACGATGTGTTATTGATCATTGTGTTGTTGGTGAAAGTATTTTGAGGCGGGTTGGAATTTGTTTGTAGTTGATCTGTTCCAGAGATCCTGTAGTCAGAAGTGGTCAGCGTGGAATTTAAAAGTGGCATATCAGTTTATGTTGAATATATTATTTTACGAGGTCGTATTGGGCAGGGTTGACCCTGCCCATTTCAGTACATAGCGATATCGACGGCAACTTAAATTCATTCCTGGAGTAATCGATAAATCTAAGATACATATCATGTTTAAATCCCCACACAGCATGGCACTGTTATTGGAATCTGTTACCTTTGTTGTATGTATTGCTATCTATTTTTTGGAATGAGAGAATCGATATAGATGTTGGTTACAAACATAGTGTGTTGTCAGTAAAAATTGCTGGAGGTTGAGGGATACGTCCTGGGGGAGCAACAATTTTATTTTATCATAAACGTGTTATATATTTACTTACAGGTATTTCGGAACACTTGGTTCCATCCTAAGCAGATATAGAAGAGGAAAAATGGAGGTTGTTGGTCTAGCGAGTCAATTTACTCTACATGTTTGCTCTTGCACCCTGCTTAATCTCACCAGAGTTAACAAAAAAGCAAAAAATGGATGTTTCCCACAAATGTATTCCATCATTTTAAACTGTTATTTACTGCTTATAGCTGTACACTATTTCAACAATGGTTTTCTCCTTGTCTTTGATCTCAAAACCAGAGACTTTAGAAAGGCTATTCATGGAACCCCATCCTGACAAATTACAGCAGCCTGGGAAAGATCTAAATGACAACTTTATCGGGCTGACGTATAAATAAGAAGTTTACATTTTTTTATTCGTATGCAAAAAAACCTGTATTAAAATATTTAGAATGGACGTAAATGTTAAAAAGTTCATTTTGGTAATCTGTAGTAGTGAGAGATCTAGCCAGTAGAAGCGAAAACTCATCACCCTTACTTCATCCAAACTTTCAATACCTATTAGTGAGTTTAAAAAAAGGTGCTATTGAGAAATGTCCTCAGTTAACACTGACTGGTTTTATTTCCAGGATGGAGGTAAAGATTGAGATATAACCTCTCCACTACGACCTTTGCAGATCTATTGTGTATATCCTCATGTTCCTCGTCTAGGCTCGTCCTAGTTAACATTTCACAGAACTTCACAAAGCATGTGGTGTAGCTGAAGTTTCTCTTAGCAAAAACTACTTATGGATGTGTCTGCCAATCCGATGCTGTCCATGTGTTTTGTAAGTAAGGAGCCCAACTTACATCCTAGTTGTTCGCCTAGTTTTGCTTGGTAGAGTAGATAGGTACTCTGTGAATTTGGGCGATAATTATTTGATGGACTCTTTCGCCTGTCTCATTTCTGACGCCTTGTTTCCAAGGCGAAGGTTCCTTCCTTCAATTCAATGTCCACACATTCATATCTCCTCATTTCTCAGACTATCATGCTAGTTCTCTGACTAGAATTTTTAGTTTATGAGAAACATCATTTCTATCAAATACGTTATGGTGGATCTTGATAGACATTGGATGATCAAAAATTTGTTTTTTGTTGGCCTCCATATCTAGTATTTCAGCCGTGCGGTTGTCTTTTGATATTGTATTTCTTTTGATGATAATAGTTGATCCCAAAGGGCATTTATAAGGGTCAACTTTAAAAGTTTGTTACTTGGCAACAGTCATTTGGTTCTTTAATCATGGTTTTTTATCCATTTACTCTGTTGGGCACAATGGTATTGAATAGTTGGACAAAGTACCTACTGGTAGTGAAGTCATATGTCATCTCTTCAAAGCAAAAGTGCTTGTTTGATGTCCATAATAATGAAAATATTCTCCCTCCAACAACTTACTTTTGTATGATTCATCTCATTTGCACGGTATTATTCACTGTTACTTTTTGCCAGTATATTTTCGAGGGTATTTGAAGCAAATTAAATCATCACAATTAGTGTCTCATATTTTTCCCATTAATTTTTTCGTACTTTACGTGCCGGTCTTTATCGCTCATTAAATTCTAGGGCAAGTAATTACTGTACGACCTAAGTTATATTCTTTTTACACTCATACTATATAAATTTGTGCTATAATCTCCTTGGAAATCTGATTTATTGTAGCGATTTTTCTATATTGCTTCATATACTCTACTTTCAAAGAGTTTCTAATAACGACCACTTAAAAATAAACTACCTGAATCTAGAGAAATTCTGCTCGCAGAAATACGAATTTCATTTCAATTTTATTAGCCTGGTTCTTCGAGCCGGAAAATTTTTAAAAGTGTTCAGTTGTCACAATAGATCTTGATTTTTATTAAAAATTCTTTCAACTTTTGATTTTTCATTTGGAAAAAAACACTAAAACATCATCTGCCTATGTCAAAATTTAATATTTCATTTTATATAGTGAAACTCTAAATATTAGAAGAGGAATAGAAGTAGTATAAGGATTCCCTCGTTGCACGAGGTTTTTATATCTTATATCGAAGTGGAGCAGATTTGAAGTGGAATATAAGATGTTTTATAGGGTAAAAAAATTCAACAGAGAGAAAAATATAGACGGTCAGAGGTTTTTTTTGTCTCTGTCTGTGCATATAGCATGCGCGCTAATAGAGAAAGACAGCCTAAACCTCCGACTTTCCATATCCCTCTTTAATGATGACGGGTTCCGAGCTGGTTTGTTGCCTCTATCTGTAGTATCTATATGGTCTCAGTACGACAATTTTATCATAAAATAGAGGGATTTCTATAATGCAGTTGAATATACGTTCTTACAACTCATATCATACGACAAAGTAATACTGTATGTATACAAATTTTATAACAGTTGCATAACATACTATAAAATATCTATATAATAGTTTTAAAACAGTGTTATACCACCGTACATAAACAATATGTACGGTGGTTATACAGATTATAATACGGTTGCATAGCTATTGTATTACTTATAATAGCGACGTTAAAAGTTAGTTGTAAAGGAAGCTGTATAAATAGTTGCATTAGAGTTCCTTAAGAAAAGTAATAAGATTGTTGCTTTACGCAGAAGTAAAACATTACACAATAAATATAAAACTATTTTATAATCATCTTATAACCACAGTAGTATTTTCTCTTATGAAGAGCTTATAGAATAAAAATGGAGTTCCCAGGAATAAATGTATTAGTAAATCTGGAATCTAACCGAACCTGAATCCTGAGACTGTCAAAAGCAATTTTATGGCGCTGCATTAAACATCATAATAAAACTTTGATATCGTATACAGCTAAGACGAAAACAGAATCATTGTATGAGGTTTCTAATTTGTATTACCTATATACGTCATAATTATTAAACGTTCGACTGTTCAGAAACCGGCGCCATTGTGAAAAAATCACCTAGAAACGTAAAACGGTGAATTAAAGATAGATTTTTCAAAGAAATATAGAGATTTTTTCAGCTTTTACAACAGCCACAATACATGTTTTGTTGAAAATTCAACAAATAAAACATACTTTTTTATTTTTAATAATACCAATAAAATGTATGCTAAACTGGGGCGCTTCAATTTTTTATCAAAAAAATGTATTTATATTGTCAGAAAAGTTAGCTGAGCAAATAAATTTGGCCCCTCGAGTAGCGATATAGGACTTTAACCCAGGAACAGTCGCGCTATTTTATTATACTCGATTGGTCGCCCTGGTCTCACAGACCAAGAATATTTTCAAAGCCTTGAAATATATGTTTTTTTTTTAATAATTGTATTGGTAGAAATACAACAAAATATTTACTTTTTTCAAAAAAGCTAACCTAATAACAAATTGAGCAGTTTTTATTCAAATCCCAATGCTTAAATATATATTAAATAAACCACAAGCGAACTATCACTTCAAATGTATGAGAACCAATTAATGTAAACATTATGTTTCAACATAATAAAAACTCAGCTAATTATTATTTCGGAAGTGTGTTTCTTGACAACCTCGACATACTGCAGTTATGTGCCCCAAACACATAAAACTGTTACATATAAAGCAGGAGAACTTGGTTTTACGATTTTTTTTCCAGTTGCAAAATTTGCATCTTCCAGGTTTCTGCTCTTGTTGTCCCAATTCTTGCCTTATTTTGCATATTTCTTGCAATCTTAATTTCAGTGTCATGGAAATGTAAGGCAATATAGCTCTATATTCGAGTTAAGGACGGATCAATGAATTGGCCAAATTTCTCAGAAAATTTCGTCGCAGTAACTTGGATTATTTGCATGAAATATGACTTGGGAGCTGATTCCTGCAATGTTTAGAATAGTGTAAAAGATGGCCATGGGCCACCTTCTGGTATTTTGAGAACAGTTATAATTTGAGCATAATCTATCCACAGTACCGACGTCACCCTTGGTGGCGCTATAATCTGTTATCATAACTGGTTTGTTTTGATCACCTGTTTTAGCATCAAGCTCATCTGAAAAATGCATCGATGATAATATGAACAAAGCGTTCTTTCCAGCTTTTGGAATATATGACACCAACGTGCAGTCTTTGTTGAACCCAAACATTGAACTATTTGATAAAAGACCCAAAGGTTTGGTAAATTGCAATTTTTCCTTATAGTACCAATAACAGTTATCTTATATTCTTCTTTGAGTGTTTTAACAAGTGGCTCTGATGTAAACCACTTATATATTGTTAGGATTCTACCACTATTTTTTATATTATCAGTAAGCCCATACACGACACCTCTGTCAGGACACAACGCAAACGTTCACACATACCTGATAAAATATTCTTGTGACAATTCTATTCCAAATTTCGACTGTAGTAAACAAAATTATTTGATTAGCGAATCTCGAAGACATCCTTATAGGACAGTTATATTATCATCATATTGATAATCCTATAACGGTTGTTTAGTTTACTAAACTGTTGTATAAACTGTGGCTCTTTTTGGTTGTAAATACATTGTATAAGGGTTTATAGCCACATTATAAGATATTCACGTTTCTATAAGATATGCTTTATAGCAGTTCTTACAGCATTTATAAAATTAGTTTTGCTAGTTGAGCTGTGAATGGATGAAACTGTAATATCCTCAAAACTCTAAAATTTAAAAAATACTTGTTCAAGTATAGCCACAATATGCAACTTGTTTGTCCCCCTTATAAAACATTGGAATAATCAATTTTGACATAAGCAGATGTTTACTACTTTAGTACGTTAGTTGTTTGTGATGACATTTTGGAGCAAAGTGGATATAATACTAGTATTTCCAATAATTTTCTGTTCACCTTGCGACATCAATATTTTCGGTCAAAAATTAGTTTTAAACTATTGCCTCATAGGTGAGGATTGACAGTCGTGCAATTAATTGATCATAAAAAGGTTTATCTTGGGAAGATAATATTATTAAGAAACCGTAGTTTTCAATTCCTACGTCTAGTATCTCAACAAAAAAAACTATTGATCGAACTGAGATGTAAGATTGGATTATATTAAATTACAAGGGGGTCGATTGTTCCTTGTGGTCTAGCCACCTGCGAACTATAAGATCTTTGGTGTATAACCTCAACTAAATTTCAGTCCAAGATATCTTATAGATCTAAGTAGACCTGCTCCAGGTATGTAAGCCATTGACGAACGATTACCTTGCAATTCCAGATCCTTTTTTTCGTCGCTTCTTCTGCATAATCGCAGAATCTGCATGTTCCACTGTCCATCTGGCATGTGTTATCTACGAGTATTTCTACCATTTGCTTTGGGTAGCTCAACAAAAATTCTCAGCTTTTATAACTTCATCCATTTCTGCGGAAAGCATATTAATAAACAACATGGTGAAAAGTGAAATTTGGTAACAGCCAATAATGAAATTTCCAATTCTTTACTTATTCAAATATCTATCATGGAATGTTTGAACAATCTCTGTCTCAGAGACCATCAGTTTCTTTAGTCCTTTGCTTTGAAGAAATTCTTGATTATCCGCAAGTTTAAACTTCCTATTTCATCTAGTAGTCTCACAGTTGTCCTGGGATCCTGTAAGATCCAAAAAAAAGATATATTGAGAGTTGAAAAAATAAACATATTTCTTGGGCTATTATATGATGGAAAGTCCACGGGCCCATACGTTCCGGCTGATTCGTTTAGAGAGATTTAGCAACATTAAAAAGATTTTTCCTCTACCTTAAATCGAATTCATAAAATTACACGATTCGCTGGGTAGGCCGATGTCCGTCGACTCGAATATTTCGACTAAATTACCGATTCATGCCGAATTGGAACTGAAACTTTTGGAAATAAATAAAGCGAAAAATTCAGCCATAGAGAATTTTTTTGCTAGTAGTTTTCATGAAAATGTTCAGTTCCGGTTAATGGTATCAAATTTTTATTTAGTTTTCGTCAATATCTGATAACAAACCAATTAATTGTTCCAATCCTTATTACACGGAATCTTTCCATAATTATCAAATAATGGTTATTTATTGTATAAGTGTTTTATCAACGCAAAAAAGTTAAAACCCCAGAGGGTTCAATTTTCAATTTTCTAAAGTGGATAAAACGCAACTGGTACTCGAATGCAATAGGTACACCGTTTTATTCACAATCACAGTCATTTCTCTGGCAGAAAGTCAAAAGGGCATAACCCAAAAATTCAAGTTTTACAAGAGAACTGAGAAACTGACTTGATTGGATTTCGCTTATTAGCAATGAAGATACGAAGAATTTTGTTACGGAAAACAAAAGAGTTTTTTGTCGGCAATTAGAAGAACACTTTTTTGAGTTTTTTTTTCCAAAAATGCTACGGTGAAACCTTTTTTTTATTTGGAGCTCAGAGTAGTGCCTTAAATTGAATGTCCTTTTTGACAAAAGGGCATAACTTCAGTTAACTAGATAGACACCTAATATAGAATCTAAAAAAGGGAAGCATCTAAACATATTCCCCTCTGTCAAAATAATTTTTCTGATTGATATGATAAAAAGATTCAGTAAGTGTAGATAATATAGCGTAAGCAAAAAACATCATTAGACAAACATTAAAATTCTTCACCACTGAAATAATTATCAATGTCTGGATCGGGATGTCTGACTTTCTTCAGGCGAAGTTTTTAGGTTTCTAGATCTAACAATTCCAATAAATTTTGTGCTTTTTTTGTCTATTGGTCTGTTAGTGTCATATAAAACTTTGAGACTTTCCGTTTAGACAATCGTACGCAACGCGCCGAAATTACACGACTATTAAATTCTAGATAATTTCTCACCGCCAAAAAGACATATCTCTAAATAGAACCTAAAGATTTTGTCGGCATTCCAAACCGACAAGGAGTCACAAGTCGACTTACGCCGCTTTGTCCGACTTGATTTTCCATAAAATGAATAAAAAAATAAAAAATTGTTAACTCCAATTATATCTTTTTGCAAGAAACAAAAAATATTTTTCATTCAGATATTCCCTTGTGTTAAAAAAAACAACGTTATTTTAAAAGAATATAGATAAACCCTTTTGTCAGATCATCAAGCTTGAAAAATGCTATCGATCGGTATAAATCACTCATTTTGCAAAAAACATTACTTATGCCTTTTTGACTTTCTGCCACATATTTATAATCAGATTTCTTCACAAGATTATTTGACATTTCGATCTTACTGCAGATGAAACGTCAAAAATTATTGAAATGAATTGAAAACAAATTTGGGGAGGTCTTGAATGGTTGGTATTCAGTTTCGATTGTATTTTTTATTATTCCACCAGTGGATGGGGTGGTACTTTATATGGAGAGAAACAATTAAAAACAAATCCACAATAGAAATATAACAAACATCACTAGACTGGTTTCACAAATTACTGAGGAGTGAATTGTGGTAAAGTATATAAAAAAAAGTATCCAAATCCAAACATTGTTTACACAAGAAACAGGAAAGAAAGGAAAAAATTCATATATGAAAATTAAAATGTAAATCCGACACCTTAGGGTATGTATGAACAGAAGATAATGTTTCATACTAAATTAAGCTGACACCTTTTACCCGAACGTCATCCACGACTTTTTCTTTTTTTTAATAGCACATTCAAAAATTATGATCCTCTTATAATGTAATGTAGAAATTACACCCACTTTCCGCGTATCATTCAAATGTTCCTATTCCTCGTACGAAATAAGATCCGTACAATATATTATCCCCGGGGCTACACAAAATGTAATTTAATATCTTCAAGCACTATTTTCAGGGGGTGTTATTTCAAAATTTTCAGCTATGCATTGTCAACGTTTCGGAAACGTACCAGTAATATATTTTCACTTATACACGCTTAAGACGATTTGAAATATAATAACTCTTACGGAATTGGAATAGGTACGAGAAATTCGAATATATATTTTAACGAATTATGAGCTTTGTTCCGATGAATCGCTGAAGCGGACTTTAGTCGCTTGTCATAGGTTTATTTACTCAGTATATTATAGAAATTAGTGCTTTACACGAGAGCTAGATTTTTGTGTCTCGACTCGTATCGATTAACCGAGAAAAATGAGAAGATACATTTTAAGGGTTTCGTACCCATAAGGTACAAATGGACCCTATTACTAAGACTCCGCTGTCCGTCTGTCTATCTGCCCATGTGCCCGTTTGTCCGTCTGTCGTTCTGCTCGTCTGTCACCAGGCTGTATCTCATGAACCGTTAAAGTTTAAATTTTAACAGATGATGTATTTCTGTTGCCGCTATATTAATAAATACTGGAAAAAGATGGAATGAATATTTAATGGGGTTCCCATACAGCCAACGTGATTTTTTTGCTCGATATTGATAGGTAACGGCAACAGGTAGACGCTTGAAATATTCACAGAATATTGAGTTATACTATCCACTCTGAAATTAATAAAAAGGGGGGCTCCTATACAACAAAGGTGATTTTTTTTCCGTTTTTATAGATAATGGTAAGGATCCCTTCGTGCGCGAGTCCGACTCGCACTTGGACGGTTTTTTGTTGATATTATTCAAGTATATACCCAGACTATATATTCAACTTGAAAAGTTACAACTCCAATACCAGTAATAATAGCCACGAATCATTAGCGTATCTATAAATATTTGATAATATTGTGGTATATTCTCTTTGTTACTTTTGGGATGTTCAACTACACTTTTTTTCCACAGTCGCGCGTAAAATGACTTACTGCTATATTCAAATGAAATCGTAAAGTCGACAAATGCCGACGATTGTTACTTTACACTCTAGAGCAAAAAAGAAATCTTTTCCCTCGCCTATTTCATCAAATTTGGTGGGATTAGCCATGACTACGAAAAATAATAACTGTCAAGTTACCAGATAATACTAAACTATCTTTTTTAACCATTTTTATCGGCATTATTGATTTTTCAGCCCGATCCGCAACTTCAAATTTACTTCCAGAAAAGTCAGCAAGTACTCGTATATATGGAAAACAATACCGCCTATTTAAAACTTGGTGCAATGAGAAAACTGTGACTAGACTTTCTGAAAATATCTTACTAGCGCGTATTTGCCAGAAAAAGCGAAGGTAATGAAGTCACCTGCACTGTGTTGTTTGACTGAGTTCTTTATCGACTATTTTAAAACGTGATTTTTTTCCCGAAATACATCTGACTTCAGTTTCTTGGTGTTTTTAATCACCATCAGAGATATTTTGGAAAACATTTCGTTAAAAAGTAATACATAATCAATAGTTCTGGAATAAGCTTTTCTGAAGTGGAAAATATCAGACATATCAATAAAAAAAATGCAGAATACAATCCCAGTCTTCGTACTAAAATTGTATTATTCATCCGTTTTGCAAAGAACGGTGCGATAATATTTCGCAACCCATTCCATGGGTAAAGTCAGTATTGTATCTCTGGATGTTCTACACCTACACACATATCCTTCCTGTAAGGACTATTTTTCTTCTAATCAAACTCCAATAGAATCACCTTGTATCAACTATAAATTTCCAAGTATTAAACCAAAAGGTAGGTATTGCTTCAAAGTTTCCTTAGTACCATCAAGCCTGTCCTCGAACAACCGAAACGATTTCGAAACTTCCTTCTGGCTATTGTCGATAGGGCAGGGGAGATATAGGTTGTTGCGCTCACGTGCTAGAATTATACCCTTTAAAATATAAAGTTCCCAAATAGTTCAGCAATAAATTGACTCATTCTGAACAATGCGAAAATCGTATGACAAATAGAATCTTCCTATTATCCGAGGAATTTCGACCTGAAGGACTACGAGGAGTTTTCTAAAAACTTCTTTTGTTTCAGTTTAAAATTTAATTTAGCATATACCATGTAACTTGTTGCTGTAGTTCATTGTTTTATTGAGATAACGTGCTGGAAAGTTGAAACGTAACTGGGAAAAGTAACAAAAACAATGTGCTGGGAATTTTAGAAACGTTGGCAATACTTGACACTAAACTGTTAACACTACCACTCAACCAACACTTACAATCCACACTTCCAAGTTACCTTCAGCCTCTGAAGATGATAACTTGGTTATCGAAACGCGCTTACGATAGTTTTAAGTGTTATTGTTGGTGTTGTAGTAGTGTAAATAGTGTTCAGGGAAAAACAATGTGGCTCCTTTGTTCTTGGATGACTCTCACCATCAAGGATTGAGAAGCTTTTGGAGGAGAGACACTGATTCAAATTCAAGCGCTTGACAAGGTTTGAGACAGTCGGTACACTCTGAGTGAAACGTAAGCTTAAAGCGCGGATTTTTGTACAGCAATTAGTTAGCTGTAGACTCCGTTTCACGTAAGAAGAACACACATGAAGTTACAGTCGTATGCGAGAATTTCTTGTCAATACCAGCGCCATATTGTAAAATTGACACTCGACTTCAAATCATTAGCGTGACGTTTTCACATTTTGTAGGTTAACACAAAAATCGAAAATGTATTTTTCTACTTCCGTCAATAAAACCGCATCTAAAACACGAGTTTGGCATTCAAAAAACGTTACTTCAAACACTAGTGTGCGAAGTGCGAAAAGTCACATCTAGTTTATCTTTTGTTTCTTAAACGTCACATAAAGTGTATCTTCTGTAATTTATATTCAATATTCCGTGATAATTTTGTAGTTGTGTATCATTTGATTTTTCAATGACACGTCAGTCATTGTCTGTCATGTTGTGAATATAATTAAAATATAACATAATTTAGATCCTACGGGCGTAGGAAAAGTTTAGTAAGCACCTAGTGTCAAAAACAACTTCAGTCACGTTTTTGACACTTGGTACTTAATACACTGTTATCATTTGTATGGTTTATATGAATAGTATATTATTAAACGAGGAATTTATGATAGCCAATATTCACGCAGCCGTAGGCGGGGGGCGCAAGTCACCCGAGTGGGCAATGGCCATAAATTGCGAGTAGAATACTATACTTTGTCCACGACCTTATTAAATGGAAGTCAAGTAAATAATGCGAGTGTAGAACGGAAAGTAGGTAATAATTTGGTATTAGAGAGATATTGCCAATTGCAATACCGCATACGGTGCGGTATTTATGTAGCGCTATTTTAATAACGGTTCACCTGAAATTTATTTGGAAATAAGAGCTATTGCCATCACTATCATTTAATAACGTAGGAATGCGTTATGTAGGAAGTGACATAACCTGTCTTTTTCTGTGTATACTTAAAAGTTAAAAAATAATTAAAAACCAAACAACCTCACTATTTGCATATTTAAAAAAAATAAAGGTAATGAAATATGGATGAATCTCTCGAAGCGGCGATCTTATAGCTGGAGCTAATGATGATTATACTGAATATGTGATTTTGCACAATATACTTGGGGTAGAGCAAAACCAAAATAGAAGATCGCTAAGGCTCTATTATTGAATTCGATTTGGTAAATATGCAGAAATCCGATGAGATTTGTTCTATTTTGTCAACTGCGCAGGACAATTACGTGCCGTATTTACAATAACACACAACGGTACGTAACCATAAATTACGCGAAGCGCTAACGTTATTAGCGTTAGAGACGTAAAAAAGTGAATCGCGCATTTGATAAACGTCAAAATACCGCAAACGTAATTACCGCAGACCATTTTTAAACAAGCAATATCTCTCCATTGTCAAAATGTACGTTAACTAATGTGACATATAGAGCGGTACTATGTAAAGTATCGATAAACCGTACTGTTATAAATATAGTGTCTCAAAAATATCATTATTAGAATATATCGTTATGAAAAGTACCAATTCTAAAAATTTTGATATTTTGTTGATACGATATATATCAGAAACAAATTTCCTACACAAAATACGCAGATTTAATAGTTTATTTCATCTCTAGTCACCTATGTATCGAAATATTGTGAGTGTTGAGTTGTCATGGCATGTTATTTAAATGCAAAAGCGTGAATTACGAGTTCATAATTCACGCTAATGAATTATGAATCATAATTCATTCTAGTAGATATATGGGTACCATATACCTTTTGTTAGGAGGTAAAATATTGACTTATTAACATATTTTGGATTTTTTCGAAGCTTTTCGAGATATTTCCACATACAATAAACACTGGTATATGAAAATCTTTGGTATCGTTGAAATATTTATACTTTCAATCAACGATTGGCGGTGTTCGATTAAATCTTCCAAAAACTTAGACTCAATTGGGTTCTTATATTTATCTTCTGTTTATTCCTTGTGTATTCATTATTCTTTTTTGTTAGTTTATTGGGAAATTGAACAACAATATTTTTGTATTTTTATTTCAATGTTTAGGTAGCGTTTCCGCTACCGTTATCAACAATAATTAGGTTTTTAAAATGTTTGGACGTTACAGTAGTGTCAGATAGGGTCCAAATATTTTAAAAACTTAATTAGACGAAACCTTGACTTGAGTGAAGTGCCTGAATTCTGATTTTAAGTTGAGAAAGTTCTTTGTTCTAATTAGATGCATGGATTTATGTTTTAATGTATAAACTGTCTAAACTCTATGATCAGCCAGATTATTGTAACAAATATGGAATGAATGAAATATGAATGTGTTTTTTATGATGTACTGTATGCTACCAGTGAATCCCTTTTATTTGATGTTCGGATTGAGGAGGTTGGAAAAAATGTGATCCGCTATTTTGTGGCGGCGGTCATTTTGGATAATTTCAAATGGACATAATAGTGTTATCTGTAGTAATATCACAAGAGAATGAGAAAAAATTGAAAATTATTTGACAGATTTTAGAAAACTTGTTGCCAGGCAACCCCGAAGGGCTCGAGTAGCTATAGCCAAATGGCAACAAGTTTGAGAAAATGCCTGGAGAATAATTGTCCAATTTATTGAACTCTCGTGTGGTATTTGATAGATTATTTTTTGACGTTACAACCAAAATAACTTTTTTACGAATTTCTTGAAAATTTATGACAGACGCGTCAAACAATGTACATTGAATAATTCTCGCTGGAATAATGTAAGTATAGTTTGGGAAGTTTATCTGAAGCCGTGAAAGGAATGCAGTCGAAAACACTCGATATTGCCACGTTTAACTATGAAAAAGAAAAAGTGCTAAGTATGTAGTGATAATAATTAGAAAATGGACCTTTTATTATTAACAATATGATTAAACGTTAATTCTTTAATGTGCTTGTTTCTTTGGATTTTGTATTTTAACATTATTTTTTCAATTTAAAAAATTTACACTTTTCCAAATTTGTTATGGGCTTCTTCAAGCTCTGGCAGCGTTGTGCGAAAACCATAATTTTCACGCCCTCTGAACTGACTAAAAAGCTTAAATTTATCGAAAGGCGTTCGTTGCTTAGCGACCAGCTGACTTCCTATTGGCAAGCCCGTGCGTGTGTTCTTCCCTCTCTCTTTGGCAATTGACTGACATTGATTAACCAGTGGCGTTGGTATTGTCAGTGTCAGATTTTGAACTATTTCGTATCCATATTGAATTCAGGTACAATTCTTAACATCATTTGTATTTAACAAATACCGTGTTTTGAAAAATACCGTACCTTCAAAGCAAAGCAAAAATCAGTTTCTATATATAATTATTACATATATATTATTATTTTTAATACTTTTATAAAAATAGATGCCGTACGCCATTGGTACGTTTTTGACAGATATCCGCCATGTTTTCTCGCCCCTTACTGGCCTTACCGATGCCGCGTAGCTTCAGATAAACTTGTCAAACTATAGTTATTCCCACCATAATAATGGTTGTTTGATTGGCTAGAACGGATATGAATAACTGAAATTGGAAATTTCTATTGGTTTCGAGAATCGTCAAAAAATAAAAATCACAATTAAACCGTGTACCAAATTTCAGATCAATCTGTGAACAGGAAGGGAGTGAAATTATTAAAATATCTACATTTGACCCAAACAAACAGAAAAGCTGAATAAAACTTTCAAGAAAATACAGATTCTACAGGGTCGTTCAGTACTAAGAGCTTCTATGGATGATAACGTACGCAGCGCATTGACTCTTTATGTCCAGCTTCAAACCAGAAACAATTTTTACTGTTAATATTCATTTAATTAAGTATTTATAGATTGTACAACGCAAACGTAATGCAGTATTCCATTTTCCGTAGGTTCATACAGCATTAAATTGAACATTTCAAAACAACAACCAAAAGTTTTAATTAGGTTTGCTGAATTTTCAACTCGTTTCAATATGTTATTCAAAAGCTTTTTGACTATAAATACAGGCGACCTACCAACAAAGTTTAATAAACAATGAGGTTTTGTGTTTTCAGTCAACACGAGTTCTGGATTTATATCACTTTTTTTTATAAAAAAAATATCCAAGCTGTGGAAAATGGATAAGAATAAGTTTAGTATATTATACTACTGAGAGTAGAACGCGCTTATTATGCGTTGAGCTCTGAAGTTGCACTGCCCTGGCTGTGAAGGATACAAAATATAAAATATTTCAATTGATTCACCTTCAAATACCTTCACGATATCTAGAACAGCTGAACGCAACAGCCACAAAATATTTTATTTGGTCAAAATGAAAACAAGTATTATGTCAACAAACGTAAGCATTCAATATAAGCAGTGTTGTCACATTTACTGAAAAATGCAGAATTAGAGAAACCTGACATCCTGTATATCCTATATCTTGACAAGTAAAAATTGAAGTGATTGGATAACTATTAATTTAGAATAATACGATATGGATGTAGATGCTAACATAATGAATGAATAAACCTTAACTTTATTAATGTTGAAATCAGGAAACCCGTCTGTTTCCTCTTCTAGTATGTTAATTGTTCGGAGGCTAAGACGTATGTAAACGATCGGCACATTGTCTATTGGCATTTAGAAACAACAATAGAGGAGTTCAATCTAAGGGTTACGTGACCAACAAAAAGTGGTTTTTATGATAAGAATGACAGTTAATGTCTACCATTCAAAACATAATATTTTTGTTGGTTTTTTATCATTGCGAACATCTATATTGCTCTATCAAAACAATGAATACATCCCCGAAGCGTGAATCTTGAAATTTAAAACAAGGTTTCAGCTGAATTTCCAACGCATCGGTGGTCAATAATTCTAAGAACTTTTGGCAAGTCTCCATTCCACTTCTGTTATTATGTCAGATGTCACTGGAAGGAGTAATCAGAAAAATAAAAAGGTACAACTAGTCTAGTGAAAAATAAGCATAAGTGATCAAGCAAATATCATCAGAAACAAAAATGAAAAGTGACTTGCCATAGGTGAGTATCCAGCAAAAACGTCATGTTGAATTTAAAGAATTACGCTTTGGGGGTTCATGCATTGTTTCAATAAAGCAATGGATATGTTCGCCATGATAAAAAAAACTGGAAAAATTATGTTTTGAATGGTAGACATTAACTGTAATTGTTGTCATAAAAACCAGTTCTTGCTGGCCACAATTGGGATCCAAGTTCTATTAGCCCAAGTTCATAAATCCGAAAATAGTACCAATTTTTTTGTTAAATATAAATTTATAAACTAATTTCACCAGCTAAAGCAATATAATGTTCCATATATATTTTACTAACTGTTGTCAAACTATGTAGCTTGTGATTGAAGCTTCAAGGCGACCAGTATAAGAAACTTCGGTGCAAGCGATATAAACATGATTACAAAATATCCGTATAGCGTATATAAGCAATAAGGAAGATGGGACGTTAGAGGAAGGGTGTATTAAAAGGATTTTCTTCGAAGACCTATGAACACCTCAACAACAGATGTTTTACTAACGACAACCTATTAGATCGGCAGATTGTTATAAGTTTGCTAATTGGAATTCAGTTTAAAGCAATTAATAGTTCGAGTACTTGTATAACTTGTCTTAGGGTGGTGTGTAACAGAACTTTCGAATTACCACAACATTTGTTTGTTGTCTCAATGATGGCATGAGCTATCAAAATTAATTATATATTAATAATAAATTGGGAAAGCTTCAGCGCCCCTATGAAAAAATCTAGTATCTTAGTGTACGGTATTCTTAATGTCAGCACTTGAAAGGTTGCGATTGCATTTCTATAAAAAACGATAGGATGGAACTAACAATTATTTAAACTATTTGTGCGAGTTGATACACATCAACCTCCTATTATTCTGGAAATCACCAGGACAGAGGCAAGCGAAACAGTTCATATTAGAACACTCGCCAAAATTTACAGCAGATCTGATGGCCAAAGACAGGAAAACTGTCAAAGCTGTAGTGGGTCTGTTAACGGGGCACTGTAAGCTCATTAGACATTTAAAGCTGATGGGATTGACAAACGAAAATATGTGCAGGTTTTGTCACCTAGAAGAAGAAACGGCAGAACACATTCTATGTCAGTGCGATAGCCTGGCAAATGTACGGATTTTTTGCATTAGGCGAAGAAAAGCCATTGGCAGAGAGCTATATGAAAGGTTCAGTCTCCACGCTAATAGACTTTTTAAAAAGAGTCAGGCTGGAGAATGTAATCTGGAGTTTAGAGGACCACAATAGACTTGAAAGGGCGCAGTGGAGTAGGCCAAAAGCCACCTCATAAAATCTAATCTTATCTAATTATTCTGTTCAAAACGTATAATTAATGAATTATCAACTATCAAGTACTGATTTGACCTTTTCTCAACGACTAGTCAACGTTTCTCGTCACCTTTGTGCATGTAGGAGTATCTATATTGCGAGGATATCCACTGAGGCTCAGAAGATCTATTATTTCCTTTCGTCTACCCAAAGTGTCAGGGACTAGTAGTTTCTTCAGTCCCATTATGTGGAAGCTGGCTTCAGTTTGGATCAGTGTCCCTATTCTATCCAGCAGTCTCCTCGGTGTAGAACACCTGCTAGAACCTCATCTGTAGTCTTATTTTAGATTAGACATTGATTTAGTTCCACCTGGTTGTGGTTTCCTAAAAGTATGTCTAAGCTTTACTAGGTGTTATATTTTTTCGGTATTGCAATTTTCATCATTTATAACTAACTGATGATACTGGTCCTCAGAAGGATGTTTCATTTTCCACCTTTGCTAGTTTATCTACTATTCCATTTCCTCCCATTTCAGTGTGACTTGAAACCATCAGTAAGGTGACGATGCTGTTCTTTTTGTTTTTTTTTGCATTTCTATACCATTTTACAACTGATTACACAAGAACTCATTACTTTTATAGTTGCTTGACTTTCCGACTTCATGATGATTCTTGGCCTTCTATATTCTCCATTAATATTTAACTGGGTATCCTTTTCTTTTGGTTGAATTTCTGCTTGACAAATGCTTGAGGTTTTTCCCAAACTTTCATAGTGTTTGATTCCTAGCCCGAACACTCCTTATCCAGTCCTTTCTATTAATGTATACCATTGAATGGTATTATTCCAAAATTTGGTGTTGGGATCCCACTCCATCTTGTAACTGAATTCTGCATAAAATTTCTTTGAAAAATTATACTTTTTCATCCCACCATTCTGTGACATGTCTCAGGATTTCTGTTTTCCAGAAAGCGAGTAGGAGTGTGGTTTTTCAATGATGGCCTTGTTCTTTTTGAGAAACTATCACTACATAAAGTGGAGCGAAGTGGAAATAATTTCCATAGCCGCCGTTGGTCATGTTTTCATTATGTTGTGATGCAATGCTAGTCTTACTACTCCATGCTATGGCTCATACGTGATGATTGGTTTAACTACGACTGAAACCACACTAACTGGCAAGCTATGAGAATTTTTGTTTTGTGTGTAATCTACTCTTCGTAATTGTTCCACTGGAGTTCAGGTAGTATTTAGAGTCAGACCTGAATACTTTTTGTTTTCATTACTCCTATTAAGTTTAATGGTTTTGAGGTTGTGTTTTATTTTCTTAGTTGAGGCCATTAAGTTAATATTTAGTCTGCCTGCCTACACCAGCTGCCCGTAAAGTTCAGTCCCCTTTTGTACGAAGTCACAAAGGGTATTCTGGAATTTTCTTCTGGCTGTTATAAAAATGTCACCTGCATATCCTTGGCAGGATATTTCGGGTTCAGCCAAATTACACTGGGGCTAGTCTACTGTCAAATTGGTACTGCAGATGAAGACCATTTGGTTGTTGTGCTGCCTATATATTTGCTATATGATCTGATAATCGTGCGTAAGGTATTGTCAAAAGCTCGTGTGGTGTCCAGGAATCAACATATGAAAATTAATATATAACAATTAATATATTAGAAAACCTTTGTAAATGTTTACTAAATTCGATACAAAATATTTTGTATAGTTTCTTTCCTATTCATGAACCGATTTGGCGCAAGTAGAACAGTAGAAAAAAATACAAGGAAATTTATTGCTGCCCAGATTCAGTAAAATAATTCAATATTTGTGGAAGTTGTGATCAATTTATAGATTTTTTCTCCAATACAGTTAATCGGATGTGAAATAAAGCAAGTTTGATAAATCGTAACACTAAATCAATATTCTAAAGTGTCATAACATGCAAAGTTTTTCATAAAAAATCAAATTTGGCTTGAATGTGCCGTATTAGCAGTGTTTCGTTTATAAATATTTCTAAAATCTCTAATTGATAATTAATGGATTGTTGGACTAAATAATTACTCCCATTACGGGCTGTTTTTTAATCTCATAAAGTTAACTGTGCCCCATTCCTTTCGTTTTTCGACAGCCATAATTTGAATGATGGATAGCATAGCTGTAAAATGTTTTTTCTAGAGTGAGGGTTTTTCTGTTAATATAACGAAATTATGCAAAATGCAATTATCTTCGTTTTTTTTGACAAGCCCAAAATAAAAACGAGTTGAAGCTCTGAATGTTTTTCTGCGTTGTTACGAAAACCTTCCAGTTATTTTGACGTGTGTGAAAATTGGATAAAAGTAACCTATTCGGACCACGTGAGGTTTAATAAGTGCATTTCTCCATGCCCACACTTGTTTCATGCTCTCTTGGCATTTTGAGACTATCCTTCTGATCATATTCTTATTCAGAAATCTTATGTCCACATTTTTTCATGTCTTAAACATCTGTTTGTGTTTTACTTGATGCATTAAACTCTTCTTTTATTGCTACGATCCATTTATTTGTTACCATTTTTGCTCACCTACGATTTCCATAAAACTTCACAATTCGTTTTGTCAATCTCGTCTGCCTAATTTTTTTAATGCGTCCATAAAACTTTAAACTTTAACCTTTTTTTCAGGTTGCAAGTTCGTGCACATTGATAACTGAGTTGATTTTTTTATGCCTAGGCAGCTATTTATATTTATGCAAATTTTGAATTTTGTGTTAGTCTGTCGAATTTTTCATTTCTTAACAAATATAGCATTCATTTATCCATTCGTTTGGGTTGTTCTCAATAGCTCAGTCAGTTGAACTGTACCCACGCTATATACCTCCAATCCAGAATCTTTGTGCCGGCCACTTGTTTATTACCCAGGAGCATTTTGAGTAGTTGTAATGGCTGTATTATTTATCGAAATCCAGATAATAGTAAAATACTATCTTGACATAGATTGATAACACGGTTCATTTAAATATGAAAATTGTTACAGAAAACTGTAATTAAGTAAATAATAGCTATTTATGTAACCAGTTGTGAAATGCATCGTTTTGTGTAACGAGTGAAATTTTTGCGGGGCGAGCAAGGTCCCGTAAAATGACACGATTTACACAAAAAAGCATTTCATAACTTGTTTCATAGAAGATTTTATCTAATTTTGACAAAAATAAAATTTAATTTATTTTATGTGAGTGCTTTTGACAAAAAAAAAAATTAACTCATTTTATGTGTTTTTTAACCATTTTTAATTAATTTTTTTGATTTGAAAAAAGCACTTTTTGATTCCTACAAGTTATGCAACTAATATTACACAATACTTTTATTTTATACATTATTTTCAGACTTTTCCTTATTATTTTACCATTAATATTAAATTAAAATCGAAAATAGCTAATAGTGCATAAAATAAAAAGTAAGTTCTAGTTGTTGTTATTTTTCTATATGACATTTAACTTTCTTCTTTTCTCTCTTGTTTTTATTAACTGGTGATAAAATTTGTAATGTGTGTATCCTAGTATGGATACTTCGGGTATTAGGATTGTAGAAGGGCCTCGGAATAGGTGGTGCTGCTGGTCACTCGGTGGGTCATCTTACAGGAATAAAACAACTACCTGTATCACTGGGACATGTTCTATTTATTACTTAATATACATTAACTACAAAAACTAATATGAATACTACTAGATTACTAATTAGAATGAATCGCATGAATTGAACTGAATTGTAATGACCTCTTCAAATACTATCGTTACATATTTATATGAAGAGTCAAGTTCACCATAAGTAAACATACACAATTCTAGTTAATATATATTCACGATCTGACATTGACTCGTACGTGCAACCTTTATATTTATTATTTATAAAACAATTCGTGGTTTATTGGAATTAGCTGAAGGGAATTTATTAGATAATAATTTAAATAATTAATAACTTAATATTTAGGCCAAAAGGCATCACAAATTAATTTTTCATCACCAGTTACAAAATATTTTTCATTATGTAACTGGTTACGAAAAATGTGACGTTTGCTAACGGAAGTCAGTTTTGAAAAATGTCACTTTATATGTCAAAATTAGATAAAGTATTATTCCCTTTCCAAAGTGATAAGTCCTAGAAAATTTTCACATAAGCAGAGTGAGTAGACGTTTTATCACTTTGTTCACATTTTCAGCATAGAGGTTCACTGACTTTTTCCATTTTGTGTAGTCGTTTCCTATGGCTACAGAGTTCAGTGAACAGGTCGGTAACTGTGTTCAAATGATTCTCACCCAGTTTCAATAGCCTGGCATTGATTTCGTTGTCTATCTTGTTCAGTTTTCTTCAAAATATTATTTGCTTGTTTAAATGAGTGTTAAAAATCAACCCATATAATAATGACTATTTTATCAAAACCATCTAGGTTTTGGAATGTTTCACTCAATTTTTATATCATCAAAAAATATCGAGAAGGTTTTGTGCTATCAACAAATACCAGATTTGTTTGTTCAGTTATAACTGTACAAAGATAACAAAATTCAATATAATATATATTTATTTAGTATTTTATTCAAATCAATGAAACTAGGTAGGATGTAATAACTATTAAAACGAATTATTTTGGTAATATCCAGAACACAAAATTGCTGAAAACTAATAAATATTAATTTATCAATAGAGTTTCGGCAATACAATAATAGGATTTGTTACAATCGGGAATTGTTTGTTTATATAAATTGTTTCTTGATCCTTTTTATTGCTTCATTTTTCATACAAAAATTGACGTTTATGCCAAAGAAATTTCAAGTTGTTGAATTTCCTGTTAATTTTTGTTTTCTAGGTTTCTGGAATTTTCAAACAAAGCGCTGATTTTGCACCACTATAACGAACCACCTACAAGGCTATCATTTGAACGAATTTTGGGCCAGGAAATCAACAAATTTTATTTAAAAACCATCGTATTCCCCGGGCTTCTATCCCTTTTTTTTTCTTCCCAAAATTCGAATTATCACTTCGAGGCTCCCGTTTTCAGTCGATAGAAGACAGAAAAAGAATTCGCAGCCATTCCTAGAATTGTGTTGAAAAAATGGTCTGAATCTTTAGATAAATGATACATGTTACTGCCTAAGCCTGTAGACTACAAAAACATGGCAAAAATCACCATGTGAAATGATCCATCGTGAAATACGTTTAGAAGGCTGCTAGTGAATACATTAGAAAATAACTTTAAGCTCAATGGCGTCACTTTTCAGTGGTACAGATGTGTACATGGGGAAATTGAATTTTTCAAGTGCAAATGTGGATGTATTTAATTATTTTTGTACGTCTTCGTTATGGTTGATGGATGAAAGAGAATGACAAAAAACTTATTGCCGTAGAAAAGTAGTGGTACCGGTAGTCAGAACACTTTTTGGATTTGCCAATAATTATAGAAGCAATATAGGTACCTAATTTATTACTGTACGGCATTTGTGTATTCCTATTTGTATTCTTATACAGGTACATAGCCCGTTAACGGCTGACTGGAAACCTTCCGTTGAATCAGCGAAGCCAAGGTCACTATGAAACAAAACACGCACTCAAATTAATTTGCTTGCCAGATATAGTTTTTGAGAGTTTAGTAAAGAAACCTTGACTGCTGGAGATTCTATTTTTCATTGGTGTGAAAAATTTTAGGATACTGGCTCTATACAAGCAAAACGTAGGATTATAACTTTCAAAAAAACTACTTTTCTAAATCGTCTATTGTAATTAACCGTCACTTCAATGAAAAATGGTAACATGATTTCCATCGGGAAATTGGCTATAGTCTAAAGCGCTCTTATCGTGCGGGTCCAAAGGTCACTAACCATATGTATCAAATCAGAAAACACAGAGGTTACCAAAATGTGAGATTATAAATATAACCGGAGGAAAGAATGATGGTTTTGTTATATTAACTAAAATGAAGACAGATACATAGACGTACCTGGTATTTTTATTTTTGCAAAAATTCTATAGTATATGTGGAGATCAAAGATTACAAAAAATATACAGCGTATCTTCGGAAGTTCTTACAAAATGGCAAACTTTTTTATCCTTGAATTGAGAAAATTATTTTGACGTATTCAGATTTTGGGTGGTGTATGTCGGGTGAAAATAAAGCACAAAAGTATGACGATATTAAATAAAATTTTTCTAAAAATATGGAATCTGATTCAGCCAAATTGAAGGACTTATAAATCTGGGATAAAAAGTTAAGCACAGTTCTTTCCAATGCTAATATTTCCTAAGATAATGTCAATATAAATTTGCAAAAAATTGCAGAAATTCGAGTTTTGTCAGTTGTTGAATTTTCCTGTTTCGGATTTTATATTTTTAAAAAAACTTTGATATACTATCGTCATATTTTGTGCTTAATTTTCACCCGGTATACAACAAAGAAAATCTGGATACGTCAAAATAATTTTCTCAACATACACATACATTTATCAAAATTAACATTTTCTGAGAAATCAATGATAAAAAGGTTTCCGTTTGGTAAGAACTTCCAAAAACACGCTGTATATAATCATTATTCCGATAACCTAATCAATAGTCTCTTTATTTAAAACGAAAATAATAATAAACAGAGCAAATTTTTAAAAATCTTATTCTCAGAACCAAAAATTACAATAGTATTTAATCTGATTAACTATTTCAAGAAATAAATAGAAACATTGGAATTTTTTTCTTTTAACGGTTTTTACAGACTCATCTTGCCAACATTTTGAACCACTTTCAATTGAAAATATCCACGTTTCGTCCAAAATTACCACTTTTCTAAATTTTGATTTGTCATTTTCCGTATATCTTTTTAAAAACTGAACCCGCTGACTCACTATTTGTGGCTGCTCACATAAAAATCTTCGGTTACATTCTTTTTTATAGCAAAACCCCAACTTTTTTATTGATTTTGATATTGATTTAATTCCGATTTCCAAAACACCTCGAATTTTTAAAGCTTCTTTTAAAACTGGAAGAGCTATATTGTTTTTTGTTCTAAGGTATGTGAAGGGAATATGCCCACGTTAAGAAGATCCCTCCATAAAACACAGAAAAAATCGACTTTTTGTTTTTGCTTTATACAAGAAATACTCTCATTGCTTTATAGAATAACTTTCTTGGGAAAAAAATAATACATCTATTTTTATGTTTGTTTTTTTTTCAATTTTTTTTATTCCTTTAGGACTGTGCATATTATCAACATAAGCTGGTAATATGCCCATAGTTTGTTGCTATTATGCTCATCGTTAACTTTAACTGTATCAAGCAAACAAAAGTAATTATTCTTTATTTTTTATATTTACCAACAAAATAAATGATTCTACAGGCTTTGTAACAACTGAAACGGAAATAATACAAAGCTTATATAACAAAGTTTTCAATACAAAACTAAATATTTTTTGATTCCTTCAAGGAAAGGGTGCACACATTTTTAAATTTTAACCTTATCTAATTACGAACAGTCTGGACAAACAAACTTAATGTTATCATTTTTAGTAAGACCTGCGCATTCCTCGTGAACATGAATGAAGCAAATTGTGCACAGCCTTATATCTTTTTGTTCATCTTCATGACAAAGTTTGCAGTACCAGGAATCTTCGTTTTTCCGCCTTTGTTTGGTCTGTACAGAATTTTTATCACGGTTCTTCCCAGCTTTTCTATTTTGTTGAATTTTAAATTTTTTACTTGTTGAAAACGTCTTTTTTAACCACCTATGCTTTGCTGTTGATGGCCTTTTTTATATTTGTTTTCTTTACTCGCTCCTTATATGGCGTTTCTAACATCTCTGTGAAACTTATATCGTGTCCTTCTCTCAGACTCCAGACTCTTGCTCTTGTAAGGCGACATCTGCAAAAAGTGATAATTTGAAAATGTTAACAAGAATCATTGTATGTGACGGTAATACGCCAAATGCGCATATTACTTATATTTAGGCATAAGCATATTAACAACCATGTAGTGTAGTAGTATTTTCTCTAATATGAAAACTAATTTTTAAGTAATCTTAGAAAAAATTACACTAGAATAATCGCAAGGTAACACACTTCAAGACGCTGTACTTACCGTTTTAAAAACAGTTTACCACAAAGAGTGGCAACGTGACAAAAGTTCGTTTTTTTAATAGCACACGTGTAGCAAATAAGCCTCGTCCATCCCCCACGACCCCAAGTCTCAAACTAAATTCAGATCCAGCGGGCACTGTTATAAATTTTGTCCTTTAATACATGCTATACCATCTGGTGGTCTGTAGCGCAAGCGAGTAGACATTACCTATGTGGTGTGGGCATATTACCAACATGGGCATATTCCATTCACCTACCTTATATAAATCATAAATAACATCTCGAACTTCCATTTTAATATTTTCCGCAAATCCTCAGTCTTCGGCTTTCTTCGTTTGCATTTTTTAGTATTCCTCGGTCTTATATTATGCTTTTTTTTATGCACAATTCTCTGCGCTGTCCTTAAACTAATTCCTAGTGCTTTCGCTACTGTTTTCTGTACACTGGTTGACGAATTTCCACTTTTTCTTTAATTCTCGAAATAATCTATCAGTTGCTTGAGGATGCAAAAAACCGGAAAATTGCTTCTTATTATTCATATTGTCACTTTTAATTGCCAAAGTCACAAAACTGACATATTTAAATAAAAACTTAGCTGGTGAAAAACTTTTTAGAATCGCTACATATTCTTTTTTCTCCTGTCAAAATTGCATAAGTCTGTCTTAATGATCTTACGGATTTTATTTGGAAGTTATGATTAAACGCAATAAAAGAAAACAAAAACTGTGAGTATGTCTTTGTTGAATCGTATGACCCGCATGATAAGACTGCATTTGTTTATACTAATGTAGACATGTACAAAAGTGAGGTTCACATCTTAAATTGATCCCTTTCAAAATAAAACATCAGAGCCTTGATACATAAGGTAATGAATCTATATGTAAAAACCTTGTGGATCAGCCTCAGATACTTTTTCAAATGTGACACGAAACAGCGTTTTGTGTTACCAAGCCCTGAGGTATCGAAAACTCTAGACATTATAATGAATTTAGATTCTCCAAAAGTGAACTAATGCTGTGCTGTTTCAAAAGTCAAATTTTATGGAATTTCTCTCCACGAAAAGATATATACTGGCATTCTTAACAAAGACATGCTTGAAAACTTCTTTTGCCAATAGTTCTAACAAAACGCAATTATACATAACTACGATCATTAAACTGACTAGATGAATAACCCGCTATACTGACAACACACTATGTTAACAATCAACTTCTACATCGATTCTCTTATTCCAAAACAAGGATAGCGATACACGCAGCAGAGGTCACAGATTCCAGTAACATTGCCGTGATGTATGAGGATTTGAATTTAATACAAATATGTATCTTAGATTCATTCATTACTCGAGAAATGAATTTCAGTTGCCGTCGATTTTGAATTATAAACTCATTTATTTTCTGTTAATAACACAAATTTGTATTCTCATTAGAATGGGTAAATGGTATTTATATATCAAAGGATGTGACACTGCTAATTTGAGAACTGTAAAACGGTTCAGAACTTGCTGCTTTCCTGTGAAAGGATGGATTGTTAACATTATTTATTTTTGTATAGTACACAAAGATTAACCGTCTTGTAAATAAAATTTCACTAATAATTGAAATATCCTCAATTTATCTACATTAAAATTTCTTCGCAATATCTGAATATAACAGAAAATTTGAATAGAACAGCCATAACATATTTGGTATGAATATAAAAAAAACAGCTGTCAACATTTAATATAAGCGGTTTTGTCACATTTACTGAAACCTTCAAATTGACATCATGTTTATAAAATATTCACTCATGTATTTATTACATTTTCTACGTTGTGGACATATTCAGGAACAACAAAAAAATTCAAGTCGATTTACTTAATGAATACGACAAGGCAATTCTGTGGAAATAAAGCAAAGTAAATAAATAAAGTTTTCGTGCAATCGCACGCGAAGTCAGTATTTCGCGTCCCCAGCGCAGTCCGCGAAATTTAATTTCGCGGCCGTTACCCATAGCAACGGCTGCGAAACCAAACGTCACTTCCAAATTTGAATATCACTTCCAAATTTGATATTTCTAAAATACTACAAAGACAATGATGATTTTTTATTGAATACCAACAAATACATAAGTACCTACTTATATTATTTAGGATGAATATTAACATACAATAACAGTTTGTATTATTACTTATATTTACTCCAGAAGTTGAAGCAAGAACTGTCAAAATATTTTGTATATATTTAAACATATCATTTCCATAGCACACATTGTTAAATAAGTTTAACTGCTGTTGATTTTAGAGCAATAATATATTTTTCGTGCAATCGGACGCGAAGTCAGTATTTCGTGTTCTCAACACAGTCCGCGAAATTCAATTTCGCGGCGGTTACCCATAGCAACGACTGCGAAACCAAACGTCACTTCCAAATTTGACATTTCTAAAATACTACAAAGACAAAGATTATTTTTTATTGAATACCAACAAATACATAAGTACTTATATTATTTAGGATAAATATTAACATTAATTGTACAGTTTGTATTATCACTTATATTTACTCCAGAAGTTGAAGCAAGAACTGTCAAAATATTTTGTATATATTGAAACGTATCATTTCCATAGCACACATTGTTAAATAAATTGAACTGCTGTTGATTTTAGAGCAATAATATATTTATTTACAATTATCTAGTTTAATAATTTAAACGATTGCACGAAAAATAGTGTGTATGCCATAGCCGCGAAACTAACGACCTCAAGTTTATCTTGCCTCGGCTGCAAGTGGCCTCGGCGATAACTGTTCTTTCGGTACGTTAAAAAGGTATTTCGCTCCCTGGGCATACAAATAACTATTTCGTGCAACCGACCGCGAAGTCAGTATTTCGCGTTCTCAGCACAGTCCGCTAACTTTAATTCCGCGGCCGTTACCCATAGCAATGGCAGCGAAACCAAACGTCACTTCCAAATTTGAATATCACTTCCAAATTTGACATTTCTAAAATACTACAGAGACAAGGATTCTTTTTTATTGAATACCAACAAATACATAAGTACTTATATTATTTAGGATGAATATCAACATTCATTGTACATTTTGTATTATTGCTTATATTTACTCCAGAAGTTAAATCCAGCACTGTCAAAATATTTTGTATATTCTTTTTTCTTATTTTTTTGGGAATCAAATCACAATAATGTTGTCAAGATTAACTATTTATAGTATAGAAATACTTTTTTGGTCCCTATCTGACACAACGAAAAAATTTGACAACAATCAATAATATTTTGAAGTTTAAGACTACAAAACTTTGTTGTCAAATTTTATTGAGGTCCATTCATAGTAAATCACACCTCTGGTAAAATGAGAAATAAAATATTTTATTTCATGACATTCTAACGATATGTAGTCCACTAGAAATGGAATCCAGTGAAGTGCACGTTCCAGGAACGGTTTTTATTGGGATAGCGCTTTTTTCTTGCTTATTTTGGAAATTTTGTTAATATAAACGCGTTTGTTGTTACTTTTTTGTGTATGATTATTTTGTTTTCAAAATATATATAACTCAGTTTGGTGATTTTGTGTATTGAAGTGTGTATCGATTAACAACCATTCCAAAGATAAATCATAAGAAAACCTGGATAAAAACTTATGATGCTATCCTGATAACGCCGGTAATTGATTATTGGAAATTTCTCTTTCTAACATTGGTAACCAAATTTGACTAAATTCGGCTGAAATACTAGCTACACATTTATCTGAATTTAGTTGTATTAAAGCACTTTCTTTGATTTTTCGTCTTTTATTATTGGGCTCTTGCAATATTATTTTTGTCGAATCCCATTGAATTTTATGCCCCTTTTCCCAAGCATGTTTGCAAATACCTGACTTAAAGAACTCCCTATCTTTGATTTACTTTTTATGTTCATTTATTCGGACTTCCAATGGTCTAGATGTTTCACCTAAATAGAATTTGTCGCATTCACAAGATATCAGTTGATATATGCAGTTTTTTGAAGATTGTTCTTCATTTTTTGGCTTCGTTTTTGTTAGTATAGATCTCAATGTATTGCTAGATTTGAAGCTAGTTTGAATATTGAATTGATTACCAATTTTCTTAATTCTTTCCGATGAACCCTTAACATACGGTATTGTCAAGTTTTTAAAAATTATGTTAGCTGAATTATTAATATTATTGTTATTGTTATGGGATATTAAGAATGAGCCCTTCTCTTTATTCTTAATTTCTTTATTTACAAATTCTGCCGGGTAATGATTGGCATTTAAAACATTTTTCAGCAAAGTTTTCTCCTTTGTGAATTGATTATCATTAGAACAAATGATTCTGGCCCTATCGTATGAAGATTTTACTATTCCTTTTTTAACGCTTATAGAATGATTTGATTCAAAATTCAAATACCTATTAGTGTGTGTTGGCTTACGGTAAACACTTGTTTCATACCCTGTAGGTGTTTTATTGATGAGAACATCTAAAAATGGCAAAAAATTGTTATTTTCAATTTCAATTTTAATTTCAAATTTTATAGATTTTTCTCCTTCATTTATATTTGTTAAAAAATCATTCAGAGATACTAAGTCATAAGGCCATGTTGCAAAAATGTCGTCTACATATCTCCACCAGACGATTGGTTTTAATTTTTGATTATTTACTATTTTGGCTTCAAAATGTTCCATGTAAATATTCGATAGAATTGGTGAGAGGCATGAGCCCATGGCAAGACCAAAATTCTGTTCATAAAAATCATTATTGAATTGAAAATATGTTTTTGTTATACATAACTTTAATAATTCTGTTATTGCTGTTACGCTCAATTTGGTCCTTTCTGTAAGGGTCTGATCAATTTCTAATTTTGATTTGACAAGTTCTATTGTTTTCTGTACCGGTACATTTGTGAAGAGACAAACTACATCAAAACTAACCAAATAATGGCTTTTGTTGAACTTTAAATCTGATAGTTTTTCTAAAAGATGATTACTATTTTTGATGTATGAATTTGTCTGTCCTGAGAGGGGGGTTCAATGATTTTTAATATATGATTTGACAGTTTGCTGCATGGGGAATTAATAGTGCTACAAATTGGTCGTAATGGTATGTTTTGTTTATGAATTTTTGGCAGACCATAAAAATGTGGTGGTTTACTGTATTTAGGTGTCTTATAAATTTTGTTTTCAATTGATTTGGTAGGATCATTTGGTAGCTTAGTATAAGGGCCATTTATTAATAAATCCATTACTTTTGAATCATAATCAACTTTGTTTAAAATGAATAAGTAATGCCACAAGGAACTTATAGAAGATATTTTGTATATATTGAAACATATCATTTTCATATCACACGGTGACATTGTTAAATAAATTGAACTGCTGTTGATTTTAGAGCAATAATATATTTATTTACGATTATCTAGTTTAATAATTTTAACGATTGCACGAAAAATAGTGTGTATGCCATGGCCGCGAAACTTTTTAACGACCTCAAGATTATCATGCCTCGACCGCAAGCAGCCTCGGCAATAACTGCTCTTTCGGTACGTTAAAAAGGTATTTCGCGGCCTAAGCATACAAATAACTATTGACATTGTTGATGTTGGCATAGGATAATACTTTTGTTCACTCTTCTAGTATGTTCATTGTTCTCCATTATTCTTTCGTAGTCAGGAGGTCTATATCAAGAGAAGCTGGCCAAAAATAGATAGGCAGGTCCGTACCAATAGTATAAGCTGCACTGAACTTACTTCAGAGGCCTGCATAACGGTTGCGAAGAGAAGCAGCAGTTTTGAACATTGTAGTATTCAATTGAAAAGAAATATGATTAAAACTACAACAATGAGCAAATCAAAAATTTTGGAAAGTAAAACAATACTTTTTTCGAATGATGAAAGAAGGTACAGTATGTTCCTATGTCGAGTTTGTTAAATCCATCCTATATAGAATTATGAAAAAACTAATTGGAACAGAAAAATCTACACATCAATTGAGTTTTTAATTTTTTTTCTCTCACGTACATAAACTAGAACTTTTATCGCTCCAGCTGCTATTATCCCAAAACTCGTAAAAGTAACTTCCAAGAAACTCTGGAGAGTATCCTCGAAAAATCATCCCGAGTAATCAATAATTTTCTAGTTCAATTAAACTTAATGAATTTCGCGCTGGTCCTTTTTCGATTATCTTGTCATGAAAAGCTTGAAACAATTATTAATTTGTTTTGCTCATGAAAATTAAAATCCACCATCCAGATTCAATTATGGTTTGAATTTATTAAATGCCAGAGTTGCGAATATTTATTGAATTCTATCAAAGTTAATTGAATTGTTGAAGTAGAGATGCGGCTAATAAATTTTGTTTGGTCTGTGACAGACTATTCTGCATCTGTTGTGCTGTTTGTAATTATGATATTTTATTTTTTAAAAATGACAGAAAATTGAAGGAAGATGAAATACATCCGAATTTAGTGAAGAAAAATTCTACAATGTTTTCTTATAAAAAATTCAGCCGAATCGTGTGAACTTGATTAGCAAAAAATCGCAGAACAGTTTTTTGTTTGAAGGAGATTAATTTCTGAAATGTACATCCAGTTTTCCATAGGCTTAAATAACACACTTTTTTTCCTTTGAATCGGCGAGAAATGGGTTCTTTTTATTAACGCCTCCAATTCTGAACAATCGACAATGGTTGTTAGTCTATCACAAACAATTGGTGCTGTTCTGCTTTTATGTGAGATGTGTACTTCGTCTTAAGACAGTAAAGAATGGGGATATAGCAGATAAATCAAATAATAATTGTCTTCATGCTTTGAATGAATTCTTCGTTACCATTTAGGCAGTTTTGCCTTTTGATTTTTACTGGGCGAGTTCGCCTCCGTCCTCACACATTTTTTTTTCTTCTAATCTATATGAATCCCACGCGACAGAGCCCCGTATGTCACAGCAAGACGTGGATACAAGAGGGTGCCGCTGTGCTCCCAGGCGTTTGAGATTGCATATTGGACCCTGCAGCCACTCAACAATCGGCACAGTACCTTCCACTCCAGCTTGGGTCTTATCTCTTAGTTCGTTTAACGACGGGCAGACCATACCTGGGATCAATTCTCAACTCCCGAATCCACAGGGGGAAGTTTTTATAAAATATTTCTCAGTATATGGAACAAAACTAATTCCAATTTGCCATATAGAAATTCTGTTGCTAAATTGGGATATAGACGAATGAAAGTCTCTCAGAAAATTGGAAAGTGGGAGGAGTACGGCAGCTAATTCCTACGTGTATGGAAAGGATGGCTACAGCATAGAGCGTGAGGTAGAGGCCATTATTTCATGTCATTCGTGTAGGTTCAAATTTCATAGGAAAATGGAGTTATATGAAAATTGGATGAAAAAAGTGATGTATTAAGTCTGGGCACATCAGTAAGTAGTGGAAGGTTTGAATTTACGGGAAATTACTTGGACATTATTGATATAGGAGTGCTATAACATTGTCTATGGTATCCTCCAATTTCAATCACAGCAGCCAGCTGCGCTGTATTTTTAGATCTCGTATTAAAATTAACTTGGATATATTTATAATTTCTATACACCTTTTTCATTTGTTTTCGTTGAATATTTCAATTCAATTAAGTAGTTTTGTCTGTACCAGCATGTAAGACAGACCTAGGATCCCTAAATTCTATTAAATTCTATTCATAACACAGCCCTGCGACTTTGCTTATTCGCTTTCCGTAGCAGCCCATCTGAAAGTCTCTACTGCGAAGCTGATAATTGCTGATAATTGCATATGTGAATAAATATGAACCACTAATTCTCTGCCTAACAGAAACATGTATAACTGAAGATTTTAAAATGTCTGAATTATGTATTAACGGGTATGAAATCTCAAGATGTGACTCAAGCAGTCGGCATACGGGGGGAGTGCTAATTTTTACAAGAACGGGTTATCGAATCTCTAATATAAAAACAGTTGTTGTGGATATGAATTTTTGGCTTCTATCTCTAGATATAAAAATAAATAATATTTCTTATGGTATAGCAGGTGTTTATAGATCACCAAATGGTAATCTCAATGTTTTCTTTGAAAATTTCTTTAAATGGTTTGATGATTATTACGATAAGCATAGCAGTTGCTCGGTAATAATTACAGGTGATTTTAATATTCATTATGAAAATAATAATTATAATAAACGTAAACTTCAAAAATATATTGAAAACAATGGGATGAGGCAGTTGATTACCGAATATACAAGGGTGTTCAGGAATTCTAAATCTATAATAGACTTGGTTATAAGCAATGACTACACAATATCGACCTATGTGGAAAAAGACTATGTAATATCTGACCATTCCATAATACAAATTAAAACGCATTGTTCCACTGCATCTAATTTAAATGAGACAAATTCGTTCAGATATCAAGTATGATGAAATGGTAAACATATTGATTGAAAAGGATTGGGGTTATTCATTGGTTGATGTTGATGTTGTAGCTGATATTTTCTTAAATAATATACTATCGGCAATGGACTCGGTAGCTCCTAGTAGAACCGTTAATATTAAAAATAAGGGTAATGCATGGTTTAATACTGATTGTTATAATGCTATTAAAGATAAAAACATAGCGTATAAAAGATTTTCATCAACTAATGCAGTAGACGATTGGAATTGTTATTAAGAAAAGAGAAATTCATGTGTCAAAATATTGAAAAACTCAAAAATACGGTATTACGAGAGAAATATAGATATGAATAAAGGCAATTCACAACTAATGTGGAAGCACCTAAAAACAATTGTCGGAACGAAAACTAGTAGGACTAAGATTGACAGTATAGACTGTAATGGAATCGTTTACACTGATGACTTGGCCAATGTTTTAAATCAATATTATATAAATAGTATTTACGATATTGTGGGTAATACAACAGTCCCTGATTCCGGTACCAATGTTATTTTGCGAACAGTTCCTTTAAATAGTTCAAAAATGGAATATTTCGAATTAATTAACATTGGACAGCTACTAGAAATAATAAAATCCCAAAAAAATAAAAACAGTACAGATGAATTAGGCCTTGATATTATTGAAAATTTGTTTCACGTGATAGGCTATCCTTTGCTTAATATGATAAATTTAAGTTTGGAAAAGGGCATAGTTCCTCAAAGATTTAAAACTTCAACTATAGTTCCTATTCCCAAAGTATTAAATACAAACAAAGCTGATCAGTTAAGGCCAATCAATATGCTACCATTTTGTGAGAAATTACTGGAACTAGTTGTGTATGATCAAGTAAGTAAATTCATTTCTGTAAATAAGATATTACACAGTTATCAATCTGGTTTTCGTAATTCGCATTCTTGTGAGACAGCACTCCAACTGGTTATATCTGACATGAAAAATATTCTAGATAGGCCGGGAGTAGGAATTTGTTCAGTTTTTATTGATCTCAGAAGAGCTTTTTAAACAGTAGATCGTGATATATTATTATTGAAATTGAGAGAATATGGCTTTAATGGGGTAGTTTATTCGTGGATTCAGCATTACTTAAAAAACAGATATCAAATAACCAAATTTAACAATTCAACATCGGATCCGGAATTAAACAATATTGGTGTTCCACAAGGTAGTGTTCTTGGGCCCCTACTTTTCATATTATATATAAACGACTTAGGCAATGTACTAGAGAAATGTAAAATCCATCTTTTTGCGGATGACACCCTCATTTACTATTACGGGGATAATTTTATTGAAGTAGTACAAACAGTCAATTCGGAATTAAAAAAAATATCTGACATATTTAAGATCAATAAACTAAAAGTAAATGAATCCAAATCTAAATTTATGTTCATTGGTGGTCCTGTTTTGCGTGCTAAATTTTTAAAACTTAATTTGAGTGTTAACATAAATGATCAGGACCTGGAGCGTGTACATGAAATAAAATATTTAGGTTTTATGATGGACCATGAACTAAAATTTAATAGTCACATAGGTTACATATGTAAAAAGATTTTGAAAAAAATTGGTTTTTTGAGAAGAATTTCACCATTTCTGTCAATGCATACTAAGCTTATGGTTTACAATACATTAATTCTACCACATTTTTATTACTGTTGTTCACTAATTTATACAGGTTGTTGTAGAGCTAGTTATGAACGATTACAAATTATTCAAAACAAGGCGATGAGAGTAATTCTGGGATGCAACAGGTATACTGGTGTGGAGTTGATGACTAATTGTTTAAATTGGTTAAATATTGAGAAGTTTCTGTACGTACAAACAATGATTTTCATCTACAAAATTATCAATAATCTCTTACCGCAATATTTACATAGTAAACTACTTCCAATCTCACAGATACATGATAAAAACACAAGATCAGCAAATTCAGTTAATTTTTATGTGAAAACAACCATTAAAGGAAGTTCGATGAAAAATTTATTCCACAAAGGGGTTGTACAATTTAATAACCTACCGCAGTACATAAAAGTTAGTCAAAATGTAAAAATATTTAAAAGATTATTGATTATATACATTAAAAGTAATCCTACAGAAATCTAGTGGTTCATATTCTTATTCATATTTTATAGTCATATTTATTGGCATTATTGGCATGTATATGTGTGTATATATATATATATATGTATGTTTGTATGTGTATGTATGTGGGTGTATGTGTATGTGTGAATATATTCCTATTTATTTTTAATAATATACATTTCTTATAATATTGTATATATATATATTTTTTTTTTATCTTAATTTTATATTTTATTGCATAAATATGTATTTTGTTATTGTTAACATTATCTAAGGATAAATAAAGCATAATAATAATAAACCTTCACTATGGATTAGAGGACAATATCTGCTTCTACCCTTCGCAGTCTCAGTCTCTTCAAACCCTCTCAATCCTGTCTATTCTTTGTTCACATCAACTGCCAGCCCTCTTAACAATCCTTCACCCATAATTAAACCTATCGCTCTTATATTAGCTTCATTAACAAATAACATTAACCTCTCACTCACAAACCCCATTCCTTTTCTCCAACCCCTTCCTGGATTATGCACTCTCCTAAGGTCAATACTTATTTATCCAAATTTAATAAACACGAAACACCTAAAAAGCTCATGATTAAATCATTTTTTGAAATCACTCATAACAATCATTACGACTTTGTATTATACTCCGACGCTTCCAAAAGTGATACTGGCGTTGGCTGCTCAGTATTCACAGCAAACGATCTCATCAGCACTTCCCTAATCCCTCCTTTGTGCAGTGTGCTTACTGGAGAATTGTACAGTATTCTACAAGCTTTTAAGCACATCAACCATTCCAATAAAAAAGTTGCCATTTGTACAGACTCTCTAGCGCCTATCCTATCTATCCAAGAATTATTCACTGAACATCCCATTGTCCAAAAAATCGATCACTCTTATCACCATATTCATTCCCTAAACACCACAGTCATCATCATATGAATACCCTCACACATTGGTATACCTGGAAATAAACTGGCCGATCAGCATGCCCAAACAGCGGTAACTACTGCTACAATTACTTCTCATATCCAAATTTGCAAGGATGTTAAGGCCGAAGCAAAAAGAATCGTTAGATATATGTGGCAAACTCACTTCCCTACTATCTATCCAGTCTATTCTCAACACTCCTCTGTATACTGACCCTACTGGACTCTCTAGACAAGAAGTATCAATACTACGTAGACTTCGAATAGGTCACACCAAACTCACACACAGCTACTTAATGACCTCAAGCAACAGTCAAAGCTGCCAGTGCCCACTTACTGTTAAACACATCCTGGTTGATTGTCGCCAATTTTTTCAATTGTTGGGTACAAACCGGTAAACGTGACGAGCCCTAAGTGCCACATGCACGGTATCTAGCTGGGGTAAAGAACTTCTAAGGAATTTCTCATAAGTTTTTGCTGTCGAAACAACTTACCCGGAACTTCCAGCCCCCCTTTCCTCTACACTTTTCTATGGTTTGAATTTCCACTTGAGAGTGACTGGTTAACATGATTAACAATGGAATTTTAGTTATAAGCTTTCTTTCACTTTTGTCGCAAACATAATTTTATATAATCTGGTATTGGCTGACGTCTTTCATAAGTTAAATCCACTTTAATGAAAAATGTTTTGTGATACTTGTCTGATGGAAACTTCGGAATTAGAATTTTTTCATTCATAAAAGTAAGATTCAATTTTTACGGTAATTTAGTTCTTCAACAGTTTTAAATTAAAAATTTAAGCAAAGCTCTCTCGTAGAAATATACCATTTTCCTTTGTCCGGAATATGAAAAAATTATTTCGACTTTGAGCTCACTTATTCGTTTCGATATGCCTATTTCATCTTGTCTTCGATAATCCATCAGTCGTTGAGAATCTAGTTTCGTTTTTTACCTGTTAATATAAATCGATGGAGTGTTCGTATATTTTCGGAAACTCTTTATCATCTTTAAGACTGTGACAACTGTCAGCGGAGCCGTTTTTGAATCCACAGAGGCTTTGAAAAAATGACTTTTGAGATAAATTGATAAATACAACATTGCTAATGGGCGTCGACCCAGCACTGTATTGAAACGCCTCTGATGCGGTAATTAAGGTGAATCAGTGTCGAACGCGGTTAGTACTTGGATGACTGACCACTGGAAAAAACCGCCGTAGAGCCAATACAGCCTACAGCGAAACAGTTTAGACTACTAGGAAGAGTAGTATATCACAGCTCGCAGGTATTATACCAATGAGCACGGGTTATAATGTAGATATGCCGTCTTCCGGTTGAGACGTGAAGACCTAGGTTCCGTGTCCATGGACGTTGGGCTGAATAAAGATCCCTACTACTGATTGGAACACTAGTAGGTAGCCAGCAGAATTTCCGGTTAGGGGTAGTGTGATCACGGTGATTGGTCTCAGTAGCAGGAATAGACCGACGTTGAATTACCGAATAAAAATTGTTTACTAGCACTAAACTTTGTCGCTCCTATAAGTAGTTTCGGTAACAATATTGTAGAAGCTTCTAATAGTTTAGTCAAATTAGATAAAAAAAACAGTTTCGAGGAATTAATTTCCAACAAAATTTAAATTGTATGCTCATCTAAAATGGGGTTTTGAACGGATATCCGGTTTTTGGTATTCTATCAAAACATATCAGTACTCCTTTGCAAATATCAATTTGAAAAATTTAAAAACCGAATATTTCAGGAGAAAAGTGGAAACTAGGAATTCTTGAATGTTTGCAGCTTTCACTACAGATACATCATAATTAAAGCATTGTATTCATATTTTTTAGTCAAGTTTAGTTACTTTTTCTTTACAATTTTTCAAGTGCTTGCAGTAAAAGTTGAACGAAAATTATGGTTTGAGGCTGCTAGAATAAAATATAAACAGACTACAACTACTTACTATTGCTATGAAGATTATTTTGATGTAAATAATTATAATATATTATATTGTGGAGAAAATTCTATATTTGCTATGTTAAACTTTTATTAAATATCAGGATTCGTTGTTCGACGACAAACACTTGTCATTTATCACTGTCACTTTCTTACACCTTTTAGACCTACCATAAATATTGATAAACATGTCAATTGATATTTAAAATGTCATTCCTAAATCCTGAGTTTTACAACAAATTTCTATTCCATAATTATAGTGAATAACGTTTTAATAATTGACCTACACCACTGTCATCTGATACAAATTTCTGTATTGATAATTCTGTTTATCGATACATGTAAGTCAAATTTCATTCTAATTATTGCATAAATCATAATCGTTATTAATTTTCCATGAATTTACAATATCTGAGTTCACTTCTATCTGTGAAAATTTTTCTATTGATTATTATTTCACCTCAATATGTGAGTATTTCCCTGTACGAACCCCGTATAGCACTATTTAGCACTAACAACAACAACAAAAACGGAAAGTAATAACGGCAAAAGTAGAATTTATGAAATAAAAACAATATAAATTGAAAGTAAATTCAATTTCCCAAGTCACTCATGCAATACACGTAAGCATAGCCTATACTTAATCACGATTTTAAAGAGGAAGACGACAGAATCGTGGTCCTATGTCAACCCCTACGTAGCTAACTTCTCTTTGGGGTAGGTACGTCACAGCAAAAGTGCCGAACTATTTAAATAATCCAAAATCTGAATTTTCAAATCGACATAAAAACCTTGTTGGAATAAAAACATTAAAAATAATTGATTTCCCATTATGATTTTGTCCACCACCAACTATCAACATTGAGGAAACATAATAATTTTGTTAAGTTTAACACCCCATTTACAACTTCAAATTCGGTACAAAGGTAAAGCCGAGATAAAAAACTGGGAAAATCTCTCAATTTACCTATAGCAAACCTGAATTTTCTTCTCAGTAGTGTCTGATTCATGGAGAACCAACTTATACGGCAGAATTGACAATATCTGTCCTCAAATTCGTCTATCTGAACATCCCATACCATTTTAAGACCTCAACCGTAGTTTTCATATGTATACGATTGTAGTCAAATAGTAAACACTTCGTACGATAGTGAAGAATGAGAACCCAAAGCAAAAACCAGAAAAATTGAAATTGTGAAAAATTAAAAATGGACAGGGTGTGTGTTCTTGAAAATTATTGCAATGGTGGTTGGTAGTGCAGATTTTGAACGAAGACGTGAATAAAATTCTTCCAAAATTCCATGCCAAGGGAAAACGTATAATATTTTACCTCCAGAGGATCACAGTCTTCGATATCTTCAAATACGAAGACAAAATCTCACAGCCAATAAAACACCATGGAATCAGGATGTATTCAAGGCTCACGATTAGCTGTTATTGTTCTGTTGTCTGATGTTTCTAGTATGGGTTTAAAACTAGTGCCCTTTACAAAAAGCAAATGTTGAAATACAGGAAGTTCGATTTCCTTATAATCGTATAGTCTCAACGGTCTGATCCAGTAAACCTTGCGAGTGATGTCATTAAAATTAATGATGGGCTTCCTTCACACCAACTGTTTGGCAACCATTATTTCCAAATCCATACACCTTAAACAGCACTATAGTCATGCCAATTTGCCCATCCTTTTTTATTGTTTCCCTGATGAGGCATTATTGAAGAGAATCAAATCATTCAGGTTTCGCCGTAAAAGCAAGCACTCTTCGGGAATCGTGGTGTAAACTGTAATGATGACTGCAACCATGCCAAAAGAACAGTTTTTCAGCTATCTCCATGCTCCATGCTGTTGAAGATAATGGCACCTAATTGCTGTGAACTTTGCGACGGTTATCATAATTTGCAAGTACCTATTAATCCTATCAGCCGCCAAAACACTAAATTCCTCAAATATTTGCGTCATGTTACCTGGACAGGACACAAGTACTACTCCCCTAGATATTCCAACTTTTGTACTGCCGTCGAACAAAACCTTCTGCTCCTATTTTTTTATATGCATTTGCTTGAACAATACAAATACATCCTTGGGTCGAATTTGTGCCTTATTCAGGATATTTGCAACCCTTGACAAAGCGATAAAGATAGTTTCACTGCCAACCTATTTTGTATTATCATTGTATATGTATAAGTGAAAAAGAATCTACCAGATCCAAAAGCGATAAGTCAAATGCAGGTGATGGGAAAAATCAATCTTTATGTAGTTAAATGAAAAATATATTCCAGACTCCGATGGTCACTGATAACGCCTCTTAATTGGAAATGAAGTTTAGATATGACTCAATACTTAGGTAAACCAGTTCAAGTTAAAGCAGAAGGAAAGTGAATATTATCATGTGTGAGTGATGGAATCTATTCCTGAACTAAAAAGAAAAACAAGATTTTACTGGACTATAATTATGAAAACAAATAAAACCATCACTACAACAACGCGTTCTCGTTCTTCTGAGAGAAAAACACCACTATTTTTGTTAACAGAATATTAATAAGAAAAACGTTGAGAAATTTTAGAACACAACGTGAGTGATAGACAGGAACAGGCAATTCTGATTGACCAATTTAGAGTTGGTGGTAGAATGTGGGACTGAAAAACATTAAATACTGTAAGTTTATTCGAATACTTTCATGGCGTTGAACTAAAAGTTCGTTAAAAAAAGGTATTATGCCGGCGTTATGAGAAGAAAAAGCCGTTAACCACTGTCAAACGAAAATTAGGATCGGCTTAGAAAAACTGACAAACTATGTTTTTTTATTTCTTGGAACCATTCAAAAACAAATACTTTTGGGTCTTGTGCAGGAAGTGAAATTGTGATCTAAGGTGGTTATTGAGTTTATGGTCTCAAAATATTCTTTTTTTACGATAGAACGTTGAAGAAATTCACTAGAAATATTATTTTGGTCGACAAGAAAGTGTAAAAGGAGATTAGGACAAATTATTCGAAGTAGGTACCTAGTTTTATTTAAAAGGTTAAACCAAACGATAGATATTCTATGGGTTCATATCTGCTAAAGTTCGTTTCAAAGGAGTTGATAACACAGAGCGCCTATAATCAACGGAAAATGGAGGTCGGGTGTCTCAAAAAATGTTATCTCATCTTATTTATGTTTCACAATGTATCTAGACTAAGAAGAAAGAAATTATGACTAGGCCATCCGGTAATCGGTCAAATAACAATAGGTAAAAAAATGCAAATGATGCATACGCAGTGAACCAAACAGTCCATAGTTGTAGAATAGGGTTATTTATGATTTTTGCTTAACGTTTATTATAATTAATATTTTAATGAATATACAAAGTAATTGTGCACTAACATTTATATTCACACGTCTTGTCCTTAGTTAATGATTAACGGTTCGATCTCTGTACTTTAGTCGATTAAGTCGTCAAGATCCTACATTTTCCCCTCCTCGGCTGTATCATGTTTTATGTTGCTTTGCCAGTTTTCGGCATTCACATTCGCCAACGAATCCATCAAAAATTGCAGTACTTCTTGAAGTTTAAAAGTTTTGTTGTTCCTGGCAACATAACCTTTGACTTGTGCCCATATCAGCTCACAATGGTAAGGGTACAATAATACAATACAATACAATGTACAATAATACCTTTACCTTTTGCCATCTCATCGATTACAGATTTTTTAAACTTTGCCTTACGCTGTCTAACATTTGCAAAAGTTTTTTTTGCACCATTGTATCATCGAAGTTTAAGGCTTTACACTGCAACCACTCAATTATCGCCGCCTTTTTCCATGAACTTGTGGGAAGCTTCTCTACTAATCGAAAATGATAGCTGGCGTTATCCATTACAATAACTGAAATCTGGGCAATGTATTCGATAACTTGTATATTCCTCAAAAACGTCAGCCGTCATTTCATCGTGACAGTCTTTGCTAGAATTAGATTGAAATTCCAATAATCCTTGATACAAAAACCACTTTCTATATGGACTATAATAAGCCTGCGTCCCTTTCCGGAGGGAAGTCTTAATCTTGTTGACCAGCCCTCCATGACAGCTTGTCGGGAATTCAGTATATTTTCACCTTGCCAGACTTTCGATACGATGTGTCCTCCATTTAGCCAGGTTTTGTCCAAATAGCAAATATTCTTACATTCGTTGCGATATTTTCGGATTGACCCTATGTATTATCGTCTCCAGCAAACAATATCCGGCCTATCAATAAGAAGATATTTTCTGTTCTGTTTTCCCCACCGAAAGTTCATTTCATGAAGAATTCTCCATACTCTAGCTCTTGATAGTTGTGGCAGGTTTTCGTCATTCTGGGCGGCTTGCACAACCTTGTCCAATGTTGGTATTTCTTTTGCGAAATACATACCATGCACTATTCTACGAACACTGTTCTTAACATCGTCGTCAATTTCTAATGGTTTCTTCCCCGGGTGAGGAATAGGTTCACCGAGGTTCCAGCATTTTCTCTCACGTAAAAATCTATAAATCGTTGATTCTGCTATCCCTATCATATTGGCACAGTTCGTAATTATGTCGCGAACAGAACTTGTGGGGTTTTGGTGCACAAGAGCATCCTGAACGTTCAGGATTAATGTTTTTTCCCGCAAAGGATATGCACTTCTGCTAACTCGTTGAATAGGAATTGGAAAAAAACTTGAACTTTAAGCCATCTTAATTAGACGTATACACGTTACTTGCTAGTTGCCGAATACTAACTACTTCAAATTTTATTCTATACTCGATTTGAAATTGGTTGATAGTAATAAATCATTTTTAGCAGCCGATTCCATAGGCGCACCTACCTGACGTGCCGGTTTGAACCCTATTTACTTATCCGAATAATTTAGTAATCATTATTGTCATAACAGGTAAAAATAATTATGCCGAGAATTCCGGGAACAATTAATACACAATGTTACTTCAGGTTGTTACGAAAAATTAGGTAGGTAGGTAGGTACTTATTGGTATAAAACTGTAAGTCATTTTAAGAGCGAACAAACCTAATGCGAGTATTCTAGGACACACATTTGGGTAATTTTTGAAAATGGAGAGTCTTTCAGGATTTATTCCAGTTAAGCGAGCTGCGAAATCAGCGCTAAGCATTAGTGAAAAGATTATTGTGCTTAATGTATTTAATGCACTTAGATATCAAAAAAGTGCAATAAGTATCGATTCTACAGTGGAACTTTGTTCAAAGATGACAGGTATTGGAAAAGCAACCATCTACAGGCTGATGCGGGAAGAAAAGACAGGAACCGTGACGCCACCAAAACCATCTCCAGGAAGGCGAACAATACCGATCGATGAGGACGAAAAGGCCATCATAAGACGAAAGGTGCATTCATTCTATTTCAATAAGGAGATCCCTACTTTGGATAGAGTTTTAGGGGCAGTAAAAGAAGACTTTCCTGCAATCAAGAGAGATAAACTATGGAAAGTTCTAAGAGAAATGAATTTTAGATGGGAAAAACATAGTCGGAAGTCTCATTTGCTCGAAAAAGATGAAATAGTGTGTTGGAGACGTAATTATTTGAGAAAAATAAGACAATTTCGCAATGAAATCAAAACAATTTTCTATTTGGACGAAACATGGCTGAACGAAGGCTACACAGTTGCAAAAATATGGACAGACAAAAATGTGACTTCTCACCAGCAAGCATTTTTAGACGGTCTATCAACAGGAATAAATCCGCCCTCTGGAAAAGGAAAACGATTAATTATAACTCACATCGGTAGCTCCAATGGCTTTTTAGAAGGTGGACTATTATCATTCCAATCAGTTCGTACAGGCGATTACCACGAGGATATGAATGCTGATGTTTTTGAGGAGTATTTCGAACAAATGATAGAGCTGATTCCACCTGGCTTCGTCATTTCATTGTGTTAGATAACGCTCCGTATCACTCCAGAAGATTGGAGAAGATGCCTACAACTGCTTGGCGAAAAGCAAAAATTATCGAGTGGCTTGTGGAGAAACAAATACAATTTGAGGACAATATGGTTAAAAAGGAGTTGCTATCAATTGTAAACACCCATAAACATCGGTTTCAAAAATATGTTGTTGACGAAATGGCCAAAAAACAAAATATAATAGTGCTTCGGCTCCCCCCCTACCATTGCGAATTAAATCCGATCGAACTGGTATGGGCTCATGTGAAAGGTTATGTGGCTAGAAAAAATACCACTTATAAAATGAGTGATGTTCAAAAACTCTTTGAAGAAGCGCTTCAAGAAGTCAACGCGGGGAAGTGGCAAAGATGTATAGAGCATGTAATAAAGGAGGAGGAAAAAATGTGGCAATTGGATAGTTTACTGGAGAAAACGGTCGAACCACTTATTATCAATTTAGGGGAAGAAGACAGTCCCTCAGATATTTCATTTTCTGATGATGATTAATTTAAAGCGAAGAAATGTAATGACTTACTATAAATTTTATAGAATTTCAAATAGAAACATTTTTCCAAATTTACTTGTTTATTGGTTGCTTTATTGTTATTAGTATTATATTTATTCAAATACAAGGGTAACAAATTATGCCACACATCCGAATGTTCGCACTAAATTATATAATTATTGTGTTTAATATAAACTTAAACCCACCCGAAAGCACGTGCATGAGTGGAAAACATCACAGGTAGAATCCTTCCGCCTATTGTTCGAGCCTCGGGTTAAGCTTTGTATTCGACGCCCTTATCAGATCTATAGGAATGGAAAGTTTAATAAATGCAAAAGGGACTATACTTTCAATGTATATACTATTTAAAACTTGGCAATTTAGGTGGACCACTTTGTATACGTGTTTGACGGATTTTAATGATTTATTACTATCAACCAATTTCAAATCGAGTATATACAGGTACTTGGATTTAAATATTAACAGGAAATTGGGTTGTACCTGTATAGGTTACGGGGAAGGTAGTTCCGTATCGCGCCTATGGTTTACAACTATTTTATGGTCCGAACCCACGATCCATGCTGCCAACTCTACTTTAGATGTATATTTCTGTAAATGAAAGGTTTGTCATTTCTGGATAGTATTTTTGAGAAGCTTGAAAAGTTAAATCCGTAAAATAATGAGACGAGCTGAATACTCTGATTCTATGGGTTTAAAAAGGTTAATATTTTCTAAAGGCACTTTTTTGTCGAAAGTACTCAATTTGCTTGCGATATCTGGAATAGTTTTATCCAGTAATTGAATTTAATCTCCATCTGAAGGAAATTTAATTTATATTTATCAAAGCTGTGATTAGTAAGCTATACACAGATAAATTTAAAGAGAGGGAAAAAATCTAATTAAATTTTCCAGGATACTGATGAGTGCAATGAAAGAAAATTCAATTTACAAATTTATGTTGGAAATTTGATTAAATAATAAGCATACTTTTTAATAATAATTCAATTACGGAAGAAAATGTTTTTCGTTAGCTACAAAAACTGTTTGCAGTATTATTTCGTATATATATGTACTAACTTGACTAACTTGACTCAATAAAAATCTTAGCATCTTAAATAACAATATTTCCACTCACATTAAATTCCAAAACTACAAAAAAATATTTCCCCACTCCTACTTTTTCTAAATGGTGGTATTATAGGAAGCAGTGTGAGACTGCTAATATTTTTTTCCTACGACTACATTCACTGTATAGAAGACTGAATTTGCACTCGTATGTGGAAAATAACCTTGAAATTTTGTCTAACAGTATCTACTATAATAGATGAATACCGGAAAGGAGTAAGAAACTATTGCCCAAAAAAAGTAAGATTCAGTGGCCAACGATTACCAATCGACATTTGGGGTAATTTGAAACAAAGGAATAATAGGGCAGAAACATAAAATTAAACAACAGAAACACCCCAAAGTTGTTTTTTCAAAAATACAAAATGAAGTGTCTTCAGCAACGTGTTGATAACATATGAAAAAATAATGTCCATTACAGTTATACAAGGACATGTGACCGACATCCAATGAAAGCGCAGAGAAGTGCTCTAGTTACATGAGTGATCGGTGGTCTCAGTTACATTTACGAATATGCGCACTGCGCAACTTGTCTCTCTCCATTACAAAAAATGAGATTCGTTTATTTTTATTTTTCACGATGAGTAGACCCTGGAAATAGTATATTGTGCAACAAGTTGGGAAAGTTCAACTCTCGGGCTCGTGCCGCAAACACTCGAGTTAGAAAAGTACTTTCCCCACATGTTGCACACTATACTTTTTCTACAACTGCACAAATTTAAGGAATACATCAAGTAAAGTAACTTAATATTTATTTTTATGGTTAGTAAAACAAAAATAACACTAAAGTATCCTATCTGAACGTAATTTTGGATACGTGAATATATCAATATTATTTTTTATACTGATAGTACATTGAATATTGTGACCAAAGTGCGTAGACGCCTTTAACTTTTTGACAACTCTTCAAAATATACCACAAGTACACTTTCCGAAAAAGGTTTTCTTTTTGTATTTCTTCTCCACTCCATAAATTTTTCGTATGCCAATTCATACTTTTTTCTTGAAATTTCCGGCAACAAATTTAAAGTTACTTCTGCAGCTTTTTCCTATATATCTGGCTGAGTATTATTAAAATCGTCACTACCGTCAGTATACAGATTATTTAATATAAATAAGTATATTATATGTCTTGTCAAACTAATATTTAATGGAAATTGGGATTTTTATTAAAGCACGTTTGAGACTACCTTTTAGAATTTAAAAACTTCCTAATATTATCTGACAGTTTTGTGACAACTAAGTAGGTATTTAAAGATGACAGTACTCTACTAAGTTTTTGTCGTTTTTATTTGATTCTCCATATAAATGTATGTGGCGTTGGCAAAGTGCCGTGAGAAATAATATTTCTCACAGTATGAGGAATATTTGGTTTTGAAATTAAGTAAGGTATAAGGTATTTTTTCTTATAATGTAACTAGCCGATCCGGCAAACGCAGTTCTGCCATATAAAAATTATTCCTATACCTTGTTTTTAATCTAAGAGGAGTGATTTGTATTTAAGTCGACATTTCAGCTTAGTCATTTGTCAGATTGTCGCCCGTTTAGCACAGCTCTTTTAATACAATTGACAATGATATTTGTCAGTTTTGTGTTTATTTATATAATAGTTATTTGTTTAACTAGGCAGAGATGTAACAGAAAACTCTTAGTGCAGTTTTACTTTGACTTATGTATTCATTTGATCTTAACAGGTTGTAGTCACCCAGAAGAATCTTTGAGTGTCTGAGTCCTACTAGGTTTCCCAATGGTCAGATGATTTTTTTTTCCGGCTACGCCTATTTCTTCCAATATCACATTGAGGCTAATACCGCAAAAAGTTTGTGGCCCCCAAGAGGGAGTTTCAGTTCCCCCTCTTTGCTAGTTCATCTGCTATTTCATTTACTCTTATTCCAGTGTGTCCTGGAATCCACAGTGAGGTGACTAAATTGTTCTCGCCTAGTTCAAAGTTTCTTGGGCAACAGTTTTTTTATGCGCAGTACCTGGTGTCCCCAGCTCTAGCCAACACATGTTGACAAAATTTCAAGGTGCATCGAACACTTCATGGAAGCCTCCGACTGGTGGTAGTGTACGCATAAATCATTCAATCAATTAAACAAAAAGAACATTTCAGAATATCTCGTTGGCTCAGCGTCTGGCCTTAGGGATTTTATAATAAAGTTTATAAATTTCTCATTGTACAGTAGGCAGTAACAGATCCGTAGTCAGTAGAATTTAGAAGCTAAAACATAAATTAAATTTATTTTTTGGAAAAAGTCACTACGTTTTTCAAAAACAAATTATACTTTCATCATTGATTGAAATTAAACAAATTGAACTGTTGAATCATACAGGGTGGCCCACAGTATACGCTTCGATCTATTTAATTTAATGGGGAAGACCCACTAAAAGCTGAAATGCTTTCCAATATATTTTAATCAATTAATAATATTGATTCAGTGTCCAGACCATATCATGTTTCAAAATTGTATTAAACATATTTTCTGACTTTCGAAACAAATAGGCGGTGCTATATGACGTACTAACCCCAAACATTAGGACGATTAGGATCAGTTGGAAACTGGACGACTCAAGCGCAGAGCCTCTATGTGGAGGGTTTTCATTCACTGCGGATATATGATTTGTTGGCTCAAGGTCAATAGGCTAGTTCGTCATACTGCATTACACCAATAAGAGCAGCCTTTACAAATGGCGCGTGAAATTTTTAGTTTGAATTGGAAATTATTTAATTTATTACATATATAAAGCAAATAAAAATATTTAATTACTTCATACAGTAGGTATCTCCAAAACAGTGGCAAGTATGGAAAATACATTTTTTAAATAATAACTTATATGAAATTCAGATAGAATCGAGAAGTAACAACTCTGACTGAAAATAAAAGAAAACAGCTGCCAGTAAATAGAAAAATAATTTCACGTTTGGTCTTTAATTAACCACTTTTTTATACAATCTAAGGTTGGTATCTTTTGTTCTTGGTATAGGACATAAATCGTTCTTCGGTTTACATTGTTTGCATTTGGTCAAGACCTTTGATTTTATTAGCGTCACTTGGTTTTTTTCGTTCACGAATTGGTTTATTGATTAGATGGGCGATACTGTGTGAAGATATATTTCAGAAACAAATTTCCTAAACAAAATACGCAGATTTAATAGTTTATTTCATATAATACCCCCATCTCTAGTCACCTATGTACCGAAATGTTGTGAGTATTGAGTTGTCATAGCATGTTATTTAAATGCAAAAGCGTGAATTATGGAACCATAATTCACTCTAGTAGATATATGGGTATCATATACCTTTTATTAGGAGGTAAAATGGTGACTTATTATTAAGTGGTCGTGGACAAATATTTTAATCTCATTATGTAGATATAAAAAGGGAACTAAAATACGTAGGTGAGACAAAGACAAACAAGAAATCAAAGCTTTTTCTATATTTACACAATCAGAATAAAATGTTTATAAATAAGGCGGTCAACCATTAATTGTAGAAAATACGTACAACTTGGAAAATAAAAATTCAGGAATATATCTTCGGCATCGCAAATAAGTAATAGAATAATTAAATGAATTAAAAAATGAGTCTTACATATTATTTTTTCAGCCAAACATTGCTGTTGGAAAATAATTATACCATTGGGTATTCTATTTTCATTTTTCAAAAAAACAAGTACTATTGTTATCGGATTAACAGTTACCTGCTCTAGGTTTTGGTTCGATTGAATCAATCTAGTTGGTATGAATCAAAACGAAATATCTTGGAATAAAGATTTATCTGTCCATTCATAAAAGTACTTAGAACATTCCTAAATTTCTCAATTTCTATTGATTCTAAGAAATTGAGTCTGTGGTCATTTTAACAACTGTGTAGAAGTTCAATGATATTATGTAATGATTTCATGTTTCGCATAATTTTACTTATCTGGATGTTTATTTCTGAGGCATTTAAGACGAGCACTATATTTTATAACAGAATTTTTGTGTTTCTCTTGTAATTAACAAAAGTACCACCTGTGAGAGGTTTTCAATAATTTATTGGGAAATTAAACCTCAATAGTTTTTTATTTTTATTTCAACGTTTCGGTAGGGTTCCAGCTACCGTTATTAAGGATAATTAAGTTATTGAAATTTTTGGTCCCCGACACTACAAAAAAATTCAACATCTAGAACACCAAAAAAGAATAATGACACCACAAGGAACATACAGAAGATATTTGGAGGTTTTCGAGTTTAATAATGTCGCTAAATCATTGTTATCAGGAGTGAGCTGCTAGAGACATTCTTCGGGCATATTAAGAGGAATTCCGAGTTATAAGGATGAGCAAGTTGATTATCTCAACCTCTAGAAACGTTCATAGAATACTTGGAGTTGAATTCACGGTCTTCACGGCCTTCACGACCTGAAACATTACTACTGGACTTTGGAATCAATAATCCATATTCTCGCTCAATTTTGCTTTCTGTATTTAAACTTACGTTTTATTCTCTACGTAGTGAAAAAAATGCATCTATTTTTTTTGAATATTTCAGCAGACGGAATATAAATTTAATTATAAAAAAAATGTGATTCAAAACTGCAGATCGCGTTGGCAGCACAGAAGGTCCTTTTTGGTATGCACACGTCATCCGGCCGCTTAGGACGATAAGGGATTCAACCTCTAACATGCATGATTACTTTCTGCTCGTGACTTTTATTTTTAAATGATAAAAACTTCGGAAAGCGACGGAGCAACGGATGACGTTTGAATACTAAATATCATACCAGGCTCCGCTTTTCTTCGTGTGTGCAAAAGATTCATTATTTTCCCTTCTGAAGGATGGAAGTAGTTTTATTTGAATGATGAGATGAGTATATTTTCTCTTTCCCAGTAGTATCTCTGCCTTTTAATGCTAGTCTTAATAGATTTACTACCTACCTAAACAGCGTTTTCTACTTGTTGTGTCACAGGACTTTGTTTCAGGACTTTATAATTTGTATCCTAGACAAATTGCCGAGCTTATATGGTTTGTACTTCGAGAAAAATAAAATACACCAACATGACATTCATTTTATTCAGCCGAATGAAAAATTGTTTGTAATGTTGGTATATATACAACACCGTGTTTTTAAAATTGCAATATTTATTGAAAGAACAAAGCCTACAACGGCCTTTTAGATACATGTAACAAACTAATATAATAATTACTGTTAAGATGACAAATAACTAACTATTTTTCACCATAGACACCACATTTTTAATAGCTTTTTATGTTATAAGTATATAAAGTGGGGCTTTATTAAACGCTATAATGTGCTATAATGTGATGACACCAATGGAGTTTATTCACGCATATTATACAAAAATTCATGTCCGATGGATCTCGAATAGCATTGACACAAAATTTAATTTTTTTGAATATTCTTGTGACTTGATTTGTGAAGACTGCTTCACAGCTGTCGCGTGAACTGCGAAGTTCATTATGGATCCTAAGGGTTACAGAATATTAGTGCTTTGTTTTCAATAATGTCAACAGTGTTGTAAAAAAAAATGTCCATGTGAAATATTTATGTGGGGTTGAAAATTAAAAAAATATTAAATATAGCATCACTTGCAAAATAATCCCTTTCGTTCAATAAAAAATGGTATCACCGTAGGAAAATCACAACTGCCAATGATCTTGGCTTAGATTAGATAGGATTATAAGGAGGTTGATTGGCCTGGTGTAATAAGAAACCTCAAGACAAAATGACAAAAATATTAATTGTAACAAATAACCCAACTATATACTACATTCTTCCTATCTGAGTTGTTGAAGACAATCCTCCAGGAATGCAGGAGGTCTTCTTTTTCTAGTAGGTATACAGGTATCGTAATCCAATACGGAAAGTATCCGCTTCGGGCATTTGATGGTTAAGTAAACGACTAGAAGGTGTTACAGCATCTTCAACACTAGTTAGTGGATCCATTTGGGAAAGGTTTATCCTCACCAATTGTTTTTAGATCTTGAGCGGCCGGAGGAGAATCTTCTTCTGAAACTTGTGGAGTGTAATAATCTTGAAAAGAAGCTAGATGTCTCAGACATACGGTGGCTTTTCTTCCATCAGATAAACGTCTTTGCGCATATTGTGGATTCACGTGAACAAGCTTTACTTTTCCAACTATGGGATCATTCTTGCTTGTTCCATTGAAATTTTCCATTAAAACGGGACCAGTACTTAGCCAAGTGGAAGGAACGTTACGTATATTATGAGCGTCTCGGATGGATAAACATTATTTCGTAAGGTGTAGAGTTAGTGGTTGTACATGGTATTTATCGGATAAAGTGAAGAGCTTCAGGCAGTACTTGTTCCCATTGATTTATCTGAAGGTACATGCGAGTAATACCAGGATAATATTATATGCATTCCAGAGAGTTTTATTATACTACTTTTATGAAAACTTACTCGACTCTACAATCTTATTAAACATGAAATATACTTTTCTTTGACAAGTAATCAATTAAAAATAGGTCGGCAATAACACATGTCCCAATTTTCGGATAAATTCGAAGATCGCAGAAGCTTCCTTTTCTAAAAATTAATGACTCTCTACAATTCCAGTAAGAGTCCTTGAAAAAAAGGCCACTGCCTGCAAGATTGGGAAAGATTCGCAGCTATTGCAGAACCTATGCGTCAGTCTTTATAGTTAATTTTTTATCTCTATTCATGAACGTTAGCATCGCCGAAGCTAGATCTGTTCTGAAAGCTCAATGAGAGGCTTAATACGATCTGGATCAGGCTTAATGGTTCCATTTTCAATAATGTGACTTTCAGTAAATAATGTTAATCAAAGTCATTGATTGTAAGCCTGTACTTTTGTGCAATTTTGATAAATTTGTACTCCTCCAGAGTTTGACCACAAATGGCGATGTCATTTCAATAAGTAAATGTATCTTTGAGATCACCAAGCTGTTTCATGCTATTAATTACCTGTTGAAATCCATTTGTTTCTAGTATTCTAGTATACAAGTATACTGGTAAAGCTGCCCATAAGCTCCAAATGCAGTGAACTGTGTATCAGAAGGCTGGATAGGAATTTGATAATAAGCGCTCTGAAGATTAACGGTGCTGAAAAATGTATATATCCTCAGTAACAGATTTGAACGAAAAGTCTTCACTAAAAGAATTTGAATAGCTTCACCATGCTGCTGCTCATGAGCTGCAAGTACGTGGCTAGAGTATGTTTGATTCACTTCTTAAATATAAATTTCTCCCAGGATGTTAAGTGCCTCCTCGTAACAAGAACACTCAGATACATGTTCATATAGAATAGTACAAATGTAATTAATAAGGATGTTTAATTTTATAGTACTTGCCTATTCCTCAGAGGATTCTTCTGTCAAAGTGAAATTTTTTTAAAAGTATCTATCCAATGTTTCCATTCTTTGGAAGCTGCTCAGGATAAAGCAAACAATCACTCTTCATAGAAGTTTGTTTATTCAATTGTAATAAAAATTGGAAAGGTTTTAATAAGCACAATTCAGCATGACGACAGAAATTATTATCACAAACATATTCATAGTAACAATTAAGGACTACGTGAAAGTAAAACTAACTATATACTACAAGCGGTTGACCTTACCACACAGTGGCCTATAAAATCCTTTGTGTATACCTACCCCACATCTATACTTTGAACCAAAATATCTAGGCTTCTGAGAAAGCCTATTATTCGTTTTGGAGCATGTCTGTAACCTGATCCGGCTCCCAGTAGACCTGCTCCAGGTATTTGAGGTGTTGATGTATATACACCCTGCAATTGCAGATAATGTGTTTCGCCGTCTTATCGGCATCATCGCAGAACCTGCATTATTCCACTGTCCACTTCGCATATCTTGCATATCTAAGTGAGCACTATTCAGTGAGAATTCCTGTGATAACTCTGAGATCAGTTATCTAATTTCTCCAAGAGCAATTTAGCGTAGAGGGCAGAAGGTCGTTTGAATTCTAAACTTTTAAAATACCCGTATTCCCAGTAAAATTCCTCATAATCTGCGGCACATATTGTGAAGAAGTTTTCAACGATTAATATTAGGACTATTGCACAATTCCTTAATATCTTGTGGCTCTTGAAGATAATGAGGAACAGACCACCGGAAGCCTCTCCGTTCATATATAAATGAAAATGAAACATTTGAAATTTTGCGTTGAAAACCGAAACTATAATAATTATTGATTTTTGGACCTAATAGACTTGTTGCATATTCCACAAAAAATTAATGTTAGGGAATTATTAAATGTTTTTATTTTTGAAATATTAACCACAAAAATAACGTTTTAATAATAGAATACAAGCCACATCTAAATTATTCAATGCACTGAAAGGAGTATTTTTAAACAAAAGGGGGGATAATAAATTAACTAAAATAAAGATTTATAAAACTGTTTTTGTACCCATCTTAACCTATGAAAGTGAATCATGGATACTTACCCAAAAACTAAAATCAAAGATCATTGCAATGGAAATGAAAATACTGATAAAAATAGAAGGAGTAACGAAGCTAGACAGATTAAAAAATGAAGAAGTTAGGGCTAGACTTAAGGTGGATCCTATAATATCAAAAATAGAGCAAACTCAACTAAGATGGTTCGGACACTTGACAAGAATGGACGAAGATAACATAGTTAAGCAAATATATGGGAGGAGGTTGGGACGGACAGAAGAAAATAGGTAGACCTAAGAAAAACTGGAATCAAGAAATAGGTGACGTACTGAAGGAAAGAGGAACTTCTTGGGCGGAAGCAAAAGATAGGAAAAGACGGAAAATGTATTGCGGAACCCGCAACTCCGACACCTAACGGTACAAGTGGAACCAATATATATATATATATATTAGGGTGGCCCAAAAAGACTAAATATTTTTTTTTTCGAGTCTCGCGTGAAAATATGTTAGTTTACTATGTTTTAAGAGCCTCCACCAAAGGACAGGTAAAAAAAAATGTTTGAAAGGTCGCTCCGAATTTTTAAAAAATTCCAAAATCGCCGAAAATTCGATTTTTTTTTGTTTTAATTTTTTTTTCGTCATGTCATCTTTTTTAGTGTAAATAATATAAGGATTCTGAAATTTTTAAGTAAAAATTTTATTATCTAAAGGTCGCTCCAAATTTTTATAAATTTTCAAGGTAAATACTTTATATCTCTTCGAGCTACCCAAGGAATAAATTTAAAACGCGAGAAGCAGAAAAAAAATTTTATGAATAATTTTTACCGGTACAGCGTAATTAGCAAAAAATCATAATTTTTTAAAATTATCTATTATTCAAAAACTCACATTGTGATTATGTTCTCAGACTTCTTCATAACATTTTCAACTTTTAAACACAACAATATTCAATTGTTGACTATATTTAAATTATTTTTAGTTCAATTCATTGACGTTAAGCGCGCTAGTTAAGTATTACTCGTCTTTGTTTTCAATTGTTGTTAAATTATTCTTTAAATTCGGAAAATATATTTTCATAATGTTTCCTGGACTTTACAGGTATTTATTAAAGAGTTTCTTCTTCGGCTCTCTGAATGATTATTTTGTTTTTCACAAACTTCTTAAGTCGATAAACAATCGGAACTAAATAGCAAACAATTAACACCTACCAAAATTGTTTCAATTAATTTCAATAATTGTTGTCATGATAGCTGCTGTCCTAGCGAAATATCAAATCACTTTCCGATTCTAAATGACTGTGATTGTGGATAAAACATTGTATTGTATCCGTGCTTCAGTTGCGCTCCATCCACTTAAGAAATTCAGACTTTTTCGCGTGGATAAAACACTACCTAATACACCCATACAATAATAACTATTATCCACACACACATTATAAATGAAGCTTCATCCACACTTGTGAAGCATATAAAGTACCACTTGATTCACTAGTGGAATAATGAAAAATAAAATCGAAACTAAATAGCAACCACTCAACAATTCAATTAATTTCAATAGTATTTGATGTTACAGGTGCTATCAAAGCGAAATATCAAATCACTTCTTGATGAAATCGGATCCTAAAACACTGTGATTATGAATGAAAGGTTTTGTCCACGACCAGTTAATAATAAGTCAATATTTTACCTCCTAACAAAAGGTATATGGTACCCATATATCTACTAGAGTGGAATATGAGTTCATAATTCACTCTGGTGAATTATGAATAATTCACGCTTCACATGCCATGAGTTGTCACACTCACAAAATTTCGGTACATAGGTGACTAGAGATGGGGGTACAACATAAAATAAACTATTAAATCTGCGTATTTTGTTTAGGAAATTTGTTTCTGAAATATATTGTATAGATAAAATATCGAAATTTTTACTATTGCATTATACTTTTCATAGCGGCTAGACCACTCACTAGGAGTAGAAGGATCCTTTGTCTTCTTCTATTAATAGTAGTCTCCTAGGTGTTGTGCCTTGCATACAAGTTTTTTAGGATCCCAGATTTAGTACACTAAACATTGAAACTAAAAAATCAAATGTATACAACACTCAAATTTATTTAGGATGTGATCATGCGCACTGCAGTTAGCGGGAGCAACCTTAACTTTCAAATGTATGTAGGTATTTTTATCCTTTACAGTCTATACTGTTCTAAATATGAATATGGATGTTGAATGTTTGTCCACGACCACTTAATAATAAGTCAATATTTTAACTCCTAACAAAAGGTATATGGTACCCATATATCTACTAGAGTGAATTATGAACTCATAATTCACGCATCTGCATTTAAATAACATGCCATGAAAACACTCAACACTCACAAAATTTCGGTAAATAGGGTATATAGAAATGAGGGTACAATATCAAATAAACTATTAAATCTGCGTATTTTGTTTAGGAAATTTGTTTCTGAAATATATCGTATAGATAAAATATCAAAATTTTCAGTATTGATACTTTTCATAACGATATTTTCTAATATTAATATTTTTGAAACAATATATTTATAACGCTACGGTGTATCGATACTTTACACAGTATCGCCAATTTCACATTTGACGTACTCCTGAGATTTATTAATTTTGACGTTAGAATTGTCAATAATACCAAATTATTACTTTCCGTTCTACACTCGCCTTATTTAATAAAGAAATCAATGGCCGTGGACAAAGTATAGTATTCTACTCGCAATTTATGGCCATTATTTACTCGGGTAACTTGCGTCACCCTGCGTGAATTATGGCTATCATAAATTGCTCGTTTAATAATATACTATTATTGCATTTGTGTTTCAGTTGCGTTTCAACCAATCAAGAAAACTATACACTCGAGCTTCGCTTGCGTGGATTGAATTCACTTATACAATAAATAACCATTATTATTCTTATAATTAATATACAGTCAGTAATTTGAATAGGAAGAAATTGATTATTTTGAGTCTATATTTAATAGTATATTGTATACCTAGGCGGTAAAGTGGCATTTTTCAAGCAATGAAAGAATAGGGCACTAAGTTATTCATAGCTTATAGAGCTTATCTTCAATAAATCTTTTTCCATAAAACCTGGAATTTTTAGTTTCTCAATTTTAATAATATTAATTGATTAGGTAAAACAAAAAATTTTATTTTATATTATATAAATATGTTCAAAATAAACATCAAATATTTGTTTTAAAACGTCGTGAATAATCTATCAGTAGAAGTCTTTCGTTGTACAGCACAAAGCCTCTAAGGCTGATCCGTTAAACGTCCGATTTCCCCATTTGTTTTTATTGCACCACGACAAGAAATTTCCAAAAGGAATTATACACTATCAAAAATATTCACAGAATAAACTTCGAAACGGTCGAAATTTCTACTTAAGGCGGTTAGGTTTTGTATCAAAAGACTTCATTAAGACCTGAACCTGAAAATGATAAAATTGGCAACAAAGAATCTCGAACAAAATTAAGTACCATCTCTTGAATGGTGCCGATGAATAATTAATTTTTTTTTAAAACGTATAATAACCGTAACGTACCGACAGGAAGATACATATCCAGATCTGATTGCTGTTGGAACAGACCTACCTTTTTTCAGTATTTAATTTTCTCAATTCTCACTGTTGGAAATTGGAAAGAGCTGTTTTATAAACTGCTTTTGATTACCCTCGCAGCTTATTTGCTACAGAAGCTGTTACAACTTTTTCAGCTTCTGGAGGTAGGGAATCAAACTTAAATTCGTTAATTTTTAAAGACAAAATTAACCAATCAATAAACCTTATGTCTTGGCATTTGTATTTTTTAATGTTGTTGTAATGTTTATCTTCCTAAAAACGAATGAGGATGGATTCCATACTTTCGAACAGGAGTTTCAATACGAATAATAATAATGTGTTGCTTCACTCAATTTGTATAAACTTACTTTGCAGATAAGTTTAAATCAATAATAATTTTCACCTGTAAATATTGGAACTTGTTTGATTCTTGAGGAAGGATTCAGATAAATCCGGAAGTAGTACACAAAGTAAGTGCCTAACACTCTCAGTAATATAATACAGTATCTGTTATTTCCATCTGTGAAATAGCAAAATAAATATCACTCAACATTTTGCTAAGTGAACTCTTTTTAACATTGTACGCTATTGTTGCGTTAAATAATACTTCTGGTGCTTTTTTTATTGCAACGATACAAATAGCAGAAAAAAAAGAACTTTTCGGTTTTGTACTGCTAATTTACATTGCAATTTCGACTATTACACCCATTTACATTCTAGAGAGCATCAGCTATTGTTGAGTAGAAACAACTAGTTTGGAATACTAATCACTCGGTCGCCTCAACATCTTTGCTAATTGTAATACTATTTTTTGTATATGGAGATGATACTTTTAACACAAAAACATACACGCAGCTTCAACAAAGGCTATAAACAATTTCGTATTAGAATGGGGTGAGTATATTTGAGACCATCAACTGTAAGAATGTGCAACATTTTTCCCAAACAAACTTAGATACATATTTTCAGTTGTATGTGAAAATTATTTGATGGACCCAACGTCTCCACCTAATAAAAGTCTCCGGAAGAGAAGGGAAAATAAGGACACTTCACCTCAAATAAGAAGCCATTACAATCTAGGGAGGAAGGTATGAACGTTTCTGGGAGTCATAGTAGTCAATGCTCACCTGAAACCAGTATATAGAGCTTAAGCATGAAAAAGTCCTTTGTATTACTTCGAGGAGGCACGAGGCAAAAAAACGGTCACTGGTTCACACCTTCAGAAAAACTTAGACCGGTGCAGCAGTGCAAATGAAACCAAGATAAGAGAACCACCCTTCCCAAATCCTCACCATGCCAAGAACAGAGACAAAAACTAAACGCAAAAAAGACGACAAAGACGATGAATCTCCTCAGAGGCCTTCTACGTCTAAATCCAATCTCCAGACTTCACACACCTTCCAGCTCTCCCAAACATCCACGTCCCCTAATGGAAACTTCAATTCAACGACCCAAAGTATGATTTCCTGATACCCAAAACTTCAACCTTTCACAAACGCAATCATGCGTTCAATTACTCCAACCACTTCTTACAGACCACTTTAAGACAAGTAATCTGGCAAACTCCCAAAATCTACCGCCTCATCCATTCATTTTTCCCGCTCTTCTTATGCCTCCACAGCTGGAGAAGCTTACATTCCCAGTAAAACTGACATAAAAGCCTTACTTTGGTCTGCTTCGTTCTAACCATCGACCCACTTTTCAACACAATCTTCAAATACACTCCAAACACCAAACCTACGAAACCTTCCTTCCAAAAACTGCTCTCAGAAAGAACTTTTCAACCTCCAGAACAGAAACGAAGTGTTAAGAGGCCAAGTTTCTCACCTAAAAGCTAATCCGAGTATCTTGAGGATATTCACAAATTGTTATATGTTAGTATGCCTGTTAATAGTGCGGCTTTCCAGAAAAGGTTTGTGGATGTACACCGGAAACATCTTGACTGAAAGTCGTCCCTGGTTTTGCGTTACTGGCAGAGTGAAAAGGTTGGGACCAAGTTTGTTGACTTTGAACATTGTGTACCAAATTTGTTGACTTTGAACATTGTGTAGGAATTTCATTGTCTACTAGCTGCAAAACTTGTATGCGGAATCTCATTTTTTGTTTTTCCTGAAGATAGTCACCTACCTAATTCGATTTTAATTATACCACACGTAATAATAGACGATAAAGCTTACCCACTGATAAAAAGTTTACTAAAACCATACGGTAAACAAGAATTGAATAAAGATAAAAAATATTTTGATAAACGCTTATCCCGTACTAGACGAACAGTATAGAATGTGCTTTTGGCATTCTGAGAGCAAAATGGCAATTTCTATATAAACCTATACTGACTAGTGCTTCACATGCAGATAAAATGATCAAGAAAATTTGTGTTTTACAAAACATAATCATTGACAAGGGCGGAATGGAACATAATATACGGGACATTCAATCTACTTTTCGAAACGAAAACATACAAGCAGCCACAGGAAGACCCACCAATGAAGCAAAATACAACCCAAAAGCTTTTAAAAATTTGTGTTGCAATAATCCTATTTAGTCGAATAAATAAAGCCTGAAAATCAACAAAACTTTTCAATTCTCTGGACCACCCTGTATGTATTCAACTTAACTTTCAATAGATACTAAATAAAAAATTAAGATAGAGACATGGAAGTCGCTCTAAGCGGTAGTGGATAGTTTTGTCACAAAAACTCCCAAAATTGAAAAATCCAGGTTTTTAATATCCTCTATCTCTGTAACCATTAAACTCACATCCTAGTGTTCAGTGAAACCAGTTCTTCATTGAGATTATGACATTGTAATGAAAGACAGAGTGTTCCAATTGAAGTTAATTCCGTAAGCAAAATTGAAACACCCTATATGTTCTAAAATATTGTCAAATGGTTGTTTAACTCGAAGTGCTCGTGGTGAATCCATTTTCTCAAAACTTGTCTGGCTCCAAACTCTTGTTCAACTTCTGTATATGGACATTTGATTATAACAATGCAGACAATGCATCGCCCTCTATAAATATTTCCGAATCAAATGTAGGTATCTGGATTTTTTGTCCCATATTGCCTCTCTTATAAAGACACTCGTTATTATTTTTTCTCCATCCATAACGCTCTCTGAGAGGATCAAAGAATACTACTGTGGTACCAGGCTATGGTGTGTGGCGAAGTGCGGTGCGCCGTTGTGGCCATCCACATTTAATAACATAATAACATTTGCTTAGGAATCGGATGCTATGGTATGATACTATGTGCGGTGCGCCCTTATGGACGCCTACTTATATAAGAAACCCGAGTTAGCTCCAAGCTTGAAGAATATACTTAGATTATATTATTAGGCATACTTGAACAAAAAAGGTTGTACAATGGAGATCTCGTCAGTGTAGGAGAATAGACAAGTAGTTATCGGGCAGACAAAGCTACCTTACACAAACTGTTATAACCAGTCGATGCGAAGCCTGTACAAAGTGTGAAAGCCTGGAAGATAAAAAATATGCAAAATGTGAAGTTCTGAGACCGTTAAAAGCAATTTTGTTTCCAAAAACTATTAATCCAGTTCAGCTTCTAGTTTGTGACCTGCTCATTCTTCCTTTTCGTCAAGTAACCAAACCACTCTAGTTTTCTGCGTATACTTATGTGTATCTTTATCGCCGCTTCTTGTGATATTCGATTTATTCTTTTACCAGCAAACAATTTTATATATATATACGAGTAATGACCTGAGATTATCTGAAGCCGTGTTTATGTGCACATTTAAAGAAGATTGGATGACTATAAATTGTTATTCTTGAGAGAAAACGAGTATTTGGATCGATGCGTTGTTTGTAGCAAAAAAACGTCGTTATCGTCTCACGTTTTAGAATCTCTATAAAATTTATAGATTTTTAAGTTGAAAAAAGATATGATACGTTGAAACGAAAGTATATTCATAAAATGTTAAATAATACGAACTGTATTTTGAAGGAAATTCATTAAAATTTTATTTAACATAAAAGATTCATGTTCGAAACGTTCCTTACGTCTAACTCTAATAAAATTTTTCCTTGGCCCACGTACTTTCCTATAATTTTTCCAATATGTATTAATTTTGGAATGATTTGAGTACTTTCTTGTGCTGCGGCGACTCTGTAATATGAAGCATTGTTATAGTGGCCATATCGGGAAACCTTAAGCTTAAATTGAGTAGGACCAATATTGACGTACATGTACTAGAATTTAATGCAATCCAGCATCGCTTCTGCTACAAAATTATGCGGAGGTTAATATCCGAGGAAAATCCATTAAACAATGTTTGGAAAGTCTGTATCTGCTTTAAATTTTAACTAAATTAATCTAAAATTCTTGAGTTATACCAAAGTTGTGGCGTGATCGAAGGATATTATACCAAGAAATGCTTTAGCTAATGAACGAAGGTACGTACGCTTTGCAAGAATAATCCAAAGTTTGTTGGTAATTTTTCACGAATACCTTAGAAATCGGGGAAATTCATTGATTAGAAGAAGACGAATGATCTAGAAATGCGTTTGTCGCTTATAAAATGTAATTAAATTTTATACTATCCATTCCATTTGGCTCTAAATAATACAATGAAAGTTATTATTGAATAATATTACTCAATAACAAACCCCATAACAAAAATATAACATCTTCCATTCAAACGGTTCCACATTCTGTTGTATTTCACTAGTTCCCTAGTAGCTTTGTAGTTTGCGTTGATTTGTCTGTTTACTAGTTCCATTTATTCATTTTATAACGTGTATACAAACGCTGAAATATTCGATAAACATTTTGTGAATGGTTTGGCAAATGGTAATTCTGTAGAAGTAAGATAAGAAACATTGCTAGCATTCCAAATATCAGCCACATATTGGAGTGGCAAGTTTAGAAAGAACAGCAATTGTATTCAAGCTCTTTTACCTCAACACATTGTGTAATTGAATGACGGAGAAGCTCAACAAAATCATCGATTTCTAAAAAACATTTTGCTCACAGATAAGGCACATTTTCCAAGAGTATTTATCGTATATTTTCATATTATTATCACGAACGGGAAGACGAAAACCCGATCAGTTTTATAGAGGATCGTTTTCAAAACTTTTTCACAGTAAATGTATGGATTGGAATTTTAAGGGACTACTTAATTGAGCCACATTTTCTGCCTCGGTCATTAAATGAAACTGCTCCCATCAGTTTTCTCCAAATTGATCTCCATGAATTGCACAGCCCAGCACTGTAGTGGTGTGCCTTTGATGCGATAATTACAGTGAAGCAGTGTCGAACGCGGTTAGTACTTGGATGGGTGACCACTGGGCACACCGTCGTAAAACCCCTACAGTAATCAGCGAAACACTTCAGATTACTAGGGCCATACTTTAGACTACTAGGGTGAGTATCGCTCGCAAGCATTAGGTATACCAATGAGCACGAGGTAGATATTCCGAGGTCCTGAGTCAACGGATGTTGTGCTCGATAAAGATCCTCACCACTGGTAGAAATGCTAGTGGGTTCGGCAAAATTTTCTGTTAGGGGTAGTTTGCTTCCAGCATCGGCCATTAGCCTTATTCGCAGAAATAAACGGACATTGAATAACAAAGAAAAAAAACTATAAAAAAGCGAAAGTGTTGTTTGATTTTCGACAGGATCTATTATATCACTCTCAGTAGAGTCTGATTCAGAATTATAGCTTTCTAGGGAGTAATTTAATTCAGAACCACTATCATTTGAAAAACTGTCTCATAATCTATTATATAAAATGGAAGCGTTGTTTGAATTTGATGGTCAATAGTTAATAGTTATGTCCTGACATGGTGGCAGTCTCTTTTACGACAATTATCATCGTCGATCCTTCAAAACAATGAAATAAATTAAATTCACTAAAATTGATAAAAACAACTGCCTGTGGTAATACCAAATATAAATGAATAATTGAATATAAATATAATTATGCCTCTACAACAGCGGATTGTTTTCTTTTTCAGATAGGTTTTCTGCCGTAATACTCTCTTGCCAAATCAACAAGTTGTCTTTCCCTCCACCCTTGATCATTTTGTTTTATTTTATCTTACAATAAATTAATTATTCTCTAGGTTTCCAGGTTTATCGCGGAAAAATTAATAATAATTCATCATTCCAGTGGGTACTCTAAGAGTAAACAATTCTAACTTTCATACTAATATCTTATAAGTTAGGTATATTCAAAGTTGTAATTTTATGAAAGTACAAAATGTCCTATCTAAAGAAATTTCACATGATTTTTAAGGTTGTGGCTGGAAATAATCGCAAACAACTAGTTATATATACAGGGTGATTGATTAGCGTGATAAAGTTCAGTGCCTCCTTTGTCCTTTGAGTGATTAATTGGAAAATTTGGGGGCTTATAGTCATCTTCAGTCTCCGCATTTTAAAATTATTTACAATCTTACAGGGTGTTCCAGATTGCTGTGCCATATCAGTTACATTTTTTTAAATGAAACACCCTATATTTTATCGCATATTTGGAATCAACTTGACCTCCCCATTACAATAATATAGGGCTGTGATGTGTTCTACGGAGTATTTAAAAAGTTATAACCAATTTTTCATAAAAATCGTAATAAGTTCAATACCCTGTATAATTTAAGAGATATTCATGAATAAAAATCTGTTGCGGCCAAAGCATTTAAATAGTAGTAAAAATCATAGAAAATTATTTATTTCGTTAATATCCATTGAATCTGATACAGGGTGAATCAAAATTAGAATACATTATTTTCTCGGTTTTTTCAAATGGATCACCCTGTATTTTATGTGAGAATCGAAAAGTACTACCAACATACATCTTTTTTCATATAGCATTCCTTATACCTAAAATTATTGGTTCTTGAAATATTTCGGTTTTTCTATGCAAAACATTGATTATATCAAAAAAATGTGGTCCTACTACATATTCACCAACAATACCTCCCCACACATTCAACGACCATCTAGTTTGACTGTGTGTCACTATGTGATATGGATTAGTTTATAGATAATATTGAAAGTTGTGCCTATTAACACAACCATTTTTATGAAACGTGGCTCCTTACACTTGTGTGTGGGTTTTCAGTAACTGCCAGTAAAACATTAATTTCATTTTCTTCTTTCACAGAAGTTTTTGTTTTGTAGGTTGCCGCCTTTCAGGAAAACGTTCAAGGTATTCTCTTGCTGATAGTAAGGCGTTTTTATTGCATTCTCCCAATATCCAGATCATATCAATCATTTCATCACTAGTGAAATTCATTTTTGCCCTAGTTCAAATTCTTCAAAACACCAAAAAATTTACTAAACCGCTAAATCAAAAAAACACTAATGTGCCTACTGCCATGTCATTTTATTGTCAAATATCAGTTTTTGACAAATCAATCACACCCAACTCACAATTAATTATCAAATAATTAGATATAATCAATGTTTTGCATAGAAAAATCAAAATATCTCAAGAACTAACAATTTAAGGTATAGGGAATGCTTCATAAAAAAATAAGTATGTTGATAGTCCTTTTCGATACTCTCATAAAATACAGGGTGATCCATTTGCAAAAACGGAGAAAATAATGTATTCGTATTTTGATTCACCCTGTATCAGATTCAATGAATATTAACAGAATACATAATTTTCCAGAATTTTTACTACTATTCGAACACTTACAATGTACAGGGTATTGAACTTGTTACGATTTTTATGGAAAATTGGTTATAACGTTTAAAATACCCTGTAGAACACATCATAACCCTGTATTATTGTGATGGGGAGATCAAGCTGATTCCAAATATGCGATCAAATATAGGACGTTTTATTTAAAAAAATGTAACTTTGATATCACACTAACCAATCACCCTGTATAATAGAAAAACATTTCTATGAAAAACTTATAAACTCTTCAGCAAGTTTTTATCTTTCGTCCGCTAAACAATAACACTGATCACCTAGGACTGTTTACTGACATCTCAGATGTTGTTGCAGATAGTACAAATTGGAAAAATATTTTGGAGAACGGTATTACCATTTGTACTCATACAAACTACATGTTCCATGATAGACAATATAGTATTTTGAAATGTCATTCCAAAAAAAATAGGACATATTACATCTTCACCTTCGATATCTGCGGCTGATATCTTAGTTCATGAAATATTTTGATATGGCAGTATGGCAAAATTCGTAAGCCTCACAACCTTCAAAACTTTGCATGCGGAATGTACGTCGCCCGCTCTTCCCGGTAACTGCGTTTACAACGTTGTCAAGTTTTATGGCTTTCTGGCGCAACGTCAACTGTCAAAATTAATTTTCCAGCCTGTACACAAAAACCATAAAATTTGACTAACTATAATTTTGGCTTTTTTTCCATCGAAGTTTTCGTATTTTAATACATATTTTGTTGTATCACCTCATACAAAGATAACATAAGAATCAAATTAGCTGGAATGAAATTACATCAATTTCAAGTTTTCAATATATTTTACAAAATATGCTTTCAACTCAAAGCGAACCTGCCTGTCTGGGAAATACCACTTAGTTTAAAACGACAAAACATCAAAACTTTGATAATTCAAGCAAGTTTCTTGGTTGAAATTGGCAAACGATTTAAAGTTTTAAAAGATAACTTGTAATGCGATAGTGTCTTCATATTTTGATAAAAAGTATAAATCCATGTTTAAATAACGCAGCATCTTCAGTTAGGAGTTTTTATTTTTTCCTTTTGGAAGATTAATTGATTAGCTTCACAGGCTTTTGGAGTGGTAATTGTTACTTCCTCGAGATATGTGAGCCTGTGTCTATTTTCCTACAGTTATACCCCAGGGAACAAGTAATATGCTGCTTATTCTAGTATGTATACATTTTTTTTCGCATCTACTTTCTCAGTCCCTTGTATCTTTTTATATACCTACAAAGTACTACAAAATCCAATGTATGTCCTTCCACAAATTGTTCAAGGGAATTGGAGTTTGAAGAGAGTGCGGTGACTTCGAATTTAAATACAGGGTGTCCCAAGATTTTTTTACAGGCTATAACTCAGGAATTACCGAATAGGTTTATTTGAAAATTGGGTAATCTTTTTGAGACCTACAGAAATTTCGTCCGAGGGAGGATTAAACTTAGGAAATGAAAAGGTGGACAACCTAGCAAAGCTGGGGTCCGAGACAGCATTCACTGGTCCTGAACCAGTATTTGGGATATCCAAAACTGCTGCACGTGGTTGTATATCTCGGTGGACTCAAAATAAACACCAGTCGTACTGGAGACACGCGCCAAAACAGGAACACAGCAAACTCCTGGTTAAAAAACCCTCGGAGAAGCTGACCAATGAAATACTAAACCTTAGCAGGGCCCAAATAAGGATAGTGACGGGATTACTTACCGGTCACTGTACTCTAAGGAAGCACATGCATACAACCTAGTGAAGAACCTAGTGAAAAGTCTGCTGAGCCTGATAAGGGCTGCTGGTCTCTTCACATAAACGGCACAACCAAGAGCACAAAAAACCTTAAGGCTGAGGTGCCGAGGACATCAATCCTTTGACTGGTGTGCTGATCCAATCAATCAATCAATCAATCAAACTTAGCTGAAATGAAAAAGCTTTTTATTTCAAATTAAAAAGTATATCACAGTGAGGGTACTTTTCAGTTTAATGTTTATTTGCAACAATAACCAGAACATTTCGACTTAACAGTGGTTTTATAAGAGATGTTCAGAATATGGCTTCCGTCTGCAACAACACAAGCATCGAACCGTCTAAGTAGTTCACGTGTACATGCCGCATATATCATCTCTTGCGTAAGGTTATTACAAGCTTGTCTAATTGTATTTTTCAAATCGCTCCTGTCTATAGGTTTTTCATTATAAACAAGTTACTATTTTAAGTATCCCCATACAAAAAAATGTAGGGGTGACACCGGCGATCGGGGAGGCCATTAAAAGGGGTCATGAGTTCCAATCCATTTGTTTGGAAATCTAGCATTAAGATAATTCACTAAAATACCGCTATTATGTGGGGGTGCTCCATCTTGCTGTCATATCATATCTCTTCTTTCATTCAAAAGAATATTCTCCAGTAACGCAGGTAGGTCATTTTCGAGAAAATTTAAATATCTCTGACCATTGAGAAAAAGTATGGGCCTAGTAACCGACCATTGAATAATCCACACCAAACATTAACTCCCCATCTTGTTTTAAAGCGAGTTTCCCTTACCCACCGCGGATTTTCCACCGACCAATAATGAAAGTATTGGCGCTTTATGACGCCATTATTATGGAAACGCACTTCATCACTTCACAAAATCTTACTCAACACATTGGGAGTGTCTTGCATCATTACTCACATGGTGGCGATACAGGTTAATCTCGGGGTCACAACTCATGAATAAATGCAACTTAAATGGATGGTAATGGTTGGTTTTTGAAATTCTTTGAACTGAACTTGAAGAAACACCAATTTTTGCAGCAATGGTTCGGATGGACACATGGGGATTAACCGCTACATATGCTAATACATTCACCACATTCTGTTTGGTCTGTATTGGTTTGTTATGATTACTATGCTTTGAGTTTGGAAATGAAACTTGCCACATCTTCTTTTCAACCTTAGCAAAAGTCATATGAGAAGGGGTTCTTCTTTCGAGAAAACGCTCCTGGTATGAGGCCTGAGCATTTCGAAAAGTTTTCCTACATTCACCATAGATTAGCAATATATCTACATATTTATTCGGTGTGAATAGGAATGGCATTTTAACTTTGGAGTTTTCACTTAATGTATTGTTTTAAAATGGTACTAGGTATGAGTATTTAGAAAGTAGCCACAATCAATGTGACATTAGATTTTACTAATATCAATCAAAAAGCGATTAAGGTGCAATTCCGACGCCAACTGTTTTCTTAAGGTACATATCTACATATTTATTTGGTGTGAATAGGAATGGCATTTTAACTTTGGAGTTTTCACACAATGTATTGTTTTAAAATGGTACTAGGTATGAGTATTTAAAAAGTGGCCAGAATCAATGTAACATTTGATTTTACTAATATCAATCAAAAAGCGATTAAGGTGCAATTCCAACGCCAACTGTTTTCTTAAGCTTTAATAAAAACTAGTTAAAAAGTAAAAATAGGCCTATCTGAAGTGAATCCGGACATGATAATTGCGGCATTTAAACGATCACTGGTTATTGTTGCAAATAAGTAATAAATTGAAAATTTGGTATAATAATCCACTTGAGTACCCTCACTGTGATACACCGTTGAATTTAAGATAAAAAGCTCTTCCATTCGAGCTAAGTTTGATCCCCCCTTCCATTGAATTTTTTTCATTACGACGACGCCACTGCTTCTATGATGACCTCACAGATACCCTGTATACCTCGGATGAAATTACTGTGGGTTCCAAAAACATTTTCCAATTTTCAAATGAACCTATTCGTTAGTTCCTGCGTTACAGCCTGTAACAAATTTTTTGGGATACCCTGTATATTTATACATAAGGTGACAATAATAGCGATTTGAATTGCTTCTCATGTGTTCTGCAATGAAACTTTCGTTACATCGCCTCAAAATTTTCCGTCCCCTTATTGCATGTCACACTACAGGAGGCCGCGGAGTAGTGATGGAATGGAAGGCACAACGCCAGTGCTAATAATGCGGCGTCCATGGCTCGTTACAGCTAACCGTGTAGTTTTTCACTTATTTGTGTGAGTGCTTCGCGATATTTGTGTATTTCAATTGATGTAAATGTTGTTGTTCACTTGATATACAGATAGTAAGTCAAATAAACCGGTCAATCAGGTGAAAACCAAGAAAAGTTCGAGAAAATCCAACGATGAATTAGTTTTACGCCGCGTGAGACGTACTACCGAGAGAGTTCGTGCTTAGATGGAACGGAAAAAGGATCTTCGTAATTAATTTTTTTCACTGAATTTATTAAAAACATTATTTTATGGTTTCATGCAACCACGATGAAGGTCAAACTTTTTTTCGGATTTGATCATAATAGGACGGGTTTATATCGCATGACAAAAAAAACAAAAAAAAACACCTATTGAAGAAATTAAAATAAAAAAAAATCAAATAAAATTGTAAATAGTTATAATCCATACCCCTCTAATTTTAATATAATTCCATCCAAAATCATTGAACCTGACACAGGGGCTTTAACATGAGCCTTTGCGAGTCATAAATGTAAAAAAATTATAGGAATTTCAACAAAAAATAAATAAATTTACTCATAAAAATATAAATTAACAACCAAAAAACTAATCTTGCTAAATATAAATTTTCATTTGAATAAAAAATTATAATCATTATTTGTAATGATAGTCAAAGCAATGAAGCACTAAAAAGGCCAAAGATAGGAAATCTTTTAGGATAGGACGTATCGGAATGCGGTTTTTACATTCGCTTGCAAAAATTATTTATATCATTCGTACCTACTTTGTACCTATTACAAACCGGAAGTTGCATTGCTGCATCCAAAAATGCATGCAAAAAATGCATCTTTAGAGAGGCCTTGTGGCAAATTTAATAACTTCGTAAATAAGAGTCAGAAGTGGCTCAAGTCAAGTACCCGGGGGTTTTCGAGGTCGTTGATCACGATTATGATGTTTAAATTGACCTCCCGAACACCTGGAGCTCAGGAACGCCGACGAACGTCATCTCCGGGGACTATCCCAAACTTTATGCGAGGGAGGATAAAAACTGAGCACCCGGGGTTTTTTTGGATCGCTGAATTCGAATAAATCATCAGCGAACATCCCACGGACACCTGATGGGCTCCAACCTAAACGCGGACGTCATCTTCGAGAATTTTTCTGGAAATATCGACAATAACGAACCGAAAATCGTTATGGGGGCTTTTTGTGTGCACTGAATCCGAATATTATGTTGAAAACCCGAACACCTGGTGCACCCTAACTTGGCGCTGGACGTCGATCCCGAGGGTTTTCCAGACATAATTGGAAAAAAACCACCCGAAAATCGTTACGGGGAGTTTTTTGGCTAGCTAAAATCAAATATGGCACCGGCAAACACCCCACGGACACCTAGTGCATCCTAACCTGGCTCTGAACGTTTTCCAGACACAATTGAAAAATACCAACCAAAAATCGTTACTGGGGTTTTTTCGAGTCGCTAAATTCAAATATAGCATCGGTGAACACCCCACGGACACCTGGTGCACTGAAACTTTTACCTCGACATCGATGTAATTCCCATAAATGTCAACTAAACCTGATGTTTAAGCGATTGATGGCAATGTACTGTAATAACTACAGCCAGGTTAGGACGCACCTGATGTCTGTGGGGTGTTCGTCGGTGCTAAATTTGAATTCCGCGACCTGAAAAACCACCAGTAAATATTTTTGGTTGATCTTTTTTAATTATGTCTGGAAAACCCTCAGGGATGACGTTCAGAGCCAGGTTAGGGTGCACCAGGTGTCCGTGGGGTGTTGGCCGGTGTCATATTTGATTTCAGCGAGCCAAAAAAACCCCCGTAACGATTTTCGGGTGGTTTTTTTCTATTATGACTGGAAAACCCTCGGGAATGACGTTCAGCGCCAAGTTAGGCCACACCAGGTGTTCGGATGGTCGTTTTCAACAAAAAATTCGGATTCAGCGCTCACAAAAAGCCCCCATAACGATTTTCGGTTCGTTATTGTCGATATTTCCAGAAAAATTCTCGAAGATGACGTCCGCGTCCAGGTTGGGGCCCACCAGGTGTCCGTGAGGTATTCGCCGATGGTATATTCGAATTCAGTGACCCAAAAAAACCCCGTGTGCCCGACTTGAGCCAATTCTGACTCTTATTTACGACGTTATTAAGTTTGCCAAAAGGCCTCTCAAAAGACGCATTTTTTGCATGCATTTTTGGATGCAGCAATGCAACTACCAGTTTCTAATAGGTACAAAGTAGGTACGAATGATGTGAATAATTTTTGCAAGCGAATGCAAAAAACCGCATTCCGATACGTCCTATCCTAAAAGATTTCCTATCATAATGCTTCATTTCAGTTTTTTAAAGCAATAATTTATTTTTCACTCTTTAGTGTGTTTTTTTTTACAAATGGAACTCCCTATATATTCCACTACTATATTGTATTGTCATGGATCCTTGATGAGTGTGCAAAGTTTTGAATTAATCTGAGCGCTTAAAGTGGGTCAAAATCGAAACCAAAGAAGTCAGTTACAAACTTACATACATAGAAGTGAAGCTAAGCTGATTGATGTTCACAACTTCGCTTAGTATATAACCAATTCGAAAAAGAAACAGGAGGTTGCGGCAAGATTCAGACTAACGATCTCATGTTTACGAGACAGACTCTTGAACCAGCTAAGCCACGGCGCCAGTTATAGTATTTGCTATAGTAGAACGTTTCACGCAGAAACGATAATATAAATAATGAATTTCTCCATACAATAAGTTGAAGTTTCAATAACACCCCATATTTTATTGCTATATGGTATTGCCATCGGTCCTTGACGAGTGTGCAGACTTTCTAATTAATCTGTTCGTTTTAAAGTGGGTTGAAATCGAGTCCACAGCAGTCGGTTACAAGCAAACAAACAAACATATTTACAAGTGAAGCGTGTTGAAAAAGTTTCACGTACATCGTGGTTTCGTGAGATAAAATTTGAGTTTTTGTATTCTAGAACGAAACATCCTAATAACGAGCTAAGTAAAGATGTAATCGCAATGCTTTAATAAATTCCAACGCTGTTCCTAAACATTTACAGGTTTGCTTAATGAACTCGAAATAAAATCACTATAAATAAGTTCGTTTCGAAAAGCAATCACTGGATAATGCCCGTGCTTTTTATAAATAAATCCATTCAAGTTGTTTTCATTGTTCTAGTTTCAAGTTTGAATACAAAAAAATTGTATAACTGGATCCTAGTAGGTATATTGAAATTATTATAGACGCATGCAAATAGAATCTGGAGATAACATGCAGCGTAGACGTTGAATTTTGGCACCTGCTACAATCTAAACCCATCGATTGGAACATCAAATATAATGTATTCATAATCACCTTAGATAAATTGATATTCGGGAAACTTTATGACCAGACGAAATCTGCTGGTGTCATCTCATAGCAAACAATTCAACGTTTAACCTGTAATTGATGGGGAGTTTACATCAATTGAATACATTGTAATTGTTTATGGAGATTTCGGTATGTTCATTGGAATATTGCTGTTCTTTCCTGAAACGATGGCTGAATAATTTTTCAGATTTATACTTTCATGAAATGACCAATACTTTTGGATGGAAAATCGATGGGTGAACCAGAGATAAAGAAGGCTATAGTGAGCCAGGGAGACCCAATATCAACAACTTTATTCAACTTCACACTAGAAAACATACTAAAAGAGAGCAATATTCACACAAAAGGAACAATATATAGTCACAAACATCAATGTCTAGCCTATGCTGACGACTTAGTGATAATAGCAAGGTCTAGGAAGGAGCTAATCGAAGTTTTAAAACGTCTGGAAAATAGTGCGAGAAAAAAGGGCCTTCAGTTGAATGAACATAAAACAAAGTACATGATAATGAGAACAGGTAATGAAAAACTTGATAGAGAACTGACTTTCCGGAGTATTTTAGACAATAAAGAGTAGACTATTGAGAATACAAACGAAATAAGCTACCTAGGAATTAACATCAATAACAGAAATGATGAGTCAGAAGAAATTAATACAATAATAACGGAAGGAAACAGGAGCGCAGGGGCACTATTGAAGACATTTAAATCGAAAACGGTATCAATAAGAACAAAAAAAAGAATTTATCAAACGATCATAAGACCAACAGTCTTATATGGAGCGGAGCTGTGGATCATGAATAAAAAAGAAGAGAAATTACTAGATATATGGGAGAGAAAAATACTCAGAAGAATATATAGGGGGAGAAAAGTAGGAGATATCTGGATCAGAAGAACAAATGAGGAGCTCATGAAGTTATATGAAAGCCCTCCGATATCGGCGGTAGTAAGGTCGCAACGTATAAAATACTTGGAAGACCAAAAAAAAAGTGGATAGAAGCAGTAGAAAAGGACCTAGAGCTGTTGAACATACGCAGATGGGAAGAGGTGGCAAAACATAAAATATATGGTGAACTTAGTTTCTTTAATAAAACTTGGAATAGTAAAAAGTTCGAAGACACACACTATTAATTCAAGATACACGAAACAGTGAATATTAAACTGAAATTTCAGAAAGGTACTCTCAAATAACCATTCAAATGTAAAAAATCACAATACCATAACAGTAGAACATCAGAGGTTTCCGTCTATAGATGGTTAAAGTGAAAGTAATCAAAATCTTCGAAACATTAAACTATGAAACCAAACAGACCTCCTCACACCTACTTGTACCGTTTACCCTTAAAACGGCAGTTTGTTAACTACTGGTGAACTTCAACGACTGGTCACAAATTGCTTGGTTTGCACCATGTCGGAGATCCGAGAAGTTAAATAACTTTAGATTACATTTGAAGTTGAGCTAGCAGCCTCGGTCATTCAATTGGTTTCTGTATTACCTTCATTACTTTCACATTGTCGACGTTTTTATTTGGCTTTTGAATTCAAAGAAGTAGCAGAAATGCTATTTGAATTCCAAGGAAGGAAGCGGCACTTAACTTCTGTGTGACATTTAATTTTGCCTTCTACATACTTATTCAATATTTTTCTGGATAATTATTTGTTGTGTTGTTGTGTTCAACGCTTAGACCATTCCAGAACATCTGACTTTGATAGGTCGGGCATATAATGCTGGGTCCCCCGATCAGTTGGATTTGAAGTTTGTGTGCTTTAACATGTGGTGTAAGTCAGTTGGTTGTCAGACATACTTGGTAGAACAATGTGAATATATAATATATTTAATTTAAATAATGAACACTTTCCGAATAATAACTGGTGCAGTCAGTAGAATGTCTCTGAATTCAATTAGATAATGATAATAAAAATGTCAGACGACGAAAAAAGCAATCAACAGAGAAGTTATGTGATTCCAACGAAAGCCAAGAGAAACAGATTCAGCTGTACGTAGAGACTAATTAAATAGTTACCTAGCTTGGTTAATACAGCTGGAAATCGCAAAAAAGATACATTATCTGTTCCTCTCCTCATTGCACACTAGTCAACACTACAATACGATGTCATTCTAGATAACTTTAATTGTAGATTAAACTCTAACTATTATCCGTTATTTACCAGTAAACAATGAAACCTGAATAGAATATGACATGGGGACCCAGAACAATATGGCCGACCTGTAAGTGACGTCATTCTGGAATGGTCTATTGCTTATATTTTATAAGCATATATTATATTGTTTTTAATACAATATGTTTTTATATTTTTTGTGGTAATATGTTAATGAGGCTAAATGGACCTGTTCCCTGATATCAAATGACGTATTTGTGAATTAAAAATCACTTGATTCGCTCTCCATTTCTCAAAAAGTCAATAACGTTCAATAATCGTAACTTGGTATTGTAAAAGTCCATCGCAACGTTTACTATCAGAGTTACAGCATACTATGATAGTTTTATTCGTTCAGTCAAAAAATGTATCCAACAATCCTGAAATTTTTATTTAAAAACCCAGGGTTGAAGTAACATTAATAATCAGTTTTCACTAGAATACAGAAAATTCAAGGTGCTATTGAAATTATAAAAACAATTTGATTTTAACATCACCATAATATACAACATAGTTAAAAAGTTCCTAGGGAGTAAAAGTACTCTTCCTCCCTAGTGGGAAGAGTATGTCTTCGTCCTGATATAGGGACAGGAAGAAGTTATTGTAGCACTTTTTTGGTTAATGTCACTGTATTGTTACTCCAATTTTTTCTCCTATACACCCTTTATCATATGTCTGGAAGATGCAGAACTGTAGTTTCCTTAATACAAAATCACTTAAAAAGACAATTTATTTCTTGCAGCGTCTGGTAGTTATATTATTTTTGGTTTATTTGCTTCCAAAAAAACGGTTTTTTCGAATTACACATTTCCAAAATGTAAGAAGCCTCAAGATTGTACCTATGAGTAGACTAATACTTTATTATAAAGTAATTCAAATTGCCGTTATTTTAATTGTTATTCTTAATTAAACACCGAGTGAAACAGCCGACCAAAAACTAAACTTGCTGAGAGTCTTGGACAGCATGCAAAAGTTTTTAAAGCGGAAGTTTTCGCCATTGATCTGTGCTTTGGTTGGATGCTGAGAACGGCTGCTCTAAGAGGCAAATGAACATAATTTCCAGCAACCAGGCTGCAATAACGGAACTGTGCTCCAACAGCTGCAATTAAAGACTGGTTTAAAATACTAGACTACTCCCAAACCAGCTGGGTGCAATAAATAAGATTGTTCTGGTATGGATTACGGGTTATTGTGGAATGCTAAGTAACGGAGTATTGAACCAACATGCCAGGAAACGAGGTCAATTCCAGTTCGGGCCCCGAGCCTCGACTGAAAATCCCTTCAAATCTGGTAAACATAACAATTTTAGACCAGATATATCACAAATTAAGTGTCGTCTGGAATGAGACACCAGGTGTAAGGCTACCCAAGTCATTTATGAAAGGACCTTCAAACTTCAAAGCAGAAGTTTTCTTAACATGAAAAAGAAGGAGATCAGGTAAGTATGTAACTTGAATTATTTCTGAACACTGCAGGTTAAACCATCATCTGGGCAGAACAGGGGTGGTGGAGAACACCGAGTGTCATCTTTGTCTAGAAGAATCCTCCTGTGTGGCTGCCAAATGAGTAACACTACACACCATAGAAGCTGTAGATTCAGGACGTTATAGACTCACCATTCACAAATCTACAACTTCCTTGGGAACATTGACAATAAGGTGGTAATCTTATTTCGATTGACGCACAATAGACAGTGTTTTCGGAGTGCATGGTTCTAAAAAGACCACAGAAAACAAAGCAACAAGTAAGGTATGGGTATAGAATTGAACTCAAGACTTCCTATTTTTTAATAACATGCTATGAATTTCAATACCAGCTTACGCTTCAGATTAATGGTCTACAGTGATAAATCATACTGATTTACAGACGATATAAGCCAGCGATAAAGTGAGTTTCGCGGAATCCAAGGGTTACGAAGGAAAGTCGGCAGAGTTCCGCGAAATTATGTATTTTTGGGAGTTAAAATATAATACTTGAATATAAATATTATTTTGGAATGGTGCAAAATATGTGATGCTGATGATAATAACTTATCACTATCATGTGAGTAGCTTTGCATTGTAATGTTCTTGCAGTATTGACTTTAAGAAAGTTGTTGATGCAGTAAAGAAGATTGTCAATTACGTGAAAATTTTCCTCCAGTGAAGATTGCTCCAAAAGGTGTGTGTAGGAAAGTCTGAGCAGGAAAAAAAAAGTTGAAGGTTTTTCAATTCAACACAACTTACTTTGGGAAAGTTCGTTGTGATTATCAAATGAAACGAGAACTATCCTGAAATATCTCTCAAATTACTTTTCATATATTGATATTGATATTGAACAGGTACAAAAATCATTAACCATGATGTCAATATGTAATGCTAGCCTGGATTATGAAGCATTAATGGATCTACAAAGTTTGTCCACATTAAAACACGTTCACATTTGATTCTGCATCTCAAAATAAGTCTTGTATTCGTGCGGATCATCTGAAGTATCCAAAACGACAGTCACAAGGTTTCGTTGTGAAACAGGGTTTTCAGCCTGCGCTTATACATTATACTGCGCTTATACATTATAATATATATTAAGGTCGATATTGAATGCTACACCGGATATGTTCTTACAACTGTCAGACATAATACCGCACTATGAAAAGATTGGAAGTTGAAATACTATAAAACTAATAATTATAACATGTAATATTTTTGAGCGATTTTTGGGACAAAACTTTTGTTCTAGTACGATGACATTTTTTAAAGTGGTTTCAATTATTTGTGTTTTCACTTCGTTCGGCATCTCTCATGATTGCCTATTTTTGATTTTTTTCATAACAATCCTTTCCGCGATAGAGGAAAATGAGCTACATAGGCTATGTTAAAATCCTCCTTTATGTCTGTCATATAGAAATGACAAATAATGAGCTCCAGCTATTTCTGTCCTGTACATTTGACTCTTGAAGTTTTCTAAATAATTTTGGCATTCTGGAAGTTTCCCCATTATTGATATTTGAAACGTGTTATTTTGTTTAAACTTGAGATGTTAAATTGAAACATTGTAGCATGGAGACTATGCATCTTCGTGTCATCTACAATTCACCGTATCCTTCAAATTTGAAACGGAATGTTTCTGTTTCCATTTGAAATATATCAAAATTTTAAAAGTAATATTGTAGTGATAGAATGTATGTTTGAATTATTTATTAGACTGGAAAGTATTCGTTAAAATATGTACTGAGCTTGAATGATTTCACGCTTTGTTGGAGCTTTCGTACTTGTAAGTTTATTATTCCTTGTAAAATACTTTGAAGTTCTGAAAGAAAAATGTAAAAAATGGAGAGTTATTGATAAAACGTATGTTATCTCTGTAAAACGTCAATTTCCTCAGTATTGATATACATCATATTATTGTTCCTTGTCTTTGTCCCATTATCCACAACCTTCATTAACCTAGTTCAAGAAGTCATACTAAGAGAAAGTGGTATAAAAATCCGAGGTTTAATTTATGGGAATAAACATCAATGTCTAGCATATACGGACGACATAGATCCAGGAAAGGACTTCTAAGCATATTTAAGCTACTGGAGGATAAGGCAAGAGAATATGGTATATTGATCAACGAGAAAAAAACAAAATACAGGGTAATGAAGGACAATGAGGAAACTGATATTATTATAAATTGTAATGGGAATAATAGCTACAAAATAGAAAAAGTGGAACAAATCGAATATTTGGGAGTCACTATCACAAATAAAGGAGACAAAGGAAAAGAAATAGAAATAGAGATAGAAAAAAGGTTAACAAAAGGCAGTAAAACAGCAGGAATGGTATCAAAGATGTTAAACTCAAAAGACATATCACGAACAGCTAAAGTAAGAATGTACCAAACAATAATAAGACCATCAGTTACCTACGCTTGTGAAAAATGGACAATGAACAAAAAAGAGCAGAAAAACCTAGAGATATGGGAACGTAAAATGCTCAGAAAGATTTATGGTGGAATTGAAGAAGATGGAATGTACAGAAGAAAAACAAATAGAGAATTATCAGAATTGTATAATCACACAAGCCTAACCTATATAGTTAAAGCACAAAGAGCGAGATGGTTGGGACTTATAGGTAGAATGGCAGAAGACAGATGGGTAAAACGAGTGCTAAGAGGTGGAGAACGTGGTAAAAAGAGAAGAGAAAGACCAAGGAAGAAATGGTTGGAGGAGATTAGGAGACACCTGAGAACAGTGGGAGTAAGGGACTGGCAAAACGAGGCGAAGAACAGAGAACGATGGAAAGAGAGAGTGAAAGATCTCGAAGCCGAGGGCCAGATAGGCCTGTAGTGCTGATAAATACATATTGCGAAAGGGCTTTTCAAACCCTACGATCTACACAAGTACGACAAGGAAAATATGAGAAAAACAACTTGAAAGAGAGAGAAAGAATAATTGTGCGTGGTCAGCGAGGGCGTGTATTTAGTTCCAGAGGTTGGCCGAATGTTCATTGCCCCTTATTTTAACCGCTGTTGCCAGAAGCGCAGATTAATTTGTACAAATGATATTTTTGTCTCGGCATCGTTGACTTTTTTTCGAGCTCATGCACTATTAGGTAAAAGTAAACACTTTCATCCGGCAACAGTGTCCTTTACATAACATAACGGTGCATGAGATACAGCCTGGTGACAGACGGACAGGCAGACAGAGGGACAGCGGAGTCTTAGTAATCAGTGGCGGCTCGTGAACTATTTAAGATGGGAGGCTGGACATGAAACGTTTTTCTAAAAATATACTCTATTCAGCCAATTAATTTAATCTTTGCGCAGCGACCGTACCAGCTATATTTCAGTGACAAAATTAATTGTTGCCCAGCAAGAACCAACTTGGAGGTATAGAGTTTCTCTTGCCCAAAAATTTTTTTTTTCGTTTTTTGTTTATTGTATTTTTTTAATTTTTAATTTTTTAATTTTGGAACTTTTCATATATTTTTTTATGAATTTCATCAACTTTTTTTATATATTAACGGAATCCTAAGGTCTTCAGTTTGCGAAAAATTATCCATAATATTATCATAAAATGCATAATTTTGTTTTAAGCGTTTTACTAAATCTTTTTCGATAGATAATAAACTAACATTGTATCAACGATTTTGGCCCTTTGTATGTAAATGATCTCTCCACCGATGCCGACGTGACAGGAATGGTGACTGTCAAACAAAGTAGTTTATAAAACTAAGGTAAAACTTGTCGCAAATCATTATTTATGATAAATTTTATCATATCGGCGTGACTGTCGTATGTACTGGCCTAAAATATCTATCCTAGTATACAACGCATAATTCATTGTGCAGTGCTATTTTATCAAAAAATTTATATTTTAGAACTAGGTTATTTAAAAGAGTATTGGGAAACTGTTTTCAAAAACATTCGAATTAGCTCGTATTCGTCAAGTCGAAAACGCACGCAACACGATGTGCCTTCGTGTATCATCGCGACCGCTAGAGGCAAGCCTCCTGAGAGTGTTGACATTTCCGCTATTTTTTACGGTATTAGCAATTGGACTGGTCGAAAAAACGGCAACTCTGTTGAGCAACACGTGTTTTGGTATTGAGATGTTTGTAGACTCTAGCCTCAGGGCACTGTTGTCAGATTCAAAAATAACTAGTGAAAACGGGGAATTAATTGTAAAATTTCAAAATTATTACATAAACAGGAAATAAAATGAAGAATAATCAACAAAATATTTCTGGTGTTATTTGCTGGATACATTGTAGAGGAGGATGAGCCTCCTTAGCCTCCTTCGAGGAGACGCCACTGTTAGTAATAGGGTCCGTTTTTACCCTATGGGTACGGCACCCTAAAAATGTATCTTCTCGTTTTGTCTAGGTTATTCGATACGATTCAAAACCATGACAAATTGGTACTGAAATTTTCCTTCCCCAGTCGTGGAAAATTACAAAATGTTTGGGTAGACAACTTGGATCAAAGTCCAACAGCGTAGCGTTGCCGGATTTAAGCTAGTTCCCAATAAAAAAGTAACATAAAATAAATCACGTAATTTGACTTACTGACATTCACTTCTCTTAGAAATATTAATACATTCACATACTCACCTTAATGAATATTTTACATTTCGAAAATAACCTGCAGTTGGAGATAAAAAATGTAACCAGATACCGAACCAGACAATCTTAGTTGTCGTGAAAAATTCGAAATACAAAAGGCTTATGCATATAAAGAGTTGAAAAGTCGTTGAAATAAATGTAGAATTGAAAAATACGAAGAGATAGGTAGTATGTACTTTCCATGTTTGTATTCGGTTGCAGGTTGGGGATTTTATTACGTAGAAAGCATCGAGTGCATTGTTCGCCACTAAGTAGTTTCTTCTACTGAGATATTCCAGGCATTGTTCAGATATTAAACATTGAATCGACCTACCCTCATCCTCCTCTATCTCTCTCTCTCTCTTCGCCTAGTTGAATCGCAATTAATTTTTGGTTACTCATTTGGTCTATGTACTCGAATTAGAAAAAACAGGTATTTTCCACGGTGGTTCAGATTGACTGAAAATTTCCAGCTCGAAATATCAATAATCGCGTAGTGCTAGCATAACTTAAAGAAAATCACAGATGTTGGGTATATTTCCGAAATTGATAGATACGTCATATTTATTTTCTAGGATATTTCCAGGATTAACGGAAATGGATTGAGATAAGGGTGTTTATTCAATTAGATTGAAAACCTTTCTGGTTGTACGGTATACCACCTGGGGGTATGCTAAAGATAATGGGGTTGAGGTAATAATAACGGTTCAAAATAAAATTTTACGTAATACGGTGAATTATCCATGGTATACAAGGAATGACGATATACTCAAAGATCTCAACATCTTTATGGTCAAAAACAAATTTAAAAATTATGCAAGAAAACTCAAAAGAAGGTTTCATCTATAGGTCAGCAGTGCACCCCTAGAATAACACATAGAAAAACGAGGTAACCGACCACAAAGGGGTGCCAGGATGGAACCTTTTGTAGTATGTACCATGAGTTATTGCAAATAAAAAAAACCTTAGTATCTTTTTTGCGTACGAGTGGTCAGTATTTTGTTATTAACAAATAAATTGCAGAATAGCAAGAAGCTGACAAATAGATACCGACAATACTTTTTGATATATAAACACTTTTTAACTCTTGCCATTTTTTCGGAAAATACCCTGTATAACACATAACAACGTTTATTGGAACGAGGAAGTGAAGTGGTTTTTAAATTTAAAATAAGAGACAAGGTGTTTCATTTAAAAAAACATATGTTTGATGCGGTACAGTGTTATGGAAGACCCTGTATACTTTTAAATAATTTCAAAATGTGAAGCTTATAGCTGCCTTCTATTTTTGTGAATAACTTTTGTTTGGTATTTCCTATAATAACAGATATAACGGACTTTGTCACAAAAGTTTATCACCCTGTATATATTAAGTCAAGCACAATATAGGTCACTATTTGGTCCAGACAAAATATTGAACACCAAGTAGGCAACACATCAAACGTAACGTCTGTGATTCTGACGATGATATTTCGAATATTTAAATAATTATCAATTTCGTATTTTCATATTATTATATTTTTTATTAATAAGAAGCAGTTACTTTAATTCAAAATAGTAATAGGTACAATAAAATGTTTGATTTCTCCTAATAGTAGGAAAATTTTTTTGAAAATTAGTAAAATGTTTCTGGTTCTTTGTTGCTCTTTGAACATGAAACTGATTCATTAACAAAAATATACTACTTTTTTCAAATAATTGAAAACCTACTAAGACTTTTTTCACGAATTTAACTTATTTTTGTGTTTTTTTACAGATTCAAATAGGATGGGAGCCTAAGAACATTAAGTAAGCAATATAGCATATAATTTTTCACTGAATTGTATAGATTAAAGCACCCATACTTAAATCTATTATGCAGCTTTCATGGAATCTAATAGGAAAGAAGTATCGGAATGTCAGCAAATCGGAATGATTGCGCCAACTGGATAAGCAAATCGGTATTCAGTAAGTCGTATCAAGGTATTGTACCTTTCATATACTGTCTGGGCTACGCAAGTACCCGACACCAAAATTCCGAACTAGTGTCGCAAGCAGCTTGATACGCATAGCTCGAACACCCCGTTATTTAAATCGCAACAACCGCGTCATAACCAGTCTGCTGTGAACCAAGAAGAGGTCATCACATGTGGGAAAAGGTAATTTTTACTCACTATCTTCACCAAAGGAGAAATCGCCGTAACAAAAAAAAACTGGGGGAAGCCTCATGTGCAAAGTAATATAAACTGCAGACTGTTTGCTACAGCGAAAGAATCACAGCAAACGGGTAATACATTCCCAGCCTGCTATAGGTGGTCCAAAAAGAGCAAAACATATTGAGTAAGTCCTTATATACACCAGAAATACATATCTGAGGAAATGTATCAGTCTTGAGAAATCTATTTTAATTACGATTTTATACTGAATAATCACTCAGCAATATTTGAAAGATGACGTTAGTGGCTCCTGCCTCAGCTGGCTAGTCGCGGGAGACTATCGCCGTCGATAAATGTTGACTATAGTAAAAGTCACGAATGTTTCTCGTTACGTCATAACTCATAAACATCCGAATCCAATCAACAAGACAGGTTTCACCAGCAGCGCATCATTGTTACAGGGTTCGGCATGTATTTCTGAAGATCTAATTATGAGTGGAAATAAATGAAAACCAAATTTAAAATATCATTATTAGACTACAATTTAAAATTTTACAAATAAGTTGTTACAAAACTCACCTCTTTGATGGCATTTAACGGCAGAAGTGGTCCGGCATTTTGTCGAAAAATATCACAATGAATGTGAATGAATTTCACCTGTTTAAAGTAATGACAATAACGACGAACGTCAATAGTGACAGAATGATTTCCGCATAAAGTGACGTTTCGCTTTTTGAGTACAATTGTTGTCACAACGCCAGAGTGACAAGCCGATAAAGACGTAGAGGCGTATAGCTTAATTCAGACACAAAAGACATACATTATGTACCTTTCCATTTGTATTAATTGTACATACGCAGTCAGGGATATCCACATAAAATTAGAGTGTCTTTGATACATTCAGGGAAGTATGACGTAACGAGAAACATTACTATATTGTACGCGTGATTTGTAAGAACTTGCATTATAATGTATTGCGGCAATCGCCAGGATACAAGTCATCTGCCCGGTTGCAAGAACGCTAATCAAATCTCTCATCATGTGATGATTGATTAAAAAATTATGAACCATCAATGGGAACCCGATTTCACGAAAAAAATAATGGTCGATTAATTGTTCATCATTGCAGGTACCTATCCGTTGCATTTTGATTGTGTAAATGACGGTTGATTTGAAGAATTAACGACTTATTATTTCATTGATTAGCCGTTAATCATTCATCATTTTTAATAAGCGTTCTTGCAACCGGGCAATCGAGTATCGGATACTTAAGTAGCTCAATATACGGAAGGCCTTAATGCCCGTGTTTATACAGAATGCTTCGGTTATATAGTGAAATCGATTACATACACAGGTTGCGTTTGCTTTCGAAGCTTTTTGCAAAGATAAATTTGCTGGTTCACTCAACACACTGATTTTTAATTTGCTCGAACTGTAACTTGGCTAAAACAAATGATATTGAATCAGTTTTAGGTAACCCACACCTGTCCATGGCTGTGAATAACAAGTTTCCTAATATATAATTGTTACTCTCACACCTACATACCAGCAAATTATCTTCAGTTTATTCTGGCTTTATACGTTCGTTATCATAAAAATTTAAACATTATGTAGATCTGAATACTCTACAAAAGAATGTTAAATCCATCAATATACTCTCTTCATTTGAATCGAATGGATAATCTAATCCATTCACAGTTTCATAATTCATGATGAACAGCACAACTCCTCCTAGTACACCATGCATTTCATATGCGTATATAGTGCTTAACAAACCCGTCAAATATCTTTCCTTTTTTTCCCTGGCCACAATTTTTCTAACTTCCATATTTCTGTTATTATAACATTTTTCAATGATTGCACATTCCTATGTATGTTTTCAGGACAAGATGCATTAAACTCCTCCGCAATTGTTTGCCAAGCTTTGTTTTCCTCATTAAAACCAACACCATCTGTTTTCTTATTTTCAATTATATCTTTGTAACTACTAACAATATTAAGGAGCAGCTGCTTCTCTGTGCTGGTGAAGTTTGGCATACGAAATTTTCTCTTGATCTTCAATTGAAAACAAATTCATATTTTCAGTATTAATGGCTATGTAATTCAGATCATACCAAGTTGCTTTCCATTTCCTTTGATTCGTGAATAACTAGATAATTTCAAAAACTTTTTTAATTGAAGTCTAACTCTCATCCGTTGTTTACCAGTAAACAATGAAAACTGAATAGAATACGACATGAGGGCTCACAGTAATATGGCCGACCTGTCGATTGATTAACGGAATTTTTATACTTGTCAGATAAGGAGAAAATTGGAAAATAGAATAATTATTGATAACGGCTGGAACGCTTCTAACGAAACGTTGGGAATGGAAATATTGAAAAATACTATGGTTTAATTCCTCATCAAAAATAAACTATTCAAAATGACGTTTTTTAAAATATTTATTTCAATTGTCTAAATGGTCCCCAAGACCTTCTAGAATACTCCGCTCTTTGGACTAATACTAAGTTGCTACCAAAAATACACACAACAACAAGAAAATCTTTTGGTGTTGAATGGACAAAAAAAATAGCCTTGAAGGTGACAGCTAACTCTAGCATACACTGAGAATCATAATAAATGCTTACAGCTTCACTCTAGTCACATTGAGAAAAAGTATTTTAGCATGAAGTTGTGCTTAATATTATATAGGTATTTTCCCATCTACACTTTTCGTTGACAATATACACACGATCATTTGATAAAATAATTTCAACCTACAAGCCAACTTTAATCTTATTTTTTGGTCTGTGAAGACCTTAAAAAAGAGGCCCACATTTGCGTCTTTAGACACGGTTTTATGCGAAGTTTCGCTTCTTGTTGTTGGTGTATTCTTTGGTTACTACTATCATGAACTACATAACCTTACCTATATCATTCAACTTATCAGGACTAAGTTTAGGGCTAAGTTGTGACTGAGTATGAAATAAGGATTTTTCATAAACTCAATATTATACAATAACTATTGTACCACATTTTTTGTAATTCCTTCAGCAATTCTTAGAACACCTGTGATTTTTTAACAAATCATCTGAGATTGTGGAATGTATCTTAAAATCAACATATCAAGCGTTAAATATATTTTTAAAATCTTTTGCAGTATTTCCGTCGTTGTTTTTCGTCGTTATTTTTTTGAGGCAAATCTTCTGAAGACGTTGGTTGTATTTTATATCCCATAAAAGAAAATCGAAGGAGACAAATCTAGCTTTGATGATACATTTGCCTTTCAGTGCCATGTAAAATGTTCGATCAAATGCTGCTGAGCAGACAGGCAATCATCATAATAACTTTCGATAATATCAATCAGAGCAAAATTAATGGTTTCTTCAACTACTTCCAAATACTTCTGTGCTTTTCTTATGGTATATTAATTCTTGGTTTTGTCATTTGACGTTTACCTGGGAGCTAGTCCAACGCCATTTAATAATATACCGAGAGCGTGCATGAATTGGGCACTTTTTAGATCTACAAATTAGGACACATTCTATCTACCTGTTTAATCTCCCGAACTGGGCACTGACCGCTTATCAACACCAAAAGAATTGGAAGATAATTACTCAGCAAGTCCCCAGGTACTCGATGCCGACCTTTCCCAGGTGCACCTAACGGTGCAGCGGTGTCTTAACGGGAGAGACACCACCCACTCTGCAATTGTATTTATTCATGGTGACCAATGTGGTGGCAAAAAGCGACTTATGAATTGCAAGCCCTATTTTCCGTTTGACATTTCAATTTTGTTACCGTTTTTAGAACAAAGCAACTGATGAAATGGGTAAATGGCTAAATTACCTTCCCCATTTCTGGAACCTGAAGAAGTTTCAGACTGTTCCATACTAGATCTAATGGGTATTCAGCCCGAAGATAATATTGATGACCAGGCAAATATTCCGCCCAAAATTTGGACAAGTTGCACGTCTAGCATTACTCACCGGATAAGCAGCTTGTTGTCTGCCTACATGACAGTAGTGATCAGTGTCAGTGTTACTGTCGTTTGAATTTTGTTAACTGTACGTAATAATATCATAAAAATGGTTCATTTAACAAAATAACCACTCTACAAATGATTGGTTATGGAGATAACACACGGGCACAAATGGAAATTTCTTGTTTATTTCACGAAAAAATTACAAATTTGCCGCCTGTATGCCAAGAAACAATTAGCAAAATAGAAAAGCAGTTTCGCGAGCTTGGTCATGTGAGATAGATAAAAAAAATTAGCTGCCAATGCAGTTGAATATTATGCTTGAGTTTCAAGAACACCCACATAATTCTGGTCGAAAAGCAGCCCCACTGTTCAACTTGCATCCCTATAAAATAATGCCAACTCAGGAGCTCATGGACGACGATTTCGATAGAAGAACGTATTTTTGTTAACAAATAATGGCAATACTAGATTACTATGTGATCCAATTAGAAGATGTTTTGTTTTCTGATGAGAACACATTTACACTTCACGGTCATGTTAATCGTCTTAATTTCCGCTATTGGTCTAATGAGAATCCTCACTGGATGAGAGAGGAACATAAGCAATATCCTGAAAAAGTTAATGTTTGGGCAGAAATTGCTGGAAATCCTATCGTAGGTCCCTTTTGCATTGATGGCAACTTGAATGGAGATAAATATTTAGAACTGCTCCAAAATAATCTCGTGCCAACTTTGACAAACTTACATCCTGATCCAGCAAACCCACAAGCTCCTGCCAATACAATAAGGTTTCAGCAATATGGAGCACCGCTCCATTACCAAATCGATTGTATACAAAAAACCTCTCTCTCTCAGATGACTTAAAAAGACGAATCACGCTTGCGATTAGATCAGTCACGCCTGAGATGTTGAGTAACGTTAGCAGATATTTCTATACCAGATTAGCATTTTGAACATTTTCCACAGTGACATTGGAGTTATCCTGTCATTTTGGAATAAACAGTATTATTTATCAGGTTTTTAGTGTAATCTAGCGACAACATAATTTTCCTCTTTTAATGTTAATTATTTTTGTAATAAATCTGAAGACACTTAATATTTCCGAAACAGTTGAAGGTAGATAGGACATTGTACATGAGTTATCTCTAGAATTTTCTGAAGAATTCAAAAAATATATACAAGGGGATGCATTCAAAATAAGAAAGTTGGTATTGGCCACTGTCACATGACCCACCCTATATAATTTTTGTTTGAAAAAAATTCGCAGTCAAAAATACTCGTTTTTCCCAACACACCCTTATTTATTCGTTATCAAAAATTTATTCCATCTGGCTGTTCCACACTGTATACATTTTTTCCTTAGTTACTTCATGTGACATTTTATTAACGGTCATTTACGACCACCTCGAATAATTTTTTAATTTTTTATTCATCGTTGGTTGGGTGAAGTTCCCGTTGGAGTTGGTTTTGGGCAAACCTTGTACTGAATGGTTTTATATTTTCCGTCAACGAAACAAAAAATAAAAACACCAAAAATCAATATTATAATCGAAGCTTAAGCCCGCAGAGACGGAAAAATTGATTACATTACGAAAACGGACCTCGCCACTTGAAAAAAAATTTAATGTGGTTTATTAATATGCGTCATTAAGGAGGTCAACTGTGAGTGATGAGTAGCTTAAGAGATACTAACTTTACAGCACGAAATTCAACCCGGGAAATTGTTATCGTGCTACAAATTGGATATTACATGAAAATTTTCATTTGTATTCGGGTTTTCTGGTATTTCCTACGACGCTAATTAGGTAGGATGTAATAGGGGTCATTTAATAAGGAATTTTGAGCAGACAAGAGGCGAATTTGAGTAAATATTAATCTTGTCAGACATAAACATTTTTCAACAATATATTCGGATTCATAAATACCAAAAGTCCCATTACATACACAATAAACACGAAGAAGCAGTTCATACAAAAAATAGTCAATTTTTAGCATCAGAGCTAAAATTTGTCCAAAATCAATTGCAGAAGCTAAAGCTCGTGTTTATTGGCTTCTTCCTTTGATAAGATAATATAATATGTCGGCATTAGGTCAAAGATATCTTGATATATCGAAAGAAACGAAAACAAATTATTTATATTGTTCACCACCGCATGCATCTGTAAAAATATTATTCCTTCACGATGGAGCACCTCCTTACTGTTCCAGAATGATAAACCAATTTTTAAATGAGAAGTTTGACGATAGCTAACAATAGTCCTTTCCGGTGGTCTTCTCATTCACCTGATATAACACCTTTAGATTTTTTTATATGAGCTACATAAAAAATGTATTCCCATCCCCTAACAACAAAAGAAAATTGTGAATGTAGAATTCGCAATACATTCAATCCTCCTCTTGACATGAGAATTTTTTATTTGGGATTGGGGATGTTCACACAGATTTTTTAATATGAGTATATTTTGGATAGAGGGTAAGTGAAATTGAATTTCAAGTTAGAGTCCGAAAAAGTGTTAATAAACAGGGTGTTATAATATCTGAAATAACAAAGTTGTCGTTCACACTCGTTCGCACCCTATGCCTACAACTTATAATTTCATGGTCAGACCTATAAACCACTCCGCTACGGAGACATACTAATTCATTAATCAAGTTGCTGCATATAGAGCGTATGGTGATGTCAAAACTGAGATAACTGGCATAATGTATAGCTGATTGCAAGAATTCCAATTATTATACTGAATTTGAATTGGAATCACTACAAAATATAATGTGAGAAGCGAATCCGAGACTAAAATGAATGTCAAATTGAAAGATTTGTTTCCATCTTCTTTTCCCAAACACACTGCAATACCATGAGTCATCAGAAACACTTTTTGATCACACAGTACCATTATCAACATCAATACATCTCTTGATCTAGCTATTCTTATTCATCTCTACATTTAGGGTATATCAGGTACTTTTTTTTGTCATAAATAGGATGTTGCTATTAATATAAATATTAAACTCAACTTTTACCTTCCTGCTGAAACAAAAACTCCATTGGCTGAGGTGCATCCTACTTCCAGCATAAAGCCAAAGTTGAAATATGTATGGAAATGTAAACTTTTGGAAGCCTTCATCTGCTCTATGGTGCAACAACTCTGTGAAAATACTCAATAACTATTTATATTCATAGTTGGGAGTTCATCTCTCAAATGAGGTTGAAATTCAATGAAGACACAAAGTCATACACACTTATAAAATTGTTGGACACTATTTACCATTTAATAGACAACACAAAACTGACAAGCTGCTTAAATTGTTTGCCCAGGACGGCCATATCTGGTCACGTGATCTGTATTGCCTGGAAAATTAATAATTTCATTCACATTCATCCATCCCAACTAGCCTTTCTATCTACTATTTGTCAGTAAGACAGTTGGGGATGATTACAATGGTTATTTAAGCGAAAAAAGCTGTTTCATCTTATCAAAATGAAATTCACAACACACTTGAACATTGTCATTTTCAATAAAAATAATAAATTATATTACCCCATTCTTAATTTGATAACAACTAACACAGCATACCCTGACGACCTAAACAAAAGAATTTGAGCTAACTCAATTAACCGTTGTTAACGACGTCCAATTATATTTGATTATTATCAAACATCGTTACAGTTTTCATTAAATCTGGAAGTTCAGTAAGTAGACAGGCTCTTAAGAGGGCACCACTCTCTTACATTTCAAGTAACCCGCCCCTGATGACGATAGCGATTTGAATGTACTTTTCAGTACTTTTTTCCAAATTTAATTTGTTTATAATATTATGTTAGTAGAGCAAATACCACTATTTTGTTAAAAAATACTATTATAATGGAGACATTCTTCAATTTTGTCTCAATAACTTGTTTTTTGTAATGATTTTCCTTTTTTCATTTTAATTCAATGTTAAATGCTACGGCAATCAAGTAAAGACACCTAAGACAATGATTAATACAGAATGGTGAACGCTGTATTTGACAAGAACGTATGGTTGACATAAAACGGATCTAGGTAAATTGTTCGAAATCAATTCTTCGAAAGTCAATTGTTCGAAATCAATTATTCGAAAATCAATTGTTCGAAAGTCAATTCTTCGAAAGTCAATTATTCGAAAATCTATTGTTCGAAATTCAATATTCTGAATAGAATATACAAAAATAGCCACCTTCGTATTTTTAGTCAATTTTTGAAGAATAAATTATAATAATTTCCAATAATAACCCAACCAAACCTACCCCTACCAAACCACCTTCGTATTTTTAGTCAATTTTTGAAGAATAAATTATAATAATTTCCAATAATAACCCAACCAAACCTACCCCTACCAAACCACCTTCGTATTTTTAGTCAATTTTTGAAGAATAAATTATAATAATTTCCAATAATAACCCAACCAAACCTACCCCTACCAAACCACCTTCGTATTTTTAGTCAATTTTTGAAGAATAAATTATAATAATTTTCAATAATAACCCAACCAAACCTACCCCTACCAACCATCTTCGTATTTTATCACCATTAGGAACCTAAATTGATTTCGAACAATTGAGTTTCGAGTAATTGATTTTCGAATAATCGGTCATTCGAAAAATTGATTTTCGAACAATTGATTTCGAACAATTGATTTCGAATAATTTACCGGTACCCACATAAAACATATAGTGCGAACTTAAAGTTGTCGGCTTTTTGTTTGACTCTAGGACTAAGAGTTAATATATATAATTTAAAATGCTTACTCAGTCTACGATAAATTCATCTAATGTTAAAATTTCAACTAATAATCGTTAATAGTTATTTAATAAACTAGGCGATCAATAAACTAAGTGAGTGACTTTAATAGTTTGACTGAACTATAACTATTTTGAGAGAGGGTTGCAGGTGTTCTCTTTAGTCGGTGGTCTAACATCAAGAAAGTGTATAGTGTTTTTTTGTGGAAATTGTAGTATTTGTATATGTTACGGTTAAAGTATTTACTTAGCTAGTATATAAACTAGTTGGATAGTATACAAACTATCCGACTGCCTGGTTATTTTGATGAAAAATCCTATTTTCACTAAAATAGCTACGAGTAATGGCTGGTTTGTATACTATCCAGCTAATTTATAAACTATACAAAATGTATCGCTAAAACTCAAACAACAAGGAAATTACACAAATTAACTAGCATTTTTGGCTAGTTTGTAAACTATCCACATTAGTTGGATAAAGTGTGAACCTGATATTGGTAGTAATACATAATAACCAACGAGTTGGTTAGTATGTAAACCAACCAACGCGAGTTGGTTATTATGTAAACCAACCAATTCACTTTGGGTAATTTAGTGGGGTTATGATTCGTCAAGTGTTGTGTGTTGTGACGGTGTGTCTCGTGAAGTTTGTTTAAGAATAGGTATCGGGTTATTGAAAATGAATCAACAGCAACAATTTGAAAACCTATTATTAGACGTTTACGACCAAAAGTCGCAAAATTCAAAATTAATGAATGATAGCGATTGTAGTGAACTTTTGCAACGTATCAAGAGAATACGCGAAATTGGACCTGACAGTAGTAACAAGAGTGATTATCATGTGATAAATACTAATGATTTACAAAGAATCGAAACATCTTATGTAATTCTACATAGAAGATCTGGAAAGATTATTTTACGTTTGAGTGAATGTTATGATGCGATTAAAGCTGCCCATAGGGGAACTGGGCATGGAGGGCGTCAAGCAACAACAAAATTATTAAACGAAAAGTATCACAACTTAACACAGGAAATGGTAAAATTGTTCATTGAAAGTTGTGAAAATTGTCAGCTTAAATGGAACAAAACTAAAAAGGGAATTGTTAAACCAATTATTTCAAATCATTTAAACTCTTGATGCCAAATCGATCTCATCAAACAAACTAGACCATGATGGTGACTACAAATTTATTTTTGTCTACCAAGACCACCTAACCAAATACGTCAGGTTGAGAGCGCTAAAAACAAAGAAAGCTAAAGAAGTAGCTCGCGTTGGTTGGTTTACATACTAGCCAACTCGTTGGTTATTATGTATTACTACCAATATCAGGTTCACACTTTATCCAACTAATGTGGATAGTTTCCAAACTAGCCAAAAATGCTAGCTAATTTGTATAATTTCCTTCTGGTTTGAGTTTTAGCGATAAATTTTGTATAGTTTATAAACTAGCTGGATAGTATACAAACCAGCCATTACTCGTAGCTATTTTAGTAAAAATATGATTTTTCATCAAAATAACCAGGCAGTTGGATAGTTTGTATACTATCCAACTAGTTTATATACTAGCCAAGTAAATACTTTAACCGTAACATATACATGTAGGTTTCTTTTCGTTCGTCTAGGGGAAAATTAAATAATACTCCCAGTGAACCAAACAGTTTTATTTTCCAAATTCTTCTCACAAATTTACAGTTCAAAGTTGATCGTCTTTCAGTTCTAACGTCATACTAGTCGTTCTCCCCGGAAACCAAACCCAAAGGTCATAAGGTGATTCTCATCCAAAATATAAATGCAATGTTCAATAAAACTTCTAATAAAACATTTAAAGAAAATCATAACAATAAAACTAATTAAATCATTAAAAACTAAGATATCTACACTCGGCCATCCTATTGTGAATCCGACCCGGATTCACTTTGGTTATCAACCCAAGGTTTCATGAATTCGGCACATGTAGAAGTACGCACTGGTCCCTCGTGATGACCCACTTTAATTACGTCATATCTGTCATTGGGTTTGACCTTTGTAACTTCGTACGGTCCTAAGAATTTCCTATGAATTTTAATTACTACTCCAAATTGGGTTCTTTTAATAGCTACCAAATCTCCTTTTTTATATAACCTCGATTTTTTTCTTCTTGAATTATAAGTTTTTCTATTTTCTTCCTGTACTTTTAAAATTTGTTTTTTGCATTCTGCTCTGAGGTCTTTCCTCTCCTCATCAAACATTTGTATTGTAGCTTCTTCCAATAATTCCTTGATTAGTATTTCTTCTTTATTCCTCATTTTTACTCCAGTTAAAATTTCAAAAGGTGTAGTCCCTATGCTTCTCTGAATAGTAGAATTCAATGCTCTTTGTACGCGCTCAACATATTTAAACCATTTTTTAGGTTCGTTCAAACTGATTTTTGTAAGAACTGAAATGATAGTACGATTCATTCTCTCAATCTGACCATTTCCTCTTGGAACTCCAGTGGTTATCATTAAACTCTGTATACCCTCATCAGTACAATAACTTTTAAATTCTTCAGCAGTAAAAGCAGTTCCTCGATCTGTTATAATTCTAGCTGGGTTTCCAAAAACTTGTTTTTGTTGTTCCAAGCAACTAATAACCTCTTTAGTTGTTGTAGATTTACATGCATAGAGCCAGATAAATTTAGAGAAATCATCAACAATCGCCAATATGTAACGATAATTTTTATTAGTTGACGGCATTGGGCCTAAATGATCGATGTGATATGTGTGCAGTGGTCCTTCCTGCTTAGGTATTGGATGTAACATCCCTTCCTTCTTTCCTTCTTTTCTGTTACCTAATATACAATATACACAATTTTCTAAGCATTTTTTAATTTTTTCTTTCAACTTTGGAATATAAAATTCTCTTCTTACCACTTCTTCTGTCTTCGGGAGTGCAAAATGACCAATTTCGTGTGCTCTTTTTATTATATCCATATGCATTGCATTTGGAGCTACTACTAACTCTTTTCCATTATCGAATTTATAAAGAATATCATTCTTAAGCACAAAATTTTCATAATCTCCTGTACTCAATATCTTCTTTATCGCCAATATGTATTCGTCCATTTCTTGTGCTCGTCTAAGTCGTTCTATAACACCATCTTCTTCAATCAACGTCTTCGTAATTTCCATAACAACTGGATAACGACTTAAAGCGTCCACGTGAGACATTCTGCTTCCTTTGCGATGTTCAATTTCGTATGAATATTCCTCTAATAATAAAGCCCATCTAGCAACTCTGGTGGTCAAATCTTTCTTATTCATTGTCTTCTGGAAAGCTGAACAATCAGTAACGATTTTAAATTGTATTCCAAGTAAGTATATCCTAAACTTTTTCACTGCTTGAATGATGGCTAAAACTTCGAGTTCATAGCTACTGTATTTTTCCTCAGCTGGAGAAGTTTTTTTACTCATGTAGTATACTGGATGAAATTTATTATCCTCGCTCGACTTCTGCATCAGACAGGCTCCATAACCATATTTGCTTGCGTCTGTATGCAATTCCGTTTCACCTCCCTGTTTGTAAATGTTTATTACTGGTTTACAAGATAGAAGTTTTTTTAGTCTCTCAAACGCCTCTTTCTGTTCGGTATTAAAAACAAATTTATGTTCCTTCCTCAAAAGATCACTTAAAGGTTTAGCAATGATGGAATAAGATGAGATGAACTTACGAAAATATCCTGTTAAACCTAGAAAAGATTGAATTTGTTTTAGAGTTGTTGGTTGTGGGAAATTTCTGATTGCCAAAGTCTTCTCATTTGACGGTTGAACTCTCCCACCCTCAATGATAAATCCTAAAAATTCGATCTGTGTTTTCAGTAATTGACATTTCTTTTTTTTTATGTCTAAGCCATAGTCTTTCGCAACCTGAATAACTTCCCTTAATCTCTCGAGTCCTTCTTCTTCTGTAGAACTTATTATTATTATATCGTCCATATAATAAAGCATGATATTTTTTAGCAACAATTTTCTAAAAACAGTACTCACGAATCTCTGAAAAACTGCTGGACTATTGCATAATCCAAAAGGACATTTCAGAAATTCAAATTGTCCATGGTGTGTAACAAATGCAGTATATTTTATACTTTCTTCTTCTATTCCAACGTGAAAAAATCCATTTCTTAAATCGATGGTACTAAAGTATTTAGCATCCTGCAATCTATCCAACACATCTTCGATTAAAGGGAGAGGAAATCTATCTTTCACTATGTTTTTGTTAAGTTTTCTGTAATCACAACATATTCTAGTACTACCATCTTTCTTTTTAACAAGAACTATTGGACTAGCAAAGTCAGATGAACTACATCTAATAATTCCTTCTTCTAGCCATTCTTCTATTTGTGCCTCAACCACTTCTTTTTCTGGTAAAGCTAACCTTCTTGGACTTTGATATATTGGCTCTTCATTTTTCAATAGGATCCGCATTTTAATATCAGCTTCCATAATCTTCTCTGGATAATATTCTTCTAAAAGTTTCTTTGATTCTTTTCGATTTTCCTCATTATTTATATGTGTCACATCTACTATATCATTTTCTCTATCAGCTTCTTCGTCTACTGTTATCTTCCACAAGAAATTTTGCTTTTCCTTCTCTAAAACAATAATTTCATCATCTCTGAAGATAACATCTACTTGAGCTAAAACATCATTTCCCACAATCGCTTTGAAATTTGACGCTTCAGCCGGTATAACATGCAATTTTAGAAGTAACTCCACTCCATTAATGAAGACATTCCTATTGAAAGATCCCATTGTTATTACTCTGTTTGATCCAATACCTCTAAGTGTGATAAATTCTTTATTCATTTCTAAACCTTTGAAGTATGTTTCGTATACATCCTGTCGTATCGCAGTAATATCACTTCCTGTATCTAGAAGGGCTATTAATTGAATATCATCAATATTCAATTTTACACTATTTTTTGGAACCATTTCAACTATCGTCATATTTGAACTTCCACTTCCATTATTCTTCTCTGGACATTTATTTGATACATGACCATAACCAGAACAAACAAAACACTTCGGTCCTTTCGTTTTATCGGGACATTCATTAGACAAATGGCCTTTACTTCCACAGTTAAAACAACATCGCTGATTATTTTTTTTATACCTTTTCTCGTCTTTGACTTTCTTGGTTTCAATTTTCCATTCCTTCATGTTTTTATCCTCTCGGTTTCTTTCTTGAAAAAATGTAGTTTTCGAAGTTTTAATTTGCTCGTATAGCTTAACTTTTTCTTTGAATTCGCCAAACGTTCTTGCACCATACAAAATGAGTTTGTTTGATGTATCATCCTGTATACCATCAATTATATATTGAATCAAAACTTCTGACTCTATATTTGCTCTACTTCCGATCTCTCGCATTATTAGTACATATTCTTGCACTGACTCTTCTCTCCGCTTCCTCCTGGTCATCAATAATTTATGTATTTGAGCACTACTTACTTTCACTTCAAACTCCGCAATTAACTTCTTTTTCAAAATCATCCATTTTGTAATTCCTCTTTCTGACTGAATAAATAGCCTAGCAAGTCCTTTCAGGGATTTTTTTGCAAATATCAACTTCTGCAATTCGTTCCAACCTGTCAGCTTAGATATTTCTTCGAAATCTTCAATCCACTTTCGAACTGGATAATTATTATCTCTTCCATCAAAAGTTCTAATACTATCCTCAACGTCTTTGAATGTCAATGAGAATGAACCCTTCATCTTCATACTCTTAGAAGATTCGCTACTCTCGTTACCTCCATTATTTTCATCTTCATCAGAATTCACCTCTTCATCCGATTCTTCTTCTACTTCTTCATTTTCGTCATGTGACTGTAGGTCATTCATGAAGGAACAAATGCGTGCAACTACTTCTTCATCACTACCAGAATAATCAAGATCAAGTATATTACAAATAGCAATAAGGTCAGGCAACTGCACTTTTTGTTTTACCTCGTTCAATTTTTGTGAAAATTCTGAAGACTTTTTGTCTAAATGGAAACCAGAAAAGCCACGAACGTCTTTCCGCGTTTTCCTACTTTCCCCCTCGTTTCCAAAGGCAACTATATGTAAAGCCTTAACTGCTTTAAGTGAACTACTGGAAATATTTTTCCCGATTCTTGGAATATCTCCCAAATTAGTCATTGTGAGTAAATATTATTATCAAATATTATAAAAGATAAAACAGTATTAAAATAAATGCGTTAAAATATAACCAATCAAATAATACTTCAATAAGAATTCACCTTATGCCTCAAAATCCAAATGAATTTTTCTGACTAACCTAATCGAGTCGCAACAAATTTTTCTATTATTCGGTAAATATAAAAATGAACTTGACTATTATGACGTTTACAGAATTATCAAGAAATATGAATTTATAACTCAAAATAATTGTTTCCGTAACCAAATCAAAGTAATAATAATAAAAAACAATTATGTCTTCGATTAACAGCTGGTGCAATATGATCTTCTAACGTCTAGCTCGTCTATTGGAAAAATAAATCGTACCTTGTTAACTCCACAATAATAATGTACAATTACGTATGGATTTACTTGAAGTCCTCTTGCTTCTCCTACAAGTCTTACTTCTTGGACTAATTGTATTTGAAGTCGTCTTACTCCCGTCTTTTCACGTCTCTTGCTGCTTTGCTTGAAGTATTCTCACTTCCGTCTTCTTCAGTTGAAACAAATGTGTCTCTGTAGCCTAAAAAGTTCCACTACTGCGTCTGGTTGTGGTAGAAGTCGTCTCACTTCCGTCTTTTCTCGTCTTTTATTTTACTTGAAGTCTTCTTACTTCACTGCGTCTGGTTGTGATTGAAGTCGTCTCACTTCCGTCTTTTCACGTCACTTATTTTACTTGAAATCTTCCTAGTTCCGTCTTCTTCAAACATAGGTTCAAATCAATTTTCGTTCCCCAAACGTCAGAGAAAAATGTCAACTGGTTCACCTTTGAACTGTAATCTCCTCTGTATCCCGGTTGAGCCCCCAAAATGTAGGTTTCTTTTCGTTCGTCTAGGGGAAAATTAAATAATACTCCCAGTGAACCAAACAGTTTTATTTTCCAAATTCTTCTCACAAATTTACAGTTCAAAGTTGATCGTCTTTCAGTTCTAATGTCATACTAGTCGTTCTCCCCGGAAACCAAACCCAAAGGTCATAAGGTGATTCTCATCCAAAATATAAATGCAATGTTCAATAAAACTTCTAATAAAACATTTAAAGAAAATCATAACAATAAAACTAATTAAATCATTAAAAACTAAGATATCTACATACATATATTTATAAGTAATTATATTTTTAGTTAAAAATTATATATTTAGCATGTAACGACAACGAAAATTTAAATAATGGTGATGAGAGTGATGATTTTAGTAATAGTGAAAGTAATGAAAACAGGATATGACGACATTTAAGTTTGGAAGCACAGAAAATATGTTTCATTGTGTATAAGAATCTACGAGAAAAGTTTGGTCTCGATGAAAAAACAGAATTAATGCAAGCAGTATCTGATTTAACAGATGTTCCTCTGTCAACTATACCTAAAATAGCCAAGAATGGGCCTTGTGAACGGAAGAAGCGATGTGATAAAGGATTGGTCAAACCTTTAGATGTTTCTTTGATAAAATTATTAGAAACCACCATATATGACTGTTGCAAAAGTAATAAGCTACCTCTACGATTGAACTAATAAGAAATAAATTGACAATTAATGCGGGCCGTAATGTAAATTGATGTAAGAAAACCATTGAAAACTGGATTAAAAAATTGGGATTTAAATTCAAAACGATTAATAAACGTCAGACAGAAGAATAGTGGATATGCGGTATACATACTTGGAACAAGTAACTAAGTATAGAGAAGAAAACCGGCCTATTCTCTATTTGGACGAAACTTGGCATGGTACACACGATAGGGTTAAGAAAGGATGAACTGATGGGTCAAAATACAAGTACAATATAGAATTATGTTTGGTAAGTAGACGAAAATAATATTAATACTTTTCAGAGTTTAGCAACATAACTTAAAGGGGATGAACGTTTGGATAGCTGCACTATATGTTTCACGTCAACTATACTCGAAAACATTTAACGCGAACTTGCGTGATTCTACGTATACCATAAACGTAGGTTTTATTTAGCCGAGCTAGCAACTTGAAACAATCGAATATAAACGATTAACTACACCTGTCACTCCACTCGTTTATTTTCATTTAAATTACTATTTACTAAGGTCTCCTCATCATGAAGAATGTGTAAAACCTCGTCCTCATCCATACTATCATTTCCCTCATATATCAAATGACTGTGATTTTCTTTTAAAACATTACTGTCAATTCTGAATAAACTTTCTCCACATTATTTTCCTGTATTGTCAAAAATAAAGTTGCTTCGCTCTTGAGCAAATTTTACATTTCCTGATGCAGCTTGTATACGACTGGGAAATTTGAATATCTAGCTCAAGGTTGTGTGTGTGTTGGAAGGGATGGCATTAGCTTTCGCCTGCCACATACTGGAAAGCAGATATGATTCAATTTAATTTTATAAATTGTGCTGGAGAAACTTCTGCTCATATAAAAAAATTGAAAATAATAGATTTTATTCAGCAGTTTAGGATAAATTAGAAAATAGGGGTTTTCAGAGTTTCTTGCAATTTCCTCCATATATTTTAGACCACTCTGACCCTATTTGATTTCTATAATAGCTGATAAGGTCATAGTATTGTGGATAGTGATTTATAACCTGTCCTGTTGTAGCATTCATGGCCTCAGAGTCTGCTTTTTTATTGCCTCTAATCCTTACATGTGCTTTCGCCCATATAAATTTTACATGGAATAACTCATGGTTGTATCTTGTGTTTCAAATCATCAAGTTTTTATGAAAACTATTTTTTCATGGTTCCAATTCAGGTAAACACACTGTGTAAGTAATAACTGATACATTATATTAGGCATTACCAATACATAATTTTTTTTTCTGAACAATATTTATTTTTATAATAACATGCAAAATATGAAATGGTATAGTTGACGTAAAAGGTATTGTGCGAACTTAAAGTTGCCGGCTCTAAGACTAAGAGTATACCGTCATAGCCCAGTCAATATTATAATTATTTAAAATGCTCACTTAGTTGACGATAAATTAATTTAATGTTATAATTTCAACTAATAATCGCTAATAGTTATTTAATAAACTGGTTTGTTAATGAAGGAGATTAATAAAGGAAATTGTTTAAAGCACGAACGAGCAATAGCGAGTAAGAGTCTTTAATAGTTTGACTGAACTGTAACTATTTTTGAAGGATAGTTGCAGGTGTTCTCTTTAGTCGGTGGTCTGACATCAAAAAAGTGTGTGTATTTTTGTGTGAAATTGTAAGTGTACATATATTTATTAGCAGTTATCTATTTGGACGAAACTCGGTATGATTCACACGATACGGTTGAGAAAGGATGGACTGATGGGTCAAAATACAAATACAATATAGAATTATGTTTGGTAAGTAGACGAAAATAATATAAAAATACCTTTCAGAGTTTAGCTTCGCAACATAACTTAAAGAGGATATTCGATTAGATGGCTGGCACTATATATTTTACGTTAACTATACCAACTAAGCAAAAAAACATCGCAGTTTTATATCAAATTATATGTTGTTAGATTATCTTCATGGTCAAGTTATCCAAAAAGGATTTGTTACAGCACATGTCTGTTATAATTACCCAAAATATCCACAAACATAACAAAAAATAGCAGTTAGGTCTATAAATAAATGTTTTTATTTGGAAACTGTAACATTTTAGTCTCGTTTTTGTTACGTCTTGATTATAACGTTATAATCATGTTACCAAAGTTACATTTTAACATGATTTTATTGCGGTATTAAAATATTTATGTAACGTTTCTGTTTCGAAAATGAAACACTTATTTTTAGTGTAAAATCAATCAAATGGAAATTATATCTTGTATCTCCTGCGTAGAATTAATTGCGATTTCATATAAGTAGATACACAATGCCAGTTTCACTATTGGTATGGGAAAACAATGTGTTAGAGAGAGAGAGACATCGAAGCAATGTGTAAATGATAGACATATGTCGTCACAGGCCATCAAATTCAGACCATCACCTTCGATATTGTGACGTTATCAAATTATTTTAAACAAATTTCGTGTGAAGCGTTTCCAAGTGACGTCATCCCTCGCCATGCTGTCAGCTGATCACGGACAACCTTCAGAAAGATGGATGGGAATAGCATTTTCCACCAATTTAAATATAAAGTGGGAACGAAGGTTAATTGGTTTTGGTGAATTTGGGTACTAGTTTGTATTAGTTGGATACTATGATAATTTGGAAGTGTAAAAAAGCAATCGTTTGGAATATTCGGAGGTGATAGTCTAAAGGAGGTAAACCTTGGTAGCTGGATACATTATTATCACATGTCACCTTTTCAAAATTGAGTTACTAGTATTATTACCATCTAAAACATTTAGTACTATTGAAGAATGCATATGTACGATATTAGTTGGAAGAGGAGATATATTCTAGGTCTCAGTGACAAAGTATGACTTTTATCGCGTAATGCACCATTATATATGTTCTTCTGGTACATGTTAATACTAGATATCAGCCTTTTTATATGCCTTGTTAAATATGGTTTTGACAATTACTGTGAATGAAAATTTCCTTAAGAAAAAAAAACTGATTTTTTTTTATTGTCATGTTATACATGAATGAAATAATAAATGAACTTACTTCATAATTCATCTTCTACACAAACAACCAGATTAGGCATATACACAAACCTACAACTACAGTGTGGAACAGCCAAATGGACTAAATTCAATAACGAATTAATGAGGGCGTGTTGGGGAAAAAGCGTCGATTTCTATTTTCAAATGCGTATTTTTTTCAAAAAAAAAATTATATAGGGTGTGTCACGTGACAGTGGCCAATACCATCTTTCTTATTTTAAATGCAACCCCTATATATTTTTTATTTTTTGGACTCTTCAGAAAATTCTAGACTCAATTCATGTACAATGTCCTATACCATTCTTCAACTGTTTCGGAAGTATTGAGTGTTTTCAGATTTATTGCAAAAATTGAAATTAAAAAAAAAAATTATTTTATTCCACAAACTCGCTTCAATACACTCAATACTTATTTCCCATTTAGCTATTGATATTGAGAAAGTAGAAGAAAACCATTCCAGCGTTTCTTTTTACTGATATGAAATAATAAATGTATAATAGTATATTATTAAACGAGCAATTTATGATAGCCATTATTCAGGCAGGGTGACGTTTGCGTCCCGAGCCGTAGGCGAGGGGCGCAAGTCTCCCGAGTAAATAATGGCCATACATTGCGAGTAGAATACTATACTTTGTCCACGACCCTTGATTTATTTATTAAATAAAAGTTCAGTGAATAATGCGAGTGTAGAACGGAAAGTAATAATTTGGTATTTGGTAGGACTGACAATTCTAACGTCAAAATTAATAAATTTCTGGAGTACGTCAAATAATGTGACTATAGAGATGGGCGATACTGTGTAAAGTATCAATACACCGTACCGTTATAAATGTATTGTTTTAAAAATATCAATATTAGAAAATATCGTTATGAAAAGTATCAATACTAAAAATTTCGATATTGTGTCGATACGATATATTTCAGAAACAAATTTCCTAAACAAAATATGCAGCTTCAATAGTTTATTTCATATTGTACCCCCATCTCTAGTCACCTATGTACAGAAATGTTTAAATGCAAAAGCGTGAATTGTGAACCATAATTCACTCTAGTAGATATATGAGTACCATATTATACCTTTTGTTTGGAGGTGAAATATTGACTTATTATTAAGTGGTCATGGACAAAAACAGTTATGTTTATTTTCGTATAAAACTCGTAACCTCAGCAACTTGTCTGCCTGCATGAGAGTAGTGATCAGTCAGTGTTATTGTCGCTTGAATTTCGTTAACTGTACGTAATAACGTACGTACGTAATTTCACGAAAAATTTCCAAATTTGCCGCCTGTATGCCAAGAAACAATTAGCAAAATAAAAAAGCAGTTTCGCGAGCTTGGTCATGTGAGAGATAAAAAAAAATTAGCTGCCAATGCAGTTGAAAATTATGCTTGACGTTCAAGAAAACCCACATAGTTTTATTCGAAAAGCAGCCCCACTGGTCAACATTAGCCACACATCAATGTTTCGAATATTAAAGGAAGGTAAAATGCATCCCTATAAAATGTTGACAACTCAGGAGCTCATGGAAGACTATTTCGATAAAAGAACGTATTTTTGTGAACAAATGATGGCAATGTTAGATAACAATGTGGTCCAATTAGAAGATGACTTCACAGTCATGTTAATCGTCAAAATTGCCGTTATTGGTCTAATGAGAATCCTCAATGGATGAGAAAAGAACATGAGCAATATCCTGAAAAAGTTATTGTTTGGGCAGGAATTGCTGGAAATTATATCGTAGGTCCCTTTTTCGTTGATGGCAACTTGAATTGAGATAAAAATTAAGAACTGCTCTAACATAAGTACATGCCCACTTTGACAAGCACTGCCCCATTGCCAAATAAATGTCCCGCACTACCTGAACCAAATTTTCCCAAATCAGTGGATAGGGAGGCGCGGATCGATAAAATAGCCAGCACGATCTTCTGATCTGACTCAATTAGGCTACTTTTTGTGGGGATATGTCAAAAGTATTGTATACAAAAATAAGCCCCTCAACTTAGATAGCTCAAAAAGACAAGTCACGCTTTCGATTAGATTAGTCACGCCTGAGATGTTGAGTAACGCTAGAAGCCATTTCTATACCAGATTAGCTTGTTGCCAAGACGTTCACAAATACGTTTTTTGCTTAGTAAGTAATTATTGAAGTTGTTTGTATAGGAAAAATATTGTTTCTGCTCCTCACACTGTTTCCCGTGATCTTTTCTTTTGTAAAAAAGAGCAGTAAATAAAAAAAGTCGTATTATTCGATGTGAGAGGAGAAAACAAGAGAGTTTGCTTTTGTCGCTAGCAGACATTACAACCAAACAATTCATCCGAAAATTTCTGTTTCTTTCGACTTTTTTTCGACTTTGTTTATCAGTTAACATTGAACATAGGAAAGAAAAATGCATGTGAATTAAATTTTAAAGTTCAAAAGTAAGTTCAAATCTTTAAAATGTTCCTTTTATCCAAAAAATGTGTATTTGTACCAGAAAAAAATGTATGTAAGGTATCTTTTTATTTTTTGTTCTTACAAAATAAATTCGTATCTCTCAGGGTTATCTATATTGATATTATAAATAAATAATGGAACATTCACAATTATTTGAATATAAATATGTAAAGATCGTCCTTTGTCATCGAAATATCCCGTTTTCATATTTATACGAGTTTTCTTGGATATATAAAGAGTATTTTATGATTCAACAAATGTATTAAGCCATTGAAATATTACCAAATACAATGCAGATCAAATAACATGTCAACAGCTTATTACTCAATTCAACTGGAATTTAAAGCGCCCAGTGATATTAGTTTCATTTTGCTATTTAGATTGTACATATAAATAAAACGATCGTTTTTTCCGTCAAATCAATGTGCTATGAGTCACCATTGCATATTTAAAACAAATAGAGTTTGAAGTAGTTTGCTCACTGATTGTAGATATTATTTGAACCATTTAAAACGCGTCAATTCATACATATACCGATATCAAACAATATGAAAGTCTTTTTGCCTATTTGAAACGACAAAATGATGGCTACAAAGCCAAGAAATCTGGAATTCTTACAATAGTTATCGTAAAAAAGTGCGGAACGACATGCAGGATAAAGACTCCTTGTATATTGGGATGACTGAGACCTAAGATATCTATTGTAACCCCTTCCTTCTACTCAGCTTTTCAGAGTATTGTTCACCCTTTGTTTTTATTAGATTGTGAGTTAATGTCATTGAATTTTCTGAGCAAATCTATCAAATACGCGATGTCTGATTCCAAAATAATCAGGATAAATCCGGATCTTTACTCTCCAGAAACTAATTTAAAAAGTGAGTAAAACCTTGTTAAACATGTAATAATAATAATAATAATTTTTTATTCACCACATAAAATAGAATACATTCAGAAAAAAAATACATTGAGAAAATGATGTATTGATGTACCTAGTGAATAAAAAGAATAACTAAAATTACCTGTATGTAAGAGCAATAAAATATCAGAATGAACATATGATGACATATTATAAATATTATTTTTTATGACACCACAATAGGCATGATGACTGATTTTGAAAAACTGCTCCACGATGTTTTCACAGATATACTTTATCTACAATAAATTTTATTTATCTGAGAAAAAAAGTTTTTAAAAGAGAAATCTACCTTTTAAAAATGCATTTTAAATTCTGCGCCAAAACGCAGGAATAGAAATGGCGTCTGTCTGTGACATCATTGTGTCATTCTTAGAACATAAAACAGACTGTTTTATGTCATTGGTAAAATCGTCAAACTTCAAACACTTGACAGCTTGCAGGTTAGAAGTTTGTTTTGATACATAATTTGAATCACACAACGGAAATTCAAAACAGAACAGAAGTTCGGACCATAGATAGTTCGGACTTATCTATGGTTCGGACGAAAGACAAAATATCAAGGTCAAATTTGCAAAAGTACGACGTCACTCTCTTCTGATTGGCGTTTGAGCTAATATGGCAGATTTTTAAATTTTGTGCTTATATTTTTACTAAAATATTGGTCATCACACATGTAAAATAAAAATAGGTAATTTTTTTAGAATCTCTGCATCATATATCATTATATCAAATCAATATTTTAGTGATTCTTAGTGACTGTCATCATGCCTATTAAAAAAATACAGATACAAGGAAAGGTAATTTCTAAAATATTCCAATCACTGACTAACTAGTAGAATAGCTTCCGTTTTTGTTTGTTAATTTTTCTTTTTGTTATTTCTTTTTCTTTTTGACTACACATCTAATATAATTATTACTCGAGACTTTTCCGATATACACACATATATGATAAATACACCCATATGCACACATGCACACACTCACGCACATATATTAACCTAGCAAACTTTGTATTTTTTGCCTTGATAATTTTTTTTGGAAAGTTTCCAGCTCTTTTGATATATTTCTATTATTTATTTCATAGCTTTGTTGTTGAAAAAAGAAATTTCATATTTTCGGTCCAAGGTAAGCAAACCCTCTTCGTCCCACATATTTCAACATTAAAGGTGAAACATAATTATCCCGTAGTCTTGTCTTGTATGAATGATTGCCAGTTGAAAATAATGTTCGGTTTGCAAATTGGTAGTTACAAATCTGAAAGAAAAATAGTTGACGACAATCAAAAACTTCTGCTTCTTTGTACAACTGGTCACTAGAATACAATCTGTTTCTACTAAGAATTATTTTTAAAAATCTTCGTTGAAGAACCTTAAGTGAATTTGAGTAAGTAATGTATGTATGTAAGAGCGATAGTTGGAAATCTCCATAATTTTCAACACAATTTTCGTAAATAAACGCGTATTCAACGCCTTGCTTCTTATTTTGTTAACTGCATTAATCACAGATTGATGTGATTGGTGCAATCTATCACTCAAATTCTTCGCTACTATACCTTGTTTTTAAACTAAGAGGAGCGATTTGAAATTAAGTTGTCATTTCTACTTCCTAGTGATTGGTCAGATAGCCACCAGTTTCACACAGCTGTTTTGATACCACTGACCCTGACATTTGTCAGTTTTGTGTTTATTTATGTAAAAATAGTCATTAGTTCAATTATTACTACCACGTTTGTTGTTTATTGTTTATTTTCAACAAAGTATAATATTTTACCCAAGGTATTTGCAATAATTATTATTTATTCCCTTTCATGAAAAAAAGCAATGCTTTTTTTCTTGTTAATAATATAAGTTTCACATCAAGTTTTACATACATTGCAGTACTATATTATGGTATTTTTCGATACAAAACTTCTGTTCACTTTTAGTTTTGCTATACCAAAGCCTCAAATGTTAAAAAAAATTAATCATACAATTGCATTTCTATATTCTCTTTTCTACTCAAATTCTTAAAACATTTTACATAAACTACTTATTATAACCTTACATCTTTTCACAATAATGTGACATTTGGTTACTTATTTCGCAATGACCTGTGGAAAATCATCATTCGATATTTAGACATGCCTTGATCCCTCATTGGCCACGACAAAAGCGAGCAGTACAATACATATTTCACGTAATTTTCATTTAGTTCAAAAAGTCTGAACACGACCCTTCCGAAACACACTCCCAATCTAGTAACTTTTAGTGGTGTGGTTGAGGTTTCTTAAAATGCTCCTCCTAGTTTAAAAACAAGGTATAGGTGAATTTCAGTTAGGTACCTATGGTATAATTCTTTTAAGATGGCATATAAACCCACGATATCGCCCGACCAAAGCAGGAGCTCCATCTGTGGCGACCGAAATAAATTTTTTGAATGAAATGGATTTTTCTTAAAAAAAATCACTCACATTGAATATTGATTTACCTTTAGTGACCTTCTTCAAAGTTTTCGCGACGAATTTTCATGAATTCCTTCTTCCATGACAAATCGAACATATGCCAATAATAAAGCTTCATTTGTCTCATCCGGATAAATAAAAAAAATAAGTTGTTTGGAACACTTTGATAAATCAATGTGGTAGAGACGAAATAAAACATTTTTGGACACTTCTATAAACATGTCTGGAACGAACATAATTGACATTATAATATTAATTGGTTGTGGAAATAAAAAACGTACGCAGGAAGGAGTATGTATATTATTTAATAATAAATATCCCAGCTGAGAACTGATTTCACCAGTAAGCAAACTTGAGATACAATTAATAGAAAAGCATCATGTGAAAGACCCCACAAAAAATAAATATCTGTAGGCAGTAAACTAAATGTTTTGGCTTTGAAGATAATCCCCATACCGGACAAATAGCGTAAGACAATGTGGCTGGCCACTAAACAGTCCTTATTCTGCTGAAAAAATAGAAGTGGCATCTCTATTGAGTTAATTTAGTTATAGAACTAGAAGAAGATTTTTATAGACAAGTTGAATTCTCTGATATTCTAATGGACAAAAAGAGACCCGACGTTTTTAAAAAAGCTGATGTAGCTACATTTCTCCTTAACTGTCATGTGAATCGACAGTCTTTTCGTAATTGGGCTACATAAAAACCACTCTGGATGCCCAATACAATTATCAGAGGAAAATAATATTTGGGAATAATAGACAATAGGATTATAAGAACAAACTTTTTCAAAGAAACATTAACAGATCCTAGATATTTGAAACTACCGTAGAACTGTCTGCTTCCCGAATTGAACCAGTTTGTACCGGAAAGAAGTGACTTGTAGCTGCAGCAAGATGGTGCGTCACCGCACTATGCTGTTTTGGTGAAAAACTACTGGGACAATTTCTTCCCAAATCGGTAGATAAGTCGAAGGGTAGCAATTAAGTGGGCACCGGGGTGTCCTGACTCAATTGCTCCTGATCTATTTTCAAGTATGTGCTGGAAAATTGGAGTGTAAATAAATAGACCACAAATTATTCATAAACTCGAAGAACGGATACGCATGGAGATGGAAAAAATAACTCTGGAAATTATAGCGAACTTTCTAGAAGGGTTCGTTGCACGCCTTTTGTATTGTACTGAGCTGATGGTGATCAATTTTGGCATTTATGGATATGGTTGAATATATATCTAAAAGACCTTTCAGTTATTGTATTGCAACACCCACTTTTCCATTCAAAAATTCTATTGATGACTATCACTTTCTCATAGATGATGTCAAAACTTAGAAAAGTGATCTGACGAAGCACCAATTTGAAAATGAAAATCGGCGGGTTCCAGGATTTCTCCCTAAAATCACCGGATAACGGAACAATGAATTTATTCCTCTCATTTGGACCATACTGTATGTTGGCTTCATCAATAAGCCCAACAAATTCTATAGAGTGTATTACGGATTCGAATATTGTTAACTAAAAACAAATGGCAATAATACGTTTGTTGTTGTTACTTAGTAAACTCCAAATATTATATAGATTTTCGAATGAAAAACAAAACTAACTCGACTATTGAGGATGCGGCTGTAGAAAAAAATCTGTCTGTTCTCCGAGTGGAGAGTGAGCTTGCCGCGTCGCATGACAGCATTCTTTCTCAAGCAGCGGCAATTCCTTGCTTCGCGCTCTGAATACACAAAATTTAAGTAACTTGAAATGTTGTCATAAGCAGGTTATCCAATCAGGGATAATCCAATAGCTTGAACCAGGCTTTCATGTGGTAAACTACTGTTTAACTACAGGGGCCAAACTAATCTGAGGAATTCGGTGATCGATTATAACCTATTATGTCATAAGATTATTATCGTGAAACATTTTGATAACTGAATACTGGTAAATTACTTTCATATCACTCACTACATGAATTATGGCATACATAACTGACGATTGTGGAATTTATAATAATGATAATATTGCTTCAAAAAGAAAGAGAAAATATCGGAACCATTTTAAAAAATGGACAGTAATTTTTAATTAGATTTCGGTTACCAGAAAAAATCACTCTTAATATTGTGAAGAACGTTTCACACAATATTTCGCTGGCCTTAAGGATTTAGTAATAGAAGTTCATAAACTTCTCATTGTACAGTGAAGAGTAACTTATTTGATAGTGAACGCCGCAAAACTTGTAAAAGATCAGGTTTTTTGTGGGATTCTTCAAAATTCAGGTCATTTTTTAACAAATACTCTTGCATTACTTCTGTTGTTATTTGGTACTTTATTCAATTGACAGCTATGATAATAGTATATTATTCAACAAGCATATAATGATGGCTATTATTCACGAATGGTGCGTTTATGTAGCGAGCCGCAGGCGAGTGACATAAACACCTGAGTGAATAATAGTCATTAAATGCGAGTAGAATACTATATTTTGTCCACGACTATTAATTACTTACTTGTTATTACATTTTTTTTTTCGATTTTTCTGGCAGTAAATTTAAGGAGACTATTTGTGCTGCTTCTCTTATGCTTGGCGGGGTAACATTCAATTCTCTGTCTGATTCACTTTCCATATTGAAAACTCTAGTAATATCAATTAAACAGTATAGTTATTGAAATTCTTGCAATTAGCAATAAATTATTCAAAACGTCACTTTTGCTTTTGACATATATCATAGACACTAGATAAAAAAACTGCATATAAACCGATCTACTCGTATATATACAACAGTTTGTCATATATGTCTTCATAGCCTGATGGTTTACGGCTCCGACTTGGTGTAACGAGGAATTTTAGACATAGGATCGAATCCACGCCGCGGTAAAAATGTTTTTCTACTCCTGTTTTATAATATACTTATTAAAAGACTAAAATCTGTATCATAATGATATTCATTATGATACGAATTTTCATTATGATACAGATTTTTAAGCCAATAGGAATGCGACATTCGCACAATATTCAATATAGCCATGGATACCTGGTTGACATTGACATTGGAATAAACAAATTTGGAAACTTGGGCAAGCAAATTGTCACCTTTTTAGGGCTTCCCAATCCCAATTTATATACGGGACACTGCTTTCGTAGAACATCTGCAACCATATTGGTAGATGGCGGCAGTGATATTACCACCTTAAAAAGACACGGTGGTTGGAAATCCACTACGGTTGCAGAGGGTTATATTGAAGAAAATATCCAAAATAAAATAAATGTATTGAATAAAACTTTTAATTCAATTGAAAATAGGAATGAAACAAACTTTAACATGCCCTCCAGTTCAACAACCATCCGAATAAGATCAGCCCCCCAAATAAATTTTACAAATTGTACAATAAATAATTTATGCACAAAGGAGATTAAAGAATTAATATTATTATGTTCAAAAGTTTTAAATTTATTTGTTGTACAATTTGTAAAATTTATTTGTTGAAGTTCCTTTCATTGTTCTTGTTTTTTATAATAAATGATAATTATTTTTTAAATAATTCTTATTAATCGGAGTAGAAAAAATATTGTATGCAACTTTCATGTAATGGCCATTAAAACACTCGCATATTATATACGAAACTCGCCTGCGGCTCGTTTCGTATCCTACAACATTCTCGTGTCTTAATGGCTATCATTACATGATCGTTGCATAAAATACTATTATATAATATATTGTGTAATTTGTATATGAATAATCTTCAATATAATTATGTGTCATGTGACCTTTTCATTATCCACACCCATTATCCACACCTATTATTCACTGGTGCATAATGTACGTCATTATACTTGAAGAAACACACGTAAAATGTAAAAATTATCAAATAGTCGTGGACAATATCATTATCCATAACTAATATACTTTTTTCTGGTATATTCGGTATTAAATAGATTTCAAACCAATTTTCGAAGAGTTCTGCTGTTGTATCTTGTTGTTCCTGAATTAGCATGTATTGTTATTATTCCTTGTCCTTTAATTTTTTATTTATTTATACAATCAGTTGTAAATATTGATACTTCTAAATTGAAAAATAAAAATTCAAAAATATACCTTTCGAAGCACAAATAAATAATTGAATGGAATAAAAAATAAATCTTGAATATTATTTCACCATCCAAATATTTCAGTTGTGAAATAATCATAGTGTGCTATTGGCATTGGGTTAACGACTGACCTGTTTGGGTTTTGGTCTTGAACCATTCATGCTGGCACGAATCGAAACGAAATATTTTGGAACGAAGTATACCTGTGACCAAATTATGGAGGTAAGCGTTTGTAACTTGGAAACCGTTAAATTTACGACTTAAAACTGAGGTAAGCTACAAAAAAAATGAGTTTCCTCTTAAATTTGCCCCAATATGGTATACTGAAAATGAATCTAACTTTATCCTATCACTTTCACCTCCAACTCTTCAAATACAGTGATTTTAAAAATATGCAACATCTTGGGAACGCCTAATTGCATGAAAACGAACTTAGTAGTTTTATGGAAATTATCGCGGTTAGGCTATTAGTTTTAGTTTAAAAAAGTGGTGCAACGAAAATAATTTCAAAAAACAATAAGAACATTTTCAACATCATGAAATCTGAACTATTTATCGTCAAATCAGCTTCCGATATAACTGAATCTTATTGCGTATTTACTTTTATGAAAATCTTGACTGTTAAATAACTCTTTGACGGGATTTTGTCTTGTTATACTAATGAGGTAGGCCATCCTCAACAATTTAAATAACTTGTAATCCATAATACCACATAGAGTTTGGAAACGAAACAAAACGTTGGAGCAAAAAAGACATAATGGAAAGTTGACTAATTAATTTTAACTAGGTACAAGATATTATTATTTATACATTCGAAAAGGACTTAAGTGATGGAAAGAAAAAATAGATGATATAATATGAAATTTTTTTCTTTTCAATAAAATACAAATGTCCACTAATTTTTTTAAGAACTTAAGAACATGAAAGAAACATTTAACTTTTTAGGAAACCCAATTGTCAGAAAAACTTTTATTTTTTCATCAATATTGAGCATAAAGGCTAAAAATAAAATCAATTAGTATTTTAGCATTTTCTCTGTTGAGTTATATGCCATTTATCGTGCTATAAAACACATTACTGATACCAATTTTTAAAGCATTTATTATCCCCGATCCACTGAGCACACTTCTCATCAAGCTCAAGATACACTGAGAACAATACACGTGTTCATGGGAATGAAGTAGCTGACCAAGGTGCGCGAACGGAAGATGCTTAGCAAAGCAAAAACCAAGACCAATATTAATATTTATTTAATAAGCATGCATCACCCTTTAATACATCAACATTCACTCGTACTCATAAACCTTGGATTACCGATAACATTAAACTAATGATAACATTACGTAATAAAGCTCTCCATAAATACAGATCTACTAAAATTCTTGCTCCTCGGAACTATTACAAACAGATAAGGAATTATACCAATAATGCAATAACAGTTGAGAAAAAGGTGTACATTCAAAGAAAAATTCTAAATTCAGACGGTAAAAATAAATGGAAAATAATACATAGCTTGTTGGGCAACAAAAATAATAATGTGACTTAATTTTCAAACAAATGCAAATCTTATCAATAATCATTTCCTAAGTATTACCAGTATTCTCAATCCCCCAGATGAAGAAATATCATAATTTTACACAAATAATGTGAAAGATGTAATAGATTCTAGGCTGGACTTTGATGGAAAAATATCAAAAATCCTATTAGATATTAAAAGGCAAGCATGTGGTTCCGATGGTGTCTACATCACATTACTTCAGCTCTTCAGCTAGCATGTCCATTTATTATTCCATACATACATATCTGCAATTTTTGTTTGAGCATGTCAGTTTTTCCTTATGTTTGGAAACAAGGCCTTGTTTTATCAATTCCAAAAGTTAATTCTGTCGAATGCCTTAGTGATCTACGTCCTATTACGATTTTGCCAACAATATCAAACATTTTAGGAAGATTCATAGTCCAGCAAATTCGTTGTCATCTAGCTACCTATAATATTCTCCCCCAAAATCAATCGGGTCTTAGAGAAGGACACTATTGCGGCACTGCTCTATTAAATATCACAGACGACATATTCAGAGAACATTACAGAGGTAAGATCGGAGCGTTAATATTACTTGACTATAGTAAGGCTTGCGATATGATAAACCATCAATTACTTCTAGCTGTTTCAAACTACATAGGTTTTAGTGCCAAAAATTTTTTAAAAAATTATCTAAGAGAGAGGAGTCAAAAGGTTATGCTAGCAGGTGATCACTCAGACGTTGGGTAATCGTGGAGTTGCTCAAGGCTCTATTCTAGGGCCTTTGTTGTATACAATATATACAAGTAATTTTACATCGGTTCTGAAAAACTGCACTTTTCATATGTACGCTGATGATACTCAAATACATTTTTTTACCCTTTATTAATTGCAGACTCAGAAAAAAATATTAATGACGGTATTAACGCGTTGGTGGAGGTTTCTTTAAAACACGATCTAATGATAAATCCATCAAAATCAGTAGTTGTGCATTTTGGAAGGAGGTTTGCGGTAGATTTTTATTGTGATATTAAGATCAACAATAGCGTAATAACGTCTACAACTTACGCAAAAAACATAGGGATTTATTAAGATGACAAACTCAAATTCGATCACCATATAGGTATCTCATATCCTTCAAAAGTCATATGCCCAACTCAAATTATTATTTTTAAATGGACAGGTTTTGAATAGTCAACTGAAAAAATAACTGTGTGATACATTAGTTCTGTCGCTAGCGAATTATTGTGACTACGTCTATGGTTCCAGTCTTAATAGTGTCGAACAGAGAAGATTAGAAAAACTGCAAAACTCTTGTCTAAGACTTACCTATGGAATTAGAAAATTTGGTAAAATATCACACACCCTGAAAATAGCAAACTGGCTGAATATGGAGAATCGCAGAAAGGTTCATGCACCATGCCTATTTCATAAAGTTTAAGCAGCACAGAACCCATCCATATCTCTACAACAAAATCTCTTTTCGGACAGATGTTCACAATGTGAACATTCGTCGAAAACATCTAATTAATAATTTTCCTAAACATCGAACAACTCAATTTGAAAATTCTTTCACTTATCAGATCTCGAAACATTATAACCTTCTACCGGACGAATTGAAAGAATTGCCTAACTTAGTATTCAAGAAAAGAGTAACCAAACTTATTTTTAATGACCAATGTAGAACTATATCCTACCTTTGTAGCCTTATAACGTAGGACTTTTCTTTTCCTTTTTGTAAATGCTACTGAGGAAGAACAGTTTTACTGATCAGTAGTCCTTTTGACCAAAATTTTACTATACTTATTGTAATATTCAGGTTATTATTTTTTGTTTATCTTGGTCAATGAATCTATTAATATTATTATTATTATTAATTGATAGGTATAAATTATAAATGATCAACAACAAAATATTGAAATTAAGACGAATATTATCATACATACTTTTTAAAATGAAAGTTATCAGTTTAAGTATAGTCTTGCACTTTGGTCTTCCATTCTTGGTCTTGGTTTTGGTCTTGTTCGTGTTTATTCGGTCTTGGACTTGGTATTGCAAATGTATGTTTAATTTTGGTCTAGGTCTTGCAAAATCGCAAAACCAAGACCAAGATATGTGGCAGTGTAGCTCTTCAAAGTTGAGTCAAATTGAAAAAACAGTGGTAGCGAGCTTAGGTCGAACAAAGAATCGCTTCAAACCCTTATTCATTTTCTCAAAATGTTTGGCCTAGATGTGAACAATGCAACACAACTTCGACTGTGGAACATATTTTGGTTTATTGTATTGCATAGCATGTCAGTTGCCAAAAAATCTCAAGCAACTTCTCGGTGAAAATTGTCCACTTAATAACTTGATAAAATTTTTGAAGCAAAATGTCATACCATATGAAGTGTAACCGTGTCACAATATTAATCATATATCTTTTTTAATATTATATTTTCAAGTTCCGTCGCTAATAACCGTTTGGTGGATGCTACTTTTTTTGTCAATAAAAAAATATCCGTTAGCTGTTTCTTCCTAACAAAATATTGGCTTATAAAACTTGAGGGTGAAACAATTAATTCAAATTGACTGTACGAGAATTATGCTGTATGTATAAACGAACCAGTGAACGCGTGGTAGCGTAGAGAAAGAGATTCTATCAGATTATCCCTTGTTATTCTGTCAGATATAATTCTAATTACCATAATACTGGCTGGTACTTGCCAGTATGAAGCACGATATTAGTTAGCTTTAGTAAGTTTTGTTTTCAGTAATCCACTAACGGCCAATTCAACTTTAATCCTATGCACGTTCTATGAATGAGTCATTCCATGAAATCGTCATTTATTGATTACCGTATCCCTGAAATATGTGCTAAAGCTTATATAATATCAAAATTGACTTCTCGGTTATTCTTTTGATTAATATTCTACAGATGTACATACAGAATATCTGGGAATGTGTGCAAACTATCCAAAGCTGCTAAAAAACTCTCCTTGTATTTCGATATAAATTTCTTGATATCACCATTTAATTTTTCTTTGATGAGTATCTACTGAAATCTAAAATATTCATTGTGCCTATTTCTTCTACTCAGTACCACGGCTTATGCTTATGCAGATCTTTCTTTTCTATACAGTAATCTTCCAGGTATTGTGTCTTGGGATTCTGCAGCGCCACACATTTTACAGAATCTAGATTCTCCCCTCTCCATTAGTTTGAGCCATTCGAAGTACCAATTTAGGTGGAAATATGCTGCTAAAACAACGATCAAAACATTGTTGCCAGTCCAAGCGAACCAAGTACTTACTGTGAATAGCAAAGTAAGAATTATTGACCGCTCGCTTGTTTTTACCTATTTTCCTCCAATATTAGGTATATTAGTGCTTATACCACAGAAGGGGTTCGGCCCTTAAAAGGGTGTTTCAGTCCATCTCTTTCATAATCCACTTTCTATTTCGTATCCTATTTTGCTGTGACCTGGAACCTTCATTATATTGATTAATTGCGTTTTTTTTAACACTGATTACACATAAAAGTGAGGATCTCAAAACTTTCTACTAATTAAGTTGTAACCCTCCGTATGGGTAGTTATGTATTGCCGGGTAGGTACGTACAGTCAGAGACAGGATTCCAATATAAAATAAAAGTTTATTCTTAAAAATACTATGTTCAGTTGCTATTTACAAAAAGGCGTGAGGATTTAACAGCTGATTTGAAATGAAAACTTCTACTCCTGGGATTTCGCTGTAGGTGGCGTCTTCTGTTTGTGAAGTTTTGGCCAGAGGAGTGTCTATCGGTTCCTACAGTAAACGCAGCGGAATATCCATAAGTCAATACCTTAGAGACGGGAAATTCGGAGAGGGCGAAAGTCAATACCTTGCGCTCTCTATCGGGTCTCTGGATGTACGCTGAAGTCAATACCTTCAGCGAGGGTGGAGTATCGCTAAGTCAGTACCTTAGGGACAGGAGTATCAGTGGAGTACGAAAGTCAATACCTTCCGCACACTAGCAGTTTCAGGAATTTCACTGAAGTCAATACCTTTAGTGCGGATAGGTTTATTCAGACAAGCCAATACTCTGCTGAACCAAGAGAGGGATTGTCGACAAGTCCGTACCTTGCCAACCGGATGAGGAAGACAACCAAGTCAATACCTCGCTAGACTGCCTGCTACGATTCTCGGTCGTCCTCTTATATATACACTGGCTTGGCAAAAACAGCTTTGTATCGAACCATAGTCGTCTCTAGAACGATGTTTCAGGGGGACATCGTTACAAAGTGAAATCCTGTTGTTGACAATATCCAGTTTGTCTGTAGAGTACCTTCAAATTAAATGTTGTTTTTTCACCTCTTGCCCATTTTGTCACTTAATAACCAAGTGAACCAAACTGAGGAAAAAGTTTATTCAGCATTATTAAGAATTTAGTTGTAGTAGGTAAAAACTTTAATACGTATTAGGACACAACAAATGTTCATTTATGACAATAAAAAGGTCTTTAATTATCGTTATCAAGGTCCGTCCACTTAGAGTAATTAAAACACTTTAATAGCTAATTGGAAACAGTAACCGCTAATGACCTAAAATCAATTACCTTAGAAAACAAGATGTTTGGGAGTATTAACTACTTCACTTACCACAATTAAACCCGTTAATAATAGCAATGGAACTGGATGGTAATAGTGATTAAACCTGTTAATAGCTAGTTAATAATGGTAATTAAATAGATCATTAACAGTAATATACCTATATAATATATGTGATTGTTAATTGAGGAATTGTTTTAGTATAGATGACATTTCAATTAGTATTTACCTTTGTCATTTACTGAACGATTGAAGATAAATACACATATAGTTAAACAATCTAGACAATGAAAGTACCAAATTGGCAATAACATATATTTTCTATGGAAATGAAAAGAAATAAAAGGCCCATTTTTTGAAACTATTTATTATATTATATTGCACAACAGAATATAAATTCTGTGTAATTCAGATTCGTATTCGGAGACCTGGAAAATATAAAATGAAAGTGGTTTGAGCAATTAGTAGGTACTCCGTGGTCACATACTGCTATTTCTAAGCAACTTTTTGGAGATGCCTCGGACTCCTATAACAAAAAATGCAAGATGTAATTTTCAAATTTAAATAGGTCCCGTCTTATTCGAATAAAAAGTATGTTTGTCCAGGAACAGAAATTCATTTCATATTTAATTCTGCCTTACAAAAATTATATTGTGTCCAAAATAAACTTTTACAAGAAACTCGAACAAACCGCTTCCCTTCAAATATTTTTTTCACCGGTTTTGAAAGTTACAAATATCACACAACTATAAAATTTTCTATTCTATTTAAAACCAAATAATGAATATCTTTAGTATATACGTAGTTGATTTTTAAAGCGCCTCAAAGACTCCTCCAGCCCCCATACCAGCATAAGTATCTCATACTCCATGTAGGATGTATAATTTCCACTCTATACACATACACTGTCTACTCTGTATGGCTCCAACTAATTAACTAACTAATATAAATATAACGCTAACGCGTCAAATGGGCAACACCCTTACAAGTCTCCACGATGTAGTGACGATTAGAGCCGATCTTGTGCGAAATGCAAAATAGCCGTTACAATTGATTCAACCCTTTAATTGTAGTTAACACACTTAACTAGTGTCAGGTAACAATTAAAATAATTTCAGAAAGTAATTTTAATTGCTCTAATTAAACTGCTAGCTTACGAGATGTTAATTTAAGAAAGTGGTTTCAGAATAAATAAAAATCTTGTGGTAATTCTACAACTTTGATTATGGTTAGCGAGAATTTCTCTATTAAACCAGTTTACTTGGCCTGTTTTTCTCGGTGCATAATTATTTCCAGTTTCTCATTTCTTTCCATTTCTTAGTTCAGTTTCAGTATTTTTCCCTTGAAACTTATATTCCATATTGCCAATTTTATTTTCACTACTTCTCTCTCTGTATCGGAGTCACTATCTGTATTACTTTCTCCAAGGAAATTCTCTTTTCTTTTTGTGGTCATCGGGACAACAGTACATCTTGATGTTCTTGCTTCATAGAGTTGAAGAATTTAAAAAAAAACTTTTAAATCCCTTTTAAATGAAAAGTATAGTACTCACGCCATACGTACAAGATGTACCTGTTAGAACAGCCGCGTCCGACAAAAGGTTAAGTATAATTAATCAAATATGTTCCTGTGCTTATACATTTTTTTTCAGCTGATCAAACGTGGCAACTTCTCATATAGGAAGTGGGTTGTTTGAATATAACTGGTGCATAATTTAATCTAAGGTTATGAAACCATTAGAGTTTCTGAATTAATTTCAGTAGAGCCGCGTATCTACATATAAAATTAAGCCGTATACATGCTGTTTTTTGAACCAAAATAAATCAAAAATTTACGCAGTGTTCGCTGACCGTCATAATTTGAATTACAGAATATTTTTAAAATACGAAAAAATATCACCCTAAAAAAAGTTTAACGGTTTCGATTTAAAATCAGATAACTGGGTTATTTTTTGAAACTCAACTGTTACAGATACAGTTTTATTCGTTATAAATGAAACTAAAAGTTTCTAATTAACTCCACTTCAATACTAAAAAATATATGAAAACTAAATTGAATTGATAATTATTTCAATATCTGAAGATATAATCGTCAGAATGACAGAAGTTACATTTGAAGTGATACCTACTTCTTGTTCAATATTTTGGCAAAACCAAATAGTGACCTATCATATCCTGGATATATTTTTCCCATTTAAGATCAGTAAAACTGTGCAATGATATGGGAAACAAGAGGAAACTATATCTGCTGATCTTGACAATTCTTACTTAACAGGTTCAATGCCCACGTCCAGTTTACTGGACGCAAGGGTTCCTAATGAGAGCTCGCGTCCAGTTAACTTGACACTCATTTTATATGAAACACATGCGTTCCATTAAACACCGGTGTCTGACGACATAATAGTTATTTACGATACAAGTGCGTAGCGAGTGCCTTTTTCGCAACGAGTGCGCGAAAGTACTTCACGCACAAGTGTCGTACAAAACTTTATCTACGACCACATGAAGAAAAAATAAAAAAATGTGCTCTGAAGGAGTTAAAAAACATAAAAATAAATTTTGTATAAACAAATACCTATAAACACAACGAATTCTAATTATTTAAATTAATATTTACAGTAAAATGAGGACAATTATTTAAATTACTAATTATTACATTATGTAATTTGTCTTTTTTTGAAGTAACTTGGTTACAAGACATTAATTGGGATGTTGAATTTGAAGTTGAAGGTGTATCAATATCGATGAAATCGTGAGATTGAAGAATTTTCTGCCAGATTTTAACATTGAATAATGTGACCATGAAGTAGATGATTTCCATTGCATTGACTTTCCGGAAAAATATGCTATTAGAACATTTTTTCGGTGTAATTCTTGACTTTTTTATTGTTAGACCAAACTAAAAAATCAGCAGAAGATTTCGTGTAGATTTTTTTAAGTTTCTGTGGAACCAGATTATTAATTGCATTTCCGGCAATTTCAGGTGGTGTGCAATCCGAAGAAATGCATTCTTCTCGAGGTTCTTCCATTTAAAATAAGTGTAATTAAAATTTTAAATATAACAGAAAATATTTTTCACTATGTCTGACACTTCTATCAAGTTTACTGACAGCACAAAAGTTTATACAACAAACGTCTAAATTCAAGGGAACTAGATATAATTACGTAGCTAAAAAAGAGTGCTAAAATGAAAACCCCATTTAAAAACCATTGGTCATTTTTACGCACGCTTTTGGGTGTTATAATGAAAGTCCCATATAAAACGCGTTGTTCATTAACCTGTCTTCGAATACGAAGCTGTCTCCCATTCAATATATGTAGCCATGCCAAAGATAAGTGTCACTGAGCTTAGGTAAATATGTGAGATATTCCAGGGAAGAGTTGCAGCAATATAATCTACCCACATAGGCCCCACCTTCTCATCTTCCTGCTCCTCACCAATGCCCCCTTCTCATCAATGCTCCCTTTTCCTCACCAATGCGCCCTTTTCCTCACCAATCCCCCCTCCGTTTCACCAATGCCCCTTTCACCGCACCAATTCATTTTTCTCCCCACTAATCCCCTTTCTCACCTATCCCCTTCCCATCGCTATTCCTCGTTTTCTTCGAATCCTTTCCCTCTTATTTTTGTTTTTTTTTTGGCAAATTAAGCCACATCGTCATACTCAATAGACATGTAAAATAATGTTCAATAGTTAGTTTCATTTTTAGGAGAGCTATTAAGGCAAGAGATTGAGGAAAAGACCATAGTCATATACTCCGACAGCCAAGTGGCTATAAAAGCAATCAGTTCCATGCAGATGAATTCCAAACTTGCTTGGGACTGCTTGTCCTCATCCTGGGTTCCAGAAAATTCAGATCAGGGGTAATAAAGAGGCAGACCCACTAGCCCGAGAAGGGGCACGTTGTACTCCCATTGGCCCAGAACATTTCTCTGGCACTAAGGCGCCAAGATTGGGGCAGGCCAAAATGAGTTCATCAGGCAACCCTCACCAAAATTCACAGAGTATCTACAGTAAAAGTCACGAATGTTTCTCGTTACGTCATACTTCCATTAATCTATCAAAGACACTTTAATTTTATGTGGATATCACTGACCGCGTATGTCCAATTAAAACAAATTGAAAGGTACATATTTATTTTGTGCCTGAATTAAGCTACTCCATTACGTCTTTATCGGTTTGTCACTTCATCCGGAAATCATTCTGTTACGATTGAAATTCGTCGTTATTGTCACTACTTTGAACAGGTAAAGTTCATTTACATTTTTGTTGTAATATTTTTTGACAAAATCACCGGTAAACGTTTGGACGAAAGTAAACGTGAGTGTATTAGAAAATTACCTGAATATTTCCAAAAGGAATTGGCTAATGGCGGACCACTTCTGCCGTTAAAGTCCATTCAAGAAGTAAGTTTTGTGAATTTTGTGACAATTTATTTGTAGAATTTCAAATCGTAGTCTAACTATGATATGTTAAATTTGGTTTTTATTTATCTCCTCTCATAATTAGATCATCTGCTATAAATGCCAAACCCTCCAACAATGATGCGACGCTGGTGAAAACTGTCATATTGCTTTGATTCGGGGGTTTATGAGTTATGACGTAACGAGAAACATTCGTGACTTTTACTGTACTGAGCCAGAATAGGAAAACCATCAGGATCCTGGTTGGGATCCTGACAGGTTTTGGAGACTTAACAAGCACATGAATAACATCGAACTGGCAGACACAACTATAAGCAGGTTGTGCCAAGAAGAAGAGGAAACCTCAGTTCACATAATGTGCTAATGCGGAGGCCCAGTTACATTTAAATTACATCGGAACAGCATAACCAATAATATTCATTAAATAATATATAAAATGTTGATTTTATGTTGCCCAGATATGTCTCATACATAGTGGTTATGTTATAATCCGATGTTTTTATTTAACCAACTCAAAACGTTACCCACATGTGTACAAGAAACTTGGTATTAATATTATCTTAAAAGGTTCCTTAAATGTATTTCCGTTAATCTTTTTTCCTTGAATAGATAGAAGAGTGAACAGGGAATATACGATTAGCCTGTGATAAAGAGAGATAGAAAAGCAGGTAGTAGTTTGCGGAACGAGCATTACTTATTGATTACATATTATTTTGTTTGTTGAGGTTAGTCAAAGATTATATTGAGGTTAGTTGTATCGTCGTTCTGTTTAACCGCGTGTTCCTCTTCCATCTTTTTACAATATATAATACCAATACGTTTGAATTGATTTATTTATCGTGATATTGAGTTATTTAACTGAACAAAAAATAAATTACTACTATCCTCACTTCAATATGAGTAAAAGTGTAGTGGCGGTTAACGTGTGTGGAAAATCTGAAGAGGACGGATCTAGGTGAATTGATCGAAAACAATTTATCGAATGACAATTGACCGAATACAATTTATCGAAAAACAATTTATCGAATAAACAATTTATCGAATAGGTGAATTTATCGAATGACAATTTTTGTAGAGTAAATTATAATAATTTTCAATAATAACCCAACCAAACCTACCCCTACCAAACCACCTTCGTATTTTTAGTCAATTTTTGAAGAATAAATTATAATAATTTTCAATAATAACCCAACCAAACCTACCCCTATCAAACCACCTTCGTATTTTTAGTCAATTTTTGAAGAATAAATTATAATAATTTTCAATAATAACCCAACCAAACCTACCCCTACCAAACCACCTTCGTATTTTTAGTCAATTTTTGAAGAATAAATTATAATAATTTTCAATAATAACCCAACCAAACCTACCCCTACCAAACCACCTTCGTATTTTTAGTCAATTTTTGAAGAATAAATTATAATAATTTCCAATAATAACCCAACCAAACCTACCCCTACCAAACCACCTTCGTATTTTCAGTCAATTTTTGAAGAATAAATATAATAATTTCCAATAATAACCCAACCAAACCTACCCCTACCAAACCACCTTCGTATTTTATCACCATTAGGTACCTGCCGTAATTAGGGTTAGCGTTCGGTCAAACGGTCAAATTGTCATTCGATAAATTCACCTATTCGATAAATTATTTATTCGATAAGTTGTTTTTCGATAAATTGCATTCGGTCAATTGTCATTCGATAAATTGTTTTCGATAAATTCACCGCATACCGAAGAGGACAGGGTGAGTTTCTATAAATTCTTCATATTTTAGAACTTTAAATTTGTAAGTCAAGTCTGGAAGCATATTATACGAACTCCGAACATGATGAGATATAACCATAATCGAAACACTACCTATTAACAAAGCATCCTTTTCTATCGCATATAATTTACTTAGAGGTATACCGGGTGCGGTTGATAAACCGTCGGTTAGACGGATCTCGTGAACAACAGGTAAATGAAAACTGAAAATTTGCATGGAGGGGTTTCGAAGGGAGAACTATCTATTGAAAATATTGACATCCTTTTATCACTTCCGGTTGTACCGGAAGTTAGCTCTAATTTCGTTTTTTTAATGGGACACCCTATATATTTTCAAGTATTTTGAATATTCATTTTATTCTAAACAACTTTTGTTAATATTTCCCTATGTCTATCTTTAACCCTTTTTGAGTTATAATTGGTTTTTAATGGAAACCACACTTTTTCAGTATGTATAAAACATTCAATATCTTCTAACGTAACTTGGGTAAAGGTTTACATTTTTCAGAAAAAGTACACCACATTACATTGTTTTGTTTATAATTTTGGAATTGTTATTTTTATCATACAAAGTGCTTTCAAAATTGGAGCATATTCGTCATCTGAAATATTCACATAATAAATTTTTTTCAAATGGAACACCCTGTATATGATTGATTAGACTAAAAGTATACATTATCGGCTTCCTATCTGTATTAGGGTTCCCTATACCTATCTCATGTAGATTTCCGGTAATTCCATTTTTATGATTTTTTTGACAATAAATCTGTTATGAATAGGCTACCTATGGAATACATAAGCTGCCTGACAGATGACAGTTCGTAGTTTATTTTCTTGATAAAACAATAATGGTTCATTTACAAAAGTATTCAAATGATGATCTCTTGAATTTAATTATAATTTATGGTGAGTGTAACAGGATAATAGACAGAACCTGCCGTGTTTTTGCTGAAATATACCCTGAGAAACGTAGACCAAACCATAATGCCGTTAAACGTTTACTAAACAACTGTTCTCAGTTTGGTAGTTTCACAAGCAGTAGAAGCAAGCCCAAAACTCATGTTGATAATGAAGATTTACAGATAGATGTCTTGGGATATTTTGCCGCTAATCCGAATTCATCTTTGCGGGAATGTGAGCATTTGTTACAAGTGTCATCCAGAACAATTAACAAGATATTAAGAAAGCATCATTGGACCTCTTATTCTCATACAGTTGTTTAACATTTACATCCAGGACATTTTATAAGACGTGTCGAATTCTGTGAGTGGATTTTTATGAAAAGTCAAGAAGATCAACATTTTCCCAAAAAGATAATTTGGTGTGATGAGTCCAAATTTACGAATAATGGACTGTTTAACCGCCACAACAGCCACTATTGGAGTGACGAAAACCCTTACGTTACATGGGATAGTAAATTTCAAGTGTCATTTTCTTAAATGTTTTTGTACTATAAAAAATAATGAGATATTCGCACTTACATTTTATGACGAGAATTTAAACGGTGAGAGTTACTGTAATATTCTACAGCAAGCAATTTTTCCGGCACTGCAAAATTTACCTAATAATGAGGTTAATGAAACTTGGTTTCAACAAGATGGTGCACATGCTCACAATACTCGAAGAGTAGGCACATTGCTTGATGAAATGTTTGAAGATAGGTGGATAGCTAATAACGGTCCATTCCGTTGGCCACCAAGATCCCCCCAATTGTCACCACTGGATTACTTTATTTGGGGTATGTTAAAAATAAGGTATTCGCTGAACCTGTTACTACCAAAGAAGATGTGATAAATAGAGTTCTTCATACCTTCAACGAAATGGATAGGGAGTTCATTTCAAGAGCTACTAATGATAATTTTATTAAAAGAATCCAGACATGTTTGGAAGTTGATGGACAACATTTGTTACTTTAGTGAGCTTCTATTCGAAATTTCTCTATTCTAGAATGTTAAATATAATGTTTAAGCGTTTATTGTTGTTTTTATCAAAAAAATTAAATTGTTCAAAATTTAGTATTGAAGAAATATTTGTACAGTGGAATTACCGGAAATCTACATGAGATAGGTATAGGGAACCCTGATAGAGATAGAAGATAGTCTAATCAATCATATACAGAGTGTTCCATTTGAAAAAATTGAATTATGTGAATATTTTAGATGACGAATATGCTCCAATTTTGGGAGCACTTTGTATGATGAAAATAACAATTTCTAACTTATAAACGATACAATGTAATGTCGTGTACACTTTCTGAAAAATGTAAGCCTCTACCAAAGTTACGTTAGAAGATATTGAAAAAGTGTGGTTTCCATTAAAAAAAATTATAACTTGAAAACGATTAAAGATACGCATAGGGAAATATTAACAAAAGTTGTTTAGAATAACATGAATATTCAAAAAAACTTAAAACATATAGAGTGTCCCATTAAAAAAAACGAAATTAGAGCTAACCTCCGGTATAACCGGAAGTGATAAAAGGATCTTAATATTTTTAATAAATAGTTCTTCCTTGGAAACCCCACCATGCAAATTTTCAGTTTTCATCTACCTGTAGTTCACGAGATACGCTTAACCGACGGTTTATCGGCCGCACCCTGTATAGGATATAATTTATAAATGTCAGATAGCTCTACTATTTTCATTTTTTGAATAGCTATAATTTTCCATTTCTCCTAGCTGTGCTTCTTTGCATGAAATATGGCATACTGTGTGAAGAAGTTATAGTCTTGATCAAGCATTATGTTCAATGGGATTTTCAACTCTTAATTTTAGTTAACAACTATTATTGTTCAGTTGAATCTATCAGGAGTGTGTGAATATATTGGTTGTATGTACACCAAAACCATCTTGATAGCCTTCACTAAGAAAAGAAAACTCAACCTCAAAACCATTAAACTTGATGCGAACGACGTTGAATGGAGACAAGAAGTCAAGTATCTAGGTTTGACTCTAGACAGCAAACTCCTGTGGAACAAACACGAGAAGGAGATTACATACAAAGCAAAAATGGCTCTAATGGTGTGCAGGAATCTGGCAGGGAGAAACTGGGGTTGTGACCCAAAAATCCTGAGCTGGATGTACACTGCCATAGTGAGACCAATCATCACTTATGGAGCCATTGCGTGGAGTAGTAGAACTAGCCTTTTGACGACGAGAGAAAACCTTTCCAAAATTCGAAGACTAGCCTGTATATGCATAACAGGAGCAATGAGTACATGCCCAACGGCAGCAATGGAAGTGATTCTCAACCTCACACCATTAAATATGGTTGTGGAGAGTGTTGCAGAAAGAACAAGATACAGACTAAGTAGAGATGGAATCATTAAAAAAAAACCACCTCTTCACTTCTTAGAAATCGGACAACCTGGGACATGCCACAAGATGGTATGATGAAAAAGTATAATTTTTCAAAGAAATTCGTTACGGGATTAAGCAACAAGAAGGAATGGGATCCAAATACCATTCCCAGACTTGGAAAGAATGCCATTCAATGGTACACAGACGGCTCAAAAGCAATAGAAGGAACTGTGATAGGAGTGTACGAGCCAGGAACCAAACACTCTGAAAGCTTGGGAAAAACCCCAAGTATCTTTCAAGCGGATATTCACGCAATAAGAAAGTGTGCCCAGTTCAATATTGACAAAGGATGTAGAAGGCAACGGATTATCATAATGTCTGATAGTCAAGCAGCCATTAAAACGCTAAGTTCTTGTGTAATCAGTTACAAAATGGTGTGGGAATGCCTAGGCAAACTTAATGAACTAGGCGAGAACAATATAGTCACCTTACTGTGGATTCCAGGACACACTGGAATAGAAGGAAACGAAATAGCAGATGAGCTAGCGAAGAGGGGGACTGAAATACCCTTCAGCTCCAATATAATATTGGAAGAAATAGGTAAAGCCGAAGAAAAGAGAAGATCTGACAATTGGAAAGATCTAGTAGGGCTTAGACAATTAAAGATTTTTCTGGGTGACTACAACCTGTTGAGATCAAATGAATGCATAAGTCAAAGCAAAACTGCACTAAGAGTTTTGACAGGAATCCTAACGGGACATTGTCGCCTGAATGGACACCTTAAAAAGCTCAAAATAGTGGAGGAAGAAGATTGTAGATTTTGTGGAATGGAAGAAGAAACCTCCATCCACATACTTGCGAACTGCACAGTATTTCAGAATCCTCGGGCACAGTACCTGGGAGACTACTGGATAGAAGAGGGACAGTTACCTAAGTTGAGGCCTGCAGATATCCTAAAATTCCTCCTGGAAATAGGACTGAAGGAGCTACTAGTATCTGAGAAACTAAGTAGAAGTAAGGGGGCAGTAGATCTTTTAGGTCTCAGTGAATGTTACCCCAGAATACATACATACATACATACATACATGTATACTGAAATTATGCTTTACTTTTTTTATCAAAAAAAATTTACCCTACTCAAAATGACAGTAATTTCAGTTTGTTTTTGTTTTGGGATTTTTTCCTATATTTCTATTATTCTATAGGAACAAACTGGTACTGGTCGAGGGATCTGATTATAAAAATTTGATTAGGTGGTGTCTCCAGCAGATTATAGAGGATGAGCTTGCTCGTAGACTGGACAGAAACAAAATTTTGAAATTTTGGATTTAGAATCTTGATCGACATACTCAAACTAAAGTGCTCATTACTAATTTATTCTTCAACCTCTCTCTCTCATATATGAATATAAATAATATTTTTTTCAGAATCTGTGAAAGAAGTGTATGGCTCGACTACTGATAAACAGTTTGAACTGATTGCAATGGGGTGGATGAGATTCGCGAAACAAAGACTGAAAAGGAAAGATTTGTAATAGAGATAAAAGTTATTTTTTCTAGAATATTTTTTTTGTTCAACACTACATGTTTTATATATCTTTATGTTTAGTTTTTTTAAATAATATTTTTTGTTTTCTTTGTTTCAATATATTCTATATTTATTTATGGGAATTTTAAAGTAATATTATATTTTTTATGCAGATGAAGTTTTTTATTCAATATCCCAGTAGCATCTAATTTTGGACATCATCATTCAACTTGTTCGATAATTTTTTTTCTGTGGCAGAGGGTGAGTATCTCATGGTATACCTTCTCTTTCTTCATTTCCAAAAAATACAATTGAAATTTCAGAATTGTGTAAATATAGAAAAAATGCTGCTCCACCCTGTATACCGCGAAATAAAATTGAAATAAAACGGTACCTATATGTAACATTATAGGAATGTTATTGAATAAATGTTTTGGAGCCACATTAAATATATGTAATAAAATTACATTGAAGTTTCGTTAAATATGTTACATTTATGTAATGTTTATCATTAAACATTACATTGTAATATTTATAAGAGACACAAAGTACTATATATGCAATGTATCTGTAATATCAAGCATACCTCTGTATAACATCACAAAGTCACAATGTGACGTAACATTCATATTTAAGTTATGTTTTTATCTTTAGTGGGTACAAATTTACGAGTATATTATTAACAGAAATGTGTAACCTATACAATGTTTATAATTCAATATCGACAGCAACTAACATTAATTGCTCAAGTAATTAAGTATTAGATCTTATATAAATATCTCTGTTAAATTAATCGTGTTATACGCAACACTTGAAAGAAAACCTTTGTACTCATTTCCAAAATATAATAGTACTCTATAATTTTCTAAATACGACTTTTACTATGTCTATAATTAGAGATAAGCGATGATCATATTCTCATACACTGTTATTGGAATATGTGACCTTTGATGTGTGTATTGCCATCCTAGTCTTGGAGTAAGAGAATCGATTGAGATGTTGGTTATAAACAAATTGTGTTGTCAGTAGCGGATTTTTCATCTAGTTTGTTTAATGATCGAAGTTGAAAAAACCATACAAGGCTATGTTATGTTTGTAAACTATATCGAAATACTTACCAATTAGTGTTATCTGAGAGTATATTCTCGGAATATATCGAAATATAATTTGTAGGACCAATATACCAAATCACCCCATTTAATTTTTATTTTTATAATTTGTTGATGCCATAATATTTATTTTAATCATTTTATTAGGTTAGTTTAATAGCGTGGTTCCTCTTGGTCATTTGACAGGTGCATGAGTTGAGTACAATCTAGCCTACTCTACACCGAGAAAAATAGGCCAAGTAAACTGGTTTAATAGAGAAATTCTCGCTAACCATAATCAAACTTGTAGAATTACCCCAAGATTTTTTGTTTTTCTGAAGACTTTTTCCTTAAATAAACATCTCATAAGCTAACAGTTTAATTCGAGCAATTAAAATTTGTTTCTGAAATTATTTTAATTATGATAAGTATAACAATCACCTAACACTAGCTAAGTGTGTCGACTACAATTAAATGGTTTAATCAATTGTAACGGCTATTTCGCATTTCGCACAAGATCGCCTCTAATCGTCACTACATCGTGGAGGTTTTAGCCCCGTTTGGCGGGTTAGCGGCGTTAGTTAATTAGTTGCAGCGAGAGTGGACTTTGTGTGGTGGTGTAAAAATTGAAAATTTCAAATTACATGGATAACTTTAATAAATATCATCGTTGAGTGATAAACGATATCATGGAGTATAAATTACTCATGCTGGAATGGAAGTTGGATGAGTATTCAAACCGCTTTAGAGGTAAATAAACTTTAAAAATCAATTAGGTACTTATTTAGTTAGGATATCAATTTTTTTTCAAGTGAAATAAAACATTTTATAGTTTAGTGACTTGAAATTTTAAAACCGATGATAAAAATATCTGAAGGCTTTGATTGGGATTCTTGTAAAAGTTTATTCTTCACACAATACAATTCAGATCATAGTATATATTTCAAAAATGCAGTGCTAACACTGTTAACATTTCTCTGATGAATTCAGACACCTGCAAAAGACAATGCAGTGAACTGCAGTTGAAAGTAGCCCTATAAAGAATATAACCTTTTTATACCTATTGAAAAGCAGTTTTTTTTGTTTGACAGAGTTGACTATAAAATTAAATTTCAATTTGTATCTGAATTATCTGAAATGATGTATCATGGACAAATAGAATTTTTATTTAAATAAGTAGTTACCCATGTGGATTTGAAGATTATAATACATCCTGTATTTTGGTTATAGGCGAGTGGGACACTCCCAAAAAGTCATCTTTAAGATTCGAGTCCGTGTCCGAACAGAGGGAATCGAAATTATCTGCCAATACTGTTAGTTCCAGAGTAAACAATACAGACTTTCGCCATAAGAAATTAGCTCAGGTTTAGTTCCAGATTTAAAGAAAATGTACGTTTTATGGAGTGCGCTTATATATATATATTTAATTTGTATACTTTAAAACATACGTCCTCCACTATTCAATTTATTTTCTTTAGTATCTATAAGTGTTTTGTAACCAAACTTTACTGTAGACTGATTGATTAGTATGTGATATCATCCAGTGTATAAGTATCCACCATAACATAACGCTGTAATGGACTGAAATTTAAAAAAGGCTAACCATATGTTCAATTTTTGCTTTGTGCAATATATCTAATATATTATATAGTTTTAAGAAATTGGCTTTTTATTTATAATCAAATCCCATAAAAAAATTATATGTTATTGCTGATTTTGATTTTTCATTGTCTAGATTGTTTTACAATATATGACCATTCAATCGGTATTCATCTTCGATCACCATCTACTATTCAGTTGATGACAAAGATAAATACTGATTGAAACGTCATATATATACTAAAATAGTCTAGACAATGAAAGTTTTGAATTCACAATTAACGGGTTCATTTATTATTATCAACTAATTAAATTGATATTATTGTCTAGTTTAATTACTACTAATAACATTTTTAATTCCAATTACTAAATTAATTAATAGTAGTTATTAATTTGTTGGATACAGAGGACTATACACCTGAGTGAGATTAAAAATGTATTTAATTGTGGTAAGTAAAATAGTTAATACTTCCAAATATTCTGTATTCTGAGGTAATTAATATGTGGTCACTAGCGGTTAGGTTATTAAAGTGATTTAATCACCTCAAGCTGACGGTCCTTGATAACGATAATTAAAGCCCTTTTTATTGTCATAATCAAACATTTGTTGTGTCCCAATACGTATTAAAGTTTTCACCTACTACAACTGAATTCTTAATAATGCTGAATAAACTTTTTCCTCAGTGTACAAACAGAAAACTGTATTGAGATATGAACCTGCGTAGCCTGTATAACTTCAACCGTTCAATACTATTGTATTATTCAGTTTACCTCGACCTCTCTTCGTTGGAAAACCGGGTACATATTTATTTTATTCATGGTTCTAAGGAGCCCCCTTTTGTCACTTCAATTCTTGTAATGGTAGTAAGGGGGGTGATAGTGGAGAATTGGATTTTTTTTAAAATCTGAGCTAATGTATAAACCCATAGTTTGGATAAATGTGGGAATATTTGATGGTATATTAATTTTGCTTAAACACGGTTGAATTAAAATCCCCTTTTCGGAGTTTTTATTGAATAAAGTTTTGTGTGTATGAGCTTCCAAATTTAATATTTCTCCCATGTTTCATGTTGCAATATAATTTCATCCTTTTCTACCACACTACACACCCTGAATATTTATACTGTTCATATACTAATGAATTCGCTACTTTGAATTGCAACTACTTTTAATGAAATGAATTATGCAATTGACCAAGCTGTAGCTAATTTAAAAAGCAAACACCTCTGATTAGCTGATTCAACGGACATAAAACTAATTCTTCACATAGGAATTCTACCAATTAAATTTTAACGAGCTACAATTGCAAAAGCGGCACACAACTAAAACAAAACAGGTATATTTTTACCCTATTACGTTTAAAAATAAGTTGCAGTTATAATTATAACATACCGGATGATTTGTTTCAGGACTCCAAGATGTAGTTTCATTTAATTTTTCTTAAACCTGACCTCTGAAAATAACTAGAAACGGATCTAGAAAGCGCTCTTCTGTTGTTTTATGTATACCTGATACAATATAAACCCCAATGTAGCCCGGGGAAGTTAGAATACAAACTTAAAATTTTTCCAAAATGGTATATTATGCCCCTAGTCGGAAATATATCGACCCTCACCCATTTTCCTGAAAAATTCAGCTGCAGGGTAGAGAACTCTTTAAATTGGAGTCTTTCACAATGATATTTCTTTATATTTTGCTAGACGAAAAAAACTGTGGATATGAAATTCTAGGCAATCCTATGACTTATAACATGATAAAACAAATTTCTGCAACTCTATATTTTTCAATAATTACTGGACAATTTGGAATTTTGTTTATTTAACCAGCAAATATTATCAAAATGACAAACGCAATGTAATATGGAAAAATATAGACGAAATGGTTCTGATAGTCGGGAAAAAGTTGATGTTTTAAAAATTCAAAGTGGCAATTCCTATGGAAATGGAGAACAAGTTAGGGCGAATTCATGGAACATATTTAAAAATAATATCTTAAGTTGGTTATTTTAAATGTAATACCCTGTATATTATCAATTTTTCGGTTTCAACATTGAATTTTGATGACACTTTGTTAAGAATACCCTATATCTGAAATTTATGATTATCGAGATATTAATTTTTTTAATGAAAAATTGACAGTTGCAGACCTTCCTATTTGAAATTCTGTGTGAAAATTCCCAATACTAAATAAAAAACACCTTGGGTTGATTAGTAGGACGATCAAAGTGATCGGCGACACATCAAAAACTCCTTTTTTGTATTATAGAGGGTTGTTAAAAATGTTGGAATGTTCAAGTTCAAAAAGTATTAAATATCTCCATTTTTTTCAATGGAACAACCATATTTTCATCCTTTTACTTAGTTTCAAGGCAACAAATGAGGGCAGTTTACTTTCACTTCTCTATACGCAAACTTAATTCGGAACTTAACGCTCTATATTCCATGTTTAACTGTTGAATATAAAAAGAAAATTCAGAAAATGCAGAATTGTTGTCTTAGATTGATATTTGGTAATCGAAGACGCCGTAGCGTCTTGAATAAACTTGAAGAAATTAAGTGGTTAAACATGAATAATAGAAGGATATTACATTCGGCGTGTCTCTACCATAAAATAGTACTTACAATAAAGCCGTCTTACTTAATCGAAAAATAACATATAGGACAGATATTCACAATCTTAACATTAGAAATAGAGGTTTAATTACAGTTAGGTACATTATTTAGGTTGAAACTTTTTAGATCGTCTTTCAGATATCAAATTGGCCATGTCTATAACGGACTTCCCACAGATCTTAAAAGTTATAAAATTAGTAAGTTTAAAGTATCTGTTGCTAAATATATTTTCACTACTCAAACCTGAACACTCTGTTAATTACTTTATTTTAAAAATTAAAAATGTTTCAAGCTATTATTATTATTATTATTTTCTCCTCCATCTATACCAATTTTCATAGGAATCGGGTAAGTAGTCTTTAATATACAAATACATGCAATGAGAAACGGAACATAGGGATTTAATGTATTCTCCGATCTAAATAGTCAACCAACAAAAAATTTCTATAAATTAACTTCAATAAATATCAAGTATTTAGCTGGACAGCTGAATTCAGAACCACTGTAAGAAACCCCGCCCCTTCTCCTTCCAATATTTGTTAGTTATGTGCTTTATTTAAAAAGTTATTATTTGAATTTTTTTTCTCCATATTTCCTTCACAGAACTCCATCCATTTAATATTGTCGGCGGGAAATAGCTCTTGTATAGTTTGCACCTTATAGCAACTCAGGACTTGCTAATGAATGTCGAGAACGACTTGCTAATCTTGCAAGGCACAACGTGGTGCGGCTAGAATGGATTCCAGCCCACTCTGGTTTTGAAGGCAACGAGATGGCGGATGCACTGGCTGCGGAAGGGGCGGCAGCTCCCTTCTGCGGCCCGGGCCCGACCTTGGGCCTAACAAAACAAAGAATACGCAAGGAGACGAAGAAGTGGCTGAAGAATCAGCACCTCGCTCATTGGAATGCTATGCAGGGTCCTAGGCAATCCAAACTTTTACTGAAGGGATGGACTGATGGACACGCTAGAGCAGCTACTGAACTACCAAGAAGTAGGCTAAGGAAGATAGCAGGACTCCTAACGGGGCACTGCTGTATGATGAAACACCTCCACAACTTAGGAGTAGAGGGAAGTTCCCTATGCAGGGGTTGTGGCATGACTGACGAAACGTCAGTCCATGTTCTCCTAGAGTGTCCACACTGGGCTGTACTACGCAGGCGAATCTTCGGAGTCCCTGTTTTGGCCCCTGGAGACACAAGCAGGCATCCATTGAAAAAGGTTGTGGCCTTTATTGAAGGGCTCGGCTTTATGGATGTCTAGGTAGCAGGAATGGCACAATGGGCCCGCCAGTGGCCTCAGTGCCGGAACCTTGGCTTGAGTTTGTCCAGGACAAGGTTCGCCTGCAAACTTAGTAGTAGTAGTAGTAGTAGTAGTAGTAGTAGTAGTAGTAGTAGTAGTAGTAGCACCGATACCCATTTCTTTTTAAAATACGTCAAACTGTACTTTGATTTATGTTCACTTCTTCAGCAACTTCCCTGCTCGAATATGGTTCACCATTTTCAACCACTGCACAATAATTATAAATTTCTCTATTTTTTCATTCGCTGTACACTCATTTGCCTTTCAGGTAGTTGACCGAGATTACTGCATTTGTTGCAGTTTTGTAAACATCCACACTTACGAAATTTTTCCATTATTCTATCAACTGTAGTGAGGGCACTGGTCGGTTTTCAAAGGCAACAACGAATAAATTTACTATTTTCCTAAACGAGTCACCTCCAAAATACCACGATAAAATTTGAATTTTATTTTATTTTGAATAGTTATGGGCTTAAACAGTAGAATATCTACTGATATTATGGAATGCTGTTTACTGACTGTCTGACGCTAATTAAGGACCGCCCATACTTGAGACTACGGAGTGTAGGTGTCCAAATGAACGATTGTAATAATCGTGTTTTTAATCTGTTGAAGCTTGATATTGGTCGACTAGTTCAAAAGCAGTTCTGATACAATGCTTAAAATCCCTATGTTCTGTTTCTCATTGCATGTATCTGTATAGATAGTGTAAGCAGGACGTAAAACAGCCTGTATTATATTTTCCAATCGCTGCCGCTGTACACTTCATGAACATTGAAAATTTTAATATAGCTACAATCTACAAACTCGAAACATTTCCCAAAATGACACACTTTGGTAACACGTTAATAATTGTTGTGAATTAATTTTATGTAGTTGTTTTTCATTGGCTTTCAATTAGAAATGAAATTTTTATTATAATAAACTACCAGCTGTTACGCCTTTGTCACGTTAGGTACTTCAATTGAGTGAACTGCTCTTTCTATTGTTCGCATATTAGGGTGACCATTAGGGTGACTCTAATTTAGTAGGTAGTTAGTAGATCGACAGATCCATCCTTAATTTAAATATTTTTCCTGTAAAACTCGTTCTTCTACTTTGTTAGTTACTAAATTGTCTAATCAACATTATATTTTGTGCAAACAAAACCATACTATTAACACATGTGATCAGTCAAACTCCTTCATAACGGCATCTTATTGCAAACAATCTCATCTATGCTTTAATTGTTTAAGTTCCTCTCACAATCTTCGTTCCTATAGCTCCAAGTGCACTTGGCGAACTTGCAAATCAAAAACTCGTCATACTCTATTCCATTTCGATAAGCGAATCCCAACTTCTACCGACGTCTCACCTAATTTAAACCTCAACCTTCCGTCTTCAGGCCAATCAAGTACCACGACTTTATTTTGACTCCAATCCCCTGTTGACAAGGGAGTTCTGTTATCCACGGCTGTGGTTGACGCCCTTAATAATAAAGGCAGTAGGCGACCATTAAGAGCTATTTCAGATTGCGGTAACCAAACTTCTCTTATTACCCGTAAAGCGTTAAACAATTTAGATATCCGTCAGTCACAATGTGCCCTTGAAGTTAATGGTCTGGCCTCTATGAATTGCAGACTGCAGCCTGCAAAAGTTGTTCTTTCAATTCCGCAAACTAGGGATTTTCCTGTTTTTAATTTTGATGTTCTAGTTTTAGACAAAATTTGTGATCCACTGTCTGATTTTAAAATAGATCCCAATACGTGGACCCATTTAACTAATATTTCGCTAGCTGATTGCCACTTTTATCGACCAGGAACTATCGACTTATTAATCGGAGTGGATTTATTTCCCAAATTATTGCTCCCAGGCATAATTTCTGGAAACTCAGGTGAACCCGATGCCATAAATACTGTTTTTGGTTACGTTGTCATGGGCCCGATTCATTTCAAGAATCCTATTCTCTCTTCTTCATTATGCCATTAAATACTACTTTCTGGGAAATCGAAACGGTCCCAGAAGTAATTCTCGTTAATTCTGATGATATTTTGTGTGATGATCTTTTCAAAGATACTTTTTCTCGTAAACCTCAGGACAATATGTTGTATCATTACCTTTTCGAGAAATTAATCCTACTTTCCCTGGTATACAAGATTTGGTTTTCACTCTCTTGAACGCAGACTTCTCAAGCAACCCGACCTGTATGAACAATATTCTGCCTTTATGCAAGAGTATCTCGACTTAGGTCACATGGAGTTGATTTTTGCTGACAATGAAGATAATGATAAATATTATATTCCTCACCATTGTGTTGTCAAACCTGATATTGTTAGCCCCAAATTAGGTGTAGTTTTTAATGCATCCGCCAAAGCTCCTAACGAGAAATCCCTTAATGATTGTTTATTTGTTGGACCTAATCTTGAATCAGACATTGCTTCTATTTTACTTAATTTTCGTTCACTCAAGTTTGTTTTGTGCGCAGACATCAAACAAATGTATCGTATGATTTCTCTCTCTTAAGAACATAGAGAGTTTCAACGTATCTTTTGGAGATTTTCTACGGATGATTGTGTTCGGGAGTATCGTCTGAATACTCTACTTATGGTGTTACTTCTTCTCTATTACTCGCTCTTCGTACTTTGCATAAACTTGCTCTTGACGAAGGACATCGCGTTCCACAAGCGGCTTAAATCATCCATACTTGCTCTTATATTCATGATTTTTGTTTTGACTTGAATGATTTTGTCGAAGCTCAAACGTTTATGCAAAAGTTTCTCTTTTGTACCTGAGAGGTTTTGAACTTCATAAATGGTGTTCAAGCGAACCCCTCTTATTATCTAATTAACCGACTTCTTTTATTAATCCCCATAGTCTAAGTTTTGAACCAGATTTGAACAATTCTCTTAAAGTTCTTGGGTTACGTTGGTCTTCTTACTCGGACTGTTTTACATTTTGTGTTCAACCGCGAGAAAATCTTCCTTGTGCCAAACGGTGTATGCTCGAATCTATGATCCTCTAGGATTTCTAGCTCCTATAACTTTCTTTGCCAAATTTTGTATTCAGCGTCTGTGGCTAGCTGGCACCTCTTGTGATGAATCTCCATCTTTTGATATCATTTAAATTTGGGAACAATACAAAATTGAACTTCCTCTACTATCTCAAAATCGCATACGTCGCCCTTGACTAATTAAATTAAGTACCTATTCTTCCAAAATACAGTTCATTAAAAATTGAAATCTAAAAAGGAAAGTGCTATCGTCGTGAACAGACCCTAGTCAATATTGAAAATCCCCCAATACAAAAGCCGTTTTATATATCCTTTCTGCAAAACACAAAAATTATCCAGTAGGTAACCGAAATTATCCGGAGATCGGATGATGATCCTGACATTGACAACGCTGGACAACCCTTATGCAGCCACTAGAATCTCGATTGTGTTTACAATTACTAATGTACAATCGTTAACATTGGCTCCTGATTGGCTGGTTGCGATGACCTTTCTTTCAATTCGCATATTTTCCGGGGTTTTTCTTTGCTTTTGCCGACTGTACTTCTAGTTCATATCTGGAAATATACGCTCACGCCTGTTAAGTTTGCATTGATGTGTGGTGTGTGCGATAATGTGTGAATCTGAAATGTCTGAACGTTTTTCATGTTGGTGCTTAGTCTCAGAATACGTAGCAGAACAAAGTGAAAACGAGTTTGAAGATCTCTTTCTGCAAAAAATATCTAGTTGCATGCTCTCATTGTCTCGCTGTTATTATTATATAAATATTCAAGAATTGTTATTGTTCAATATTTAATTTGAAATAAAATTTAAGAGAATTTATACCTAGTTTTGTATTGTTTACTTCTATAAATAGATTTTTGCATTATTTTCCAAGCTTCGGTACAAGTTATGGATGACAATTGACGTTTAGTCGCTATCTCGCGATACTACAATGGGGTCATGTGAAAAAGTGTTGAACTGGTCGAACATTAGCAAGCCCGGCATCACCGTCGTTTAGTAAACTGTTTTCTCGCGTAAAAAAATGTTACTTTAGTCATACCATTTTAAACTTTCTCAAACTAGTTTGATAAATAGTTTGAATATTCATTATCCCATAACAAAAAAATAAGGTCCATAGGAAAATGAAAGTATTATCTCAAAAACCAATAAACTAAGATATGATAAAAATAGAATTATGGTAAGAATAGTACTCTTCGACAATTATATTATAATGATGTTTCCCAGAAACATTGTTCTGGAGACGTCTTTGGTTAGATACAAAGCTGTGTTTGCCAAGCCAGTGTAGATATAAAAGGACGACCATGAATCGTAGCAGTCAGTCTAGCGAGGTATTAACTCGGTGGGCTTTCTTCTCCGGTTGGCAAGGTACTGACTTGTCGACTATATCTTCCTCCATTCAGCAGGGTATTGACTTGTTTGAATGAACCTATCCGCGCTGGAGATATTGACTTCAGTGAAAATCCTGAACCCGTTAGTGTGCGAAAGGTATTGACTTTCGACTTTCCTGAATCTCATATCCCTAAAGTACTGATTGATGGATACTTCACCGCACTGACGGTATTGACTTCAGTGTATATCCAGAAACCCGACAAAGTGCGACGTTTATTGACTTTCACCCTTTCCTGAATTTCCCGTCCTTAAGGTATTGACTTAGGGATACTCCGTTACGTTCACTGTACGAACCATTAGATATTCCTCCAGTCGAAAGTCCACCTGCTACGGGCGAAATACAATCAAAATCCGTTACCTACGACGAAACCCCAACAATAGGCCAGGTGTTAAACTCGCATAGCTCCTGTAAATGGCAGCTGTTTGTAATATTTTTAAGAATAAACTTTCATTTTATATTGGAATCCTGTCTCTGACTGTATGGCCCTGCCCGAAAATACGTTACTGCCCTTACGCAGGGTTACAATATACAATACAGGGAGATCCAATTAACATTACTTGAGTTCTGACTCTCCACGTATTTGTATTTTTGTTAAATCCGCCTACAATCAGTTACCCTGTATAATGATTGACCAGTTTGACTTGACTTGAAAATTTTGTCAGAAGGATTGACTTGAGCTTCACTTGATTATAAGTCAAGCTCAAGTCAATCTCAAATATTCAAGTCAAACTTGTGCAACTCTATTTGAAGCGCTTAATTAGATTTATTGATAATTGATATCAATTCCTTTGATTTCCAATTTTGTGGATAAAAAAAATTAATGTTGCTGTTCATCGAGTAATATTGTCGAAGTTCCAATCATCTATCATATTATCCCATTAATTTCAATAAGAGTGGGGTAATAAAAAAGTCAACTATTCCAAAGTTCACATCGATCCATACCAAAAACATAACAGGGTAGCATGACTCCATCAACAATAGTTACTGGATAGAAATTCAAGCTTGGCGTAACTTAATATGCTTTGTAGCAAATTTCCAAAATCTGACTACAAATACAATATCCGATTATATAGCGCTACTAGATGGCAAAGTTGTTCGTTTATTCGAATTAATTATTTTCACTTTCAGGAGAATGTTGAATATGGTTTCGGATTTCTAAGAGGCCAAAATGAGTAAGCTTTTAATATTATAAATAAATGGTAGTAAAGTGTAACTAAAGTCAGTATATTATAATGGAGTAACGGGTCACTTACTAAGGCGGACTAACTCCGAGGGTGGCCTGCGATATTGGAGAGATATTGGTATTGTGTGTCGATTCAGGGGCCTGTGTGAATTTTGTTTTAAAGAAATATTTAAAATAATAGTAGTAAATATTTAGTATCTATTTATTGGTCGTGTGAGTTTAGTGAATTGATATCAAGATAATATTTATTTGTTCGTGGACTTGAGTGAATTGATATCAATATAATATTTATTATTTGTTCGTGGAGTTGAGTGAATTGATATCAATACATATAATATTCATTTGTTCGTAGACGTTAGGGTGAGTTTTATGATTATAATTTATTTGTAATTAATTAGAATAGCATTTTGGAGAAACGACAGTCCAAGATGATGCGCGGGAATCTAATAATTTGGCGCCACAAACAAATGCAAATGACTTAGCAATAAATGATACCGATGATAGGGCCGAATTTAAGAACAAAGATTTACATGTTCAGTGTCAACGCCTTCTTTTAAATATGTACGCGTGTTTGAAAAAAGAAAATTCTGAAACTTTTGATAATGCGGTTATCGCGAGAATTTACGAATTAACGTTAATCGGGTTAACAACGATTTATAAAGTAATAGTACCAAGTTTAGAACTGATTCGTGATAAATTGCGGGATATTCCTGAATATACTCATCAATGTTTTATTGAATTGTGGATTCAAATATGAGAAGTTAGATAATCGAATGGTGATGATGGAATCTCGGCGTATCGTTGAACTAAGACAGGAGTATTTGCGCAAAATAAAAGGGTATCGTGATTCAAATAGAACTAGGTATAATTTATTTAGACGAAACTGTGTTATTATTGTATTTTGTATGCAGGCTGATTTTTTTCATTCAAATTAATATAGTACATTAACATTACTTCACAATATTTGAATTTATAAAAAATTTATATGTAAGCCATTGGGCGGCTTTTTCCTTCAAGGGGATTAAAAATATGGTTCATCACACTGACTTTAGTTAGACTTTACAACAAAAACCTACAAAATATTGACGTAGAAAATTCTCACCATCATTTTGGTTATTCGAGCCAAAATTTCATTCTTCTTCTCCTCTCCTCCTACCCTTTCAGATGTCGGACGAGGATTCCGGTTCCTCTTGTACCCAATGCTTCCATTCTTTTCCGTCTCTTGCTAATTTTTTTATAGCATCTAGAGTGCTTCCTCTCTTATTACCTATCCACTTTCATCTCGGTCTACCCCTTCTTCTGTGGATAGTACTTACCGCTTCCATCACCTTTCTTGTAATTCTGTGTGTTTTCATTCTGAAAATATATCCATACCAATTTAATAATTTTCTTTTCATTTTCCTGATGTTTGGTTCTTGTTTCGTTATTTGTCTTTGGTGTTTCTGCTATTCTTCTTAGGTGCTTCATCTTAATTGTGTTCATCTTGGATTCACCCTTCTTTCTCAATGTCCAATTTTTACTTGCGTATGTTATTATTGGTATTGTGGATATTCATTTTCACTTCCATATCAATATTTATATATATAGAATAGTCTTATTTAGTGTCAATGAAACGAATAAGTCGTAAGAAACTGAACGGCTACAATCGCATAATTCCCACATTATTTCCCGGCCCTTCGAGTCGGATTTTGTTAAAAAAAACGTATAATCTCCGCAATTACCTACGGTTGGTATGTAAACTAGTTATTTTAACGAATATGTATCTATAACATTAATTACGAATCAAGCAGGGCAATGCAACAATGAACGAATAGAGCCGTGACATTGCGTTTGGTAAAATAGCAATAACATTGGATCGTCCGAATAAAAGGGTATTATGTATCCATCATGAACTACCGCAGTTTATCGAGTGGAAATTGGAATAATCAGACCGTATTTTGTATCAATCCCGTTTATTGTATTTTAGCAATGTTTTAAAATCTTATTATGTGATTCAAGCGTGTAATTTCAACGGCAACGCTTACAAAATCAGTTTGAAATCGCTTGGAGATTAACTGCTGGATACAACAACATATCAATTGAAATATTTGTTCTACTTCCATAAATTCAATCGACAATATTGAATATTAACAATATCATGAGCGTCGACGAACAAATAAGATTTATTGCGCCCCATGTTCCACAAAAATCCAGAGGAAAGACCCAGTGTCTAGTAGTTCGTTTAGTCTTATTTCTTCAAGGCTCATTTTAGGCACGACTTCCTCTTTTGTCTAGTAATTTTCCAGGTATTTTGTCCTAAATTTCTGTAGTGACGATATTTTACATGTATGTGTTTTGAGTTTCTTCTTCCATTCCGATGAATCCATATTCTCCTCTTTCCACTACTACTAAATCGTTATTGAATAGATGAAGCTTTTACTTGATAAAGATCCATACTTGATTATGAAAGAAAACAATATAATTTGTTTAAGCCTTCGTTATGATTGAACTAAGTTGTGAAAGCTACTCTGTTAGCGAGACGCGTCACAAATTATAACGAAGGTTTAAACAAATTATATTGTTTTATTTCATAGTTAAATCGTTATTTTCCAGAATTAACTTTGTTATGGTGCTCACACTGCAAAAGGGCTCCAGTCTTCAAAAAACTGTTGTTATTTCGTTTTCTCTCATACCAGTGAGTCCTGGGTCCCACAGTACACTATTTCCTAGTTCATGGGCACAAAGCTCATTCTAGATCTATCTGTCGCATGATATTCGGAATCGTTTTTCTTGGTATTTGAAAAATGCTGTTCAAGTCATAGGGACATCAAGTTAAAAACAACTACAACGGTAAAGCTTACTACAGTTTCCTGTAATATTGTCGTATTTAATAAAGTGTGTTATCAACAGATGTCAAAAGAATAATTATTAATATACACACTTCATATTTTTGAAAAATATTATTTTTCAAAAATATGAAGTGTGAATATAAATAATTATTTTTTCAACAGATGGCGAAAGGAATAATTATAAATATTCAACACTCTATGAATTTTTTGAAAAATAATATTTTTCAAAAACAGTGGCCGTTCAACTAAGGAGCAACAACTACTTCCCGTGCAATATGCACCGCCGGATATTGAATTACACCCCAAAAGTCAAACGGGGTTGAACGGCCACTGTTTTTGAAAAATATTATTTTTCAAAAAATTCATAGTATTGAATATTTATAATTATTCCTTTCGCCATCTGTTGATACATTCACTCTATTAAATACGACAATATTACAGGAAACTGCAATAAGATTTAATTATTTTTTCGACATCTTTGAATACAACGGTCTTCGAATATGTGATAGCTTCGTAGAAAGGTCTTATTAGGCCAAATGCCTATAGATTTGCTTCAAATAAGCTTTTGTCACAAATGATGGTCATACCGTGACTTCAGGCTGAACTCTGAAAACTTCACTCGAGTATTAATACCGTGAGATATTCGTTCTGCAGCAACAATAACAATTAGCAATAGGCGGGGTGCAGGTTTGCTGTAAACAGAACATCTCCGGGTTATTGGTTTATCCATCTAGTGATGTGTTTGTAAAGCCACTTTGTATTGGGGTTGTCCTGGTCGTTTTGAGACTTCATTCACTTGTGAGTGCGAACAATCTCTAAAACAACAGACAAGCGGCAAAAAATTTCTTGAGTGTCAGTTCTAGAGAAAATGGAGGATAATGATATAGCTAATAAACTAGATCAGCCTCATCAACGCGTCCAGCTTGAACTTATACTTGAACCCTTATGTAGGTTGTTCAAGGAACAGGGAGTTGAAGGTCCAATAACGAGAGGTAGGACGCAAGAAAATACACCAAGACGAAGATGGTTGAAGAAGTTCATAACTCACTGCAGAAGAATTTTTCCATCACAGAGCTAAATTAGACACAAAACAGTGCTGCTAACTGCATAGTGAGATATCACCTCAAAAAAATGGGAGACTGAAACTACGACAGGTGAACCGGAAACCGAATTGGCCGAGTACGTTTACTGTAAATGTAATGCCTTAAGTGGAATTAGGGTACTACATTTGGCACACACATAGCTGACGCCCAAGGAGGTGAAATTTCAGGAGTATTCTGTTCTGTTATCATAGTTGAATTCCTGAAAACGTTATTAGAGAGGTCATAAATAAAAGATCAATACTGATCGCAGTTATGGAGTGCTACTGAAGTAAACTACCACTCAGTACAATATACTTTTGGAACATAATGTTGAATTAAAACCAAATTGTTAATAAAACAACAAAATACGGTAGCTGGAGGTGTCTGCTATTGCTGTTATCCTTTCTTCCTGATGATTTGATTGCGTATTATTAGAAAAAGAAGCCCGGAACTCTCTGAATTATATAAATAATAATTTTCGACACAACTCAAACTGTTTGTTCCAAATCTGCTATTTTTTACTGTATTCTAATTAGAAATATTTTACGCTGCAGTTAACTTAATACATTATTTAACCATCGTCAATAAATACACGCAAATATGCATTGTAATTACCAACACGGAATACTGCAGCTTCCACCCATTTTGAAACAGGTGTTAATTTTGCGTAAACATTTTAATTGCTCGTCCACAATTAGAATTTTAATACTCACGTCATAAAATGGCTCTCGCTTAGTCCAGTCCAAATTGATAGTTTATTTACAGCGACGTACAGTGATTTTCAATTTTGTTGCTACAGTAGGGGAGCCCAAGCGGGGATTTCGGGATTTACTAAAGCGCGGCAGATTAATATACAGGGGGATACCTTGTACCCGGTTAAGTACCTCCACAAAACATGAGGCCCATATATAAGGCCGCCCGTGAAGGATACAGGATCAGATTAGTAAAAAAAAATTGACCATCAGAAATTCTCGAGCGCGTCAGATTAAGGTAGGGTGAGTTAATTACATCCTAAAAAGTGTATATTCCACTAATCTGACAATTTGAGAGTGACGTAAAAAAAGGGGAGGGCAACAAAGTTGTAAAAAAAAAACGTCATCTCGACATTCTCGAGCGTAGCTAAATTTTTTTTTATTTTGAAGGAAATAATTCAAGAATAATGAAAAATATATAATCTGACGATTTCCGCAAGCCGAAATAACAAAAATTCGTCGATAAAGTTAAATGCGTGCAGCTGCGTGATGCCTACATTTCCTTCTCCGCGTTTCTATTCCTCTCTCACTCTTTCTCTATCTATTCCTCTCTCACTCTTTCTCTATCTATTACTCTCTCACTCCGTCCCCACTCTGGTTTCTGTTGCCACGACGCCATCACAGCTGATCATAAAGACTCGTTTGTGGCATACTGTTTACAACGTGTTTCCAACGTTTTGGCTTTTTTTGCTATTTAAATATTATTTGTGTGAATTAAAGTTTATAAATATTTAATATGAGTGATATTAATTTGAAATGTGTATTTTGTGGTGAAAGTACCTTACAAAAAACAATCAAATTTACGGTAGAAACCCGAAAAAGTGTTTTTTCGGGATTACTCCGAAATTTGTGGCTCGATCAATTAAAATTGCAAAATTACTTATGAGGATGATAAAACTGCGTCGAATTGCGCCAACGGCGTGAAAATTGCTTGATCCATTCAAAAGTTATTGCGGTTTGAGAATTCCAAAAATAGTGTTCTATGAAATTTCTATCAGACTTTCGAGCTGGGAGAGCTCAAATGCATAGAAATATTATTTCTTTGAACTAAGCGAGCTCAAAATATCACATAAATTATATTTTGAGCTCAAAAATGTCATAAGTACAATTTTAAGCACCCAGGAATGGAATTAGCGGGAAGTAGCAGGGATGGCCTTTAAGGTGAACCGTTTTTCTAATTTTTTTTTGTCAGATCAGGCAAATCCCTCTAGATAATCGTCAGATTATGAGACAGTACGTTTAAAACATAAAGATGAACCATATATATCTTAATCTGACGCGCTTGAGTATTTCAAAATGGCGAATTTTTTTTGCACATTATGAAAATGGCCGCGAGTTTGCGTCCCATCGAAATCGTCAGATTAGTGAATGAGAGCTTTTTTTTGGTGCACTTAACACTCCCTTAGAAAATCTGACGCGCTCGATTAATTTTTTTTTTTTTCATTTTCAACCCTTAAATACAACCACCCCCATCATGCAAACGATCAGATTAACATACGTACATTATTAAAAATACGTAGGACATTGATGCTTTCAATATCTGACGCGCTCGAGGATGTCCATGCAACAGTTTTTTTTTACATATTTAAAAATCTATAGCCGCTTTCCCCACCGATGTAAAGGTATGTATCATATAACATTTTTTTCTTCTTATCATCTAAGCTTTGCATCCCAATAGGTCTCTACGACGCTCGAGTAAATCCCCATTTAGCCTCGTGGGCTCCCCTACACGCTAAGCTGTTAAACCCTGTCTATAAATATAACTAACCAAGCGCTTTTATTTACACAAAACCCTGTTTTGAGTTAAAATCTGCATTTGATTATTTTCATTTTTTCCAGATGCTAATGGTTTTGAGAGGTTTCTTCTATTTTGCTGCTTCTACAGCTCACTTTAACCACAAAAACGACTTAATTTAAGTAACCCCGTCTCTAGTGGGAAACAGTATTCTTTTAAAACTACTGAAACTGACCCTTCTTTGGCCAGCACATTATGAGTATTATTTGCCTACGTCATTTCTGTATTTTCCTTACTGTGATAATACATGTGTTACATTTTCCATATTCACTTTCTGCTGCTAGCCAATCAACAATAAGGTTCATGCCATAGTTGGTCTTTTGTTGGCTATCCTCAAGCCACCCCTTCAAGGTAGGAAGAAGCAATAGTTCCAGGAATTGTGAATAGGAAGTTCCTTTGTGGTTTCTTCTGCTGGGTATATCGTTAAAGGTCTGTTCCGCAGGCTTTGTAAGGATAAGTAGATATTGGGCGCCAATTCGTTATATTAAAAAGCATATTGTTCACCAAAACATTATCACGGGCATGAAACTTCTCTTTAAAAGGGTGGATTGGCTTTATGCTAGGGACACAGTATTTTAATTGAAACTATAATATACGTAGAAACACCTTGTAGAATTCAAGTGAAGATAGTTGATACGGTTGAAGATGAACTTATATTATTCTGACCACGTTTCTCACAGCTCTAATGTTTCTATTTGAGAAAATACAAAATTTTAACGTTTTTTACACTATTTATTTCTAAATCGCTAAATCCTTGTGTTTGGCTCGCTAACACTTTCACAATTTAACTAAGTGACAAATTAATAGTTGTACTACAAGAGGAAAAAGTTGTGATATTTATTTGACAATCCCTACCTCTGATTTGTCTTCTATGGAAATGATTTTTAACTTTACACCATTTCATATAGTGGTGGAACACAAGATACAATTTTATTCACTTAATCACAGTTTCCTGTAAAAATTCTCATATTTTAGTAAAGCGTCAAAGTTAATAGCTAAATAATATTATAACGCCTCACCAAGTTTTAAAAAATTACTTCTTAAAGAACAGATACCGTTTACGACGAAGAAACAACTACTTCTCGGGCTATGTGCCCTGACAGACATTGAATTACACTTCTCCGTTAAACGGGGTTGTTATATCGCCATAGAAAAGTGTTCCAAGTTCAATATTGATAAAAGATATAGAAGTCAAAATATTATCATTATGTCGAATAGTCATCCATCAATATCTTCTGTATGCTCCTTGTGGTGTATTCATTTTTCCTTCTGTTAATTTTTTGGCAAATTGAACTAAAATTGTTTTTTTGTTTTTTATTTCAACCTTTCGGTACCGTCTCAAAAAAATTAACAAAGTCATCCGTTAAATTACTTGAAAATAATGTATAGAGATTTGAAAACCCGAAAAGATGCCTGTATTTGCCAGATGTTACGAATTGTATTACATCCAACTAGTAGTAATATGAGTCATGAAAATGGTGGTGTTTATTTGTCAATTAGGGCGCCAGCTAGCATGGAAACGTAAAATTTATTTTCTCGGTTAGCTGTAGAAAAGGTACCTTTCTCGTCTCAGTAAAGCTTGTAAAATTCAACTTCCTAATAGAGTAGGATAAAAACAAATATTTCAAATAATGTGTCTATACGCATCAGTCTAATGTAATTTATACTGAAGACTCTTGAAAAACTTCTCGATAGACATGTCAGAGACGGTGTAGTGGTCTTGTAGATCAATATACATACAGAGAGGGAAATTCAACCGAAACATCATTACATCAACTCGTAAAAAGGGCTGAATACGTGCTGGAAAGAGCTTTTGACAACACCTCCTACGAATCCATAGCCAAGGCAGCGAGGAAAATTGGGATCGATGCCTCGAGCTGCAGGTAGATAGACTGCATGCTCAGAAGCAGGCTAATAGAAACAACTCTTATGGGGGAGACAATGGCCTTACGTGCAACCATAGGGGTTGTCCACAGGGGAAAGTACTGTCCCCACTGCTGTGGAACCTGGTCATGGACGAGCTCATCAGAAACCTACACAGAGGAGGATTTATCACCATAGGATATGCAGATGACCTGGTAATTTTATCCCAAAGTAAATACAACAGTAAAACCAGAGACAGACTCCAGATGGCTTTAAATGTAGTAACAGGCTGGACTGTGAAAGAAAGGCTACGCATAAGTCCCTCAAAAACACAGATAATTGCGACAATGGAAGAAGGAAAAGAGAAGGACTTGGCCCTCCGACGCTTCAAGGTGAACCAATACGATTGTCGGGTGAAGTAAAATATCTCGGTGTTATCCTAGACCCAGGTTTAACTTGGAACCGACACCTTCAGCACGTGATCAAGAAGGCAAAAGCAACCTTCACGGTTGCCAGACGCACTTACGGCACTAAATGGGGACTTAGACCAAGCATGGTATACTGGTTGTACAAAATGGTTGTCATACCCAGGATGGTTTGGTGGCCAAAGATTAGAAAAACCTCTACGATGCTAAAATTAAGCAAGGTCCAAAGACTTCCATGCATAGGCATTACAGGGACAATGAGGACTACTCCTACAGCGGCGCTGGAAACAATGCTAGACCTTCCTCCGCTACATTGTGTCATAATGTGCGAAACAAGGGCAGCTCTAACCCGACTAGAAAAAGCGTCAGACCATGACGTGGCACATGGGAGAGGACACACAGAAATAAGGCACGTGGATGACGACATCTTTAAAATGCCAACAGACCACATGACCGCCAGATATATCTTTCGCAAGAACTTCGAGATGGTCATCAAAGCTCGAAAGGAGCTTGAGGAAGAGGACGCAGCACCACTCAGCAGAGCTAAAATGAACTGATCTGGTACACAGACGGATCAAGGAATGAGCTCGGCACCGGAGCGGGTATATACAGCATGTAGAGCAAATATGAAGGAATCGTCTCGCTTGGTAAATATGCCTCGGTATTTCAAGCAGAGGTCTATGCAATACTTGCATGTGCAAGGGCAAATAACATGAGAGCCTACAACAACAAGCAGATCAGGATCTACAGTGACAGTCAAGCTGCCCTTAAAGCACTTCAGAGCTCTAAGGTAACATCTCGGCTGGTATGGGAATGCAGCGAAGAACTTAGAAGACTGGCGACTTGGAAAAGTGTAACACTAGAGTGGGTCCCAGGACACAAAGGAATCGCTGGCAATGAAAAAGCAGACGAACTGGCAAGAGCAGGATCGTCAACCCTGATGAACGGACCCGAACCATCTGTGGGCATTCTCAGATGCTCCACTAGGTCATGGTTAAAACGGTGGGTAAAAGAACAACACAAAAAACACTGGAAAAATACGCCCAGGCAAACACATGGGAAGAAATTCATGAAAGAACCATCAGAAAAAGTAGCGAAAGAACTGCTCTCAATGAGCAGGAACAAACTACGCACCATAACGGGGCACTTTGCCACAAAGAAGCACCTGAAGAAAATATACAGCCCATAACGGAGACCTTACATGTAGAAGATACAAAAAGGACACTGAAACAGCTCTGCATATATTATGCAACTGTGAGACGCTGAACCACAGGGAACGGATTGGCTGAATAGTGAATAGGCAGTAATTAGAACACTAGGAGGATCCACAATAAGGCCAAGAGGCTGAGGTGATGCCGGCGAAGTGACGGCTTCTTTAAAAAAAATCCGCTTATTGAAATTATTGCCCTGGACGGCCATATTAGGTCACGTGATCTGGATTGCCTAATTGCTTTTACAATGGAGCTGCTTAAATTTACTTCCGATTTATATGGTTTTTAAGGCTATTAGATTATTTTATAAATTTTACTTTCATTATTATCAGTTTTTGTGAACGTATTTACAGTTACTTTTTATTTTTGTTAGTGCTAGATAATTTTCGTAAATTAATGGAATGACTGGATTTGTACAGGCAATTACACACAAATATACAATAATTACCTACATCAAATTGATCTTTACAGCAATAGTAAGTAGTTGTAGTCTGTTTATATTTTGTTCTAGCAGCCTCAAACCATAATTTCCAGTTAACTTTCACTGCAGGCAGTTAAGTACAAACTTTTTACGAGGCGTTGTAACTGTTGAGTTCATGCAGTAGGTATAATACAAAACAATATTTTTATGTTAATATTGATATTATTCGAACTTGATAAATTGTTAAGAAAAATTAACCAAACTTTTATTTTTTAACAGCATGGAAACGTCAAACACGTATAAACTCTAAGCAAAAACAAACAAAACACTCTATATTATGGACTTTGACAGTTCTCCAAACTTCAAATTCGATTGGCCTTTTGGTAACTATTAGTTCATAAAACATATTATGATCTTCAGGTTTGTGACGTATCCGTAGTGAAAGTTTAGGAATTCTCAATTTTCAGTTTTTTCCTGAAATATTCGACTTAAAAATTCTTTCAATTAATGTTTGCAAAAAAGAACTGATATATTTTAATAAAATACCAGAAACCGGATATCGGTTTAACACCCCATTGTGAGTATAAATCCAATTATTCTTGAATTTTCTACTATTTTAAAATAATCTCACAGTTGACAGCATCAATAGTTGTGATTTTCCTCTTTCTTTATTAAACGTTAAGCCCGTAAACTTTTTTATTATAAGACATAATAGAGTCGAGGTTTCGCGTAACGACTCTGGCGAAATGAAGTTCCACAGAAGTGGAGGTGATGATGATTTTTTTATTATATAATATTGCATTTTTGGTGAAAATGATACAGCGAATTATACAATAAAGCTACAGAAAAAATAAAAATCGGAGGAAAGAAATATTATTTTATATGTGCGAAAAGCTTCCAGTTCATTCAATATTGAAACCAGTGGTATTGCTTTGTGAAAAATACCAACAATTTGAACTTAGTTCATACAAACTATACCATTCAGTTTATTGATTCCACCTTTATCTTCTTCTTTCCGCACCCTATAAAAAGTGCATGAACGTTATCGTTCGAAAGAGCTTTCGTTTCCTTCTTACCCAAAACTTCTCAATTTTAACAAAAGTTCACAAAAAAAATTTATGTCCGTCTTGAACGGTGAACCTTTGACGTAATTTAGAAATAGAACAGAGAACGAAAAAGGTCATTTACATGGACGACTGGCTAGTGCCATATATCTCTGTCAAACGATATTGGTGGAACAAGATTACCTTATGGGAAAGTAAACCGGTCGTTGGGACTTTCAGCGACTTTTATTTTGGGCGAGTCGTATTCCAAGCTATTATCGAAACGCGATTTTATGTTATCGGCCGTTACTTTTTGTACAAAATGTGCTTTATAACACTGAAACTTTGTTAAAACTTCCAGCCATATTCTCTATTCAGAACAGCACTGAAACACTGAAATTAATGCGAAATATGAAGTTTTAAGTAAATTAGAATTTAACATAAACTTATTATAGGTAATATTCAATTTCTCTAGTCTTCACAAACAATATTTTTAACAAATGTACTGTATAAGTAAACTATGATAAGGAAAAAGATGTGCTTGCTCTCCTTTCAATAATCTACTCATTCATTTCTTTGTTTAAAAAGCTCTGGGATGTATCGAGTAATATATACCGGGAAAGTAAGTAAGTAGTACCAGAAGTTAGTATAATATAAGCATGTTACTACCTACTATGTTTTGTAGCACATCTTATAGTTATTGTATTAGATAGTGTTTCTCCCAAGCAAGAAAGTTTAAACCTAAGATTGTAGCTCGAGGATTTAATTTTCTCAAGTGGAGAAAACGCATCTAAAACACGAAAGCAATACAACGTTTTATCCACAATCACAGTAATTTAGAATCAGATTTTATCAAAAAGTGATTTGACATTTCAGTCTGACTTGGTACTTTGCGTACTTTACGTAAGTGTGGATGAAGCTCCAAATCAGTTGTCTTCATCATGAAAAATATACTTTGGATGAACTGCCACCGTCGGTTATTATATGTATAGAAAGCATCTACAAATTTTCCAATCTCCCATGCTGCCAATTGGTTTTGGTAATTTCCTCAAGTGTTTTACTCCAAATCCGAATTTCAATAATATCTTGCTGTAGATTATTTCACTTCAGTTCCTGTAGAGCCGCTGTACTGTGAACCATTGAGTTTGCATGACAGTCCAAATTATACTCTTTCTTTCGCAGCTCTGTTTTTTTAATTTCCCATATTTGGTCTCCCTTTGATATTGATATTATTTTGACTAATCTAGAAATTTGGATTCGGACCAACTAGAATACGGAATACGTTCCACCAATCGTAAATGGTAACTGGCGTTATCCATGAAGATTAAACTGAACAATCTTCTGAACTATTTTTCAAAGTTTTCGCAGTTTATATCATCAGGGTGGTCACCGGTTCTTCGCTTACTTTTATGAACTATATCTGCATCTTCAACATAATCTCCACTTACTGCAGGCACGATTATATATCCTGTGTTCTCGCTTGTTTTTTAATAAAGTTAATACAGTATTATCTTGCCATATTTTTCTTATCTGACCCTTGCTAAAAATCCACGTCTCATCCAAACTTTTTATGTATAAGTTGACACAGATTTTTGCGGAATATTTTGTAATAAACTGTAAACTTTTTGTTCGTACTGTAAGAAGCTACATTGAAAATGTTTTATTATTAGTTTGTTGAAACAAAACCAATTCTATTTATCCAGTTTATACTAGTTTATTTGCTACCTTCTACATTGGGTACTTCTTCTCGGAATCGCCAACGTATTGCTTCTGCTGATAATTGCTTTATTTCGCCGTTAATTTTATGCATCACTTACAGTTGACTACTTCAAAAGTAAGAGGTGTAGTTTCTCAAAGAGAGTTTTATCGAATTCGGTATCATCAAAAGTCTTAATTGTTTTTTGGTTCTCTATGCAGTTTTTGGTGATATACCCAACACCTTTTTAAAAAAAAAACGTTCGGTTTTCGTATGATTTCTGACAAGCTTGCGAGTGCAATCTGGATACAAATATTCGGATAAAATGTTTGAGATACTTTAAAATTATTCAAGTCTTAATGTCAATTGATTTTAATTTACGACCCACCCATATCTAGTAACTTTTTTTTCATATGTTAATAATATGGGAGAAAAAAGGTGTTTTTCCGATTGTATGTAGGAATCTATGGAATCTTGAGACGTGATTTTAACTCCATAACGTCATATTAAACTGAAACTTTGCTCGCTCATTAAGGACCGACAACAATACATATCTGTATCTGTAGAGTAGGGAGGGTGAGTTAGGCCCACAGCACTTAGGCCACATGTGACCCATTGTACATGCTACCAAGGAGTTGCCTTCCTAGGTCATCGTCCATCCTGTCCTTTCCAGGAAGGTGGACAGGTCAATAGGAGACATCTCCTTTATATCGGTAGGTGCAGGCCAAGACTCACCCAACACACACTCAGACTCATCTTCCTGTTCACACATCCTGCATAGAGGTGTGTCCACTAGCCCCATTGTATGGAGGTGTTTCCTTAATTGACAGTGGCCAGTCAGAAATCCTACCGTTAAACGTAGGTTTTTCCTGGTAATCGCCAAATACTTTTTCGACTCCAGCTTCCCAGAGTCGCCCAGGGTGATCCTGGCAAGACTGCATCCCTTGATTTCATCCCATCTCTTTGGAGATTGAGCATGGGTGTAACGTTTAGCTAGTTCCGCAATTGTCGAATTCGTCAGGCCGTAGGTGTCGCTGGGTCCAAGAATTCATAGCTCAGCCGCTTCCCTGGCTAAAGAGTCAGCAATGCGGTCACCTTTGCTTCTGTAGTGCCCTTCAACCCACCTCAGGATAATATTGCTATCTACCGAGGCGTTAGCTAAATCCCGATGGCACTCTAATACTAGCCCTGATGTAACACGTTGTCTGTTCAAGGCTAGTAGAGCTTGTCTGCTATCAGTGGAGATTATTATGTTTTTGCCAGAAATTCCGTTTCTGGTTAGTTCCTTTGTCCACGACCACTTAATGATAAGTCAATATTTTACCTCCTAACAAAAGGTATATGGTACTCATATATCTACTAGAGTGAATTATGAACTTATAATTCACGCTTCTGCATTTAAATAACATGGCATGACAACTCAACACTCACAAAATGTCGGTACATAGGTGACTAGAGATGGGGGTACAATATGAAATAAACTATTAAATCTGTGTATTTTGTTTGGGAAATGTGTTTCTGAAATATATCATATCGATAAAATATCAACATTTTTAGTATTTATACTTTTCATAACGGTAGTTGTTGATTTTGATATTTTTAAAACAATATATTTATAACGGTACGGTGTATCGATACTTTACACAGTATTGCCCATCTCTATATTATGTCATATTTGACGTAGGTAATCCTGAAATTTAATAAAGAAATCAAGGGTTGTGGACAAAGTATAGTATTCTATTCGCAATTTATGGCCATTATTCACTCAGGTGATTTGCACCCCTCGCCTACGGCCTGGGACGCAAAGGTCTCCCTGCGTGAATAATGGCTATCATTAATTGCTCGTTTAATAATATACTATTGCGGCAATTGAAATACCAGCCAGTTCTGTTTGAACCACGCTGGTGTTTTTTCCCATTCCCCACTTAATCCTTAGGCTTAGTGATCTGGAGTAAATTCCACATCCTGAGCCTTCTTTGGTTTTTGAGCCGTCTGTATTGCATTTGCAGTATCTGACTCTGTATTCTGTTTTATTTGTATTTTGTAGGGTTTATAAAACACAAACCTGGGCTCAACTGTATCACTGGCCGTCTGCAACAGAAGCAGAGCAGTAAGCGCTTCCCGCCACAGTCGCAGTCTTAATTGACCCATTCCTACTTGGGGTTTACAGCAGCGTAACATGACCAATAACGCAACCTCTTTAATACATATAGTTTGATAGGTGTGTTTCAATTATCAGTTTTAACGAGTAATTTAAGATATTCTATACTACTTTCGACTCTATACCCCTATATGTTATGATATTAGACGTAATATATACAGCATTGATAGAGGTGATAGCGAATAGGATTTGTGCGAGGAAATCCAGGGTTTAATTTCACTTTGAAACCTCAATAAATCCGCTTCTATAGGAGATCGATTTAAAAAGTGGAAATTAATTCACTATTTCATTAGTAGCTACATATTTCTATAACTTGAGCTAGTATAAAAGTATACAACAATATTGATATACAGTGCGGATATTAAGTATTACCCCCCTATTCAATACAAAGATGAAATATTCTCGAGCAACTCAATTTTCATTCCAATCGAGGTGTTTTATAACAAACAAAAGATTGTCAGTCCTTTTACCTTCTACAGAGACAGCTAAGCCCCTCAGATTTGTCAAATATCAAGGGGGGTCGTGCGATACTTCGTTGGAAAGGGTTTGAAACGCAGAAGTGGAAAATATATAACATTCTGCTTTAATCCCATCCATCTGTTTGTTAATAACGATTTATTCGTTCAAGATTCACACTCTGCGATATACCAATAAAAATGTAGTTCACTGGTTCTGCTTTAATTTGGGACACTCGAACAAATATTATTCAATTTTTATTCTTGAATGCTTATACCAATTATTTTTACGAATAATAATTAATAATTCATTCAGTCATTCCAATTTTAAAAATATTAATGTATATCATTATTTTTTTGATAATTGTCATCAATCAACTGTTTGATCCAAAAATTACACATTCTTAAGTTCCGTTTTGCAAACCCTTCCCAACGAAGTAACGCACCACCTCTCTTGCTATTTAAAAAAATTTGAGATGGTAGCTTTCAAGTGTAGGGGGCAAAAGGGGTGACAATTTTTCGTATGTTATAAACATATTAAACACTTAATATCTGCACCGTATTGATATTGTGATGAATTAATTCATTCTGACTTTTTAGTTTGATTTACTATATATAAAAACTTGTCCTTTAAAATATTATTTATCATCTTTTTGAACAAATTAGTGGAGGTGGAAATGTAAAACTTACTCAAATGATCTTCTAGTTCAGTTCTGCTGAACAGATATCAACAAGTAAAATTGTAAATGCTTCCTTTTTTATTTATCCACCTACTGAAAAACTGGAAGTAGGTACCTATGCTTATATTTGAACTTTTTTTCACCTTGTATCCCGAGAAAATTAACTATCGTAAATGAATAGGCTAAAATTTCTCGTCTCTCATCCCTAAAGTTGGTGACGTCTTCCGCCTTATTGTGAGTCTTGTCCTCTGCCTGTTGAATTGTGCAGGACGGGTTCCTGTTCCGGTGAATGTCGCTTGGTGCTTTTCAACATTCCCCGTTTACTGCTTACACATTCACCTCAACTTCTCGTTCTCGCTATTGCCGCCTACACTTTGTAACTAACGATTTAATACACTTTATGTCCTTTTATTTCATTCTGAACGAGCCCCACTCGATCGTAATCTGCTAACCGCTAGTCGCTCTCTCAGCCTGCAGCCGTAGCATACGATCCTGTTTGGTGTTGTATATTAAAAAAAATTCAATGGAACACTGTTAACTTGCAAAAAGTTATTGGTAGTAATTTAAATCAGATATTTTTAATGCTGTCTGATATTTTTAACGTGTTTCTTTATTGGGTATGTGGGACGTTAAACAGAGCATTTTATTCAATTTAATATTTTCTTCCCATTCTACACAAGTATGAGCACTGACTTATTTTTGAGATGCATTATAATGATTTTTCCCCAACGTCAATACCAGTCAGTGAATTTTTTCATTTCTAATGGAAAAAGAGGTCACAAAACCTCATAGAAGGCTGGAACCGAAATGTGTACCTTGTATCCAACAAAATACGTTGGGTCGAACATATGAAATGATCAAGTGTCCTCAGTGCTCCCCCACGTTAAGGCCTTCTGATTTTTTCATTGCACAGATAAGCTGAATAATTGTTCCGTGATAATTTGAAGAGACAACTTCAACTCTTAAGCGATTTTTTTCTCAGTTTTTATAATTTCAAATAATATGAATTTATATGATGTGTTCTAAATATCACCATAACATATTTAATATAAAATCTAATCAATTATGTCGGCAATTAATGTTGTAATTGGATGTCTCTAGTCTGAGATCCCTTAAATTTATTCGGAGCAACTAATTCCAATGTCTCCATATCACCTTTAACTAGGTAAACGTACTCAAACTACTAATTACATTCTCTAATATAAATTTTCATCTCAATGAATTTTCCATTACATACACTGGGAACTTTAGAAGAGACACATGAAGAAGACACGTCTATCTAAAAAGCAGAGTGTGTGGTTTTGGAACAGTTGAATTATTGAACTACTTGGAGATAATAATTTGGGTTAATAGAAAAGGATAGTTAACAGACTGTGTGAGTAGAATGATAATAAGGCTCAGGTATGATACTTCAATACTTTCAGTGCTCAAGGAAAGGATCCATGCTACAATGAGTATTCAGACAGGGAGGGACACATGTACATTTCCTGCTTACACTGCCAATAAGGAGTGAGCTATCGCTTAAGGTGGATCTACGTGGACGGAAAACTTTGTCCGATACGAAAAATATTTTTCCTACGTGTATAACCACGTGTAGCAGTTTTTGATATTCGAAACACTGGTTCACTAAAGGATGCTGTTTCAGACCCTAACTTTGCTAGGGTGTCTGCATTTCATTGCCGACAATACCCCAGTGCCTCGGCACCCACTTAAGAGCTACTCTATTATGGTTTTCCAGGGTTAATTGGGAAAAGTAGAATTCGATAGATGGCGCTCTGAAATGTCAATGTCATCTTAGCAACGAGTAAAACAAATCAGCTGCCGTATAAACCCTTTGATATTTAAGTGGTTTTATTTTGCTGTTTTAGTTATTTTCAGTGTGTGTTTTGTAAAACTTTTGCTTTTTCTTTGATTGTGCTTTAGTAATTTGTGTTGTTAAACCAAATTTTGACTCCTAATATTTTTATTTTTGGAGTAATAGGTATGTTCAACTTTTTAAGTGTTACCGGGAATGTTAATTATGTTTATGTTTGTATATTTTATTGTAACTTACCTTTTGGATTTCTTCATTGTGAATACTGTATGTATTGAATAAATAAAAACACTTATTATTTTTGAAATTGAGTTTAATTATTTTTGTACAAACGTAATGCAAAATTTATGAACTAATGATCATGGTCGTGGCTTGACTGTGGTAGTTTTAATAAGGAAGGTACTGCATTTAAAAGAAGATACTTTTTCTTACCAAGACCTGAACAATTTGTTACTCATTTATATACTGTTTACCTTTACAAATATAAACTATACCATCCACTATTAACTTATAACTATTACACACTTGGTACTAACCTTGACTATAGTAGTCTTCCCTTTTAAAATGTAAAGAACACACGGACATACTATCTGTAACTAGTTTCCCCATTTTTACTTTCGTTGCCCAAGCCTTTCTTTGAGATATATTTTCCATAACTCCAAACGTATTTTCAATATTTACCATTCTTCACATGGGAGGAAATTTATGGAAAGATAAATCGGGGTTTTTCCCTTTACGGCTAGTGCAACCTAATCCACAACAGTTTCGATTATGCAGCAACATAATTCAAAGTATAAAACTTTAAAAAAGGTACAAAATATTGCAATCAAACTTGATCTGCAAAGAAAACAAAAAATAGAACAAAAAATAGAATAACATAACCTCTTCCATAATATCTCTGATTATTATAAGAATATTACCTCAGAAATGATGACAGTTGAGTTGAATAGAAAAACACAGTTTTAAGCTTGTCACTGACACAAAATTAAACAGATAAAGTACGAATTTACGGTAATTACGTTGACTTAAATATAATACAAAAACAATGCAAAACAAATTATTTTACTCGTTGCGACAATTACAATTTTTTCCGCCAGAGGTCTCATTGAATTCTACTCCGCCCAATAGTTTTCGTAGGTAGTCCTAGACAAGTCTAGATCTGATCTGGGTACATACTAAAGATTTCGCCTGACTATTTGAGATTATAAGGATCTTTTGGCATCTATGCCCTTTTCGCGTAGATTTCAGCTTGGAATACGGATGTTAACTTTCACAACGATGCGTGGACGTTACCAATTCCCAATTATTACCGAACCAGTAAAATAATGAAATTTGATAACCTCTCGAGTTAATGTCACTTCTACTCCACGCAGTGTGGCCGACATGCATTTGATGTATGGTTTGGTTCTGGTAACTCGTCAGAAGCCAGAAGGTTGTATAGGTACTGAACGCTTTCCGGGCAGAATTATACCCAACTATAGAACTTTTGTTAGGGTTGATCGCAGCTTACGGGAAACATGTTTGTCTACATAAATTAAGTAGACTAGTTTCCATTATTTTTTATAAAATGTTATTTTAGGAAGTGTCCTACCTAAAAAAGGTGGCGAAGGTCAACAACGAACTATACGAACACCAGCTTTAGAGCAAAATGCATTAGACGCTGATCCCACAACTAGCGTACGCAAAATGTCGCTATAATTTAACGTATCAACGACAACTATTCTTGGGATTCTCCAGGAGCAACTTCTTTACCCCTTTCACGTTCAGAAAGTGTATGCCATGGAAGTAGAGGATTATCCAGCAAGACTGGATCAAGAACAAGTTGATAATACATCTGTTGGAAAAGTACTGTTAACTGATGAAGCTGGTTTCACACTAGACGGTTTTATTAATTCCCATAATTCACATTTATGGGCAGATAAAAATCCTCACGGTACAATTCAAACAAAGAATCAACATCGATTTAGTAGTAATGTGTGGGTAGGAATAGTGGGTAATAATTTAGTAGTTCCATATTTTTTTGATAATAACCTGAATAGTCAGCGATACTTAGAATTTCCCCAAAATGATTTTCCACCCATGTTATGTGATATTCCTCTAAACATTCGCAGAGACATGTGGTGCACGATGTAGCCCCTCCCTACTTCCTAAATTATGTAAGAAATCATCTTGATAACATTTTCCTAATAGGTGGATTGGTCGTTAAGGTCCATTTGCGACGACGTTCCCCTGAATTAAATCCAATGGATTTATTTCTCTGAGGATATCCTGAAAGCTTGGTATATGCAACACCGGTAAACACAAGGAACGAAATGATCTACAGAATAAACCTCCATTGTCTCGCTATAAGGCGGAATCTTGGAATACTCTTCCAAGTTCAAAGAAATATCCTTCGTAGACTCCGGAAGTGATGTGTAGAAGTGCAAGGTGCACACTTCGAGCATTTATTATAGTTTTTTTGTTTTTATTTGATAAATTCTAGGCTAACCAACTAAATTTCTCTGCATTTAAATTTTTTCATTATGTAAGTAACACGATGTTCGATGATATGCAGTTCAATCGGAAATGTTTGATTATGTTTTAATACCTCATGTAAGTATTTTCAATAAATAATCACAATTTATGATAATTTTCTTCAGAATGTCTCCTTATGGCGAACGGTTTCCTTGGCATGTACAGCGATCTAAGAATCTACATATCTCCTAAACCATAAATTTTATCGAGAAACAAAGAGTGCTTTTTTGTTGAAAAATTGTATTTCTGCTATCTTTACATTGTAAAAGTTACGGATTGTTAACCATTGGGCATGAGCGTCCCCTGGCCTTCAGATAGTAGTGTAGAATTATTTAATACGTCAAACACACTACATGGACATACGTAATCATCCATTGAAAATTCATAATGGTGCAATGTATAATTAAGAAAATATATACTTGAATATAAGTTCTGATTTCGCAACTTTAAATGCCTATAACTCAGGAACGACGGGTCGTATGAGATTTTTTTTCTCGTCACAGCATTATTTTCACGTCATCTACTCACTTCCGAATTTTTTGCATCAAGTCCCGGTATACCCTGTATATTGTGTGTGGGGGTGATAAGTAAATGAATGGGAGACAATCTATATAGCCTAAAGTAATCTCCTATATCCTAACGTAATCTCTTCTAGCACAACGTAGTCTCCTCTAATTCAACGTAATCTAGTTTAGCCTAACATAACCTTATCGAACCTAGCATAATCTCACTATAGGGCATGTACACCAACTGACAAGTGGACACTAATGACAGTCGTCCTGAGGATGAACAATCTTTTTAGATTTGTAATTTGATTTTTTTGTATTTATTCAATGATCATTTTTATCATTTTATTATTCAAAATTCCTAAGCAATTAAGACCATGTTGGAAAAAGCACCAAATCAAAATTGAATGAACTCAATCACGATCAAAATAAGTATCAAGGACCACGTATTGTGCAATGAGCGATTGTTTATCATCAGATTCACCAGGGCGACTGTCACGTGACGTCAAGTCAAGTGTACTTGCCCTATATTTCGACTCGACATAATGTAACTCAACTAGTGATGAGCGATATTTCACGAAGTGTTGCTTTTCAACTGATACAAACAAATCAGTCAGTGACAGTTCCTATTAGCAGATCTAAATTTCTAAATCTACGAGTATGTCTAAGACTATTTTCATCACTATGGCTTACAGTGGAGATAATATATATATATATATATTCTCTCTGAATGCTCTCTCCATGCTGGTAACCCTTTTTCTGAACAGATATACGTTTAGTCGAAGATATCTAGTGGAAAGCCATTATAAGACTTTAACACGTGATTCACTTTTATTTTTTCGTTATAATAGCTTTTATTTTTGTGTGTCACGCTGTATACATATCTTGTCTGATCTACGGTATAATTTAGTTTATGGTTTTAATAAAAAAAGTCATTTTATTCGATTAATTCACTTATCAATCAATTTTCGGTGGTGTTTTAAGTTAATTGGAGAGAGGAGAATATTAATACATATTATTATATAGAAACACATTTGTCCGATGTTTTATCTCGCGTCTATTTAAATGTGCTTCCGGTACTAATTCACCAATTTCAATTGGGGAATAATTAGACAAATACACTGTATTGGTAAATTGTACTTTTCCCGAAATAACCATTATTTACCAACCTTCCAGTAATAACTATTAATGGATTGATAACATTTACACTTTGCGTTTAATCAACTTTCTATTTTGAAATTGCACCTTCCTGTATATTTAATAGTAACTATCGATTTGTTGATGATTCGGACTACATCGTATTTGTGGGGGAGTATACAATCCCACTTTCGTGGAAACATAAATAATACAACTTAGAAAGTTTCAATTTTGCTCCCAATACACGTGGTTGATTAACAAAACACGTAAGTTTTTATCGGAACGAGACACGTGAGACCATTGATCACAATACTTCACTAAAAGTAAGGATGGGAAAAGGCCAATCCTTTAAAACATAACTCTTTGTTATTTCTTTATTGATATATTTATTACCCTCTGTACGTATATGTATGCTTGAGATAAACTTTTTAACTGGAAAGTGGTTTTTTTTTTGTCAGCTTTTAAACTAGTTCTAATGGTTTTCTAAAAAAAAAATTTAATGCAACTTAAACTATACCTAATAGAAAAATATGTCCTAGAAGTTTCTGATCCATTTGTTTGTATAATTTAACTCATTCATTGACACACTCCAACCGGCATCTCGTGAAATGAGGTGACGATGCGCCGTAACAAATTTGAAAGTGGGGATCAAGCAAAGTCAATCGTGCGGTAGACGTTATGCAGTGGGCAGCTCGATATTTTTACACTGTTGCATTGTTTCATTTACTCGCGTTATTTAAAGTTGATTTTGTTGTGATCTTTTAAATTGAACAGAATAATTAATTTTGTCGAATGTGTTATATTGAAAATCAATTAAAAATATTAAGATCATAAGAATCATATAATTATTGCCTTATTTAAATATGTTTTTTGAAACGTTAAATACATACCAGTAATTAAGTTTTCCAAGTAGGATCTTTTAAAATGAAAGTCCCTTATGTAATTGTATTGTAATGACATCATAATTTTATTATGTTTTGTTTGGTACGGCATAGGCGAGTTGCGCGCAATGGTTAAAATTTTACCTTATTTAATAAGGGGTGTCTCAGGTAGTAACCGTCAAGGGATTATCGGCATTCCCGGAATGCGTAATTTTGACGATAATGCAAAGGGTTGCTAATGCTAATAAAATGAGCAAGAAATCAAAATACCGGCACTAGGATATTTGTTGTAATACAATTTCAAGACAATAACAAGCCAATAAAAGTTCTGTTATCGGGACTGCCCCAATAGTTTACCCTGACGGGGGTAGGGAGTAGGCAGAGGTTTTATTAGAATTCTATCTTAACAAATATTTTACGGGTTGTATTTTATTTTTCTTCGAACTGTTGTACAAGAAAGATGGAAATTAAGTGTGAAGTTGTGTGAAGTTATGTTAAGTGAGAAGGGCAAAACTCTTCTAGAGGTAAACCGTGGAAAATCCGTGTCTTATTATTCCTGAAATAAATGTACAAATACCTTTACCATTTAATTTATTTTATATTCCTTTATCTTCTTAATTTTGTGTTTATCTTGTTGCGCGCAATTCGGCTCCCAATTTTGGTGTTCTTACTCGTATTCAGGTAGAAAATTACCGCTGTGCGCAACTCATATCTGCCCGTTTGGTAGATATTATATTTTAATCAAATCATTATTTTTGTATTCCTTCTATTCAACACAAAGTTTTAAAATTTTTGACCTGATTTTGGATCTACAAGTCATGCAGAGCTTTTTATCGAGAATAATTTTTTTTGTGAAATGTGAGATAAACTTTCTCTCCCTTTGTATAAAACTTTTTGGGACACACTGTATATCATACCTAACTAAAAATCATTCCCTCATCCTTTGAGTAATTAAATACTGAAAAATACCCAACATTACTGTGATCATCCACATATTGACAACATTGTATACAATGAATACGTTCTCTCTCTGCGTACTGGAAGCTCCGCCTTATCACGAGATACCAGTTTACCAGTACGTTTGGGTCGTGCTCAACAGGCCCGGCACTTGAACTGAATTTTTGTACCATAACCCATGTTGCCTACTTCCATTCCAGAAGCTTCGTGTCTTCTATATAGACCACCAGTTTAACCGGAGGGATTTTCAATTGTTATGATGGTTGTATAATTTCCTCTCCAAAGTGCTTACGTCTGATTCCTTGTAAGTTTTCACAGAAGCAGATTATGTGAGTAGGTGTTTCATCGTAGAGTTCACATTTTCTACACATAGGTTCAGTAACTTTGCCCATTTTGTGCAGATGCTTCTCCAGGGTGCAATGTCCAGTCACCAGGTCGGTAACTGTCTTCAAATATCTCTTATCCAGTTTCATCGGCCTTGACGAGATTTCCTTGTCTACCTTATTCAGTAAACTTTTTGTATGGAGGTGACCTTGTGTTAGCCTCCATTTGAGTTGGTGTTGTTTAACTAGCCAGTTCTTGTTTTATTTATTGATACTTATTATATTATTTTGTATAATACTTACATGGTTTCAAGTGTTTACTGAACTGAATACAATCGAAGGCTATACTAAAATTCGCTCTTCTCCCATTACCCCATCTAAGGCACTTTTTATTTGGACTTTGTTTTGTATTGCATTTCGCCGTCGTTTGAATGAAATGAGATGTTATATACAATTTTACAAGTGATCCCAATAGTCCCCTCCCCCCCTCTTTTCTTTTGAACGTTGATACTTAGACTGATGAAATTTAGAGGGTGAAAATGAACTATTGTAAGCTTCTCTACTAGTAGTAAAAGGTGACGTAATAGGCATCGGTGACGCCACCAGGCAACTGAAACCAATAATATCTAATGGTGACACCTCATTTGAAAGGTATTTAGAATACCTATTCAGTCATACTATTTTTTTTTTGGTTTACGTGTTTTTGATGGTAAAAATAAATAATCACTAAAACTTGAGTTTCGTTTTAATTTATAAATATTTAAGAACAAGTCTTTATAATTATTTTTCAAAATATGCTCTATCTACTTCCTGGCAGTAATACATCCTATTATTAAACTCTTGTCGTAATCGACTAAATGTGTAAGGGAAAATTGCCTTACTTTCTTGAACAATTCGTTGTCTTAAAACGCCAATACTGTCAGGAGCTGTTGCGTAAACTTCAGATTTAAGGTATCCCCACATAAAAATATCCAAAGGTGTTAGGTCCGGTAACCGAGCTGGCCATTCTGTTGGACCGCGTAGTCCATCCCCTTTGCTGTTTTATTCTAAGCAAATCAGCACCTGAATCCGCAAGAAGAGTAGTCAACGTCCGCCGAAAAGAGTGACCGGTATACAAACAATAATTTGGTAATTTTAAAAACTGGGTGATTATTTTCGGCAAATTTTCAAATGGATTAATGCCTACAGGCTGTACACATTTCCCATTTGAATATTTGACAAAAAATCTTCCATGCTTAATATTTGACGGCCTTAGCAGAACGTATTTTTTGATAATTTTGATACAATTTATACCATGAAAAGCTCCAGTGGTTATAAAAAAATTGTCGACATACTTTTGTCTTTGGGTTGGGAATGTTTACTTTAGTAAACTCCTCCTGAAATTCTACATTTTCCACACGAAGAAAAGTTAATTCACTTTTTCGGCAAGCTCCAGCAACTCCGACGATTAATGCTACCTTGCTCATTAAATGTTGACTGTCGGAAGCTTCTTGTAGAAAATGGGCAATGTTTTCTCAACTAAAAACTTGCGGCTTTTTTGGCTGGTAGCCTTCAAAATGACGTTCTAAGAACGCCAGCAAATTTGTATACTTCTTGATGTCAATATTTCTTTTTAAGCATACTTTAGTTCTTCACATCGAATATAAACTCCACAAAGTTGAATTCTTCAGCTCCTTTTTTTCTTGAAAATAGGCTAGCTGAATTTTTTCATTCAAATGGGTAATCCTTTTCTGTTCACACCATAAATTAAATTTGGCATAGGACAAATCATACTAGCTCTTCGACTTCTTAGGAATAATTGTAGATAACGCTGATTAAGCCGCTTCTTCAATGTCGCTCGGTACGTCGTTCTCTGAATCGGACATTGCAGTATTTATACGTATATTCTTCTACTTTAAAAAATATTGAATGAATTATTCACGAGAAAAAAAACTATTTTTAATTTCTACTTCTTTTGACAATCAAAGTCACGAAACATGTCATTAAACAATACTTGCTTTCGTAGTAACAAATAAACATCTCCAATTTTACTCGGCGACTTAAAAGGAATCTACGAGGTGTAGTGTACTGTCTATGTCTATGTCTATGTCTATGGCACTAGCCACTGCCTACTGCTGAGATAGATATGTGACACTACAATGGCGTTTGTAACAAGATATTAAGTTGTCATTAAAAAGTGTAGCTTCAAAGTCTTTCGTTTTATTAAATACAAAGTCCAATACATAACAGAATTTGGCGACGAGAAAAGGTCGTTCTACGTGCCGAAAAGCTGAAGTGATGTCTAGAAGTTAATTACGTCTGTTGAAGTCAAGTCGAAAATCAGTCTGTAAGTAAAGTCTAAGTCAAGTTAAAAATGTCTTTAATTGGAACGATTGAGCATTTCAACTGCAAAGAGTCAGATGCAGAGGCATATGTTGAACGTTTGGAACAGTTATTTAAAGTTAACAACATAACCACTGATGAAAAAAAGGTTCCACTTTTTTTAACCTTGATTGGGGGTGAAACATATAATTGTCTAAAAGATCTACTAGCACCTGAGTCTTTAGCTGACAAAAAGTATAAGGAGCTCACAACAGCATTAATAGATCAGTTTGGAACAAAGCATTTAGTAATCGCTGAAAGGTATAAGTTTTGGACAGCAGTTCAAGAAAGCGGAGAAGATCTGAAGGCATTTTCAATTAGATTAAGAAATCTTGCAAAGTTTTGTGATTTTAAATCATTTTTATTGGATGCACTGAGAGACAAGCTAGTGTGTGGTGTGAAGTCAAACGCAATTAAGCGAAAACTGCTAACAATTGATCCTTTACCAACATTTGAAATAGCGCTGAAGACAGCAATAGCTATGGAGCTTACTGATGATCAACTACAGTTGTTTGGTAATGAATCTACTGGGTCTGTCAACAAATTAAAATATCAAAAAGCTAATAAGTCAAATTTGAAGTCCAATATTAAGTCAAAGTATAGTCAAAATACTCAGTCATCAGGTAAAAAAGAATGCAAACGTTGTGTAAGAGTCCATTTCGATGACAATAAATGCCCAGCTGTCAACTGGAAATGTTATTCGTGTAATATGATGGGTCATACAGCAAAGTCTATCTTATGTAAAAACAAGATTCATGGTTTATCGGATGATGAAAGTCAACAAGATGAAGCAGATGACGATTCCCTTGCAGATGACGATTCCCTTGAACTAGGTTGGCTCAGTTTAAACTACATATCTAAGGAAAATGAAAGTCTTCAAGTAAAGTTGTGTGTCGGAGGAACTGACATAATTATGGAAGTCGATTCTGGAGCCTGTAAGTCTGTGATGCATATCGACGATTATAATGAGTTATTCTCCAACAATGATATAGTTCCTGTTAGTTTTAAGCTTAGAGCAGTTACCGGTCAAAATGTATCAATAGTAGGTCAGATAAATGTTGAGGTAAGGTATAAAAATGAGATATTTAACTTACCATTGGTAATTTTAGATAGTTTCAATAAGTTTACATCTTTGTTAGGCCGTAACTGGCTAAATGTAATAAATCCAACATGGAAAAATGTCTTAATAGAGTCAAAGTCAGTCAATAAAAGTCAATTAGAGTCTAATAAAAGCCAAAAAAAGTCAATTTTGAAAATTGAAAGTAAAAGTCTTGATTTAATTTCAGAAATTAAAAATGAGTTTGCGTGTAATTTTAAAAATGATACCAATTCTTGCATAAAACAGTTTAAGGCTGAGGTTTCAGTCGTAAGTAATGTCAACCCAATATTCCATCGTGCTTATGACATGCCATATTCTCTTAAGTCGAAAGTCGAAGATGAGTTGTCAAAGATGGTAAAAACAGGGATTTTAACAAAAATAAGTCATAGTCAATGGGCAAGTCCTATTGTCATAGTTCCTAAAAAGAACACAGATGACATTAGGATTTGTGTTGACTTTAAAAAAACTGTAAACAGAGTCATTGATTGTGAACATTGTGTATTACCTTTACCAGATGATATTTTTGCGAGCTTAAGTGGGAGCAAATACTTTACTGTCTTGGACCTTAAGGGGGCGTTCCAACAACTTGAAATAAGTGAATCTTCCAAAGAGCTGTTTACTATTAATACCCATTTAGGTCTTTTTCGTTACAATAGGTTAACTTATGGCATAAGCTCTGCTCCAGGAATTTTTCAATCTGTAATGGAAACTATTTTATCCGGCTTGCCAAATGTCAAGTGCTACATTGATGATATTCTGATTTTTGGGTCTTCACTAGTCAAATGTCATCAGACTGTTAAGTCTGTTATGCAAAAATTGAAGGAATATAATGTAAAAATTAATGAAAAGAAATGTGTTTTTTATCAAAATGTTATTGAGTTTTTGGGTCACAAAATTGATGAATATGGTATTCATCCTACAAAAACCAAAATTGAGTGTATTGAGCAAGCACCTTCACCAGAAAACTTAACACAGCTAAAATCATATCTAGGTCTCTTAAATTACTATGGTAAATTTATTCCAATGCTTTCTAGCACACTCAAACCTCTTTATGAATTGTGTAAGTCAGGTGTTGAGTTCACTTGGACTAAGGAATGTGAAGACATATTTCAAACAAGCAAAAAGTTGCTTACTTCTGAAAATGTTCTTACACATTTCAACCCAACTTTACCTATTTATGTCACTTGTGACTCCAGTGGCTATGGTGTTAAAGCAGTCCTTAGTCACCGTATTAATGGTGAAGAGAAGCCTGTCTTATTTGCTTCTAGCACCCTCTCACCAACAGAAAAACTTTATTCAAATTTGGAAAGGGAAAGCTTAGCTATCATGTTTGCTTTAAAAAAATTTAATAAGTATATTTTTGGCAGAAAATGTACTTTAATCACTGATCACCAGCCACTACAGTTTATTTTTGGCAGAACCAAAGGTATACCGGTTACAGCAGCTTCTAGAATAACCCGTTGGGCTATTACATTAGCTGCCTATGACTATGATATTCAATACAAAAAAGGTAAACTTGTGGCTAATGCTGATGGTTTATCACGCTTGCCAATGCCTTGTGACACTAAAATTCCTAGTACTTTATATTCATTTAACTTGATTGATAGTATTCCCTTGCATTCAGATGACATCTCAAGAGCAACTAATAAAGATTTAATTTTGTTAAAAGTAATAGACTTTACAAAATCTGGTTGGCCAAGTGTGATTCATGATGAGAAGTTAAAACCTTACTTTCAAAGAAAACATGAACTGTCTGTAGAAAATAATTGCCTTTTGTTAGGTTCTAGAGTAGTTATACCGGAATCTCTCCAAACAGAAGTTTTACAACTGTTTCATGAACAACACTTAGGCATAGTTCGATCAAAAATGTTGATAAGATGTTACTGTTGGTGGCCTAGCATTAATAATGCTATTGAAAAATTTATAAGCACATGTGAAACTTGTCAATCATCTCAAAACTTTTCAAACAGCAGTCGTTTATTGTCTTGGCCAACACCATTAAATAATTTTTACCGTGTTAATATTGATTTTTTTAATAAATATGACCATACATTTTTAATCTTTGTTGATGATAAATCTAAATGGTTGGATGTTAAACTAATGGAACGTGGCACTAATGCTAAAGAGACTATTTTAAAACTAAAAGAATTGTTTTCTGTTTTTGGATTGCCTGTCGAACTAGTCTCAGACAATGGCCCACCCTTTAGTTCGAATGAATTTCTTTCCTTTTGTCAGGCAAATGGAATCAAACCATTAAAATCACCACCATATCATCCACAGAGCAACGGTCTTGCCGAAAGAAGCGTACAAACTGTCAAAAAAAATTAGACTTATAAGTAAGTAGTTTTTATTTTTAAGTAGGGAGAGAAATGTAGTGTACTGTCTATGTCTATGTCTATGGCACTAGCCACTGCCTACTGCTGAGATAGATATGTGACACTACAATGGCGTTTGTAACAAGATATTAAGTTGTCATTAAAAAGTGTAGCTTCAAAGTCTTTCGTTTTATTAAATACAAAGTCCAATACATAACAGAAACACTCGTAGGGACGTTTCAAGTACTTTAAATTTGAATTCAAATATTTACATCCTATTCAAAATTAGAAAAAATATTCTGTGAAACACGTTGGGAAACACTATTTTTCGTAACTCGCGTTATTTTGCGCCACTCGCTTCGCTCGTTGCGCAGAAATCCGCTCGTTATGAAAAATTATGATTTTCCCAACTGGTTGCAAATATACAGGAATCGTCTCGCTTGGTAACCACACACCACAACAACACAGTAGATCAGGATCTACAGTGACAGTCAAGCTGCCCTTAAAGCTCTTCAGAGCTCTAAGGTAACATCTCGGTCTTGTATGGGAATGCGGCGAAGAACCTAGAAGACTGGCGACTCGGAACATTGTAACACTGGAGTGGGTCCCAGGTTACAAAGGAATCGCTGGCAATGAAAATGCTGACGAACTGGCAAGAGCAGGATCGTCAACCCTGATGAACGGACGTGAACCATCTCTGGGCATTATCAGATGCTTCATTAGATCATGGTGGTTAAAAGGGTGGGTAAAAGAACGAGACAATAAACACTGGAAGAATACGCCCAGGCAAACACATGGGAAAAAATTCGTAAATGAACCATTAGAAAAAGTAGCGAAAGAACTGCTCTCAATGAGCAGGAACAAACTACGCACCATAACGGGGCTTCTCACGGGACACTTTCCCACAAAGGAGCACCTGAACAAAATGTACAACGAAGACCTTACATGCAGAAGATGCAAAAAGGACACCGAAACAGCTCTGCATATATTATGCAACTATGAGACGCTGGACCACAGGAGGCAGAAACTGTATGGAAGACCCCAAATGACTCCAGAAGACTTTACAACCAACCAGTAAAGAACCTGTATGAGCTAATACAGGGAACGGATTGGCTGAATAGGCTATAGTAAGAACACTAGGAGGATCCACAGTAAGCCCAGGAGGCTGAAGTGGTGCCGGCGGTGCACGAATAACTATTTTAGGTAAACCGTGACTTTTGGCGACTGAACGGTCACTTTTCAAATTATTCTAGAAAATACAGGGATATATCGAATACAATAACAGCCATTTACACAAAAACATTGTTTTTATTAAAATGAAACATTAAGTTATTCCACCTTCCTATAGAGATTCAAAGTGATACTGTATACCTAAGATATCGATACTCTATAGCTAAAGGCGATATTCGATTTGCAATTAACTAGTACAACTATCATCAACCTGAGGCGATTGGAACTAATTCTGTTGACCTCCACGAATCCCACCAATAAGCTCTAAATTACCTATAGCCAAGATTGTGATACGGTTTGTTTATTCATTTTAGCACCTCTATATAAGGAGATGAAAATAAGGTTGTAGTATCATTAAATACCTTCAATCCTAAGAAGATTGAAAATGATTCAAAACTCTGTAACCAGTTAATGATTTTATTAAAACTGACTTTGTTAAATGATGTACTTAAAATGAAATCAGCGTTTTATTTTCAGAATAATTTTTTCAGTTTACGTAAGTAATCGTCGTCTGCATTTTTATGTTTAATATTTCCACACTGATGGAATAACGTTGTTTTTCCGTCGTTCTGGCAAGACATCTGGAGGAGATCCCACGATTTTATAGAACGTTCCATATTTCATTACGTATTTTAGATTATAATGAGTAATTTATTGTTGGAAGTCTTCAATGTTCTTGAAAAATATTTTTCTCAACTGAAAGTAGATATGAAACACTTCAACGTCTTTTTTCCTAAAATTATATGCAGGAAATTTCCATTCAGGCTAGTTAGGATTATCTGAATAATTCAATATTTTGGTTAAGAAAACTTCTTCATATTTCATATTTCTTCTCCATGAGTTATTCCAAACAGTTCTAGTTCCAGTCGTTACATATTAAAAAGAAAAGAATATGAAGTACATGAATAGAAAAAACATATCTGTATATCGTGTAATGAGACCTATGTTAACGTACAGAGCCTTTACATGGAGACCGAAGGTTTTACAAGCAACGGCCATCCAAAAAGTAAGTATATCAAATGGCTTGTTTAAACATCACAGGAGCCATGAGGACAACACCATCGCGGTAATGGAGTTAATCACTGGTTTGACCTCTCTGGACTTGTACGTCGAATATGTTGCATTGATGGCCATGTTACGATTGCGCACGGCTGGTATAAACCCCGAACTAGGAGTGAGTTGATTGAGACTAAGCCTATTGCGAGAAGCGCTTACTACAACACCATTGCAGCATGCGGTCAGTAATGCAATTGAACCCAAGTTTGTTCTTAACAAACCCTACAAAATACAAATAAAACAGAACACGGAGTCAGATGCTGCAAATACAATACGCATATACACAGCCTGCTCAAGAACCAAAGAAGGATCTGGATGTGGAGTCTACCTGAAGCCTACGAACTAAGTGGGAAATGTTAAAAAACACCAGCTTGGTTCAAAGAGAACTGGCTGGTATCTCGATTGCCACTAAAGAACTAACCAGAGAAGGAATTTCTGACAACAACGTAGTAATCTGCACTGATAGCAGAAAAGCTCTATTAGCCTTGAACAGACAACGTATAAGAGTGCCATCAAGATTCAGCTAACACCCCAGTAGATAAGAATATTATCTTGAGAGGGGTTGAAGGGCACGACAAGGGTAAAGGTTAGTACATTGCCGTTTATTCATCCAGTGAAGTGGCTGGACTGAGAATTTTAGGATCCAGTGTCACCTACGGCCTGACGACTTTGCGGAACTAGTCAAACGTTACACTCATGCTCATTTCCTAAAGAGATGGGATAAAATCAAGCGTTGCGGTTTTACCAGGATCATTCTAGGCGACCCTGGAAAGCAGGCGTCGAAGAAATACTTGGCGATGACCAAGAATACCCTAGGCTTAACGGTAGAATTTCTGACTGTTCACTGTCAACTGAGGAAACACCTCCATACAATGGGGCTAGTGGACACACCTCTATGCGGGATGTGTGAACATGAAGATGAATCTTTCAGTCGTCTTTTCCGAGTGCTTGTAGTTATCGTCAATGAGAGAGTGTGTTTGGTAAGTCTTGGTTTACACCTACTGATATAAAGAAGATCTCTCCTAGTGACCTGTCCGCCTTACTGGAAGTGACAGGATGGACGATGACCTAGGAGGACAACTCCACGGAAGGTCGTACAAAGGGTCACATGAGGTCTGAATGATGTGGGCCTAAACTCACCCTACCCATTCTAAAAAGAGACAGATCGTGTAATGAATACTGTTATATATATATATATATATATGCTTCCAATGAGACCTAGAGGATCTATTGTGCATCTTCTTCTATTCCGTCCCGAATGCAGGCAATAGCTTGGAATAATTTCAGAATATCAGCAGGCTTTAGTTGAAGTGCCTAGACGTTTTGCCTCGTCATGCATTTCTTCTTCTATTTCATTGAATCTGCATTTTTCATCCTAAACTAGCTGAAACTTTTTAAGGTGCTCATTCCACAGCAGCGTTTCAGGACACCTGTCAAAACTTCTTATGCATTACTTCAATCGCACCTGGTGTCAGTTACCAGATGTTTTTTTATTGTCTCAGCCGTACCGCCTCTAACACTTTTCAATACTTTTTTATAAAGATTTCCTATTTATGGTAATTAAATTCTATACTCTCCAGACACCAGTAACTTTTTGCTTCTACATTATGTATAGCGTTCGAACTTCCAATGTATTTCCTGTATTGTATCGTTCATTTCATTATTATAGGTAATAGAGAATTTCAGTTCTGTATCACCAAAAGTACGATAGAGAAGTGTTTGCCATGGAACAAACTTTTATCAAGACAAATAGTTGTTCATGCTGGAAATAGATTTCATATAAGTAGCGAGAGTAGTTAACTCATAATATAGAACTCCAGAGGGGGAGGTAAGCTTTGAGGTGGGTTTGGTTGGTAGGCATCCCTTGGGATGAGTCCAACACTGTCTGGGTCATGGGACATGGCCCATTCGAACATTAGTTTCCCATCTCGGCCCGAAAAAAAAAAATATAGAACTCAAATCATAAGATACATTTACCAGGCTCTACTTTTTCATGAGATTAGATGTAAGGAGCACAAACGTGTATGGGAAAAATGTGCCCAGCGGTAAGCAGTAGGTAACAGATGGCGCGAGATTATCAAAAAGGTAAAAAGACAGAGTGAAGTTTGCCGACCAAGTTAACCTAACAGAAAAGAATAAAAAATATACATTTTTTTCTTTATATTTTTTTCTGGCTAGCGTACGTACGTGAAATAATTTTTATGAAATAATTACGTAACTATACAACAGAGGAATATTAAAACAAGTTCAAATAGACTGTTTTAGATTTTGTCAAGAATTTATAATCTTACAGTTGTATAATATCTTCAGGTAGACCCGTAGGAAGGACAAGAAAATCTACTCTTGCTTCTTAATTTCTCATTTATATATTCATTATTTTCAAATGCTTTTATTCCACTAGCATGAGTACTCACTATGATGAGGCTATTATTTGTATTTATAATTGATTTTATGATTCCCGCTGGTATAACTTTTTCTATTTTTTATTTTCATACGTACCATTAGTCATACATTCATTTTACATAACATAAAAATTTTTGATTGTGATATTGTGTAGCAAAATAGTTCTAATATCACACTCTCCGCAAATTGTTTGGATCCTTTGCTGCATTCCACCTATCAACGAGCACATCTCCTTTGAGTTCGAAATAGTCCTCTTCATAGTTTGTTTCATAATCATGATAGCCAGGTATAGGACATGATATACCTTGAATTTGTCTTTTTTGGAACAAAAATTGGTGTTAGTTCTGGCCATATGATTTGAATTATTGAGCTTTCAATCAATACTCTTTGATGATCTTAGAATAGTCTCAATTACTACTGCATAGTGACACATTAACCCCTTCTGAATTCTCTGTAAATTTCATTCATACTTATTATTATTTTTGAGGCATTATCTGTAACAACATAAATAATCAATAATTTATGCGTACATACATGTGCAATTATAGACATAATTATGTAGAAATGTGTGAACTATTTTTTATTGTATTCATTGATATTTTGCATTACAATAATTATATAGTATTAACCACCCGAAATTTGCTAAGATAAAGCATACAATGTAACCTAACAAAAATAAACCGACCCTCTCCCTTTACAAAACTTCAAAAAATGTACCACGCCGTCAATCCTCTAAAAACTTTTGACCCTTTGGCCATACTAGCGCCACCAATTTAACACCTTTTGTAGGACATTTCTTATATAAAGAATTTGTGCTCTTTATATCTAGTATCCACGATTGGAACGTTAGAAAATGTATTTTTCGAATTTTATATCACACACCATCTAAGTATACTAATCAGAATTAAATTATAACTTGCAAGCTGTCAAGTGAGTGTTTCAAGTATATACGAAAGTTATGTCATAAAGAGACGGCAAAATTTCTCTAGCGATTTGGCGTGATACCTACTCAAATTATATTTTAAAAAAGTTAATTTTTCCTCCGAAATCCCATTTTTTGCAGAAATTATATTTTTCATAACGTATATGCTTGAAAACATCGTAGAGCAGTTTTTCGAAAGCAGTCATCCCATTTTTCCACTCCAAATTTTCTTTTACAGACAATATTATTTCATAACACAACCTACTCCTTTGATATGTACAGCTTCCATTCAGCATAGTTTGAAGTTTAAAGAATTTCATACCGTGTTTACTACCTAGTAGGACATTGGACTTGACACAGTTGCAGTCTATTGTTGCTGAACGCTATAAGTTGGGGAACAAAATAACCTCGTCCAAACTGTGAAAAACGAAGCATCACGGAAACAATAAATACAATTAACGGTACCACCAGGTATCAAATGAAAAGACTGGAACAAGAATAAAGCCCCAAATTTGGCTTAAATTTTCCGACAAAAGGTCACAAAGACTAGGGAAGTGAGAAATAAATTCGGTATCTCAAAGTATGTCATAGGTTAAAATTGGTTAAGTGAAATATTGATAAGAAAAAGATGAAAGATGACAAAGTTCAAAAGTGTTTTGATTGATTGAATGGTTTTGGATATACGAACTTGAACATTTAAAGATAGGGTAATTAAGATTACTAAAGTACCAGGGTAACGGTAACGGTAACGGGGTCGATAAATCTACAAGATATTTGAAAACAAACCATTCTGGTTTGCGTTTAGAGTTAAAATATCAGCCCTGTTTGACTTTAGAGTGTAATTCAGTATACGGCGGTGCATATTGCTCGGGAAGTAGTTTTTGCTCTTTAGTTGAACGGTCAGTGTTTTTGAAAAATGTTATTTTCCAAAATGTATGAAGTGTGAATATAAATCATTATTCTTCGACATCTGTTGATAAAACACTTTATTAAATACGACAATATTACAGGAAACTGTAATAAGCTTTATTGTTTCAAGCCCACTTGACTTGTCAAAATATTTTCGAATTTTGGTTTGCGATTGGAAGTGAAGATGTCGCTACTGTCACAATCTTTACATTTCCGTTACTGAAAGACATGTATTGATTGTGATTGAAGTGTATTCTTTAGTCCAGGATTAGAGATTCTTGGACGGATAGCACATACCTTGTACTGATGAGGCGGAAATACGCCGAAACCGGTCTACAAGTTGTTTTGTCCCTTCTAATCGCAAACCAGAATGGTTGGTTTTAAAATATCTTGTAGATATACCAACCCCGTTTGACTTTGGAGTGTAATTCAATATCCGGCGGTGCATATTGCACGGGGAGTAAGTAGTTGTTGCTCCTTAGTTGAACGGTCAGTATTTTTGAAAAATGTTATTTTCCAAAATGTATGAAGGGTGAATATAAATAATTATTCTTCGACATCTGTTGATAAAACATTTTATTTAATACGACAATATTACAGGAAACTGTAATAAGCTTTACTAATCATAATGTAATAAATTTTATTCCGAAGAGTTTTGGAGCATATTTATGCCACAAACGTGGCCTATGTGGCGTCCTCTAGAAAACATATTGATTTTCAATACCCCGAAACCCTTATTTTAAAATTTGATTTGAAAAATCATTTTCCACATTCCAGCTTTGCCACTATCTACCTTTTCCAATATCAATACTTTTTTGGATCAAGTTGCGTTAGGTTCAATTTGGATCATCACTCAAGGACGTCCCTGTAGATAACGCGATATTTAACACTAGCACTGGCTTCTGAGATGCAAAAATAAGTTAACAGCATTTTCCACAAATTTTCGACTTCCCAATTTTAAAAACAACACGCTGTATATATGGATAAATCTGTTGAAATAACACCGCCGAAATAAATTTAAAACAGATTACAGTTGTATTTTGCAATCAGTTTCCGAACTTCCCGTTTTCTAAAATCAAAACTACCGAATTGAATTATAGCAGGAAATGTGTGTTGAATTACAGTGTATCAATCGATATAGAGACGAGTAAAGCATAAGCGCAGGAATTACACGCGTTGTGCACATTCACCATCCAGACATTGTACAGATTGACCATGTGATTGGCACCTCTGCTATTGGCTCTGTTTCGTATATTATATTACTTTTATCGATAAAGCTTCCGGAGGCATATATATAGGTAGGTACATATATACATACGTACCTAAGTCGTTAGCTGGAACAAAGCGACTTTAATCATCGTTTCATTGACGAATTGCCATTTTTTATAATAGACGGACTAAACTTTGCGAATACTTTGATTAGTATTCCGACTAAAGTGCGACCATTTAACTTTTTGATTAAAAAAATTCCTCTTGATACATTCACCTCTCGCTACACGCGGGTGACGTTGATTTTATTAAAGAGCATTGAAAAAATTTAATACGAAGTAGAATAACAAATGAGAACAATCTGGAATAGCCAATACTTCGAAAGATGTTGCAAAAGTAATATTTATTTATGTACCAAGGACAAAAAACTGTCTATCTATTATAGTCGAGCCTGCAAATTGATAGTCAAGGCTAGCGAGCAGGTGAGACACTAGACAGCTTTTTGCCGAGGTGTCTAGTAATTACATTTCTCCGTCGATCAATAGAAAAAATTAATAATTTGCGAATGAAAAATCGACTATTTTTGAAAGCAAATATTTTTCGTCCGCAGACACTTTTTGTCCGCGAACTCTTCTCGTTCGCTGTGAAAATGATAAGTTTCATCTGTGCATAACGAAGAAATCTGTTTATTTTATTTTGATTCTAGATTTTTTCACTTTGAATCCGATTCTTGTTTTTTCAAAAATGCAATAGGCTTCGAAAAATTGCATATTTTAACGTGTCGGCAGATGGAAAGTATCTGCGGACCAATTAGTGGAAAAACTAGTTATTTATTGCTTTAGTGTAATAAAATAGTTTATTACGTAACAAGAGTTGTAAGTAACCCAATTTCACGAGTGCGTAATGGGATTACAACTCGTGTAGATTAGATTAGATTAGATTTTATGAGGTGGCTTTCGGCCTAATCCACTGCGACCTTTTCAGATCTATTGTGGTCCTCTCAAACTCTAGATTACATTCTCCAGCCTGACTCTTTTTAAAAAGTCTATTAGCGTAGAGACTGAACCTTCCATATAGCTCTCTGCCCCTGGCTTTTCTTCGCCTAATGCAAAAAACCGCACATTTGCCAGGCTATCGCACTGACATAGAATGTGTTCCGCCGTTTCTTCTTCTAGGTGACAAAACCTGCACGTATCTTCGTTTGTCAATCCCATCAGCTTTAAATGCCTATTGAGCTTACAGTGCCCCGTTAACAGACCCACTACAGCTTTAACAGTTTTCCTGTCTTTGGCCATCAGATCTGCTGTAAATTTTGGCGAGTGTTCTAATATGAACTGTTTCGCTTGCCTCTGTCCTGGTGAGTTCCTCCACCATTTCAGAGATTTGTGGGAGACCCACTTCTTTGTTTGTTTCCTTGTTATGGTTTTTGCAACGCCGCAGAAGGGTTCCGGACCAACGAACGGCATTGATGAGCCTTGCTTGGCCATTTCATCTGCTTTTTCGTTGCCCTTATGCCCCTCGTGCCCCGGTACCCAGGCTACCGTAACATTGCTACGCTCACCCAGTGTGTTTAGGGCCCGCACACAATCCCATACTAGCTTGGAATTGACCTCTACGGAGTTGAGTGCCTTTAGCGCTGCTTGGCTGTCTGTGAAGATGGCAATTGAACGATATGTTCTCTTCTGCCTTTTAATTTCTTCCACACAGTGGTGAATCGCCGTAATTTCCGCCTGGAAAATTGTGACGTTCCTTGATAGGCTTACTGGGAAGGCTATCCCTTGCTTTAGCCCTACTATACCGGCTCCTACGCCGTCTAACGTCTTTGACCCGTCTGTATACCAAAAAACATCTGCATGTATGGGTACACCTTTTTTCCAGTCTTCCCTGTTTGGTATAGTTACTCTGAACTTATTTTCGAAGCCATATCTCGTAGCTATTGCATCGATGGGCTGTCCCATAACGCCGTCCGCCCTTAGCTCCTTGATTAGCTTCCAGTTGTCAGCACTATGCGTTTGGCTTATATGTTGCTGTCTATGTATTAATCTGTGCATTACAGATCTAGCTTCACCTTGTATGAATATGTGTAGAGGTGGCAGATTCATTAAGACTTGCATTGCAGCTGTGGGAGTAGTTTTTATGGCCCCTGTAACACACAGGCAGGCAAGCCTTTGTGTGTTATTCAACAGCCTTATTGCTCCTACTTGCTGCGTCTTTGTCCACCACCCCACGGACCCATAAGTTATCATTGGTCGGACAACCTTTGTGTATAACCACAGGGTCATTTTTGGGTTGAGTCCCCAGTTCTTACCGCACAGTCTTCTACATCTGCCTAAAGACATGATAGCTTTCTGTGTGGTTTTCACTATGTGAGTATTCCAAGTGAGCCTATGATCAAAAAATATCCCTAGGTATTTTGTTTCTTTGGCAAATGGAATCTCTGTTTCTCCTAGCACTGGTGGTCTTAGGCCTTGCAGTGCTGTTCTTTTTGTAAAGTTGACAATTTGAGTTTTCTGAGCGTTGACCGTCAGTCTCTCTTGTTTACACCAGTTGTCTACCATATTTATACAACTCGTGTAACGTACTATACTTTTTCTACGTCCATCTATTTTCTTCTAAATGCTCATAATTTCATCTTTTTCACTACTAACAGACATACTCGTAGGTAAAGTTGAGAAAATGTTCGGATACTATAGTTTGTTACAAAAATTGACAGCATATAAATAAGATGACGTTTATTTCCATACCTATCAAGAAAAAGCTAATTATTTTTTATTGAAATTGTATAATGTGCTGCCGACAGGGGCATAACTCATTTAATCTAAAATGCATTTCACTAATGCTAAGAGCTTTTATGCTTTATTAAAAGTCATTTCACTCATCTGCCGTTCTACTATAGCGTTTTGTCATCATGATTAAGATAAACATTTGAAACGACGCCATTTTTGGTCCAATTAGAGCAGCCTAAATAGGAAATTTTTTGGTTTTTGCATGAACATAGAAAAAATATTGCATGCAACCCGTTTAAAAAGTATTTATTGTACTCAACGTGTTGTTGAACTCAGCCTAACGGCCTCGTTAAACAATTTCATGTAGAGTGCAATAAACACTTTCTTTTTGCACTTGTTGCATACATAACAATTAGGTATAACTATTAGGTATACTTGCAGAAATATTTATTTTGATAATGAAACTGAGAGCAAGATTTATTCAAATCATTTGATCATTTTGAACTTCAATTATTTCATAATTAACTTTATTCACGACCACTTAATAATAAGTCAATATTTTACCTCTTAACAAAAGGTATATGGTACCCATATATCTACTAGAGTGAATTATGGTTCATATTTCACGCTTTTGCATTTAAATAACATTCCATGACAACTTAACACTCACAACATTTCGGTACATAGGTGACTAGAGATGGAGGTACAATATGAAATAAACTATTAAATCTGCGTATTTTTGTTTAGGAAATTTGTTTCTGAAATATATCGTATCGATAAAATATCGAGATTTTTAGTATTGATACTTTTAAAACAATATATTCATAACGGTACCGATACTTTACACAGTATCGCCCATATCCATATGTCACATTATTTGACGTATTCCAGAAATTTATTAAATTTGACGTTAAAATTGTCAATAATACCAAATACCAAATTATTACTTTCCGTTCTACAATCGCATTATTTACTTTACTTTTATTCAATACAGAAATCAAGGGTCGTGGACAGAGTATAGTATTTAACTCGCAATTTATTGCCATTATTCACTCGGGTGACTTGTGCCTCTCGTCTACGGCTTGGGACGCAAACTTAACCTTGCTGAATAATGGCTATCATAATTTGCTCGTCTAATAATATACTATTAACTTCGCCTTTAATCTCACAGTCTATAAATGTAACTAATATTTTATGGTAACTAAAATAAGTAAACAATGACCAACATCTTATTTTTTCAATGTTTCTAGTAAAAACCGCATCGATTGTAGTACCGTATCTCGTGGCTGGTACATTTTTATATCGAGATTGAATAATCAAGTATTTAGTGAGTCGAGCAAATTTCTCTCATGCGTACTATTGGTTTCCGATTATCATTCCCATTTTCCAATTATTAACTTAAGATTTCAAAAATATTCATTCAATTGCCTACAATCCGAAATTTTTTTTCATAAAACTACACACCCCTACTCTGCGGCCGGCTGTAGCGGTGTAACGCGACATGCGATAGATGGACGAAAAATTTTGAGGCGATGTTTAATATGCACCAGCATAAAATTCTGATAATTATGATTAATACCCCATAAAAAATAAATCAACTCACCAAGAGCATTTTTGCGTTCCCTTTGAGCACGAACTCTTTCGGCAGCAAAAACTGGTCAAAAATGTTTCGATGTTTTCGACTCTTGTATAGTTGTAACAATGTGGGTTTAAAAAAATGTTCAATACAAATATATATTTACATTTTAGACTATATTCAATACTTTACAATTGATCCAATATTTATTCAATACGCTCCACGTGTGATTTTTTTGGGTTTGAATTTAATGACAATTATCGTTATATTAAACAATATACAAAGCATTTCAATGGAAACTATCCACCCCACATAATTCTGAAGGCGTTACTTTTATGAGAAAATGAAAAAACTCGCCGAAAATCGTATAAAGAAGTCTTTTTGTGAATCAGGGGACCTAGGCCACTCCAGTATTGGGCCTACACTTCCACCGAGCAGAAAATGATTCGCTTACATCGAGAGCGTAATGTAGAGGTGCTTCATCTAGTTGAAACGCAGCAAACCTTCGGACATGGTATCATCATTATCTAGTATTTGTATTATTTCGGAATCAATAGCTTCTTTGATTTATTGTAGGTAAGGCTCGCCATTTAAGTTTCTCTCAATTAAATATGGTCAACAAAAATTCCACACCAGTTCAGTTTTTGTGGTGTTTGACTATTAAATTTTTGCATTACGTGTGGGTAATTTTCTGACCAATATCAACAATTATGTCTGTTTACTCCACCACTTAATGCAAATGAACATTCGTCGGAAAAGCAAATACTCACTGCACTAGAAATTTGTGATATTGACTGTTGTTCTTTCAACGTGTGTAAGTTGTGCTAAAACGGCAACTTTCGTAGCCTCGTGTTTTTTATTGGCAACTAATCCCGTTTCGAAGAATTTTTGCATTAATTCAGCTACGTACTTATGTGTAGCAGGTCTTTCGGGATGAGCAGCATTAAACTGTCTAGCTGTGGCTCTTGCAGATTTGTTGTTGTTGTGGTATAATCCTCTATTTTCAATTCTATCTTGCATAGTATCCATCATTTTTACAGTACTTGTACTTGTAAATGTTGATATTCGAATGAAAACTAAGCTATTGTATAGTTCTTCCAAAGTTAATGTAATGACCCATATATTTAATCCCTTTGAATGAAAAAGCCGCCCAATGGCGTGCATATAAATTTTTTATAAATTCGAATATTGTGAAATAATGTTAATCTACTATATCAATTTGAGTGAAAAAAATTAACCTGCATACAAAATTCATAAAATTTGTAATACAATAATAACGCGTTTTCCTCTAGAACACGGGGTATCTAAAGAACATCATGCGTATCAAACCAAGTTTTGTCTAAATAAATTATAGTTCTATTCATTTCACGGTACCCTTTTATTTTGCGCAAATACTCCTGTCTAAGTTCAGCGATTCCCCGAGTTTCCATTATTACCATTCGATTATCTAGCTTCTTATATTTAAATCCACAATTCAATAATCCCGCGCATCATCTTGGACTGTCGTTTCAAATTGTCTCCAAAATGCCATTATAATTAATTATATTATAAAACTTACCCTAACGTCTACGAACAAATAAATATTATATTGATATCAATTCACTGACGTCACTTAACCACTACGCCATCAAATAGGTGTTATATTAATGATACTTTTCTACACTAGAGCACCTACACTTTCCTATAAATAGTTTATAACAATTCACTAAACTCGCTCAACCAAGAAATAGATATTATATTAAATATTTCCTTAAAACAAAATTCACACCCGACACTGAATGCAACTAGTGGATTATTAGCCGAACACCCTTCAGGACCAAACAATTTTTTATGATAAAATGGTTAAGTGAATATTTTTCGGTAATTTCGTTATATTACGATAAATACTGTAGTTGATGATTGGAGTGTTCGGAAATCTTCAGCCACCTGCATCTACCTTGCCAACTCTTCAAAATTTTCTGAAGTAAGGGGCATATTTATGTAGCGAGCCTAACAATTTTAGAAAATATATCTGACAACATTGCTTTATTTTATGGTCATTACACTGACAATAGTTAGAGTATACCTACTTGACACTTTATTTAAATAACGTCAAATATCCGTCCTTCGGTCGCTATGTTTTTGTCCCCAACAAAACATATATATATATATATATGCTCTACAGGCCTTGTAGACCCAGGGCAGTTATTTTTCTCCACTCCTCTCTATTCTTAGCTTTCTGTTTCCAGTTTCGTATTTTCAGTTTATTCATATCAGACATCACACTTTCAAACCATCTTTTTCTAGGCCGCCCTCTTCTTCTTTTGCCAATAAGAGTCCTGTAAAGAGCCATTTTTGTCATTCGCTCTTTGTTTAATCTTTCTACGTGTCCCAACCACCTTAACCTGTATGTTTTTATTCTTGATGTTATCTTTGGTTCTCCATATAACAAAACATGGTTCACTTAATTGATTGGAGTAAGTGTAAGCAGTAAAAGGCATAGTTTACATTGGAATTATCCGTAACTCCCAACTGATTGACTCTTCACTTATGTATTATACATTCTTGTAATCCTCTTGAAGAGGAGAATCCAACAATGCAATAATGGATAGGGTGTTCCATTTGTAAAATTGTGAGTGGTGACTATAGGGGGGATGGGGTTAAAGTTATAACGTCTACATATGAGCAAAAAGTCGTCCCCCTTAAAACGATTTTTGACGTGTTTTTTATTTATTTTTCATAAAAGTGGGGTGGGGGGATAGTTTTTTTTGAAATGGTCTGTATATTAAAATATATTCTTCTGAATAAAAAAAAAGAAGCAATGGCAAGAAGAAATATACCTGCGTCAAGAAAAATCCGAATTAAAAAGAAACAGTACAATATACAGTTGTTAAATTATATCATATATCAAACTCAGCTAGAATTTCAGGAAAGCAGAGACGATGGGAAATCATTACACGCATGATTTTCATAGTAAGGGCAATGAAAAGAAAACAAAAAAATAAATGGATATATTATACGTAGTATTCATCTAGTGGCTTGAGAGATGGAAACGGTAATTTGCATCCATTTCAATAACAATTTGTAATTGTAATACCAATTGGGGAACTTCGTAGGTATGTGACCTGGAATTTTAGTGCGTTCTTAACATTTTAACGATGACATTATGTATTATTTTACTAATCAACAGTTCAATTGGTACTTTAATGTTACTATTGTTCAAATTTATATAAATTTTGACGTGAATTCTCAATAAAACAATACATCTGTGACATTAGCCCGTCATTTGGTGACTCAGCCTAATCAAAACCCCTGCAGTTGTGTGATGGTGATTCGTCCCCAAGACAATCCAAGCTCTTACCACAACCTCTTTCAACTAAGAAACGGGGTAAATCAGATGCGAAAGTATTTTTATCTATGATAATCACCAATAACTATATCATCGAAGACAAACATCCATTTTTGTTCTCTATCACCTGAATATAAATAACCACCCACGTATAAAAGTGTATTCGAAGGGAGGCTTGAGATTAAATATTTTCCATTGATGAAATATTTTTACGACAGTTAATAATACCGTTTTTATATTGTGAAAATATTGTTTGTATAACAATAAACGCACCGTTTAGAAAGTGGTATGATAATTGAGAATCATATCAATATTTTTATTGAATTAATTTAAATTTATGTCAGTTCGAGCTGAAACTTGTAATATTGATGTAAGATTTGCCTGGCGGCATATTTTCCAAAAAAGCATTTAGGAAGCTTGTTAATTCAGTGACTGAAAAGGAAAATTACTGTTTGCATTGGAAATATTTTTATCATACGGGATGTATGATTGGTCATAGATCTCATAGCTCAATCTGGGTAAAAAAGGGGGGCAATTAATCCCTACCTGATCGGTAAGTACCAGTCACAGGCTTCAAGAACTCTGGACCTCAGTATTTAGGCTTTTCGTGAAAAGATTAGTTGTCCTTAACAGGCTTGACAGTTGTTTTGCTAGGTCTTTTTTGGAGAAATCCTCCCTTTGGCTCTTCAGTCCCAGGAGCTTACATATCTTATGCATCACATTCAAAGATAATTTGTGAGGTTGTTTTCTTCTCTTCTATGCATAAACTTCATACGCTAATTGTATGCATGTATCTAGTAGGATACAGTAGCAGGTGAGTAATCCCGAAACTATAGTTATTTGGCCCCAACTGCGGTTTGATATTTTGTAGGTCAGAGAGTGTTTTTTACCAGAAGTTACCTACAGAACCTTCTAACTTTATGCACAGGGACCCACTCAAGTTTCACTCTCTTGTGGGCTGCCAGGGTAGAAAGTTTTTGTAGACAGTCCCAGACCAGCCTTGATCAGTTTTAGAAACATGCTAAGGATTCAAATGCTGCCTGACTATAGAAGTGTATGGGCGTCTTTTGACCTTCATACCCCCTTTCGATGATTATGTGCAAACACGTATCGGAAGCGTAGATAATTAAGTACGGCTTCCATTGTCACGGTCGGGCTGATTCTTATTTTTTTCCGTTATGCACCGACAGGCAAGTCTTCGAGGTTTTGATAGCTCCAGTTCAGCTTTTATTTGATCTACTTTTTGCCACCAGACTGAGGCTCCATACGTAATCATGGGTCTCACAATAGTTGTGTGCAGCCAGTGTATTTTGTCCCCATGACTTGCCTATTGCCCGTTTAGAACCTATTAGGGCCACTTTCTCCCCACTGTTTTCTGATTTTTTATATACGTTATAAGAGAAGAAAGTTCTGTTTCATCAAGACAATGCACGGGTACACACATGTCAAAAATCCATAAATTTGTTACAATCCTCTACCCCAACCAGCGTTTTGTTATGTAGAGTAGGAAGGGTGAGTTGGGCCCACAGCACTTAGGCTACATGTGACCCATTGTACATCCTCCCAAGGAGTTGTCTTCCGAGATTATCGTCCATCTTGTCCTTTCCAGGAAGGTGGACAGGTACCTGGGAGTCATTTCCTTTATATCGGCACTATATACCGGGCACTCGCATAAGACAAGCCTGATAGATTCACCTTCCTGTTCACACATTCTGCATAGAGGTGTGTCCACTAGCTCCACTGTATGGAGGTGTTTCCTTAATTGACACTGGCCAGTCAGAAATCGTACCGTTAAACGTAGGTTTTTCCTGGTCATCGAAAAAATATTTTTTCGACACCTCAATTGACCCATTCGTACTTCGGGATTTGCACCAGCCGTGCGCAATCGTAACATGCCATTAATGCAACCTCTTTAACGTACAAGTCCAGAGGGGTCAGACCAGTAATTAATTCCATTACCGCGGTTGGTGTTCTTCTCATGGCTCCTGTAATGTTTAAACAAGCCATTCGCTGTATATGACATTGGATGACCGTTGCTTGTAGAACCTTTGGTCCCCATGCAATGGCTCCGGATGTTAACATAGGTCTTATGGGTGAAGTGTAGATCCAGGTGACCACCCGGGGTGAAAGTCCCCATGTGCGTCCCACTATCCTCCGACATTGCTTATAAGCCACATATGCTCTTTTTGCTCTGCTTTGTAGGTGAGAGTTCCATGCTAGCTTCCTGTCGAGGGTAATACCAAGGTATTTCACCTCTTACGAGAAGTTTAATTTGCTTCTGAAGATTTCGGGGTGTTTTAAGCCCGATAATCTTTTTTTCCTGGTGAAAAGGACCATCTCAGTCTTCTTGGGATTGATAGAAAATGAGTGTTACTTGCACCATTTTTATATTAATTTGAGCCCATCCTTCGCTCTATCGCATAATATGTTCTCAAATTTTCCGGTCTGCAAAATAACTATGTCTTCTGCATATGTAATTGTGTAGAATCCATTTTTATTGAGGTGATTAATCAGGGTGTCCAGGACTATGTTCCAATGACACAAGACAATGCACGGGTACACACATGTCAAAAATCCATAGCTATCGTATTTTCCAGATTCATATTATTGTGGCTATTTCATGTTACTAAACCTGCAGAAATGGCTGAGTGGTACGTCGAAATAAACTTTCTCCATTTTGTAAGTGATCCAGCTTGCACATTTTTTCATAGTCGTCTATAGAGCGATTGATAAAATAAGTTACGCACAGTTTACATTTTTGGTACTCCATAACCCACTTCGCCATGCCAAGTCATATTTTCCGCTATCCCCAGCCCTATCAATGTTGCGTCATGGATGACAAACTCGTCCCCTGTACAGGGTATTTCCAAATATTTGTTGTTATCACTAAATATGACCAAAAAAACTGAATATATCGTGAACGATACTCCCCCCCCCCTATAAGTGCAAACGTATTTCATCTCCCCTATACGTGCAGACGTATTTCATGAACTGCCCCTTATAGTCAAAGAGCTGGCTTCAATTTTTGGATAGGTATTTGAGTCAAGCTGGAAACATGTCCCATACCTCACTTAGTAAACCCCAACAGGGAATTACAGACCTAGCAGGTGAGTCGCGGGGGTAATCCAACCCCTCAATATTTCAGAATCTTATTTTTTAACTATTAAAGATCCCCTTCTCAAATTTCAAGTATCCTCAAACACATTTTTTTTTATATCTTATTGCTAACGTTTTTCTCTCCTCCTACTATAATAGACAGCAGTTGACGAACGAACTGCCTCCCTATAATCAAAGTGGATGGGAAAAAATGTGTCAACCCTGCAAGAAAGTGAGGACCTAAAAGAATAACAGTATTAAGTACTCGAAGCCAACAGTAGATATGACGCGACAATCTAAAGATTCCGGTAAATGTATCAACGTCACTTAGGTATATTGATGCCGATCATTTGACATTTACTGCAGAAAATGTGGCTTTTTTATACAAATTGTTTTTTTTTATTTAATACAAACATACCCGCATCAACTACTAAGAGTTATTAGCAGGAGGACTTACACAAGTAGTATGTGTTGTATTTGTGTTATAGATAATTTTTAAATTTTGCTATACAAATTAATGTCTAATATTTAATTAAAGCACTTGTGTCTTTAGTTAGCACATCCTTGAATACTGCACTTAAATTATTCCGTCTTCTATATCTAGAATATTCAGGACACTCTGAGATGATATGTTTTATAGTAGGAGAAACATGGCAATGTATACACTCTGGTGCTGGTTCTTTGTTGTGGAGATATTGATGTGTAAGGAGTGTGTGACCTATTCGCAAGCGGGTTAAAACAACTTGATCTCTTCGTTTTTCTGGTATTGATAGACATAATTCAACTTGTGGCTTAACTTCTTTCAGTTTGGATGTCGTATGATTCCATATTACTTGCCAAGAATTAAATATATGTTTTTTGATTGGATTTATGTGGTCAGTGTAGGGAATTTTTTAATGTAAGTTGCTTCTTGATTAGATGTTGTATCTACTGCTAATTGATCGACTTCCTCGTTTTCTTTTATACCAGAGTGAGATGGAACCCATAGAAATGAGACGTTCTTTTGGGTAAGACGTATGATTTCCATTTCACTTTTGATTCGTATGAGAATAGGATGTGAAGGGTAAAGTTGTTTTAAGCCAAGTAACGCACTCAGTGAATCTGTTATGATGAGAAACTTGGATGCTGTAGAGAGTTTGCACATTTTTATGGCTTCCAGAATTGCAGTAGTTTCTCCCGTGAATATACTACATTGATTCGGTAGTCGGATAGCAGATTTGTTATTTCCACAAATGTAAGCTGTTGCAATTCCATTGTGATTTTTTGAAGCATCTGTATAGATTTGCAGGGTTTGAGGGTATTTTGATATAATTTCCTTGAAGAGGTTTTGTAGGAGACAGGGGTTAGTTGAATTTTTTGAATTTTGAGTGAGGGACGTATTAACATCTGGCTTCTGAGACATCCAGGGGGGAAAGTTAGAGTTTTGTTGGAGCGATATACAATTGATGTTCGATCGTTTGTTAGGCGATATTTTTTGAGTTGATATAGCAATTTACGATTGAACTGAAGAAACTATTTTTTCTATTAATAAAATTATGACTCTAGGTTAATGAGCAAAACCTACAACAGCACGATCGTGTTACTGGTGAGATCTTTTGGAATTTAATAATCGATTCACCTCGCCTGCTTGATAAACGAAGAACACTGGTAATACGTAAGTTGTGTATAAAAATTAGAAACTATAATAATTATTAGTTCAAACTTTGATGGCAAAATCAACATATTTATAGTGTAAATCATAAACAACACACTTGAGATTGCTAAACCAACAATGAACGAAACATAAATTAACGTGTGTAAATATTTGTTTGATACGTGTTTTTGTGTTGTCTGGTATTATGTAGTGTAGTAGTGCGAACTTCGGATTCATGTTATATCAATATTTGCCATTTAAATAATGGTTGCTTTGTTTGTACCTATTCATGAATTTCTTATGAAGTGAAATGAAATTTCGGGGCCTGAGTACTTGTTTGTTCACCGACAAATATATATTAAGACGAATGAAGGTTGTAACATTCAAAAATCTCGAATGTTAATAATTCATTTGAATTATTTTTGATGTTTTGTTGGTATTTAGGCAAATACCGATAAATGAAAAAGATATGCCTTTATTTCAAACACTTAAGCCCGACTACTGGAAAAATTGTGCCCCTTTGTTATGAAGCTCAGGATCGCTTATAATTAAAATGTATTGTTTTGTTGGGGTAGGTGCCATATGACACTAGCTTTACTCTGAATCTGAATAAAATACTATTCCAATAATTCCGGGGTTATCAATTGAAGATATTCGTAGAGCCGCACATTTTTTCAATTTCACGACCTTATGGTCGCGCTCATCCCAACAAAGTTGTTCAGGTAGCGGTTTTCAGAGTAATCCATCGTTTCTTAATTCTGCTGAAAGTGCTTATCTTGATACTAGCGGAACCACCAGACGTTGTCCTGTCTCGTCATAGCATATTCTACAAATTTTGACTATTTTCATTTTGATTGAAAAATATCACATTGTTACTTATTTTGGGTGGAAAAATTAGATAGCATAATTAATTTTTTGAAAAAAGGAAGATTTTTTTGGAAAATTCGTCTTTCCTGAATTTTCTTTAAATTTTTCTGACACACAAATTTTTCACCCATTTTTCGAAATGGCCGTATCAAAAATACTCCTTAACTGAATGCTATCAAATCGGCCCATCCGCTTAGGAGTTGTTCAGCTTGTTCTACCGTGACTAATTGTGAATCTGAACCATCCAGCTACTCATTCAAATAGACACACAAAATTTCATTATAGTCGGCCCTCCAGTTACTTACTTAAACTTACATAAAAAGTTTCATCAAAATCTGTACACCCGTTTCTAAATATATAATACATTGCTCCCGTGCGAAACCGGGGTGAGTTGCTAAATATAGCCTATGCTACTCAGTGATAGCATAGCTTTCTAACAGCGAAAGGATTTTTAAAATTGGTCTAGTAGTGTTAAGTTTATTCGTTACATACAAAAATACAAATCTTTCGTGATTATAGTATAGACTAGTATGGTCGCCCATACTCGGTGGCAAGTTGGGGCCGCCCCCCCCCCTAGCTTTTAATGTCCAAAGCTCGTCACCCGAAGACTACTGCACAAATCAGGCTTATACAGAACGAAGCAGAATGCTAGTGAACACTGAAAGTCACAGTATTCTGGGAATGACCTCTGACATAATGCCTCCAACAGTAAACTACGACCTGCCTTATACCGTCCTAATTCCAAATAGAGATAAATGGGTCCTCCGTAAGGATGAACTATTGAGAGCAGACAGCTGTTGGTATACAGACGGTTCAAAAACACCCTCAGGCTCTGGTGCAGGTGTATACGGGCGCAAACCTAGGACAGAAATCTCAACCTCTCTAGGATTCTATGCAACCGTATTTCAGGCGGAAATTCACGCCATTGTTTCATGTGTGGAGAGATTGGAGCAGGCCAATCTCATACATAGAACAATAAAAATTTTCTCGGACAGCCAAGCGGCTTTGAAAGCACTTAGCTCTAACCGTGTAACGTCGAAATTGGTATTAGACTGCCAAAAAAGACTCTCCTCAATAGGAGAACTCAATAAAGTATTGCTGGTCTGGATCCCTGGCCATTCTGGCATGGAAAGAAACGAGAAGGCAGACTCTCTTGCAAGGGAGGGTGCTGCACGTGTTTCTAACGGACCAGAACCTATAATTGGCATCGCAATAAGTTTTGCCAAACAAACACTGAATACCTGGACGGCAAGAAGAGCATTAGACTTCTGGCATAATTTACCAGGATTGGTTCATTCAAAGGCTTTCATACATCCTTCGAAGAATGTCTCCAAACAAATGTTAGACTATAGCAGGCATGACCTACGCTGTCTAACAGGCCTTTTAACAGACCACTGTCATCTGAATCATCATATGCTAAAACTTGGACTGTCGGAAGATCTGACCTGTCGTCTTTGTCTGGAAGATGATGAAACAGCAGAGCATATAATTTGTGCCTGCCCCGCCGCGGCTCGAATCAGGTATCTGATGTTTGGCAGGGATGCTCTCTCGCCCTCGGACCTGAAAAATCATTCACCAAATAAGCTAATCGGCTTTGTTAAGAAGCTGAATTTGTTTGGTGAAATCTGAATAGGTGTGAGCCACAATAGACTCTTGCGAGTCGCAGTGGAGGGCCTTATAGACCCACTCACCATAAACCTAACCTAACCTAACTTCAGGGTTTCATGTTACAACCCCAACATGGACTCCACAATAACTTCTATAATGACACGGTGTGAAAAGGGTAATGATGTACCATTCAAAGGTGGAATTCTTCACCCACATCTTATGAAGAAAGAGAAAAAAGAAGATTTCACGAGGGAAGTGAAAAGTTTGGAAAACTTCTATAGAATAGATAATTTAGAAGCAGAAGTCAGGTTATGGTATGATGTTTGGAAAGATGAGGATTGTTCGGAAAAAACAAGACTTTATGATATATTGGAAGAAACAACTTTTTATCTAGCTGTGGAAAAAGTTATGTCACTATACCTCCCGCAACTTGTACCGTAGAGCGTTCTTTCAGCACTCTACGTAGAGTGAAAACTTGGCTGAGGAGTACCACTGACCAGGAACGTCTTTCAAGTGTGTGCCTGCTAAGTGTACACAGAAAAAGAGCAAAGAGACCTGACTTCGAGGACAAAGTTATTGACTTGTTCGGTAGGAAGAAAAGAAACTTACAGTTTGTTTTTTTTGATAAATACTGAACACTAGTTTAATCAATTTCGCTTAAGCTATAAATTGTAATCGGTTTTTATTTCTTAGAACTGGTTTCAATGAAAATTAACTAAGGTAATGTGCTTTTTATTGACCTCAAATGCTGTGGCCTAGTATTTAAATGTAGGGAAGTTTATCCAATATAGTTCAAACTAGAGTTTGTTAGGTGCTTAAACCTACGTATTTTCTACCAAAGTATACAAAATGTAATATGCAATATCATTACGTCTAGCCCCCCCCTGAAAATTTTCGTATGGGCGCCCTTGTAGACTAGTATAGATATAGATAACACCATAACCTAGTTTCATTTGACAGCTAGATAGTTTCAAATTTTACTACAAGCATATTCTTATTTCATGCAGAAGTTCAACTAGCCAAAGAAGCTCTCTTTTGTAATGATGTTGCATAGTTCTGAAAATCAAGTTGTATCATACATGACTTTGAGGTTCTTTCTCGTCAGTGCTGGTCTGTGCAAAATAAATTTCTGGCAAAAATCCAAGAAAATTGGGAAAAAAGATTGTATTTGGAAAAAAAATAAAAACTCAAAGATAACAAACATCTTCCGGACTGTCCAGAAGTACGTAACACTATTGACCTTTTTCTGTACATCAAAGGTTCATAAATTGTGATACCGACAGGCCGTAATATTTTATTACAATAAAAACAGAATGGATACTTTAGGGGTGGCTATATCACATCACTGTTACTCTAAAATTTATAAACATCGATATTTCTTCACGATACATTAATTTTAATGACGTTTGACAAAATTCGCCATGAGTTAAAAAGATAATTATGCATGGTTTTAAAGTGATTATTATTGAAAATGATTTCACCCCAGCGTATTTTTTTTATTCTAGGCTTATCTTTTGAATCATTTGCAGTGGTTAAATTCACCATTGAGATAACTGAAGGAAACAGTGCTTGGAAGATAGAGCTTGGATGGGTCAAGAATCAGAGTTCTGTGGGAAATATACAAGAAAGCATGGAAAAAAGTATGAGTGACTGACGACCTTTGATTCAAGAGAAAGGAAGGTAGGAAGCAGGGGCTGAGCTACTTGAGCAGCTTGAAAGACTGTTGAATGCTTCCCACGAATTTCAACAAATTAACCTAACCCGTACCGTGTAGCGGATTCAGCTTGTACGCCTATTTTAGATTCGTCTGTAAATTAGCTCATGTCTGACACAAGTAAGGATGATTGATTCATTCACCACCCTTTCACAGCAGGAAAAATGTACTTGAAGGTCAAATGCTGTGAATTTTAAGTGGGAATTTGATTCAAATGTTTTGGATCCAGTACAATGACTTCATATCAATTATCATATTATGGAATTTGAGGTTTACTGTTGAGTCCAGCCTGAAAAAAGAGAAAACAATGACATATATTGGAAAAAGAGAAGGATCTAAAATTGATCCATAGGGATTACCACTTTGTTAGGTTAGGGTGAAAAACTAAACATCAATACGTGATAATATAGAGAAGAAATAGTTAATGGGAGAAGCTATAAAAAAATAATTCAGAAATAATGAATTTGGAAAAAAGACGTAGAAAAAGTAATGTAAAGTTTTTATCTGAAATTCCACAATTCCATTTCAATTTTTGCCACATTCCCTTCACGATCTTTGTCTAAACATTTTGTAGCTGATTTAACAGTTTCACAAAGTACTTCTATAGTTATTGGTTATCGACTCATTCGTTTTATCTCCGTAAAAAGTTTTCCTACTGGTTGAACACAGATTTTTCACTAAAATTAAACGTTTATTATCCAACTTCGTACAGTAAGCTGTCGTTTACAAAATTTACGAGGTTAACAAGTTTTCTTCGTTTTATTGCTTTTTTATCGTTTGTTTATTTGTTTAAAGCAATAAAAACGTTGTAGTCAAATCGCGTGCTGATAATCCCGATTACTTTTCTTTGAAAATTTTAGAGACAACTTCATTTAAAGATGGCAATTAATTTTAAGCCAGATATGCGGCAATTACAACCATAAATTTTCTACCTCTGATTAGTTAACATACTAGAAGAGTGAACAGACATATTATTTGATGCCTACATAAATAATCTCAAAGTTTATTTATTTATTTTTCTGAAATCCACAGATATATTGCCTTGTCGTATTCTGATAATTATCCAATGACTTTAATTTTTTTGTAGTTTCGAAATATGTCCTTTAATACATATCATATTATTATAATTGACATAAATGCATAAAAAGCAATTCGTTTGATCTTGGATAACATACAAAACTTCATTTGCATATGAGCGGATGCCCATAAACAGGATGTCAATCTGAATGTTTCCGTAATCCAGCATTTTCCAGTAAATGTTACAGCACCGCTTACATTGAATGTTCACGTATGTTGACAGATGTTTGTTCGGATTTTGACCAAATCTTGGTATGGCTGTTGTGCTCAATTATGGCAGATATCGTGAAGAAATTTGAAGAGAGTTCTAAAACTACCAGTGTCCTATTATTTGATATACAAATACTGTTACGTCGGGCATGTACTGAGGATATGTAGATGTCCATGAAGAAAAAGAAGACATACATCTGCAATCATCTAGAACTACCATCGAAAAGTCTAGAAATATTATCGAAAAGTCGAAGAAATAAATAAAGCTTAGAAGGCAGAAGAGTAACATTGGTGACAGCAGTGGGAACAAGTAACTATTACGAACAGGTAGTAGAATGAATATTGAATATTTCTAAAATCCCACCGCTGTCACCAATGTTACTTTTCTGCTTCCGTGAAATCTTATTTCTCTCAATTCAGGACGAACAGATTTGAATATGCCTTTTGCTGCCTCATATTCCTGAGCTGCAATCAGACTTTTATTTAACGTTTTGTGGTGTTGTAGCCGGAGTTACACATCTTCTAATCAATCAACGAATGCCTGTGTGCCGAGCTAATTTAATTTGGAAAATCTTTAGGTGCCCGGGGATAGTCAAAATGCAGCAATTTTTTTATGTCGGCCTCAATTTCCAGTCGGCTTCCATTATATTTGTGAATGCGGACTTTAAGCTGATGCTGGAATACTTGCTTCAAGTGTTGTTGCCCATACCTTGTCTCTGAAGCTTGTACGAGGGACGCATAAATGGGCGTGTCTTGTGGAAGAAACTGCAAAACGGTTGCGGCTTACCCACTAAGCGACACTACTAATTAATATGCCATCTGTGTCTCAGTGTCCTACTTAAGTGACTTTGAGAAAATGTACTTTCAATGGGTTCAGGATTGGTTATAGAAGAGGGCAAGGTCGTGTCTTCAATTCCAGTTACTGTTTTCAATTAATTATTTCATTTTTGTTTTGCCTTTTTAATTGGATTTTAAATTTTCTTGTTGTTGTTACAAGTCGCGTACTTTATTATGAGGTCTTACCTCTAGCATTAGTGTTTCCTGAATTTGTAGCAGGCCATTTGCAATTTTTAAATGTGCTTGTCCACGCCTCTCCTCCTTACGTCTTTCCCTGTCCTCTTTATGTCTTTCCTTTCCTTCTATTGAAGACTAAATCAGATTACAGAAAACGATAGCTATCCACTGCCAAGAATAGACGATACTCTATCAGGTGCGAAATGGTTTTTCACCCTAGACTTGAAGAGTGGATCTGGCAAGTAGAAGTTCACCCTGATGATCAAGACAAAACAGATTTTTTCACTGGTACTGGTCTCTACCAGTTCCAGGACCTTCCATTCGTAGTCTGTAATGCTCCAGCCATGTTTGAACGGCTGATAGAGATGGTTTCAATAGGATTCACCTGCCAAATCTGTCAAGTAAATCTTGATGATATATTGATCATGTCTAAAAGTTTTAATCAGCATCTGAAAAGTATTAATGAAGTATCTGACAGGTTAAGGGAGGCCAACTTAAAACTGAATCACATGAAGTGTTCACTGAACGGTGGCATATTATCTGAGGCATATCGTCTCCGCGAAAGGAATTGGAAAAGATCTAGTGAAAATTGTAGCTATCATAGGCCAAGGGATAGAAACGAAATGGGTTTTCTTGGACTCTGTTCATATTACCGGAAATTTGTCAAGGACCTTGGTAGAATCTTTTCTCGTTTTTTTTTCGAAAATATTATTTTGAGATGAAGCTACTTTTACTTGAATCTGATTTTTTAGTCAACATAATGCACATTGTTATGAATAAATTGTTAAAATTCCACATGCCATGAAAGGGGCGGATCACCATCAAAGATTTAGAATAAATGTCTGGATAGGTATAATCAGCAATAAACTGCAGGGAATAGTAAAATTACCTGGTGACTAATAGGACATTCACCTAGTAATACGGCAAAATTCATGGTTCATACAGGATGGTTGTCCTGCTCATTTGAGTGAAGTAATATGCCAATATATCTACACTACGTACGGAGATCGATGGATTGAAGGAAGAGTGCCAGTCAATTGAACTGCAAGATCGCTCGATTCCAATCTATGCGATTATAGTTTCTGTTTTAATACAAAGTCGTATTCAGATGTAGAGAAGAAAAGGTAATGCAATTATCCCAGAATTCTTTCAGGAGCTGAAAAATCCTCACAGAAATAATTGCATTGATGTCTTGTAACAAATGGTCGTCATGTAAAATATATGTAATGAAATTCAATAATATTGTTGCTGTTGATAATCGTTTTTTTTTCCGAAAAATCAAAGTCTTTGAGTCCAATGGGGAATTCGTCAAAAAAATTGATGCACTCAAAATTTAATTAAATATGTCCCTTACCCTCCCGCGTTGAACGCTTGTGATAACAAAAACAAACGCGGGTTTGGAGTAAGCAGTTTTTCAATGCAGGGTTATACAATGTTTAAGTTTATAGGCAGCGGTTCTTTGAGATATGCTCGAAAATCTTAGTTGTCAGCATTATGTTTGATGGGCAGTTTCTGGACACCCTTAACACTAAATTCTAAGACTTGAGAAAAACAGAATACAGCAAATAAATCAGTGAATGGCAAATTCCAATTAAGGCTCCCAACCAACACAATGGTGTTCACTTTTTTTTTGATCAAATTGTTTCGGTTTATTTTTCGGACACTTTCTGCTGCCGACGCAGGGTTTATATTAAAAATTTTCCGGAGATAAAAGGAACGTATTCGGGTAAGCGGAACTACACCGATTTGATGTCACTATCAGCGGAACCGTTTATCTCAGCGACTCCAGCTCTATTGATTTAAATGCTTAACTATATTTATTACCAACATCCCAATTCCACCGACAAAAACGATCCTTTGTAACCGATTTAAAACGAGAGCTCTTCCTACGTGGATACGACCACCGATAAACGATTTTTAAAACGGAATTTTTCACTTTAACTTAAATTTGAACAAAAAAATTATCAACAATATCAAAGCATAATGAATTTTTCCTCTATTAACATATTTTGAAACTGATACATATAGAATATAACTCGGGAAATGTACCAAAACGATGTTTAGATCATACAAACTCTTCGAAATGAAGTGTTTTCAAATGCACCTTGGTATATTAGTAATGACGTCTCCTGTTTCTTCGTTCTATATAATTGTCTTCAAAATATTCCGTAATGGGCAGTGCATCCTGTGAAACATTTTCGTCAAACTGGACCGCTACTGATTCCACCGGGATAGAAGCGAGTGCAGCAGTTTTTTAATCCATGGAGCGAATTCGTGTGATTCATTATATCGTACCTGGAACGAAAAATAAAATTAGAATTTATTGGTTTACAAGCAATTAGTTTCCTTATGATATTGAACTGACCTGTAGACCTTTTTATTGAAGACGACGGTAAACGCTTTGACACAAGGGAAAAAACTGCCTTCTATTTGTATCCCAGGAAACTTTTCCTGAAATGCTGATATTGCAGCATGCTCAAAGTCCCATAAAACCGTCCTTCTGTGCAGTCCAGTCGAAGATTTTTTATTTCTTGCAGTAACTTTTTGAAGGAGGCTTTTGTTTTATTGGAAATTAGGGCATATACGACAGGCAACACAGTTTTGAACTGTCTTATATGACGTATTGTATATATGTGCTCGAAAAGCCAGTTTTCGCTGGCAGATAGCAACCTCAAACTTTCTTGTGCTAAGAATATAAAAATTTTCTGAGGAAATGATTCGCGTCCAGAATCATAAAGAAGAAGTCGAAAGGGGTGACACAGCGGGGAAAAAAGGTCCCCATGCCACAAATATTCATAGTTTACTTTTTTCATTGCATTTTAATTTCGAGTGTATTTTAGGATTAACTCGTCGAAACGTAATTTTGGCATTAAAATATGAGAGCTTTAGCTTTTGCCGTTATAAATTGTAAAATATTCGGAACATTTAGCAGCAATAAAAATATGTATAGCTTATTGATCATGAAAGTGTTATATTATATTAAATAAGGTATTTTTGGAACCAATAACATTTCTAGACGTATACAAGTATTGAGGTGATATGCATTGAGACCTAAAAAACCTATTGTGTCCTCTTTCTCTCCAACTCAGTTGCTGAGGAGAGGCTCAAATACTGGTAGATCCTGCAGACCTACTTCCCGGGAAAATTTAGGGATATCTGCTAGGTTTAGTTTAAGTAAGTGTCGCTCTTTTATCCTCTAGTCTCCTGGGTGTTGTGTATTGCTTTGCAATCCGCAAGTATGATTATAGAGGTTTCTCCTTCCACTTCACACAATCTACACTCTATTTGCTCGCTATTTCGAGGGCAGGAAACCATTCTGAAACTCTTAGTGCAGTTTTACTCTGGCTTGAGCATTCGTTTGTTCTCAATTAGTTATTGTCTCCCAGGAATATCTTTGGTAGTCTGAGCCCTACTACCGTGAATTTCCGCTAAGCTAAGCTTTCGGAGTGTTTGGTTTCTGGCCTGTACACTCCTTTCCCAGTCCCTTCTATTACCTGTGAGTTCTTATTAATACTGTTGTTGGATAAATAACTATCAATTTCATAAAAAGTGCTAAATCGTTAGTTTTGTGTATGAATAACTATAAAAGAAATAATAAGGTAGCCTTATCACACCACTAGTAATGGTTTTATTGATGAAATTTTAAATTTACGGGTTAGTTAATTATTGCAGGATACTGTTTTACCGGTAAATATAGAGGACGGTGATCAAATAGCCACTTATTCGGACCCAAGGTGGATAATCGATCTATTTTGTTTCGATTGGTAATGCTAAAGCAATTTCCAAATTCGAGATTGTTTGAAGATCCAATTTTAACAGTCGAGGGAAATAATAAATGTTATTTTTACTAATTCTATAGTAACTCAAAACAATTAAATTCCAATTTTGTGTGTTATTTGGCTGCCTGTTGAATATTTAAATCGCCACATCCGTCGTAACCCTCATTTTCAACAGTCCTCAATTTAACCGTGCTCACGGCACTAGTTTACTTTCAATTTATTCGCAGAACGACAGGGACTTAAGAGGAAAAATATATTTCTGAACAGATACAGCACGTACGGTTTTCATCGTTGAAAAATTTCCAATGTCATTTTAAAAGTTTCAATTTGAGTTTTATGTAATTTTTACGGATACGATACGAATTAATATTGGTTTGTACCAATACAGATAAGCCGTTGCTTTGAGTTTTCTTTCTATACTTTAGACAAATTGATTTTGATGTTTGCCATCGGCTTCTGCTAAACGATTTTGGCATTTTATTCTTTTATTCCTGAAAATATGTTTGTATAGCTTTTACGGAAACGTTGGCGACAGCAAATTTTATGCGTATCGTTTAAATAAAACCGTATATTTGATACATTCAATCGAAAGCTTACAAGAAATTGCATAAACCGGAAAATATTAAATTTTTGCTATATAACAGTGGATAAACAAAAAATTCTGCTGCAAGGGTCAGCTTTTGAGCATTTAAACATAAAGTCTGGCTCGAAGGACCAGTTATTGAACATTTAAATAATAAAATCTGGATCGAAGGACCAGTTATTGAACATTTGAACATAAAATTAGTCCTGAAGGACGAGTTATTGAGCATTTTGATATAAAATTTGGCTGAAGGGGTGAGTTATTGATTTATTTGACAATGTTGAATCAAATGGCGTCCTATGGCACACAAAAATATGGTTTTGGTCTTTCGGTATCCATAAAAATGTTTTCATTCATTCATACGTTTGGGTTGTGCTCAACAGCCCAGGCTGAATCTGTGCACCATTACCAATATTATCTACTCCCATTCCAGAAGCATCGTGTCTTCTATATAGGCCACCAGTTTAACTGAAGGAATTTTCAGTAGTTGTGATGGTTGTATAATTTCCTATCCAAAGTGCTTCCGTCTGAGTCCTTGTAAGTTCTCACAGAATCAGAGTATGTGAGTAGGTGTTTCATCGTAGAGTTCACATTTTCTGCACATAGATTCACTAGCTATGTCCACTTTGTGCAGATGCTTCTTTAGGGTGCAGGTCAGTAACTGTCTTAAAACCTCTCTTACCCAGTTTCAACAGCCTGGACGAGAGTTCTTTGTCTACCTTATTCAGTAAACTTTTTGTATGGAGGTGTTAGCCTTCATTTGAGTGGGTGTTCCTCAACAAGCCAGTTCCCGATTTCCCCTCTTATATAATCCTTTGATTCCACAAAACGGTTCCGGACCTATGAAGTCTCCTTTAGAACCTTCTTTAGCTAACTGGTCTGCTATTCCATTACCTGCAATCCCCTCATAATATGCCGGCACCCATATTAGAGACACTTTGTCTTTGTCTCTTTCAACCATGTTAAGATCTAAATGTTGGATTACTGATAACTTTAAGCAGAGCCTGGCTATCAGTGAATATTTTAATTTTTTGTCCGGTTTATCCTCTTCTGATGTTTTTATCAATGCAGGCTATAGCGGCAATCGTCTAGGTCTATTTATACCAGCCCCAGTGCCATGGTTTTGTTTTGGAACCATCGGTGAACCGGATGATTTCTCCAGAATTACCTGGATGCATACCATGTTCCCTGGATGGGATGATGATGGTCACTCGCTCAGTAAAAATGTTTTCCGGTGTCATGCTATCAAAACTCATATGAAATATGTGTTCATCTAGTATTGTCCCAGTGGTATCAGTGTGACTATCTCAAAGATTGTTCGGGGCCCATAAGATTACGGTTTCAGCCGAAGAATTGCCATTATCGCCCCCACCCTCACAAAAGTTCCAAAGGAGGATGTCTAATAAGGGCTTCTATTGGTGCCGTCCCCGTGCCGTTCATTGCGCGTGTAATACCAAGGAGGGCTTGTCTTTGGATTGCAGTTAATATATAAACTTCTATCCTCCTCCACCAGACTATTGTTTCATAGGTGATCGTTGGTCTTATTAAAGTTGTGTGAACCCAGTGAACCACCTCAGGTCGTATTTCCCAGGTTTCGCCCATTTCTTTTCTGCTTTGCCAGAAAAGCCTAGTCGCCCTGGTAGTCATTTTTTCCATGTGTGTTTTCTAATTCAGTTGGGAATCAAGGGTCACTCCTAGATATTTAACTTCTTTGGATATTTGTACTTAGTCCTTCTCCGAGCATCAGTATTCTACCCTGCGGGAGAACTCTTCTATTCGTGAAAGCAACTAGTTTGGTTTTTTTTAATTAACTGAAAGGTCCTTCTCAAGACACTATTCCTCCACAATTCGTAGTTCTTCTTGAATGACATTCATAATTACCTCTGGGAATTTCCCATTGGTGACAATCACTATGTCGTCCGCAAAGCCCTGCGTCCATACTTCATATGCCTTGATCATTCAACCTACAGATCAAGTCATCCACAATTAGGTTCCATAAAACAAGGGAAAGTACACAAGAGTGTTTATTTTGGAGAGAGGTTTTTATATTTGGCTTTAGGAATTTTCTCGTGTCTCAGTAATAACAATAATGAACAATTCAATGGAACTTTTGTTTTCCATATGTGGACTTACATAATGTGCTCACATAAAAACATTCATTTTTCGTAAGTGGAATAGACTTCATATTTAGTTTCATTATGAAGCAGAAAGAGGAATAAATAAGTGTATGTTTCACATTATTATCAATTATTGGAAAAACAGCAGCTTTAGAGGGTGAAAAACTATCCAGATTGGATACCATCACAATTTATAGGACATACGAAAATAAGTTCTGTGCAATTGATTCTTTCACAAAATTTGGTGTCTTTTTCCCACCCATTCACTATATTTTTGTATTTCAAAAAGCTAGTGTAAAAAATATGCTTTATTGTTACAAAAATCTGCTATAATTTTATGAACAAAGTAATTCAAAAACTTAAACAATAAAATAAGAACACGGAATAAAATAATCCCAACGTTAAATATTACATGGTTATCCATGAAATCTCGTTATACATGCTGCAGGATTTCTAAGGTATTTTTTTTCAATCATAGAATATTGCTTACTTAAGCAAAAACTCTATTGACTAAAGTAGATCCTACTTCCGTCACAAAGCCAAATTTACGTGGGCACGTGAACTTTTGAAAGCTTTCATTTGATCTTTGATACAAAAACTGCGAAAATGCCGAATACCTATTCATATCTACCTATATCTTGGAGTTCATCCATTTATGAAATGTGGTTAAAATCCAAAGAAGGTTTTCAAAGAAACACAGTCAAACCACACTGTTCACCATTGAATAAACAATACAACACGGACCAGTTGATGTGTCTGTCCAAATTGTTAGACCTGGACCGCCATTCTAGGTCACGTGATCTGGATTGCCTAATTGTAAGTATTTAACCAAATTGTCAAACGTGAGCCCCTTAATTTAATACGGATGTAACTAAAAAAGTGTACCAGCTTGAGAAAGACATTCACAATATAATTAATCAAGTTGAAAGAGCGTATAAACTTCATTTACAAATCCACAATAATGGTACGTTCCGTTAACATTTTAATTAATCTCTAGGCGTGCAGACAAATTATCCTTCCGCAAAAATTGTTTTCGTCAGCGTGATTTCCGCCGAATTCCAACCGCAACGTGGTAAAAAGATATTAAATTATTGAAAATTGTATCTGATTCGCGAAAAAGAGTATAAAAGATGTTAGTTTCTTGAAAAAGGAAACACGTTCGCGTTTTCTACGTGCAATGTGCAAGCTGTCATCTTCCTTTATATCTTTTAATTAAAGGAGAGAGGAATGCAAGGCTATAACTGCAAGTTATTTAATCTCGAACTAGGTAATTTTAATGAGTTCTTCTTTTAAGGGGTTTGATGGGTGGCGGTGGGATGTTTTCAACTCATTCGTGCTTGATAATTTTCAATTTTCTTAGTATATATTCATTCTTTGCTAATTTTTGAACCCAAATGCAAATATTACTATAATATAGTTGAGTTGATGGAAATTTTTTCTCTAAGAGATAATTTTATTGAATTTTGTCACAAAGTTACTGATCGAGTTAACCGAGATTGGTGATTATGAAAATACAGACTACAGCGAAGCGGCAACCATTCGCATCACCCCCTAGGTCCATTACAAAGCATTGTAGGTCTAAAATAAACTTTTATGGATTTCATGATAAATTTAACATTTTGAATACGTAGAATTCAATTCAATTTCAATCAGTCAGTGTGAATAATTGACTTATATTGAATCAATTGTTAAAAATAATCTGTCATTTAGGAAGGTTGTAGGTGTACTTTGATTGGAACTACAGACGTAATACATTTTCGACAACCAGTTAAACATGAAATATTATAAAAAAGACAAAAAAGAGGATACTTATTCATGAATATTGTTTCAGCTTTGTATACAATGTTGAGAAAAAAGATCGACTAGCAGTTTGTGACAAAGTAAACTTAAAATCTCTATATGACTGCAAAAGAGTGTGGTGGAGAACAAGCTTTTCAGCTTGGATACAAATTGTTCAGGAGAGATACAGTTTGGCAAATACAGAAGTGAATGTCGAGAAACGTAGGAGATGCGCGAAGTTAAAATGAGAAAGTATTCGGATGATAAAGAGGGTAATGTGCACTTGGTGAATTAGTACGGTAAATAATCAAAGTATATTAAGTAACATTCTTTAATTATTCAGGAGACGTAAATGAAGGTATTAATAGTATGTATTACTGTTTAATAATGAATTTAATAAAATCTGTTAGAACAATACAAGTCTATACGAAATAAGAATGCAGATATATTATAGACCGATTTTCTTCTCGAAATGTTTCTATACTTCTTAAAAAATTTAATCTTTTTTCTGATATCAGGTTTCTCCATTAAAAGTTTTCTATTTGTTTTAGTTTTCCTTCATCGAAATCCCATGCTATGCATAATTTTTCTTAAACTTTCCCTTGAACATGTGTAGCTATACTCATCGTAAAATATTCTATGTATATTGCGCAAGGTTGGTACTCTCTTATGGGTCACTTGATAATTCAAAATATTTCTTCTTAGAACACCTTTATCACAATTATCCAAGCCTGTTTTGGGTTTTGATATTTTTCTTTTTTGTTTGGAGTAGAAAATGATGGAGATTCCCCATTTTCTATTTGCCTCATCTCCTTTTCAATATTTGAAATCGTATGCACACTGACACCTGTGGCAATAGCAACACGTTATTGAACTTTTTAAATGTCCTTTATAGATTAATTTTCTGATGCTTCCCGGCGCATAAAATAAATTATATTTGCCAAAATCTCTCGACTCTGTCCAGTCAAAACTTTTCTTTTCACTTTTGATTTGAATTCAATTTTATATAATATCTTTATTTTGCACCAATAAATATTTTTCTCGGTATCCAGTAAAAACAATGAAAGCAGGTACACACGCAGTGCTCTTCACTATCTAACAGGCACAGTAGCTGACAATAATAGTCATGTATATCTGCTTCAGGGACCGTATTAATCCCTACTACCATCATTTAGTAACGCGCATTGACAGGCGTGGCTATTTCACATTCATTCCTGTATTTGCCAAAGTTGTAGTTGCTTTATTTGACTCTCGCTCCCTGAAAATAACTTCCTGAACTTTTTGCACCATTTAGAACGTACACGTCAATAAGGGACCACTAGGAAGTTCTGATTTAAATACAATCAAGCGCCTTCAGAATGATCTGAATATATAAGTGGGGTAATATTAATCTGTCTTCACTTACTTCCACGGATTTAAGCCGAAAGTTTCCAAAAAATGATAAATAACAAATCACAGGGGCTTAACTTTTTTTGATGTTTATTTTGGATATATTGTTGAATAGTTATTGCTTTTGTAATATGATTTATGATAAATGAAACTGACAATAACGAACACAGTTAGCTGCAAAACAACAACTGTTCAATATTTCATCCCATAAGGCATAATTGCATACAATACCATACCAAAATATTAAATAAAACCATAAAAACACTAAACAACTTTCAAAATTTTTAAATTTCACTAAAAAGATTACACGATAATACACAAAACTACAGTGTAATATACCTAGAAACCATAAAATCATTTACTTGGACAATGTTTTGTAAAATTTTTCACAAATATCAAAAAGACCTCTGATTTACACTCGAAAATAACCGAAAACACAATTAAACGTTATTTAATCCAATAACACACAATTGCATAGTATAATAACTAACCAAAACATTAAACAGTGGCGTATTTATGAGGGGGGTCCAGGGATTCTGAACCCCCCCCCCCGAGAAAAGGAGGAAATAATAAGCTGCTAATAAAACTATTGATCAAATGAGCTAACCTAACATAACCTAACCTTTCAATTCAGTAAAAAATATTGAATTTATTTTTTGTAATTTATTTAATGCATCTCTATATTAACCTAATTGAAAAGGATTGAAAAGAAAGTGGTAGGAAGGAACACGTAATACTCTGTAACCATGAAATCCACAATCCATTTTATTACTTAAAAAAACATTATTGTGAACTTTATTTTCGTTTGAAATTATTTATTTTTTTGACAATTACAAAATATGTCATCACAGCTAAACTGATAACTGCGTCTCTATGACGAATAAAAAAAATATTAAACGCCATGACAACATAAATAAATGAATAAATGATTGATGAGAATAAAATGATGTAGATGATACTAAAGTACTAAATTTGAATTAGTCACTTAACAGAAGAAAATGTGAGGTTATAATAAGTGATTCATATCAAATTGGATAATAAATAGGTATTTAAAAAATGCTACTGTATGATTAAATAATTCTTTATTATTTACATTTGAGCACAAACTAAGAGTCAACAGCAGTTTTGTACATAATATTGTACTGTAATGTAAGCAAAAATATTAACAAAAATATGATTTAGCTTGGACATTTAGGTATATCATTAACAAGAAAAAACAAGGATGGATTGTGTTTACCAAACTTGATGAATAATGAAAATAGCACTCAACTTGGTTGGAATATAATACTTTGTCGAAAATAAAGCAACTATAATATTTTCATTTAAATGCAAGACTGACAAATGTCGTTTTCAGTTGTATCAAAAGAGCTGTGTGAAACAGTAAAAAATTTGACCCATTACTAGGCTGGAGAAAACTAAAATTCAAATCGCTCCTATTAGTTTGAAAACAAGGTATAGTTGTTTTGTATTCTGAATTCTAACATATAAATTACTATATCGCTGTTCAAATACAGTTTGAATCTACTTATAGTTTGGCAAGTTTATCTGAAGCTACGCGGAATCGGTAAGGGGCGGGGAAATATTGCGGATATCTGTCATAACCGTACCAATGACGTACAGTACCTATTTTTTAAAAATTATTGAAAATAATAATAATTATTTTATAATAATTATATATAGAAACTGATTTTTGCTTTGCTTTAAAGGTAAAGTATTTTTCCTACGATCACTACCCAAAGTAGACTTTTGCACACTCAAATCTAACCGCAAAGTTGATGTTTTCCGCGATCTGTCATAATTGACATTATTTACGCTCTAGAGCGTACTTTTCCGCTCGCCTGTTTTCATTTACAATAAACTTAAGAAAGGTAGTAAATAATAGATATATTAAAACAAAATGTAGAGCAGTCCGAATATTTTAGTTGAAATATTAATATTTGAAGATATTTCGAACGAAATTAAACCTTATTTTATAAAATTTACCTACTAAAAATATAACAGTCAGAAGGTAGGTAATACATTATACACCTAATGTCAAATTAAAAGTAATAACATTATCCAGCGCTTATTTTTACGATACTCCAAAGGTGAATGCTTCAATCAGGTGATTGGTATGAATACTGTGGGCAAAGTACCAAGCGAAATAGCCAGTTTCTTAAAATTGCCCGATAAACATTTATTTACTGGTCATTGCTTTCGACGAACGTCGGCGACATTATTAGTAAATGGTGGAGGCGACTTAATTCAGCTTAAAAAACATGGTGGGTGGAAGAGCAGTAATGTGGCTGAAGGATATATCGCCGAATTCATTAGCAATAAAATAGATACCTTCTAAATAATTTCTGGAAACGCAGCAGTACCAACTAGCCAAGAACTTTCGATTCCTTCTATATCTGATATTGCAGAAAAAGATTCAGAAGATATTACGCTACCTTCGACTTCTTCAGGTCCTGGGATAAATATTAAAAATTGCCAAAACTGTACATTCAACTTTAATATTGTAGGCAATAAATAAAAATAATAAGTAATTGTTACATGTTTTCAACATCACATTCTAATAAAGTGTACTTTTCATGTTTTTTTTAATTATTTGTTTAAAAATAAGGTGATCGTAAAAAAAATCTTGTGTGCAATTTGAGCAGAAAGTGCGTTGCCGCTTTCGGCAGATTGCACGCGCTCCGCTACGCGTCGCGCGGGCAACTCTCTGCCTCAAGCGGCAAAGTATCACTTTCCGCTCTTAATACACAAATAGCTATTTCAAAGACGGTATTTGTTAAAAACAAATAATGTTAAGAATCGTACTTGAATTCAATATGGATACGAAATAGTTCAAAATCTGACACTGACAATACCAAGGCCACTGGATAATCAATGTCAGTCAATTGACAAAGTGAGAGGGAAGAACACACGCACGCGCTTGCCAATAGGAAGTCAGCTGGTCGCTAAGCAACGAAGGCCTTTCTTTAAATTTGACCAATTGAGTTAGTTCGGAGGACGTGAAAATTATGGTTTTCGCATAACGCTGCCAGAGCTTTGAGAAGCCCATAACAAATTTGGAAAAGTGTTCATCTTTTAATATTCATAAATTGAAAAAATAATGTTAAGATACAAAATCCAATGAAACAAACACTTTAAAGAATTAACGGTTAATCATATTGTTAATAATAAAAAGTCCATTTTCTAATTATTATCACTACATACTTAGCACTTTAGCTTTTTCATAGTTAAACGTAGCAATATCGAATGTTTTCGACTGCATTCTTTTCACGGCTTCAGATAAACTTGCCAAACTATACTTGGCTACAGTAGGTATGAATATGCTCAGTTTCAACATTCGTTGATTGAATGCTGTATTATGTATCATTAACCTAATATTATTGAAAAGCATTGTCCATAATTTATTGAATGTTCTAGAATATTCAATAGTAATTGGTTTTCAAAACCATTCAAAAAAATGTTCTTCATTCATTTTTCAATGATAACCAATAAACTGAGTTTCATAGGAATATATACTTTCTGCTTCATTGATACAACCATCTTCATTCTTATCATGTAGAACAAAAACAATTTTGCATACTTAAATTTTTCGAATACTGTTGGTACAAACCTTTTGACAGCCTACAGCACCAGGAACAAATTTATACAGTGGTTTATTCCCCTTGATAACCTTTTTGTAGCTATATTTGAAAGTACCATAAGTCCTCTGTGTGGATGTAGATCATATTTTAGGAGACTACTACTAAACTAATTTATTCTTAAAAAGTACATTACTTTACAATAAAATAATTAATTAATCAAATGTAATAGATGAAATGGATAAAACGGATAAATAAATAAAATGGCTGAAAATTCACAAATAAAACATTGATATTAAAAATATTGGATATAAGGTTTCTTGGTAGGTACTTCTAACATGAACATGAATACCATGCATTCCAAAGAAGAAATGGAAGTGGCCATAAAGAAACTTAAAATAGAAAAAGTCAGTGGGGAGGATGAAATAGCGCCAGATATGATAAAATGGTTAGGAGAAAATGGAAAAGAATGGCTGTGTCTTATATGCCGGGAAGCATGAGACACTCAAAAAATCCCCAAATACTGTGAAAATAACCTTATACTGCCAATACATGAAAAAGGGGATCAGACACTGGGCAATAATTATAGACCAATATGTTCAGCCCAAACCAGCTTCAAAATCTATACGAGAATAATAGATATCCGTTTAAGACGTTATATAGAAGCAAAATTAGAAGAGGAACAAGCAGCAAATGACAATATAGGTATATATTTTCAGAAGGCTATTTGATAATACAATAGAAGCGGAAGAAGAAATGTATCTAACATTTATAGACTTGAGGGCAGCTTTTGACACAGAAAGGGAAAAGTTTTGGTAGGTATTGGAAGACTTAGAAGTACTGAAAGCTTCAATTAATATAATTAAAATCACATACGAAACTGTTAAAGTAAGAGTGCAGATAGGTCAAAGATCGGAAGAGTTGACAAAAGGTATAAAACAAGCTTATAGCAAAATCAAAAAATAAAATGCAGATACTAATTAACGTATTGGCAAGAGGAATAAAAAATATGAAAATGACAATAAACACACAAAAACCAAAGTAATGATAGTAAATGAAAAACAGGCAAGCAATTGAAATGTAATCACAAAACATAAGAAAGAGTAATAACCTACAACTACCTAGGAAGTATCATAATAGAAGAAGGAAAAATAGATGCAGAACTTAATCAAAAAGCAAATAAATCAACAAGATTATATTATTCCTCAAATCGAACATTATTAAGCCATAAACACATTGATATGGACACACAGCTGGAAATTTACAATAAAATTACGGTACCAACTATAACTTATGCTAGTGAGAACTGGGTACTACAGAAAAAGCTGGAAACAAAAATAGATGGAATGGAAATGAAAAATTTAAGGAAAATAGCATTTAAAACGAAATGGGACAAAGTGAGGAACGAAGAAATCAGAAGCATAACTAATCTAGATCCAATAATAAATCAAAGATTAAAAAGAAACAATTGAACTGGTTTGGCCACGTAGTAAGAATGAAGCAAGATAGAATTGCGAGAATAGTTATGAAAATGGGAGTATCAAGAAAAAGACAAAGACTAAGACCCAGGAGGAAATGGATAGACCAGATTGAAAAAATTGGAAAGAACAAAAGAAAAGCATTAGGAGAGATGAAGGCATCGCCCAGGGACAGAAAAAATGGAAAAACTGGGTACAGAAGGAACTCCAATCCAACGCCTGAGAAGGCATAGGGATGAGATAAAGAAGAGGTACTTGTAACAGGAACGTTTTTACAAGCCTTTTGAATTTGGGAAGAACTTTAGTGGATCGAATTGTCTCAGGAAGAATATTGAATACTTTTTGTAAAAGTAATAAAACAATCGTTGGCTTTTTTTGTTTTTTTTGTTACTGTCGGGATAATGTGTAATGATCTATTTCCTGTGTAATAGGTGTGGCTTGTTAATTTATGGGTTTTATCGAAATACTTTACGTATTCATGAATTATAAGTAACGTAACAGAATATAACAAAGACAGTTATTTGGGAACAACAAAGTGGATATAAACATTCATATTAAACGTATACTTATTTGCTTCATCCATAGTGTGGATAGTAACAAAAAATAAAAATTCGTTGTACAACTCATCATTGCTTGTGAAATATTAACCACAGGTTTTAACACGCAAACAACTTTTGTGGAATGGAAGAAGAATCCTCCATCCATATACTTGCGAACTGCACAGCAATTTAGAATCTTAGGGCACAGCACCTGGGAGACTACTGGATAGAAGAGGGACAGTTACCTAAGTTGAAGCCTGCAGATATCCTAAAATTCCTCCAGGAAATAGGAGTAAAGGAGCTACTAGTCTCTGAGACTCTCCTCAGAAACTAAGTAGAAGTAAGGGGACACAATAGATATTTTAGGCAGACACGCAGACAAAAGAATCGAAAAATTAATCAAGCGATATTAAAATATCACAACATAACCCCAATAATGTCAAGATGTCAAATGGATCTAATAAACAGTTTCAATCACGGCAACATCGAGCTTATACGTTTTTAGTACGACTGACGTTAGTTTGAATTTAATAAACCAACGAGTTGTATCTCATATGAAATAAATTACCAAACCAATCTTCATGCACAAATTTATATATTTCAATAACATGCGACCCACATATTTCAATAGATATTTATTAGGATTGAAACTGTAAAACATACTGATTGACAGTAGCAAACGAATGATACAATACAAGCGAACGTCCATGTATCGACACTTTGTCACGTGGAAAACGTTTTTTATAATGGATGAGCTATATGTATATATTATATATATGATTAATTTTGAACTTAAGCTCACGTATCAAGAGTTTAAAGGAACCCCAAATAGTCGTAATTTGGTTATTTACTTTGTCAGTGGATGTCTTGTAAGCTGTACGTGCTTAGAAATTTATAAGCGATTTTAGTTAGATTAGTGGTGGATTATCTCAATGGGTGGTTGAAAATGACTTAGATAACAAGGATTGCAACTTTTACGCCTGAACAAACTTTGAATGGTCCAGATATGATATAAATGTCAATGGCGAAATAAATTAAGGCACAATATGCTTTAGTTGTTAAAAAGGATAAAAACTCAGCCTCCCTGTATTTTCACCGGAAACACTTTGAGGTTTTAAGCAATTATTTTTCACATAATTAGCAAAAATTGGAAATAATTATTTGTCATTAAGCACTCTCAACTTTCCTACAGAAGTTTTTAGAATAAAAGTGATTGCAGAACTAAAATTCTTTAAGAAATGGTACATTGTTCTTCCCTTTCAAACTCTCTTTGTATGAGTTGAGTAATTATTTAACATTCTTCTCAGCCAACTCGTAATGTCTGTTGACGCTCTCTTGCTTTTTCCAGAGCAAAAGACCCAATAATCGTCATGATTCTAATAATTTGACTGCCATTAAAAAAAATTTAACGACTTGGTTGAAGTTGGATAAATACTATGTAGATGTGAATGTTTATTTTTGAATATAAAAAATTGAATGGGTCCTTGGACAGATTGATATTTATTCAGAAAACACAAAGATACCAGAATATCTCTGGATCGGTAAAATTGGGTACAAGAAAGAGGAGAAAATAAGTGAAATGATCCACCAAAATGTTGATCGAAAATAGATTCTGATGGTATGGAACATTTGAAACCAAATCAGGCAAGTTTGACAAATAGCTCAGAGGCAACGAGAGCGACACAAAAGTGAGGAATATTGGAAAGGGACAGAATGAAGGTTGACAAAGTGAGATACGAAGCAATAGTGGAGAAGATTAGCAGCAAATCTCAATCAATAAACATTTAGGTGAATAAACTGGAAGGAAACAAATTTTCCATAACGTGTACTGTACAGTAATTAATTCGTCATGAAAACAATAGTTTAAGATTGGCAAGCTTTTTGATATTTCTATTCTTTATTGACGTAAGGCTATAAGCATCTCACCTTAATTGGGCGAATTTTGTTGAATTAGATGCTTTTCAACTCCTTCTTATCCAACTAGGGCCTCTGGCCATGAATAATTTTCAGGGTTCTCTGGAGGTCACTTTTGTTATAGATTTTTTTCTTCAAAGTTATACTACAATCTGATCCTTAGATATGGGCAACGGCCATTCTTATTTGTCCAGCCGACCGGTACGACAATAAATAGATATTCTGAAATAATTCCTCAACTCCTTTTTTTCACAACTTTCTGTCTTTTTGGAGATATAAATTTATAGTTGCAATATTTTTTCAGCTTTCTATGTCCAGATCAAATTTGAGTAATTAAGTAACGAAAATATTCGAACTATTTCAGTATACTTGTTATGCAATCAAAGGATAGGCGGAAATTCCGATGTTCAGTCAGTAACCAGGCTAAACTGTCCCAGGGAAAACAATAGAGTATGGCAATTCATTTGTTTTTTCCTTTTTGGGATGGAGGGTGGTGTGGTGCCGTCCTCATGCCGGTAGCACTGCAGCCTGTTCGTTATTCCACCTACCCAGTTATCCCCATACCTTCGAGTAGACAATAAAGGTCCATTGAGTGTGTGCCATAACATATTCCAGGTGGCACATTGGCTTCTCCGAAAATTGTTTGCCTCCGTGAGTTCAGTTCTTCACAGTCAGATAAGATCTGAATTTCGATATATGTCTCGATATATATCTCCATGCCACAAAGTCTGCTCTGATTTCTATCATACAGCCCCACTAAGATTATGTGATTGCGCTGGTCATTTCATCTATCCTCGCCTACCTATCCACCAATTGGGAAATATTGCATAGAGGTATAGTTGTGGGTAAAATTAGTTTGCACTGTTACAAAATAAATAACGGTATGCGGCAAGGTCTCTTTGAGGATTGAAAAGCCGAAAAGATAAAAATCTATAAATCATTCCGAGCCTTGATCTACCCACAACCGAACAATTGATTCTCATTGGTGCAATGTAGCTTCCGATTGGTCTATCTAAAATGTACGTCAGCGGACAGTCTACACGTACAATGCACCTGCGGTAAACTTCTCAGGGTAGGCTTAGTTCATTTTTGTTATTTACGACAGATTGTGTTCTGAATAATAATTGTGATTAAAATTGTGTTTGATCAAAACTTTTTTATTGATTGCGAGTATTTTTTGGTAATAATCAAAATTATGGTTTTTTGGCGACCATTCGAAGAGGAAAATATTGTTATAGGTATGTAAATAGGGACAGGAAATTTTTCTCCTTCTAAATTGGAAAAATGTATTCAACAATCGCAACAAAATTAGTTTCTAATATTGTTGATATATAGTTCGGCTGTAGTAAGGATAGTAAGTTGATTGATTGTTGTATGTACAAAACAAGAATATTATATTCTTAAATTTTCTACTAAAGGTTCTGAAATTTCTGAAAGGGAAGAGGAGGGATTTGAGACAATAGACAAGAAGAAATTTGGTATGTTTTTGTCGCCATCTACGCAAAAAGTTATACAAAATATGTACAGGCAACTGAAACAAGAAAATAATGGGTCGTTCCTGAAAGAATACACAAGTTGACAAAAATTTCAGAAAAATCGATTATTACAATTATCGGTAAAACAACTACTACTCATCGGAAAAAAAAAAGTACAGAAATCACTAGTGCGTGAGGATCCTGTTATAATGGAAAATCTTAGAAGAAAAATATATGAGTTTCATGCAGGTAATATCGTTCCTACATTTAAGATAATTAAAGGAAAATTAAAGGAAATTCCTGATTTTCCTTATAAAGCTGATAAAACCGTTAAAAAGATTTTGCACTTTTGTGGGTTTTGGTTTAGCAAATTGAATAGCAAAAAAATCATGTAGTCCTCAAGAATAATAGAGCTTCAACATTCTTATTTAGAAACAATTACGCATTGTCGACGATTGCAGAAAAACATAGTATATCTCGATGAAACGTGGTATAATACCCACGATGTTATCAAAAAAGGTTGGCATTATGGGTCTCCAAAGTGTTTATTAATTCAAACAGGCAATAAGAAAAAACAATGTTTCACCAACTTTATCTGAAAGTGTGATTAAACTTATTAGAGATGTTTGTTCGGAAGTGAGCCCCGATGTGTGGTATAAATGTGAAGGATGTAGAAGAAACCTATAGACAGCGTTTTCCTGTTCATTCATTCGTCATTGAGCTGGATGACACATCGAGTGAGGAAGAAAGCTCACCAGATGATTAACTTATTTTTCTACTATTATGGGTATTATACTTCTTGTAATACTTTCCGACATTTGGCAATAAAGAGGGGGACTGAAACACCCTTTTGGGGGCCGGAACCCGTTTGCGGAATCAGGAACTCCAATGTAATACTGGAAAAAAGAGTCAAAGCCGAAGAAAAGATGAGATCTGATCATTGGAAAGATCTGGTAGGCCTTAGACAATCAAAGATTCTTCTTTTTCCTCCGGGATATAAGACTGAAGGAGCTACTAGTCTTAGCCTTAGGACGTGAGTAGAAGTGAAGGGGTACAATAGATCTTTTAAGGCTCAGTGAATGTCATCCTGCTCAAAATATAAAAACTATATAAATTTGCCAAGCTTGGAATGACATCATTTTGAAATCAAATAATTATCACAACTGCTCTCAATGAAGAGGGACCAATGATATGGTTTCCAATACTAAGATGAGTTTTGAGCATATTATAGAGAATTTCAGTAATCACATGATTTCACTTATTTCTATCTCAATTGTTGCTTTAAACTTGAAATCTATAACATTTTTAAATAAAGAATCTTTCAAACGATATATAACAAGTCTATACTTCCTATTTGAAAATTTGGGGGCTGTACCTGTCATTTGGAGGGGGTTGGAGGTAGGGATTGCCTTTTCACGTTGAAGAATGTCAATTTATAATTTAAACTTGACGTGTTTAGGAGTTTTTTATAAATTTGTACAGTAACCGATATAATGAATTTATTCCTTTTGGCTTTTACACACTGTATATAAAAATAACTTAGTATAATTATAATCTAGATTACGCTCCAGGAAATGTTTCAGATTTTCTAGGTCAAAACGTACTCACGTGATTTGATTGTATACATTTTATAGTGAAATTAACGAAGCCACAAAGCGGTAAATCGTGTGCATTTTACTTGTAAAAGGAAAATCCTGAATAAATTGATTAGTTTGTGATGTAAGCAGATCCTTAACACTCAATATCATACATTTATTATTATACATTTTATTTCGTATGGAAAGTAATCAGTCACTGTCTAAGTTTTTTCCATTGAATCCTTATTATTTTCTTCAATCTGTCCTGCAAAACTATATTTTGTGACCTGCCGGAATCTATTATGTCTCACACCCATTTATATTATTCTGAGAAAATTCAGGTCCTTAACAGAGCCGATGATTTTCTTCAGTGAATGATATTTCAGGTCTGAGGTCGAGAGACAGAAGGAAATACCTTTTTAGGAGTTGTTCGTAAATTGAGCCTAACTATTGTAAAAATGTGGGTATTTCAATACGGTTTCTCCGCCTGAATGGGCACCTGAAAAAGCTCAAAATGGTGAAGGAAGAATGTAGATTCTGTGACATGAAAGAAAAAGCCTTCATCTACATACTTGCGAATTGCACCGCAAGTCAGAATCCTAGGGCACAGCACCTAGGAGATTACTGAATAGAAAAGACATTCACCTAAATTGAAGCCTGTAGATATCCTGAAGTTAATCTAAGAATTGGACTAAAGGAGCTACTAGTCTCTGAGACTCTCCTTAGAATCTAAGTAGAAGTAAGGGGGTACAATAGATCTTTTAGATCTCACCCCAATATACATACATACATAACATACATACATACATCGGTTTCGTCACTTGTCATTTATATATTCAATGCTTAAAAAATACTGTCTGATTTGTACTTGGATGAATAAGTAGTTATTGATAAAGATAATCTAGTACCATTTAAAAGATATAACAATTTCTGGTGACGAAAAAATAATTGGTTGATCGTTATAGTTCTTCCAAAGTTAATGTGATGAACCATATTTTTAATCCCTTTGAAGGAAAAAGCCGCCCAATGGCGTGCAAATAAATTTTTTGTAAATTCGAATATTGTGAAATAATGTTAATCTACTATATCAATTTGAATGAAAAAAATTAACCTGCATACAAAATTCATAAAATTTGTAATACAATTCATACAGTTTTCCTCTAGAACACGTAGTATCTAGAGAACAGTTTTTTGTATCGTCAACCCAACCATATTTTAATATCCTCATACAGTTTTAATTATAATATAATCACCATTACTACTATTTTCTTACTTATTAAGTTAAAATGTATTTTATTTTATATATTTATTCATGTAATAAAACCGTAAGGATTGTTTGAATAACAAATAAATGAATAAACACTTGACAACATCATGCGTATCAAACCAAGTTTCGTCTAAATAAATTATAGTTCTATTTGAATCACGGTACCCTTTTATTTTGCGCAAATACTCCTGTCTAAATTCAGCGCCGAGATCCCATTATTACCGCATTCGATTATCTAACTTCTGATATTTAAATCCACAATTCAATAATCCCGCGCATCATCTTGGACTGTTTTCAAATGGTCTCCAAAATGCCATTCTAATTAATTATATTATAAAACTCACCCCAACGTCTTCGAACAAATGAATATTATATTAATATCAATTCACTGACTCGACCTAACCACTACACCATCCAAAAGGTATTATATTAATGATACCTTTCTACACTAGATCACCTACACTTTCCTATAAATACCTATAACAATTCACTAAACTCACTCTACCAAGAAATATATATTATATTAAATATTTCTTTAAAACAAAATTCACACCCGGCACTGAATGATACTAATGGATTATAAGCCGAACCAAAAACACAACCCCCCCGAACACCCTCAAGACCGTAGAAATTTTTCTGCGAAAATCGTCCAACGGAGTTTACTTCGGTTATTTCGTTATATTACGATGAATACTGCAATTGATGACTGGTTGTTTCGAAGTCTTGACTGTACGTGCAACTACGTTGCCATCTCTTCAAAATTTTCCTAAATATAGTAACATATAAAAAAAAGTGGTTTTAATTAATTTTTCTTCTTTCAGTAATTTCAAGCGACTTATTTTAATGTTTACTAATAAATTTACATTATGTATTTTTTTAAAAATATTTCCAAACTACCTTTTTTATAACATCAGTTTACTGAAGTAAGAGGAACATTTGTGTAGTGAGCCTAACAATTTTAGAAAATATATCTGACAACATTACTTTATTTAATGGTCATCACACTGACAATAGTAAGAGTATACCAATGATACATTTTCCAGAAAAATTTCTGATTATCAAGGACTACATCTTATTGTATGAAGTTCTGTTGGGGTGAATGCGCTAAATAGCATTAGTATATCCCACATTGATAATGGCTCAAATATTTTCCGCAAGGCTTAAACAACACTTGCTAGCGAATACGGTAAAAAGATGGGAAACCCCCAATTTTGTTAACCTCTGTTACTGAAGATGTTTATATAATATTAAAACATCCATGTTATCCAGTTAAAGACCTTTGTGAGTTGATGGATACAGAACTTAAACAAAAAACGTCAGTCTTCAGAAAAAGAGTATTTTGACTCAATGAAGCAACAAAGTGTAAGTGAATGATACTTTGAGAAAAGGAGGGCCGTGGAGGAATACAAATATAGTCAAAATCTAGAGAAGCGTATTAAAGAAAAGTTTTTCGTAGGATTATATCCAGGCTTTACTTGATAAGTTGTGTGTCGAGAAATCTAGCAATAATTCAAAGAAAAGATTGGAAATAGCTATTAGTGAAAAAGCTAATTCAAGGTAGTTTAGATGTGTTGAAGTAGGTACATTATACTGAGCAGTCCCAGCTTGCATGTAATGCTGAACAAAGTACAACTAACTGACGACGCTTACGTACAATACCGTCTTTTCAATGGTATCGGAATATGCTTAAAATTTCGTGTATACGAGCAAGCTCAATTTTGAATTTTTTAAGCTTAGTTCACTTGTTGAGACAATGCAACGCAATTGGGCATAATTAGTGCTTGGAAAAATATACACTGTGTTCATTTAAAAGGAACCCATCCTTGATATTCCAGAAATGCGATATATTGAAGAGAAATGTCGAAACACGTCAACTTTTAACTTGAGAGGAACACTTTTTAGCGCTTATGTCATAAATGTCAGATTCAACCCGTCTCTACTGGAGATACCCCTTGACTTTTTTGAAATAGGCATCAAGTTATACCTCATTTGAATGATCTGGTGAATCTCCATTCAATTAACAGCTTTCTAATCTGTTCACCTGGATTTTAATAGAAACCAGAATGGAGAAACTTTTTGAATCCGTATAACTACTACTTTCTTCTCCAATGTGTCTGTCATCACTCGACCAAATTATGAACATTATTAAATTTTCAGTCTAAAACCGTATCAATGTAAATACTATGGGCGTGTAAGATATGCAAATTGATTAAATTATAGTTGTGAAGTATCAAATCTTTCAGTATCGATTAGAAAACATTGATGATGTGATACGACCTTGAAGGAAACTCAGTACTTTTCCCAAAAAGCTTACGATTTTTTAATGAAAAAATAGCAGCTTCATATTTTTGTTATCTGTACATCGTATTTTTGTGGCAGTTTTTTATCCGAGATATAATTTCCTTGTCATTTTCTGTCTTACTAATTTTCAACGAGCATTGTTAACCCACGCACGAAAAGTGAAAGAGTTTTCCGAGTGTCATGGAGTGTATTTTCCACATATTCATGCAGTGTTAGTGACGCCTGTTATGCACACTCGGTAATGTGGGGCTCTGGCCCGCTCAACTATGTAATCTACCATTCGGAGTTTTAAAATTGTTGTTCACAATACGCGAATCTTCTCTCAAATTTTTATGGGTCGAGAATTTAAATGAATTCAGTTCTCGAGGAATTTGGTACAGTTTAAATGTAAATTCGTGAATATTATTGCTTGTATAAGGAAATTGACCGAAATCAACAGGGTTCGATTTGTTGATTGTTATTTGCAGGATGGTTACTACAAATTTCATAGACAATATTATTATCCAGTTTCATACTATCTCTGAATCCCTTGAGAATTTTGCCAAGCAAAATTAACTTTGTACCAGGTGGTTTTTAACATGGTAACGGGGTACCATATCTTGAAAACCGTATGGTCGGGTCTAAGTTTTTTGTAAAACTTATAAAATATTGTGAAATAAAAATAATGAGTATTTTCAAACATTGATATGTATGAATTTCACAGTGTAATGGTTGAAACTATCAATTAATTTATTGAATGAATTTTAAAAAAATCGGCCCTGAAAAAATGATTAATAGTATAATATGGCATAAGGGCGAAAAATTAAGTTTGTAGGACGATGCGGGATATTACCGGGAGAGGCAACATAGTCCGAAAAAACATTTTTCGTCAATATTGCATACTATATTTTTTATCCAATTGATTTTTATCCAAATTGCTAAAATGTATGAATAAAGTGAATCAATACAATTATTTCTGCACGGAAAAATAAATGAAACCTGCTACCTCATTTGCATATATATCTATGGATATAACAGATAATCAAATTTAACTGACGTTTTGTCAACAAGACAAGAGTTTTAATATCGGAAAAACTCCAAAATGGAACTAGAAAGTGATAGTGAAGATCTTGTATGTACGCCACCTGTTGTTTAAGAGGCTGCCAATGAAGTTGTTCCATTTGTTGCCGCAAATATCTGAAAAAATATTTGAACGAGCTTATACAAAAGTCAATATCACATCACCCGGATCTTGTTAAAAATTGTTCAAATTTAATATCTAATATAAATATTTTAAATAAATAAAATTAAAATAAACAATTAATAACGTCCGAAAAATATTTTTTGGCGTGGGACGATAAGTATTGCCTAGGTAACAATGAATTATTTAATACCTTACTAAAAAGGTTACCTTTTCAACCAAATATCTAAATCATAAAACGTCATTTTTTGACACAATTGGATAAAAAGATGTTTTTTAGTCCATAGTTGTTTGCAGGTAATATAATTGGATTTTCATCAAAATATTTCTTAATTGAGGTTGGTAGGAAATATCAACTTTGGAAAGTACTGTCGTTATTATACAACTTTCGTTGAAGTTAATGTATCACCTATTATAAAGTAGTAGGGAAAGTGTTCTTTCTCTAACATGGACAAGACTGTAACTTCCATATGTCCAACTAACTTTCAAAAATATAGACTCCATGCATAGAATATTGAAAGTAACAGCTGAACTTATATTTTCAATCGGCAACTAGAGGGCGCTATGTAACACCTAGCTCTATTTATGATTTTATCTGAAAAAATTCGGAAGGAATGCTAGCTCACAAAGAGGCAACCTATTGACCCGTCAAATCAGGTAACTGATATCTCTTGTAATTCCAAAGATATTGTCATTTTTTGTTGAGTATTGGCGATAGCTGGCTCACCCAGTAAGTTGTGAGAGAAATTATGTTATTAAAAATGGCTTGAAAATAAAATATATTTCTGAGAATTCAGGCATATGAAAGTTACAGCCTTTTTCATGTTATGTCAACGAAAGAATATTTCCCCCCACTTCATAATAGTTGATAGAGAAAGATGACTTCAACAAAAGTTGTAAGGGTAGTACCCAGATAATACACGATCATACAATGGATGTCCAATGGATATCCACATTGGACATAAGGGATATCCATAGGATATCCGTTCAGGTCCAGAAGGATATCCTATGGACATCCATTGGATATCCATTTGCCACAAAATTGGACATTTCCGTTTCGTACTAAGAATGGATATACCTTGTAAAAATATGGACATTCACTGGACATAATAAATAAACCATGGAGAACTCATGGACTTTTCATGGACCTGATTTTGATACGTTCTGTACATGGACAGGATGGCATATGGACATCCCGTGTACTTGTTATGGACGTGAACTATTTATTTTGTCCACGACTATTTGATAATTTTAACAATCTACGTGTACTTCTTCACTTCACTTCGCATATTTTGAAGATTATTCATATTTATACAAATGCCACAATTTATTATTTTAAAATGTTCACCGTGACGGGGATTCGATCCTATGTCTAAAATTCCTCACTTCACCAAGTCAGCGCCTTAAACCACCATGCTATGCAGATACATGCAATAGTTTATCAAGCTGTGGTATATATACGAGTAGATCGTTTTATATGCAGTTTTTTATCTAGTTTGTATGATGTACGTCAAAAGCAAAAGTGACATTTTAAATAATTAAATACTTATTAAATATATAATCTGTTGAATAGCATAAGTAGCAATTAGTAGTTTTTTGTAATAAGGTATAGTGTTTTAGTTTGACCAAAAATGTATAGGTACCTAAACAGGTAATTAATAGTAGTTGACAAAATATAGTGTTCTACTCGCATATAATGGCTATTATTCACTCATCTGCGGTTCACAACATAAACGCACGATCGTGAATAATAGCCATCATTATATGCTTGTTGAATAATATACTATAGGACATGAACTGGAAACATTTAGGAAATGAACTGGATATCTTTTGTACAAAAGCTCTCTACACAGTCTAACATCAAATTATTATTTATTTTTATGAAACTACAGATGTTCAGCCTTATTCACTCTTCCTCCTTCCAAATCAGATACAAATAGACATTGTATGTAATGCCATTTCCATTAGCCGCACTTGTCTAAGCTTTTGCTACCTTCAATTCTTTTTTTTTTCATTACATGAAACTAAAAATATAATAGGTACTCATTATACGAGTGTAAAACATTAATAGAGTAGCTGATGGAATAAAATATTGCGGACCTAGTACATTTTTAATGAGTGTATATTTCGATTCGACCAAAGGATGAATAATGGATGTCCAATGGACGTCCATCACTCAATTAAAATATTCACGTCCAGTGGTGAACGAGAATTGAAGGTCCAGTGAATGTCCCCAAACGGATATCCATTGTACTAGTAGTAAATGGACATCCATTGGATGCCCATGCTGTGTCCATGTCCATATGGCCAATCGTGGACATTATATGGATATCCATAGGATATCCTGTGTTTTTTGGGTAGTTTCTAAAGTTGATATTTTTTAGTTAAAAATTCAATTATATTTTGTAAGTGATAGATTGCGCCACCTAGAGAAAAGCTAAGTATGGACTCAAAAAAGTTTTCAATCATTTTCTTGGAGTCGATCTTCTCATCATAAGAACGTTCCTATCCAAACTCTAGGACATACCGTTCCCTATTAAATCACCCGGTACAGGGTGGAAAATGGGGGGAGATATAAAAAATAGTCAATATGTTGAAAATATTTTATTTTCTTCTTGAACTCATTCAAGCCGAATATGTAGTTTTCAAGATTTAGAGGAATTTGAGATACGGAAGTAAATCAAAAAGTTGACCAAGGAACCTTTCGATACACTCAAAACATGAAAATATTCCCAACGGCAGCTATGGGAGTAGTTCTTAACATCACATCACTTCATATGGTGGTGAAAACTGTTGTAGAAAGATCAAGACACAGACTAAGTAAAAAGGCAATCATTAAACGAAACCCCTAACCTAGCAATCAGAAATCTTGGAACACATTATGGGATGTGATGATGAAAAATTATAATTTGTTAAGAAACTCAATATAAAATACCGTAGCAGGAAGTCATAAGATCCCAATACAATTACCAGGCTTGGAAAAAATGCCATTTAATGGTAGAGATGGCTCTGGATCAATAGAAGGGACTGGGATATGAGTGCGCGGGCCTACAAGCCAATACCTTGAAGACTCAGGGAAAACTCTATCAAGCGAAAATTAACGCCATAATGAAATGTGACCATTTCAATATATTGATAAAAGATACACTAGACAAAAAGGGTTAGCATCACGTCGATTATTCAAAAAGCCATCGAGTTCCTGTGTAATCAGTTCCAAACTGGTATGGAAATTCGTGAAAAATGAGTTCCAAGAAAATCTGGTGTGGAAGAAAATGGAATGTCAGAGGATTAGGAAAGGAAGGCCCTGAAGTACCTACCTTTTTGTGACCGGAAGCTAATTGTGGTATTAGCAGAAATGTTGAAGTTGGAAGGAATAGGGAATAGAGATAGGCTAGTAGAGTTAAGACAATGAAAGATACTCGTTGGAAATAACAATCACGTGGAAGCAAAGGAATGACCAAACCCGAGCTACGACAAGTGGCTTGAATGGGCACCTCAAGAAACTCTCACATACATCCTTGCAGTCACCCCAAAATACATAATGTCTTTTTTTGTCGACCTTCACCAAAATGACATTTTACGTACTGATTTACTGACGAAAAATCGTCTATTTTCAACATGAAGTACTTTTAGTCCGCAAACACTTTTCGTCTGCTGTGGTCGCTATGATACGACACTGCGCAAAAATGGCTGTGACAATATCTGTCGTTTGCTGCTGTCAAATCAATTATTCACGAAATCCGCTAGATTTTTTGTGTGAACAGGACCGTAGTAAGAATATTTGTGTTTATAATAATCAAGAATGGATAGTGATAGTGATAGATGGAACTTATCTTCTGCAATTACTGATTTTTTGTTAAGATCGACGAAAAAATGTGATATTCACCTAAGCGAATAACTGTCTATTGTCCCGCCTGCCGGCTAGTCTCGGCTGCGCCTCGACTATAATAGACAGTTTTTCGTCCTTTTCACGTAAATACTTATTTTGAAACACTTGCACATACAATCTCACAACTTATTCCTGTGATGAAATTATTAAGACCATCTCTTTATTAAAAGGTATACAAGTGTAAATTTATCGTATAATATTAAAGTATACTTACTAGAATATATAAACTTTGCCAATGGTATTTATTCATTCGAATATACCGCTTATTTTTTTTTTCTTTTCTCACGACGAAACTAAAGAGAGAAGCAGTGAAAACTTAAACACCAAGGGACAGAATGAATAGTTCATAAGTCTCTGGTGGATTTTACTTGCAGTCGAGGGTATAAAACGCTGTCCAGAGATTTTTCTTTTTAAATACAAGCTCCAAATAACACATACTATCCGTCGCGTCAGCTGAGGTTAACGGAGCTTACTTTTGCAGATATAATGTTAGAGCTTTAAAGTTTTGAATTACCTTAGTATAAAGTTGTTTTTTTTTCTGAAATGGTATTTCCCGTGAGAATACTTAATACGTTATTAAAATGTATCGTGAAAGCGCACGGAATGGTTGAAAATGTACCTCGTTCTAATCAAAACACCGGATTGAATACAGACTAATTTCATCCCACTGGATTCGTCGACGTCATTAATTAAAGCGAATATGCATTTTAATCAGTCAAGATAAAATAATTTTGTGGTATTCAAACGTAATTATTTTTACGTATCTTGGATGACGGAACAATCTACGCTACAGTTTGTTCTCTATTATATTGTTTCTCCTTTCTATATAACAACTTCCTTCATTTATACAACTTTAACTGTTTGGAGAGAAGATGGTTTTCTTTCCTTAGAAAAGCATTCAAAGTGAACCAACAATACATTTAAATAAGTGATTTTCTTGATTTTCCAAGTAGAACACCATTCTTTGTACCTATTGAATACTATTTCATATACATTCCGTGATTTTTCCGGCAAAAGGGAGTCCATGATATTTCGTGTAATTTCTTTCAAACTAGAAGGTAAACTACCAGTTTCAATATCACTCATTATTATTTAAATTTTATTCAATTCTACGTGACAATTGTATTTTACAGCAGATATACGAATGATTCATAACTCATAAATATCCAAATCCAATCAATAAGACAGTTTTCACCAGCTACGCATCATTGTTAGAGAGTTCGGCATATATTTCTGGGGATTTAATTATAGGAATAAATAAAAACCAAATTTAACATATCATAGTTAGACCCCAATTTGAAATTCTGCTAATAAATTGTTACAAAACTCACCTCTTGAATGCCATTTAACGGCAGAACTGGTCCGCCATTAACCGATTCCTTTTGGAAATATTCTTGTAATTTTCTAATACACTCACGTTTACTTTCGTCCAAACGTTTACCAGGCATTTTGTCGAAAAATATTACAATAAATGTAAATCGATTTCACCTGTTTAAAATAATCCCCAGGATGTAATCGTTGATGTCCCCGAATCACATACGAAAATGCACCCAGCTTCCTCAGTATTCTTTGCAAGGAAGATCTTCGTAAGCCAAGATGCAACGCTCTGCTTGTCTGGCTGGCTTTCGGATATTCCAAGATTCGCTCAAAAACACGTTCATGGTTATTGTTGTTATTAACTGTCCTGGGACGTCCTGAGCTTTCTTTTCGTTTGCACCATTTATATTACCCGTATTTCTGAACACTTCAATAACCTTCAAAATTACAGCGTTACTTGGAGAACGTTTATTAAACCTATCGCAGACTTGCACCATTAAGTCGGCCGATTCCGTATGAGCTGGAATAATGCTCTACAAAAACACTCTCTCCTCAGAACTTAACACCCTTTTTAACAATTAGGTCCTACTAATTAATTGTTTAAGGTTTACTTGATAGGTCTATACTAGTTAATCTAGGTATAGAGACACCTATGTTTGAGTTTCAGTACTTTTTATTCCGGGCTATACTGTAAACCTTATTTTGAGATTATATTAACATGTTTTTATTATTTTATTGCATAACTTGTTTTAACTTCAAAATCCTTTATAGGTATGTTTTTAAAATTCACCTGTAGGTACATGAGTTACAATTTTTAATAGATTTTGCATTTATTCAAAGGAAAAATTAATTAACTGAAATTAAATCATCAAGTTTTTGATAAAAAAAGTTCAAATGAATTCTTCCGGGTTGATAACAAAACATTGTGAAGGTAATAATGTGTGAAGGCTGGTCTACCTTCAATATGTCATTTGTGTCAACCAACTTCGTCATCTCGGTGTCAGCCATCTTCATCATGTCACTTTTCAGATGTTGGTGTGCGTGCGCATTGTTAAAAACTCACCCATACTTTTTCCCAGTGCGCCGAAAGAATTATAACTTCAAAACTAATTACTTTCCGAGCAAGTATCTTTCTCCGAAATACCCTGTTGAAGCTAAGCGACCCTTTATAGCTCAATATTCATTAACAATACCTTTTTAATAACAATTAAACCCACCCCAACCATAAATAGGAATTGTAAACGTTCCTCAAACAGCAAAGTTAACCGAGTATTTCATAAGAAATACTTTCGAGTAGACCCTAAAGACGAATAAATTTACTACGGCGCTTGAATTTAATCGGCAGAACAAAGAATAGTTCATTTTAATCAGAAACAAACAAGTCCTCCGTGAAATAATTCCTATTTATAAACATTGTCTGGAAAATAAAACTGGGATCTTCTCATTCTACAGCGTTGTGTATATATTGGGGAGATAAATATTCCCGAAATTTATTTTTTGGAATTGAAAATTGAAGTGAGAATTTCATAACTTAGAAGGCTCCTTTTTGTTTACGCTGCTTATAGCAACGGGAGATTATAGTGATTATTTTTTGACGTTTCTTGAAGCCAATGAAATGCTTCTTTATTTGTCACAAGGGTAAGTTTCAACCAATTATGTCATTATTATAGTGGGAATAAATCTCTTGTGATTATTCTCGGGAATAATCACTGTGGCTTTTATTTGCCTAGCAGGTGTCAGATAGTTGTCAAAATAATTACCTAATTGTGTCAACGCGATATATAAAATGGGTGTAAATTATCGGTTTAGTACCTTTTCTGATGCAGAAATAACAAAAAAGATTTTAGAAACTACTTCGAATCAAAAAATAATCTAGTCAAATATAACTCGCGAGTTCCATAAATTAGAAAATAATTTGACAGATTTTGTTCAAACTTGTTGCCATTTGGAAATAGCCAATCGAGCCATTCGGGCTCTCGTGACTATTGCCTGGCAACAAGTTTTCAAAAAATCTGTCAAATTATTTTCAATTTATTCTCACTCTCTTGTTATATTATTACTGATAATGTTGTTAGTTCCCATTAACTTGATGGAATTAATAAGTGATACTTTTTCTTTCAAAAATGAAGTACCTTATGTTTATTGGCAAAAAACACTCAGAACAAAGTCAAAAATAATACATTTTACTACTAAATTATATTTTTCATTGATACTAACCAATCAAATTATGAATGTCTCAGCTTTTCTTTCATGATTTCCTTCTGAAATATACATTGTTGGAGATAATACATGATTTTTCTGCTGAAATGCTACATAAAATTCATTTCAGTCGCTAGAGCTAATTTTTATCACTAAAATGTGAGAAACATTAATTAAGAAAATTGTTATCTGAACCCCACATAGCATGCGTTGGAGATGTATATGTTATGTATATACATATCACTTCAAAAATATCCATGCATAATGCATATACATCAAATAGAATATAAATATCCAGTAATGGATATACATTACTGTTTGTTGTATATATTATGTATTGCATCTATCAGTACTACGTACAATTTTAATATAATGTATACACAAACGTACATACGTTTTACTAGGTATATACTATGGATTTACATTTTTACCTATTTTTTTAATAATATATTTAGGAATAAAATATATTGGTTAACTACAATAAAAAAGATCATCTTCGAAAGATACAATTTCGAAGTGTGCTTTGAAGAAGAGTATACCTTTAACAAAACCAAGTACACTCATTGAATATACATAGCATATATACATAAGTATATTGTATGTATGTACCAATGATATAGACGTGGACTGTCAAATGCATATACATAAAATATACATGGTATTAAATTTTCATGTACATAGCATATCGTACGTCCATGACAACATATACATATCCATCAAAATATGTACGGCTGTTTATACATGGTATGTAATTTTGCTATTTTATAAGAGTGGGGATTTCACAATTCGATGAGAAGAGATCCAGAATATTTTTTTTTATCGCAGAAATGTAAATTACAAGGTTTGAAATTGATTGAATTGTATCAAATATAATAAAATAGTTGAAACTCAGGAATCAATTTCAAGAGGACATTATATGAGCTGCTGTCAAAACATTGTGCATGGATATCATAGTGTTACACTGGGATGACTAAAAACAATTTATAAACTTCATTATGTGTGAAATTTTCATGAGTATCGGTTTTATTGAATGATTAAATCACACAATATCACTAATTTTTCGTTGGGAATAAACGTTCAGCCCCCGCAGTTCCCCGTCTAGGTTTCTCACGACTTGAATTAGGGGGATGTTTATCGACCTCCCGGTCTGAGCTGTCCTTAGACCGTGGAGGAACAGCTTCTCGCCCTCCTCTCAAACGGCAAGGCTCTACAGTTTTTTGGGGGAGACACACTTTCTTTTAAAAAAATTGATTATTGATATGGGGCATTTTGAGTTTAAATTTTGTAGGAAAATTCATCCTCCTCCCAATAAACTGTGACATGTTTTCCACATTTTGAAGAAACTTCTGAGTTTCTGGGTGGTCAAGTTTTCATTGGACACCCTTCAAGATTTTTCTTCAAGCACTATTGTGTAAAGTAAAGTTTTACGCACTTGACAGAATGCCTTATGTATGTATGTATGTTTGTATGATGAGGTGAAATTCACTGAGACCTGAAAGATCTATTGTGCCCTCTTACCTCTATTTAGTTAATGTAAAGTTAGTCAAGTATGTACTTCATAAGTAACAATCAATTTGACTTTTCTCGGTATTAACCAGCGATATTTAACGTTATATCAAAGTTATAGTAAAAAAGTACATAAATCATGAAGTTCCTAGGAGAAAAAGCGAAAAGATTCATAGGTCATCAACAACAAGACCCGAAAAATAAAACAAACGTATTCTCTAATGCCGAACGATGTTCCGCAGACCAAAGGAAAAGCAGAAGCGAAACAATAAAAAAAGTTCGTGGAGAACTGGAAGTCCAGACCGCATCGTTAATGGTGCCTCCGTTAAAAGAACAACACTTGTGTTCACACGAGTTTATTTTGTTAAATACTGGATAATACTGGCTACTTTTACCACTACGTTGGTTTTACGCCTCGTTGAGTTTTGTTTTTTCTGTTATGACAACGAACTCTTTTAGGGCAGGAAATTTTTATAATTTAGTTCATTTTAAAGATTTATAAATCCATTATTCTTCCACAAAATTAATTTCCCATAAATACAAGGCTAATAATAAGATTGGTTTTGTCTTCCTTCCAATTATTCGTTAGAAACGGAACGTTTTAAACAAAATTTCCTCGTTTCAAACTTCGTTCGTGGCTAGATGTCGAAATGCAGTTACTCTAATCTTGTTTAGAGAAACTACAAAAGCTACACAGTCAGTTCTTCAATAAGTTTGCGGTTTAATTGAGGTTGTAACAAAATTAAAGTGATGACGAACAGGAGTATATACAAGTGAACTCAAAAAGTTTAATCCAAAATTTTCAGTTATAAAATTTAAACTTCAACTGAGTATTGGGAAATAGTTTATTTTATCACAAGTACAGAAAATAAGCTTTTTCGTGCAAGCGTAGCAATTCAAATTTGGACTTGTATTGAACGATGGTTTTCATATGATACCTCTACAAGAATCCTAAAAATAAAACTCATAAAATACAAGCGTTTGAAGGCCATACTACAGATTGCTTCAGTGCTGCTAGGCAAAATATACAGTGTGTCCTCGAATTTGGTGAAAAATGTTATTCTTATAAAAACGTTTACCAGTATTGAAACCCGATGGCATGAAATAAAATTCATGTTTTTCATTCTATAGTCGATTTTATCGAAAATGCGAATCTTTGCATTCACTTCGGAAATGTAATGATAATCTAGTGAGTGACGTTCACTAATAATCCAGTAGGTGAAGTTATCGATGTACCTGTTTTTGTTTATATTAGTTCAAAGTATAATTACAATTCCAAAGTTGTCAACATTATGGATTTTAAATTTTTACAAATTAAAATAAATTTCAGTTTAATAACATGTATACAAGTAACAGCCTGCTATAGGCCGTATGGATCCAATGTTAATGATTTCCTTGCTGGTCTAGAAAATTATTTTGAGAATCATTGTGCAGGAAATGTACAATGTAATTTGTATGTTGGAGATATTAATATTAACTTGATGAATGACAACCAAGAAAAGATTAACTATACTAATATTTTAAGTGAATATGGCTATATACCTATGATAAACAAATCGACAACTATTTATAAATCTTGCCTGGACCATATATTTGTAAAAACCACTTTGAATATTGATAACTTCATACCTATCATACAAACAACTAACGTTACTGATCATTTTTTAATTTTATTACAAATAATTTTTGAAGAAAATAGCCTTCCTAACAAAAAACATACGAATGATATAAAATATATAAACTATAATAAACTAAAACAGCAAGCCAGCTCCATTAATTGGACTGAAATATTTAATCAGGAGAATGCAGATTATGCAACGAGTTTTTTTATTCGTGTTTCACTACATTTAGTGAACACTGCTACTACACATAAAAAGGTAAATAGAAAGACCACAAAATATGCTCCCTGGCTCACGAATGCCCTTCTGAAATCAATAAATATTAAAAATAATCTGTTTCGAGATACTATAAAATATCCTAATAATGCCGAACTAAAAAATAAATATCGCCTGTATAAAAATAAATTAAGTAGTCTATTGGAAAAAACTAAATATGACTATTATAAAACACGAATAGATGAATACTCTGGAAATGCAAAAATCTCTGGAATACCATAAACAAATTATCTGGCAGACGAAGAATACAACATAAAATAGATAATATAATTAGTACCACTGGTAAAGTGATAACAAATAATAACAAAATCTGCGAGGAATTTGATAAGCATTTTTTGAATGTAGGTACAGATTTGAGTAAAGAAATACCTCCATGTGCTAATGCACTATCTCGTAATAATAATCAAAATACCTTTGCACTATTTCTCACTTCAGAACAGGAAGTTATGAGTACAATACGAAGTCTAAAAAACCATAAAGCAGTAGGGGTGGATAATATTCCTCCAGAAGTATTAAAAGCAATATCTACATCAATAGTTGCACCCATCACATATATTATTAACCTATGCTTTAGCAAAGGAGTTTTTCCGTCCATATTAAAAGACACGATAGTCACACCAGTATATAAAAAGGGAGATAAAACTTCGGTGAATAATTACCTATACCTATATCATTAACAACCCATATATCCAAGATATTTGAAAAAATAATTAAAACGAGATTAACTTCTTATTTGGATAAATATAATATATTGACGCCTAAACAATTTGGCTTCAGAAATAATGTATCAACAGAAGATGCTATACTAACTTTATTACATAGTATATACAATGCTTTGGAGCGTGGAGCACCCTGTTTATGCATTTTTCTTGACCTTACTAAGGCCTTTGACACTATAAGCCATGAGCTACTTCTACAGTCACTTGAAGATATTGGAATTCGAGGAATATGTCTTCAATTACTTAAAAGCTATCTATCCGATCGATATTAGACTGTAGAAGTGGCTGATGGAACAAGTGGTAGAGACCGGATTAGATGTGGGATCCCGCAGGGAACAGTATTAGGTCCAATACTATTCAATATATATATCAATGACCTTTTTTCGGTTCAAACTAACGGAGTTGCCATAGGTTTTGCTGATGATACTGCCATTTTTTATGAAGGAGCTGATTGGGACAACCTGAAAAACTAAGTTGGAAAGGACTTTGCAAATATAAGAAGATGGTTAGATTCTAAGCTATTGACACTAAACTTTGAGAAAACTTATTATCTTCCTTTTAGTTGTAATGTGATTGGACTACCGCAATATAATTCGATTATTCTGCCCGAGTCAAATCACGTTATACACTCTTTGAAAAAAACTAAATACCTTGGAATTTATATTGATTGTCATTTGAGATGGGACTACCACATACACTATGTCGTTAAAAAACTTCAAAGTATCTTATATACATTTAGGTATTTAAAAAAATGTTTACCATTCCAAACTCTCAAACAATTATATTATTCGTTAGTTGAAAGTCATATAAGATATGGAATAGTGGCATGGGGTAGTGCTGCTGATACGAGAATTAACCAGGTAGAAGTTCTTCAAAGGCGATTCCTGAAACTAATACATTCAAGAAGCCGATTATACAGCTCAAATCTATCATACCGGGAATGTAATGTTTTGGATGTGAGACAACTTTATATCTTATGCTCGAGTGTGAAGTACTTCAATAAAACTCATAAATTAACAAGCCATACCTACCACACACGAAATAGATCATTACACATTTTCCCGACAGTAAAAAAACTCTAAGTCAACGATCGTTTTATTACCTTTCCCCAAAAATATTTAATATTCTTCCTGAGACAATTCGATCCACTAAAGTACTTCCCAGATTCAAAAGACTTGTGAAAAAGTTCCTGTTAGAAGTACCAAGAAACCTCTTATCCAATATTTTCTAACATCAATACTTCCTTAAATTCCTGGATGCTATTATTATATTTTATTTGTGTAGTTTCATCCATTTTATTTATTTGTTTATCTGTTTTATCCGTTTTATATTTTATATATTATTGCATTTTACTTTATTGATTGATTAATTCTCAAAACAAGTGCTTTGCACTTATTGAGTATCAATTTATTCTTATTTTATTGTATTTTAATGTGATATATCTTTGTGCTTTTTAAGAATAAATTATTATTATTACCTACTTGTCAACTTTGGTTATTAATTTTAAAATTATCACTTTTTTTCCAACAATGAATGTGTCTTGTAAAATGCCATGGCATTGGGATCCTTTGTACAAGTATTTAATGTATTCGTTCCACGGAATGTATTAAAAAAAATTGGAAAAGAGATTTGGTGAGACAGATACTACAAGAATCCTAACAACTGAAAATTTTCATAATAATAAGACCTTAGGAAAATAAATACAAGCATTTGATGGCTATAATACTTCAGTGCGGCTAGGCAAAATATACAGTGTGTCCACGAATTTGGTAAAAAAAATAATTCTTGATAAAAACGTTCGCCAGTATTGAAGCCCCATGGAATTAAATAAAATTCATGTTTTTCATTCTACAGTCGATTTCATCGAAGATGCGAATTTTTCGAATTCATTTCGGAAATGTAATGATAACCTAAGGAGTTACGTTCACTAATAATCCAGTAGGTGAAGTTATCGATGTACCTAACGGTCAACTTCGGTTAATAATTTTAAAATTGTCACTTTTTTCTAGCAAAGAACGTGTCTTTCGAAAAAGGTCAAAAATACCAGCTTTGCTGTAGAATCCGTTGTGTATCTATTATTATCATCTACAATTCATCTCCTGACACCATTACGATTACACAATCAGCTTCAGTTTTATTAACAAAATTATGAAAAAAGTTCGGTTTTCGTGAACAGCATTTGCGAGTCGAAGATTCATTTATTCATTCAATTGGGTTGTGCTCAACAGCCCAGGCACTTGAGCTGAATGTTTGTATCATTTCCCATCTTATCTACTTCCATTCCAGACGCTTTCTGTTTTCCATGTAGTCCACTAGTTTGGCTGGAGCGATTTTCAGTAGTTGTAATGATTGTGTTATATTCTCTACAAAGTGCTTCTGTATTAGTCCATGTAAGTTCTCGCAGAAGCAGAGTATGTGAGTAGCTGTTTCATCATAGAGTTAACATTTCCTGCACATAGGTTCACTAACTTTGCCCATTTTGTGCAGATGTTTCCTCAGTCACCAGGTCGGTAACTGTCTTCAAATGTCTCTTACTCAGTTTTAATAGCCTGGTTGATAGTTCCTTTTTTAGCTTGTTCAGTAAACTCTTCATATGGAGGTGCCCTTGTGTTGACCTCCATTTGAGTTGGTGTTCCCTATCTAGCCAGTTCCCTATTTCCCCTCTCTAATGCAATCTTTTGTGATTCCAGAAAACGGTTCCGGACCTATGAAGTCTCCTTTAGAGCCTCCTTTATCCAGCCAGCCATTAGAGACACTTTGTTGTCTCTTGCCAGCCTGTTGAGGGATTCTTTACAGTTTTTCACCAGTCAAGACCAAGTTGTTGGATTACTTATAGCTTTAAGCAGAGCCTGGCTGTTAGTGAATATTTTTATTTTTTGTCCGGTATAACCGCTTCTGATGTTTTCATCAATACAAGCTATAGCGGCAATCGTCTCTGCTTGAAACACAGTCCTTTTATACCAGCTCCAGTACCATAGTTTGTTCTGGAACAATCGGTGAACCAGATGATTCCCCCACAATTACCTGAATGCATCACCTGTTTCCTAGATGGGATGATGATGTCCACTCGCTCAGTGAATATATTCTCCGGTGTCATGCTATCAAAACTCATGTGAAATATGGGTTCATCTAGTATTGTCCAAGTTGTATCAGTGTGTCCTTCTCGAACATTGTTCGGTGACCATTAGTCTCCCGATTTCAGCCTGAGAATTGCCATCCTTTCCTCCGCCCTTACAAAAAGTTCCAAAGGAGGAAGTCCACTAAGGGCTTTCATTGATGCAGTACCCGTGCTGTTCATTGCTCCGGTAATTTCAAGAAGGGGTTGTCTTTGGATTGAAGTAAATATATTCAGATATATCAGGCTCATACTACGTAATGTCTTCCACATGATGGCGCAGTCCGTTTTCCACTGGGACTTTTGTCATTAAAACATATCAATTGCTTGGCCAATGAGGTACACTTATGCGAGCCGCTCGATAGGAGGCTCATCTTAAAATAACTCTATATTTTTTTATACAGCATATTAATACCTTAAATTTCAATGCTTTGGGGATTCCGGACTAGTATCATTGTCTCTAAAACTTATTGGAGTATACGTCGTTGCATTTTCGTAAAACAATATTTTTCAGCCAAGAAACCGCGAGTTGATCGTCGAGAATCGTGAAATAGTTTTTTCGCATCTTTGGTTCAAAAGTTAATTCTGACCAAGTTCCTCCAATTCTAGAAAAAAATTAATGAATTTGTGTTCAGCTCCCTCGCAAATATAAGATAGACTGTTCTTAGCAACTAGAACGAGGTCGATCGGTTTTTTATTTTCTAGACTAGTTTTTGGGGATGTCCCGCTCCTCTATAATATTTAGATAAAAATATACTCAACGATTAGTTCCTGCCAATGATGCATGGTGGATAAAAATAGCGAATAACATTATTTTCGTGACCCAAAAACTTCGAAACACTCTATTTAACATAACTATCTAAATCTAAATATTCAAATATCAAGTAAACCCTTGGTTTTTTCATCGACTATAATTTTTTCAGAAGCATGATAAGCACCAATAAAAATTTGACCTTTTGCCTTGACAGTAAACTTCATCAGCAGCATGTTGTTTTTTTACCTGAAAAAAAGTTTCCGTTCAAATAAGCACAAGAACAAAGCCACTGAAAAGCCAATTTTCCACATCGTCGCATTCAACCGCAGAGAGTGTTGTGGAAAAATTATAGTACGGTTACACAGAGGAAGGTGTATTCAAAGCGGTTGATGAAAATGACGGAGAAGTGTAGAATGCGGTTGAGTTATTTCATATTAAACACAGTTGTGGATACTGCAAATTAAATTAATTTGAATACTCTCCAATCTGAAAAAATTTCACCAATATGTAGCGAAACTGAACAGCTAAGTAACTTCCAAGTTATGCAACCAACATCACACAAGACAATACTTTTATTTTATACATTAATTTTAGACTTTTCTTTATTATTTTACCATTAAAATTAAATTAAAATCGAAAATAGCTAATAATGCATAAAATAAAAAGTAAATTGTTCTAGTTGTTCTTATTGTTAGTAGTTCTCTTCAGTTCTAGTTGTTGTTATTTTTCTATAATATGACATTAAACTTTCTTCTTTTCTCTCTTGTTTTTATTAACTGGTGATAAAATTAATTTTTCATCACCAGATAATATTTTTCATTATGTAACTGGTTATGAAAAATGTGACGTTTGCTAACGGAAGTCAGTTTCGAAAAATGTCACTTTATATGTCAAAATTAGATAAACATTTTTTATGTAACTGTTAGCGAACAATTTGTACTCCAATTAAGTTGTTATTGTTCATTTTTCATAGCCATCCATCGTAATTAGGAAATTTATTTGTTATCTAGGAAAAAGTATGCACAGACACATGAAAAGTTTAGATTAATTTATCTCGGAAGCCGATTGTTATGGAAAAAAATGTCAAAATTCATTGAATTACACGTCATAATTTGAATTAAAAATTGTAGGTATTCATGTAATTTGATTGAGCCCTTTTCAAGAAATAGATAATATACAAAAGGATATCCTCAAACAGGAATTCATTTTAATTAAAATCGTATTTGGATGGGGGGGATGATATTAAATCGACAAAAAGTTAGTTCTAGAATTCTACAACCTCTTTTTTTCTCAGAAATCCCTGTGGGGGAAAATATTCATCGCGAAGTAGCCTTAAAGAGTGTTGAGGAAATTTGAAATTAACATCAAATTCTAAGGGTCGCGAAGTCTACCAGATCCGGTATTTGGGCACCCTGTACACGCTCAACCAAACAATGATAATATATTATAATTCACAAGTATTATACCGGGTGTTCCAGACTAAATTATTCAGGCTATATCTCTTAAACGAATAGAGGTTTTTGAATGGGTAAAAAACTAATCTGTTCTATTTCTAATACACTTTAATATGGCGTAGAAAAAATCGTCATCTAAATATTCATACCTTAGTTACAACCCCTAACTTCAAACCTTTTAATAGCAACCTGTACATTTTTTTATAATTTTGGATGTGGTCTTCCATCGTCCATTCAACAAATTTTCCAAAAATAAAATGTGTTTGTAGGTAAATAATCAAGAAAATATCAGTTTATTTTTTTCATACACTATTACAACACGTATAATTGTTATTACTGGTCTAATACTGTCATTCCAAATAATTGTTGATCTGACAGGTCAAATCATGGCAACTTGGATTGAGAGCGATATCCAAGACGTAAAATAACCGCAAAAGTTTTTAAAATATTAAACTGTATTATAATAGATTTTTTGTAAATCTTTGCACACGCATTTGGAAAATAATAATACCCAAATTCTGAAAAACAAAAGATAGTGTTTTGAAAAAATTGAATATTAAAAATGTAACAAAACGGAGTTCGTAGAGGCACGTATAATAGTATAATTTTTACTTATTTTTTTCATGTCATTTTTATTACATTTATTTTTGTTGTTCCTTTAAGCTTTAAGGATTTCTTGGTTAATTTAACAAAAATAAAAAATAAACTGATATTTTCTTGATTATTTACGCACACATTTTATTAAAAATTTAAATTTAGTGGCTGTAACTAAGGGATGAATATTTAGGGGATGATTTTCTCTACGCCATATTAAAGTGCATTAGAAATGGAACATATCAGTGTTTGTTCGATTCAAAAATCTCTATTCGTTTAAGAGATATAGCCTGAATTAGTTAGTCTGGGACACCTGGTATTCAAAAATAAAGTAATATGTACGGATATCTTCTGTAAGCTCCTTGTGGCATTACTTATTCCTTTTTTTGTTGTTTTTTTGTGAATCAAACCACAGTAATGTTTTTTATTTTTTCTTTCGACGTTTCGGTAGCGTTCCAGCTACCGTTGTCAAGACGAGTATAGAAATAATTTTTTGGTCCCTATCTGACACAACGAAAAAAAAAAAGAAATTCAAAATATTATTGTCAGATAGGGACCAAAAAATTATTTCTAAACTAGTTAATCTTGACAACGGTAGCAGGAACGCTACCGAAACGTCGAAATAAGAAATAAAAAACATTATTGTGGTTTGATTCATAAAAAAATAAGAAAAAAAAAATATGTATGGATTTGTGAATTTTATCAAACAAAAAATTTCACAGCTTATATATGAATGAATTAAGTATCGTTTTTAAACTCGAAGCATAATTAAGAGTTTTGCATGGATGATTTTCGTGGTGAATATAAACATCCAAGACAGTGAGAATATTAAGCAGAAACTTATACCTAATTTATTTCTAAGTATTGCCTTACTTTTATTCCGGCACGTTTGGAATCTGGAACACAGATTATTCCACTTCAGTTGTTTAGGAAAAAGACACCTCAAAGGTTTCTCAAATCTTGGCAAGTTCAAGTGTTTCAATGCACGATTAACATCGTCTTTGATCCGTTTCTGAAAACCTGATTGAACGAATAAATAAAGAATTTTTCAAAGGTTTCCAGGGACGTTCGATCGAATGAATATTGAAATTGGTACTAAATTAAGTGGTTTTACAATATGAACTTCCATTTTCTTAACACACATATTTTTTTCTTCTTTTCAAAATATAAATGATGTTTATATGCCCAATGGTATGATACAGTTAACCATCGTATTAGGTGCTTGTGCTAATATTTTCGGGACTGGTGAGCTGCATCTCATTTGAGCAGGCCAAACTTTTTACCGCTGACTTGCATCCGTTCAATATAATACTATGTCTAAAACTGGTAGATAATTGAATAAAATCGGTCATTGTTGTCATGTTTATTCTGATATCGTAATTGATGCTAAATTTAATTTCCGAAACTGCGACTCATACAGATTTATAACAATGTAGTGTATAATATTTTAATTTAAACAATTCCATAATTCCACAATTTCATTTTTCGACTGGGTTAGGGTAGGGTAGTTAGGAGAGTATTTTATGGTTTTTTTATTAAAATATAGCGTAAGAAAATATGATGAGATTTTTCAAATCTAATACAGATATTATGTTCCAGTTTTTATAAAAATATTTACGATTCAAATAATATATATCGGCAACATTGCTGTAAAATTATCAACAAACAGAACTTTTTGGATTACGGATGAAATTCGACGGTTGCCTTTTTGGTTCAGGAAAAATTTACTTTTTGGAATGCAGTTCGCCGGTCGCCAATATATTCTGTGACCCATTATGATTTCCAATTTTCTTTTGCTCATTCTACAGTGTCTCACAATCTCAAATACATAAATAGGTTTTCCGTTGAATACAATTTAAATTGCTACAAAAAAAAGTATAGTGGATGCATACATACATTAATAAACAAACATTTTTCATTTCAATTCACAATTTTTTAAATCAGTATTTCACTATATGTATAGGGTAAATAATCTTCGGTAGATGAAATAACCCGATGTTTTCGATTTTTGGATAGAAGATACCAAGTCTACCAGTTTATTAAAATAGTTAGACAGGGTCAACGAAAACACAGAAGTTGTTTGTTATGTAACATTATATCTATACACTTATATACAGGCTGTGCAGTAGATCGTATCAGAAAACCTACTGGAGGCAAATCTTTAAATGTTGTTTCATGTAAGAGGTTTGTCCACATTTGAGTAGTAGAAAAATTAGGAATTCTAGAAAACATACAGTGAAGACGATTACAGCAGGTTGTCTGTTTACTTCAATACAACAGGCCATGCAATTTGAAGCTTTGCAATACATTTTACAACATCACTTTTAATTCCTAAGTGTTGGCAAGTTTTGTTTTATAAACGATGTTTTTCAAGTGACCCCACAGGAAAAAGTCTGAAGGATTCATGTCGGGTGATCGCGAGACCATTCGATAAAACCACGCTTTCCAATCCATCTTCAGGTATCTGGCTGCAGACAAATATTCTGGTTTGGGATACTGTTATTGTTTGAAAGTTTCGAATAATGAAATTTCTACATAAAGATGTAATTGAAACTACCTACTTGGATTGGGAAATATTCAAGCAGACTCAGGTATAATACTATTTACCAACAAATCCAAATACACCGGACCATTTAAGTTTCCTTTCATGAAAAATGAGCCAATTATTTTATCGCCTATAATTCCAGCCCATACATTCAGTTTTCGTGGTTATTGGGGTGGGATTCACGTATCCAACGAGGATTGTTACGTTAAGCTTCCATTACTTAAAAAAGAGGCCGCATCGCAAAACATAACAATACTTTGAAAATATGGATCGTTTTGATTGTTACATTTGTTTTCATTATTTCAGCAAACTTTTCTCGTCTGTCGAAATCATTTTCTGAAAAGTCTTGAACTAATTTTATTTTGTATGGATGTAATTTTCATTGCAGATGTTTGAGAAAAATCAAGTTCCCTGGTTATTTGTCTAGTACTTAAGTGTGGATCGTCTTTTGAAAGGACACAAAACTTTTAAATATTTGTTTTCATTTGATGCAGTTTTTCTGCGCCCTGATTTGGATAAATCTCTCACTCGATCAATTCACCATATCCTTATATCATTAAAATCTCTATTCGTTCTTTTTCAGATATACGATCCATTGTGACTTTCAAGAAACACCAAAAGTACTAATTTATTGAAACGTTAACTTGTTATTGTAGCAGTCAAAGCCATCTGTATTATTTTAACTTCGGGGGAGATAATTATGGCATTTGGGTAGGTATAAAGAACACACATGAAAAATAATCAGTATTACTTAAGGATTTAAATAGGCAAAAAATATGGGTAGTGGTCCAGTTAAAATAACAAAGTTCATCAATATTCCGAAAAAAGGAAACATCTGAGAACAATGTTAATACCATCATAAAATCGGCCGACACAAGATCCTCGCACACCTAAATCTATGAAAATTGGACGATCCGTATTCGATATAATTAAGTCGTTGCATACTCCAAATTCACTTTGTATAACTTTTCATCAAACTAATAATTAATTTATGCATAACTTCATGGACGTACTGTATGTGATCAAAGAACATCAATCGATTTCAGTCGTTTTCATTTATATACCACTTTCACAATAAAAATCTTATTAATATTAATGTTGATTAAAATTCGTGGTGATCTTTATCAGATCGAGCGTGGCATCTGAAGTGATGTCTCAAAGTGAATGCCTGGCACGAACAGAATTCATAAAGAATCTTTATCATCCTTAAAACATCTCTAGGTTGTAACTCCCAGACGTGTATCAGGAATGATGATTTTCAATCGTTAGATATGGCAGTAACTCGGCAGATTTCTCAACTTACAGAAAGTTATATAATGATATTACTATGGACAAGGATTCTTTCCTCTTCGATTGTCTGGTCCTTGTTGTCCTAAGGAATTAAATTTTATAAAAACGCAGTCGTAATAAAAATATACTAAAAACCAACTGTAAAGCGTCTTGGAATCTTGTCCATGATTATTATTCATGAGAAATCTCTGTTTATTATGTCTGTAAATCTTGAATAAATAACTTTTTCAATCAACGCTCTAAAACGACCATGCTGGAAATGAACTAAATTCTTTGTATTTGAAGAGCATTTTCTCATGAGCTCAATTCCAAATAAACTATTCATTATAATAATTTGGAGGAAGAATCTATTTTTAAAATAAATACATTTCAATACACCGTTAACGATCATGTTTAACGTCACCCTCAATGTCTCACTTAACAATATAATGTTGAATCAAAATCATGATATGCTGTGATGATTAAAGGAAAAAATGTAATTATACCTGGGAGAGAGAAAGAGAGAAAGGGGGACAACGGGGCAATTTTAATGTGGACTGTTTGTATGCAATACCATGTCAAATGGTAATTTACAGTCTAGTCTGAAAAATAATTCCCATAGTGGCCTAACGACGACGGGATTTCACACTAATTACTGTCGCTTTTGTTCTGCAGCTGGCATGCACTTGTTTGAAATTCTTGCATAGTTTTCACGTGAAAAAATTCACTCTAGAAGTGAATTGAGGATTAAAAAGGTTCAATTTAGCGATCTGTGACTTTTGAAGGGACAGCTGGAACCAACGGCACTGGATGTTTCAACATCAGCTTAGATATCTCCTTGGGATTCCTGAGTGACATTAGGACTGTTTGAGTGTATTCGATATAATCAATATCTGCTTATCTCTGTGGACATATGTTATTTTCTTTTTGGAGTAAACATTTTTTCAACATTGAATATTCACTCACAACATGCTACTAACTAACAGAAGTCCCTACAATTACATCTCCATTTACCTTTAAAACCGCCCTATTATCACAAATTGGCCATACAGCGGCGGCAATGAAATTAATGAAATACATAACTGGCCTGCAACTCGCTATGAAAGCGTTTACTTGTAATTTCAAATATAACGAACACAACTTCAAATGATGATTAAGCGATGTTTGCGGCCCTGCGGGTGTTTTATACATCCCGACCGTTCGGGGAATAATTATACGCACTAATGTCTCAACAATTAATGAGTTTCAACGTTTATTCGGAGCTAGGAATCATATCTCTTTCGTCTAGGATTATTTTTAGTATGGCGAAACTAAGATGAAAGATATCGCAACATGCAAGAATAACATCAGAATCTGGAATTTAAAATCTATATTCACCATAATAATCCTTTTCTGGTTGTTTCTGACTCGTTTGACACCAGTTGAGACAAACCCATCAGCAACCACTTTTTCTCACCCGTGTGAATAATGAGCTTGTTACCACAACACTTCAACCTCACGGGTCTCCTACAAGTCACACGAACCAAAAATATTAGCTAATACCTAACGAATCTCTTTTTTTGTGAATCCCGTCTCTCAGCAGTTGCAAAGGGCACTTTATTAATTTATCTTTCTCTCCGTTTAAGTCTGGCTAGAATACAGTCCTTTGTGTTATTCCAGTTAGTCATGAGATCTTATTTTTTAGTGTTATCCTCCTATTTGGTATATGTATGAGTCAGTGAATCTGACGCATTTCTATTAAAGATCTTGGTCAATTTCAAGGTGACCATTTGGAGGTTCCGACTTTGTTCAGCGACAAGCATCCTTAAGGATGGTGTATTGGAAAACAAGGAATACTCTATAATACATTTGTGTAACTAAAGATAATGTCCACAATATCATTTATTATTATTCGCTCATGGAACCACACTTCTTCCATTGTTTACATACAGACTCCCTTTCTTTTGTTAGACCAAGCTGTGCCTAGCCTCTCATTGCTTTTACTGCTGCTATCCATTTGATTGCTTTCACTTCAGCAAATGTGCTGGCAATATCCTTATTGTGGCCCATGTATGTACGTATGTATGTATTTTGGGGTAACATTCACTGAGACCTAAAAATCTATTGTGCCCCCTTACTTCTACTTAGTTTCTTAGGAGAGTCTCAGATACTAGTAGCTCCTTTAGTCCTATTTCCCGGAGGAATTTTAGGATATCTGCAGGCTTCAACTTAGATAACTGTCCCTCTTCTATCCAGTAGTCTCCCAGGTACTGTGCCCTAGGATTCTGAAATACTGTGCAGTTCGCAAGTATGTGGATGGAGGTTTCTTCTTCCATTCCACAAAATCTACAATCTTCTTCCTCCACTATTTTGAGTTTTTTAAGATGTCCATTCAGGCGACAATGTCCCGTTAGGATTCCTGTTAAAACTCTTAGTGCAATTTTACTTTGACTTATGCATTCATTTGATCTCAATAGGTTGTAGTCACCCAGAAGAATATTAGATTGCCTAAGCCACAACTCAACAGCGTTTCTAAAGAGAATGCAAAAGCAGAAATTTTTGATTCAAAATCTACTGTTACAATTTCAGTCTTCGTTATCAATAGTTTCAAAGTATTATTGGAATATGAGATAAATAGTTCAAAATATACTTGAAAGATAGACGTACGGATTACTCCAATTTTACTATTTTTCAAATATTTTTTGTAGAAGTATTTTATTTGTTGCGTATTGTTCTGAACGTTGTAATTTTTTGTTCTCTTGGAAAGTTTTGATTCTCAGATAATTTTAATACGATTTTCCAATGTTTTTTCGTCTGATAACTTAATTGTGGGAAAATATAAACAAATAACAAAACTATTGTAGCAGTAATGTTCTGTATTTCAATAAACGATCACAAACTGTATTTAAATTGTAAAAACACTTTTGAGTAATTCATTGTCCGTCTTGGAATTTGCTAGTCCTGAAAAAATGTGCATCAGCGAGTCCACCCAAGTCTAACCATACATAAAACGGATCCAACCAGATTGGCAATCAAAGTTGGCTTTCATACAACACATTTTATATTTTAGGGGGCGCCATGCTCACTTGCCTCCATTGTTGTCAAACTGAATTATTCGCTTTTATTTGCTCTACGTGAGATATTGTAATTCCACTTTCGTGACTTATATAAAAGTGACTTGTTTGTGCCTGCTGTTTGTGTATTTTGACAAGATTCTTTGTTGAATTCTAGTACGGATGTTTTTGTTGGAAACGAATTTTGGATGGATAAAGATTGGAAACAGTGTTTAGGTATTGAATATTTGAGTGTTTATCTTTTTTTCATATAAAATGATAAATAAACTCGTGGATAAAATTAACGCAACACTTAAAATTTTGCTTATTTTTGATTTAGAATATTTTTTTCAATTTTCAACCGATTAAAATAATTATCTCGAGCATTCTCGATTTTTGTGAAAATAAATTTGACAATTCATTATTATGGGTGGAATGAAACAATATTTATCATGAGCATTGCACTGTTGATGACGTATTGTTCAGCGATGAAACTTGAATTACTCAGAAATCACCTGATAGACGTGACAAAGTATGGAGGAGACCTGGAAGAATATTTAGTGCGTGTACCATTTCTTCCATGAAACCTATTTGCAAGCAAAAAATTATCGCACAATTATTGTTTTATTCCACCCAGTATAATTAATTGAAAGATTTATTTAAAAAAAAATCAAAATACTGAGAATTTCAATGACTTTTCGATGCGTTGATTTTGTCCATGATTTTATATTAAGAGAAAAACTTTGCAATTTACCGCAATTTAAGAGATAATATTGTAGTGCTTGAAGCCCATCAAGTGTCCTCTATTTTGTTCTTCTATTTATTCTAGTATTTCGATCTATCGGTTATCCTGTAAGCCTCAGGATGATTACAAACAGCTCAGAATAAATTGCAGGAATCTACATGAAATAATATTTCCAGTAAATATCGTATTCTCCTTGCCAGTAAAGGATAAACTTGTCATCTTCCGATGAATTGTAGGGTACTGACATATTTCGATAAATTGCAAACGAATTTCAATTGAATTCGTTGATGTGAAATGCCAATTTGAAATTTTGATATTTGTTGAGAAATATTTTTAAAAACGTGACAGTTCAACTTGGTTCATAGTAGGAAATTCATCGCTCCGTCGACTTAAAACAAGGTTTGTGAGGACTGTAATCCTTTAAAGTATCTATAGGAAAACATTGAATGTGAGGAAAAATACTGTGTGTTGTAGATTATTTTGCGCCGAAATTATCAAAAGGATGAAACACTCTTGATGAATCACAAAAGAATTGCTCAACGTTATAAAAAAATCACTTTTAATCACCATACGCGTAACAAAAATAATAAAACGAAGTTTAAAAAGGGTTTTATTGAAATATAATCCATAATATCTATTATTCAGTCAATTTCATCTATGACAGGACCACCTCCGCTAGTATTATCATCTTGGTCAACCGATGGTTCAGTGAAAGACCTACCCATATTAGGCGTCGAACCTGAACTGTACAAACTTACAATAATGGGTTTACACAAATTTTCCAATTCTAATTTTTTATTCACGTAATCTCTTTCCGATTTATTTGAATTCCCACCGATCCATTTCGTTATGTCTTCACACATTTTTAACACTTTCTGCTGATCCGTTGGCACCACTTTCGACTGTATTTGTGGCTCATTCATCACCGATTTCATCTGATAAACGTAACTAAAACAAAAACTGTAATTTTCCAAGTTTTTGATTGATGATAATGTACTCACGATTCCAAGTCGTTCTTAGCAGCAACTGCAGCTCTTGCTCCTTGATCTTGCTCTTTATACTTTTCTCCTTCGGCTACCATCTTCTTTATTTGTTCCTTTGTCAATCTACCCTTATCATTAGTGATGGTAATGTTGCTTTTTTTGCCCGTAGCTGTTTCACGAGCAGTGACAGTAAGAATACCGTTCGCATCCAAATCAAAAGTAACTTCTATTTGTGGTATACCTCGTGGAGCTGCAGGAATACCTGCAAACGTAATTTAATAGTGGTTTTTATAGAAACTTAAGTTGGAAAAATGGTTTTACCTGCAAGTTCAAACCTTCCCAAAAGATTGTTGTCTTTCGTCATCGATCTTTCGCCTTCATAAACTTGCACGAGCACTCCTGGCTGGTTATCTGCATATGTTGAAAACACTTGAGTTTGTTTCGTTGGAATTGTAGTATTTCTTTTGATCAACACAGTCATCACACCACCAGCTGTTTCGATACCTAGAAGAGAAGGAGAAATTTACGGGTATATCATTCACCACATTTGAAATGTTTCGTTTCGAATCAAGACGTACAGTCAAGCAACCTTCACAGCCCTGAGTTATAGGACGCTGAATAAACTCAATGAACTACGCAAGAACAGCATCATCACCTTGCTGTGAGTTCAAGGAAACACTGGAAAACAATGAAATAGCGGATGAACTGGCAAAAAAGGGGATGAAACACCTTTTTGGGGACCTGAACCCATTTGCGGTAGGTACTAGCTGCAATCTAATATTGCAAGAAATAGCTAAAACAATGAGATCTGACCATGAGAAAGTTCTACTGAGGCTTAAGACAAGCAATTATACTCCGGAGAAACTACGACCAAGAGACATCAAGAGAATGCATAAGTCAGAGTTGGCCTGTGAACTCCATACTCTTATAGGAAACTGCTGACTACTACGTGTTTGCCAGAAAGTGCCAATTAGGGTCTTCTGCGCAAATACAGATAGTGGCAAAAAGAATGCCAATGCATGAGTGCGGAGATTTAGAAATCTGACCCAGTCCAAAATTGAAGGTCGGAAAAATACGATGAATAAATTACAGGAGAAAAAGCGGAGTGAAAATGAGAAAGCATGGTAGACTGAGTGACATGAAATATTCCACGGAGTGTAAGCTTAGGAGAACGGGTACTTCTTAACACAGTTTTCAACAGGACGCGGACGTTTTGACAGTTTCACTAAGAGTTTTGGAAAATCCCAGACTGACTTGTGCTTATACTGTGCAAACTAAACTAGATATAATAAACCACACGATAAAAAACACATATGCCTTAGATCTTGTTGATAATTTTGTGAAATGATAATAAAAAGGCCAACAGATATTAAGGAGGTCATCCATATGCCTTTAAAATATTTGCCAAAAAAGGTAGTACGTAATAGGAAAAGAGGTAAGTTTAATGAGATGCTGCTGTGCCTTAGAATTAACCATCATTCCGATAATGGATAAAGCCCCACACAATCTGGGATCTTTCCCATTCTTCATTTGCATACTAGCGCACTGCCAGGCACCACAGAAACCCAGGGCACTACACCCGGATAGAGGATGAAGACTAAATTGGAGCACAGAGATATCCTGAAATTCGGTCAAGGAATAAAAATAGAAAAGCTACTAGGATAGTTTGTATTTATCATTAGAAACTGTTTTTGTTCTTCAAAAATTCCATTCATAGGCATTTTACATCATATGATGCTATGATATTGAATTGAATAGTACCTAGAGATAATGGAGTGACATCTAGCAGTAAGACATCTTTCACAACTTCGTGAGTATCTCCACCAAGTATTGCGGCTTGTATAGCTGCTCCATAAGCAACAGCTTCATCAGGGTTTATTGATTTGTTCAATTCTTTACCTAAGAAAGAATTTCTTAACCATAATAGTTTCACATTTTTTGTTTTCACATTACCTTGGAACATATGCGATAATAAACTTTGTACTTTTGGTATCCTGGTACTTCCCCCTACTAGTACTATTTCTTCGATTTGCCTTTTACTAATTTTGGCGTCTCTGATAGCTTTTTCCACAGGCTCTAAGGTCCTGGTAAATATGTCATTGTTTAACTAGAACAAAAACAGACACACAAAATCGAACACAAACTTGAAATCGATTTTGTGTCGTAGGTATAAAGTAAACAATCAGATACCTCCTCAAATTTAGCTCTTGTAATGGATGTATACAAATCTACTCCGTCAGATATAGAGTCTATTTCTATGGAAGCTTGAGTAGCTGAAGACAAAGTTCTTTTGGCCCTTTCGCAAGCAGTTTTTAATCGTCTCATTGCTCGTTTGTTATTTCGTATGTCTACTTTGTTTTTATTTTTTATTTCTTCCATAAAATATTGTACCATGCGATTGTCTATATCTTCACCACCTGAAAAATGCTTAATTTATCGAAAGAATCACCGATAACAACAAAATAATAATAAAGCTTGCTTTGAAATATGAAAATTCTATCCATAGTTGTATTTTAGTGCAAGAAAAAGTCGATTAAACTATAATTATTTTGATCGAAGGTTTTTTTATATAATTTACTTTGATAAGTCTATAAAAGAAATATACATGTGATTATGTTAAAAAAATAAATAGGGTGTTTTTTTGAAATTATACCCTTGAATTACAGAAAAAAAATTCAAACGAAAATTTTAAAACTCAAAATTCCACACCAAAATGGTCCTGATCTTTTTTCCACAAGTGACTTTAGGGTGACTAAAAGTTGAGGGGTAGTTTTTTAACCTTCAAAAAATTATAACTTTTGAGATACTTGGAATTTTTTTTCTCAATTACTCAGCACATTCGATTTCAGGGAAAAAAGAAGGAATTACTTTCCCAATTTGCTTATAATAAAGTTAAGACAATTTGAAAATTTTAATAATAAAGTTTTTTTTGTTAACCACAATATTATGGTTTAATTTCCCAAGAAAATTAACAAAAAAGGATAATGAATAGGTACACCACAAGTAGGAAGTTTACGGTGTGCTGAGTAATTACAAAAAAAATTGCAAATATCTTTATTTTTTACGTGTTTGAAGATTTTTTAAGTTTAAGAAGGCCACCCTCAACTCTTAGACACCCTAATGTCATTTGGGGAAAAATAATTACTATTTTGGTGTAATCTTTAAAGCTCCACAGTTTTTGTTTGAAACTTTTTTTTTTAACTCCAACGGTTTTTGCGTGATTTGAAACAAACCCCTTATTTATTTTTAAACCCCTTTCCAGGGGGTTGAAACATAGTTACATAGATCTTTTGTTTGTGGGCACTTCAAAGTCAATTATATGGAAAATTAAAAACCTTTATTCAAAATTATGATTCAATGGACATTTTTCTTCAAACCAATTCCTCACAATGAGCTATTCCATGTTTTAATTTTTCGCGAAATAATCTATAAACTCAATGTTATACCGTCTCTAGTGAAAACAGAATAATTAATCAAAGTCACTTCCGAGGCGACAAAACAGTTGTCAAAAGAAACTGACACAAATTACGGATTTTCTCATCAATTTTTTTCTGTTGCTTTGATAAATCCCCATCCTTTGATACCTGACCGTATTTTTTCATACAGACTAGTCTCGAAATATTTTGCTTCTCTTGAAACACCGCCCGTTAGTGTCAGCTTTCCACATGTGTATGTAGAAAAAAACTGTCGAGGACAAATGCGATTTTGGATTTTCGTACAAGCACGTTCGACGTTTCGATCTCGCTCATCTCCGCGGGGATTTTCGAGGTGAAATCCACTGCAGGCGATACGCATTTAGGTATTCCGATTAAGTGAAATTATAATGCGGATTAGAATGGGTGAAGCGTGACGATGCATCAATAATGCCGAATCGACGGTGACGAACTTGTGTGTAGGTGAGAAAATTTTCATTAATTTTAATGCGAATTAGTTACCGATGATACTGCAACTGAATTTCAATTTCTTGATTATATATTTTAATTATTTTTGGAACTAATTTATGTAAATTATTTTCACATAAAATACATATCCATAGCTTAATTAAGGAACATTGGATATTGATACCACATTGCAAAACTGTAATAACTCAAAAACTATGGTTTTGAGAAAATTAATGAAACATTTATTTTTGAGTATCTTTTTTTTTGTGAAATTTTATCGGTTGTGTTATATTAAATAGCAGTAAAAAAATAATTGCATATTGGAACGCACTATTATGTCAAATATATTTGCAGATTCTAAAAACAGGCATTTTTGAAATTTTTTTTTTATAATATTGTATGTATGTATGTATGTATGTCTTTTGGGGTAACATTCACTGAGACCTAAAAGATCTATTGTGCCCCCTTACTTCTACTTAGTTCCTGAGGAAAGTCTCAGAGACTAGTAGCTCCTTTAGTCCTATTTCCCCGAGGAATTTTAGGATATCTGCAGGCTTCAACTTAGGTAACTGTCCCTCTTCTATCCAGTAGTCTCCCAGGTGCTGTGCCCTAGGATTCTGAATTGCTGTGCAGTTCGCAAGTATGTGGATGGAGGATTCTTCTTCCATTCCACAAAACCTACAATCTTCTTCCTCCACTATTTTGAGCTTTTTAAGGTGCCCATTCAGGCGACAATGTCCCGTTAGGATTCCTGTTAAAACTCTTAGTGCAGTTTTGCTTTGACTTATGCATTCATTTGATCTCAACAGGTTGTAGTCACCCAGAAGAATCTTAGATTGCCTAAGCCCTACTAGATCTTTCCAATTGTCAGATCTTCTCTTTTCTTCGGCTTTACCTATTTCTTCCAATATTACATTGGAGCTGATTCCGCAAAAAGGTTCCGGCCCCCAAAAGGGTATTTCACTCTCCCTCTTTGCTAGTTCATCTGCTATTTCGTTTCCTTCTATTCCAGTGTGTCCTGGAATCCACAGTAAGGTGACTAAATTGTTCTCGCCTAGTTCATTAAGTTTGCCTAGGCATTTCCACACCATTTTGGAACTGATTACACAAGAACTCAGCGCTTTAATGGCTGCTTGACTATCAGACATTATGATAATCCTTTGCCTTCTATACCCTTTGTCAATATTGAACTGGGCACACTTCCTTATTGCGTGAATTTCCGCTTGAAAGATACTTGGGGTTTTTCCCAAGCTTCCAGAGTGTTTGGTGCCGGGCCCGTACACTCCTATCCCAGTTCCTTCTATTGCTTTTGAGCCGTCTGTGTACCATTGAATGGCATTCTTTCCAAGTCTGGTAATGGTATTTGGATCCCATTCCTTCTTGTTGCTTAATTCCGTAACGAATTTCTTTGAAAAGTTATACTTTTTCATCATACCATCTTGTGGCATGTCCCAGGTTGTCTGATTTCTAAGAAGTGAAGAGGTGGTTTTCTTTTTAATGATTCCCTCTCTACTTAGTCTGTATCTTGTTCTTTCTGCAACACTCTCCACCACCATATGTAATGGTGTGAGGTTGAGAATCACTTCCATTGCTGCCGTTGGGCATGTACTCATTCCTCCTGTTATGCATATACAGGCTAGTCTTTGAATTTTAGACAGGTTTTCTCTCGTCGTCAAGAGGCTAGTTCTACTACTCCACGCAATGGCTCCATAAGTGATAATTGGTCTCACTATGGCAGTGTACATCCAGCTTAGGATTTTTGGGTTACAACCCCAGTTTCTCCCTGCCAGATTCCTGCAAACCATTAGAGCCATTTTTGCTTTGTATGTAATCTCCTTCTCGTGTTTGTTCCACAGGAGTTTGCTGCCTAGAGTCAAACCTAGATACTTGACTTCTTGTCTCCATTCAACGTCGTTCCCATCAAGTTTAATGGTTTTGAGGTTGAGTTTTCTTTTCTTAGTAAAGACTATCAAGATGGTTTTATAATATTCGAATATCTCCGTATTCTATTAAATTTCAAATATTTTAATTTTTGTATACAGGGTGGACGGAAACTCGAACCTGTCATTTCCTTTTTTCTTTCAAATGGAACACCCTGTATTTTTTAGCAAAAATAGTATCTTCGATTATGTAGCTTTAATTTTTGTAAAGCATTCCCTATACCCAAAGTTTATAAAAACAGAGTTATCTTGTAATATTTATTGTAAACTATAAATATTGACCTATTATGTGAAAGCAATAAACGTTGAATGAAACAATAAAATAAACAGTTTATTCTAAACAAATCAAGTTACCAAAAGTATAATCCTAACTGTAATATTAAACTATATGTTCAAAGTGTTCATCGCTAACATCAATGCAATGCGTCTTAGTTCAAATGATTGACTAACATTTCTCAGCATATTAACGTTGATTGATGATCAATCAACGATATTAACGTTAACAGATCGAAGTGCCGCTCTGATTCTCTCTTTCATGTCCTCTCTAATAGTCGGAGGAGTCTTATTAACCTCATTTTTTAATAAGACTCCAAAAAAAGAAATACACTTTTGTTAAATTGGAGACCGAGCTGGCCAATCAGTTGGGCCGCCTCTTACAGCATTGCATTGATGTTAACGGTGAACACTTGGAACATTTAATTTAATATTACAGTTAGGACTATACTTTTGGTGACTTGTGTTTAGAATAAATTTTTCATTAAAATTTATTTTTATTTAGGATTTTCTGTTACATTCAACGTTTATTGCTTTCACATAATATATGTAAATAATTATAGTTTACAATAAATATTACAAAATAACTTTTTTATAAATATTTGGTATAGGGAATGTTTGACAAAAATTGAAGTTACATAATCGAAGATTCTATTTTTGCTATGAAATACAGGGTGCTTCATTTGAAAGGAGAAATAAAATGACAGATTTGAGTTTCCGTCCACCCTGTATACAAAAAAGAAAATAATTGAAATTCAATAGAATATGACCTCTGTATAACGTAGCAAAACCTTATATTGAAAGCTTCAAAAAAATTAGAACAATCCGAATTCAGTATAATATACAGGGGTACGCATTTAAAAAATCATATGCTTGGATTGTAACGCAGTTTTGCCGCACTCTGTATAGTTCAATATAATTTTAAAATATGGCTTTTCCACGACAACCTCCATAAATGTTCATTTTATAACCGTAACTTCAATCATAAACAAGCACATTTTGTACAGAAATTCACTTTTGCATCGGTTGCTAAGCAACAAATGCGAAATGTAATATTTCTTGTTAGGTCTAGGTTCACTCTAAAATCACTACGGCTTGTCAAATTATGACGTCCAGCGACAAATTGATGAAATGTCAGCAGATCGTTTCTGTCAAAGTTTTAGTAGGTAACGAGTAATTTCATAGTTGTTTTCTATAAAAAGTATAAATTAAAATGTGTACCTAAAGAATAGCAATAAATAAAATATTTACATATTTCTTCAGTTTATTTTTTATTTCAAAGTTTTTGCAATGTATGCATGTATTAAACGTGAACATGTTGTAGAAAAAGTATAGTATGCAACTCGCAACAAAATGGCCATTTTGCACTCGTATGATTTGCAGCACTTGTCTTCGGCCCGAGTTGCAAATTTCATACTCGTGCAAAATGGGCATCATTTTGTGCTCATTGCATAATATACTATTTTAAAGATATCTACTATTTTTGTTGATAACATTTTTTGATATCCCGAAGTTTGTCGTAAGATTGGTACACTCTGTATGTATGTATGATGGGGTGACATTCACTAAGACGTAGTAGATCTATTGTGCCCTCTTATGTCTACTTAGTTCCTGAGGATATCTGCAGGCTTCAACTTAGGTTAATGTCCCTCTCCTATCCAATAATCTCCTGGGTGCTGTGCCCTAGGATTCTGAATTGCTGTGCAATTCGCAAGTATGTGGATGGAGGTTTCTTCTTCCATGCCACAGAATCTACATTCTTCTTCCTCCACTATTTTGAGCTCTTTCAGGTGCCCGTTCAGGCGGCAATGACTTATGCATTCATTTGATTTCAACGGGTTTTAGTCACTGCACGACGGCGACGGCTAATCAAGCTCTAAAATATTCAAGAGACACTTTTGGGTACGTATTTTGAAAGGGTTTTGAGATTGAACTTACCTGAATTGAGAACAGAAGAAGCACTGCATGACGGTTGTTCTGTAGGCTCTAAAGAAGGTGGTAATATCTTTGGTTCGCTATCGATTTCCTCTTCAGGGAAGTTTAGATCAGGTTTTTCTCTACAGGTAACTTCGGATTAGGTGGATTTGACGAGTTTTCGGAAACATTTTCTTTTATGGTAGATTTCTGGAGAATGTTCTCGGCCGCCTCAAAGTCGCTCTCTTGAAACACATTTGGATCATATGGATAGATTCTTGTTTTTTCAAAACCGTTGATGATATTTTTGGGGTAAATGCTTTGATAAGGGCACTTTTAATAATAGGAGCCATATTATATTCGGTTGTTCTAGAACCAGGATGGTTCGTAAGCCAATTATCCATTTCTTTTGCGAGATAAGTTTTAAATGGTCCGAATACACTTACGTCGCAGCCTGTTTGAAGTATGTGGTGGTAAAGTGAGAAGAGCAACTCCAGAATCTCTAGCCAGTTTTATCGCTTCAATGGACTTGCATGACCGTCCAGTATTAGTAGACTCGTAGACTCTTCAGTTGTTTTTGTACAGTCTGTGGAATGCTTCAAAAATTTAAGGAGAAAGTCAGCGTCCATCCATCCTGATGGAGCAGGAAATCCTACTGTTCCAGGAAACGCATTACTTAACAGAGTTGAATTCATTCTAACACGAGGATAGACCATAAATGGTGGTATAAATGTGCTTGTGGCACTGACGCATGCTAGTATCGTTGTGTTTTTTCCTCTTTCCAATGAAGTTAACCTTCCTACCTGCTTTCTTCCTTCCTCGGATAATATTTTTCCCGGTTTTTGGTCGCATGTAATACCTGTCTCATCGCAATTAAAAATACGATTCGGGAGAAACTCGTACTTTTTCAAAACCTCTTTTAAATTTGAAAAAAACTCTGCTACTCTGTATTTTGAAAATCCTGTCACTCTTGCCATGCTGGTTGCTTCAGGTCTTCTTATAAATAGGTGACCATGGCGTTTTAAAGATGATATTAACCAGTATTTTTCGGCTACTTTCCGTTCTTTATAAGGCGGGCTGAAACCTACCTAAGTTTGTTATTGGGTTGAGCACTTGACGCAACAGCCGTGAATGTAAGCTAGTTCTTGGAACTTTGTGAACCACACTAGCTTTCTTGGTGGACATTTATTTCTTCTGAATAGAATATAAAGCTCGCTGTATGGCATCCTCTGAGTACGATCCTCTTTGGGTCTTTCGGACATAGTTGCGAACCATACTCAACTGCCAAAAAATACTCTCGGTGAGTTTACTCAGAACACCAGAGCTGCTTACACGATATTTTTATGATAAATATAGACGTATTCTGTAAGATTAAAACCAAAAATTCATAGTTAATTATCGTTGATTTTGTTTGCACAAACATGGGGCAAGTGAGTCATAGCTAAGACTCACTTGCCCAAGCCCTCGCCCCAGCCTGACCTCAAAATCTTTTAATATAATTTGAAACAATACAAGTGAATTTGGCAACAGTCTAGGTATCACGCGCAAAATCCCTATGTAATACATCGTAAATATTACATTGCAATATGATGAAGACAAAAAAAAATTATATTTACCTTCTTCTTAATATTTTTCGACGACTTTTTAACAGACACGATGCGGCTGCTGGTACGGAACTAAACTGTCTTGATTGTTTTCGCCTCTAGTACGAATTATTCAAAAAGACGCACTTGCCCAACCCTCCCCCACACTATCTCTGCATTTCGGAATAGAATTGTTAAGAAATTATAACAATTGAAATCGAGCATCCCACCCTATTACCAAAATGACATTAATTTTTTCGTCAATCACTTTATTCTCAAATAAAGAAATTTTTATTTTCTTTTAGTTCGATTACCCATAAAGCGTGAAGTTAAGTTTTTTTAACTATTATTTATTTTATAATAATTATGCTAAAGTTGAATCGCTGTTGATAATATACCTACCTAAATGAGTATCACCTGCTGTGGATTTAACTTCGAAAATCCCACCGGATATGAGCAAAATAGACACGTCGAACGTGCCTCCACCCAAATCGAAAATCAGGACGAATCTGTCATCGTCACTCTTTTTGTCCAATCCGTAGGCGATCGCAGCTGCCGTGGGCTCGTTAATTATACGTTGTACGTCAAGACCGGCGATGGTGCCGGCATCTTTTGTTGCTTGTCTGTAAAATGAAAAACAAAAAAACAAAATGAAAATTGATATAGAAAAATGACTACCATCGCTGGAGTAATAAGGTAATTAATTTTATTTAGTAAACACGAAGAAATTTTAGTGAAAAATGGTGTGGAATATAGCGAGTGACAATAAAAACGATGATTGAATTCAAAATAATGTAAAAGCTGCATTATGCTGATCTTTTTCGTAACCTCATAATAAAGAGAAACAAACCTTGTACGTAAACAATTTCACGTTATAGAATTGTATCTCTTCTCATAATCTTCTTTGTGCTCTTCGAGGGGTAATTTTTGTATGAAAAATTTGAGAAATAGAATGATTTGATGAGATAATTCAGTACAAACATATTTTACATAAATTTGTTGAGCAATCTAACCAAAAACGTTTCTTTCATCTTTTATAACGCGTTTATTATCTATCTGCATTTATTTAAGCCATATCCCCTATAATACAGCGTGTTTCAAAAATCTGGAAACGGTCAAGGAAACTACTGAAGATATATGCTCCAAATTCGAAATTTATTCATATTTCCGTATACAGACACATTCATTTGATTTCTTTTATAGGCTTTTATGTTGAATTCTTGTCAATTCTGCTACATGAATGGAAGATGTAGACTACTAAATGTAGTATTTTGCTGAAACGTTTGGAGTCCATTACGTATACGTTCCTTCAATTCATCTATATTATTTCAACTATTAACCTAAACTTGGTTTTTTGAATATGAAAGTCGAAGAAATATTAATCCGGGGAATAGGCAAACCATTTATTGGAACCTTTTTTAGGGAATATTGTTTTTAAGCAGTCTCGTACAGACCTCCGGTAGTGTGGTTATACTCCATAGTTTGCAAATGAACGCCAGGGTTTCGAAATATCGTTCTAACTGCAGGTACAATATGCTGTACGTAGCACACCTCGATAAAAATCATCTTCAGTCAATCCTTGAACGTTTTGTGTTTCATACGTGTGATACTTCGCTTTTTTCAAGACACGACATGCGGAACTTCCACTAATTCCATAATTCAAGTTGACTTGATCAATTGAGTTTTTGGATTTCCCCAACTTTCAATAAAACTTCAAGTGGCCTATTTTTATTAGTTGCTCGAGCGACCGCTGCTGAACTCATTTCTAGCATCACCAACATTAAGGAACTCTTTAAATATTCTGCGAATCGTTAACATTTTTACTGGTGGTCGTCAGGAAGCATATTATTAAAAATATGACAAATTTATCCATAGATATTATTTAATCGTTTGTTGGTCAAAAGGAAGTACAGTTTCATTGAAGCTATAAAGCCGGATATACTGCAAGGGTTTGTTGAAATACGTGCAGGGAGCAGGTTTATATGTGTAGTTATCTTGTCTAAACCAAAACCCGACTCCACTACTTTAAAATAATCATCATTTAGAACAGCTGAACAAGATTCCTATAATAATCAAATCACTTTTTAATATCAGTCAATTATTTCACCATCTCTATAATAATACTCTGCTACTTTCGTGAAAGCCTATCTTTTAGTTTAGTAAAGGAACTTTATAAGAGTACTTTACTACTGCACTAAAGAGACTTTAGCGAAGCGAACTTCACTGCCTTGGCATATATCTTTCTTAGCGCCTATTTTTAAAAAAAATTCATTTGGATTAGCGAAAAAATTTTTTCTCCTTGCACCTTCTCCTATCTCCATATTCCACCATTATGAATAGTTCTGCCATATTGATACTGTGATTATTTATTATTGAATTTTTTTCCCTTCATTATTTAACGTGGGTCTATTTCTGCGAGTGAGACTAATCACCGACGCCGGGAGAACACTACCCCCAACCAGAACTATTCCTATACCCACTAGGGTTCCAACCAGCCATAGGGGTCTTTATTGATCCCAACATCCATGGACTCGGGACCTCAGTTTTACGTCTCCTCCGAAAGACGGCATATCTACATTATACCTTGTGCTCATTGGTATAATGCCTTCAAGCTGTGATATGCTGCTAACTCAAAGTATGAAACACTCAAACTACTAGTTTGAGTGTTTCGCAGTACTCTGTACGGGCACTTTGATGGTGTTGCCTGTGGTCACCCATCCAAATACTAACCGCGTTCGACTTTGCTTCGCTGTAATTATGCCATCAGAAGTTCTCCACTACAGTGATGGTTCGACGCCCGTTAGCAATGTTCTATTTATCAATTAATTTCAAAAGTACGTTTTCAAAGCCTTTGTGGATTTAGTTACGCCTCGGCTGACAGTTGTGATAATATGATCAATTGGGAACACAGTTTTAAAGATGATAAGGTTATTTCCAGGTAATCAACGGCATGCTATTTGAACATTCAATTTAATTTGTGTACGTATTGTCTCAATAATAATTTGAAATAATTAACACTAAAAATGTATTAGTCCAGTAATTTCAATATCATCATTCTGTCGCGATTTGTCTACTGGATATGTGTGGATTTTCTTGAATAGCTAGGAGCAAATCCAACTGCTCGACAACACCAATTGCATTACGACCTTCATAATTATCCCTCACGTTACCAAATTCTCTAAATTTTATTTCTATTCTTGATACAGTGAATTGGCAAATATAACGATCTAGATACTTATCATTCCACAACTCACAAACTTCTCGCTGGGTTCGGGGCTTGTCACCATACCCAGACATTATTAAAATTTAAATTCTTTCTTTTTCGCTCAAATGTACCATTATTGAGAAATTTAACAGCTAGGTAATTATCGACAATGCAGTAGGTACTTATTGTTTGACATTAGCTATGTGAACAAAAACAAAACAGGTTGAAAAAACTAAAAACAAAACCTTAATAATGAAAACCTGTCATCTTTATCAGTCCATTCAATTCAATAAAATGTTGGCAGAGTGGAAAGTCTAACTGGAACGAATTTTGTAAGTTGATGAATAAAGGTTTATCGCAAAATTCCTGACGCAAGTCAATTTTTATTTTCAATGGGGCATATTATAAAGAGATTTGTTTATCTTTTTAATCATCTGGGGGGCTTCAGACACCCCCAACTTTTTTTTTGGTAGGGTAGGTTGATTGATTTTTTATTTGAGAGCTTTTACAATTGCAAATACAATTCCATTTTTTTTGTTACTTTTTAAAAAATTGATTCAAGGAAATATCTACTGAAATTACTTTAATGCAATAAATGTTTAAAGGGCTCTCCACCTTCTTGCTGACAATATCCTAATCGATTATAAACAGCATTCTAAACATTTCGTAACACTTCCGGCGTTACTTGCCTCATGACATACCTGATTATTTGTTGAAGCTCGCCGATGTCATTAGGTTTAGTGGCATTAACCTTGCTCTTCCGATATCCCCATAAAAAAATCTAATGGAGTAAGATCGGGTGATCTTGCTGGCCTCTCAATTGGGCCCCTTCTTCCAATCCACCTATTTGGAAACACTTCGTCAAGATAGGTCCGTACATTTTGAGCAAAACATGGTGATGCCCCTTCTTGTTGAAACCACATCCGTTGGTCAAATAAGACGGGATCCAAATTATTGGGAAATAAATTCACTAAAGTAGGAATCAGTTCTTCTTGGAGCATATTGAGGTATGTTTCTCCTACTATGCAATCGCCAATAATTCCCAGACGTTTGTTTTTTGAGGCATTCGGGTATGGCATTCTCGCATCCAACCGGGATTTTCGTCAGCCCAATAACGGCAGTTCTGGATTGACGTGCCGATGTAATATGAACGTAGCCTCATCAGAAAAAAGCACCTATTCCAAAGCAATTTGTCCACCATCGATAGAAGCAATAACTCGTTCGCAAAATTCGAGTCTACGGATAATCTTGGTTAAGATCATGTAGGCTTTTCATCTTATATGGGTGCTTTTTGGCTTTTTCAAGAATTTTTAAAACGCTTGTGTGACAGACACCATGAACGCGAGCTATTTACCTAGCTGGAGTGACAGGATTTTCTTCAATTTTCAACAATATGTTCAACTGGGCTTCTTCGTCGACTTTTAAAAGCTTTTGTCGAGGAGCATCCCTTACGCGGCCCAACTCCCGATATCGAGTTTCAATTTTGCTGATCGTACTTCGATTAATTGAAGGTAATTCTGGATGAACTTCTATAAACAAACGAGCAACTTCAGCCTGTGTTCGACTTCTGTCCTCATTTCCGATAATCATTAAAATTTCGATACGATGCGTCTCGGTTAAATAGGACTTTTTTTTATTTTTCGTGTTCAATTCACGAGACATGATAATTTAATTCGAAAATGGTAAACAGTTGAATTCGGCTCATTGCAAATACAAATGATATAATGACATGTCATTACTAAACCTCCAATTCATCTTCAGTAGTTTTCGAGTCACATGATCGTTTCTAGATTGTTTGAAACAAGCTGCATAACATAATCCTTATCACCATGTATAATAATTACAAACAATCTTACCTTTGAGAATCATTGAAATATGCCGGAACAGTTACAACAGCTCTCGATATGTTGTCACCTAAAAACGCTTCTGCTGTTTCCTTCATTTTCGCTAAAATCATCGAAGAAATTTCTTCGGCAAAAAAAGTTTTGTCCTCGTTTTTATATCGCACCTTGACTTTTGGTTTTCCCTTATCATTGATTACTTCAAATGCCCAATGCTTCATGTCTTGTTGAACGACGGGGTCGTCAAATTTCCTACCTATCAAGAAACAATAATAAAATATTTATGGTGTCACTCCAATATCTTAAATCGATTACATGACTTTTTTTTTCATAACAAGACTCTTTTGTTATAAATATATCGAAAAGAGGTACAAGTGTCTTTTCTAGAGTTGAATGTTCCGTTTCAGACGAAATTAACAGTCTAAAAAGTTTCCTTTTCCATTTCGACTTCAAATTAAATACATAAAAATCCCAACATTGATGAGCTTCCATCTCCGTTGAAAACATTTTTTAATTATTTTTTTAATATAAATACGTCGTTTAATGGATATTCAAGCATCTTGCAGACGCTGCTTACATCAATTCGTATATTTTCCAAGTTTTATCACATTAACACAAACCTTACAGAAGTTTCTTGGGTTTTATTACAGTAATTAATTTTCTAGTCAGAAGGTCAGGATTACTAATTCCTACTACTCATTATTTTTAAGCCCAGTTTCACTAGGTAAAGCTACTTCAGTCTAAGCGTTTCATTTGACGACACTTCCCTTACTTTCTTGCTATTTTTCACTGTCAAAAAGTATCCCTTAAACTTTGAGCCTTATTTATGAAGGTGACTAAACCAATTCTTTTTTATTACAAGGTTATCCTGTATAAAGCTACGTAAGCAATTTTTGACATCCCGAATTATGCTGAAATAAATATCTCGGATCAATATTTACAATGAACTGGTTTGGATCTCAGTTTTAAAAAATTTGGCCCCGTTTTATGGGAAAAACAAATTTCAGCAGAGAATTTCCTCCGTCGTTCTTACTTGATTGAGCTGTAATATTCAAAATGTTGAATCGTTTTTAAATTAAATATTCAGCAAGCAATAGTCTGCAGCTATGTAATTTTTTTTCTTAATAACGGCAGAATTGAGAATACCGCAAAAATCTAATTGATTCAATGAAGTCTTGTTACACTTCGGTATTATTAATTGGAAATTTTGGAAAAGAGGTTTCTTAATTATAAATGGAATCAATGATTCAATATTTTTTCCCAGGAGTTTTTCTGACAACGTGTCCTATGAATGCCGTCAGAACCACCAATTTGTACAGTAGACGATTCTTTTTTAAATTTACCAAGCATGTATAGTTTGGCAAGTTTATCGTTTAACTATAAAAAAGCTAAAGTGCTAAGTATGTAGTGATAATAATTAGAAAATGGACTTTTTATTATCAACAATAAACAATATGATTGAACGTTAATTCTTTAATGTGTTTGTTTCATTGAAATGAATCAAAGGCCTTCGTTGCTTAGCGACCAGCTGACTTCCTATTGGCAAGCGCGAGCGTGTTCTCTTTCCTCTCACACTCGCATAAGACATGTCTGACAGATTCATCTTCCTGTTCACACATCCTGCATAGAGGAGTGTCTACTAGCCCCATTGTATGGAGGTGTTTCTTTAATTGACAGTGGCCAGTCAGAAATTCTAACGTTAAACGTAGGTTTTTCCTGGTCATCGCCAAATATTTTTTCGATTCCAGCTTCCCAGCAAGACTGCATCCCTTGATTTCATCCCATCTCTTTAGAGATTGAGCATGGGTGTAACGTTTATCGAGTTCCGCAATTGTCGAATGCATCAGGAAAGAGGTGTCGCCGGGTCCAGCCGCTTCACTTGCTAAAGAATTAGCAATGCGGTTACCTTTGCTTCTATCGTGCCCCGTAACCCACCTCAGGATAATATGAGGTCTATCTACTTTATTACCTTCAGTGTGAAACCACTACAGCCCTTGTGAATGGATTACTGTTCACATTTGACTAAATTATTTAAGCAATATCATTGGACCTTTTTTCAATCTTCATATTACCTAAACCTGCATCTCCTTTGTGAAGACAACAGTGCAATATAGGACAAAATTAAAAGAAACTGGTAACTATCCAATATTTAACATAAACGAGCAAGATTGAACCCTCTTGAAAAGTTAAAATAATAGTATACTTACCAGATTACCAGTACTTTCATCACAAACACATAAATTAACAAACAGTTACCTATAGCTTATCCATTATAAAAACTGTTTTCCATGTGATAAAGTCCGATAAAGAGACGTTTCTTTGTACTATGCCATTCGTTTGCTGCTGTCAATCACTATGATTTTCCGCATTGAGCCCAATAAATATTGAAATTTATAGGTCGCAAGTTATTGAAAAATATAAATATATATTCAAAGAAACATTTTGTAATTAATTTCAAACGAAAGATAATTTGTTGGATAATTAAATATCAAATTCAAACTAACGGCAGTTTAATATTAACAAAATTGTTGCCGCGTTTAAAATTGGTTCATTAGGTAAAATTTTGACATTTCTCAGCTGGTTTCTGCAACTTTTGTGGTTACCTTAGACGTATTTTTCTTATTTTTGCGTGATTAAATTACTGTAAAACTGCTCTTATTAGAGCAAATATGCCGAAACAATTAACCAGCCGCTGCAAAGAGCTTGTGGCGTCATCAATCAATTATTTTGAACAAAAACGTATAAACAATGGTCCATTGCTACCTTTAACTTCTGTAAGAAAGGTGAGTTATCAATTGTATCTGAATATGTTCAAACATATTTTTTATCGTGTAGCAGAAGGCGTGAAGGTAAAGGCATGGAATTTTTTTTATTAAACATGATGGTGATACCAATCATTGGAAAATATCTATTTAGCTACCACTCAACTAATTGTCACACAAATTTGGAGTTCATAAAACTTCAATTAGCGTGTATACTCTTCACAGTGCGGTAACCAAATGTCCAATAAAAAATCGTTATTGATATTCTTTTAAAAATTAACCTTCTGAAGCCTCCTAAAAATTCACGCTACTGTCGTTTATCAACTGTTGATCCCAAAACACCAGAATTCAAAGTTCGACAAAGGTCAATTAAAATGATTTTAGGTGGGTCACGCTGTACACAGATCCCTGTACTACTGATTTTGATATACCAAGAATTCGTCTTGCTTCAGGCTGTGTCTCCCATGACCCTATTTTTGCATGTTTCGTTGTTCCTTCTAATGAGAGAGGATGAATGGTATTATTGAACGTCATTCTTTCGAACGTCAATAGCAGGATGACTTATGCTTCTACTGGATGAATTGAAGGGATCAGCCAGAGAACGCGGAATGATTTGACAGTTTTCTGAATTTATTCGACATTGTGGACCCTTAACCTCACTTTTTTTTCACTATTTGCTGTTCAATTCAATTGTATATTCAATGAAATAAGGACAATCTTCAAATATTTTTGTTGTGAGAGGAAATGGTAGAAGATGTGATGTTCAACGATCGGTAAAGTATGGCATAATTATTGTTATGACTTCAATACTGGGCAGTTATTTTTTACCATAATATAACTGTATTTGTGGAAGATTAAGAACTTAAAGTTAAAAACTAATGGAAATTCACATGACAGATTGAAATACCCGCATTGTGTCTATCAAAAAATTCGGTCGAATGATTGGTCTGGAAATTTAGTATCGCTGTTGCTTGGTTCTCTGTTTTATGCTCCCTCTTTGTTACAGAATACGTAATTATGGTCTCAAGACAACAGCAGTAAAGTAAAATAAAGGAATAATCCCTGGGGAAAGTTTTATTCTACTGCCGTCGAGAATCGATGCCCTTTCCAGCTCTTCGATGCAATCCCATACTATTCTATAATTCACTATCTGGCTTGATATTGCCTTAAGTGCCGCCTGACTGTACGACATGATATGGATCTGCTTACTCTTGACAGTTCTTTTGTGGTGTTTTCCCTCATCCACTGAAAAATTTCGTATACCTTCGCCTGAAATACAGAGGTGTAATTTCTCAGTGCGTTGCTATAGATTTCACCTGCTTCATTAGCTTAACTCTCGCCCCCCGCGTCATTTGAATTTCCAGACCTCTCCTCATATACCTCGCTCCTAGAAAATTATAGCATAATTTAATTATCTATCCACTCACCTATCAATCTTTTTGCATCGTATACAGTATTTGATGGATTCATCGCAATTTGATTTAAAGCTGGATCTCCCACCAATCTTTCTACATCGTTAAAAGCCACAAAACTTGGAGTTATTCGATTTCCTTGATCATTAGCAATAATATCAACTGTACCTGAAATAAACCATCATCATCGGTGTTCTTTGAGGGGGTTATTAAGAGAGTGAAAAATTTTAAAAATCGTAAAAAATAAACAAATTATCACGCCATTTAAAAAAACTAATTCATTACTTCAGTGATAAATGAAATTTTCAATAATTATTATTTTTTATTTTCTCCTCTCACAAACGACTTAGTTTGTCCTAAGAAAAACCAGTTTGGACTGAAATATTAAATATTAATATCCGCTAAAACCGTGCCAACCTAAAAAAATAACTTCTAGACAAGAGAGAGGTACAGGCAAATGTCATTGATTGCATCAATCACTACGAAATTAAATTTCCTATGACAAACTAGTTTGGTCTGATAAATTAAATATTGAAATCCAGCAAAACTAGTTTATCCTGAGTTCGTTAAGAGAAACTAGTTTATTCGAACGCACTTAGGACGAACTAGTTTGTCCTAAAAAATGGTTTGGCCTGTAACATAATATACACATTTATGGTGATTGTTCAAAGGATAGCCACCTTCTCTGAGAAAACAATATATTTCATTATATATTATGTGAGCGATAATGAGCTTTGGGGTAAAGTGGCATATGACATCAGCTATCCTCCGAATATTTCTAACAGGTGAGATAATCTTTTGTTCCATACTTTTTTCCAGTTGCCGGGTTTCAGTTTTTCAAATTACTTTTTATTCAAATTCAGAAATTAATTTTTTGTGTATAACGAAGTTAAGCAAATTATAATTCAACCGTTTCGACGGTAAAAACCTTGACCACAAAGTTAAACGCTATAAAACTTTCAGCTAAACTGACTAACTTTCACAGTTTCGAGCATAAGTGTTTTTTAAGATTTAAATTAAAAATTCAAACTCCAGAAGCACAGCTTGTACTCCCCGGTTATAATTTAGCATTTAACGTACACTATAACGATCTCTCGTTTTTCTTAGGGCTCTTCGAGACCTGAACTTTCTTCACATGCTTAAATAAAATGTTTTAACGTAGTAATTGTTGGTGAAATTTAGATTTAAAAGAATTTTCATTTGATACGTACCGTTTCTGAAAACCCCAACGCACGAATAAGTCGTTCCTAGATCGATCCCGATGGAATGTTTGATTCTAGCTGTAGCCATGAGAGTGTGAGTGGGTGGGAAATTTTGAATTTTGATGAATGAAACGAATTATAATTTTGGGACGTGATATTACATGATGTTTTCTTTGCCAAATCGACAAGTGACAGTGTATTTATGAGCCTAAGCGTACGTTCACATTCAATTCCAATTTGAGTTGAATGTGAACTTTTGGTGCTTGTCAAATGAAAACATGTACCGTCATTCACAATATAAATTATCTCCAAGAACACTTTCATGTCCAATAGAGGAGTTCAGTTCAAGGTCGTTGTGGTCAATAAAAAGTGGTTTTTCAGACAAGAATGACAGTTAATGTCTATCTTTCCAAACATAAGATTTTTGCAGGTTTCTTTATCATTGCAAACATCTATATTGCTTTATTGGAACAATGAATACATCCCCGAAGCGTAAATCTTGAAAATTAAAATGACGTTTTAGCTGAATGGCCAATAATTCTAAAAACTTTTGGTATGTCATCATTTCATTTCTATCATTATGTCACAAGTTATGTCAGATGTCAGTTTTATTTGTTTTTGTTGATATTCGTTTAATCGTCCATGTTTATTTTCAATTAGACTTTTGTTAGTTGTATCTCTTTATTCTTCTCATCGCTTTTCCACTTACATGTGACACAACTAGTGACATAATGATAGAAATAAAATGTTGACTTCCTAAAATTATTGAGTATTCAGCTAAAACGTCATTTTAAATTTTAAGATTCACTTTGGAGGTGTATTCATCATTCTAATAAAGCAATGTAGATGTTCGCAATGATAAAAAAACCTGCAAAAATCTTATGTTTAGAAGGATAGACATTTACTTTTTGTTGGCCTTAGACTAAACTCCTATAATCAAAGTTTTCTAAGCAGCTTGGCGGAATAAGCAGCAATTAGTAATTTATAAATTTTGAGGTTACGTTCACGATATGTTGTTTCGATAGAAGGTGGTTGATGATAAGGATTTATCTTTCTCACCGTATGTTTTCTGTTCGTGTTCGGTTTCTCTAACCCAACCGTCATCTCTGATCTTATACACATTTTTCTTTTATAAATAACGTGTAAATTCTTGTGATCTGATATGTGATAAGTTTTGGAAATAATTTCATTATTTTATAATTTTGTTTATCATACGTAAGATTTATAGTTAGTTGGCCAAAATAAATATTGCCCCGTATGCTCCCTACACCCTTAAAGCCTGCTTCCGTAATCTAGAATACGCCCTAACTGACACTTCCAAAAACGGCTCAACGGCTTAGTAGCTGACTTAGGGGTTGCCGTCAGGCAGGACGCTGTCGTTTTTCTTACTCTCAACTGTTCCGCATAGCTTTGTTCACTTAGCGCTGTCAAATATGTCAATATTTATGTGGTAATACACAAAACAGACAACCCTATGGAAGTAAAACTTTATAAGATGACCTTAAATAAAAAAATGAGGTTTCATACCCATCCACCTGAAGCGTTAGTTGCAATTGAGTTGTCGTAACAGACCTGACAGCATTCGACAGCAGACGAGAGGAAGAAACATTTTTTAAATTTTGAAATTCAAATTGTTATTCTAAGCTGTAGTCACCATTGACAGTTGTTTATATGTCAATGGTTGTCACAGAAGATTTTTTATACTTGATAATAAGTCAATATATGGTACCAATATATCTACTAGAGTGAATTCTGGTTCATAATTCACGCTTTTGCATTCAAATAGCGTATGCTGATATGACAACACAACATTCCAGCCTGAGTGACTAGAGATGGGGGTACAATATGAAATAAACTATTAAATCTGGGTATTTTTGTTTAGGAAATTCGTTTCTGAAATATATCGTATCAATAAAACATCGACATTTTCAATATTGATACTTTTCATAACGATATTTTCTAATATTGATAGTTTTGATACAATATATTTAAAACGGTACGGTGTATCGATACTTTACACAGTATCGCCCATCTCTATATGTCACATCATTTAACGTACTCAGAAATTTATTAATTTTGAAGTTAGAATTGTCAATAATACCAAATACCAAATTATTACTTTCCGTTCTACACTCGCATTATTCACTTAACTTTCATTTATGTTATGTTAGACATATAGATATAGTTCATAGTTGGGTTAGTTAGAGAGAAATGTCAGGGATTGATATTTTTGACGTTCTGATTCAATAGCTTTGAATAAAGTTATAACAGTTTTAAGAGTTTGTTATTCGTAACTAAACATGGTGGCAGCGGTTTAACGAAAGCCCAGGTGTGGAAAGAACCATCCCTGATTAAAAGCATCCAAATGAATGATTCAGACGATATTCCAACCTTTAACGTTAGTAATAATAACATCCCCATTCAGGTGCCCTCACCAGACAAATTCAATTTTAATTCGCCACAATCATGGCCCCAGTGGCGTAAGCGCTTTGAGAGGTTCATGTCGGTCTCAGGACAAGATAAGAAGTCAGATGAAGAAAAAATAAATATCTTAATATATGTAATGGGAGAACAAGCAGAAGAAATAATGGTCCAATTCCGTAATGCTCCAAATACATATAAGGAAATCCTTGACAGCTTTGAAGCACACTTTATTCCTCGTAGAAATACTATATTCGAAAGATTCAAATTCAACTCACGAACACAACAGCCTGGGGAGTCCATCGAATCCTTTATTACTAGCCTGCACAGCCTAGCTGAACATAGTAATTATGGTCCATTAAAAGATGAACTCATAAGAGACAGAATTGTAGTTGGGATGTCAGATAAAAAAACCAGTGAAAGACTTCAACTTCAGGCTAATTTAACGTTAGCAGACTGTGTCCTCGCAGTTAAACAAGCTGAAATGCAAGCTTCACAAAATAAAGAAATTTATGGTAGCCCTACACCCATTCAAGCGGTTTCAGTTGCATCCAGAAGCTTTAATAATCCTAATATTCATGGCCATAGCTTAAAAGCAGTTTCTAAACCTCAACACTATCAAAGGGAGGGGAAGAGAACTGAAATAAGAAAGTGTCTATTTTGCTTTTTAGAAAGCCACCCCAGAGAGAGATGTCCAGCAAATAAATCAATATGTAAGGCATGTAACAAGCTAGGTCATTGGGCTGTAGCTTGTCGCTCATCAAAAATAAGACAACTAAACATCGAAGAAGAAGAAACAGGTGAAGTAGAAAATTCTGAATTATTTTTAGGCTCTATACAAGTAAACCAAGTGGGTACCGTTAAAGCATGGACTGTGTCTATATATATCAGTAGTCTAAGTAAAAAGTTTGATTTTCTTATAGACTCTGGTGCAGATGTTACTTGTTTTCCTGCGCATCTTCTAAATACATCAAATTTGACTACTTGTAATAAAAATGTTACTGGCCCATCAGGTGAAACTTTAAAAGTTAAAGGTACTTTTAAATCTGATTTAATATGTAGCAATAGGAATCATTATTCTGAAATAGTTGTTATTGAAGGTTTAAATAAACCTATATTAGGTAGGGGAGCAATCCTAGGGCTAAAACTCCTTGAGCTTGGAAGTGAGGTATGTATCAATAATATACGTATTATTAATCAGTCATATATTTTGAGTAAATTCCCAAACTCATTCAATACCGTAGGATCCTTCAAAAATGAATTAGAAATTAAAGTAAGAGAGGATATCGAACCTTATGTACAGACAGTTCCCAGAACTGTACCAATTCCTCTACTTAAACCCTTAAAAGAAGAGCTTGATCGTTTGCTGACCTTAAATATCATTGAGCCTGTAAACTACCCTACTGCTTGGGTCAGCCCAATAGTAGTGGTTAGGAAGGGAAATAAAATAAGGTTGTGTGTCGACTATACTAAATTAAATAAGGCTGTATTGAGGTCACATTTTCCTATAAGTAAGGTAGAGACAACATTGTCTAAAATAAAAAATTCTAAATATTTCACCAAGCTAGACGCGATATCAGGGTTTTATCAAATTCGTTTGAAAAAGGAAAGCTATAATTATACTTGCTTTATAACCCCTTTCGGCAGATTTATTTTCAAAAGACTACCTTTTGGTATAAACTGTGCGCCAGAATACTTTCAATGCGAACTATATAATATATTAGGGGATATTGAAGGGGTAGAAATTCATATTGATGATGTACTGGTGCATGCTGAAAGTATCGAAACTCATAATAAAATATTGACCCTAGTGCTTGAACGACTTCAAGCTCAGGGTATTACCCTAAACAAAGACAAGTGTGTTTTTGGTGCGACTACACTAACTTATTTAGGACACATTCTTTCAGGTGAGGGTGTTTCTGTTGATTCTGAGCGGATTATTGCTATAGAAACATTTCCTGAGCCATCTAATAAAACTGAGCTCCTACGCTTTTTAGGCATGGTCAACTTCTCTTCTCGGTTTGTTCCTAATCGCTCTCAAATCCTAGAACCTCTTACGTCACTTCTAAAGAAAAATGTCCCATTCTTTTGGGACGTTTCCCAGGCGGAATCTTTCAAAGAAATAAAGAATATTCTTAAAACAAGTCCTTGTTTAGCCTACTTTGACCCCAATAAGAAAATAGCTATTTCGGCTGATGCTAGCTCCTTTGGGCTAGGAGCTTGTCTTTTCCAATACAATTCACTGGGCGCCAAGGAGGTAGTCAGTTACGCGTCACGACTGCTCTCAACTACAGAGCAACGTTATGCTCAAATAGAACGAGAGGCTCTGGCTCTCGCTTGGGCATGTGATAAATTCAATGAATATATTACAGGTGTAGAGGTATTTCTGGAGACCGATCACAAGCCACTTATTCAGGTTCTACAGACCAAACCTATCGACGAATTGACTCCTAGACTACAGAGATTTCGACTCCGCCTCATGAGGTATGACTATCAAATTTACTATTCTCCTGGTGAAGAATTACTGGTCGCTGACGCTTTATCCAGACATTTTTCTCAAAATGAGCCCCCTCCTCAAGAGCAGGAGCTTTCTAATGAGGCTGAGGCGCATGTCAATCTCATAACCAATCACTTTGAAGCAAAACCGGATTTTCTTGAAATAATCAAACAAGAACAAAGTAAAGATCCCGTTTGTCAACTGCTTAAAGAATATTATTTTACAGGTTGGCCAAATAAGAACAAAATACCTAACCTTGTCATCCCTTATTATCAATACCGTCTTGATATTTCTTTTTGTGATGGTTATCTTCTTCGAGGTTTGAGAATTATTATACCCTTTTCCCTGCAAGAAAAATGTTTAAATTTTGTCCATCAAGGTCATTTGGGAATTGTGAAATGTAGAGCGCGTGCAAAAAGTAGTATATGGTGGCTAGGACTCTCCACCCAAATTGAAAACCTTACCCGAAATTGTCCTAAATGCGTAGAGCACAAAATCAATTTTAAAGAACCGATTATTATAGACAAACTTCCGGACCGCCCTTGGCAAAAGATCGCGGTAGACCTCTTTAAGTATGACCATTGGTATTTAATAGTGACCGATTATTATTCACGTTTTTTTGAAATATTTAAATTGACTAGCCTCACTGAAAACGCCGTTATATCCAGACTCAAGGAGTTATTCTCTAGGTATGGTATTCCTGAAATAGTGAGATCAGACAATGGACCTCAATTCCAGTCTTTTTTCAATAAATTTGCCATGGACTATGATTTCAAACATATAACTAGCAGTCCTTATTTTCCTCAGTCTAATGGATGTGTCGAAGCGGCAGTCAAAACTGCCAAGAGCTTGCTTAAAAAGAATGAAGATATGTATGAAGCACTTTTAGCATATCGCACTACTCCATTAGATTGCGGATTTAGTCCATCTGAGCTTCTTATGAATCGTAAGCTGCGTTCTAATTTACCTGTTCTTCCCAGCTTGTTGAATAATTCAGTGAACACTGAAACGTTTTTTAAAAGAGAAGTTAAATCCAAAGAGAAATCCGCAATTACTTACAACAAAAGACATGGCGTGAAAAAGTTGTCAGATCTAGAGATAGGTGATAGTGTTTGGATAATTGATCTCAGGCAATATGGAAAAGTAATTGAAATACTTCCCCAACCTCGTTCATTTTTAATTGAAACCGAAAACGGGATTTTCCGTAGAAATAGGTGGCATCTTGTCCCCGCTCCGTATCATTGTTTACCTAAATTTCAACCGATATTAACTCCACTACCTGAGAGCAATTTTCAAACTCCCGCCCATAGTGAAGAAGTGGTGACCTCCTTTGGAGCCACAGTGCCTCTTGAGAGCTCCCTTAATTCTCACACAAGTGCAAATAGACAAGATGTGCGCGAGGATGTCGCTAGCAACGAAGCTGTGAGCGAGCGCATCTGTGATTCGCCAGTGTCCACCTTTAATGCGATAGCTAAGAATAGACCTTCTAGAAATGTGAAACGTCCGTCCTATTTGAAGGATTATATTACTTAACTTATATTTTTTTTCATTCAAGATTACCTTCAAAAAAGGGGAGATGTTATGTTAGACATATAGATATAGTTCATAGTTGGGTTAGTTAGAGAGAAATGTCAGGGATTGATATTTTTGACGTTCTGATTCAATAGCTTTGAATAAAGTTATAACAGTTTTAAGAGTTTGTTATTCGTAACTAAACAATTTAATAAAGAACTCAAGAGTCGTGGACAAAGTATAGTATTCAACTCGCAATTTCTGGCCATTATTCTGACGGGTGACTTGCAAACGTGCCCTGTGTGAATAATGGCTATCATAAATTCCTCGTTTAATAATATACACTTATTTTTGTCATTTGCTGCCAATTAGGTACTGTAATACCCGGTTGCAAGAACGCTTATTAAAAATAATGAATGATTAACTGTTAATTGTTTATTAATCAACCATCATTTACACACTAAAATGTAACGGAATGATGAACAATTACTCCACCATTATCCACAATTTGCGTTGCACGAACAATAATAATTATCTGTTGATTAACCATTAATAAGTCGTTAATCATTCATCATTGTGATGGAAGATCATTTTTTTGTCAATTATTCTATTTGACAGGTTTAAAAATTCAAGGTTACCATAATTGAAGATTATATCGTCTTATTAAACTTGTTATCGTCGTATTAAAATATATTTTGTTTCGCTTAACTTTAATTCGTTATTTTTTGTATTTTTATTTATTTATTGTAATTCGTCAATTCATTTTTTCGTTGCACATTTCGAATCACAGGGTAATTTACCTAATTGGAATAATCTATTCTAGTGTTTACATAATGGAATCCGATTTATCGGACCTTTCCGATTTGGAAAATGAACCTCCACGTAGACATTCCATTCAAAGGCCTACATATGAACGCCTATTTCGAGATAGATCGAAACCTCACTTAATTTACGACGAAAGATTCCTCATTTTCTCAAAATTTAATCAATTAAATAAGACACGAATAATTATTGATTCAACTTATTTATTTTCATTTTACAATTTTTTTTCTATTCCTCCGTAAAACTATTTAAATATTTTTGGCAAAAATATAACTTTTTGTATTGTTCTGCGGAGTGATTTTTTTTTTCTTTTTTTCTTTTTATAATTTTTATTCTGGTTTTATTTCGCTGCGATGTCAGTACTGCCCTCTTGCTGTTGGGATTAACCTCCTCGGTTTTATCCTCCACGGTCATATTCTCTTGTGATGACGAAGGCTGAGGCGACTCATTTACTCCCGTTGAAGCTTTATCCATGAATGTTTAAAATTATTTGAGAAAATAGCAAATATATAAACACAAAAAACATATTTAGCAACTCCTGCTCACTCCTAATAGAAGCGACATAGTCCAACATAAAACAGTATCGAAATGGCTGATCCACCGGATGAGTTAAAGTGCTTTTTAACAGATGGCAAGGTGAACGAGAAGGTTTTGCATTTCAAATCAGAAATCTACGAAAAGTGTCTCAAAGCCCTGCATGTTGGGAAAGTGTTACAGTTCAAGTTCAAGAATATTCATTTGCCTCCGCAAATAGTGGATACCTGCGGGTACCACACTTCCTGTTACAAGAATTTCACTGCATTGAAAAAACTGGCCGCTTTTTACATATCCGGCCTACGAAACTGGCAGAATAGCCATTCCGCAATGAGTTAATGTTCTTACAATCATTTATTAATTCATCTGTCGTGTACCCTATCGATACCGTTTTATGTAGCCAGCTCTACGACTAACAGCTTTGCCGCCTTCCGTCTTTAATTTCTCTCGCTGCAAATACAATATACATTAGAAATATATTTTTGAATTAATTGTGGAGAATTTGAGTGAGTACTGCCCTCTTGCTGTTGGGATTAACCTCCTCGGTTTTATCCTCCACGGTCATATTCTCTTGTGATGACGAAGGCTGAGGCGACTCATTTACTCCCGTTGAAGCTTTATCCATGAATGTTTGAAATTATTTGAGAAAATGGCAAATATATAAACACAAAAAACATATTTAGCAACTACACCAAGTACACCCTATACTCAGTAGCCGCACTTTGAGCCTCCTTCATTTTAAACTGTTTTCCATACATATTTTGCTGGAAATAATCTTGGTATTTAACTAACAATTTTTATGAGTGAAACTTGAGTGCTTACATTTCCTTTGGTGACCATTTCTTATGTTCCTTTTCAAATTTTCATATAGTATTTTTAATTGTTTTGCAGATCTCTCACCTGATTCTGCAGATCAATTAAAATTTTGGCATATATCCCGCCAAGCCCTATCCTTCTCACAAAGTGCTCACAAACAAGGCTTTTGAGCACATATTTTCTAAAGTCTCCCTGTGCCTATAAAATGATAATGGTTCTCGGTTTTTGCGCTTCAGTATTCTCTCCATATGCTAAAAATAAACTCTTATTAACCAGAGTATTAATAAATTATTCTCGTTACGGTCCGTATTTAATACAACAAAAATTGCAAACTTACCAAACACATAACTGTAGAATCCAAAGAACAAACCACAAAATCAAAATAGTTTGATATAAAAACATATGACTTATGACAATATTATGACAGCAAACGTCACCGGTTCACAATGTTGCTACATTTTCCGACAATTAATGATCAATCACATGATGAATGATTAGTGAGTTTATAATTTTTTTAGTGCAACCGAATTCCCATTGATGGCTCATCATTCTTCAACTTGTTTTTTAATCAACTATCTCATGATGAGAGATTTGATTAGTGTTTTTGCAACCGGTCGTAAGTGTTATATTAAATAGCGTGATAAAGGGAAAAACTTAAGCAAAAATATAGACTAATGCCTGATTTCACCAACCATTTCATAAAGTTTGTTAATAGAAAACTGATTTGGGAATTTCTGAATGCAATTTACGTTTCACCACGCGCTAAGGAATACCTATGAGTGTAATACTATCACTGTTAGGTATTACTTAGCGCGTGGTGGAAGGTAAATTCCTAAATCTGTTTCAGGTATTACCTATCTTCAGGAAATCGAGCTTAAGTGATTCAAATAAACAAACAAAAATATTTCCATAGCAAATACAGATTCCATTTCGCTATGAAACAGATCACTGAAATTCTTCTTTCATATCTTGACACAAAACTTTATTCTGAGTCTGTTTTGTGGCCTTAGCTGCCTTGCCATTTTGACAACTCGATTACAAATAGCGCTTCAGGTGGATGAGTTTGAAACCTCATTTTTCCATTCTTGGTAATCCTATAAACTTTCACTTCTACAGGTTAGTCTGTTTTGTGTTGTAATATCTGACGCTCTTGAAGTTAATTCCATGTGGTGATAAACTATAATAATGGAAATGAACTTGAAACATTATACAGTAATAATAACTCATGGAATGATTGTATCCAATGAAACTGTTATCACTGGAAACTTGCGTTCAGACGGAACCTCGTAAGTTTCAACCACTGAACCCGGCTAAACACCCTATTGTGATAATATAGTGTCCATTAAAAACATATCAAATAATGAGTATGCCCCAAGCAACATACGGAAGGTATTTTTCTCTATGTAACTAATGTAACTTTCCCAAGTGAGAAAATAACATACAATTATATTTAGGAAGTAGAGAAAAAGCATTTTTCAAATACTTCTTGTCGCACATTCCAGTGACAATTTAAATTCGTATTTTCATATGAGGATAATGGGAAGGTTGGTGAAAATTGGGACTCAGGTGGTTAGTATGGTTGGCCGTTAAGAGGCAAACTAAGTTCGAGGGATGATGTTGGTATTTTCGACGTTATTACCGGAAAGTGGTGCGCATACTGATGTCCAGAATTTCCAATGTTTGTTGAATTATTCCACACCGTGTGCCCATTAAATTATTTTATACACAAAGTAACTTTTAACAAAAGTATCTCAATATTAGTTCCCGTATTACAAAATCCGACCTATATTAACAACATTTTCGTGTTTCCTAACCTCATCCGACACCTATTTATTCAATCATCAGCAGCTACTGAAATCCCCGAACTGTCATTCATCACATTGATTAAATACTTCCACGGTCAAATAGCATCATAACGAAGGTTCCTAAAATCGTTTGTGACGGTCACCGGTCCATGAAAACAAAAGGTAGCTGGAATATCTTAATTTAGCAGTGTTTCCAACTGTGACAGGATGATGAGAAGGGACGTCGTCGCTATCCTTTTCAAATATTTCATATTCTGGAATATCTTTGCATAAGTTCTAAGGATGTTTGGGCGTCGGATAACCAATGGAAACGTTTATTTTATCCGTTTTTTCTTCAAATATGGAAAGCTAAAAAAACACGAAAAAATTAGAAATTTCTGATATATCACGAGGAAATGTGAGATTATTTTGGTTTTGTTCTGTATTTAAAGTAATTTATGGGTTGATTTGTTTATTTATAAAAAAAAGATTGAATATCTGTTTATTGTCAAAAATTTCTATATCATTTTCCAAAACAATTACTGGGTAATAAATTAGTCGATTCCAACCATATGTTTAATTCTAGTAAATAATTAGGTAGTAATCACTAAAACCAATTTTTCATGTTTTGAGGTAAGAGATATTTTTCGCCTCCTCTACTCAGTTCTTTAAAAAAGTTTCAGAGAATATGAGTTTTTTGAGTCCTTATTCATGAAAAAATTGAAGGTTATCCGCAGGCCTCTGTTTAGGCAAGTATTCCTCTTTTATCCAGTAATCTGCCAAATGTTGTATCCTCGATATGGAATGTGAATGGGGATTTCTCCTTTTATTTCACATAGTATTCGTTTCCCTTTTCCACCAGCTTGAATTTTTTGAGCTGCAGATTCAGGCGGTAGTATCCTGTTGAAGCTCTTGGAGTACTTTTACTCTGGCTTGAACATGCCTTTCATTTCACCTGATCGTAGTTTTCCAGAAGTACCTTTAATCATCATCCTCAGATTCAGTATTTCGATCTTCTCATTTCAGTTTCTCGTATTCTTCCTCATATATAATTTTATTCAGACGCTTTTTTTAACAATGCTAAAGAAAATTAAGTGTGGCATTTGAAAGTAAAAAAAAACAATTGTGAGAAACAACCATTGAACTTAGTTGGAGCCCCTTTAATCCTAATTTGCATTTATGTTGTTTGTAAACGGTTGAATTTTGATTTCAGCATCTATGTATAAGGGTTTATTGGGCAGACATCTCTCTTCTCCTGTGTTCCTGACGAATGTCTTGGAGGCTGGAAGCGCATTAGTCCTATTTTCTGGATATCCAAAGGTAAAAGTTAAAATTAAGTGTCTTCTCCTATCCAGCAATCTTCTAGGTGTTGTTCGGTGATTCGAGATTTTTTCTCCCATTCTACAAAACTCAAATTCCTCCTATTTCTTTTCTTATTTCTATCTTGAAGCTCTCATTTATAGTCTCTCACTTAGCTAGTTCATCTTCTTTATCGTATCTATTCCAGTGTGTCCTGAAATCCACTGTGAAATGAGGATGTTACACTGGCCTAGTTCAGTTTCTCTTAAGATTTCCTTACCAACTAATCACACAAAAACCAAGTGCTCCCACGGTTTCATGATTTCATGGCTGCTTGGCTATCCAACATAATGATAATCTTTGGTCAATATCGAGCTTGGTACACACTCAAATGGCGTGAATTTCTGCTTAAAAAATGCTGGGAATTTTCTAAAACCTTTCAGAGTGTTTGGTTCCTGGCTTGTACACTTCTATCCCAATTCCGTCTTTAGATTTATAACCATCTGATTACCATTAAATGGCACTCTTGTCATTCTTTCCAATGGAGTTGAGATCTTATTCCCTTTGGTTACTTAATTTTCTATTGAATTTATTTAAAAAAAATTCCATTATTCCATCGTGGCGCATGTCCCAAGAAATATAATTTCTAGAAAGACGGTTTTTTAATTATGTCCTCTCTACTGATTTAGTATGTATCTTCTGTTTTGTCTTGCAGCTCTTCCTGCCAAAAAATGTATTGGCGTGAAGTTAGGAACCACCTCAATGGCCACCGTTGGGTATGTTTCCATTGCATCTGTTATGTATAATCTTTCAATTCTGAATAGGTTGTCTCTCGTCGTCAATAGACTAGTTTTACTTCTAAACGCAATGGCTCCATAAGTGATGATTGGTTCCTCTATGGTTCTGTAAATCTACTTCAGAATCCTTGTATTACAACCCCAACATTCCCCTGACCGGTCTGCATCATATTAGAGCAATTTTAGCTTTGTGTGCTATCGCCTTTTCGGGTTTATTTCACGGGAGTTTAGACCTCGATATGTGGCTCCTTCCATTCAACCTCGTTTCTAAGTTTAACGGTTTTGAGTAAGTAAATGAAGAACTCTTCCCAATTTCCAGCTTTAGAGGTATCTGAGTTGGATTGTGTTGACTTTAAACCATATAAGTAGCCTTATTCGTAATTTGGAAATTAATTCGAAGATGTACAAACTACAAGACCCCCAGAAAGGAAAACTTTAGCAAAGGTATAAATCAAACAGAGAATAGTGAGTTGTTAATGTTGTTCGTTGGACATGATAATAAATTCTTAATAGGTGTTAGCCCTGACTATACACATACGATATCCGCCAAAATTAACAGTACCGAAATAAAGGGTGATGTGGAGTGGCTTATGAAATATGTCTCTGTCACATTAAAAATTGGCTGTGGCAGGTGGGCCGGGGTATATTCACTTATGTCAAAAAATATCCAGTATAATTTGCTTCTGATTGGTCGCAAAATGGCATTTGATTGGTTAGAAACGGATGGAGTTATATAATCTGACCATATACCACTCAAGGTATATATTTTGTTTTGAATATTCACATCTTGTGATATAACTAGACCGCTGTAGACATAGGTATTCTCGTACGCCATTTTGGTGCCTTGTTGTACGTTGTACGTTGACGTTGTTGTTGTGTTGGTCAAGTATTTGGCATGAGATTCGGTATTTCTACTCAGAGACGTGGCCAACATCCATTCGTTGCACTTTCTCAATTTTCTGGTGTTAATATTCTGAAGGATAGTTGGTGAAATAAAATGTTCTGTTCAATACCAAAAATTTTTCAACATAACTGGCCCATTTATTCACCATTGGTTGACTGACGTTAGTCTCCGCTGCAATAACATGTTAAAGTCATCAGTGGCACATAAAAAAACGCAGTTGTTGCTGTTCTGATCATTCATCATTATATCTGACAACTGACAATCGATACCTCTAGAAATTTTTTGAATTTCTAGCGCTGTTAATAGTGCAGTCAATACTTAATAATCACATTCTAAATTGATTTTTTATTTATTCGTCCATATCTTTAATAATTCGCTATAACCGCTTCAAATCTTTACTTTTTTGAGGTCAATCTGTCATTTTGTAAGCCACCAAATTTATCCACTACCTCGAAACAGCGGTGGAATGGTTTGCAATTTTGGTTGATGCAACAGTAATAAATGAACGCGTCATTTCTTCAATCTAAAATCCACCAATGAATATAAAAACGCAGTTGGTGGATTGGTGGATAGGGGATGAGAATACTCATCTCTTCAGTGCCTTAATATAACTAGTGAATATTTTTTGACGTTACAACCAAAGTCACGTTGTCATGTGGTTATAATTCAATAAAAACAATTTACCTACATTGAATAATTCTCGCTGGAATAATAATATTTATATTATTCTCACTATACTAATGTTTTGATTTGCTAGAACGTATATGAATTACTTAAATTGAAAATTGTTGTAGGTTTCGAGCAACGCCAAAAAAATAATCACAAAAATTTGAAATGCTTGAGTAATAATTTTCATGAATTTTCCAGGATGTGTGTCACAAAAATCGTTTTAAATAAGCACAATTTTAAGTCTTGTGTTAATTGTCCATGAGTTTATATAACGCCGTAGTGAAAAAAAAAAACTAATATTATTGAAGAGCTTTTTCATAAATATACAAAACCCAAACTATGTGTAGTTTTAATAGATTTCATGGTTCAAGATAATTAACACATGTTTTATTATTTTGTTGTAAATTATTCCAAATAACACACATGAAATCATTGTCGATCAGATAAATATGTCAGTAGTTACTAATTGTCCATAAGAAACCCCAAAAATTTTTGGAATTGGCATCACTGTTCTGGCTGGCGATTGATAGATGAGAACACAGCTGAGCCTCATACTCAATGAAATCAGCATCTTTGCCGAGCTATAGAGGCCGTTTGAAATAATTTCAAATAATACTATGTTTTCCAAGTTAATATTGATTTAAAAAAATCTTTGTGGATTAGGCTTTTCAAACGCCACTCAATAATATTAATAAATACAAAAGAAGTGTTTCCTGTTGTATGCGATGTACTATAATAATTAAAATAGAAATGCACAAGATGAAATCATACAAGCAACACAAATTTCTGCGGCATCTGCAACCTATTCCGCTACAACGTATCCTGTATGTATTTAAGCAAAGTCCTTTATATGTTCAGGTAGACAGTGATCTTTTGTGCTAGTTCGGAACGAGAAGGCCATTTGTATTGATAAGCCCGGAGACGGAAATTCCTAAGATGTAGCCGCATCCTATGTGTGTGTTAGAAACAATGAGGATAATTGAGAGGATGAAATGCCAAAAGAGATAGAATTAACCCGAATTCTGCATCGTCATGTTTCACCTCACAAATAGAGTCTTTAGTTGTCATTTTGAACCTCTAATACTGGATATGAGACGAATTTAGTTTAAGAAGGATCTTTCAAATGGCTTTCCGAATTACAAGATTTTTTTCCATGAAAACTTCAATTCACTCCAAACAATATAACGCTCAGATTGTGTACTGTTACAAAACATCATTTTTTGTTTGCAAAAACTAAATCTACGCGTTAATTTCCTTTTGTGATTGCAATCAGCCTGGCCTGGAAAAGTAATCTAATTCTGCAGTTCGCTAAATCGAAACGGCAAAAAAAAAAACAAAAAAAAGGAGAAATATTTTGATAGGGGAAATTAATTTTTAGTATCCCCGCCTATGTCGAATACGATAGAGAATGGACGTGCTGGTCAACAAAACAAATAGATTATTGGGAGTATGTTTCTCAATATTTTAAACATAGACAGGACATTTCTGTTTTATTATCAATTTTTTTTGGTATTGAGTTTCATATTAGTCTACATCGATTTTTTTATATTATTGAACTGGAAAATTCAATTTGGGAAAATCCTTATTTTTAGCTCCTACTCCGAGATTTAAGACCCCAAAGCAGCTGGCGATATTTATACAAAGAAAATAATATCCCAAAAATGCTGGTTTGTTCCTACATTATTTGGTTCTAATCATAGTATTTCCTTCCATCACACTTAGACAAACTCTTCGTTTAGTTTTGTCCTTTTAACTGTTTGTACTTCAATTTTGTTATGGCTTTCTTCTGTTCCTTGTGGTATAGTTATTAGTTTGTTTGTTATTTCCGGTAAATTTGACCACAAACTTTTTCAATTTTCTATTTCTACAAGCTCTGAGGATTGGTTGGCCATTTTCCTCTATTCTCTTTTATTTCTTGTCACCTCCTCTCATTTGCGTATGTTCAACAGCTCTAGGTCATTTTCTACTGCTTTTATCCACTCCTTTCTTGGTCTTCTCCTTTTTCTTTTCCATCCACTTCCTCTACTAGATTAGATTAGATTAAAAATGGAGTGGCTCTCTGTCCTATCCCACTGCGACCTTTGCAGATCTATTGTGGTCCCCCCTATCCTTAGAGCTCGATATCTAGCTTTATTCTTTTTATTAGATTTATTAGCCTGGATACCGCCTCCCGTGCATAGCTTTCTGCCCTCGGTTTTTCTTCTCCGAATAGGTGAAACCGCACCCTTACTAGGCCTTCGCACTCACAAAGTATGTGCTCCGCGGTTTCGTCTTCTTCCTGGCAAAACCTACATAGGCTGTCATCTGCTAGGCCAATTGCATGCATATGCTTCCTCAGCCTACAATGTCCGGTCAGCATTCCCACCATAATCCTCGTCGTTTCTCGACTTTGACATAGTAGGTCACGTGACAGTTTGGCCGAAGGGCTTTTAAGGAATAGTTTAGCGTGCCTTTGTCCTGGGGTTTCATGCCACCAGCACAGCGCCTGATTGTTTATCCATTGGTGGATGCTCTCCTTAGTGAGGCTTTTTGCAATTCCACAGGAAGGTTCTGGCCCTATCATGACCTCAGTAGCTCCCTGCTTGGCTAATTCATCAGCCTTTTCATTGCCTTTTATTCCTTGGTGACCTGGTACCCAGGCTAGGGTCACTCTATTATGACTACCTAGTCTGTTGAGGGCCTTGCGACACTCCCACACCAGATTTGACGTTGTCCGATATGAGCTTATCGCCTTTAGTGCCGCCTGGCTGTCGGAGTAGATAACGATTCTTTGGCTATCCACCTTCCGTCTCATCAACTTTTATGCACAGCATTGCACTGCCATTACCTCTGCCTGAAATACAGTGGCATGTTTCCCTAGGCTTAGAGAGATCTTGATCTTCTCTTGTACTCCATATATTCCGGCTCCTACTCCAGAGTCTGTTTTAGAGCCATCAGTGTACCAGTTGAGATTCGCTGTTATAGGAGGCCCTGCCTCCCAGTCCTTTCTCTCTGGAATAACTACTCTGTATTCATTTTTAAAGCTGTATTGTGGGGCAGTCTGATCCATTGGCTTCCTCTACTAAGTACTTTTTTTATTGCTCTGTTATTTACAAAGTCTCTCTATGTGCCCTAAGTATCTTCATGAGCTCCTGATTTGTTCTTCTGATACAGATATCTTCTACTTTTTTTCCCCCATTTATTCTTCTGGGTATTTTTCTCTCCCATATCGCTAGTAATTTCTTTTCTTTTTCATTTATGATCCACAGCTCTGCTCTACATAAGACTGTCGGTCTCATGATTGTTTTATATTTTTTTTCCTGTTCTTCTTGATACCGTTTTGTATTTAAATGTCTTTAATATTCCTCCTGCGCTCCTGTTTCTTTTCTATTCTCGTATTAATTTCTTCTGACTCATCATTTCTGTTATTGATATCAATTCCTTATACCGTTTGTATTTTCAATAGTGTACCCTTTATTGTCTAAAATATTCCTGAATATACTAATATTAATATTATTATATATTTATGCGCTAGCTTGAATATTTTTAATACCGCTTAAATGAATTCAATATTTAAGCTATCTTCAAATCTACCAGTACTTTGAGATATATCCAAACGAACACGAAACCAAAAAAATTGGGAATGGTCTTCAAAAAAACTGCATATATCGAATATTCTATAATTGTCACAATTTTCATTTGGGTGGAACATCAATACCATCAAAAAATCATAATACATTAACATATCAGTACATTAAAGATGGGAGCTCCATGAATCAGGTGTTTGTAAACATGCTCGAAAAGACGAGCATTATGTTCAATTGGATTCAGTTCAATAGTAAACAACCAAAAATTACAAAAAGTGCTTCAATACAAATTATTGCAGAGGAATGTTTAGCTCAGATCCCAGCAGAACGTAGTACCTTCAAAAGATGAATTTCCATTAATCAATCAACTTCGTTATTCCGTTTCCTAGTAGACCTGTTAAAATATGTTTTTGCGGACCTAACTTGGCGAATTTTCCGTGTCAATTAGGAAAAACTAAAAAAATGAAATCATTTCTGAAATTGGCAATTGGAACGCTTCCGATACGTTTAAATAGAAATATATCAGTATCAAAAGAGCTCGCACTACTTTTGATCATAATTCCTCATTTTTCCATTAACTTCCTATTTTGTCCTTATCGTGAATATATTTGTACTAGCACCAGAGTCTCCCTTTGTTCCGTTGATATGTTCCCAGAATAAAAACTATAAAACTATTTTTCCAAGATACACATCGATAAAATCTGTTTTTTGCTTAACCACATTTGTTTTCCTACTATTTTTTATTAAGTGAAGGGTACATGTTGAATACCAATACCTTAGATTTTTACATTAAGAACTGGGTTAAGTTATATTTTTACAGATTTCACAGATTTAATTTGGTATATCATTCCTGGTAAATGTCAAATATTCTGTTTTAGTCACGTAAAACCTTTCAACTGCGTTATATGTACTTAACAGGTTTTAAGTTTTGTATCGATTTAAGCTTAAAAATGTCGGAAAGTAGTGATGTTTCTTCAACAGAGTAACGCTTTGAGGGCTCAGATTCTGATAAAAGCTATATTGAAGAAGAGAGTTATTCAGAAAGTTCCGATTCAGAACTAAGTTTTTAGGTTAGGATTTTTATCCTGCATGTAAAATCTGTTAAGTGATAGCAGATAACTGGTTTTACTTGCACATGGTGCCATTCATTTAATTGTGTCATACAATATGTTAGGTGACAGTAGAGTAGATAACAGGTTCAACTTGCACAGTGTACATCTGTTCTTAAGATATTTCACGTGCTAATGTGTTATCTATTTTCACAAATATATTCAAAAGAATCATCCATCTTGTTCCCCAAGTAGGGCATAGTAATAGAGATTTTGCACTAGTGGAAAAGTTCGCAATAACTAAGAGTGCAGTATAGTCTCCCAGTTAATGGGAGGAGATCCTAAAAAAACCTAAATTTAGTTTATTATGACCACTCTTAAAAAAGAGCACTTTTTCAATTTTTCTGAGCTCAGAGGAAATTTTGCTTGATCACATTTTGTAATAAGCAGCTCAGTAAAGCATGAATTTAATATTAGTAATTTCTGTGATGCTTGCTTATGGATAATATACAGGAAGTCTTCAGCCAATCGGCCTAAAAAGAAAACGGGGTCTACCTAGTCTCTTACTGGAGGAAGATTTCAGCAGCGAATTAACTCAGAATTATTTAGAAGCATTGCCCATAGATGAGTCTAATGAGCCTAAAATGGATCATTCCGGTGTATCATCCTTTTTATTACTTATTAAAATCTTAGTAGGTACCTGCTATAATGTGAAATGATATTTTCTAATGATTTTTATGATTGTATTCTGTTATTGCTTTTCATTCTTCGTTTTATTAAAGTTATCATAAACTATGAACAGTTTTGTATTCATTTTATAACTTAATCGCCTAAAAACTGTTGAGTGCCAATATTTTTTTCTTGACAGTATTTTCTTTGTTTAAATAAGACTCATAGAAAAACCTGTTGGGTGCAATTCATTCAAAAATTTCTTTTTGTTAGCGACGGCAAAAAATTTAATTTGGTAATTAATAGTGTCTTTTTAATAGCCCATATAAATAATATCTTTTTAAAAAGTTTTGTTTGGCAGCTTATTTTCTAAAAACTTTTTTGTCGATATTCAGATTAAAATGTAATTTACTGCTTTTTTTTATTGGTGAGTTAACGAGTTTTACGTACGAATCCTTCAATTATTATCATCCTTCATGGTTTTAGCTTTTCTTTCATTTTGTTATTTTGCATCTTCCTTCCTATCCTCGATGTGTTCCCAGAACTCAACTAAGATTGATAACAATTTCGTTATTGTCCCCAATATTTCAATTCTTTTTTCATAAAAACATTAGATAAACCTTCCACCGGTCTCCAGTTATAATAAGGAATTTAAAAAATATTTCACTACAAATAAGTATTTTTGCCTCCGCCTATGTGTAGTTCAAATGAATGTCTGTACTGTACGTGCTGGTAACAAAAAATAAAAGCACTATATTATGCTGCTTGTGGGTTTCAGTAATTGATTGATGCCGATTTCAACAAAGCTGTTTTGTCCTCCTTTTTTTTTCTTCAACTTATTACTATGTGTATTCTAACCACGTTTAAATGTAATGTTTTTCCTATCTCGGGAAACTTTTATGTTACGAAGAAAGGCTTGTTTTCTTATGTTTTTTCTTTCCTTTCCTTGTTCGAACATTTAGTTTATACAAGTAGTAATGAAACAAAAAATATTGTTGATATGCTAAGATAGAATTATTTATTGTTTATCTTGATTATGTATCAACAATAGTTAACCAGAGAGTATTTTCTAATACTTTATTATATTATATTAGGGTATACGAAATAAAACACTATCAACCTTATTTAATGTTCACCGGTTCTCTGCATAACCTAGAATCCCTCTCGCTTCGCATTCCTTTGTTACCCAGCCAAACGGTGCGTCTTATCATTTATTAGTCATTATAATAGTGTTTACCGGATTATACAGTACACTAAGGTTTGTTCTCACAAGCATTACAGACAGTTCTTGACAATCCGGATTCGGCGCACAGCCTCGAAAGCGTTTCTACAAAGATTTCTGATTGATTGGAAATCCGCAGTACTGTGTTCACACACGTTTTGTGGAAAGTCTGCAAACTGTCAAAACAGTTTGCGGATCGTTTACAAGTAATATGTCCGGATCATGCGAAGTGTTTTTTTAACATCAAATAACTTTTGACCATCATATTTGTGTTGTGATTGTTTGTTGGAGTTTATTTTCTCGGCTTTCGTTATTTTAGAGAAGTTTATATTTAACAATGAGTGATTTTGAGACATCTGATGATTCAGAACTCGTAAACAAAATTTGTAGTTAATTGAGGTTATATTCCCTTTCTTGCCATAGATCACCTACCTGCTAGGCTATTGTCAATTGTCAACTGTTCATACAGACTGTTCCGGATCGATCAGAAGCAGACATGCGTGTTAACATTAGTTTGAAAACTGTCTATTATTTTCCAGAGATTTTCTGTGAGAACAAACCTTTACAACGTACCTAATTGAAAAAGAAAAACATCTGTTGTATGAAATGTAACGATCTCATAGTTCGAACCCCTTCGTCATAGGCTATCTATTTAATAGCACCACATATTTCAAACCATTTGGAGTTGACATTGGGATCCCCGAATAATTAACATATTTTTCATATTTCATGGTTTTTGACATTATTACTGTGAATTTAACGTTTTCATTGACAATTTATACAATTTGAACTGAGAATTATTTTTAATTATATTAGTATTATGCCCGGTTGCAAGAACGCTAATCAAATCTCTCATCATGTGATGATTGATTAAAAAATTATGAACCATCAATGGGAACCCGATTTCACGAAAAAAATAATGGTCGATTAATTGTTCATCATTTCAGGTACCTATCCGTTGCATTTTGATTGTGTAAATGTTGCTTGATTTGAAGAATTAACGAGTTATTATTTCATTGATTAGCCGTTAATCATTCATCATTTTTAATAAGCGTTCTTGCAACCGGGCATAAGTGTTAATTCTTAATGAAGCGATGGCTCATTCGATTATGAATGACGTCTGGAAAAAAGTATCTAAATTATGTATTAACAGATACAAAGAGATAAAACAGATAAAAAGAGAGCATTTAGTTTTTTGTTAATCACCTAAAAACTATCGATATTTAAGAAATGTTGGGAATATATTTTTAGAGAAAAGGAGATTTCCAATAAAAAACTTCGGACTTCCGGATAATTAACAATTTCCTAACTTGGTTGAAAAATCCACTTTAAGAATTTGTTTTGAGGGGAATAAATTTTTTGAACTATTCATAATACACCATAGTTAAATTAACGATTAATACCTCGAAAAGTTATTTAATGTAATCTGTTTGCTTTCGAAGAGGCGCAAAAATACGGAAAATTACTTGTGGAGACCTATTTTCCGCGTTGAATAAAAATTATAAATGATAGAGTTTGAGTTTTTTTTCTTTTTTATTGGAAACTTCTCCTCTACAGGTATACTTTTCCAAAATTACTTAAAAATCAATAATTTTTGAGTGATTAACAAGAAACTTTCTATCTTTTGCTCTCTTAATTTGTTAATAACAATTGCAACTTTTTATGTGCATAATACATACTTCAAATCTATTTTTCTAAACGTTATTTCGAATCGAATGAGCCATCGCTTCAATTATTACGTTTTTGAGTTTGTTGATTAGACTATAGAGGTACCAATACTTACATTATTTTAATGGCATTCATTGTCGAAAAATATTATTTAGATTATATTTGATGAGGTGGCTAATCTGCCTATTCCACTGCGACCTTTTGTGGTCCTCTCCCAGTAAACACAGTATATCCTATGGATATCCTTATAATGTCCACGATTGGTCGATATGGACATGGACACATCCAATAGATGTCCATTTACCACTAGTACAATGGATATTCGTTTGGGGACATTCACTGGACCTTGAGTTCTCGTTCACCACTGAATGTGAAGATTTATTTGAATGATGAACGTCCATTGGGCATCCACTGTTCATCCATATATCCATGGATTATTTATCATGTCCAGTAAATGTCCATATTTGTACAAGGTATATCCATTCTAAGTACGAAACAGACATCCATGGGATTCAATGGATGTCCTTAGGATATCCGTCTGGACTTGAACGGATAACCCTTATGTCCAATGTGGATATCCATTGGACATCCATTGTATGTTCATGTGCTATCTGGGCTACCACATTCTCCAGCCTGACTCTTTTCATATAGACTGGAAACTGAACTTTCCATGTAATTTTTTTTCATCGCCCAGTACAAGAAACCACACATTCGCTAGGAAGTCACACTGGCTTGGGAAGTGATTTGCAGTTTTCTCCTTCAGGTGGCAGAAGTTTCACATGGCTTCGTCTGACAATCCTTATGACCCTCGTGCCCTGGTACTCAGGCTACCATATCCGTGCAAAAATCTCCAGGTGCGTTTAAGGCGCCCATGCAATCGTAAACTAGTTCAAAGTTGACCTATATGGAATTGAATGTATTCGGTGCAGCTTAGCTGTCTGTTGAGATAGCAGCTAAACGATATTTCTTCAACGTAGTGGTCAATCGCCGTCACTCCCGCTTGGAAAGTTGTGACGTCCTCCATAAGCCAGTCTTATTGCAATAGCTTTGTTGTGCCCTACACCTACTTATGCTAAGAAATTAATTTTATCCAACTGAGTACCTAAGTTGAAACTTTTACCAGACAAGATTTTGAAGTTACTTGAATCTATTCTCGGGAAAAAGGGAAAAATGGCTATTGCTAATAAAATACAGCCATTCGGAAGCTGAAGCAAAGCATTTAAGTTGAATTGTTTAAAAGTTTAATTCCTCGTTAGGGGAAAAGAAAGCTGAGCCTGCAAATCTGCTTTTAGCAACATGTATTTTTCATTAGTCGATAGTCCGGCAAAATTACTCTTATTGGTTTTAGTTTGATTGGGAAAATTCTCCATGCTTATTTGTGGTATTTACATATAACGTTCAATATATAAATAAGTTTTCAAAAATTTCATAATGTTTGTTGAATTATTATCATTTGCTCATTCAAATTGGCTTTGTAGAGATGGTGTGACAATTTGTTTTCTGTTCTGAAATATTTTCCAATTATTATTAAGCTCTATGCTATAAAAAAGTTTAATTTTCCTAGAATGCTTTTGACGGAGACACTCGTCAAACTAAAACAGTGGGAGTATTTTCGAAATCTTATCTGTATACTCCGCAATTGATATCGATCATTCATTAATTTGATGCCCAGCGGCCGTATTTTCGAGAACAGTCGAATTTTTCCGTATGCGATTAATTTAGAATGAGAAAAATCTCACACGATTCGAAGATCGTATTTCTGAATCATCTTCGAAAATGTATTCGTATGCGATTAATATTTGCATTGGCAATACCGCCATTTCGACCAGTGCATTTCTCCCCTCAAAAAAACTCCAAGACTACTTTTCGACATTTGTCACTAACACCTGACCCAACTTCATTAAAAAAAATAGAACCGCTTTGTTAGTATATATCAGATAAATATTTGTAATAAAGAATCTTGCCAATTTCTCATGAGAGGAAATTATATTATATAGGTTGATTGATTGCTTGGTTTGGAAGCACCAGTCAGAGGATAAGAGACCTCGGCACCTGATCCTTTAGGTTGTTTGTGTTCTTGGTTTATGTGAAGAGACCAGTAGCCGTTATCAGGCTCAACAGTCTTTTCACTAGGTCCTTCTTGGAGAAATCCTCCCTTAGATACTCTAGTCCTAGGAGTCTTTATCTCCAATGAGATGAGAATCCATCAAAAATGGCCGTACTTTTTGAAAATTAAAAGTTTTGTTGTTTCTGGCAACATAATCTTTGACTTGTGACAATATAAGCTCCATTGGGTTCAGCTTACAATGTTAAGAGGGTAATAATACCTCTACCATTTGCCATCTCATCAATTACACATTTTTTAAACTCTTCCTTGCGCTGTCTAACAATTTGCAAAAGTTTTTTCCTAACCATTGCATCATCGAAATTTAAGGCTTTACTCTGCAACCACTCAATTATCGCCGCTTTTTTCCATGAACTTGTGGGAAGCCTCTCTACTAATCGAGAATCATAGATGACGTTATCCATTACAATAACTGAATTCTGGGGAATGTATTCGATCATTTGTTGGAAATATTCCTCAAAAACGTCAGCCTTCATTTCTTCGTGATAGTCTTTGCTTGAATTAGATTGAAATTCCAATAATCCTTGATCCAAAAATCCGTTTTACTGCCTTTATAAGTTATAATAAGCCTGCGTCCCTTCAAAGAGGGACGTCTCAATTTTGTTGGCCAACCCTCCATGACAGCTTGTTGAGAATTCAGTATATTTTTATCTTGCAAGACCTTCGATATGGTGTGTCCTTCATTCAGCCATGTTTCATCCAAATAGAAAATATTCTTACATTCTTTAGCCAGAGATAGACTGTGCTCCTGGACACAATGGGGACTTTAGTCCTTTGAGATACACTAAACTAATAAAAGGGAAAATGTGTAGTTATAACAGTATTTAAAAATACTTAAAATTATGCGATTAGAATGTGTGGCTAAATGTAATAACAGTTACCATAGACTGATAAAAGAGTTGATAAGTTGGTATATCATTAATGGAAGTACAACATACACATACAATAACAATAATAATATTTGTAGTTGAACTGTCTGTTTCTAGACCTAATGATGAATGAAGTTTTCAAAAATATTACAAACTTATGCAATATTTGTTTAATAATAAAACGAATATAATAATTTGACTCATAAAAGTATAATATTAGTAATTAATATTTGTAGCAGTGATGATTTATCACTGTGTCTGCCGGCCCGGCATATCTACAATAGAATTTTGACCATTGATGTAAGTAGCCAATGTGTTAATTTGTTTTTGAAAGTTCTTAGGAAACCACGCTGTCCAATGGACTTCTGAGACTTAGGGAAAACTATATTGGAATTTTCTCGAAATCTTGTTAGATAAATGTGTGTTTTGTTCATATCTATAGAATTATTATTCATTAAATATAAAAATCAGATTTTGTAGAATAGATTTCTAATATTCAATAGATTGGTATTTTGGAAAAGCAAATTTGATGAAAACTGTCGATCCATGGTTGTATTTGGTGATACTTTTTTGAAGTCGTTCGGCTCTAAGGTACTAAAACCGAATATGTTATATCTTACCCTGCCCAAAGCTGGGCATGAGCATAATATGTGCTTCGCAGTTTCGTCCTCCAAATTACAAAACCGATAATCCGAGATTTGAACCAAACTCATCTTTTTTAGGGGGTAAATCAGTCGACAATGTCCTGTAAGCAGTCCCGTTAGAATACGTAGGTTTGTTCTACTCCATTCCAGGATCTGCTTATTTTTTGTACTCAAAGGGTTGTATATATGAACGCCTTCGACTGAGAGAACCCCGGTATGTCTGCCCAGTACGTGAAGGTTTTCATCTCCGCCCAGGTAGCTATGGCTGATCTAGCAGTGCTTTCCGCAGTGCCAAAAAATGGTTCGGGTCCGATGAATACAGACTCTGATCCCGTTTTTTGCCAGAGTGTCGGCCTTCTCGTTGCCCTCCACTCCTCGATGTCCCGGCACCCAGGTCAAAATTACTATTGGCCTTGCCTACATTTCTGTTACCATACTCATTGACAGCCTGCCATATTTTTTTGCTATCGTTCGAATTTTTCATAATTATGTTTTTGTAGTGTTTTTGTTTCAATTCTGAATATCTTGAATAACTTATCCCTTTGTTCCATTGATTGTATAAGACCTTTTGTTTTTTTTTGTATTTGTCTTCTGACGGTTTCGTGATTGTACTTTTTTTTATATTCTTTACTGAAAGTGCGTATAAATAGTTTGAGGTTTGTTGAATATTATTATTGTTGTAGATGTCTTCAAAAGTTTCTTGTTGAATCAAAAACCTCAATTTTCTGTAATCTATATATTCGTTTGTGATTGTTCGTTTTGGTTTATCAGCTTGAATATTGTAGTTGAGAATAGTTAGAAAATGGTCCGTTATCTTCGACTGGAGAATTATTGGATTCAAGAATTTATCTTCAATATATTTACTCTTGAAAAAAATTTGATCTGTGCACGATAAAGAATTTCTTTCTATTCTCGTTGGTTTGTTAATCAATGATTTGAATCCATTTTCGTATAATGAATTTAGGTAATTATGTGTTTCAATGGAATCACTAAGCAGGTTCATATTTATATCACCAATAAAAATTTCCGTATCACTTTTTGTAGCAGTTTTTACATAGTTTGATAATTCATCAATAAATGTTCCTATGTTAATAGTGTGGGGTCTGTATACAGCTGTAATGGACGTTTTTTTATTATCTAACTTCAATGTTAATCTTACTATTTTAATTCCTGCTACACAGTGTACTGTGGAGTCCATTTTGAATATATTTTTGACATTACAAGAACTCAATCATTTTGGTTTACATCACCTTCATTATAGATTTTGCTATAATTTATAAGATTGAATAAATCGGGGTTGTTAATTCTCTGTCTGTGAGAGTGATCACATCAAATTGATCGTTCACTTCATCCAACAAGACTTCGAGTTCAGTGAAGTTCTTCTGGACACTCCGTATATTTGTGTGGAAGACTGTAAAGTTATTTTGGTTATTTTTTTTATTAAAATATTGCTTTAATTGCTCTATATCTGGGACATTTTTAATATCTATCTCAAAAATATTAAAATCTCTGATATAATTATCCATGCTCGTTAACCTATATCTAATTCTGATATATTTAAAAGCATAACAAGAAATTTGTTATGGTATCACCCGGAAAATCACACAATCAGATTTCAGCGAATATAGCGGAGACTCTAGGTCAAAACATGAACGTCGAACATACAATAGGTTATTTAAAGGACACCGGATTATATATGTTATTGTAGTTTTGTCTTTATAATATATTATGTTTCCTATGTCGCTAATAACCTTAATGGTTGAAGAGACTGAAATAAATAAAAAAATGTTTTAATGATTTGGAAAAACTAATTGAGATATTAATATTTTATTTTATAATTAAATTATATTTATTTCTGGTCACGGAATCCAGTAGCGTTTCTATTTACCTTCGAGCGGGTTTCTACTTTCTTCTTTTCTTGTTCGTCTCTTCTAATAGGCTGTGTTTTTTTCCAGTGTCGGTGGCAACTGGAGATGAGAAGGATGGCGGTCTCTGATTTCTGTTGGTGTCAATTAGAACTATTTTCTCAGTAGCTTTGTAATGGTTTTGCGAAGACGATGTTCCAGGAGCACTATTTGCTTTTTCGAAGGTTTCTACACTGACTTCTGATTGTTTTAAGTCTTCAACACTGTAAATTTTATTGTTCACGTGCAGCTTCTTGATGAAGCAGTTAGTGTTTTTATCTTGCCTGGCAAGGTTTAAATGTTTCTTCAGGATATTATAATCACGACGTTGTTTAATAGTCAAATCCTTTGAAATGGAGATATATGTTCCTTTCAGTTGTTTCGCGTTTGCCAACAATGATGTTTTCTTTAAGTGAGACACCAATTCCACCTTAATTGGACAGGATTCTTTTTTTCCCAGTGGGTAGAACCTACTCTTTGGTATGGTTTACAACTATTTTATGGTCCGAACCCCTCCATTGGGACAGACTATTGTAATATTGTACGGACAAGGAATCCAAAAATTAGTTATGTTTATTCATTTAAAATATGTAATTACATTTTTTCTACGCCCATGTCCGTAAACGTCAAAAATCTCACTGACAACATTCCTTGTAAGTGACATTTAACAATAACATGCACGTAATGAGAATCTCATAACATACATGTGCGTTTAGATAGAAAAACTTAGATTTCTTTGTTGAATCAAATTGCAATCAAATTTTCATTCACGTAATACTTTATTTGGTTCATTTACATACTTTTAATCAATTGAAAAACATAAAAGCACTTAGCATTAGTGAAATACATTTTAGATTAAGAGAGTGATGCCCCTAAATGTCGGCAACACATTTTACAATTTCCAAAAAAATAATTCGCTTTTTATTGATATGGGAAAAAACGTCATCTCATTTATGCTGTCAATTTTGGTAACAAATTATAGTATCCGAACATTTTCTCAACTTTACCTATGAATATGACTGTTAGTAATGAAAAAGATGAAATTATGAGCACTCAGAAGAAAATAGATGGGCGTAGAAAAAGTATAGTACGTTACACGAGTTGTAATCCCATTACGCACTCGTGAAATTTACGCACTCGCCGCTGTGCGGCTTCGTGTGTAAACTTTTTCACTTCATGCGTAATGGGTTACTTACAACTCTTGTTACGTAATATACTATTATTTAACGCTTTTAATACAATATTTAATATTTATATTAAATATTGTTATATGTCTAAATGCTGACTCCACTGGTCCTTGACCAACATATTTTTGAATGTTTAATCACTAACGAATTACTTTATATACAGGGTGTTACAAAAACAAGGATGTCTGTTACCATGTTTGAACGAACAAAAATTATCTATCGAGGTTTTTCTCCAGAATCCCAAATGTCATAATTCCTTCGGACTAACTCCACATTTCCCAGTAATATCAACACAAGCTAGTTGAGAAATCCCTCTCTATAATGCAATGAATATCTTAATGCATGTAAATCGTGGGGATAAGCCAGCTGATTGATTCCGGAACTAATTACTGATCGATTAGATTCTGTCTTCTCTGCTGCCACTAGATTTATGTGTTAGTTCTATGTTGGTATTTAATTGTTAGGTATATTCCTCTCCTAATGCATAATCCATTAATAGATTGTATACTATTTAAAGTGATGGTGCCGTTGTTTACGGCCATTAAAAAGCAATATATTATTTATCGAGGATTAATCGATATCGGTTATCAATTATGAATAAGCTGACCATGGTTATAGACAAGAAGTTAAAAGAAATTCTCGTTATTTTTTTCACAATGATAATAAAACCAACGGAAAACGTGTGAAAAATGCAAAAATAGTTTTAAGTACTCAAAAACACAAAAATATAATATTGTATAACCAAATGACTAGAAACAAATTGTGGAATCATAGGCTCTAATGTGGAAAATTTTGTATGAAAATGTCAAACCACAACGCCTCCCATATTTACGAGCCGATTTTTAGGTTTTGTATATCAAAATGCATCTCGTCAATAAGTTATATCAATTTCAATATCAATAATTAGTAGGACTATTTCACGCACTTGTCAAATGAACCAATCAGGAACTGTAGTCATGTTTGGATTATCGGTAACACCAAAACTTGTTGACTCGTGATCCTGATTGGCCTGTCAAGCTCGGTGTTTTTAGATTTGTGTGACACTTAAACGTCAAATATATAATTTCACCGTGCGCTTTAAAAAATGAGCAGATTTGGGATAAATCCCATCGAATTAATCAATGAAAAAATAATAGTCATCAAGATATAATAACTATTGCAAGTGCATTGTATTTAAGTATTGTAATTAAAATATATACACGATATCGTCGCCGGGCTGCGAATACCTCCAATGTAACAAAAATATGTGAAATGAGATGAATACACATTGAGAATTCTATTAGTATTTCTCACAAGTTCGTAATACATCCGAAATAATATGGAATCGCCAAACTTGTAGAAAAAAATTAAATACGTTTCTCCAATGTAACAGAATTCAAATATTAGGATGGAAAAAAATTCAATGTGACAACATTAACAATGGAGGTATTTCATTCCTTTGGAAATATATCCCATGTGTTTATATAGGATTTTTAATAGCACATTGGAGATATTACGACACAAATATCAAACTACTAACCTCACTTTAATTTCATTTTGAATTGATTCGGCAAGAAGTGTGTACTGTGCAGGTAGATACATTCAAGCTAATTTGCAGTATATGATAATAATTCTATGAGAGCTGGAATATCTCCAATGTGTTCTGGTCTGGAATGAGCAATATCTACAAAGTAACACTTTTTCCGATTTTCATTGAAAATATCACCAATTAGTCTGGTCGAGAAGTGAGTTTTCTGCGAAAAATAGTTAGAACAAATTTAAAAATATGAGGTTTGGTTTTTTGGATTCAGAATTTTATTCTGAAAAAGGGGAATTTTGGAATTTTTTTGCTCTTAAATATTGCAATTGTTATTAACAAAAAACGAAGAGAGAAAAAGGTGGTCTCCGTTTTTTAACAATAACTTCAAAAATATTGAAAAAAGCTCCATTTTGAAAAAAGATTCTAAAAGAGGAGAAAATTTCATAAAAAAAAGTCTCGATTCCCGAAATTGTAGTTCCATTATTTATAATTTTAATTTAACGTTGAAAATAGCGTTCCACGCGGCAGTTTCAACGTTGTGATGTCGCCGCCAAACAAACTAATCGTCAGAAAATAATTTTTTTATAATATTTATTATCAATATAAAAATTTGAATAGATTATAGTATCATTGAGACACTTGAAGGAATACAATCCAGTATACAAAAAATTTTTAACTTGATTTTTGTTTAAGTTATCCAATTGTTAATTAAGTTATTTTTCATGAACTTAAGATAACATAAAATCTATCATAAACGTTTAAATAATTTAGCTAAAAATCTCTTTCCTCTTGGAGCTTACTCTGATATACTCAATAAACAAGATTCCGGTATAAAAATTTATTAAAGTTTTTTTATTTGTTTATAATGAATTTTTTAAGTTAACAAAAAATGAAAAATCCGAAAAATGTAGTTAAAAAATTTCTTTTTACGAAATCTTTGATTTTCAATGTTTTTGTATGTATTTTTTACATTTCATTGCTTAGTTGAAAAATTTTTTACATCATTTGTTTAAAAAATTTTTATAAACAAATAGGCAAATTTAATATTTAGAAAAAAATTTTTTTTGCCATTATATTGTCAAAGTGAAATAATGATTTTTAGAAAAAAAAATTTTTCTTAAAAAAATTTTTTAATTGTTAATAACCGTTTTTTTATTTATCTGACCTTTAAATTGTTAATTAAGAAATCGGTTTTTTTCTAAAAATCATAATTTCTTATTTTAAATAAAATTTAAAAACAAACAATTTTTTTCAACAATATTTTCATTGTTTACTTTATGAACAATTTGTTATAAACAAATTCTGACTTTTATATAATTTTTTTTTCGTTACTTAGAAAAATTATAAATATAGTTATGTACATCAAAGTAGTGTTTCTATATTTTTTTTGGCATTTTTAAATATTTCACTACATCAACATTTTTTTCACTACTTACAATATTGTTGAAAAAAATTGTTTTTTTTTAATTTTATTTAAAATAAGAAATTATGATTTTTAGAAAAAAAACCGATTTCTTAATTAACAATTTAAAGGTCAGATAAATAAAAAAACGGTTATTAACAATTAAGAAATTTTTTTAGGAAAAATTTTTTTTTCTAAAAATCATTATTTCACTTTGACAATATAATGGCAAAAAAATTTTTTTCTAAAAATATTAAATTTGCCTATTTGTTTATAAAAATTTTTTAAACAAATGATGTAAAAAATTTTTCAACTAAGCAATGAAATGTAAAAAATACATACAAAAACATTGAAAATCAAAGATTTCGTAAAAAAAATTTTTTTAACTACATTTTTCGGATTTTTCATTTTTTGTTAACTTGAAAAATTCATTATAAACAAATAAAAAAACTTTAAAAAATTTTTATACCGGAATCTTGTTTATTGAGTATATCAGAGTAAACTCCAAGAGGAAAAAGATTCTTAGCTAAATTATTTAAACGTTTATGATAGATTTTATGTTATCTTAAGTTCATGAAAAATAACTTAATTAACAATTGGATAACTTAAACAAAAATCAAGTTAAAAATTTTTTGTATACTGGATTGTATTCCTTCAAGTGTCTCAATGATACTATAATTTATTCAAATTTTTATATTGATAATAAATATTATAAAAAAATTATTTTCTGACGCTTAGTTTGTTTGGCGGCGACGTCACAACGTTGAAACTGCCGCGTGGAACGCTATTTTCAACGTTAAATTAAAATTATAAATAATGGAACTACAATTTCGGGAATCCAGACTTTTTTTTATGAAATTTTCTCCTGTTTTAGAATCTTTTTTCAAAATGGAGCTTTTTTTAATATTTTTGAAGTTATTGTTAAAAAACGGAGACCACCTTTTTCTCTCTTCGTTTTTTGTTAATAACAATTGCAATATTTAAGAGCAAAAAAAATCCAAAATTCCCCTTTTTCAGAATAAAATTCTGAATCCAAAAAACCAAACCTCATATTTTTAAATTTGTTCTAACTATTTTTCGCAGAAAACTCACTTCTCGACCAGACTAAATCAGCATGAAATACATTGCTATATATTACAAATCATGAGAAAATTAAGATATTACTTTAATATTTAGTGATAGAAATGTTTTTTGGTTCTCCTGTAAAATTGACTTTTTATCACATTGGAGGTATTCACAGCACGGCGACGATATGTTACTACTGGTTTATTTAAATATGTGTTTCGTTCGATGTCAATATTTCCTGTTTATTAAACTATTTCTCTAATCAATTTCTTTTTTTTGCGAATTTCCTCTAATTCCTCTAGTCTATTCCACTTGTCCTGCGGACTCGTGGTTTTTTCAATCAACTCAGTTTCGTTATAAAATAAATCGACAGACTTATCGCGAAAATTAAATCACTTGTGGTATTGCTACTGATAATCAGATCAACAGGACCTGGTTTGTAAGATGTCTGATCAGCAAAGTGGCCATATTTAGGATGTCTTAGACCAAATATTATGTTGATGAAGTTGGACGAGAGTATTAGTAATTTTGTGCGAGGTGGATTGAGCTATGTTAAGACTTTTCGGGAAAATGGGAACAGTTAACTTAAAAAGACAAAGTGAACATCAAACTCCAGAGCTTATCAATGACTACCAAATGCCCAGAGGCAGATATATTTTATCAATCAACTTTTATGGATTTTCCTGTCAATTTCAATAAACAGTATTACACGTTTTTTTGATGTTAACAGATGGTATAACCAGAAAAAACTACCCTTCATGATTAAATAATGACCACGTTTAATATAAATCCTTCTAATGGAATGCGAAACGACACAAATATTTAGAATTTAGATTATTCACAAACCTTCACTTTTATAGTACAATATTGTATCTGGACAAAACAAATAATAAAATATGAGGTTATTGTTATTATGTCTAAAATAAGCCTGGCTTTAAAATATAAAGCCGCCAAATTTGACCGCTTAAAGTTAAGCGAGCTTAAGCTTCGCTTATTGGTATACGGCGAATATGGGCATAAACCCAACAATGTTGACAGTCCGTCAGTACAACTCTCGTGAGCCCATTTTTTGCAAACGTAGCACATAATCCAGTAATCAACGGGGGATCTATATATTTATCACCACAAAAAATACAAAAGTCTGTATTTTCTTTTTCAGCTTTTTTTTTGTATTTTGACTAGAGTCACTGAAGTTTGAATTCTTTAATGCCCTTTCAATCTCCTCTCTCTTCTTACTACATTTCAGTCTTTTTATTTGGGTTCCTTTTTTGGCATACTTCCCGTTCTTCTTGATTTCTTCTGCTTCAGCTCTTATTCTGTTTTCCTTTTCCTCTAACTGATCTTTTATAGGTGTTTTTTGGTATCAACATCGTCTTTAGCCGTTTTGAGATCTTCTAAACTGTACTTCAGTTCGTTGTTTCTTTTGTAAGTACGAGGTATCTGTAACAATAATAAAAAAAGTTGAACCGAGAGCCAACAAACGGGAGTGGGGTAATGCCAAATGTTCAAGATTGCCCGACATGGAGTGTTCGTCTTCACCCCGCGGGATCGAAAATAATAAAATGTCAAAAAACCAAATTAGGTTATATTACTTTTGCCAGCTACGTTATTGTCATTTAGCTGATTAATATGTCATTATTCCACTATGTTAAAGTTGTAGATAGAAATGAAGCTACATCAATTTCAATTTACTAAAAAAATATATCGAAAACATACAAAATATTGAAAAATGCATACCTGGATGAGTACGTACGTTCGCGTGCGTCGGCCCAGCATTGTAGTGGAACGCCTCTGATGCGATAATTACAGTGAAGCAGTATCAAGCGCGGTTAGTACTGAGCAAGACCGTCGTGTAAATAGCCCATACAGCCTGCAGCGGAGTAGAATATGACAGCCCGAAGGCATTATACCACTGAGCACGAGGTATAATGTAGGTATGCCGTCTTTCGGAGGAGACGTAAAATCGAGGTTCCGAGTCCATGGATGCTGGGCTTGATAAAGAACCCTACCACTGGTTGGAACACCAGTGGGTTCAGCAAATTTTCTGGTTGGGGGTGGAGTGACAAAAAAAACGTACGTCCGTGTCTCCTGTGTTGTTGACTGGCACTAGTAGTTGCGTGATCTCCGAAATGGCTGCAAGTGAAATATGGCTACATCTTTCTAACATATAAGAACCATTAAATTCGGCATGCGGGGTATTCGCGTTTCCCCCACTTTCCCAAACTATTATTTCAACTCGTGAACTTATTTACAACATGTGATTGTAAACAACTAAGATACATTCTTCATTCTGCTTTATCACCATTTTGGCATAATATATAATACACAAAAGCGATACCTCCGTTTTTATAGAAAACATTTTCCATTATTAGGTGCCGATATTTTCATCCTATTGTTTGTGGTTGTTATGTGAAAAGTAGATAACCCACTTCATTTGCCACACGTATCAATGTTTCATAAATAAATGTGAATATTGTGAATATTGTTAATTGAGTTTACCACTTTGATGATAATATCTTAAGCGTACCCATGTCTTTAATTTACTCTTTCGTTCCATTGAAGTAGTTATCAGCTATCCACTGCGGATTTTCTTTAGCCCGATAATGTATATCATGCCGATTAACACCACTCTCTCTACTGAAGGTGGTTCAGTAGGTGTTTAACATGATATGAGGCTGTTTTTCTAGCGTATTTGGCTTCTAATCCCTGTATAAATTGTCATGCTAGCACGGGAAAGTGCATTTCCTGGACTTTCCTGGTTATGTAATATATTATAATTCCACTTTCAATGGTCTGTATTTTAAAAATGGGACATTCACAGATGCATTAATTATCCAGTCAAGGAGCTAAACTGTAGGCCAATTCATTCGAAAATAATAACAGCCATTTGTGTAAATTGAATTTTGTTGAGAAGGGTGCGTCAAATCCGATTATACAACGTTGGAAGTGTGGACCTTAGAAGGGGGTAGGGGTTTTGAAAGATACCATAATAAACCTACTTATTGGACAAATTGCCGGTTTTTTTACGGACAGTTCTCCTTCAATTTTTCATGAGACGCAGCACTTCCGAGATATTGGGCAAGGAAAACTTCGATTTTTACCCAAAAACTCCCCATTTTTAAACGGTTTTTGGATTTCACGAAAAGTCTGTTTTTGCTTAAAAAAGCTTATTTAATTGATGCCGTTTACTGAATAGATTCTAAAAGTGGACTACAGCATCTTAAATATCTGGAAAATGGTGAGTGCCAAAAAAAATAAGGAACATTGAGTTGGCACAAAGTACTAACAACTTCAAACCCATGGAAAGCTCTCAACATAATATGGCAAAAAAAATTATGGACAAATAAACAATGTTTTGGTATTTTTGTTTTTAGGCCGAAAAATGGTTGCCATTTAGCATAGAGTGTTTAAAAAGAAATCCTATAGTAAAAAGTGGTACATATACCCCTACTGATCCTCAATAAGTTCACGCCCTATTGGACATTTAATGAAAAAAAGGCGAATTTTTGAAAATTGGCAAAGTTAATTGTTTTAAAAACACATTCCTCTTTTTGACCCCTTGTGGAAAAAGTATTCATTTTTGAAGCCCTAAGGTGAGCATTCAATTTTTATCTGCTGTTTTTCCCAATAATTTCCATTTTTTTATGATACGCTTCAAACGAAATATGACCATTTCAAATTTACCATAGTCCTTTAATTGCCTGTTTTAACCTGAAATATTTTAAACAGTTTCTTTCTGACGTAATTGTAGGTGAATTGAATTTGTGGCAATTACTCATATCTTTTAAATGAGTCATTAAAAATTTGGATACCACTACCCAAATAGTTATTTTTGTATCTAGTGCGCGATATGCGTAAAAATCTATCTTCTAAAAATATTATAAATAAGTAAAATGCCTGATTTATCATAGAAAATAGTGTTGAGCTGCCTTAAAATGTCTTGAAATTAGTAGTGTTTCAACCCCTACAACCCTAATATCCCGAGCTGAATCTGAATTATCTGGTTTAGGAATAAATATTGGTTCGTGTACTGGTTGTACGATTATTCTTAATATTGTGAATAATAACCTTAAGTTATTGTGAAATTCTATCATTATTTTAAAAGTATTTAATTGTTATTCATTTAAAAATTAATATTAATTTGGAGTTTTGCTTGATTTTTTCAAAGATTGAAATACAAAAGTTATTAATTTACATGCAGTGTGCGAAATACGAAAAAAAGTTGCTGTTGTTGTCAATGTACTAGAAAAAAAAAGTTACAGGCAAAAATGACCTTTTTTTAGATTACTGTCAACTAGCTGACAGAGACCAATGCATATCATATTATATTTAATCCCGACACTTGACAGCTGCCAACTAGCAGTCAAATCAAAAATGAAAAATTGATATGCTAAAAAACGTGCATTTCTTCTGTATTTTATGTCGCTTATATAAAATTTTATGTACAATTTCTAATTTTGGTACTTGATAGCTGCCAACTAGCTGCGAAATAATTGAAAAGAATTAATTAGCAAAATATTTTCATGTGCTCAAGTATTTTATCTTGCTAAATACAAAAGTGATGTGAAATTTTTGAATTGTAAAACCTGGATTCTGTCATGATTTTAAAATCTAAACAGTTGGTTTTTCATTTTTCCGATGCTGGAATCGTAATCAGCGGAAAAAATCCCTTACTTATCAATTTTGGTGAGAATTGATTGAGTATTTCTCTAGTTATTCAATTTGTTTAATAATTTTTTATTTATTGTTTATAACTAATTACGGGCTAATTACGACTCAACCAAATTTGTATTATCAACGAGTTTCTTGACAATTTGCAAAAAGTTTCAAGTCTATCCTAGCATTTTCGAATTATATTTCGATATCATAAACATTCTATAAGGTATAAGGTTTACATAGTCCGCTTAATTTAGGCATGTAAGGGTACAAAAATTATCAAACAGCTAAAAGTTGTTCTAAATGTCAAAAACACCATTATAAAGGAATGCTGAAAAATCCGAATCGCTCCCGTTCCTGGAAACAAAGTTATTCAAGGTCAAAGGTCTCAAAAATGGGTTAATCGCGTTTTTTCGCAGAACGGTGAGTTTTATCATGAAATTAGATCCAACAAAAATTGTTGACCATATAATTATTTACAGAAAATTTCTTTATACTTCTTTCCCTTTTAAAGCCACCGTTTTTGAGATACAACGATTCTAAGTCATAATATGCATAGTTTTCCTCGCCACATGTGATCGACTGTACTTTTTTCATTGTGGTTTTCCCGGTAGGCCTATTTCACGGTATATTGTGATCCTGTTCAATTTCAAATATTGAATAATAAAAAATAATAGTATTGGGAATGATGGAAACGGTATGAATTCTGAAGAGCTGGTGGAACACGGCGTTGAATGTTAAGCACAAAATTTAAAAATTGATAGGGCAGGTTCTTGCCAAACTGACTTGAGATTTGGAGATAACAAAGCTTTGTTATCTGATGGAGATTAGAGAAAGATATTATCTTGAAAAAGGAAAAAAAATTACACAGCAAAGGTTATGCCAAAAATTACTTAATTAATTTTCGTCAATAAAATTTGCTGTATGACACAACCAAAAATTCTAGAGAATATTGCCGGAGTAAAAATATTCAACATGTTCTATATTATATAATGTTATAAAATTTTCAGTAATAATATAACAAGAGAGTGAGAATAAATTGAAAATAATTTGACAGATTTTTTGAGTGGCTATTTCCAAATGGCAACAAGTTTTCAAAAAATCTGTCAAATTATTTTCTAATTTATGGAACTCGCAAGTTATATTTTTTGACTAAATTATTTTTTGATTCACAAATTGTTTCCATATAGACTGATTACTTATTATAGTATTTTTCGAAGTAGTTTCTAAAATCTTTTTTGTTATTCCTGCATAAGAAAAGGTACTAAACCGATAATTTTCACCCATTTTTTATGTCGCGTTGACACAATTAGGTAATTATTTTGACAACTATCTAACACTTGCTAGGCAAATAAAAGCCACAGTGATAATAATCACAAGAGATTTATTCCCACTATAATAATGACATAATTGGTTGAGACTTACCCTTGTGCCAAATAAACAAGCATTTCATTGGTTTTAAGAAACATCAAAAAATAATCGGAAAAATTTATGGCAAAATTTTCGTGGTAAATTTCAGAGTAATTTTCGGTATAATCCTTTGATGTGTAATACGGCTCTAAGTTTATTTCCCAAAACAAAATTAGAAAAAAACTCAAACCTAAGATCAGCTAAATTTTAACTACTGCTTCCTGCCAAAAAATACTAAAATACACTAAATCTACGGTAGTTTTGGTTGCTGGGTAATAAATAAAAATTCTACGTAAAAAAATGTACATAACGACGATAGAAAAAATGGATTAAAAATATTACAAGTATTACGTAGAAGGGGTTAGTATATAAGTGAGAGTACAAGAAAATATGAAATTACGAAATAAAAGAGTAGGTGAAGCTTAACAAATTGAGCAATTACTTTCCTTCCTTATAAAACTTCTCATTTGTACTATGGAATATTTATAATCTCGGAACTTGTCTAGGAAGGGTATATTAAAAACATTTTTCTGTACAGCAACGGTATATTTGAGAAACTTGTCTTGCATAGGATCGGAATATTCAAGGAACCCAGGAATTGTGCTAAAAGTACAATTTGTTCTTATAGAAACAAAAAAAATAAAGTACATAATGAAGCAAATTTGGATATCTGTCCAGATAAATATGATTATTGTACAATTATTTGAGTTACAGCCTAATGACTCGTTCTGGACAAACATCTATTTTAGAAACAGTGAAACATAAATGGCAAAGAATAAAATTATAAGGGGAAGATGTTAACTGAATAATTTGATTAAAAAAATAAATCGATGTGATATCCTAAAAATCAGTAGCCATTTTGTAAAACTACATAATACTTGATATTAAATTCTTGGAACATCTACAACGTTACGTCCTTTAAATTTAGAATTCTCAACATACCAGTAATCCTAGTTTATTTAGAATAATCCGAACCACATATTTTCAAGGAAAATTAATCAAACGATATTAGGAATACTGCACAATTCCCTACTACCGCGTTGATACAAAGACAATGATGAACATACAGCCGGAAGCCTCTTTGTTCATACACTTATATTTATATAAATATATAGATTTCAAATTTCGCAGTAAATGTAAAAATAGGAATTATAACTAAGTATAGATTTTTGGACAAAATAGACCAAAAATCAATTTTGAGAAATTATTGAATATTTTTGTCCACGACCACTTAATAATAGGGCAATATTTTACCTCCTAACAAAAGGTATATGGTACCAATATATTATCTACTAGAGTGAATTATGCACCATAATTTTAATAGCATACCATGACAACTCAATACTTACAACATTTCGGTACATAGGTGACCAGAGATCGGAGTACAATATGAAATAAACTATTGAATCTACGTATTTTGTTTAGGAAATTTGTTTCTGAAGTATATCCTATCGATAAAATATCGAAATTTTTAGTATTGATACTTTTCATAACGATATTTTCTAATATTGACATTTTTAATACAATATATTTATAACTGTACGGTGTATTGATAGTTTACACAGTATCGCCCATCTCTATAGTCACATTATTTGACGTACTCCAGAAATTTATTAATTTTGACGTTAGAATTGTCAATACTACCAAATACCAAACTTGTCGTGACTTACGCCCCTCGCCTACGTCTCGGGACGCAAATGTCACCCTGCGTGAATAATGGATATCATAAATTGCTCGTTTAATAATATACTATTATATTTGAAATGTTGACTGCAAAGTTTTGACGTTTCACTGGTAAAAATGATCCGTTAGATTCATATTTTTTTTTCTTCTTGCTCTTCTCCTTCTTATTCTTTTCCGTTTTCCTAGGTGCCAGTAAATTACCTTAATAGCGATGCATCACATGTTTCCTCGTTGGCATCATACGAATGCTCTTCTGTTGGTGATTCAGCATTGGAGCACGACTGGCCTTGACAATTAGTACATGCAAAAGAACAAACCAATATAACTTTGTGCAGCCGCACTTAGCACTACATCCCTCTTGGATCTACTTGATAACCAAGCCACACTTGGACTTGATAATATACCCGAATAAGATGTTAATGAACAGAAGAAGATATTGGAGGGAGACAAGCTAATCGCAATCGTTTTTTATTACGAATATAGCGATAGAAAAATATTTTCATTTGTATTACACGTATTACTGTTGCATATTATCTAGATTGCAGCTTTTTCAACTTTTAGAATCGTTGAATCTCAGAAACGATGGCTTTTGAGACCTTTGACCTTGAATAACATGTTTTCCAGGTACAGGATAAATCAGGAATGTTCAGGATTTTTTTATAATGGTGTTCGGAGCATTTATACCAATTTTTAGCTTTATCAGAATTTTTGTTACTTCACTACTATTCTAAGGTCTAACATTTATATTACTAGGAGGTTCTTGTTAAATTTTCGGTAAATCCTGTGTCGCTGCAACTTTCCCCTTTCTTTAATGAATTTCTTTGTGAATACGAAAAATCAATTTGGTTTTTACATAGGTACAAAAGTAATTTATTTTCGAACGTCAACATTGCATCGAAGTACGGGTAATTAAAATCCAGATTGGTTGTTGAACGATGTAATTTTCTTTTTCAATAGACCATGGAGACGTGCAAAAATTTTACACTTTATTATAATAATTTTAACGGAATTTCAAATTGGCAATTCGTAACTTATTTAATTTTATTAGTTATAAATCGAAAAATGACTATATGGATAATTGAACACTTTTTGTTCGAATAAGATCGAAATTTTAAAAGCTCTTTTTGGTTTTTTCAAGAGTCCTAGCCTATTCCTGTGTATATGAACGAGTCTGCATCTGTAGAGTAGGGAGGGTGAGTTAGGCCCACAGCACTTAGGCCACATGTGACCCATTGTACATCCTCCCAAGACTCACCGAACACACACTCTTTTATTAACTATAACTCCAGGCACTCGCATAAGACATGCCTGACAGATTCATCTACCTGTTCACACATCCTGCATAGAGGTGTTTTCACTAGCCGCATTGTATGGAGGTGTTTCCTTAATTGACAGTGGCCAGTCAAAAAACCTACTGTTTAATGTAGGTTTTTCCTGTTCATCGCCAAATATTTTAACGACTCCAGCTTCCCAGGGTCGCCAAGGGTGATTCTGTCAAGACTGCATCCCTTGATTTCATCTCATCTCTTTTAAGATTGAGCATGGGTGTAACATTTAGCAAGTTCCGCAATTGTCGAATTCGTCAGGCCGTAGGTGTCGCCGGGTCCAAGAATTCTTAGTCCAGCCGCTTCCCTGGCTAAAGAGTCAGCAATGCGGTTACCTTTTTCTCCTGTCGTGCCCCTTAACCCACCTCAGGATAATATTGTTATCTACCGAGGCGTTAGCTAAATCTCGATGGCACTCTAATACTATACCTGATGTAACACGTTGTCTGTTCAAGGCTAGTAGAGCTTGTCTGCTGTCAGTGCAGATTATTATGGTTTTTGTCAGAAATTCCTTTTCTAGTTAGTTCCCTTGTGGCAATTTAAATACCAGCCAGTTCTGTTTGAACCACGCTGGTGTTTTTCCCATTCCCCACTTTATCCTTAACGAGAACGAGTATTTGCACTAAAATTTTTGTAAAAGTATTGCAATAATTGTAAGAAAATACCAGTAACTCAAAGACTTCTGAAAATAATTTATTCAAATTCGGGATTTATTCATATTTCCATGTAACGATAAGGACACATAAGAACGGTCGTCGGCCATATCCTTGGATCGGATTGTATAGTACAGCATCGGAAGAAAATTTTTATAAAAAAAAATAGACTCCAGAAAAGCCTGGAAATTATATTCATACTTGTAGGTCCACTGCTAGAAAAAGTTAATTGAATTTAAGAAATTCAAATAGGTAAATTTTGTAAAATCTACCTGAACTGAATTTTCTATTATTACCTCTCACAATTTCAATAACGTCAATATTTGACATTTAGGCGCATTTTTATATTAAAATCACACTACCACTTTTACATAGCAACGATGTAAATATGTGTGTTAATAAATTAACAATACGGTAGGTAAGTGATTCTTGGTTGCAATTACCTGTAATATTTCACTTTCCGGACTCAAAATGGAGTCTGTGTACTAAATCTACCAGATAGTATGATATAAAGCAGTATTGTTGTTATATACAGAATGTATATTTAACCTGAAAAATTAAAAATTTCAGTTTATCCTAGTCAGCACTTGGCAAAAAGTTATAAAATTTATTAACTTCTGCTGATGAAATGGTTAGTAAATTTTATTAAAAAATGGTTAAACTCCAGTAAAATTCAGTTAGTTCTCAAAACTAGATCATTATAAGTGTTATAAAACCAGCTTCATTTCATTAAATTTCAAGTTTCTTCTTTGTCGTTTATCTATACATCATGACTAAATTGATGGGAACTTTACAAAGCGATTTTATTTTATATAAATGTTGCATAAGCCTAATGCCCGGTTGCAAGAACGCTAATCAAATCTCTCATCATATGATGGTTGATTAAAAAATTATGAACCATCAATGGGAACCCGATTTCACGAAAAAAATAATGGTCGATTAATTGTTCATCATTGCAGGTACCTATCCGTTGCATTTTGATTGTGTAAATGATGGTTGATTTGAAGAATTAACGAGTAATTATTTCATTGATTAGCCGTTAATCATTCATCATCTTTAATAAGCGTTCTTGCAACCGGGCATAAGAGTTCTGTTCAGTTCCTCAAATGATTACTGTTAACTGAGATTATTTACATAATTCCTTTTGGTCCGTTTATTTTTTTTTTTTTTTCGTCTATAGGAACAAATTTCCCACTTCATATCATTGGGTGAAATTTTGCGTGGAATGACCATGCAAAGTCTGATTTTCAAATAATTATTTCTGTCCACGACCATTTGAGAATGTTCACATTATACGTGTGATTTTTCAGGTACATTATTCACCGGTATCGATAATAGACACACATTACATGGATAAATAAGATTGAATTATCACCGCGATCATAGATACTAATTCGTCAATCAAGTTGTTGTAAATAAAGCGTATGATGATGTCAAAACTAAGAAAGTGATGTTTCGAGTGATTTATAGCAGATTGCAAAAATCTCAATCATTATACTGGATCTAAATTGAATTTAATAGAAAATATAATATGGAATGCGAATCATACACTGAAATGAATGCTGCCCTGCTAGAAATTGGAGAAGCAGAAGAAATAATATCATTGAATGCTTCATAAGTGTGGATAAAACAAACTTATTCTCGAAATTGTTCCTGTGGGGAGTATGGTGATCTAGAAGTTATCCTCCAATGTCCAATCAACCTTATTCATCTAAATAACTTCTTTCGTCAGTTATATCAATAACATAGAGCAGCCTAAAAGTTTGGGGATATTAGTAACAAAAAGTCAGTGTTTTTAACTACTGTATTATTGTATTAAAAGAGCCAGTATAAAATTGGGATTAAACAATTACTGTAAATTATTTATCCCTCTCTACTGCTTTCCTATCCAAGGATTAACACCTAAGTTTGCTTAAACCAGCCTGGGTGGTTCTCTGGGCAAAGAGAATTAAGTGCTTCTGTGTGTCCTAGTACTTATTATGAAAAAATTAAAATAAGGCAAGTGATATCTCGTTTGAAAAGCATTGACATTGGCTACAAAGCCATATTAATTTTGTTTGGGTTTAAGCTAATTTTGACGGATAAATTGAAAAAATACCAAAATTATTTAAATTATTTTTTTAAATTTAATTAATCAAATATTAACAATGGATTCTTATAGCAAGTGTTGGAAATGTGCTCCGTCTACTTCCTGGCAGTAATACATCCTATTAGTAAACTCTTGTCGTACTCGTTCGAATGTGTCAGCTGAAATTGCATTGCATTCTTCAATAATTATTTCTTTCAAAACGCCAATGCTATTTGGTGCCGTAGTATAAACCTTGGATTTCAAGTGCCCTTATAGAAAAAAATCTAATGGTGTCAGATCTGGTGACCGAGGTGGCCATTCTATAGGACCTCGCTGGCCGATCCATCTACCTCGATATTCTTCATCCAGGTAACGTCTTACTGTGCCATAATAATGTGCAGGAGCACCATCTTGTTGAAATGTTATTTTCAGATGGCCGAATTCATCTGGATTATCTTCTAGAATTTCAAGAGTTAACGGCTCAATTGCATTTTGTAGCATCTTCACCGCTTAAATTTGAATTTAGGAAAACAGGACCAACTATGTGGTTTCCCAAAAAACCTGCCCAAACATTGACTTTTTCTGGAAATTGGTATATGTTGTTCACGAAAGGTGTGAGGATTTGCGTCACTCCAATACCTTACATTTTGTGTATTCTCATTTCCATTGAGGCAAAAAGTGCTTTCGTCATTAAAACAAATTGTTTTTGTGTAATGTGGGTTTTGACTAATGTTATTTGTCATACATTCACAAAATTCGAGTCTTCTGTCGGGGTTGTCATCCGAAAGGTGGTGCACCATTTTTAACTTGTATGGATGAAATTTATTTTTAGCCAACACTCTCTGTAGTTTAAACCCAAACCAAAATTTATATGGCTATGTAGCCAACGTCAATGCCTTTAAAACGAGATATCACTTGCCATAAGGCCCTATTTAAAATTGTTGGCCAGAGTGGCACTGAGACGTCATCTATTACTATCACGTCTCCTGTTATCATTCGTAGAGAAGTTTATAACACTTTATTTTCACACTCCAAATTTTGTTAATGTAAGTGTAGCTGTTCAAAAGATACGAGGGGGGGAGGGGACTTTTGAATAGCACATAAATACGTGAATATACGAAGATATGGGCTGGTTGGTTTACCCAAGTGAAGAAAAATGTCAGTTATTTGCAAATATGCTTGAGATGAGGGGCATTCAATGAAATTTAGTGAACATAATATTAAAATAACTCAAAAGTGAAAAACCAGAATAAAAACAGAGCTTTGATATAATTAATACGTCAAACTGTACTTTGATTTATGTTCACTTCTTCAGCAACTTTCCTGTTCAAACATGGTCCACTATTTTCAACCACTGCACAAACATCAATTTCTCTATTTATTTGTTGTTCACTAATTTGACTCACAGGCGGTTGTCCGAGGTTACTGCATTTGTAGCAGTTTTGTAAACATCCACATTTACGAAATTTTCCAATTATTCTATCAACTGTAGACTGTGAAGGCGCTGGTCGGTTTTAAAAATGCCACGATAAAATTTGAATTTTTTCCTCAAGGGTGTACATTCTGATTTTTCTACGAATTTATTTTATTTTCAATTGTTATTGGCTTGAACACTACTCGGATATCGACTGCCGTTTCTTATTGCATGTAACTGTATATGTATAGCTAACATTTAAGCAGAATGTGAATATCTTCTATATGTTGTGGAATACTTATTATCAGTTTCGTTCTCGGGAAATAAAACGACAATTTTTGCCAATATTTTCACTTTCAATATTTCGGTTCCGCTCCAGCTACCGTTATCAAGGTATTTTAAAATCTTTGTCCCCACATGACATGACATAAAATTAGGTTATGCTGATATATCAAGGTAAAGTTCGGCAGATTTAAGAAAATATTGGTTACTCTACTAAATCACTACCTGATCAAATTTGTTGACCATTTATGTTGTTCCCATGCAGGTATTCCTTTTATTTGTAATTGGAATAGCTATCACACTCTTAAATACTACAAAACACAAAACTCATTGGTACATCACAAAAAAATCATATTTCTCAAGAAAAAAACAGCTAACTCGTTTTTATTAATAGCATTTCTGGAATGATTAAAAGAGTGCTATCCCTGATTATTTCCTTCCTATTAATTTTGACCAATCGCCATCAAGAATTGGTATGTCAAATATAAATTGTAAGTGGAAAAATTACTTAACAACTATCAACTCAGCTGTCAGCAGTTTTTCCGGAAAAAAAATCGAAAAAATTTCTTGCAAGTTTGACATGTTGCCTTGTAAAACAAACTTGATGGTTTCTATGCCGTGTAATTTAAAATGAGTTTGAAGTAATTACCTTTCCTAGCTTGATAGTTATATTGTTTTTATTATTTTAATTAAAAACAATGTTGTATTGAAATAAAATGTTTATTTAACTTAGGAAATAATCTTATCAAATATCCCTCGTGCAACTAATTTTTCCTGTGGAAAAATTGTAACACTCGTTTCTAAGTAATTTGTTTTAACAAATAGCATGAGCGAAAGTGGTTTTAAAAATCCGAGTCGAAGACGAGGATTTTATCACTTTCGCGAATTACCAAGAAACTGGTTTCTCCAAATTTTTCCGGAAAAATTAAATGCGCTACGGATATTACCCACGAAAAACCTTTCCTGGAACTTGAACTTCACTAGATATCATTCCAAGTTGAATGTTATTACGGAATATAATTATGTTTCTATGTAGAATAAATTCCATCAAAGATATAATTAACTGTGAATAGAAAATTTTAAAACAATTTTTTGTAGTTTCAAGCTTCAAAATATTTCCATTGATTGTTCAGTTGACGATTTTTTTGGTAAGTGTTAGATATGGACAAATTTGGAAAATACAAATAATTCTTTTGATAGCGCTGCTAAAAAATCGAAATGAAAATATAATATATTATATTAAAAAGAATAATAGGTACTTAAAAACACGCTTTTATGGAGTCAAACTAAAAAGTGAAAAATAATTATCAATTTAAGAATAAAATGATCAACGCTATTACCACCATGTCATCAATTTTCTCCTCAATCATTTTATTTTTGAATTAAAAATTATTCTTCACTTCTCACTTGTTTTTTTTCAAACTAGGTACTATTTATTTTTCTAGTAAATAATAGATCTGGATAATAAACAGGTCACATGACAGGGATTGTAGGAACTACATTGAAGGTTATTCAAATATAAAGGTCACAGTAAACCAAATAATAAACACAGAACAGCAAAAAGACAAGTGAAGCGCGGCGATGATCCTTTGATGTTAAAGGGGAAAAAATAAATAACCTTGAAGGTGCGGCTCGTTCTGGAATACTCTGAGAATCATAATAAATGCATACAGCTTCACTCGAATTACACAAAGAGAATGTATTTTAGCAAAAAGTTTTGTTTTATCAAATGTATTATAGGTATTTTTCCAACAGTAGCTATTTTTGCAGTTTTCACACGTAAAATAGATCATTTAAAAAAATGATTTCAACCTACAAGCAAACTTTACATGTGATCGTATGACATATTATGACGACTAATTCAAAAGATGGATGCCGCAGATTCGTTTTTCTCCGGAGTTTCCCTTCTTGTCTGCTGGTGTATTCTTTGAAATAACAAATAAAAATGATCACCGTGTCCAGGATCCGAAGCCTACGAATACAATTCATAATTTCTATTGCCAAACCTCTATATTACTCGGCTACGAAGACATAATAATTGATCAACCAGGGTATATAGTCAATAATATATGTTAGAAAGGAATTAAGAATTTTTTTCAATTCAATTTAAATTATTGTATTGCCATCGGTCCTTGACAAGTGCCCAATTTTTCGAATCAATCTGATCGTTTAAGGTAAAGCAAAAACAAACAAACAGACAAGTGGAGATAATATAAATCATATTAAAAAAGAATGTGGTCTCTTCATCCAAAAATAACCAGAAAAATTGTTACAATCTCCTCCAGAAGACGTTGAAAATGTGAACTTATAATTCCTGGAAAAAGAATTTGAAAAAATAATTTTTGGTCAGGTAATATTAAGGTATGTATTAATTTATAGCGTATAAAGCACACAAAAACTGGTCAGCAGCGATATTACCGGTGAAAACTCCATCCGAAAGTCTGACCGTGAGGAAGTAAAAAAAAGTGACGAGTCGTAGATTTTCCGTCAAAGCTGAAGTATGAGGTAATTCACAGTATACATTAGATAACAAATATTGGTTGGCTGATAAAAAAAACTTGCAAAAACCATCTAATGTACACTGTCTTTCTACCAGTTATAGCTGTCTTTGATACGCTATAAACTAATATATTTATTTTCATTTTACGCAATTCACTTGAAACATTTTCCAACTTCCTCCAGTCGATTAACCTCTCGAACTTTGTTCACAATTGTTTTGGCAGAATCATCAAAATTCTAATATTGTTCGAGCTTGATCTTATCTCTGTGGACGCTATTTTGAGCAATTAGTTACGAGCCCTTCATCCACAGCTTTTTTACGATCTCTGAGGAGATGAGGTTTTGAAACCACATCCTCAGATTTCATACATCAACAGCTAATTCTGCTCTTGTTTTGAATCAAAATTTACTTTTACGAACTATTTTTTGACACAATTTCTTGGTTGAACATGTGTGAGACCCGAACACGGGAAACCTGTTTGATTTATTTAGCTTTTGAAGCCGATTTGATTTAAGAAGCCTGAAAGTTGATGATTTTTAATATCTTTATTTTATTTTCAGCAAGACACATCGAAGAACCTCCAATTTATGGGTAATGTACTATTTAAATTATTTTGCTAATGTTATTTCATGAATTAAAACTGAACGAAACAGTTAACAAAGAATTTGATAATAATCTCGTTAAATCCAGGAAAATAAATAAGACTTTCGACTCTCCCATATTTTATGAATTATCTTTTGTTATTATGAACAAGTTACCGACGGCATTGTAATATTACCGTGCATAATTCAGTTAAAATAACGAGAAATACCAACCGACGTGAATAGTAGGAAAAAACTCTAATAAAACCTGAAATTTACTTGAAGCTCAAGTGAAAATGTAATTCTTCATTTAGAAGCAACTGAAACATGAACGTTAATGGAAGCCAAAATTAATTTCAACACCGAAGGCTTCGTAATTCAGGAATCGTCTGATATGCAAACGGCTCTGAAGTAGTTTTCAAGGCATCCGTGACATAAAAAAGGAAATGAAAAAGAAATAGTCTCCGAAAATTCGATGTCCACAGGATCATACCCTTTTTACACGCCCGTGTAATCAAATTTAGTAAATTAGCCAGATAGAGTTGGGTTACAATTTTTAAATCGTCCTTTAATATATTTTTTTTGCCTTCAAGTATATTACATTCAAGTAATCCCTTTCGTCTTCATTTTACTCGGTCCAATAAGGCCTATCGATAATGACATTTCCCATATACTCCTATGGGACGACGATGCCGATAGCGATTCCAAACCTGCTCAAACAACTTTTACGCAATACGACATACAATTATTTCAATAAGAATGACGTACATATCTCAGAAAGAGTTTTTAGTGCAGCTTCCGGACACAAGTTTTTATCATAACAATTACTTCGATGAAAATGTGGAGATTATTAAAAGACATCAGCCCTTCCAGGGTATGGTTAAATTAAATAATGAAAATTAAATATAATCACATAATGAGTCTGAAAGGTTACCTGATCGAAGAGGCAGAGTAGTGATGAGCAAAATTGGTCTTGGACCGAGACCATCCTTACACTAAAAAGACCAAGACTAAATAAACAAGAACAGGACCAAGACCAAGACTATCCGAGTCTCTGTCACTTTCTTTGCTCATCACTGGGGTACAGTAGTCGCCCATTAAAATAATTTTGCTAGTGTTAGACTTTTCAGGAGCGCTGTATTTTACTGTAGTGTGTGTTTCATTGGCTTGACTTTGTTGAAAATAGCTTTATAATGTGAAGGTAATATACAGATTGCGAAAAATCTATTGAAATCATACGATTTACACAGGTACGACAAGGAAAATATGAGAAAAACAGCTTGAAATAGAGAGAAGAATAATTGTGCGCAGTCAGCGAGGGCGTGTATTTAGTTCCAGAGGTTGGCCGAATGTTCATTACCCCCCTATTTTAACCGCTGTTGCCAGAAGCGCCGATTAATTTGTACACGTGATATTGTTGTCTCGTTATCGTTGACTTTTTTTTCGAGCTCATGCACTATTAGATATAGCTAAACACTTTCATCCGGCAACAGTGTCCTTTACAGAGAGAATTCACATTTAAACTGTTATTACCAGGTCTTTTCCATACTTGACCTGCGAAAAAGTGCAAATTATAAAATGGTATTTTGGAAATCGGCTAATGCAATAGTTAATTTGTTTATTGTGGCATTTGAAAATCGCCCAATTCCTTCAAGGTCAACAATTTTGAAAATAATTAGTAATTCCGAGAAATATAGATGTGTTTCGAACGTCCAATTAACGACGAAAGGCAAACTAGAGAATTAAATGTTTGTTTAGCGGTTGAAACAGGACAACCATCTTCTTCAAGACAAATTGCTGAAGAGGTCAACATGGATAAGAGAACTGTACAGAATATTTTAAAACTAAACGGGTACCATGGTTAGCCGAGGACAATATCAGACAAATGGATTTCTGTGAGGAAATGATGGAACGTCAAAATGCTGACGAGAACTTTTCAAAAAATATTTTATTTACGGATGAGTCAACTTTTTCATTACATCAAATACACAATCCATCCGTCACAAGATATTGGTCTCTGGAAAATAAACATCTAAGCATTCCAATCCGATCACAGTATCCGCAGAAGCTAAATGTTTGGACGAGTATTTTAGGTAACCACATTACAGATCCTTTTTTTTTGAGGAGTACTTAAATTCCGCCAAATATTTAGACTTATTACAAAATCATGTAATTCCTGCAGTTCTCCTTATACCCGATGTTGATCTCAACAGAGTTTGGTTTCAACAATATGGTTCTCCAGTCCATAATTCAAGGATAGTAATGGAATTTATAAGGTTTAGATTCCCCGACAGAGTCATTAGTACTAATGGTACAATTCAATGACCTGAACTAGCTGCAAATGGTTTTTTTCTTTGGGAATTTTTAAAAAGTAGCATTTATGAACATGCATTCGAAAGAGCTAATAATTTAAATGAATTGACGGTGAAAATACAGCACGTTTGTACCAGCATCACGCCAAATAATATTAGATATATGAAATCAAATGTTTATCACAAATTTGGTTATTGTCTGGCACAGCAAGGTGGTTAATTTGAGCACTTAATTCATTAAAATTATAGAAATTAATTGTCAACTTGGTCAGAAACGATCAAGTTGACAAAAATAAATTTTAAGATGTACAGGTTACGTAATAACGATTGTATTTTTTTATTTCTTTAACACCCTCACTCCTTCCATGTTGGGAGCATACTGAATATTACCATCTAGTGAATTCTCTCTGTAAAGGACACTGTTGCCGGATGAAAGTGTTTAGTTTCACCTAATAGTGCATGAGCCCAAAAAAAAGTCAACGATAATCAACGATAACGAGACAAAAAAATCATTTGTATAAATTAATCTGCGCTTCTGGCAACAGCGGCTAAAATAGGGGGTCAATGAACATTCGGCCAGCCTCTGGAACTGAATACACGCCCTCGCTGACTGCGCACAATTATTCTTCTCTCTGTTTTAGGCTGTTTTTCTCATATTTTCCTTGTCGTACTTGTGTAAATCGTATGATTCCAATAGATTTTTCACAATCTGTATACTCACCGCAACTTGTAATTTCACAGCTAGAGGCTGCAATAAAAATGAAACAAACAAAATTTTAAATCCAACTAAAAAGCGTTTTAGGGAAAAATCTCATGTTTTTCAAAAAAATCATCATATTTTGATTTTAGTTTTGTTGGGGAGGCTTGTTATGGATTAATGGCTTTAGACTAGATTAGATTAACCCGGCATCACCCAGGTGGGGTCTACCGCGCCACCCGTAAACTTGATTATGTTAAAACTTTTGTTTTTTATCAGGCATGTTATTATGGTTGCCTATAGGTCCCTAAAATATGTATACGAAGACGAACGATATGCGCTTGTAGTGTTGATCTGGCCAGCAATAGAAAAACAACGCGATACATTGAGTCAAGGTTTGACAGGCCCCACCTGGATTGTGATGTATCTATTATTAATATTTTGAATTTAAAACATTTTAGTTGCAAAACTTCAAGTGTAGACAGTAATGTTAGTGGCTACGTTAATATAAGTTAAGAATATACCATTTACAACAATGTAATTCTATTTACATCACGTTCCATTATAAAAAAGTGCAAACAGAGCTTATGGAGCTTTGTGAGGAATGCAAGGATCACTAGGAGGCATTTCCAGACTCTGAAGATAATGAAAAAATAGACCACTAACAACAGTTACCATTCTGATAGTGAAATGATAAAAAATGATCCGAAAATGCCGAGGAAGTACCCGATGGAGAAGTAACTCAGCACAGAAGTAAATATTAGATGAGTAAAGACGCTATTACAGAATGGCTCAAGCAATGTAGCAATAAAAGAGTAAGAAATAGGACAAAAAAAATGATTACAAAATTACCCCATGCTAAGGGTGCGAAAACTACCTTGGATTGCGGACTATTGTTTTTTGACTCAACACTTCTTGATGGCATTACGTATTGTACAAATATCATAGCTGTAGGCTAAAAAGCAAATGCCAATATACCAATATAACTCAGATAGATTCTTTATTTGGTATCCTGTACTTTGCTGGTTTATACAAAAATAGCCATCGAAATCTAAAGGACCTGTGGGGGACAAATGGAACAGGCGTTGATATATTTTGTTCAGTGATGGCTTTCAAAAGAGTTATGTTTTCACTTCAGTGTTTACGCTTTGACAACGTCGACAATCGACAAGAACGGTTGAAAATAGATAAACTTGCAGATATCCAGGGTTAGTATTTAACAATCGATGAAAAATTAAAGTATTTTCGAGGTCGCTGCGCTTTCCGCCAGTATTTTCCCAATAAGCCAGCTGACTATGGAAATAAAAATACAGGCAATGGTGGATTCTGGTGAATTTCATGTGCTAAACATGGAAGTTTATGCAGGAACTCAGCCAGATGGGGTTTATCAATTAAGTTACAAACCTGTAGATATTGTGCAAATATTGGTAGCACCGATTTCTGGTAGTAATCGAAACATCACCTTCGACAACTGGTAAACTTCCTATGAAGTGGTGAGTATTTTACGTGAAAATCATAATTTAACGTCGGTAGGACCCTTAGGAAAAACAAGCGGAAGATACCGAATACGCTCTTAGAAGTAAAGCAAAGACAATCTAAAAGTTCTATGTTTAGATTCCAGAAACAAACAACAATGGTATCATATGTACCAAAAAAGGGTGAGAATGTGATTTTACTCCCTTCTCTTTATTATGTGGACATAATCGATGCATCGACAGGTGATAAAAATCTACCAAAAATTGTTGGCTTTTATAATTTTGGGAGGCGTAGATGTCGTCGATTAATTATCAGGAAGTTACAGTGTAGCTTGGAATTGCAGAAGATGGACATTGAGAATCCTTATTTCTCTAATGAATACAGCAGGAATTAATAATCCAGTCATTTATAGGCCTAACAATAACGACAATTTCAAAAAACGTCGAATGTTTGTAGAGGAGCTAGAGGTACCTACCCGCCACTGCTTCAAAAATCTACAAACCTGCGTGAATTTACAGAATTTTGGTACTTTTTTTTTTGTTCATGTTATTCCTACCATTTTTTTATAAGGTAGGTACGATGAGGTAGAATGACTTTTATTTTGATCGTTTCTCGTGGTATTTTCTAGTACCAAAGTAATCTTTATTCTAGTTACTACGATAATACGATGTTATTTTTCATTTGGTTTTTTTTTGAGAAATGGGAATATGTAGTTACTTTTAGCTCATCGATTTTCACGCCAAGTTTCGTCTCATGCTCAGTAGTTTTTTCCCAAAAGAAGCTTTCATTTCTACAAATTATTAATGAACTAACCGAGTGAAATTATGACAAAAGAATCGTTTGACGACAAATTGTCGTAAGTCATCACTCAGAATGAGTTATTAGACCAGTGTGCGCACGACGACAATAATTATTGTCATTAAAACCCTTTCAGTATTTGGGAAAGACTTTGACTTCGTAGTTAGTATTTTTTGTTGGATATGAATGTAGTAGAGAGAGACCAAAGATTCAAAAAAGTTTTATTAGATAAGCAGTGAACGTGTTGAAGATAGACAAACCTTGTTAACGTTTTGGTTACCCCCAACATATTCAAGAAGAGGCTATCCTCACATGATGCCAAATCTCGTAGAACAATGATCGTAATTATGATTATAATCAAGATTTTCACACTATTTAACGTTTAAAAGGTGAGAAAAAAAGTGAAAAGCATTTAAAATAGGTATGACCAGCCTACAGTCAAGCTCATCACTTTTTTCGATAAGGATTTTTCATTTTAAATCAATATAACATACTCGGTAACTAAGACCTGTGGGAAATAGTAGTTTTTCTACAACCACTTGCAAAACACGCTTTTCTACACAAATTTTTATACGCAAAGCAGGCCTTTTCCTAATCTTTTGATAACCGTTGGAAAAGTAATGCGAAAAGTACACTACTTTTCCGCACCGAAATGTCAAACAAAGCTACCTATGACCTGTCAACTTTTTTTGACAATTCAACCTAATAGTGAATTTCTTACTGGTGTACAATTTTCAAATTTAAACCAAAAGTAAGTGAAATATTTATTTCATTATGTATTTTAATTTATTAATTATCAAAACATTACCCAGCAAACAATTTCGATCGGCCTTATTCCGGCCCAGAATATGCTGGCCAGATCAGGCCAGAACGGCAAAGCACCTATAGCCTATGGCGGGCCAGTGAAAATAGGAGACACCAGCCATCATCAGGGCCAATGCTTGTCAACAGTGTCTTTTGAACGACGGGCATCTGAGGGCAAAACTGTGGAAATCATTGATGGCCCAGTGGAAATATTGCAATGGAAGTTACCTACTCATTGGGTTGGTCCACTGAAAATTATACACATTAAATGATTGCTTTTTAATTGAAAAGTAATAAATAAAGTTCAATATATTTTGAGTGAAAAAAAAAGTTCAAATTCACCTTATGCAATTGAACCAAAATGAACTTGAATTCCTAGAAAAATATCACAAAAAACTGGAGAAAAATCCAAAGTTTATACATACTTTAATGAAATACACATAACATGTATAGGATACAACATAAAAGAATTCTTTGGTTTGAAAGTAAAAAATATCACAAATATTAAATAAAATAAAGGAAACAACATAAAACAATTCTTTGGTGTGAAAGAACAAATATCATTGAATTGTGTCAGTGTGTATCATCTTCCCCTTCCTCTGCTGGCTTTGTCCTCCTTCTGTTCCACCCTCCTTGACGGTCAGAAGCAGTTCTTAGCCAGATTTTAATTACACTGGCAATTTCAGTTTCCAAGCGGATTTTTTCGAAGACAAACTGAAACAAAATTAACTGGGGTCAAGTGCAAATGTAACTGGCACATGAAAGGTTTATGCATTGATTTCTCAGAAAAGTTCGGAAAAGTGCCATAGCGTGTACTTTTCGCATTACTTTTCCAACAGTTATCAAAAGAATTAAGAAAAGGCCTGCTTTGCGTATAAAAATTTGTGTAGAAAGGCGTGTTTTGCATAGTGGTCGTAGGAAAAGCGTGTTTTGCATAGGGGTTGTAGGAAAAATGTACTTACAAAGACTGAACATTATTTTTGCTCAATATACCTGTTGTCCAATTTATAGTAGGTATTTTGGGAAATATATTGCGTTCTGCAATTGTTATAAAATATTGTTTATAAATCTGAAATGAAGTGGAACATTTTTTTTTATCATTGCTAACTGATAACCGCTATTGACGTGCACGTGAATTTTTAATTTCAATGAATACAAAAATGAAAAATAAAACTACGGCTACTGCAAACAAAGAGAAGCAATTTTTTCGGAATACGATTTATAACAACGTTAACTATTCAAATGTGATTTGGTTCAATGGATGTACATATAAAATAAAATTGTAACATTTTATAAGCGAACAAAAGAGTATGCTGGAGAGTACTGAGTGTTTCAACGAAAATTTACCACCTATAAATTGAAATTGGGTATTTTAGAATTTAAATTAACAAACAACTTTTTCTGTTTACATTAGGTAATCTGCTGATGGAAAAGACTCACTATCAGCTTCCAACGCCTTGGGTGCGTTCATATCCTTTGTCGGGCGTGCTTATGCGTTCAGATGCTGAACAATGTCAGTGGTTAGGTTGCCACTTGTCTTCGATTGGTATTCTGTAGAGGCAACCAGTGGTTACGAAAGTTAATTTATAGTTGTTTCCGAGCAGCCATAATATTTGTGGTTGTTAACGTTAGCAACTGTCAGAGAAACGTAGAAGGGTGGCGGTAGGAAGATAGATCCGTGGATTATGAACATTTTGTTAGATTATTGAATTAATTAAATACACTGGTGCCCGATGACTGAATGTCCAGGCGTTAATGGTGTGAGGGGAAAATGGGACGTGAATTCATTATTACCTCTACTTCTGTTAATAATGTATAAAAATGTCCAAATGACTGTAAGTATGGACCATTAATAAAAAAAATAAAAAGTGAAGTCGATCAATCGCTTAAAACATTGCTTATTCATGTACAAGAAAATTGTTTCTCCGAAAATTTTGAGCAAATGAGGACTTATAAAATAAAATATTCATCAAAAATTCTCAGTTTAAGGCCATTCATTGGCGACTCGAAAATAAACACCCTCTAATTTTATCAGGGCGGGTAGTTCAGATGCTAGCTGTAAATTTTGCCGATGGTACAGTTTTTTAAACCAGTCGACACATCGGCAGAAATTGATCCGCATGTGCTTTGCAATTTACAATGACAGTATTGAGAAGTTTGGGTTATGTTTACAAAATTACAAATATAATGATTGAAATTGATCTAGATAAGTGAGAATAGTATTGATCAAGATATCACAAAGGTTTATTTCTGTAAATAATGTTAAGTATGGTTAACGACACAAGTTGAAAATTGACATCTAAAAATATTTACACCAAGTCGTTCAGGTGAATCTTGTGTCAACGACTACAACCAAGAAGAATCCTACCATGCGTTTTTTCTTCACCAGGCACAACATCTGAACGCACCCCTTGGGTTGAGATCTACCCAACATCAAATATAATGTCCCTTATCGAAAACCTGTCGACCTACTAAATTGAAAAACAGTCAACAATTTAAATTTTGAAGAAGAAAGAGGCTTTCTATCAATTTGTAAGACAGAAAAGTAATTGAATGAAATAAAGTTATTCCAACAAAAAGTGGTGTTATAAATCCAAAGCTGAATGAATTTGAAAACCGTTGTCCTGCTCCAATGTGGAAGTTTGAAGAATCACCTTCAAAATACAATAAGAATTGAAAGAAACAATAATAAAAACATTCAGGTACCATTTCTCGTTATAATTTGAACGTTTTTTAATAATTAATTCAATTTTTTTGTATTTCCATTATCGAAAAATAAGATTATACTTACTGAAGAGATACTATGATATCACCATATTCTTAAAGGTAGTCTCCATGCTTTTGAACTTTAAAATATCTTCTTCTTTCCAAAACCACAGAAATATCACCGTCAATAAATAAATTTCAACCATAATTGTCTTAAATAATTTTAATATATTAAAAAAAACTATATGCTAGGAAGAATTAATGAGAATAAGGTGAAAGAAGAAAATAAGGAAGTGTGAATAATTTGGATATTTTTGATAAAGATAATAAAACTAAACGTTTGTCGAATATTTGTTTTTTTAATTCGAATGTGGTTGCTTTATTTCTATGATCTTTCTAGAAACTACTACAATATTTATGTCTTTGAAGGTGGAAGGACAGAGTTGGGGTTGAAAATAAAAGATTGAACTCACAATGGGGTGTTAAACCGATATCCGGCTTTTGGTATTTTATTAAAGTATGCTGGTACTACTTTGCAAAAATTAATTTACAAATTTTTTAAACCGAATATTTTAGGAGAAAACTGGAAATTAAGAATTCCTAAATGTTTGCAACTTTCACTACAGATACGTCACTTCACTAAATATTTCTGATTCAGATGTTTTATGAACTAATAACCAGTTTCAAAAAGGCCATTCGAATTTGAAGTAAGAAGAACTGTCAAAGTCTATAATATATTTGAGTGTTTTGGTTTTGCTTACATTTTATTCAAGCTTGACGTTTCAGTATTATAAAAAAATTGTCAATACTTTTTTGGTTGAGTTTAGTTAGTTTTTCTCCACAATTTTTTATGTTGGAATAATGTCAATATCATATAAATCTTGTTTTGTATCATACTGCACGAGCACAACAGTTACAACGCCTGATAAAAAGTTTGTAACTGTGCCTGAAGTAACAGTTTAAAGAAAATTTGGTTTGAGCAAATAGACTAAAACTAATTACTATTTCTGTGAAGATCATTTTTATGTAAGTAATTGTATCCGTGTGTGTATGTTTGATTTTTAGTTTGAAAGTGACATGGACAAATTATACCCAGCACTCGATGATGGGAGGAAAAAAAAAGAATTCCTAAGTCACTATAACAGCAATATGACATAAGTATAACCTATAAGTACTTCATCACATCAGAATTGTGGTCCTATGTCAACCCTTATGTAGCTAACTTCTGTTCTAGTGAGCATACGTCACATTATGAATGGCGGATTATTTAAATCGTCCAAAAGTTGAATTTTCAAATCGGCATAAAAACCTTGTGAGAATAAAAATATTAAAAATAATCGATTCCCATTATGATTTTGACAACCACTAACTATTAACATAGAGAAAACATCATATTTTTGTTAAGTTTAACACCCCATTGAATTCACTGAGGAGACAAAAAAAATATTAACATCTTAAACTTTTTTAAAATGAACAGTCTCATATCAATCATAATATTTATTTCATTTAAATTTTAATATATTGCGAACATGGTGGTCTGAGACAAGGAGGAGTATTAAGCCCATTGTTATTCAACTTAATATCAAGTGATGTGATGAAAGACACAATAAGAGAATATACTAAACAATTGTATATTGTTTATCTACGCGCTTTTGCAGATAATCTTGAAATATTCGCAAAAAAACGAACAGGATTTACAAAGAAAGAATGTGAAGCTGGAAAATAAAAACCCAGAAATAAATGAAGAGAAGACAAAAGTAATGATGACAGGAAAAGAAAATATCTAAATAAATGTAAATATTAATGGAAAACATCTAGAGAGTAGAGTAGAAAATTTCAAATTCTCAGGAGTAAACATCAATAATAAAGGGAACCATGACATTTCTACAAAAATACAAAAATAGAAAATGCATCAAAACCTCGTTCATTTCTCCCTTTATTAACTTTTGGATGTAAGAGCTGGGCTGTGACGAAGAGGATGGAAGCAAATTACAGAGTATGGAGATGAAATACTTACGGATACAAGTAGAAGAATGATTATCTATTGAAACCAGAGAATTTAATTGTTTATGGAAGTTTACAAACACGAATTATTTTGCTTATATCTATCAGCTGATCATTCAAATACTATGTATGAAAGATTACAACCTTTTATTGTTGTTCTAGGGTAAAAGTAAAGCAGATTCCATTTCCAAATTTAAATTTAGGTGTTTTATGTAACAAATCATAACTTTAATCTGGTACTCTTATATACTCTTATACCCTGTTACACTGTGAGTGACTTTTTTTGGAATCTCCATAATATGCACATTGTACTCATATTAAACATTCTACCTCCGTGCTATATAGCTTCTTCCGAACATTTTTGCCTGAGAAGTATTTGTAACATGTCTATCGACCTGCTTCGATTTTACGAAATAATTTCGATTTTACCGCTCGCCGTCATAGTAACCACTTCCAATATAGTTTTGTGATCTAAATTTCTCCTACTCTCGTTGACCGTTAAGACAATTGACATAATATGATGTCAACGGTCGATTCCATGGGGTGGTTTCATCTCTTTCCGATACCAACCCTTGAGTAGCGAGGACGTACTTTTTATCGTCTCTTAAATTTAATTAAGTTTTACCTTAAATTGCTGTGGTAAGTCCAAAATTATAATTTATATTTATTATGCTTTTTCTAAAGTAGTGGCCGAGATAATTTTTTTGTGCATTTCTTATTTTTTTTACAGAGATAGACGAATATACACATACCACGTGGTCACCTACATTTCTTTTATACTTGTACATTACTTTTAAACTAAATCTTTTATCATAAATCACTGTTACCTTTTTTAATGCAAACATTTGCTAGATTCTGTGTTGTAGAATACCTAATTATTTTCAAAGATAGATAACATTTACATTTTAACCTTTTCAAATATTCCTTTCTTATAAAAAACCTGCCAGTGCCGGCTTCACATTTCATTAAACATTTAATTTTTTTAGAAATGGTTTATTCATAACTTTTTGCTATAATTAATTCTTTCAGGTCTTTAGTACTTTTTTTAATTTGCCTGATAATTTTCACTGTTTTAATATGGTACATATATGTTGGAAAGCTTTCAGTAAATTTATATTTCATTATTTCCCTGAAAAGCTAAACCAACATTATGTGCCCCATTACATTCAAGTTCCTACATATCTCTAATCCACCTGAACTTTTAGATAAGCACAGCCGCCAGGTTACCCCTGCCAGGATACCGTTGCATTACAAGATACCGTTAAATTCCATTACCACTAGGATACCCCTAGGCATCTAGTCCCCATTTCAAAACATCTATACTTCAATTTCAAGACATCTATACTTCAACTTCAAGACATCTATACTTCAACTTCAAGACAGCTATACTTCAACTTCAAGACATCTATACTTCAACTTGAAGACATCTCTACTTCAACTTCAGGACATCTTTCGTTTCATCTGTTTCGACAAGACCTCTCCATCAGCTTCAACTAAGCTAAGTACCTTCATAAAGTACAGGTTTCTCACTCTTTCCTTTTTGTTTTTTCCTCAAGGCAGAATGAAGTTAATATTTTAAATTTATTTTTTCAATTTCTTATCTACCCGGCTGTAAGAGCTGTAGGGGATCGTGTCTGGGTTCATGTAAGTTTGTAACTTTTTTTATTTTTAACTTTAATTAAATTCTACATGGTGTTTCTACCTTCCTCACCTTAGTTTCTTTTTAATTTAAATTATCTTTTTTCGTCGATGTCTAAAAAGGTAGTGGCGCCCTAAGTTCTTATAGTCCGTCAACCCTCTGGCATACCTAGTGTAACACTAACATGGAGTCGATCCACCCTTGAGAGTGTCTCTAGCCGGGATCTGTCTATTGAGGAGAGAACAGTGTTACAAATTTCAGTCTGGAAAGCTAGTGATTTAACCAGTCAGGTTCTAGTGACTCATTTGGATATCGAAAGGTAAGTCACCAAAAATGATTAGTAGAAAAAACGCGTTTCTTTTACGGGTATGATTGAAAAAATTATGGACATACGATTTTAAAATAGTTGAAAAGAAAGTTCAAAGTATAATCTATAAAAAGACAACTAAGGTAAAAAAGGTAAAAACACCTTCTAGAATTTAATTGAAAGTAAAAAGGATAATTAAAAAGGTTAAAAACGTGCGTTCACCTGGACACGATCCCCTGCAGCTCTTACAGCCGGGTGAATAAGAAACATGAAAATCAGTATAAAAGGAAGGAAAAATATAAGGCCTGCACTTTATATGGTAGTACTCAGCTTGGTAGATGAAAGGTACAGATGTTTTGAGCATAAGGTGGCCTAGGTGTATCCTAGGGATTTTGGCAGTATCTTGGAGTGTATCGGTATCCTAGATATATCCTAGCTGTTTTGGGGATATTATCACTGTATCCTAGACGTTTTCACGATATTCTAGCTGCTGTGCTTACCACAGCAATTTAAGGTAAAACTGAGAAAAAGATAAGCTTTGCTTCCAAGACGGTCGGTAGCGAAAAAGGATGAAGCTGTCGTTCTCAAAATGGAAGCGGCTGTTGAAAGATGTCAATTGACTCAACGGTCAGGGATGGGGGATTGGAAGTGGCTAATGAAGCGACAAGCGGAAATTAAAGGATGATTTGGAATATAAACGTGCGTGCACAGAAATCGGCCTACTGTAAACTTTTGACTTTAACTATATTTTTCTTAAAAATTATTCATCAGATCAAAAAAAGATATATGCTGTTTGGAGGACAATTTAATATGCTTCAATGTGAGTATAAATTTATCAAGAAGGCATATCGTTTATATGCGTAGCAGCCGGTAAACAAATGATATTATGTGGTAATTGTAACAACAAAGTAATAACAAATCTGTCACACATTACAAGTATTGCGTTTGCAACTGAAATTTGCATATTATTCGTTTTTTTGTAATCTCAATAGTGTTCAAGCGTGTTAGTTTAATGCATACTACACTACAAAAAACCGCCCAAGTTGTTGATTTAATCGAAATTGGACTTGGTCAGCGAGCTGTTGCTAGACAATTGGATATGACCCGCGCAGCGGTTCGAAGAGTGTGCCAATGTTATGAGGAGACTGGATCCTTCCATAGGCAACCTAGAACAAGCAGAAGGCGATTTACAACCGCTCGTGATGACCGTTTTATTGTGGCAACAACATTAAGAAATCGTCACCTCAATGTCGTTCAAGTGCAACAACAGCTCCGTGAGGTGCGAGGAGTGGCTATTAGTCAGTGGACGGTAGGACGAAGACTGCAGGAAAATAACCTGACCCCTAAAACATCTGCGATTGGTCCAAAACTTACTCCAGCTCGTCGGCAAGCACGCTTGCGTTTCGCACGGGATCATCTGAATTGGACGTTGGAACAATGGGGATCAGTTCTGTTCTCAGATGAGACCAGAATATGCTTCCTTGGTAGCGACCGAAGAAGGAAAATGTACCGAAGACCAAGAGAGTGATTTGAAGTTTGGTGCATTGAACAGCGGAGTGCTTATGGAGGTGGTTCCTGCATGGTCTGGGGTGCAAATTCTATAGGAGCACGAACCGACTCTGTGTTTATTTGTAGGGGCGACCGTGTTCACGGAAGAAGGGTTTAACGGCTGCTAGATATATCGAGGAGATCTTAGCAATTCATGTGGTACCTTACGTCGACTACATTGGCGACGAATTTACCTCTATTCATGACAATGCAAGGCCGCACACCGCACGAATAGTGCAGGATTACATTGCAGAAGTCGGTTTTCGAGTTATGGAGTGGCCAGCATACAGTCCTGACCTAAATCCGATAGAACATTTATAGGATGAGCCAGAACGAAGAAGACTTTATACCCCAAATTCGATCCCAGAGCTCATTGTTGCAGTAGAAGAAGAGTGGCTTAACATCCCACAAGAAACAATAGCAATCTTGATTAGATCTATGCATAATCATAGGGGTCTTGCTAGTGTATGTATGATCTTGGTATTGCAAAACACCAGAACTAAGTGGTATCAGATACGCCCCTACCAAAAATCGCACGACGCGGAATAATTCCATATTATTCATTTTTCTGAATTACTTCAATCCATTTCTCTTTTATATTGAAATTATTTTCATCAACTTCTGTTGGGCTATCAACTTTACAAAAACTTTCTGCTTTTCACTTGAATTAAAACGTGTTTTCAAGGTTCAATATTTATATAAACCATCATTTGAATTGGTTCAATATTGATTGATGATGTGAAATATCACAAATTCAAAGAGTCAAAATTTGTATACGTAAAGCGTATTGATCACAGGACGTCTCATGTGTTCTAATTAATCTCAACACGTGGTAAATCAAATGTTTAATGGATTTTCATCAAGTATCTTAATAATTATAAATTATGCCTCAGAGCCAGGAAGTGTTCGATGTAATTACCAAAATTACGGACTGTAGGAGGTGATATACTACACTATTTAATCGGCTTAAGTTTCCTATAAAGTGTCTGGAGAGAATGACATAAAGCAAAAGAGTCGGTGAGACGTCGATTGAAATAATTATCATTAATTTGAAAGTAAAATTCTAGGAAAAATTGAGAAATTGAATGATTAAGTACTATTGTTTTCCTAGCATATAATCATCATTGTTTATTTTAAAAACGTCACAATGTAAATTATCGATTTCAAAACGTAGTTTGAAACAACTGCAATCTAAAATCTTGCAGAAAATTAATGCAACAAGATTTGCTTATTTTTAATTAAGAATATCTTTTCCAATTTTCAACCAATTTAAATTATTTTTTTTGAATATTGTAGGAAATTCATTGAAATTTTAACAAGCACTGAGTTTTTGTAAAAATTAATTTTATAATTCATTATACCGAGTGGAATGAAACGATATTTTTGTACCCTTTACGGTGAATTGGAACGAACAAATTTTTCTTTGCAAATAATATTAGAAAGATTTATTAATTTCCGATATTTTGTTTCACTCTAATATCTTTCTTTTTCAGAGGAAACTACAATTTTCACGAATTAAGCTAACATTCTAGGACAAAACTTGAATTATTATATATTCTTAATATCATTTGCATCAATTATTATATTGAAATTAAACATAAATAAGTAACAAATCAATAACGCGTAATTTCTCCTCGTGCTTTTGTAACAGTTTGGATTCGTCGAGGTAAACTTGGTATTAAATTATTGATAATTTGATATTAACAAAAATTGTAGAGTGTAAAGTGAAAACTTGTATTTTTTCTAGTGATAGAGAAGATATTGGAATAAATCAAGAACCAAAAAATATCCAGAATTAATAAGTATTCACAAAAATAATTTGTAACCATCAGCTTACCCCACAATGTGTTTAGAATTTACGGAACATGAACTTTTATAATTTTTTTATTCACGTTGGAAACTGCAACTGGTCGAAACTGACCAACCAGCAATTTTGATAATGGTTCGAAACCCTTCATGCGCGAGTCCATCTCGCACTTGGCCGGTTTTTTATTGTCAATTATATATCGTAGTTTGCCTCTGCATTCACTAATAAAGATTTGTCACTGCTGGTGAAATTGGGAAATATCTTGCGTTTAGCATTCAGTATTTCACGTAATAAATCTCAAACAATGACAGTAAACACTAAACAATGATACCAAACAACAGCTTAAATCGACAAGCGGAAGTTTTAATATGAACTCAAATTTATTTTCTAAACTAAGTGAAATTATTATTGGTGCTACCCACGGAACTCAAGCTCATTTAAAATTATGAACCTGGATTAGTTGAACCTCGTCAACTAGTAAGCTGGTGCAACGACCCCCTGTGCTCAATACAATGATAATATAAATCTAAGCTATTATCCAATATGTATTATTAATGTTCAAAGGTATTAGTCATGTTTTCTCACCAAGTTTATATCAAAATATTATTTTACTAGTGCCAATAGTCACTAAACTACTCACGGATTTTATTGACCTTTTCCAAGTACGTCATCGTGACGAATTTATGTCACCGGACAACCTTCACGCTAAATTCTATTATAGCTTATTACAGTTTCCTGTAATATTGTCGTATTTAATAAAGTGATTTATCAACAGATGTCGAAGAATAATTATTTATATTCACACTTCATTTTTAAAAAATTATATTTTTCAAAAACAGTGACCGTTCAACTGAGGAGCAACAACTACTTCCCGTGCAATATGCACCGCCAGATATTGAATTACAACCCAAAGTCAAACGGGGTTGGTATATCTACAAGATATTTTGAAACCAACCATTCTGGTTTGCGATTAGAAAGGACAACACAACTTGTACACCGGTTTCGGCATATTTGCGCCTCATCAGTAGAGTCCGATTCAAAGAAGAATGGGCCAGAGGCTTCAGAGCCTACGTCATCGTTAGGAGGCGGGTATTTGATGAATTAATCGATATTCCAGTAGCGTAGTTGATTTTAACTTACATAGAAATGTGAGTTGAAGGTGTATTTATATCATCTAATTAAATAATGACATTTTATTTTAAATATTTAATTTTTATTTTAAAAATAGCTTTTCTTAAAAATCTCATTATTTTAAAAAATTCGACGTTTTAATGAGGTGGCTGTTTAGGTTTCATAAAAAATTTCTATTCAATCTTAATAACATTTTCTCAGAATGAGCTTATACATTTTTTTCTGCTCATTCGGAGGTGTCTGATTGGAGGCGTGAACAGCCTAGTTCATAATCTGATGCCCGATGTCCGAGCTGTCTTCACTGTCTTCCGATGAGCCTGAGTTAAATTCTGCAAGCAATTCTTCAATTGATATCGGTGAAAAAACCTGTAATATGAAATACGATACATACCTGTGATTTTTCAAAGGAATGGTAATCCCTTCTTCAGCCACTTTTTCCATAAAATTAGATACATTGTAAACAATTTCTCGGCCCTGACTGTAAAACCCGACCCTTCCCAAGTCTTTTAGGCGACATAACTCAATTACAATAATGTTTTCAGTAGATACAATACAATAGATTGAAACCATCGAGCAAATAAAAATCAACCAAATTGATCACAATATTCACAAATTCCAGTCAGAACACATAACACTGTGATAAAAAATTATCTAATATAACGAAAAATTAAACTTCTGACAACACTGAAAATGAATCACAAATATACGCTTATGGATGTGCTCCCGGCGAAGTAATTTTCAATTTTACGAAAAACGCATATCTCAGCCACGGCGTTGCCAGCTCTTCGAGCGCTGTCTTTTCCATGATTAATTGAAAATAAATAAGCATTGCACGCATTTTGTCGAAATTGGAAAGAGCACGCATTATCTGCAGTCTCAGTTTAGTGTGACCGTCATGGCCCATTCTACTTTGAATCGGACTCTACAAGGTATGTGCTATCACTCCGAGAATCTCTAATCCCGGACTGAAGAGTACACTCCAATCATAATCAATACATGTGTTCCAGTAACGAAAATGTAAAGATTGTGACAGTAGCGACATCTTCACTTCCAATCGCAAACCAAAATCCGAAAAATTTTTGACAACAAGTCACGTGGGCTTGAAACAACAAAGCTTATCACAGTTTCCTGTAATATTGTCGTATGTAATATAGTGATTTATCAAGACATGACGAAGAATAATTATTTTTATTCACACTCCATGCATTTTTGAAAAATAATATTTTTCAAAAACAGTGACCGTTCAACTAAGGAGCAACAACTACTTCCCGTGCAATATGCACCGCCGGATATTGAATTACACCCCAAAGTCAATCGGGGTTGGTATATCTACAAGATATTTTAAAACCAAACTCCTTAGTTGAATGGTCACTGCTTTTGAAAAATATTATTTTTCAAAAATTCATGAAGTGTGAATATAAATAATTATTCTTCGAAATTCTGATATACCTAACCTCAAACCGAATAATACAACACGATAACATTCCTAACAATTGCTTTTGTACACTTTTAAATTATTATAATATCCATACTAGTACACAACTTTTGTTCAGGAGTTATATTTAAATCAGTAAAAAATGCATCAATCCATCTTTTTGAAGATTGTCCGTGATCAGCTGACAACATGGCGCGGGATGATTTCACTTGGAAAAGGTCTATTAAATGTGGGTAATAATTATAGAAGGTGTTAAATGTCTTTGGATGAATACATCTCACATGTAGATGCCAATGGTTAAACATTTCATTTGATACTCTGTGTGAATAATTCATGGGTCACCCCTGTAACTACAACTGTAACTGTGATCCATCATATGTCGAAAAATATGTAATTTTTATTTTAGTTAGAAAAAATTTAATAACTCAATTCTAGATCGTTATGACGTAATCTAAATTCCAGTTTATATACCAATATCAATCGATATGGATTATGCAGATCAAACATAAAAGTGACAAAAGTGACAAACACGTATTTAACCTCTTCCAATTAATTGCGGCAAACTTTGCATTATTTTTTCTTTAGTTTCCAAATACCTAAAGCATAAAAATGGAATTGTGAATTTTGAATTTTCTAGCTTCCAACACAACTTGTTTCTGAAACCGATTTTGATCAGCCATATTAAGTTCAGACTATAAAAAAAAAACAAAATTGATCCCAACATCAAATATTAATCCAAAAACGTCAACCCGTATCCGTTCAAAAGTAACAGGAGTGGTCCATGACTCATTCACACCCGGTATATATGGAAAAATTGAAATTCAGTGGAGTCGAAACAGATAGCTTGGAACCCACAATAAAGAGTCCTTATTCCAGTTGGCTACCTTTATTCAAACACACTGACAAATTTCAGTTCACTAAACTACAACACCAACCAATTCTCCATCGGCCCAAATTGCAGGTAAATGTGGCGTAATTATTCCGAGTTGATCACACAAATTGGAATTCGATCTTGCAGTCGGATGTGGCAACATCGATATGTCCGTCATTCCGAATTCTAAGGCGTTTAGATGAAAATTTAGATGGGAAATTCTCAGAGACTATGAATTTGTCAATTAGCTCTTAATGACGCAGTAAAGACGAGTCTAGAAGATGTAGATGTTTATTAAATTTCTTATTACGCTCCAACACCATTAACTGTTAACTGTTAACCTCATTTTTTATTTTGGTTTTTGATACAACAATTAAACTACTATAATTTGAACGGCAAACCACTCTTATCTCACTCTAGGGCGTAGTTTTCGGTAAACATAAAGTTTCTAGAGAAGTGAGAGTTACGGTGCCCTTGAGATTTGTAAAGCTTTAAAGAACATTTTTCATGGTGTTATGCCGAGTTTTAAACACGAACTTTCTAAAGCCAGCAAATTTGTTGAGAAAGAATAAGAAATGGTCTGTGTTTAGGTCAAGGTAAATATGGATAAGCTGTAAGCACTTTTGAATGGAATATTCTGAGACATGTCAATGTATTATCCAACGGAAGAATTCCATGCTCATACTTAACCTTCTTCCAGTCATAGTTACATCCCACCAATTTTTCAAACAGGAAATAGGTGCTTGTGATTTCTTTTCATTCTCTTTGCAAAAATGCTTTTGAATTCATTGCAAAAAAATGATCATGAAAAAATTAAGTAGTTGCATCAATCTTACAGATCAGATACCATAATTAATGGGTGCGTTTATACAAGTAAGTGACTAGAAAAAAAATTCAAATGCATTTGGTAAAACGTTTTCAATAATAAACAATATTGTTGTTTAAATGGTGGTTTATATTTTGAATATTACACGTTATTAGTTACACACAAATAACCAAAAGGGGCTGAAACACAAAATGTAGATTGAATGGAAATATAACTATTTCACAATAAAAAAGAGTATCGAGAACATTTTTTATTTGGTTTCGAAACATTTTCTTGTTACCTCTGCACTGGAAGCAAGTTTTGCGATTTCTTTTTGAAGCACAGTAGGCACATCTTTCTGGTACAGCATTTGATGGATTACCAAGTTCTATATTAAAACCTGCAAGTTATTGCAGTGTTAATTTCGAGGAATATTCTTAATAGAAAATCGTGCTTGCTTTAAAAAGTGTGTTCTCAATATTATAGCTCCATGATTGCTGTGAGTATAGATTACTTGCGAATTGGAACAGTTGTAGCTTCCAGACAATTTACCTATCAACAGTATCTACATCCCATTTACTGCCATTGTAATGTGTAATTATTACTTGCTTATGCGCATCGTGCGTGTGTTTTGGAAATGTATGAGACAAGGGTACACCCTTTTGAAAACGCAAACATACTGGAATGTTCCGATCGCACAGCTGGTCGAGAAAGTTCTAATGGTAACTCCCTTTTATTTTCTCCAATTGTTCCAATTACCATGAGGTTATGATCATTGAGTTGTTCCTTTACAAGAGGTAGAGACGTAAACCAGTTGTCCATTGTAATACTGCGCCCCGATCCAGAAATGTGTTGACAGAAACGTAAAGTGACATTATAAGGATTATTAGAAATTCTGTATAGCCCTCCAGGTTGGGTTCCGTCGTAAACTTCTATCCTGCTTGTATAATAAACTTTGGCATCATACAGTGCTAGAATTCTTAACTCGTATTTGTTCAGCATCGAGGGAATGTACTAACGAAAGTTGTATTTTCCTCGAAACCCTGCGAGCATCTCGTCCAAATTCAAAAATTCCGAAGGATGGTAATTAGAAGCAAAATAGTAAGTAACATCGCGTATAGGAGCCAATTCATCTGTTGCTCTTCTCATAACCCGGACGAATGAAGAATTTAAATCGTTGCAGGCTCCGAGTTAGGCGAAAAATGTCCACACCTGACTCATCAGTATTCCACGAGTCCTCACCATTTAGGCGATTTGTTTGATAGATACCAGCCATGTAAATAAGCCCGAATTTCAGTTTAATTAGTTGAAGTTGTATCTCGATTTTTAGCAAAATTGTGTGCATTGTACAATAATATTGATAATCTCGTCATTAAAAAAATGCTCCCATATCTCCAGTGGTTTAAGGCTTATTTGTATTTTTTTTAATATCTCAAACCGTGTAGAAGATACAAAAAAGTGGGGAGTAAAAATAATTAGAATTATTTTCACAGAGATATCGCTGCTAGAAGTTTTAGATTGTGAGCGAGGATTTTGTTTCCCGCAAGCTCTTTAAACTCAAATATCTCAAAAACAACAAATTGTAAAATATCCAATTTTATAGGACTCGTAGTTGTTGATATTTTTTGAAAAATGGTTTTCGGAACGATTATATAGCTATAAAATTACGAAAGTCATCGCTGAAAATGCAAAGTTGTCTTCTGGAAGAAACTGGCACTCCGGCGGGTGAGAGAATGGGGGAGACTAAGCGCTAAACAAAAACAATGTTTTTAAATGTTTTGCTCGTTGTAGCGTCAATTATAGTGACAAGTGCATAATTATTCCGTATCGAGACGATCGAAAGGGAACTTATTGTCGTAAATTCCATTTTAAATTTAAAAAATATAAATATTGAAAATATTGACCTTTCGTTCGCCATAATAGAAATTGTAGTTATAAAAGAAAACATATTTTCCCAGTTTCGTAAGATTTAAGCAAAAAAGGGGTATTTTAGGGGTTGAAATATAAATATGAAAATATAAATCGTATCTCAGACAGTAACACAATATTTATTCTATATATTTATGTTTGATTTTGGTCCATAAAACATAAATTTTTACAGTTTCCTCATTTCTACGCATAAGGGGTGGTTTCATCCCCCAAACATAATTAGCGTACATTAAGCTCATGTAGGATTTGATCTAGAGGGAGAAATAAACCAAATTTTTATAAAAATCAGTCGACCCAGCTGGAAATCGTAGGTCATACCCTATTTTAGTCCTCGTTTATTGGACTAATAGTATCAATAAAAATACCATAAGATGTTTCTCAAGAATATAAACAACACTTGCGATTGGGTCAGTCAATGTTGAATAAATGTAAGACAATAATTTGATTCAATATTAGAATATTTCCGACACGTTCACATCGAACTTTGAACTTCTACATCGTTTTTATTCACATTTAGTTTTTGAGGTTGTCGTATCGAGTTTTGGCAATCATTTTTACGTTAATTTTTATGATCAATTTCAAAACAAAAACATTTTAGAATGAAGAATGAGGTTAAACACAGGAATTACATTTTTTTGTTGCAGTATGTGAATGTATTATCTAAAATTGTTGATTTCGGGATTTTTAATAACAACAATAACTGAATTTATGATTCAATTTCATTTCGCCTTTCCACACTATGATTCATTTAGGTACTGTAGGATATTCAGCAGCCTTTTTTCATTATTAACATAAAGAGATTCAGTGAAACCCTTGAAAATACGAAATATTTATAAATAATGAATAACGTAACCGAAAAATTGTCCACTTACTCCTTAAAAATACAGTGGATCACTTAAAAAAATAACTCCCCATAATATAAGGGTTTTTGAAATAAATAGTTTCATATTTCTTATGCCCTTAATCTCTGCTCTACCATAAATCTTGTTGATGGTGTCTCAAAATATGTTGTTTGAGAATATGGAGCTTGATTTTCAGAACATAAGAACAAAATTAGTCGAAGCATGCCAATTTGATATTCTTCCACATAATAGGTGTTCATTCAGCAAGTACACCATATTTACCTACATTCAGTTGGTTAATGAGGTACTATACATATCAACAATAAATTCAAATCCGATAATTCAAAGTTTAGTTCACATGTAAGAGTGATTTATTGAATCGCACCCCTTCATTTTACCGATTTTAATATCCGATTCGTGTCTAGACCTTATTATACCCGATATTTTCATAATTCCCGTATTTTGAATCAATAAGCAAAAGCATGCTGTTTATAAATTCCAAATTCTTGATTTTAACAAACATGTTTCGTTCGAAAATTAATTTTCAACTTTTAAATTTAAATAACAAAAAGAAGTTCCATCTTCCCATCCATAATTTATAATTTCAGCCACTTTCAATGTAGTACACATTTGAAATCTCGTTAACTACACCTCGACATCGACTCTGAATAGTCCTTTTTTTCTCTCGCTTTTCTAAAAAGAAATTTCCTACATAAAGAAAAGCAAGCTCGTGAAAAGTATATCCCCTTCCATTTGTTCAACGTCATATAATAAAAAATCTGAATCCGGGCATTTCCAACACAGCAGAATACGTCTTACAGTGCCTCCAGGTGTCTTTAGTCATAATTCATCATTTCTGTGTCGTTGATAAACTCAGCAGAAAACTTGTTTCGGGGGCTTAACATTGACAAGTAATTGATTATGGGAATCGGTTAGTGCAAGACTTGTTATAAATGAAAGTAGGTATTGCAGACAGATATGAAGAGAAATTTCTGAATATAAGCAGTTTGATACATTTTCTTAATCTACTCTCAAGATATTGGAAAATAAATGCGTGTCAATGATATTCAACGAAATATGAGGAAAAATAAGGAAAGCATCAGTTCATCACAGTCTGTCAAATTTGGTTAATACCTGACACAGCAGATGTTAATGGTAGAAATCGTATTTTATTATATTGAACTAAGCACAAAATACGTTCCATTTGCTTATAATAAACAGGATAAAAGTCACTAAAGTGTATTCATAAAGAAGAGAGAGTAATAAAACGATGAAAAACCCATTTTTTCAAGCATACCATTGGCGTAGGTGTTTTGCCAACATTTAAATTAAAAAAAAATAGAAAAAAGACAGCTGTTAAAAATATATGTTATATTTCAACCTGATAGAGAAATTGTTTATTATGCGTGTTCTGTTTTTGCACTATAATACGTAGGTATGCAAATTATAATCGTTTCCGGTGCATAATTAGAGGATTAACTTTAAGCGAGAGTTAAGTAGCAATGTAAAATAGTACATTATACTATAAGGGAGAGAAATGCGTTATTTTGGCAGAGGTGCAATTTGAAGCCCGAGAGCTACAATGCACCGAAGATAAAATAGCATCTCTCCCGAGTGGTATATACTATTTCTTCCACGGTCTCATTAACTTAAAAATACATATTTTGTCATTATGAAGTAAGTAGCACCAGACTTATTGTGTTCGGATTTGAGCATTTATTTAGTAGTTGTTGAGCTATTATCATAACTACAAAATAATCAAACGAAAAGATTTGTCAAATTAAGGTTTAGTTTAAAGTTTGTTTAGTGCACAATGAATAATTTTGAGTGGGAAGAGATTGTGGAGGCTGCAAATATTGCAATAAGCAATTTGCTGCCTACGAAGTCAAGATTTTTATACGATATAGCCTACAATCGGTTCAAAAATTGGTGCGCCGAGAAAAATGTTCAACTATACAGCGAGAATGTTTTGTTGGCATACTTCAGTAAATATGCAAAGAATTACAAGTCTTCCACATTATGGGCGCAATATTTCATGGTTAAGTCATGCTTGATAATTTACGACAACATAGATATAAGCAGATTCCCCAAGCTGATCGCATTTTTGAGAAGAACCAAAGGGTGAAATCGACCATATTCTATCAAGTGCAGATGACAAGGAATTCTTTTAATGATCAAGGTAAGATCACTTTCTTTGTTAGGCATTTCAATTATTCAGTATTTTGATTTTTTATAGGTTGGATTGATTCTGGGGATTGCCGGTGCTTGTCGAACTGATGAACTAGTCAATTTAACTGTAGATGATATTGAAGATATAGTAGGCTCTTCCTTGATTGTAAAAATTCCAAACACTAAGACAAAGATTCCACGAACCTTTGTGGTTACCGATGTGGGAAATATGCTTGAATTGTTTCGAAAATACCTGTCCCTTCGTCCTCCCCACTTCAAGCATAAGCGCCTTTTTTTGTACTACAAAGCAAAAAAATGAAGTTCGCAGCCAGTTGGCAAGAATACTATGGGAAAAATTCCGAGTGTAGTAGCTTCGTATTTAAAATTACCTGATGCTGCATGTTATACTGGTCACTGCTTACGAAGATCTTCAGCGACATTACTGGCAGATGCTGATGTGGATATCACGACAATAAAGCGTCATGCTGGTTGGAAATCAACTACAGTCGCTGAGGGTTATGTCGAGAACTCCATTAAAAATAAGACCACTACTAGCGCAATCACAAAAACTGTAAATTTAAGCGAAAGTAATATCCCTGCTAAAATAAATTTTGAAAATTGTACAAATATGTTACATTTAATTTAAATGTCAATAAATAATTTCAATGTTATTTTTTTTTTCATGAAAAACGTTCTCCATAATGTAAACTCCCTTGGGAGCATTATACTTCCTTGGGAATAATCGACTACTTCTGTTTTAATGTTTACGTCATAGAAACTGATTTCTACTCCCGACCTAACCGTGGAAAAATATAATTTTAGGATTTTGAGAATTTTATATTATTAGCATATTTTGTTTCTTCCTGGTATTATAGGTACTTATGAGTTGGTACCGTAATAATATTAAAGTTGACTACAAATCTGCTTTGCTTGTTATTATAGTTTTAACTTTTAACCCGGCGGTAGTTGCGCCTTTGTTTTTCACACATTTGGTCGCGCCGGGTCTCAGAGACCCATTGTCAATCTTGAGCTTCCTGAGCACATTTTGATTTATATTTTTAAAAGTATATGAAAGAATAAAGTGTTTCTATACAAAACATTTTATTGTTAATTATAATACTAATACCTATTATATACCACGGTACTTGAAATGTAACTTTCCCCCAATTGCGGCGCCTATGAGAATAGTTTATCCCTTGCCTTCTATTGTTCTCAGTTATGGGTTCTATTGTATATTCTCCGGTCGAACAGGGTAAGGTATATAAAAATAATAGTATATTATTAAACGAGCAATTTATAATAGCCATTATTCACGCAGGGTGACGTTTGCGTTTGCGAGGGACGCAAGTCACCCGAGTTAATAATGGCCATAGATTGCGAGTAGAATACTATACTTTGTCCACGGCACTTGATATATTTATTACATAAGGCGAGTACAATTCTAACGTCAAAATTAATAAATTTCAGGAGTACGTCAAATGTGACATATAGAGATGGGCGATACTGTGTAAAGTATCGATACACCGTACTGTTATAAATATATTGTTTCAGAAATATCAATATTAAAAAATACCGTTATGAAAGTATCAATACTAAAAATATCGATATTTTATCGATACGATATATTTCAGAAACAAATTTCCTGAACAAAACAGGCAGATTCAATAGTTTATTCCATATTGTACCCCCATCTCTAGTCACCTCATGTACCGAAATTTTGTGAGTGTTGAGTTGTCATGGCATGCTATTCAAATGCAGAAGCGTGAATTATGAGTTTATAATTCACTCTAGTAGATATATATGGGTACCATATACCTTTTGTTAGGAGGTAAAATATTGACATATTATTAAGTGGTTGTGGACAAAAATAATAATATATTGTTTTTATCCATTTATTTTTACAATGTGGAACAGGACAATATCATATACATTGAAATTAACTACTATCACTCAAAACATTAACATAACCTGCAAGTTGATAATTGCTTGGAGTTATTTACTACTTTTCGCCCACCTTACCGGAAAACCAATCATATAAACACCAAAAATAGGGCGGAAAGTATTGTTTCGCAGCCCAAGGGTGGGCGCCACGATTTTTGAAGTTTTTCACTTGATTACTTTGACGTTTTTTTGGTTTATTTGGTAGGCGCAAAAAAAAAGTTGTATGTCACACATGCAGGAAACGCTTTAGCAGCCCTTTACTATCAGCTGCTCTCGATTCGCTACGCTCGCTCGTGAAAATGTAGCTATTTCGTGCTTTGTAACGCGAATGCTATTCGGGAAGGCTTCGAGCTCTGTGAACAGGAATAATTGCCAGCGACAGATAATTTACAAATTTTTTGTACGTTGATTGCAGTTAAGTGTCGAACACATTCTCATTGAGTGTCCTGAATTTAGTAATGAGCGGAATGTATATAATTTTAGCGATTATTTCAAAGAACTGCTTGGAGCCTACTGTAATGTTGAAAACGAAGTTATGTACCTTCGAAATATATTAGGTAATATTTCCAGATTCTATAAATAATACCTATTTCAATCGTAACAATTTATTAGTAATTTCCTCAGTTGTTGAAGCAAATTGCATGAGTGTGTATTTTTTTCCATATAAATTGAAAAACAAATAACCCAAAAACGGTAAGCAACAACATTTCTCCACATTGTGCCTCTGCTTCCGAAACCACAATCCCAGAAATTCCCCTTATTTCCGGATTGTATAATCTCAATACAGCAGATATTTTCAGGTAGTAATTGATAAACACAAAATAAAACTGTCGAATTATCAACTAACACTGTTTAGAGAGCTTTAGTTAGTGTATCAAATGTATATTATTCCCGCTTTTTTGTTGGTATCAGCTTAGTTTCAGAATATTGTATATTCAATATTGCAATGTTACATTCAATTTCCGGATATAAGCTTCTGACCCAAATTCATATCCTTTCGCAGCACAAAAAGTAGAAATTTGCTGCCAGATTGATGATTGAGTCGCAACTGTATCAGCAGACAAAAATCGGTCTGAAATTTACAGATTTGTTTTTCGTTGCATTAGATCTTGTAGATTTCAGTGTATGTGGCACACGTAAACATACATACATTGTTAACGAATGCGCCACTAGTTTTCTAAACAGTTTTTCTATAACAAAATTCTTTATGGAAAATATACAGTACTTGTTCTGGGATGTCTACGGAATTAACAATTCCAAACTTGGCCACACTTGAATCTTCAAAAATCATATGATTTCTGGTTTAGTAGTTCATTCCGAGGATCATCTTCAGAGCTGGTGTGACTATTTTCGAATAGACCAGCTCACTTGTAATCCTTCCTTTTTGGATAAGCAAATTCATTTAACGCATCCACCATATCTGCATGAATTTCTTCCGACGTTAAGCATTATTACTTTCAAAGTAATCAATCACTGAACGAGTTTCCATTGTTAAACACACGCTAACACATCAACTTAAAACGGCTTGTGAATAAAGAATGAGTTGCCCGATTGAAATTTTCATCCATCAATATATATCTTGAAACAAAATCTATTAATTATACCGCTTTGAAATATAATAATTTATTTCCCCCGTACATATCCCATTAACATCTCCCAGTATTATCCACCCATCACATTTCCTCAAGATGCCAGATTCTCAAAACACTCGCTGCTACCAACTGAAAATGATTAATTGTTCCAAAATGACAATCGAGTAGATACATGCGATGATACTCGTTGAAAATTTGAGTGTTGCCCCGAAGTTCATTCTAATTCCCTGTAGAGTCAATACAGTTATTAAGGGGGAAGTTTATGACTAAACTTATTAGGTTTATTAACGGAGAGGATGTAATGAAAGCGGGGTAGAAATTAGTCCTGGATTTAGCAGAATGGTGATCTAATTTTCTACGTGTATTATCGTATTATTTCCTCTCGCAGATTTATTTAATGGCTGAGTCGTTAAATTGGAGCACGGTTACACGTCGCCGCAATGTTAAAATAGGTCTAGTGGAAGTACTGTTTATGTTTAGCGCATAAAATGATATCACCAAGTTATTTATCCTATAGTCTGCGCCATCAATGATGGATGGAAATTGAGTATTCCTGTAAGGACTTCATAAAGCAGATATTCCATCAAACGTTAGCATAGTGTCAGGTTGGATAGACTTCACTGCCACTATTCCAACAAGATTATGCCCGGCATGAGACTTCGCTTCAATAGTGATTCTGATCCATATTTGAGTTACACTAGGTATGTCAAAGGGTTGTTAGTTTAGACATTTGGATGATTTTGGAGCCATTACTTTTTTAAACGCCTGCGAACAATTCTGAGTCGTGAAATAGAGTGAATAAGCAGAAGAAGCAAATTGTGAAATTTAAGTTCAAATAAAGTTGGAAAAACATAATATGGATACGTTTCTCATAGCTCTTGAAGCTGGATTATAAAAAAAGAGTAATCAAAACGACAACACCTGACTCTGCTCTTATATGCCCGTTTGCACCGTTTGGAATTTAAGCATGCATTTCGTAAGTAGTTCTTAGCTTCAAAAAGCACTTGTCTTGCTATAGCTTAAGCATTCCTCAGTAAAGAATCGCTTTGTGACTATAGAATAGTGGGGAACATAAATATAATGGGTCGTATAATGTTGGTTTGTCTTTTGAGGCAGTTATTTGAATTCAATGAAACTTTGAATCTACCAAATAGTATACTCAATAGGGATTTGCATTAAGACAAAACGTTCCTGAATTTTTGCCCCAAAATATAACTTAATAGTTTTATATTAGTTGGAAAATATTGCAAAGAAATTCGGGAGGTAGATATGACCACATGCCACAAATATTATTTCATCTTCTGTATGTTCCTTGTGGGGTATCCATTATTCTTTTTTTTTCTCAACCATTTTGAGAAATCAAACCACAATCTTTGCATCCGTATTCCAGGCGGAAATCTACGCCATCGACACGTGGAAAGCACGTGCATACAATTTGCATATATGGGGATAAACCTATCTCTTGGTTTTGCATGGAAACACACATTATCTTTTAATGTCAAGCACTGCTCATTGGAGATATTATAGACTCCTAAGACTAGAGTACCCAAGGAAGGATTTTTTAAAGAAGGACCTTGTGGAAAGACTGTTAAGCCTGATGAGGATTACTGGTATTTTTACATAAACCCTGAAGCCTGAATGCTCAGGTGCCGAGGACTCGAGCCTCTGACTGGTGGTCAGAAAAGCGGTATAATATGTATATGTAATAAGAGTCATATCAACGATTACTTCAAATGAGTCTAGCTAGTAATAGAATATAATTATAAAATAATATAATAATCGATGTAGCTGTTGTCCCTAAGATGACCAGTAGGACCAGAAAGAGCTTGGACGTTCACATAGGATAGGAGAATCCAGAATATATAATTGGCAGTTGACAATTGCCTTATGGTGAGAGGTGTACTGGAAGCTCCTAATGAGACATCGAGCAGTGGTTGAAAAGGAATTTGCAGTATAAATTCGGGAAAAAAGTCGAAACATGTCGATAGACATATCACACTCCCTTCCTTCCGAAGTGGTAATACTGAAAACTCATACTCTCTACCATATTAGGGTGATACTAAATCATTGCCAACTCATATACACTGTGGGCCGAAATAAACGAGTACATTTTTTAATTGAAAATATTTTTTTTGTTTTTTGGGCGATTTATTTTCTTTTTGCAGGGCTAATAACCTAACATGTCCTCAACATGACTGTAAATTTGAAAGCAAAAATAATGTACAGGGTCGGACTTATAAAAAAAATTATATAACAGTGCATTTGAGCTCGTTGCAAATAAAAACTGTCTTAGCTAAAATTGTACTAATATGCTTTTTCGCTAGATAAACTATTCGGAACACTTCAGTAAAAAGGAAATTTTCCGAAATTACCGGATTCGCGAATTTTTTTATTAAATAACATTTTAACAAATAACACATTTATGAAAACAGTTTAGTCACTTAAAACTTACAGTAAAATATTATGAATGTGGCCACCATTATTGTTTACCACTTCTTGAAGTCGTCTGCGCCATAAATTAATAGCCCCATTTATTGCTCCCTGTTCAAAATTGTTCCAAACAAACTGCATTCTTTCTTTGAGCTGCTCTATTGTTTCAAATTGTTGTCCGTCATACAAATTTTGTTCGAAAATTCCCCAAATTGAATAATCAACCGGATTTAGTTCTGGGCTGTTAGGTGGCCACATTTCTGGCTCAATATAATCCGGGCAATTTTCACTCAAGAACATCCTTGTACTGTGGGAAGTGTGCGAGGGAGCACCATCCTGTTGGAAAGTGTAATCGTAACAAACATCTTCAATTTCTGGTAATAGATTTGTTCTTGATACGTTTCTGAATTGAGTTTTACCCCAGCATCAACAAAAATCAGACGAGATTTTCCCAACATGGATACTGCAACAGAGACCATTACACCTTTTGAGAAATGACTTTTTTCAATCAAAAGATGCTCTAAAGGAATTTCTTTCTTAAACTGTACGTCAGAATATACCCTATCATTTTGAGTATTTTTAGGTGGCCGTAAATAAAACATTTTTTCGTCTGAAAACCATATTTTTCTAATGTCTTCGCGAGAGCGGAATCTTCGTAGTAGCAAATTACATCTTTCCAAACGTTTTTCTCTTACATTAGCCGTAAGTCTTTGACAGTAAACTTTTTTAAATATTTTAAGATGGCAGTCTTGTTTAATGATTTTTCGAAGTGAAGTACGGGAAATCCCAGTTATTTTTGCGATTTTCCTTGCTCCAACAGATTGGCCAGGTTGCAACTTTCCTAAAACAACCCTTACTCTACCAATATTTTCTTCAGTTCTCGAGCTTCGCTTCCTTCCTCTTCCACGTTTATGTTCAATAGACCCATTGGCTTCCCTAAGATGTCTTAAGAACTTTCCTATCGTTCCAATATGCCAATTTTTCTCAGGAAATTCATTTACAATTTTTCTTGCACCATAATTATATTTTTCACGGAAATATTTAATCAATATTCTGTCTTCTTTGCTTAAAAGTGGCATTATGAACTGACTAATTTACTTATTTAGCTGTAAATGTCAAACAAATTCCATGACAACCTGAGCAGTCACGGCCTACTAAGTAAAATTGACAACAATAATGGTGGCCACATTCATAATAGTTTTAAAATTACTAAACTGTTTTCATAAATGTGTTATTTGTTAAAATGTTATTTAATAAAAAAATTCGCGAATCCGGTAATTTCGGAAAATTTCCTTTTTACTGAAGTGTTCCGGATAGTTTATCTAGCGAAAAAGCATATTAGTACAATTTTAGCTAAGTTTTTATTTGCAACGAGCTCAAATGCACTGTTATATAATTTTTTTTATAAGTCCGACCCTGTACATTATTTTTGCTTTCAAATTTACAGTCATGTTGAGGACATGTTAGGTTATTAGCCCTGCAAAAAGAAAATAAATCGCCCAAAAAACAAAAAAAATATTTTCAATTAAAAAATGTACTCGTTTATTTCGGCCCACAGTGTATATCTTAGGTGAGGTGGCGAGTTTTGTCGTCTTTTGATTATTGTGCAGTTTCAGTTGTGCATACACTTATAAGGTACAGAAGAATGTGTTTCCAAGAAAAACGCTGGAATCCTCTTCAGGTAGTGAGGAACAGAGTCTCCCGGTGGAGACACATAAATTACGGTGGTTGATGTCAGCTTGAAATTGTTCAAAATAGCAATTATGTCACTAGCTGAAGCAGTGAAGATTATGCATCATAATGTTAATAAAGATGGGATAGGTACCACTAAATTAATAGATGATCATTTGGTAGGACAACAGTTGTAGTGTTTCACAAGGAACGGTTCTGAAACCTGGAAATCGCAAATGGGTATACAGATAGTGCAAAAGAGTCACAATCTGAAAATGTAAGAGGTACAAAAGAGACATAGATACTGGCTTTAAAGGGAGTAGTGATACTGGAAGATAAATATACGTCTAAATATGGGCGTGTGTACGTAGGAAGAGGTAGAGAGATGCTCAATTCTTACCACACTATAAAACAAAACGTTAGCAAGTACTGAAACTTCCTCAGTTTAAGTGGAAAGACAACAACAACCTATTATATAACATTAAATAAAGACATGGTCTTATAAGAATTATGAGTATAAAGTTGAAAAAAAAAACAAGCTGAAGTAGGGGAAAATATGATCCCAAAGGCATGTATTGTCTTTTCTTTCACCGTGGAATATTGGTTGTAGAATAAAGTATTCGTGGAATTGGAATGAAGGTGAATTGTCATTATTGCAGGGAGAAGAATGTCTTTGTGACGATGTAGACGCTTCATAACAATAATTTTTTAATATATATCTCATTTATGACATTTTGAATCATTTAAATGTTAACAATATGCTATTTTTGAGCGGAATACGAAAGATATTTTTGCTTATACCAAATCAAATAGCGTTTCTTGTATAATGTAATGAGTATTACTATTCTTGACATCGACATTCTCAATTTTCTTGATACCAGCACTAGAAACGATTTACTTAGTTGGGAATTTTGGAGCTGACTTTGATACAGCAAATAAATTCCTGATCTAACCAGACCAAGCTTATTAAAATGTGTTCTGTTGTTTAGGAGCTACAGCTGTTTATTAAAAAAACATTAAATATCCCCACTTCACTTCATTCCAATAGATACGTCAAATAGTGTCGAATAAGAAATACTTTAATAAAGCTGAGACTGAAAAAGTATATATTTTTTGGTAAATTAACATGGTGTATTTCAATGAAAATCAGTTTAAAAATATAAGATGGCAATTACACCCCCTGACGGTTATCTTAGGAAGCTGAAAATAGATTGCAGGACTCTTTTATAGTCACTACAGTCACAACACTTTTCATCACAAGTCTTTACGATAGGATAGTTTCCGATACATAGCACTTTGCATTCTTATTTGGCCACCCGGTACAAAAAATAGTCGCTTTACATTCTTGTTATCTCAATAACATTTCCAACCGACTTTTAAATTAATAATTTTCCAAAAACCGATTTCAACAAACACAGCTAACTGAAAAACAAATAATAAATAGTTTATACATACTACAATTTAATAAGTGCTTATTTATTGTTTTGTTCGGTGTGATTGAGAAATTGTTGTCCATTATATTTTTTCGTTTCGGTGGTGCTCGATCCAGCGCTGGAGCGCTACCGAAACAAAAACAATTAAGTTTTTCAAATCCTTGTGCCTACCTGACATTAACGGAAAAACTCGACAACCAGACGAACTAAACAATGGGCCTTTTGGAAACTCGCTTCATAGTAAGCTCCAGTAAAAGATATGGCAGCAGCGCGTTGTTTTCAGATAACAAATGGTTAAGAGATTGTCATTGTTATAATTTCACTTAAATTTTCCAGGTCCACTCACTTCCTCTTACTTTCCATTACTTTCTGTTTATTTCTACTAAATCCTCAATCATTTATGATTTAGCCAATGAAAGGGAATCTAATTCTAATATTCCTAATTAGATGAAACGAAATTTTTCTTAAAAAGGGACACGCGACATACAATGGCAGTCTCATAAACATTTGTCATCTCAAAACAGCGAGATGTTGCCATATCTTTTACTGTATGTTACTGAACCGAGTTTCCAAAAAGGTCCAATCAATGATAAAAAGCTTAAGACTGCAAAACATCTTTAAGATCCATTCACAATAGATCATATCCTTGATAAAATCAATTATTCTTGAAGTCAACCACTTTTTGTCCGCAAACACTTTTCGTTCGTTGAAACGTTACATCGAAATATCCGGAACGTATTGCATTTTCAAAAAAACAAAGCATTGGGTACAAAGCGAAAAAACTGTTCAGCCGAGATGGAATAAACATATTTTTTCGTGACGCAGCAGATCTTTTGCACAGTCGACGAAAAGAGTTTGCGAGAAATACTTCCCTTCAAAAATAGTCTATTTTTCATTTGAAAATTAGTAATTTTTAGTAAAGATCGACGATAAAATGTAATATGCACCTCGGCGCAACACTGTCTATTGCCTCGCCTGCTTGCTCGACTATAATGGTCAGTTTTTCGTCCTTAGTACGTAAATAACTATTTTGTATGACGTTCTAACAATATTATAGTCTACTGTACCTCATTTTTAAACTGGGAGAAGCATTTTAGGAAACCTGAAACACACCACTAAAAGTAACTAGATTGGGAGTGTGTTCCGAAAGGATCGTGTTTTTGAACTTACTGACAATTACGTAAAATGTGTATTGTACCTACTGCTCGCAGTTGTCGTGGCCAGTGAGGGATCAAGGCATGTCTTAATATGGAATCATCGTTGGCCACAGGCCATGGTGAAAGTAGCAGCCAAATGTTACATTATTGTGAAAAAACGTATGGTTATAATAGTTTAGTTGTTAATAATTTGTCGTTAAATAAGTATGTAGAAAATGCAATTGTATGTTCAAATAATTTTTTTTTCACATTCAAGGCTTAAGTATAGTTTAAACCAAGAAAAAATATTTCGGACTTTATTTATAAACAACAAGGAAAAACAAGCATGGACTAGATTTTGTTTATCGAACTGAATAAATAATAAAAATAATTGGAAAATAAAAATAAAACCATAACCAACAAACGCCAAAAAGTGGTAATAAAGATGGGAGTAATGAATATTTTTTTTATATAAGTACCTAAACACAAAACTGACAAAATGTCGTTGACAGTTGAATCAAAAAACGGTGTCAAACGGACGGCAATCTGATCAACGAAGCTGCAGGGATCGCGCTTTTTTGCTAATTTCGGAAATGTTGATAAGACGCGTTGGTGTTACATTTCTTGTGATATTATTATTTTTCTGAATCTAAATCAGTTTTGTGATTTTGTGTCTTGGAATCTTTATCGATAAACAACAATTACAATGATAAATAATAAGAAAACCTCGATCAGAACCTATGAAGCTTTCCTGATAACGCAGGTAGTTTATTATTGGAGATTTCTCTTCCTAACATTGGTAACCAAATTTTACTATATTCGGCTGAAATACTAGCTAAATATTTATCCTCATTTAGGTGTGTCACAGCAGATTTTTTTGACTTTTTGTCTTTCACTATTGCGTTTTTTCAACATTATTTTCGCCAAGTCCCATTGAATATGATGCCCCTCTTCCCAAGCATGTTTGCAAATATATGACTTTCAACAATTGATTATTACATAATAAACTATATTTTCTCAATTACATTAAACCAAATAACAAATTTAATAACCAATCAATCGTGGTATATAATAAGTTTCTGCTTTTTAGTTTACCGAGTATGTTAAAATCAGTTTTTTTAAGTTATCCATATTATGATTATAAAAGTTATCATATTGAATATTAATTTGTTAACTCGATTTCCCAGTTTAGGGTATTCTTGAAGAAACCAAAAAACTACTTGAAAAAATGTTTTTTTCCGGGGGCCACATAAGTAACTTACCACACGCATGCGCATAATCTGTCAAATGCATAATTTCTATTGAGATTGACCACCGTCAAGGTGTCAAATACGGGGTTGGGATAAAGTATGGAACCAATTAAATATCTTTCAAACGAACGATATTTATGAAAATTTGCAAAGTGCAATGGAACAAAATGCATCTGATGTACATTTTTTTTGTTAATAATATACTTCCGGTTTAACCGGAAATACCATCAACTTCTTTAATTTAAATGGGACACCCTATATATTTTTACAGATTTTGAAAAAGCTTGTTATTTTGAATTCATACATATCGAGTTTAGTGCGAAAAAATTTGTAAAAACGAGGAATTACTCTCTATTAGTTATACATTTCTTCAAATGTTCAAAATGCTCGCCGTTTACTTGCTGACAATATGCCATCCTATTAACAAATTCTTGAGTCACTCTTTCCACGTATTAGTTCACATTCATCAATAATTCTTTGATGGTCGTCTAACGTAAACACGTGATTTTAGATAACCCCAAAGAAAAAAATCTAACGGGCTAAGATCCGGAGAACGAGCAGGCCACTCTATGGATCATCTACGTTCAATCCATCGATTTGGAATTTGCATCCAGAAAATCCCTAACCCGTCTATCATAGTGGGGAGGTGCTCCCTCTTGTTGAAAACAAACATTTTGTGGTAATTGCCCATTCTGTTGAAGTGCAGAAATAATTTCGTTATTCAGTAGATTCAAATACTTGTCACCATTCAAGTTTCCATCGATAAAAAATGGGCCTTTACGCCTATTTTCCATTCCCATCCGAACATTCAACTTCTGTGGATGCTAGGTATATGCTTCATGAATCCAATGAGGATTCTCATTTGACCAATACCTTGAGTTATGGCGATTAACTGTTCCATTTAAACAAAAAGTTGCCTCATCGGAAAAAACTATGTTAGAAGAAAAATTGTCGTCATTACAGAAATTCCAGCCGTCGGTCAAAATCATCGTCTGACAATCCTTGAACCAACTGTACCTTATACTGATGATACTTTTCACTTTTTAATATCTTTCCTAAAGAACGTCGACTGATACCATGGTTTAGTGCCAAATTTGTGGTGGAAGTTTGAGGTGATTATTCTAAATCGATTGCAATATTTCGTTCGTTGCAGTCTGAGGTCTTCCAGGTTTTAGCAAATTTTTTACCATCCCAGTTGTACTTAAACGTTGTAATGTGTTAGTTACTGTTGAGTGTGATATAGTATTTCTGTACGGATGCAAATAATTGAGAATATGACACACTTCTTCATGAGTTCTAACACGATCACCATAACCGATCATTATTAAAATTTCAATACGCTCTTTTTCACTAAATTGAACCATTCTAAGTTGTGGAATTTATTTCCGTCAATTAGAATTTGACACTTGGAGAACAAAAGACATACTAAACAGTACTCGTTTATTTATTGCTATGCATACAAACAACATCAATTAGTTTATCTAAATAGTTTTTTGCTCTAATGCAAAAAAGTCAAAGGAGGTTGATTAAAGTACTATATTTCTCATTTTTACAAATGTTTTTACACCAAACTCAATATGTATGAGTTCAAAATAACAAGCTCTTTCAAAATCTGTAAAAATATATAGGGGGTCCCAGTTTAATTAAAGAAGTTGATGGCATTTCCGGTTAAACCAGAAGTATATTATAAACAAAATAATGTACATCAGTTGCATTTTGTTCCATTGCACTTACCTGCAAATTTTGCTAAATATCGTTCTTCTCGTTTAAAAGATATTTACTTGGTTCCATACTTTATCCCAACCCCGTATATAATTTTCAAAGTTTATTTCACGAATTTACGCCTGTTTCGGATTATCGGCAAAAACTCGACAAGTTTAGCTTGTTCAATTCAGTTAGGACGAAAGTAAATTGCCCTAGTACCACTTCTAGACACAAATGTAAAACAATTTAATTTTTCTCATTTTTGTATTCGTATAAATAAGAGATCTGATTACCAAAAACTAATAAAAAAAAGGAAAAAAGGGAAAACTATGATTAAAAAGAATAAAATTTCGGGTTTCTAACGCATCAAATATTGGGAGAATTTACTATCGAACCTTTCAGTACAGTTTACCATTTCACTCGATGCTTTTATGACTAATCCGAAACAGGCGTAAATTCGTGAAATAAACTGTAACTAGATTCACCTATGTAATATCTAAATTTAAAGCGATCTAAATGAAAAAAGTTCAGAACGCGATCGAGGATCGAAACCGCGTAGTATTTATCAGAAGTCCTACTCTGTGCCATCTTAACCAATCAAACATTTATAATGAACGGAAAATATAATTATCCTGATAGCTATTTATTGAATATAAAAAGCAGACTTGAATTTTTGTTACTAATAATAGTTATTTTTTCATTTTTTAGAAACAAACGAAATTTACTTCAATTGTAACATTTTGTATACTAATATGTCAGATATTGATTACACAACATTTGGTAAAATTATCACGGGGTCGTAGAAAAATACTGTAAATTACCCATGCGAAATTAATTTTTCACACTCGTGTGATTGTCGCACTCGGCTTATGCCTCGTGCTACAATATTTCCAACTCCAATGAAGAATGTCACTTTCCGCACTCGCAATCTAATAAATTATTTCTATAGTCATGAAAAGTTGAACGACGAAATCAATGTTTTCTAAAAGCATAATTGTTGAAAAATATTTCTCTCTATCGATTAATCTGAGAAATATAGACCGAAAATGATCATTTCGTGTTTTACCATTTCAGCAGGCTGATTTTTGGTGTACAGTTAGTAATAAACACATATATACAAGACGATATTATGCTTACAAAGCGTGAAATCGAACCTCACATTGTTCAACAGACAATTGTTAATGTGATTTAAACGATATTTAACGTTTTTCCCTTATATTTTTTCCCTCAGATTTTACAAAAAAAAAGTTGAATACTTTCTTATTCGCCTTCAAGACCAACAAAACTAGGCTTTGTACGAAAAAAAAAATTAATAAGGTCCAAAGTTATCAATAAAAAATAATTGTTCATGTAATGTTAAATAATCAATTTTAAAACAATCTCCTATCACTACCGTGTCTCGGCGTTTCGTGAAATCATTCGTTGTTACTCACAGACATTAGGTGCAATTCTGTAAGCAAATGTTAAATTTTAATACATGGTTAAAAATTAGAAAATTTGCTAACTCCATTTTACTATTCTATATGCATAATAAGCTTAAAAATATCCACGAAAAACTCTTAATTGGACACCATACCTATTAAAATTGAAATCCTAATATTGACTATGCATAGATTAAAACATTTCTAATGGCGGAAACTTCGTCAAATATAACGGTGTGCCGTTAGTTTTTAACCACTTCTTATATAATTTACCCTATAATGTACCAAAGCTGGAATCTCAGGGTGAAATAGTTAACAAATTACCTAATTATCGATCTACACTAGCTTGAGCGACATTCAGCAATACGAAATAGTATATTACGTAACAAGAGTTGTAAGTAACCCATTACGCACGAAGTGAAAAAGTTTACGCACGAAGCCGCACAGCGGCGAGTGCGTAAATTTCACGAGTGCGTTATGGGATTACAACTCGTGTAACGTACTATACTTTTTCTACGCCCATCTATTTTCTTCTGAGTGCTCATAATTTCATCTTTTTCGCTACTAACAGACATATTCGTAGTTAAAGTTGAGAAAATGTTCGGATACTATAATTTGTTACCAAAATTGACAGCATAAATGAGATAACGTTTATTCCCTTATCCCAAAAATATGAATTACTTTTTTTTAAATTGTTAAATGTGTTGCCGACATTTAGGGGCATCACTCTTTTAATCTAAAATGTATTTCACTAATGCTAAGAGCTTTTAAGTTTTTCAATTGATTAAAAGTATGTAAATAAACCAAATAAAGTATTACGTAAATAAAAATTTGATTGCAATTTGATTTAACAAAGAAATCTAAGTTTTTCTATCTAAACGCACGTGTATGTTATGAGATTCTCATTACGTGCATGTTATTGTTAAATGTCACTTACAAGGAAAGTTGTCAGTGCGATTTTTGACGTTTACGGACATGGGCGTAGAAAAATCATTTTTCTCTGGGTTACTTACAACTCTTGTTACGTAATATACTATTATCGGTAGCTTTCATCATTATCACAACAATTACTTATTTTTCAATTCAAACTTATTTTGCAACAATGGGAGCGATTGTAATATAGAATAAGTCATATATTAAAAGACTTTTTTCAATATATAATTTCATACTCTAATAGAGGGCGGAAAGACCTTCAGTATGAAAAAAGAAAATTTAATATTCGTTAAGAAATAATAGAGTCCAATGCCTGTCGTTAAACAATTTGTGCGAGTAGCAAAAAAATAATCGGTATCGGAGTACAGAGAGCATTCATTGTTGGAAATATTGGAACTTTGTACGAAAGGTCTTGAAAACAACATCAAAAGTATATTACATACCTAGCGGGGAAGTAGATCATTACAGCCCAGGCTGTCTTAGAGACACGAGGCGCGTAGCGCCAAGTGTCGCCTAAAAGCCGTGGATTTAATGATCTTTCCCGCGTGGTATGGTTGCTATTTTATTCACAATCGCTTAGTTACAAGCTTTTAAAAACAATAATTTTAAGAAAGTTTGTTATCACAATTTAATATTTTTTTCGACAAAGAACTTCATGAATCTGTTGCTAGAAAATATTACTAATTTATTGCTTTTGACAATTATGTCATAAAATATTCTTTCTGTCACGAAATTTCGATTTTTTTGCACAAACAAGTACATAATGTCTTATTTTGAATTAACCTGTACTCCTCCGGAAGTCCAAGAAGCTGCGGTTAAGGGAATAATTCCGTAGAAAAGCAAAGAAAAGTATGAACTTTTTTTTAAAACCAGCTTAACACAATATTGTCATGCTTCAGAAAAGTGACACTCATGCTTCTAGCCGGAAATAGTATATTGTATAATTAGTGGGAAAAGCATAATATTCCCAAACGACTGTGATAATTACCAGACGAGGAGCGTAGCGACGAGTCTGGTAACACAGGAGTTTGGGATTATTATGCTTTTCCCACGAATTATACATACTATTTTTTCTTCTATCGTTGATTTACATTTGAAAAATTAATAAAAAAATATTTCATTCAACCATACTTTGTTTTATTTTATTGTAATAATCCATTTGTAACATTACCGCACGCTACAGCAGTGCGGTAAGAATATTATCGCACTGTTATTTTCTAATTGCTTAGCAACTGCCCACTATTCTGGAATGTTGAGCTTTGCGCTTAGAAAACAGGTCAAAATAGTGTCACTTTTCCCACGATCGGAGAAAAAGCGTGGAAGTGAAAATAAGTAATAAGACACTTCCCTACCGTTGTAAAGGTAAGAAATGTCTATATTACTGATCGATTGTGAATAAACACTTTTCTCGGAAACCGTCGAAGATAAATTGATCACTTTTTTTTAAATTTGATAGTACGCCACAAGAGGAATTGATTTATTTAAGCTAATGTATTGAAACACAAAAGTTAAACTCATATGTGACTTATTCTATATTACAACTCAGGTCATATTAAATAATCGCTCCCATTGTTCAAAGTAAGTTTGGATTGAAAAATAATTATATGTTGTGATAATTAATGATGAAAGCTACCGATAAAAACGATTTTCGTATCGCTGAATGTTGCTCAAGCTAGTGTAGATCGATAATTAGGTAATTTGTTAATAACGCTGTAACTTGTTAACTATTTCTCTTACAAATTCCAGCTTTGGTACATAGTGTCTGTGAGTAATAACAAATGATTTCACGAAACGCCGAGATACGACTGTGATAGGAGCTTGTTTTAAAATTGTTCATTTAACATTGCATAAACAATGATTTTTCATCGATAACTTTGGCCCTAATTAATATTTTTTTTCATACAAAGCCTATTTTTGTTGGTCTTTTGAAGGCGAATAAGAAAGTATTTAACTTTTATTTTTGTAAAACCCGAGGGAAAAAAATATAAGAGAAAAACGTTGAATATCGTTGAAATCACATTTACAATTGACTGTTAAACAATGTAAGGTTCGATAACACGCTTTGTAAGCATAATATCGTCTTGAATGTGTTCACTACTACCTGTACAGGTACACCAAAAACCAGCCTGCCGAAAGAGAAACATGTTGTTGGCTCTGTATTTCCCGGACTACGATGTTCAATATTTTGCATACTCTCAAACAGAGTGAATTCCAATTATAGACAACAATTTTTTTCAAACTGAATTTGTTTCTTCAAGAGTATTTTTGTCCTTCTGAGCGGTCGTGTTTCCTAATTGGAAAACTGATTATAAATTTCTCCAAACATGCGAAGTGTATTACGAAAATGTTTTGATTTGCAAAGAATCGCCTGGGTGAAAACTGTTGTTTTATTAATCAACTTAAAAGTTTCAATACAAACTTCAACATACTGAGAGGATAATCTAATTCAAAGCAGCTTCATCTACATTGTAGTTCCATTTGAGTATTACACGCGAATTCACTCCGGTGTGGTCGAAATCCTTGCCGTTCAGTCCTTACAATATATCGAATTTTTCGAGGAAAGTTCAGACAAGCGTAAACTGCCCGTGTAATCATAGACAAAAGCGAAACGGCAAGAAGTGCATTTACAACATCGATACCATTGAATGTTGTATATTGTTTCGCGTATTCTGTTTCTCTTAAATTTAAAAGCCAGTTCGTGTTGCAAAAATACGAAATACGCTGATAAACATTGGGGGAAGTGGTCGTACGATGATTCACAATACTATTTTCAGATTACCAAGCTTTCGAGAATATGATATTATTTATAGAACCGGAAGGAAGGATTTTCAATACCATATGAACTCTGTTTGTATAAATTTCCACTTCAGTTATTGAAGTTAACCCCATAACCTAAACTGATCAACCTAAATCTTCCTTCATTAGAAAACATTGATTTTCTCAAGTTGTTGTCGAAAAGCGTTTTCGGACTGTTCTATGTTTGTTGCTAATTTTAAACTTTAGAACTCCAAAGTTCATTTTTTACTACCCGGATTCGGTTAATGTAGTTGGGAATTTTGTATCCGACTTTGTGCAAATGCACGACGAGGATAATCCAATTGTAGGTAGCGACATCTACATTGTATTCTCATTCGATCATCACATGCGGATTCACTTGGATGCGGCTTAACTCTTTAGCTTTCGAAACGCTTAAACTTTTCTTTCGACATGAGTGGGATGGAAAATATTATCTTCACATGGAGGATTTTTATTATTATCATGGAAATTCAACACTTGTATTGAAAATTCTATTTGTATCCTGATTGGATTCAAAAAACTGTTCCGGTGGTGAATGAGTTATGACCATCCCTATAACTTTTATAGCTCGTACGGTATAAAAACCGTTGTATATGATGTTTGTCATAACTGAACTATGTTGCCAAGCCCTTAAGATAGTATGAGAATCTAGTGGTCGAATGAAGTTAATCAAATGTTCTTCTTGGTATTTGGCTTTAGGTTAGTTTGAGTTTGTATGAATACAAACTTCAACTTATTGCAAGTAAATATGAAACTTTTATTTGTATGTTAACAGTACAGCACTAAGTTGGATGTTGTTATTAAAAATCATGGAATTATTTCTAGTACTTAAAAGGTAAGTATGAAATAGTTGAGAAATTCATTTTTATTTATAACCTATAGGTACTTACATTATTTTAATAACGGTTTTAGTTCTGTAATAACCGTCATGAGGGTTGTATTTGTGAAAGTTTCGTATGAGTGAACGTTGTACTAAACTCCCGAGGAATTTGGACCATTAAGTCCAAACGATAAAACCATGGTTTAAACGTATTTTTGTAAGAAAGAATATTGCTTGTCGTTAAACACGCACTCTTCTAGTGTTTACTTTTTTCAGAACAGTGTTGACTGAATTATAGAAAAATGTGCACAGATTACTAGAGTGTGAAATCAACTATTAACAAAGTAATACGTGCACAGAAAACAAATCAGGATCCAGGCAAACCTAAGGAGAAACCAGTACGAAAAGTGAAGGAAACCAATGAATTTATAAACAACGCAATTCGAAGGTACATCCATTCATTTTAAATGAGTAAAAAATAAAGTACCTACATTAAATATAAAAATAAATATGCGGATTTGTCGCTTATAAGAAAAAAAACGTTTTTTTAAACCTGTAGATTTCAAATTTATTTTGGGTGTCATTAGTCATTACTTATATATATTTTTTCCACCTAGATGGCTTTATTTACACACAGAAGCTATAACTACTTTAGCTTCAGTTTTTCTTAAAGTTATTTTTTTATTTTAATTTTTTTCTTATTTTGTTTTAAGAAATAAAATTAGTAGCGTCATTCATTTTTTTTTCTTATTAATATCTGTGAAATTTCTTGGAATAACTTCCATCAGATAACAAAGCCCTGAGAACTGGATTTGTTATCTCAAAATTCAAAGTTAGTTTGGCAAGTATCTGCCCTATTTATTTTTCAGAGTCATTTTCGTTTCACAGTACGTACCTCGTGGACTTTCCACCCAGTCAAAAATGCAATCGGTTATCATCAACATATACCCATTCAGTCAGAAAGTTTTGGAATTAAAAATTCATTGGAATTAATAAATAAAGCTGAAGATACGGTAACTCAGGATAGGGAAGTCTTGATCTCGTTGGATAATAGTTTATTATGTCCTAGTGTGCCAATTCCATAGACCTTGCAGTACCTAGAGGATGTACTTGTTTCCAATAAATTGCATCACGCATTAACCGCAGATTATTCACGTGTGGCGAGTATTTGCATGGATCAATAGCTATTTGTATAACAAGGGAGCAAAATGCTACTTTTCCTCTCGAGGATGAAGTTTCAAGGGAGGAAGAGGCATTTTACTCCCATGTTATACATATGATTTTTTCGCCTCCCTCAAATAACAACATTTTTAAATAATTTATTTATGATACTAACAAACAAACTAAAACTATGAAGTAGGTACAGTATAACTTATAAATACATTATAGCGTAACACACTTTGGAACTGTTAATCTGTCAATGGACCATAGCATGCTATATAATATTTCTGTCCTAAATTCGAAAACCGGATGTATCTATGAATTGAAGTGAAATTGTTAATGTAAAAATCGTTAAAATGAAATAACAATTCACTGATTTCTACCATTTTGCAAAATATAGGGTGTTCTATAAACAAACGGTAAAATTTGTATTTATATAATATTATACAGTATAGGTCGTCAATGCCGTATAAGTGATTTCATTGATTGACGTACCATGACGTCACTTTTACTTTTCCTCCCTAGGGAGTAAAAGTACTTTTCCACCCTAGGGAGGAAAAGTACGACTTTGCTGCCTACAATGAGGCCAGGAAATGTATACTTTGGATAGAGGTAGGCGGAAAAATTATTTTCTATATAGGGACGAATTTTATAAACAATATGAGGAACGGATATGGGTAATTGGCTGTCGCTGTTTATGGCCAGCTTATTTATGAGACACAAGCCAGAAAATAATTTGGGTATTTTCATAGGATGTGGTATAGGTATGATGAAGTTGACGATTTCATTGTGAAATTTTCAGTTTACTTTCAATTTACTTATGAATTAGAAGTAGAAGCGTATAGTTACCATTTTTAGACACATTAGTAATTAGAAATAAAAATAGGTTATAATTTGATATTTAGAGAAAAAATACTTCTACTCACAGCTAGGCATATCCCAGCTAGTTCTTTTCGTTGGAATCAACATAGAATAATTTGTCTTATATATACAGGGTGATTGATTAGTGTGATAAAGTTCAGTGCCTCCTTTGTCCTTTGAGATATAAATTTGAAAATTTGAGGGTTCATAGCCATAATCAGTTTCCACATTTTAAAATTATTTACAATTTTAGAGGGTGTTCCAGAATTCTGTGCCATATCAAAGTTACATTTTTTTAAATGAAACACCCTATATTTTATCGCATATTTGGAATCAGCTTGACGTCTCCATCACAATGATATAGGGTTGTGATGTGTTCTACGGGGTATTTAAAAAGTTATAACCAATTTTCCATAAAAATCGTAACAAGTTCAATACCCTGTACATTGTAAGAGAAATTCAAGAATGAAAATCTGTTGCAGCCAAAGTGTTCGAATAGTAGTAAAAATTCTGGAAAATTATTTATTTCGTTAATATTCATTGAATCTAATACAGGGTGAAACAATATACGAATACATTATTTTCTCCGTTTTTTCAAATGGATCGCCCTGTATTTTATGAGAGTATCGAAAAGTACTATCAACATATTTATTTTTGTATAAAGCATTCCCTATACCTAGAATTGTTAGTTCTTGAGATATTTTGATTTTTCGATGCAATCACCCTGTAGAATAACAAGGTTTTAAAAAATATTTTCAATAGAGTGGGATTAAATTTAGCTTACAAATCGAACAATACTTTAAAACAGCTGTTAGATAACCCCAACCCAAGTAACATTTTAATATCCTAGGAACATACATGGAATGTCCGGCATGGTCCAAGTTACTTTCCTAGAATGTACATAAATAGCATTATGTATATCACTAGGACTTGCTAGGGTTGTATCTTTTGTATGTCACATCAAGTACCTAGCATGTACCTAATATGTCCCTATGTACCACAGTGGATAGGTGTGGTATGTTTACGGAATATCCCTTACATGTGCATGTATATAATATGAATATACCCTAAATAATTATTCTTTATGAACATTCCCTTCATGTAATTAGTGAAAGATTATTTATATTATTGTATTAGGTAATGATGATTATTGAGTCACATACATAATTATTATTAATACAATGAAGTGTCCTTAAATTGATTTAATAATATTAATAACTCATTTTTAATTTTGCAAGGACCAGAATCTGAGATTATGTTTCATAGCAAACTTTGGATACGAATATGAAAATATAAATAACCTCAAGCAAAAAATAAAATCATATGAAACAAGTAGGTAGGTACATTAACTGAAAATTTATTTTGTTCCACTTAGCATCTTTCTCTCACCGATCCAAATCCAAATCCACAACAAGGTACATTGAATTATGTATTTCGTGTGATTCAACAATTCCAGAAGAAATATAGAATTGTAATCTGAAGCCATAAGCCCTAATGCGAACGTATATGCACCAGCGCCTTGGAGTTATCAACGTTAATACTTGCGGGGGGCTTATTTCGTAATTAAGCCGGAATAATCCCTAAAACCACTAAAGCACACTATAACGGCTTGTGACAGCTTGCGAGTGTGAATCAGCCGACGTTGCCACACCTTTCTCAAGAATTTTATTTTGGCATTTCAATCCAGAAGATTATGGGTTTTGAAATGTAGGGAAGGTTTATTCTTTTTCCCCCGGATATTTTACTACGGAAACTGTGCCACCTTTCCAGCCTCATCCTTTTTTGTCTCACACATATGAAAATACCACTTCCACTGAAGTACCCGTGCTCTGAAATATACTACAGTGAATTTTTTCCCACGTTTTTCAATAAATACCTCTCGGTGAATGATTTATTCTTCATTTTGAGACATCCTTTATACATTTTTCGATACTTAACAGCATGGTTAAAATTTTAACTTTCTTCTGCACCTAGAAAATCTCACCCACTATGTTAAACAATATCATTCAGAAGATGATGTTCATCCGACGACTTACATATTAACGTCTTCTCTGATGTGCTGCCTTCAAAGTGCTTTTGTAAACGGTAATGACTACATTTTGTAATGCAAGATGATGCGACATCGAGTTAAAACTATGTTGGTTGGTGGGTGTATTCCTAACGTTGTTTCTGAGAAGTTATTAACTTTCAAGAAGGAGAGTTAGTCTAGTAAACATGTACATTTGTACGAATTTCCGTCCACCTGACAGCAGTTCGATATCCATTATCCGTATGTCAAAATAGTCATATTATTAATCTTGAATTTTCAAGAACTATAATTTGAACAAATTAAGAGAATATCTCAAATACAGTGCCGGTTTTAAATGAGATAACTCAGTACTTAATGATCTCCTTGAGAAAGTGTTTTTTTTAGCCTTGAGTATTTGTTCATACCTGCTTACCAACTTCAAAGCCTCCTGCATTTGATCTCCAACTGTGGTACCTATTGTATTTCTCCTATGCCATGTGTCATCAGAATATCTCAGGGTTCAGTGTCCGTTTCCTTATCGACCGGGTGATAGATTCTACAGAGGTGTGATCGAAAGCTCCTTCAATATTCATGAACGTCTTGGTGTAATGTCCTCAGAATCAGTACTCCATCTCTGATGGAGTTTTTCCAGAGTCCTAAGTGCAAATGATATAAGATGAATCGTTATTACAATACATGGTAATGGGAGAGTACGAGTATTGTGTTGATCATGTACATAAATTCACTTTTCTCACTACTTTGATCGAGAGTACGTGGCTAGGTGCGCTTCGCTTGTACCGCAAATGATCAATATCAGACTCTCAATGCAGACATCCAATTGATTTCGTACTTTCGACCGGGTAGCAAGAAAAATGGCATACACTACATGAGCAGAAATTTGGGAGTCTTGTTCGCTACCGGGGCGAGGTGGAGAACATCATGGCTATTGTATGTACTTTTTCTCATCCGCTTGATTTGCGACACTCGCCTAATATAAATTGGAACTTCTTGGCAAACGAAGTGATCTACTGGAGTGGATTAACTCATTCTTAACAAACAGAAAATTCTATGTGAAAGTGAGAAATTGTTTTCAGCTGAGAAACCCCTATTAAGCGGTGTTCCGCAGGGATCAGTACTAAGTCCTCTCTTATTTATAATATACGCAAGTGACCTCCAATTTCATATTCAATGCAATAAAGTTTTCTATGCCGATGATTCGTAAATATTCGCTGATTCATCTCTTCATATAAATCTTCAAGAGGACTTGGATTCGATCTCTAAGTGGTGCTCAGACTGGATGTTGCCTAATATAGATAAGTGTGTAGCTCTTTACATGGGCAAAAACAATCCTCGACATAAATACTTCTTAAACGGTCATACCTTAAATGAAGTGAATTCTTATAATGATCTTGGTGTTATAATTACTACGGATTTGAGCTGGCCCGAACATGTTGTAAGTATTATCAACAAAGCAAAAAGTAAGCTGTACCTCATCAGCAAGTCTTTCGGAAGAATGTCGTTGCGTAATTCAACTCGTTTATATAAAACTTATATTCGCCCAATTATGGAGTATTGTGGAACTGTGTGGTGTACGGAACTAGTGCGGGATAAAGATCTTCTCGAAAAAGTTCAGCGTCAATCAACCAGACTATTATTCGGGCGTACAAGGCCTAGTTATACAGGAAGACTAAATATAATGGATTTACCGACCTTTGAACAACGTCGTCTTCGTGATAATCACCTTTCGCATTTTAAATTCTAATTATGGTAACTTAAGAAATATATTTAATGTGGACACTGATAATCGGCTTTGAGGGCACAAATGGAAATTGGAAAAAGGAATATTTACTTGTCGGACAAGGCAATATTTTTTTATAATTACTTCAATTTTTGTAATATTTGTATTGTATAATTCAGGGCTTATGGATCTTAGGGTCCCTGCCCGTACCTTATTGTAATAATAATAATAATAATAATAATAATAATAATAATAATAATAATTAATAATAATAATAATAATAATAATAATAATAATAATAATAATAATAATAATAATAATAATAATAATAATAATAAATGATCGTCCTACAAATTTCTGCGCTTGCGGGAGAAGTACAACTATGGGCACTTGTTGTACAAACTACAATATTATAATACTGCATGAAAAATGTGGATGGTAATATCGAATTTAATTACTTCCACGTCTCAACAACCTCGTTGAAATTATCCCCATTTTGTTAGTCATAATTTCCATATTACCACTTTCTTTTACGACGCTGGATTATATTTGCTTAAACTTGGTAGTAGTTTTCAAGAAATTGACTTAGAAAGTAGCTAGAGGTATAGTTTTATGTTTGATATACCTTCAGTATCACCAGAGTTAAATATTTACTGAATAGTCCACGTATTTGGAAGAAACACATTATTCAAATATTTCTATAATGATTCCTGATTCCAAATGCCCGTCTCGGAAATATCCCAACCGTTCACTTATTTAAGACATTTCAAAAAGTTTTTCATTAGCATTCACAATAGGCACTGCTTTTGTTCTTGTGAGTGTTCCATTAAAACTTTATTTTGATGCATTTATTTTATGAAAATTCAATAAATATCATTTTGCTGAGATGTGAAATGAGACTCTTTTGTTGTTTTCGGTCACAGTCTCCTCTTGGACTAAATGGAAGCTGCGACTGTCACGTTTTACAACGTGAAAGACAGAGTATTCGGAATTCAGAGACCCTTTTTGGTATTCAACTTTCGTAGAATCATGCGTTCATTACACTATAACTCTTCAATGAAGGAATCAATTGTGTCATTGAATATGTTATTGCGAATATTCCCATCTGTGGATTTATAATAATTTCTTCAAACATACCAATAATGGAATAATCTATGAAGTAAACGGATTTTTTTTTGGGAGCCGTTCTTTTACCGCACTGCAGCCTGTTGGCTTATTGTACTCTACTTCCACCTTTATTCCACCCACCCAGCCATTCCCGTACCCTCGAGTAGATGATATAGGTCAACTGGATGCATGTCATATGCTTCAGGCGGCACGTAGGCCTTTCCGAAGATTGCCTGTCTCCTTGCATGAGTCCAATGCCTCACAGTCGGATAAAATGTGGGTTACGGTCTCGGTCTCCATGCCACAAAGTCTGCAGCTGAGATCCCCGTTATATAGCCCCATTTTATGCAGATGATCCTTTACCGGGGCATGACCCGTTAAATAACCTGTAATAGTTCTTAGCTTGTTCCTACTAGCATTCAGTAGTTCTTCAGCCCGTTTTACTTATATATCACCTATGAAGGTCTTACTGTGTACCTGCTTTGGAGTGATTCTCCACTGTAGTCTATGTTGGCGTTGTACCCATTTTCGTATTTGTTCTCGGACTACCTTCTTTGTGGTCCCAAGAACTGGTTCTGGTCCAATATATGTCGTTGCTGAACCTCTTCTCGCGAGTTCATCAGCTTGTTCATTTTCAGAAATATCATTACGTCCTGGAACCCACACTAGTCATACTCTACTGCGGTCTGCCTGGCTGTCAGTTAATATGTTTATCCTATGAGTGTCAGTCCTATGTTTGTTAATTCTGACACATTCTAGGATGGCATAAATCTCTGCCTGAAATACAGAGACATGTACTCCTAGTGAGAAGGAACACCTTGTGTTCCTCATCACACTATACACCCCTGCTCCTGTCTCTTCCTCAGTCTTCGACCCGTCTGTATACCAGATCTCTCCTCGGGGAAACTTCAGTCTGCTTGGGTCTTGCCAGTCTTTTCTGTGGGGTATCTCTATCTTATATTTAGGGCTGGGGAGAAGTTTAGTGGCCATATAGTCTGTTTTCATATCTAAAATGGCTTCACTTACGATGTCCTCAATGGATGTGTGTCCTGATCTAACTGTTTTGCTGCTCAGGTTATTTTGCAGCCTAAATAACCACATTCTTGCTACTCCCATTATCACGATGTGCAATGGAGGAAGGCCAAATAAGGCCGCTAGTGCTGCCGTTGGCGTGCTTCTCATGGACCCTGCTACTGAGACAAGCAAGTCTTTTCACCTTACCTAGTCTCGTCATTGCATTCTTTTGTATTGTCTTTGTCCACCAGACCAAAGACGCATATGTTATTATGGGTTCAACCTCTACACTGTATATCCAGTGTATCACGCGCGGACTTAACCCCCATGTTTTTCCACAAGTTCGCCTTGCCATCATTAATGTGGTCTCCGATCTTGTGGCTACTTTTTCCAGTTGTTTGGACCAGGTCCCTTCTTTCGGTATAAGGCACTATGTTTGATTTGGTGGGACTTATATTTAAACCCACCTCTTCCGTCCACTTTGCTACTACGTTCAGAGCCTATTGCATGCGCTCTCTGACTATTGAATTTGCCTTGTGACATGATGACCAGATCCTCCGCATATCCTATGACAGAAAGTATGGTGTTCCTTTTTGAGTCTCCTTATCAGTCCGTCCATTACAAGGTTCCAGTAAAAGGATTGTTATCCTATCCAATAAAGTAATCAACCTCAAAATGGTATGGTGATGTGAAAAAAAAAATATTGAACTAGATGAGAACAAAATATTTGCCCAATTGTGGCCTCCAGGATAAACTGTTATCGAAGGAATCGAAATAGCAAAGAAACAACCAAAACCATTTCGTATTGTTTCAGCACCAATACATTGCTGGAAGAAATAGGTGAGATCTGAAAAAGGGAAATATCGGATCATTGGAAGGATCTAGTAGGGTGAAGATAATCAAATATACTGCTAGGATATTTAAACTAGGTGGGATCAAGAGAATGCAAAAGAGTGCATGAGACAGGGTAGTAGAATGCAATCAGAAATTTGACAGGCGACCTAACAAAATACTATCACCTGAATAGATACCTCAAAAAGCTCAGTGGAGAATAGGAAGGAAGGAGAATCCTTTTTTCACAAACTTGGATAATTCTTTGCACTCAAAAATCACCTGAAAGCTACTAAATAGAATAGGAAGACACCTCTAGGACTGAAAAAACTGATAATCTCTAGGATTTTCCTCATCAACTGAGTAGAATAATAAGACACAATGAATCATTCAGGTTGTTACATGCTCAGAACTTTTCTCCAATTTTCAACGGGCATTGTCTCATTCCACGATTATCATTTTTCAATTGCTGTGGTGAGTGAAAAATTATAGTTTATAGTTAACTGAGATGTATTTGAAATAACTGTATAGATGATTTTCATTACATGGAGAACTGTTTCTTCCCAAAAGCTAGATGAAATAGCATTTGTATTATATGGCAAATACAGCTTACCCATCGGATTTTTGAAACTATTTAATTATTAACAAACTATGTATATTTAATTATGAAAATATATTGTGATGTGTTTCTGTGCAAATAGTTATAAGCTATTTAGACACGTTTCCGTTATGAACTGTATATTCAAATAAAGTTCTTAAATATCTTCGTCTATTCTCGAATATCCATCGAATTCCAGAGTCAGTCCACCCAATTAGAATTGTGATATATTTTTGCATAATCGCTATTAATTTTACTATTATAATAAAACGTTTTGTCATAATTTGAGAATTCCAATAAATTATTTCTTGAGATTGTTAAGATCACTTATTTATTTTCCACTGTATCAACATGCGACTTATATGGAAAGCTTTTAGCATTAGTTCATAAGCGGTTTCACTTAACTTGATCTGTTTGTTGCTTGAGTTGAATTTAGTAATTGAAATTTCCAAAGCATGGGTTTGTGTATTAAAGACAAATGTTGTATCAGAACTTTTTAATTATAAAATTTTATTGAAATGACTGTACCAATAAATCTTCAGTTTTTATTATTTTGAATAATCAGGAAAATACGTTTGAAAAATGAATTAAATGTTCAAAGAGCATGCCGTAGACTCTCTGGCAATAACCAAGACGGTTCTTAAATTCCTCCGAAACTATATTCAATGTTCCCTGTACCTCATTCAAAATTCTCTCTTTTAAATCTTAGATATTCTCAGGCATATCGAAGTACCTACACTTTAGATTTGAACCCCAAAAGTGAAAATCTAGGGGGGCTACATAAGAAGATAGGTATTGCTCGTCCCTCTATAAATCCTCTCCTACATATCCACCTTTTGGGAAAAATATTATCTTGATAATAATAATAACTTTATTGCTTATAGAAAACAATGTTTACAGCAAGGTTAGTGTGTGATAATATACAAAAAAAAATTTAAGTTTACAAGACAGTTTGTAATGAAAATAGAAAATAAAATAAATACATTATTCATATAGCATAAATGACCTCAATTTGAGAATATGCCAAAGATAGCAGCATATAGTTTTTGCCTCAGATAGGTTTATATTTTGTAGAGCATTTACTAATGTTTCCAAATTTTGCAGACAGGATATGTTTTGTTTCATGACAGTATATATCGGACACTCAAACAAAATATGAAAAATAGTCTCCTTCTTATCCATGTTACAAACAGGACATGTTAGAGTAGGATCTATACTGTATGTTATGCCGTTTGATGTGAACTTCATTTTAAATTGATTAACCGTACGGAGTTGAGCCAAAGTACGAGTGATCTGAATTGGAGAATTCAACAGTAAATAATTGCTTGGTCCACGTGTTGTGGTGAAAGCACTAGGTATATAGAGCCATTAAAGGGTACGCTGACGATGTAGCAATATCGGATTGGTGCAGGAAGGTATAATATTCAGAAAACAGTAGTTTTTCTTGTGCTGTTAGATAACGATAAGTTAATTTATTCCATAACTGCAGTGATTCAATGTCAACAAAAAATTGTTTGATTTGAGATGCCCAATTATACTTTAGAAAACCTAACAATTTTTGTTTTCTTAAGATTAACAGTTAAACGATTAGTGTCGGTATATTTTTCCAAAATGTTCAGTTTCCTTGCAATATCAATTTCAGAATGAACCAGGATAAGGAGATCATCAGCATACAGGAGTGTTAGTACATCATTTTTATTATCGATATTCACACCTTGAGCTCCTTGAGCATAAAAGTAGTAATAATCGCGCACTATCACCGCATAATGTGGAACCATATAAAGTTACAAGGCATGTATAGATTTCAATTATTCGCATATAACGCGGGAGTCCTTCAATAAAAAATGGTCCCAAAATGTTGTTGACAACAATACCTTCCCAAACTTCAACTTTTTCCGAATACTGAGTGTGGGCCTCCATCTTCCTATGGGCATTAGTGACTGACCAGTATCTACAGTTTTGCCTATTGACACTACCGTTTGAATGATATGCTGCTTCATCTGAAAATACTACATGCTCTAAAAATTATGGATCAGTATTAGATCGCTCCATCAACACTTCACGAAATTACATCCTTCGATCAAAATGATCATCGTTGAGTTCATGAACTAAGTTAACTTTGTACGGGTAAAAGTTATTTTCTCTCAAATATTTTATAACAGCAAATTTAGTCAATGAGTTTTTCGTCGCGATTTATCTACTGGATATGAGTGGATTATCTCTCACGTTACCAAATTAAAATTTTCTAGGTTTTTTTTTACGTTTTCGATACAGTGGATTGACGAATAGAATAATCTGGATACTTATCATTCCACGATTCACAAACTTCTCGCTGGGTTACTATTATTGAGAAGTTCAATAACTAGGTAATTAACAATGCAGTACTTATTGTTTGACATTAGCATTTCCAGCAAAAAATAAAACCATAATAATGAAAAATCTTTATTAGTCCAGTCATTTCAATAAAATTTTATAATAAAAAATTGCTGATAGGTACTTTTGTTTCTTATTCACAAACCAATACTTTGGACTATTAAGTATTATAAATATTTGTTATCGTCTATTGCTACAAAATTCAAAAATGTAAAGAAGAATATGTTACTTTATTAAAAAAAATAACAATTATTTCTTGTACGTGAAAGTGGTGACGTCATTCGTACATCCAATGATAGAGTACCATACGCAATTGAAAATAAAAATTGACCTGTGCCAGCGGTTTCTTATAATAGCTTTAGACAAAAAAATATTGAATTTATTCCAACCTAAACATCTTCACTGTAGACATTTTGGATAAAGAAAATGATATCAGTTTGGATTTTTCAAATATTCTATATAAACCTAATTTTATCTCAGTTCAGCAAATCTTGTATTGACTATTTCTATATTACCTTTTGTATTGGAAACAAGAAAAAACGATTACTTTGCCTGAGCTACAACTGTAAATAGGAACCAATAATCATAAAACAAACCTACAAGAGATAAATAATACTACGTTCACTTTAGTTGATGAACAGGATATCAAAAATAGGGTTCTAACAATATAGTATAGGATCCCGATATAAAACGACCTTCACTGAGATGCTTATTGATGAAACGTATTTTGTATTTAATTTAATGTCAACAAATATATTGCATATGGGTTGCCTAACAAATTTCAGTCCAGGATATGATTAATGAATTATTATACCTAACACAATTTTTTTAAACAGTTCACCGGTTTGATTATTAGACACATTCTATACCAATCGAAAGTATGAAGCCCATAGAATATGCAAACGTTAGGTTGCCTATTCTTTTCCGGTGACAACCCTCAGGTTCTACACCGGTCTAATTATTGAATTAAAATTATCTGAAAATGAAGATTATTTAATTATGAACACAGTGGTCTCCGAAAAATCAGTCCCAAATTCCGGTTGTCGAATTTTAGAAAGTGAAATATTGCTGCGAGTGAATGTGTGCGACTGAGAGGTGCCAACCAACCATCCCATGCGATAGAAGAGGACACAGCATATCAGCATGCTATTTGTTCTTAAAATGAAAAGGTTCGCGATAGACGACTCGTATATGCTGAGCATCATTTTGGAGTAGATTGTCGCTATAGTTGCAATGGATGATTCCAGTAGTCCATTCAGTGTTGCCACTACAAAATTTTCACGTCTAAAACGACTAACATTAACCAGTCTTTTCAGGGTATGATTCATAGTCGAAACAGAAATAATTTTTAATATCAAAGATTTCTAGATGTTCCCGAATATCTGAACCGGGCTATTAATGTTGCTGAAAAAAATTGAATAACCTAGGGGACTTGAATATTTACGTGTTTGCTGCATGGACGAAACCTGTCAATTTAATGTCACTTGTCTTGTTTTTGACATTTGAAATTAACTTCGGTTTCGATTTTCTATAACGTGCATCTAATCTGAGTGAGTGATTCAGAATAATGTGTCATCTAATCCAGTATATTTTGTGGTTAGTTGCTGTGTTAGCTTGTTTTACATTGTTTTCAAATGTCAAAAACAAGACAAGTGACATTGAATTGACAGGTTTCGTCCATGCAGCAATTACGTGAATATTCAAGTCCCCTAAATGACAATTATTGTCCTAGTAATTCTTGCACCGTGCCGTATCGTAGTAACCACAGCGGACGAAAAGTATACTTGACTTCAAAAATAGTCGATTTCTGATCAGGAAATCAGCACGTAAAAAATCATCATTTTTAAAGGTCGACGAAAAATGTATTTTTTTCAAAAAAACCCATACTTTCGTTTGTCTTGAATATTCATAAGTGCTTCAACCGTGAAATCCGTTTCAGAAAGTTTTAACGACCGCAAGAGAAAAAAAAACATAGGTATAAAAACGATTCAAAAACATAAGTTTTGATATTTTCCAAAAAGCATTTGTTAAATAAATACTAAATGAAACTTTGTTTGGAAGCGAAACGAGTTTTCGAACCTTTGTTTTCATTGTACACTTTTTCCTTGTTATACAGAAACGATAGGTGCTTAAGTGGATTTATTTCTGTTAGATAACCATCAGATTTTTTCCATTTTATATCAAAGTAATTGGATTTGTAGTTTGCGACGATATAACTGGGCAATACAAATAGAATTTCAACAACTTTTTGTGAGAAAAAATGCAATACTATAGTGAGGTGAAAAACATTTCACAATATTTTGTTGAACCGGCATCTGGCCTCAAAGATTTAATGGAAAAAATTTATAGATCCCCCATAGGTACAGTAAAGAGCAACAGATCCGTAGTCGTTAAAATTTAGATAGTAAGACATAAATTAAATTTAATTTGTGAAAAGAAAAACACTAGGTTCTTGAAAATCAAATTAAACTTTAATTGGAATTGAACAACCTAAACTGTTCAAACATACAGGGTGGACCATCGAATTGGCTTGGATCTATTACATTGCAAGCATAAATGTTGCTATTGGTGGGAATTGACGCTTTATCAGGTCTCCTAACACCTTGCATGGCTATTTTTTCAAAAAAAATATAAACTTTACTTTTAAAACGACTTTAAAAATTATAAAATTTGAAAGTTCGCCAAAACGCGCATTATGTCATAAAGATGGCTACCCCATGGAGTGACGTCATTTGTTTACGTTCTTATTCGTGTATCACGCTCTGAGTTCTTGTGACCTAATTTGTTTCTAAAAGCTTTAAAAATGGATAAAGCCGAAAAAAAACTTTGTATTACAAGTATTGCATTGTTCCAGAGTTTAAATCAACGACTATTAAAACTCCAGACAAAATATTTGTTACTTCACCTGGTGGCACAAGCAAAAATGCACTTAAGAGAAGGGCATTGCGGTTGCAAGCTATTGAACTGAACACTGAACTAGTAAATAAAATATTTTCTTCTAAAAGTTTTGAAATATCCTCGGAAATATCGAATATTTATGTCCACTTTTCACTTTACGTTGACTTTTAGAAATAAAAAAAGCACACACAAACACGTAATGGTCTCAAACAAACATATAAATGATATTTTTACGTCGATAAAGCAATTAATAGTTAATTAAAATACAATATGAGCACAAAACTACACAGAACCTAATGCAATACCGGCCATATTGACAAAAGTAATCACATGGAATGACATCACATGTATCATCGGTAGCGTTCGGAAATCCTCGGTTGGTGGTCGGAAACTGCAATAAAATTTGAATTTTATTTCAAAATTTGGAAGTAATTTCCAATGGAAACTGGTTTATTTCCTATTATTTGTTATTTTTGATATCAACTTCACTATTATTAATTAATATCTAAGCAAAATATGAAATAAGCGTGTACCTAATTGGCAGATGTTATCAAAAAGTGTTTCAACTAAAAAATAAGTAATTTAATAATTGCCTAATTTTAAAAGTATTTGGTACTATAAAGGGTATCTGCGAACCTGTGGAGGGTATCAATGTTACATTTTTTAAATAATAACTGATATGAAATTGGAATACGTGAGATACGCATGCGCGTAGATCACGCGTACGACAATGTCGGCAGCTACCAGTCCTAGGCAGAACGTTGCACTGTGAAGATCCATTTGAGCTGATAGTGGTACAATCCGCGTAGGAATTTTAATATGGAATTCAAGTCGCTTGTAAAACACAATATTTTGAGTGCATAAAGTTTTTAAATTTATGACATTGGAGGCACAACGTGGTGAGTTATTAGTTCCTTCAGCGAAAATACAGGAAAGGGTTGCACAAGCAGTCAGTATTAGCAGCATAAGCACTGTAAAATCTATAGTTAAGCAAAGTAAAAATATTGATAATGGTGAAGCTTCGGCATTCAGTACAAAACATAATAAAGGTAGAACACCGAAAAAGACAAAAATAGATGATATAGATACAAGAATTTTACGAGGAATTGTCCACAATTGGTATATACAAGAAAAAACAGGACCTACTCTGAAACGCTTGTTCTGAAAAGTTAAAGAAGACAGCGAGTTTACTGGTGGTAGAGAAAGTTTGCGTGAGATCTTACATAATATAGGTTTTCGATAGCGCAAAGTAGAAACAAAACGAACATTACTAATGGAGCAACATGACATTAGACAATTGAGGACAGGGTTTTTAAAAACCTTAAAACAATACCGTGAGGAGGGTCGACCAATTATCTATATGGACGAAACATATATTCATTCCTCCCACTCTCATGAAAATGCTTGGTCTGATAATAGTAACGAAGGGCTACGAAAACCAGTGTCTAAGGGGCAAATATTAGTTATAGTTCATGCTGGATGGAAAAAAGGATTCATACCAAATGCATCACTTATATTCAAGTCAAAAAGTAAGTCGGCTTATTTTCATGATGATATGAACTTTACAAACTACAAGAAATGGCTTTAAACCAAACTAATGCCAAATTTACCCCCACGTAGTGTGCTGGTTATTGATAATGCACCATATCACAATGTTCAGTGTGATAAATCACCTACATCCGCATGTCGAAAAGATGAAATGAAGCAGTGGTTACGAAGTAGAAACATCACATTTGCAGATGACATGTTAAAAGTTGAGTTATATAACATTTTGAAAATGTACAAGCCAAGATTTAAAACGTACGAAGTTGACAAAATCTTAGAACAACATAGTCATACTACTTTGAGATTGCCACCCTATCACCCTGACCTTAACCCAATTGAACTTGTTTGGGCATCCCTTAAACAATACGTTGGAAGTAAAAGCACCACGTTTATATTGTCAGATGTGGACTGACATCTTTCCCTCTCGCTTCTTTGTTTGCGCATCTCAGAGTTGAAATGAATTTGGTCGAGGTGTACATGAACTATGACTGTAAATAAAACAAAGCTGACAGTGAATTGAGAAAATAGATAGATATACCTATACTATTTACATCATGACTACACCTACTTACAACTAATAAAATAATTTTATATTATTTACAACTAACTATTCAACCCAAATCTGGTTCAGTATAACAAAATCACCTCCATATAAATTAATAACCAATGGTGCCACAGTAACATAGCATTTCGATAGCTACCCTCAACCTTAATAATATGCTGAATTAAATTTTTTCTGCTATCAATAGGAATATTACTTGTCACATTTCTAATTAACTATCTAATTAACTTGACTTTGATGTGGGTGAAACGTTTTCGGATCTAATTCAGGATTTAGGTGATGCTACATATGTTGTATAGGGTTAAATATGCAATAATATGGGGGAAGCTATAATACTGTGTGACCCATACTTTTAGCAATAGTATTAGAAACGTATTATTTGTAGATGTTTAACGATATTGAATTTCTTGCTGTTTGGTACTTTATCCAATTGACGGCTGTGATAAGCTACATTGTCCATCACAATTACACTTTTTTCCGGTATATTCGACAATAAATAATTTTAAAGCCAATCTTAGAAGAGTTTTGCTGTTGTATCTTGGTGATAATCTAAGCTTGAATCTTTAATATTCTTTGCTGACAACAATAAAGCCTTTGGAACTCAACCTGTTCTTAATCCAGCATTGTTCTTTTTTGTCCTTCATTTGATAAAGCCTTTGTTTTGCATTTTTCCGATGAATCCATGAAACCATTCATTGAAGTATCATGGATCTCGTCGAGGTAGATAATTGAACGATTTTTACATCTATATTTTTGAATATCTATAGATACAAGATGTTGCTTTATGTCCCTCTAACCCAATTTACCTTGTCGCTTCAAAAGCGGCAGTTTCATACAGCAGTTGACTGTCATCGCAGCGACTGCTACGTGGGCGTGTCTACACTGTTTACTATTTAGCGATGTGAATCATGAAAGTGTGATCGCAGTTGAGTGTTATGGCAGTTACTGGGATAACTAGAAATATTTCTACTTTCTGAAAAATAAAATGGCGAAATAAGTCAAACGGCTAGCGTTCTCCGATAACCAAATTATGTCGAGTTATACCGAGAAAACGAATGTTTGTGGAATGTGAAGTCCCCAGAATACAAAAATACCGTAAAAAGAAAAGGCGCCATTGCAGATATTTCTGAAAAAATGGGATTTACAGAAGAAACCATTAAAAAAAGATAACGTCAATAAGATCAACGTATTTTCGTGTAATTCGGCAAGTTTTTGAAATGGCATCAAACGAGTGAAATTTTGGAATTCCCCGCCAACAGTTAATAATTCGGTCAACAAATTATTTTTTATGTCAAAATTAGATCTGTTTAATAATGGTGTTTTCACCCAGTACCTTTTCTTCCTGTATTTTCAATTTTCTGATATAGATAATTCCTTTAAGAGTAGCAGCCTTTTTAATAATAAACACACAGTCAGACCATTTAACAGAACTTTAGTCGGCGCAATTTTCAAATGCCAAATTAAGAGAAGTATAGTGAATCAGTACATAGCAGTAAAACTATCCCCCACCAAACAGTACCGTTGTTATGGCAGTCGACTGTTGTATGAAACTGCCGCTCAAGAGAGTTTTGAAGATGACGCTGTCAAGTCAGTTTTTAGAGCATATTTCAATAAAACCGCTACCTACAAACTTCAAACTTGATACGATGCATAACCCTGCTGTAAGAAATTGCTTACTAGAGACCCGCGTTTTTTATTGCCATCTCATACGCTTTGAACGTGGGAGGGGGGAATTTGGAGAAATTTCTTGAGAATTAGTTTACTGAAAACGAAATTTTCAATTTACATTATGAACATCATTATAACTAGATTGGCAAAAATCCACAAGACATAAAAGAGACGTAGTAAAAACAAAGATTTAGCATAAATGTCTGGTTAGGAGTTATTGGCAATCTACCACTGGAACCAACAGGGTTTCTTGAGCACTAGAGAGGACAGGATATATTCAACTTTTTGAGAAATAATTCACCTGATTTGATGGACGACGTTGCCCCAATCACACAGCATAATTTATGGTTCATGTATGATAAATATTAGTGCATATCCTAACAGTACATATTGAGACCGATGGATTGGACGAGGACATCCAGTCAATTGACCTGCAGGATCGCTTGATATAAATCCAATTAAAAGGATTAAGGAAGCTTATGATGGAATTCGAAATGATCCCAGAATTGTTCAAGAGCTACAAAAATCCCCACAAAAAAACATTTGAATCTATATCTTGCAGCAAATGGTCTTCATTCAGGACGCATGTTATGAAATTAAATAATATTTTTTTTGATAATAATTTTGAATTTTCAAAAAATGAAACAGAGCTTGGCCAAGAAAATTAAAAAATATTTTTTTGCGTACTAGCGAATTCAAACAAAAGCACATTTGTCTTGGGAAATAGTTTTTGAATTAAATGTAGAAGACAAAAAACTAATACCAAATTCAACAACTCTAAACGCTTGTGATAGCAATACAAAACTCAGATTTGTAGTGAATAATTAACCAGTGCATAGTTATACGATGTACCAAATTTGAAGTTTGTAGGGGAAGGATTTTCAAAAACTGGTTACCTACATCAGGAATAGCTTTTGGACAAAGGTTAATAACAATAATAATAAATGACTTTTTTGCTGAGTTATAAAAATACAATACAAGCAAAGGCGACGTTCTCTCTTAGATGATGTTCTCATTCGAGAAGCACCAGCTAAGTAGGGCTCTTTCACGCAACCACAAAACTAAGGATTACATATTCTTTTCCTATTATTATTATTATTATTATTCCCATTAAATTAAGTAACCTAATTTTGTAAATATAAAAATGAATAAGGCCAGTTTAATCTGCTTAGGCTTAGAATTTCAATGTTATACTGTTGAAAAGACTTCTTAAGATTAAAAATCGAGAAATGGGTGACGTTTTGTAGATCTCGGGGATCATGTTGTACAGATTAGCAATAACATATGAGAAGCTAGATCGAAATAACGTGGTTTTATGCTCCGGCATACTAATTTTATTTTTAAATCTCACATTTATATTTTGTACTTCTGATCTCTTTTTAACTTGTTTTGATAGGTGATAAGGAGTTTTGTTTAACCATGAAGAATACGTCTATTTATCATATTCAGCCAACCAAGGTCTGCAAGATGCTTAGAGGTTGGATATCGACGTCTGATGCCACGAATAAAATGTACACATATATTTTGAATTCACTGAAGTCGATTTTGATTTAGTTGTGTAAGGGCCGCTCCATATATTACATCACGATAGTTAAACTGTGAGAGCACCAGGCCCTCACAGAGCATAATTTTGGTCGTTTTATTAAATCATTGTCTGTGTGAAATCAAAAGCTTCAAACTGCAAAATGCTTTCTAAATTATTGATGAAATATGGGAGGAAAATGTTAAGGAGTCATCTAAAACGAGCCCAAGATTTTTTTTTCATTGTTGGATAAAATTAAATTATCGTTATAATTCAAGCGTATTTTACTTTTGAAAGGCAGAATTTGTTTGAAATCTCAATTATAGTTTCTAGTTTTTTGTCAATTTTCAAACAAGCATTCTACAACTTCTGGTTCATTAAAATCCATATACAACTGTGTGTCGTCCGCGTAATAGTGGGCCTTTATACATTTCAGGTAACTTGGAAATTGGGAGGTGTATAAGGAAAATATCAAAGGTCCTAAGACGGATCCTTGCGGAACCCCACGTGTTAGGTTAATGTTCTTCGATAATTTTTTATTTAGAAATACTCTGAGATCTTTGATTTAAGTAAAACTGCAACATTTTCTGCGCTTGTTTATCCAATCACATATAATCACATAATGACAGAAATTAGGTTAAAGGAACATAAAATCACATTTATAATTCTGGACACTCTGTATATGTAGATACGTCTTTATCACTTTCTTTCTAATTACTATCCTTAAGAAACAATTTTTAATTATAGTGGATTTCAGCACCATTCCAAATTTCGTTTCATTCACTTACTTAAATATATTTTGCTTCCGGAAAGGAAATGAAAAAAGTTTAAAAGAACACTTCTCACTTCTATTTTTCGAAGATCACAAATTGCTAGAAAGGAAAATTGGATTAATTCCGTATCTAGAATCTCAAGGATGTTCTTAAGAGGATTAAACTAAAGTCCATACAAGACTTCAGAACTACAGTGAAAAGTAACTTACGTTACAAATATTAAAGTTTATATTTTTAATAATTACCTAATAAAAAATAATGAATAACTTCATATTTAGCTTATAAAATCATCATTTTCATTATTAAAACGATGAAAAAAGTTTCTGAATTTCATTTTAGAAATATATTTTCCTAGATTTTGATCGTGAAAGACTGTAAAACCCATGCTTGGTGAAAATATTAAATCCTAACTTTCAAAATGTTGCAATAAAAAAAGAACGTACAAACAAACCATTGCGTGGTTATAACATGAAAATGTTAATCCTAGGCGAAATACATCATAAATCCTGCGTCTAGTGACATACAACAAAATTTAAACAAAGCAAAATCTCACATAAATTACGCCTGAAATGTACGGTCTTATTGTTCTAGATCTCCTCAGCATAATTAATTTGGTCGTACTCTCATTAGAGCCATCAGTTTTCACGAATTTACATTTTCTTAATTTTCGAAACGTTTGCCGAGTCACAGTTGATTATTTGGGGAAAGGGAAAGTTGCCTTACATGCTAGAAATGCAAATGAGGTGGAATAACTTTGGTCATTGTTAAATACGGAAATAACGTTGGGTTGATACTAAGCCAAATTTCATTTATTGTTTTTATTCATAGCCAATTTTCAAGGACTTTTATTTGGAAATTATTGGGTAAACTGAAATTTAACTACTCTCACAAAGGAAACTAACTGCTTCTAGTTAATTTCCACTATTTGATGGAAGAATGTATGAAATTACTGAGAAACCTATTGATGATTATTTCGATATATTGATATATCATCATCAGAATGACATAAATTACATTTGATGTGATGCCTACCTGATGTTTATATTTTGGCCAAACCACATGGTTATATTTTTCCATAGGAGCTGAAAATGCTCCATGTATCATTGAATTATATGTTGTGACGGGATGATTGGAATTATGTGGTATAGTCAGTCACATGAGTATGTGTTGGGTTTCTGAAAATTCAAAAATCAAGTATATTGTATGTATGTATGTATGTATATTGCGGAGACATTCACTGAGACCTGAAAGACCTATTGTGTCCCCTCACTCCTACTCAGTTCCTGAGGAAAGTCTCAGAGACTAGTAGCTCCTCTAGACCTACTTCCCGGAGGATATCTGCAGGCTTAGGTAAGTATCCAACTCCTATCCAGTGATTTTCCAGGTGTTGTGCCCTAGGATTTTGAATTGCTGTGCAGTTCGCAAGTATGTGGATGGAGGTTTCTCCTTCCATACCACAAAATCTACATTTTTCTTCTTTTACTGTTTTGATTTTTTTTTGCATTGTGTATTTCTTCCAATATTACACTAGAGCTGATACCGATAAAGGGCTCCGGCCTCCAAAACGGTGTTTCAGTCCCCCTTTTTACTAGTTCGTTTATTTCGTAATTTTCTTTTATTCCATTATTTCCTGGAATCCATGGTAAAATGACTATATCGTTCTCGTCTAGTTCACATGAGTTTCCTGTCTAGAATCAAACCTAGTTACTTGACTTCTTGTCTTGATTTTTCCTCGCTTCCATCAAGTCTAATGGTTTTGCGCCATTGCGCATCTTTGCTGCTTCGTTGTTCTTGAAGAGGGCAGCTCGATTCAAATGCAACGATTGATGCCCTGTTGAGGTCCACAAGCTCATTTTCCTGGTCGAGATGGTGTTTACCTCTTCCTTTCCCTCTGGGTAAGTGCTAGATCTCCTTCCAGACAGGTACTATAGTTGTCCCAATCTGTTTTTCACGGCCTTCTTCTGACTTCAGGTTTGCCTAGCTCTAACTTGAATGTTAAGATACTATGATCGAAAAGAGATGGTTTGCCCGATACTCTTCAATCTTTCACCATATGTCTTAGATCTCGTGTTTCCAGTGTGACATCTGAAACTTCTTGTTGCAAATGTGGAGAAATTTCCTTTATTGTGAATATCATGGTTATTATTGAGAATATATTCTAAAAGCTGCTCACCAGCACTTCGTCAGACTTTGACCTCTCTAATTCCCAAATCAACAGAATTAGTTGAGCTATTTTCTCTAACTTCTAATGTAAATTTAATTTTTGGAAGTGAATTATTAATATGATATCTGATTGTCGTTCACTACCTACAAAACAAGCTAATATGCCAAATACATACCTATACCAAAATAAGATATTTTTCGAAATGCAGCATTCAAAGATTTTTCTTTCTAAGGTTATGAAACGACTAGAATACCTTTGTCTTTCGAAATAAAGCATGGAGAGGACGAACTAAAACAAGCGTGTAGTAGTTATCGTATAAAATGGGTTCCTGAAGAGTTGGAACAGAAGCATCAAGAAGTGGATTCAAGTACTTGCGATAACGCCTTCTGCAACGAAAACGTATTCAACCGACTACCATTCAACAAAACTTACGAGAGTATGAAAAGTTACGATCATAATGTGTTCGCAATTACATATGTAATATTAACAACGGTACTTGTTTTAATTTTGCAAATTGTAAGACGAAATTTTGAATTTATATGTAATATCTAATAGATACAATTTACAATGGTATTATAATGATTACAAAACCACTGACGGAGACATTCTACATTTCTCTAGGTAGCTACATGAATATAGTCCAGTGGTTTGGAAGGGATTGGGATCATGGCAAAGTTTTCCATTTCACACGATGTAGAATAAAACCTGCAAACGTCAAAAACGATAGGAAAAACCCGAAAGATATGACATTTCTATTGTAGAAATTCTGCTTTTTGTTGACCACGAATGTGAAGGTAGTCAGCAACATACAACAGTTCAGTTTTTCCAGGATTTCATTTACTTTGTAATACTTTACATACCCTGAAGAATATCCAATGCCATACACATAATTCTCTAAATATTTACATGTTTTCCTGCCTCAATGACTCAATATATGGAATGATTGTGGAGGCGTGAATATGAAATGACATTGTTTAAAGCCAATTTCGATTGTTACTTGGGTATGAAGAACCCATCCACGAAGAATCCCTAAATGTCTACCAATGCTATTCTCATGATGACTGCTTGAATACTAACTCAGTTTAACAGCTAATTTGAGCTCTTAACAACTTCAGTGAGGTGAAAGTATTCCATTACGCAATCGTGGATTATTAGACAATAGACTGGTATTTTCGGTAAAACCAATGTTGGCTCTGTCTAGTTTGACATCGACTGTGGCCTTCATGCTTTCCTTCTCCTTTCCCCCCGATAACAAACAATGCACGACGCTTGAAAAAAAAATAATCGAGCAGAGGACGCTTTTGCGTGGAATTCGTGTAGCTGGGATGATATTCAGTATTGTTGAAATATGCTTCTTTGTAGTTAGTTTTACCAAACTCCAATATCATCCTTTCATTATGTCAATAAAAAGTCTTAAACTTTTAATATCGGCATAGTCAAATAATGTTGGGCTAGCTGTACTTACGTTACGTTTATCGGTTTGAAAGGTAACAATAACAAAGCGAGCTCTTTCAACTGGAGTGGTCGTTTTAACAGCATAAACTTCACGACTTGATCTTTTAGTAATTACAGGCAATTCATGTAGCTCCCACCTTATAAATGGGGTATTTAATAGGTTGATCTATTTTAATATTTTTCATGAGGTTTAATTTTATGTTGCCATTTGGATAGATAGATGGATAGATTAACACATGAATCAGAATCTTTTGATTCAAATAATACAGTTGCAAAACAGCTTCATTCATTTATTCGGTTGGGTTGTGCTCATCAGCCCAGGCACTTGAACTGAATCTTTGTACCATTTCCCATGTTATCTACTTCTATTCCAGAAGCTTTGTGTCTTCTATGTAGGCCACTAGTTGGACTGGAAGGATTTTTTCAGTAGTTGTAATGGTTGTATAGTTTTCTCTCCAAAGTGCTTCCGTCTGGGTCCATGTAAGTTCTCGCAGAAGCAGAGTAAGTGAGTAGGTGTTTCATCATGAAGATCACATTTCCTGCACAAAGGTTCACTAACTTTGCCCATTTTGTGCAGATGTCTCCTCAGGGTGCAGTGTCCAGTTACCACGTCGGTAACTGTCTTCAAATGTCTCTTACCTAGTTTCAATAGCCTGGTTGAGAGTTCCTTGTCTTCCTTGTTCAGTAAACTCTTTGTATGGAGGTGCCCTTGTGTCGACCTCAATTTGAGTTGGTGTTCCCTATCTAGACAGTTCCCGATTTCCCCTCTTATGCAATCTTTTGGGATTCCACAAAACGGTTCCGGACCTATGAAGTCTTCTTCAGCACCTTCTTTAGCTAACTGGTCAGTCATTTCATTACCTACAATCCCCTCATGTGCCGGCACCCATATTAGAGACACTTTGTTGTCTCTTGCCAACCTGTTGAGGGATTTTTTCCAGCTCATACATGAATAATATTTTCATTGCTAGACGCTTTCCACAATATCATCTGCATCATAAACATGGTGACAGTGGTCATAGTTAACTAATATGTACTTTTTTTAATGTAACAGAACATGATTGGCTTCAATTCAGATAGTATTGTTGGAGCCAATATTCGCTGAACCATACACAATAAGTAAACTCATTTTCAAATATATCTTCCCAGCCTGTTTTTCGTAATACAAATTTTTTTAAATTTAATGGCATTTCTTTAAAACAGGGAATAAATCCTATTTCTCTATCCGGAGAATTATAATCATTTCCGGCCTCCTTTAACATCGCATTCCAGTTATAACTATGACATTTTTTCATTATTTACTTGGTTAGCTTCCACAGGACTTCCATGCAACATCTGCTGCTGTTACTACTGTTTCACAAATTCCATAAATATTGAAGAATGTATCTATGAGAAAACTTTATTGTGGAATGTTATAATACTCCATGGTAGCTTGTCAAGACTATTGGGATCTAATATATTTTATCATAATGAGTTCTTATACTACTTTTATACGTGATGGGCATATGTGCGTATAGCCAAATACAGCGTTGAGTGCAACTATTCAAACAGTTCACAAAACCATCAAATGTGTTTCTGTTATTTACTATGGGTTGGGATAAAGTATGGAACCAAGTAAATATCTTTTAAACGAAAAGAACGATATTTATGAAAATTTGCAGGTAAGTGCAATGGAACAAAATGCATCTGATGTATATTTTTTTGTAAATAATATACCTCCGGTTTAACCGGAAACGCCATCAACTTCTTTAATTTAAACGGGACACCCTATATATTTTTAGAGATTTTGAAAGAGCTTGTTATTTTGAATTCATACATACTGAGTTTAGTGTAAAAATTTTTGTAAAAACGAGGAATATATATAGCACTTTAATCAACCTCCTTTGAGTTTTTTGCATTAGAGCAAAAAACTACTTAGATAAACTAATTGATGTTGTTTGTATGCATAGTAATAAATAAACGAGTACTGTTTAGTACGTCTTTTGTTCTCCAAGTGTCAAATTCTGATTGACGGAAATAAATTTTACAATTTAGAATGGTTCAATTAAGTGAAAAAGAGCGTATTGAAATTTTAATGATGATCGGTTATGGTGATCGTGTTAGAACTCATGAAGAAGTGTGTCATAGTTTTAATAATTTGCATCCGGACAGAAATCCTATATCACGCTCAACAGTAACTAAAACATTACGTTTTAATACAACTGGGATGGTAAAAAATTTGCTAAAACCTGGAAGACCGCGGACTGCAACGAACGAAACTGTTAAACAAAATATTGCAATCGATTTGGAAGAATCACCTCAAACTTACACCACAAATTTGGCACTAAACCATGATATCAGTCGACGTTCTGTAGGAAAGATATTAAAAAGTGAAAAGTATCATCCGTATAAAAGGTACAGTTGGTTGGTTGGATTTTCTGGATGCGAATGTTGCAAATCGATGGATTGGACGTAAAGGATTCATAGAGTGGCCTGCTCGTTTTCCGGATCTTAGCCCATTAGATATTTTTCTTTGGGGTTATCTAAAATCACGTGTTTACGTTAGACGACCAACAAACTTACAGGAATTGAGACAAAGAATTATTGATGAATGTGAACTAATACGTGGAGAAGTCCCGGTGTGATCTGGTGTATCAAATTCTGTTAAATTCGTTTTTATAACTTCCTCGTACGGATCGTTACAGTAAAGCTCATAAATAGAACTCCATATATATTAAATCATGATGGAATCAATACATACATAACTTTGACAAATCCAGATCAGTGATACCAGCGTACAAGTGCTTATTGAAAACTAATTCTGCATTAGTGAGTTCTATTGTTGCCAAATCATTAAAAATGGTTCGGTTATGAAAGTCTATACTTCAAAGTAGATTTTTGGCTCTATAATGTCCATTCCAAGCTTTTTAATATCCGGTGTTTCCGTATATTTTCGATTGTCTTTCCAAACACAGCATTATTTTTGAATAATTTATATAGCTCGTAGCTGCAGCCTTCAATTGAGTATTTAATTCGATAAAGGGTCGCAACCACGCACATTGCTCAAATTTAAAAATTTTGTGTATCTTTTCCAATTTTAACCCTTTAGCTAACATTTGCTTCAAATTGCGATAGTGAACTGTGTATTATTTTTTACAATGGAGTGTTGCCATTAATTTCGAATAATTTGATCATACAGGTTTGCGTTGTTCGAAGGCAAATGGAAAATCTTTGTGTGGATCATGCAATCCATGGGGATACTCCAGCGTATAATGATACATAGAGGATTTTCGGTTACTATGAACAAATATAATTTGATGGAGATATTAACACAATTAACCAAAAAGCCACATATAAAAAAGTGAATAAATACAAAATTACAAAACAACCACGTAATGCTGGTTATCACCCGTTATGCACAGACAGATAGGCCTCTGAAGTTTTGATAAATCCAGTTTGGCTTTCCTTTGATCTGTTTTTGGCCACCAAACTGAGGCTACGTAGGTAACGGTTGGTCTTATCACAGTTGTTTACAGCCAGAATACGATCCGTGAATTTGTACCTCATGCGTTTTCTCTCGTCCGTTTGGCAGCCATGAGTGCCTTCTTCCTTTATTGGTTCTGTCATTTAGGTGTGAATTCCAGGTTAGTGTTGCATCCAGAATTATACCCAGATACTTGATCTCCTGGCTTAGACATAGCTGCACGTTAAAAAAGCTTGGCAGCTTTAGTCTCTCAAGGTTTCTTTTTCTAGTGAAGGGAATAAGCGCAGTTTTTGCAGGGATTCCCTTCTACACCATATCTGTTCCGTTTCCAAAGCTTGTTGCATCAGCTCCGATAAAACATCAGGGTATTTCCCCAGTACCAGTATTGTTAGATCATCTGCCCAGCTCTGGGTGTATTTCCCCTTCCTGTTCAACTCCTCCAAGAGTTCGTCTATGACGAGGTCCCACAGCAAAGGTGATGAGCACAATGCAACCAAAGTTTACATTTAAACGATGGGCAATCTACTGGTTCCAGTAGATTGCCACAAAGAACATATATCCGTACATGTTTGTTGAACGATTTCTGAATATCTATTTTTTTTATAACACAAGGATTATCGCCAACGTAGGTAATGTGAAATAGGCATATTGAAAAACTCATCTCTCGTGGAGATAGCTTCGTCACAAAACAAACTATTTGGAAACAAGTCTTAGTTTTCATTTTATTTTTCCTCCTTCCATTTCTTTATGGTAAAGGGGGTACAAGAAGCTTACCTTATAAATAATTTTTCGAACAGGAGATTTGGAAAAATTGGGATACATTGCAGCTTATAATTTTATGATTATTATTATCATTGATATATTGTATTAGAAAATAAGAATTCTCAAATTTACGGTGTAGGGCAAAATTGAGAAAACTGCCCACAAAATCGTTTATATAGTTTGTTTTTTACCGAAGTGTCGCTAATGTTACTTCCATACCGTTTTAAAGCATCATTCTTACTTTTTTTATTACAATAGTGAAATAGAAAGCAAACATTACCTAAACATATTAAATGATAAAATCTAGGAAGATTGTCAGTACAAGTACAAGTTTTATTGTCGGTTATAATTGTGCCTAATATTTCTTCAACAATTTTCTTTTTTTTTTCAATTGTTTCATATTTTCTTGTTCGGTAACTTCATCGTAGTATTGGAGCTCAGTATACTTGAAATGTAATTTTTTGGATAATAACTTTTATCATTTAATTCGTACACAACTGAGAACAGTTTCCCTTGAATTCTGAAAAAGTTATTTTCGTATAAAGACCATTATGAACATTATTTTATTCATCATGAATATCCAAATCACATTTGCTACATTTTACTAATTAATTTTAATTTATATCTGCCATATGAATAAATAATGTCTCCTCCTTCGTGATATATAAATATAATTAGATTATATTTAATGTTTTAATTTTACAATAAATTGAATGCGTCACTGAATAAAATGTTGCAGATTATTATTTACAACAAATGAGGAATGAAAAACAATTATTTATACAACTAGGACAACGACATCCACTTATAGGCAAACAGCACACCCCAAGTGAGATGGAAAAAAATCAAGCCACTTGAAAAAGATAACTGATTTAAACCAAATGAAATTAATTAGTTAAGTTGAGTTTCTTATACAACATTGAATTGGACGAACTCAAATACACAATAAAATGTCTGCTAGCCGACAAACAGTACTTGTCAGAGAAATATTCATTCTTTATGTAGCAGTCTCAGTATTGCCATTCATTCATGTCTTCAACAATCTAAGGAATCACAATCAAGTTTAGATCGGAATAAATGTACTTAAAAAAAATTATATACTCCTCATGAACACAGTATGACTTATTTCATATAAACAATAGGAAAACATTTGTTTGCAAGATTTTAGGAAGGTATGAAAGTTTGCTGCTCGGCAATTTCCCGAATGGAATTTTTAACACTTGAAAAATTTTTTTCGTGGGTAATATATCTCTAGTGCATTTAATTTTTCCGGAAAAATTCGGAAAAAACTAGTTTCTTAGTAATTCGTTAAAACAGATTACTTACTTAGAAACGAGTGTCCCAATTTTTCCACTGGAAAAATTAGATGCACGAGGGATATTTGGTAAGATTATTTCCTTAGTTAAATAAACATTTTATTTTAATACAACATTTTTTTAATTGAAATAATAAGAACAATAATTAATAAAAACAATATAACTTTCAAGCTAGGAAAGGTAATTACTTCAAACTCATTTGAAATTACAATTATTGTAGGTTACAGGAGTATTGTTAGCCATATCGGTTAAATTATTCTAAATTATGTTTGTAGTAGCACTATTCTCTATTTTAATAAATTAATTTTACTTTCGGAAACATTTCCAAGCCGATTCATTTTGAGTTTCAGTTGAAAAATTAATAAATTCGTAAGCGTTGTTTGTGATCTTTGTTGTTGGTAACGGCACATAGCAACACAGCATAGAGACCATCAAGTTTTTTTTTACAAGGCAACATGTCAAACTAGCATAAAATTTTTTCGATTTTTTCTTCCTGAAAAACTGCTGACAACTAAGTTGACAGTTGTTAAGTAATTTTTCCACTAAAAATTTATATTTGACATACCAATTCTTGATAGCGTTTGGTCAAGATTAATAGAAAGGAAATAATCTGAGAAAATCTCATGTGAATTTTGTCAAGGTAACTTTTTTGTCACTTATAATTACACGAAAGCTTTTTTTTTGTCGAAGTAAACTTGACATGTACCTATCAATAAGAATTATTTTGCCTGGAAATTTAACGAAAAAAACTGCCTCTGAAAAAATTTCGAGTCCGTAGGACGTGTAATTTTTTCTGGAAGTTTTTTGAGTTGAATTACCTAATGGCAACAAAATTCTAATTATAAATGTCAAGTTTACTTCGACATGGAAAAAGCTAGAGTGTAATTCGGTAAGACAATTTAATGAATATGTAAATCAATAAATTAAAAAATGACATGTAAATTAGTTTATTTAATTTAACGGAAAAGTACAATTGTTCAAAAAACAATTATTAAAAATAGCTTTCGTGTCTTGCTGCATGTTAGTATTTTGGGCGGTGGTAGTAACTATTTCTTGCATGGTAGTACAAATGGAACCAATGATTTCTCTATGATGTTCATCATATAACTGAAAGTACGGTTTTAATGACGATGGGTTGCTATGTCCCGTAATTTTCACAAGTTTTCGTTCACCTATACCACTCCTGGCCAATTCAGTTACGGCGGCAGCTCGATTAGAATGGTTTGTAATTTTCACCCGTTTGATATCAAGTCCAATATTTTGCGCCGCAGATTTTTTAGATGTTTCGTTGATCCCAATAGGAGAATTCTTATACCATCCTTCCGAATTTGTTTTTTGCTAGAAAGGATTTGAAGTTAAAAAAAACTTCTCACATGTGATATGGTTTTCCCGTCTTCCCATAACTTGTTTGAACAATCTTACTGGACATACCCAATCTTCTGCAGTGTTTGCTACCAACCATTTACTGTCGGCCAACTTCTGATTTCCCCCTTGTGCTGTCTTCGTAAACACTGGGTTATATATTCAACTCTTCCGGTCTCTCTTCCACGGTTGTCTGTCTTGATTTTAAAATATAATACCTCACAATTTGCTGCTTCTCCACCTCTTCAAGCCAATTCATACGCAGCAATGTGATAAAATTTTCTTTGGAGGCCTACACGTTCTTCTTTACTCCAGGACAGTGCCATTTCAAAAATTTATCGGTTTGTGAGAGCATTGGAACTCACCTTCCTTTTTTCTGGGATTGCTTGTAAAATTTTGCGTTTTGTGTCGCGTGCATTTCTCGCTTTCTTAAACTGTATGTCCGAGAACTCATTAAAAATTATGTTATAATCTTTAAAGTACTTCTCTTGTAACATTTTTGCTGAAGTGTTCTAAATCGTCTTGACTGCATACTCTTTATAATCTTCTCCATTGTTCTTCTTTGTGTTGAATGCCCAGTCACATAAAATAGAAGCTAACTCTTCAGTGGAAATTTCTGCAATGAGTTCATTTTTTTCCAAACAAAACATCACAATTTGTCGCCAAATTGATGTAGTTGAATTCACAGTATTGCGAGGCACATTATCATTGATGGCTTTTTCAATTTCTCCACTCGAAGACTCTCCAAATCACAACATTTCCACAAATGAAAACTTTTCTGACAACGCAAGTTTGAGAAAAATTGACATAACGTCATCAAAAATTTGTTTACGCGGCTTACGGGATTTTTTATACATGAAGTAGATTGTCAAGGTAATTGCAGGTAACTTTTTTGTCAGTGGAAAATATGCCGTTGCTATGGTAATTTGCCAGTGAAAACACTCTAGAGGAACAGTCACCAAAAAAATTATTGCGGATGAGTACCTATGGAAATATTGTGGAAAACGAACATTTTAACAACAAAGACCGGAAATTACAGTATTTGCATACCATTGTTGAATCTAAGCTCAGTGCATTTTAATTTAAACTCCGCGCCGTGTCAATAAAAACGTCTTTCACAGTTTTCTGCAAATTAAATTCCCACTTATTATTTTTCATTTCAGTTGTTTTTATTTCATTCATTTCGTCCTGTTCCAAACAGTTGTACAGTACATCCTCGTGCTCGAGTATAAACAGGATGGGACTTTTTATTTTAAACACATGCATTTACCAGTTAAATCATTTGTAGCTTTGAATATTATGTACAATACACATTTTGAATTGAATACAATAATTTAAAAACAAATTTGAAGTAATTGATGGTTGAGTAGCCACATATTTACCTTGATTTAGGACCAAACGACTTTAAGATAAAGACTAAAGATTCAACTATAAGGCGAACGTTGAGAGATCACTGGTTAAACTAGAAAGTATGTAAACTAGAAACTATCAATCTTAGAAAAAAAATATTAGTGAGTAAATGGATCAGGAGAAATCTCTACGAGTAACTTTCAAGATTTTAACTTCAAACGGCGTATTATATGGAGGGAAATTTAAGAACCAGTATTCCATAAAATATGCTTGATTAGACTAGGTGTCGAATAAGTCTTGTTCAAACAGCATTAGGAAGGCAATAAGTAGTATATCCAGAGCTGAGATTCAAGTAGATCCATGTCTACCCGCGATAGATTACGTCTTTTTGTGAACAACGATGAGAAATAAGTAGAACTTTGAATTGAACAATGCGTGTGAATTTCTTTTCATATATTATTTGGCTTCTTCAAGTTATAATAAAGGATAAACCAATACCAGTAACATAATTATGTTTATGCGTTTTTACTTATATCTTAAGATAGACTAACGACATACGGTTTGTGTCATTTTGTTACAGATTTAATCAGTTTCTGTAGTAATTTACAATACTTTGTTATTCCTATTTGAAAAGTTTACACGGAATAAATTTTAGTTTTCTCACTCACGAAAATGACCTCGATCTTTAACAATTGAAACTACCTACAATTGTTCCATAGAACATGCGATCGGTTCATCTATTATCTTCCAAATGAGACTGGTTCCATTGAAATCGATTCATCCAAACTCAAGTTATAGGTATTTATCCATCGAAACATTCTCAGTCTCCCCCGACATTTATTTGAAAAAATTAACGAAAACGAACTGAATGAATCTTTTCGCGAAAGGGATTCTTTCTAGTTCGCTGATTTAACACAATTAGCCATATTCTATAAAAAACTAGCGGGGAAGTAGATCATTACGAGGGTCGCTAAATGCCGTTGCTGGAATGATCCTTCCCGCGTGGTATGTATACTCTTCATTCATAATCGCTTAGTTACAAGCTTCTAAAAACATTAATTTTCAGAAAATAATTCAATATTTTTTTCGACAAAGAACTTCATGAAACTGTTACTAGACAATATTACTATTTTATTGGTTTTGACAATTATGTCAAAAAATATTCTTTCTGTCGCTCAATTTTAATTTTTTGCTCAAACAAGTACATATTGTCTGATTTTGAATTAACCTATACTCCTCCGGAAGTCCGAGAAGCTGCCGTTGACGGAATAATTCCGTAGAAAAGCAAAGTAAGGTTTTAACTTTTTTTAAAACCAGCTTAACATGATATTGTCATACTTCAGAAAAGTGACACATGCTTCTAGCCGGAAATAGTAATTTACGTTATAAGAACGGAAAGTAGTGTTTTCAGGTCGAGACAAGCAGATTCCAGGTCGAGCCGTAGGCGAGTCCTGGAAGCTTGGAGAGACCTGAAAAACACTAATTTCCGGTTGCATGACGTACAATATTTTTTTAAGACAGTCACTTCGATATACATTTAATTCTTCATCGGATAATTCAAAATCTGAATTCATATTATTGTTAAATTTACGGACTCGCGAAATAAGTTTGACATAAACGACAAATTAAAAATCAACAAACTGTCATCACTCGACAATATATCGAAACGTTGTTATCATAGTTTCGAAATCAGGATAGATTGTATTATAAAAGAGCGATTGGAAAAATGAAAAATCGGGGACCGGAAAAAGCTTTTCCCGGTCCCTCACGTCCATTTTCCGGTCTTGATCGACAAAACGGTATTTTCTGGACGAAAAATTGTCCAGAATGTGTATATTTTCTGGTCGGTCATAAAAAAAGTACTTTTCCGCCTATAGCGTGGAAGTGAAAGTGAGTAATGAGTCACTTCCCTACCGTTTTAAAGGTAAGAAATGTCTATATTACTGACCGATTGTGAATAAATGTATTTACGGGAGCCTTAGCAATTACAAACAGGTAACACAATGGCTTGTTATAAACTGTAACTATTCTATAAAGGTTAGGTTAGGTTAGGTTTATGGTGAGTGGGTCTATAAGGCCCTCCACTGCGACTCGCAAGGATAGTTATCGTTAAAAACTACTTTACAACAGTGATCTTTAAAATTGTTCAATTCCTGTGTATTCGAATTCATTTCACATCTTGAACTGAAAATATTAAATCCAACTCTGATATCTTTTTTCATGTAAATTAATTATTATTTAACGCCTCGGTTGGTACATTCTGAAATGTAGTTTGTGTTGTCTTTCTTAAAACGCACCATCGAAAATAATTGTTTGGAGAGTAACTCGTTCACTTATTTTCTTATGCACTAATTGTAATTTAAATGTACTTTGAATGTGCTTTATTTCGTTTTAATTCATTTCGAAATAAAGTTGAGGACTGTTTGTTCATGAAGGGAGCTCCTTTTTATAAAAAAATCGTCGCTAAAAAGGATTGTGGCAAAAATGCGATGTGAAATGGAAAGATGAAAGCCAGAGAGATGAATTTCAACTATTGATTGAGGGAACCTTAAAGAATAATCGTTGGTAGAGATAGAAGGGAATAAAGAGAGTGAGTGATATGAAGCCAAAAATTGTCATACAACTTAATTTTCCTGTGGCGCCACTTTTCAGTCCATTCAATCTTAATAATATTACTTTTGCTGGTCACCAAGCTAATTTGTTCAAAAATATTGATTGAGTGTACCTAATAGAAAAATGGAAAAAATATTTGAGAATCTTATTTGCAATATTTATTCAAAGTATATGCTGTGCTATTTTTTGGAATTATTTTTATCAACAATATGAAAAAATCGTTCTAGCTTAACCCATGCGACGGTTAAACGCATCTGTTCCCTTTGCATAAAACACAAAGAGAAGGACATTCGGAAAAGTTCATTTGGGGATTGCAGAGTAGGATACTCTCGCATCCGTTGTAATTAGACCAATGACAGCGTTTTGTCAAATTAGCCAAAGCCCTTCGAACAACCGGAGAGTGTCAAACCAATAGAGAGTGAACACCATTTCGAGACCCGGCTTGATTTTGAAATTCTGCATGCAGTTTGAATGACCTTTCTGTGAAACGGAGAGTTTTTGTTCTCTTTTGGTATTTTTATAGCTTGGAATTCATGTTTCAATTGCAATCATTTGGTATACATCTGTTGTGCATAGTTAGTTTTCCAAAAAGTTAATATACATGAATATGTTGTGTAGCAATATTGATATTTATTGAAAATTATAATGATGAATCGACTTCATTCATTATAATGATAAATACAAGAAGTTTAGGTTTGAAAGAGTTATGGCGATGAAAAGGTGGGGTTCAGCTGAGGCTGCTTGCCAAATTGACCTATGCTACTTTTAACATAAAAAATAGGTTCACATCTCAAATAGCATTTTAAACTTGTTACAAACTTACACCACATTTGACACATCAAACTTCTGAACTTGCATTGAGTTTGCTTCAGCAACTACACAAACTTGTTGCAAGTATAAAGAAAACTTGCTAGTTACCACATATGAAGCTTGCATAAACTTAGCATAATCAAAGTTGCACCAAGTCAGCCATATGAAACTTGCTTAAAGTTTATAAACTCAAACTTGTCACGAGTCACGACAGAGTGTCAAAGGTCAGAATAGTATATATCTCACACGGACTTTCTGGTAAGTATTCATTTCCCACTAGTAGACATACCATAGGTACTCGTGGGAAATAAATACCTGCAGTATATGGGAGTCATACAGTATACATTTTATATGGTTGTAATATAATTATTATGATGAACCACACAAGTTTTAATTATCCATTGTAAATAAAAGAGACCCACGTGCTCTAACTTATTCTCTTACTATATTTAACCTGTAAATGGAAATTGGAGTTAAATAAACACAAGTCATATTAATAAAGGCACATTCTTACACAAACATAACTTTTATGTATAAAAATAAGATACTTGCATCAATACAACGAAAATTACTTAATATAGAATCGTGATAGAAATAGACTCTTAGTCTCTGGAAAGTATAACGGAATAGAATCACTAATCACTCAGAAAAACACTTTTTTCGTAGATAAATCCAACAAAACTATTAAAATCCGCATCTTTGATGGTTTCCGAACGTCTGAACCATTTGGTCTGAACGAACAGTTAATTGTGTGAGGTTACGTTAATCTTCTTTTTGTATTCGTACATAACGCTGATCTTTAAATAAAATTGTCTCCGGTCGCATCGATGATTATGTTAAAATTTTATGAATATTTAAATATTATTCAATTAATACATTTTATGTTTTGGAGCTAATTTTCATGTTAGTTGTACAATTGAGTACCAGTTAAACACAAAAACAATAAAATGTTTTTTCAATTTACATCAAATTTGCAGCAAACTTTTCATATTACCTTTGACATTGCAATTTTGTTGCAAACTTGTTTCACGCTTAAAATAACAAGTTTGCTTAAACAAATTATAGTAAAAAATCAAGCAAGTTTACAGCAAACTTTCGAGCAATCTGGGATACAGTGGATGCGAACGCATTATATAATCACCGAGCCAGGAAGCTCAAAGCAATTAAGTCAAATTTCGCAAAAAGCACAACATCAAAACCAAACGAACTTAAAATTGATGAAAATAACTACCTATCAATAGCCACCTGTGCAAAAAACGCTTGTTCACCTTAGGGCGACTGTCACATGACGTCACGTTAACTTGCCCCAATACACATCTTTGGTTTTTGTAGTCTGGTAGATTGTCTGGTGTATTAATTTCACAAGTGGAATTTTCATTAATGAGTTTGTTTATATCATTATGTTTTTTATGTTTGTACTTTAGATATAACTACTTATATTTTGAAACAATAGTTTTGTTATAGCATTCTAAACATTTCCTTTACTGAGGTTAATGTATTGATGTGATTTCAGCATTGCCTCCAGTTCAGGATTATGCTAGGAGAGCTTCTGGACGATTTATATCTACCTGTATACCTGTATATTTCAATAGTTCAATATAATAAGTGAAAGTTGAATTTTATTTAATGTAGTGTTTTTTTCACAAAATAAAATTAATTACATGCTATTATTTAACTTACAATGCTTGTTCATTCGGGTGGAGTATTGAAACTGATTTTTAAATACTTATCTTCAACCGATTAAGATGAAATTTGATATGCACGCTTATTTTGGGTCACAATGCAAACACCCAAAACCCAATACAAAATAAGATTTAATAATCACTCCCAATCAATGGAAACAATTCGCGAATGGTACAGAGAGATTTTCGTCGATCAGGGGCTATAACTTGATTTAAGTCTCGTATAACACGAGTTTTTTATCGTACTTGTATACTTGTGTACTTGATATCACCACTAAGACATAAATAAGGCCATTATTTGCAAAAGCTGCTCTATGCTTCGAAGTAAATTGTTCAGGAACTGGAAAAAACTGCCCACGGCCTAAAAAGTGCATTTCTTAGTTTTTTTTGTCACTAGTAACTTTGTGAGAACAGAAAAAGAAAACCGCTAATTTGAAACCTAAAGCTATAACCATTTTTCAAAAACAAAAAATAAACAAAGTGGATATAGACAGTTTTGCTAATGAGATTAAAAAATAATAAATCTTTTAGGTCAACCGTGAATTGAGAATATTGTAAAAACAAATTTCAATTATGTTTATATAAATAGCGTGAAAACAACGACTACATCAAGTCATCTGTTCGCATGCTATTGGTTCTAACGCATTCAGCGAGCTTTGCAACTAATTCCGTGGAACAGCATAGGGCTAGTTTTGCAAATACCTAGCTGTTCTATGTTAAATTTAGGTATCAAAGAGCTTGTTTTGAGCGAAACTGAGTTAACCAATCGATTCGCCCTGAGAAACCGAATATTTCTGACAAAACAACGGATTTTCTGCCAAATAATTTGAACAAACCAGAAAACTGAATTTTCAAACTAAGCACATTCAAAAACACACAAGGTCAAACAAAACTAATCAATTTGGTTGCCCTCCAGCATAATAATGACCTACCTGTCAAAGTCACGTGATGTGGAATACTCTGTTCATTCATACAATAATTATTGTTATTTCACCTACTGTCCACAGTCTTTTATCATAATTCTGAAACTAAATTGTTAGTTAATGGAGACAAACGCTCAGACATTTGAAGCGGTTTGTCGTTCTTGAGATAAAATTATCATCTGTTCATAGAAATGTTGAATATAAATTGAATATCATGTCATAATGGCGAAATTTTCGGAGAATAAAATACCTAAAACCCCACCTAAACGAGACACTGATAATCACAATAATCGTGAAATCATATTCATGTTATTTGATAAGAGATCTTCCAAGGGATAAATGTTCAGAAGCAATGCTAATGCGTTATCTTTAAAGAGCTCCAGCTCCCTTAGAAACATTTTTGTATAAGGTGATACGTTAAATCGATCTCTAGATTTTAGAGTTTTCTTGAGAAGTGTTTCTGGACACTATGTATTAACATTTATGTTTTTTTATATATTTACGTTTCCGTTTCTAATCCCCACTAATGCTTCTAATCATCCTAAGCAAGTGGTCTCTAATTCCATTAACAATTCATCCACAACAAGGTCCAAATTTGCTTAAACTATTACGTTTGTGTAACGCGTTGCAACTTTAACATAGTTACAGTTTAAGCTGGCAGGACTTAGATTTAACGAAGGACTACGAAGGACTCTCTCTCGATTCTTAACTCCTTCTAATTAATTAATAAAGGGTTTTGACTGTCGTGCAGTTTGCGGTCGGAAAGACCATTAAGGTATAATAGAAGGAGACTTTGGCATTCTCTACGTTTAGGGAGAGGGCAGTGATTGATGATGATTTGATAAATAATTAGGAATGGGTCATCTCCAAACTATTATATATGACAACTCAGAAGCTGCGATAATGTTAGTTTAATTGTAGTACTAGTACGCAAAAGCTTAGGAATATTTATCTTAAGAAGTTTGTACACTAAATATGCATACTACAAAAGGGCTGACTGAACGTATTTGTACGGAATATTTAGAAAAAAGTGGAGTATTTATTTTTCCGGTTCAAAACCGAAAATGTTCATCGATTTAATTTCTGGGAACTATATAAGTGTTAGATCCGTCGCAAACACTCCTTTGTGCGGATAAATTGTTTGAAACAGTGATAGGTGCAGCTATTCGGAACATTCAATGGCTAACATCAGATAATGGTTAATAATACATTATTATTCGTTAAGCTAATTTAATTCCTAACGAACATCTTTGAGGAATAGTCCAAGAGTCACTAATTTGGTTAGAAGTCGTTAACTTCCACTTTCCGTATCCATCCCGTTCGTCTAAAACACTTAAGGACATTAAGAATGACTTAAATATGTATAAATTTAGGAAGAAAGACTGAAAGTTGACCCAATTATTTTGAGACGTAATTATTTTAAGATAAGAAATGCTCTAAAAGGAGGTAATTTTTAAAGTAAACAGCTTTGGTTATGTGATTGTTTTAAAATAAAACACGCTTTATAGAATTATAGAGGTATAAAAAAAATTCTCAATTTAAGGATAAAATGATTTACGAGGAAATTAATGTCACGCTATTACCAAAATGACAATAATTTTCTCGTTGATCATTTTATTCTTCTGGTTCACGTAAAGTGAGTGGGTATGGGTAATACTTATAGGTCAGTATTTCACCTCCAGTGGTGAGCTAATCTGTGGTCACAACGATCCCCATGTACCACAATGCCACTCGGCTGGATGTCTTACTCGACAAATGGAAGGAACAACTTGACGAGTATGCAAGATTTCAAATAAACCTGAGCGTTTAAAGAGGGTGAAAATCAAGTTTAAAGGTTGCGTTATAGATTGAATACCTTATATTTTATCACTATATTGTATTGTCATCAGTCCTTGATAAGTGTACAAATATTGAATTAAATCGGATGACTTGCGCCCCTCGACTGTCACCCTGCGTGAATAATGGCTATCATAAATTGCTCGTTTAATAATAAACTATTATATTCAGTTATAATATCACAAGAGCATAGACAATATTCGATTATTCACCGAGTCACGAGACGTATTTGGCGAAACATCACGAGAGCGCAACTCGAGTGGTGTTTCGCGAAATACGTCGAGTGAAGAGGTAAATAATCGAAAAATATTGTCTATGCTCGAGTTGGTATTCGTAATCTGGTGTTAAATTTTCAATTTCTTGATCAATTCCACCACTTGAAATGAAACCAAAGCGCTGCATTTTGAAGAATTAACTGACATTTCATTGAGCTTGCCCGTTACTATGGAAATGATCACAATATGGCAGGAGGCGAAACACCAAAACGATTATATCACGTCGTCAAGGGGTATATTCACTTATCAATACGTCGTAACTAGGGAAATTCAAGGATTGTATGGGTTCATTAAAACATGAGTTATATAATCATTATTATTAATATTATTGTTATACATATATTAAAACGTGGAAGATTGTTAGGTGGATAAAAACTTAATAAATTCTCATACAGAATGATTATATCTTAACCACACTTTTCACATAAATATCACTTAGATTAAATAAACCTGAGACTATAATACAAATTGTATTTGTAAATAAACACCTCCGATTCATTACGAGACACAGGCCACATCAAAGGAAGAGTGCCAGATTGACAATGCTATTTTTTCACAGTAAAGAAAAAAACTACAGCTTGACAACGTCACAAAATTTACCTAGTAAATATTTTTCCCCTCGTAAACTTTTTGTACTTTTTTGGTAATTATGATGTTAAGTAGAGTAGCTTTAGCTAGACTTCGCCTCTTGTAAGAATTGTTTGTATTTCACAGAACAATAAAGTGCTTGTGGTTTGGCTAATGCCTTGATATCTGGCGTCTGAGTGTGGAAGCAACGACTACTGAGAAAACCAGTATGGCGGCGAGAGCGAAGGGTATTCAGTGCATTCGAGTGAGTGATGAAAAATGGAAATGACGTGATCATATTAACTAAATTGGTATGTTTTTGTGATGCCTCGAAAGAAGAATAGAAAAATCCACTCGTGAAAAATAATGTCTGGGAAGAAATGACAGAAAAAGCGTAAGTCAAAAAGGCCAAATAATGGAAATATACAATAGTGAATATTTTTTTTTGCCTATTCTAAAAAACATATTAGTTCGGCGTTAAAAAGCGGTGAGAAATTATCGAATGTTCACTATCGGTTTGTGAATACTTGTGTGAAAAGGAAAACGTCTTTTAACAAAAGCAAACTCTCTAAAATATCTTATTTGTTTCGAGGTTCCTTTATATATTTTAAACTTGTGTTAAACAAGCAGAAGAAAAAAAGTTTGCCTCAGGACACTTTCAGTTTTTGTGTGAAAGAGGTACTGACATAGCGGCACGAGAAGATTTACTTATTCCATTGGCGTGCGGTTGACAAATAGATTTATACAATGTGGATTTGAAGCCAAGTTTTTGAGAACAGCCTCAGATACAGCAGAAACGGTGGAGCTTTACAATCACGTGACTGTTACGTCAGCAACAATATTCATATGAATAAAATCAAAACTTCTGTCAACTCAATAGAAATAATCGTTATGACTAATATTCCAAAGGTCGGCCTTTTACGAATTGGTAAATAAACAAGAAATTCAACTTTTTTAATTGTATTTAAATTATTTATATGGTTAACATCGACATATTTATTAAAACTATCGATATACTGGGTAGATGAGTAACAAAGTCCAAAATTAGTAGGTAGTGAAATAAGCATTGTAATATTCCCGTCTCACGGCATTTTAGGTGTTATGAAATCTCAAAAGTTGGTAATATATTATATTCGTACTTACCAATGTCAAATGGAATAAAAAGTCAAATTAGTTCTTACAAGAACTGATTGTAACCATAAATACACTTTCAATCCAAAATTTCGCTAAAACAAGACAATAAACTAAACTAGTGTCAAACTCAACTTTTAGTACGATCAGTTATACCTACACGCTACGTCAATTATATCGTTGTCTCTTTTTACTATTACTACGGCAAATTTACAGAAACTATTACGAATGTCTTGTAGGTAGTTGGTCTTGTGAAGAAGACAATCGATCGTACGTTATTATGTTTGATTTATATTGATAGAAGAAGATAGTATGTATAAAATATGTGTTGCATAAATCGTAGATTGGATTACGTGATGTTAAACCTCCACTGTTTCTACTGTACATAACTTACAATCTTAATATATAACGGCTGGACCGATTTTAATTTGTTTTTGATTTGTTGTATTTGTCTCCGTTCCGAATAGCAGAAAAACTATATAACTATATAATTTTCAAACTCCTTGGATGTGCCTGGTGTACCACCGTACAATTTACATATGAAGGCGGGCTCGGTAGTCATTATGCTTCGAAATCTAAACCAACCAAAACTATGCTACGTAACGCTTGGTGATAAAAAAACTGATGAATAATGTGATTCACGCGACGATAATCAAAGGAAAATTGAAAGATGAGCTAGTTCTCACTCCGAGGATTCCAATGATCCCAATGGATATGCCCTTTGAGTTTAAACGAATGCAGTTCCAGATTCGTTCTGCTTTCGTCATGACGATTAACAAATCAAAAGGACAATCCTTGACTGTTTGTGGTCTCAACCGGGACCGCCGAGCTGTACCACGGGACACCAGGTAGATGTAATCGTACCGTCTAGTTGTACCACCAAATTTATAACGGTTTAATTATCAAATCTTATAACAATCTGAACAATTTTAATACAAATTCGATATTCAGACAAGTTAACATTAATTTTACAATTTAAAATCTCTTTCACTACTGCGGCAAATAATAATAGCTTAAATATCTTATAAAATCAAATTTGGTCATCTTACTTTCTTTCAATTTTTTCATATACGAAGTTATGTTTCTTTCTAGTAACAAATTAATTTTTTTTAAATTTTTGATTCGCTAGGAGTATTGATTTTTGCGATTGTTCCATTTTGTATATATATATATTATCATGTCCACAAAATGAATTTATTGGAATTAGGAAAATAAAATCAAAGAATGAAATGATTCACAAGCGCTGGTAGACCGATACATGCTATTTGTGTCACATGCCCAAACTTTTCGGAGAAATTTAGTTTCTTCTGATATATAATTTTCAACTATGTAATTACAAAATTGTATTACTCTCTCATCATCGGGTGGTTTGTCAAATATTTGAACAGAAAAAAAGTCACCTACTTTGGTAGGTTCTAGAAAATGTATGCCGAAGACAGTGGCGTTGCGACAAATTATGGGCCCCCCGCGAATTTGAGTAAGGACCCCCTTGCCTAAATATTAAGAATATAATATAATGAAGTTTGCATTACCAAGCAAAATAAGGTAATACTGTTTATTATTTAAACTACTGACCTAATATAAAATTTAAATCAAATGCCTATAAAAACAGTCAAGAAAATACAATACACAATATGTAAAGAACGTTACGATAAACATAACTATTCAACAATTAACAAGAAAATAAGAAATAATATTTGAAACCAAAAGGGACCAAAACTAATAATAATAATAAATCAGAAATAATTTAAAATCGACTTCCTATATTGTGAATAGGGAAGCTAATCAAATAAGAAAATAAAAAGTGAAAGTTAACCAAGAAACCAGAAATACTTATAGTAGGTACTCATACTCATCTACTACTATTTTAACAGCACCACTCAGTATATACAGATATTAATACCTATATTCTAGCTATGCCACAGTATACAGAAACTGTTTCTGTATACAGTGGCTATGCAGGCAAAACAGAGTACAGGCACACATCGAGTCTGAGCCTCTGGGGCGTTGGCCTCTACAGGCCAGGATTTCGGCCCCTTCCGATCCCTAGCAATATGCTCTTTCGGGACCCCCGGTACCATGCTTGACATAAGTAAAATCTTCACCCGGTTAAATTTGACTATGGCCAAAATCTATAAATATCACTCTGAATTGCTTATTCAAAGTCGACTACTATATTTTTTGGGTTGAAGGATAAGTTAAGTACATTTTCAATTTCGAGGAACAGCTCGGTGGTCAAAAAAGAGTAACCTTTCACGCTGCCCAATTATCTCAGGTGAGCGTGGTACAACTAGGTTATGTCCGTTTCAACTAAGAAAATTCATGTTTTTCTCATGGTCAGTTCTACGTGGGATGTTCACGTGTCTGCAAATCATCCGCTTTATTTGTTTTTGCGCTTATAAAAAACTAAAAAATGTCGTATATCACAAGGTGCTTCAATGAAGATAATTGATCCGTGTGCATCCCATGCTGCACAATATGTACATAGTACATATTACCATGTACGCCCACGCCTACGCCTACAGGATCGCATTAAGGAATATAAATAACATAGACAGAATATAACACTCTCAAATAACTATATGGCTTGGAAAAAGAAGAAACAACTTGCAAACGAGCTCCACAAACCAATACGGAGAAAATTCCCTCTGAGTCGTACTATTATTGAGTGCCCTGACGATCTTTGGCATATAGACCTCGCGGAGATGAGAAATTTTGCTCCACAAAATAGGAATCATAAAATGATACTAGTCACTATAAATTGTTTTTCAAAGTTTTTGTAGACACACACTAATTACGAATACCGAAGACGAGGATTCTTCGACATTCTTGCTCATACTAGACGAATACCGAAAAATCTGCAATCTTATCGGAGGAAGGAATTTTACAACAGCAAATTTCATAATTTGATTAAAGACACGGTATAAATCATTATAGCATATTGAGTACAATGAAGGCTTCTAAGAACTCTACAAGTATTTCAGTTTAAATGGCATCCACAAATGGATCGATGTTCTACCTGAAATCACCAAAAACTATAACAAAACAAAACATTTCAAAACAAAATATAAATTAAAAAATCCAATGACAAATTTATTTTGAATAACGCCTTTAGCCATTTAAAGACAGCCTTCCCGCGAAAATTTGAAGTTGGTGACATTGTGCGCATATCCAAGGCAAAACATGTCTTTGAAAATACACCTTATTGGACTACTGAGCTATTCAAAATCACGAATGTTAAAATTACCAGTCCTGCTACATATTAACTTGAAGACATGCAAGATATACCAATCAGCGGTTGCTTCTATGATAAAGATCTACAGAAAACATCGAATCCAGACGTTTACTTGGTGGAAAAAGTTCTTAGACGTAAAGATAAAGAAATGTTCGTGAAATGGATGAGCTTAGACAGAAAGTATAACAGCTGGATTGATGGAAATGATGTTTTGTAGGAGGTCACACACAGAGGCTATAAATTGGAGTGAGCTTCAGATCTCAAACTCAGTTAGCAACAAGAGTTCTCACAGTGGTGATGACGATAGTAGTATCTACACCGCAGTGCTGGATATAATTTTGGGAAACTATGAGTCTGCTGCAAAGTTTGAAAATGTATACCTGCTTTCAAGACAATATTCAATTTCTGGTTATGAGGTAAAATGTAGAATAAGTCCTGCAAGATAATTTACGCCTGCTGTTAATCCAACTCAACAGCTCAAGTTTAGCAAAATATCCTCCAGCATTTATGAATGGCACACCTTCATGTCAATAATGACGCAACAGATGAATTTCTTCGTAGACGAGTTCAAACCTGATTCGTTTCCATGTGGAGAGCACGGCACCATTACCCCATTAAATTAAGACGATTGTGAGGTAATTTTTGTAAAGAAACATGGCGTTTAGTATTTCATGGATGAAGAAGAAGTATCCCAAATTTTAGAATTAAATAATTTACTGCAACAACGTATATCGGTGATGGAAAATGTTTGTGAATATTATTACAATGTATTGGATTTCTGTGAAAATGTCACATCTGCCGAGAGTCCTTTACAAATTTTATATGCATTTTGTTCCATAACACCAAGGATATGTTAAACAATGCTCCTAGAGAATTAGAATACTTTCATAAACTTAAAGTTATCAATGATTTGAATAAATAGTTGTATATTGTTGGTGTTTTTTTTTGACCTTGCAAAAAAAAACATATTGAAATACATTTAAAGAAATACACAATTTAAAAACAGCACATAAATAGTACAAAATAAAAAATTCGAATCGTAATCATTGAAGAATCATTGCAACTGTCAATTATTATCATAAACTGTCCTGAGTCCTCAATATTGTGTTGCAATGTCCATTTGGCTGTTCCACAGTGTATTTGTATAGTCAACTGAATAATTTCGAACAATCGTCTTTACAACATACTGTCGAACGCATTAGTTCATTTATACCAACCACTTGAGAATTTAATAATTAACTCCAGCTTTGACTTGTCTCAACCGACCGAAGATAAAGCAAATAATAAACGAACTCCTAAGACCCTCGAGACACTGGCATAGCATGCATGCTCATGTCTTGTAATAGGTACACCTTCGCTTAATTTGAAGCGCTGAATCGTTCCCTATCACAAGTAGACCGGTCATGGAAAATTATTTCGAAATATGATTATGCTAGATTGTCGTATACCTAAATTATATAAGCATTTATCGGAAAAACCAATTTGAAAAGAAGAGAAAACTTTTCTTCGGTAAAACTTTTCTAAAAATTATTCGAGAAGTTTAAAGTTTTGGTAGAAAAAACCAATTAAGGTCATTTACAGTTCCTAGGAGAATAACCACACTAAATATTTCAGTTCAAGAGGAGAAGTTTTGAGAAAAAAGGAAATTAAAGTGAAAAAATTCTTCAATAAAAAAAAGTATTAATGTGATATTTGGAATTAGAGGAAAAATAGAAGCTAAAAGAAATGTTATGTTTTTACAACAAAGTTCCAATGCACTTTCTTCCACCAATTGTAGTACATTGACTGCCTAAATTTAAAGTATCCTTTATTACACATCCATGAATGCTTTTCCCGTGCTTGCACGACGTCCCGAACACGGTAATCCGTCGCACACACAGGAAAAACCTATTTTCTGGACTTGTGATGAAATATACTATTGCAGAATCCCAGTAATATATTTTTTGAGGTCCACCAGCCCTAAATTTATTAGGTACTAGAAGTCCAACAACTCCTCAAGTCGTTTCTTCGGAAAGGAAATCATTTTAAGATAAGTATCCTGAAAAGTACAGGCATCCAGAATGGATGTTCTAGTTTTTTGAATTTGGTTACTCAACCGGATATAAAAATTGTGGGGGGACTTTTTCTTATTATTGTTTTCATTTAAATTCTACAAGGTGTTTCAACCTTTCTCACCTCAGTTGTTTTCTTTTATTTTAATTAATATGCATAGTTCATCGGAGTCTAAAAAGGAGTAATAGTCTGACAATCCTCTGACATACCATGTGCATAGTATCGAAATATCCTTAATATATATACTTTTGTAATACAGGTCGTAGTTTCAGAGTTATAGCATCCAAAGTTGGAATTTCACATCCGTTTTAATTTTAGATATTTATGCGAGGGTTTTACTAGCCGTGCTGGTTAAGCATATTGGAGAGGTGTTAAAACTACGAAAAATGACCTGTAGTTAATAAAATTGCGAATGTCAATCAAACGGCTTTTTTATCGAGTTCCAATATCATAGCTATTTGTGTAGAAGGAGTGTTAAGGGCTACTTTTGTTTATTTTGAGGTCTATCATTATTCTCGCTTAACCTATAATACACACCCGATTTTTTCCCCAATAAATAATGGATCACCCTGTATGCACTGATATTGGTTACAGTACATGGTCGTATTCTGCATTTCAATGGCCAAGTGACTATATCTACATCGGAGTTTGTAATAATTTTCAACCTCCTCCTTCCATTTTTTTCTGTTAATGGTGTTTGTACGTACAGTCAAATTCACGAAAGTTTCTCGTCACGTCATACTTCCCTGAATGTATCAAAGACACTTTAATTTTATGTGGATATCACTGACCTCGTATGTCCAATTAAAACATATGGAAAGGTACATATTGTCATGATATATAATATTATTCAAGAAAAAAAAATTGAATTAATTTTTAACATTTAAAATTTCTAATTAATCACCTAAATGTTTTGTTAAATGTTTGAGTTTAAAGAAGTTTAAGTTAAGTTTGTTACGTTTGTTTCGTATAGCTTATAAAAAAATTTATAGTGTAAAATACATTGAAGTTTTTAAGTTTTCATTTGGTGATGTACAATTAAAATGAGACACTATTTATACTCACGAATCAATAAATTTAAATATCTTCAATAAGTTCCTTGTAGCATTACTTGTTATTTTTTCTTATTTTCTTGGGAATCAAACCACAATAATGTTTTTTTATTTTTTTATTTCAACGTTTCGGTAGCGTTCCAGCTACCGTTGTCAAGATTAACTAATAATGAATGAATGAAAAATGTTTGGTCCCTATCTGACAGCTCATTGTTAATACCCCATAACAATAACAATAATATTAATAATTCAGCTAACATAATTTTTTAAAACTTGACAATACCGTATGTTAAGGGTTTATCAGAAAAAATAAAGAAAATTGGTAATCAATTCAATATTCGAACTAGCTTCAAATCTAACAATACGTTGAGATCTATTCTAACAAAAACGAAGACAAAAAATGAAGAGCAATCTTCAAAAAACTGCATATATCAGATATCTTGTGAATGCGACAAATTCTATTTAGGTGAAACATCTAGACCATTGAAATTCCGAATAAATGAACATAAAAAGTATATCAAAGATAGGGAGTTCTTTAAGTCAGGTATTTGCAAACATGCTTGGGAAGAGGGGCATAAAATTCAATGGGATTCGACAAAAATAATATTGAAAGAGCCCAATAATAAAAGACGAAAAATCAAAGAAAGTGCTTCAATACAACTAAATTCAGATAAATGTGTAGCTTGTATTTCAGCCGAATGTAGTCAAATTTGGTTACCAATGTTAGAAAGAAAAAATTCCAATAATCAATTACCGGCGTTATCAGGATAGCATCATAAGTTTTTATCCAGGTTTTCTTATGATTTATCTTTGGAATGGTTTGTTAATCGATACACACTTCAATACACAAAATCACCAAACTGAGTTATACATATTTTGAAAACAAAATAATCATACACAAAAAAGTAACAACAAACGCGTTTATATTAACAAAATTTCCAAAATAAGCAAGAAAAAAGCGCTATCCCAATAAAAACCGTTCCTGGAACGTGCACTTCACTGGATTCCATTTCTAGTGGACTACATATCGTTAGAATGTCATGAAATGAAATATTTTATTTCTCATTTTACCAGAGGTGTGATCTACTATGAATGGACCTTAATAAAATTTGACAACAAAGTTTTGTAGTCTTAAACTTCAAAATATTATTGATTGTCTAGTTGTCAAATTTTTTTCGTTGTGTCAGATAGGGACCAAAAATTTTTCATTCATTCATTATTAGTTAATCTTGACAACGGTAGCTGGAACGCTACCGAAACGTTGAAATAAAAAAATAAAAAAACATTATTGTGGTTTGATTCCCAAGAAAATAAGAAAAAATAATAAATTTAAAGGTTACACTCAGATAGACAATGTGACAGTATAATATTAATAAAATTTCAATTCAAATAATAATGGGAAAAATTTCAATGTTTGCTTATGTTGAGAAAATATAAAAGATGTAAAAATTATTTATTTGTCAAAAGTGAATTGTTGAAATATTGATAATTATTTGACAAAGTGATAAGCGATGGTCACATGAAAATTAAATATAAGTAAATGAGAAGAAAATCAACCAATGTAAAGATATGGAGTGACAAAAATTGATTGGTTACTATATAAAAAAAAAGAGATTTTTGTTGGGAAGAAAAGTCAAGAAGGGAAAAAGTCAGAAGTTAAAAATTTTAAGAGAATAGTAGAAATTATATAGATAACGAAGAGATTTGTGCGAACAAATCAACAAAATTTGGAAGAGAAAGAACAATAGAAATTATATAGATGAAGAAGAGATTTGTGTGAACAAATCAATGAAAGTTAGAAAAATTTAAATGGTAATTTGGAAGATTTTATGTTAATTTGGTTGGACGGTGAAGAAGTTTACATTTGAAACAATTTGTTGAAACTAAAAGTTTTTTTTTGGACTATAGTAAGAATTTGAATTTATATATTTTTAAATTGTCAAAAAGTACATTATATATAGTTTGTATATAGCTGTTTTCTTTTGGTATGAACTTGCTCCTTTAAAAAAAAGAATTATAACAAAATAAATATAATAAAAAATAAGTTAAAGTATTTTTATTTATATGTGGTGATTTAAATAATAATTTATAAAATTCAGTACAATATATGTCTATTGTGCCTGAATTAAGGTACGCCATTACGTCTCTATCGATTTGTCACTCTGCCTTGTGTTGTGACAACGATTGTACTTAAAAAGTGAAATGTCACTTTATGCGGAAATCATTCTGTCCCCAGTTAAGTTCGTCGTCATTGTCATTACTTTAGATTTGCGAAATTCATTTACATTTTATTGACACATTTTTCGACAAAATGCCGGACCACTTCTGCCGTTAAATGCTATTCAAGAGGAGAGTTTTGTAACAATTTATTTGTTGAATTTCAAATTGTAGTCTAACTATGATAATGTTAAATTTGGTTTTTATTTATTTCCTCTCATAATTAGATCAGCAGAAATACATGTCAAACAATGATGCGCCGCTGGTGAGAACTGTCTTATAGATTTGATTAGGATGCTTATGAGTTATGACGTAACGATAAAGATTTGTGACTTTTACTGTATAAATCAATACAGCATACAGGAAAACTCCCAGTTTTTTCTTGTATTATACGATACATGGTTTATCTTGAAGTTCGCAGTACGTGCGTTATTGAGGTATATTAATATACATAAATTCATTCAATAATGACCCCTGATAATAAATAATATTTTATCAATAAACGATTTTGGTATAGGCAACCAAACATACAATAATATTACCAAAAAAAGAGAAAAACTGACTTTTAGTATAGAATACTTCTAGTTTTCAACGTACCTATCGTTTTTATTATACAGTGTGTAAAAGCCAAATGGAATAAATTCATTATTTCGGTTACTGTACATATTTATAAAAAGTCCCGAAACACGTCAAATTTAAATTATAACTTGACATTCTTTAACGTGAAAATGCAACCCCTACCTTCAACCCCCTTAGAATGACAGGTACAACCCCCAATTTTTCAAATGGGAAGTATAGGCTTGTGATATATCATTTGAAAGGTCTCTTCATTCTCTATTCAAAAATGTTATTGTTTTTGAATTTAATGCAAAAATTAACATAAAAAAAATTAATATCATGTTGTTACCGAAATTCGCTACATACAATCAAAAACTAAAATGTAATGCAAAACGTAATAAAATGTAGAACACGAAAAAGAACTATGAATGTTAATGAAGTAGATGTTCAAAATGTTCTCCGCGAACGTCTTGGCAACATCCTAATCTCAAATAAAACTGTCTTCTAACATTATTTAACATATCAGGCGTGATCGACCTAATCGCAAGCGTTATTCGTTCTTTTAAGTCATTTAAATCAGAAGGTTTAGTTTTGTACACATGGCTCTTCACATATCCCCATAAAAAGAAATCTAATAATGTAAGATCAGGTGATCGCGCTGGCCATTCAATCGATCCTCGCCTCCCTATCCACCGATTGGGAAATATTGTATCGAGGTACTGCCGGACATTAAGTTGGTAATGTGGTGGTGCTCCATCCTGCTGAAACCATATCGTATTCGCTGGAACTTGAGGATTACCTGGATCAGGATATAAATTTGCCAACGTTGGAATGACATCATTTTGAAGTAGTGCCAAATAATTGTTGCCATTCAAGTTGCCCTCAATAAAAAAGGGACCAATTATATTGTTCCCTACAATCCCTGCCCAAACATTAACCTTTTGAGGGTATTGAGTGTGTTCTTCTCTCATCCAGTGAGGATTTTCCGTGGACCAGTAGCGGCAATTTTGCCGATTAGCATGACCGTTAAGTAAAAAAGTACACTCATCAGAAAACATAACGTCTTCTAATTGGATAATATTGTTATCCAACATGTCCATCATTTGCTCACAAAAAAAAGTTCTCCTATCAAAATCGTCTTCCATGAGCTCCTGAGTAGGTATCATCTTATACGGATGCAATTTATTTTCTTTTAATATGTTTGCTATCGATGTATGGCTAGCATTGAATGTAGTGGATGCCTGTCTACTCGATGTATGTGGGTTTTCCTGAAACTCAAGCAACACATCTAATTTGAGTTCATCACTCAGTGCATTAGCAGCTGCTTTTTTTATCTGCCTTACATGTCCAAACTCGCGAAACTGCTTTTCTATTTTACTTATTGTTCCTTGGGATATAGGCGGTAAATTAGGAAATTTCTCATGAAATAGGCGAGTTACTTCCTGTTGTGTTCGGATGTTATCTCCGTAACCAATCATTTGTAAAACTGTTATTTTATGCATTTCCGTTAATCTAACCATTTTTCAGAATTGAATTGAACAAACTTTATACTTAAATTACAACAATGACAACTTGAATAAAACAATTTACTACTGCTTGTTAAAATAGCGTTGCCACGGAAATTCTTTAAAGTTTTTTAATGGTTACCATCTAAAAACCACATTGCTACGGTTTTTGTTCACTTTCTCATTATCAAGACCTAAACGGGAAATAAGTTTTGAGTAATATTGTAATAAGTTCCGAGTATATTTTAGCGAATTTCGGTAACAACATGATTTTAATTTTTTTATGTTAATTTTTGCATTAAATTTAAAAACAATAACATTTTTGAATAGAGAATGAAGAGACCTTTCAAATGATATATCACAAGCCTATACTTCCCATTTAAAAAATTGGGGGTTGTACCTGTCATTCTAAGGGGGTTGAAGGTAGGGGTTGCATTTTCACGTTAAATAATGTCAAGTTATAATTTAAATTTGACGTGTTTCGGGATTTTTTATAAATATGTACAGTAACCGAAATAATGAATTTATTCCATTTGGCTTTTACACACTGTATGATTTTACAAAACTATAATAATTACTAGTGTTAAGGGATCCAAAAAAGAATTTTGAAAAACGAAAACTGATATTTGAGCCGGCGACCTTCTCTGTGACATTTCAATGTCATTTATTATTGACATTACTTACCCATGAAACAAATAAATATTCTTAGTTTTTAAATATTGAAAAAAAGGAATCAAGTTGTACAGGCGACGGAAAAGTTTTGTAACTAACACGAGTATTAAAAGGGCAATAAATTAACAATCTCATCATTAACGCAATCGCTTTGATAGCGTGTTAAAATATCACGATTGTTATAGCCCTTATTGATACTCTTATTGATTGAATAACTATTTCCGCCAACCTCTATCCAAAGTATACATTTCCTGGCCTCATTGTAGAAAGCAAAGTCGTACTTTTCCTCTCTAGGGAGGAAAAGTAAAAGTGACGTCATGGTACGTCATCAATGAAATAACTTATAAAGCATTGACGACCTATACTACATAATTTTATATAAGTATAAATTTCACAGTTTATTCATAGAATATTCTGTATTTTGCAAAATGGTAGAAATTAGTGAATAATTGTTATTGTAATTTAACGATTTTCACATTAACAATTTGACTTCAATTCATAGATATACATCCGGTTTTCGAATTTAGGACAGAAATATTATATAGCATGCTATGGTCCATTGACAGATTAACAGTTTAAAAGTGAGTTAGGTACTCTACAATATTATATCAACAAAATATGAAATAATATTTGAGAAATGAGTGATTCAAACGAATTTGAAGATATAAATAATACACCACCGGATATTTTGGAACAAGTTAATGTAACATTACAATCTCTATTGCCACAAAGGTCTAAAGAAAAATACCAAAAACAGTATTTACATTTCAAGCAATGGGCTGAAGTAAAGAACATTCGTACTTACTCAAAAATTGTTATTGTTTGTTACTTCATAAATAAATCATTCAAAAATGAATTTTTATTTGAGAGGGGCGGAAAAATCATATATAAAACATGAGAGTAAAATGCCTTTTACTCCCTTGAATGATTACTGCCCTCGGCCACGCGTCGGGCAGTAAACTTCATCCTCGAGAGGAAAAGTAGCATTTTGCTCCCTTATTATACAAATAGCTATTTCAGTCCACTGTGCGTTTTTGAGCTATATCAATGTACTCAAAATAATTTATAAATGAACCTCATTATTGGATGATTTTCTATTATTAAGTATCGTGGTATAGGCAACCAAACATACAATATTATTAGGAAAAAAAGACTGACTTCTACTATGGAATACTTCTAGTTCTTGACTTAGGTATCTATAGTTTTTATTACATTATTCTACAAAACAATTGAATATTATTAAAACATCCAAAAAAGAAATTTAAAACAGTGACATTTCAACCGGCGACCTTTTATGTGGCATTTCAATGTCATGATTTGTTTTTGACAGTACCTACTTACCTTACCCAATAATTGATTATTCTTGGTTTTTGAATAATCCAAAAAGGATTTGTAACTAAAACGAGTATTAAGGACGCTTAACGATCTCAAACATTAACATTGGAATATTTTGATTGTTAATGGCCCTTATTAATACTCCTGTTATTTGAATAACTATTAAATGTAAAAGATATTGTTATAGTGTTTCTAATGTGAACTACTACTACTAAGTTTGCAGGCGAACCTTGTCCTGGACCAACTCAAGCCAAGGTTCCGGCACTGAGGCCACTGGCGGCCCATTGTGCCATTCCTGCTACCTAGACATCCATAAAGCCGAGCCCTTCAATAAAGGCCACAACCTTTTTCAATGGATGCCTGCTTGTGTCTCCAGGGGCCAAAACAGGGACTGCGAAGATTCGCCTGCGTAGTACAGCCCAGTGTGGACACTCTAGGAGAACATGGACTGACGTTTCGTCAGTCATGCCGCAACCCCTGCATAGGGAACTTCCCTCTACTCCTAAGTTGTGGAGGTGTTTCATCATACAGCAGTGCCCCGTTAGGAGTCCTGCTATCTTCTTTAGCCTACTTCTTGGTAGTTCAGTAGCTGCTCTAGCGTGTCCATCAGTCCATCCCTTCAGTAAAAGTTTGAATTGCCTAGGACCCTGCAGAGCATTCCAATGAGCGAGGTGCTGATTCTTCAGCCACTTCTTCGTCTCCTTGCGTATTCTTTGTTTTGTTAGGCCCAAGGTCGGGCCCGGGCCGCAGAAGGGAGCTGCCGCCCCTTCCGCAGCCAGTGCATCCGCCATCTCGTTGCCTTCAAAACCAGAGTGGGCTGGAATCCATTCTATCCGCACCACGTTGTGCCTTGCAAGATTAGCAAGTCGTTCTCGACATTCATTCGCAAGTCCTGAGTTGCTGGTGCACCCACTCAGGGCTTTAATTGCTGCCTGACTGTCGGAGTATATGGTTATGCGTCGATCCACATAACCTCTGTCTAGGTTTATCTGCGCACATTCCAAGATAGCATATATCTCGGCCTGATATGCAGATACACCATCACCCAATGGTACACTAACTTGTGTTCTTGGGTTCCTAGAGTAAATTCCAGCCCCTGCTCCATCACCGGAGCATGAGCCATCTGTATACCAGACAGTCCCATTAGGCTGTGTATTCCTCTCTTTTTCCCAGGATTCTCTATCCCAGATCATGGCCCTGTACGGAGTTGCGAAGTAGTACTTTCGCAGGCATTCATCAGGTGCTCGAGCCAGAACTGGAATATCTTCCAGTAGCCGGAGCTTCTTGACGTGCCTGCACTCTTCCCCTCTTCGCACATATCCCAGCTGTTTTAAGCGCAGAAAAGCCCTCCCCGCCTCAGCCTCGATCACATGGTGAAGAGGCCGAAGACCAAGGATCACTTCCATCGCAGCAGTTGGTGTAGTTCTCATGCAGCCAGTTGCCCCCAAGCTGACCACCCTCTGAAGGCGTGTCAGCTGCGATCTTGCCGTGACCAAGGTTACCCTCGGCCACCAAACCAGAGCCGCATATGTGAGCATAGGCAGCATGATCACTCTATAGAACCATATGATCGTTTTGGGGGTCAGTCCCCACTTCGGACCAATGGCTCTCCTACAGGCCCAATACGTGTTTGTCACCTTGCTTAGGCGACTGTCAAGATAAGCCTTCCATGTCAGTGATTTATCAAGGATTACTCCCAGATACTTCACCTGCTCAACCACAGGCAGTGGTACTCCATCAAGATTTAGACCCTCAGGTCTTATACCTCTTTTTTTGGTGAAAGCAACTATCTCAGCCTTGGCAGGATTTACTGCAAGTCCGTGTTCGTTACACCACCCATGTACCCTATTCAGAGCCCTTTGCATGAGGTCCCTGAGAACGGTAATATGCCTTCCAACAACAAGGACAACGATATCATCGGCATACCCTATCGTTAGAAAGCCTTCACCGTTTAAAAGAGTTATTAGCTCGTCAATGACTAGGTTCCACAATGTGGGCGAGAGAACACCCCCTTGCGGACATCCTCTAGCGACGATCACTTTTGCCACATGGTCTTTCCATGTGGCCTCTACTGTACGATTGCACAACATGGCCCCAAGCCAGTGAGTGATCATTGGCTCTATTCCATGATTTGTCGCAGCCCTACAAATAGATTCTACAGAGGTACTGTCAAACGCCCCCTGTATATCCAAAAAAGCTCCCAGGGCGATCATGCCATTTTCCAGCGCCTTCTCCACCTGGGTTACCAGTTGGTGTAAGGCACTTTCAGTTGACTTGCCACACCTGAACGCATGTTGATTGTTGTGCAAGGGATACCTTAGCCCAACTTTTTCCTTTCCTAATGTGAATGTAACGACAATGGAATAAAGCAATGTGGTTAGATGTATTTTCTAAAATTTTCAGGATCAGTATACAAATGTTCCCCTTACTTCAGTAAAGCGTTAGTTCGTGATGTTCTTAGAAAGTTAGTTTGGAAATATTAAAAAAATATATCTAATACGAATTTATTAGTAAGCATTCAGCACAGTAAGCACAGTATTTCAGAATCCTAGGGCACAGTACCTGGGAGACTACTGGATAGAAGAGGGACAGTTACCTAAGTTGAGGCCTGCAGATATCCTAAAATTCCTCCGGGAAATAGGACTAAAGGAGCTACTAGTATCTGAGACTCTCCTCAGAAACTAAGTAGAAGTAAGGGGGCACAATAGATCTTTTAGGTCTAAGTGAATGTTACCCCAAAATACATACATACATACAAGCATTCAAATAAGCCGCTTGAAATTGCTGGAAAAAGAATATTTAATTGAAACCACTTTATGCATGCTACTATTTTTGAGAAAACTTTGAATAGCTGGCAACGTAGCAGCAAGTGGATTGGAAATCGAATAATCCAACTCCAGTAATTGGCATAATTTTTAACGAAGTAACTGGTCAGTTATTAAAGCGGTCCACTGTTTAATAAAAAATTTCAACGATCTAAAGAAGTTGGGGTTACTTAGCATTAATTTCATCCAGGGGCGTGTGCAAATTGTGCCAGAGAAATATTATTAATATAATATTTATTTGTTGGTTGAGTGAGTTTAGTTATATTATATTACAAATTTTATGAGCGCGTTGTATCAAATACATAAACTCGGTTTAATGATAAATAATTGATGTGTAGACTAATGTAGTTAATTGATATTAAATACATCAATCTGTCACAGTCTAAACATCAGTTATCATTAAACAGAGTTTAGGTGTTTGCTACAACGCGCCCTATGAGTTTTGTATGCAGGTTGATTTTGATCTACTATATTAAATTCAATGAAAAACATTATTTAACGATATTCGAATTTGTGAAAAAAAATTTAATGCACGCTATAGGGCAGCATTTCTCATCAATGGAATTAAAAATATAAGTCATTACGTTAACATTAGAATAACTATAAATGTTATTGTTTTTTTCTTCACTAAAAGTGTGACATTCCTGGTGAAACAGTAAAAATGTTTCGATCAAATTTAAAATCTGTAACGTCCATAGACATCATCGAAATACAATGAAACGAATTGTCTCAGAAGTAAATAGCAAATATTGTTTTCGTCCGATTTATTTCGAAAATCTCGAAGAAAAATCAATTCAACTAACAAAGGGAAATGAACAAGAAATCCGCTAACAATAAGTTTTCATCAAGTAATCAGTGAAGCAGGTCAGAGCAAAATAAGTCTAAGACTGAATACAGCCCTCTAAAGAAAATACTTAACTGGCATTGGCAGACCTCCGCTGCATTTGGCTCATACTACTTTCGAGCACACAAAGCCACCAACAATGGCTTACTTTAAAATGAGAAATTCTCTTTACCTAGATATATATGTGCCGCTATATTTACCCGAGAAACTTCCAATAATAACATTCTCTGGATATCTGCAGGAGATATGAACAAATTCGGAAGTCAAGTTTATTGTTTGGAATTGCATTTAATGCAGCGGAAACTTTGTTCTGCATTCCATAATAACCATTTTTCGTGTCTGGCGTTTATTATATTTTATACGTTACTAAATAGATTGCTGTTTTAAAAAGCTTCTCAAAACTAACTGAAAAATATCATGTGTTTGCGTTTTAATTTGGACTTTTTTTATTCATGTACCTCAGTTTTCAACGAACGGAAAATATTGAAAGTAAACTTTAATGCTGAAAATGTCAGTCAGTGTGGGAAATTATCTTATTCAACAGAATTGGCTTCAGAAGAAATTTGTGCTAGAAATATGCTTCAAATAATCTAAGAAAAAGACAGCATACTTTTATTACTTGAGAAAGCCAGTTGAAATACCGGGTGGCTTATGTTGGAAAAAATCAGCTTCAATTATTAAACCAAGTTTTATCAATTCAATCGTTGATAGACTTCATGAGAATTAATTATTTGAAGGAATAATATTTTAGTGGTACGCAACGTACAATCTAAACTTTTGATGACGTCAGATGGAACAGGGATTTAATTCTTCCCTCATCCAAAATAGAAATAAAAATGGTGACTTTCTCGACATTCGATGGGTAAGTTGTATGTGGTCAAGGCCGGAGAATCCACATATGTAAAAATATATGGGTGTTCCAATGAATTTTTTTATTCTCGTACCAACTCCAGCTTAACCAGAAGTCGGCTATATCGATATAAAATGTAGGAAATTTTTAAAAAATGGGCACTAGTGCAACAAAATTTGAATAAAGTCCATCCAACCTTTGAATGTTACAGGGGCGGCCCATGGATTAGATTTAAAGCAGGTGGACTGGCCTCACCACACTTTGACCTATGAGATATTTCCTAATTACCCCATATCTCTATTTTAGTCCAAGAGATCTAGGCTTCTGAGAAAATCTATTATCCGATTTGGACCTGGGTTTTTAGCCTGACCAGGAGTAGAAGGTCATATTAACATTTTGGCCTGTCTTTGGTCTGTAGTATTTTTTCAGTGAGCTGAACTTAGTTCATTTCTCCATTTTTGGACTACTTCCACGATGCTGCTCTTTGGGAAACCACCAAATGGTTTGGGTACGATTAGAATACTACAAGCTGTTTCGTTTGCGGGACAATCTGCATTCTTATTTCCGACCATTCTTCCATACCCTGGCACGCACAACAAAGTTACATTGTTGTGTCCAGCCAGTTGCTCAAGAAATTTTTCGGAGTTCCAGACTGTTTTAGACTTATAAGTTGTAGACTTCAAAGCCTTTGAAGCAGCCTGGATATCAAACGCAATGGATAGTGCGGCTAAGTTCTTGCGTTTTTTGAGACACTCTTCAGCACAAATATTATCTATTGCTGATAGTTATGCCTAGAACATTGTAAATCTCCCAGTATTTTTTTTTTCGGGCCGAGATGGGAAACTCATGTTCGAATGACAGTGTTGGACTCATCCCAAGGGATGCCCACCAACCAAACCCACGTCAAAGCTCACCGTTACTCCCGTCTCGGAGTCACTACCCTAGCATACTTCGAGACGGGTGGCGGTCCCTCACACACACTCCGTCATTTTCTCCCTTCTATCACTCCTACCTTTCATGTCATATCAATTCCTTCTCTCCCCCTAATTATTCTCTGCCCTACGCCACTTACCTCCATCCATTCCTCCGCACCCCTCAACATTATCTCCACCATGTTCTTCCAATACACCGCCTCCCCTAGTTTCTTCTCCAATTTTTCCAGCTCCTCCTCGTTCTTACAGAATTTAAACACATACCCCACATCATCCTCCACTTCACACCTCTCGCACACTCCAGTCTCTTTTTTCTCAATCTTGTGGAGGTACCCTACTCTCGACCCATGCCCAGTGAGCATCTGTGTCAAGAAGTAGTTCACCTTCCCGAATTTCCGGTCCATCTCCTACTCCCAATCGCTCCTTTTAGCGTGCCCTCATACTTCTCCCATCTTCTCTCCATTTCCTCCTCCATCCATTCCTGCATTTCCTCTACAGTCGCACCCCTCCAGCGTTTGTTCCTGGCTCCAGCCTCCAGGTCCAATGGGTAGGACCTTGACAGCACCACTGCTGCCAGTCATGTATCCCTGTACAACACTCAGGAGTATCCCTCTCTGCACTCGTAGGACTTGGCTAACCCTCGAATTCACCCACGCTCTTTCACCCCGCACCGTACAGCATACTCTGCTCTATTGTCCTACCAATTACCCTCCTCTTCCAGTCTCTCGGCCCTTTCACATTACACAACAAAAATCAACAAAATCTCCCAGTATTGGGACCCGTATTTGTTCCTACTCCTTCGTTTGTTTTGAACCATCAGTATGGTAAGTGAGGGAAGAGTGGCCCATAACTTATTCACACCTAGTATAGTATAACAGAAACTAACCTTTTTCTCTTCCGACTATTTTTTTAATAATCCATAAATCCGTACTTTCTCTGGAAAAATAATAATTCTTCAAACACAATTCACTGAGGAGAAAGTGCATAGTTTATAACATTTTTCATAACTCCTTTTTTTTCGTGAGACTTGGTAGCTGATTCATTGGTTTTGGTTCACAAAAAACATCAATTTCATCATAAACAAGTACAAATTTATTTCTTTTTGTATTCGGAAACTACTTTTTTTATTAATGTATACTCGACCAGGTGTGATTAGGACAACTCCAAATTCCTTTTTGTACGTAATCCCCCACAACTGCTACAGCATTCCCGAAAACTAAAATCCGAACGACACCTCTAAAGCATTCACAATGATGCCAACTTAAACTGGGATGTTTTCTTGGAGTACAGGCCGTCGTAAAATGCGACCACTCCACAATAGAAGGTAGTAATTAGAGCTATGAGTGTAGAATACTAACTTGAACGAAATAGCTGAGGCAAAGCCCATAATGAAAGTAAAAGGGTTGATTGCCTTTTGAGTAGTAGAAGGGTTTCGAAGACTCTTACGGTTACCCATAGAATATTTATTTGAAGTTATCGTTGTTATGCTATTTAAAACAAAAATTGAGCCAGGAGTTTTGTTGAAAATGTATGAAATTTACAGGATATTACAATTTGATAGTTCTTAGTATTTACCCCAAATCCAATCTTATCTAGATCCCTGAATTGGAAATTTTATTCATAAACATGCTGGCTTCCTTTCCCCTTTTTGGAAAACTTCATGTGGAATACAAATTATTTGATATTTATGTCTATCTATATACATACATGTTCCCTTCCCCTTCTCGGAAAAATGTCAAATAATTTGTATTCCACATGAAGTTTTCCAAAAATAATTCACATGATTATCCACATTATTCTGTATTTCTAACGGAAATCTAATCTTATCTTTGAATTAGAAAATATATTCATAAACATATTGACTTTTCAAATTCACGAGTCCAAATTGAATGAACAGCCATAAACAGATTGTAAAAAATGCGAATATTTATATACTTATCGGGACATTTAACGTTTAAGTATTTGCGTGTTATATGGGAAAGATCTAGAATCTTGTGAAGTATTTCCAAGCCGTAACGAGTTACGGAAATGAAAACTGGCAACATTGTTCATCAACCGCTCCTTCTAATCTTGTGGCCAGCTGCTATCTAGACATAATTGTCAAAAATTGTCAGAAATTTAAAAAAAATGGCGGATTTTTAGTACTTTCAATTGCGATTTTCTCTTTCAAAAGTGAATGATACAAGATTTTTTTTCTATTAAAATGTTCTATAGCAATAGGGCTTTCTAATAAAAAAAAAATCAATTAAAATTTCCGAGGGTCGCGAACCTTACCGGACCCAAAAATCCAACTCGTGGGTAGAGATAACCTCTAACAATCTTCAAAGCCCAATTTTCCGCAAAATTCCACAAAATGACTTGCACAGGTATCTCCACTAATTTCTGAGAAAACTTTCCATAAATCCCAAAACTTTGGATGGCACTACAAGCCTTAAGAAAATATTAGATTTCACATCCAATTCCTCAGGTCGACATTACGTCTCTCTAATTCAACTACCACTAGAATGGTTGACAATCGATTCTGGCCACCCTACTGACAGGTGTCAAAACCCCAAACATGATACCTACCAACTGAAAGCCTTTGTAACACCCCTTATTCGATTCGAAGGTACAAAATAAGTATACAAATATATAATCAAAATAACAACTAAATTGGAATATTACATATTGACAACTACGAAAATATCTGTGATCTATCGAAAAATCATCCAAGGTAACATTCCAAAATAAATTCATAGATCTTCACGCATTCATACATTGATACTCGCACACTGCGCCAACGACGTCGAACGGAGCTGCAATAATTTCCAAAATGAATCCCACTGTCAAATAACGAAAGGTAAACAAAAATACTTTAAAACAATTCTGCTTATTCGATGCTAAAAACACAGGGAAAAAATAGAAACAAACTAAGGTAAATTATTAATACCGTCTGTTGTAGAAATAAACACTTCTATCTTTTGTGATGAGATGTTGTTTAGACGTAGAATTGAATATTTTATCAAGTAACAACTTCAAGAAGGAACCTTACACACAACCAAACTATCTCGCGAGTATCAACCATAAATACTGATGACTAAGAACGTATACGAATATTTACAGGTAATTTACAACTTAAAATCCAAACGTTTCAGTATCCTGGGCGTACTTTTCTGCGCTACATCTCTTGCATAACTCCTGAAGGCAAGTAATCTTAGCAGTCCAGTGTACCCTGCGTCATTCCATATCACACTGCGTCTCAACGTTCGCTAGGCCTTAATGAAGTATATATACCTCACTCAATAATAAACTTTTCCTACAAACACTATGCAAAACACGCTTTTCTACACAAATTTTTATACGCAAAGCAGGTCTTTTCTTAATTCTTTTGATAACTGTTGGAAAAGTAATGCGAAAAGTACACGCTATGGCACTTTTCCGCACCGAAATGTCAAACAAAGCTACCTATGACCTGTCAACTATTTTTGACAATTCAACATATTTATTATACTTAGTGAATTTCTGGATGTAAAATTTTTAAATTTAAACCAAAAATAAGTAAACAATTCATTTGATTATTTATTTATTCATTGTTCACTATTAAACATAGGTACACTCTGATTTTTCTATATTAAATTTTTATTTGGTATTCTCTTTCTGTTCAAAGTTATAATAAAATACCTATATAAATTTCTGTTTTCATTTCATTAATAAATGTGGTTGTAGAAAAAATATTGTGTACAACTTGTACGCAAATCACTTTTCCCGCTCGCTAAATTTGCGGCACTCGCCTTACGGCTCGAGCCACAAACTTCTGCGCTCGTGGGAAAAGTGACGCTTTGCGCACTAGTTGTACAAACTACTATTTCTTGGCTCCAGTTTTTCACGATTTTTAAAAACCATTTGATGGTATCGACTGTTGATCTTTTAATTTTAACAAAATAACTACAATTCCATTGCAAACGAGATATTTTTTTTTATAATAATTTAAATTTTACCTTGAATGTAAAAAACAGATTCTGGAAATCCACCTGTAAGCAGTGGAGTAGCACATTGCTCAGCCCTTTTTTATTTATTAACGATTTCACAAACTTGAGTATAAATGATATATTCACTTTATTTGCCAATAACACAAGTTTAACCTATAATAAACAATGGCTTAATAAAATTTCATGAAATTTTTTGTTCCTAATATTAATTAACGATGTCCCTAAATTGTCGGTACATATAGACGCTTTTGCCAAAAAAGTAGCCTCCACTTGTTTTGTGATTAAATCTTTCTTCAAACTGCTCATACTACTCTGCTTTAATCTAATCTTGGCTACGGTCTGCCTTTCTGTGACCCTGTTAGTTTGTACCTTTTCCATTCTATTTTCAAATAACAAAAAACGGCTGTTCGCTACGTAATTGGGTTATGTAGTAAGACGCACTGCGTTCTATTTAGAAGTCCGTCGGTTTGCTTCGATTTGACCAAGAGACTGAAAGATCCATTCATGGCTATTCTACCAAAAGAAAATATTTTAATGCTTTTATAAGTTCATACATCTGACCGTTTAAAATCTTCCATCACCTTCAATGCCAAAAAATTATTATGAATTATGAATCTCTTAAAGAAAGACCATAATTATACAGTGAAAACATTCTACATCTAGTCCGGGAAAGTTGGACAAACATTTAACTTTTCCGAAATGGATTAATATGTCCCTAATCGAAAAAATATCGACCTCCAATCATTCTCCTCAATTTTCTCACAAATCAATGGACCTAAAAATTGGTAAAAATTCAATAAATATTCTTACAATATACAGATCCCATTCAATCAGTAGAGCTGGGTTTTTAGAAAACTTTCAGAGCCTATTAGAGTATAAATACTTTGCTTGATATGATCAGGCGTTTATTTCAGATGTTAATCTCGATATATTAGAGACTAGTGTCGAAACCGATCGCTACCTCAATTTAATATCTGAAAACGGGATCTTTTCGTTAATTAATAAACCAACACGAGTAGCTTGCACTTCCTCCATCTGTATAGACCATATTCTTGTTAAAAACAAATCTGGGAAGGAACGAGATGTTTCCTTTTATTGATAATTACAAAAAACAGACGTGAAAATAAAATTAGTAATATGACTTGCTATGAAATGTTTAAAAACAAAAAAATTTAAATATTTGACATTCCAATAGACATGATGGGATGACTTGATACCTCGGTTGGCCCAGATGGAGCTAAAACCAGTGTACTACACATTGATTGAATGTTTATTAATTTATGGTATAATAGCTTGGTGGGGTATTGGAAAAACTAAAATGCAATATGTAGAAGTAGCTTAAAAAACAATTCTGATAATAATGTACTTCAAAAAAAGAACTTACTCTACTGGACGATTATATAGTGACCTTGAAATAATGGAGATTATACAGCTGTATTCAAAAGCGATTACAATTTATTTGTTTGGAAAAAAAAAACATTTTCAAGATATATCACATCCTAGCCAAACAAGGACAATTTCTTCAGATAATTTGTCAAGTCCTAGACCTCAGCAAGCAGTTGGAAATAGTTATTTTTGTATCTAGTGTGCGAAATGCTACTTTGGTAATCAAGAATTGAATTATTCGAGACCATCAAAGTAGTTCGCGCACGAGATGCAAACAATATTTTTTCTACAAACGAAGATTCTATCAATAATCAGATTCAAATTTCAAATGAAATTTTAAATTGTGAAATCTCAGGATCACATGGTATCACCTCTACCTCAAAAATTAGTAGTGTTTTAACCCCCAAAAACCCAATATCCCGAGCTAAACCTGACTTATCTGGTTTAGGAATAAATAATATTGGTTCGTGTACTGGTTGTACGATTAATGTTAATATTGTAAATAATAACTAAAGTTATTGTAACATTCTATCATTATTTTGAAAGTATTTAATTGTTATTCATTTAAAAATAAATAATAATTTGGAGTCTTGCTTCATTTTTTCAAAGATGGAAATACAAAAGTCTTATTAATTTACATGCAGAGAGTGCGAAATTCTTCGCACCCTAGTGCGGGAAGTATTTCTCGCACGGTGTCATGGTAACGTAAGGATCCGAAAAAAAGTTTCACTTCGCAAATTGTTGTAAATGCGCAAACCTTGTCATTTTTTAACGTTTGTAGGAAAAATAATAATAGTATAAGAAATAGCACTGGATCAAAAAATAGTATATTATTAAACGAGCAATTTATGATAGCCATTATTCACGCAGGGTGACGTTTGCGTCCCGAGCCGTAGGCGAGGGGCGCAGGTTACCCGAGTAAATAATGGCTATCATAAATTGCGAGTAGAATACTATACTTTTTCCACGACCCTTTATTTCTTTATTAAATAAAAGTCAAGTAAATAATGCGAGTGTAGAACTGAAAAAAATAATTTGGTTTTTGGTGTTATTGACAATTGTAAATTAATAAATTTCTGGAGTACGTCAAATAATGTGACAGAGATGGGCAATACTGTGTAAAGTATCGGTACACCGTACCGTTATAAATACAGTGTTTTAAAAATCAATATTAGAAAATGTCAATACTAAAAATTTTGATATTTTATCCATACGATGTATTTCAGAAACAAATTTCCTATACAAAATACGCAGATTTAATAACTTATTTCATATTGTACCAACATCTCTAGTCACCTATGTTGTGAGTGTTGAGTTGTCATGGCATGTTATTTAAATACAAAAGCGTGAATTATGAGTTTATAATTCACTCCAGTAGATATATGGGTACCATATACCTTTTGTTAGGAGGTGAAGTATTGACTTATTATTAAGTGGTCGTGGACAAACAAATACATACATGGTTACCAGCAAGTGGTAGAGGATTCTTTCATAAAATAATTGGTCCTGATCTTGTATTTTCAGCTTGTTCCTAAAGTATGTGTTCCATTTTATATGCTGAAATTACGTACTAATTATGTTATATACTCATACTTGCCTTCAAATTATGGAGTACGGGTGTGAAAATGGAGATAAAACCATTGACAGGTTCCACTTTAAACCTATTTGGTAATTATTTTTATTTCCGTTATTAAATTATAAATATTTTGTATAAACATATTTGGATAAACTGAACTTATTATCATAATTATTATTAATTCTCGAATAAATTCCGCTGGAGCTTCTAACGCTGTTTGCAAGCACAGCGTAGAGCACCTGAAATCTCTTTCACTATTTCTCGCACAAAAAAGTTGCAGACAACAAATTTGTCAGAAATCTTATGCCCTATATGGAATGAAAAAATAGGATTTGAGGAAAAAAATATTTTTTCAAAACTCTTAAACTGTGTATTATTTATTTATATTAAGCAGCAAGTATAATTAAAATGACAAATTCAAAGAAATAATGTGAACAAATATAGAGGAAGTGCTTTTGAAAAAATTAGTGATTTTAAATTTCGAAAATTCAGAATGACAGCAATGCAGCTTACATTATAATATACAGGGTGATTGATTAGTGTGATAAAGTTCAGTGCCTCCTTTGTTCTTTGAGATATCAATTTGAAAATTTCAGGGTTTATGGTCATCATCAGTCTTCACATTTTTAAGTTATTTACAATCTTACAGGGTGTTCCAGAATGCTGTGCCATATCAAAGTTACAATTTTTCAAATGAAACACCCTATAGTTTATTGCATATTTGGAATCAGCATGACCTCTCCATCACAATAATATAGGGTTGTGATGTGTTCTACGGGGTATTTAAAAAGTTATAACCAATTTTCCATAAAAATCGTAACAAGTTCAATACCCTGTACATTGTGAGAGAAATTCAAGAATGAAAATCAGTTGCGGCCAAAGTGTTCGAATAGTAGTGAACATTCTGGAAAATTATTTATTTCGTTAATATTCATTGAATCTGATACAGGGTGAATCAAATTACGAATACATTATTTTCTTTGTTTTTTCAATTGGATCACCCTGTATTTTATGAAAGTATCGAAAAGTACTATCAACATACTTCTTTTTTTATAAAGCATTCCCTATACCTTAAATTGTTAGTTCTTGAGATATTTTGATTTTTCTATGCAAAACATTGATTATATCTAATTATTTAATAATAAATTGTGAGTTGGGTGTGATTGATTTGTCAAAAACTGATATTTGACAATAACATGACATGGCAGTAGGTACATTAGTGTTTTTTGATTTAGCGGTTTGGTAAATTTTTTGGTGTTTTGAAGAATTTGAACTAGGGCAAACATGAATTTCACTAGTGATGAAATGATTGATATGATCTGGATATTAGGAGAATGCAATAGAAACGCCTTACTATCAGCAAGATAATACCATGAACGTTTTCCTAAAAGGCGGCAACCTACAAAACAAAAACTTCTGTGACAGAAGAAAATAAAATTAATGTTTTGATGGCTGTTACTGAAAACCCACACACAAGTGTAAGGAGCCACGTTTCATAAAAATGGTTATGTTAATAGGCACAACTTTCACTATTATTCATAAAATAATTCATATCACATAGTGACACACAGTCAAACTAGATGGTTGTTGAATGTGTGGGGAGGTATTGTTGGTGAATATGTAGTAGGACCATATTTTTTTGATATAATCAATGTTTTGCATAGAAAAATCAGAATATCTCAAGAACCAATAATTTTAGGTATAGGGAATGCTATATAACAAAAGAAGTATGTTGGTAGTACTTTTCTATCCTTACATAAAATACAGGGTGATCCATTTGTAAAAACCGAGAAAATATTTTATTCTTATTTTGATTCACCCTGTATCAGATTCAATGAATATTAATGAAATAAATAATTTTCCAGGATTTTTACTACTATTCAAATGCTTTGGCCGCAACAGATTTTTATTCTTGAATTTCTCTTACATTGCACAGGGTATTGAACTTGTTACGATTTTTATGGAAAATTGGTTATAACTTTTTAAATACTCCGTAGAACACATCACAACCCTATATTATTGCAATTGGGGAGGTCAAGCTGATTCCAAATATGCGATAAAATATAGGGTGTTACATTTAAAAAAATGTAACTTTGATATGGCACAGCATTCTGGAACACCCTGTAAGATTGTAAATAATTTTAAAATGTGGAGACTGATAATGGCTATAAACCCTCAAATTTTCAAATTGATACCTCAAAGGACAAAGGAGACACAGAACTTTATCACACTAATCAATCACCCTGTATACATTTTTCAATGACTGAACATCAACAATTTTGAGATGGGGTTTGCTACAATCGACATTGTGGGAGTTTAATAAACTATATAAGCGAAATTTTCAAAGTCTCATCCATATATTCTTTCAGTGCTTAAACTGAAACAAAAACAAATCTTTTTAATACGTTTTTCCAAGATTTATTGTTAAAAATCAAATTCGACTGTCGTTTCGAATTATAAGGAAATAGTCCTTCAGATACTACAGACTAGAAGCCGAGAAAACAAAAGTTTTAGTTTGCGGGTCACTGACAAAATACTATACGGAATTTTAGGTTCGTGATTGATTTGTTAAGTTATTAATCCTATCTTGACTCCTAATTACCGCGCTATAGTTTCGTTGTACGCAGTGGATAATTTGCCTTTTTTCACACATGCAATGGTACAACGGAAGCGAAAAAATAGATTTATTCGAATATTGTATTTTATAACCTAACGAATGAATCACGAACTTAATATTCCTTATAGTATTATATCAGTATAGTTTAAAGAATTCATTTTTTCAAAATGTATGTGTTTCCACGGACCATCCTTTTATAATTCAAAACGGAAGTTGAAATTGATTATTTACCAATAAATCTTGAAAACACGTAAGAAAACATTGTTTCAGCTTAAGCGTTGAGTACCTAATACGTAAACACAATTTTGAAAATTTTGCCATCTTCAACTTTTCATTACAGATAAGTCACAAATCTGAAGATGTAGTTGTCACTTGCTGATTATATGTTTTATGAAATAATAGCCAGTTACAAAAAGGCCATTTGAATTTTGAAGAACTGTCAACGTCTATAATGTTTATGAATGTTTAGTTTGTTTTTGTTTGCAATTTATTCAAGTTTGACGTTTCAATATTATAAAAAAATAAAAGCATTTTCTTAATATTTTTCAGTTAAGCGTAGTTAGCGTCTCTACACAATTATTTAAGTAAGAATAATTTCAATAGCATATAAATTTTGTTTTGTATCATATCTACTGCACGAACACATCAGTTACAGCGCCTCGTAAAAAGTTTGTAACTGTGCCTGCAGTAAAAGTTAAACGAAAATTATGGTTTGAGGCTTCTACTAGAAAATATAAACAGACTATAACTAGTTTCTTTTGATGTGAAGATAAGTTTGATGTAAGTAATTATATACCTACAGTAAAAGTCACGAATGTTTCTCGTTACGTCATAACTCATAAACACCCGAATCAAATAAATAAGACAGTTTTCAACTGCGTCGCATCTTTGTAAGATGGTTCGGCATGTATCTCTGGTGATCTAATTATAGGAGGGAATAAGTAAAACCAAATTTAACATATCATAGTTATACTACATTTTGAAGTTCTACAAATAAATTGTTACAAAACTTACCTATTGAATGGCATTTAACGGTTAAACTGGTCTGCCATTAGCCAATTCCTTTTGGAAATATTCATGTAATTTTTTAATACACTCACGTTCACTTTCGTCCAAACGTTTACCAGACATTTTGTCGAAAAATATTACAATAAAAATGTAAATCAACTTTACCTATTTAAAGTAATGAGAATGACGACGAACTTCAATGGTGACAGAATGATTCCAGGATAAAGTGACATTTCAAACCGAAAGAGACGTAATGACAAACCGAAAGAGACGTAATGGCGTAGCTTAATTCAGGCACAAAAGACATATGTACCATTCCATTTGTTTTAACTGGACGCGGTCAGTGATATCCACATGAAATTAGAGTGTCTTTGATATATTCAGGTAAGTATGACGTAACGAGAAACATTCGTGAATTTTACTGTATGTGTGTGTATTTGCCTGTACGAAACCAGTCATTCTATTAATTTAAGAAAAATATCTAACACTAACAGAAATAAAAACTAGCTTTCAATATTTACGTTAACGAAAATAATGGTAAAAGTGAAATTTTTAAAATATTTAAATAACCGTTATATACTCACCGGCAGAATTAACCGCACACCTAAAATTTTGCCGAAGTTCGTTGTCCAAGAACTTTCGTAATTTTCCATCGATTTCAATTGTTTCGACGCTAATTTGTAGATAAGTTCATTGGTACTAAAACAAGCTCCAGAAAGTGTTCCAAAATGTTTACAGCTTATTTATACAGGGTGAAAATTTCTTAACACCCTGTAGAACAGTTCGAGAAATTTGTAGAGTTTACGCTCAGTTTATTACAAAGACCATCCTTTTCGCCATCTTTCAGTTTGTGTTTCACCTTGATAGGTACCTATTCAAATAAAAGCCTAGATTTGTTTTAGGGAAAAAATTCAATTTGTAATGTTTTAATATTCAATAGTAATTTGAAACAAAAAGAAAAACTTAATTGGCATTTTTCAATATTTCGTATACCTACCTCTAGCGGAAATAACTGCACGCAATCGCCGAGACATCGAATTGATAAGACGAATAATGCGATCTTGAAGAATTGTGTCATATTCAGCTCGAAACGCAAAACGTAGCTCGTCAAATGTCTCGGGTAGTATTTATAGGTCGACAACAAATGTATCTTTTAATATCTTCCCGGATTCAGAGCCAAGAAATATGCAGGCCATTCTAATCGTTGGATATCAACCTCATCCAAATATTGGTTAACAAAATTTGCTACATGCGGTCTTGTATGTATGTATGTATGTATTTTGGGGTAACATTCACTGAGACCTAAAAGATCTATTGTGCCCCCTTACTTCTACTTAGTTTCTGAGGAGAGTCTCAGATACTAGTAGCTCCTTTAGTCCTATTTCCCGGAGGAATTTTAGGATATCTGCAGGCGGTCTTGCATTGTCTTGCATTAAAATGAAGTCATCTTCAACAAATGGAAGATAGGGAACTACAGCTACAGCAATTATGTTTTTCTTTTTGTTTCAAATTACTGTGGAATATTAAAACATTACAAATTGAATTTTTTCCCCAAAACAAATCCAGGCTTTTATTTAAATACGTGTATTTTCGAAAGAAATCAAGATATCAAGATGAAATAAAAACTGAAAGAAAGCGAAAAGGATGGTCTTTGTAATAAACTAAGCGTTAACTCTACAAATTTCCCGAACTGTTATACAGGGTGTTAAGAAGTTGTACAACAAATACCTACATGTTTTCTTTTCACCATGTATAAATAAGCTATCCAAATTTTTGGAAAACTTTCTGGAACTCGTTTTTATACCAATGAATTTATCTACAATTTGACGTAGAAACAATTGAAATCGATGAAAAATTACTAAAGTTCTTGGACAACGAACTTCAGCAAAATTTTAGATTAGCGGTAAATTCTGCCGGTGAGTGCTATGCCCGGTAGCAAGAACGCTTATAAAAAATGATGAATGATTAACGGCTAATCAATGAAATAATAACTCGTTAATTCTTCAAATTAACCATTATTTACACATCAAAATGCAACGGATAGGTACCTGCAAACATTGAACAATTAATCGACCATATTTTTTTCGTGCAATCGGGTTCCTATTGATGGTTAATCATTTTTTAATTACCCATCACATGATGAGAGATTTGATTAGCGTTCTTGCAACCGGGCATAAGTATATTACAATACACCTACCGTTAAGTGTATTGTACGATATTTTATCTACAAGCATGTTTTAGAGCACCAATATTGAAAACTCTAAAGGAGCACTTTTTTAATTTACCCCGTAGGTGCCTCGTGAGTCGTTGTCAACAATGCATTAACATCAGGCTGCTAGGGAAATAAATTATAGAAATTTAATACTTGGCTTTTATATGACAGATGTAAAACTTGACAACGGAATAAACGATAATTATTTTTGTAACAATTTCGTACAAATGTGTTTTACGACCTTGAAATGGAAGTCAGTAGCAGCAGTGATAATAAAATTCCAAAGAAAGTTCTGGACATTGCTAAAGCAGCTATACCCTTAATTTATTGACAGATAAATCATGAGAAGGAATAAGTGCACTTCATGGACTGGTTTTCATCAAAGAAAGTTGTTTTTATAATATATAATTACTTACAGCACCAGTGTGGTAAGTAGGTAGTTACTTACCGCACGCTTGTAAATGAACGTATATACAACATAAGCATAACCTATACTTCATCATTTTAAAAAAGAAGACGACAGAATTGTGGTCTTTTGTCAACCCATATGTACCTTACTTCTTTTTCAGGGTAAACGGCGAACTATTTAAATCATCCAAATGTTGGATTTTCAAATCGACATAAAAACCTTGTGAGAATGAAAACGTTAAAAATAATTGATTTCCCATTATGATTTTGTCCACCACCAACTATCAACATTGAGGAAACATCATATTTTTGTTAAGTTTAACACCTCATTGCAATCAACCGCATCTTAAAATTGTTAATGTCCATTAAGTGAACAGCGATTAAAAAAACATTAGACCAGTTTTTGCGGCCACCATTTTAAATTTATAGTATTTGAAAACCCCAATTTTTTCGGAAACATTTTCTCTATATTACCTACCTTATATAATTTTTTCAAAACTATTCCTTTAACGTTACAAGATGTAGGATTTCTCACAATTTTATTGTCCACAATTTTTTTGTGCAAGCAAAACTGAAAGAGATCAGCGTGAAAGACTCCAATTTGAATGCTCTACGTTGTTCTTGCAAGCTGCGTCGCAAGGTCCAGCGGATTTTCTCCGAGAATTTATGAAAATGATTAGGAGTCGATGTGTTCTAGATTTGGACATGAGATTCCACCTTGGAAAAGATTGATACTAGGTAGATTTTCCGACCCCACTTCTCTGGCGTAATTGTTCTTTAGAATTTTGAGTTTCATTGGCTTCAACTCACGATTATTTTATATTGTATTGTAACTAAATTTACTGTTACAACCCAAACTAGTGTAAAATATCTTGGCATAATAGTAGATTCGAATTTAAGATAGGATCAACATATTGTGTATCTTCTAAGGAAGTTAAGAATCTTGTTGAATCTCACTTGAATTACAGAATTACAGGATGGGTTGGTTTAGCAAACCTAACCCCCTCTAGAAATATTTCTTGTGAACAATACTTGTTAGGGGTTATGATTGCTCCAGCAATGTACTCTATTCAGAGACAGGTATGTATGATATCAGACAATTGTATTTTCTAAATGTAAGTATTGATCAATACACATATAACAACGAATTACAAGTATTAAGGCATGCATACTCTGTTTATCCTACTTGTTTCTTGTGTTTCTTTCATTTTCTCCAGAATCTTGGTAGTATAGGGATGTTAGCATGAAAAATAGGGTGATTTGATTAGATTAGGATATTAATTATAATAGAATATACAGTTTCGTGGCTAAATGGGGACCCAAGGCAAAAAAAAAGGCACACGAAACAAATCCACATATCTATATATTCCGCCACATATGAAAAAACAATTGGTCAAAGAAGCTGTGCGTTCCTAAGACCCACAATATTTAACTTCTTACCTGTTGATATCAGAGATGAGACAACATTTTTTAAATACAAAAGTAAAGTTAAAACCTTTTTGTCAAACACACCACCCGATTCAGTTCGTGAACTATTTGACAATCAATGTTAAATCTGCAATCATAGAGAAACGATCCAAATAATATGAAAGGTGTATGTAAACATGTACCTGTGTTCCTGTATTTGTTTTTAAATAAGGAGAATATGTCTGTGTGTTATGTTTGATTTTAAAATTTTAAATCCTTATTATTGCTGTATTTTTTAGTAATTCAATTTAATCTTTTTATATGTTTTACCACATAGAAGTAACTTGTTTTACTTCGTGGTTTGCTAGGGTTTATTTGTATATTTGTAAAAATTATTTAAATTAAATTCTTGTATTTATCTTGTACAAATAAACATTACTATTACAATATATTCAATCTCAATATTTATTTATTATTTTATATAATTATCCACTATTTTATGTTTTTCAACTTTATTTTCCACTATTTAACTTATTAATCGCTGTCTATGAATTTTCTGTTAATTTTCAATGACAATAAAGCATTATGTTTTTCTCCCACACACATTTAATTGCCATGTTAAGCCAGTGTAATCAGTTTCCAAGAATATTCTATGGTTTTTTTCAGGTGAGTTTATTTCAACCATGCTATTCACAACTTTACCTAAACGTGACATGATATAGAGCCATCCGTCATGAAGTCGTACATAAACATCAATTCCAATTCAAATTCGCTTTTCCCGGTAAAAATTCCTAGTTGACTTTTAACCAAACTAAAATCTCTCTATATAGCAAAGCTCATTATATCCAGTTTTAAATTTTATTTTTCACGCAAGGAACTGCGATAAGCGAGGAACACTACATACATTAGTTTTAAACAAAACATGAATACAATGCCGCATAACATGTAATACCAACTTTATACTACAAAATGCGAGATACCACAATCATTAGTTTTCATATGTTCGTATTTACCTTTCGAATGTATGTATGTATAATCCTAAAAGAAGGATTAAACCTCGTGGGATAAATACTTTCCGTTAGCATTCGTCGATAAATAACAATTTCATCATTTTATCGAGATATTACTAGAGAAGTTAAACATTCATTCGTAGTTTTGAGGTGTTACACACAAGACGATATAGGGAGAGATTTTCAAAAATCTTTGTCTCCTCGGTTCTGAAAAAACTTTCGGTCTTGTCTCGTCACGGTCGAATAGCGTTGATATATAACAACTTAATTTCAAGAAGATTCAAAATGCAGTCATTATGAACATTACAAGTCTCCACTGTGTAGAGACGATTAGATTGTTATAATTATCATCATTAAAATAATTTCAATTAAACTGCTGATGGCTTACGGAATGTTTATTTGAGAAAAAAGTTTTCAGAGAAGAATTCTTGGAGTAATTCTAGAAGTTTGATCATGGTTAGCGAAAATTCCTTTATTGTCCTATTTGCTTGGCCTGTTTCTCCCAGTATAAGAGATATATCTGCATGAAAGACCCCAATTACAAGTGCTCTGCGCTGTTCTTGCAAGCTGCGTCGCAAGCTCCAGCTGAATTTATTATATACCTAATTCACGAAAACGATTGGAGGTCGATATGTTTTTGATTAGGTACAATATTCCCTTTCGGAAAAATAATATTCTATGTTTGTCCTAACTAGTCCAGGAGCGGTCAATGCTGCCGTGTGCACAAATGGGTCCAAGGATAAAAAAGTGATATGCCCGGCGTTTTTGCGATAAAGCGGTACGTTTTGTTTAAACCGAAATTGTGTGAACCAATAAATGGTTTTTTCGGTTCGGGCAATTTTTTTATGCTAATATGGCCCATTTTAAAAAGAAAAGGTCTCCAGTCATTTTTCCGTATAGTGCTTATTTAAGAAGTTATGAATGTTTGAAAGTCGAAAAATCGACGATTTTTACCTCAGATTAATACATTAAAAAGATACATTTGTTGATATTTAAAAGTGAACCCAGCATTACATAACATTCTAAGGTAACTTGCCGACCCTTCGCCAGATGTCTTACTTTTCCTTTGAATTGCGACAACTGAATTATAGAACACGATAGAAACCTACAAAATAAAAATGTGCTTTTTAGAAATTACATAAAAACGACTCTAAAATAATTATTCTAAGTAGTTTATGTAATAAAAATATGTTTTTGTTTGAAACTTTTGAGGTTTAAACGAAACAAATGCGTGTTAATAATTTTGTCTGTCTGAAATATGGCAACACCGAGAAAAGGGTGGAAACCATTTTACTATCAATTTTACCTGATTTTACTTCGAAGGTTCAACGTTCCTAGTTTATTGAAGCTCTTGTTCTCGTCTTTCCAACTGATATTTGTGTGTGTGCGTACAGATATAATTAAAAACAATATTTTTTTGTGAACATCATGGTTCGTCAGTGCCAAATTTGCAAAAAAATCAGTCGGAATTTTCCTAACCTCCCTTTTCACCTGTAAGTAAATAGTTCTATTGGCCAGTGGTACTGTCCGACTAGTCCGACAGTTTCTCCCCACTGCTTGAAAGTCATTGATGAGAACATAATATGTATGGCGATAGAATGTTCGCCGTCTTTTCGGATAGTTTTATGAATGACTTGCGAACTCTATTTGTAGTATTACTCTAAGATTTTCATTAACTTGTTATGTTAATTACTTTTGACCCACTGAACATTTTTCAAAATGGAAAAATCCTACTTGTTCCTTACTTCACAAATTGGTATACTCCGATATTACCTTACCGCAAGTCCGGCTTTTGTCATTTATCGCGATTGACAATTAAATGCTTTCTCAACGTTGCAGGCAAGCCTCGATCACCGCGCGCCGAACGCAGGCCGATCTGTTCTGGCGCGCATTATATGTCGTGAACTTACTATGAATTCTGCCTTTAAAAAAATATCAATAACAAAAATTTGGCATTGACATTGACATTATGATTCAATTACATAAGCTCACTAATTACACGACCAAATAAATTACAGGCTGAAGTATTGTAACACGCATTTAAATGAAATGTAATAGCTTTTATATAAAATAAAGTACCAGTGTAATATATATTTTTATCTAATTTTGACATATAAAGTGACATTTGTCAAAACTGACTTCCGTTAGCAAACGTCACATTTTTCGTAACCAGTTACATAATGAAAAATATTATGTAACTGGTGATGAAACATTAATTTTATCACCAGTTGATAAAAACAAGAGAGAAAAGAAGAAAGTTTAATGTCATATTATAGAAAAATAACAACAACTAGAACTGAAGAGAACTACTAACAATAAGAACAACTAGAACAATTTACTTTTTATTTTATGCATTATAAATATGTATGACACAATTCGAACAGTTTGTTAGGTTAACCCCAACAGAAATAGAAGTTGATGTAATTCCGTGATGCTAGGGTTGAGAATTCGAGCCTAAACTATTGAAGATTTTTTTATTTATTTTTGTATTTAAAAATTAATTTAAAAAAATGTTAAATAGCTATTTTCGATTTTAATTTAATATTAATGGTAAAATAATCTGTCTGAAAGTCTGAAATTAATGTATAAAAGAAAAGTATTGTATTGTGTAATATTGGTTGCATAACAAGTAGGAATCAAAAAGAGCTGTTTTCAAATCAGAAAAATTATTCAAAAATTGTTAAAATCACATAAAATAAATTAAATTTTCTTTTCGTCAAAATTAGATAAAATCTTGTATGAAACACGTTATGAAATGCTTTTTTGTGTAACTCGTGTCATTTTACGGGACCTCGCTCGCTCGTCCCGCAAAAATTTCATTTCATTTCATTTCATAACTGGTTACATTAATAATAGCAATTTCGTGCAATCGGACGCGAAGTCAGTATTTCGCGTTCTCAACACAGTCCGCGAAATTCAATTTTGTGGCCGTTACCCATTGCAACGTCTGCGAAACCAAACATCACTTCCAAATTTGAATATCTTTTCCAAATTTGACATTTCTAAAATACTACAAAGACAAGGATTATTTTTCATTGATAACCAACAAATACATAACTACTTATATTATTTAGGATGAATATTAACATTAATTGCACAGTTAATATTCATCCTAAATAATATAACATTAATTGTACAGTTTGTATTATCACTTATATTTACTCCAGAAGTTGAAGCAAGAACTGTCAAAATATTTTGTATATATTGAAACATATCATTTCCATGGCACACATTGTTAAATAAATTGAACTGCTGTTGATTTCAGAGCAATAATATATTTATTTACAATTATCTAGTTTAATAATTTTAACGATTGCACGAAAAATAGTGTGTATGCCATGGCCGCGAAACTTTTTAACGACCTCAAGATTATCTTGCCTCGGCCGCAAGCGGCCTCGGTGATAACTGTTCTTCCGGTACGTTAAAAAGGTATTTCGCGGCCTAAGCATACAAATAACTATTTAATAACGTTAAGGTTGTTAAATTACAAGTTGATTTTATCGTTATTACTTTGTAAATTCATGTGATGGTGCGGCATTGTGTAGCAATAAATTAAGGTTAAGTGTGAATTTTGAGGTTTGTTCATAACATGGATGAACTATCAAAACAAATTTCGAAAAATATATTCTTTTCCATGATTTGAGAATATTTCAATAGCACTTTTTAAAGCGCTCAGAAGAAAATGTCTCAAAATCAATAAATTAAAATTAATTTAAATTAAAGAAGTTGATGGCATTTCCGGTTAAACCGGAAGTATATTATTAACAATAAAATGTTCATCAGATGCATTTTGTACCATTGCACTTACCTGCAAATTTTCATAAATATCGTTCTTTTTGTTCAAAAGATATTTACTTGGTTCCATACTTTATCCCAACCCCGTATAATGAGCGCCAGAACATGATCGGCCTGCGTTCGGTGCCCGGTGATCGACGCTTGCCTGCAACTTGGAGAAAGCGTTTAATTGTCAATCGCGATAAGTGCCAAACACCGGACTTGCGCTAATATCGGAATATACCAATTTGTAGAGTAAAGTTCAAAAAACAAGTAGGACTTCTCCATTTTGAAAAATAGTCAGTGGGTCAAAACTTATTAACATCGAAAGTTAGTAAAAATCGTCGATTTTTCGACTTTCCAAAATTTATAACTTTTCAAATAAACATTTTACGGAAAAATGGCAGAAGACCTTTTCTTTCTAAAATGGTCATATTTGCATAAAAAATTGTCCGAACCGAAAGAACTATTTGTTCATAATTTGTTTAAACAATTGCGATTTAAACAAAACGTACCGGTTTTTCGCCAAAACGCCGGGCATATTCGGATTCAGCGACTTAAAATACATAAGAATATCATTTTTTTATCTTTAGCTGTGAAAAATACAAGAAGAGGCGCAACCTCGTAAAAGATTTTGTGCCGCAAAATGGTGTTGGCGGAGAGATGTCGCCACTCGCATTTTCTGATTTTCTCTAGGAATTAGTAGTCTTATACTGACCGTAGCAGCCGTAAGAACTGTGAACGGAATTTCTAGCTTTCGACTCTCTCGAGTGTTTTGTTTTTGTATACGATTAAACAAGTGTGTAGTTTGTTAATCTAGGCATTGAAAGACTTTGTTGTGTGTTACGTAGGGAAAAATATTTTTAAATATGAAACCCGAAAGCCATATTTGTTCTTTTCACGAATGTGGACAGAATTCAAAGTTTCCTACCAAAAATGAAAATATCCTAAATGAGTGGAAAAAAAAATGTGGTAATACAACTTTGGAATTTAGAAAAGTGCGAGTTAGCAAATAAAGTTTTGTGTGAAAAACATTTTAGTTCTGACTTTATTATTGTACAACAAAAACGGAAGATTCTAAGAAAAAATGCAGTACCAAAAAGTTATTGTGCAGGTATGTTTTTTTTATAATTTCATGTGTTTGATTCGAATATAGTACATTTCTTATTACTGATTTTAATCTTTAATTTGTAATGTTCACCTTTATTTTCATTTATAAAAATGGAAAATTTAAGAGAATATTTAAAATAAGTAGATACTATAGGTAACTACATAGTTAATAATTTTTCGCGATGTACCTAAGTAGTTTTAAAGTTTAATATTTCACGAAGTATTTTATTGTGCATGTGCAATATCAAAATATCGGAGAAGTCATAAATCAGGAATTATGAACATGCACCTAATTACATAAAATATTATTAAATAAATGTTAATTCTATTGTAGAATGCCCTATCGAAAATATAGATGAACCTTCAACAAGTGGTGTTTGCAAAAGACGTTTTTCAGACTTAGATGGTAAGCTTATTAAATTGCACTTTTAAATTATTCAACATAAGTACCCATATCTATTTTTTATAGAAAACAATGCTAATCTGTTGAAAACTAGGATGTCACAAAATGAAAAGAAATATAAATCTGGGAAATATTTTGGAACTGAGGACACAATATCTGGTTGGTACACAGAGATTTGAATTATTTTTTTTGTTAATTTTTTTGGGAAAATAAATCACAATATTTTTTATATATTCATTTCAACGTTTCGGAAGCGTTCCAGCTACCGTTATCAAGAATAATTTAGTTTTTTAAAATTCTGGTCTCTATCTGACACTACGAAAAAATTTGACAACTAGACAATCAATAATATTTTGAAGTTTATGAATGCAAAACATTTTTTGTTAAATTTTTAAGGTCCATTCACAGTAAATCAAATCCCAATAAAACCGTTCCTGGAGCGTGCACTTCATTGGATCCCATTTCTAGTAGACTGTATTATTTTGTTAGAATCTCATACAATAATAGTTATTTATGCAACAAGTGCATAAAGTGGTGCTTTTTTTGACGAATGGATATTATCTACTGTGAATGGACCTTAAAAATTTGACAACAAATTTTTTGCAGATTAAACGTCAAAATATTATTGATTGTATATAGTTGTTGAATTTTTTCGTAGTGTCAGATAGAGACCAGAATTTAAAAAAAACTTAATAATTATTCTTGACAACGGTAGCTGGTACGCTCCGAAACGTTGAAATAAAAATAACAAAAATATTGTGGTTCAATTTCCCAAAAAATTAACATAAATAATAATGAACCACAAGGAACATACAGGAGATAATTAATTATTTTTTTTTATTGTATTGCAGATACATCTTCCGAAGAATTGGCAGTTCTACCTTCTATAAAAACATACAAAAAAAAATCTCCAAACCGGCTATCCTCCCCTGTTAAGTTAGGAATTTCTCCATTTATTTAAATATGTTTTGTTGCCTTTAATGAAGGCGGAAGTCGGATAAAATTTTATAAATTGGCGATTGCCTAGCCTGTTGAAAAATCAACTTTAAGAGTTTTTTTTAACGGGAACTTGCCATACATACCATAATTTTTTGGAATTTTTAAATAAATATTTATATTAATATAACACTTGAAAAAAATTAGTTTACGTAGGTACTCTCTTCAGACTTTAATTTTTATGCATACTTCATTGCAACATAACTGATTCAAGAGAAAAACCCACAGCAGGTAGTCGTTAATCCGATAACAATGCCTAATAGTATGATTATTTTACCACTGAAATGTTTGGCTGGTAAAACATTATTTAGTTTCAGTATCTAAATTTTACCGATTACGGATCTGCCACTGTTTACTTATTATTAAATCCTTTTAAGACCAGACACCGAGTTAATGAAATATTGTGAAATATACTTTATGTTCATTAATAAAATAAAATATGTTTATGTATGTACCTACTTATATTTTCGCTGACCGTAATAATATTGTTTTCGATAGGAAGTAATGAATAATGCTGTTTTAGAAAATTGACCAGATAACAAAGTCCCGTAATAACTAAGTGACAAATCAAAGAAAGAATTTGTATAAAAAAACGTCGTTGCTTGTCTGTTAGAATTTATATTTTGGAGATAATATTTCACCATTGTATTTGAAGCCGTCTCTGTCACATATACGTTTTGTTAAAAGACTGTTTAAAACTGTAAAAGTATTTTTTAGATATATCTTTGCTCTCTTTTGAGTCGGTCGTGATTACATTTCTTTGTAAAATAATACTTTTCGAATATAGTTTTTGAAGTTCAGTGTTCGTTTTTCTTAATTAAAGGGAATTATTTATAAATTTATAAACAACTGTTTACACTAAGTTTGCTTCATATTTTTTTATATCGAACGATATAAATTTGTAAATATTGTATGTAGTGAACGAAAAAAACTGCCCGCTTCTAAAAGAAATAAATTTCACAAATCAACAGTCAAGAGCCGTCCGAAACAAGCGATGGGATTAGATTCGAGGCGTGGTGGGGACAAGAGCAAGGAATAGTTCGATGTTTGAACACCGCGTCGCCTAAATACAGTACCAATTTTAATGAATAGTGGGGAGTACGCTGGAATCTCCATAAGGCACAAAATTTTACATTGCGTTGCGCCTCTTCTTGTATTTTTCACTCTTTCACTCAACGCTATTACCTATTATTGCACACGGCAGCATTGACCGCCCCCGGACTAAACTTACTTGGACTTATAATCTTATAATCTCTCAGATCACTTCCATATTAGTCGCATTACCACACCAAGTATAATGTATTATAAGAAGGATATATCGACGTAGTGTTTTTGGAGGATTATCTCTGTTCTCTCTATCAGTGTCAGTAGCAAGCTCTTCCAAGTTTATTGAAAATAACTGCAGAATGACACACCCGCCGGCTAGATTATAGCCCGGCGGAGTCATATTTTGTTTTCCATTCCACTTTGGTGGCACTCTGGAAAAATTTATGACCGTTGAGATGGAAGGTTAGTATGAAAAAATCATGAAAGGATGTGCTGCAGCCAGCATCTTACGTGAGAAACTAAATCTTTCACGAAGAATTTCGAGTAGTTTTTCTCGCGTTTGGAAATTTTTATCGAACACAACGTGCAGCTGATGGAAAAAGGTGCTTAGAATATACATATAGCGCACTATGAAATATACTCAAAGTAGACGAGGGCTATTGTAAATGTCTTGATGAACCTATTACACTAGCCACCCTATGGTTTCATCCTGGAATAAAGTGGATTGAGCGAATTTTTGTATACACATTTATTTTGGCAGATTTTTCTTCAGACTTCACAATCGCATGTGCTTTTAATACAAAAGCCTTAGAATTTAAAATTTTATCCCTACATTATTCTTTTTGTTATTTTTGGGAAACTAAACCACCGTTTTTTTTAACTTCAACCTTCCAGCTACCGTTATCAAGAATCTTAGGTATCCATAGCACAATATTTTTTTATTCTGTATTTACATAATTATCTCCATGCACAAAAAACACACTAGATAATCAAGAGTATTTTGAAGTTAGGATATTTTAGTAACTGTAAAGTAATTATGAAACTATCGCAAGTATTCAGGCTTTTCAAAAAATTTGCTATGTATACTGAAACAGTTCACTACTGTTTCAAAACTCGTTTCAAAAACTATGTACCTTGTAATATAAATATCTGAAACTGGAGACTTGTGAAAAATCCAGTAATACATATCACTTTTTCAAATGAAACTAATTGTCTCCAATTAATTCCTCTATTTAATGCTGTTAACAATGACGTATTAAAGATAGACCAGCCTTCACACATTATTACCTACACAATGTTTTGGTCGCAACATAAATCATGGTAAATACAAAGCACAGTAGCGTATATTTCAAAAGGGTTAGTTTAAACTATTTTATAAAAATTATTTTTAGATTAAGTGATGTACCTACGTTATTAATAAATAAGTGGAAATTATATCGAGGATCGTGGCTCATACAGTTAACAGAAGCAAACATGAGCCCCGGAAAATATGCGAACTAAAATAAGGTCATCGCAACGAGCCAATCAGGAGCTAATGTTAACGAACGTACATTAGTAATTTGTTAACATAATCGAAATAATATGACCGAGTGATTTCATCAACATACATCATTTTATTCATTTTTAGTGTCTGTATCAGTGTTGTCAATGCGAGGAGGTAGTTTTATTTTTGGTCCAATATAAATGTTTTTATTAATATTTAGAGTTACATTTTTAGCAAGTTTGACTTTGTTTACATATCTGTTAACAGTTGACACTTACGGTATCGATGTTTGGTTATCGATTTAAAATATCGATTGTTACTACAAAAATACAACTACAGCGACATGAACACGCCCACCAGGGCTCATGTTTGCTTCTGCGGACTGTAGATAAGTTATTTTTTCAATTAATACCTTTAATGGATTTTGAAGTTGAAAAAAGTTTTACACTACACATTATAAACATGTTAATATGATATTGAAAGGTTTTTTGTTCAATTTTATGAATATTACTAACATTTAAATTCAAGTGTTCTAGACATTTTTCAGCTTCACAACCAACAGTAACTACAACTTTAGACGCTTTCTTAAGTTTTCCAAAAGTTTTTCTAATTTGTAGTTTATACAAACTACAATCACCTTTTAAAAGTATATAACACGGTTTGCAATTAATTTTTTTGTTAAAGATTCTTACAACAAATCCAAAAATATAAGCAACTACATCCTTAGTATATTCACTCAAAAAATAAACCGAAAGATAATCAGGGTCACGAAGATCTTTTGACAATTCAAGTATTCTTCAGAAACCTGATAATAAACAAAATAAACAATATTATTATGAAAACAAATGTTGAATCCCTCGTCTTATACCTATACTACGCTCATGCTACTATAACCTTACCTGTGAAATGAACGATTATCATTCTTATTACGTGTATTTTCACAAACTACACATTTTCTCACCATTATAAATGTCTTAAAAGCTCTTTAATATACAAAAAAATATCAATCAGAAACCAAATAAAACCACAATTATAAAATTAAAATCTTATTGACAAGCTTCACCAAAATTACAGTAATTTGGGGTTGCCAAGATACAAATTTATAAACTATTTTACTTATGCCATTAATAGAATATAACAAATAGTAACCGAAAAAAAATAGTGAGCTGGTCCGTGGATTGGTCATACCTATTTTAAATGCTTTCCACTTTTTTCTTACGTTTTAAACAGAAAATGCTAAATTAAGCTTAAATATGTTGGGGACAACCAAAATGTAAACAAGGCTTGTCTATCTTTAATACGTCATTGGTTGTTAACCAAGAAGACAATTGTGAAGATCAGCAGACATAGGTTTCCTATGTCATTGCACAGTTATACTGATCTCAGATGGCAAAAATATATCCAGGATATCCCCATTTGGTAACATGTTATTGACTACTTGTAAGTAGAGTATGTACCGATTGTAGTAATGAGGTCTGTACAAACAATATATAAAATCGAAGCTGCAGTTATTGTTCCAAAACAACATGGAATATCACTTAGTGTTGGTGAAATACGAGACAAAACGTTGTTTAGTCATTTAGTGGATTAGATGATACGAGTGAACGTAATGCAGTTGCATGGATAAAGTATCCGGCACTTCTCTTTTCCGAAATGGATCTCGGTTGATCTATTAGGATTTTGGACATGTTTGATCACCTCTACACAATAGTATATTGTATAATTAGTGGGAAAAGCATAATATTCCCACACGAGTCTGGTAACACAGGAGTTTGGGAATATGCTTTTCCCACGAATTATACATAATATTTTTTCTTCGATCGTTGATTTACATTTGAAAAATTAATTACAATTGACAAATTGTACAAACTGTACAATAAATATAAATATTAACAACAATTAATTTGTGTTCAAGAATATCGTTAAAAATTAGATGTTTCTTTTATAACAACTTTATCAATATAAAAATTAAAACCATACTTTGTTTCATTTTATTGTAATAATCCATTTGTAACATTACCGCACGCTACGGCCTGAAAATGATTCCAAGAGCTACTAGAAACTTTTGAGTGACAGAAAATAAGTTTCCAAGCTAGAATGACCTATTTACACTGACATAGGTACAGCATGAAACTAAATATAAAAATGGGTCCCAGGCTAGAATTTTTCAATTCACACATTGATCATCCCAACGGAAATCCATTGATTACGTGTTATTTAAATGCAAAAAGCGTGAATCATGAACCATAATTCATTCTAGTAGATATATGGGTACCATACCTTTTGTTAGGAGGTGAAATATTGAATTAATATTAAGTGGTCGTGGACAATAGTATATTCACTCTAGTGAATTAAGAACCATAATTCACTCTAGTAGATATATGGGTACCATATTATACCTTTTTTTGACCGCTACTTCTGAAAGTAGCTCTTTCTGTATTCATTTACGTATCGAAAGTTACGTTTTGTAAGTTCCATGTGCTGAAAGTGACAGTTCCGTACTACAAAACACTTTCTGGACGCTCTGGGGTAGACAGCGTTAATAACTTTCTAGATGTAACTGTACCCACAATGTTGACAGCTCTATTGACACAACATAATTAATTTCCTTTTTCATCCGGTGCAATAAAAATTAATAATTGCCCTGGAGGTACAATTATTAATATTGGATACTTTTTGCGAATAAATAAAATGTATTGATACTACAAATACGTAGGTTACATCCATAAGTAATATTCAATACAGTGTTTATTAATTCTGTATTAATTAATTATTTTCTCGGATGAACTCTATTTTAGTATATTTATTTAAATCGCTGTCAAAAAAATGTTGTGTACGCCGCGGCTGAAATACTATTTTTCGTGCAATCGGACGCGAAGTCAGTATTTCGCGTTCTCAACACAGTCCGCGAAATTCAATTTCGCGGCCGTTACCCATAGCAACGGCTGCGAAACCAAACGTCACTTCCAAATTTGAATATCTCTTGCAAATTTGACATTTCTAAAATACTACAAAGACAACGATTATTTTTTATTGAATACCAACAAATACATAAGTACTTATATTATTTAGGATGAATATTAACATTAATTTTACAGTTTGTATTATTACTTATATTTACTCCAGAAGTTGAAACAAGAACTGTCAAAATATTTTGTATATATTGAAACATATCATTTCGATAGCACACATTGTTAAATAAATTAATCTGCTGTTGATTTTAAAGCAATGATATATTTATTTACAATTATCTAGTTTAATAATTTTAACGATTGCACGAAAAATAGTGTGTATGCCATGGTCGTGAAACTTTTTAACGACCTCATGATTATCTTGCCTCGGCCGCAAACGGCCTCGGCGATAACTGTTCTTTCGGTACGTTAAAAAGGTATTTCGCGCATACAAATAACTATTGTTGGACTCGTCTGTTGCTCGCCTCTCTTCGCTCGTCCAATAAAGTAGCACTTTCAGTCCTTGGCATACAACTTACTATTGTTAGGAGGTAAAATATTGACGTATTATTAAGTGGTCGTGGACAAAATATATATTTCACGGTAGTAATTTACATACACATAAATAAAATTTTGATAAACCCCAACTTAAAAACTGTTTGCCTAAAAAACTGATCATAGCATTTAACCATTCCATTAAGTACTGAAACTGGAACTAATTACCAATAATTACAGAATTAAATGGACAAAATTTTCAATTGGGTATAAAGTAATTCATAAGAAACTTAGTCCTTTGCCAGAAGCCGAGCTGGCAAACTTGGTAGAGAAAATGGTAAATATGGTTGCATTGCTATGAAAATCAGAAGTGGCTTTCGAGTATGCGGGAAATTAATTTTGAAGCTCAGTTCTAAACAAGCTTATGACTACAAATAACATTTTTATTCGGAAACCGGAGGCGACCAGCATAAATAGATAAATAGGCCTTTAATGAAACAGAAATAAGTCTGTTCTGTGAGCTACTTGGCCAGCTGATGGAAAAGTACAAAAAATATTCATTTAAAACAATATTTCAACGGTTCAAAGTTCCGAAAAAATTTTGTCTACAAAAGAACAGAAGAGAGTGGGATCCATAACCAGTTGGAAGAGAGGAAAAAACATTACCTTGTTGTGTCCATGAGCGCTGCAGAAGGGTACATTCCCTAGGAAAAGGTTTACTCCTCTGCTCCAGAAGAATGGTCTTAGTTAAATGGTTGACGCACGCTAAGCCGTCTGCAGATGAACCCATAATACTAGACAACCATTATAGTCACATTTCTCTTTCCTTCTACAAATATTGCAAGTCCAATCAGAGGAGAATCGGGACTAAGATCAACTGGAATATTTTCCATAAAGATAATACTGATAGAGGCAACAAACCATAGGACGCTGTGTAAGTGGAAAAGTCCGACCGAACTCCGGTGGGAGAGAAAAAGACAGACGATCCGAGGTTTTTCTGTCTTTGTCTGTGTATATAGTACGCGTGCTATTAGAAAAAGACAGCCTAAACCTCAGAATTTTTCTCCCTCTCTCTCTCTTACAGCCTGACGGGTTCCGAGCTGGCTTGTTGTCTCTATCTGTATTATCTCTATGATATTTCCACTATATCCGGAAGTATTCACTGAAGAAAATTTTCTCGCTACAGAAATTCTACTATCTGAGACCATTGTAATGAATATCTCGCAGCTACCAGTATATGCTGGGAACATCAGAAGATTTTCACTCACCAGTTCCGAGCATTTCAAAGCAAATTCATTCACCAGCTCTTAGGATGTCTATAAGTGTCAATAAGTAGTCCCACTTATTTCTAAACCAGATGCTGTACCACCAGATCCTGGCACGCCAAACCAAATCACTATGCATGATTTAATCAAGTTGCCAGAGGAAAAATCTGCTATTAATACAAGACAGAGCCGAAAAAAGCAACACGCTACATTTTTAACTTCAACACCAATAAGAGAAAATCTGTTAGAATAAGAAAATAATAAAGTGAAGAAAAAAGGAGGTGAAGGAAAAGAAAAGAGATGGAGAGGAAAAGGACAGGGAGAAAATACGGAGGATATAGAACTATAGATGCAGAAGTAGGGTATTGAGAAGGCAAAACGCCAAGTATTACAACAATCGAACGAAACTTCTGTATCAGATGCTGGCACTAACGAATTATGCCAGGACGATGAGGATAACAATGCAAAAGATAATGGAAACAGATGCCTAGTATTCTACGAATTCGGAAGAAACAACGAGATGTGGTTCAGATGTTCCTTATGTGGGCTATTGGCTTATGCGGAGTGCACTGGATTGAACTCAGCCGAAGGTTACGTCTGCGATATGTGCTAGATTTTTTTTTCACTCCTATTGCCTCCGGGGTGATCACCATTACCCCCATGCTGGTGTAATGGGAGTCAATTCTGTTTTTACTTTAATTCTTATAATTTCCAAAGCTGATTGTCAAAGTGACTGAAATTGATCTTTATTGATAGTTCAATAAGTAAATTATGTTTGAAGGCAGCTGCAATAATTATCTTTTTTTTTTAATTAAAATTTCATTTGTTTTCGTTAAGTCACCACCATTACCCTCTATTTTCCTATCTTTTAACCACTCTGTTGGAAATTCAAGAAGCATTGTCAGTGAACACTGTTTACACTATCACTACTCCAACACTAACCATTTATACTATCTGAAGCCGTGTTCAGACGACTGGTGTAATTGGCGAATAATCGTTACTTGTGTATACTTGGCATGTCGTGTGAGTAGGTTACTTGTACCTGCTTGTACAATTAATTATTGTCACTCGTTGGTTTTCCATTTCGGGTCGGTAAAAATGGTCCGAGTGAAAGGGATCACGATTATTCGTACACTTGCCAAGTACATACCTGTCTATACTTGTAGAGGCGCTCAAACGAAATGCACAAATAATTTGCTTCTACTAGTGCGACTATTCATTTAGTTTAAAAATACTACCATAAGCGTACAGACGTTCTTTTGATTGTTCTTTTTTTAATCAAATGGAGTGGACAAATGAGATTGTGTTGGAATTTCTTGTTTTTAATGGAACTGAGCCGGTTGGATGGCTAAACATAAGGAAGTGGAAGCAACAACTAAATTCTCTGGACGACCGCTATCCATAATGGCAGTCACACCACTGTGCTCTATTCATTTGTAGGTCTTTTTATCTAGCCAAATGTTCGCACTCGCGTACTTGTAAACTGTACACGTCGTGTGAGCGCCCTGCTTGCCATCGCAATTCGCATAGCTCGTATACTTGCCAAGTACGCAAATAATTGTGTATTCGCCAACTACACGAGTCGTCTGAGTCCGACTTCACGCGCGTTTCGATAACCAAGTTATCTTCACGACATTCGGCATCGAGCTAAGGAAATTTGGAAAAATTGGAGATGATTATACGTATAGTACAGTCAATGAGTATTTTCACCTCCGATTTCGTTGAACCTCCATCGATTTTCATGAAAATTGGTGAGTGTAGGTTAGGGATACCTTAAGAAACAAAAGTGACATGGTGCCAACTTGCGCTTTTGCCCTCCTTTCTCGGGGGTGAAAATTATTTTCATAAAAATAACCCCAGGAATCGATAGAGATACAAATTCTAAGCAAAATTTGTTATATGGAGTTTTTGGAATAAATCATTACTTTCTGAGTTATTAAAGATCAAAGATTGTGATTTTTCGTGATAAAAATACATGTTTTAAAGCGGGTTTTCATAAATAACTCAAAAACTATGAGTTTTTACAAAAAATGTGTGTTCACCAAAATTGAAGCTAATAAAAAGACAAACTAATCCCTACTTTAAAAAAACCTTATAATAATAATTCAAATTAAGCTATAGGTAATTGTATGTATATTTTTTTCGGCGAGTACTTGAATCTAAGCATTCAAACTTAAATAACGGGAAACCGATGCATTTTATGACATATACTTCCAAAACACTCTTTAAAGTACTCGGAAATACCTTTCTAATGAGCACTATATAAAGTTAATAGCATCAAAATTGTGCAAGTTATGATAAAAATAAGATGACACTTTCGAATTTTATTGGAAAAAACGAAAAATAAAATCTTCACCATTTCCACAAAAATAAGAATTTATGGTTATCCCTAAAGGACTTTTTTTTAGCATAAGTGATGACTTCAAAAATTTTACCCGGTTTAGAATGTTTATTTTTGAAAAAATGTATGATTTAATAATATCGAAATTTTTCAAATTTTCGTTATTTTCATTTTCTTTTGAAAATAACTTCAAAAATATTGGATATTCGTAAAAAATAATAAAGAGCGAAATTTGAGTTCTTTTTTTGAACAAAGATTTTTTTTTTTTTATTTTTATAGGATGAAAAATTACCGAGAGAGAGACGTTTAAAGCCTAACTTTTACTGCGAGAACCATGTAACCGGGACCCTTTATCTTTTAAAATGGAGACTTCAAAAAAACTTTTTTAAATCGATCTTATAGCTCTTGAAATTACCTTTTAAATGGTTTTTGGATGAACCTGATATCTTAAAAATTAACGGAGTTATTGTAAAAAAACAAATTAAATTTTTTGGAAAATTTTTTGGAGCAGAGATTTGGTATGCGTATATTACAGGAAAACGTGTCAATACGTACATGCTTACTAAAGGTGGGTTCGATTTGCACACTCTTTTCACTCCGTAAGCTCTTTTCGCTCAAAAACCGTTCGAGACGCCCCTTTGGAGCGAAAAGTGCCGTGCACGCGTTCGTTTTTGTGATTTCAGATTTCACTCCTAAAGCCCTACCTCGACAAGGTGGCACGATAGGAGTGGGCATGCGTGTTACAAACTTCCCTCTGATTTTTAGGGTTTGTTATTATTTTTTTATATATATTCAGAAGCAAAACATTAAAACAATGTTTAATTCTCCTGTTAATTCTTCTGGTATTGTAAAATACGTCCTAAACGGACTCGAACAATAATTTACATACCATTTAAGATATAATAGGGTTTTACTCACCAACAACAAACTATACAAATTATTTAAACAAACTATAATTCGACGGGTGCAACGAAAATTGTAGTAACTCATTATTTATACTTTTGAGTGAGAGCAGTTTAAACGTTTAAATGGATGACAAAATTTCAATTTCAAAGCAACGTATGTCATTAATTTATTAAAAATATGTTAATTAGAGGAAGAATCAATTGCCAAAAAAGTTTTTGAGGTAAAATAGCCAAATAGTATTTTGAGTGAGTTACTGCAGTCTACTTTGGAAAATAGGAAAAATTAAATGAGATAAGTACTTAAGAATTGTTGGTATATTTTAAGTATTACCTTCTTCCAAATACATTTTTTTTTAATCCTTGCGCACATAATGTGAAGGAACCATGGGAAACCTTTTAATATGATTTCGTACACTATCTTTAATGGCTTCTTTGATTCTTTCTGGTCTATTATCGTGCTTTCCTCGTTGGTCAGCAGTTATTGTGCTTGAGCCTTTCATTTTTGAAAGAGCGGTTGTCACCCATGTTTCTGAGATGCCAAGAGTATTCAAAAACATGGATTTACATACTTTTATCTCTTCTTCATTAATTTTAAACGAGTAATTTCTGGAATTTAGCCTTCTGGATATTGACCCTGCACCAATCGTAACCTGCTTCTTTTTAATTTCTTTCACATACCTGGCTATAAAATCCCATTGTCTTGTATGATCAGCCATAGACCAGAATTCTTTAAAAATTGTCTTTTTTCTTCATTAATTTTCGTTTGACACTTCATTCTACACTTATCTTTGCATGCTGTACCCATTTTTCTTTCTTTAATAATTTTTCCTTTTCTATTCTTATGCTCAACACCTTGATTTAATAATCTTTTTGCTTTCGTATCAATCCAATCTAAAACATTTCTAGACCTTTTTCTAACATTGCTTCTGGCAGCACTCTTTCTTTTCCTTTTAATATTTTTGTTCTCTTTGTTTCTATAATCAAGTTCACCCAACGGTTCCCTTGGAGCAGGAGCTTCGTATTCAGAATTGGCATTATCTGACTCTTCTTCATCATCAGTAGGCTCATAATTTGGAACAGTATCAGAGTTGTCTTTAAATGGATCTTCATCGCTTTTCTCAGAGAAATAATTATTAACTGAATGATTTGCAGATGAAGTTGAAGCAGTACATAATGGAATTTGGGGATCAGATTCAGTAGCTATCGGATTAGAATTCGAATCACACTCCAATTTATTTTCATCTTTATCATTAACTAGAGGGCTTTTTATAGTTGGATCCAATGTAGACACACTTTTTGGTTTGAGAACCTGTTTTTCAGTTGGATGAACATCATTACATAACACTTCATTAGGTTCCTGGTGAACCTGGGACATGGACAAAAAAAATAGTAAGTCAAGTTACTATGGACCCTTCCGCAAATGTTTCCGGCGAAAAGTATTGTAACTTGATATACTGCAGTTTTCGTTGATACGCGTTGACTGGAATAGAGTTACTGCATATCTTAGGTGTTTTGTGGGTTGCTTATTTCAAGGATAATATAACTAACGACTTTATTCTTTGGAATATAACAAATAAATTTAAAATTATTCACATGTATCTCAAAATGAACAAAAATTGAGTTACTACAGTTTTCGTTGCACCCGTCGAATTATATTATTTAAATAGTTATATTTAGTAAGCAGCCTTTAAATGAAAGTAACTCAATATTAAGTTTTCTCAGCTTTGGTCTTAAAAATGATAAAAGACTAAAACAACAAAATAAATAAATTATAAAAGTAAAAGAAGTGAGGTAACATTATTTTTAAACACTCTCAAATCCGCTCCAGCTCGTTCGAGATAGACTTTCTCACTCCAAACGCTTCGGTATGATGTGATTGATACGCCGCTCTCACTCCGCTCCAGCACCGTATGACCAAATCAAACCCACCTTAAATACACATGTATGGGTGTGTGCATGTGTGTTTTGAAGATAGAGAAAGTGGAAGGAACGGTAAACATCTGCTCGAAAACGTGGTGGGCCTTTCTAGAATGACGTGTATCTATTGAACATTTTTCTCTTAATTAATAAATTAAATTTTCATGTCAAAAAATAGGTATAACACGAGTCAAAAAATATTAAAAAAGTATTTCCAACTTTAAATTATGCTTTTTTATCACTTTTTGTACAAAGGGTAGTTTGAAGAATGTGAATTGAATAATTTTAATTAAGTTTGGAATATATTAATAAAATGTATCTTAACTATTAAAAAAGATTCTAACTAATTAAAGCTGATAAAAAAATTATTCCATTATTATTATAAGAAGGGGTAGTTTTAAAGGGTGAGAAATTTCGCAATAAATAAATAAATATTTTAATACTCAGTAAATAAGATTTCACTTCAGTAACGTACTATTTAATAGGTTAAAGTTTTTGAAACCAATTTTTACAGTTACTCTGCATTAACGGGGGGTTGAAATTTCACTGTCAACCAAAAACTTAACACACACAATTATTTAAGCCAGAATGGTTAAATCTGCATTTTTTCCCTTATTTAACAAAAGGGGTGGATTGCACCCCTAAAATGTACTAAATCTTGTTATTGTAATTATCACTACTTCTTCTGTAAGTTCCTTGTGGTATTACTTATTCTTTTTTCTTATTTTTTTGGGAATCAAACCACAATAATTTTTTTTTATTTTTTCTTTCGACGTTTCGGTAGCGTTCCAGCTACCATTGTCAAGATTAACTAGTATACCTAGAAATAATTTTTTGGTCCCTATCTGACACAACAAAAAAATTTGACACCTACACAAATGATGAACCCAAGCTCGAAATGTTTCAACAACTGTTATCGACGGATTATTTCAACCCTTTTCAAATACTTTGAAATCACAAGTAGGTATAGGTACATCTTTTATTTCAGTGATCATGATATCTATCATCTTTTCCCAAATTAAATACAAATTAAAAATGTATTTAATAAGAAATTGTATTACACCTAGATTAAATTGAATAAAATAAAACTTTTATCAATTCAATAACAGCAGAAATTTTAGCAATAATGATAAATATTATGTTTTACTTTTTTTGCTCTTTCTGTTCATGTTCAGAAAGTAGCTCGGCTCTATGTATAGATTTCAAGGAATTTAATAAACATCTCTCTTGCATCGATGAAAAATGAAACTGTTTTCCATTGAAATTGCTGTGTTTATCCATTGGTAGATACTTGACAGGCTATCAACTACTCGAGAACAGAAGTGATGTAGCAAATATCTAAAATGCTCCTTCCGTTTTATTCAAAAGATGCAATTTCATAAAAGCAAACGTTTATTTCCTTTTTTAAGATTAAAAAATGTTGGATGAATTGTTATTTAAAAAAAACTTGTTAATGAAATTTGTAAATCGAAAAATGTATCATTCAAAAATGTCGATAGTAGTTAACTACATACATTCGGATCAGCGACCAACTGTAATCGCCAGTTGCTGCAGGATATAAAGATAATTGGAAATTATTTTCACAAGGAGTGCACGGGGTAAAATCTGATTAAAGTTGCGGAAAATTGCTGTATTGTTATCAAAATATTATTTTTGCATTTTCCTTTTCAGGTCTCGGAACTTAAGCGCGCATTTTAAAATATTTGGGGATTATTGGCGTCTAAAGACATATTAGCAATGACTGGTATAATTTCTGTTCACAGAAATTGCAAATAACGTTCCCGTGTAAGTCTTTTCCAAAAAAATTAGTATCAATAATTGTGTCATTAATTATTCCCGCCCAGACATTCATTTTTCTGATGGTGTTGAGGTATGACCTCCAGTCATCTAGTATCTGAAATTCTGACCATTTACTGAACCATTTATGCAAAATGTTGCCACATCAGAAAACATGATTCGGTAACATAAATCCTGCAAAATGTCGCTAAGCTGCGTACGGCGATCGGAATCATTATCGTTGATGTTACTGAATTTTGTACGGATGGCTCTTTTCGTCTTTCATAATACGTTATTCCGTTGAGATATCCCTCTGTTCGCTGCAATTATAAGGATCAATTTCAACACTTAAAGGACTATTTACACACATGTTCCGTATTAGTGCATTGTCAGTTCAGTATTAGTGTTAACCGTGCTTCTTCAGTGGTCACAATTCACAAACATCCATCTGCAGTCCGCACTCGGTGAGTAGGTGCCTTGCTTTTATTGAAATATCAGTATTCAGGGATGGCCTTTTTTACTGATAAAGAAATGGCTATTATTGCTATAGCTCTAGACGAAGAAGAGGAAGAAAATCAAATGAAGAAACGAAAATGGGTACATAAAGCTTGGATGAAACGAGGAAGTGGAGGAAAATTCATAACCATATATAAGTTTTAATTTATTCATTTCCTATGATATTCCAAATATTATTTTTAAGACCGGCATCCATATATTTTTTGTTTGACAATTCCGTACCAACTCGATTAATTTTTCATCCATATTCAAATGCAAATTCCAATCGGTCATCGTCAGCGAAATACACAAAATATCGTTCTAGACTTTCATACAAATGACGGAACTGACACTGAAGCAGCACTGATGGTAAAAAACTTCACTGAACCGGACTTGTCTGAACAAGTTTATTTGAAACTATGGCAACGATGTTTTATTTTTCACTGACACTGATACTGAACTGACGCGGTACTAATACGAAACTGATGTGTGTAAATAGTCGTTAATACAACTTAATGCGGATAAGTGTGTAGTATTTGATCCAAATGTAGTCAAAAACTAATTCTGATTATCTACTATATGGATGGTTACCTGTTAAAATCTAGAACCTGATTAAGAATTTTGAATCTTAAATTGCACTTGTGGATTGTTATAAAGTAAAGGTTCGTGTATTGGATTGTGAGGTTGTGAAATTGTTGGTATTTTCTTCCTGAAATCGACTCAACATATTGAAAAATTATTTGTAGCTGTATCAAACATCAGAAACATTTTAATAAGGGAAGATAAAGTGTGTATCCAACCACGATCCTTATTCAGAAAGTGTCAAGAATATTAAGTTGAAAAAGTAAATTTACGAAGACATTTCATTTCAGTGATGCGAAAAAAGGCGTCACAATCGTCCCAAGATTCAAATCCCGCAATTTCTATCAATATGTAAGGATCTGAGAGAGTTGATATTGAAATAACACGACCGGCGTTGGAGATCGGGAGTTAGGAGTTTTCTGTGTGACATAAAAACCCAATCTAACTTGGAAGCAGCCACATGCTACAATCCCAACTTTTCCGGACTGTCGAAATAATATGAATTTGTTAGCAAATGCCTTTTTTATAACTTTTCCGTACATATGATACAATATCGGTATGTATTGTGGAATAAGATTTTTTCCAATAAAACTTTTAGCTGAATTTTGGATTTCGAATCAATCAAAAGAAAAGTTCTATGAATTTAAAAGCAGCCACCGCATTCTTATTCCTTTCGCTAAGTTGATAAAACTTAAAAAAGAAATTATAATAATGCGATTTACGAGCGGGAAATCCAAAATGATTTTCTTTGCTGCTTCTTCCATAATATCGAAGTTGCAATTCCGTTTTCCATTTTATATTTTATATCCACGTTATTGTATGCTGAAATAAATTTTTTTTCATAATATTCTTTAATTGTAGTATATTGTTCGATCATCCAAGTGAATTTGGCGTTATCATTTAACGGCGAAATCTCCGCATACTACATACACATTGTGGAGGCCGATAGACGAACGGACTTTAATTAACAATTTCGATTATACAATGGAAATAGTTTTGAGTGAGTGACTGGATTTATTCAAAAAAATTCTGAAATTCCGCGTTTCTTTCATTTATTCTTCTTCGTCGAACTGAAGATAATATAATTTGAAATGAAATATTGTCTTTTCCAACATAATATCGATATTTAGGATTATATTTTTTGTATGTCTTTTTTGTTGGCGAACATTCATTGAAACCTAAAAGATCTACGGATATGGCAATTAAATAAAAAAATTTCTTATGAAAAAGAAAATTTTATGATCTATGATCGAATGCTCCCCTTCAATGTACTTCTCTTCCCTCGTCACACACCGTTCCATTCATTTTTTCAATTGATCAAAGCAATGCTGGATGCCTCCATTGGTGAGAGCATTTAGGATCTCCACCTCTTCCATCGACTCGAAACGATCTTCGAATACAGAAAAAAGTCACAGGGTGGTGAATCAGGCATAAGCACTGGTGTGCGTCTAGCGGCTGAATAACGCTTCACAGACAGAACGATGTCCTGGTGCAAGGTCCACGACTTATTTTTCCACAACTCCGGCTTCTTTTCACGAACTAACTCTTCGCTCTCGCAGTGTTAGGTGAGTTTGATTCACAGTTGGACTCTCCGAAAAGCAGATCTGCAACGAGAAATTTCAGATCGATCCGTTGCTCGTATTTTTTAATCACACATTGTAATCGGCACTAGAAAACAAAAGTTTGTTACTAGCCTCTATAGAAAAAATACCGCTACAGCGACAAACTGGAGCAATAGACGCTTTAAATTATCTAACGCTGCATTCATTTCCTCCCCTACTCTAGGACGCGCCCATCTTCGTTATTTAACAGTCAGACCTTGTATTGTTCCTTCTTTTTCTACTCGGCTACAGAGGAAAGCATCAGATTAGTGGTTTCTTTAGTACGATTTCTTTATGAAATTTCAGAATATGCGCAGGTCTCACTTTAGAAGTGTCTCCTATTTTTATGCAGAGGTCTCCCAGGTGCTGAGCCCTGTGATTATTCTCTAATCCTTACATTCCGCTAGTATGTGATTGGAGGTTTCTTTTTCATTTCACAGAATCCATATTTTTGAGAATTTTAAGGTGCCCGTCCAGGCAGCAGTGTACTCTCAGGATACCTGCCAAAATTCTTCGAACAGTTTCACCGATTTTGATTTTTCATTTTTACTTATAACTCTTCATAAATTGCAGATAGCCTGCCAATCAAATAAAAAAATCCCGAAACCAAAGCGGAAGAATTACCATTAACAATTATTATTGTCTCTCGATATTCAACCTCTCTTCCATTCCTAATTTTATTTTTATACAATACTTAAATTCTGATAATTTCTTCCCATTAGCTCCTATTAATTGAATTTTTGAAATTTTCATTTGAATTGTTACCTCATCACTTTCTGCTACAGAACTTTCGATTAAAGTAATTTCTGATCCCGTATCTATGATTATTTTTAAAATGTTCCCATTACTTTTGCCTTTAACTATTAACAAAACTACAAATTTTTAATATTGGATATTTTCATCTAATTTTATGAATTCTAAGGGATCTGCATACGAAACAATTCTTAAACTTTTGTACGAAGTCTTCCTAATTAAAAATCCTGATTATGACCCATCTCTCCCTCTAATTCTGCCATTGGCATTACTGCTTCTACTCCAATCATTACTAGGTATCTTCTTTCATCAATATATTGATACAAAAACAGTAACAAAACATAAATAGTCTGTCCATTTTTCCATTGTATGACATGCGTCACGTTTGTGACCAATCAAATTTCAACATCACCAACAACTAAATAGATAAATAAATTGGTCAACTCGGGAACAATTGTGAATAACGAATCGCCCATAACTTGGAAGATACGACGAACAATGAAAACAACAGAGTTTATAAATCCAGCTTCAATAGTTGAGAGATTTTTGGACATAGTAGAATGTAAAGTTGTAGTGTCATGAGCAATTTTTCATTAGATAGAATACGATGCCAAACGGACACCTGGTATAAATAATACCTGTTACTTTTTAACACATAAATTTTAGTTTTAACAATACGTGAAATCTACTACATCTGTTGTGGGTATAATTTAATTCATTTCAACTGGATTTACCGTCCATACAACATAGCCAACAATCAACGTAATCATCTAGTAACTAACTGTACTCTCCTTTCCCTGTTACAATCAAGCAAGTATCCCAATTGTAAATCCTAGTAATATGAATGAATTATTTACTGAACCATTATTGTTACAGTCTCCAATACTGTTATAATGAGACGCACACCTGCTACTGCATCCATCTGAAGTGATAGAACAGTCAAAGAAGACAAAAATAATGCAAAACACGCGCATATGAATAAGAAGGTGTTCTCAATCGTCTGGAATAATACATTCATCGCTGTCGGAGATACCAATAAGCGACTGAGCAGTTTAAATAGGTTCAATTCAGCTCGGAACTTTGAACTACTGAATTCCAATTATCTTCTGCTTTCCAAAGACCTGTTTTGATATTTCTTTTGTCTTCCATTCCACAGCATCTAAACTCTTCTTGTTCTACTAGTTTGTGCTTCTTGAGGTGCCCATTCAGACGACTGTGTCCCGTTAGGACTCCTTTCAAAGTCCTTCATGAAGTCTTACTCTGGCTTAGGTATTCTTCCGATCTAATCTGGTTGATACATTATTAGAAATATTTTTTATTATCTCAGCCTCACAAGATGCAATAGTGCCATTTATTTTTTCCAATATTACATAGGTGCTTTCATCGCAAAAGGGTTTCGGTTCCGCACGTCTTTAGTTCATTTAGTATTGCATTTTCTTTTATGTGTGCTAAAACCTACAGTAGGATGATGATACTGTTCTTGTCTGATTCATTGAGTTCCCCTATGCATTGTAACACAATTTTGGAACACATTATACAAGAACTTAGTGGTTCAATGGCTGCCTAACAATCCGGCATAATAATAATCATCTGCTTTGTATATATTTCATTAATATCAAACTGTATACATCTTTCTATATGCTTGATAGATGCTAAGTGCCTTTATTAACTTGTGTTCGATTTCCGGACTGTACGAGTCCTTTTTATTACGTCAGACTTTTCCCAAATCTGGCCAAGGAATTGAGAACCCATTCCTTTTTGTAACTGTCCTATATATTGAATGTGTTTTTAAACTCTGCCTCTTTTCCATTATTAAATTCTGTGTCATATCTAAGGATTTCTGATTTTTAACAGGCCATAAGAGGAGTTTCCTATGAAAAATTGGCATTTTAGTAAAGCGTGTTATCAATAGATATCAAAGATAATAGTTCAATAATGTCATAACGCCTACCAAATTAGAAAATTACTTAACAAAGAGCAGACCATTCACTAAGAAGCAACAACTACTTCCCTGGCTATATTCCATGAAGGACATTGAATTACTCTTCTAACTTAAACTGGGTTATAATATATGTATTATGCAAGATATAACCAACCATTCTGGTTTGAGATTAAATGGGACAATATCATTTGCAGACCGGTTTCGGCGTATTTGCGCCTCGTAAGTACAAGATAGATGGCAGTTCATCCATTTCTCAAATGTGGTGAAAATCCAAAGTAGGTTTTCAAAGAGACGCAAAGACAAACCACAGCGAATACATAATATAACGTGTTCAATTAAGTCGGAACCTTATGGGAAACTTTTTTTCCCAGTTTTACGGAAAAAATTAATTCCGTGTACAAAGTTCTGCATGGTCTGAAATTTGGAATAAAATAATCGGATATCAAATTTCTTGAGCCGTTTACAAGGTTTATAAAAAAATATGAATCTTACTCAAGATTAAAGTACCCTTATTTTCCAAAATATTGACAATTATTGTTATTGAAAAAAGTTGATCATAATTGAATACTTTTATCAGATTTCAAACATTTTTCAAATGCCAAAGGAAAATAGTTTTTTTTTATTTTTATTAATTTCTCTCTCATCATCATCATTTGAAAAGGACAATTAGAAGAAGCATGCCATGAAATAACTGCAAATGTGATCAGGAATGTATTGAGGGATATCAATACACGTACCTACCGTTGGCATCAAATATACAAATATCTTCTATAAGTTCCTTGTGGCATTACTTGTTATTTTTTCTTATTTTCTTGGGAATCGAACCACAATAATGTTTTTTTATTTCAACATTATTGTGGTTTGATTCCCAAGAAAATAAGAAAAAATAACAAATATACAAACTTCTAAGCTACAAAGGAAGGATATTGCTGCTAGTTGTTTAGACATCACTAAAGCTTTAGACAGTGTATGGGACTGTAATATGTTCTACGAACTGTATTTAATGGGGTGTCCCGAATACTTGCTATTAACCTTAAACCCACCTCAATGATATAACACTAGAAGTAAAAGTAAATTATAATATCTCGCCAAGCATCGGTACCTTAACAAGGAATCCTCCAGAGCTCTCCACTGTCCTCTTTGCTTAACAATATCTACTGCTGACAAATGCTTCAGAATGTCAATGCATAATCTTCAATTTGTTTGATAACAAATCAAAAATATGTTCAATCAATAGGAATAAAATATTATTGTCCCAATTTCATGCATAGATTTTCAATATTACATTTATTTGAATAGTTCTTGTCATACAATAATAATTGTAAAAATTTTCAAGTAATTAATGCAAATGATACAAAGAGTACCATTCACAGAACGTTAGTTCCTACTACAGCAAACACAAAATACATAGGTACACGAAATACATAATTATATTTTATACTTTGAAAAAGAACATAAAATTTTGTTCCTTCATTGGCAATAGACGCTAAGCATTATTTATAATATGTACTATGGCAGTAATAAGTTCATACATGTGTTCACTAGGATTTTTAAGGATTTGTTTGATTTTACATGACATCGTCTAAAGATTCTTGTCATCTGCAAGCAAGACCAAGACTGCAAGACTCATCACTACTTGCCTCTTATTGATGGCACAATATAATATTCACGTCCCATTTGAGAAATAGCTTTCCACAAACTTGGTCGGCTACAAACAATTCCCGTTTCCTCTTCAATTAACCTCTTTTTAATAAAATCTATGGTTGGTATTCTTTGTTTTTGGTATAGGACATGTATCCATCTTCGGATTATATTCCTTTGGCATTTAGTTTACATATTTGGTTTCATTAGCGTCACTTCGTTTTTTTTTTCGCTTATATATTGATAATTTATTTATAATGTCCTTTACTGTGGATATTGGAGATGTGTTGAATTTATGTGTTTTTTTTACTGGATCGGTTATACTATAGCCCCGATTATTCAATGATTCGAACACATTTTTCTCAATCTGCTTCGAATCTGGCGATAAATACACTTTTTTGCATTAGGTCGCTACACACGTAGTTTTAAATACAAGATTACTTTCGGAATGAGATGTTTATTACAAACTAAAACTCTGAGACAATATGAAAAATGATTATCCAAAAATCTTTCTATTTTATTTATAAATATTTTAATCCCATCATAACATGTAAATATGAAATGGGCAGTAAAAATAAAGTAGATAGGTGCAGTTAGGAAAGCAAACAATAGATGCTCTTTTTATGTTTACACAATCAGATTGGAAAATTTTTATAAATAGGGATGTCAAGCATTTATAGTGAAAGATACTTTCTACTTGCAAAATGAAAATTCTGAAATTCATATTATGAAGCACAAATAAATAATAGAATAATCACATAATTGAAAAAAATTGGTCTCAAATATCATTTTACCATCCAAATATTTCGGTTGTGAAATATTCATACTATATGATATTTTCGAAGAAACAAGTACGATACCTACTGTGCTACTGTTATCGGATTAACGACTACCTGCTGTGGGTTTCAGTCTCAAATCAATAATGTTGGCATAAGTCAAAACGAAATATTTTGAAACGGAGTATAAATGCACCTTAGTCCTTCTGTTGTGTGTTGTGCTACAAAATATTATTATGTTACTCAAATTTTAATTATTCCAAAACTAGCTTTTGCTTCAAACAATTAAAAGTTTCCAACGACTGGTCTATTCGTGTTGTGTAATGGGTTTATTCCCTGTGGCCTGTGTGGCATACTCGTTTTGGTAGCTACCATACGGAATTCATAATAAAATCAACAGATGTGTCCCGCTTAATGGGGAAGATATTGTCCTTGTTTTCTCGTAGTAATGAGGTTTCAGCAAAAAACTCGTTTCACACTGGCCAACATAGTGAATAAACTGAAAAAATGCGAAGTTGCTGAAATTGTACATGAATGTTCAACGATATATACAGGGTATCCAAAAGCTCTCCTACCAAGGGCAAACTACAGATACTAGATGTGGTAGTATTTCTTACCTAATTTACCTTTATTAAAAAGTTTCTTTTAAAGGAACCAGTGCCCTAAGCAAATGACGCTATTGATTCAGTCATTTCAATTTGAATTGTTTTCATTTAAAATCATTATTTGGCTTCGGCAAATTAACAGGAATTGACATTATGTCAAGCAGCTTTGAATTGATAGTTACTGTTATTTCGTGGAAAACGTAAATTTGCTCTAATTTTTCATAAAAATGGCTAACCATTCCCATGAAAAATATGCTGAAACGCGAAACGATTTCCTAAGTGCCGTATTAAGGTCGAATTCCTGAGCGACGACTGGAGCGGCTCTGACTGTTTTGCATGCAAGTAAATGAAACCCATTCCTATGACGCGACTGGCGGCGTACGCCGTACGACTAGACTACTAGCATGAGCAGTTCAGTCGTAACAGCCGCGACGACTGGAGCTCTGCTAGTTTTTATGTGATTATTTCCCTGCTCAATAATGGATGACGTTCAACTTATTGAACCAGGTGCGATGTACGGTAATATGTAATTAACTGGACTCTATTTAAACGAAAAAACGTTTGGAACATTGAATCGTCCTGCAGCAGATGCCTATTGATTAAAATTTTTTGGAACCTCTCTTCACATCTTGAAAGATATAATTTATGTGACTTTTCGTTCTTTTTTAACATGGCCAGCAATATCTCTTCTTCCTCCTCTTCTTGTAATTGCAAATAGGTTAGGCCCAACACTGATGCATCTGCCATGACGTCCACGACTCAACTGCTCTAGCCACACTTCAGGAATGTACCTGCTAGAGTCGCTCCAGTCGTCGCTTAGGAATTCGACATTTAGACCTGGTCACCAGGCGACGTCACCGGTTACTGTACGAGCAGCCGCGACACCAGGAGTGAGGCCAACTCCCAAGGGAGGATTTTGACATTCTCATGTAGTTGAAAAACTTGTTTTCGTCAGATAAAAATTCATCAAAAAGGGTATAAAGCAATCCTTTTGTTTCTCTCAAATGTAATATCGTATCCACGTGCATTTTCCTTGTCCGTCTCCTTCTTTTCCTTAACAAAAGAGCAAGAAGTAGCATTCCTTCATATTTTTCCGACATTACGTCCGCTCAGTACACTGGTATCAAACAATCTGAACTTGCAGAATACAAAAGTACAGTGGCGACGCAACAGCGGTGACTGTGTGTAATAGGTGCCATTTGTTTCAATACCCAGCGATAATTCTTGGTCACCAGTTGGCCACTGGTCTGGTCACGGGGCAGAGTCACCGGTCAGCCACCAAATGCTGGTGACGGCACCGGTGACCATAATGTAATAAGCGCCATAAGAACTAGTGCCCACCAACTAGTCAGGTCAACGGTGACGACACCGGTGAGGTCGCCTGGTGACCAAGTCTAATAGGGACCTAACAGACAACATCGATCAATATTTACGGCTCTTGACCAATGCCTCGAGTCCGCTCCATAGTTCGCATTTATTCTCGCAGCATGCAATATTCTTGATCGAAATCATGCGCAGTTGTCCCAAATCGATCTGGTTCGATTTGTATTGCGGCTTGCATGCAACTCTGGGAGAAATGTTGGTAATTTTTGTTGTTATCAACAAAACAAAAGTTGGCTGTATACTTTCAAACGCAACATAAATAGGTATATATTGTCATGATATATATTATTCAAGAAAAAATAGAATTAATTTTTAACATTTAAAAGTTCTAACTAATTACCTAAATGGTTTGTTAAATGTTTGAGTTTAAAGAAGTTTAAGTTAAGTTTGTTACGTTTGTTTCGTATAGCTTATAAAAAAATTTATAGTATAAAATACATTGAAGTTTTTAAGTTTTCATTTGGTAATGTACAATTAAAAAGAGACATTATTTATACTTACGAATCAATAAATTTAAAGGTTACACTCAGATAGACAATGTGACAGTATAATATTTATAAAATTTCAATTCAAATGATAATGGGAAAAATTTCAATGTTTGTTTATTTTGAGAAAATATAAAAGATGTAAAAATTATTTATTTGTCAAAAGTGACAGAATTATTGAAATATTGATAATTATTTGACAAACTCATAAGCGATGGTCACATGAAAATTAAATATAAGTAAATAAGAAGAAAATCAACCAATATAAAGATATGGAGTGACAAAAATTGATTGGTTACTATATAAAAGAAAAAAAAAAGATTTTGTTGAGGAGAAAAGTCAAGAGGAAAAAAAGTCAGAAGTTAAAAATATTTTTTAAAATTTTGAGATATAGTAGAATTTATATAGATAAAGAAGAGATTTGTGCGAACAAATCAACAAAATTTGGAAAAGAAAGAACAATAGAAATTATATAGATGAAGAAGAGATTTGTGTGAACAAATCATTGGAAATTAGAAATATTTAAATTGTAATTTTGGAAGATTATATGTTAAATTGGTTGGACGGTGAAGAAGTTTTCATTTTAAACAATTTTTGAAAGTAAAAGTTTTTTTTTTGGACTATAGTAAGAATTTTAATTTATATTTTTTAAATTGTAAAAAATTACATTATAGATAGTTTGCCTATAGCTGTTTTCTTTTAGTATGAACTTGCTCCTTTAATAAATAAAAAAAAATAATTATAACAAAATAAGTTAAAGTAATTTCATTTATATGTGGTGATTTGAATAATAATAATTTATAAAATTCAGTACATATAAATAATTGGCGCCCAAACGTGGGGCGAGAAATACTTAAAAGGAAACAGTTGATATTAATTGAAATTTGAAAAGTATTTTTTTTATATTGTTTACCGTGTGAATAATCCATAAAAATTAATTCTATATAATTAATAATTATATTGTTTGATCCAAAACAATAATATTTGAATTGAATACGTATAGAACATATAAATTTCTCATCTTATATTTTGGTACATATAATTCATTTTAAAATATAATTATGAAGGTAATAAATTAATTTTTGATAAAATTTGATAACTATTGGAATTGGTTTGATCACATTAAATTGAGTTTGAATATTTAAATTAAATTTTGAAACATTGAATATCTTTGAGAATGGATGCAATAAGCAGAAGAATTCAAATGGAACAGGATAATGAAGGAAGAATACAACAGGAAGAAAATTTGGAAGAAAGGCCAGAAATAGAGGTACATCATTATATAAAGGAAACAGAAACGGATAAGAATGCGTTAGCTTTTATCATACAAAAGATGGAAGAGATGAACAAAATGATGAAAGATAATCAGAAAGAAATGAAGAAAACAATGAAAATAAATAAAGAAGAGCTTACAGGAGAAATCAATAAAATAAAAAAAGAAATCACGGAAAGTGTCGATAGAAAAATTGTGGAGATACATTTGGAAATAAAAAAAGATAAAGAAGAGATAATGAAACAAATGGAGCATACTAGACAAGAGATGAAGATATCTCAACAGAAGATAGAAGAAAATATGAATAATAAAGTGAAAAATATGATGGAAGATCAACAAATTATGGAAAAAGAGATTGTGGAAGTTAAAGAAAATTATGAAATTATTAATGGCAAATTTCAAGAAATTAAAAATGTAACGGTTTCACAAGAAGTAAAAATAAGAAATTTGGTACAACAAGCTATAGAACAGGATGATAAAATCACTGAGATTGGAAAAGAAGTAGATAATATCACGATAAAAATACAATCTGGAACAATACAAAATAGAATGTTGGTGGATCATCAAGTAGAATGGGATTTGAAGTTTTTTGGAGACAATAGAGTACATCCAATTGTATTTATACAGGAATTGGAGGAGATATTGGAAGAAAATAAAGGAAAAAGAAAATTTAAAAGTTATATTAGAAAATCATTGAAAGGAATGGCAATAACATGGTATCAAATAATAGAAGACCAATGTCAAAATTTTGAACAATTTAAAGGAAAATTTTTACAATATTACTGGGGAAATTCTATCCAGAATAAAGTACGAGAAACATTATATACTGGGAAATATCGGTACTAGCAGAGAAATGTATGCTATGAAAAAAATTAGTACTGCAAAATATTTGGAACCAAAATTAATAATGTCAGAAATTATACAATATGTGTCAAGGCATTTTGGTTATGAAGTTGAAGATTACGTGGGTATAAATAATATTGACAATGAAGAAAGATTTTTAGGATATCTTAGGAGAATGGATGATATTAAAGGTAGAAGATCTCAACAAAATAAAGTACAAGTGAATCAAAATGGCAGAGACCAAGGACAAAATTTTAATAGAAATAATCTCTCTCAAAGAAAATTCGTTGATAGGGAAAATGATAAAAGTTCATATAATAATCATCAAAATCATAATAAACATACGTATATTCAAATAACAAATAAACAGAATGAAAAGAAAAATGAAATTTATAGAAATAAACATGAAAATTCAAATAATAGACAAGTAAATAATGTTAATCAAATAAAACAACTTATAGTAGAAAATGAAAATGATGAAAATGAAATAGTTGTTTGTGCTGATATTGAACCAATTCCAACCAGATATCAGGATTTTCATTAAATAGCAGACTAAATGAAATAAATTATGTCCATCCAAAAGAATTTATTAGTATAGAACCAGAAATAGAAATTGATAATTTTTTTGAAGTTAGTTTACCGTACATACAAATTAAAATTAAAGATATTAATATGATAAGTTTATTAGATACGGGTGCTCAAATTTCTCTAGTGAATGAAAATATAATAAGGCAAAATATCGATATTTTTCGTGAAAATATTTCAAAAATAAAGAAAATTCAACTAATAACTGCTAATGGAAAAAAATTAGCGGAATTGAATCATATTTTGAATATAAATATTGAATTAAACAATCAATTGATTCCTATGAGTTTTGTTATTGTTCCAAATTTGACGACAGATGCTATATTGGGGGAAGATTTTCTCAATGGTGTTAAGGCTATCATTAATATAGGTAGTGGAGAACTACATGTAAATGATGAAATAATAAAAATAATCACATTAAATGGACAAGAATTCCAAAATGTGAATGAAGTTGGACAGAAGTCCCAAAATATGAATGGGGAATTGAATATAAATGAAATATTTATAGAAAAGGGAAATGGGAAAAAACAAGCTTTAAAACCTAGTGAGATTATCTGTCCTAGCAAATATAATGAATTTGTTTTCAAATTGATAAGTAAACATGAAAATCTTGTAAATTATGAATCAAGAATTGTTTTAACATATATTCATAAAATAGACGTTCAAATAGATAAACCATTTATATGCAAAAGATATCCAATTCCACATAAATTTAAAGAAAAAGTAAAACAAGAATTGATAAAAATGGAAAAAAATAATATAATAGAAAAGGCTTATACTAATTATCTGAATCCATTAGTAGTAGTATTAAAAAAAGATGAGAGTATTAGGTTATGTTTAGATGCAAGAAAAATAAATGAAATATCAAAGAAACAATATGATAGTCCACAAAATATCGATGTTTTGATTACTAAGATTGGTAAGAATTCTGTATTTTCTAAATTAGATTTGAAAAACTCATTTTGGTTAGTTCCTTTACATCCAGAATCGAGAAAATATACTGGATTTAGTGTTGATGGACAAGTTTATCAATTTAAAGTAGTACCATTTGGTCTGCAATCGAGTTCAGCTGCATTAATTTGTGCATTAAGAAGTATTTTAGATTGTTATGAAGATTTTTGTATTTATTATGTTGATGATATATTAATATTTTCAAATGATCCAGAAAACCATAAAAAACATTTACAAATAATATTTAAAGCATTAGATATCAATGGTCTAAAGTTAAATTTTGAAAAGTGTGTATTTTTCCAAAATACTGTTAAATATCTGGGATATAAAATCACTGATAGAGGTGTGACTGTAGATTCTGAAAGAATAAATGAAATAAAAAATTTTCCAATTCCAAAGAATTTGAAAATGTTAAGAGGATTTTTGGGAATGTTAAATTATTACAAAAAGTTTGTACCAAATTTATCAGAAAAAGAGATTCCATTAATAGAATTATTGAGAAAAGATACAAAATGGAGATGGGATGATCGGAGGATAAAAGCTTTTCAAAGTATAAAGGAAGAGTTTCATGAAAATTTATTATTATATATTCCTGATTATTCAAAAACATTTATTCTTAGGTGTGACGCCTCAGATTTTGCAATTTCTGCTGTATTATCTCAAGAATACGATGATGTAGAAGTGCCTGTATATTTTATATCCAGAGTATTGAGAGGAAGTGAAATGAGATATTCGGTAGGAGAAAAAGAAATGTTAGCTTTAGTTTTTGCATTACAAAAATTAGGTTATTGGCTTAGGGGTAATGAATGTATTATAGAAACAGATCATAAAGCATTATCTTTTTTAAAATGTAATAGATTTGCAAATAACAGAATTTATAGATGGTCATTACTGATACAAGAGTTTACATGTAAAATTAGGTATATTGAAGGAAAAAAGAATATTTCTGCAGATTTATTTAGTAGGCAATATGATTTGAAATTTAAACCAAATGAAGCAATAATATCACTCAATAAATTAAATCATATAACAGGTATTTTTTCGCAATTAGAAATCATGAAAAGTCAAAATAAATTCACGACCATAAAACAAATATTAAAAGAAAAAATCAATTATAGAGGATATTGTTTAAAAGGAGAAATTTTAATAAAAAAAATTCATAACCAAGAACTGTATGTAATAGATACAGATTTGGCTAATAAAATTTTGAAACAATTACATATAAATTATGGTCACATCGGAATTAGAAAATTATGGCTAATATTTAGAGAAAATTATTATGCAAAAAATGATGTGAATCTGTGTAAAAGGGTATGTATGATGTGTGAAATTTGTGCTTTGGGAAAATATAAAAATTATAAGAACCAAAATACTGTGGAAAGTATAACAGTAAAAAAACCTCTAGAAATAATAGCAATTGATTACATCAATAATTTAATTGAAACAAATGAGGGCTATAAACATATTTTGGTTATTTATGATTTATTTTCAAAATTTGTAAAACTTTATCCTACAAAACGGTGTACAAAATGGACTACAATCGATGGTTTGAATGAATTTATGGGAAAATATGGAAAATGTGATAAAATTTTAACGGATAATGCAACATACTTTGTAAATGATGTGTTTCATGATTATTGGAAAAATAAAGATATACAAATTATACATACATCAATAAGACATCCGAACGCTAATCCAAGTGAAAGATTGATTGAAGAATGTATAAAATTTATTAGACTAATAATAGGTAGCGATCATACAAAATGGATTGAATATTTACACCATGTGGAAAAATTTATAAATGAAGTACCAAATACTACCACAGGTTATATACCATTAACGATATTGACTGGTAAAGATCCAGATAGACCATGGCAATGTGAAAATGTAGATATTCAAATAATAATAAATAAAGTTACAGAAAAAATAGAAAAATATACACAAAAATACAAGATGAGACAAAATAAAAGGATAAGAAAACGTATTCGATTTAAAGAAAATGATTTAGTTATAGTGAAAGCACATAGAGTATCAAATATAATGAATAATAAATGTGCAAAATTTATATATCCATACAAAGGACCATATAAAATAATTAAAGTCATTGGTAATAATACATATCTACTTGGTGATATTATTACTGGCTTAGAAATAGGAAAATATCATATTGAATTATTATTTAAATTTGAACCAAAAAATATATCAGGTTTAGAGAATGTTTAAAATGGGAATAATTTATATCATGCATTCAATTTTATACATTTAATTTGAAATAATTTCGGAAATAAATGTATGGAGGGGATTATGTCATGATATATATTATTCAAGAAAAAATAGAATTAATTTTTAACATTTAAAAGTTCTAACTAATTACCTAAATGGTTTGTTAAATGTTTGAGTTTAAAGAAGTTTAAGTTAAGTTTGTTACGTTTGTTTCGTATAGCTTATAAAAAAATTTATAGTATAAAATACATTGAAGTTTTTAAGTTTTCATTTGGTAATGTACAATTAAAAAGAGACATTATTTATACTTACGAATCAATAAATTTAAAGGTTACACTCAGATAGACAATGTGACAGTATAATATTTATAAAATTTCAATTCAAATGATAATGGGAAAAATTTCAATGTTTGTTTATTTTGAGAAAATATAAAAGATGTAAAAATTATTTATTTGTCAAAAGTGACAGAATTATTGAAATATTGATAATTATTTGACAAACTCATAAGCGATGGTCACATGAAAATTAAATATAAGTAAATAAGAAGAAAATCAACCAATATAAAGATATGGAGTGACAAAAATTGATTGGTTACTATATAAAAGAAAAAAAAAAGATTTTGTTGAGGAGAAAAGTCAAGAGGAAAAAAAGTCAGAAGTTAAAAATATTTTTTAAAATTTTGAGATATAGTAGAATTTATATAGATAAAGAAGAGATTTGTGCGAACAAATCAACAAAATTTGGAAAAGAAAGAACAATAGAAATTATATAGATGAAGAAGAGATTTGTGTGAACAAATCATTGGAAATTAGAAATATTTAAATTGTAATTTTGGAAGATTATATGTTAAATTGGTTGGACGGTGAAGAAGTTTTCATTTTAAACAATTTTTGAAAGTAAAAGTTTTTTTTTTGGACTATAGTAAGAATTTTAATTTATATTTTTTAAATTGTAAAAAATTACATTATAGATAGTTTGCCTATAGCTGTTTTCTTTTAGTATGAACTTGCTCCTTTAATAAATAAAAAAAAATAATTATAACAAAATAAGTTAAAGTAATTTCATTTATATGTGGTGATTTGAATAATAATAATTTATAAAATTCAGTACAATATCAATAATTTAAATACAAAGTTAGTTTATTAACAATATAAACATTAGATGACACACTAACTCAACCTCTTGAATAAATTTCAATTTTTTTTGTTGGTATCAACATTGAAAATTGTATATTGCAATGATTATCAACATCTGCAAGCGAGACCTTATATGATCAAAGTTTTGCTGCAATACATTAAAAGAAGAATTGCGAACTGTAAAGCGGGCTTGAGAGAAACCGGCTCAGTAGTACCTAAAAGTACTGAAGCTGGTTGGCATCTGGATGGAAACTGTTTTGACGGAGAAGAGCAGAATCCAGAGGTTAGTACTATTCCCTATTCGAAAATGGCGAAGAGCAATAAACATTTGTAAAATGGCCATTCAAAGGGCGTACCTACTTGTAATTTCAAAAATCTCAATCAATTTCCACGAAAAATTGTTATAACTCAATAATAGCTTATTCGGGTAAAGCCATTAGTGATCCGTTGCTTATCTTCTTTCCATTCATAGATTTAAAAATCTATAACATGGGCTCAGGTGGAAGAAAAGTATTGGTGACAAGGGAAAATACCACATATAAAACGAAAGATAGCCGAGAACAGTTTGAAGAAGCTCTGGAACAAGTTAATGCAGAGAGATGGCGGAAATGCAGATAACACGTAATCAAGAAAAGCAGCAAATGTGGAAATTAGACAATTCAATGGAACGAACCACAAAGCCAAAAGTTATAAAAATGGGCCCAGATCAAAATTAATCAGATTTTCCATTTTTTGATAACTAATAGTTCGTCTTCGAATATTTCTAATAACCCCGTGCTGTGAATAAGTTGTGTAGTTTTGGTGAATTGTAATATTAAAATAATCATTTATGTTAATTGACTTTGTAATAAACGTATTATTATCTATTGATTGATAAATTGTATTATATGGCTAGTCTTTATCGAAATCATGTTTTTCACTCAATATCATACCCACTGACAAGCGACCCAGGGTTCGGTAGGCAAATAAAATAATATAAAGATGGTATATACCAGTTTTTATTACTCTTTGTCTATTCCAAATACACTGTAGAAGATTCGCGGCTAAACATCCTGTCATTTCTTAGATCCTCCATATGGAAAAGTAAGACATCCGGAAAAGGGTCGGCAGGTTACCTCAGAATGTGATGTAACGTTGGGTTCACTTTTAAATATGAACAAATGTATCTTTTTAATGTATTAATCTGAGTCTAAGACCAACTGTTGGTTGAAATGTGTCTATATACAGTTAACAGAAGCAAATATGAGCCCCGGAAAATATGCGAACTAATAGAAAGGTCATCGCAACGAGCCAATCCGGAGCTAATGTTAACGATTGTACATTAGTAACTGTTAACATAATCGAAATAATATGACCGAGTGATCTGTCAGTGATCAGTGTTGTCAATGCGAGGATAATAATTATCAGATTTTTACATGAAATTTGAAGATATAGACATTTAGGGCAGATGGTAGCTTTATTTTTAGTCCTATATAATTTTTTTTAATATTTAATGTTAAATTTTTAGCAGGTTTGACTTTGATTATATATCTCTTGACAGTTAACACTTATGGTATCGATATTTGGTTATCGATTGTTACTACAAAAATACAACTACAGCAACTTGAACACGCCCACCCGGGCCCATGTTTGCTTCTGCAGACTGTAAAAACATTTATTTCTCATTAGTTTAGTTCTATCACTATATATCTCTATATATCTCTTTGTATTCAAATAAGCTAGAGAGATGAATATGCTCCATTGTCAAAAAAATGGTTATATTTTTATGAACAGAGTGATCTGAAAAAGCAATGAAAATTAAATAAAATAATTCCAACAAAAATATCACATGGGTAATTCAAATAGGCGATTATTATACATAGTACTGGCTAGATAGGGAACACCAACTCAAATGGAGGTCGACACAAGGGCACCTCCATACAAAGAGTTTACTGAACAAGGTAGACAAGGAACTCTCAACTATGCTATTGGAACTGGGTAAGAGACATTTGAAGACAGTTACCGACCTGGTTACTGGACACTGCACCCTGAGGAAACATCTGCACAAAATGGGCAAAGTTAGTGAACCTATGTGCAGGAAATGTGATCTTCATGATGAAACACCTACTCACATACTCTGCTTCTGCGAGAACATACATGGACTCCATATTGCTCACTGGAGGGCTCTACAGGGTCTCAGGCAGTCCAAGCTTCTATTGAGGGAATTGACATGCTAGAGCTGCTCTAGAACTACCAAAGAGTAGGTTAAAAAAGATATCAGGGCTCCTAACAGGGCACTGCTGTCTGAGGAAACACCTCTGTAACCTAGATTTAGATGAAAGCCCCCTTTGCAGGGGTTGCGGCATGGCTGACGAAACGTCGGACCATGTTCTTCTCGTATGTCCACATTGGGCTGTGCTACGCAGGCGAATCTTCGGAGTCCCTGTTATGGCCTCTGGGTACATAAGCAGGCATTCACTTAAGGGGATGGAGTCCTTCATCGAGGGACTCGACTTCATGGATGCATAAGGAGCAGGGATGGCACAATGGTCCCGCCAATGGTCTCAGTGCCGGAACCTTGGCTTGAGTTTGCCTTGTCCAAGGTTCGCCTGACTAAATTAGTAGTATTAGTACATGGACCCAGACGGAAGCACTTTGGAATGGAAACTATACAACCATTACAACTACTGGAAAAATTCTTCCAGTCAAACTAGTGGCCTACATAGAAGACACAAAGCTTCTGGAATGGAAGTAGATAACATGGAAAATGGTACAAAGATTCAATTCAAGTGCCTGGGCTGATGAGCACAACCCAATCGAATGAATGAAGGATTATACATAATACTAGCAGACCCGACAGACGTCTTGTCATATTATACAAATTTTGACTATTTTTATTTTGATTGAAAAATATCACATTGTTACTTATTTTGGGTGGTAAAATCAGATAGTATTGTTAATTTTTTGATAGAAGGAATATATTTCGTGAAAATTCGACTTTCCTGAATTTTCTTACAATTTTTCGGACCAATTTTTTTATGACTGTACCAATAAAAAAACTCCTATACTAAATGCCATCAAAATCGGTCCATCCGTTTAAGAGTTGTTCAATATGAACCCGATTGCATCGCTACCTACCGGGACTAATAATTATGAATCTAAACTGGTAATTAAAATAAAAATGTATTATATTCGATTGCCATGTTGCAACCCTATTGCTCATGTGTGGATGAAAGGAAAACATATTAAAATCGAAATTCAAAAATAGGGGTTGATGGTAAAAGGGTAAAAATTTAGAGTTGTATGTATTTTTATATGATGTATCATAAAAAAATGAAAACAAAAAATTTTGTCTAAAAAATAAAATAAAAAATATAGGGGAGGACCACCCTTAACATTTAGGGGGATGAAAAATAGAAGTCCGATTCCCAGACTTACCAAATACGCACAAAAATTTTCATAAGAATCGCTTAATCCATTTCGGAGGAGTTTGGTAACAAACACTGTGACACGAACATTTTATACATATATTTGATGTATTAACATGTTTTAGATCACACAATAAACCCCGCACACTAGCATAGAAAATTGGCCCACAGTGAGATTTGACTGAAATTCACATATGCTGTTGGTGTTGCATTTCTGATCAAATCTTCTCATGGGCCCAATCCTCTAAGACCAATAATTTAGCGCTAAGGGCCCAATAAACAAAGAACAACATTACAGTCGATGTTGGTGCTTGTTGATGAATGCCCCTATATTTATTAGAATTTTTTATATTTTAATCAAACTGTCCTTTGCCATCAATTTTTAATTTTGTTCTGATTGATGATGTCAATAATAAAAATAAGTTGTCAAAGAAGTTGTAAAATAAATTGGTATAAGAAAATAATCTTTGATTTCTGGACACGATTTCGCCTTTCGACCCGGGATTAATTCAAATATTTTAGGTAAGAAAACAATGCATAACAACTGGTCCTTTCGACCCGGGATTAATTCAAATATTTTAGGTAAGAAAACAACGCATAACAACTGGTCCTATCTCGCCTTACTGAACTCCACTATGGAAAAGCAGCTATCTGAATGCCTCCCACGACGAAGCCAAAGGCTGGCAGACAAAAGACTAGTCAAAGCTCAATCTGATGTTGGTAGACAAGAGACAGAGAAGATTACCTCCAGAGAACAACCTATTATCGACAAGGTCGTATTCTCGGCAGCTGACAGCGGGAAGAAATCATCTCTTCGGAGCAAGAGGACATGCTCCAAAGCATCAGAGACAAGCAGCATTATTTTGACAAGACAAATACAGGCAGAAATCGAAGCAGAAATTAAGAAGGTAGAACTTGAGAAAATAATGCTTAGAAAAGAACAGGAATTAGTGGATCTACAATTGGCAAGACAGTTAGCGCAAATTGAAGAAGAAGCCTTCGACAGGGTGTCGGGAAGGAATGGTAAAGGGTCAATGAGGAGTGAGTCAGTTCAAAGTGAAGAGCCAGACATCAGGAACTGGATTGTTGGTGGGGAGAACCCATGGAATAAAACAGGTGACCTTGTTTTAAAAAATAAAGGAGCTTCAAACAAGGTATGTGATTCAGCTTTATTGAGTAAGAGTCATCATCATTCAATGTATTCTACTCCAATTGCCAATTCAGATGTTGACCTCACAAAAGTCTTGACAAGACAATCAATACCGCGAGATCTTCCTATATTTTCTGGAGACCCATGTGAATGGCCAAATTTCATTTATCAATTTAGAAATTCTACGGCACTAGGAGGTTATTCAAACGAGGAAAATCAGTCGCGTTTGCAAAAGTGCCTTAGAGGCAATGCTAGAAGGGTTGTTCATGCTTTATTAATTTTACCGACCAACGTAGAACAAGTAATATCTATCCTACAAAAGCGTTTTGGTCGTCCTGAACAAATTATTTCCATTTTACTTGAAGATATTAAAAAACTAGCACTGGTTAAGGATGATAAATTAAATTTGCTCATAAACTTCGCAGACGAGGTCAAGATTTTTGTAACCACCATCGAAGCTCTTCAGCAAGATGACTATTTACGTAATCCTCTTTTGCTACAAGAACTAGTGAAGAAACTTCCACTATCGTATCAACTGAACTGGGTAGAATACATATCTGATTTAGAAATACGCAAAAAAGGATTTTTTAAACTCGTTGAATTTTCACTTTGGCTTGACAAAAAATCTGATATAGCTTGTCAACTTGAAGTTTGTAAACAACCTAACAAATCTGACAGTTTTAACGATGACAAGTATAGATCAACAGCGACAGGTTATCCTAACCGTAACCAAAGAAAGACAGTTTTAGCTACAGGGCAGTTCAATAAAAGGGTTTGCATATGCTGCGAAACTGAAAATCATAAATTAGAAAACTGTTCGAAATTTAAAGCACTTTCAGTCGATGAAAAATGGAGTTTTGTATCGAAACATAAAATTTGTTTTTCTTGTTTGTTCTCTTCTCACAATTTGAAATCCTGCAAATATCGAAAATCATGTGGTGTAAATGATTGCAAGAAACCACATCACAAGCTTCTGCATCATGACAGAGTACCTACAAGAAAAGACATACCACAAACTACAGAACCACACCAATCACAAAGTCCACCTGAAATAAATTGCCATGTTTTGGAAAATAGAAATGTTTTATTGAAAATTTTACCCGTTGTTTTATCTAATGAAAACACTACTATCAACACATATGCCCTTTTAGATGACGCTTCAACAGTTACGCTGATCGATCAAGATTTAGCAGACGATTTAAATCTTACCGGACCACGACAGCCCTTGAGCATTCAGTGGACAAACAACGAAGTCAGGGAACAAGCAGATTCGAGGTCAGTTTGTGTAAAAATTTCCGCACCGATAGACAGGAAGAAGAGTTTTTATCTAAGACATGCCAGGACAATTAGAGGCTTATCCCTACCTAGACAGACAATCAACATACAGTCCATTAAAGAGAAGTATCCCTACATTGACGATCAAATTCTGGAAATGACAGACGCTCAACCGCGAATTCTTATTGGGCAGGACAATAGCCCACTACTGATATCCAGACAAGTAGTAACTGGACCGTGGAATGGCCCTGCACTAAGTCGCACTCTTTTGGGATGGACTATCCATGGTACTTGTTTTCTACCACACCAGGCCGTAGAAAAGCATGAAAGTTTTGTTTGTCATGTTTACGATAAAACAAGAGATGACCTGGATGTACTTCATGACATGGTTAAAGCTCAGTGGAAGATCGATACGTTTTACGAATCAGACAAGTTGGGAAAATCCAAGGATGACATCAAAGCACAGCAAATTTTAGATCAAACGATGCGCAGAGTTGACAATCGGTTTGAAACTGGACTTTTATGGAAGGACCATGATGTAGCTTTACCAGAGAGCAGAACCAATGCTTTACGTAGACTACATTGTACAGAACGAAAAATGGACAAGGACCCAGACTTTGGAAGAAAGTATTGTGAAAAGATTTTTGAAATGGAAGAAAAGGGTTATATCTCAGAAGTATCCGAAGACGATTTAAGAATTCCCAACAAAAGGGAATGGTTTTTACCACATTTTGGCATCCATAATCTCAATAAGAATAAACTAAGAATAGTTTTCGACGCATCTGCCAAATCATCCAATGTTTGTTTGAATAATTTTTTGCTAACTGGACCTGACTTGTATAACTCCCTTCAAAATATTCTTCAAAATTTTCGTATCAAGAAATATGCCTTTGTTTCCGACATTAAAGAGATGTTCTTGAGGGTATTAGTTAGAAAAGAAGACCGAGCAGCCCAAAGAATATTATATCGCGGCATAGATAGACAGAATGAGCTTAAAGTTTATGAAATAAACGTGGTATTTTTTGGGTCTACAAGCGGACCGTGCCTAGCACAAGAAGCAAAAAACAGAAATGCTAAAGAATTTGAACAAAGTCACCCGAAAGCTGTCTATGACATTCTTAACAACCATTATATGGACGACTACTTAGGAACAGCAGATACTCTGGAAGAGGCCAAACAGCTAGTTCAAGACGTAATTTTCATACACAAGCAAGCTGGATTCTTTATCTGTAATTGGATAGCCAATTATCCAAAAATTTTAGAAGAAATTGATGAAGAATTACTTGCAGACAGTCACAAAAATTTGGAGAATCATACAACTACGGCAACAGAGCGAATCCTAGGTGTTTGGTGGAACCCGGAAGAAGATAGTTTTTGTTTCAAGACTCAATTTCACAAAGTTAACAAAGACCTTTTGGACAAGAAAAAGAGACCTACAAAGCGAGAAATGCTTAAAATTATCATGTCAATATTTGACCCGCTAGAATTTTTATCAAATTTCTTAATTCAAGGAAAGATATTTTTACAGGAAGTCTGGAGAAGCAAGATTAACTGGGACGACGAAATTGGAGATAACCTAAATTTGAAGTGGGAAAAATGGATAGAAGATTTGAAGGAAATATCAAATTTTAGGATTCCTCGACAGTTTTGTAGCCTAAACAGAGAGCGGAGTAATATAGAACTGCATTTGTTCAACGATGCATCTGAAAGTGCGATGTCCACAGTGGCTTATCTTCGTTGGCAAGAAGAACATCAAGTTCAAGTATGTTTTGTGACATCTAAAACGAAAGTTACCCCATTAAAACCGATGTCAATTCCTCGATTAGAACTACAGGCAGCCTGTATGGGTGCAAAGCTAGGACATTATTTGAAACAAAATCTTGAACTAAAAATTTCTAGATGTACCTACTGGACAGACTCAAAAATGGTTTCACACTGGATTAGATCAGAAGCGAGAAGATTTAAAGTGTTTGTTGCTCAGAGGGTAGGAGAAATTCAAGAACGAACAGAAGTTGACCAATGGAAGTACGTCCCATCCAAAGAAAATGTAGCAGACGAAGCTACGAAAGCTTATAGCAAGTATAATTTTTCGGAAAATAACCGTTGGATTTCTGGGCCGCAATTCCTTTCACTGTCTCATGATCTTTGGCCTCAAGAATCTGTGGAAAACAAGGCTGACTTCAAAGATAAAGAGGAGAGGGAATATGTATTTTTAAATTTATCTGTCCAGACCCAAAATTTATGTATTTCTGATGTATCCAGATTTTCTAGGTGGAACAGACTACTGAGAACCACAGCTTGGATATTAAGATACAAATTTAACTGCAAGACAAAAAGAATGAAGAGTGGCGAACTAGACGTAGAAGAAATTACTGAAGCCGAAAATCTCTTACTCAGACAAATGCAAATAGAAAATTTCCCCGAAGAAATCAAGAAACTTAGTAACAAACTGAGGATAGACACGAGAAGTAGAATTTTCTCATTGGACTGTGTTTATGAAAATAACCTAGTAAAACTTGGAGGAAGATTAAACAATGCTGCATCACTCACCGAAAATTCAAGAAAACCTGTAATCCTAGATCCCAATCACCGAATTACCAAGTTAATTATCCAGAATGAACACGAAAACGTATTTCATCATGGACAAGAGATAGTAGTCAATAACCTTCGAGAAAAATTTTGGATAATTTCAATCAGGAAAGCTGTCAGAAGTTGCTGGGCGCAGTGTCAGAAATGTAAGAATAGAAATGCGACACCGCACGTTCCTGTTATGGGTCAACTTCCCGAATTTCGATTGGAACCAACTATCCGACCATTCATCAAAACGGGAGTAGATTACTTCGGCCCAATAGAAGTTACCGTCAAGAGGAGTCATGAGAAACGTTATGGGGTCATCTTTACATGTATGGTGACGCGTGCAGTGCACATTGAGATCGCCCATGATCTCTCAACAGACAGTTTCATCCACGTACTCAGACAGTTTGCATGTAGAAGAGGATATCCAGAACAAATCATCAGTGATAATGGCTCAAATTTTAGAGGTGCGGATACAGAGCTAAAGAAGAACATCAACGCCCTGAATCAAACTGACATTGTCAAATTTTGCACCCTAAAGAAGATCAAATGGACCTTTAATCCTCCATCAGCTCCACATATGGGAGGGATTTGGGAGAGGATGATTCGATCAATCAAGACACATCTACATGAAGTTTTGACGTCACGGTATCCCCAAGAATATGTTCTACGAACAGTACTAATTGAAATAGAGCATATACTCAATTGCAGACCATTGACTCACATTTCTACTGATCCTAAAGACCATGAATCCTTGACACCAAACCATTTCTTAATTGGACCATCATATACTGTTTTGCCTTGTGCAAATATCGACGAAAGAAATATCAACTTAGTCAGTAAATGGAAGTACGCACAAAAACTTACTGATATATTTTGGAAAAGGTGGTCCCGAGAATACCTACTATCCTTGATCAAAAGATCTAAATGGCACCTAGAACATAGAAATATTGAAGTTGGCGACGTAGTTCTCATTAGTGACCCGATGAGCCCTAGAAACACCTGGCCTATTGCTACAGTGACGCAAGTTTATCCAGCTAAAGACGGACGTGTGAGAATGGTTGACGTTACTTTATCCAACAAAATGGTTTTACGAAGACCAGTGTCAAGATTATGTGTTTTAGATGTCAGACAGAACAGTACAGATAGAAGAATGTGAAGACTGAATGAGAAAACTTTGTAGTAAACCCTTTAGGTTTACTAGGGGGGAGAAATGTTGGTGCTTGTTGATGAATGCCCCTATATTTATTAGAATTTTTTATATTTCAATCAAACTGTCCTTTGCCATCAATTTTTAATTTTGTTCTGATTGATGATGTCAATAATAAAAATAAGTTGTTAAAGAAGTTGTAAAATAAATTGGTATAAGAAAATAATCTTTGATTTCTGGACACGATTTCGCCTTTCGACCCGGGATTAATTCAAATATTTTAGGTAAGAAAACAACGCATAACAGTCGATTAACAATCACAACAAGGAATCGTGTAAGTAGTGTTCAATATATACATGGTGTAACTTCATCGTGGAACAGCCTGTATATACCAGTGCATCTAAACAACTATCAAGGGACCAAAGTGACCAAACATCGACACATATGATCTGCATAACCAGCCAGGACTGAGACTCAATATGGCATTACTACTAACTAAACTTATTTTAAAGAAGATAGATTAAAAATTGAACGCTACAACTTCAACACTGGGCTGTTATATATTTTTTAAGATAATAAAACAATGATTGTATTTGTGAGTGATTGAGAATTTCAAATTAAAAACTGATGAAAGTTCACAAAACAGATTATAAATAATAATAATAATTATTATAAATGATTAATACAAGTAGGTCGTAGGTAAAGTATAGTACACACACACGGAATTACGCACTCGCCGCTACGCGGCTTCGTGTGCCACTTTTCCATTCGTGCGTAAAATGCTTCTTACAACACACGTTACGTGATATACTATTATTCATGGCTAAAATTAATCATGATTACTTCGTAACGGAACAATATTTTACTTTATTCCATTTTTTGAACTATTTCCAGAAAAAGTTGTGTGTACCAATTACGAATAGACTCATTCCCGGAATCTGTGTTCGGGAATGTTCGATTTTTCCTAACAGGTATACAAGATACCTACCATTACTTCCACTTTTCCATTTTTTTCCATGGAAAGAACAATATTATATTTCTTCTTATATTCTATATGTTTTTGCTTTTTATTTTACGATAAATCTGATATTAAAGTACTATACTGTCTCTAGCAATGGCAAATAAAGAATATTTTATTGTATTTCACACCGAAAAGTTCGCCCTCGGAGAATATCTTGAGAATGTTGTTAAATTGCAGCATTAAAAAACGGTAAATATTCTCTGTTTATTCAAGAAAAGATTTATAAAAGCTGGAGGTACTCTCATCGATGGTTGGCTCAATGGTCCTTTGTCATATATTGTGAGGCGAAAGTCGTGGCAGAGACAACACAATAGCGGAAACTTATCATGGAATCAAGTCAAGTGACGTTTTCTCGACGTTTTTCAGAGGCTGTGTGTTTGTGAAGCATCTGCCGAGTTAAATGGAGAGGAAAAATAATATTCTTTTTCTGTGGTCTTTTGGTCTCGACTTTTACTATTGAATTATGGGAATTTTACAGGAAATTGTGTAGTAAGTATTGTTGCTTTCTTGACGGATTTGAAATAATGACAATATTATTACATAACTATACAGACCAACACAACCAAAAAAAGAAAAATTTACAAACCCACAACTTTCGAAAAATACATGTGAATGTGGTAGACGTTCTCTGATAAATTGGAATGTACTTCACAAATCAATTACTTGTGCCCCTTTTCCTTCCGCAGGATGTAGTTTACAGTAAACTCGCAAGAAAGGAAAGAGGCACTTTACTCCCGTGTAAAACATTATTTTTTCCAGCACAAACAAATATTTATTCTTCTGCCATTTGCTCATATTGCTTTTCATACCTGCCCTTGTATTTTTGTGGTTGTAATGTTAAAGAAGCAAAATCACTTGAATCGAAATTCATTTTCCAAAATTCCAATTTCTAACCGTAGCGACTTTTGACACCAAAAGTCAGTCGCAATGTTCACTGTCAGTGAGACTTAGCATAAGATACAGATTTCGGAAGCTCAAATATTCTATAAATTAATAAAACAGTTTGAATAAAATTTATTTATAGTAGGGGAGTCTAAGCGGGGATTTTGCGTTTTACTCAGGTGCGTCAGAAAACAATATGGAAAGGAACCTTGCACCCTGTAATGTATACCCACCATATACAGGGTGTTTAAAAAAAGGTCACTTCATTTTCACCCAAAAAAAGGTAGAGGCAATAGTTACCAGTGTACCCATGTAATAACCCGTATATCATAGAGCACTTCGAAAAAGCCAGGAACCATAGCATCTCAACCTGCTTTTCATCGAAATTGGAGAAACCAACGAAAATCTGCTAATCTTCATAATTGTTTCTTGAGAAGACAGTTTAATAGTGGAGGGCTCCCATATCACCATGTGAAAATCGTCAGATTACCTATATTTTTTCCGTAATATTTCAAGGATTTTCTTCAAATGAGATAAAAATAATCACGCTTGAATGTTTTGAGGTGACTTTTTTTACAACTTTGTGACTCGCCCATTTCCTTATGTCACGCTCAAATCGAATATTGAAATGTACACGTTTCTGCAAGTGATTAACTTACCATAAATCTGACTCGCTTTTCTGAAGATCAATATTTTTCACCTATCTGATCCTCTGCCCTAATCGCATGCGCCTATACAGGGTGTTCCAAAAAAAGGTTACCACATCTCTAGGATAGGTAGAATATGTATAAAAAATTTCTACATACACCGGCACGTTATTAACCTTAGGCGAGTGTTTAGGAAACTCTAGTGCAGCTGTTACGCGTTAGGGAGAAAAGTAATAATACATTCAGAGCCATTGAACGACGTTGTCGAGAAACTGGGAAAGTGAGACCAAGAAAAATAAATTCTAGTATGCCAAGTAGAACAAGAACCATTAATAGAGAAAATTTTATTTTAAATTCAGTTGATCAAGATCCAGCAGAAAGCATAAGGAATATGGCAAGACAAATATATTGTACGTCTTCTTCAAGTACTTGGAGGATACTTAAAGAACAGCAGCTACATCGTTATCATTACAAACAAGTCCAAGAGCTCTTGCCTGACGATCTACCGATTAGAATGGATTTTTGTCAAACATTACAAAAGGGAGAGCATTCAATCAAAACTTTTTTAAATGTCTTCTTTCCACGGACGAGACCACCTTTAAGCGACAAGGTATGTTTAACTCCCATAATGCACACTACTAGTTCACCACAAGTCAAAAGGGTATCACATTACCATCACTCATTTAAAGTTAATGCTTGGGCAGCAGTTACCAGCATGTAACAAATTAATAGGTTATCACATTCTACCAGACTCAAAACAGAAACGATATCTTTAATTACTACATTTCCAACTTATCACCACAAGGAAATCCACCAAAAAATTCAAGAGACCCACTGTGTCAATCCCCCCATTAAAAAAACCTGATGCTAAAGTTTTCACCCAACTTCCATCAAATAATCCAATAATAGATGTCGAAGTGGAAACCTACTTCGAACCTGCCAACCCACTATCACCTCCCCTAATAGCAATTACCCCAGCAGCAGTACAGAGAGTTGTTAAACCCACATAAAGCTCCAGCATATGATCTTATCACCGGGAAAATATTAAAACATCTTCCAAGGAAAGCCATCGTACTAACCACCACAATATTCTATAAAGTTCTACAAATTAATCATAACCCAATACAATGTAAGTATGCACAGATAATCATGTTAGCTAAGACAGGAAAACCTCACCATGAACCCAGCTCATACAGGACAATTAGTCTACTACCACAACTATCTAAACTCTTCGAAAGAATCTCCTACATAAAACTAGTGAATTATACCTAAAGAATAACTGATTCCAATACGCCAATTTGGATCCAGAGAACAGCATTTGACAATCCAACAGTGTCATAGATTAGTGAACAATATCAAGCAAGCACAAGAACAAAAAGAATCATATGCTTCAGCATTTTCAGACATCCAACATGCTTTCGATAAAGTATGGCACCAAGGACTAGTATTTAAAATAAAACAAAAATTACCTCATCATATTTTCCTCTCACTCGAATCTTACCTAAGTAATAGATATAAATTAGTCAAAGTCCAAGCCTCCTCATCCATTTATCAGCCAATACAATCAGGCGTTCCCCAAGAAAATGTCCTTGGCCCTTATCTATAACTTATGTATACTGCTGATATTCCAACTACCGACGATGGTTGGTTGGTTGGTTGGTTGGTAGACAGACGGGTTAGTGGGCCCCAACACTGCAGCCGTTGGCTTATTGTATTGTCCTGTCTGTCTGCTAGTCTGTGAGAAGATTTGTGACCTTGATGAGATCTAGAAGTCTCTTCACAGTATATCTTTTGGTGAGGTTGTATATAGGGTCATCCGGCCCTATCTGTCTATACCTCCACCAACGTAGAGCCTCACATTCGAAAATTATATGGGTGGCTGTTTCGTCCTCCTCGCCACATAATCTACATGTAGGTTCTTCTTGGAAGATCCCCATTGTGTGAAGGTGCTTTCTCAGGCTACAGTGTCCGGTTATAAGGCCGGTTACCAGCCTGATATCTCTCCTATTTAACTTCAGGATTTCTTCAGTAAGTTTTGGTATGGGTTGTTTGACCATCATTTCACTACCGACGATACTCTAATCGCTACCTTCGCAGATAATACTGCAATAATGTCTTCAGATATAGAGCATCAGAAAAGCTATAATAGCACCTAAATCTTCAACAAGAATGGCTACATCAGTGGAGAATGAAAGTCAATAATGACAAATCCCCACAAATCACCACGTTCACGACAAAACGAAGTGTCTGTCCGCAAGTGACCATTAATAATATGCCGATTCCAGAGAGAAGAGCAGCCAAATATTTCGGAAATACTTGGACCAAAAGTTAAGAAACACATGCAAGCTAAAAAACACAAATAAAGTTATAACTTCAAAATATGAACTGGCTAATCGGCGGACGTTCACAGTTAACAATGGAAAATAAGATATACTAATGTACAAAATTATCCTAAAACCATAGTATATAAGCAACCACGCATTACGTACTGATCTTGGTATTCCAGTCATCAATGAAGTTATTCAGGCATCAGCCGAAAGAAACAAAAACCGCTATAAAAACCACCAAAATCCACTAATATCCAACCTTTACACTGATCCAATGGAACAGAGAAGATTGCTAAGACGCTGGCCAGAAGACCTCATAGAGTGATCAACGGAGATCCATGGTGCCCGCCTCAAGTCGTTTAGCAAGAAACCATATAATTTATCTATTGCTGGATATTTATTGAGTGGATTGTAAATTTGTAATTGAAAAAAAACATTCTACCTGGAAATTAAAATATTATTATGTACCTGGATTTATTAAACAATCACTTATTAGAGATATTATAAGATTCAAAGCTACGAGCGAAGATATAATACTCTATTTTTCATGCAAGATGGAGCTCCACCGCACTTTGAAGGAAGGTGTCGTAATTGGTTAAATAACTTTCCGAATCGATGGATTGGTAGAGGTGCAGATGCTCCGATTCATTGGCCTCCTCGGTCATTCAATTTAAATCCTTTGAACTACACAGTTTGGTCGTATCTTAAGGAAAAAGTGTATGTTACAGATATAAAAACAAATTCATGGGATGTATCATCTTCCAAAACATATTCGTATAAAATTTCTTAACAATGCCGCCAGTAGTTTCGGCGAAATCGTGAAAAATGTGTACACATTTTTTTTTCTCCAACGCTCTTTATCTTGAATACGGATGGCGTTACGAAAATGTTTTACTGTGCAAACCCCAATTATTTTTCAGTTTTCTACCTAACCTAGAGACGTGCGTGCGTGCGATTAGGGCAGCGGATCAGATTAGTAAGAAAAATTGATCCTTAGAAAAGCGAGTCAGATTTATGGTAACTTAATCACATGCAGAAAAGTGTACATTCCAATACTCTGACGATTTGAGCGTGACAAGAGACAGAGAGTTGTTAAAAGTCACCTCGAAATAATCAAGCGTGATTGATATTTTTTCATTTTAACAGAAATCCTTCAAAGATTGCGGAAAAAATATAATCTGACGGTTTTCACATGGCGATGTAGCTATGGGAGCCCTCTCCTATTATATTATCTTCTCTAGTAATAATTATAAAGATCAGCAGATATAGTTTTCCCTGCTTTTTCTAGTTTCGATAAGAAATAGGTAAAGACGCTATGGTCCCAAGGTTTTTCAAGTGTACTATAATATTATATGGATACACGGGTAACTATTGCCTCTACCTTTTTGGGGGGAAAATAAGAAGGTGACTATTAGGAAGTTGAAAAACATTCCTTATTCCCTTCTATGAAGAAGCTGAGGGTTTGAGAGGTATTATAACATTGTGCCTAATAAGTTTCACTTTTGAGAGTGGAAAATAGCAGATTTTTCATAGAAAAGCTTGATTAACTTAGAACTTAGTTATTGAGGTCATCTTTAGACTGGTGATAATAACGCGTGCCGAGCTCAATTATCTGGAGAATGGGGGAGGACGACTCGCGATGAGCTAATTCAAATCGCACTTATCTTGGAAAGTTCTTAAAATTTAGAATTTGGGCACGAATATAATGTACTAGCCGCCAGTTGGTATGTCTCAAGGCTGAGCAGAAGTGGCCAGATTTGTGGGATGAAGCGGGCTATTTATGAATCCTAAAATAAGGTAACCGAGAAAAATTATTAAATAACTAGAGCAGTTGCGGCTGCTGTTCGACTAAATTGTTCTGACTATCAGATCTAATTCATGTGTATCATATGAGCGTTATAGGTTGTTTGAGATAACAAATTCAGAATTCACGACGAATATTGACGAAACCGCTTGGAATTCGGTTTAAAAATTTATTACAGAATAGCCCGAAATACACAGTACTGAATTTGTGATTATTTAATTGTTTAAAAAAAACATATTATTGACTCCTTATAACATGTTCTCAATGTGCTCCTCCTCGCTCAGGACAGACCGATGCTCCAAGTTTCTCTTCATGTTATGGAATAAGGATTGCCTCAAGTCCGCGAAGAAGGCTCAAACGGTAGCCTTTAATTCATCGTTTAAAAACGGCAGTTTTGCCATGCCCAAAATGTATGCGTCTGGGGATGTGAGGTCTGGAGAATGTGAAGGATAAGGAAAGTCAGTGAATCGGGAAATTAATCTACTTGGAAAATGCTCCTGAAGAAACTGACGAACTGCAGTAGCAGTATGGCAAGTTACCCCGTCCTGATGGAAAAATTGGCCTCGAAATGCCAAATTACGTGTACGTGAGAATTGACGTAGATTAGGGATAAACCGTGTTAAAATTTATATGTACCTCTAATGATTAAGTGTGACTTGCCTACCATTCTCTTCTATGAAGTACGGACGAATGATTCCGTGTCCCAAAACTGCACACCAGTCACTCACTTTTGCACTATAGAACATCATCTGATCTGGCAAAGCCCAGAAATCGATTTGTGCGACGATTTACATGGCCCGACAAATGAAAATGTGCTTCGTCTACTACGTCCACTACTGCGATAATACCGAGGATTTAATTGTTGATGTGACTGAAAAACATACGAAAATGCACCCAGCTCCTTCAGGATTATTTGCAAGGAAGTTTTAATCAAGCCAAGATGCAACACTGTCCTTGTCTGGCTGCCTTTCGGATTTTATAGGATTCGCTCGAAACACGTTCATGGTTATTGTTGTTGTTAACTGTCCTGAGACGCTCCGAATTTCCCTTTCGGTGGCACAATACGTTACCCCTATTTCTGAACTTCCCAATAACCTTCAAAATTACAGCATTACTTGGAGAACGTTTATTTAACCATTGTGTGAATTGATCACACACGTATCGCAGACTTGCACCATTACGCCGGCCGATTGCGTATAAGCGAGAATAATGCTCTACCAGAAACACTTTCTCCTCTGTGCTTAACACCATTTTGAACAATTAGGCCCTACTAATTAATTGTTTAAGGTTTACTTGACAGGTCCATACTAGTTAACCTGGATATGACAGCTTGCATTTAGAGACACCTATGTTTCAGTTTCAGTACTGTTTATTTCGGGTTATACTGTATATTGGATGGGTCTTTTTAAAAGGTGATAAAATAAATTTGGAATAATAATTCATAGTTTGTCAATTATAAGTTTGAATATATTGCAATTTGTGTTGGCAAAAATACTAATTTTGCTTCTATTTAGCTGCTGATGTTCCAAATAAATAACTAATTGTTATCCTGCTTAATGGGGTAAATTCACGGAAATATTGTGTTTCAATGAATATTGTATGACTAAACAACCTTTTTTGTTTCTTTTTGCTTCTACATTTCATAGCAAAAGCTCGTATGTAAAACGACTGAAATTTAAGCTGCTTAATTGGTGAGTCGTTAGCACTAACCACATCTGACTTACAAATAAAAATGGAACGGTATTCTGGAGTGTCTCTAATCCGATTTGCGGTTGTAAATTTCAAACAAAAGCAGATTTCCTTTAATAATTTCGGTCGCTCTTAGAATAGGTTGAATAAATATGGGAGCGAATTCGTGCAGTGAAGAAGCAGAAAAAATGTTTCGTTTATTATCCTAAACCATGATCTGCCATATGTTATGCTTTCGTTACAAACTTGCGTGTTCATTTGAATCAATATTTTCAACCAAATAAGTATTGTTGAAAGAAAATCCTAAATAAAAAGTGTAAAACGGGTCAAAATGAATAATTTGAAAAATTAATGGTATTTGCAGTACAACTCATGATATTTCACAAAATCGTATGAAAAACATTCAAGTTGACGAATTCCAGATATTCTAATTATCCCAGAACTAATTAGTGTAAGCGCTATTAAACAATAATAAATCGACCTTTGATCGTCAGCTCATGATACGTAGATTAGTAGAAATAAATTAATCCCCAATAAAACATTTGTCGTCCGCCGTAATAGAAGATGTATTTCCACAAATAAATTAACCCCTCTCAAAAATTTCACCGTACGCCTATGGTTGATTGTAATTTTTACTAATAAATTAGTTCCGAGGGGCAAATGGAAAACAATTCCAAGGACCACTCGAGCAATAGCTCAAGAAAATTGGTAAGCTGAATTAAAGCTGTAAATTATCCACATTGTTGAAAAAAAGGATTCAAGAAACAATAATTTCATTGCTAGACTAACTTAGTAAATATCTACCACTAAGTGAATTATGAAAATAAAACAGCGTTTTAAATTACACAGCGATAAGCGATGGTACTACGCGTACTTGGGTCTCTAGAGATAGTACCTTCTTGTATGCGCACAATCGTGGTCGCTTATAATACTCCTTTTCCTTTCGTTGCTATTGGAAAATGCGCCATATTTGAAATAATTGTTAGGCTGTCGATGTGTCAATATACAGCGATTATATGTATTATGATCCAAATGAACAGCTTTCTCAGACTCTCATACGGGTTTTCAAATAAGTACCTAAGTGTTGAAAACGCCTTACAAAATAGATTTACAGAATGAAAATAAACTATTAATTCTAGGTTTCAAATTAATGTTATGAAACTATTTCATAAATTGACCCCTTTCAAAAAGATTATCGTGTACTCATGGTATATAAATTCCTTCACATAAATCCATCTTCCATCATAATTTGTATGATACGTCGGTGTAGTCGAGGAAATGAAGCATTACGATAGGAAATCTTTTAGGATAGGACGTATCGGAATGCGGATTTTTGCATTCGCTTGCAAAAATTATTTATATCATTTGTACCTACTTTGTACCTATCACAAACCGGAAGTTGCATTGCTGCAGCCAAAAATGCATGCAAAAAATGCATATTTTGAGAGGCCTATAATAACTTCGTAAATAAGAGTCAGAATTGGCTCAAGTCGGGTACCCGGGGGTTTTCGAGGTCGCTAATCACGATTATGATGTTTCAATTGACCCCCCGAACACCAGGAGCTCAGGAACGCCGACGAACGTCATCTCCAGGGACTATCCCGAACTTTATGCGCGAGAGGAGATAAACCCGGGGGGTTTTTGGGTCGCTGAATTCGAATATACTATCGGCGAACACCCCTCGGACACCTGGTACACGCTAACTTGGATCTGAACGTCATCCCCGAGGGGTTTCCAGTCACAATTGAAAAATACTGCCTGTGGGGTGTTCGTCGGTGCCATATTTGAATTCAGCGACCCGAAAAACCCCCATTAAAGTTTTTGGTTGGTCTTTTTCAATTCTGCCTGGAAAACCCACGGAGAGAACGTTCAGGGCCAGGTTAGGGCGCACCAGGTGTTCGGGTGGTCGTTTTCAAAATAAAATTCGGATCCAGCGCACACAAAAAGCCCCCATAACGATTTTCTGTTCGTTATTGTCAATATTTCCAGAAAAATTCTCGAAGATGACGTCCGCGTCCAGGTTGGGGCTCACATCATTCAGTGTCGGGGGGTGTGAATTTTGTTTTAAAGAAATATTTAATATAATATATATTTCTTGGTTGAGTGAGTTCAGTGAATTGTTATAGGTATTTATAGAAAAGTGTAGGTGATCTAGTGTAGAAAGGTATCATTAATATAAAACCTTTTTGATGGTGTAGTGGTTAGGTCGCGTCAGTGAATTGATATTAATATAATATTTATTTGTTCGTAGACGTTAGGGTGAGTTTTATAATATAATTAATTAGAATGGCATTTTGGAGACCATTTGAAATAACAGTTCAAGATGATGCGCGGGATTATTGAATTGTGGATTTAAATATAAGAAGTTAGATAATCGAATGGTAATAATGGAGTCTCGGCGTATCGCTGAACTTAGACAGGAGTATTTGCGCAAAACAAAAGGGTACCGTGATTCAAATAGAACTATAATTTATTTAGACGAAACTTGGTTTGATACACATGATGTTGTCAAGTGTTTATTCATTTATTTGTTATTCAAAAAATCCTCACGGTTTTATTACATGAATAAATATATAAAATAAAATACATTTTAACTTAATATGTAAGAAAATAGTAGTAATGGTAATTATATTATAATTAAAACTGTATGAGGATATACACTCACCTTTAAAATATGGATGGGTTGACGATACAAAAAACTGTTCTTCAGATACTCCGTGTTCTAGAGGAAAGCGCTTTATTATTGTATTACAAATTCTATGAATTTTGTATGCAGGTTAATTTTTTTCATTCAAATTGATATAGTAGATTAACTTTATTTCACAATATTCAAATTTATAAGAAATTCATATGCACGCCATTGGGCGGCTTTTTCCTTCAAAGGGATTAAAAATATGGGTCATCACATTAACTTTGGAAGAACTGTAGATTGTATTATAAAGATTTTGCCGGTCCCTCACGTTCATTTTCCGGTTTTGATCGGCAAAACGTTATTTTCTGGACGAAAAATTGTCCAGAAAGTGTATATTTTCTGGTCGGTCTTAAAAAAAACTTTTTCTGGACGCTCTGGGACAGACAACTTCAATAACTTTTTAGATGTGTACCCACGTCAATGTTGACAGTTCTATTGACACAACATTATTAATTTTCTTCTTTATCCGGTGCAATAAAAATTAATAATTGCCCTGGAGGTACAATTATTAATATTGGATACTTTTTGCAAATAGATAAAATATATTAATATTACAAATACGTAGGTTACATTCATAAGTAATATTCAAGAGATTGTTTATTAATTCTGTATTAATAAATTATTTTATCGGATGAATTTCATTTTAGTATATTCATTTAAATCACTAATATGTTGTGTACGCCGCGGCTGAAATACTGCTTTGTTGGATTTGTTTGTTGCTCGGCTCGCAATTTTCAGACTTGTCCAACAAAGTAGCACTTTCAGTCCTTGGCATACAAATAACTATTCCGTGCGCGCGTGACAAAGGGAAGTCATGCTAGCTCCAGACTCCCAATGAAATATACTATATCAGTCGGTGGTGCCGGTGAGGGAAGGAAACAGTCTCATACAGTATCTAAGAATGTGAAGTACTGTCTCACTGGAGATATCGACTTCTCTAGGAATAGAATAGCCAAGGTGGGACTTCTCCAAGAAGAACCTAGTGAAAAGACCGGTGAGCCTGATAAGGGCTACTTTTACTAGCTTCTCAATTCCAGCCATTTTTGGTCCAAATATTTACGAGAATGATCCTTGTCCTTTTGTTCCAAAAAGTTTTATCGTATCCCCCAGATTTTCAAATACGGTTATTTTATCTAAATAGATATGCTGCGTCCACTCTGTAAAAACTTCCAACAAACTCACAAACATGTATAAAATTATCCAAAAGCTATTCAAGTTTATCATTTCTCAGTAATTGTGAACTTTTAATTAGGTATGAATTAGGTGAAGACAAAACTTTAAAAAAAATCTCTGGCATATTTTATTTCCGGATTTATATGTTAAATGGAAGCAAATGTGTATTTTTTGTAAATCCGACATGGCACAATAAGAAACATTGTTGATAGCCGTAACATTTGCAAAGCTGCGAAAACTGTTGTTCCTTGATATATTCTTCTTTGTTTGCAAGTCGCCATAAACATGTCAAAAGTGTCTTCGTCGTCGACGATTACTGGTTGAAGTTATGTCGAATCCGGAATATATGACCAATAGCGACGGTTCGCAAACAGAATAGAAATTTCTTGGTGACACTTACATGCTTTATTGCTATACAACTATCACATTGTGGTGTGTTTACAATAAGAAAGATCGTTGAAATGTATAAAATATATAATAAATTGTAGGTTCCCAAATAACGGGGAAGTGGAAAGGGCTAGGAGTTCTAGTAAATTATGTTGAATGATTAGTAAATTACAGAGAAATCGAGACTATTTCTGTTACTCTCATCCAATTTTTTTGTTCTTATTTTCCCAAAAACATTTCTCACACATTTTTTGTACGACGGTTTATTCAAAAAGTGCTCAAGCTCCCCATTAACGCGTATTTTTATATCTTAAAACTAGGTGTGAGATACCAATCCAATCACTGAAAAATCGCGTTTATTAAGATACTTATTTTTACTATTCAAAAGCTGCTTCTCTTGTTTAACCAACTCTTCATCCCTTGAAGTTATACAGAATATACAAACCCGTTAATTTTCAAGATGTATGAATTTGTATAGAGTGGAACGCCTCAATTATCTCGGATCGCACGATTTTTGTATATTTTTTAAATTATTGTCCATGTTTCCTATAACTGAATGCTATTATTTTGGAGTTTACATAATCTACCCCGAAGTTGAAATAATACACATTCAGGGTCTTAAAGTTTATTATGCGTGCAGAGAGGGCACAAGATATTTTAGGTCTCAGTGAATGTGACCCCAATAAACATACATGCATACAGAATAGTGAAATAGCAGATTGACTCATTTTCAACCATGCGTTAACATTTAACATTTGCTTACAGAATTGCATTAACAACTTTGACGTTTCAATGAACTATTAGTATTGATGTTTATTGAAAGTGACAATGGATCGTCTAATTGAAAAAAAAGTAGGTTTAATGATATTGGCATATGGTGATATGTGTGGGAGTCAACAAGAAACGTGTAATATCCTCAATAATTTATATCCTAGGTTAGGTTGGGTTTGTGGTGAGTGTTTCCCATAACAAGATCTGCTGTCAGTAATTTAGTGAAAAAGTTTAACGTTTTGCGATGGGACCACTTTTTTCATTAATGAAAATGTGAATCGACATAATTGTAGATACTGGTCACGTAACAATACTCGTTGGATGCGTGAATCCCACACTCCGTATCCACAAAAACTGAATGTATGGGCTGGAATAATAGGTGACAAAAAAATGAAACTAACATGATCCGGTGTGTAATTTATTGGAGAATATTATTATATCTGAGTTGACTCGATTATTCCTTAATCCAAGTAGGTATTTTCAATAACATTCTAATGTAGAGATTTCATTATTTGAATCCTTTAGACTATTTCCTGTGGGGTCACCTGAACAACATGGTTCATTAAACAAAACCTGCTAATATTCAGAAATTAAAAAATAGCGTTACCACAGAGATAGGAAGAATTGAGCAGTCAGGGATGTTGCAGAATGTATTGCAAAGTTTTAAAAATCGCATGGCTTGTTGTATTGAAGTAAACGGACAATATTTTGAGCATCTGCAGTAATCACCACGACTATATATTTTTTAAAATTCCTAATGCTCAAATGTGGATATACCTACGTCTAGCATGACACAAACATTTGAAGATTTGTCTTCAGCACAGATTGTCTGCGCCATGTTTTGGATGAATCTTTCATCACTGCACCGGTTTCGTTAAACTTTTTACTAATTCACTGACAGTAGACCTAGTTGTGATATTTCTATCGGGATATAATAGTACCTTATACTATAAGGGAGAGAAATGCGTTATTTTGGCAGAGGTGCAATTTGAAGCCCAAGGGCTACAATGCACCGAGGACAAAATAGCATCTCTACCGAATGGTATATACTAGTTTTTCCACGGTCGGGAGTAGAAATCAGTTCCTATGACATCAAAATTAAAACAGAAGTAGTCGATTATTCCCAAGGGAGTATAATGAAAAACGTTCTCCATAATGTAAACTCCCTTGGGAATAATCGACTACTTCTGTTTTAATTTTGATGTCATAGAAACTAATGTCTACTCCCGACCGTGGAAAATAGTACATTATTAAACGAGCAATTTATGAGAGCCATTATTCACGCAGGGTGACGTTTGCGTCTCAAGCCGTAGGCGAGGGGCGCAAGTCACCCGAGTGAATAATGGCCATAAATTGCGAGTTGAATACTATAGTTTGTCTACGACGCTTGATTTCTTTATTAAATAAGGCGAGTGTAGAACGGAAAGTAATAATTTGGTATTATTGACAATTCTAACGTTCTCCATAATGTAAACTCCCTTGGGAGCATTATACTCCCCTGGGAATAATCGACTACTTCTGTTTTCATTTTGATGTCATAGAAACTGATTTCTACTCCCAACCGTGGAAAATAGTATATTATTAAACGAGTTCAATTAGAAAAAATTGAAATACGTGGAGATTTGAAATGATTTCCTACTTATCTGGGAACCTTATTTACTAGAACAACACTAAAACATTGAAACAGGATTATTTGTATCGCTTAATCTAATGGTTTCATCCACATAAGTAACAGTTTTTTTATTTTCATACAGTGTTTTTTGGTATTGAAACCGGATCTGCTTGAAAGCCAGCTAACACTTTTTCATATAATTAAAACGGCGATTGTACTATACAGTTTTTAATTATATCTGGAATTGAATCGCCACTCCTTCTCTAACTAAAAAAAACAGATAAAAGGTTTAAAGGGGCTACATTACTTTTTTTATTCAATGAAGATGTCTTCAGATAGCTCTTCAAGAATATTTTTCTTTAAACAGAGTTTTTAGTATGAAATGCCTCAATTATCTCGAAAACGGATCGCATGATATTTGAAGATTTTGGTGTGCAGGGTCATTATTCATTCGGATGACTTGCGCCCCTCACCTACGGCTTGGGACGCAAACGTCACCCTGCGTGAATAATAGCTCTCATAAATTGCGAGTTGAACACTATACTTTGTCTACGACGCTTGATTTCTTTATTAAATAAGGCGAGTGTAGAACGGACAGTAAAAATTTGGTATTATCGACAATTCTAACGTAAAAATTAATACATTTCAGGAGTACGTCAAATGTGACATATGGAGATGGGCGATACTGTGTAAAGTATCGATACATTGTACCGTTATAAATATTTTGTTTTAAAAATATCAATATTAAAAAATACCGTTATGAAAAGTATCAATACTAAAAATTGCGATATTTTATTTCATATTGTACCCCCGTCTCTAGTCACCTATGTACCGAAATTTTGTGAGTGTTGAGTTGTCATGGCATGTCATTTAAATGCAGAAGCGTGAATAATAAGTTCATAATTCACTTTAGTGAATTATGAACTATAATTCACTCTGGTAGATATATGGGTACCATATATACCTTTTGTTAGGAGGTAAAATATTGACTTATTATTAAGTGGTCGTGGACAAAGATAATTAATGGATTCAGTTATAGGGAACATTACATGGAACATATTCAGTATTTCTTAAGGATTTGGAAAGGCAAAAAATAAACAGGGTGATCCATTTAAAATAACAAAGTTTTATTATTATTTTGAAAAAAGGAAAGATCTGACAACAATGTAACAATGTATTCTACCACTATAATATCGGTCGCATCCCAAGACCCCTGCACACCAAAATCTTCAAATATCATGCGATCCGTTTTCGAGATAATTGAGGCATTTCATACTAAAAACTCTGTTTAAAGAAAAATGTTCTTGAAGAATTATCTGAAGACATCTTCATTGAATAAAAAAAGTAATGTAGCCCCTTTAAACCTTTTATCTGTTTTTTTAGTCAGAGAAGGAGTGGCGATTCAATTCCAGATATAATTAAAAACTGTATAGTACAATCGCCGTTTTAATTATATGAAAAAGTGTTAGCTGGCTTTCAAGCAGATCCGGTTTCAATACCAAAAAACACTGTATGAAAATGAAAAAACTGTTACTTTTGTGGATAAACAAAACTCAAGCACCATTAGATTAAGCGATACGAATAATCCTGTTTCAATGTTTTAGTGTTGCTCTAGTAGATAAGGTTCCCAGATAAGTATAGGAAATCATTTCAAATCTCCACGTATTTCAATTTTTTCTAATTGAAAAATGTCTTCTTGGGGTGATTGGACTACGCCATCCCTGTACCTTCATTAAGTTCGATGTCAAAAGTTGATTACATAAAAACACAACCTCATTAGAAATATATTTTGAGAAGTTTCCCCAATCAACTGATAATATTTTCCTTTTTCCGACGATCCTGTTTTTTTTCCTTGACAAACTTTTTGTATATATTTTCATTAAGTAAATTTCTATACCAGATTGGTTTTTTATCATTTTTATAATCTGTGTTAAGAGAATCAAGTGCAGGTTTTCTAAGAAAGGAAGAAAATGGGATAAAAACAGTAGATACCTACTATGAAGCTTTATCAATACCCCAGGGTTACTCAGAAACAGTGATATCCATAAATATTGGCCATGAGAGGGGAGCAACGATTTTTCAGACAGGATGCACTCATGAACATGGAGAATTTTGAAATGTAGTTTGTTGCAATGGACAGAGTCGGGCTGGTAGTTTAATGTATCTATGTATGTACAGTTTGGCAAATACAGGAGTGAATGTCGAGAAACGTACGAGAGGCGCCAAGTTAAAATAAGAAAGTAGTATTCGTATGATAAAGAGGGTAATATGCGCTTGTTGAATTAGTACGGTAAATAATCAAAGAATATTAAGTAACATTCTTTAATTATTCAGGAGACGTGAATGAAGGTATTCATAGTATTTATTACTGTTTAATAATATATGTAATAATATCTGTTAGAACAATACCAGTCTATACGAAATAAGAATTCAGATATATTATAGACCGATTTTCTTCCCGAAATTTTCCTATATTTCTTAGAAAAAATCTTTTTTGTCTGATATCAGGTTTCTCCATTAAAAGTTTTCTATTTGTTTAAGTTTTCCTCCACCGAAATCCCATGCTATGCATAATTTTTCTTAAACTTTCCCTTAAACCTGTGTAGCTATACTCATCGTGAAATATTCTATGTATATTGCGCAAGGTTGGTAGGTACTCTTTTATGGGTCACTTGATAATTCATAATATATCTTCTTAGAACACAATTATCCGAGCCTGTTTTGCGTTTTGATATTTTTCTTTTTTGTTTGGAGTAGAAAATGATGAAGATTTTCTATTTGCCTCGTCTCCTTTTCAATATTTGAAATCGTATGCACACTGACACCTGTGGCATTAGCAACACGTTCTTGAACTCCTTGAATGTCGTTTATAGGTTTATTTTCTGATGCTTCCCGGCGCATAAAATAAATTATAATTATTTGCCAAAATTTCTCGACTCTGTCCAGTCAAAACTTTTCTTTTCACTTTTGATTTGAATAAACTTATTTTGCACCAATAAATATTTTTCTCGGTATCTAGTAAAAACAATGAAAGCAGATACCCACGCAGTGCTCTTCACTATCTAACAGACACAATAGAACTGACAATAATAGTCATTTATACCTGCTGCAGGGACCGTATTAATCCCTACTACCATAATTTAGTAACGCGCATTGACGGGCGTGGCTATTTCAAATTCATTCCTGTATTTGCCAAAGTGTATGTATGTACCTATGTAGTATGTATGTATGTATTGATATGAAAAATGATACCATACATTGCATGCATCCGACAAGGGTTATTTTTAGTGTAAAACTTCAATAATTAAAACAATGTGAAAAAGTTTATAATGAATAAAAAAAATTAACAAACCAAACTCTAGAAAATGATTCAAATTTTATAGTGTTCCTCGTACATATATGCAATGGATTAAGTATAAATGACCATCAATTAAATAAAACGTGAACAAATCACCTGATATAAATTGAAGATCTTCTTTTTAAACGGGAATGTTAATAATTTCCTTGTATTCCATTGAATTCCTATCATAAAATATCAGAACTCCTCAAAAGCATTACAAAGAACATAAAATAAAAAAAGTTATTAGTAAGGTTATAAAATCTGGCACTTTTAAAAGTACACTTTGTTGTGTTAAAGACACTGAAATTATAAAATATATTTTTTCCGCAAACGTCAAAAAAAGTAGACATTATTAACGTCAATTCATGATGTTGAAGTATGATTTCACAGACGCTACTTTTTTGTACGGCCGTGAGCGGACAAAAAAGTACTTTTTTGTACGCTGACGGCCGTAGCAATGTCAACAACGTCGGGCGGTGTACAGTTGGGTTCTGAATCCGACATAATATAATGTAAAAGAAAATTTCAGTACACTTTACTACAAAAAACGAAATTTTGATGCTCAAGTACTCACCAAAAATGCACAGTCCAATTGTTACTTTAAATCACTTACAAGATTTCTGACATTATAAAATATTATTGAACTGTCAAATTTGTTTTTGACTTGGCAATCACAAGACCAGTAACCACGGAAATGTAGTGCGCAGTTTTCTAATTATTATTCTCTGAATTTATCAACTTCGTTGCAATCGTTTTGAATTTTTATTTAAATATTAATTAGTTCTATAGTCTGGATGCCGTTTGCGGAAAAAATAGCATGTTTCATTCGGAGCAAAAGCACTTTTTGTGGCTCGTCTGAAATTGTCGGCCTCACTAACGTTCGGCCATCAAACATTCAGACTCGCCACAAAAAGTTATACTTTTACTCCTAATAAAACAATATACTATTATTCAACTTTATAAAAGTACAATTAAACTCAAACTTATTAAACTGACAAATCTCTGACAGATCTCACGTAGCCGTTGCTATTCAACCTAACCTAGGTAACTTCACTTAACACAACATCTCCCTTCCTTTATCAAAGGATGGGGTGAATAGCTTAAGCCTTAACATTACCTTAACATTAATTAGTAACATAGTCAGTCATCCAGAATGGTTTTCTGGAAACTCTTTTTGGACTTAACAATATTACTGCATTCAGTACTAGAACTAGAGAAAGAAATTAATGCATTTTCGCCCTTTTCAATTGAAGGATCCGTCAAACTGGTTTTCATTTGCTGACTACCAGTATAACTAATTGTATCATTTCCCAGCTCTTGGAAATCATAACCGTCCCCTATATTTCTAGCTGCTGATTCTGGTTGGGTCTCTGACCTAGGAGGACCACCGATTTCGACGATATGAGCCATTTCCGGCCTGGACTATATATGAACGCGGTTCTTGGCTCTTCTCAACAACAGTACCATACCTTCTGAGATCAGGAACCCAAACGGAATCATTTTTTTGTAAAATTTCTAAATCTTTAGATCTATGTCTTTTATTATAGTTTTTCTCTTGTTTGTTTTTTGACTTTTCTTCTTCAGTCAGATACCAAGTGTTATATTTGAACAAATCTACCCCAATTATTTGCCATGGACGCGATGGCATAGGCTGTTTGTGAATTGTCTCCTAACTTTGAATCCTTTCCTCAACACAATTTGGACATGCCCTAATTAAATTTTCAATTTGTGTGGAAAGTCCAATCCCCCATACAGATTGTTTAGACTTTTCGCGACATTCTACAATTCCCTGATGACCAGAGTGAATAAAGTTTAAAACTTGAGACTGCCAAGATAAAGGAATTACAATACGTGAACGTTTCAACAGCAAAGCACTACTATATCACCAGAAATATTACTTTTTTTTGGCCACCCAGACAACGTATATTCTGTTAATTTAATACAGATTGGGTCTACCGACTGCTCTTTTTTAATTTTTTTCAAAAATTCATCTTTTACTGGAAGATTTTTTATTATTGAGCTGACATGAGCCTCGACTTCCGATAAAAGTTATTCAGTCAAATTTTGATGTTCAAGTGGGCTCCTTGACAGAGCGTCCGCCATCACTAGTTCTTTTTCAGGAGTATAAATAACTTGATAATCATACCTCATTAATCTTAATCTAAATCTTTGCAGTCTGGGCGACAGTTCATCAATATTTTTAGATTGCAGTATCTGAAGTAGTGGCTTATGGTCAGTTTCCAGAATTACCGGAATACCGATAATATATTCCTTAAATCTATCACATGCCCATGTAACTGCAAGTGCCTCCTTCTCTATCTGGGCATATTTGGTTTCCGTTGAACTAAGGGTTCTCGATGCATAAGCCACTATTTCCTTTTCATCATTGTCACCTAGCTGCATGAGAACAGACCCTAACCCGAAAGAAGAAGCGTCTGCACTAATTATAATTTGCTTTGAAGCATTAAAGTAAGCTAAAAATGGAGCTTGAGCAAGTAAATCTTTAATTTGAGCAAACGAATTTTTTTGGGCTTGGTCCCAAATGAATACTACATCATTTTTCAATAACCGAGTAATTGGTTCCAATATTTTTGACTGGTTTTCTATGAACCGAGCTGCAAAATTTACCATACCAAGAAATTGTTGAATATCCATTGTATATAACAACATATCGATTTTCTTGTCCTCGGTTTTAGATGCCAATCCAGATAAAGAAGCATATCTTCTAAAGCGCCTCTCCCATTGAGGCCAGGCTGCTGGGTTGCTGAAATTAAACTTTTCGGGAGCAGGAGCAGTTGCAAAAGCTGCATTATTTCGCTGAGATGTGTCTGGCTGAGACATTTTTTTGTATATATACTTTTTTTGTTTGAAGATAATACCTTTTCTACGAGATAACGTGGGTACTTTTACTACGCTGCCACCATTTTGTGTTAGAGACACTAAAATTATAGAATATATTTTATTCAACTTTATAAAAGTACAATCAAACTTACTTATTAAACTGACAAATATCCGACAGATCTCACCTAGCCGTTACTATTCAACCTAACCTAGGTAACTTCACTTAATACAACACACTAGTGAAAGTATTTGACAGGGTGTGAACATTGAAAAACAAATATTCAGATAATCTTAACGACTAAACAGATATCAACAACTCTCCCTTATTAAACCTTTTTACCAAAAAGCTTCCGGTAGGATTGTTGTGAATTAATTTTCAGGTAAACTTGTTCAATACTCTAGTTAATCTCATATTTAGACACTTTTTTGGTTTTTATTTTGATGTAAGTAGGCTATAATATTTTTGTTTATATTCCCTATTAATGCACTGTATAAATTAAAAAAATTTCATTTTACCTCCACTCGTTTGAGAAAGCTAATGTGTTAGCGAAACGCGTCACGAATATATATTGAACGTAGTTCTAATATAATAAGGATTTGAACAAATTGAATTGTTTTATTTCATCGTTTAGTATGGATCTTCATCAAGTAAAAGCCTCATATATTCAATAATATTTCCCGCAATACAAAATCATCTGCTGGTAATATTTAGAATAATTATTTCAAAAATAATAACTTTAGCAATAAATAAAAAAAACTTTTTTTGTAACAGAAATCAATGTGAATACACAATTGTTAAATGTAAAAATAAAAATATCCGTATAAAAAAAGTCTGGGTTATACACTATGTTCATTTGAAAGGGACCCTCCATTAATATTTCAGAAATGCTTCAAAAATGTTAACTTTCAATTTAAAGGAAACGTTTCTTAGCGGTAATATCATAAACGTCAGAATCACCCCTCCCTACAGGAAATACCTCTTAAATTTCAAATGACGTTAGGTATCAAGTCATGCTTGATTTAAATGGTCTGGTATAGTATATTGTGTCACAAAGGCGGAAAATGCGTTTTAGCAGCCCGAGACTATTAGTGGGCTTTCATACCAAAGTAGCATGCACCGTGCGACTTACTGCCAGGAAGCAGGAAGCATGCTGTTTGTTTTAAAACCTATACTAATAAATAACGGTTTCACACTGGAGTGGCGTTGCAAAAATGCGACGTGGCAACATGCGACGTGCGACTCAAATATAAAACAGGTCGTATAATTCGCTACTTTGCTACGTGTTTCCAACCCGCGCAGACGTTGTTTGACTTGTTTAGTGGCCGAGTTAATGAATTAATTTTTAAGTTTTTTCGCGATGTCTAGCAAAAAAGCTGTAAAAACAGTACCGGATGATGAACAATTTAATATAGGCTTTGTTCAGACTGCCGAGAAGTACCTGTGTCTTTATGATCATACTTTAAAGGCGTACACCCATAGAAGTAAACGAGATAAAACTTGGAACCAAGCTGCTGGGACATATTTTTTTACAGGTAAGTTTTTTTTTTTTTATTTAAATACGTTCGGAGCTCAAGAAAATCGTTGTGTCTTGTCGACCGGTAACGACTGGCCAATAAACAGCCGGCGAAATATCGATTTACAGACTCGGCTAGCTGGCTTTATGAGGATGTACTTGTAATTGCTGCGATACAATTAACGTGCTGTGTGTATTAGCATTATCTCGTAAATACGGATGAATCCAAAGTATTATTCTCCTTCTCCTCGTCCTCCTCCTTGCAATCACAGCAGCAATTAACGCAATACTGTCTTCTTCCGACAACATCTTGATAACTATTTTATTATTTGCCAACGGAGGTCTGATGATAAAAAAAGTCGCACTGAGCGACTTTGGTATGAAAGTAAATCGTGAAGAGGCCAGTTGAGACGTGCTCCTGCTTTCTGGCAGCAAGTCGCACGTTGCATGCTACTTTGGTGTGGAAGCCCACTTAGATGTACAAGCGAGCGTAGCGGAGCGAGGTTAGGTGATAGTTAAGCGTTCGCTGTATGTGTAACATACAACTATTTTTCGCCATTCGAATAAACCAAAAAATAGGGAAATATGACGAATGATATACACTGACGTTTATTCAAAAAAATCACGTGAAACGTTAAAGTAATCAAGTGACAGATTGTGAAAAACTTCAAAAATCGTTGCGTAATGATTCTTTCGCCCATGGAATGCTAAACAATACGTTCCGCCCTATTTTTGCAATTCGTATGATTGGTTTTTCGGTAAGGTAGGCGAAAAAATCTGTATTTAATCATTTTCTTTGACCTTTGATACCATCAGCCTTCCATTGTTATTTAATCATTTTTCAAGTTTGGCCTTCTTTCAACTTCTCCTATCCCGCCGTATTATGTTATCATAAAAAGATTCCAAATATTTTCACCCGTCAAATTTCCTTCAATAACTGCCTTCCCTAAAATACCAGCCCTGACATCTATTTTTTGCGGCGTTTGGGAATGACCTTGGCGAATAATATGTGGATTTGTATCATCTCGATATCGGCAGTTATGCCGATTGTATAATCTATTTAAAAAGAAGGTTGACACGACGCTAAAACAAATATAATGAACTAAAATGTCGTTCGAGTTGAGATTATTTGTCATTTATTCAATTCCAACTCAATAGGTGTATCTTATACGAGTGAAATTTGGGCATACGAAGAGCGTTTATATTGTACAGAGCATATGGAAAGATGACTTCTTTTTGTGTATAACACATCTTTATTATTGACTTGTTTGTCTGGGTTTCTTTCATTAAATGCAGTAGCTGTTTTTCTAGCACTTTTGTCATATTTTCCGTGGAGAAAAATTATTTCGGTCGTTTCAGGAAATGTATGAACCATTTTCTATAATTGTCAACACCAGCGATAATTGAAGATCGATAATTCACTAATAAAGACCACAAAACTTGTTATTGTGATTATCACCACTACTTTTTTAAATGTTTTTGTCACTGTCAACATAATACGGGGGCTTACGAAAAGTTGAAAGAGTGCCAATTTCGAACAACGATTAAATTACAATGGAAGGCTGGTATCAAAGGCGAAACAAAATAATTGAACAGACACTTACCAGACCCTTTTGAGCTATGACTTGACGCTTAACTCTATTCGAGAAAATTTAAGGGGTATATTAAGTAGGGAGGGGGTTAATCTGACGTTTATTAAATTAGTGTTAAAAAAGTGTTACCCTTAAATTGAAAGTTAACGCGTTTGACGCATTTCTGAAATATCTAGGGTGGTACTTTCCAAATAAACACAGTGTATAAACTTAAATGTCCAGAATACAATACTGTTTGGGAAAAAAAGTATCCAAAATGTCCCCATAGGGCTAAGAATACCTATAAGCTTTTGTAATAAGATTATCTTCCTCTTTTTTCCTGTTCACATATATTGAGTCAATCACAAGATTCACGATTTGGTCTAGCCAAAATATTAAACATCAGCTGGGCATCACATAAAATGTAACTTCTGTCATTCTGACTATGATATGTCAGTATCGAAATAGTTGTTAATATTTTCATAATTCGTTTATTGAGTGGTGGAGTTGATTAGAAACAGTTAGTTTCATTTAGAACATTAATATGAGTGAAGGTCTAAACAATACATTCAACTAAAAATATTAATTTTTATTTTCGCACGGTTTTGCTGATATGGAAGAAACCCATGACATCTTCACCATCAATTGTTAGTCACTGGAGAAAAAATGTTAATACAAAAATTCCAATGAAATAAGCACAATAGAGCACTAAAGTATTGTTAATAATCGAAACACTCTTATTATCATAGCTACATAGTCAGCACTTTGAATTTTTCCGGACGCATTACTTTCTCAGCTTCAGATAAGTTTGCCACTCAATACGTTTGTATTGCTGTTGTGGGAGTGGTAATTAGCTAATATGACTCTCTAATTAATACCGGAAAAGACAATGTTCAAGTGTATTCTAAAATAATGTAGTGTGTGGTGCACTAGGTTAATTTTGTATTTGAAAAATTGAAACATGTTTTATTACTTAAAAAGTGACAAATGACTAAAGTATATTTTTTCCTCCTACAGATTCATACTTCCAATCCAAAAAAAACCATCAGAAAACCAAAATTTGAAAAAAAAGGGTGTGAGCTATTTTCCGAGATAATTAAGGCGTTCTATATTTAAAACAGACTGTGTATTGATTTATGTAGATAAAGATGTTACAATGGGCGTGTGAAAAAGATTTGAAATGTATCGCCTTCCGTATAGCGTTTATATCAGTAAAGTTTGTAATATTTGGTAGGGCCCTTATAAATTATTAAGTAATCAATAGAGAGGCAGAGATGGATAGACCGGCTTTAGGCGTGACAGTGAAGGATGGCTAGAAATGAGCAGAACGATGTAAGTGGATGCGGAGAGAAACTACCACTTCTAAAAAGACCTGCTCTGCCCCAATAAATTTACTCTATTTGCGAAATTTTTCTTCTGCTTTCCAAATAAATTAGCGGCGGCAGTGAAAATGCGGGGCGCACTGGAGGAATTTTAATCTTTTCAAATAAATATCTTGAATAAGTGATGTGGTTGTTTTGAAAAGTGACGCTCTTTATATACTTATTGGTATTCGCTGGAGGCTTTTAACGACAGATGAAAACGCTAATTTTTTAACGATCACACTACAAACCTCATCTATGTCCCAACCTCTACCACGAATAAAATGGATGGACCAAAACCACTTAAGACGAATAGGACATAATCCCCGAATACTCTCATTATGTCACCGAGAAGAGAAAGACATTCTCATTGAAAAATGTTAATGTTAATCAGTTCAGTATCACGGACAGCTTATTGCTAATTTTCATTTTTCGTAACTTGTATATACAATTAAGTTCGGGTTATGTTGTTTATAATCAACGGACCATTCCAGAATGACGTCACTGACAGGTCGGCCATATTGTGCAGGGGGAATCACATTCTGTTCAGTTTTCATTGTTTACTGGTAAACAACGGATGACAGCTTAACTCTTAATAGTAGAGCTTTTCAAATTATCTAAAAGTACCATCGGTTTATAGGTGTAGTGTTGTTTAGTGTGTAATGCGGGGAGCAAGAGATAAGGTATTCGATTTTCGGCTGTTTTATCCAAGCCAGGTGACTATTTAATTGATCTTTCTGTGCACCTGAATCTGTTACTTTTGAATCACATAACTCCTCTGTTGATTGCTTTTTTCGTCGTCTGACATCTCAATTATTATTTAATTCCATTCAGAGACCCATGTGGAAGGGATGTCGGTAGCGCATCATGTATAAGGCAAAGCAGTAAACATTACCTCGGCCTTGGAAGATCCTGATTTGGTTTTCTTCATTTGGAAGATGTAAGAAGAGGTTAGGAAATGTTCTAGTAATGATCCCATCTTGAACCTTTACTCGAGCTACTCTTGACGAGTTTTGAGATCCTGTGAATATTTGAATAATTCGACCTATTTTCCCTTTGATAACGACTTAAGTTCCTTCGGTTAGTTCCCTTTTTTATTGTTACAATTTTGCACGTTTTTGTAGCTCTCTTATAATATATTCTGTCCACCACCTCTTTCAAAAGGCTTGGAAGATTTGCTAGATGCCAGTCGAATAGATTCGATGTGGATGGGATGTAGGTAGCGCATCATGAATCCAGGCAGTGGCGTAATACAAATATCACAAAATGAAGTTACATAGTCACTTGTAGGAAGATTCCAGTAGGTATATAGAATGAGAATAATGTTATAATAATATAAGTCATTATTTTTTTTCAGTAGGTAGATTATGAAATGTTTCTGTAGGTAAGTCGATCGACATGTGAATCTGAAGATCTACTGAAAATTTAGTAGAACTGACAACCCTGACCAAACTCCAACCAGACCAGACTCCAACTGATCGGTTGTCCTCCAGAACAATATGGCCGACCTGCCAAAGTCAGCTGTTCTGGAATGGTCTATTCATGTACTTAAGAATGTAATAATAAGGATGTAGCCTCACTTGTATATATCCTATATCCATAACACCCGACTTGGACAGGTCGGATATATTGTTCTGAAGGACAACCGATTAGTTACCTTGGCTCTAATATTCAATCAAAGTCAGGAAGCAAGGAATTTTACCGGGTCATCGAATATGGGAATGTTTTCTACCAGGCATGGAACCGGTTCGTTTTCGTTTCAAGGTTGCTAAGTGAACTATTCGCTAATCACCTCAGTTGTTGAATTTGTAGGGTGAAGCAATGTGTTTATGGAGAATTTTTTATTCAATTATTTAACGTTGGTCTTTTTCTGCAACTGAAGCTAATCATCGACGCCGGGAGCACTATTTCCTTTTATTACCGGAAATTTTGCCCACTAGTGTTCCAACCAGCGGTAGGGTTCTTTATCGAGCCCAACATCCATGGACTCGGGTCCTCGGTTTTATGTCTCCTCCGAAAGATGGCATATCTACATTATACCTAGTGCTCATTGATAATGCCTTCAATATGTGATATGCTACTCCGCTGCTCGCTGTACGGGCTCTACGACGGTGTTTCCCAGTGGTTCCCAATCCAATTACTAACCGCGCTCGATACTAGTTCACTGTAATTATCGCATCAGATGCGTTCTACTACAGTGCTGTTTCCACGCTCGTTTATACAGAATGAACTAGTGATTTAAGTTGAACGCGGAAATAAGGTTGTCGTGGACAATTGTAGTAGTTATAGTAGTTGTTTGGCTCAATCGTTCTGAATTTCAATTGCAATTTATTTGAACTATAATATCGCAAGACTGAGTAATATACTAATATTAAATGCGATAAAAGTCTTGCTGAATCCACTTCCACAAAGGCTTGTCGAGAAGCTGATAGCGGATGTCTTGATGGGGCAGCCCATTGACACAACGGTCACGATATATAGCTTCAACAATAATAATAAGTTCCGAATAACTATACCAGGTGGGGAAGACTGGAAGGAAGGTGTTCTCACATAGGCTGGCAGCCTGGTATACGGTTGGCTCCAAGGCAGAAGTAGGAGTAGGGGCCGGAATTGTAGAGCTGAAACAAAGAAAAGCTGTTCCAATAAGCCTATCAAGAACGTCACAGCTTTCCAAGGGGAAGTGACGGCGAGTTAAAAGGCGGGAAAGGACATGCCGTTTAATTGCCATCTTCTGCACTGAAGGCACTCGATTCCATAGAGGTCAACTTTAAGCTGGTATGGGTTCGTATAAATGGAAACCCTTGCAAGGTCATGGTAGCCTGGGTACCAGGGCACGAAGGACATAAGGACTACCAATTGGGGGTAATGAAACGGTCAGACAATGCTCAAGGCTCATCAATGCCATTCATTGAACCAGACCCCTTCTGCGGCGCAGCAAAGTTGAAATTAAATATGGCCATAAGGTAGTGGGTGATACCAGTCCAGAAACAAAGATAGGTAAACTGTCAAAGCCGTAGTAGGTATGTTAACTGGACACTCTGAGCTTAATAGGCACGCAAAGCTGGAAATCTGTTGACTCTGTCACCCACAGGAAGAGACTGCAGATCACATCCTATGCCAGTGTGACTACATGGCGAATATGCAGATTCTTGAACTAGGCAATGAGAATCCATCGGTAAGAAATTACATATAAGATTCAGTCTCGGGGCTGATTCACTATTTAAAACCAGTCAGGCTAAAGAATGTAATCTAGATTCAGAGGATCATCATGATAGATCTTAAAAGGACGCAGTGGAATAGGCCGATTATATAGCCACCTCATGAAATCTAATCTAATATATTAATTCATATTTATTAATATTTCACAATCACAATATCCCGATATACCGCGAGTGCCATAGGTTTCTAAGTATTGTAGGATCTCCATGAAAATGGTCCGCACTCTTCTCCTCTACCAAAAAAGGATGTTATCAGTATACCCTGTATTTTATGGAATATCTATTATATAGCTTGCTAAAAACGTTCGTCTCCACAGTTTCGTCTCCCATAATGATATAGCACTTCATCATAAAATAAGGTTTCAAGTATAGTATCTTTATGTAAGTTATCGTCGTCCTCTGTAATTTCTTTGACCGTAACAGGATGTAAGAGCACTTTAGCTTTCAGGAATAGCAGGAAATTGCAGGAGGGCTACCGAAGCCGCTTCGTGCTCAGTGCTCAAGTCGGTCTCGTTGTTCGGCCGGGCATGGCCTTCACTTCGGCGTTTATTTAATCTTCTCCGGCGATACCCAGAGAAAATGTTTCTTATTAAATATTTACCAAGGAAAAATAGACTCGACTGGTTTAATTAGGTGCTTTTTGTTATGTCCCTAGGTGAGATTTACGACTTCTCCATCGGTTTCGGAACGAAATACTCCACTTATCTTTTTATTTATTAACCATTTGAAAAATTTTAATTTGAGTATAACAATAGAGAGGTATCGATTTAATTGATATATTAATGGAAAACTTGGAATATAAATGTTCACATTTTTTTAAAATATTGAGTTCCTGAAAATTCAAGTATGGGTGGTCTAGTAAAAAAGCTTCTACAGGCGGAACCTGAAAAAAGCCAAGTACTTATCTTTTGTAGAAAATGGATACATTGATATAATAAATTCTTGTGATGAGGACTCTCCACAACGTTTGATAAAATATTTTTTTCATATAATAATAATCGTCTTTATTATTTTTTTTTAAATGTACAAAAGGCATAAACATATAATTATTTAAATGTGCATAGAAGATAATAGAAGGCGACGTTCAGTTTAATGTTGGTAATCACCATTAACCTGCTCTTCCACTTAACCCTTAAGTAATTGTGAAGGCCTTAATTAAATAATAAAACTTAAACAATAAAACTAAATGAAGAAAAAATAATACCCAAATCAATGAAAATACAAAAATACAATAATATAAAAATACAATAATACAAAAGTAAAATAATAAATTCCGCGCTAAGTGAAGAAAAAAAAATTATCTATTGTCCAGCTATAAACGTTTTTCAATATGTGATTTAAACATTGATATCATGCAGCTTTGTATGGCCTAAGGAACACTATTATATACCGAGCGTATTTGGCAACTGTTGTTTTGACGGAGTTCTTCGAGTCTAAAGGAGGAGGCCTCTATACCTTGTATTGATGTTATGTATATCTGTTCTATAAGTTATTTTTCAATGCAGATAAGAGGGCCTTTTATTAGTAATAATTTTATGGAACATAGCTGCATGTAACGTTCTTCTATTGTACTCAACCAACCAGCATCCTCGATTTATGACCTCATATGTACTGGTATGGAGAAGTGAGGAAGGGGTGAATTGTCAACTTCATTTCTCTATATCTGGAATGGGCAATTATTATGGAGACCAGAAATGTAAAATCGAGTGCAACACAATTTTTACTAAAACATACCAATGAAGAAGTCAAAAAAGTGCCGATTCTAAATGGCTTAGAGAAAATAAGAGACAAACTGAAAAATGCCATGTTCGAATTAAAAAAAAATTCATTCGATAAGAGGTCAGAATATTACATCAATTGCGGTTTGGTTTCCCATTAAAGATAACAAAAAAAAATTAATATATCATAAGGATCGTTGGGGAATCTTGCTTCTGTATTCCAGCAGAAATCTACGCTATCGACATGTGTTTGCAACTGAATATCGAAAAGGGATACAGAGGCCAAAAGATCTTTATTCTCTCCGATAGTCAGACAGCATTAAAATCTTTAGCATGTCCTCAGATCAGATCTAGACTGGTCTGGGACTGTCAACAGAAACTAAAAACCCTGGCTTACCATAATAGAGTTACTCTTAAGTGGGTCCCGGGGCACAAGGGCATTGTAGGAAGCGAAAAGGCAGACATTCTAGCAAAGCTGGGGTCTCAGACTGCATTCACTGGTCCTGAACCAGTATTTGGGATATCTTAAACTGCTGCACGTGGTTGTATATCTCGGTGGACTCAAACTAAACACCAGTCGTACTGGAGACACGTGCCAAAACAGGAACACAGCAAACTCCTGGTCAAAAAACCCTCGGAGACACTGATTAATGAAATACTTAACCTTAGCAGGGGCCAAATAAGGATAGTGACGGGTTTAATCACCGGTTACTGTACCCTAAGGAAGCACATGCATACAATCGACATATATAGGGAGGAAACTATCTGTCGATTGTGCATGGAAGAGGAGGAAACAGCCTCTCACATTATCTTCGATTGTGAAGCATTATCTCTCTGGAGACATAGACTCCTAGGACTAGAACATCCAAGGGAGGATTTCTCCAAGAAGGACCTAGTGAAAAAACTGCTGAGCCTGATAAGGGCTACTAATCTGACATAAACGGCACAACCAAGAGCACAAAAATCCTAAAGGCTGAGGTGCCGAGGACTTCAAGCCTCTGACTGGTGTGCTGATCCAATCAATCAATCATACGGAGAATAATATACAAAATGTTTGTATTAAGTTTTTGTTCCAATTAACTGATTTCTTCTCCCTGAAAAAGATTTGATGTTTAAATGGCTTAATGTGCAACATATATTTCAAATGTTTTCAAGGTTTACTAAGTAGATCCACAATAACCCCAAGAGGCTGAAGTGGTGCCGGCGAAGGGACGGCTCCTTTTAAAAAAAATAGGTTTACTAAAAGCTAATAATAGTATATTGTTCAACGAGTATAGAATGGTGGCTATTATTCACCCGGATGAATTTTCCAAAACGAGAGAGACCAGCGAGTAAGTTTTGGAATCATCAAAGTGAATAATAGCCATTCTACACAACTGAAAGACTATATTTTCTCCATGACTATGCATACAAAATTCTGCTGTAAGAGTCAGGTATCTCTACCACTGAGCTATCGACCACATTAATTATGAAAATGTGAAGAACATGATTATAGTTAACCCATATTTTCAATAGAAACCTTTACATTTTTAAATGAAATTATAGCATTATTAGGAATAATAATAGAAATAACATAAATATAGGTACTTGAACATTAAATCTTCATTATCGCTACTGTTGCCCAATTTGTTCTATATACGTATAATTATGATTATTTTTTTCGAATAATTTTCAACCAATTAGAATGATCAATTTATAGTAAAAGTCACGAATGTTTCTCGTTACGTCATAACTCATAAACATCCGAATCAAATCAATGAGCCAGTTTTCATCAGCAGCGCATCATTGTTAGTGGGTTCGGCATGTATTTCTGGTGATCTAATTATGGGAGGAAATAAATGAAAACCAAACATATATCATAGTTAGACTACAATATGAAATTCTACAAATAAATTGTAAGAAAACTCACCTCTTGAATGACATTTAACGGCAGTTGTGGTCCGCCATTAGCCAATTCCTTTTGGAAATATTCCGGTAATTTTCTAATACACTCATGTTTACTTTCGTCCAAACGTTTACCAGGCATTTTGTCGAAAAATATCACAATAAATGTGAATGAATTTCATCTGTTTAAAGTAATGACAATGACGACGAACTTCAATTGTGACAGAATAATTTCCGCATAAAGTAACGTTTCGCTTTTTAAGTACAATCGTTGTCACAACACAAGATAGAGTGACAAACCAATAAAGACGTAGATGCTTATCTTAATTCAGACACAGAAGACATATGTACATTTCCATTGACATTAATTGGACATACGCAGTTAGTGATATTCACATAAAATTAGAATGTCTTTGATACATTCAGGGAAGTAACGAGAAACATTCGTGACTTTTACTGTAGTTAAGTTACTTTGTATAATTTCGATAATACCTGTTAATACATAGCTCTACCAATCGAAAATTTTGCAATAATTTAATTTCCATCATAGTAACCACATGGACATCAATATACAACAATACACAAACTAACAGGGCCGTGAAATTTCGACGTATATCAAAAATGTACCAATTTGTATTGAAATTAATAAATTGTTCATATTTACCTAATTCACTTAATAAATAATCGTATCAAATACAATATGTACTTCAAAATAAATACGGTTATACCTACATCTCTAACTTATGACGTTTCAAACGACGCCCTGTCAGAAGCGATTACCACAGTTGGGTATTTGACGTTTTGAAAGAGACGATTCGATTTATTCATTTAAGCGTGATTTTTGATAATCATGGAATATGATTGGCTAACGGCTTCATACTTGACTGGTGTGAAGAATTCATATCATTATTCAGCTAAATAATTGAAAACTATTTGTGCATTATTATAATATAATATATTATAGTCATGGAGAAATAAGATTATAATATTGCTTGATTTTTATATTTTATACCCAAACCAAATTATATTTTGAAAAGCGCCCTCTAGATGTTGTCCTTAATTCACTGAAGCTCGTGCTGGGTACACCATCTCATAAAAATGTTATCTTTCTATCTAATATTTTGTAATTTCACAGTACACTTAAGCCACAAACAATGTCATGCAAACTGAAAATTATTTTAAATCCACCAGTCTTTCGTTTCAACTATCTCGCGATATTTTCTAGCCTTACTGAATATTTCAGCAACTTATTCCAAATCTCTTAGCTCGTTTAAACGCAGCAGAGAGAAAAGAGCAACTATTTGGAATATACAAAAGGACGACGCGAAGAGCGTATGCGGGCGGCTTCCACTCTCTGACACCGTAATGATATCGCTCTTCGTCAGAAAATCGTTTAGGAAATTTATTCAATTTTGAGGATGTTATATTCACCCCTGTCAATGTGAGTTTGAACACTTTTTTGTAGCGTTTTGAACATTAAAAACAATAATCCGGCCCGAAGCGCTTTCAAATTATCAGATTTTGCAGTGTTTGAATAAATAATTTGTGTACTTACCGCAAGACACCGAAACAATGTCAAAGTACGTTAACGGAGTTATAAAATGTTGGTAATAGTTAAAGTTTATAGAAGTGGAGTTTCACTACAGAGTCTAAATTAAAACATCATAGCATTAAATGCCGCAACTAATTACGGTTTTGGGCGTAATGTTCTGTAAAGTAATTTCGGTTTTATTGTCAACTAGAAAGTTTTAATACACAGGCCTGAATGAAATTATTTCACTGCATTTACCGTTTATATTTTGCAGTTGCGGTTTTTGCGAAACATTGCGGCTATTTTACGACAGATGGCCTCGTTTTATGGAAAATTAACTTTTGCATCTGCAACTGATTTTTTCAATTGAAGAAAAAAACAAGATTGGAATAATTTTACTTTTGGAATCACCGACAAAGTCAACCTACTTGTGAAGATGATATTTCCGAGTTTGTATTTTCTGTAGAATAAGTTGACACTCACAGCACGAGTCGAATACCTAACTACGAATATTTTCTTATTATCAAGTTTACCTCAAAATTCTTGAGGCCCTTAGGTCGTTGCCCTACTCATATCATCTGTTACCTAAGGCAATTTCTGAAAATGCTGTTGAAAGAGCTGAAAAGCCGATCAAAATTGCCGTTTGAATTAAAGAGTGAAGTTTGATGGAAAAATGTGTTCAAACTACATTCACGAGTAAAATAATCGATGCACGCAGAGTTTCAATACCAAATAACTTTTTAATTTGGCGTGGGCGTATTTTAAAGAATATTGTAGATGAACTGATAGAGTTCAAGCACTCTGTGGAGAGGTGAATTGATTTAAGTTTGATTTTTAAGGAGGTATTAAGCAGATATCTGACTTCTGTTATTTTTCATTGAAGTATATTATTACTTATTTCCAAATATTAACTGGAAACAGAATTCAAACCGGATATTTTGGGAGAAAACAAAAATTGAGATATCCTAAATGCTTGAAACTTTCATTACAAATCGTCATTTAACTGAAGACAAAGCTAGCAATTTTCCGATTAAATGTTTTATGAGCTAATAGCCAGTTACAGAAATGTCACTCTTACAAACGGAAATAACCTTTTTTAATTAATAATTTCACTATTTAATGAAAAAATTCAAGGGGATTCTAAGAAACTTATTGATAATCATTACGATAATGACAATGTCAATATTATCAATATAAATAATATTTAAGTTTATTTATTTATTTGGTATCATTTGAAGTTTATACATCCAATTAATGCAAGTTTTTTGTGCTTCCATAATATGAATTTCAATACTGAATATATGATTAAGTTGAATGTATACCTGATGCAATTTATTCAATATTTGACAATATAGGTACATACAAAACTTAGAAAGATTTATAAATTATGTGAATCTTTGTTTTGAATTGGATTATCTATTTTATGGCTGTCGTGTTCAACTGTGGTAGATATCGTGATGAAATTAGAATTTAAATTAATTCAATAGCTATTTGTAGGGAGCAAAATACTACTTTTTCTCCCAAGGATGAAACTTACTGTAATCATTCAAGGGAGGAAAAGGCGTTTTACTCCCATGTTATACATATGATTTTTCCGCCTCACTCAAATAACAACTCATTTTTAAATGATTTATTTATGAAGCAACAAACAATCTTCATATTCGCTTGAATCACTCATTTTTTAAATATTGTTTTATATTTTGTTGATATATTATAGAGTACCTAACTCACTTTGAAACTGTTAATCTGTCAATGGACCATAGCATGATATAAAATATTTCTGTCCTAAATTCGAAAACCGGATGTATCTATGAATTGAAATCAAATGGTTAAATTGAAATAACAATTTACGGATTTCTACCATTTTGAAAAATATAGGGTGTTCTATGAATAAAGGGTAAAATTTATACTTATATAATATTATATAGTATAGGTAGTCAATGCCGTATAAGTTATTTCATTGATGACGTACCATGACTTCCTCCTTAGGGAGGAAAAGTACTCCCTACAATGCTCCCTACAATGATGCCAGGAAATGTATACTTTGGATAGAGGTAAGCGGAAATAGTAATTTACGTTACCAGACCGGAAAGTCCTGGAAGCTTGGAGAGACCTGATAAACACTAATTTCCGGTTGCGTGACGTACAATATTTTTTTTAAGACAGACACTTCGATATACATTTAATTCTCTACCGGATAATTCAAAATATGAATTCATATTATTGTTAAATTTGCGCACTCGCGAAATAAGTTTGACATGAACGACAAATTAGAAATCAACGAACTGTCATCACTCGACAATATATCGAAACGTTGTTGTCATAGTAACGAAATCAAGGTAGATTGTATAATAAAAGAGAGATTGTAAAAATGAAAAATCAGGGACCGGAAAAAGCTTTTGCCGGTCCCTCACGTCCATTTTCCGGTCTTGATCGGCAAAACGTTATTTTCTAGACAAAAAATTGTCCAGAATGTGTATATTTTCTGGTCGGTCTTGAAAAAAGAATATTTAATGACATAATTGTCAAAACCAATAAATTAGTAATATTGCAACATATTCATGTCGATTCTTTGTCGAAAAAAATATTATATCGTGATAACAAATTTTCTTAAAATTAATGTTTTTAAAAGCTGGCAACTAAGCCGATTGTGAATAAAATAGTATACATACCACGCGGAAAGGATCATTCCATCCACGGCATTTAGCCTGGGCTGTAATGATCGACTTCCCCGCTGGGTATGTAATATACTATTACAGTAAGATTTTATATCTAAATGTCATCAAACTGGATAAGACAACTTTGAGAAATTAAACAAACAAAAGAGTAATTTACAACTGTAACATAAAAAGTTCATTTTCTCAAAACAGCATCTTTTAAGTTGTTCTAGTACTATTCTAGCACAGCGATATGTGAATTTTTGTTTTGAATTGGATTATCTATTTTATGGCTGTTGTGTTTAACTGTGGTAGATATCATGAGGAAATTAGAATTTAAATTAATTAAAATACTTCATATATTCGTCCAATTATATTTACGAAGTGTAGTATCGTTGTGTGGTAGATGTTACTTAAAGATCGAAGGTATTTACTGTGAAAATCAGTTCACAAACTATACGAACTAAACGATGGAATAAAAGCATTGTGTTGTGTATTTTTCAGTTAATTCAATGTTTCATCCCTCGTTCTGTGAAGTTAACACAAGACCACTCTTGAATTATTCGAAAGAACATTATCTTTAGTCCTGTCTTGTGGTACTATGTCAACTTTTATGTAAGTATTATTACATTACCTAAAATGCGACACAACGTAAATGGACTATTTAATTAATCGAATAATTCAATTTTTAAATCGGTACCAAAACCTCATCGGTCCTATCAATAAAAATTGCTTAGAGACTCTTAGGTTGGTCAGAGAATAGTTACTGTGAGACTAACGGAGGTTTTAGGAAGTAATAAAATTGCTGTTAATAAACTCCGACTCAGGAGATAGTAGTTACTCTTTCTTTATTAGTAGGTTGGGATGTGACTTAAGGAAGATTCACAGTTGTTGACCAATAAAGTGACGTTATGGGGACATCTATACTGTTGCTATTGTGACATACTTGTCCTCGGGCCCACAATGTAATTGCAGTTAAAACTTGTAAATATGGAGGAATATGACCACCTCTACTATCATCACCCAAAACATCTCTCAATAAATTTATAATATTCACTGCAGTACGCCGAGAGAAACGATATTTTTCTTTAAATTCCCCTTCTAACATTGTTTTTAAGGGATTAGCCCGAATTTTATAAAATTCAATTTTTCTGATCGGACGAATATTCTCTGCTTTTTCAAATTCTTGAACCAAAGCAAACAATACCTAATAAATATAACTAATGAATAATAATAAACTAAATGATAACACAAAAACAACAAACTAAATTTCGATTTAAATTATGACAATGTATTTATATCACAAATGACAGTTTAACAAAACTAAAATTATATTTAGTCGAAGGTTACTCGGACCTTAAACTACCTATTTACTTAGATTAAAATTACTAACAAAGTTACTCCCAGACTAACCTAGGAGTAGCCTATTCCTTGTCTAATATGCGTTTATTAATAGCGTATCTGTCAAACTGATGGCTTGACCTTAGAATAAAGTTAGTCTTAGGTTATTCCGTGTTTATTAATATTAGATAATAAATACTAATTTAACCAACAAGTGTAGTTATAAGAACTATTAACAGTCTACATTGATTTTGAGATTGTTAATTGCCCTTTTAGTACACGTGTTAGTCACAAACCTTCTTTGGTGACCATACATAAAGTTGTATCCTTTTTCCTCAACTTCTCAAAAATATTTATTTGTTTTATTGGTAAATATTGTGAATTCAGTAAATTTAAGATGTCCGATCTCATTACCGCTGGCTACCTGAGTTCGTGGTCGAATTCGGTAACTCCCATCAATTACTCTTTTGGGGTTGGGAACCAAATTAATTATTATTAACAGACATTGAATTAATATCTAATCCACTACCGGAAGCCAAATTACCAATGTCCTTTTTGGGGCTGGGAACCAAATTACATATTATTGGCCGGAAACTTACATTGATATCTAATCTACTACCTGGACCCGTATTCTCGAATCTCGATAAAAAATGTCGCAATCGACATTTGTCGAACAAAAATGTCGAACGAAAATTTGAGATCGTATTCTCGAACCACCTTCGACATTAATGTCACCGTTCGACATCTTCTCGCATATGTACATGTGGCAATTAATAGTCCGAGAGCTAGCCACGTAAAACGCATGTTAAACGGTTCCACCTAGATTTTTTTTTAATCGATGCTCTATGAGCCAATAAACCCAAAGCCAAATTTCTGCCCACAGGTCGGACTGCAATAGGGTGTGGCGGGGGGGTAAACACGACGTTTTCATTAGGGCGATTGAGCACATGTGGTTCCACTCTGCAAGTTGTTTCTATGTGTAGTCTAGCCCTCCATTAGAACCGGAAAAAAATGGCAGAGCATTTCCGGGCTGCGAAGTGCTCGGCAGAGTGATGTAAACACGACGTTTACATTGTGGCGATTGAGGTCATGTGGTTCCACTCTGAAAATTGTTTCTATGTATAGTCTAGCCCTCCACTAAAAGCCAAAAAAAATGGCAGAGCATTTCCGGGCTGCGAAGTGCTCGGCAGAGTGATGTAAACACGACGTTTACGTATCGCTAATTTAGCACATGTGGTTCCACTCTGCAAATTGTTTCTATGTATAGTCTAGCCCTCCACTAGAAGCCAAAAAAAATGGCAGAGCATTTCCGGGCTGCGAAGTGCTCGGCAGAGTGATGTAAACACGACGTTTACATTGTGGCGATTGAGGTCATGTGGTTCCACTCTGCAAATTGTTTCTATGTATAGTCTAGCCCTCCACTAGAAGCCAAAAAAAATGGCAGAGCACTTCCGGGCTGCGAAGTGCTCGGCAGAGTGATGTAAACACAACGTTTACATTGTGGCGATTGAGGTCATGTGGTTCCTTTCTGCAAATTGTTTCTATGTATAGTCTAGCCCTCCACTAGAAGCAAAAAAAAATGGCAGAGCATTTCCGGGCTGCGAAGTGCTCGGCAGGCCTCGACGGCGGCGGCCGCGGTGATCGAAATTCGACTAGCGATGAAAAAAAAATCAATCGGTACCACTCTGCAAATTGTTTCTATGTATAGTCTAGCCCTCCACTAGAAGCCAAAAAAAAAGGCAGAGTATTTCCGGGTTGCGAAGTGCTCGGCAGGCCTCGACGGCGGCGGCCGCGGTGATCGAAATTCGATTAGCGATGAAAAAAAAAATCAATCGGTACCACTCTGCGGTTTTTTCATCGCATTTTGCACACCCCGTAGACCAATATTTAATTATGGCAGGTCTATGCCAGGTCTCGGCAAAGGCAACCAAGGTGCAGAAGCGGTGCGCACACTTGGGTTCGGTGAAAAAAAAAAGAAACGAGAGTTGGTTCCACTCTGCCGTTTTTTTCTTCCTATTGTTTACCTCATAAACAATGTATTTGAGCCCCGGCAGACAGTATTCCGTTGATCCGGGCCGCGGCAGACCCGACCGAAAGCGGTCACCTGGCGGCGCGCTACGACCTTCAATACATTTTTTCGCTATAAAAAGGAAACGAGAGTTGGTTCCACTCTGCCGTTTTTTTCTTCGCATTGTTTACCTCATAAACAATGTATTTGAGCCCCGGCAGACAGTTTTCCGTTGATCCGGGCCGCGGCAGACCCTACCGAAGGCGGTCACCCGGCGGCGCGCTACGACCTTCAATACATTTTTTCGCTATAAAAAAGAAACTGGAGTTGGTTCCACTCTGCCGTTTTTTTCTTCCTATTGTTTACATCATAAACAATGTATTTGAGCCCCGGCAGACAGTATTCCGTTGATCCGGGCAGCGGCAGACCCGACCGAAGGCGGTCACCCGGCGGCGCGCTACGACTTTCAATAAATTTTTTCGCTATAAAAAAACCACGAACGCGCAGTCGTTTTGCTTTTCAGATTTGTCAATTATTACTGTAATAAAGCAAAAGAAAACCAAATTTACTTCGGGGTCATAAATCGAGAACGAAAGGACTAGGTATATTAGGTGCACCAACTAATCGCTCCACTCATATGCTATTGTAAGAGACATTGGACGATTCTACGTTCTTGTACTTTCCATGTACAAATAGTTGACACATTATGCACAGCGAAAAAATGTAGTATTGAAAGTCGTAGCGCGCCTCCGGTTGACCGCCTTCGCTCGGGTCTGCCGCCGCCCGGATCAACGGAATACTGTCTGCCGGGGCTCAAATACATTGTTTATGAGGTAAACAATAGGAAGAAAAAAACGGCAGAGTGGAACCAACTCTCGTTTCCTTTTTATAGCGAAAAAATGTATTGAAGGTCGTAGCGCGCCGCCAGGTGACCGCTTTCGGTCGGGTCTGCCGCGGCCCGGATCAACGGAATACTGTCTGCCGGGGCTCAAATACATTGTTTATGAGGTAAACAATAGGAAGAAAAAAACGGCAGAGTGGAACCAGCTCTCGTTTCTTTTTTATAGCGAAAATATGTATTGAAGGTCGTAGCGCGCCGCCGGGTGACCGCCTTCGGTCGGGTCTGCCGCGGCCCGGATCAACGGAAAACTGTCTGCCGGGGCTCAAATACATTGTTTATGAGGTAAACAATAGGAAGAAAAAAACGGCAGAGTGGAACCAACTCTCGTTTCCTTTTTATAGCGAAAAAATGTATTGAAGGTCGTAGCGCGCCGCCAGGTGACCGCTTTCGGTCGGGTCTGCCGCGGCCCGGATCAACGGAATACTGTCTGCCGGGGCTCAAATACATTGTTTAGGAGGTAAACAATAGGAAGAAAAAAACGGCAGAGTGGAACCAGCTCTCGTTTCTTTTTTATAGCGAAAAAATGTATTGAAGGTCGTAGCGCGCCGCCGGGTGACCGCCTTCGGTCGGGTCTGCCGCGGCCCGGATCAACGGAAAACTGTCTGCCGGGGCTCAAATACATTGTTTATGAGGTAAACAATAGGAAGAAAAAAACGGCAGAGTGGAACCAACTCTCGTTTCCTTTTTATAGCGAAAAAATGTATTGAAGGTCGTAGCGCGCCGCCAGGTGACCGCTTTCGGTCGGGTCTGCCGCGGCCCGGATCAACGGAATACTGTCTGCCGGGGCTCAAATACATTGTTTATGAGGTAAACAATAGGAAGAAAAAAACGGCAGAGTGGAACCAGCTCTCGTTTCTTTTTTATAGCGAAAAAATGTATTGAAGGTCGTAGCGCGCCGCCGGGTGACCGCCTTCGGTCGGGTCTGCCGCGGCCCGGATCAACGGAAAACTGTCTGCCGGGGCTCAAATACATTGTTTATGAGGTAAACAATGCGAAGAAAAAAACGGCAGAGTGGAACCAACTCTCGTTTCTTTTTTTTTTCACCGAACCCAAGTGTGCGCACAGCTTCTGCACCTCGGTTGCCTTTGCCGAGACCTGGCAAGGTGTTTGCCGCCCAGTAACTACTCTGCCATAATTAAATATTGGTCTACGGGGTGTGCAAAATGCGATGAAAAAACCCGCAGAGTGGTACCGATTGATTTTTTTTTTCATCGCTAATCGAATTTCGATCACCGCGGCCGCCGCCGTCGAGTCCTGCCGAGCACTTCGCAGCCCGGAAATGCTCTGCCATTTTTTTTGTCTTCTAATGGAGGGCTATACTATACATAGAAACAATTTGCAGAGTGGAACCACATGTGCTAAATTAGCGATACGTACACGTCGTGTTTACATCACTCTGCCGAGCACTTCGCAGCCCGGAAATGCTCTGCCATTTTTTTTGGCTTCTAGTGGAGGGCTAGACATTACATAGAAACAATTTGCAGAGTGGAACCACATGACCTCAATCGCCACAATGTAAACGTCGTGTTTACATCACTCTGCCGAGCACTTCGCAGCCCGGAAATGCTCTGCCATTTTTTTTGGCTTTTAGTGGAGGGCTAGACTATACATAGAAACAATTTGCAGAGTGGAACCACATGACCTCAATCGCCACAATGTAAACGTCGTGTTTACATCACTCTGCCGAGCACTTCGCAGCCCGGAAATGCTCTGCCATTTTTTTTGGCTTTTAGTGGAGGGCTAGACTATACATAGAAACAATTTGCAGAGTGGAACCACATGACCTCAATCGCCACAATGTAAACGTCGTGTTTACATCACTCTGCCGAGCACTTCGCAGCCCGGAAATGCTCTGCCATTTTTTTCCGGTTCTAATGGAGGGCTAGACTACACATAGAAACAACTTGCAGAGTGGAACCACATGTGCTCAATCACCCTAATGAAAACGTCGTGTTTACCCCCCCGCCACACCCTATTGCAGTCCGACCTGTGGGAAGAAATTTGGCTTTGGGTTTTTTGGCTCATAGAGCATCGATTAAAAAAAAATCTAGGTGGAACCGTTTAACATGCGTTTTACGTGGCTAGCTCTCGGACTAATAAATTCTGTAAATTTATAAAGCTTGTCTGGTATTCGCAAATGAAGTCAAACAAAAATCAAAAAGAAGAGTCTAAATAACGTTTTGTTTTGACGTATATTTTTAATGTGTTTCTCGTTACCTATTTTTAAACATGATTACGTAGGGTAAAAAAACTCAATATTGCAGTAAAGCGCATAGAGAATTAATTAATTTATTAATGTAGTCGTTGAATCTTTCGTCAACCGAAAATATTTTTTAAACATTTTCTCATGCATATTAAATGCATTTTGAAATACATAACTTCTTCGTCCAAACCCTTCTTCAGGATACAGCTCTTGTAATATTTCTTGTTGAATAGCGACAGCCTCTTCTTCGTAGTTTGTCACTTGCTCAAACCCTAGTGAAATTTTTTCGCATGAAAATTGTCGATTTCGGGCCCAAGGCTCGTATTCTGGAATCTCGATCGGTGAATGTTGCAAGCGACATTCCAAAATTGTCGCACGAAACCCAAAACTGGAATTCTTGAATGTCGAAATCGACAATTTTTATGCGAAAAAATGTCACTAGGGTTTGAGCAAGTGACAAATTGGCATATACCTATGCGAGATTTTAATTTGTTGTGGTTAGGTTGAGTGCAGAAAAGGTCAAATTTTCTTAAATTAAACATGGAGGACTACGAAGAAGAGGCTGTCGCTATTCAACTGGAAATATTACAAGAGCTGTATCCTGAAGAAGGGTTTGGACGTGGAAGTTATGTATTTAAAAATGCATTTAATATGCATGAGAAAATGTTTGAAACACAATTTCGGTTGACGAAATATTCAACGACTTACCTAATAAATTAATTAATTAATTCTCTCTACGCTTTAGTGCAATACTGAGTTTTTTTACCCTCCGTATTCATGTTTAAAAATGAGTAACTAAAAACACATTAAAAATATACGTCAAAACAAAACCGTTATTAAAAATCTTCTTTTTGATTTTTGTTTGACTTCATTTGCGAATACCAGACACGCTTTCATAAATTTACATCATTTCCACACGTACATATGCGACAAAATGTCGAACGGTGTCATTAATGTCGAAGATGGTTCGAGAATTCGATCTCAAATTTTCGTTCGACATTTTTGTTCGACAAATGTCAATTGCGACATTTTTGATCGAGATTCGAGAATACGGGTCCTGGTGGGAACCAAATTAACAGCACCCAGATACATCCCGTCACAAAGGATCGGTACAAAATTGGAATTAGAATCATTACATTTGAAACTGCTTTTCTAATAACTATTGTATGAAAAGGAAATAACTTCGCCTAAAGTATAGATTATCTTTTATTTTTCCCGAAAATATAGTCAAACTATTGCGATAGCGTTAACATACTGCAGCCAATTCGCATTTTAAGCATCCTTATAATGAATTTCCAAGGAATTTTTCTACCACCTACGGTTTTATCTCATTTTGAAAAACGTTACTCTGGATTTTCGACAAATAAAAGTTCAATAAAGCAGAATGTGATTATTTTTTCACATACATATTGTTTGTGCTTTACGTGAAACAAAAAACTTCAAGGCAATAGAAAAAATATTTCATTCTTCTTAAATTGGATAGAGGAGAATCCGATTTGCGTGGAAACTTTTTTGAAGGTGAAATGTTTACTAAAAAAACAAATATCCTGTCACTCTTAATGGCCAGACTGCAAAGAAGGACTAATTTCGACAGAGCCGTCCTATCGTATTATGTACCTTCAAATAAAGGAGTTTCTTCAACAGTACCCACAAGGCAGTGGTCTTCAGTACTTAAAAAATTGTATCCAGAGGCAAACTCGGTATATAGGTATACACACAATGTTTTCAATTTTTAATGGAGTATAAATATATCACTTAATAATAAAGTTTTTGGGGCTTCAGCTTTTTCAGCTTTTTTATGATCCCGCGAAGGCTTTCAACTGTGTTCAGGGAATTTCAATGAAAATGTAAAATTTTATGACACATTTCTTTGAAACGGTTGAAGTCCCTTCTTGAGTGTGGGAAATTATTGATAAGAGCCATTGGCAAAGTTTTTGAAAATCTACCAGTAACTTGTTCCTTTTTTGGGAACCGTCTTCATACTGGGAGCATTGGAGCCTGTTATACGATATAGATCCACTGGGTGCGTACCATATGTTTCAGATGGCACAACGGCCTCTACAAAAATTGTTTGTCCCTTTGAGACCAGTGCCTCCCAGTCAGATAAGATATGGATTACAGTCTCGTTCTGCAGGCTACAAAGTCTGCAGCTGAGATCTCCGCTATACAGCCCCATTTTATGCAGGTGGTCTTTTACCAGGGCATGACCCGTTAGACATTTAGTAGTTCTTCAGTCCGTTCGGCACATGTATGGTCTTACGGTGTACCTGCTTTGGGAGTGTTCCTCTACTTCAGTCTATGTTGGCCTTGTACCCATTTTTGTATTTGTCTTGGGATCACTTTCTTCTTGATCCCAGAAACTGCATATGGTCCAACATATATTGCTTCTGAACCTCTTCTCGCGAATTCATCAGCATGGTCATTTCCAGGAAAATCGTTATGTTCCGGTACACACACTCATCTAACTTCAATTTCTCTCTTAGATGATGTTCTCATACGAGAAGTACCAGCCACGTACCGCTCTTCCACGCAACCACAAAACTGAAGATTACATATTTTTTTCTTACAGTACCATCTCACATGCTCAAATAACAAAAGTTAAGTAACCTTATTTTGTGGATATTAAAATGAATGAGGACTGTTTTATCTGCTTAGGCTTAGAATTTCAATGTTATGCTGTTATTAAGAAGAGACTTCTCAAGAAGGAGTATAAATTGAAAAATGGGTACCGTTTTGTAGACTTAGGGAACATGTTGTACATATTACCAATATTATATTAGAAGATGGATCGAAATAACGAGGTTTTGTATTTCGGCATATTAATTTTATTTTCAAATCTCACATTTATATTAAGTATGTAATTCTGATCTCTTTTTAATTTTTTTCGAAGGGTAAGAAGGAGTTTTGGTAAACATAATTTTGTGAAATAGTACTAAACCATGAAGAATACGTCTATTTTTTATATTCAGCAAGCCAAAGTCTGCAAGATGCTTAGAGGTTGGATTTTGACGGCTCATGCCACAAATACAACGAACACACATATTTTGCATTCGCTGCAATCGATTTTGATCTAGTTGTGTAAAGACTGGTCCATATATTACATCACAAAAGTTAAACTATGAGAGCTCCAGGCTATCACAGAGCATAGTTTTAGTCGTTTTATTAAATAATTGTCTGTGTGAAAATTAAAGTTTCAATTTGCAAAACTGAACTGAACTGAATTACTGATGAAATATGGAGGGAATATATATAAAGAAAAAGCTCCATCTATTATATTCAAAAAATTTTGTTGCACTACATCAAACATGATGGAATCACCAGCCAAAACACGTTTGACGACATATGTTTTTGGTATACATTTTTTTAGACAAAAAGATCTGGCTGAAACAATCGCCATACGTTCAATTGGCAGTTTTCGGTCATTAACCAAACTCAATGAGTAATGGCCAAAAATATGCCAGCAAAAGGCGACGTCATGAATGTGTGATCCGTAACAGACAAAACAAAACGTATTTATAAAGACGGAAAACAACCGAGCATTCGAAAATAATGACCGCTATTATATTCTCGTAAAAAGAAGGGTGTCACATTTACATTTACATCCACGTTTGTGATAGATATTTTGTGAATTCTACTCACGAAAGATATGGAAAATATCGGAAAACTATTAAGGGCTTTGCAGGGGTTGTATTAATTAATTTAATCGGGAGTATTCTTGAATCGTGGAAAGCTAAAGAGTGCAGATCAATAAAACGGAAACGTTTAGAATAACAGTATTATTTTGTTACAGATATCGTCTGCTATCGCTAACTAAGGCGTGCTGAAGCTTTTTTCCCAAAAACGGTGAGTGTTTTATCAGAAACGGATGATAACTTTCCATAAAACTGGTACAGCAATGATTCTGTTACTTTTAAGTTTTGGTCTAATTAAAATTAGCAAATATATATAGCATTTTCCGTGGAGGAGTAGTAGAAAGCAATGTCATTTCAACTTAAAAATATACAAATTTTTCACTTTTCGTGTTGAATTTATTTTTCCACGGGATAGCATCGCAATCATTCCATAAGTGTGAAAAGAGGGATATTGAAATATTCCAGCCGACTCTATTCAAATTGGATTACCAATGTTAAAAATAGTTTCCAATAATCAATTACCTGCTTTATCAGGATAGTATCATGAGTTTTTATCCAGGTTTTCTTCAATACTAATTTTAAAAACATAAATAATCATATCACGAAAAAGATAACACCAAACGCGTTTTATTAACAACATTTTCGAAACTGGTTCCCATTCCTCGTATTGTTAGAATATCACATACCTACGAAAAAGATTTTATTTCACATTTTATCAAGGATATGATCTACTGTGAATGAACCTTGAAAATTTGACAACTTAAACTTCGAAATATTGATTGTCTAGTTGTCGAATTTTTTCGTTTGTGTATGTATGTATGTATTTTGAGGTAACATTCACTGAGACCTAAAAGATCTATTGTGCCCCCTTACTTCTACTTAGTTTCTGAGTAGAGCCTCAGATACTAGTAGCTCCTTTAGTCCTATTTCCCGGAGGAATTTTAGGATATCTGCAGGCCTCAACTTAGGTAACTGTCCCTCTTCTATCCAGTAGTCGTAGTTCGTTTGTGTAAGAGAGGGACCAAAATTTAAGAAAAAAACATAATTGTTGTTGATACCAAAACGTTGAATTAAACAATATAAAAAAGATTGTGATTTAATTTCCCAAAATAATTAACAAAAAGAGTAATTAACATTTAGTCTTCTGGTTGAAAACGTCAATTTTATCATATTTTTTCTAGGCGTTTACCAAAAAAATTATAACGAAGCATATTTGCATTAGTTTATTGATTCATTCAGTACCGTCAGTTTAAGTTTCAAGTCCTCAGTACCTCAGCCTATTGCTTTTTGTATTCTTGGTTGCACTTTTTATGTGAGAACAGTAGTTATCCTCATCTGGCTGAACTATTTATTTTCAAAACTCTTCTCGGAGGAATTTTCCCGTTGGATATCTCCACGTAATCAGTGCTTCACATTCGAAAGTGCTTCTTTATCTTCCCGGCACAAAACACAAATCCCTGTGAATGCCAGTTGTATACACGTGCTTCCTTAGTGCTTTAAACTGACCGATGAATTCTTGCTGTGGTCTTGCCGAGGCATGCCTTCAGTATGTCAGCAGCTTTGTTTGAACTCATCGAGATATACTATGCTGCAGTGAAAAAATCACTCTCGTCACCCAAAACATGTTAAACTGTTATACACCTTCATTATTGGTCTCCTGAAGATTCGGTCATTTATAATCGACATCTCTGTATCAATGCATCCTTAGATTGACAATTTTGAATTGCTGGAATCACGGAGAGAGAATCAGACACAATTAAAAATCTTTCAGAAAAAGATGGATGCAAAATAGAAGGGCTTGCCAGATGGTATACTGCTCGGCCATGTACATCGAAGCATACTGCTAGATCGACCAATTATTGCACATCCAAGACCATTTTCCGTTTTTGATCCATCAGTGTATATGACTTTGTCAGGATTTAGATCTGAGATAAACTTATGAAAGTGTTGACGAAAAATAACTGGAGCCACATCTGCTTTCGGAGCAAGATGCAACAGATCCGTGAGCATTATCTTTTTAAGATCTCTTCATGGTGGAACTTCAGGTAGGTCAGTGATAAGTGTTTCAAGGGGCTGGAGATTCAGTTCACTAATAATTTCAATTGCTCTGATTCTTAGCGGTCTAGCTACTCTGGGTCTGCTTGCATAATCGTTTTCATGGAAATTGATGAAAATATGATTTCTATGAGAATATTTGGTCATTAATGACATTTTATATGTCAGTATCGCTTTATCTCTTCTCAAGAAAAAAGGGGCCAATTTTATTAACAGTCAGCTGCAATTTACGAGTGATTTCTCCAATCGTGCTTCCCGTATAAAATATACACAAATCGTCTACATACATAGAAATCTTGATCTCTTTGGAAACATCGTTAAAAATAAAATTTATTGCTATAGCGAAAAGAACGCAGCTTAAAGTACTTGGAGTACTCCATTTTCTAAGAAAAACAGGTTTGAAATACTAGCACCAACACGGACCCAAAATAAACGTTCACATAAGAAAGATTGGATAAATTTTGGCAAGTCTCCTCTCGGCCTCCAGTGATGTAGGGAACGTAGTATGCCATACCGCGAAGTCATGTCAAAAGCCTTTTCGATGTCAAAAAACACAGCCACTGTGTGTTGATTATTTTGGAAACCGTCCTGAATACTATTTTCAAGAAATGCAAGCTGGTCAATTTCTGACTTGTGTTTTCTATATCCCATCTTCCACTAATAAATGTCTTTGTTTCAAGATCCATATTAACCGCTAACTGATAATACTCCTTAAAAGCTTTCCTAAGAAATTAAAAATACTGATAGAACGGTGCTGGAGACCTATCTGATCTGGTCCTGGCGCAGACTTTTTTGTTTTGCTTAACGCTTTGTAGAGCTCTTCCAGAGATATTGATGAGTTGTATGGATCACTAGAGAAAGTCTCAAAGTTTAGCATAATTTCCATTTCTGACTTTGTTTCACCCAAAAGTTCAGCAATATCAGAATCATCAACAATTTTATCGCCGGATTCAGATTTTAGGTAGCTAATGGTGTTAAAAGTCCTTTTACCCATAATTGATCTCACTTTGCTCCAGACCTCTGTGGGTAAGGTGTTTGGGTTTATAGAAGAGACATAATTTTCCCATCATGACTTTTTACTTGCTATCATCAGGCGTAACCTTTTAAATTCGATAAGGTTTTCTTGTGTGGGTCTTCGGCGAAAATGATTAAAGGCAGTCTTTTTTGTTTTACAGCCTTGGCAATTTCCTTATTTCTCCATGGCAGGCTGGTAGTGACTTGCCTTTCGTGAGTGACTGGTATAGACATATGGCATGCTTCTTGAATGTCGCGAGTAAGAGATTTCACTGTAAAATTATTATTTTTGTTCTGATTGCATGAAAGCAATTGAAACTTTTCCCAATTGGCTTTTGAATATATCCACTGAGACGGTATGATTGGAACTTGGCGAGCAATACCCGTGGATACAACAATTGTAAAATGATCTGAATTGTGGAGGTCATCCAAAACATTCCATGAGTATTTGCCAGCTAACAGAAGCGTTGTCAAAGTCAGATCAACCGTGGTAAAGTTACTAGATCGAGCAGCCAGATTTGTAGGTGAACCATCATTAAGAATGTTGACGTCTTCTCTGGACAATAGATCCTCGAGATCAGCACCTCTGGTGTCAGTTATTTCAGATCCCCAGGGAGGACTGTGGCAGTTGAAGAATCCCATAATTATAAAAGGTGAAGGAAGTTGTTCAATAAGTTCTATTATGCCTAATAACCACCATCGGAGATCTGGTAAATACAAACAACAAACAGTAAGAGCCATTGGAAAACTAACACACACAGCTACAGCCTGAAGACAACACTGAAGATGTATCTGTTCAAATTCCACTCCATTACGCAGTAAAATAGCAACATTCCCATGCGCTCAAAGGCCATCAACAACGTCTTTTCTAACAACAATATAGCCTCTTAATTAATATGGATAATTTGGGATCAAGTGAGTCTCCAATAGACACATACAAAAGGGATCGTAGTCTTTTAAGAGGCATCTTAACTCACAATACTGCCTGATTATACCATTGCAGTTCCATTGTAAAATTTTGTTATTAGCCATTTTAAGTAAAAGTTATTTGAAAGTATGTGAAAGGTTGTGAGAATATGTGAAAATAAGTTGAGTTTGTGAAAAATATGTAACAATATATGTAAAAATATGTAAACATATGTAAAAATATGTAAAAGTATGTAAAAGTATGTAAAAGTATGTAAAAACATGTAAAAATATGTAAAAATACGTAAAAATATGTGAAAATTTTCAAAAATATGTAAAACATATGTAAAAAACAAGATAAAGTTTGAAAAATTACATAACTTCAGATGGTGGCTCACAGACATTTCTACCTGGTGTCCTTTGAGCATTTTTTGCAGGTGGCTCACGGGGCTTGCCCTTTGGTCATCCTCTGGTCTTTTTTCGTTTGAGAGGTATCTGATGCTAAAGAGGCTTGACTCCCATACTTTGAGGTCTGGTGTGACTCACTATCAGATAGCTCCGTGCTCCCTCCCGATTCCGATTTCTCACATCGCTTCCTTTTTTCAGTCACGATGACTGGCGGCTCAGATTCCGGTTTTGAGAGAGACGAAGGAATAATTTGCTGTAGAGCTTCAACAAGCTGCGGTACAAGGGCTTTGATAAGTGCATTTTGACTACTCGAAACTCACGCATATTAAATTCCAGCTCTGGGGGTTGGTATTTTAATTTTATTTTTTGCTTCCATACAAGTTATGTTGTCCTTTGTTTTAAACTCTTGTATAGCCATTTCCATTTTAGACACAGGACATTCACTTAATCGTACGGAATATTCACCAGAGCAATTTACGCATACAAGGGGCTGTTCACAGGGACTACCCATATGTAGAGATTTGCCACAAACACACACTTTCGATGAGGTGCATTTATCTGATGTGTGACCAAATTTTTGACAGTTGAAACATCGTAAGGGAGAAGGAACATACAAACAAATTTCTAGACTGTAAAAAGCATCTTTAATCTTTTTAGGGAGTATTGGTGTATTGAAAGTCAGAATATGATTTGGTGTATCTTTTAATTCGCCATCTCTCTTAGTTTTCATACGTTTAACTCCAATAACATTTTGCGACTCTAATTCTTCTAAAATATCCTCTTCTGTACAATTCAATAAATCAGAACAAAACACAACACCACGTGAAAAATTCATTGTTCGATGCGGAACCACATCGACGTACCAACTCAATATTTTCTCAGTTTTTTTAATTTTTTCAGACTGCTTAGCACTTATCGTTTCTGGTAATAACCCTTCTCTGGTTTTTAATCATCTTCAATTCGCCAAAAAGACCATATAAACATTTCTGAATTTGGAATGGGTTGACTTTATCAAAATTCTCTCCATCTTTTCATTTCAGGACCAGGAACCGACAATTTGCCGTCACCTGGCTCCCAATGGATGCATTGAGCTGCTCAAAGGCTCTGTCTTTTATTACGGAGAAAGACGCCTCCGTCCGAGGGTTTTCGATTTTGTTGATCAACATTCATCTTGGTCCCACGAGTATGGTAAGAATATAATGGTCGACTGCAGCAGAGCTTCCGTACTGCAGCAAGGCATTTATACAACGCGGTTCGCCAGGTGCACGAGGGCGATCGCTAAGGACCAGTCCACCCACCAGCCTTGCATCTCATCGGCGCGCATCATACCTTGAGATTGGGAATTTTTTATTGGGGTTATTTCCATTTGGTTCGGGCGATTAAGCCAGGACCCCCACACTCACAGTACGCGAGACATGATCACGACAACTGTAAGCACGGTATGACAGAGCTGGACACTCTGGCTTCGTTGTACCTGGTGTAGACCTTTAGCCACGAAACGACAGCCAGGTCAGGTTGGACTGTATTGGTTTCCCAGGCAAGCCTGGTACTAGGCCCCATCGCTACGTCAAAGTTCAGTCCTCGATGGGGTATTATTATTATTATGCTGCAGTTTTTGATAAATCAAATGCTGACGCTTCTGTCGTTTTATTACCCACAATACTCTTGATCACCGAGACGCACATAAATCTTATCCATGTGTGGTTTGTCAGGGCTGAGCGTTTTTGTAGACAATCCCAGACTAGTCTGGATCTGATATGGGACTGCTGCTAGACTATCGGAGAGTACTGGCTTATATATCTCATTTCTATATTCTTCCGCAGATACGTATTGATAAGTGGATTTACGCCTGCGTAAAATATGCACCTATTCCTTTATCAGTATAGGATCCGTAACAGTACTCTACCAGCATTCCATCTTCAGTGCATGTTGAGTTTGTTGAGAAGTTAACTATAAGTTAGCCTAGCGATTAGCATTGCATTTAAAAACAGCAAATATATCAAAATATTCCCCAATTCAAATTCAAAACGGAATCCTACAATACGGTTTTCCGTAAAGTCTCTCGAAAATTCATTCGAACGTAACGTGGCAACAGCAAAGCTGGAACATTCCGTAATGCATTCTATCTATTTCAACTACAAAGTTTCAAAATCCACTGTTGTATAATACAGTCTCTTTTGTCCACCACCACTACTATAGTATACTTCAAGCAAAATACAGGAAAAGGGTCATTTCGAACTAATAGATGCTCGGCGAATCCCTTTAAACACGCCAGACATGTAAATGTGCAGATTTGGAAGTGTTGCACTAAAGATACACGATTAATGTGTCGAGAGAGAAAGAGGGTCTTGCTGAATTTGTATCCTGCCTAGTTAAATTAAGCAGAGTACTTGAAGCTGATTGTAATAGAATTCCGTTTCAAAAGTTATTTGAGTCGGCATAAAATAATTTTATTATTGAAAACGTATTTATTCAAAACTCATCAACTCCAGTGAAATCAAACCAGTTCAAGTTTGTTGTCAACTGACAATTACGGTAAGACTTCCATGCTGCGGTATTGAATTCGACTAGAGTGAATTATGATTTATAATTCACGCTTTTGCATTTAATTAGCATATGTCGCTATGACAACACAACATTCCGGCTTAGCTGACTAGAGGTGGGGGTACAATATGAAATGAACTATTAAATCTGCGTATCTTTGTTTAGTAAATTTGTTTCTGAAATATATCGTATCGATAAAATATTGAAATTTTTAGAATTGATACCTTTCATAATGATACTTTCTAATATATTTATAACGGTTCGGTGTATCGATACTTTACACAGTATCGTCCATCTCCATATGTCACATTACTTGACGTACTCCAGAAATTTATTAGTTTTGACGTTAGAATAAATTGTCAACAATACCAAATACCAAATTATTACTTTCCGTTCTACACTCGCATTATTTACCTAACTTTTATTTAATAAAGAAATCAAGGGTCGTGGACAAAGTATAGTATTCTACTCGCAATTTATGGCCATTATTTACTGCGTGAATGATGGCTATCATAAATTGCTCTTTTAATAATATACTTTTTTCAGCTAGCTCTTGAAAATGACTTTTTATACAGGGTGGGGCAATCTTCTGACATCGGAGGATTATATCGTTAGTGTAAGAGATAAAACTTTAAAGTTTTGTGTGAGCTAATACAGTTTCTGAGGGCACATTTTGAAAATACTCTCCATTCTACAGGGTGTTCCAAAACCTCCTAGCAGCACAAACCTACATTTTTTTAAATGAAACGTACTATATTTTGTTCAAGAATCGAAAAGATCTCACCGAGAGCGTTACAAAAATATAGCATTCTAATATATTATATGGGTGTTTTATTAAAAAGATATGGCCAATTATTGGCAAAAAAACCTCCTCTTTAACACTCTGCAAAACAGTGAATCAAAATAAATCAACAGGTCTTTGTATTCAATTCTCATTTACATATCATTATTAATTACTTTTTTATCTGTGGCTTCTTTAATACAGGGTGAAACAACAAATAAATCAAGCAATATCTCAAACATTTTGAATGAATCACCCATGCATCTATATCTAATCAATGAAATAAAATGTTTGTTAATACCTACGGTACTTTTATTTTTAGTATCAATTGGTTTATTAGCAACACTTGCAGTAGAGGTTGATGATCTGTAACAAGATAGGAAATATTAAATTAGATTTGACACGTCATATACATGATTCACCAATATAATAATTAATAAGATATGTATCAATATCAGTTATACTATCCTAGGTGTGTTCTTTTTGACTGAGATCTCAGTTAATTTCAGCTCACATCGGTAATGTGCGCGTTCTTTTTGATTTACTCACTTCGAAGTGAGCTGAGATTTTTCCTCCCCCTTCACCGATGCTGAATGTGATGTAAAGGGGTATCAGTTGGACTTGAGTCGGAAATAAAGTGGAGAGGATGAAGAATTATTCAGAATTATTTAATTTTGTTTACATATAAACACACATAACCTAATTTTCTTTCTAATAATGGATTATTAGTCATAATAAAAAACTATTTTCTTTGAAACTATTTTATACCAAAATCAAAATAAAATGTGGTTATCGGAGATATCCAGATTCCAGATAGGTTTATGTTTATATGTTTTATGTCTCTTATTCACGCATGCGTCGGCAGATCGCGCGTTTCAATTGAGTAGTTCGTTCCTTTTGGTGCTTACTCACATCACTTTATCTCAGATCACTTTAACTGAAGTGAGCTGAGATCTCAGTCAAAAAGAACACACCTATTGTCATTAACACAAATGAGTCAATAATTCATACAAACCTTGATTCGGAGAGGGAAAGGGATTTGCTATAGTTATTTCACCTTTTCTGGATTAAGGTGTGGTGCTTACTGAATAATTTCTTTTTGTTGTGATTATATACCTCAGGAAGATTTTTCTTGTTGAGAATGACTTGCACACTAGCTTCAGAAATTGGCTCTTTTACAACGTGCTGAAGGTTTATTTCACAGATTATAATATAAAGTAGCCTATCTTAAAAAATAAATCCTGTTTCAGAACCCATTTTACTTCTAGGAAGTCTGCAAAATCAACATGAGCCCAACAGGTGTTTGCTATCATATTCTAAGAGTTATATTAGATAATGAATATTTAATGTTGATAAAATCTTTCAGTACAAATATTTGTGACATTGTAATTTTCTAATTACTCAATATTATTCCATACATACTTTTTTATTACTTTCAATTCAGTGCTTAGTATTATATTTTTTGCAAGGTTATACATTCCTTCCGGAATGGTAACCGCCAATATTTGGTTTTTGTGGAGAGTCAGTCCACTATGATTCCTTACTTGTATTTGAAGTTTTTCATGTTTCTCCGTTATTTCAACAAATTTCTTCCATTCCTTCCTGTCCTGGGTCTTTTTCCTCCAGTATTTCAATTTCCATTTCCTCTAGGTCTCTCTCTATTTGGTCCATCCATGTAGCTCTTGGTCTACCTTCTGGTCTTGTTACGGGTTCACGAAACTAGAAACATCAAACATTACTAATATTTTAAAAAGCGTTTAATAATAATAAAAATTTAGTGAGAAATCAAAAAAATAAAATAAAATAACAATATCCAAATAATTAAAATCAGTCCGCTAAATAGTCTATAAAGACAAGACCACCGGGAAGAAGTGTATCAGCTTGGTATCAATCCTAATTATTGAATGTTGTGACCTTGACCTTCTCCTAATTTGATTAATAACCAATATATAAAAGGCCACTTTTGATAAGAAGGTCAACTGTCAGAGGAATCCACTTTTTTTGGGTTTTTAATGGGTGATGAATGGTCCATATCAGTTTTGGGAAAAACAATCGAAAATCTTCGGATATCTGTGCCATCCATATCCCATTTTTATTGAGAAACCTTCAATTTTTATGTCTGGGTGACATACTCCACTTCTTGAGGATTAGTGAGGGTTCTTAAATAAAAATAAACCTCATACATATCAGGCCACATTCCACCAAAGGTTTGTACCTATACTTACAGATTACGATAAATCTAATGCGAACACTAACATTATTTTAGGCCTTCTATCTACACGCTTACTTTCATTCTTGCTCAGTGTGCATATAACTTAAGGAAATCTTGATACCAAGCCTACACCTAATCCCCTAATCTTTATCTGAGATCTGCAGAACTCTGGATGCTGTCGGATACCATCATACAAAGAATCCAAGTAAGATCTTTCCAGTAATATAATCAAAAATTCCACACTTTGGATCTGTGCTCTCACTCCCTGGATCCTAGAAAGAGATAATAAAATAAGTAATCAAAACACAGCTCAACTTTAATTAAATTTAGCTTATGAACTTAATATAAATATTATTCTATTAACTTAATTATTGATAAAATAATCACCTGTAAACAATCTTCAGATAGTGTAAGGCGAATAGTACGTACTAGTCGTTTCAAGGGTCCTTGGTACCCTTTTATTGTAAATTGGCCTTGGTTTTGTGAAGATTTACTGAAATTGGTAAATAAATTAGATATTATGATAAGAAAGTAAAAAGATATATTTTTGTTACCTGTCTTGTTCACAATAAACAAACTGGACACCAGGTGCAGGTAGCAATTTGGCGCCCCAACGTTTAACAGTCTCCAAAAGTGTGGAATCTTTTTTGGTATCAAATGTTGACGTAACTCTTGATTTGTCTATATACAGATACATCTTATATTATAGTAGCTAGGGAGATTATTAGTTTCTTTCAGCGTTATAAATTATTATTTGTTTACAAGCCACTTATAGTATGTAGGATAGTATGAAGGTAGGTACATTAGTTGACATTTGACATTGCTTGACATAGTACTTACTGTCTTTAAGGAATGACAAGGTACGTTCTTTGGAACGAGTTAGGAGTAATACGATAATCGATAGTGCATATTCGATTTTGGGTTTCATGACGTCACAATTCGTGAGGACTTAGAAAATTTAAGGTAGTAATAGTTATATTAATTTTTTAGAACTCTTAAATTTTTAGTAAATGCATAGTTTTGGATTTAGTTAGGTAGATAAATAATACTTAATTGATTTTAATTTTTTGGTTTTGTGGTTTTATTTTACACCTTTTGGAATTATAGAGTGTGTATATAGTCAATTTAGTAATAGGCATTGTAGTTAATTTTTTACGTTCAGGACATTTTAATAGTACTTCAATTTTTTTAATTACTTAAGTTGAATTAAATTATGGGCATTAGACGTGACTTATTTTTTCTTTATACATATAAAGACATTGATTAATTACACTAGTGCATGGAACAAATATTCAAACGGCATTGCTTCATAATCTTGTGCGCAGTAGGTATTTGAGATATTAAAGGATGCGCACAGACTTAATTCATGCGCAGTAGGTATTCAGGATATTGAAGGACGCGCACGAACTTAATTCATGCGCAGTAGGTATTCAGGATATTGAAGGACGCGCACGAACTTAATTCATGCGCAGTAGGTTAGTTTTAGGGTTTTCTGGTTTGCAAACAAGCTAGTCTTATACGGGTTGGACTATACTAATTGTAGCGCCAACTACTGTATTGTAACCGTTTTCACTTATTTTTCTGTAAGCTGGGGTGGGGTGCGCCTTTGCGATTGAGTAAATTTCAAAATATAATTTAATAGAATATAGATTTATGCTATAGTACGAAAATGGAGATAAATAGGTTACTCGGTGATGAACTTACCTACGAGTTACAAATTCGAGGTTGTCCAATAGGTAATACAGTAGCAGAAAAACGGATTTTATTGCGAGATGCATTGCGAGTTGAGAGAACTGGTGGTCAGAGTGCTCCTACAAACTCTTGTCTAGAACCTAATAATGACTTAGATATTTGTGAACAGAAATTAATTACCTTAGCGGAAAATATCAGACAGTACGGTAATTCGGAGAACAAACTTAACGAGTTCAAGAAAATAAATTCCCGGTTACATCATGTAAGCCTTAGGTTAGGGCGAATTAGCTTCACTCAATCCACGATGGAGCGGTGGTCAAAGCTGCTTGCGTGGTGTGATCGATTAGAAGAAGAGCTTCAGCGGATATCCGAGGATGAGGAGGAAGTTGCTGTAAAAGATAATACTATCCTCGATGAGCCGATACCAGTTAGGGAAGGACGTGCCCAATTGCCAATTTTGGATGACCCTCTTGTTTTACTACCCGAACTAATTACAACAGATAAACAACCAAATACTACAGTTCGGTTTTCTAAATCTATCGCACCAGACGCATTCTCCAAGAATAACGATACTATTAATAGACTCGAGGCTTTACAACTTCAACCAACAAATGGATCTGGTTACCTTTCTAGAGAAACGGAAAAAATAAACCAAACACAATATTCTGCACATTTGGAAAATGCATATGAACAATCTTGTGAAACTCAGGATAATTTGACAAGAAATGTCAATTATGCGATTCCATCTACTGGGCTAATTTCCAACAGACCTTCTACTATTCCGACACATGGGTTTTATCGCGACTCTATGGGAAAATCGTCTACCATGTATCCTAACAGGCCAATGGACAATCCAGACTCAGGCTTCACTTTATCGGGACGTGAGATCAGATCTAGCTCATTGATTAATAACCCATCACATCACACACCGACTGTTCAGCTAGAAGAGGAACCAAGAACGTCGATAATATCTAATCAATATCATGGTCCAGTTGATGTATGGCGATGGCGCATACAATACGATGGACTTACAAGTGTAACAAATTTCTTGGAGAGAATTGAAGAATTGAGAAAATCTCGACGAGTTTCCAAAGATCGTCTTCTAGAAGTGGCACCTGAGATTTTTACGAAGGATGCGTTATTGTGGTATCGTATGAGTCAATTCAGTTCATGGGATGAACTAACGACAAGGCTGCGAATGGACTTTCAGCCTTACGACTATGAAGAATCACTCTGGGATGAGATACGGCGACGAACACAAGGGGCACATGAACGTGTAATCAACTATGTGGCTGTGATGGAAGGATTATTTCGGAAGTTGTCAGATCCACCCCCAGAAGAAAAACGAGTACATATTATTCGTCGTAACTTCTTACCGCACTTACAAACTGGTTTAGCTCTTCAATCAACTAATAACCTTTCACAATTAATCCATCTAGCGAAGACCATCGAAGAAACGCAATCTCGAGTCCATGGCTTCTGTCCTCCACCAACGAGTACACGTAATCTCGTAGAACCCGAACTAGCATACAGGAAATCTACTTCGAGTTATGGGACAGCCAACATTTCCAGCGTACGGACAAAGGAAGATAAAAGGGAACAACCAAACTCTTTACCTTCATGCAGTCATGTTTCTACACCTACTTTAACGAAAGTTGTATGTTGGAATTGTGGAGTCGAAGGTCATAGGTTTAGAAAGTGTTCAGAACCTAAACGACGATTTTGCTTTAGATGTGGACAACAGGGTGCTGTTGCTAACACATGCTCAAATTGTTCAAAAAACTCAATTGCTCCGCCTCAGTAGGTCGACTGAGTACGGACTCCTTAGCAAGTTCGACCAATTTATCCGATAACGTGGCCATTCTGAATTACGTGCTAAGTCATGCAACGGGAGATAAAAGACCCTATCTAACAGTAAGTTTATTCGGCAAAGATTTTTTAGGTCTTTTGGATAGTGGAGCATCACGCACTATAGTAGGTGGACCCGGCTGGGACCTGCTATGTGGGTTGTGCACTTTGGACGTAAGACACAAACAGGCATGCACAGTTGCGAATGGCCAGACTTGCGAAAGCATTGGTGAGGTTCTCTTACCTATACGGTTGCGCGATCGCGTCGAACTAATTAGCGTCTTGGTTGTACCGTCCCTGCCACATTGTCTTATACTTGGGATAGATTTTTGGTCTAAGATGGGTATCATTCCAGATCTGTATACAGGAGAATGGAGTTTTCGTGAACACTGTCACTTGGATGAGGTAACTACAAGTGGAATTCGCAATGTTGACTCTCTGACTAAGGAACAACGACAGTTATTGAACGAACAAGTGGACAAGGCATTCAAAGACATGGGAAACAATCTCGGTTATACTACTTTAATAGAACATGAGATTAATACAACTTCGCCACCTGTTAAGCAACGCTACTATCCCATTTCACCTGCTTTACAGATTGTTGTAAATAAAGAATTGGATGAAATGCTGAAGAAGGGGATTGTAGAGCCTTCTAAATCAGCCTGGTCGTCACCAATTGTCATGGTGAAGAAATCGGATGGAGGTTGGCGCTTCTGTGTCAATTATAAACGACTTAATGCCGTTAGTATTCCGGATGCTTATCCAATTCCGTACGTTAGCGCAATCCTAGATAAATTAAGAGATGCAAGATATTTAAGCACTCTTGATATCAAATCAGCGTATTGGCAAATACCAGTAGCAATCAAATCTAGACCTTTAACAGCTTTTACAGTCCCTAATCGTGGACTATTTCAATTTAAAAGGATGCCATTTGGGTTACATTCAGCACCAGCAACTTGGCAACGATTAATCGATCAAGTACTTGGCGTAGATCTCGAGAGTTATACATTCGTCTATCTTGATGATATCATCATTTGTACTCCATCTTTTGAGAAACATATTGAAGTACTTAATAAAGTACTTGAGCGGCTCAAAAACGCTGGACTCACTTTAAACAGGGAAAAAAGTATTTTTTGTAGGTCACAGCTACGTTACTTGGGATATGTGGTCAACAGTAACGGGTTACTAGTTGATCCTGACAAGGTTGAAGCTGTTTTAAGCATACCAACCCCTCGTAATGTGAAAGAAGTTAGGAGAGTTGTGGGAATGGCGTCCTGGTACAGGCGATTTATTCCGAATTTTTCTATGTTAGTTGCACCTTTAACCAGCCTCACTCAGAAAAATCGTCCTTTTTTGTGGGAAAAGGATTGTGAGGACGCTTTTAACAAAATTAAGCAGACTCTCGTATCGGCACCTATCCTGGCCTGTCCAGATTTTTCACTACCATTTATTGTGGAAACAGATGCTAGTGACTTTGGATTGGGGGCTACCCTTTCTCAGAGCTACCCTGAGGGTGACCGCGTCATTTGTTACCTGAGTAGGTCTTTAACAAAATCGGAAAGGAAGTTTTCTACTACCGAGAAAGAATGTCTTGCAGTAATATTTGCGGTTGAAAAACTTAGACCATATTTAGAGGCAACAAAATTTGTAGTAATTACAGACCACTATTCGTTGAAGTGGCTTTTTAGTATTAAAGATCCTACTGGTCGAATTGCTCGTTGGTGTCTCCGGTTACAAGCCTATGATTTTGAAGTCATCCATCGTAAAGGTAAGGATCATCTTGTACCTGACGCACTATCGAGAGCTGTTCCTTGTGTTGATATGGTGGACAACCCTGATTCAAACGATATTTCAGATCATGAAGCTGTAGCCACAGATTTACCTTTTACCTCAACTGATAAGTGGTATAATGATATGTTGAGCAGAATAAATAGTCTTCCAGAGAAGTACCCTTTGTGGATGGTGAAGGATCAGAAACTCTACCGAAATTCTAAGCATCGGTACCCAGCTTTGGCAAATTCTGATTGGTTGTTGGTCGTACCACGGGAGCGCCGAAGTGATGTTATTAAAAACCACCATGATCCACCTACTTGTGGACACTTGGGTGTAGCAAAAACTGTGGAGAGAATTAGTCGAACCTATTACTGGCCAAAATTGCGACATGATGTGGGTAGATACATCCGCAGGTGTCACACTTGCTTGCGCACGAAGTCGGAACAAAGAGCAGCAGCTGGTCAGATGCTATCACCTCAAGCAGTCTTGTCCAGGCCTTGGGAATTAGTGAGTATAGATCTTGTTGGTCCCTTACCCAGATCTACCAACGGTTTTGTATATATTTTTTCTGTAATGGATTGTTTCACAAAATTTGTTCTATTCTTCCCTATACGAAGTGCAACGGCCAAAAATATAGTCTATTGGCTTGAAGATCATGTGATACTCCTTTATGGAGCACCTAAATATATTATTGCGGATAATGGCCAACAATTTAAAAGTGCCTTATTTGTCGCACTGTTAGATAAATATCGGATAAAGCTCAAACATACAGCTTACTATCACCCTCAAGCTAACCCCGTAGAGCGTCCACATAGGACATTGAAAACTGTATTATCGGCATATGTGGCGGATAATCAAAGAAAATGGGATCAATATCTTGCGAAGGTAGGTTTTGCAATAAGATCCGCTAGTCACGAAAGCACAGGTGTTAGCCCAAACCTGGTCAATTTTGGTCGTGAAGTAGACCTTAATGACATTGATCGCCCTTCAAGTGAAGGACCGAGTATATTGTCAGAAAAAACCGAAGCTCTATCACAACTTTTTAAAGATGTTCAGAAGCGCTTGCTTCATGCTTACCAGAAAAGTAAAAAGACTTACAATCTTCGTCATAGAAAACAAAAGTTTAATTTAAATCAGATGGTTTGGAAACGACAATACGTTCAATCTGATGCCGCGAATTATGTTACCAATAAGTTAGCTAATAAGTTTAGCGGCCCACATAAAATTGTCCGTGTCGTATCACCGTGGACATATGAGTTAGAAGACTCCAGTCATAAATCATTAGGTGTCTGGAACGCTAAAGATTTAAAGTCTCACCCTCCCGACATAGACTCTACCGTGCCGGCATAGTACTGTAATAGTAATTAGTTTATCCAGGATATAGTTCTTTATTTAATAATATATAGATAAGTCATAGGTAATATTAAGTTATTTTTTTTTGTTCGTAGTATTGTGGTAGATACCATTAAAGTTTTGGAAAAAACTTTTTCTAGGAAGGGGTGGTGTTGTTACGGGTTCACGAAACTAGAAACATCAAACATTACTAATATTTTAAAAAGCGTTTAATAATAATAAAAATTTAGTGAGAAATCAAAAAAATAAAATAAAATAACAATATCCAAATAATTAAAATCAGTCCGCTAAATAGTCTATAAAGACAAGACCACCGGGAAGAAGTGTATCAGCTTGGTATCAATCCTAATTATTGAATGTTGTGACCTTGACCTTCTCCTAATTTGATTAATAACCAATATATAAAAGGCCACTTTTGATAAGAAGGTCAACTGTCAGAGGAATCCACTTTTTTTGGGTTTTTAATGGGTGATGAATGGTCCATATCAGTTTTGGGAAAAACAATCGAAAATCTTCGGATATCTGTGCCATCCATATCCCATTTTTATTGAGAAACCTTCAATTTTTATGTCTGGGTGACATACTCCACTTCTTGAGGATTAGTGAGGGTTCTTAAATAAAAATAAACCTCATACATATCAGGCCACATTCCACCAAAGGTTTGTACCTATACTTACAGATTACGATAAATCTAATGCGAACACTAACATTATTTTAGGCCTTCTATCTACACGCTTACTTTCATTCTTGCTCAGTGTGCATATAACTTAAGGAAATCTTGATACCAAGCCTACACCTAATCCCCTAATCTTTATCTGAGATCTGCAGAACTCTGGATGCTGTCGGATACCATCATACAAAGAATCCAAGTAAGATCTTTCCAGTAATATAATCAAAAATTCCACACTTTGGATCTGTGCTCTCACTCCCTGGATCCTAGAAAGAGATAATAAAATAAGTAATCAAAACACAGCTCAACTTTAATTAAATTTAGCTTATGAACTTAATATAAATATTATTCTATTAACTTAATTATTGATAAAATAATCACCTGTAAACAATCTTCAGATAGTGTAAGGCGAATAGTACGTACTAGTCGTTTCAAGGGTCCTTGGTACCCTTTTATTGTAAATTGGCCTTGGTTTTGTGAAGATTTACTGAAATTGGTAAATAAATTAGATATTATGATAAGAAAGTAAAAAGATATATTTTTGTTACCTGTCTTGTTCACAATAAACAAACTGGACACCAGGTGCAGGTAGCAGTCTGTTTGTAACTGGTGTCCCCTCTGTTATTCTTTTTACATAACTACCTCATTATTTTGATATGTCCAAACCATCTTATTCTATAGTATATTCATAAAGAAGAGAGAGTAATAAAAATGCAAATTTGGATAAATTTTGTTCTGAGTGATAAATCACTTTTTCTTCTCTTTTAAAAATTTTCTACTATACCTCAGGTAAAAATCACTTATTTTCATATACCTCACCCTGTTCGACAGGAGAATACAATAGAGCCCAAAACCGAGTAAAATAGAAGGCAAGGGATAAACTATTCTCATAGGCGCCGCAATTGGGGGAAACCGTGGTATATAGGTATTATTAGGGAAAATAGTAAATATGTAAAAAGTTCTATGATATTTATTAAAACAAATTACTTTATTGGAAAAAATTTATAAATTAAATAATAAGAATACATTTTAGGAATAAAAGTAATATTATATTATATTCAGTGCTATTCAAAAGTCCCCTCCCCCCCTCTTATCTTTTGAACGGCACAACTTACATTAATAAAATTTGGAGTGTGAAAAAAAAGTGTTGTAAACTTCTCTACGAATGGTAACAGGTGATGTAATAGTAATAGATGACGTCACAGTGCCACTCTGGCCAATAACTTCAAATAGGACCTTATGGCAAGTGATATCTCGTTTGAAAGGAATTGACATTGGCTACATAGCCATATTAATTTTGTTTGGGTTTAAACTAATTTTGACGGATAAATTGAATAAATACCAAAATTATTGAAATTATTTTTTTAAATTTAATTAATCAAATATCAACAATGGATTCTTATAGCAAGTGTTCGAAATGTGCTCCGTTTACTTCCATCGAATTGATAAGCACACCTAAAAATTAAATTAAGGCTGATCAAATGGTTGAGAGGTAAACAAAATGTTACGATTGTCAATGATTACAACTACAAAAATAATTAAAATGAAATGGAGGTAGATACGTTTTATTAATAACAGTCAAAAAATAGGAGTAAATAAATGTAATAAAACATTAAACAGTACATTTCTCTCAAAACAGTCAAAAATAGGAGTTTCCACATTTTTTCTCCTACTTTTAAAACATTGTGTATACATTTATGCCAATTATCTGGAGTTATTTTTTTAACTTATTCTTGAAAAAGCACCTGCACATCCTTTAGTTTATAGGTAGTATTATTCCTTACTACATACCCTTTCATTTAAGCCCATATTAATTCTATTGGATTAAGTCAACAATGGTAAGGCGGCACTCTTAATACTGTTATGTTTCGTTTTCCAGCCATATCATCGACAACTTCCTTATTGAATTTTTCTTTGTGGGTATTTACCAATGATAGTAGTTCTTTTTTTACCATATCTGCCTCCAAAATTATGTATTTTTCTGTAAGCCACTTATATTAGGTTTTCTCCATGCATTTTTTTTAAAATTTAAATATTGGCAAAACACCTACGCCAATGGTACGCTCGAAAAAATGAGTTTTTCATCGTTTTATTACTCCCTCTTCCTTATGAATACACTATAGATGTTTTTATTATTCTTCCTATGTTTTCAGTTTCTAGTACTTTTTTTATTTCCAAGTTTGACAATCTCTCTTTCATACTGACATTTATTAAATTTTTCAGGTCCATACATTTTCCTAATAATTTTACTTTTGTATATTTTTTACTTTTCTTTAACTCCGGTTGTTATTGCGGTGCTGTCCCTTGTTTATTCTCATTTTAGTGGTTCTCTCGATTGTTTTGTTCAGCATTGGAGGTTCGTATTTATAGCTTCTGTTATAATCGTTTGCAGCGTTTCTCGTAAACTTTTCTGGTCTCTTGAAATTATGGCTACATCATCTACATATGCCACTACTAGTGACTATTCACTGATGACTTTTCCAGGTAAATTGAATTTTTTATTATTCCGTCCATTACTACATTGAAAATTGCTGTAGAAAGTCCATCTTCTTGTCTTACTCCTGAGCTTATTTGGAACTCTTTCGTTAGAACCACTGATTTGGAATGATTTCCACTATATTTTATTTAACTAAAATAAGTTAAATTTTGGTGGCATACAATAACTTAAAGTAACCCATGAACACAGTCAAATAAAAAAAATGGATGAGCTTCATTTTATCTAGTCCAGTTATGACAGAAGTCACATGGGACGGGATTTATAATGAATCAATTTATACAGTCTTTATGACGCCATGCTTTTTCTGGTCCTGGAAATAATTTCTAAACTGTACAAGTTGCCGTCGACAACAAATGAAAATAAAGGAAAGTAATGATTGTACTCATCCGAACATAAAACTGAACGAAATAACCGTCTCGACTAGACAAACAGAAAAATGTGAAATTCATTTATTTTCAACTGTCGCTGTCTGGAATATCCCTAATTTAAAAAAGATCGTTACTACTTCGACTGTCTTACGTCCTACGGTGTCAAATTGAACAAGACAAAGTATTCAGCTACCCACTTTACTTGAAAATGATTACTGCTTATTTACGATCTGTCGCCGTGTCACTTTCAAGTCGATGGTCTCAATAAGCAAACACGATTTTAATTACAAAATATAAGATGTTCTGTCGATTCAGATGCTGAACATTCGTTCCAATTTAATTTTAATTTTGTTCGATGCTGAAACTCAGAAGTGGGACAAAACGGAAAAGCGTTAGGGACTGTGATAATCATCGAAACGATGTTTGGAAAAAATAAGGTCAGATAATGGTTTTACGGCCTTTGAGTGTAATATGAATGGACCTTCATTTTGTAAGATAATATATGGGGTATTTTAGGATATTTGAAGGTTTCTGCCGACAAATTCTAGCTTACATCAGCAGTTCCACCACTGCACTAATTTTTCTCCATGCTACTTCATTAATATCCAACAAATATGTTTTCATTCAAAATTTACGAGTAGTAGGTCGCACTTATAAATTGAAATTATTAAGTTGCTATAAAGGAAATAAATTGTCTTGTAGTTAAATTTGAATCGAGGGGAAAAAGGAATGAGAGTCTTCTGGTGAGAGCAAAAGAGAAATCAAGAGTAGAGATTCAAGAAGAATATTAGACTGTTTCTCCTTTGCTTATCACCTTGACAGGCCATCAGCAGAATACAAATTCATATTACCTATAAAAAGTTGAGAATAACAGATTTATTTTTAACGGAACACAGAAAGTTGAAAGGTGAGTAGGTATCTTAATTTGAAATAAAACAAGTGTAATGGTGTATATGGGCCGTTACATATATTTTTTTCATAAATCATCCGAAAGCGAGATTTAAATTGGAAGGGTGGCATCTGTAAAGCGACCGACCTAAATCGGAACGGCTTCTTGGAATACAAATAAATGTCATGTCACACACTACAAAGCTTTGGACAAACAAAATGTTTGGGGATCTACATAAATGAATAAATAAAGTGTGTGTGTGTCCGTTTTAAAGGGGAGGAACTTTTTCGATTAAAAAAAGTGCGTTTCGCTTGAACTGTTTGGTTTGTCAAATACTGTTTTCAATTATTTTGAAAAATTAGATTCTGCTTTATTGAAACATATCTAGAGACTTCTAGCGTAGGATGCCAATGAAACAGACATTACTGGGCCCTCCAAAAAATATAATCTGGATTGAGATGTTAACAAGAATAAAATTTTATTTTTGTACTACTTAGGTTCTTGTCTTACTGATTTTAATTTCGAAATAACATAGCCAGTTCTCAGGACTTTTCAACCTATGGACTGAAGATATAAAACTCTAACAGAATATGTCGCGCCACTCATTTTATTTTTAAAAAAAAATGTAAAAACTTAAATTTTGTATCAGCTAATATTTAGTTATTGTCATCTGCATGGGGGCAAATTTTTTTGAGTGAGCTGTGTATTCCAAGAACTTACTCTAGGAAACTGTGTATTCTAGGAGATATGTAATCCAGGAACTGTATTCTGAGATAGTTACTCATGGGGCTGTATTCAGGACTGAGGGAGTAGAGATTTCCGAGAGAGCACATATTTTGTCTTTATTTTGCTTGGCTACTCTGCCGTTGCAATCACTAAGGCAAAATATCTGTTCTCTCGGGAATCTTCACTCCCTCAGTCAAGAATACAGCTCCAGGGAACTTATTCCAGGAAACTGTGCAAAAATGATCTGGAACATCCATTAAGATCAAATTAATATTTGAAAACGCTCTGTACTCTACCAAAATTCGATTAATAGTATTCTCCAATGTCCCAGATAATTCATTTTCTTCTTACGTATCCCATTTACATCTAATAATCTGTTTATATAGACTGATCGAAATGGAGCCAGAAAAATAATCTGATACCTAGAGACTGCGTAAAAATCTAAAAACATGATATCCATATTCTTTGTAAATTTATTATTTACTGATACTAACTAATTATTTAGCAAACCTGAGATGGGATATTGAGTTACATATACTTCATTTGCAAGATCGTTAAATTAAATGCGGCCCTGCTCAATTCAACTGCTCACGTGCTTTTGTTTACATCGAGCTTGGGTGGAATCTGAACAGAGTATAAATTAGGTACATTCGGTATCCACATCCGACTAGTCAGACTTTGTCTAAATCGTTCGTTTACGATATCTAGATATAAGAGAGGTGAATCTTGATAATTCAAGTCCGAAGTGAATCTGTTTGCTCAAGGTATTTCGACCGATGAAACAGATTTAATCTGATATTGAGGTTGTACAGAGTGAGTTTTAAGTATGAAACGCTTCAAGTATCTTGGATACGGATCTCACAATGGTGTGCAAGCAACTGATAATATGGCCCATATTATGCAGGTTTTTTCTTTGTTGTGATTTTTCCTTTTTTTTTCTCTGTTTTTGGCACTTCAGCCAGTATCTAAGACTCAGACGAGTAAATTCAGTGTGACTAGCAGACAGATCAGGTGGGCCTCGGATAGGGGGATATGGGTGTATATTATGAGGTTCAATTGAAACAAAAACGAGAGTAAATGTAATAGGTTTACGGGCAGTCCAACTCCGTAGCGCAGTAATTCACTAAAAGTTTATGCGTTTTTTGACGGTATTTGTTGCAGTTGAAATATGTGGTCTAAATCAACCACTTCTAGACAGATGTCACATTGATTTGATTCTTTAAGGCCTATCTTGTTAAGGTGCAGGGAGTAGCAGGCATGTCTAAATTTTAGACGAGAGGTGGTGACAATTTGGTGCCGATTATAACTGGTATTTTTGTGCCACAGCTCATTGGGTTTGATGGGTTGGATTATGGTGTAGCTGGTGTCTTTTATATTCGGTCCATAGGTTATTCCATGTTTTTCTAGACATCTTTTTTATTTGGCTGGAACACGTATCAATAGTGATGTTGATATTAATAGTTGGTCCTGTAGAAATGGCTTGTTTAGCCATGGTGTCAACGGTTTCATAATAAATAATTCGAGAATGTTTTTTAACCCCTATGAACTGCATATTAATCTGATGTCTTTTGAGATTGTTTATCGCCATTCCTACACGTGGCTCCTGACACACGAACATGTCACTATGTACACCCTTGATGTGAAATAATTATTCGGAATGCTCGGGCGCCAGATTTTTAGCGTGGTTTGCTCCACGGCCCCTTAACACTTATCGTCAAGAGTTCCAGATAGCCTCAGATGGAGGTTACTGAAAATTCCAGGGTCTTGTTGAATTTACTTAAGATAATGTTATAATTTTTGTCAATATCCTAAGAACTTAAAGCTTATTTGTTTGTCTTCAAGCATTGTAATACTTTTTCATTTAGCAGAGTGATATTCAACATTTGCCCAGGATTCATTTGTCTAGGAATTTTTTTTTATTGACTTATAATTCATTTTAGTCTCACACTGTTATGGAAACTTGTACATTGCAAACTATTTGTGAATATAAGAGTATGAGTGAGGTTGGAATTGTATTGTTCTTTTCCATTTGCTGATTTAGGTGGAGATAGATCATTTTATGCAAAAGAAATCAGCTGGCACCTGGTAATATTGTAACAAAGGTTGTGTAAGTGCTTTATTATATTGTATTTGTTATCCCAGTATTTTTTTGAGACCACGCCCATCTCCTCTGAAGAAGGGGAAGGTTATACGTTCTGGTAAGTTACTAAAGATTGTTTCAGATAAAGGGTGGAATAAATTCCAGCTGGCCTTTCGAGTGTTCCATTAAGTTTTGGGGTTTGCGTTAATTGTTTGCGCGATATGAAGACCAATTTCCATGTAAATTAAGAAGTTATCTAAGCCTAATGTTTCGGGCACTACCTGCCAATTGATCTTGTTTGCAATGTCGGGAGACGCCAATGTTAAATCTATTGCCGAATTATTGTTTGATCTCGATATTTTAGTTGGAGACCCGTCATTTAGGAGTATGGAGTCAGTTTGGTACAAGGCATTAAAAATGTTTGATCCACAGAGGTTTACTTTGTATGATCCCAATAGATTATGGTGTCCATTAAAGTCACCTGCTATAATAGTGCAACCGTCGGTTACACTCTAAAAAAGGTGGATGAAATTATGTACAGACAATCTCACACGGCAGCAAATTAATAAGTAATATTTATGCCCGGTTGCAAGAACGCTTATTAAAAATGATGAATGATTAACGGCTAATCAATGAAATAATAACTCGTTAATTCTTCAAATCAACCATCATTTACACAATCAAAATGCAACGGATAGGTACCTGCAATGATGAACAATTAATCGACCATTATTTTTTTCGTGAAATCGGGCTCCCATTGATGGTTCATAATTTTTTAATCAACCATCATATGATGAGAGATTTGATTAGCGTTCTTGCAACCGGGCATTAGACTGTTATACCAAATTTTTGCGGCACAAGTCGGAATACCGACCGCAATATTATTTAGAGGTATTTCTTTAAACCGTATATTTTTTTTAATGAAAATTGCAACACCTGTAATTCTGTCAAATCTGTCTTTTCGAATTATTGAGTAGCCTGAATAGCTATATGGGGTGTTTGGCTTGAACCAGGTTTCGCATACTATTGTGATATCTATATTCAAGTCCGATAATGTTTTACTTAAACTCTGTTTATTTGCTACAGCGGAGCGTATGTTCCACTAAAGAATTTTTAGATCGTTAGTATTCGTCCAGGTCATATTCTTCCATAACACAATCTGCTTGAGTAGATGTTATTTTCTTTATATCGGTAATGCTGATAATTGTCAGTTCATCAAAAGAATTTACCTCACTTATGATTTTTTTTTAAATACTGAGAAGAATTGTTGAATGAAAGCATCAAGTTGCCCTTCACGGGGATATTTAATAGGATTAGTAGGGCCAAATCTGAAGGGAAACATAGGAGGGGACTGGGTCTCCAAAACTGGGGAGGATGCCTTACGTTTTTTCCGTGGTTGATTGGATTGGGAGGGGGGTTTTATCTATTTTTTTAATTATTTGGAGTAACATGTTGTGGTGTTTGGCGATTTCTATCATGGGGATATTTTTATTTTGCTGTGGGAAGTTTGTTACCAATTTATTTGCATCATCCATGAAGAACATGACCAGCTGCCATCGGATGTAGTCTACCAATATTTTGGTCATTCACCTTTTCTATAAATACATAGACACATTCCGAATACAGCTTTGGTTTTTGCAAATTGAAGACCTTATATACTTTTTGTCTGAAGCTGTTGTTAACTACCGTATTATTTTCTCCTAGATGTGTGTTATTTTCTTCGAGATGATCGGAATTATTTTGTGTTAAATGGCCTGTGCCCCCTTGTCGGGGGAAGGGTCCTCGTCCATGTTCCTGATTCAATAATTCACTGTTTATTTCTTTTTATTATTATTATCCACAAAAACCAGAACTAGCTTTTTGTAAATTTAAATTAGCACAGTCGACTCGACACTCAAAGCACTACGTCTTTACTGTTCCGCGGATCAAATTGTACTGATCTTCCGTTTTTCCGGAATAAAAAGGAGCTTTGTTATTTCAAATGAATCACCCTGTATATTTTTTGCCTTTTGAAACCCCTAAGAAATACCTAATTTTTTCCATGTAATGTCCCCTATAACTAAATGCCATAATTTCGAAGTTATGGCTACATATTTTACATTATCTCCGCCCAGAACTGTCACGAATCATCATATTGAAATCATTTTTTTTTATTCAAATTATTTGATTTTAAATCTTTTCTCTTGTAATGAAGTATGATTTTGAATTAAAGAAATTTTTTAAAATGATTTATAATAATTTTTGATTTAAATCTTTAAACAAAAATGGTTTAGATCATTTATGAAATATTTAAATCGTTATAAAGATTTAAACTATTCTTGATATACATTGATCGACTCAACATGATGTCTAAAAACTGAACACTACCGTTTACTTGAAAAAAATGTTTTTAAAGTACAATTGTATATCTGCATCTGTTGAGCGAATGTTTTCGTATCATAAAAAGATTTACGATTTAAATATGTTTTATTCGAAAAAAGATTTTTGATTTTAAATCTTGTGACGCAAAGTAAATGATTTATTATTTAAATCATTTCCAACATGATTCGTAACAGCTCTGTCTCCGCCGAAGTTAAAATAATAAATACAATTAGATCGCTTTGATTGGAGATACCTGTTTAATTTGAATAATCTCTAATAAATATTTACTTGATTACAGTTTCCTGTATCAATTCTCATATTCAAGTAAAGCGTGTTATGAATAGAAGTCAAAATAATAGTGTAAAACTATTAAAACGCTTTACGAACTAGAAAATTAATTTCCAAAGGATAGACCGTTCACTAGGAAGCAACATCTACTTCTCGGGCTACATGCCCTGCCAGACAATGAATTACACTTCCAAGATAAACGGGGTTAGTATATATATTATGAAAATATAGAACCAATCATTTTAGTTTATAATTAGAAGGAATAATATCACTTGCAGACCGGTTTCGGCGTATTTGCGCCTCATCAGTACAAGGTAGATATTATGCTATGGGATTTTGGTTATGATATTATGAATTGATTAAAGATCACTTAAACTTCGGCGAAGATTATGTAAAAGTACCTATAATTACGAAATCATGACATTTAGATATAGGGAACCTTCCATGATAAATATATATGTTTTAGTGACCAATTACGAATGACGGAATGAATATCATGTGTCTCTGTAGATTCTTCTGGGTGACTACAACCTGTTGAGATCAAATGAATGCATAAGTCAAAGTTAAACTGCACTAAGAGTTTTGACAGGAATGTTAACGGGACATTCTCGCCTGAATGGGCACCTTAAAAAGCTCAAAATAGTGGAGGAAGAAGATTGTAGATTTTGTGGAATGGAAGAAGAATCCTCCATTCACATACTTGCGAACTCCACAGCAATTCAGAATCCTAGGGCTCAGCACCTGGAAGACTATTGGATAGACGAGGGACAGTTACCTAAGTTGAAGCCTGCAGATATCCTAAAATTCTTCCGGAAAATAGGACTAAAGGAGCTACTAGTCTCTGAGACTCTCCTCAGAAACTAAGTAGAAGTAAGGGGGCACAATAGATGTTTTAGGTCTCAGTGAATGTTACCCCAAAATACATACATACAGGTGTCTCTGTACTTTCTGTCTTTCTGGTCTATTTAAAATAATTTTTCTATTGGATACATCTTCATTACTACTACAATCATGCTCTTCAACATCGATGTTTTCAACAGAAAATTCCGATAGATTGAAATCGGCAACTTTAAGTCTCTTGGCACGCATGTAATATTTTTTAATTTATGCCATGATAATAAATGGGATAAGATGAAAGTCGTTATTGACAAAAACGTATGTAACAGGCACATCAAAGCTATTTATGCACAATATACCAACACAAAACTATACCAAGACTTAGGACTCAATTGGGACGTCCTAAGGATATCCTCCGCTGTCTGGGTAGGTCTTGTGAACTAGTATTTTGTATTGCTATGCAATCCGCAGGTATGTGGATGAAGATTTCTTCTTCCACTCCACAGAATCTTGTTCATCTTGTTCCGCTATTCTAAGCATTTTAAGGGGTCCATATAGGCGCCAATCTCCCATCAGGATACATATTAAAACTTTTAGTGCAGTTTTACTCTGCCCTAGGCATTCACTTTTTTACACCTGGTTGTAGATCTTCTTCCCCTTCGAGTGCCAACAAAAGTTAAGATACAATGCAAAGTTTCAACAGTTCCCATTCATACTCCCACGCACATTTTCCAACCTCATCTATAGTTTTTGAATGTCAGGACGAAATATTATTTTTCGCCTCTCTATCGGAAAACAAATCATATAAACACAAAAACTAGAGCGGAAAGTATTGTTTAGCAGGCCATGGGCGGAAAATTCTAAACGCCACTACTTTTGAAGTTTCTTACTATTTGTCAATGGAGTACTTAACGTTTCACGTAAATTAATTTCACGTCAGTGTATGTCAAAGTTTTTAGTTACAGTTTCCTATTATTTGGTTTTTTTGTTAAGCGAAAAACAGTTTTGTGTCACACATGCACGAGTCGCTTTAGACGCCCTTAACTATCAGCTGCATCGAATTGTTTTGGGATACTAAAGCACCTTTTCTGCCCTTATTATACTATATTTCATCCTGAGCAAATGTTTTTTTTATATAAATATAACCAAACAAATCCTAAATTTCACGACGCCATATTCCAAAACATCCCTTGATTTTTTCTGTCAAATATCTACTACATTGAAATATTGTTTTCGTCTTCCAACCAGTGCCTTAAATCTAAATCCATGAATCTTATTAACAGGACTGAAGAATATCCAGCTTTGGTTCCGCCTATATCGTGTCTCGATTTTCTGCAGGACATAGACCGAATTTGCAGAGAGAAAACGCAGTTATTTATATCCCGTTCAGATGATTTGTTTATTTCTACAAGGACGGAGTCTCGTTAAACTTAGACATTTAGATGTCACTCTGTTTTTTTATAGTTTGCAATCGTGAGTTTTGCCTTGTCGCTCGCCTAACATAACAAACTTTGTATTTTTTTCTGGTCCATCTCTTGTGAACTAGATGTTTTCAATTTAAAGATCTTGTATAATATGATGTGGTATATATAATGTGTGTTAATAACATATACCGCATAAATTCATTATTAGCTAAATATACAGTTATATGTAAAACTTCGGAACAGGTCGATTTTCGAATTTAATTTCGAAATAATAATCCACCATACACCCAACTCTTTTGTTAAAATGCATTTAAGTGGAAGTAAGAGAATTAAAATTTTAACGCTAATTGGTTCTAGTGATGAATGTGAAATTCCCAGAGGAAGTAGTGAATGTCGTACAAGAAGCAATAAAAGTTGTGGAGGAATGGTGCCAAACTAGTTGCTTTTACGAATAGAAGAGTTCTTCCGCGAGGTGACACTGCTGTTCGGAAACGATCTTGAAATATCCAAAGAAGTTAAATATCTGGGAGAGACCCTATGATATATAAGTGAATATGAAATGAATTTGAGATAAACCTGGAAAAAATTACTACCAGGGCGAATAGGCTTGTCTGGCAAAGTAGAAAAATTATGGGCAAAACCTGGGTAATACTACCTGTGGTAGTTAACTGGCTTCACACAACTGTGATAAGGCCAACGATCACCTCTATGGACGAATAGTCGAGTGGGTGAGAACAGAAGTGTACTCCGCACTGAATATATTAATTGCAATCCAAAGACAAACCCTTACTGGGGCAATGAAGAGCACGAAGACTTTTTCTAAGGGCGGAGGCGATGATGGCGATTATATGGCTGAAATCGGTAGACTTATGGTCCCCGAACAATGTTAGAGAAGGATACAATGACACAATTGGGACAATACTAGATGAACCGATATTTCATAAGAGTTTTGATTGCACGTCACCGGAACAGGTGATTCTGGAGGAATTATCTGGTTCACCGATAGTTCCAAAACAAACCATGGCACTGGGGTTGGTGGAATGGACCCAGAAAGAGAATGTTCTTCAGCCTTCGTAGATAAACGTCTGTGTTATAAGCAGATACGATTGCCGCTATAGCCTGTATTGATGAAATCATCAAAAGAGGAGGGGATTGTAGGTGATGAAATGGTGGACCAGTTAGCTAAATGCCGTTCTAAAGAAGACTGCATAGGTCCTGGATCCCGTGGAATCACAAAAGATTGCATAAGGGTGAAAATCGGGAACTGGCGGGATAAGAATCACAAATTTAAATGGAGGTTGACGAAAGGACATCTATATACAAGGTGTATACTGAACAATATGTACAAGGAACTTTCAACCAGGTTAAGAGATATTCGAAGACAGTTACTGACCTGGTGGCTGGACACTGCACCCTGAGGAAACATCTGCACAAAAAAGGCAAAGTTGGTGAACCTATGTGCAGGAAATGTGAAATTCCTACTCACATACACTACTTCTGTGATGACTTAGAAGGGCTCAGACGAAAGCACTACGAAAAGGAAATAATACAACCATTACAACTACTGAAATCCTTCCAATTGAACCAGGGTCCTACATAGACGGACAAAGCTTCTCGAATGGAAGTAGATAACATGTTAAATGGTACAATGATTCAGTTCAAGTGCCTGGGCTGTTCAGCACAGGTCAGACGAATGAATGAATAGTGCTAGAAAATAGGGTGTGGACTCAGCAAAAGGTACGCACATTATTTCTTGAAATGCATCCGGATCGAGAACGGATTTCGTTGGATGTGCTTATTCCAAGAAGTCGATTCAAATACGTATAATATGATGGACAAAATGCGAAAGTGGCTCATGACAATTTGTTAATTACAAAATAATTGATAAAGAAATGAACTTACACTTCAACAAAAACAAACCAAATAAATATTCACAGTGAATTGATGAATACGTTCACAATCTGAGTGCATTCCATCAAATAATGTGCATACTTATTGCTTCCTTTAATTTAAAGGCATTGTAACAAAAGAGTTCCTTGAATACGATATGATGAATCAAATCAACAATAGGGAATCGTACTTGGACATTCATGAGAGTTTTCAACATCAAATCAAACAATAAGTGGCAAGAAATACTTTCAATTCTTTCTGTTACGTATAGGCGTGGATACTTACAATATCAAAATAACAAACAAGTTTTTCGTTTTTGTCCACCCTGTAACAATTTAAATCAATTTGTAATATATTTCTGGGATCGGCTTAGCAAACAAGTTGTTTTATTCAACAGAGTTCGTTCCTACATCATTACTTGATTACATTACATCACTTTCACCCTGTATGATGGATAATATTATTTCAAAAAGAACAAACTAAAATTGGGATTGTTTCATATTACTGTTGATTTAGCTGATAATTGATTTATTCGTTACTTCATGAACGCACTGTATAAATCGACCTAACCTTTATATCAGTTGTTAGTTTAATTGTAGGAAACTGAAAAAACATAATTCTTTATCCTCTTAAACGGCTCAAAGCCACAGAAGTGCTAGCATTTAAGTCGGAAACACTTAAAAGTTCATACATTATTCTGTCTTTCTCTCACTCTAGGAAAGATATTTTCAAGGAAACCTTTCAATATAAAGTTCAAAAGGCTAACGTCCCGTGAAAAATATACAACGTTATTATAAATTGAACAGCATTTTGCTTAAAAATGTCTATCATTAGTTGTGGGAAGGTGCACAATCCATCCCGACATAAGTTCGTTGCATCTGTTACAGAAAACAAAATATTTTTCGTTGCCTAAAAAATAGTCACGTCTGTAAATATATTGACTATATCATTATATTTTGTTTCAGATTGATACCGCCAAAACGCTTCCGTGTAAATCTAAAATGGAGACTGAAGATGAAGAAAACGATGATAATGAGAACAGTTAAAAGAACATTCACCATGCCAACAAACTTACAATTAGTAATAATATTTTGCTACTACATTATACATCTGTCGAGAGCTGGTTGTCCACGATTATGTGAATGCAAATGGAAAAGTGGGAAGGAATCGGTTATTTGTTGGAATGCGAACCTTTCGTACGTTCCACTCCAACTGGAGGCCGGTACGCAAATCTTAGATCTTACAGGGAACAATTTAACGACTATAAAACATGAGGAATTCAATAAAGCAGGCCTGGTTAACTTACAAAAAATATTCCTGGCCAAGTGTCGTTTAAAAACTTTAGAAAGATACTCGTTTAAGCACCTTATTAATTTGGTGGAGCTCGACTTGAGCTACAATTTGTTAACAAACGTTCCCTCGCATACGTTCGATTCAGTAACTGAATTAAGAGAGTTGAAGATAAACGGCAATCCCATACAGAAGATCTTCAACGATGCATTTCTACACATTCCTCAACTGATAAGACTAGAAATATCGGAATGTAAACTAAACTTCATAGAAACCAGAGCTTTCACAGGCCTAGGAAAATCCCTGGAGTGGTTGAAGTTAGACAACAACAAACTTACCGAGGTTTCTTCGAATTCTTTCACGAGCTTACAAAGTCTTCACGGCCTAGAGTTGGAAGGGAACCCATGGAATTGCACTTGCACTCTCATGCCTTTAAGAGCGTGGATGATTCGACAAAACGTTCCGTTCGGTGTACCACCGGTTTGTCATAGTCCTAAAAGGTTGTTTATGAAGTCTTGGGATAAACTGGAGTTAGATGAATACGCTTGTGTGCCGGAAATATTTGCTTATAACAATAACGCACACGGAGTGGAAGGAAAAAACGTTAGCATGAGCTGTAGGATAGCAGGAATTCCAGAGCCAAATGTTCGTTGGCTGATGAAGAATAAAGTAATCGCTAACTTATCTGGAGCTTCGAATACAGGTAATAAATTCGTCCTTCTACTATAGACACATTTCAATCTTAAAATTCACTTTCAGGTGGCAAGAAACTTTACATAGTACATCTAGGCAACACTTCCAGTGAGTTAACCATCTTCAGCGCAGACCTACAAGATGCAGGAACCTACATTTGCTCAGCGGAAAATAAAGCAGGCAGGGCCGAAGCTAGCGTGACCTTAGCAGTATCCAAAAAACCTCCAGAAACGGGATTCTCTAATAAAATTTTAATAGCTAGTGTTGTAACCGGTATAATATTCGTAATCATATCGTGTGTAACATCTTTGTGTATATATTCAATTAGGAAAAAACAGACGTTAAAATGGAGAACTCGCGAGTGTCGACGAGAAGACAATTATGAAAAGATAGAAATGAACCATAAGAGTCTTAAAATAAATGGTGGAGTGAATGTTAATCAAGAAATAGCTGTGGTTACGGACAGACGCAACGGAGAGTACCGAGTCATTCCCGGTGGTGACACTGATCAAGAAGTAGAGGACGAAGAAGATACTAATCTTGATAGTTCTGGTGGCAGTGGCAAAAAAATCGAGCCGTTGGTCGTGAAAGAGGGAAGTAGTACAGAACAAAGGTGGAATTCACCGGAAGATTTGTTGGATCCGGAAGATTTGCACATACCAAGAAGGACCATTCAAGAAACTAGGTAGGTTTTTTTTATACTTTGTATCGGATTTAGTGGAAATATCTTGATTTTATTGCTTTTAACCAATAATTGTGTCTTCTTTGTTAAGTGTACAGGTTTCTAGTGTATTTGTTGGAGGATTTTTCTCAATAAATTTTTGTAATTAATACCTTACATATAAATGTGAAAAAAATGTTTTCTCAGCGTGTTTCTATTGAAATGAAACGAAAAATGTGAAGTTATAGAGCTGCAATTATACCGAGCGTTACAAATTCATTATTTTGCAAACAATGTACTTTTCACGAATATCCTGAAATGGTTAGGTTAGGTAATACGCGAACATGGTGCCGTCACCAGTTTTGACGTGGTAACGTAATTGTCAATTTTTTCTAATTGAAATGTAGGTCTTGTTGTACCTCTTCTTAAAGCTCTTCCAATACTGTTTTCAGTGATGGCATAGCTCGTTAATTACTATTTTCACGGAGATTTATCTTATTTTTATTCTGAGAATTTGCTTAATATTAACAGTAAACTGTAATAGTTGAATATTTCTGGTGACGCACCTGGTATTTGATAAGCTTCATAGACTAGTGAAAAAAAAAAAATTCACAAAAATACAATAGCAATTAATCGTAAAAAATCAAGATGCTATTAATCAGTGAAAATCAAGCTGATTACGTTTAGTCGGATGCACCAAATTTCAAGTGAGAAGGTTTTAGAAGTGAATAATGGCTAAATTGAGTGAGAACCAACGAATAGTTTCAAATTTTATAGGATGTGGGGATAAAACGAGAGCTCAGCAACAGGTATGCAACTTGTTTAATGCAAAGTAGCCAGAGAGTCATGCATATCAGCCAATCAATAATTAGTAAAATTAAGTAAGACATTTAGAGTCGTGTTGAAAATATTGGAAATGCTTTACGTCCTAAGGTATCAGAAAACGTGAAACTTGACGTATTGAGCGTTGAAGAAAATCCTCATAATACTTCACGCCAAACTGCAGCAGACACAGGCATATCTCAACGGTTTGTTTGAAGTATTTTGATGATGATTCCGATCGCTGTAGGCAATTTTGTGGCATTTTGCAGGATATATGTAGCCTCAATCCACGTTTTATTAAGAAAATTATATTTTCTGATGGGGCTTCATTTTGCATAAATGGTGGAGTGAGAATAATCCTAAAATTCCTAATGGAAATAGGACTAAAGGAGCTCTGAGACGTTCCTCAGGAACTAAGTAGAAGTAATGGGGCACAATAAAACTTTTAGATCTCAGTGAATGTCACCCCATCATACATACATACAAGAATAATCCTCACTGGATGACTAAAGGTCATACTCAACTCCATCAGAAAATTAATGGATAGTCGGTAATAAGTAACGACACAATTGTTGGTCTTAATTTTTTTGGACAAAATTTAACAGGAGAATTTTATCTGCAATATCTGTGACAAAAGTTATACCAGCCCTTGCCAATATGTTTCCAAAAGCCAACAATCCTAACTTACCAGATGCACGTGCACGTGATGTTTTTGAGTTTGTAAACCAGAGTTTTTCTGGGAGGTTGATTGATGGACGAGGACCGATAGAGCGGCTGCCAAGATCTCCAGATAGTACACCTCTAGATTTTTTTCTAAAAGCTTATTAAAAGTCTATAAACCGCAAAATCAACAGGAGCTGAAAGACAGAATTAGAGACGATGTCAATGAAATTACTAAGGAAGTTATTGGTATTGTGCAGGAAGAATGTGTTTGTAGGTTTGCTTATTGTTAAGAGACCGGTGGATGGCACTTTGAGCATTCAATTCAACTGAAAAGTATAATGTATTAATTGATTTAATGTTGCAGTTCGTTTATTGTGAAATTATTATCTGATTATATTAAATGACTTTTTATTTTTCCTGAATTTTGATCTAAAATGAATTGCTTGCAAAATAATGAATCCGTTATGTAATTTAGCCGCTCTGTATATATAGTTTTTTTTTATATTTTCAGCATCAGGGGAAATGCGCTCTATATTATATCCGTCTTATATAAAGCATTTCTGGAGAATCTTAATTCTTAAGAGAAAAGCGAAATAATCGTTGAGAAGCACATAAGTACAGCTTCGGGTATAACTGAGATGCGGTCTGACTTTGCGGCTAGCCGATTAAATTGAACCAAGTCTGACCATTACTGGCTTCTTGAAATACCTTTGGGGCCGTATTGCCACCGCACTGGCAATATTGCTTTCTTGTGTTTATCTTAATACAAAGTTGAAAGCTGGTCACAAATAGAGTTACAATTTAATAAAATTTACTATTCCGGATTAATCATTTTAAACAATAGAAAGTTTATTATGCATAAATTTTAATTTATTCTGTTGAACCGATATTTTGTTTTTAGTATTTCATTCAAGTATATTAGAACTACTTTGCAAAATTCTATAAAAAAAAAATTGAAATTGAATATCACAAGCGAAAACTGGAACTTAAGAATTCCTAATATTTTGTTACTTTCACTTCATATATGTCACATAACTAGAGATGAAGGTAGCTCCTAATAGGATGTTTCATGAGATAACAGCCGGTCACAAAAAGGCCATTCAAATTTGTCAAAATCAAGTCAAAATCCATAATATATTTTATGATGTGTGTATCTGTGTCCGTAAAGTATGGATCAAATTCATTTTTAGCTAAACAGGCCATTTTAAGAAATAAGCATGATACACGTCGATTTTTGATTTCAATTTACCGTATTTTAAAATAATATACTAATATACAGGGTGAATTACTTTCGAGTAATGACGTCATCGTCATTTTGTCTCAATTTTCGGATTATTCTAGCTAAGCTGATTCCAAAAATGTATCACATGTTGATTCCAATTGGTACAGGATGGACAAAAATACAAAAGTTTTGTGTGTGCTCATAAAGTAACGCGTAACATTATTTATTAGTTAAATTAACAATATTATCAAAAATACTTATTGTCTAGCGGACAGAATATGATGGAAATGATGGAATATATCACTTTATAAATGTTTGAACTGCAGGCCTTGCTGTATTTGACAGTAACCCAAACGGTGTACAAATTCTTGTTGAACCTTGTTTATTGTGTCTAGAGAAATATTGTTTATTGCTGTCCGAATTCTCTTTTTCAATTCTTGAATATTTGCTGGTTTCGTTTGATAGACAACATTCTTCAGATGGCCCCACATAACATAATCCAAAGGATTGAAATCTGGTGACTTCGCTGGCCATTCAATAGGTCCACGTCTACCAATGCACCTGTTCGGAAAAATTTCATCCAGGTACCTTCTCACATCTACAGCATAATGTGGAGGTGCACCATCCTGTTGAAACCATAAACTTTCATCAAAACCTCCAGGATCACTTTATGAGCACACACAAAACTATTGTATTTTTGTCCACCCCGTACCAATTGGAATCAACATGTGATACATTTTTAGAATCAGCTCAGCTAGAGTAATCCGAAAATTGAGACAAAATGGGGGAGTTCCATTTAAAAAAAATGACGGTGACGTCATTAGGTACTCGAAAGTAATTCACCATGTATATTAGATTATTATTTTAAAATACGGTAAATTAAAATCAAAAATCGATCTGTTTCAGGATTATTTCTTAAAATGGTCTGTTTAGCTAAAAATAAATTTGTTCCATACTTTGCGGACACAGTATATATGTATGTACGTGTGAGGTGTTATTCACTGAGATCTAGAAGATCTATTGTGTCTCATTACCTCCACTTAGTTCCCGAGGAAAGTCTCATAGACTAGTAGCTCCTTCAGTTCTTTTTCCCGGAGGAATTTTAGGATATCTGCAGGCTTTAACTAAACTAAATGTCCCTCTTCTAACCAGTAGTCTCCTATTATGTTGTTACCTAGGATTCTGAATTGCTGTGCAATTCTCAAGTATATGGATGGAGGTTTCTTGTTCCATGCCACATAATCTACATTCTTCTTCCTCCCCTATTTTGAGCTTTCTCAGGCGGCCATTCAGGTGACAATGTCACGTTAGAATCCTTGTTAAAACTCTCAGTGCAGTTTTACTTTTTTTTCGGATTTGCCTATTTATTTTAATGTTACATTGGAGCTGATACCGCAACTGGGTTCCGGCCCCCAAAAGGGTGATTCAGTCCTCCTCTTTGCTAGTTCATGTGATATTTCATTTCCTTCTAGTCCAGTGTGTTCTATGTTCCACAGTGAGGTGACTTTCTTATTCTCGTCTAGTTCATTGAGTTTGCCTAGGCATTCCTACACCATTTTGGAACTGGAAATGAAAGCATTATGTTAATATTTTTTAAGTGTAATTGGAAGATTCACCCCTGACTATGTGGAATTATTAACAGACACACAGCTGCGAAACCGGTTATTTTAAAATTAACTAGTTTTATTGTTTGTTTTTAAGTTATATTAATGTATCCATACAATACAGATCTTGTTTTGTATTATACTGCACAAACACCACAGTTACCTGTTGTAAAAGTTAGACAAGAAGTGTGGTTTGGGGCTGTTAGAGGGAAATATAAACAGACTACAACTAGTTACTATTAATGTGAAGATCATTTTGATGTATTAAATGTGTGTATGTGTGTGTGAGTATGTGTGTGTAGGAAGTATAGATATATTTAAATATCTACAATTGTAATAAAGGTTTAAACATAAATTTTTTTTGTTTTATTTCATAGCTAAGTATGAATCTTCATCAAGTAAAAGCCTCATCTATTCAATATTTAAATATGTTTGATTTTTAGTATGAAAATGACATGGAAAATTAAACACTCGGAATAATTTTGAAGCCTTAATCAAAAAGCTGAAATTAGATAAGTTGGTAGTCCAGTCTGTTTCAACAAGAGATACTCATAATCATTATGTTGGTACTCAAACCTCCCTTGGAATGATCAATAAATAGCAACAAACAGATAACTTAAAGATGAAAAGTGCTGCTATTAGTTGTAAGGTAATATCTCAGAATGGGTACTGTTAAATTGGATACTTTAAATAAGACTATCACAAAAGAAGCAACCACCTCACTTATGGTAATGAAATTTGCAAAAGAAGAAGATAGGTATCACATCAGCAGAGGCAACAACTGGAACTGTGTCACTAACTGACACAAGAAAGACGAACAACTTCAAAATCACTATCAATATCGTTGAGAAATTTCCGAAGAGATGTATTGGTGTTTATAAAGTGTAGCATGATATTCCAATGAAATTTGTAAAAATGATCTGGATGATCTTATAGTATGCTTAATGAAAACTGAATGATTCATTTGCGGGATTAGCAGATCAATTTTTATTATCAAGAAATGGAGCTTCAAAAATATCCAAAATCGACTTTTATAAACTCAGAAATTATATGGAAACATCCATATTTTAGCAAAATAAAAAATCATTCGCCCATTCCATTTCGAGCAAAATATAGAAGTGTGCAATCAATTATAGAAAGTTTTGAAATACAAATTTGGAAGCCAACTGTGCACCAGACATTGACTTAATAATAATACGAAAAATGTAACAAGGATTTTTAAATTTGGTATCCATAGGCTGTGGTGGACGTATTACTGATACAACATCAACATCAATACAAGTGTGATTATTTAAATTGTCTACCTGGCAGATCTAGGTTTTGAAGAAATCGAATCCTTGTTACAATCAAAACTCCAAATGTGAGTAGTTTAATAAAACCTTCAAAGTGTGACGTAGTGGAACGCGAAAGTTATAGCAAGTCTTCATATTGAAAAGGTAATTGGTAGAATCCGAGAATTGGCTTTTTTAAAACGCATTCTATTATTGACAAAATAACAAAAGCATAACCGTTACTACATCAATATTTTAAAAAAGAAGACGACAGAATTGTGGTCCTATGTCGACCCTTATGTAGTTAACATCATATTTTAACATAATTTATCACCTCATTGAATTCCAAACCTGACTTTTCCCAACATCACTTGATGTTTTCAAATGCATCAAGTTTCAAATTATTTTAACTAGTTATGAAAAATGCATGATGTAATCAGTTTCCGATACAATAGAAAAGAGTATTCTGAGCAGAGACTAATTCCATTTTCGACACGAGCACAATCAATAAAATCTAGTGGCACCCTCCAGCGATCAGACTTGCAACAAAAACATAGCAATTAGAGCCAAAACCAACAATATACGACAACTAATTCAGTGACCTTAGGGTGAGTTTGAGCAATTCAACCAAGAAAAACAGACTACGAGATCAGAAGCATTATATAAAGTTTATATTCGGTTTTGTTTTGTGTACAAGCAAATAGGTGGAAAGTACGGAATAGGGTATCATTGAAATCGTTATTTTAGTAGTGCGAACCACAATTTACACATTTTTTTTTTCACCCGTGTGGACTGCGGATAGGCAAAACTCATGTTAGGGATACAAAATTTGTTTCATTTTAAACTACTGTCAAAAGATACAGTGAATACAAAGGTTTCTACAATATATGAATGTGAATAGAAGAGGATTTTACTTGATGAAGATCCATACTAAGCGATGAAATAAAACACAGTAGCTTGCTCAAACTCGTGTTAGCGAAACGCGCCACAAATCTATATTGAACTTAGTTCAAATATTTAATGAAGATTTAAATAAAATAAATTGTTTTTTTTCATCGCTTACCTTATTATTATAACCCAAAATTTAATTTACAAAGTATACCTACAAATGAAGCTAATAGACGCTATTTACCCTGTCACTAATTATTGATGAAAGCTATACTGGTGCCTAGAGGTGGTAATTTCAGTTCTGAAAACAGAATAAGTCGAAGGTATTCATATCAAAGGAATACGATGGTTATTCGGTACACGTATTTAAAATTGACACCGGTCACGACGTTGGTCTTTTGGGACCAAAAATGCTGATGTGTTATTTTTGTCTAATATTGTAATATGTATAAAAACTCACACAAAACTTTTATATGAAATGGTTTTTAGATAGTAGTTATAAAAAAACATATTATTTATCAAATCTACCACAGAATATGAAATTAATATTAAATCGTTACTGTTTTAACAATTTCATTAAAAAATTTTTTTTAACAATCCAAAAAAAACATTGCTCGTATATATCGTCAAATCTTGCAATCGAAAAGCTGTAGAAGACCTGTCCGAAAAACCTACGAAGATTATTACACACCTAAGAATATCCCGATCCATATGTTTCTTTTTGTGCTTCAGTTAATATGTTTTGAAGAAACATCTTGTTGTGAATACTTTGTCTTGAATATCGCTAATAAAGACCAGGTACATAAACTGAAAATGTCGAAAACCAAATTACACCTAAAAATTAGGTATACCTGTTGGGAACCAAATTACTTATTCTTTCTGACCCTTCTTAATATGGAAACCAACTTACATATACACGCCTGTTTAATTCACATGCCGTTTTTCATTTTTATTTTTTATTTCGTGCAACATGCCTGAATATGTTCCATGCAAAACCATTTCCTGCAAATATTTTGTTTTCCGTTTCTTGCAGTACTTACAGTGCCCTCTTTTATTTGGGGGAGGATCTGGAACAGTTTCAGGTTTAATATATTTGGCTATTGCACTCTGAATATATGTGTGTAACCCTGAGGTAGCAGCTCTGGAACATGTATTCCTTTATCAATTCAAGTCTTAAATTCCGTACAAGTGCTTGCTATCTTTACATCTACATCTGGATGATTGGATCTGGTATTAAGGATCTAGATGGATGTACATATTTTGAAAGTAGCAAGGTGACACGACGGTGGTCTATTTGGACAAATTAATTTATTTTTCAAAAACCCGAACTTTCTTTTTTGTGAAATATCTAACGTGAAATACTTTGCCCACGACTATTTGATAATGTTACTATTTTACGTGTGATTCTTCCAGTATAATGACGTACATTATTCACCAGTGAATGATGGGTGTTGATCAGAGAGAATTGCATAATGTCAAACAGCATGCAAGCTTCATAATTAATTGCAAGAAATTACTGCAATTTCCTGCCCGTTGTATTGCGACATGTCAAGCGGCCCTAGGAGACAGATTGTTTTTATACTACCCTGTAAAAAAGAAGGTTTTGGAGCTACGAGGTGTCTTAATTCGGGAACGATATATAATAATTCATCAAGCTGTTGTATAGAAAGCGTATGATAATGTCAAAATAAGGAAGGGACGTTTTAAATAATTTATAGCTGATTGCAAGAATTTTAATTGTTATACTGAATTTAAATTGAAATTACTAGAAATTTTGATATGAAAAGCGAATCAGACACTGAAATGAATGTTATCCCGCAAAAAATGAGAGAAGCACAATAAATAGTATCCTGAAATTTATTGCCAGAAACGTATATGAAAGACTATAATCCCAACCTAAATTGGGGAAAACGCGAAAAAAATTCAATAATAGATAGGTAGGTAGTTCATAGTAGTGCAAACATATAGTATTTTACTTGCATATAATGGCTAATATCCACCTTCGTGAATTGTGAATAATAGACATCATTATGCTTGTTGAATAATATACTATTATTTTGTATTTCTAGAAGGTACTGAGAAACTTTAATTTGTTTATTTGCTTTGAAAAAAAAAACCGTTTGTCGCTGTAGGTGCGTGTTCTCTCAGACCACTGTCTTGTATCGGAGTAATAATATTGGTTGTCTCTCAAGACAAAAATTCGTTCACAGTTTTATACTTGTCAGATGGTGCGTTGACGTCGAGGAAAATCCATTTATTTTTGCAAATCTTATATTCTGCGATAGATGCAATCTTTCGAATGCCGTGTAACGCCCAAATAATAATATTTGTCCACGACCACTTAATAATAAGTCAATATTTTACCTCTTAACAAAAGGTATATGGTACCCATATATTATCTACTAGAGTGAGTTATGGTTCATAATTCACGCTTTTGCATTCAAATAGCATATGTTGCTTTGACAACACACTCACAACATTCCGGCTGAAGATGGGGGCACAATATGAAATAAATTATCAAAGCTGCGTATTTTCTTTAGGAAATTTGTTTCTAAAATATATCATATCGATAAAATATCGAAAATTCCAGTATTGATACTTTTCATATCGATATTTTCTAACATTGATATTTTTAAAACGATATATTTATAACGGTACGGTCTATCGATACATTACACAGTATCGCCCATCTCTATATGTCACATCATTTGACGTCCAGAAATTTATTAATTTTGTCGTTTAATTGTCAATTTTACCAAATTATAACTTTCCGTTATACACTCGCCTTATTTAATAAAGAAATCAAGGGTCGTGGACAAAGTATAGTATTCAACTCGCAATTTATGGCTATTATTCTCTCGGGTGACTTGCGCCACCCTTCGTGAATAATGGCTATTATAAATTGCTCGTTTAATAATATACTATTATTTCATTTTTCCTAATTATATTTACATTAAACAATATTATATTTAAAAAATATCTAATAATAATTTTCTCCTAGAGACAATACCAGCAAAACCTGCAGTTCGATATGTGGTACATATAATCAATATCCAACGCCTACATCACCACCAACCAGCTTTCCCGTCTTCTCGGCATCTTCGTCAGCAGTAAGAAGATACTTTCCTCCAATTGGATCATCAGTTTATTCGACAAAAGAACTGTCTCGAGTGACAGAAGGCGCGGAAAAACATTTTCCCGACTTGATAGAAAGTTCACCTAAAAGCAAGTCGTTTGAAATAAAACAATACAATACACCTAGAGCTGTGAGTGATAGTGGAAGTGCATCGGATATAAACGAAATTTTTTGTACTCTGCCTAGGAAAAAGGAATCGTTACAATCTTCCAGATATAGAAGTAATGATAGTCAAACGCCGTTGTTGCCAGATAGTAGATATGGTGAGCAAAAACAATTTTTATTTCAAACAATCCATGGAAATATGTGACCTAGAAAATTATGATTATTTTTGTTCCACTTTAGTAGTTTGTAATTCATCAAGATTTATATAAAAATCGTATTTATTCGCTCTCTGCTATTATTATATGTGGTCATAGCAGATCCGAACAAAATCTCATTTCAACCCCCCGAACCTGTTGTATTCTCAACCATCAATAATCTACATACTCCACATATCTATAAAATTATCAGGGGACTATCCCTTTCTTTTGTTATAGCTAGCAGCGGTGGGGAAAGCATTTTGAGCGGTCAGGACAGACGAATGTCCGATTCCCCCAAGTATCCCTTCGCCAGCTTGAACAGAAATAGGATAAATAAAATATCGAATAGCTATTTGAATTTGACCCGGGATGAAGGTCATCCAAACAAAGAGGTGAGTGTTAATTTATATCCTAATCTCTGTCACTCCTTTTCTTCTCCAATAATTCTGTTTTCTTTTTTTGTCACCCAAGTATTCTTATTGCATTGTAAATGAGATATTAATTTTCCAGATATCGAGTGAATTAAGTGCCACACCACTTCTGGATGTTTCCAGTCTAGAAAATCGCGTTTGGTACAACAAAACACGAGAAAAAATATCTCCTACTACGAGCACAACTCCGAACGCCAACTCGTACGACTATCATGCAGCTCAACTAGAGAGGTTTCTTGAAGAATATAGAAGCCTTCAAAAGCAGCTTACCAAGATGAAGCAAACATGCGACAATTTGTGTTTAGAAAAGGTAAAAACTATCAATTAAAAAAATCGTGAACATCAATTTTCGTAATCTTTTTGTAATCAATCGAATTTATTTTGTGTTATAGGAAAAAGAAAAGCAACTTTCGTCGTCGTTTGCACCTTCCACGTCATTTTTCAACAAGCCCTCAACTTTGGCTCTATCTCCGAATTCCAACCAAACGATTGGGAACTCCGTCGACTTCAAAAACTTTGAAAATGACTTGAAGAAGTATCTTATTTCTAAAAATATATCTCCCAATAATTTCAGCGGCAATAATTTCGAATCTTGAATGAGTATTGAATCGAATGATTACTGGGGCTGCTGCGATATTTGTAAATTGATGTTTATTGACGAATAATTATTTTTTTGTACAAAGCTGAAAATATGTAAATAAACGATAAGCATTTCAAAATAAATCAGCTTTTACTTGCAGTTCTGTTTGAGATACACAGCAACTTCTTTGTCACCAAAATCTAGCCACCATCCTTGACATTTCACTCGATTTTTCCTTTTCTATTACTGTCAGAACTTCTACAATTGCCATTCACTTCCTGGAAACGGTTTCTAGGTCATCACTTCAACGTGTTTACTCTCTCCACCTGCTACTTTCCTCGATGCTAAGTCTCTGTTCTTTGTTTCATCACAATTTTCAATTATTCATGTCCTTTTCAGCAATACCATTATTTTATTACCATCTTTTTTTTTTCCATGCTGCGTTGAAATGATGTCAATTTTTTCATTTTCCATTCAATGAAGGTTTATCTTGGGAATCTAGTTCTGCTCAGCACCATGTATTAATATCATGCAAATTTATTCCTTTTATTTCGAAGGATTCGAAAGAATTTGAAAAAAAACAAGAATCCTCGCTCAGAATAACCGTCCAAATAACTGATGATTATATTTTAGAATTCCTTCTCATGTTATTGAAGAGCAGTAACCAAAATTACAAAATCATTATGTTTTTAGCAGCAACCCTTGTAGACGACAATACTCAATTGCCTTCATCAATTTATAAATTGGTTACTACCCGCAAGCATTATAATTGTTTCTAAAGCTCTTTTTTCGCATTAAATCAGGGAAGGGGTACAAATATACAGATTAACTTTTGGGTAGAAGGATTAAACAAGGCGGAGCTGGAGTTACTGGAAGAATGTATTTTTGGAACCGAAACAAGACTAGACGTAAAACTAATCGATGAATAGTTTACAAAAAAACATTGTGGAAAATATCTCGGAAGTTTCGATGAACCGAACCAGTAATTAATACCACCCACTGAAATTGCATATTTCACTTATTTGAACGACCAGCGAACCCGTTTGTCCACGACCACTTAATAATAAGTCAATATTTTTTACCTCCTAACAAAAGGTATATGGTACCCATATATCTACTAGAGTGAATTATGGTTCATAATTCACTAGAGTGAATTATGAACTCATAATTCACGCTTCTGCATTTAAATAACATGCCATGACAACTCAACACTCACAAAATTTCGGTACATAGGTGACTAGAGATTGGGGTACAATATAAGATAAACTATTTAATCTGCGTATTTTGTTTAGAAAATTTGTTTCTGAAATATATCGTATCGATAAAATATCGAAATTTTTAGTATTGATATTTTTTAATATTGATATTTTTAAAACAATATTTCTAACGGTACGGTATATCGATACTTTACACAGTATCGTCCATCTCTATATGTCACATTTGACGTACTTCTGAAATTGATTAATTTTGACGTTAGACTTGTCAGTAATACCAAATTATTACTTTCCGTTATACACTCGCCTTATTTAATAAAGAAATCAACGGTCGTGGACAAAGTATAGTATTCTACTCGCAATTTATGGCAATTATCCACTCGGGTGACTAATGACTTTCATAAATTGCTCGTTTAATAATATACTATTATGGGATATTTTCGTAGACGTTAAGTCCTTTTTAAACAACTCTTCATAATCTGAAACCTTGGTTGTGTTCATCGTTCTTCTTCATTTCAGCCTAAAGTATGTCGTGGTGCTGTACTTTGTATTTGTAAGAACAGGGTCGTGAACACCTTCATTACCTTGAATTCACACACACAAACTCGTATCAGTCTTGAAACTGTATTTATATGAAAATATTGTAAATAATGTAGTTGTATAATTGTTACAAATACTCCTATTTGTTATAGCCCGGGAAAGTAAGGAAATACAATTCAAAAGTTTCCCATAATTGATTTTTCATTTTTAAATGAAAATATATTGACCCAGCATCACTCTCCTAGATTGTCTAATAATTTCCGCTGGAGCTTGCGACGCAGCTTGCAAGCACAGCTCAGACCACCTAAAATTCAAGTGATTTATGCTCGTGTCATTTCTGGATGTGTTCTTACAAAAAAATCGTAGAGATGAAAATTGAAGCAAATCTTATGCTCTTGAAGGTGACGTAAATAGTTTTTTCAAAAAAAAATTTTCCGATCTTAAATTTTCCAAAAATTGAAAAAATTTTCGAAAATTATATTTTTGGCTGGTAATTATAAATAAAATATTAATATCGAGGTCAAAACATAGATAAACATAGAGGGCAAACTCCTAAAAATTAACATTTTTTCAGATTTGGAAAATTCAAAATGGCGGCTGCGCAAATTGGAAACAAATTTTTTTTTTTCATTCGTGTCTAAATTTATGAACATTAACGATATTGAGAAACGGTTTGTTGCAATCGGCAGAGTGAAAGTTATATTTTTATAAATAACATAAAGAAAATTTTTAAAAATTTTTTTACATAATTTTTTAGAACATTTACCGAAAATAAAAATTTTTCCATCTAGTTTTTTCTCATTTTGGCGTTGAAAAATTTGTTTAAAATATGTTTTCACATTATAAATATGTGTGTCTTAGTAAGACGAGTATTTAAAAAAAAAAATTTTTTTAGATGCGACTTTTATAAGCTGAGATAAACAAATTCAAAGTCTGTTAGATACTGTAATAATATTGATTGAAATTTTCAAATTTTGATCACTTCGCTAGGTTGTCGAATCCCAACTCAACTTGAACACAAATTTTCATTTTTCTACCGTCAATTGGTCCATTCAAAAGAGAATAGTAATCCTAGCTCGCTCGGCCAAACGGTGCGGCGGCAGCTGCTTGGCGTTGTGGTGGGGGGGTCAGCGCTCGTTCGCAGTTGAACGAAGCTCAAGCTTTTATTTTGGTTTTCTTTGTAAAAATTTTGCATTTGTGGTTTGCTAATAGTATGGTTATTATCAACCATTACATATTGATAGAAATAAGGTACAATGATATTTATAATTTATATCTATAAATCCATTTATTATATATATATATATATTATACATAATTCGAAACGTAGATACTAAGAATAATATTTATTTACAAATTTACATCTATTTTCTACAAATTCTCGCCCTTTTTGGTCTCTGAGGAAGTGGCTCTGTACAATTTTCCTCGTCATTATCATTAGCAAACAAATCCTCATCGATATTATAGCTACTATCAATTGCAAGTTCACAATCGAGTAATTGACTCATATCAAAATTCGGCTCATCACTCAGAGTTTCATTATCATCCTTGTCATTGTCAAGTACCGTACTTACAATTTCGATGTTACAACAGTTTTTGCCTTCGCAATTTTTACATAATATCGTGCAATGTATGCCAACTTTTTTACAACCACACCTGGAAGTGGAGCACCCTGTGGTACAAGAACACGAAATAATTTTCAATAATTCGTCGGGTACAAGTACGTCGTCAGTCATTTCTGGTGCGAGGCCATAATTATCAATGAATTTCCAACCCCAGTCGGTAGGCTTCATTTTGTCAATAATGGTTTTATCCTTATCCCACAACCAGAGTTGATAAAACACTCTAAAATAATGAAATTTCATTGCAGCTTCCGTTGGTGGCAAAGTTGCTAAATTAAAAGTTTTTTTAGCTGAAGATTTTAAAAAACATGTAAATCGTAGCATGTTTAACGATTCATTGTGATTTGGTTTCTACACATATGCATATTTTATAAATTCTGTGCCAGCTTTTTCGACTTCAGCTTTCGTTGCGTTGTAGTTGATCGAGCAGTTGCATGTTGTTCCTAAGAAGATCTACGAATTTGAGTTTACCTTGGTTATAAAAAGCAGACGTGGTATCACAGCCGCTAAAGGCATGTAATAGTAACAAGTAATTTTGAAGCATTGGGTATTTGAAGCTGTCGCATCGATAAAAATTTTTAGCGTCTTTACCTTTGCCTAGTTGTTGAAAGTAAATATTAGTTTTTTCATGAGCCAGCTGACTTAATATAACTATAACGTCTACATCCTCAGCAACGATGCAAGCAAATGGATAGTTATTGGAATAGTTTATAGCCGACCGAACAAGCTCTGCATCGACATCTTCTTCTGCTTGGTTTACCAAAAATCCAGCATTGGCAAGTTTTCTTTTCAATAACTGAATAAAATTGTTTTTATTCGTATCATTGCTTAAAAAGTTGCGTTGGTTGATTGTTGGACTATCATCAGTAATAGCATATGCAGGTGATGTACACTGTTTTTTTCGCCGGATTTGTTCTACGTTTTTTGTTCCCCGGTCATTTACACTTTCAGGATAACCATCAAAACCGTTTGATCGGGCGAGCTATAGGATAACTGTTCTCTTTTGAATGGACCAATTGACGGAAGAAAAATTAAAAATTGTGTTTACGTTGAGTTGGGATTCAACAACCTAGCGAAGTGATCAAAATTTGAAAATTTCAATTGTACAGAGCCACTTCCTCAGAGACCAAAAAGGGCGAGAATTTGTAGAAAATAGATGTAAATTTGTAAATAAATATTATTCTTAGTATCTACGTTTCGAATTATGTATAATATATATATAATAAATGGATTTATAGATATAAATTATAAATATCATTGTACCTTATTTCTAGCAATATGTAATGGTTGATAATAACCATACTATTAGCAAACCACAAATGCAAAATTTTTACAAAGAAAACCAAAATAAAAGCTTGAGCTTCGTTCAACTGCGAACGAGCGCTGACCCCCCACCACAACGCCAAGCAGCTGCCGCCGCACCGTTTGGCCGAGCGAGCTAGGATTACTATTCTCTTTTGAATGGACCAATTGACGGTAGAAAAATGAAAATTTGTGTTTAAGTTTAGTTGGGATTCGACAACCTAGCGAAGTGATCAAAATTTGAAAATTTCAATCAATATTATTACAGTATCTAACAGACTTTGAATTTGTTTATCTCAGCTTGTAAAAGTCGCATCTAAAAAATTTTTTATTTAAATACTTGTCTTACTAAGACACACATATTTATAATGTGAAAACATATTTTAAACAAATTTTTCAACGCCAAAATGAGAAAAAACTAGATGGAAAAATTTTTATTTTCGGTAAATGTTCTAAAAAATTATGTAAAAAAATTTTTAAAAATTTTCTTTATGTTATTTATAAAAATATAACTTTCACTCTGCCGATTGCAACAAACCGTTTCTCAATATCGTTAATGTTCATAAATTTAGACACGAATGAAAAAAAAAAATTTGTTTCCAATTTGCGCAGCCGCCATTTTGAATTTTCCAAATCTGGAAAAATGTTAATTTTTAGGAGTTTGCCCTCTATGTTTATCTATGTTTTGACCTCGATATTAATATTTTATTTATAATTACCAGCCAAAAATATAATTTTCGAAAATATTTTCAATTTTTGGAAAATTTAAGATCGGAAAATTTTTTTTTGAAAAAACTATTTACGTCACCTTCAAGAGCATAAGATTTGCTTCAATTTTCATCTCTACGATTTTTTTGTAAGAACACATCCAGAAATGACACGAGCATAAATCACTTGAATTTTAGGTGGTCTGAGCTGTGCTTGCAAGCTGCGACGCAAGCTCCAGCGGAAATTATTAGACAATCTAGGAGAGTGATGCTGTGTCAATATATTTTCATTTAAAAATGAAAAATCAATTATGGGAAAGTTTTGATAGTTAACAGATTTTTCGACCTTACTTTCCCGGACTATTAAGTGTTATAGAGTCTTAGAACTTTGTGATATTACACTTAGTCGTATAGGAAATGGAAAAGAAAATTTCAGACCATACAATTCGTTTGGTCGATATGGAAGTTAATATAAATTACATATCCTTTCAAATTTCTCAATAAAAGTATATTAATAAACAAGAACGTGTATTATTTCACTCAAAAACCAAAAACAAGTACTTATAGAAGTGTCATCTCAACAAAGAATCGTGAAAAAAGTACAGAGAAAGACCAATAGATGAAAGTGGGATACACCGTTGAGTTGCCATCTTCACAGACAGCCACTGGCGGTCTTCCCATTGCCGAGCGGAATCTTGGACTTACACCAGTTAAATTAAAACAAAGGTAATAAGGGTTAAATTGAGGCACTAAACTGAGCAGGGTATTTGTCGTCCATCGGGCAGTTCATTGGCCTGCCCGACAAATATGAGAGAGTTTCTGATATTTACCTGACCTCTCATACGACTAGTCTACAAATTCAAGTCATACGATACGATAATAGTGCCATCGCCACATCTAACCACAAACCAAAATTCTATATTGACAAAAAACCATCTCGGCTATTTAACTCATTACAGTTTTCTGTGTATAATTGTCATTTTAAAGCGTATTATCAATCAATCAATGTTAAAGATAATAGTTCAATACTATTATAACGCCTTACAAATTTGGAAATTACTTTTCAATATCCTTCGTGACATATAGCCAGGGAAATAGTTGTTGCTTCTTAGCCAACGGTCTGCTCTTTGTAAAGTTATTTCCAAATTTGTAAGTCGTTATAATAGTATCAAACTATTATCTTCGAAATATCCAAAGTGTTCACACTTATTTCTCACTACACTCTTCTGTTCCATTTGTAGTATTCCTGTTTACATACAGTGTAAGTTACTTCGACAGTTTTTTAGTGCATCATTAATGCTGATACTGTAATCAATCTTAAGCAAAAATCGCTTACCCTAGCATTTTTTATGGAAATGTCAAAAATTGTCCTCTTTTTGCGAGACAGTTTTTCTGTGCCAAAAATAATAATAACCATAATTGCTGTCCCTAATGAATTTTAAAAAAAATAGCAATTCAGCAAAAGAGAGATACAGAGTAGTTCGGAGATTTGAGGTGAATTTTGGAATATTCTACGAGGATATATTGAAAAATTCTGAGCCTACTATAGAAAAAAACAAAATTTCAATGTCAAAATATTTTATTACCCAACATTTTCTCCTCTTAATTGGATACATTTATTACAGCGAACCTGCAACGTCTCTAGACCTTTCAAAAAAATGTTTCTTATTGCTCTGCAAACCAGACCTCCACAGCTTTTATTACCTCCTCATTGGAAGAGAATTTACGACCTTTTAAAATTTTTTTCAGTTGAGGAAAGAAATGATAGTCGGACGGAGCCAAATCTGGTGGATAAGAGGAGTAATTCAAACCCTAAATCACGAATTTTTTGCATGGCAACATGAGATTTGTGTGCAGGGGCATTGTCCTGCAAAAACAAAACACTTTTGGATAGCTTTCCGCGTCTTTTCGCTTTAATTTTTTCCCGTAGATTCGTCAGTAATGTCGAATAGTGATCTCCGGTTATTGTTCTACCCTTATTCAAAAAATCAATCATGATTACTCCACGGCAATCCCGAAAAACTGAAGCAAGAACTTTTCCAGCACATTTTTGGACACGAAACTTCTTAGGTCTTGGAGAACCAGAGTGTCGCCATTCCATCGATTGTTGCTTTGTTTCTGGATCGTAGGAATGTACCCAAGTCTCATCCCTAGTAACAATTCGGTTTAAGAAGTCTACATCGTTTTCAAATCGAGCACAGATCGAACGCGATGCTTCTACCCTTGCACGCTTTTGGTCAACATTCAAACATTTGGTGATCCATTTTGCAGCAATTTTTCTCATGTCTAAATTGACGTGAACTATATGATGAACGCGTTCGTTTGAAATATTCAGTGCTTCAGATATCTGTTTTAGCCCAATTCGACGGTCTGATAAAATCATGTCATGAACTGCATCGATATTTTCGGGGACTGACACAGAAACTGGCCATCCCGATCGGTCATCATCTTCAATGGAAAATTTACCTATTTGAGGTAAATTTTTCACTGTCGCATACGAAGGACATTGATCGCCAAGGGTATTAAGCATATTTTCGTAAATCTGCTTACCTCTTAACCCTTTTAAATACAGGTACTTGATGATGGCTCGATACTACAACTTTTCGATTTTCACAATTTCAGTGGACATCTTTTTTTATTTTAATTTATTGCGTAGCTCTGGTTCACTTTTATGTCGTCAAACTTCACACTGACACTTCTAATAAGTTATTGTTCGTTGCTATGTTAACGCAATATTTTGTTTATGCATGGAACTGGTCTAGGCTAACTAGATATCAATACATCCTTGTATGAGGTCTGAAAAACGATATCATTTTTCTTTGTTTCGAGTGGAACTGTGAACTATACCCTTCTGTTCTACAAGATTTGATGTTTCAAGTTTATACCAAAACACTTAAATTCGCGACAAAATGAATATGGCGTAACTTTCAAAACTTTCCTCATTCTCAAATAAATATATTTGTGGAAATTCACCCTGCAGCTTAAAATTTTCATTTATCTAATGCGAATCTTGAGAGAATAATCTAAAATTGGAACGTTATATTCCTTTATGGCATCTCTATACTTCATTTTCTCTCTAAAGGAAATTAGTGATGACGTTCACTGTGAGCACGCGAGCATTTTATTTCAATTAGTGTTTCAGCAGTGGAATTTCATTGCGGATCGAGGATGTATGAGCACGTACACGTATTAAAGAAATTTCTCTACCAAGGTGGATCAATATACGTAGGCATAAAAGGAATCTAGAACGGGTTAGAGTCTAAATTGAAGATTATATATGGAGATTATGGAAATTTTCTAGAGGATTTTTCGAGATTCGGGATTGTTTTTTTTTTGGAAATTATCATTTTCAGGAATCTCAATCCCAATCATCAATTCAATACGGGGATTATCTTTTATACAGAGTGTCCAGAAACTCTCCTGCCAAACGGAAACTACAGTTACTGGAGGTGATTTTAAGTCGATTAAGCTCAAATTACCTCAATCCGAAAATGCTTCCTAAGGGAGCTTCAGCCCTTTGAAGAAAACGTCCTCATATGAGTTTTCTTCAAATTATTCAAAAATACCGTTACTTGAAATATTAAAACTTGGTATAATCAATAAACATTTACAAACCAGTCGTTCGCTGTGAATAAATTTTTTCAGATCCATCACAAGCCTGTCAGTCGGGGGGACCAACAGGTATTTTTATGTATCCGACACCAAATTTGGAAAATTCAAGATATTTTTCAAAAAAAATGTTCTCTTCTTTCAAGTCGATATCATTAACCGTTTTCGAGAAAAAGAAATTTAAACTTTTTGTGTTTCTTACATAAAATCATGTTTGATTATAAAATTGTATCTGTAATATCCAGTTGGCTTTGAAAAATCAACAAATTGTACAGATACTGGTAACAAAAGTCGTAAGTATTAAGCTGCTCACATTGTTTGGGAAATTTTAAATGAATTTTATTTCGTGAGGGTATAAAACAACAATCAACATTAAAAAAATAAGGTTAGAGATAATTACCACTAGAAATAACAGAATTAATTTTCCAACGGATGCTCTACATGACGATCATTTGTCTCAATACACAAATTTATTCTTTTTTCTAAAGATCGACTAATTTTTGCAAAAATTCCTGCATTATTTCTAATTTCATTACAAGTGTTTTGAATCCTTTGTCACAGCTGATTACGAGTTTCTATTGGAACAGCATAGACCAATGATTTTAAATAACCGCAAATACAAAAATCACAGGAGTTTAAATCTGGAGATCTTGGGGGCCAATTAACTGGACCACCTCTTCCAATCCATTTATCGTGATAGTTATTGTCGAGATATTGACGAACCTCTCTACTAAAATGAGCTGGGCAGCCGTCGTGCATGAACCATACATTATTTAGAATCATCAGGGGAACCTTATCTATTAAATCAGGTAAAACATTTTGTAGGAAATTAAGATATTCTCTCCCTGTTAAACGGCTAGGAAGCTCTACGGGTCCAAGAAGCTGATTACCGACTACACCTATCCAAACATTCATACTAAATCTTTGCTGGTGCTTTTTCTTTACTGTTGCATGAGAATTATCATCAATGTAGGCATAATGATAAGCATTATGTAAATTAAAAATTCTGTCTCAGGTAAACGTAGATTCATCGCAAAATAAAATATTGGAAAAGAAATTAGGATCCTGATTTTTTTTGTTCCGCAACCAGTTTGAAAAATCTATGCGGGCAGGGAAATCACCATCTACTATGGCATGAACTTTTTTCAAATGGAAAGGATGAAAGTTTTCTTTATGTTTCCATATGGAAAACTTGGAAATGCCAGGATACATAGCAGCGAGTCTTCTGGAGCTAACCTCAGGATTATTTTCGATTTCAATCAAAATAGCGTCTTCGTATTCCATTGTCACATCACGTCGTCTACCAGTTTCAGTATTTTTAGGTACTACTGAGCCACTTTCTCTTGATCTTTGGTGTACGGCTACAAATGTTGCGCGAGCAGGATGCCTTCTGTTTGGAAATTTCTCCGCATATCTTCGCTCTGCTGCACGAGCGTTACATTGCACTTACCCATAAACTAAATGCATATCAGCATATTCTTCATTCGAAAAATAAACAATTTAATCAAATTAACTATTATTTTTTACCTTTCACACACAATAACAATAATAACTGTTTAGAATCAAAATAATTTGACACATTGTCAGATTTTGTTGATTTTTCAAAGCCAACTTGATATTACAGATACAATTTTATGATCTAACATGATTTTATGTAAGAAACACAAAAGGTAATTTATTTTTCTCGAAAACGGTTCATGTTATCGATTTGAAAGAAGAGAACATTTTTTATGAAAATTATTTTGAATTTTCCAAATTCGGTGTCGGATACATGAAAAACTTGAAAATAAAAATACCTGTTGGTCCCCCCAACTGACACGCTTGTGATGGATCTGAAAAAAATTTATTTACAGCGAACGACTGGTTTGTAACTGTTTATTGATTATACCAAGTTTGAATATTTTGAGTAACGGTATTTTTGAATAATTTGAAGAAAACTCATATGAGGACGTCTTCTTCAAAGGGCTGTAGCTCCCCTAGGAAGCATTTTCGGATTAAGAAATGTTTCCGTTTGGCAGGAGAATTTCTGGACACTCTGTATTTTGCATATAAAGCTATAAAAAGCAGTAGATATCTTTTAAATAAAATTTTTTTTCCGAAGTAGGTATCGACCACCAGACAACCAAGAAACTGTAGTATGTGCATTTTTGGACATAGAAGGAGCTTTTAACAACACTCCACATGAGGCTGTCAAGAGAGCATTAAATAGAAGAGGTGTAGACAGCACAACATCCAAATGGATGTTGGAACTGCTCACCACCAGAGAAGCAGAGACGAGAACAAGCAAAGACATTGTCTCCATCTGCACAACCAGAGGATACCCACAGGGAGGAGTAGCATCCCCATTAATGTGGAGTCTGACGGTTGATGAACTCCTGTGTGGTTTGACGGACCTCGGAATATCCTGCCAAGGATATGCCGATGATATTGTCATAACAGCCAGGGGAAAATTTGAAAACACCCTTTGTGACATCGAACAAAAGGGTCTGAACTATACAAATAGCTGGTGTAGGCAAGTTGGACTCAGCATCAACCCCACCAAAACCATCTTGATAGCCTTCACTAAGAAAAGAAAACTCAACCTCAAAACCATTAAACTTGATGGGAACGACGTTGAATGGAGACAAGAAGTCAAGTATCTAGGTTTGACTCTAGACAGCAAACTCCTGTGGAACAAACACGAGAAGGAGATTACATACAAAGCAAAAATAGCTCTAATGGTGTGCAGGAATCTGGCAGGGGGAAACTGGGGTTGTAACCCAAAAATCCTGAGCTGGATGTACACTGCCATAGTGAGACCAATTATCACTTATGGAGCCATTGCGTGGAGTAGTAGAACTAGCCTCTTGACGACGAGAGAAAACCTCTCCAAAATTCAAAGACTAGCTTGTATATGCATAACAGGAGGAATGAGTACATGCCCAACGGCAGCAATGGAAGTGATTCTCAACCTCACACCATTACATATGGTGGTGAGTAGTGTTGCAGAAAGAACAAAATACAAACTAAGTAGAGAGGGAATCATTAAAAAAAAACCACCTCTTCACTTCTTAGAAATCAGACAACCTGGGACATGCCACAAGATGGTATGATGAAAAAGTATAACTTTTCAAAGAAATTCGTTACGGAATTGAGCAACAAGAAGGAATGGGATCCAAATACCATTACCAGACTTGGAAAGAATGCCATTCAATGGTACACAGACGGCTCAAAAGCAATAGAAGGAACTGGGATAGGAGTGTACGGGCCCGGAACCAAACACTCTGAAAGCTTGGGGAAAACCCCAAGTATCTTTCAAGCGGAAATTCACGCAATAAGAAAGTGTGCCCAGTTCAATATTGACAAAGGATATAGAAGGCAAAGGATTATCATAATGTCTGATAGTCAAGCAGCCATTAAAGCGCTGAGTTCTTGTGTAATCAGTTCCAAAATGGTGTGGGAATGCCTAGGCAAACTTAATGAACTAGGCGAGAGCAATATAGTCACCTTACTGTGGATTCCAGGACACACTGGAATAGAAGGAAACGAAATAGCAGATGAACTAGCGAAAAGGGGGACTGAAATACCCTTTTGGGGCCGGAACCTTTTTGCGGAATCAGCTCCAATGTAATATTGGAAGAAATAGGTAAAGCCGAAGAAAAGAGAAGATCTGACAATTGGAAAGATCTAGTAGGGCTAAGGCAATCAAATATTCTTCTGGGTGACCACAACCTGTTGAGATCAAATGAATGCATAAGTCAAAGCAAAACTGCACTAAGAGTTTTAACAGGAATCCTAACGGGACATTGTCGCCTGAATGCGCACCTTAAAAAGCTCAAAATAGTGGAGGAAGAAGATTGTAGGTTTAGTGGAATGGAAGAAGAATCCTCCATCCACATACTTGCGAACTGCACAGCAATTCAGAATCCTAGGGCACAGCACCTGGGAGACTACTGGATAGAAGAGGGACAGTTACCTAAGTTGAAGCCTGCAGATATCCTAAAATTCCTCGGGGAAATAGGACTAAAGGAGCTACTAGTCTCTGAGACTTTCCTCAGGAACTAAGTAGAAGTAAGGGGACACAATAGATCTTTACATCGACCACCATAAAGATACGTTTTTGCTTCCTTTGGAACCAATTCTAAAAGCATTTTTCCAGCTCGCTTGCTGGTACATCCAAGATGGAGTTGAAACCTTTAACCTCGCATTCTTATTTTTTGAAAAAGTCGTTAGGACTTGGGTAGGTATGGAGGTTGATCCAACAATTCGATATTTTCCTGCTTTAAAAACTCAATTGTTTTCCAAGCTGTGTGCTGAAAATTATATCCCACTTTTCAGTTCAATCTTCCATACCTAGAGGCGTGCTCTTTATTTTTTTGAAATATAATTAATTTTGGCATCTCCAGTCTTTAAGCGAATTTCAATGGAATGGAAAAAATCGTATTATCTAGGGATTTAAAGCAAGTAATCCCAGCACTTCATCGTATTTGCCAATTCCTTATAAATTTGATTTAGAAAGATTAGCTATAAGACGGAGAGTGAACTTATTAATCGTTAATTCTGATACTCCTAATCAGAATATTGAAATGGTATTGGTATCAGTCCTTGATAAACGTACATAGTTTCACATTACTCTGATGTTTGGAAGTCAATGAAAATAACGCTAGAAGATTCTGTTACATATGTACATAAAGTACATTTCATATTATTTTGTTTGCTCAGTATCTAGTCCTACGGATTTAATAATAGAAGTTCTTTTAAATTCCTCATTTTACAGTAAACAGTTACAGATCCGACTACCTGCTGTGTTTTTCTTATAATCTATTATGTCGGTGTATAGTTAAAACGAAATATCTTGGAATAGGGTATACATACAGCGCAGGATCGGTACGGGTCGAGGAGGCATGGCAACTTCCATTCACAGAAGAATCAGTGGCATACGGTATTAAAAACCATTTTTAACGTTATAGATAAAATGTAATTTTTGTTTATTTGTTTGTATTTCATGCGTTGCCGTACCGTTCAACCTATTGCGATGAAACTTTGAAAACCTATTGCTTGCACTGGCGGGATGTGAAGACTAGTTGTTATACCATAGTTCATAGATGCAGGAAATATATAATTATTTTCAATGATATATTTTATTTTTGCTTTGCCACGCTCATATTCTATTCAATTCAAAAAATACCTCATATTACAACTTGTAACACGGTTAACGGAGCATTAGCCACGGTCACAAAACTTTCCGAGGTTTTTCCCGTAACCAACACAACACACATAACAAAAAAGAACACAGAACGCCGGCCCCGCGCACACACGCCGTTCTGGCCTCTCCGACAGTTTACAAGTGCAACACATGTTAACTCTTGTGTTTTTTTTGTATTTATAATAAGTTGTGATAGTTAGTGCCTTATTAAAAGGTGTGAAATAAAGGAAAATATACAGTCCATTGTAGTTTGTATCAAAAAGAAGCACGATAAAAAAAGAAGATTGCAGTGCCCCGTTAAGTGCCATACGCCTAAGGTCGTACTGGTTCACCATATGATACCGCCAGCAAAAAAAACTGGGATGAGGCAGGAGGGACTTTAGCTGGAAGGCGATCAATGGGTAACGTTCCAAGGGTGGAAGTTCCTGAGCAAATTGGAGGAATTTACAATATTTGGTTGTTTATTATTGTAGTCCAGGTATTTGACGTTTGTTCACCAAAACTTAGTGACTTGACAATTGTTAGAAAAAGTCACCTCCGTCACCCACCCTCACGAAGAATTCGGCCTTGAAAGAGTGGGATGCTCGATAAAAATTATTGTTATAGGTATTTCAATATGAAGGAGCTGTTTCCAAAATTAAAAAATTAAAAAAGTACAAAGCAAAACACTCCACAACCACGAATTTTATTCCAGAAATTTACTAATATTGTGGAAATTATTTAACTATTTCGAGCACCTAAGTTGGCTATTTATCGCTCAAATATTAAAAAGTATCTCCTACTTTTCAATTCGATCTGCGATGTATATTATTCAGTTTTCTTAACTCGTATTTATTTCATACAAGTAAACAAAATTATTTCCTTGATTATTTAACTGTGAAGTTAAATACTTATCATCAGAACTCGTATTTTATTGAATGGAAAATGCATTAAAAGCTCATTATCCAAATAATTTAAGAATCCTCTATATAAGTTACCTATAAATATGTTTCAATTTCCTTGGTCCGATTATAAACTTGATGTCGACCAAATACAGACTTGAAAATTAATTTCAGTCTGTCCGTTTTCAAAGATGGTACTTCTGGTAAGTTACATTATATTTTCATAGAATAACTAGCTTATCACTTTTCTTCATATAATTCCAAGTTTCTATCTTTTTATAATACATTGAAACATTTTTCAATTTCAATTTAAATATTCTTTTAAATGAAAAATCTTGTAGTTTTGAATACTCCATCAAGCACTTATGAGATATCATTGAAATTGAATGAATTAATTAATTAGGAAGGGTGTTGTAGAGTTTCTTTAACCGTCCTTAGCCGTTACGTCATAATCAGTGACGTATGCTGATGTTTTACGTTTCTCTTATATTACGTGAATGTTGGTTGCTTTTTTTCTACCACCAATCTAAGCTGACCTAAGTTAAACTTAGCTAAGATAGCGTTTGTTTTGCCAATGAAGTTAGATTTACTAAGATCAACTGACTTTCCCCCTTGCCTCCGCCAAGTATGCCGGATTTTTAACTTAGCAAAATTTCTTAGCTAAGTTTAATCGCGAATGCAAGAAAAGTCACTCATTTTTGACATCTGATAAATATTCTAACCTTATAAAAATATATTGGGCGCTCTCTCTTTTAATAGAATTCGTTTTAAATTTTTATTTTAATCTGCTACTAGTTTCCTGATTTTTTAGGTAGTTTTAATTTTAATTAACTTTCGAAATTGTAAGTTCTAATTCAAAAAAATTAAGTTAATAATTTGTTTATTTTTCCATCTTTGTTTATATGCAAATGCGCTTGCACCGATATTGTCGACTGTGAAGCGTTTGAAAAGTGCGTTAGAACTACAATTCAGCTCAGCTAAGAATTCTGTAGTTAGCTAAGCTAAGCTGGGGGATAGAAAAAAAGCAACTATTATTTTACACTTCACCTCAAAATTATAATTAATGACATATGTTAGGAATTGTTTTCAACGATGCATGTTAAGGTGTGTTTGTATGAGTAAATTGGTAATGCCAAAAATTGTATTTTGCTCTATGCGTTGCGTAGCTTTTTTCATAATTTAGTTTTGTTTTAACTTGAAATCTTCGTTTTTTTTAACTGGTTTGTTTCAAATTTCTAGTTTGAGGATGATTAACGCACCTAAGCATGATTTTTTAGTGACTTTAAAAATTACGGATTACCGAATCGTGATTAAATGGCGAATTATATAATATACTTATATTAAAAATGTATTATAAGATTATATTTTTGGGATGAGTCCAAACGTTATTTAAAATTAGATAGAATATCTATATGCTCATATTTCAAAAAATTGTATAGTAATTAATGTCTGTGTCATTGTGAGAAACAATTTCGTAAGTATTTCTGAGAAATGCAAAAAACACATGTATAGGAGAAAACAGCCAATAAATAAATTTATTTCTTAAAAAACTCCCAATAAAAACAGGAAAAAGCAACGAACAAACGGATAAGAAAGGTGTACTGAAATAGCATATATTATGTAATGAAATAATATGCAAAGTCTAAGCTTCATCACTAACAAAATCATCTTCATCATTGTGGGAGTCCGAATCATTCAGATTACGTTGCGGACTGCATTCAATGGTAAAAGAGGGATTCCAGCATCTCATTCTCACGAAAAGTAATTAATTAACTTCAAAATTAATCTTTGCTTTTTCTCATTATACCGGGAAGGCATTTTGACAATAAAAAATTAATTGAAAAAGGCGAAAATTACCAAAAATACTGAACAAATTAAAATATGACAACTGAACTGTCAAAAGTAACAAATAAAATTTACCTCGACATAAGTTAAGAAATACGTCATTGACGTCATAATTCCGTCTCATCTATTTCATGAATGAGAGATAAACCTGGACAATGTATGACGTAACGGCAAAGGATGGTTAAACAAAGTCTATCAGTACGGCCAAATTAGGTCTACTGTGACTCTTTATGTACTAGTAGAAGAACAAAATCTGTTGTGGTTTCAGGTTGGGGGGTGTAGTAGTAGGACAGAATCTATTGTGATTTTAGGTTGTGGTTTTTTTCTTATACTTGGTGTATGACTAGGTGGAGAATTCTTATAAATAAGGGATGGCTTTTTCCGTTTTCCTGGCTAAAGCAACATTCACTCGACATCGTCAGCTTTATGTTGTACAGTTTCCTGTAGGAAAATCACATAGAATTTTCAGTAGAATTTGATTTGACTAACCAGTGACTTTGATCACTTAAAAGGTTCAAGTTGCCGAGAGATAATTTGGACTGGTTCGGACCTTGAAGGTTTTTACCGAGAAATAATATTTTTCTTGTCTTATTTTTAGTTTCGCCTTGAAGCCATTAAGGTCGAACCCGCGAAACAGCTCAAACACTACAAAAAAAGTCGTCTTGGCTAGCTCATTAGCTTTTCCATTCTCTTGTTCACTATCATGGCCAGAAATCTACAGCAAGAGGACTGTCGTTCATTCTCAGTTCTTAGCCGCAGGATATCAAAGTAGGGGCCGTAAATTCGAGCCCCTGTTCCCTCTGTTGTTTTTTATTCTACAGCTTATCAGCTGATAGTATGCTTTTAAATTCGGTTGTTCATTATTTCCCAGACCTTGGTTCATGCCTGAAGTTCTTTACAAAATTTAATTGTTTCCTTTATAACTAGGTGAAGCTCTAGCATCCTTCCATTATAACTGTAGAACCGGCGGGTCATTAAAAATACATAGGAAAAGTTCTTCTGATTTCATACATCCGAATGGAAAAACAGAATCCTTATGGGATCAGTCGTGTGTCTGTATGTGCGTCTGTCACTGCCAAACTGCTCCAAATCTACTGAATCGGTCTAGTCAAATGATAGGTATTTTTCTATAGATTATACTAGCAAATGATTTAAAAATAATGTTTTTTAATAGTAGATAATGCTTTTTTATGTCACAGTAAGAGTGATTAGTGTACACTAATCGAAAATTTTGAATTCAGATTCACTTGCAATTAAACAGACTCCATAATCAAATGATACCAAAAAAAATCTTACCCATAAAGTGCCTCCTAATAATATTTTCTCTTGATTGGGGATAGAATGTCAGTTTGTACGATCGATTGAAGAGCATGAAAAATGAGAATTCTTCTTATTCCAAACTCCATAAATTTGACAGGAACTTAAGCCATGGAAGACCTTTGAATGAGAATATTCGTTTCAAAAGCCATTATGGATAAACTGCTTGACTAATCATTACATTATAAAGCTTTCTAAACAAATTAATACATAAAATTGATACCTACTTATTGTATTTATGTCTCATTGAACAAAAACTAAAAATGACTTAGGTACTGAGGAAAACCAATTTCTGACCTTTTCTAAAAAGTTCGGTAACACAACTTTCTAATTTATCTGTTGAATTTTAGCTCAAAGTCTTGCGTAAAACTTGCCCTACCTTTTTAAATTTAAGGTCATAGATTTTTTGGAATATGGAGCTGACAAATTTCAATGACATTACAAAAAATTTCAAAATACTACATAAATTTTGATAGAATCAGGGTTATGTTTTACGAGTGTATCTATGTCCATTGAACGGCTTAACGGACTTAAACGTAAGTGTTACAAAGAGTGAAAATTTCAATATGGCGCTAAGAAAAAGAAAATATAAAAATATGTGTATCAAATGAAATTTGACGAATAGTCAATTTCTAATATACTGACTGATTTATTGGAAAATGCGTATATACAGTGAAGATAGATGAAGCACCCCAAGGTGATTTCAAATTACCTATATTTTATAGGTCTATTGCTCTTTATAATCAAGATACAGGGTGATTTAATAATTTTTTCAACCACCAATCACTACACTTTTTACAACAACCAGGAGATAAACTTGGTTTGGTGTAATTTATTCGACAGCATTTGTTCGAACGGAAATTTGGCACCCTGGTAATTTGTTCGAGAGGAAAGTTAATCGACTCGCATTTACTCGAACATAAATTTGTTCGACAAATTTTTAAATATATGTGAAAAAAATAAACAGCAAGATACAAAATGATTTAATTTCTGTGTTATAATGTGTTCATGTTATGGACCAAGTAATTAATGGGACATTGTAAAAAGTGCCCGGGCAGTTTGAAAAATGCCCAATATGAGAGGGCAGAGTGATAAAAACTTTTGAAATAATCAAATAGTCCGGGCATTATGTATAATACGTGTCACCTATGGGGCAGAGTAATTACAACGTGATTAAGTTCATTTTCATTCGTTATGTTTGTGTTACGTGATTTGAAATGATTGTTGGCGCGTGGAATTCAAATTATTTGATATTTTTTTCGAGAAGGGGAAGGAGAGAAAGATTGAATAATAATTTTCAATAATAACCAAACCATCTTCGTATTTTCAGTCTATTTTTGAAGAATAAATTATTATAATTTTCAATAATAACCCAACCAAACCTACCCCTACCAAACCACCTTCGTATTTTTAGTCAATTTTTGAAGAATAAATTATAATAATTTTCAATAATAACCCAACCAAACCTATCCCTACCAAACCACCTTCGTATTTTTAGTCAATTTTTGAAGAATCAATTTTAATAATTTTCGATAATAACCAAACCTATCCCTACCAAACCACCTTCGTATTTTTAGTCAATTTTTGAAGAATATTTTCAATAATAACCCAACCAAACCTACCCCTACCAAACCACCTTCGTATTTTTAGTCAATTTTTGAAAAATAAATTGTAATAATTTTCAAGAATAACCCAACCAAACCTACCCCTACCAAACCACCTTCGTATTTTTAGACAATAATATTAATCACAGTCTACTAAATATCATTGAATACAATATACACACTCAGTACCTATGTATAGTATAACTAATTTTATTTCATTAATTAGTAGCTAATATTGTGCGCCACAGGACTAAAGACAACTGAATCGTTATTATATGTACCTGCTATATATCGATAAGTACCTAAAATGAGAGCTAAAATTATTCCTAGAAATTAGGGGTCAAATGACCGCATAACAATATTACATCTCTACATATTGTAACATGCATTATTATAACTTTTCTTTAGTTTGGGTATTTAAAATAAAATTCTCAAATTTTCGACGAAATGTAGGTCGAACAAAATTCCGTTCGAACAAACTTCCGCTCGTACAATTATTTTACGAACAAATGCTGTCGAACAAAATTCCGGACACCGATAAAATTGCTCGATTGTCTTTTGGTGGGTGGGTTAGTCAGTCATAGATGATAACAAATTGCAGTAAATACGGTCCTGTCCTCTTAATTTTCAAAAAGGTTGTGGTCTAGAGATTGGGAAAGTAAGAAATAGTTGATAGTTTTATGGATTGAAGCGGCAAAGTACCGTTTGATAAAGAAAATATAAATGTTTAAACTCTGTGACACCTCATTATTACTTATTTTTTGAAAGAATAACCTTTATCGGAAGACAAATCCTGATATCATATAATTTATCACCAAAACCTTAGAAACGATGCCTTTTTATTGGACGATGCTTATCGGCCTTAAGTAATAAAAAATAATACCATGCAGTCTGACAAAAATTCTTTGCGAATAAACTTTCATATTTATAAAACAAGTAGATTGGTGAATAATAACACTTCTACCTATAGAAAGTCATTCAGGATGAAGCTTTCTTCATTATCAACACCTGTAAGTGTTTTCTCCATTTATCAATATAATTTTTTATCTTTATTTTTTATCTGATCATGTCCCAGCCATACGAATCGTGTATTGCTTCGTTTTAATTCATCGATTGTCGTAATTCCTCATAAGCAGTGATCCACTGAGTTTGAATCGGGGCTATTGGGCAGCCACAATTTCTGCTTAATATTCGTGGCAATTTCATTATTGTGCTGCGCGAAACGTAGGGGCAGGGGCACTGTCTTGTTGGAAGCCGTGTATATAATTGATATTTCCAATGTCGTGGTGCAAATTAGCGAAAAAACGCTGTTGGTAGACTTCTGAATGTATCTTAACTCTTTTTTGGATTGAGAGAACGCTGATTATGAAAAATCATCAATTTTCATGTTTTGGTTTTAAGTAATTTAAGTGGCGTCATTCTGTTTGGCAGCGAGCTTCAGTAAACTGAATTTAACATATCGTCGTCCGGTCTTGGTTGAAATTAATCCTCCCACTTTTTGTCTGATAATTGAAGCATAAAATATCATATCACATTTTAAAAGCAATGTAAACTATCAACAAAAATAAGGTTATTAAGGCTCAAACTATGTTCCAACTTTATTTGGCTCACAGTGTAGATTTGCCTCAAGTTGATATTTGGAACAGTTGAGCATAGAATGTCCTCAAGGTGGAGTACTCTCACCACTTTTAAGGAACCTAATTGTGGATGACTTGATCTGCAGGTTCAATGATCAAGGCATATGGACGCAATGCTTTGCGGACGACATAGTTATTGTCACCAATGGGAAATTCCCAGAGGAAGTTATGAATGTCCTACAAGAAGCACTAGGAAAAGGGAATGGTGCCCTGGAGAGGACCTTTCAGTTGATCCGAAACAAAACTAGTCGCTTTTACGAATAGAAGAGTTCTCCCGCTGGGAAGAGTACTGATGTTCGGGGAAGAACTAAAAATATCTAAAGAAGTTAAATATTACTACCAGGGCGACAAGCCTTTTCTGTCAATGAAGAAGAGTTATGGGCAGCACCTAGGGAATACGACCTGAGGAGGATCACTAGCTTTACACAACTGTGATGAGTCCAACAATCACCTAGGGGACAGTAGTCTGGCGAAGGTGTACAGAAGTGTCCTCTGCATTGAATATGTCAACTGCAACCTAAAGACAAGCTCTTCTTCTTATTACCGGGGCAATGAATAGCACGGGGACGGCATCAATGATAGCCCTCATTGGACTTCCTCCTTTAGAACTTTTTGTGAGAGCGGTGGCAAAGATGTGGACTCACAAAAGATTGCATAAGAGGGGAAATCGGAACTGGCTAGATAGGGGACACCAGCTCAAATGGGGGTTGACACAAGGGCACCTCCATATATAAAGAATTATAATAAGGTAGACAAGGAAATTCAAACCGGGCTATTGAAACTGGATAAGAGACATTTGAAGTCAGTTACCGATCTGGTGACTGGATACTGCTTCCTGAGGAAATATCTGCACAAAATGTCAAAGTTAGTGAACCTATGTGCAGAGAATATGAAGTCTACGATGAAATACCTACTCACATACTCTGCTTCTGCGAATCAGACGGAAGCACTTTGGAGAGGATATAATATAACCATTACAATAATTACCTGGGCTCTTGAGCACAACCCAAACGAATGAATGAAATTGAAACAGTTCTATGCGAAAACACCAAATATATTTAGTCTCACTTATGTTTACCTGCTTGACCCAAATGTGTTATTGATATTTTAATATGCTGATATTCAGGGTGTGGTTTCGGGTTAAAACTCACTTGTTAATTTCTCAACATAGGTACCAAATATTACAAAAATGCTCGATTTATAAGTTATGGATAATCAAAATAACTGGAGAAATTGGTAAATCACCCTGTTACAAGGTTATAAAGAACGCGAGTCCCATGAAATACAGGGTTATTAATTGGTGTGATAGAACTCATAGGTCTGTTATCATGAAAGATACCAAAAAAAAATTTAGGCAGCCTTAGACTTCATATTTTAAAATTGGTTACAATGTTACAGGGTATTCCATAACTCGGTGCCCAATTAAAGTTATGGTCTTTTTAAAAACACACCTTATACTTTGACTGTAAAACTGAAATTCGCCTCACTTCCCCGTCACAACAATATGAGATTGTAATCTGTTCTACTGGCTATTTGTTTTAACCATATTTCCGTCAAAATCGTATGAAGTTCAAAGCCCTGTATAGTTGGATAGGAGTGGAAAAATAATAATTCATTGAAGCCAGAGATTATCAATGATCATCTTAACTTAGGAATCCGAATGATTTTTTCATCAAATCAAATTCATGGTGAGTCAAAACTTAAGTACATTATTTTCTCAGTAATTTGGAATGGATCACCCTGTTTTTTATATCGTTTTCGAAGAGTACTGTTACCATTCTTTTATTTCAATCAAGCACATCTCATATTCTATTTTATTTCATTATTATTCGCAAAATCATTTTTGTTGGTGAATCTCGATAATCATTAAGAATCTGTGGGTTTAATAGATTATCATTATTTTCCTCCTATCCAATTATACAGGTCAGTAAACTTCTTACGGTTTTGACAAAAAATTGGTTATAACTTATGAAACACCCCCTGTAACATATTACAATCACATATTGTTTTAATGGGGTACTTGCTCCGCCAGTACATATACCTACTGCGGCATGGAAGTAACTATTAATGAAATTTATCTAAACACACGCTAAAGTTTATTTCACGAACTTACGCCTGTTTCGGATTATCGGCAAAAACTCGACGAGCAGTGTTTAGCTTGTCCAGACGACAGTGAATTGCCCTAGTACCGCTTCTAGACACAAATGTAAAACAATTTTATTTTGCCCATTATTTTATTCGTATAAATAAGAGATCTGATTACCAAAAATTATTAAAAAAAGAAAAAAAGGGAAAAATATGATTGAAAAGAATAAAATTTCAGATTTCTAACGCATCAAATATTGGGAGAATTTACTATCGAATCTTTCAGTACAGTTCACCATTTCATTCGATGTTTTTATGACTAAGCCGAAACATGCGTAAATTCGTGACATAAACTGTAGGTACTCATTCGATACAAACTTTCGAAGAAGATTTAAATAGAATACTACTCACTAAATATCACCCAGCTCACAACTGCCTATTGCGAGATGATCATTCTGAAAAAAATTATTCGCATGGCACATCCCCCTTGGCACATCAAAAGACTTTTAGCCCAATTACCCACTTTTAGCTCGGAAAAGTTATACATATATATGTATATACATATACAATACATATATATACATAAATAATAATTCGTATAGAATAGAAATCAATACGACGTGTTCCATCTGTAACCTCCTTGTAACGGAAAACGTTGAATACATACTGCTAGTCTGCCCGTTGTTTAAACGTTTGTGAGATACTTTTCCAAAACCTCGAGGACTCTCGGATGACTTGGACGTGATTTTATTTTCTACAGTTCCCATAGTGCTCACTAAATTGTACAACTTCATGGCAGGAGCAATCAAATCTCAATCATTTATATTTAATGAATGATCCAATTTTTGGAATTACATAATCATTCAACCTATGGTGTTTAGGTGTTTATGTAGTTTGTGACATTGTTAATTTGTTTGAAGCTCTTTTTTTCTCCCTTTCATTATATACAGTTTTTTTCATAGTTTATTGAATATTAGCCATTCACTTATTCATGTATTCACAATTTACGTGTGAACAATGAATCTAGTTTATTCATTTACTATCAATATCATCATCTTGAGTGTACACTTGCTCAGTCCTTGCTGGTAACGTTCATCTATTCCAAGCGTGTGTAATTGCAAATAGGATTAGTCTCATCAGTTACATAATATATTTAGCAAATTACGGACAAAATGACAAGTATTCCAAATTGCAGCCTTCTGCAGATCGAAATATGTGTTTTTGTGAAGACAAGTTTGGTGAAGCTGTTTTGTAGAGTTTTGGGAATTAGTCCCATAGATGAAACGATGACCGGTACATCTGCATGCCACATATGTCCTACCTCAATTGCAACAATGGTGTATTTTGCAATTTTCTTGTTGTATTTATCCAAAATATTGTTGTTGTTGGGTACAGCAACATCCACTGGAAGAGTCCAGGAGGCTTTTTTCATCAACAACTACAATAACAGGCCTGTTATTCGTCACCCGCCTATCGGTGATAATTGAACTATCGTATTGTATAAAATCAGCATTCTTTAGAACTGAATGTGGATGGTACTTGTAATAAGGCGTGTAGGTGTTAAATTTGTTGGCCAACTTCTGAAGGATGATGTTACAAACTTGATTTTGCCTCCGTAAGTAATCAATTTCAGCTATGGCCTGTTGTTTGTTGACACCTTCTGCACTGTATTAATTATTTGATCTTGAATTACCATCACAAATCCTTCTGTTTCTGGAAATAATGTTCCATCAGAGAGCCACTTATTTGATGCTCCCTTGTCGATACAAGTTTGATTGAGGTCGTGATGATGTCGACCATGAAGCGCTTTCTGGCACCACTCCGCCTGTTTGTCAGAGTCTGTAACGATTTCAAGTTTCTTAACAGGGTGTACAAGATCTAAAGGGGAAACATTTTTATCTGCTTTCGCGACCAGTTCATGCTCATGTTTGAGCTTTACCACTGAAGAATTTTTGTAGCTTAGATATTTGTTTGTATGTAAATTATCTATGCCCGTTAGAGCTCTCCCTCCCTCTTTTCTTGGTAGTGTGGTCCTAATAACTGATGATGTCGGGTGGTGACATTTGTGTCATGATACGCGCTGTTTTTTGTTTTTTGGATATCTTCCAGTCCTGTTTTTGTCCACTTCAGAATTTCAAATAAGTATGTCAGGACCGGTATGGCGTAGGTGTTAATCGCTTTGGAAAGATTTCCTGCGTTCAACTGGAATTTCAGTAAAGTAGTTACCCTTTGAGTGAACTGGCCTTTTATTTTGGTTTTTGTTTGCTTTTAGTCTAGTAGCTTAGCATGCTTCCTAGATATTTGTAGGTTTCGCATGTCATTTACAATGTTTCCATTTAACTAGGTAGTAACACATCTCCGTTAACGATTTCACCCTTCTTGATATTTAAGGTTTTGCACTTGTCTAATCCAAATCCTATTTCACTGGAGAATTTTTCAGTGATATTAAGTAATCCGTATCGTTAAGTAGACTGGAGAGTGTATTCATTACCAAACAAAATCAAAGTGGACTAAAGGAAGATCCCTCTACGGATGAAAATTTCATCAGTTTGTAGTTATTGACCAATTATTTGTAAATAAAGGTTCGTTCGTCAGTGCTTCATCGATGATTCAAGAAAAGTAACAAGAGTGGGCTGTACTTTGTAAGTTTGCAAAAATTTAACATGCCAGGAATGTGAAACGCTATCAAATGCTTTCCTGTAATCTACTAATGCCCTGTAGATGTTACGCTATTCCTTTTGCGCCTGTTTTAGTATTACTGAATCGATGATGAGTTGTTTTTTGCTGCCTTGGTGATCTCGTCTGCTTCCGACAAGATGTTGTTTCGGTCCACATGTCTGTAAATACGGTTGGTAATCCAAGACTTCAACATTTTATATAGTTGGAAGGCAGTTTATGGGTCTATACTGCGAAGAATCATGAGTTTGATGCGTTTTGGAATTAAATGGATCGAATCCAGTGTCAGAAATGGTGGTGTATCTTCTGGATGTTGTAGAATATGCGAAAATGATGTTACCATTGCTTCATGCAGACTGTCAAACTTCTTATACCAGAAGTTTTGGATATGGTCAACTCCTGGTGTCTTCCAGTTACGTGTGCTCTTTATAGCTTTGGTTACCTCGCTTGTTGTCAAGTTAACAAAAGGTACATTGTTTATTTTTTCCTCCTAAGTTTTTATCCAGTGAACGTTGGATTAATGCTCGACAGGGTTCGACCATAATGAAGACCAGTACTCCGTTGGCCCATCTTCATTTGGAGGAGTTTGGTTGTGATTGTTTACTGTACCGCTTAGTTGCCTGTGAAATAACTTCTTATTGTTATTGAATGAGTAATTTTGTTTCTTCCTTTTCGTTCACTTGACATATCATGACAAACGTTTGGATTTTGCCTAAGTTTTGATTATTTGATAGATGTTTCTCACTCTGTTTGTTAAGCGCTTAGACGGTTTCAAGTTGTTTTCAGACACTGTGAGTTGCCCCAATTCCCTCCTGATGTCATCAACGGACTTTTCCAGCCGGCGTTGCCACCAATACTTGAGCTGTTTGTAGTCTTTACCAAGATAGTTCTTTGTTAATTGGATTTGTTGATCGTGACTTTGAAGCACTTCCATCGCTCCACAATAGACTGTGAAGTTGTTCTAGTGCTTTGCAGTCTTCAGCATGATTTTGCATGGTTCTGCAGTAGTAACTTCATAGCTGCTAGTATTCTGTTAGTGTAAGAGGGGCAGATACTTTTTTATTTTTTCTCTGTTCTTTTTTTGTATACTCATGGAATTTGGTATCGATATTTCTATCAGGTAGGTGGTTTTTGTTGGTTTATGCATTAATGTGATATCTTGCCTGTTATGTATTATGGTTTCGTCTGTGATTATATCTCTGTTCCAGTACACTATAACCAATGATAAAAATTCTAAAGTGATTTCAATTATTTAAAAACCCCCAATGCATTATTTCTGATTGTAAAGCAGAAAACAATTACTCCAGGCGTGTATAACCTTGTGCATGAGGAAGGCGTTAAGGTTTTCCCGTGCATTATTCTTTCTTATGCTCTTCAATGAAAAATATTATTACCGTCATTCTTTTTTTTCCATAATAAAGTTTATTTGCGAAAAGTATTGGTTATTACTGTATCATCAATTATTTCCAAAAAGCCAAATTGGGCCAAAGAACCATTAATTTAAACATATATCGATTAGTGAAAAAATAAATAAAATAGGAAGGTGTATTTACATTTCAATAGATATACTTTCAAATGTTTGAATATTTTATATTTCCTTCACAAAATTTATATTAGTAATTTTCAGTTTGGTATTTTGGTGTCATTACTGAAAATTTCAACCTCAATACAAGTTTTTTCTCAGATTCTAATTTTAAACGAAATTTAGTCAAAATTTTCCTTTCATGCGTATCCAACTGTCATGATAAAATAATCAACTAAACAAGTTTACTTCTATTTCAAAACGTCCAATTTTATTTACTTGATTAATTTTTCCTTTCCAAAATTTAAAAGTAACTAGGTATTTTTAAATGGTATTTGTTAAAAACCAATTAGGTTAACAATTCGACTAAATGACATCAATTTCATTAATTATGTAGGTAATTAGGGAAACATCGACATTACGATGAATAATAATAATTTTATGCCATATCATACAAATTCAGGTTCAAATAAAATCATAAATTTCCATTAGAGTGAAAATTGCTATACTGAAAATCTCATTTGAACGTCGACTCAGCACTGTAATGGAACGCCTCTGATGCGATAATTATAGTGAAGCAGTGTCGAGCGCGGTTACTACTTGGATCGGTGACCACTGGGACACCGTCGTATACAGATACATGCAATGAGAAACGGATTTTAAACATTTATTTGGACACATACAACATATTTTACAATTCCCACCACTCCATAGTCTCAACTGTATGCGGTCCTTAATTAGCGTCAGACAATCAGTAAACAGCAGTCGATATCCGAGTACTGTTCAAGCCAATAACTATTCAAAATAAAATAAATTCGTAGAGAAATCAGAATGTACACCCTTCAGGATAAGATTCAAATTTTTTCGTGGTATTTTGGATGTCACTCGATTAGGGAAATAGTAAATTTATTCGTTGTTGCTTTTGAAAACCGACCAGCGCAGCGCCTTCACAATCTACAGTTGATGGAATAATTGAAATATTTCGTGAACGTCGTAAATGCAGTAATCTCGGTCAACCACCTGTAAGGCAAATGAGTGGAAAACGAATAAATAGAGAAATTGATGTTTGTGCAGTGGTTGAAAATAGTGAACCATGTTCGAGCAGGGAAGTAAACATAAATCAAAGTACAGTTCGACGTATTTTCAAAAAAAGTGGGTATTGGTGCTGTAAGGTGCAAACTAACTACATAAGAGCTACTTCACGACGACAGTATTAAACGGATGGAGTTCTGTAAAGAAATGGTGGAGAAAGAAAATTCAAATAATAATTTTTTTAATAACGTTTTATTTACGGATGGTCGACATTTTTTCTTCACAGAAGGCACAATCCATCTGTCGTGCAGTATTGGACTAGGGGAAAATAAGCACCTAAGTATTCCCGTTCGTACGCAATATTCACAAAAACTTAATGTGTGGACGGGAATTTTAGGTGATTACATCATAGGACTTTTTTTATTGAGGGATTATTATTATTATTATTATTATTAATGGCGCCAAATATCTCGAACTGCTACAAACCCAATTCAGCAACTTCCCATTGATTTTGGATATATACCGAATATCTCCAAACCACATTTCGTAACCGCGTTGTATCCACAAATGGTACAATCAAGTGTCCCCCAAGATCAGCGGATTTGTCCCCGAATAATTTCTTTTAATGGGGTTCCTCAAAAAATGAAATTTATCTCCACAATTTTGAACGGGATCAACAAGGAGAACTATTAGATAAATATTTCAGTTTTAGCACTTTAACTTGTTTTTCGGAATTTAATTTCAATTTGTTTTAATTTAAAGAATTTTATGTTGTTTTATTTATGAATTCATTTTTATTTTGAAAGCCGTTATGTCCGGAAGAAATCAAAACATATTATCTTATTTCGAAACATTAATTTGGTGTATTTTTTGACATAACTAACAGATATTGGAAGGAGAAGAGGCGGGGTTTCTTACAGTGGTTCTGAATCCAGCTGTCCAGCTAAATACTTGATATTCATTGAAGTAAAATAGAAATTTTTTGTTGGTGGACTATTTAGATCTGCGAATACATTAAATCCGTATGCTCCGTTTCTCATTGCATGTATCTGTATTTAGATCGTACCGCCTGCAGCGGAGTAGCATATCACAGCTCGCAGGCATTACACCAATCAGCACGAGGTATAATGTAGATATGCCGTCTTTCGGAGGAGACATAAAACCGAGGTCCCGAATCCATAGATGCTGGACTCGATAAAGGACACTAGTGGGCTCGACAAAATTTCCGGTTAGGGATAGAGTGATCCCGGCGTGCGTCGGTAATTAGTCTCAGTCGAAGAAAAAGACCGACGTTAAATAACGGAATAAAAAAAATCTTTTCAATATACTTTTTGGTAGGGTTTCACAAGGGGGGCTAAGAATTTTATCACCACATTTTTTTATTTTGTTTTTTTTAAGATATTTCTGCCGTTTCTGATAATAAAAACTTCAGCACTGTGCTTACCTGACTTTCCTTCCTTCAACCAAAACGAAGATTTCTATCATTCGCTATATTACGGAAATCCTGCGGCCCTTCAAAAAGGAGCATTCTCTCAAGGACATTTTCCGCAAATACCGGAATTTTTTGGAGAATATTACAGTATAAATCCTTATAATACACAAGGAGCTTCAGGAATGGGAATTCTGAGAAAATCAATGCAAGATTTCAATCAAGGAGGAATGGCAAATTATGACGGGTATTCAGGATATATGCCTGGAGCACCACCAGGAAGTGGATGGGGATACAATAGAGGTAAAGTATATTTCATAATTTTTCGTTGACTCGGTATCTGGTCTTGAGGATTTAATTATAAAACTTCTTGAATCCCTCATTGTACAGTAAACAGATCCATAGTCTATGAAATTTAGATATTGAAACTAAATATTATTTTACCAGCCCAATATTTCAGATGAGAAATAATCATAAAATTAGGCATTATTTTTTCTCACTGTGCTATTGTTATCGAATTAACGACTACCTGCTGTTAGTTTTTCTGTTGAATTAATTATGTTGGTATGAAGTTGAAACGAAATATCCTGGAAGTGAGTATAACTGTTTTCTAATTATACATATTCGTCAGAAAAAATTTATGGAATACACCAGAAACGAAATAGATTGAATATCTTGAACACACATTTTTTTTAGAGGAAATTCAAATACTGGTCGATTTTTATTTCAAGAGATAATATCTTTAACTATCGCACATTCCTCCCGGACCACTTTGTCACTATTGGGTACTAATGGAATTTAAATAGGTGTTACACAAAATTAAAAAAGATAATTTGATGAGGAATTTGACTATGTGACGGGTCAAATAATGAAGTGCATCTGAATGCCACATCCATCAATTCAATGCACAATTACCTTTGGAAAATGGTTTTTTTCTCAATAACTACCAGGTCTGTTTTTCAGTTTATTCTACTTCAATTTCACAAAGTAATATTCCAGAGCCATTAGACATTACTTTTTTCTGAATAGATTAAACCATTAGTTCTGAGTAGTGTCTCATATACTTAGAACGCATGAGCACTTACATTTTTAGATCTGTGACAGTTGTTCAGGTGGAGAACAATTTACCAAATTTTGTTGACTCGACATCTGACCTTAAGTATGTAGCAATGGCATTTCATAAATCCCTTTTTGTACCTACAGTAAACAGTAACAGATCCGTAATCGGTAAAATTCAGTTACCGAAAAGTAAATTGAATTTATTTTGTGAGAAAAAATCACTAAAATTTTCAAAAACAAATTTAATTTTTATTTATTATTTGGAATTGAACGAATTAAACACTTGAAACATACTGAGTGACCCACCGTACATGCTTGGATTTATTACATCTATCAATGTTATCAAGAAATGTTTCAAATAAAAAATATGTACCTAGGTTTAATGGCCACATTTTAAGAATATTTTGTACTATACAATGTATCTGCGAAGTAGTGGAAAGGTATCAAAGTAACATTTTTCAAATAACAACTGTGACGTTGCCACATTTATAAAAGTATAAACTGTCAATTTATTCACAATGATAACCTTGTTTTCTCTTGGTTAAGACCGGATAATTGGTTAAATTATCGAGAATGGCAAGGAAAATGATTGAAGAAGCTACACGGTGAGGAAAGGGTGAAGAGAAAATAAGATAATGATTTAGAAGTAATTGACAGTTTATACTTTTATAAATGTGGCAACGTCGGATTTTTTCGTGACATTCATCCGACTTTGACAAAATGTATTAACCAAATATTCTTCCAGACGCAAAAAACAGTCAACCGTAAGTATGAGCCCGAGAGATTTATGTATTTATTTAAGGGCAACTAATTCCCCTTTCTCAAACTCTCAATATGCTTCGGTTTACTTTATTTTTCCTGCCTGGAGGAATGTTTGGTCATCACAGTTTGTCTGGCTTATGAAATATAGCTTTGTAATAGTTGTCTAAATAACAAAATATGAATATTAAGGATTAAAACATAAGTAGAGTTCAATAATTTCTTTTTTCTATTATCACTATCGAAAGTCGTCTTTTATGCCATGAAAAGCAACTGCAAAGTTGATGTTTTCCGCGAGCTGTCATAATTTGACATTATTGGCGCTCTTACGCAGAAAGTTACTTTGAAGCACGACTAATTTTCCGCGAGCTGTCATTATTTGACATTATTGGCGCCTTTGCAGAAAGTAACTTTGGCGCACGCCTAATTTTATTTATAGATAAAAGAGAGCTAGTAGTTGATTTTGGTGTGATAGTAGAAAAAATCTTGTGTGTATTTAGAGCAGAAAGTCTTTTGGTAGTTTCGACAGATTGAACTTTCTGTCTCGACTACCAAAGTACATTTCTGCTCTTGATACACAAAATAAGTTTAACAAAAACGACAATAGCTATTCGCGAGTGCGCAAATTTAACAATAATATGAATTCATATTTTGAATTATCCGATAAAGAATTAAATGTATATCGAAGTGTCTGTCTTAAAAAAAATATTGTACGTCACGCAACCGGAAATTAGTGTTTTTCAGGTCTCTCCAAGCTTCCAGGACTCGCCTACGGCTCGCCCTGGAATCTGCTTGTCTCGACCTGAAAAACACTACTTTCCGGTATTGTAACGTACATTACTATTTTTTATGACCGACCAGAAAATATACACATTCTGGACAATTTTTCGTCCAGAAAATAACGTTTTGCCGATCAAGACCGGAAAATGGACGAGAGCGAGGGCGAGTCCTGGAAGCTTGGAGAGACCTGAAAAACACTAATTTCCGGGTGCGTGTCGTACAATATTTTTGAATAATTGAATAGATGAGGCTTTTACTTGATGAAGATTCATACTTAACTATAAAATAAAACAATAAAAATTTTTGTTTAAACCTTCATTATAATTGAACTATGTTCAAATACAATTTGTGACGCGTTTCGCTACACTGAAGCTTTATCAAACGTTTGATAACGCTACTGTGTAGAACATAGTTCAATTATAATGAAGGTTTGAACAAAAATTTTTATTGTTTTATTTCATAGTTACAATATTTTTTTTTTAAACAAACACTCGACAATATATATAAGCGTTGTTGTCATGGTAACGAAATCAAGGTATATTGTATTATAAAGCTTTTGCCGGTCCCTCACGTCCATTTTCCGGTCTTGATAACAATTATGCTTCATTTGAGAGTTTTGATAACAAATATGAAGTTTAATAATGGAGGAAATGTTGGTATGAGGGAATTAATTAATGAATAATTTATTGTAGCATATTTTTCTTATTGATTAGTTTTTTTGCAAAGGACACAGAAAGGTATGACGCTCGACATGTTTATTTTACACTGAACTGTTACTACACCAACACTCTTTTCGACTAAACACGTTTCACTTTAAATTTTGCATGTAGAATCTAAATCCTTCGAATAAAATCTTTTAGAAGCTCTTGAAATAAATAAAAACAAATATTTAGGTAATCTTCTTAACGACCAAATAGATCAAACAATCTCCTCAATCAAATCTTTTTACCTAGAAAGTTTCCGGTATGATTGTTGTGAATGAATTTCTAGGTGAAGTTGTTCAATACTTTTGTTAATATTATTAAAATTCCATGGGTGATCATGAACTGCGGACAACCGATGGGTTGAGAGCAGGTAGCGCACGAATTGCGGACAGGCTATATCTAATCCGCTTAACCGCCGCAATCCTTCTTCTCAGAAAGGTAATTGAATCATTTCACTTTCTTGTTAGGTAGTGTTAAGTGGTGGTGGTGTGCTGAGTATCTAGTTCTAGTGGTACGGTGAGTTTTTTTACAAAGTTTTCATACCTTTATTTGTTTTTTTTTATCTTTCAATTAAATTTTGTTCTCCTAACAAATCGGTAAAATGGAAGTAATGTTGAGTGAAAGGGGAAAAAAACTATTGGTTATTGATGGCTATAAATTTTGATTCCATAGAAATATGAATAGTGATATTCAACTAACCTAACCTAACCCCCTAACCCTTTACCTGTTCATTTTACCTGACCGACTCTTGTCCGCAATTCTTGCAGCGATTAACGGACCCCTACGGCACTTGTCAGCAGTTCATGCATCTGTCCGCAATTCGTGCGAACAGAAATTCCATATTTATTTATTTATTTATATATATATTTATATTTATTTTATTTACATTTAAACAGATTATAATACTTTTGTCAATTCCGTATTATTGCACAGTATAAATTAAACATTTTTCATAATATCTCCACTCGTTTGAGAAAGCTACTGTGTTAGCGAAACGCGTCACGAATTTATATTGAACGTTGTATAATTATTATGGACCTATACGATAATAATATATAAACGATCACCAGGTAAATTTTTAGTTGAGAGAAAATCATTGAAAATATAATTTTTTTCCATGTTCAAGCAGCCAGCTGACGTATAATCCACCGTGTTATGGTCAGCTGACTTTGTTTTTCTTTCAAAATACTAGGTAAACTATAATCTGACAAATTTTTAAATGGGAGGGATTGGTCATGAAAATCTGTCACTGGCTCCTGGGGTTTAGGTAGATGTTACATAACTTTGTTGTTATAATTGTTTATGGATTCTACCTTAAAGCTATGTTACGCTATGAATGGAGTATATATTTTTTTAAAATCGGTTCAGGCATATGTCAACGAATGAACACTTGCCTCACCACTTCAGAAAAGGTGATAAAGAAAAAGGACTTAAAGAAAAGTTGTAGAATAAGGAGAATAGTTTCCAGAGTTGGTATCTTTTATCAACCTAAATTGGGGAATATTTTACAAAAACTCCAATCATACTTTGCAAGTGATAGATTGCGCCACCGAGCAAAAAACTATGACATAGGGTTTCTCAGATACGGCTGGTCACCACCCTCAAGGAATTACCCTGTACAGGCAGTGTTATTGTTTCAATAATATTTAACAATTTTTACTCGCTTCCGAGTAAAATGGATTATTTTCATGTTTTACTTGTAGACTTAAAGTTCTTGTATAAGAATAAACTGAAAAACGGAACTGGTAGTTATAAAAACAAAAACTTCAATTTTTATTTCACGAAAACATGGGCGTGGTAAGTTAATTTTCATTTCATACGTAATTGTGCATTTCAACTGTCACTTAGTCAAATTCCCTATAAAATTATCTTTCAGAAAAGATGTGTCAAACTTGATTGATTGATTATTTCGGCACCACCAGTCAAAATCTTGAGGTTTTTCGTGTTCTTGATTGTATCGTTTATGGGAAGAGACCAGTAGCTCTTATCTGGCTCAGCGGTCATTTCACTAAGTCTCTCATGAGTCACACTTAATACTTTTTCTATTTTATTGCTATTAGTGACAGAAAGGAGAGGACGGGGTATACGACAGTTGAGGATATTATATATAATCCAAAGAATATCGACCCGCTTCTGCATTTTTTCCAAAATATTCAATACGTTTTTATTTCGCTGCAGTACCATGCTGAACGAAAGGTATTTTGTAAATTGATTCCATGTTCTCATGTTTCAGATCAAAAACGGGGTAGCGAAAACTACAAGCAGGAAAAATTATCAGCAATCAAAGAGCATCCCTCCATTAACGGTTGGTTCAAAGGATCTCAACAACTCAACGCTTACCCACAAGGAGGTTCATTAAATTGTAAACCATATGCAGGCTTATACGCCAATAATTTTTACGGTGGTGATTATAGCAACTTATATAATCAAGCAGCTCCGTATATTTATAACCGGAAATATTTGGATAATTTAAGAGGACTAACCGGATACAACTTTCTAAAAAATATGGACTTTCCTGAAACACAGATGGATAACCTTGATCTAGAGAGAATGCGAATTATTTTTGGAAATAAATGGGACCAAATACAGGACTTTTATTCACTCCGTTACCTAACGTTTTTGGAAAATTTATATCAACCACACTTCTTGACAAACGTTAACATAGATGATCAATACTATAAACTTGCTATGCTACAAGATAAAACCATGCATCCATTTTTTAGACCTGAATACAATCTTAATGATATCAACCAGCACGTATTTTATTATTTGGATTATTTGCGAAGTATACATCCTGAACTATTTCCTCAATATCAACCTTACCAATATTCACAGTGGGAAGCTTACCCAGGGCCTACTGGTCATCAACAAATTCCATTAAATAATCAATTACCTCCACCGTATTTTAGCGATCGTTTTAAAACTAATCCAAAAAACGAAGTAAAAGTAACGGATACAGTAAAAGCTGAAACGACGAAAGTTGGCGATGAAAATGGAAACCGTGTACTAGAAAATAAAGAAGAGAATTTGAAAATAACTGAAAAGATCGACGATAAACACGATGGTGATAAACTAGCATGGAACAAAGAGCATTCTGAATATGAAACAAAAAATAAAAACAATGAATATGCTGGAGAAAAGTTTGATAAAATTCAAGTAGAAACTGGAAATAAATATCAATCAATTAAAGATGATGTATCACCAAGTGTAGAAGGTGGTCACCAATTTTCGGAAACAGGAAATAAGGGAGGAGAATTTTTTGCAGCTGGAGGTAGTGCGGGGAATCTTGGACAGTTTGGAGGAGAATCTGGAAATAAATATCAATCAGCAGGTGTAGAAAGTGGTCAGCATTTTTCGGGAGAAGGACATATGGAAGGTGGATTCTCTTCAACTAGTGGTAGTGCAGGAAATCTTGGTAAAGAGTTAGGTCAGTTTGGGGGAGGATCTGGAAATAAATATCAATCAGCATTTGAAGGTGAGTTCACCTCAACTAGCGGTAGTGCAGGGAATATTGGAAAAGAAGCTGGTCAGTTTGGAGAGGGAGCGGAAATTAAGGAAATAGCAAGTGTAGGAGGTGGTCAGCAATTTTCGGGAGCAGGAGCTATAGGAAAAAGTTCTTCAACTAGAGGTCGTCTTCCGCAAAGATTAAGTCAGTTTGGAGAAGGAGCTATGAATGACGGACTTAATAAAAATGGTATGTATATTAGAACAGTATTATCAAATAATCATCTATTAGAAATGTATATCTCTATATTAAAAGTTACTAGTATTAAATCAGGTACCATTTCAAGGCAAGATTTCCACGATTTATAGTCGTGTACAATGTGAACGAATTTCCACTCGCCGTCTTTTAAAGTTATTTAGAACCATCAGTTAAAGTTTGTTTCTCGCGAATATTCCAAAAACGATTGGAAATAATCGAAGTAATGAAAACAATCTCAAACATGTCCTATTTTCCGAAACTTCATCACCAATATTAAGAACTGTCATTTAAAAGTGAAAATACCGCTAGAAGTGGGTGATAAGGTCTTCGCTGCGTCACTCAATAACATTTTCTTCGTCTTTCTTTAATTATAAAGAAGGATAAATCAGGCACCATTGAGGTCATCAAAGTAACTATCATCCATTAAAAAAAAGTTTTATCGCAATTTCTCAATTTTTTGCTTTTGTCAAAACTGAGATTCACATACAAACTATGATAGTTATCGTAAAAAATTGCACAAGTGTATCAAAATCTCCAATAATTTTGCATAACAGTATGTTGTCAAAAAACTCCATGACTGATTGCAGTTTTTCAAAGACTGGAATGCGAAATTATCCGGTTATTTTCATGCGCGAGTGTAATTTGGAAGGTCACTTTTCAATATTTTATTTTATATGTTTAACAAACATACATTTCCTATTTATCATTGCTAATAATGTGCCAGACGCGAATTTTCATTTTTTGAGTACGTTTCAGTACGTATGTGATTTCAATACTATGTTATTTAAGAAAGAAAATACCCAAAAATTAATTTGCCAAACACTAATTCAGTTGTTAAACCACGATTCAGAACGATGAAGTCCGGAAAAATAATGCTGTATTATGCTATTAGTCAAAGAGAGACAATCGGTGAGAACGAGATACAAAACCATTACATATTATGTACAATGACGAAATTTTAACATAAAAAAATAAAATAACAATAGGACTGAATTAGAAAGCAGTAAATTAAAAATGCCCTATTGAAGGTTCAAAAGTTTTTTTTATTTGAAATACTCTGGTCGTCACACGCGAATTACCAACAATTAAAATTTTTCCAGTCTACTCGTACAATAGTGTCACAAAAAAAAGCATCTTCATAATCATCGTCATCGTCGTCACTCTCATTATCAGAATTAGTGACATTATCGCTTGAAAACGTCACTAGCTCCTATACTATTTGGCTTACAAAAAAAAAAGAGGAACAAAGCAAACATTATAAAAGTTTCATAAAAATTCAGCCCTTTTGGATATACTTTGAACAGAGTCATGAACATTATTTATTTTGTTGATTTACGCAAATAATATTTTCAGGTTCCACAGAAAATCAATTTAGTTATACGAATGAAGGTTTGGTGGAAACAATCGAAAAAGAAATAACTGAACCTCGTAAAATTTCTCTTACGATTGAGATTCCTTCTCAAACAATCGAAACAAAAAGTGGAATAATTCCAATAAAAACTGAAACTGTATCAAAAAAAATTGTAGAAGGTGAGGGCCGTGTGCAAGGCTCTAATCTTGTATATGGAGGCTCGAATCAGGGAGTTGAAAATGTGAATGGATACAAAATACAAAAGAACGTGGAGTCTCATCACCGTGGCTCTAAACATGGAGTTGGTGGAGATTTTGGGAAAAGTACAATAACCAAAGTTTCTCACCGCGGAGGTTCAAAACGTGGTCGTTTTGGATCGAGGCAAGCGGGAAAATTTGGCTTTATAAGAAGCTCGAAAGGTAATCAGGCTCAGGGACATAGTGACAATTGGCATAAAGGACGTAGTAGTGTATTGCATACATTTTTTCTCCCCCTACTCACTGATGGAAAAGCTGGAGAGAATTCTGAGGATGATGATGATGAAGATGAAGACGTTAATTACGAGACGACTGTAGTTGTGAAGGACGGATCATCAAATGGAGGGGTATTCTCAACGGGAGGGGATATGAAACAAGGGGCTAGTTCAGAATTTTTCTCAACCAGTGGGGGTTTTAATCAAGGTAGAGGTCAAAATGGAGGATATAAATTTATTTCTGGAGGTGGCTCACAAAATAAAGGTGGCTTCACGACTGGTGGAGGTGGCTTCGATCAAATGTATCCGTCAGTAGGAGGTGGTCGCTTAGAACGAGTGTATACGACGGGGGGTAACTTAAATTTAGGAGGTGGTGGATTCAGAGGCACTCATACATCAGAAGATGGTAATTCCGGTCAAATGTTTACAACAGGAGGTGTAATGAATCTAAAAGGAGAAGGGGCAGCAGGGGGTAGAGGTGACTTCTCTACGGGCGGACGTTTTGGCATGATGGGAGGAGGAGTAGGAGAACGACGAGAAGAAGCCCCATTTTCATTCGGAAGTGGGTCAAAACGAGAGGGAGTATTTCTAGCAGGAGGTGGTAATTCTGGTCTTACATTTTCTACTGGTGGAGATTTGGAAAAAGGAGGATACTCTTTCTCATCGGGAGGCCTAGGAAAAAGCAGTTTATTTGGTGAAGGTAAAGCATTCTCAGGAGAAACTACCAAGGAACTATCGGGTAGGTTTAATGGAGCAAGAGATACAACATCTAACTAATTTTAACAAAAAATTTATTTGTAACACCTTTTTTTATTTTGCAGGTGCTAGTATCAACTCGCCTTTCACTAGTCGTTTTAACGATGGAACAGAAGAGTCCAAGACAGCAGAAGCAAAAGCCAAGACCGATGCAGCTGCTGGCGTGACATTGGAGAAAGTAGCTGAAAAGGCCGTCAGTGAATCTGTTGATAAACGTCCGGACACTGTTACTGAAAGTATAAAGAACGCAGAAGCAGCAAAAGCTTAATTAAAATTGGGATCAAACATGTTATCAATTTATAATATTTGAATATGGTAATATAATAATAAGTTGGAATTAATTTTATTTCTTTATAATCGAAATTCAGCAACATTCACATGTAACGTATGCAAAAAATAGAGAATAGGCAAACAAAAGAGAAGTACAGATAATTCAACACCTCCCAAAAATGTTATTTCACGTCCATAGTGAATGGGAATTCTTAGAAAAAAAATAAACCCCTAGCAAATGTGATAGCGCTACCCATCTAAAAAGAGTCCAGCACGCAACATGCCACATTAGGCGATCTAAACCACGTGATCTAATATGACCGTCCAAGGCAAAGAATTTGGATAGCTGATCAGTTTTGTATTGTCTATTATTCAATATTGAACGGTGTTCAATATTTTTTCCTCCAATTTTATTAGTGTGCTTCATATACCTATGTATACGCTGTGTTACTTTGAAAAGCTGCATTCAATTTTAATCACATTTGAGATATGGATGAATTCCTAAATATGGATATGAATAGTTATTTGGTATTTTCACACAGTTTCTGCACTGCAAAGCAGATAGAGACGATTCCAAAATAAATCATGGTTGGAACGGTTTGGTTACTGACTTGAATCATAAATCTAGAACGTATCAAACATAACCATACTTTATGTTTATATGGTACATGTTGTTAAGTGAAAAACTGTTTATTTATAACAGATAGCACAAACAAATATAAATAAGTTCGCTTCCACAAAATTCAACAAATACAAAAACAGCAAATCAAGGCAACTAACCTAACTAGATATGGATATATGTACTGCGCAAGTCAGTTCCCTTGATACCTGTTTCCAGTCAAGTATCGAAATCATCGTTCTTGAACCGGTTCCATAACGATACCAAATCGGGTTGGAACAAAACAATTATCGTTCGCTAAACGGTTCTCTCGTGGTTGGAACGCATATTGCTATTTCACATGCGCGTCACTGTTCCAAAAACGGTTTCTTGATGTGTTGGAACAAACCTACTATTTTTTAATTTGTGTGATTCCACCCCTGTAATATTAACGTCGACATTATTTTATTTTGTGTTCTCATTTTATGGTTTAGGTTTTCAGATTACTTTGATCATAAAATAATAGCAATTATTTTTCTTGACAAAAAGCAAATTCAACTCTCTTAGTCTAAGAGCCAGTGACCCGCAGACTGTATGTATTTTACCAAAGATGAAATTTCTCTCAGTGACCTATACTTGGCATACATAGGATGGGGATGTCTTGAATACGGTTGACTAATACCGTCCCCGAGGGCGTGTGCAGAGCTAGAGGAGCTCGGATTCAACGTAGCGATATGACTTGTCATCGGCTGGAGCTCCGTATAGCTGAAATGTCCCTCGGAGAAGTTGTCCACCATCCGATGCACTTCCTGGTACATCGGCCGTATCTATTGGTGATGCTCCTGAATAGTTGCTCAGGTAGGTGTCCGCCGATGTAGGTATCGTAGATAGGTAGAAGCAAAATAAAACGCTCTCGTAAAATCCAAGGAAAAAACAATTATCTAGACCGGCCACGATCTATCAAAGTCTTAGCGTCGACGTTAAACACGTTGTGAGAACAACGGTCCGAAAAATAAAATTCGCTATTCTCGTAGCTGGAGCTACAGTCCAATCTCATGGACTGTAAAGCTGACTGCTCCTCGGAGACAGTCGTCGAAGACTCTCACCCGACTGAAAAAAAGGAAGGATCGATTTTCATTCTCCCCCCTCGAGGGGAGCGGGCCGCTATAGGCTTTCCGGAGCCTCTTCAGCCAACATTGGAAGGAATAAGGATTGTTTTTGGTTCAGGGGATGGGAGTGGAAGGAACGGTGATAGGTGCCTGAGAGGTGTGTACTGACCCAGCATTCGCCTATTGCTACGAGAAAACCTCTGAAAAAACTCATAGCAGGTCAGGCGGACCTGGGATTTGAGCCCCGGTCCTTCCGAATGCAAGTCGAGAGCGTAACCACTCCACCACTTACTCGGTAACCCGACTGAGTTTTCGTCCTCTATTTATACTAGAGCTCAGTCGGATGAAATAAAATCTGGCGCGGAGTCCAAATCAAAGTAGACGGACTGCACCCTAAGCGGTGCTGGAGGCGTGGCCGTAGACGCTATGACTTCCAGTTGATGACAGGGAGTCACTAAGCCCTGCGAATGTAGCTATGAGGTCAATCAGGTATAAAAATTGAATCAAGTTCAAAAGTATCAACAAAGCTACCGTTTGAGTATATTATAAACTATAACTATCGCTATTGAAGAATGCAATGGCAGACGTTTTTAATTTTACAAAAAAAATTCAAAAAAACTTTAACAAATGTGAGCTTTATATAAAGTTATTTACTTGATTACAGTTTCCTGTATCAATTGTCATATTTACGTAGATTAGATTAGAAATGGAGAAAAGGAGCAACAACTACTTCCCGTGCATATGCACCGCCGGATATTGAATTACACCCCAAAGTCAAACGGGGTTGGTATATCTACAAGATATTTTGAAACCAACCTTTCTGGTTTGCAATTAGAAGGGACAACACAACTTGTAGACCGGTTTCGGCGTATTTGCGCCTCATCAGTACAAGGTATGTGGTGTCCGTCCGAGAATCTCTAATCCCGGACTGAAGAGTACACTTCAATCACAATAAATACATGTCTTCCAGTAACGGAAATGTAAAGATTGTGACGGTAGCGACCTCTTCACTTCCAATCGCAAACCAGAAAGGTTGGTTTTAGAATATCTTGTAGATATACCAACCCCGTTTGACTTTGGGGTATAATTCAATATCCGGCGGTGCATATGCACGGGAAGTAGTTGTTGCTCCTTAATTGAAGGGCCACTGTTTTTGAAAAATATTATTTTTCAAAAAATTCATAGAGTGTTGAATATTTATTATTATTCCTTTCGACATCTTCTGAATATGTAACTGCTGAGCCTAATCCCATTTGCGTTTTCTCTAATTCGTCAGCTTCATATTAGGAATCACTTCTAGCTTCGTGTGACTTATCATTTTTTCCGGCATCTTTAGCAATTTCTGGTTGGAAGCCACTAGACATTTTTGATTTCTTTGCGTCAAAAGGTACTTCTGAATCAATAGCTTGAAATGACCACCTTCGACGTTTATTTGTAGAAGTTTGCGGTTATTTTCTTAATTATCTTCAATATTGGGATTAATGCCTACAGTAACGTGAGGAGTATCTTTTCCAGTATTTGTATGTTGATTACTGTTCATTAGATAAACATTCTGATAAATTAATTGATTGAGATGCTGAAGAAGATGGTGTTGGTATAAAAAAATGTTTTAGCGCCGTAAATGATCTGTAGCATGCACTATCCAGAATGATAAATATCCGTAGGTGAAACAACATTGTTGTAGGTAGATGAAAATGTATATGATAATCTTAAACGTAATACATGACAGATTTCACAAAACTAACATTTTTATTGTTTATTATCATTATCAAGACACAAGACAATACTTGAAGCCAAATAAAATTATATTTTTCCAAAATAAACAAAAAATCAAAATCATATTTATGTTTTCCGTGGGACGCTATATTTTATTTGACAGGTTGTCGTATTACCTAATATACCATTACAGAGTGACACTAACAGGTCGGCCATATTGTTCTGGAAGGCACATGTCATATTCTATTTAGTGTACTGGTAAACAACGGATGATAGTTAGACTTTAAGCCTTCAAGACTCTGCATCTGAATCTGTTGCTTTTAAATCACAAACGTCCTCTGTTCTTAATTATTATTTAATTCAAATCAGAGAGTTTACTAACTGCGCCATGTGTTATTTGTGAAGTTTTTATCATTCGAATAAACATACGCTGCTCTACAAAGTCTGTCTGACAACCAACTGACTTACAGCACATGCCAAAACACTTAGGCCAGGGTTGCCAGCTCTATTTTTATTTCTTCAGTAAATACCTTGTCAAAAATTCAGTAGATTTTAGTTGATTCATCTCATATGCTATACAAATTTCAGGAAAGGATATGAAATAAGCCTATGACGTCAAAAACATGTGTATTTTAATTAAACAAAGAAAGTAGTAACATATTTTTAAAAAAATAGAAACAAACATTTTTATAAAAAAGATGAAGTAAACATTTACCCGATTCTTAATTTAAAAAAATAATCACAAATTATTATCTCAAAATAAAATTACATAGGAATATACTTGTACTTATCAGATTCGAGTATATTAAAAACATGAACAAATTGTAAATTCCCCGCATGGTGGTGAAGTATTACCCACATGTCAAGCGCTTAGATGCGTTCCAATGTATAATCAGTGGCGCCCGAAAATTTATTTAAACATATCATGCCGAAATATCACGCAAGTTATAAGTGTATGTGATTAACTAAAGATTTAATAATAGGTAATCATAATAATAAATAAGTGTCATAATTTTTCGGACACAAGTTTCAACTCCAACTGACAATTTGTCCTTCAGATCAATATGGTCGACCTGTCAAACTCAGGTGATCTGGAATGGTCTATACAGTAAAACAAATTGACCTTTACCCTGTCGTCACTAGCAATGAACACTAGTAAACACAAACTTTATATACCTCATCCCTTTCTACTCACAATAGAAACACATCATACAGTATATGTACACTTGTCTTCCAAGCAATGACATACGTTCTCTTGCAACTCTAATTATTACCTCCAAATGTTGAAAAGAGATAGCGCCAAAAAAGATGGATCGGTTGTATTCGTAAGAATTTATTTTGACCTCTTATGAAATCTGTCATTATTTTGATACATCGAGTTTTGTTCAAAGCGTTTCATTATTTGCATTTGCATTTGCAGATAAACTCTATAAAATCGGTTTTTGTCAAAACCTCTAATTTGTTATTTTTATTTAATGGTTAGTGATCCAAAAATTTTGCAGGGATGGCACGTCAGATTATTTTTTTATAGTACTGTAGGTAAATCTTGGACATCGTATTAATAAGTTAGTTTTACCTCGTTGTGTACTTATAAAAATGGTGCATGCGTAAATTGGTACGTAGTGCATTAACAAAACTGTAAATATTAGCCAAACGGCTTATTTTATCGAATTCCAACAAGAGTACCTTTTCGTTAGCTTAATGTGTGGGAAAGTCAATTTCGATCATTTCATACAGGGTGTACCATCCCTGCAAAATTTTTGGATAACTAACCATTGCAAGTAGTCCGTGCCTTGCTTCAAGGCACTAATGTAAATCTGTTTATCTCTCCAAAATAAACATACACGTACATTATAGCTTTGCCGTAAATTTTATAAAGATCAAATAATTAAAACAAAACATAAAATACAAATTCAAAATTAAAACTTTGGTTGCCTATAACTCGAAAAAGTATATATTTTTTCCCATTAGTCCCGGTACACCCTGTATATCACATTGACATTGTTCTATAAAGACTGTCTGACAACCAACTCACTACAGCACATGCCAAATCACAGAAGCTTCAACTGATCGGTTGCCCTCTAGAACAATCAGTCAAGGTAAGGTGTTCTGATATAGTCTATTAGCAAAGTCATAACGTCTCGATAGATGGTAGGTTAGGTTGAGTTTGTGGTTAGTGGGTCTATTAGGTCCTCTACTGCGACTGGCAAGACTCTATTGTGGCTCACACCCAGCCATATTTCTCCAAACAAATTCAGCTTCTTAATAAAGCCAATGAATTTATTTGGTGGATAATATTCCAGGTCTTATGGCCAGAGAAGGAGAGAGAGACCTCACCAAACATAAGATACCTTATTTTAGCCGCGTTGGGGCAGGCACAAAGAGGATGCGTCGGATTTCCCAAGTTTAACCATACGTCAATTCAGTAGACAGTGAAGCTGAAAATGTTTTCAGTTCAAGAATACAATTGGGTTTTCAATTTAATTGGAATTTTTCCAAATTATGAGGCACTGTATTGGATTATAAAAAAAAGCTTAAAGACGTGAAATATGTGCTTCTAGCTCAAAAAATTTCTTTTCCGTTCGGATTATCAGTCAATATTCAAATTTACCTTTTGCGGAGAAAAACGGTGAAAGGAACATAACAAGTCTTTATTAAATTTTTATAACGAAGCTTCGTTATACCCACAAAATAAAAGTCCACAATTCAACGATGAATCATAAAAAGACTAATATTGAAATGGGGGTTAGTCTTATTTCTAATTTTTGTAGAGGAAAAGAAAGTATTATAAATTCCTGAAGTAATGAAATTTTATATTATATTACCAAAGATATTTTGATTGAGAAAAAAAAAATTTAGACTGATGAAAACAAATTAAAAAACAACTAGCATCAATGATCTTGCAACAAAATAACTAATATTATTGAAATATCGCTCAATGTGCGAAAGAAGGTAACCACACGTTTTAGGTTATAATAATAGCTTGATTATGTGCTCAAACTGTGTGTGGCAAAAGGAAAATTTTTACCTTCATCACGAATTAACTGTTGGATACATTGAAGAGCCCAAAATGGCGAACTGTTAAGCCCGTACGTTAGTCGAGTTAAGCGATAATCGCCAGGCGAAAACCTCCAAAGAATTCTGTAATAATTACAATGAGCGGAATTCACAAAAATCATGCGATACATTTGTTTAATGTCTGCACAAAGAGTTTAGCGATATAAACGAAATAATAATAAAATAGACACAATATCCTGTTGGAGTTTTGAACCAACAAATAAATTGTCGTTAAGAGATGTTTTATTGGGTAAGTGCGCAGTTGCATTAAAAACAACCCTAAGCTTGGGAGTGAGACTATGCGGTTTTAAAACTGCATGATGAGGAATAGAATAAGAATGGAGAGGAGCTGTTTTATCTTTGATCAATTCCAAATGGCCTGAATCGAGGTGTTCCTTTAAAAAATCAAAGTATTGCAAAAATAAATTAGCGTCATTAAGTAAGCGGTGTTCAAGCGAATGGAAGCGGGATAAAGCCAAATTGCGCATGCCAGGAAAAGTTGGCAACCAATCTTGTTTAAAAGGAAGTGAAACAATATAATTTCCCTCCTTTACACGACTATGAGTTCCACTTATTCTAATTAAAAAGTCAAAATTATTTATTTTATTCTCACAAATTTATTCAAAAGACCACAAAAATTACCTATATATGAAACATCAGCTGTTCACTTTGAGTAACAAAAGACCACAAAACAAAAATTTAAATCAACTAGCCCTTTAAAATACACCGTTACACCCGTTTTTTTTTTGTTCGAAGGACCAAATTTGCTACGTTGAGGCCAAAGGTTATAATAATAACTTAATTATGTGCTCAAACTGACTCACCTGATGTTTATTGTAGTCCAAAACTTAATCGGAGTGCACCCACAAAATAGTAAAATAGAAGAAAAATATATTCGCGTTTAGCAAAGCAAAGCGGTATGGTTCAGTTTACTTCCTACAGTAATTGATACTACTAATTATACCCGTTTCGACAAAGACACAGAATACACCTGTTTGGTGTATTCTTTGACAAAGACGATATGACCATAAATTTAACACAGAGCCGGCTTGAGCAACTTTGCGTATTTTAATTAAAATTAATTCAAAAGGCCATTTTGGCCGCAACAGGCGTTATTTTTCATTATAATGCATTGTGGACAATACCCTAGCACTCATAAACCGATCTGGTTATGAAAATGATTATTATCTGCTTGTCATAATATATTTCACGTAACGGCAATGAAAATTAAACATTGAGCGAATATGAAAAATTAAACATGAAACTTCATTCAGGAAAAATAGAAATTCAACTACAAAATTGATTCAACGAACATAGGGTGTGGTGGCAATCGGATTTGCACATGACCGAATTTAAATAAGTTCTGGTGGTACAGTTACGTTTACAATGGCACAGCAAATCATTGTTTTGATAGAAGAGTTGAAGCTGTCCTTAAATTTGATGAGGAGCTCGGGACAGTGGATGATTTTATGAAATTGAAATGAGTGGAGGTGATTAGGGTGTTCAACTAAAAACAAATTCTACTTAATTATTAGCAGATCTCCAATTATAAGGGAACAAATTACGTTGCACTGTATTTTATCAAATTCTATTTTGAAAATTTCTCAAAATCTGCTCTTTAGATTTTGACGTTACCAGTATTAAGTGAAGTTAGTCACGTATTTTGACATGGAACAATATAATAATAAGAGAGTGTAGTAACTCGAATTGGAGAAGCAAATAATATGCTTAGTTTAGAGTGACAGTGAGCTGTTTTCATTCACATGTGGTTTCATCTTGGTTTAAATTTTTAATTAGTTCGAGCTTTATACAACAAAATAAATAACAGAGTGATAGAGGTCAGATATCAACATTTTTGTCCTGAACCAACTCAAAAGAGAAAAAAGAAGAAGCTGAAGCATGGAACAGCAAGGAAAATAAAAATACACGAATAGGATTGATCTGATTGGGAGAGCCTAATTTCCCGAAAACTAAAGCAAAAATTTATGGTTGGTTGGTTGGTAGACAGACGAAAACAGGCCGGGGACCGGTGTAGCCGGTTGCCGATCCTTCTCGTGCTAGGGCATCTGCTTTTTCGTTCCCTTCAATACCCTTGTGACCTGGCACCCATTTCAGGGTTACCTTATTTGTGGCACTGAGTTTTTTAAGGTTTTCTAAGCACTCCCAGACAAGTTTGGATTTTATGGTACTACTATTAAGTGATTTAATTGACGCTTGACTGTCTGAGCAGATAAGAATGTTTTTACCGCTGTATCCCTTCCTTATGTTTTCTCTCAGACATGAGTCAATTGCGTAAATTTCTGCTTGGAATATAGTGGTATTTACTCCCATTGAGTGACTAATGTCACATCTGGGGGATTGACCGTATATTCCAGCGCCAGTACCAGTGTCCGTTTTGGAACCGTCAGTGAAAAATTTATGGTACTATCATTTATCATCATATATCATATTATATCATCTATCATCATATATAAATGAATGGTCGGGGATACAATAAAGGGCTGTTTTTGTCAACTCTCGGGTCAAATTCATGACGGCTGTAACGGCCAGGCTCTTGATCTGTAGATTGCGAAGCTTGACCTGGTATTTTTATGCTGTTGACCACCATATTTCACCGGCTACCTGTGAGACTCCCAAGGACATCACAGTACCTAGTAGGAGTTGCATTATATGCACACGTAGATAGTAATCACACAGGGCTTTCGCCGACAACCGGCCACTAGACGTTTCTCAAAAATTTCATAAGATACAATAATAAAATTTTCTATTATAGGCTTTTCCGACATCACGATTTTATATAAAGTGTTATTATTTTGATAGCCCTTCCAGTTATAACAAAAATTGATATTTAATTGGTTATTTTTAAGTAAATCCCCCCTAAATAATTCATTGTATTTGAGATATTTTTAAACAAAATAATCGTACGTTCATGAGTGGGATATGCAGAGTTGAATTTTTAATCAGAAAACAATTGTCAAATGCTGGTTAATTTATCAGAAATATTATTTTCATCAAGTGTCATACAAGGTTATCTAAATTTTTATTTCAACTCTTTCAAAAAAAATTTTGTGAAACTAAATCTATTTTCACATTTTTGGATTTCGCAGTTTTACTATTTCCAAGTTATATAATCTCAAACGAATCAATTGGTTTTTCTGTATCAAAAACCTCGATGTTTGTTTATGTGTATACTGTGTTTGTACGTTTGTTTAGTTGTTGTGTATTTTTAAATAACAAATATGGCAAAAATAGGTAAAATAATGAGACTAATAGAATAATAAGCCGAGCATGTAGATTATTTGCTGAACGATTCGCAGTTCTACCAATACTCAAAAATAATACTGTTCATCATTTTCTTAAAAATTGTAGAACAAACGGAGTATTCCGTCCATCATTGGAACCCATTAGGCCTGAAGACAACGAAATTACTGTCAAAAATAAATCATGACATTGAAATGTCAACAAACTTGATAAACTTTTGAAAGACAGTCTAAATCTTAAAATATCAACCTGTACCTACTGGAGCGACTCATATGCAGTTCTTCATTGGCTTCGTTCTGAAGCAAGACGCTTTAAAGATTTCGTATCACAACGAATTGGTAAGATACAAGAATTGACCGATGTATCCGAATGGCAGTATGTTCCTTCGAAAGAGAATGTAGTGGATGAAGCAACTAAATGAGTCGATGCGACAATTTTGCATGAGAATTCGAGATGGGGATCCGTTGAACTATACGGAGACACGAATTTTTGACTTATTATGCGAAAAATCGATAGTACTCACCTATTTTGAATATTATCCGTCTAAAAATTTTTCACCACATATACTATCACTTTTTGGCCCGATATTTTATACAAAAAACAGTTTAAATGTATCGCACTGTACGGGAAAGTGATCAACAACATGTGTTCTCCCTAATTGTAATAAAATTTCAGTTACTTTCCTCATCATATTATTTAAATTACCACTTTTATAAATACATATTTGAAAGACTGCAAATTTGCATGAAAACAATGACAAGCTCTACCGTAAGCAGTAGTGTGTAACACCCGTGAAAAAATCGGTGATAACCACAAATATACACCAGATTTGTAGTAAATATATTTCTTTCTCTTACTGTTTGTTAAGTTTGATTTCGAACGGTTTAAATCTCGTTACCTTTGCCCGCAATAACATTGAAATCTATAGCACATTCTGTTGATATATGTATGGTTGCCAGTTGTAATCGGTTACGTAAGAATCATGACATTTCTCATTTTCTTCTTCAAATATTATGCAGATAATAGCAATGGTTGAAAAAATGGAACATTATTGTAAATATATATGTTATTCAAGAAGGGGAAGAGAATATAATCATTGGATTCAACCTTCCCCTTCTTGAATCTTGATATGCGCGTTACAAAGTATTGGATATTTTTCAAGAGGGGGAAGGGGAATGCGTGAACGCATTAAGTTATTCAAGAAGAGGAAGGGAATATAATCATTGGATTCACCCTTCCCCTTCTTGAATTTTGATATGCGCCTTACAAAGTATTGGATATTTTTCATGCATTTTCACGCATTCCCCTTCAATTCAATCGCATCTTAATAATAATGTAGAAAAATACCAAGATTTTCAAGTAGTCGATTACAGTTGGCAACCATGCTTAAAGGATTGTATTCTGTTTTGTTTTGTTGGTTGTATATCTGTATATATACTGATATCAATTTTCAAGTTATGGTTTCATGGTATAAAGTATAAAATAAAATGACCCAAACGTGATATTTATTTAAAAATTATATGGTATAAACAATTTTATCTTTTATAATGACCTAAAAATTTATAATCTCAATTACATTGAGAGATGAAAAAGAAATTTTAGAGAATGCATTTATATAGATTTATGGTTTTGGTTACGCATTACGTTTCACGGAAAGATATCTGTCAATTCTGTCATTAAATTTATTTACATACAAATTGGTTGCCTTTTAAATATGTATTTATAAAAGTGGTAATTTATATGATGCTATGAAGAAACTAACTGAATTTTTTTCATAGTTAGCGAGAATACATATTCTTGATCACTTTCCTCTACAGTGCGATACATTTAAACTGTTTTTTGTATAAAATATCGGGCCAAAAAGTGATGGTATAAGTGGTAAAAAAAATCTTTTTTTTTATTTTTCTCTGTAAATTGTGTGTAACCCGCAAATATTTCGACGGATAACATTCAAAATAGGTGAGTACTATCGATTTTTCGCAAAATCACTCAAATATTCGTGTCTCCGTATAGTTCAACGGACCCTGAGATCATAAGGGATCGACATTTTTGTATACTCCGTTACAAGAATGGCCTGTTCAACGTAGAGATCACTGGATAGATCGGGACGTAGTCGAAATTAGACTACTAGAAGACAATGTTGTAGTTTTGATTAGATCTCACAACAATTCAGACGAACCAGTGCCTCTACCTACAAGATTTTCCAAATGGAATAGATTACTACGATCCACCGCTTGTATTCTAAGATTTATTAGAATATTACGTGAAAAGAGATAAATTCCAGAGGTACTACGGGTTGACGAATTGAGTAGGGCTGAAATGTTACTTTTACAAAAGACCCAATTATTGGAGTTATTTCCGAATGAACTCAAACTATTAAAAAACAGTAAGCCAATACCCCCTTTTTCGAAATTGTTCACCTCTAACACCAGACGAAAATGGTCTTATTAAGCTTGGTGGTAGACTCGACAATTCTTCTCTTAACATATTAACCACCAAACCAGTTATTTTAGACCCTTCACATATCATTACCAAATTGCTTATACATAACTATCTTGAACAATTTGGTCACTTAGGACAAGAAACTGTTATTAAATAGCATCTGACAACATCTTGTTTAAGTTGTCTTGGAAATAATCCAAAGAAAGCATTATCGATGTTTATCTCTCCGACAAATATATTTGACACAATGTCACCATAAATCAAGAACAGAATGGACCTGAAATATAATATATACTTTCTGACACATCGACGTGATTAATCGACGGGTCCTTTTACAGCTTTTTGTCTCTTAAAGCATTTGGTACGTCACATATTGCGCTTAAACCTATCGATCAATGAAATTATTTTTCAACTAAAGCGGATGCGAATACAGAATCTTTTTTTTTAAATTGGAGAATTATTAAGAGGCTATCAATTATTCTGTTTGGGTCTGTAAATGAAGAGAAATTAATTAATCCGTTATCATTTACAATACACTTTTCAACTTCTTTTGTTCCCCACTTTTGGATTTCCCCTCCAAAATTATCTGAATTTCATCTAATGTCTTACCTTTTGTTTCCGGAATAAAAAAAATAACAAAAACAGTCGATATCACCGAACAACCAACGAACAAAAAAAATGGATATTCCATACCTCGATGTCTTAAGCTAGTGAAAAGTTGAATCATACTAATAGCGGTGCAGGTATAAATTGCATTTCCCAGCGACATACCAAATGCTTTGATTTTCGAAGGAAATATTTCTGCTGTTAATACTATAGGAACCATTCCAATTCCCATTTTAAAAATAAAAGCATACATCATTATAGACACGATGGGTAACCAACTGAATTTTCGATATTCGTATCCAAGGTTTTTGATTGTGAAGTAAACAGCTATAATAGCGAGGCACGAAATCGTCAACAAACTGGAAATTATCAACAATTTTTTCCTACCAAACTTATCTACAATTAAAGACCCAAATATAGCAGCAATAAGCATTATACCAGAAAAAAGTACTGCAGCTGTAGATGGTTGGATTAAAATCGAATCAGCGTCTTCTAATATTATGTGTAAATTCATTATGATCACGTTAATTCCTCCAAATTGCTGCGCTGTATTAACAATAATAACAATAAACAAAGATAATCGATAGCTTCTTTTTGAAAATACATCGGTTATTTTCCCTTTTTCTGCTTGTTGTCGTTCAATGGCCGCAGCAATTTCATCTAACTCAACATCGACGTTGCTGTCGTCTCTGAACTTTAAAAGTGATTTTTTGGCTTCGTCTCGTTTATTTTTGGATAAAAGATAATAAGGAGTTTCTGGCATGGAAAAAAATAGTACTAGCTCTAATAATAAAAGTCCAATACCGAGGCTAGGTGTGACAGAATACGGTAAATACGCTCCAATCGCATAAATAGCTAAAATTCCAATGAGCTGCATTAGGAAAATTATGGAAGATAAAAATCCTCTTATTCCTTTATCAGCTATTTCCGATATATAGCTAGGGGCAGCCACGAATGACATATCTCCAGCCATACCTGCTAGTATTCTAGCTAAATATAGCAGTTTCACTTGGCGAGAAGCTAGTATTATTATCCAATGGATTAACATAGTTGTAGTACCAAGGAGTAAAGATTTTTTTCTACCAACGGTATTAACAAAAAATACAGTGAAAGGAAGACCTATTATCGAGCCTATTGGATACCAAGTTTCTAACCACTCTGCTTCATGTAAGGTCATGTTTATGTGGGTACTATTGCTCAAAAAATATGGAATCATTGGAGACGTCCATCCTACTGTCATACCATCGGATACAGCCATTAAATTACCTAAAATCAAATAAAAACTACATCAGAGCGATCCTCATACTCGAAGATGGGGATATTGATTTTCCACATAGCATAAACGGAAATTATTTGGGAATAAACTGCAGAATAATCAATTTTACCAATATTTTTTATGCTATCGTGTATATGGTGGTATCAAAGTATTAAACCAAAGCGTTATCTTTGAAACGGATGAACAAATAGCTATTAAATTTAAGGACGGTGGGTGGGAACGTGATCTGGGACCGTATTTTCGATATCATTCGAATTTTTTCGTATGTGATTTCATTAGAATGAAAAAAGTCGCAAACGATATAAAGATCGTATTCTTGAACTATCTTTGGAATATATCCGTACGCGATAATTCACAATGCCGCAAATTCAACTATTCCATTCCTAACCCACAAAAAGCAGATATCGTTAAGACCAATTTTTAACATTTATCACTAACACCTCCAGGTTTCATGTAAAAATATATAAGGACTGTTTTGTTAATATATATATAATGAAAAAGGTGGTCAATTTCTTATGTATGTTATACAGGTATACCCATAAATATTTCTTTAACTAAACTAGACAGAAAAAAAACTGTGCGACGAATTGCGGACAGATGCATGAACTGCGGACCAGTGCCGTAGGGGTCTGTTAATCACTGTACGAATTGCGGACAAGGGTCCGTCAGGTAAAATGAACAGGTAACGGGTTAGGGGGTTAGGTGAGGGGGCTAGGTTAGGTTAGTTGAATATCATTATTCATATTTCTATCACTCAACATTACTTCCATTTTACCGATTTGTTAAGACAAAAAAATCCAATTGGAAAATCAAAAAAACAAATAAAAAGATATAGAGGTATAAAAGTTCTGTAAAAAAACTCACCGTACCACTAGAACTAGATACTCAGCACACCACCATCACTTAACACCACCTAACAAGAAAGTGAAATGATTTGTGACACAAAATACCTGAATACGTACCTAGAGATGTTTTTCTAATCGATGCGATTCAATTACATTTCTGAGAAGAAGGGTTGCGGCGGTTAAGCGGATTAGATATGGCCTGTCCGCAATTCGTGCGCTACCTGCTCTCAACCCATCGGTTGTCCGCAGTTCATGATCACCCAAAAAAATCGATTCATTGCTTTTCAGAAGTCATTCGTTTTATTTTACTGATATAGGTACATCTTCAATCACAAATGCTTCATTCAAAATCTACTGATCATATTGCAGGTGTTTTAATATTGATTTATTAATTTAAGTTCAAACGGGTTTTACAACCTTATTACATGAACACAATTAAGTATTATATAAAATTACAAAAATAATGAAGGTAAAAGTATGAAAATATATGTACAATCCTTTTATAAACATTTCTTTTAAACAGAAGTAAAATATACTTCATAGTTTTTAGGTGGTTATATACCTCGTTTTTAAACCCACCAAGGGATATTTCCCAATTTATATGTATCATGCTATCAATATTATTTGCTAGTCTAAGTATGGCATCTAAAGAAAAAGATGCATTTAGTTTTCCAAATAGAAGGGTCGGGGTTGGTAAATTGCGCACAGCGGTCAGTTTGTAGCCAGGTATACCCAAAATGTTTCTTTTTCATAGGTAAATTGCGCACAAGTGACCCTAAAGTGGGTCTAGGTAAATGGCATACAACTTTCTACCGACTCCACGAATTTTAAAAGTCACCAGAGATTCAAAGGATTATCCCCTAATGACTTCACGATAACAATTTGAGGCGTAGGTACATAGATCAGTTTAGTTTTGCATTCGTGTTAGTAAGTTCGTCCGATTTCTAAAATGGAACAAATGCTGAGTGAAAAGAACAAAACGCTAATAATAATAGGAGGAGCTAAATTTCGCAAAGGAAGAATCCTTGTTTCTGGTACAACTCATTGGCGTTGCACAAATAAAAATTGCAAAGCCAAATTCTATACCATTAATGAGAAGAATATCATCAACAGGGATCTCATCCATAATCATGATATAGATTCCGCAAAACTGTGTCGTGAAAAAACAGCCTAAAAAGGAAAGCTGAAGAAGAAATATCAGTTACACTATTCAAAGTGATACATAAGGAGATAAAAGGTGAGAAATGTTAATGTGCTTAGGCATAATTGAGGTTAATATATTCTTATATTGTTCAGAAACCCCCCAAGTTCTTCAAGAACTTACATTAGTGGACATAGGATACATGCGGAAGAACTTATACAATGCGCGTCGAGCATATTTGCCTCCGTTGCCGAAAAGCGTGCAGGACGTTCAAGAAGCATTAGACTCGATGTCTACTAAAACGATACAAGAAGAAAGTTTTTTAATAACAAACGATCGAGAAAATAACATTGTAATATTTTCATGTTTCACAAATTTAATTTTTTTGTGTTCTTTAGAAGTAATTTACGTAGACGGCACATTTCAATATTGCCCAAAGTTTTTTTACCAATTGTTCACTCTACACGGGCTTAAAAATGGACAGTATGTACCAGCGGTTTTTGCATTACTTCCATCTAAAGCCACTTCTACTTATGTTAAACTGTTTTTAACAATTCAGATGAAATGTTCAAAATTTGAATTAACGTTAAATCCAAAGAAAATAGTTGTAGATTTTGAAGATGGAATACATTCAGCGCTGTATACGGTTTTCCCTGTATCTAAAATAGAAGGGTGCATTTTTCATTTAAAACAGGCCTGGTACCGGAAAACTCTCCAATTAGGGTTGTCCGTAGAATATCGTAATCAAAAATCGGAAGTAGGAAAATGGTTAAAACATTTGTTTGGTTTACCTTATTTGCAACCAGAGCAAGTAAGTGACATGTTTTGCTTTGAAATGATGGCTGAAAAACCCAAAACCCAAATGCTATCACGAAATTTGCTGATTATTTAATTAATACGTATATAGATGAAAATTCAAGATTTCTTCCAAAGTTATGGGCAAAAATGTCCCAAAGCGTTTCTCGCTCTACAAACGCTTACGAATCGTTTCATTCGCGTTTTAATGCAAGTTTCTACACTTCCCATTCAAATATTTTTAATTTTATACAATTATTAATTACATTTCAAACAATGTCCTAATATAAAAATAAAAAGTGCAAATACCTGTACAAATAAAGTATTGCGTACAAGAACTCAAAAGAAAGTCGAGATCTTGGACCAACAAATAAGTTTTTATAAAAATAAATTGATAAATTTAAGCACTTATGTAAAATCAATATGTTACCACAATTTGCCCAAATAATTTGTGTTTATTATATTTTTGAGAATAAAATTTTGTTTCTGTATAATGTAGGTATTTAATAAAATGATAATGATAGTCTGTTTGTACATAATGAAATATCAGTTTACAAGAAGTGTTCTTTTCATCAACTTTTATTCGTTGATTATATCAGAAAGAAAAAGTTTTGAGGTATACCGGACTAAGGATACAATTTGACCGCTTTGCGCAATTTACCTATACAGAGACTTAATCCCCTGGCTGCAACTACCTGACGAACCCTTCCCAAATTTGGGAAACTTCTAGACCACTGTGCGCAATTTACCTACGCCCATAAGGGTATGCCTTGTCAGTTTTTGGGTAACTTTAAATGGTATTGTCGACAATAGTCTACTAGAAGTGCAAATGCCCCTAATAATTTTATACAATGAATTCATTATTATTAGTTTACGCCTGTTACTCAAAGATAAAATTTTAAACTCCCGCAGTCTGGATGTCCGCACTGTTGTACAATCTGGTGAAAGGTGATATTTATTATGAAACAAATACCTCGGAAATCTATTTTGCACCTTTTCTACCATTTCAAAATATGCTTGTGCTTGTTCTCCCCAAATTATTGAAGCAAACTGTAAAGTTAGTCTTACTAATGTATTGTATAAAAGAATGATTGTTTTTGTATCTGAAAAGAAGTATGCATTCAAATGTATCCAAGCATTCTATGGGCTTTTAATACGCATTTATTGATACCTATACGACATAAGAGAAAAATTACTGGTATACTCGTACAATACTCCTAAATCCTTAATTTCATTCACCTGTCTTAATGTATCTGAGTCCATCATGTAGTCAAATATTACAGGTTCTTTTTTACGGGTTATCATCATTATGCTGCACTTAGTTATACACACATCAAAAATGTCTAAGGAACACGACTATTATTTTACTTATTTCAACAAAAACTTTAACAAGTTTTTGTAAATACATACCAATCAATTCGTAAATTTGTTACCGACAAATCCAGATAGGCGGTGACAATTATTCAGATAGAGTTCATACAATAGCCTTCTTGGTGTGCGTCATCGTTTGTGACGTATATCCGGGTTTTAGGCATGTCGTTTATTATATTTGCTATATTGACATATAGCTAACCTTAAATTTGATAAATAAAATGATCAGGATCGTATTCAGCCATATTCGAAAATGATATGAAATTAATAATACTTGGGATATGAAAACACTGCAAAACAAAACAAATTGTATATTCAATTTACATATTAAAATAACTTTACATTAGTAAATACAGTCCTGCAAAAGAATTATACAGCCTGTTCAATTAAGTCTGCACCATATGGAACCCTATTTTATTCTAAAGTTTTATGGAAAAAGGTATTCTTCACTTATAATTCTTAAATGTGGCCACTGTCTTCATTAAAATATGTACAGGTGGTGTATTGAAAATTTATGTATGTATGTATTTTGACATTCACTGAGACCTAAAAGATCTATTGGGCCCCCTTACTTCTACTGAGTTTCTGAGGAGAATCTCAATAGCATTGTCAAAAGCTCCTTCTATGTCCAAAAATGCACATACTACAGTTTCTTGGTTGTCTAAGGCACCTCGGATATATTGAAAATTTAACAAAATAGATATTATTCTATAGCTTTTTGAAGCTACGACCACTTGCTCTGCCATTGAATAGCTTCTTTCCAAACACTAACTAGAGTATTCTATCTTCATTTACACATTCAGTAGAAAACAAACATAAACATAGTAAATAGCCAACCAACTAATAAAAAATTAAAAAGAAGAGGATTATGAAAGTTCAATTTTCGCAGTCATCTTCCCATAAGTCCCAATCTGATTCACATTCCGACTCATTCAAGTCAATAATTACAGGCCAAGTATCAGGAGCAGGAGCAGGAGCTGTTGTTCAAACCATTTTTCTAAGTTATTCGAATTCATCGAATCATGATAGTCTCCAGATTTACTCCCACTTTTGAAAATCAAACAACAATTTTCGACAAATCCATTCTCAGAACCTGCTTGTAAAATAATGTACCATACACCTTCACCACTTGTCTTCCTTACTGCCTTAGTGCTACCATCTTGCCAACTTTTGCAAAAACTACCTTTACTAAAAATCCAGGTCTCCTCCAAAAAAACAGGCTGTAGAGGGTAAGGAGAACTCTCATTGTTCTTGAATTCTCTCAGAAAATGTGATCTTTTTTGAGCTACATGTGATTGTTCCATAAGATAGTTTCTATTGGAAATACTGCAATTTAGCCATCTGAATTTTAGTCCCCTTAAAACATTATCCATTGAACCAACAGACATGTCGATTCCATCCAAATCAATGAGTTTTTTATTCGGTGTATGTAGAGTTACATGTTCACCTAAAATAAATAAGTAAACAAACAATATTAATGAATACAAAATACAAAAACACTTTTTTAATTACACACTTTTATTAGGAAATGCACTAAAAAGTGAATAATAATTTTTTTTTAATTTCTCATTCACTCTTTCTCACTATCCTAATGAAATAGGATTAACTTGATTTATATTAATTTCACTTATTGTTATATAAAAAATACTTACTTAGTGCACTGATGTTAAAGGTATCAATGGTTTACCAGCTTCTTTTTCTAATTGAAAATATTTGATACCTTTCAAAATAAGATGCTGCTCTTTTTCTGTGTATCTAGGCATATTTTTGTATTATTTAAATAAATAAAATGCTAACAATAAGATTAATATTCACTTTCCATAAATAATCATAAACAACAAAGTACAGACCTGACGAGAACTGTCAGTGGGACATTAGAAAAAGACGAAACCTACGAAGGGTACGTCTACGTTGTATTTTGAACGATATAAATTCGCCCGATTGATAGGTCGCGCTTGCACGTAAACTAAACATCAACCAATCAAATTTTTCTGTCAAAGATTAGGGTTAACGTTTGTAATACGTTTAAACAGTTCATTATTGTGATATTTTGATTAGGATTCATCACAGACCTGCCTTTTTTTCCATTTCTTTCACCGTAATGTATTAGAAGGACATTAACAATCAATGACGCACACCAAAAAGGCTATTGTAAGAACTCTAATTGTATTGTTTTATTAAGCCAGAAGTGACAGCGCTTCATCTAACAAGGTTTGTTGTTCCTAGTTGTATAGACAAATTTCTTCCAATTTCAAAGATAGGCTCTAGTAAACTTTAAATTCATACTTAAACAAAATTGTTAAGAGCAACGGTGGTCATGGAGCGTAGGCATTTATCACGTGTTCAAATGGTAAGTGCTGTGAATATGATTGAGGTTGGTGTTTCTCAAGTTGATGCTGCACGTCATTTTACCGTCTCTCGTGGCGTCATTTCGCGATTACAGCATCGATATGAACAATTTGGTGATGTCTCTGGATGACATGGAGGTCGTCAACGTGCAGCTACGCCTTGACAGGATCGATATGTGGTAGGATTAGCTCGCCGAAATGTGAATGCCACTGCACGCGAACTTTGGGGGGCCTTAGCAAATGCCCACAACATTAATGTGTGCGGCCAAACTTTGAGGAACAGACTACATGATGCTGGTCTACACGCCAGACATCCATTGAGGGTTCCCATGTTACGTCATGGAAATCGTGGACTAAGGTTGATGTGGGCACAAGAACTTGTTCATTGGTGCTTACAAGAATGGAGTTTTGTGTTATTCACGGATGAATCTAGGTTTTGTCTCTATCCTGACTCAAGAAGAGTGAGAGTCTGGAGAGGACCTGGTCGACAAGAAAGACTCAGTCATGTACAGGGTGGTCTACAAGTTATGATGTGGGCTGGAATAATTTTTCATCATCGAACTGTTCTCGTTTTTGTGGAAGGCACTTTGAATCAGTTTCAATATATTGACCGTATCTTAGAACCTGTTGTTCATCCATTTGCCACTGCTGCAGGCCCTGGTTTGCTTTAGATGCAGGACAATGCAAGGCAACATACCGCAGCAACAGTACGAGATTGGTTTAATACTGAGGAAATTACACTTCTACCGTGGCCAGCACAGTCACCAGACCTTAATCCCATCGAGCATGTATTGGATATGCTCCAGAGACGTATCGCTCCTCATTTGCATAATGTTAATACTCGTCAAGATCTCCAAGATCTTCTTACACAAGAATGGGCGTTATTACCACAAAACGAAATTGATTATTTAGTTAGTAGTATACCAAGACGGTGTAAACCAGTAATTAATGATCTTTGAGGAAATACAGATTATTAAAAACATTTTTTGTTTGGATTTTTATGTTTTACGTGTTAAGAATTTCAATTAAATTAGTGCTTTTAACTTTTGTGTAATTATTTCATCAAAAAGAAAATAAATTTCACTGAAATTAAGATGAATTCATTACTGACTAATCATCATAACGATATGTCACTTTTCGATTAAAATTTATGTATATACGATGAAAAATCTTTGTGTTCCTTAGACATTTTTTATATGTGTATTTAAATTTAATTTATTCTGTATACTCCATTCCCTTATATTGTTTAAATCTTTTTGCAACCTTATACAATCTGACTGTGGAAAAAGTCATAAACATCTCAAAATCATCTGCAAATAATAAAAAACCAGAATATTGGCTACACTCGGATAAATCATTAATGTACAACAGAAATAGTAATGGCCCTTAATTTGACCCTTGCGGATTTCCTGACAACTTGAAATTTGTGTTTCCTTGAACAATTAATTTCCTATTTTCCGAATACCTTTTTAATCAAATTGTTTGAGAATCCAAACTGATTCGTTTTTTGTAATAGAATATCGTATACTTTCTAGTTGTGTGTAATTTATAAATAAATATATATAAAAGTTGTGATTATTCAGAAATTAGTTATGTTTATTACTACATTTTACCTCAGTTCCTTCTGAATCTAGAAAAAATTAGACACAAATTTTATAAATGGTAAAAATATAATGACTTTGAGAACCTAGCATACAATGGATTGAACAATGAACACTCATTTTTCATGTTATTATTTCATTATCTTGTTATCCATAACGTCGATATTATAGAAGGATGTGTAAGTTGGCGCTCCAAAAGATTAATTAGTTCCCTCACCATATAATTTCAAAAACTGATTTTCTGATTATTATTTGAAGGGGTTACGAAAAAGATAACTCTTGGACGTATCAAACTTTAGACCAGAGGTTCCCAAACTTTCTTCCTCATAGACCACTACCAAAATTTTGCTGCTTCCAGTGGACCGCCCTGCAGTTGCATTTCTACCATATTCCCAAGACTCGACAAAAAATGTAGAGAAAAGATCTAACTATGTAAATTTGCATGGTGGCACAGTTAATTGATTGTGCAGCGAGCGCATATTAACAAAGTAAAGTTGGCCAATCAAGAACGTCTGCAAGTCTTGACACGTTGTACTGAATATGTAATATACAAGCTTTTACCAGTAACAGTAGCTGAGCTTCTTAAACTATTACTTGCCTACATTGATAGGTGAAGTTAAGCCAACATTTTAGTTTTCCACTAACAAAACCAGACACATTTTCGTGGACCCCCGGTTACGAATAGTGAATCCCCATTTTTTTGTGACGCCTTCGTAGACCCCCTGGAGGTAATTTGTATTTATTTTCTATAAACACCATAATTTCGTTACATACCTAATTTACTTAGCTACTCCTTTCGGTCTACCAGTTTAATTGAATTTGTTTATTAATCTCCTTACTGTTTAAATCCACTAATATTTACATTATTTGAATCATGAAAAAGGTATATCCCACAGTATAGGTCGGTAGCCCATGGCACATGTATGCTTTATTTCGAATGGATGCCATTTCCAAGTTTCATTTAAAAAACAAGTGGAATAGGGCTGAATAATCTATGCCATAACGAAGATTGGCAATCTTAGAGTTTTCACTAAACTAGAATGACTACACAAACTAGAATATGGATGCCGTGTACTTGGATGCATTACTTGGGTAATACTTTTCATCCGAAAACAACGTGTTGTACAAATCCAAGTGATTGTATTATTCTAACTTGAAAAATGTGGAGAAAAACTAACTAAACTCAACTAAAAAATGTGAACACAATGCTTTTATTTTTTTATAATATTGGAACGTCAATCTTGTATAAACTGTAAACAAAAACAAACAAAACACTCATAATATTTCACAATTCTTCAAACTTCAAATTTGAATGGACTCTTTGTAACTGGCTATTAGTTCATAAAACATAATCAGAAAGTGGCTAACTTCATCTTCAGGTTTGTGACGTATCTGTAGTGAAAGTTGCAAACATTTAGTAATTCTCAATTTCCAGTTTTCTCCTGAAATATTCGGTTTAAAAAAATTTCAAATCCATTTTTGCTAAGTTTAAATATATATTCATAAAATAACAAAAACTGGTTACTCAATAATCTTTCATGTTATTAACAAAAAACTGAAAATGTACGTACGTTTTTTTTCCGTTTTACATGCTTATAACAATTTCGTTAACAACATTTGCGAGTCGAAAATATCTCAGGTTCATACTACGTAATGCTTTTCACATGGCACAGTCGGTTTTCTACTAGTATTTTTATCATAAAAATGCACCTACTCATAGCTTTTCGCGTATACAGTGTGGAATAGTCAAATGAAATAAATTCGATAACGAATAAATGAGGGCGTGTTGGGAAAAACGCTTGGACCCGTCGATTTGTATTTTTAAATGCGAACTTTTTACAAAAAAAATTATATAGGGTGTGTCATGTGACAGTGGCCAATACCAACTTTCTTATTTCATATGCAACCTCCTGTATATTATTATTTTTTTGGATTCTCCTGAAATATATACCTATCTTCAACTGTTTCGGAAATATGTGTTTTCAGATTTATTATTACAAAAATTAACATTAAAAAAAGAGTATTATTTTATTTCACAAATTCGCTACATTACACTTAATCTTTATTTCCCATCAAGCTCTTAAAATTGAGAAAGTGAGCAGAAACCATTCCTGCGTTGTATTTTCTCTAGTACCAGGAGCACTGCAATGGTCCAACATATGTCGTTGCTGAACCTCTGCTCGCGAGTTCATCAGCTTGTTCATTTCCAGAAATATCATTATGTCCCTGCGCCCACACTAGTCTTACTCTACTGTGGTCTGCCAGTTCATTCAATTCTTTCTGGAACTCTTAACCAGTCTGGATGTTACCTTGCGGGTATATAGAGCTGCAAAGGCTACCTGGCTGTCAGTAAATATGTTTATCCTATGAGTGTCACTCCTATGTTTGTTAACTCTGACACATTCTAGGATAGCATAAATCTCCGCCTGAAATACAGAGGCACGTACTCCTAGTGAAAACATTTTGTGTTCCTCATCTCACTTTACACCCCTGCTCCTGTCCCTTTTCCAGTATTTGACCCGTCTGTATACCAGGTCTCTCCTCGGGGAAACTTCAGTCTGCTTGGGTCTTGCCAGAGCTTTCTGTTGGGTATCTCTACCTTATATTTAGGGCTGGGGAGAAGTTTAGTGGCCATGTAGTCTGTTTTCATATCTAAAATGGCTTGACCTACGATGTCCTAAATGGATGTGTGTCCTGATCTAACTGTTTGCAGCCTAAATAATCCCATCCTTGCTTGCCAAATAAGGCTTCTAGTGCTGCCGTTCTCATGCGCCCTGCAATACTGATACAAGCAAATCTTTGCACCTTGCCTAGTCTCGTCATTGCATTTTTTTGTATCGTCTTTGTCCACCAGACCAAAGATGCATATGTTATTATGGGCTTAACCACTACACTGTATATCCAGTGTATCATGCGCTGACTTGACCCCAATGTTTTCCCACAAGTTCGCCTTGCCATCATTAATGTGGTCTCCGATGTTATGGCTACTTTTTCCAGTGTTTTGGACCATGTTGATCTCGAGTCAATAATTACCCCGAAATATTTAACATCCATCACAATTGGAATCTCCGTACCTTGAAGGGATAGTGGTCCCAATCCCACCAGGTCCCTTCTTTTGGTATAAGGCACTATGTTTGATTTGGTGGGACTTATATTTAAACCCACCTCTTCCGTCCACTTTGCTACTACGTTCAGAGCCTGTTGCATGCGCTCTCTGACTGTAGTATTGAATTTGCCTTGTAATATGATGACCAGATCATCCGCATATCCTAAGACAGTATGGTGTTCCTTTTTGAGTCTCCTTATCAGTCCGTCCATTACAAGGTTCCACATTAGAGGAGACTTGGGCTGATAATATATCACCCATCAAGGTTGGAAAAATCACTTGGTCTTCCAGCATGCAGTCTATCCATCTGCAGCTTGTTTCGTCAATTTCTTTTTAACGATATTACGTGATTACTTCGTGAGAGGTGTTGTCAAAGGCACCCTCTATATCAAGGAAGGCTGCTAATAATACTTCCTTATTTTCGAGAGCATACTGTATCCCTTGTACTAGGTGATGGAGTGCTGTCTCTGTGGATACTCCCAGTCTGTATGCATATTGATCCAGGTCTATCGGTCTTTCTACCAACGATCCTCCTCTAATATGCATGTCTAACATTTTTTCCAATGTCTTCAGTATAAATGACATCAAATTTGTGGGTCTTAGGGACTTTGCTTCATTGTCACCTGTTTTCCCAGAACTAGGAATAAAGACCTTACTTTTCTCCAGACCTTTGGTATTTACCCTAGTGCCATGCTTTCTCTAAGGATCCTACACAGTCAGTTGTTTGCCTTTTGCAGAATAATTGGATAAATCCCGTCCGGTTCCGGTGATTTATATGGCTCAAATGAGTCTATTGTCCATTTAATTTTGCTTTCCAACTTTCCTCGTTACCCCGGTTTGGAGTCCTCGATGCCATATGTTGTTCTGTATCCAGTGGTTGCATTGGTTTCTGGCTTGTTTCACGAAAAATTTCCAAATTTTCCACCTGTACCTATCCCAAGGAATATTAACAAAATAGAAAAGCAGTTTCGCGAGCTTGGTCATGTAAAACAGATAAAAAAACTAGCTGCTTCAGTAAGTGATGATACGAAATTGGATATTTAGCTTGAGTTTCAAGGACGTCCACATAATTTTGCTCAAAAAGCAGCCCCACCGTTCAACGTTAGCTACACATCAATTTTCCGAATATTAAAGGAAAGTAAAATGCATCCCTATAAAATGATGGCCACTCAGGAGCTCATGCAAGATGATTTCGATAGGAGAACGTATTTTTCTGAACAAATAATGGCAATGTTAGATAACAATGGGATCCAATTAGAAGATGGTTTGTTTTCTGATGAGATCACATTTACACTTACGGTCATGTTAATCGTCAAAATTTCCGCTGGATGAGAGGAGATCATACGCAATATTCTGAAAAAGTTAAGATTTGGGCAAGAATTGTTGGAAATCATATCATAGGTCCCTTTTTCATTGATGGTAACTTGAATGGAGATAAATATTTAGAACTGCTCCAAAATAATGTCGTGCCAACTTTGACAAACATATCCTGATCCAGCAAATCCACAAGTTCCTGCCAATACAATATGGTTTCAGCAAGATGGAGCACCGCCCCACTACAAAATAAATGTCCGGCAGTACCTGAACCAAATTTTTCCAAATCGGTGGATAGGGAGGCGCAGATCGATATAATGGCCAGCACGATCTCCTGATCAGACACCATTAGACTACTTTTCGTGGGGATATGTTAAAAGTATTGTATACAAACCCCTCAACTTAGATGACTTGAAAAGACGAATCACGCTTGCGATTAGATCAGTCACGCTTGATATGTTGAGTAACGTCAGAAGATATTTCTATACCAGATTAGCATGTTGCCAAGACGTACGCGGAAAGCATTTTGAACATTTGCTACTTTGACATTAAATTTTTTCTGTTTTTTTCACATTATTAAGGAATAATCAGTATTATTTATTAGATTTTTAGTGTAATGTAGCGAATTTGTGAAATTGCAAAATTTCCTTTTTTTAATGTTAATTTTTGTAATAAATCTGAAAACACTTAATATTCCTGATTAATCCAAAAAACAAATAATATACAGGGCGTTGCATTTAAAATAACCAAGTTGGTATTGGCCACTGTCACATGACACCCTATATAATTCTTTTTTTTTGAAAAAAATGCGCGTTTGAAAATACAAATTGACGTGTCCAAGCGTTTTTCTCAACACGCCTTCATTTTTTATTCATTATCGAATTTATTCCATTTAGCTGTTCCACACTGCATAGCTGGGTCAATGCATAAAAGACTCGAAGACGAAGGTATAGTTTGGCAAGTTTATCTGAAGCCGTGAAATTAATGCAGTCGAAAACATTCGATATTGCCCGTTTAACTATGAAAAAGATAAAGTGCTAAGTATGTGGTGATAATAATTAGAAAATGGACTTTTTATTATTAACAATATTAACAATATAATTAAACGTTAATTCTTCAATGTGCTAGTTCCTAGGATTTTGTCTATTAACATTATTTTTCCAAGTTATGAATATTAAAAGATGAACACTTTTCCAAATTTGTAATGGGCTTCTTCAAGCTCTGGCAGCGTTGTGCGAAAACTTCCTATTGGCAAGCGCGTGCGTGAGTTCTTCCCTCTCACTTTGTCAATTGACTGACATTGATTAACCAGAGGCGTTGGTATTGTCAGTGTCAGATTTTGAACTATTTCGTATCCATATTGAATTCAAGTACGATTCTTAACATTATTTGTTTTTAACAAATACCGTGTTTTGAAAAATACCTTACCTTTAAAGCAAAGCAAAAATCAGTTTCTATATAATAATAATTATTGGAACCTTTTTGACAGATGTCTGCCATGATTCCTCGCTTCTTACCGATGCCGCGTAGCTTCAGATAAACTTGCCAAACTATACGTACTTTCGACCGAGGTAGTAAGAAAAATATTTCTCAAACTATGTAAGATGTTGAAAAAGAATTCAAGTTTTTTACATTGTAGAATATACCTTATTGATTTTTTTTTCCAATTTACTATTTCTTTTTCTATCAACGTTGAAATAAAAAAGAGATGACATTCACTTACCTGCTACAGTGGCAAAACATTGAAAAAATAACCCTTTTTTCATCACGCTAGTCACTAATCACTATGAATTGGGAATAAATTGAAATGATTTCAGTATTATGAACTCTCACAATGTTATATCAGATCCAAATATTAAATAGCGTGTATCAACAGAACAATAATCTTGATATTAAATGTGTGAACACAATTATTAACTCAAATCGTATTTTAATGTGACGTCAATTGTAATTAAATTTCAAACAAATTTAACTGGTAGAGTCGAGAATTATTTAAAGTTAACTACAGAGTGGAATACAAAACAATTTTGGAAGGTTGATTTTCCGCGAAGCTTTGGGACTCATAACAACATAAGTTTCGATAGTCTCACGAACTTATTGCCGATCTTAAATTATTTTGAATGGTAATCATGACTGGTAAAAATTCCACATGATTCTCTTAATTGTTTTTTAACAATATAATAAAAAAGATGAATAATGTCAACAGGAAAGTGATATGATTTATTGTGTCTACATGGGTAACAAGAGCATTTTTAATTTAGTCACATTTTTATTTCTCACAATATATTCATAATAAGGAATAAATTCTTATTGTTCTTTATTATTACATTTAAAAATAAACTTAATTTGTATTAAAGTGCTATACACTATATATAGCTAATGTTAATAAAAGCCAATAAGTATAGAGCCTTTCGTTTCAAGAAACTTCACCAAACCTACTACCTCCATAATTTCCCAGCTAAAATTCAAGCAATTGTATTTAAAAAAAGAATAATTTCAATTTGTTGAATAGTTGCGAAGAGCATATATTATCTTGTTTTAGCTTTTCACAATTAAGTCTTATAAATGTGGCCTATTTCTCAACTTCTCCTAACACTAAAAATTACACTATGAAGCAAATATTTCGGTAGTAGAATGTCTCTTTTTTAATACATATATTTACAGTTAAAATCAGGCCATTTTTAACCAAAACTTCCTTTCATTTTCTAAAACGTTGCATTGAGTTTAGAATTGACTACAAATCAGTAAACTTATTATAACGATTCCAATTTCAAATGTAACAAAATATTCCTAGTTTATTATTGATGTATCAATTTAGTCTATTATTATACAACAAGTGTATCTTGGAAGATTGGAAATAAAATAGAGATGGCGGTTTGATACTGCTTCATAACTAAAACTAATTACTAAAATATGATCAATACATCTCACATCATCTATAAATTCATTTTACAAATACCTCATCATTAATATTGCCACTCAAGAAGCAAGTGCTCTTCTAAAAATCCGATTTCCAGTCTCATGGACCGAATTTCATAAAAACAGACAATCAAAGAAATTAATTTGTGTATATTTTTGCCCACGAGACATCTGAATATTGTGCACTCTTTTATTCTAGCTCACATAACAATCATATCAGCGCTGCTGGCTAGTTGAATATGATCGGTTCGATCTTTCAGAAAAAATTTTAAAAACTAATAGTTTTGGGCCCGAAAGGTGGTGATTTATAGATAATATTCATAAGTTACGAAGGGCCATAACACTTTCTATATTTTGTTTACATATCTTTACACAACATGTCAACATTTTATTTATAGATATATACAATTATACTGATGTATAGGAAAAACTATACAACGGATTTTTCTGACGATATATACAATTTTATGTTTATAGAAAGTTAGGGAGCTTACTTAGTTTTTGACACATGTCAATAATTTAGATGATAAACAGCTGCTGGATTCATGGGATATTATAGAAGCTAAGGAAATTCTTGTCCGAAACGCTACAACGGCCTTCATTCATTTTTTTCTTTTGTACAGAAGTTTCCATTGTATAGTCTTTTTATGAGAAACAATTATTAACAGTAATATCAACTAATAATCTAAAAATAAAATATTCCAATAAAATATATATACACTATTGTATTGGATCATGTTATTTGGTAAGAAATTAACAAATTTTGGTTCAGATGTGCCTAATAATTATTGGAAGCTAGTAAGGAGAATTTCCAAACGAAAATAGTATATTTCTTCACGATTACAGAAAATAGTCCTTTCCCGTGTACGCGGGTCGGGGAAGTAGTGCAAGCACGGGAAGAGCATTTAAGGATGTGTAATAAACGATACTTTTCATTATACCTTTTTGAAAACAGAAACAACTAAGTATTGACTGAAAACTTTCATTTCCAACATAAATCAACGAATATCAACTATGGCTTATATAATTCTTAATTTTTACTGAAGGAAATATGTATAATACAATTTAAGTTGTTATTTATATACACTCCTTTAGTTAGAAAAATTGTTAGCGAGGTGGATGGGAAATTATTCTCCTGAACTACAATGTCTTCAGGTGGTGACTTTGAGCTTTGTACTATTGGATGATGGAACAGTTTACGGGAAATTTCAATTCTCCCGTTTACCGTTTCTTCGATATAACCTCCAGAACAGTCCAGGAACGCCAACCAACATATCGTGTTAGATTAAGCAAATTCCCACCTCCTCAACTAACATAGATGATAAATTTTTTTTTAGATCGTGTCCCGGAGTTTTAAAGTTCGGTTATTCTGCAATCTGTTTTGTTGTAGTTTTTATAGTATGGCAACCTGCAAGTTGGGCATAACATCTACCATTGCGATATGCAATAAATGGCCATTATCTTCCACGTCTTCCAAAGTTAAACAGATTGGGTCATCTCTTCGGCATGCCCCGAGAATATCAAATATTTAAACTATTATTGTTAATAACCACTTCTCATCACACGTGACTCCGTGAGCAGTAATTGTGAACTTATTTTTGACGCTTCTAGCGATATTTGTTCTTCCGAAAAAATGATTTTAATAATGTAGAACAATTATGATTCAAAACAGTGACATCTGCTGTCATAATACAATTGGTTGTTTAGTTAAGGTACTAAAGAGATGAGTATTCTCATCCGCCATTTTGGTTCCTGAATTTTATAGTTTTGTGATGTGTCGAGTTGACATATTGTGTTGAAAAATTTTTGATATTGAACAGAACATTTTATTTTACCAACTTTCCATCACACTATTAACACCAGAAAATTGAGAAAGTGCAACGAATGGATGCAGGCCACGTCTCTAAGTAGAAATACCGAACAACAACGTCAACGTACAACAAGGCACCAAAATGGCGGACGAGAATACATATGTCTACAGGGCTCTAGTTTAATGTTGCTAATGGGGTGCCTTTCAGCGCATTTCATGCATGTTGAGATAGGGTTTTCAGTAAGGTATAATGAAATTAGTATTTCCCTTCTCCATAATAAATATACACAAAACGTAAGTTCCACGTATAGATCTTCCACATTTCCTATTAAATGTATACAGAGCATTTTTATGTGATAAATAATCTCCTTACCATTTTTTCAAGGTTAAGTCCAAATTAAAAACATCTTATATAACAATTAAATAATTTAAATAATCTAAATAAATATTTGGCATAAAAGAAGGCAAACAAGTAGTTTTTAATTTGGATAAAACTGATTTCAAGGGGGATTGTGAAAATTCTAATTTTGTGCTCTATTTACTTCAAATAAAGAAATCACATAATCAATGTACAATTTCTACGATCTAAAGTTCTATTGTCGATACAATATACTAGGTTTCTAATAATCCCAAAATAAATTACAGTTTTTAAATGAAATATGAAAAGGATGTGTCGTTATGTAACATTTTCATGGTTGGTTGACTACATATTATACCACATTTAATACAATAGAATTAATTTGGAGTGAAAAAACTCATGTTGTATAATAGTTATTGTCGTATTAGCCAAGCTGAACCTGATTTGTGCCAAAACTGTCGTGTTTCAACTCTCTAAGCTGCAGGTAATGCCTAATAATGTGGATTTTTTTAGTTCTTCCCAAAATATATGGATTAGTTAAGAACGACACATACTTAATGTACTGCCCCAATAAAATATGTTAACCTCCTATTTAATTTTTAATTTAATGGAATTTAAACATACAGTACCATTTAAAAGTCCACTCCCCTCTCTCACATCTCATAAACCAGTGAAATTTGGGAACTGATTATTAAGAGAATCGCCTAAATGTAGCTCTTATCACCGACGTTGCCAAGCGTAGTCCTAAGGTTAATTTATCGAGAAGAGCAAGAAAACTTATGTAATGAGCTATACAGAAGGAAAAGGATTAATGGAATGGTTATTCACGCTTCCCCTTCTATATAACTTCTTCAACCATGTTCCTTGCCCTCCTCGATAAATTAATCTTAGGACAACGCTTGGCAACGTCATTTAGACGCCTCTATTATTAAGGGCTGCAAACTTGCTATTACTGATGATAGATGACTTACTTGCCAAAGAAGGTCATTGTGACCAATAATTTTAAATGGCAAGGGACAACTTTATTAAGAGCTATCTATTCAATAATACTAATCTTGAATTCACTGTCTGGACCCTTAATATGTGGAATACTACTATTTTAAATGAAACTAAAAATTTCTAATTACTCAACTTCAATGAAAATTATAAAAATTCAAAATTGATAATTATTTCGATATACAAAATATCATCGTCAGAATGACAAAAGTTACGTTACAAAATTTTGGCGATGATATTTTAAATTTCGAAATAATTATCAAATTTGTATTTTCATATTTTTTATTAAAGTGGAGTTAATTAGAAACTTTTAGATTCATTTAAAATAGTGATACTAATCTTGTTTGTGTTCATGGCGGATCTGACAGCTGGCTCTAAAAAATGCAAAGATGTGATGATTCAAATCAGGCGATACCAAAATTCAGGTTCCGCCTCTGAAGTGTTGTTCAAAAATCTAACGGTTTTGTAAGCCTTTCTAATTGTTGATGGAACGTTCAACCATTTTAGTAGCTTTTTAAAATTTTGGTACATACATTTAATAATTGGACAAACTATTGTAATTCGAACATCTAAGTGCACCAAGAAGCAAAATGGTACGTGCTTTAGGTGATAAAGTAGTAGTGATCCTAATACCTGGTGAAACTAGACAAAATATTCATGCTTTAGAACGCATTTTCAATTAGAGGTTTCTCAATCGCTCTGACTTATTTAAGGGAGATTATTCGTAAGTTTGAAACAACGGGTAGTATTAATGATGCGAAACGATCTGGTGGACCACAAATTTATGATTGGGAAAAAATTGATATACTGGCAGAAGTAATAGTAAATCCTACTTGTTCAACAAATCAAGCTGCCTCTACCTGTGAAGTCAGTCACAGTACAGTACACAAGGTGTTGAAAAATAAAGTTTCGTCCATTCAAATTAAAAATGATTCATCAACTGGATGACGACCATGACCGAAGACTGGAATTTTGTGAAAATAGGGACACTAAAACTAACCAACATCTAGACTATGTCAAGACAATTTGTTTTAGTGACGAAAGTACTTTCTATCTGGAAATATAAATACACAGAGTTTGAGTAATTTGTGACGCAAATCTTCACATGTCTCATGAAACACATACTTAGTTTCCTCATAAGGTGAATGTTTGGGCAGGTATCCTGGGAAACCACATTGTTGGACCTGTTTCTATAAATACTAATTTAACTAGTGATGTTTATCTGAAGATGTTTCAAAATGCAATAGAACCGCTAATTCTTCAAATTTTGGAAGATAATCCAGATGAATTTGGCAATTTGAGAATAACATTTCAACTCCTATTACCATCCAACGATATTTGGATGAGGAAGGTAGATGGATTGGACGACGAGGTTCAAAGGAAAGGCCAGCTCGATCATCGGACGTCACACCTTTGATTTTTTTGTGAGCCTATCTCGAATAAAATATTGACGCCATTGATTCTGACAATATATTGACGTTTTAAAACAAGGTATTGTTGCAGCACAAAACAGACCAGCCAATAGAAGAAGAAGTTTATAGAATGACCTTAAATAAAAAAATTAGGTATCAAATTTATCCACCTGAAGTGCCAGCTTCAATCGGCTTGTCGAAATAGTCCCGACAGCTAATGACTTCAGCCCGAAAAGAAAAAAAGATGTTAAAATTGTTCATTTTAGCAGTTGCCATGTTAGGTACATATCATTCGTCGTTAACACTTTTCCATCCTTTAATTTCCATTTGAAATCGTTGGTATTTTAACTTCACCTGTTACTTCATTCTTTTTGGCCTTTCTGCATTAGTGCATTACCGACCACAGGATTTATTATCAAGGGTTAGTTAAAGAAATCGATTTATCCATTTTATTCATTTGTCGTAACAGGTTTCCATACAATAATCAAAATTTTATTGTTCTTCCCATTTCTTTTTTTTTTTGTAGTTAAAAATGATGATTACCCAAAGATTCTCATAACATTTATACCCTTACAAACTATATTAAGGGTCTACCCAAAACACCCACGTTTGTGAAAATCAAAAGATAAGTTTCTATATATATGCGACTGTTCCAGCATTTTTTACATCTGCTATTTGCTTTTATTTTGTTTTTCAGACAAAAACTGTAATTTATTCGATTAATTGCTAAAGACTGTTTGTTTGCTGTTTGCTAGAATTAAATCTTGTGTTTTTTCTACTTAGATCCAACCAGAATGAAATGATTTGATTTCTTTCAGTATTTACTCTTTTTCCATTGGTTTTTAGTAGGTATGTTTTTCTATTAAGTTTTTTAAATATGATTTATAGAATATTTAAAAACAATAAATTACAATTAATTTCACTTGAGAAGATTTTTTATTTTCATTTTCCTTATATCTTTCCTTACAGTATACAATATTTGAAGATGGATGATTTAACACGAAACTATTATTATTAAAGTGCAAAATCGCAAATATTCTACAATCAAAAAGCCGCCATGCAATAGTTTTGAACACATCCACTGCGATCGCTGAAATTTCACTTCTATAGGTTTGTCTGTTTTGTGTTGTTGCAGAGTGTAGTGCTATTTCCATAGGCACATTGAATGGAGCTCAATTAGAGCCCTTTTATGCAGACGTTTCATGTCGCTGAACGTCGATCGTTCAATTAACGCCCAGATTCTAGATACATTGGATCAAATACGTCTATTTATGCACCGCCGTAGCGTTTTCATATCGCGGCGTTTTCCAAAACATGCCATCGTGTTTTAGAGAACACGACGTTCGATATAACGCCACTATTCGTCTAAATACATTGTACCTTATTAGAGCATTTATACAAATGCCAGTTATCTATCGATTGTATACCATTTAAAGTAGGATAGGCGCATAAAAGTGTTGTTTGACTGATGTAATAGATCCTTTGTTTTTGTAAGAACAAACAAAAACGTGTTCACTAAAATTTTAATTGATGCACTGAAGGAAATGAAAGCTCTCTGGGATACATCCTCCGAAAATTATGAAGATGAAAATTTGGAGAAAACATCTTGAAATAATTATAAAATTTGTCTATATCCTCTTAGTTTGCCGTATAGATTAAGGTATGCCACATCCACATATCCAGTTGGTAACATTTATAGGACCAACGCCCCATTTTTTCTTCTTTCTGTTTATTGTAATTTTTCAATATAATTAGTATAAGTATGACAATTGAATTCATTTCCTTAAAAAATTAGTATTGTAGAACGTAGAACGTCACTGTCAAGTATGCGAATACGACTGATACCTAGAAAACGGTCTCGGAAACGCATGGTTAAAATAACGCTAAAAATACGACGTTATTTTAACGTCGTACGTCCAGCGGCACAAATCGCCTGCATAAGGCCGGGCTCCCACTACTCGTGTATTTGTCAAGTTTGCAAATATTTGCGGAATTGACAAGTACACCAAGTTCGAACTCAATTTGGCAAGTGCGGCGCTCCCACTACTCTTGAAATTGGCAAGTACGCCAATATTTGTGTACTTGGCAAGTACAGCAGGTTTCATCGTCTCTCGGCCTTCAGTGTTTATTTTGCATCAACATTTGTGGCATTGAGTGGCTTTGTGGGAAGAATTAAAGCTTATCAGGCTCAGAAGCCAGAAAGAAAAATAAGATGGTGGATGACTTCTTGAACAGAAGTCAAGACAGGTGAGTTAATACCTCTATCTGTCCTGATCGACCAAATGCAGAAACCATGCCTCTATATATTTTCAAAATTGATTCACTAATCAAACATTCTTTTGCAGTACAATGCCACCATTATGATAGATGACCTGATTTGAGAACCGTTAGGAAGACTGGAGAAATTCCTGCGAATGTCTTACACCAACTCAGCTAAGAAAGGTAATTTCAGTTCAGGAAAGGTTCTGCGTTGCTCTTAGATTCTTCGCTATTGGTGACAGTTTCGTGAGTTGGCCATACCTTAAATTTTGACAACAAGTTCGCACATACTATTGCAGCTTCAAGTGGCTTCTTCTTACGTGACACGGATTCTAACTGACTTATTTTCGTTCAGCTCGAGTAATTCGAAAACAACTTCCTCAGACCACACACGTGACGTCAGAAAACAAAATAACAGCAGAAATTTAATGCGGAGAAGACGGCAAGTAGTTGTACAAGTGATGGTCGAGTGAACCACTCCTACATGGCAAATATAAAGGTGGACTCCCACTACTCGTGTATTTAGCAAATATTTGTCACTTGCCTATGTTTGCCAAGTAGTGGGAGTGGTTCACTCGGCCAATATTTGTACAATTATTGGCCGCTGGTGAAGTCCCGTCGGTTGTCGGTAAAAATGCCACGAGTCAAAGGGATTTCAATTATTTTCATATTTGACAGTGCGTACTTCTCGATGCGTTCCCACTACTTGGTCTGCTTTTGTTGTATGACTTCCTTCACGTGTGCGTGGTGCGTATTCCTCTAGAGGTTTTTCGAAATGGAGTGGTCTCAAGAAGTCGTTTTTGAATTTCTCGATCTGTTCAAAGAAATCATCCACCATATCCTTTTTATTTTTGTTTTCTGAGCTTGACGGGCGTTAATTCTCATATAGCAGCCACTCAATACTACAAACGCTGCTGCAGCGACAACGCGACTATCCATCATCAAAACAAATTAAACACTGAATAAAAACCGCGAGGCGACAAAATCTGCTGTACTTGCCAAATACACAAGTATTGGCGCACTTGCCAAATACAGGAGTAGTGGGAGCGCCATACTTGTCAAATTGAGTTCAACACTTACACCAATATTGGCGTACTTGCCAAATACACGAGTAGTGGAAGCCCGCCTTAAAAGGGCTCCTAGAGCAAATATTTAGTAAATTCTTCAATCTGTGATTAATATCACACTGAATGGAATATAAATTTTAATGTTCACTGCCATAAACACAAATAAGATATAGATACTGTATAATGTTGCTTTGAGTACTTTTTTTTTCATAGTAGTATTTCAAGAAATACTTTTATTATTCGTTAAGTAGTGCCTAACATATAATTTTGGTTTTGCTTATTAATTTATTGAAATATTGCAAAAAAAATTACTGAATAACATTTGATATAGTTTCGAAAAACTTGAAAGATAAAATCACACTGTAGGTATTTCATTTCTCCTACTCCATTACGTACATATATATATTAACAGTAATAAAACGGATAATTACAATAAATGAAATCCATTAATTTCAAGCTTAGATTACTTTTTTGATGAGGGAAGTTATGTCATAACGATCTCGCATGTATGAATTTTATTTATTTTCCAAAATTTGTTCTAATGTAAAGGAAGAAAAACTCTATTTATTTATCGAAACAGAAATGAAAGATGCTATCAAATATTACTATAATAAATAGTGATATGATGCTTCTGAATATAAAGTAAACTTAACTTCCAAAAAGTATATGTATACTTTTTTAAATGTTTCAATAGTTAATTGGATAAAAAATGTTTACTGTTTTCTCCCTTAACACTCCTTTTGATAATCATTTTTTTCGACATAAATCCACTTTTCATTATATCCCCTACATTGTTAATTTATTTTTTTTCTTTTCTCATTGGTCTCTGTACCTATCTTATCCTATCCCATTTTTTCACTCAACCCAACTCTTCTTTAACTACTGAACTTTTATTTCCAAATTCTATTCGCTATTATTATTAAATTCATACAATAGAGTGAAATAGAAAAGCTTTAAACAACAATTTTGGACATTGAAAGTAATGAAAATTCATAACACTGATGGTGATTTTCCGACGATCCAAAGGTAGACTTCAAAACAACAATGAGTATACCTTGAAAAGAAAAAAATTATTAACATTTTTTGTTTATCTGCGGCTATTAGGATGGAAACCAATAGAAAACGCCTATGAATGAGCCCATAAAAAGTAAAGTGAGTCTATGATAGCACAAAAAGTGTTTTGCTGTTGGAAAGCTTCCAGAATTCCATTACTGATTACTGACGGATTAACCAGAAACAGTTCATGAAGAAACCAATCGTGGGTCTCTTGTAACGATCAAACAATTTCAAATAATTGTCGTTCAATACATTATCTCGAATGCCCTTTTTTACGTTCGCCCGTCCAAAAAACATGTCGCAACAATAAAATTCATAACACATAATCTATCTCTTTCAGATTTTGCAGACGTCCTCATTCCTTTTTTGAATTTAATAATCCATGAAACAAGAACATAGTTTATCCGATTGTTTTTGTGGACAATCCTTGCGTTTGTAACACTCCCGAAATAATAGGTGTGCTCAGCCGGTCTCAACGGTTAAAACCATGCATGCTGGCAGTCAGCGGGTGAGATATGTTTGAATGCATTGCTGCGGCGAAACATAACCGAACTTACTTAACCTTGTTTTTAAAATAGGAGGATTATTTTAAAAAAAACCTGAATCACACCACTAAAAGTTACTAGATTGGAAGTGTGTTCCGAAAGGGTCGTGTTGAGACTTTTTGAACTAATTGAAATATGAAATATGTATGTATAAACATGTATTACCATGGTAATGGCTGCCATGGCATAACTGATTTCAGCTAAACGGAAGTGGTCAACTTAGCAACCCCGCATTTCCTCACCATATGATTTAGGTTTTTGTGTACCCGTTACCATGGTAATGGCTGCCATGGCAGTTGTTGACCCAGTAGCTCAACCGTTGAGCCCGTGTGAACGCGCCCAATGTGGTTAAGTATCGGCATGGTGATTTTTTCTTAAGCTGCTTTCCGTTTGATGTTTAAATAAACAAGGCTATTTACATCTGGTATCCTCTCAGACACCGTCAATCTTAAATTGACCAATCTAAATTTTCCAGTTCCGCTATCTCCTGAAATTTGTCAACTTTTATTTTTACTTTGTTCCAAAGGTTCCAGTGCCTTCTAGCGAGAGGCTTGGTGAAGATGCTGGGATACGGTTGCTTCCCTTCTTGTTCATTTGAGTTTGTTACTGCTGTAGAAGTGCGTCGAGAGGCTTTATCCCTAACCATAAAAGTCAAAATACATTTTTCATTTCAACTGACAACTAGATGGATTTTTATTGTCAACTCTTATCTCACTTACATCATATATTGATGGAAAATTAGTTGGCGCCCATACTAACTTTATCCTTTTCTACTTCTTTCGACGAGAGCTGCGAATTCCAAGCTAGGGTGAAAATTCCGACCATATAATACTTTTATGGTGGATCGAACTATTTTTATCATTCTCTTGTCGTAATATTCTTCAAGTCTATTTCCGACGGGGATTATATAGGTCCAATCGTTACAAATTGACATTCAACGCTGATTTGAACTACGAGTGATGATTCATTCATCACACTCTGGTGCCTAAGTAAGAACATGAATGTACTTAACCAAGCAGATGGAGGTCGGGTATGCTGAACTTGTGGATATCATTTGCATTCACGGAAAAAAGGCTAGAGGACACCAGTACACGCAGGAACAGCTATTACAGTTAATAAGCCTGACTAGGAGGATGAAGTTGAGTAAAGAGTGAGGATTGCATAAAAAATTTGAGTCAACCACCTGAAACTAAGAGTGTTTATACCCAAGAAATGAACATAAATAAAATAAATACTATATTTTTCTGTATCTTACATCTGCGAATCGGATGAAAATAACACTTACTTTAATTTTTATATTTATCAGCGTTGTTAGGCGACATTAATATCTTAGTCTTTCTTTTCATCTTCAGGGTCTTTGAGTGTATGCCATTGTGCAATCGGCCTACGTGGTGAGGCCAACATATCTGACCAATGACGAAGTTCAGTTCCACTTGCGTTATAGCCTAGTACCACTTTTCCAATAGGTTCTGAAGTACCAATTCGATCATAATCTACTACTGTTATCTGAAGATTCACTTTCTAAAATGATTATTATGATAATATTGATAATAATTCTTTTGATGAAACAATTATTTTCATTATCACCTGTATTTGTTCAAACGGTACTTCAAACGTGAATGATTCATTATAATACGGATTGAGGGTACATTTTTTAATACTAGTCTTCTTCTTCTTCAGTCGCTTTCCATTTTGCATCAGAGCTATCTTCACATAGGGATCTGAAAATATATAAATTTGGTAGCATTGGAGAACTTATTTCATATTTGTAGGAATAGGTAAGGTTTTATAATTATTAGTTACCACATGGAACTGATTAATCGATAATCGATTATATCAATGGATCCATCTACCGTCACTATTTTCAACCGCCTTTTAAAAAGACTTCGCGAGATACAAAAATAGTAGATTTGGTAACATTTTACAAAAAAAAATCTGTAAGACATTTTTTTGTGCCACAAAAACTTATGAAAGTGAATTTTCTCACCTGATAATCCACCAACGTCCATTTTCTTCAAATTTTTAGCTTCCAAAATTACAACAGTTAGTTTTCCAGCAGTCGGAACATATCGTAGTGAAAAGCATATATCACCCAACTTATTTTCCTGTAAAATCATATTATGCAGTGAACTAATGCCAGAAAACCGATTAAACGTAATTATATTTTTTCAATACAGAGTAAATGAGAGTAAATATAGAGAGGGGCTCAGAAATTGTAGTCCTTGTCCCAATTATACTTCCTAAACGTGAAGGAACACGGAACAGAAACGTGAGAAAAATCTGAAGAAATTTAAACGAGATGGTAAATTTTTCTCTTCTGCTTTAGACTGATAATACAGTTTCATATTCTATTGACTTTAACACTATACGTCTACTTTCATATCGGTGAATGATATTTGTGAAATTATAATTGAACAGACGCTTTTTTATTAACTGTGCTGGAATTCATAGGCCAGCAGGGCACTCATAATAAGGTGCTAAGAAATAACAACCAACCCACTGAAAAAGATGACAGATCCAAACCAAATGAATTCGATTTGTGAAACACAAAACCTGAAGAAATTTCTTTGTTCAAATGGCACGTAATTTGTACAATTTATTGAAAAATCATGATAAATACATCCTACCTCTTGGCATTTTGTCCAGAAACGAACCATTCTCAAGCTATAAGCAATATAAGTGGGAAGAGTGGAGAAAACTTGTCAACGTCAAAAAATTATACCTTGGCTTCTACCAAAGCGACTGTAGCGTACAGCCGCGTGAAATGTTCGTTAAAACTTGTAGCTCAAAATATTTTTTGAGTACATTGAATTTTCTGTTATTTACCTGGATTTTTACATCGAAGATATTATATCGTTTCTGCTTTTTTGTGCATGAGGGTGACATGCGGATGAATTGCATAGGAGAATATAAATTCCTGAACAAATGACCCCGCACAATCCTTATGAGAAACGGCTTTTGGCCAAAATTCATGAAACTCAGGCAAATTATAGCTCTTGATATGTGGATCAAAAGTGTCCATGGGCACCAAACTCGAAAGTCAATAGTTTATGATGTACAACCCCCCAAAGTCGATGCTTTCTACCCTTCCGGTACATAACGTGAACACAAGCAGCGATGTTCTTTTTGATGGTATTCATGTGTCTACGCTTATATATACTTATATATGTCTGTTGTGAATGCTAATGTGTGTGTATATATATACAGTATGTCTGAAAAAGTTGGCAACATATGGGAAACTTTTTTATTTGTAATGTTACGCTTGTGTTCACGTTATGTGCCGGAAGGGTAGAAACCATCGACATTGGGGGGTTGTACATCATAAACTATTGACTTTCGAGCTTGGTGCCCATGGACACTTTTGATCTACATACATTTGCCTGAGTTTCAAAAATTTTGGCCAAAAGCCATTTCCCATAAGGATTGTGCGGGGTCATTTTGTGGAATAATTTGTATTGAGCTATCTCATTAAATTTTACTACATTTTTTCGACAATATAAACAAACTATAAATTATTACAAATCCAAGTATGCGGGACATACTGGAAGCTACAATCAAATATAATTATATGGCTAAATTCCAGTATCATCAGTGAAGTGAACAGCGACTTGGAAGACTGGAGAAATCCAAGTGCGGAGTGGCATCCAAAGGCAAGCTTGCTTGGTTGCCACGGAAGCAATGAGGGGAAGACTTGAAGTCTAGCTAAACCTGCTGCCACATGTCGACAAATAAGGCGAGGCCAGATCAGTCACTAATAGATTCACCAGTTAGAAGAGTTGGAAAACGACCCCATAAAGAAAATGCTATAGACCAAGAAACTTCCTAAGTATAGCTTTGTGCAAAACTTCAAAACAGTCATATCAGGCAGAGAGGCATGGAAGGAAAAATCTCCAAACTTGTTTGGTACTGCTTGGAAGCCATACAAGAACTAAGTAAGTAAAATCAATGTCCTGAGCCTGGATACCAGGTCACACAGACACAAAGGCAATGAAAGAGCTGCTAAGAAAGGACACTACCATTAGTTCAGAATTGTGGAACAAGGCGCCTGGAATGAGACTGGTCAACGATTCCATCAAAGTACCATTGCCAAAATTAACATAGTCTCTTTTTAATATTCCAGAATAGGCAAACATCCATGATTTTGGTTGGACCCCTGGCAGAGCACTGTAGGCTCAACAAACAGATGAACGGCATTGGATTGGTAAATGAAACCCTACGCAGGTTTTACCAAGAATATATGGAAACCTCAGCACCCAAACTGTGATACTGTAACTATGTTAAGGAAAGACCAGAACCCTCCTAATATATGAAGGATCTGAGGTTTGAGGGAACTCAGAAAATATCTGCAACGTGGAGAGGCTCTTTGTAGCACATAAGCCCTATATTGATCTTAAATTTTACCAATTTGGAAGTGAAAAAAACGAGACTGGACGTTACAATCGCTTCAGTAGAAGCTAAGACGTAATTACTTAATTGGGAATTTCTCGCTATTGAATCTCCCGTATCTCGAAAAAAGTGCGATTTCTCGAAAAAATTCCAATGGGTGAAAAATGCTTATTTTCCTCCAATCCATTTAAGAAAGTATTTGCAATATATATTTTCCATTTCTCCTCATTAATCAATTATATACAGGGTGTTTTCAAATGACACTTACAACGTTTACATGTAGATACCTCTCGTAAAATTGGACAAAATGATATAAGGATTGAGGGGTCCAGCCTATTTACTTTTTTAAATACAGGGTGTTATGAAAAATTAAATGTTTTAAGGTTGGTAGGTTGTTTTTAAATGTGAAAGGGCATATTTTGATGGAAAAACATGTTTCAATTCTTGATCCAGGGGTGTACTTTTGGAAGAATATGTCACCTTTCCCCTCCCATTTTTTATGCCACTGGCATTAGGAGCTACTTTCACTTTATTTTGTATTCCTTAATGGTTTTCACGTGAAAAATGCAAAACATATCAAGCATTTTTTAGTTTTAAAGATATTTAATGTTGTTTAATCTGTCAGGCAGCATTAAAAGCTTTAGCATGTCCTCAGATCAGATCTAGACTGGTCTGGGATTGTCTACAGAAACTTAAAACCCTGGCTAATCATAATAGAGTTACTCTTAAGTGGGTCCCAGGGCATAAGGGCATTGTAGGAAACGAAAAGGCAGACATCCTAGCAAAGCTGGGGTCTGAGACAGCATTCACTGGTCCTGAACCAGTATTTGGGATATCGAAAACTGTTGCACGTGGTTGTATATCTCGGTGGACTCAAACTAAACACCAGTCGAACTGGAGACACGTGCCAAAACAGGAACACAGCAAACTCCTGGTTAAAAAACCCTCGGAGAAGCTGACCAATGAAATACTAAACCTTAGCATGGCCCAAATAAGGATAGTGACGGGTTTACTCACCGGTCACTGTACTCTAAGGAAGCACATGCATACAATCGGCATATATAGGGAGGAACCTATCTGTCGGTTGTGCATGGAAGAGGAGGAAACAGCCTCTCACATTATCTTTGATTGTGAAGCACTATCTCACTGGAGATATAGACTCCTAGGACTAAAATTTCCAAGGAAGGATTTCTCCAAGAAGAACCTAGTGAATAGTCTGCTGAGCCTGATAAGGGCTACTGGTCTCTTTACATAAACGGCACAACCATTAGCACAAAAAGCCTTAAGGCTGAGGTGCCAAGGTCATCAATCCTTTGACTGGTGTGCTGATCCAATCAATCAATCAATCAATCAATGTTGTTATGAAGTCTGCAAGATCACTTTTTGATAATGAAATAAAAAAAATATATTTGTCCACGACCACTTAATAATAAGTCAATATTTGACCTCCTAACAAAAGGTATATGGTACCCATATATCTACTAGAGTGAATTATGGTTCATAATTCACGCTCCTGTATTTAAGTAACATGCCATGACAACTCAACACTCACAAAATTTCGGTACATAGGTGACTAGAGATGGGGGTACAACATGAAATAAACTATTAAATCTGCTTATTCTGTTTAGGAAATTTGTTTCTGAAATATATCGTGTCGATAAAATATCGAAATTTTTAGTATTGATACTTTTCATAACGGTATTTTTTAATACTGATATTTTTAAAACAATACCTTTATAACGGTACGGTGTATCGATACTTTACACAGTATCGCCCATCCCTATATGTCACATTTGACGTACTCCTGAAATTTATTAATTTTGACGTTAAAATTATCAATAATACCAAATTATTACTTTCCGTTATACTCTCGCCTTATTTAATAAAGAAATCAAGGGTCGTGGACAAATTATAGTATTCTACTCGCAATTTATGGTCATTATTCACACGGGTGACTTGCGGCCCTCGCCTACGGCTCGGGACTCAAACGTCACCCTGCGTGAATAATGGCTATGATAAATAGGCATTAATTCTTTTGTTAATAAAATCACAAGTTTAGAAAAGTATTGTCAACAATCTTCTCTCAATGTTCTAGATGCATTGCCGTTTCACAAATTAGTTCCTGTTGCCTATTCCAACCATTAGGAGTTTGGTAGTTATTAGAAATAAATTGAAGAAATTTTTTGTTTCATTTCATTATTAAAAAGTGATCTTGCAGACTTCATAGAAATATTAAATATCTTAAAAACTACAAATTTTTTGACATGTGAAGGTTTTTGCGTTTTTCACGTGAAAACTATTGAGAAATACAAAATCAATTAAAAATAGCTTCAAATGCCAGTGACGTAAAATATGGGAAGGGAAAGGTGACATATTCTTCCAAATGTACACCACTGAATCAAGAATTGAAACATATTTTTTCATCAAAATATGCCCTTTTACATTTAAAAACAACCTGCCAAATGTCTAATCTATATATTCATCCATTTTGAAGTTATCAAGTTAAAACATTCCAATCCTCATATCATTTTGACCAATTTTACGAGAGGTGTCATTTGAAAACACCCTGTATTCACACAAATTATCTGTCATTACTTGGGTCTGGATCATTTTTCAAAGAGTTAATTGGAATTTGAATACATAATATAAGGGGTGAGCTGCTCGACTATAATGAGAAAACTACTTAAAGGAGATATGCGAAGTTATTTTTGTCTAATAAGAAGTTAAATGACTAGTTCAAGCTGTTATGGCTACCATCACATCGTTGTTATAATATCGCGCTTGTTGCTTTGAACACCTTAATTTCGCTACAATTGAAAACTACATGTTATTTGTAGAATGAAATTTTTTTAGTCTATTTTATTCGAGGGAATTTCTGGAATCTCGTTAGATAAAGTACCTACAATATGAAACACCTGCTGGAAGGCATACTCCAAATTCGCGAATCGCAGAAACTTTTAGCTTGTTTGGAAAATGGACAAATTCAAAATTTGTTCTAGAAATATCCCTTTTTATAGAAAATTAGCATTTCTCTGCTAAAGTCAAAACAATGTATACGTATTTTAGTAATGCGTTTAAGTAGTGGTCCAGAAATATGATTTAACTCTGGAAAACTTAAAATTTTGAATATAATTACTTTCAGTTGTAATTCGTTTAACTACTTTTTGAATTGGATGAGAAAAAAATAGCATTGCCTTGTTATTTTGTGTAATAAATCTAAGCAGTCTGCTTTTAAAAATTGTGTATATATAATGTGTGTTGAAATGTGTATTTCAACCACCCAGCTCAAACCAGTATATAGTATCTGAAAAAATGCTAACTAACACCACAGTACTCAATATTTAAAATATTTGTAGAAGCTACGAACAATAAGGCAATACCTTATAAAATCGTAAATAGAAATTATTTTTTCAGCAAATAGTACAGACATCTAAGAAAAGATTGAGAGGGGGGTTTCCAGAGCACAAAGTTTAAAAGGTATTCCAATAATTTCTGTTGAAAAAAAATTAATAAATTATCGGTTTATAAGAATATTTACATTTGTCAAGATCATTTTCTCCCGTTCCTAGGTCAATCGTATTTTATTGGGATAAAATGGAAGTCCCACTATGTGTCTGATTTGGATTCCTGACCATTTTGGTATGAATGGCAAAGGAGAGGCAGACTCTTCTGCAAGGGAGGGGGCAGCAGGGAATTTTTTCTTGCTGAACCTGCCGCCACTCCATACAAGGCAAAGCGAAGATTCAAGTGCCCATAAGCGGAACGGTTAAGATGTATAACGAACTATACAAAGAGCTGGAAAACGACCCTATAAAGAAAATTCTATAGGACCAGATGCTTCCCAGGTATGGCTTTGGGAAAACTTCAAAACAGTCATATCAGGCAGAGAGGCTTGGAAGATAGGATTTCCAATTAATACAGAAACGGCCTACTACAAAGATGTCTTAAAACCAAATTGAGAGTACAATCTATAACACCTAAAAGGTTTACCTACTCCAAATTCGCGAATCACAGAAACTTTTAGCTGATTTTAATTATTCATTCCACAATTTAATGAAAAAGTTTATGAAAATTTTAGAAAGCTGATAATACCTAAGATTTAATATTTGTTATATCAATCTTTTTTTTCTATTTATATAAATAAACAATATTATGTAACAGTAAGTTGGAACCATAGGGGAAACTTTTTTATTTTTAATTTTAGGAAGAAAACTCATTTTTCATAAAAAGTTCTGCATGTTCTGAAATCTGGAATACAATAATCAGATATCTGTTTTTACGAGGTATTTGAAAAAAATATTAATTTTACTCAAGAGTAAAGTACCTTCAAATTTGACAATATTAAGAAATGTTATTCAAAAAAATTGATTAGAACTGAAAACTACGATCAATTATGCAATTACATCCATTTACATTAAAAAAATAGGTTTTGTACTTGTTTAATATTGTCTCTATTTTGTATGAACATTTATCTTGGTTGGTTGGTTGGTAATCAGACGAAACAGGCTGGGATACACTGCAGCCGTTGGCTTATTGTATTGTCCTGTTTGTCCGCTAGTCCGTGAGGAGTTTTGTGACCTTGATGAGATCTAGAAGTCTCTTCACAGTATCTCTTTTGGTGAGGTTGGATACAGGGTCTATAAATCCACCAACGTAGAGCCTCACATTCGAAAATTATATGGGTAGCTGTTTTGTCCTACTGACCGCATAATCTACATATAGGTTCTTCTTGGAAGATCCCCATTGTGTGAAGGTGTTTTCTCAGGCCACAGTGTACGGTCATAAGGCCGATTACCAGCCTGATATCTCTCTTATTTAACTTTAGGATTTCTTCAGTAAATTTTGGTATGGGTTGTTTAACCATCAGTTTACTGTGTTTGAGCTTCGGAATTGTTTGCCAGTATTTGAGGTGTTGTTTGTGCACCCACTGGTTTAATGTGGTTCTTACCGAAGCCTTTGTTACACCGGTTGCCGGTTCAGGGCCGGTGTAGCCGGTTGCCGATCCTTCTCGTGCTAGGGCGTCTGCTTTTTCGTTCTCTTCAATACCCTTGTGACCTGGCACCCATTTCAGGGTTACCTTATTTGTGGAGTTTTTTAAGGTTTTCTAAGCACTCCCAGACAAGTTTGGATTTTATTGTACTACTATTAAGTGCTTTGATTGACGCTTGACTGCCTGAGCAGATAAGAAAATTTTTAACCGCTGTATCCCTTCCTTATGTAATTGCGTAGATTTCTGCTGGGAATACAGTGGTATTTACTCCCAGTGAATGACTAATGTCACATTCGGGGGATTGACCGTATATTCCAGCGACAGTACCAGCATCCGTTTTGGAACCATCAGTGAACCAAAACTATTTCTTGTTTGGGTGTTTCCTTAAATTCTCCTTTCCAATCATTACTCTTGACAAATCTTGTATAATCTTGAAAAAAAATTGCAGAACATGCAGAACTTTTTATGAGGAGTAAAATTTTTCCTAAAACTAATAATAAAAAAGTTTCCCATGTTTCCAACTTACTGAGACATATTATATATTAAACCAATCACAAGATAGGTCACTATTTGGTCTAGCCAAAATATTAAACATCAGGTAGGTATCACATTAAATGTAACTTTTGTCATTCTGACGATATCGAAATAATTATCAATATATTTTTATGTTTTATCCATTAAATAGTGGAATTAATTGGGAACAGTTAAATTTATAACAGTAAATAAATAATAGGGATGCCAAAAATATTTCAGACTTCAGCCAAAACTTACCAGGAATGGTTCATTGGAAGAGTTTTATAAATTTTTCGAAGAATGTTACCAAACAAGTGTTAGACTATAGCAGACATGAACTACGTTGTTTCACAAACCGCTGTCGTCTCAATCATGATAGTAAGATCCGACTGGAAGATTATGAAAAAGTATAAATTTTCGTTTGCCTCACCGAGACACGAGTTTATATCTGCACCAATATTATATTGGAAAAAAATAAGAAAAACCGGAAAAACAAGATGAACGGAACATTGGAGAAATTCATTAGGGTTAAAACAATCAAAGATACTTCTCGTACTAATGGAAGAACGAACGCCCATTCATAAACATACGGAATGGAAAGTAGTACAGAATCCCACTGCACAACATCAGGGAGACTACTGAATAGAAGGTTAGGACTTGTCTTAACTAAGGCCTGTGGATAGATATCCTTAAATTCCTCTGTTATTGAAAGGAACTGATAATCTTGAGATTGAGTGAAAGAATGGTCACGGTCAGTTGCTTCAAAAAATATTCAAATTGAAATGCTGTTTATATCCTATAAAAAGTTTGCATCAGCTATAAGTTTGATTGAAAGGTGCAGAATAACGAAATAAAACACAATTTAAAGTGTTCGAGGAGGTACGAGTTCACTGTAACTTGTTTTTAGGATGCTCTGATGTGCGGTTTACTTTTGTACTGGGCGATGAGAAGCCAACGGCAAGAGATTACATGAAATGTTCAGTCTCGAGGCTGATTGGGCTTCGCTGTTTTGTCTCTGTTATCGTTTGTCACTAATAGACAAAATATCGTAACAGTACTATCGGATATAATATGTTGATATAAAATAGGATATAGTAAATGTTTTTTCAGTCTTTCTTATCCTCTGGAAACCTTGATAAAGTTCAAATATGTACTGTGCTTTTGATACTAACTAATGGTGCTGGCATGCTAGATTTTTACACGCAGACCTAGTTTTTTTTGTCAAATTTCTTGTAAATATAAATTCAATAACAACATTAAAAATGATTGAAAAAAAACAAGTAGCAGCCAAATGCAATGCCAAAATGGAATTTCATGCATATATGCAAAATTTGAGAACGAAGTAAAAGAGTATTATTTATAAAGTTAATTTTGTTTTGTTTGTGAGAAAAAATACTTGTAATGAATAAAAATTATTTTCTTGTATTTATAGGTCTGAAACCTATATGGAAACATAGGGTCTTATTGATGTTGAGTAATCAATACACGGAAAACTCAAACGTTCAGTTATAAATATTATTCGTAAAATTCAAATAATTTATCGTATTGGTTGAAGTTCTTTTTTAAATTTGTCCCAGTTAGGTTTAATATAATAAACGTAAATGTCAATGTTTTGTAATTTTAATTTGTTTCTTAACAAATCTTTCGAAATGTATTATACAAATTGTTTAAAAAACCAATAGCTTCATAGGTAGGTAGCAATTAAAAAATAAGTGAAGTTTGCGTTGCAATAAAAAATTTAATTCTATTCTTTTTTAGTATCTATAAGAACGTCTATGTATATTATATGAATACTGACATAATGTCACGATGTAACAGAACTTCACTCATTTTCATCCTGCTACAGACAAGACGGTGATAATACCTTAATGCCATGTATAAATGTTATTTATACAATGTGTCCGTGAAATGTAAAATTGTAAAGATACCTTTGATACGTGCGGAAACCACAAATTCTAATTTTGCATTAATTTTTTTAATTTAAGTTACAAATACAAGTATAGTCGTGGGACTGCTGATGGAAGATGTGCGTTATACTTAGTCCTCTATATAAAAAGTATGATATTACATATGCTCATTTATTTTATACACTACGAATCACTCGAATGCAATACGGGATCTATGATTTTCGTAATACTAGGCTACCATTGTTCTGATGGTCAGGGAGCCAGCTACATTTTCGGGCACTCATTTCCACATAGTTAGTTTTCGTTGATTCTGGTGGGCCTTACCCCAGTAGCAAACGGAATGACCTTTACCTGTTAAGATTCCCTCGCAGGTGTTCAGGGTGAGCATATCCAGGTGCAATAAATTTCTTGAAATCAATTTATCTCCACACATTTGAAATTGGTATATATAAAAGCTTACGATGTTTATATGATAAATTGTTCAGCTGGTGGTAGGTAGACTCAGCTAGCCTTGAAAAGAAAAAATAATGTTTTACTTCTAAGTCAAAAACAATCAGCTGGAAATCCAGTGCTACAAAGTCCTTCAGCTGATGGGATCATGATCGATGTCCGAGCGCCGCCATACGTAAATTGGCATTGGCGTTTTCCTTTCGACTGAATCACGACTAACGGGACGAAGGTTTATAGCGAAACGGTAAGAGTTTTGGAATGTTTGTCACTTCAGTGGTTTGTACATTCATATAGGCTACATTTTAAAATTATTTTGAAATATACAGGATGTTCCAATAAAGTGTGGCGTATCAAAGTTATATTTTTTCTCATGAAACACCATATATTTTATTGCATTTTCTAATTGCCCCTAAAAAAAATACTGTTTCATGTTGGTTCCCTATACCTAAATACAGAGGGTTCCGAGTTATGCTGACTTTTTTAAAAATGTGAATATTTCGAAAAAAATTAATAACTCATTGATATAATAAATTCTAGCAAATTCTCTCTCACAGCTCAATAGTCGGACATTCGTTGAATGTATTCTACGATTGAGTACTAAACATTTCTTTACAGGGTGTTCAGAATTTTCAGTTAAATTATTAGATCATTCAATGTATAATATCGGGCTTATTACAAATGGAACACCCTGTAATTGGATAATTCACCTTATTCAAAAAAATGTCTCCTTTCGAATGGTATACCTAGGTATTATACTTTTCGTGTAATTTACAATTTTCTTAAATCGTATGGTAAATCGATTTTAAAACAAAAAATTCTTACATAATGTAGTCGGTACCTAACTTAATGTCATTTTATGACATTTCTCAGTTAATTCTTTAAACGATATTGTGTTAGTTTCAAATTTTATTGCTACCAAAAATGAAGCAGTATCCTTCGAAAGAGTCGACATGATACTTTGCATTGGGGAATGTTCAGAAAATTGTCTCCTAGCATCTAGAGTTTATGCTGAAAAGTACCCTAATAGAGTTCACCCAAAAAAGGAAGTTTTCGAAAGACTGCTTAATAGATTTCGTGATACTGGTAGCGTTGCATACGAGAAGTTGAACAAAACTAAAACAGTTACTGACGACAACGCCAACGAATTTGAAGTACTGCTGTCGGTTACGGAAAATCCTAATACCAGTTCTAGAAAAATTTCAAGTGAATTAGGAATAAGTCAAATGAGTGTATGTAGAATACTCAAGGAAAATCGCTACCATCCGTATCATATCCAACTACACCAGCAGATGACAGGATTATGATAAACGTTTAAATTTTTGTTTATGGACTTTGGATGAAGTTGGAGAAGATCCTGATTTTTGTAATTATGTATTGTTCACTGACGAATCAACATTCCACAATAATGGGTTAGTGAATAGACATAATTTTCATTATTACGATACAGCAAACAAACATTTATTCCGTACTGTTGATCGCCAACAACGATGGAGTGTAAACGTTTGGGGAGGTATTGTGGGCGAGTATGTTATCGGCCCGTATTTTTTTGACGGACACCTGGATGGAAGAAAATTTTTGAGTTTTTTGAAAAAAGACTTCTGGATCCTTCTCGAAAACCTACCACTCAGCATACGGAAGAAAATGTGGCTACAATTGGACGGAGCTCCTGCTCACTTTTCACGTGTAGTTAGGAACTACATCGATAGAAAATTCAGAAATAAATGGATAGGTAGAGGCGGTCCTTATAATTGGCCAGCTAGGTCACCAGAATTGACCAAGGGGGTTATATTAAAAATATTGTGTATTCTACACCCCCTACTACTCCAGACGATAAGAAATTGAGAAATTCGAACGCTTTCGCGTCTATAACATCCCAAATGTTAAATAATGTAGGTAAATCGTTAGAAGCTAGAATCACGTGTTGCATTGCACAAGATGGCAAGCATTTTGAGCATCTATTATAGTAATTTTCCATTTTTTGCTTCTAATAATTTGTTGTTGTTCGTTTTGTGGTATTTATGTATTTGCTTTAATAAAAATTTGTTTTTGTTTTATTATGTACTCAAATACTTGTATCGGAAAAAAAAAATTAGTGTACGTCAGAAATTACAAGTGTACATATTCATTAGCAGCTTCACTGTTTCTTTTACAGATCATCAGTTTAAAACTGAAGAGAATTGCAGATGTTTTAGAATCGAATTAGCATACAATTTAAGAAAATTGTAAATTGCACGAAAAGTATAAGGTATAGGACACCCTTATACCATTCGAAAAAGGACATTTTTTTTAATATGGTGAATTATCCAAATACAGGGTGTTCCATTTAAAATAAGCCCGAAATTATACATTGAATGATCTAATAATTTAACTGAAAATTCTGAACACCCTGTAAAGAAATGTTTAGTACTTAATCGTAGAATACATTCAACGAATGTCCGACTATTGAGCTGTGAGAGAAAATTTGCTAGAATTTATTATATCAATGAGTTATCAATTTTTTTCGAAATGTTCAGATTTTTAAAAAAGTCAGCATAACTCGGAACCCTCTGTATTTAGGTATAGGGAACCTACATGAAACAGTATTTTATTTTTTTGGGCCAATTAGAAAATGCAATAAAATATAGGGTGTTCCATGAGAAAAAATATAACTTTGATACGACACACTTTATTGGAACATCCTGTATATTTCAAAATAATTTTAAAATGTAGCCTATATGAATGTACAAACTAGTGACAAACATTTCAAAATTTTCACCGTTTCGCCATAAACCTCCGTCCCGTTAGTCGTGATTCACCCTGTATATCAATTTCAACTGTGTGGAGTTGAATTGAAAATTTCTTTTTTACTTTCATGGCCAGCTGAAAAAGATTTTGAGTCTACCTACCACCAGCTGAACAATTTTTTTAACATATAAACATCGTAAGCTTTTATATATAGCAATTTTAAACGCGTGGAAATAAATTTATTTTAAGAAATTTATTGCACGTGGATATGCTCACCCTAAACACTTGCGAGGTGATCTCAACAGCTGAAGGTCATTCCGTTTACTACTGGGGTAAGGACCACCAGAATGAACGCGAACTAACTATGTGGAAATGAGTGCCCGAAAAGTGCAGCTGGATCACTTACTATTTTACTATTACACTTCTGACCGATGCCAAGAAAAAACGACATCCGTACTGATAGCCAAGCTAGCGTCACACAGACAAAAAGCAGGAAACAAGAATCATCATCAGTTGAAAATGAGAGCGAAGACGAATTCACCAAAAACAGGAGAATACAGAAGGTAATGTTTAGCCAGGCGAAAGAAACACTCGAAATGATAAATAAAAGAAGAGAACAATAAAGACTCAGAGACAGCCAAAAATGACGCCGAAGAAGCCATATAAGAGGCAAAAAAAGATGCAGAAGAATTGAGGAAAAGGATTTAAAAAATTAAGGGTGAATTAACAGGACTACGAAAAGCAATGGAAAACATGGCGAAGACGATGGCAGCAATGCAGGAAGAGAAAAGAAGCCAAAGTCGTTTAAAAAAGACACAACGATCAAAATCCTTCCAAGAAGAAGAAAAGGAAAAAGAAAACATGATTTTCACAAAATGATATCCATACAGAAGACACAGAAGGATAGTAAAAGTCAGCCAACTCCACTACAGACTTGACGAGAGAGAGCCACTACCCATCCACATGGTGAAGTTCGAAGTAGAAGAGAAACAAAGAATGAGGAAAATTCAATATACAGATACATGCAATGAGAAACGGTACATAGGGATTTTAAGCATTGTATCAGAACTGCTTTTGAACTAGTCGACCAATACACAACAGATTAAAAACAAGATTATTACATTCGTTCATTCGGAAACCTACAACATATCGTACAATTCCCACCACTCCATAGTCTCAACTATGGGCGGTCCTTAATTAGCGTCAGACAGTCAGTAAACAGCATTCGCGAATATCAGTACATATTATATCTACTGTTCAAGCCCATAACTATTCAAAAATAAAATTGAATTCAAATTTTATCGTGGTATTTTGGAGGTCACTCGGTTAGGGAAACAGTAAATTTATTCGTTGTTGCTTTTGAAAACCGACCAGCCAGCGCCTTCACAGTCTACTGTTAATCGAATAATTGAAAAATTTCGTGAATGTGGATGTTTACAAAACTGCAACAAATGCAGTAATCTCGGTCAACCATCCTCTAAGGCAAATGAGTGAACAACGAATAAATAGAGAAATCGATGTTTGTGCAGTGGTTGAAAATAGTGAACCATGTTGGAGCAGGGAAGTTGCTGAAGAAGTAAACATAAATCAAAGTACAGTTTGACGTATTTCAAAAAGAAATGGGTATCGGTGCTATAAAGTGCAAACTACACAAGAGCTATTTCTCGACGACAATATTAAACGGATGGAGTTCTGTGAAGAAAAGATGGAGAAAGAAAATTCAATTTAAAGTTTTTTAAATAACGCACATACGCGTAAGGGGCGGGGTTTCTTACAGTGGTTTTAAATTCAGCTGTCCAGCTAAATACTTGATATTTATTGAAGTAGATTTATAGAAATTTTTTGTTGGTGGACTATTTAGATCGGAGAATACATTAAATCTCTATGCTCCGTTTCTCATTGCATGTATCTGTATATATAACGTGAATATAAGATGGAAATAACAAAGGAGACGAAATGGACCGACGCAGTGTCACAACTGCCAATAATTCCACCACGGAGAGATGGTATGCAACATAAGCACCAAATACGTGAAGTGCGGAGGACCACACAGATCAAACCAATACCCAAGACCAAAGAACAAGCCAGCCACCTGCGCAAACTACTAGGAGCCGTATTCTTGACTGGGGAAGTAGAGCTTCCGAGATGAAAGATATTTTGTCTTTATTTTACTTAGTTGCTCTGTCACTACGGTGACAAAGACAAAATATCTGTTCTCTCGGTAAGCTTCACTCACTCATTCAAGAATAATGTCCCAGGAAGAACACCCGGCGAACTAGAGACGATGTCTGCAGGCCCGAAACAACTTGAAAACAAAGAAAACACAGAAAACTGCACCAGAAACAACGAAGCCAGGAGTCAGCTACGCCCAAGCAGCAGCCAACAAAAGGACGACTACAGCAACACCGACGAAGCAATAGATTCTCGAGTAGGTGACAAAGTCTACTAGTTCGGAAAATGTACGAAGTAGCAGGCCTGTATTAGAAACATAAATACAAGCATGGAAAGAAATCGAAAGGAAGGAAATTTGGTGACCGTGCGAGCTCAACTTTACCGGTTAATAGATGGCCTAGAAAAGTATCTGTCTATTGCTAATGGACGAATTTTGGGAACAATATGCTGCTGCAATAAATTCAAATATTCAGGGCTATTTAGATTTTCCCCCACGATGAATAGTTCGATCAAATTCTCTCCCATTGTACCATCCCAATTATTCAATTTCCGTGGGTAAGGATATAAGTTTTCCCTTGACCAACACCGGTCATTGGAGGATTGTGATAGTCAAAAGTGATACAAAAAAAGTTGCAACGTATTTGTATCTGTTATGTGAATTTTCATCAGCTTTCAATTTAAAATGTTTAATCATTTAAAAATACTATTATTATAATATAACATATCAAACCAGCCTTTAGGTGATAGTAATAAGTATGCCTAAATATATCGATCGACGAACATCTTCCATCATTTCTTCTCACAACAAAAACCTTTGAAGACTGAAAAGCTAAGAGTAGAAAATATTGAGGTTAATGGTTCACAAAGTCGAATAAATTCACAAAACTGTCAAATTACTCCGCATTCCCTGGCTGATCCCTTCAATCTGCCCAGTAGAAGCATGAGGGATTATCCTTCTATTGACATTTGATAGAATGACTCTCACGCCTCCTTTTCTCTCGGTTGTTCTACTCCCCGATCTTAGAAAATTGGGTCCAAGCGCAAATACAGCGAGTGATTGTACATAAGTTCGTTTATTAGTTAGAGTAGTTACTAGAAAATATTGAGGAATACTAGTGAGCAAGTCGTTAGATTCAATCTTGTCAAAGAAGTAATCTGAGCTGTGGAAAAATTAGTCATTGATTTAATTGATGAGTTTGTAACTATATAAATCACCATTAGTGTTTTTTTTTAAAGTTCAGATCACAATCTTTGAGATTAATAAATTGTATGAGGTAGTTTTTATTAAAAATGTTTCTTTCGTCTCGTTTTTTCTCCTTAAACCACTATACAACAATATTCCGAACCCAGTAAAAAGCTGTTTTATGATACGATTAATTTTTTTTCAATGAATTCAAATCTCTAGGCTTCCAGTCAACCGATCCTGATCAAAGTTGTTGATAAAATATGTCTAATTTTTAAAAACGTACGATATCTTTACTTTTTTAAACTTTACGAGCATATCGTATAAGTAAACATCAATTATGACACTTTATATAGGGTGCGGCAGATAACGGTCAATTCGAAATATCTCGATAACTAAAGGTATCTGAAGCGATTCAATGAAAATATTGCTATCTATTTGCTACTTCTGGTTACACTATGCTGTATCAATTTACAGGTTTCACGTTGTAAGTTGAACATTTAACAATTAATCAGATGATATCAAAGATAATAAACAATAGCTTGTTAATGCAACAAATGTTCAAAATGCTGCCCATCAACTTCCAAACATTTTTGTACTCTTCCAATCAGATTTTAATTAGCAGCTCTTAATAAATATTGATCCTCCATCTATTTCGTTGAAAACGTGAAGAACTTTGTTTATCATATCTCCCTTAGAACTGATAGGTTCAGAAAACACCTTATTTTCAACAAATCTCCAAATATAGTAATCTAACGGTGACAATTGTGGGGATCTTGATGGCCAGAGAAGCACACCTTCATTGGCTAGTCATCCATCGTTAAATATTTCATCAAGCAATGTGCCTTCTTTTCGAATATTGTCAAGAAAATTAAAGGCCAAACTATTATATATTATACCTGCCATGCAACAAGGTTACCACTAAACATGAACAATCACTGACATTTGCTAGAATATTCCTTAAATAAATAAATACAGTTGCAAGATATATATATAGGGAATACTAATACAAATCGATATTGACCAACGAATTTTTCCAAAATAAGGAATCACATATAGGGTGTCCCATTTAAAAAAAAGAATTATGCCAAGATTTCGGATGCCGTTTTTAATCCAATTTAGACAGCACCCTGTAAAATAAAGAAGGTAACTTCACAGTACAAACGATGAAGCGGTATGTGGTAAATACTTCCTGAGGAATTTCAAGTTTCATTCAAATTACATTAGAAGGTATTGAATTTTATCTACATGGTAAAAATGTTTATTTTCCATTTAAAAAACATTTTAACTCAAAAACGGTTCAAGATAGGTATAAGAAAGTATCTACAAAAAATATTCGGAGTAACGTAAACGAGGGTCCTAGCTGTATACAACAAACTGATTAGAAAAGCAAAGAGAGACTCCTGGAGGAGACACTGTGAGGAGATTGAACAGACTCACGAGTGTGCCAGAATGCAGAAGATTCTTTCCAAGGATCCTTATCAGACTATACACGTTATCAAAAAAGATAACGGACAATACACTGGAAATGGGAAAGAAACCATGGAAGAGCTACTTAAGGTACACTTCCCTGGATCAATACCTACCATGCCACCACAGAACTCTCCAGCGACAGAACTGGATCGACCACGATGGGCATCCAGGATAGACTGGCGAATAGCGAAGGCAGTGGTAGACGTGGAAAGAACAAAATGGGCTATAAAAAGCTTCAAACTATATAAATCACCGGGACCAGACGGGATTTATCTTATCCTACTCCAAAAAGGAGGCAACACACTACACTACAGGGTATGTGAATTGCTCAGAGCTAGCCTAGCTCTAGGGCATATTCCAAGATCCTGGCAACGCATCAGAGCTACATTTATACCATATCCTGGAAAATCTGGACAGAACACGGCTAATGCTCTGAGACCAATCAGTCTAATATCATTTACACTGAAGACTCTTGAAAAACTTCTCGATAGACATGTCAGATACGGTATACTGGCTACAAGACCACTACACCGAGATCAATATGCACACAGAGGGGGAAAATCAACCGAAACAGCATTACATTAAGTCGAGCAAATATGAAGGAATCGTCTCGCTTGGTAAATATGCCTCTGTATTTCAAGCATAGGTTCATGCAATACTTGCTGGTATGCGACGAAGAACTTAGAAGACTGGAAACTCGGAACAGTGTAACACTGGAGTGGGTCCCAGGTCACAAAGGAATCGCTGGCAGGATCGTCAACACTGATGAACGGACCCGAAACATCTGTGGGTATCCCCAGATGCTCCACTAGGTCATGGTTAAAAGGGTGGGTAAGAGAATAACACAAAAAACACTGGAATAATACGACCAGGCAAACACATGGGAAGACATTTATTAAAAAAACCATCAGAAAAAGTAGGGAAAGAACTGCTCTCAATGAGCAGGAACAAACTACGCACCATAACAGGGCTTCTTACGGGACACTTTCCCACAAAGGAGCACCTGAACAAAATAGGGCTGTATAACGGAGACCTTACATGCAGAAGATGCAAAAAGGACGCCGAAACAGCTCTGCATATATTATGCAACTGTGAGACGCTGGACCACAGGAGGCAAAAACTATATGGAAGACCCCAAATGGCTCCAGAAGACTTCTACAACCATCCAGTAAAGAACCTGGTATGAGCTAATACATTGAACGGATTGGCTGAATTGGCTGATTAGGAGAATCCACAATAAGCACAAGAGGCTGAGGTGGTGCCAGCGAAGGGACGGCTCCTTAAAAAAAACGTAAACGTTTCTAAAATTCAGAAATATATGGAGTGTCCCATTTACAAAAACGAAACAACTCACGGTATAACCGGAAGTAGCAAATATATGGCATTTTTTTTATAACAAAACCCCTTCGTTCCAGTTTTCATGATTCAGATACCTTCAGTTCTCGAGATATTTCTAATTGACCGTCTATTTGCAGCACCCTGAATACTGAAAATTCTCAAAAAAATTCAGTTGAAATATGTCAAAGCGAAATATCACAAGATCAGAGCTTAGACTATAATACCGCGGGCAATTCAATTTAAATTCCTTTGCTTAGGTCTGAGCTCGAATCCCACGATATTTCTATATAACCTCCCACTACTTTCCGATCGGATAAAATAATGTTCTTATGGTGTACCTATATATTTTTGATGACAATGATGAAAAAATACTTACGTGAATATTGTAATCGTAATTGAAGCGTCATGCATATTTGAGGGCGGCAACACGCACCATAACAGAGCCATAACCAAAAGCAGAGCAGAGAAATTTTTAGGAAAAAGAGAAAAAACAATTTTACGTCAATACAATTTTGTTCACTGCTTTGAGTTTGGTGAGAGAACGTGAGTTTTAAGGCGGAAACACTTTATGTTCACGTCAAGTGAGTTCACGTGAACGCACATGAGCAATAAATTTGTTGAGACCACCCTTTTCGTTTTTACACATTAAGAAGGAACTTGCTTTTGTCACTTGGGGGATTCTCGTGAAATCACATGTCTTTTCTCTCTCAATTAATTTTATGTTCAAACATCAATTTGTGAGGTGTGAAAACGTGAAATTTGTGAAAATGGAAAAGTTTTTGATAGAAAAATTGCGTTAACATAAGGTACTTTACAATACTCGGTCAATTAATTACCGTGACCAGATCCTGCGACAAAAGGCTTGTCAATAAATAGCAGATGAATTGGAAACAAATTAAATTATGTTTATTTGTATTTTTAAAACAATTGTATCAATTTCATCATATTAATAATGGCAGTGCATGATACATATTTTCGGTATTGTGCAGTTGATGCTACCATGTAAATTTATACGGGGTTGGGATAAAGTATGGAACCAAGTAAATATCTTTTAAACGAAAAGAAATTTGCAGGTAAGTGCAATGGAACAAAATGCATCTGATGTAAATTTTTTGTTAATATTATACTTCCGGTTTAACCGGAAATGCCATCAACTTCTTTAATTTAAATGGGTCACCCTATATATTTTCACAGATTTTGAAAGAGCTTGTTATTTTGAATTCAAACATACTCAATTTAGTGTTAAAAAATTTGTAAAAACGAGGAATAACTCACCGTTAGTTTGTACAATAGGTGTACATTTCATTATTTTAGAATAATGAGGAACAAAATTACTTCAAATATTCAAAATGCTCGCCGTTCACTTGCTGACAATATGCCATCCTATTAACAAATTTTTGAGTCACTCTTTCCAAGACTTCTCCACGTATTAGTTCACATTCATCAATAATTCTTTGTCTCAATTCCTGTAAGTTTGTTGGTCGTCTAACGTGAACACGTGATTTTAGATAAACCCAAAGAAAAAAATCTAACGGGCTAAGATCCGGAGAACGATCAGGCCACTCTATGAATCCTCTACGTCGAATCCATCGATTTGGAAAATTCGCACCCAGAAAATCCCTAACCCGTCTATCATAGTGGGGAGGTGCTTGTTGTTGAATCTCTAATGCAAAATGCTCTAACGCAAAAAACTCAAAGGAGGTTGATTAAAGTGCTATATTTCTCGTTTTCACACATTTTTTCACACTTAAGTCAGTATGTATGAATTCAAAATAACAAGCTCTTCCAAAATCTGTAAGAATTTATAGCGTGTCCCATTTAAATTAAAGAAATTGGTGGCATTTCCGGTTAAACCATAAGTATATTATTATCAAAAAAATGTACATCAGATGCATTTTGTTCCATTGCACTTACCTACAAATTTTCATAAATACCGTTCTTTTCATTTAAGAGATATTTACTTCGTTCCATACTTTATCCCAACCCCGTATTATTATGGAAATAGTTATTTGTATGCCAAGGAATGAAAGTGCTACAAGTGAAAATTGCGAGATGAGTGAAACGAGCCGAGCATCAGGCAACAAACTAACACTTTCAGACGTGGCATACACAAATTTTTTTTGGCGATTTAAATAAATCTACTAAAATAAAATTCATCGGAGAAAATAATTAATTGATACAGCATTAATAAACAATTTATTTAATATTATTTGAGAATGTAACCTACGTATTTATTATTATTAATAAACTTTATTTATTTGCAAAAAGTAATATTAATTGTACCTCCAGGGCAATTATTAATACTTATTGAACTAGATGAAGAAGGAATATTTATATCGCGTCAATAGAGCTGCCAGCATTGACGTGGGTATAGTTACATCTAGGAAGTTGTTAAAGCTCTCTACCCCAGAGCGTCCAGAAAGTGTTTTGTGTTTACGGAACTAGCACTTTCAGCACATGGAACTTACAAAACGTAACTTTCGGTACGTAAATGAAAACAGAAAAAGCTACTTTCAGAAGTAGTCGTCATAAAAGGATGTTTGCATTATTCGTTTATTCTTTCTCGATGAACCATTTCGTTTCCGCCTTCGAAAAGAGCGGTTTACTGCCCATGTGCGTTCACGTGATCTCACGTGAAGTGAAAATAATGTGCTTTCGCCTTTAGTCTCGATCAACTTTGCTTCTGTCGGTATTTTTCTATCTTCCTGATTATTATTTAATGTGTGATCCAGTTGAAGTAGATTTTTATTTTCGATTAATTAAAATGATATCATTACTCAGTAGTACGCCACAGCTACTTAGCAAGGGAATTGGTTATATCTCATATTAGAATGAAAAAAAAGAGTGAGGATTTTGGAGATTGATAAGGATGATCCACCAGAAAAAGATCTTTTCGATAGCTGCAGGGTTTTAGTAATACAAAAATAAGGAATGTCATGTAATAGTATATCATTTAAGAAATATATTATAATGGTGGGCATTATTCAAGATTGGGGCGTTCATGTCGCGAGATGCAGGCGAGTCACACAAACACCTAAGTGAATAATATCCATTATATGGCAGTGAAACACTAGGTATATTTTATCCACGACTATTTTATAAACGAATTGATTTTTTTCTCTTTTCTCCAATTTTGGAAGGGATTATAATCTTTTATAAATAATTTTTCCGATATTTCTGGGAATAAATTCAAGGATATCATTTATTCTGCTTCTCTTATTTTTGGCGGGGTAAATTTCATTTCAGAGTATGATTCGCTTTCCATATAATATTTGCTAGTAATTTCAATTTAAATTCAGTATAATAGTTAAAATTCTTGCAATCAGATATAAATCATTAAAAATGTTACTTTTTACGTTTTTACATACATCATACGCTCTATATACAGCGTGGTTGACAAATTATTATGTCTCCATAGCCGAGTGGTATAGAGGTCTGGCTGTCAACATGAAGAGTTGTAGGCGTAGGGATCCTGGAAGCGATGATAATTTTTATTTGTCATATTGTGGCATTTATATATAAATAACCTCCAATATAGGAGTCATATGACTTGTTCATCATCCAAACCTATTATTCACTAGTGAGTTATGAACGTAAAATGTAAACATTATCAAATAGTCGTGGACAAAGTACCTTTACATGTATTGGAAGTTTGTCGAAATAAACAGCAATGTATTGTATTGGACTTCTATAATGAGCCGCGAGCCACGAGATTTTCTTTTCAAAATGGCTCGAATCAGTTTTCTTGCCAAGTAGTACACAGTAGAATGAAAAAAAACTTGGATCATTTCACTATACAGTACGAGGAAACTACGGTCACATGGAAGTGTATCATTTGTCATAATCTGTAAGAAAGAAGTAGTTATACTCGTATACCAACGCTCGATTCAACAGTAGAACATAACGTGCGGAAAAGATGATAAGATGGTTGTAACTGCTTGACTCCCTCCCGCCTATAACCTTAGCTTTATTCGGGTTCATACAATTACCGTTCTAAGATTGTCCGGAGTTTGCGTAGTCGAAATTGGCTTTTTCGGGTTTTAACAGGATGGTTCTGACACCCGCAGTTTGGCGTTCGGGTTTATTTTGGAGCAATTCTTGGGCGGTTCGAAAACCGTCCAAGCCAGTCCCAAGTCTCGAGCTAGGACGATTTTCGGGTTATTTTCTACGCATGCTCAAATTATTTGCAAAGGAGGAGGGTGGGAGCTATTTTGAAAATTCGCAGAGGAGAAAGGTTAGAGGAAGAGGTTTGTTTATTGTGTGTTGATACAGGATACATAACTACAGTGATGATGATAAGTTATCTTCAATTGTCAATTTAGTTAGGTTAGTTCAGTTCTATAGACCATGCGGGATGTTCGGGTTTTTTCAAACTGTGTTCAATTTTAAACGGTCCGAAAATAGTTCTTAGTCCTGAATAAAGTACGCAATTAGTACTGCGCAATTCCAGATTGGTTTCTGGACTTTCCAGAAACAATAACCCGAATAAAGCTTTTGCCTCCACCCATAAATAACCTACTCCCGCTCCTAGCAGCTGTGGTAACTTGCGTCTAGTCGGAGCATTTAATTTTGGAGTTAGCAGGCACGCATGCGCGTTCCATGATGACCATTTGTATTCATACTTACACAATAACAATTTATTTAAAATCATAATCGCATTTTCTCTTGGTTAAAACAGATCATTGGTTAATTAATCGAGAAGAGCGAGCCATTTTTTCAACACTGAAAAGCTTCTTTGTTAAAATAATGTGGCACTAATACTTTTTCACGGAAGTAGTGCTAGTTTGAACAGCAGATTGGCGTACATTTATGATGTAGCTTTTAACTGAAAAATTTTAATTGTAACCATTTTAAATCGAGAAAAACCTATTTCAACCAAAAAACCACACACTTTTGTTGTTATATTGAGTGTAAAATTTGTATTTAAAAAAACGCAAAACTACTGAGATAGTAAATATTTATAAGAAAAATAAGCAAATCTTCTCAAATGATCTACTTATGGTTGAATTCCTCAATAAAAATAATAGTATATTTCCTTTGGTGGTGTAAATGATTGTTTTTTTTATTTCAAATCCATCATCAATTTTATGTAATTGAGTATGTTTATTGTTAGCGTGCATATTTTGCATAAGATGAAAAAATATTTAATAAATAATATTATTTCTGGAAAATGTGAGTTTACGAAAACTTGCCTAAAATAGCGAAGTGGATTTTGTTTCTTCTGTATTTGTATGAGTACAGAAGTGAATTGGCGTTAAATAGGTCATTGATTGTCTACAGGTAAAAGCAATTAGAACGAATTAAAAATTATACAAAACTGATGATTTTAAGATAATCAAAAATATATATTGTTTTCAAGATAGCGGAAATTACAATTCAGGAAATATTAATTATTTTGAATAATTTTAAGCCAATTATAAATACATTTTTAGAGAATATGTAAACATTTTCAAATAAACCACCAAAGAACCAGAAAATATTGAATTGGCATGCGACAATTCTGGTTGCAACGTTTTTTCAATACTTAATATTCATCTTTACTAATAACCAAAATTGTCACTAACTAATTCGCCAGGCTAAGAAATATGCCTCGAAAAAGATTTGTTTTCTAAAACAGTTGCCTCACAAAGCAATGATGAAAATAACCTATATCATAAAGGCATCAATTAGATTAAAACACGTGCCTACAATATGGAATGTAGCAAGAATAGTAACGGTTCCTATATCTACGGAAGCACCAAATGAGGTATCATCCTACAGGTCAGTAGAAAACATTTCTCGGACGATTAAAACCAGTTATGGACAATATGAAAATAATTCCAAATTACCAATTCAACTTCAGAAAACAACATTCAACAATAGATTAAGGATTAGAGACTAGAAGTTTGTTCTCGATGTGACACGGGCTTTTAATGAGGTATGACATGGAAAATGAATATAAGTAGGTATTCTGTATGTTCCATATTATGTGGTAAATTCATTATTATTTCTGATATTTCATCTATATCCGACACTTCCAAAAAATTCGACAACTTAACAGTCGTAATATTTGTAAGCTCTTCCTATTCTTCTTCTTTTCTCCTTCCACCTTTTCAGGTGTCGGACGAGGATTACATCTAGAGTTTTTCATTATTGTCATCTTTATTTGGTCTATTCACTTTCTTCTTGGTCTACCCCTTCTTCCATCACCTTTCTTGTAATTATGTAGGTATGTATTCATTCTGAAAATATATCCATACCAATTTGATTGTTTTGTCTTTATACTCCTCATTACTGGTTCTTGTTTTGTTATTTGTCTTATCTATCCATTTCTACATTTGTCCCTCTTTTTTTTTCTTGTTATTCTTCTTAGGTGCTTCATGTCAATTGTGTTCATCTTAAATTCATCCTTCTTTCTCAATGTCCAATTTTCACTTGCGTATGTTATTATTGGTATTGTGGATTTTCATTTTCACTTCCATATCAAATGTCCCAGTATTGTATTTTCAACAAGACTACAAAAAGTTGTTGCAAATTGTTAGGGTCCATTCACAGTTTTCAAAACCCAAATAGTTAATAATAAAAATTTTAAGCCAATTGTCTGGTGCTGGAAGTATATAGAAAAAACACAATTAAGATGGTGGAGGTATTTAAACAGGCTTTGTCAAACTGGATGAGTTGAAAAAATATGGACTGCAACAAAAACAAGCAAGAAAATAAGTGACGACTATACACCCTCTGCACTTAATAGTAAAAGGGAGATTGGATTATATATTGTCTGTCTATATCCATGTGGACATTTTGGCAATATGGACCATTGACTTTGTTCCTTTGAATTATTTCTTGGCAAACATAAATATATAAAGAAAAAAAATCCAAGACATGGACATTAATACAAGTCAATATAATAGTGTAAAACAATTTCCAAAGGATAGACCGTTCACTAGGAAGCAACGTCTACTTCTCGGGCTATATGCCCCGCAGACAATGAATTACACTTCCCAGTTAAATGGGGTTGGTATATATGAAAATATAGAACCAACCATTCTGGTTTATAGTTAGAAGGAATAATATCTCTCGCAGACCGGTTTCGGCGAATTTGTGCCTCATCAGTACAACGTAGATATTATCCGTCCAGAAACTCTAATATCCGGAATATGGATAATGGATTATTTCTAATCCCCATTAATAATAACACTAATTGAACGACATAGTTTCTCAAAACTTGAGAATACCGTATGTTAAGGGATCATCAAAATGTATCAAAAAAATCGGTAATCAATTCAATATTCGAACTAGCTTTGAATTTACCAATACTTCAACATCTATCCTAACAAAAACTAACCAAAGAATTAAGAATAATCTTCCAAAAACTGAATGTTCAATAAAGCTGGTCTTAGAGGCAATTTTCCTATTGTGGTAATTTAGCCTATGGAAATGTTACTCATCGGTCTAATCAATGAGACTGCAACTATCAACAAATACCATTAGTGGTGAGTTTCACACAAAAAAATAGTGTCGCAAGATGTTGAGTTTAAAATTTTTTTCGAGAAATATTTTTTCGCTTGGCAAACAATTGTTCGAAATTTATTATGTATATAAATATTCAATAGAAGAATCCAACGTAATTGAGGCATAAAGTGCAAAAGAATCCTCTGTAACTTGTGCAAGCATCCAATGGTCCGAACTGGGTGTAAAAAAATGTAAGAAGTCGTAAAGACCAACCGCGCTCACTTTTTTATGATCAGAACAACAAACTGGTACATTTATCTAGAATTCGAATCGAATAAATATTTGTAGTTTCGACATTAGAAGGGTTAAAAATAAACTTAAATATAAAATTTATAGAAAACCAGCGCACAGAAACGCTAATAGACTGTGTTTCGCCCTACAAGGTCCAGCGTTTGTTGGAAAAGGGAAAACATATTATAACTAGCATTATATTGGTGCATATTTTATCTCTCTAGGAGCAGTGCAATCAATTATACCCATCAACACATTGTCGAGGGGAACCAAAAAACTATTTTTATTTTTGAGTACCTAAATTTATTTAGAAAATGCATGGACGGTGATTGGTCTTAACAACTTCTCAAAGTTCCGATTGAAGCAAGGACCGGACTAAATTCTAATATATAAATTGAAAGTATAAAATTAAAATATGATATCACCTGACCACCTTCGCCCTCTACGCTTTGCAATTCCCGCCATTCTTCAATAGTTTGAGCCAAGTCGACAGTGCAAAGTGGAACTTTGACTTCTCCAATCTGATCGTGTTTGGAAAACCGGTCAAAATCAAATATGGCGAAGACTAATGTTTTATTCATAGCTTCGGAGTACGGCAAATTCTAAAGAAACATCTCTTTTATCAACAAATATCATAATATCATGATGAAATTGTCCGGCTCATACTCACTTTTCAAATATCTTACCTTAAACACAAACGTTTCATTGAACACAGGATTCAACGTTTTTCTATGGACCTTCGTTTCGAACTTCTTCTTTTTGTCAGGAAGAAGATAAACTTTAACGTAAGGATCTGATGTGCCTCCCATATCGAGAGCAGGAAGCTCTATAGCTTGAATTACTGTTACAGCAAAACTATTTTGATTGAAATCATACTCCAACTGAAAATATTAATAAACTATTATTCAAAGAAGAATACCGAAAACAAATTTGATACCAAAATGGAAGCAATTAATATCATTATAAAAAATATATCACAAAAATATTATTCAAAAAATAAAGTTCCAGTTTCTCAAGACGATGCTCTATGGACTTTCATACGCTAGTAAAATAGTTTGGTATCAATATTTTATCTTCAAAATCAACTTATCGTCATAATAGTGTATGGTTAGGACTGTCTTATACATGGTGTGATACATAGAGAAATAAGTGAGGTTTTAAGGCATATGAAAGGAGCTGGAACAAACTTTATGCACATCCTGTGGCACATGGCGCTTTACAGCAACTACACGATACATTTTTAAGATTATTTTAATTTGAGGCTGGTCGTTGCCATTTTTGAATTTATTTATTTTTGTTTGATCGACTCTGTAAAATACTTAATCATTTTCATCATTGGTACTATTATTACAGGATTTATAATCGCTTTTCATAGGTACCTAAGTTGAAAAAGTAGATTTCGTACTTTTAACGTTTGAGGTTGGGTTGGAAATTTTATTTTTCATTTTATCGTTTTTTTTTGCAGACAAGAATGAAGATTTGCCAAAAGTTCGTGACCCAAAATAATATGTTGGTTGCTCTTTAATGTTGGTGTGACCTTCAAGATGCCTCCAGGTGAATTGGTGTATAAGTAAGTATGTTATCTGTGGTAGTGCACAGCACCAAACTGTTTAAATTGGTTTTTCAAATTTTCTGATGTAGGTATTAAACGACGTCATAAATGGTTTGAAATAATGAGCATTAACTTATTCCAATGAAATGTGTTTTTTGTGTGAAGATCACTTCCTTAAAAATTATTTCACAGACTCGTTTAAATTTGCACTCCCTTTAAAACTTCAGAGTCCAATTTTCATCCCAATTCAGGTTCTGCAAATTAATCTTATAGCAATTTCTGTATTAAAAAAAGACCAGTAGATTTGCCAGATATTTTTGACACATCCCAAAAAAATCAAAGCAGAATTGCATTCTTTCTTCAATCAATGAAACAAGACTCTAAAATTTGTCCCCCAGGAAGGCAAAAAATGTATGTTTCTATTTGTTCAAAGCTTTTTTTATGTATAGAAGTCAAAATCATAGTGTAAAACTAATAAAACACTTAGAATTAGAAAATTACTTTCCAAACGATAGACCGTTCACTAGGAAGCAGCATCTACTTTTCGGGCTATATGCCCCGCCAGACAATGAATTACACTTCCAAGATAGACGGGGTTGGTATAGGTATATGAAAATATAGAACCATCATCAGTACAAGGAAGATACTATCCGTCCAGAAGCTGATGAGGCGCAAATACACCAAAACCGGTCTGCAAGTAATATTATTCCTTTTAATGAATGGTTGGTTCTATATTTTCATATACACCAACCCCGTTTATCTTGGAAGTGTGATTCATTGTCTGGCGGTGCATTTAGCCCAAGAAGTAGATGCTGCTTCCTAGTGAACGGTCTATCATTTGGAGAGTAATTTTCTAATTTATAAAGCGTTTTAATAGTTTTATGCTATTATCTTGACGTCTATTGATAACACGCTTTACTTCAATATGACAATTGATACAGGAAACTGTAATCAAGTAAATGTTTTTTATGTATTTGATTTATTTTATTTAAACTGATTTTTTAGTTAGCTTATTTGTTTGAAGCTGTTTTTCTGTACTTAATTCATTTATTCAGACTAAAAAACCAATATTAAAGTGCAATATCATTTAATCGCAAATATTGTACAATATTACCTGAAAATTTGAAAATTCAAAAAGTCTGCGTCTGGAATAATAGTTTACATGTAGCCGAGGTGCTAGTGGCCAACTTTATGCCACAGAACGCTACACGTTCAACACAGCTCTCTTATTATATATATTTTCTGAAATATTGTTGGCAGCTCGTAACTCAATTTTGAGATGAAAAGTTCCTATAAACATGTCTGATAAGTTTCATCGTTATTGAGATACAGGATGCTCAATTTATTTATTATAGTCGAAGAGCTGGCACCAATTTTCAGGTAGGTATTCGAGACAAGCTCTATACCTCTACTATTATACCCCAACACGAAACTGCAGACCTGGCTACTTAGCAGCGGGGCTAAATCTACTCCTAAATTTTCAAAAACATTAAATTTTCTTGTCCAAAATATGTTTGAGGCAGTTTGAAATTTTTATATGTTGTTTTCAATCTTGCCAAACGAGTGCGAAAAGATTTTGCAAAAAATTGTGCAGAATGTATTTGAGGCAACTTGAAATTTTAATAGGATATTATTTATAGTTAATAAATAAGATTATAAAAAAGGCAGATCATTTTGATGGGACTTTTTGCTTGCCAGGTGATCTAAAAAATTGTGTGCGCTAAAGACAAGCTAAAGTGTGTGTGTGAGAGAGAATGTGTTTATCGGCAGCAGTCTGCGTTCTCGCTCGCCGTAACTTACAATAGCTTTGTGGTTCTTCGTATGAATTTTGGAGTAAGCAATAGGAAGTTTAGTGAATTTGTGCTACAACGGTTTAGTAAGTGTGTGGTAAATTGACAATTTTTGAATTATTTTTTTTTTCATCAAAACTTTCTTAGTGAATCAATTTTAATACAACTCTAAAAGTAAGGAATCGTTTGAATATTTGCTAATACTGCGAGATCATTGATTTTTTTTCAAAAAATCATTTTAAAACAATTAAAATTTTCAACAACTTTCGTTTCATTATTTTTTTATAGGACTAATTTTTTTGTCGCTGCATCCAAAATTTGAAAAATTGCTTTTTTTGTGATATCACTGTAACTAAAAAGTTGTACTTTAAATTAAATATATTTTTTTATGCTGAAAGTGCGTTATTTCTTAAAGGGCATATGTGATATTTCCAAGATAGTTCCGTTAATGTTGTACATTGATAATACAAAGTGCTAGTTTTTGTTTTTTCCGGTGCTGCAAATTTAAAGAAAAAATTAACTTAGGTCCTTTCAGAAATGTACATTCTTATTTGACAAATACATTCTAATTTTTTTATTGTTCATTTCATGGAATTTATATTTTATATGGGCGTAGAAACATAATATATATGTCCACTTATGGAGTAATATAAATCAAAAAGCGGAAAATAAAATGTTATTTTAAGTAAAATTAAGAAGTCTTGGCCTTGGGTTTATTGATTTTCCAGGTTTTTATTATGCGGATGTAAAAATATTGCGTATTTTCAGGAATACACTGCTTTAGACATTGTCATCAATGGGCTCTTTTTGATTCTAAAATAAGTACTATGCCATCAGGATATGCTGGTATTTTGGACCATTCCATATTAAAATTACTTTTTTTGTTCCGGTAAAGCTCTTAATAGCTATATTGTTACGCAACTACGTAACCTGCAGTTTCAGAGCTATATACGTAGTGGCCGATTCAGCTGATAGGCAAATTTTCTTGTAATACTGATTGAAATCAAGAAACTCATTGGTTTTAACTTCTTTTATGGTAAAGTTACTTTTAGCACTTGAATTCACAATAATATCTGTCTTCTTATGGATATCAAATATCCGGTCAAATTTGTTCAAGTACCTCTTTATCACACCAAAATCCCTATCGCAGGGTAAAAAGGAGTGTCCCAGAGTAGGGCAAATGCTAAACAGAGTCTAACGATGGCATGGTTTTTGTATAGCAATTTTTGATATTTATTTCTTGAGGAGACTAAATTGTTCAATTAGGTCCTTTCTGCACTAGACAATCAATACTTCACTCATAAACAGAACTATGCAGAAATGATACTTAGTTCTTTTTTAATTTCTACACAAAACAATGAAGGTTGTCACAATAACTAATAGATTTTTCACGTTAAAAAGAATATGTCCGGAATAGCACTCGAACTCTTTTAGAAATAATTCATTCAATTATACAATTGAATAATTATTATGATTACAAAAATATAAATTCAATTCATTTAATGTCAGAATTGAATTGTTGTTCATCTTATGCTACCGATAAACGCTCTCTCTTACATTACAGCTAGCATATAGTACTACTCACTTCACCTATATTATTCCAGATCACAGGACTCACTCACTCAAAAATAATCTGTATTTTTTATATTTTTGAAACCCGACTACATGATCTGTCTTATTTTTTTTCTTAACTCTTCCAACATTAAACTACAACGTGTAAATATTTCAAATTACCTCAAACATATTTTTGGACAAAAAATTTATATTTTTAAAAATTTAAGGGTTGATTCTGCCGCAGCCAGGTCCATGCTGAAATATAATATGAGAGGTATAGAAAAAGTTTTTTGTTTGCCTCAAATACTTATCCAAAAATTGGTGCCAGCACTCCTACTAACAATACAATAGCACCAATAACATTCTGATAAACACGAAAAATACTGCTCTCCAAGGCAAATGTTCAAAATGTGCACCTCCAGCTAAAATGCAAGCATCCGCTCAAGATCTGATAAATTGCCGAAGACGTACGAAAAAGCTGAATTACATAAGGCCTCGTATTATGCGATTTCAACTATCTTGTTAATTCAAAATCAAGTTTATATAAATGAATGATTTCAAATATCTACACATATAAAAATCAAAATTATTGTGTTTAGGTGACTTTGGTGACCTTCATACTATCGAACGGTTTGAAAAACGGTTATTTGAAAACAACCCTACGATTACTACAAAATGAGAAGGAGAACTGTCATACATGAACCACATCCGTCTTCTAATTATAAGAGGTACATCTTCTGAAATAACTGGAATAAAATTTTTTAGAGAATGAAGATATTTATCGCCGGTCAATGATTGAGCAAGGAAAAATGGTCCTACATAATTGTCGATAATAGGACATTGACCAAAAAGTATGGCATGTGGGCTTACATCAGTTAATTGTGTTAATTGTGCTATTCTGCTTGCATATTGCAAGCAGCAATATTGTTATGGTTATATAATAACATACAGCAATATGGTCAATAAATTGTGTAATCTGTTTCTGCGTTCATAACAAGAATGGTTCATGGTTTTGTTAATAGCCATGTTATTGCCCGTAGCTTGAATTCAACTACTGACAACACTGTATTTCAGCATTCAATAAAAAAATAAGACCATTTATTTTGACTTCAACCTATAAATTGTTCGAGAAATGATCAATTTCAGTAATTTTTATACGTTCTAGCCAATCAAAAGATTATTACAGAGGGAATAATCTACTTACATTATTCCAGCGAGAATTATTCAATGTACATCGTTTTTATTAAATAACAACCACTTGACAACGTATTTTCTTGATCTGGAGTTGATTGTAACGTCAGAAAATAATCTATCGAATACCACACGAGCGTTCGATAAATTGGATAATTCTCCAAGCCTTTTATTAAACTTGTTGTCGTTTATCAATATCCACTCAAGCCTTTCTGGCTCGCGTATCTATTTTCTGGCAACAAATTTTCTAAAATCTGTCAAACTATTTTCAATTTATTCTCACAAATAACTAGCTTAGAAAGGGGAAGAACTTACTATGTTAAATAATATCGTGGAAAGTGCTGCATGAGAAAAATAAAAAATAAACGCACTTGCCACTCCTCATTTTGGCAGAAACAATCAGAACAATTGTCAATGCGTTAAAAGATTAAATCTAAGGGGGTTATCCCCAATTTGACGAAACTGCAATTAAAAACTCTACAAATTATTTGATTAAATAACCCATCAAAATAAGTTTCTTTCACAATTTATAAATTTAAATATTCTCAAATTTCTGAGAAAAAATGGATTTATTTATTTTAAAAAAGCTTAAGCATGTACAAAAATAAGGTTGATGAGATAACAAAGGCAATTAACTAGATATTTTAAACTTGACAGGTTATATATTGCTTAGCATGTTGATTAGATTTTTTTGGAATGTTGCTAAGATGGAAATAAATGTTCTATAACAATATCGCTATTTGCGAACAGAATTGCACTGAATGTATTGTTATTTTAAAAAATCATAATGCCATGTATAAAGATGTTTGTAAATAAAAAAGCGGTAGCAAAATTGGTATTGCTCTTCTCAAACTCCATTTTTATTGGGCAACAAATGTTGAACACTTTGGACGTGACATGGATACAATACATTTTCTTTCAGATCATACCAAATAATTTTGTGACAAACATATACTTGTTCACTTGTTGGGTGATTTTTCTTGTACTTGTCTCTGGATAATTTAAAGAACCTGATATTTGACTGGTGAAGCTTTCGCAGTTCTAGGTGGTACAATAATATTCCATGATTTGATGATGATGATGATGAAGATGCAATTTAGTAAACGTTCCAGAACATGGTAAGCGGTTATTTGAATAACGCAGCGCATACATACGTCTGGTCTCCAAGACATAACCATTGGTTAATCCATATTAAAAATGCATATTAGTCATCCCAACAATCGTAAACACAGGCGTCGCTATTAACTGAACACAAACAAAAGCAGAACTGGTGCTACAACAGAATTAGAATCATAAAAATGTCTAGTTTGTTTTTGCGTTGGATTACAGGTTTGACACAGTATTTGTAACAATTCCACAGGCCACTACTAAATATAAACATATTCTTTCCAGTATTGGAATCCAGTAGCGTTACTTAGGAAAAACTTAGGTCGAAATAAATTTCACTTACAGTCAGTTTATTACAAAATAGACAACACCCTGTATCTCCTTGTACAGCCAACAACAATATTTCAGATAACTTTGGGAACACCCTGTGTATTAAAAAAAGTATGTCACAGAAAGGAATAATTTAATATAAATAAATATAGACATCAGATTATCAATCCTTAGAATTCAAACTGCGAAAGTATCATTAACACGAAAATCTACTTAGCGTTATTAATTTGTTATTAACAAGCTATTTTAATTGATTTTATCATGAACTTCCTTGCAAATATGAAAACAATGAAAAAATTGTCTATTGACGTTCATACTTTACAAACAGCCTGTAGTTGTACATTTATTACGCTATTGCTAACCTTGAATTGCAGTTTCCCTAGTTTTTGAACTTCAGGTTTCTCGCCATCATCGGGCTCTTCTGCATTTTCCGTCAGCTCATCCATATCCGGTTGTACCTTAAACATTTACACGATTAATTTGAGTTTGATAAAGTTCGCCTCTATTAATTGCAGAGAGTTATCATATTGATGGTTTACTGCATAACTAAGCAAGAAAAATATCAATAAATACTCGGAAATTGGTGTAGATGCATTAAAGCATGGTTGGCCAACCAGTCGATCTCGTTTATTGGTCCAGTCGATAAATATATTGTATATTATATAAATATATTTATAATATATATAAATATAGTAGCTCAATTAGCCTAATAATAACATATACAGTGCTATTAAAAAGTCCCCTCCCCCCCTCGTATCTTTTGAACGGCTACACTTACATTAATAAAATTTGGAGGGTGCAAATAAAGTGTTGTGAACTTCTCTACGAATGGTAACAGGTGACGTAATAGTAATAGATGACGTCACAGTGCCACCCTGGCCAGTAATTTTAAATAGGACCTTATGGCAAGTGATATCTCGTTTGAAAGGCATTGACATTGGCTACATAGCCATATTAATTTTGTTTGGGTTTAAACTAATTTTGTCGGATAAATTAAATAAATACCAAAATTATTGAAATTATTTTTTTAAATTTAATTAATCAAATATCAACAATGGATTCTTATAGCAAGTGTTCGAAATGTGCTCCGTCTACTTCCCGACAGTAAAACATCCTATTAGTAAACTCTTGTCGTACTCGTTCGAATGTATCAGCTGAAATTGCATTGCATTCTTCAATAATTCTTTCTTTCAAAACGCCAATGCTATCTGGTGCCGTAGTATAAACCTTGGATTTCAAGTACCCCCATAGAAAAATATCTAATGGTGTCAGATCTGGTGACCGAAGTGGCCATTCTATAGAACCTCGCCGGCCGATCCATCTACCTCTTCATCCAGGTAACGTCAGTAACTGCACCATAATAATGTGCAGGAGCACCATCTTGTTTAAACGTTATTTCTAGATGACCGAATTCAACTGGATTATCTTCCAGAATTTCAAGAATTAACGGCTCAATTGCATTTTGTAACATCTCCAGATACACTTCACCGCTTAAATTTGAATTTAGGAAAACAGGACCAACTATGTGGTCTCCCAAAATACCTGCCCAAACATTGACTTTTTCTGGAAATTGGGTATGTTGTTCACGAAAGGTGTGAGGATTTGTGTCACTCCAATACCTTACATTTTGTGTATTCACATTTCCATTGAGGCAAAAAGTACTTTCGTCACTAAAACAAATTGTTTTTGTGTAATGTGGGCTTTGACTAATTTTATTTGTAATACATTCACAGAATTCGAGTCTTCTGTCGGGGTCGTCATCCGAAAGGTGGTGCACCATTTTTAACTTGTATGGATGGAATTTATTTTCAGCCAACACTCTCTGTACTATTCTTTTACTTACTTCACAGATAGACGCAACTTTAGTTGAAAAGGAAGTAGGGTTTACTACCATTTCAGCAACTATATTAATTTTTTTATCGTCACTAAATGTTGGTCGACCAGATCGTTTGGTATCTTGAACACTACCTGTTGCTTCAAACTTGTGAAGAAGCTCCCTCAAATAAGTTCTCGAGATAAGGCGATCTGGGTATCTCTCATTAAATAAACGTTCCGCTTCATGGAGATTCCTTCCAGATTCACCAATTATTAAGATAGCTGCTACTTTGTCGGCTTGAGTACGTACCATTTTGCCTATGTAAACTCTTAAACGTCTCGTTAAACAATAATAAAATTAAATATTTTAGCAATTTAGAAAAACTTTGCTAAGCAACAAATGCTATTAAATTAAAAACGTCAATTTTTTTGACAACTAACCAGAGGCGGACTGAAAAATCTTCAATATACAAATGTGAAATAATAATTTTGGTATTTATTTAATTTATCCGTCAAAATTAGTTTAAACCCAAACAAAATTAATATGGCTATGTAGCCAATGTCAATGCCTTTCAAACGAGATATCACTTGCCATAAGGTCCTATTTAAAATTATTGGCCAGAATGGCACTGTGACGTCATCGTCATCGTCATTACGTCACCATTCGTATAGTGGTTTACAACACTTTATTTCATCAAATTCAGACATAATAACAAAGTTCACAGATAAAAATGGAAAATAATCCTTTAACTAAATACAGGCTTATTTTATCCTTTAACTTTAACAAATAAACGATAGTGATAGATGTCAAAATAATGTCAATATAATATTATTTATTTGTCATGAGCAAGCTAAAACATAGAACAGCGAACAAAGATTATCGACAACTACACATTTAAATTAATGACTTATCTGCATGATGGGTTTTATAATTTCAGTTCATTTCAATTTCATTTGTTTCTGTTGATCAGCAGTAAGAGTATCAAATAATTTTATTTTCATATAACCCATTTTCCGCTTATTCATATTACCTGAAAAAATCTGGTCAAAATTTGAAGTTGAACACCCTATTGATCACTGAGTATCATCCAAAGATTCTAGTCTAAGCTACTAAGATCGATACTGCGTGCAGCATGGTATGTGAGCAATCAAACACTTCACGACTCAAAGATTCCTCTCATTCCTCATATATCATACAATTGAGTTAACAGAATAGCTATTAAAACATTGGCCCCCCACAGGAAGACTTCCTAGAGTCTGTCCTCAATCTGTCCTACTTGAAAACTATCAGTAGTAAAATGCGATTACATATCACTGGATATTTCCCTTTCACGAGAAAAACATTTCTTATTTTGCTATTCACTTAACACTCTGTGATGATGTAGATTTTGAATTAAGGAGCATATACAGAAAAAATTATCAATTGGAACGAATGTCATTAGATCAGTTACAAATCGTTCTATAAATTTTCATATATAAATCCTCTGAGTTCACTTGAAACATTGGCCTTAATCTTATATTGCAAATCCTTCGTTAATTCTCCCTCGACGTCTCAACTACTTCAAGTGTATTCAAATATAAAAAAAGACACCGGAACAGCGAAAGAATTATTTCAACAAAGAAAAATGAGAGCTTAAACTTACTCCCTTGTAAAAAAGATTCTGGAAATAGAATAATATTCAAAAACTACCCATTTAAATCCAGAAGTTATTAAAATAGAGTTAGATGTGTGGATAAATACTCACTTTTTCCTTGTAAGACGACCCTAGGAGCTGTACAGACTTCAAGTCCACTCCTTTCATGCCTTTTTTTCCATCCTTTGCTCTTCGTTTCCGGAAACATCTTCTTATGCAGCAAAAGCATATTCCCAGTACTATTATAGATACAGCTGAAAATTAAGACGTGGATTAATCCGACAATTGAAGGAAATTGAAATTACTCACCAATTAAGATAGTGACCAATACCCATGTTTCGATCCCTTCTTTATTGGCCAAATGAACAATATTTTGTATGATGGTATCATTGTTGGGCTTAACTGGAAAATAATTTGAAATATGACTATAATCAGCACAAGAATGAAGTAACCCTAATACAATGTATTGAAATAGAAGGTACCACTTCAAAGTGTGTCTACTTTGATTTTCATCTACTGCTATTTCACACATATTGTGCTCAGTGTGTGTGAGGTGATTATAAGAATAAAGTAAGGCGTATGGCAACTGGTCGATTTTGTATTATCTTGTTCAGTGTGTCTAACATACATGGAATTATTTACACATTTTCAATTGGTTTCGAGTACATGGACATGTTTTTTTTTATCGTATGAACGTAATTACTTACAAGAAACAATAAAATTTTTTAAAAATACATAAGCTAGAGAAAGTGGAATAGCAGCAAGGTTAATGGATATAAACATGTCTAATATTATACAAGCAAAGCCTAAAATATGATATACAAAACTAAGGCCCGGTTGTACAATTGTAGCTTAGTGAAGGCTCAAGTGTGAACTCAGGTTCAGCGTCAGATTCCTGTTGTACAAAGTAAGCTCACGGCTGAGCTGGATTTAAACCTTAAGCTTAGTGAAGCCTTCAAGAGGGCAGGTTTAATGTAAGCTGAAGCACGCAAAATAAATTGTTATCAGGGCTTTTCGGAAACCGTAATCCTGGATCAGATAGATCACCTATCAGCTGATCCCGGATCCTAACCACGAACTGAGTTTCCGAACGACGCGAGATGTTTTTGTGGAAATGTCAAACTTAAAACTTAACCTACAAACCTTTTATTATTAAGAGTTTCGTGGGAAGATTTTTTATAGTTTTTCTGTGTTCATAGATCTTTATCAGACACCCTTTATTCAGTAGTAAAAAAGCTTTTAATTGTTTAATAATTATTATTAAGCAATTACGAACATGGACAGGTTTTTTATACAATACGTCCAAACTATTATTTTTAAGGAGGATGAGGAATACGAGGAGGAATATATATTGATATATGCATTGAGTGCTTCAAAAAGGCGCTAAATCATTGACAAAAAACAACCAACTAAAACGAAATTTTGAAGACTACAAATTATTTTTTTATAGAAAAGCTGAAAAGTTCAAAACTCGCAATCTTCAAACACATGTCAACTAGGCAGCTTACATGACTTTCTGGTTAGTCAAAGAAAACGGTTAAAACGGAACAACACGTCAGCTGATCGGATTTACCCACCGGTATACTTGGGTAGAAAGGATCCAATCATATGACTATGATCAGCTCAATTCGTTCAGTTTCCGAACGTAAGTGATCGTGATCCGGATTACTTTCCGAACATTCAGATCATCATCGGGTTAACCCGATCATAGTTTTCGGAAAGCCCTATCATGTTCCGTGGCTTAAATGTAAATAAATTGTAACCTGTAGGTACTTAATTTATTTTCAAATTGAAAGTTTATCAAAGTTAAATATGGATATTTTAACCGATGATGAGGATTTTTTGGAACCTATTGAAATCGTACAACACCCGAAAAGACCTCGGGTGTATAGAGAGCGTATAAATCACTTTGAATGTTGGAGGGATCATGAATTTATTCAAAGATTTCGTCTTTCTAAAGAAACCGTTCGCTTTGTGACATATTGTATATCAGAGGAAATTTCTTGCAAAACTGATAGGTAACATATTAACTTAACTAATAGGTAAATCAGCAATATTAATACACCATGGTGCTAAAATTAGATGAACGCTTTCTCTTTTGTAATTCCATACCTTGAAAAAATAATCCACCACCTTCAAGAATACCACTAAAGCTTTATTTTGTACTTACCAATAGCTCAAAGACAAATCAAGTTACAATTCTTAACAAAAATATATTATATAAACTTTTTTAATATGCACACAATGACGATATAATAATTGTTTAAAACACGTACAATCCCCCAAATGCCAAATTAGTTAGGTGACATCTTCATTTGACAAACATATTTTGACCAATTTACTTCATACGCAGGCGTCAATTCGAAATAAGTTCTACCAACACTTGCAAATGTAGGTTTAGTAGAGCTGCTACATACCATGTTTGTACAACAGGTTTAGAGTTGAGCTAAGCTTATATTTTAAGCCCAGTTCAGTAGAGCTCAGTTTTAAGCTTCAAATGTACAACCGGGCCTTAGTATTATTATAAAATGTATCACCAAGGCAAATTGAAGTAGTTCCAGGAAAGTGTGACGTGCAAGAATAGGATAGAATTAGAGGGAGAATGGAAGAAATTGAATCAAAATAGTAATCAACTGTGATCATTGATGTTTTTTTAAATTTAAACTAGTAATTTCGAGTAGCTCATTGTCCTATACAAGGAGTGATATGATATCTGTAGGCATTCATGCAGGTGAAATAAAATCAAAATTAAACTAAAATTTCACCTTGTTCACAATAAAAAAAGAGGGTTCAAATCAAGTCAACTATGGTCGTGCTATTTCCAACATTGAGTAATTTTAATACATAACAGTTTATTAAGCCACTCGTATTCTATTGAACCAGTATTCATCACGATAATAGTGTTCAGTGTGTTCAAAAAATATTTTTGAAATTTTTATGAATTCAACGAAGATTGACCATCAAAACAAGGGCCATGTCATCAAAATTATTATTGTGTGAATTTTGCAAGTCACTCAATTCTCAAATATGAATCCAGAATAAGTCTCTTCTACACTAGAAGAGTTGGCCATTGATTACGTTACGTGAACTCATAATCTTTTGCTCTTTATAAGGAATTACATTTTATCCTTTCCCTTTAAGTTGACAGGACACTTCAAAATGTGTGGCTGGAGTTAAATTTAAATGTTCACTCACAGATTCCACACAAGTTTTTGAGAAGAGTAACTATAGTGAATGTTTTTAGTTGAAAATAAAAATATTCGAACACAGTAGCTTTGTCGTAAGAAAATAAGGCTTGCGTTTTATGTGTGTCGTTGTGTCTTCGTGCTAGAACATCAAACACCCACAACAAACAAATACCTGCTTCCGGATGTGGGGTAGTACGACCATGAGATGGATGAAATTTTTTGTTACCAAAAATGTGTTTTTCCAAAAAATCCCCACCTGTTGTTTCTATTTGAGTAGTCGTTTCGAGAAGCTCTTCCGATGTGGGGGGTTGTTTCAGTATAGTTGTAGGAGTGACGTTAATAGTACCCTCGTCTAGTGTGGGTGTTGCTACTGATGATTCGGAAAGAGGGGCTTCCCTCTTGAAGATTCTTGTTGAAAATAAGGAAGGCATGATTCTGAAAACAAAGATAAAAAAAAAATGTAAGTATTTTTATACCAACATAATCGCAGTAATGGTATCAAAAATATATAAGGAGTTCATTAAGGACATCATGTAGATAGCACATTAGTTTAAAAACTCTTCCTCGGATACCTTCTGTTTGGTATTCTTCAAACATAATTATCTTGAAATTGGATCTTTTCGTGTTATAATTTCTGAAAAATAATTAAAACCGGCAACATATTGACACACATTTTTTCCAGTAAACTCAAAAATGTTCAGGAAATATAGCATGTCAATATATTTTTTTGTTGATATGTTATAAGAGGATAAAATGTTCCACGTATTAGTGGGACATACACCTTATGGTGAATGCAAATTCATACCAATAAATTAACATACTAGTAGAAGTGATGAGATGAGATCAAAATGCAGAATTTATTACAAAATGGAAACTTGTATAAAAGCAAAATGCATTGATTAACATAATATTAGCCTAACCGCTATCGCCGGTTAAGGCATTTTCAGATCCTCTGGTGAATATTATACAGGGTTGGGATAAAGTATGGAACCAAGTGAATATCTTTTTGAACGAGAAGAACGATATTCATGAAAATTTGCAGGTAAGTGCAATGGTACAAAATGCATCTGATGTACATTTTTTGTTAATAATATACTTCCGGTTTAACCGGAAATGCCATCATTTGAATGGGACACCCTATATATTTTTACAGATTTTGGAAGATCTTGTTATTTTGAATTCATACATACTGAGTTTAGTGTGAAAAATTTTGTAAAAACGAGGAATAACTCACTGTTAGTTGAACAATAGGTGTACATTTCATTATTTTTTAGAATAATGAGAAACAAAATTACTTCAAATGTTCAAAATGCTCGCCGTTTACTTGCTGACAATATGCCATCCTATTAACAAATTCTTGAGTCACTCTTTCCAAGACTTCTCCACGTATTAGTTCACATTCATCAATAATTCTTTGTCTCAATTCCTGGAAGTTTGTTAGTCGTCTAACGTAAACACGTGATTTTAGATAACCCCAAAGAAAAAAATCTAACGGGCTAAGATCCGGAGAACGAGCAGGCCACTCTATAAATCCTCTACGGCCAATTTGAAAAATTCGCATCCAGAAAATCCCTAACCCGTCTATCATAGTGGGGAGGTTCTCCATCTTGTTGAAACCAAACATTTTGTATCAATTGACCATTCTGTTGAAGTACAGGAATAATTCCGTTATTTAGTTGATCCAAATACTTGTCACCATTCAAGTTTCCGTCGATAAAAAAGGGGCCTATAAGCCTATTTTTGACAATTCGCATCCAAACATTTAACTTCTGTGGATGCTGGGTATGTGCTTCATGAGTCCATTGAGGATTCTCATTTGACCAATACCTAGAGTTATGGCGATTTAAACAAAAAGTTGCCTCATTGGAAAAACTATGTTAAAAGCAAAATTGTCGTCGACATTACAGATGTCCATTAACCGTTCGTAAAATTCCAGCCGTTGGTCAAAATCATCGTCTAACAATTCTTGAACCAACTGTACCTTATACGGATGATACTTTTCGCTTTTTAATATCTTTCCTACAGAACGTCGACTGATACCATGGTTTAGAGCCAAATTTGTGGTGGAAGTTTGAGGTGATTCTTCTAAATCGATTGCAATATTTTGTTTAACAGTTTCGTTCGTTGCAGTCCGCGATCTTCCAGGTTTTAGCAAATGTTTTACCATCCCAGTTGTATTAAAACGTTGTAATGTTTTAGTTACTGTTGAGCGTGATATAGGATTTCTCTCCGGATGCAAGTTATTAAAAATATGATACTTCCTCATAAGTTCTGGCACGATCACCATATATATATTCCTCGCTTTTACAAATTTTTTTACAGCAAACTCAGTATGTATAAATTCAAAATTACAAGCTCTTCCAAAATATGTAAAAATATATATGGTGTCCCATTTGAATTAAAGGAGTTGATGGCTTTTCCGGTTAAACCGGAAGTATATTATTACAAAAAAATGTACATCAGATGCATTTTGTTCCATTCCACTTACCTGCAAATTTTCATAAATATCGTTCTTTTCGTTTAAAACATATTAGTTCAGGAGGAATCGGCGCATGAGTACCGAAAACTATTTGACCTCAATTTTTTGATGCGATCCTCTTCAAATTGCCCTCCTAATGATATAAATGCATGTTGCCATGGCGCAACCCGGTGCCATATTGTTTAAACCGAAATTGTTTAAACAATTGCAAGGAATTGTTATTTTTCAACCGGACAAATTTTTTTTATATTCTTTATTGAAATAACAATAAAAAAGGTCCTATGACTTTTAACGATAAAGTTAATATTTTTAAAGATATGAATTTTTAAAGGTTCGAAAAATCTCAAATTTAGGTACTTTCGACTCATGAAAAATATATTAAAACAAAACATAATGTCTAAGTAATATTTTTTTTTAAATTCTCTATACAATTGTTAATAATATTCTTAAAAGAGATTTAAATTTCATTGTTTATATCTTTTTTTTAATTGTTAATTCCTCGCGCTCACAAGTATGCGTCGCTTACCTTTAAGTATCGCTGTCTCTCTCTGACTCATGCGTTGCATCGGCCTCTCTGTGTCTTGAATCATTATTTATCATTTATCTTGAAAACTATCAACTTTATCAAGATTGTTAAAGAGAGCAATGTTATTAATAATTAAATTGTCTACAATTTGTTTTCAATACATTTTTTTCTGAAATCAATTTTTCAAAAGCATAAATCGAAACATGTAATTAAAATTACTTTTTTATCAGTTTATATTACTTTTTTGTTATTATTATTATTGTTGATATAAAGGCAAAAATTACTATATATACTAATAATACTAATGATAATATACTATACTATATATATACTAAAGATAAATGATAAATTATGATTCTAGACAGAGAGGCCGATGCAACGCATGAGTCAGAGAGAGACAGCGATACTTAAAGGTAAGCGACGCATACTTGTGAGCGCGCGGAATTAACAATTAAAAAAAAGATATAAACAATGAAATTTTTTTAAATCTCTTTTAACAATATTATTAACAATTGTATAGAGAATTTAAAAAAAAATATTACTTAGACATTATGTTTTTTTTTAATATATTTTTCATGGATCGAAAGTACCTAAATTTGAGATTTTTCGAACCTTTAAAAATTCATATCTTTAAAAATATTAATCGTTAAAAGTCATAAGACCTTTTTCATTGGTATTTCAATAAAGAATATAAAAAAAATTTGTCCGGTTGAAAAATAACAATTCCTTGCAATTGTTTAAACAATTTCGGTTTAAACAATATGGCACCGGGTTGCGCCATGGCAACATGCATTTATATCATAAGGAGGGCAATTTGAAGAGGATCGCATAAAAAAATTGAGGTCAAATAGTTTTCGGTACTCATGCGCCGATTCCTCCTAGACTATATTAACTTGGTTCCATTCTTTATCCCAACCCAGAATTTATAAATGTATCGTAAGATGATTGGAAATTTTTTACTAAAAAAATTATTCTCCATAAAAAATTCATCGTGCACATATGATAGAAGAAAATTTTCAAAAATAAATTCACCCCTTCTAAATATTGTATCGTGCAAGTACAGTAGGAAAGTTTCGGAAATAAATTGACCTCCTTCAAAAATTTAATTTTATGTCCATGGTGAATGGAAAATCCAACAAATTAATTAACGCACTTCAAAAATGTTATTTTACGCTCAAGATTTGAAATTTTCACAAATGCAGTAACCCCTTAAGAAAATTTATCGTACACCTATAATAAAAGGAAATTTCCAAGAAATAAATCAACCTCCTTTAAAAATGTTATTGTACGCCTATGTTCAATGAAATTTCTCACAAATATATTCACCCCCTTTTGAAATTTCATCTTACGCCCATGATACGTGATGACGATAACGTCACCAACAGAAAAATCGCTCAACGTGTCCAAAGAAGTTTTGACTTAAAAAAACAAGCGGTTTATTTATAGGTAGGTACAGTGTCTACATAAGTAAAGTAACTTGCTAATATTTCGATTTCGGTTAGGTTTTCAAAAAAAAATGTTGAATAAAAATTTTTTCACATAATCCAGACCATCTGCATAAGTCGATTAGAAGTATACAGGGTGCACCGTTGCTCCAAAATAGCTTATTAACTTATTTTTTTAAATAGTACACCATGTATAATATATTTTCAGTTTTTCATAACCTATACATATACAACCGTTAAGACCGCATAATTCTACCCTCAATACTTCCAAAGTTACATTGGTTTGAATCTAAAATTATAAAAAAATTCTTTTTTCTCCTATTTTTTTGGGAATCAAACCACAATAATGTTTTTTATTTCGACATTTCGGTAGCGTTTCAGCTACCGTTGTAAAGATTAACTATAAAGTAATGAAATAATTTTTGGTCCCTATCTGACACAACGAAAACACTTTGACAACTAAAAAATAAGAGAAAAAAGAATAAGTAATGCCACAAGGGACTTACAGATGATATAAAAAAATTGTTTATGTCATAAAAGTAGTAGGTTTCTCTGTCATTAATTGTTTTTAAATGTCATGAATTATTTCTCATTGTCATTAGTGAAAGTTGTTCAAGGTAATTAGTTGTTTTTAAAATTTAAGTATGTTTGCCGAACTGGAAAAAATAATCATTCTTATGTTGAGAGGTAACGGTGATGGTAAAGAACTTATGATGAGGTAGCTCACTTATTTAACAATACGTATCCAAATCGCAACCAAATTACCTAAACTGCAGTTTGGAGGATGGAAAAACTTTTTGGAGAAGTGGGTTCTACTAAAAATCGCACTAACACTGGCCGACCAACTACCGTAACTAATGATGAAAAATTCTTGGACGTTATGCAAACTTTTGTAGAAAATCCTTTTACATTCATTCGGAAAACTGCATTAGAACATGATGTTAGTGAGGAATCCGTCTGTAACATTATTAAGAACAATAAGTTTCATCCTTATAAAGTAACTTAATTACAAGAATTATCTGAAGATGATTATGACCGCTGAATAAAATTTTGTGAAACTACAATGCAAAAGGTAGATGCAGTCCCTCATTTTACAAGTAAGATAGTATTTTCCGACGAAGCCACGTTTATGTTAAATGGTACAGTTAATCGCCACAATTGTAGATATTGGAGTGATACTAATCCTAGGTGGATGCGGGAGCATAGAACACAAATACCTTCAAAAGTTAATGTTTTGGCAGGTATTATCGGCACCACTGTTATCGGACCATTCTTTGTAGAAGGCAATTTGAACAGACAAAAGTATTTAGATTTATTGAGAAATCAAATAGTTCCTGATATAAGAAATGCATAGTTGGTAACAATTTTAATGACACTTGGTTTCATCAGGATGGTGCATCACCACACTTTAGTGTTGCTTTTCGAAATTACTTAAATGAAGTTTTCCAGAACAGGTGGATTGGAAGAAGGCGCACAATTGAGTGGCCAGCCAGAACTCCCGATTTATCGCCTTTAGACTATGTCTTCTGGGGATATCTGAAAAACATTGTGTACAAGACAAAATCTGATAATCTGGAGGAACTGAGAAATAGAATACTGTTAACAGCCCATCAAATAACAAATCAGCAATTGCGTAAAACCATATCAGCTTTCCATAATCGACTTGGATACTGTCAATTAGAAGAAGGAAGACAATATAAATATTTCAAAATAAGGTTAGTTATTTGTTCCTGTTAATTATTTTGGTAGGTAATAAAAACGTTCCCGTAAATTATTTTTCTCAATAACTGTAGAACAAAATAATGAAATTAGAATTTTGCGGTCTTTACGGTTGTATTTGTAATTTAATAGATTATGAAAAACTGAAAGTATATACATAGTGTACTATTTGGAAAAAATATGTGAAAAAGTTATTTTGGAGCAACTGTGTATACTTCTAATCGACTTATGCAGATGGTCTGGATTATTTGAAAAAGCTTTCAAACATTTTTTTTGTAAACCTAACGGAAATCGAAGTATTAGCATTTTACGTTACTTTATGTACACACTGTATATGCTATCAATCTTAAACTGTTATTTCAATACAGACCAACTCTTTCTACAGATTTTTTCAGAGCAAACAATAATTTAAAACAAATATTATTAACAATTATGTAAAAATATACTATTGTCGTTTATTTTCTATTTGGATGTTTTTATTACCTCACCTTTGATTTTCATAAAATTTATACATATTTTCAATCGTATCCTAATAATATCTACATAGATAATATCTATGAAGTTTAGTAAACTAATTGTAAATACTCACATTCCAATAGTGCATTAAGTCGCTTTGAGAAGCAGCATAATGCAATCAATGATAAATATATGCACTTGGAAATTTATTCATCACTAAAACTTATAACACCGAAGAAAACATTCAAAACGTTGTGTGGAATAATAAACAGTATAAAATAGACGCGTGGTACGTTAGTGTATCACGCGAACTACCTAATACTGATACAAAGGATATAAATATAATAATTACCTAGGTGTTGTGAGTAGTTTTAAGGAAGTTGAAATTTCTATATTGATAAAATTTGAGTACACTGAAAAAAGTGTCTTAGAAAATTCAATTTTCAATACATTTCTTCTGTTGGAACAAATTGCAACAAACATCAATAAATCTCATAAAAATAAAATAACAAAATATCTTAGGTGCTGCTTATAATATGGTTTCTTACATAAAAGCCTTTTATTCTCAAACAGTGACATTTTTTGTGGCATGCGAGATTGTATAATTCTTAATTATTGGCCAAAGTACAATCTTGCATGCGATAAAAAATGTCACTGTTTGAGAATTAATAGACCCCCTGGTCTTGTCAAGTAATAAATATTTTTGGTAATCGCAGTGCTTGCATACTTATCTGAAGGTTATCGACCTGTTAGTTAATGTGGATAATTATAAAATATGTTTAGGGAAGTAAACTACTATAATCATATTATTATCAACAATACGTAACACATCAGTTGATATCTTTCCGGTCTAGCTGAAAAAAACATTTCATCAGAAAATCTACAAAGTTCGGAAATCAGGTCTTTATTTGAGACAAATAATTTCTCTCCCTGAAGAAAGAAGTATAATCTTTTCATATTTATAGTGAATTAGACCCATGCAACCAGTACATTTGGTCCGCACTTTGCTTGGAACTCAATCATTGACGAAATTTAAACAATATTTTATTTATTTTCAAATATGCAATTATGAATCATTTTCTTGTTACAAATTATAAATATGGATATAGTTTGTCTCAAAGTAAATCGACTAGGCTTTTCCCGGCAATCATTTAAATACGACCATTTACGACCTTCTTTTTTTACCTGAAATTCATTCATTCACCTAAGAACAGTCGAGTGACAAGGCAAGGGCGAGCCATCAGGTGTAAATGAGTTTTGTATCGGGTGTATGATGGCTGCATTGAATTCATTTGGCAGTAAAAATATATTCCGTTTTAGCGCGCGTTTTCAAAGAGCTTTCTATACGAGTATTATAAGTTATCATTTATTTTTTTCGCAATGTTGCGTCGAAAACATTGTTTTGTAAATAGACGATTTATCAAACAAGAAGCTTAAAAAGAAACCTGCTTATTTACAAAGACACCAATAGCCTCTGTAAAGGATATTATTAACAGTGAAAAATAAAGTGGAAGAAAAAAAGTGGTGATTTTTAATCTCATCATCTGGACAATGGCCAACAGGATATAATAAGAAGAAAAATATATTTCCTCTATGAAAGCCAGATTGTTTCTACTTTGTACAATCTATAAAGGAAGCTAGAAGATGACACCAATATAAATATTGGCCGTACCACCCTCCATAGAGTTATTGGTGAAATGGGATTCACATATCGTAAAATTGGCAAAAAACAAGTGGTAATGGAATTGCAAAGATTACGCACTTGGAGATTCAATTTTCTTTAGGACATTAAGAAGTACCGATCCGAAAACAGATCTATAATCTACCTGGAAGAAACATGGTTTGATACACACGATACAGTAACCAAAAGATGGGTTGATTCCTGTAAAAACTGTAAGACTAAAGCACCTTCAAACAAAGGAAAGCGCAAAACTATTATTCACGGTGGATCAGAAAACGGATTTGTTCCGAATTGTCTGCTGCTGCCTGCAAAGAATATTGAGGATTTAAGCTTGGATTATCATGAAAATACAACTGCAGAACTTTTTGAAACCTGGTTTAAAAATCATCTCATGAAAAATATTCCCGACCACAGTTTAATTGTAATGGATAACGCAAGCTACCACAGCCGCCTTCTATAAAAAGCTCCAAACTCATCAAGTAGAAAAACTGAAATGCTACAAAATGATATTTATTTTGAACCTGATTACAAGAAGGATCAACTTTTGGAGGTGTCAAAATCATATGCTATTAAAAAACAATATGCATGTGACAGTTTAGCTAAGGAACAGGGACATACTGTGCTACGTCTTCCTCCATACCATTGTATATTCAACCCCATAGCATGTGGCTTCAAGTAAAATCAAAGTTGAAAGCAGAAAATGTTACGCCTACGTTGGGTCCCAGTGATATAGAATTAATTAAAAATGTAGTTAATAATATACCCAATCAAAGCTGGAAAAATTCTGTACCTACAGAACGTTATAAAAATTGGAGATTCATACATTCATATTCAAAATGATATAGAGCCTATTGTAATTAATCTTAATGATAAGTCTGACAGTGAAACAGAATTATATTTAGAATAATATTAAACTATACCAATAAAGTTGGATATTGTTTTTATTTCACCTGATTATAGTTTATTTAACTTAATAGTATGTAATAATATCTCAATCAGGAGGAAAAAGAAAAAAAGTTCAGAGAAATGGTCTTCACATATTAAATAAAAAACAAAGGATGTATAATAAAAATACAAACAAAAAGGTATTTGTGAATTTGATCTCTTTTAAAATAATTTTAAATACAGCTGCTATTGGCCATATGATTTATTGCAATTGGCCCATTAATTTTATGGTTGCCGGCAAAAGTGAAGACGATTTATTTTGAGACAAACTATACCAAAATACAAATTATTACTTATATTTATTTACTCAGAATATCAATATCACCATTTCTATGATAATCTGGAATAATTATTAGTTTTATATCATTCGCAATATGCATGTTTCATTTTTCCACTTTATGTCCATGTTTGACAAAGTTCGAGAATATCTATGGCGTGCCGTTTTGTTGAATAACATTATTAAAAAATTCAAAATTAATAGTATATTACACTCCAAGGGCCGAAAGTTGAATTTTCGGCCCTGCGCGTCATGATGCTCCGAAGCGAATTTCGGCCCTGCGCGTCATGATGCTCCGAGGCGAAGCCGAGGGCATCATGACGCGCAGGGCCGAAATTCGCCGAGGGCATCATGACGCGCAGGACCGAGATTTCAACTTTCGGCCCGTGGAGTGTATACTATTTTTCTTCATAGCCGGTCGGAAGCGAGTGCCGCTGGTCGTAGTTACGAGTATAAATACGCATGAGAAACTCTTTCCTCCCGCTGTTATAGAGGAAACGCGTGTACTTTCAACAGGGAGTAAATGTTGAACTTTCGTCCCTGCTATGAGGGACGAAAGTGCGTACTTTCGACCGAGGTATGAAGAAAAATATATATTCTTCCATAAACTTCAACTCCATGATTATTCTGTTGAATAATGGAAATAATATATTTCATAATTTTAATACACGTATTTCCATAATGAAAAACATAATATAAATTGTCGGTTTAAAATTATGAAAATCATAATGAAAATTCGATAATTAAAATTTTGAAATAAATACTTAATGAAAATTCGAATTCCTATTAGGTACCTATGTATTTAGATTTTGCCTATAGGGCATGACCACCAGCTGACAGTTGACAAAAGCCACGAGGAAAAACAATTATTTGGTTGGATTTCAATTTGGTCGTTTTGTATTGGTTCGATCATCCTTTTTATTATAAACAGTCATATATAGCTTTTAAAATACCCAAGCAATAAAAACAATGTCGAAGAAAGCACCAAATAAAAATTGAATAAACTCAAACACGAGAAAAATAACTAAGAGCCACGTGTTGTGCAAAAAACGCTTGTTTATCATCAGATTCCTAAGAGCATGACGCCACGTGGACTTGTAAATAATAACTCTCAATATATAATGGAAATTGAATTTCTTTTATATTTTTTATAATTTTAATTCTTGAGTTTCCAGTAGTATAGGCAACCTCAATACATACAGAGCTGTCAAAGATACTTTGGAACAATATCTAGATACTAGATAAGTTACTTTTTGGTTAACTCTACTCTAAAAGCCCTTTCAGACTAAGATACGTGTATCCAAGATACAGAAAATACAATACATGCGTTTAAATGTAGGTATTCACACTGCATTCATCACGTCATACAGTATCGCGATACTAAATTTCTGAATCTCGCCCCTTCAGCCACCGGCGACAGTATCCGAATCCGGGATACCGAATTATCATTGTGGCTTATGTACCTGTTCAGACTTGCGTACTTTTGCGATTATCCATTGGTAGAAGTGAATTGGGATGGAAAGATTTTTCGATTGTACGATGGAGCTTCAAGTTTTTGATAACGACAAATTCATAAGTTTTTGTTTTGTAGGTTGCCGCCTTTCAGGAAAACGTTCATGGTATTCTCTTGCTGATAGTAAGGCGTTTTTATTGCATTCTCCCAATATCCAGATCATATCAATCATCACTAGTGAAATTCATTTTGGCCCTAGTTCAAATTCTTCAAAACACCAAAAAATGTACCAAACCGCTAAATAAAAAATCACTAATGTACCTACTGCCATGTCATGTTATTGTCAAGTATCAGTTTTTGACAAATCAATCACATCCAACTCACAATTAATTATTAAATAATTAGATATAATCAATGTTTTGGTTAGAAAAATCAAAATATCTCAAGAACTAATAAAAATGTATTGGGAATGCTATATAAAAAAATAAGTATGTTGATAGTACTTTTCGATACTCTCATAAAATACAGGGTGATTCATTTGAAAAAACGGAGAAAATAATGTTTTCGTATTTTGATTCACCCTGTATCAGATTCAATTAATATTAACGAAATAAATAAAAATTCCAGAATTTTTACTACTATTCGAACACTTTGGCCGCAACAGATTTTCATTATTGAATTTCTTTTACAATGTACAGGATATTGAACTTGTTACGATTTTTATGGAAAATTGGTTATAACTTTTTAAATACTTCGTAGAACACATCACAACCCTATATTATTGTGATGGGGAGGTCAAGCTTATTCCAAATATGTGATAAAATATAGGGTGTTTCATTTAAAAAAATGTAACTTTGATATGGCGCAGCATCCTGGAACACCCTGTAAGATTGTAAATAATTTAAAAACGTGAAGACTGATGATGGCCATAAACCCTCAAATTTTCGAATTGATATTTCAAAGGACAAAGGAGGCACTGAACTTTATCACACTAATAAATCACCCTGTATAGGCAAGTGTAGGCCAAGACTCACCGAACACACTCTCTTATTGACGATAACTCCAGCACTAGCATATGACATGCCTGACAGATTCATCTTCCTGTTCACACATCCTGCATAGAGGTGTATCCATTAGCCCCATTGTATGGAGGTATTTATAAAAGGAGTTATACAATGCGTTGAAACAGTAATGCATAAATTCATTATTATTTGAATAATAGTATATTATTCAACAAGCATATAATGATGGCTATTATTCACGAATGGTGCGTTTATGTCGCGAGCCGCAGGCGAGTGACATAAACACCTGAGTGAATAATAGCCATTATTTGCGAGAAGAATACTATATTTTGTCCACGACTATTAATTACTTACTTGTTATTACATTTTTTTTCGATTTTTCTGGCAGTAAATTTAAGGAGACTATTTGTGCTGCTTCTCTTATGTTTGGCGGGGTAACATTCAATTCACTGTCTGCTTCACTTTCCATATTAAAACTTCCAGTAATATAAATTAAACAACAGTATAGTTATTGAAATTAGCAATAAATATACAATAAAACGTCACTTTTGCTTTTGACATATATATCATACACACTAGATAAAAAACTGCATATAAAACGATCTACTCGTATATATGGACAATAGTAGTTTGTACAAGTGAAATAAGGTTCCTTTAGCTTCACTTAATTCTACTACAAGATGAACCCACATAGTTCGTCTCCTTTTAACTTTTCTCTCTGTATAAAATATGCCACAGCATAATGCACTATTCAATGTCCATTTTATAAAAAGCACCGTACAACATTGATATTATCTTTGTACTGGAAAAATTTGTTTACAAAACTATATTCTGACAAAAGTATTTTGACCTAAATTCTGTATCTTGCATACATTATCTCAGATACAGTATCCTAGTCTGAAAAGGCTTTAAATCTCGTATCAGTGGTGTCACGTCTCGTTTATAAGAATGATCAGATTTCACTATTTTATTCACTATTTCTTTTTAATTCACTCTTCGGGCTGTGATACAGCAAAAGTGAAAAATTTTTTTTGGTAAAAACATATACTTAGCTCAAGCGTTATACATATTGACCCAAACTACAAATGCAAGCCGCAACAAACTGAAACACTCATGCCCTTTCTACAGAACGGGTGGCGAAGTATAAATGAAACGCGATCACCGTTTCATATCCTGTCTAAAGAAATTTTTCTCGAGGTAACTTAGTTATTTTTCGGTACCTAAATACTTTATTAAGTTACAGAAAATGTTTTTGCTAAAAACGTATACTTAGCTCAAGCGTTATACCTACTGACCCAATCTACAAATGCAAGCCGCAACAAACTGGAACACTTATACCCTTTCAACAGAACGGGTGGCGAAGTATAAGCGAAACGCGACCACCGTTTCATATCCTGTCTAAAGGAATTTTCTCGCGGTTACTTAGTTATTTTTCGGTATCTAAAATACTTTATTAAGTTACAGAAAATTTTTTCGCTTAAAACCTATACTTAGCTCAAGCGTTATACCTATTGACCCAAACTACAAATGCAAGCCGCAACAAACTGGAACACTCATACCCTTTCAACAGAACGGGTGGCGAAGTATAAATGAAACGCGACCACCGTTTCATATCCTGTCTAAAGGAATTTTCTCGCGGTTACTTAGTTATTTTTCGGTATCTAAAATACTTTATTAAGTTACAGAAAATTTTTTCGCTAAAAACCTATACTTAGCTCAAGCGTTATACCTATTGACCCAAACTACAAATGCAAGCCGCAACAAACTGGAACACTCATACCCTTTCAACAGAACGGGTGGCGAAGTATAAATGAAACGCGACCACCGTTTCATATCCTGTCTAAAGGAATTTTTCTCGCGGTAACTTAGTTATTTTTCGATATCTAAAATACTTTATTGAGTTACAGGATAGTTAATTTTAAAAAGTATCTAAGATGATAGTTACTTTTTGCCGCAAAATAAAGTAACTAAGATACAGCAACTTAGATACTCTAAAGTAACTAAGCTACTCTAAAGTAACTGAGATACTTTTTTCTGACAGCTCTGAATACAGAATGGGTATTGAATTTCTGTTATGTTAATAAATACCACATATCTGTTGATGGATATCAAAATATTCACTTTCTATAAGTATTAGAACATCACTGAAATTATTAGTTGGCAATTTGGTTAGGGCTTTCCCTGTTGAAATTCAAAGAAGAAAAAACAAAAATAATTCTCGATATTCATAATTTTTTATGGAATTGATTTTCTCCTCCTCTGCTTGTGATTGTTACGTTTAAAACTTCCTGAAAGCAGGAACTCAGTTATTTTAAATTCAAAGCCCACAGTCTTGGTAAAAGTGGAGAGCACGTGAGCGACCGATTGTACAAAGCCAAGTATAACTAATAAATCTAGTGAGAAAGACAAAAAGCAATAAAATCCGAACGAAAGCCGATAAAAGCATTGCTAGTAAATAATTCCGAAAGGTTAATTTAAATTGAATAAGGACTACTGGTCTCTTCACATAAACGGTACAACCAAGAGCACAAAAAACCTAAAGGCTGAGGTACCGAGGAATCATGCCTCTGACTGGTGGTGCCAAACTATCAATCACCTTTTATGAACTGTTTTAGTCAATTGATTTTAAGTATAAACAGAACCTAAATTCACACAATTTCATCGACTTGTGACACGGGACATTGTCTATGTGAAACAACATTTTTTTCTTCCGCCTATGAAACCGTTTTATTTTGTTTCTGCGATCAATAGTGACATACTTCGGATTTAGTTACTAATCCTTTGTTTTCGCTAAACCAAAATAGAAAGATCATAAGTGGTTCATATCAATCAATAGGGAACTTGCCAAAAAAATAAAATCATTTAAAAACAATTAAAATCGTAAGATATTATCATAAGGAACTTCGTAGAAAAAGAAAAATTCCAATAACGATTAAATTACCTGAGAAATAAAGGGTTAAAATTTGAATAATTTGAACTGCTCTTAAAACGCGCTGCCATTGGTTGTGACGTCAGACCGCACTTTTCGAGTCAGGCGATTGTGAACCGACAATTCAAACAACACTTAAAAACCGAGAAACTGACGCTAACGATTCGAATTCGATAAAAAATCAATAATGCTTCAAATGGCTGTTTCTGCGGTTACCGATGCGCGAGGTGCGGTGTGACGTCACAGCCGCTGCCGCGCATTTTTCTTCGTTTGAATACACCCGGTGGCGATTCCAACTTTAATTATTTATTGTGAAATAAGTATTGCGATTTAAGGACTGATATTTGGTATAATGTGTTTTCATATATAAACACACATTTTAGTAGAATAAAAAAAAAATGGGCAAGTTCCCTATTGAAAATATCCATTTAATAACGAATTCAATAGATAAAAACAAAAACGAACAATCGATATAATATTCACATTCGGAGAAAATTATTATTCACGCATTTTCCTTTGATCGTGCAATGTATAGAATAGCGTGGGCGACAATAACCTTAAATTCTGCTGAAACTGGAATACTCTTTTCAATTCTGTTTATTCAGTTTCTCAGGCTTTGCGGACAAAACCATTTTCCTTGAAATCTGCCTTCAGCTTTATACAACGTTATATGTATGAAATTAATAATAGTAATATACAACAATTCAAGATATTATTTGATAAATGGTGTGTTAACACAACTAACTTGTCAGAAGTTATAGTAATAATAATAATACCGTTTATTAAGATTCAGTTCACAAAACTTAACTTAAACTAATACATAAGCTGAATAAATGGTTAAAGCCACACAAGCCTCAGATGCTGCTTGTATGTGGTAAAAAAATATAATATAAAGTAAATATGAGTATTGGAATAAATTGTTGTTATAAAAGGATTTATAAATATGAATAAAATTTCACCCGAACACCCATTTCAAGTTACTATATGAATCGTAGAAAGATAATACGAAATCAAAACATATTAATATACGGGGTGGCGCATTAGAAACAGTCCACCTCAAATATTGTTGGCGGGGGAAGTTTTTGCGGCAAACCCCGGGACACGTCGATTTTGTTTTCGAGGGGGACAATTTTTGATACTTATGGTTGTACGGTCATCCCCCTAAAAGGGGAGACTACCTCTTCGAGAATCTTTAATGGCATGGGGCGTCGAGTGGCACATAATTTGAAAGGTATTTCGATTCTCTTTAAAGACATGCTAACATCTTTGTGTTAAGTGTTAAAATTAATGACAAAAACCAGATTGAAATCTCCGTTAAAGAAATCGGAATAAAAAGCTGAATTAATAATTAGGTAATAACATTCCAATAAAATGTTATTATTTTTATTTAAAAAAAAGACAGATAAAAAAGGAGTAGAAAATATAAATTCCTGAAAATCCAAATACTACAAATAAGATTAAACCTCTGCTTATACCTTTTAAATTATAAACCTATTCTCATTTATTACTGAAATAGCAAAATAGTTATTTGTATGCTTAGGCCGCGAAATAACTTTTTAACGTACCGAAAGAACAGTTATCGCCGAGGCCGTTTGCGGCCGAGGCAAGATAATCTTGAGGTCGTTAAAAAGTTTCGCGGCCATGGCATACACACTATTTTTCGTGCAATCGTTAAAATTATTAAACTAGATAATTGTAAATAAATATATTATTGCTCTAAAATCAACAGCAGTTCAATTTATTTAACAATGTGTGCTATGGAAATGATATGTTTCAATATATACAAAATATTTTGACAGTTCTTGCTTCAACTTCTGGAGTAAATATAAGTAATAATACAAACTGTACAATTAATGTTAATATTCATCCTGAATAATATAAGTACTTATGTATTTGTTGGTATTCAATAAAAAATAATCCTTGTCTTTGTAGTATTTTAGAAATGTCAAATTTGGAAGTGTTATATTTAAATTTGGAAGTGACGTTTGGTTTCGCAGCCGTTGCTATGGGTAACGGCCGCGAAATTGAATTTCGCGGACTGTGTTGAGAACGCGAAATACTGACTTCGCGTCCGATTACACGAAAAAATCTTTTTACCCATAGCAACGGCTGCGAAACCAAACGTCACTTCCAAATTTGAATATCACTTCCAAATTTGACATTTCTAAAATATTACAAAGACAAGGATTATTTTTTATTGAATACCAACAAATACATAAGTACTTATATTATTTAGGATGAATATTAACATCAATTGTACAGTTTCTATTATTACTTATATTTACTCCAGAAGTTGAAGCAAGAACTGTCAAAATATTTTGTATATATTGAAACATATCATTTCCATAGCACACATTGTTAAATAAATTGAACTGCTGTTAATTTTAGAGCAATAATATATTTATTTACAATTATCTAGTTTAATAATTTTAACGATTGCACGAAAAATAGTGTGTATGCCATGGCCGCGAAACTTTTTAACGACCTCAAGATTATCTTGCCTCGGCCGCAAGCGGCCTCGGCGATAACTGTTCTTTCGGTACGTTAAAAAGGTATTTCGCGGCCTAAGCATACAAATAACTATTGTCAGCCATTGACGTGATAGGATAATAGTTTTTAGTAGAATTTTTAGGGGTACCTAGTTTTATTTTACTGAAATTTCTTCATTCTCTAGTTCAAAGTAAATGAACCTAATTATCATGGTTTACACCACTGCAGAGAGTACTGAAATTGTTGCACACTATTTTAGAAACAACGATTCTGCACGGGCATGTAAGACATCCCTACGTGATAAATTTAATATCTAAGTTCATGGAGACCGGAAACGTTTCTAACAGAAAGACAATATCCTGTTAAAAAGGGGGCTACACAGGTTCCACTTTTGGGACATATTGCATTGGATCCCACTTCAAGGACGAGACAAATAGTAGCAGCTACAGGAATTCCACGTAGAAGCATTCAGAGGGTCTTGAAACAGCATAAATTCCATCCCTATAAGATTCATCTCGTGCAAGAGCTCAGCGAAGACAATCCAGATTGCCGTATCCAATTTTGTGAGGAGATGACTAGAAGACAGGTGGACAACCCCCACTTTTTATATTCGATATGCTTTTCTGACGAATGCACGTTCTTTTTTAATGGTCACGTGAACAAACATATATGCAGTTACTGGAGTGATGCAAATCCTGCAATTATGAGAGAACAACATACACAGGCTCCACAAAAATTGAATGTGTGGGCTGGGGTTTTTGGAAATAATATTGTTGGTCCGTTTTTCCCACCTCATAACTTGACGGGTGAATCTTATCTTAATTTGCTCGAAGACCTCATCTACCCTCAAATTGTGGAGATAATGGAAAACGACGACCAGATCCCAGAAAATGATTTTTTTTTTCAATAGAATGGCGCTCCACTACACTATGCAGCTCCTGTACGTGACTTTTTAGATCAACATTTTCCCGCTCATTTAATTGGTAGAAGAGGTTCCATTGAATGGCCCCCAAGATCGCCTGATCTATCACCGTTGGACTTTTTCTTATGGGGTTATTTAAAAAGTGTTGTTCACAAAACGCAACCGAACTCTTTAGAAGATCTTCGCCACTGGATAACTGTGGCATGTGGTGAAATAACTCTTGCTATGCTACAAAATGTTCGGAACAGTGTTGAACAAAGGTTGTATTACTTTTTGAAAGTAAACGGATCACAATTTTAACATTTACTTTGATTAAAACTTTTCTGACAACTTTTTTTTTCATTTCTTCCACTCGCACTTCCACCTGGTTTTTGTCATTAATTTTAACACAACACAAAAATGTTGGCATGTCTTTAAAGATAATCGAAATACCACTCGACCCCCCATGCCATTAAAGATTCTTGAAGGTCACCCCCTTGTAGGGGGATGACTGTACAACCATAAGATAACTATCAAAAGTTGTCCCCCTCGAAAACAAAATCGACGTCTCTCGGGGTTTGCCGCAAAAACCTCCCCCGCCAACAATATTTGAGGTGGACTGTTTCTGATGCGCCACCCTGTAAGTAAAGCAGTATTTACATATATTTTTTTGTGAGAATTTTCTTGCAATCTGTCCTGTCGACATTCGGTAATTGGTTATGTATTTTTTTAATGATGGCATGTGCATAACGCGTCCACTGAAACGTCTGCCTTTCAGAATAATTTATCTTATTAGTAGATCTTGTGGTATTATTCTTTTCAATCATCGTGAAAGAGTTAATTCACTCATTAAGTGCTTCGCCAGTGTGTTGGGGTGTTGCCTTATTCTTTTTTGAATTATTCTGCGCTGTCTTTTATTTTATGCTTAATAGTTTATATTTTTGTATCGTGATGCAGCCTATCATTTGTTATGTACCGTGGTGCGTTGGTTATCATACGTATAATTTGGAATAGGAATCTTTGTAAGATTTCACTTTGCTGAGGTCCCCCAGAGCTGTAGGCCATAACTCTAGACTGGCTTTTTTATGCACTTATATGTAACCATTTGTTTTCTAGTAAAAGCTGCGACTCTCCTCTAGTCATTCAGTACATTTTGCGAACTTGTTGCCCCATTGCAAGACGTTTGGTAAAAATGTGTTTTCTCCATGTCAATCGTCTATCAAGGTACATTCCTAGGTATTTCGCTTCATGGGCTTGTGGGACTTGGACTCCATTTAGTATTACAAGTGGAGATGTATCTTTACGAGTAATGAAAGTGACTTGAACAGATTGCGTTTCATTATAACCTACTATTTTTAGAAAAAATAAGAAAATGCCTTTGTATTATTTCATTCGATGTATATGAATATTCACTTTCCACAAGCGAGTAGTATAACATTTGATAATAAAAATAAAAATAATTTCCTCAACGCATGACATATAGGTCCTGAATCCGTATTTTATTCTTGTTCCACTTAATGAAAAATGGATTAAATATATTTAGTAACTAGTAACACCAAATAATACAAAACAAAATTCTGTTTTCTTATAATGTATTTTTCCCGTAAGACAAAGATGTTAATGACGATGCTCGCCCTAGTTGGACTAGCACTTCAACAACCGATGAAAACATTGAAGCAGTGAACAAAATTGTTATGGAGAATTCTCGAATAACTATTGAAGTTGTTGCTGAGGATGTCAATATATCGATTGGATTATGCCATATATTTTTTTGGGTTAAAGGTTGAAACGTTTGTCAACGAAGTTTGCTCCGAAATTGCTAAATTTTGATCGAATGAACCACTATTTCAGCATTGCCTCAAGATCTGCCAAATGGCGTCAAAGACGATCCACATTTGATAAATAGTATCGGTGTGAAAACATGGGTATATAGCTACGATATCGAAACCAAAGCCTAAATCACCCCAATAGAAGCAACCAGAGAAGCCAATACCGAGAAACGCACGACAAGTGAAGTGGTGCATCATGAGTTCCTACCAGAAGGTAGTACGATCAATGAGGAATACTAAGAACACGCCAAAGTTTGTGAAGGAGCAATTGATGGCTTCCACATCACTTACTCACATATCCTTGTTTGTTCGTTATTTTTTGGGCAAAAATTACACCAGACTTGGCGGTAACGGAGGTGAAAAACGCATCGCTGAATGAGCTCAAAGCAATGTCACAAACGGAATGTGAGAAAGGCTTCGAAAATAAGAAAGAAGATTGTATTATGTTCAAGAAGGATCACTTTGTAGGGGACGAAATATATTAATAAATAAATGAATTAACATTTTCCGAGAAAAATACTGTCTATTTTTTCTTCGAACAAAATAAAAAAAAAATCACTTAGTTTAGACGCCTGAATATTCTTATACTGAATTTTTTTGTCATTGTTGTTCTCTCACCGAACTTGTGTTTAGTTTTGAGAATAAATTATAGTAAAAAATAACTAAAAAACACGCTTTATAGGTAATCAAACTAAGAAGTAAATAATAATTCTTGATAGCTTCTTTCAAATTATAAATATCTTTCTACTTTTTAGTTTCATTTACTGTAAGGCATTTTTTTATATTTTACTACTATATTGTATAGTCATCCTTGACGGGTGTGCAATTTCGAATTAATCTGAGCAGTGGATGTGAAAATCAAGTTTAAAGGCTGCATTATGAATGGAACACGCTATATTTCATTACTATATTGTATTGTCATCGGTCATTGACGAGACAAGTTTGAATAAAATATGTTCGTTTAAATTGGGTCAAAAACGAGTCCATATATACCTAAGGGATGGAACTATTTCTGATGAAGAAATTTAAAAAGAACAGGGCCAAGTCCGAAGCAACTGTTACATTTTGAAACATGGTTTGAAATTGGACAATCCGCTAACTTCATTTTAGAATTCTGTATGCATAATAAGCATCAAAATATTAACAGAAAACAAGCTGTGCAACTCTGGAACCCGACTCGACCATTTTCGTGTAATTTTCCAGTAAAACCAACTTCATATTATATGTAGTATTTCTTGTTTTTCTGTAGTAGAAACGTTGGAAAACATAAAAACGTCTATTGACCAGGTAACCCGTCATTTAGTTGTCACGGAAATTGCTGTAATACATTTCAAATCGTTTGTGGTATACTGTAGTTGATTTTTCATTTTTGCAATTCAAATATCAATCTTGAGAAAACATTTGATAAAATATTAACAATGAACCATGAGTATAAAGACTTGTGCATATTATAATCGGGCTTATGGAGAAGATATGAAAAAAAAACTATTATAGCCAGGCGAGAGCGATACAGTAACCTTACTGTGGATTCCAGGAAACACTGGAATAGAAGGAAATGAAATAGCAGATGGACTAGCAAAGTGGGAACCGGAACGCTTTGGTGGTATCAGCCCCAATGTAATATTGGAAGAAATAGGCAAAGCCGAAGAAAAGAGAAGATCTGACTATTGGAAAGATCTGGTAGGGTTTAGACAATCAAAGATTCTGATGGGTGGCTACAACCCGTTGAGCTCAAATGAATGCATAAGTCAAAGTAAAACTGCAGTAAGAGTTTTAACAGGGATCCTAACGGGATATTGCCACCTCAACGGGCACCTGAAAAAGCTCAAAATAGTGGGGAAAGAAGAATGTAGATTCTGTGGCATGGAAGAAGAAACCTCCATCCACGCACCTGCGAATTGCACCGCAATTCAGAATCCTAGGGCACAGCACCTAGGAGATTATTGGATAGAAGAGGGACATTTACCTTAGTTGAAGCCTGCAGATATCCTAAAATTCTTCAGGGAAATAGTACTAAAGGAGCTATTAGTCTCTGAGACGTTCGTCAGGAACTAAGTAGAAGTAAGGGGGCACAATAGATCTTTTAGGCATCAGTGACTGTCACCCCATTATTCATACATACAACCCTTCACTTCTTTGTAACGATATTTTACTTCTAGTAGAAAAGAACAACTCTCGATTGGTGTGAAAGTGACTTATTTGCATTTGCTAGTGGCTTCACTTTGATTTATATTTCATTTGCAATAAGCTCCTTTTTATGCTTTATAAATTGTTTTCTCTAATTATGTATGCTAAGGTCTAAACAAAAGGATCTAATAGCTTCAAATTAACTTCTCCTTCTTTCATCTGAGTTGCGAACAGCAATGATTCTTTTATTTAATGTCCTATATGTATAAGCACGATATGGTACAAGACACGATCTAAATACTGAGTCCATGATAATTTATGAAATTCAGATAAAGTAAGACAACACACAAAAGTAAACTGAGAATGATGCCTTCAGTTTGAGAAATAAACTACAGACAAATGTCAAAATAATGTCAACATACAGTAAAACTTCTATTTTTGGACACCTCTATGTAACGGACAAAACACACGCCCGGAATGCTGCAATGACCATTTGTGTATAAACGACCCTCTCAATAGTGGACCCGGATATACAAATTCGTTTGTAATCTACCTACGTGTTCGGATCGGTGAAGGTGACTTGTGCCAATTTAACCTGAGCGGTCCTAATCCGTGGGGTGATTTGATTTGATTTTGAACGATAAGTGCCAACGGGGACTATTTCCCCTAATTTACTGCTTAAATTTTATTTCTACTGCAATAATTATGTGGATATGTAAAAAACATATTTTCTTTCCGAAAAGTTTTATTTCTAACATTATATTCGCTATGTGCGTACCTACTGTCGCCCCCTCGCGGCTTAGAAACGCAAGTTACGACAGAGATTTACACGTAAAGCTTATGGAAGCAACAATTATTATAAAGATAAGGAGCCTTTTAGCTTTTACAATGTAAATAATTTGAAAATATAAGTGCCTAATGACATAATGTTCAGTATTGTATAAGCGACTAGGTAAGTAATCGTTTTTAAAATGTATTTTTTTTATGTTAAGTGTAGATTTGTAGGTTAGAATCATCGGAGATAAACGTTGCCTAAAAATTATTTAAAGTTAGACAATAATAATCCAGTATTGAAACCCAGTTCAATATAATATTAGGTATACGCAGTGTCAAATACAGATGTACATCAGTGGATTTAATCAATGTGATTTATTTGTATACACATCTGTGATCAGTTACATAATTCCAGTGCATAAAAATGAAATTTTCTTGCAAGAGGTACTGTGCAAATGCGAAAATTTTTATTTCCATTAAAAGTATACATTGAAAATGAAACAAGTATTTATTGTAAGAAGACTGGAGAGCTTACATTTACTGGCAGAGATGTCAGTAATGTTATGCTTCAATCGTTGAATCACAACTAGTCGTTTGAGAATGGAGATTAAGTCATGCTGTAATAAGTAAGTTATCAAAATTTAATACTTTTGAAAGCAAAATATGTTTGTACGAAAACTTATATTTTCAATTTATAATTTATTATAACTCAAATGAGCATTAAAAAATTGAATTTCTCAATGTGTGATAAGAAGTCATTTTGTATTTGTTGACTTACGTTCTTACAATTAGGATCTTCGATATCAAGTCATACAATAAGTTTATAATAATGGTTTTAAGACTGGTTGTTTTAGAATATATTACAAATGTTCTAAAGTATTCCAAAATATAAGAATATTAGAAATGTAACAATATTTGAAGTGTAATAATATGTGTAAGGATGTTTCAGTTTTTCAAATTTATGTATCAAATACTAAAGTTGAGTATTAAGAGACTATTAACATTACATTTGTATCACAGGATATTTTTATAAATAAATAAGCTTTCAAATTCCACATCATTTTTTTTTATTACAAGAAACTCCAAGATACAATATACCTAGTACAATCATAAAATATTTCATAATGTGTCAAGTGAATATTCAAAAATACAAAATCAGTTATGATAACGTTATTTAGGTTTTTTTTTATTATGGGTGGTTGCAGATTGACTAAAACGCAAACAACGTGCACAATATCATCGATATATTTGAATAAATTATGTATTATTTTGTTTAAAATTAAATACGTTCTTATTCCTTGCATAACTCAAACATGACGTATAGAATACTGTATCAGTGCACACTGTATTTTGAAGTGAGGTTAAGACACTCACTTTACTCTTTTTACAGCTGCAATCCATTTTTTCCTTTGTACCAACTTGTGTTGCGCAGTAGGAAACTTGTAATATTTCACATCACTGTTATTATATCCTGTATTTTTACAATTAACAACAGAACAACAGTCGTGCCCCATTTTCCCCTTTATTTATATACAATATATACCACGTCAGTCTCTGACCGAATTGCGAAAATTCACCACTGCGCGCGCTGTGATAGTTTCGCCTATCCCCTCCAACGGTCCGCACACAGCGAATACACGTAGGTAAAAATGTCTTCGATAAGTACACATCTTGAATACTCTACAGTTATTTTTCCATTGTCTAATTTATTTCTTAATGTATTTACAAAACTCTTTTTTTTAATGTTAGTTTTTAATGGTCTAACGTATTTATTCGCACTATAAATTTCAATATATGCATCCGTTTGAAATTCAATTAAGTGGTTTAAAAACATATGTAAACTCAGACGAGCACTATAATAGTTATTTGTATGCTAAGACCGCGAAATATATTTTTAACGTACCGAAAGAACAGTTATTGCCGAGGCCGCTTGCGGCCGAGGCAAGATAATCTTGAGGTCGTTAAAAAGTTTCGCGGCCATGGCATACACACTATTTTTCGTGCAATCGTTAAAATTATTAAACTAGATAATTGTAAATAAATATATTATTGCTCTAAAATCAACAGCAGTTCAATTTATTTAACAATTTGTGCTATGGAAATGATATGTTTCAATATATACAAAATATTTTGACAGTTCTTGCTTCAACTTCTGGAGTAAATATAAGTAATAATACAAACTGTACAATTAATGTTAATATTCATCCTAAATAATATAAGTACTTATGTATTTTTTGGTATTCAATAAAAAATAATCCTTGTCTTTGTAGTATTTTAGAAATGTCAAATTTGGAAGTGACGTTTGGTTTCGCAGCCGTAGCTATGGGTAACGGCCGCGAAATTAAATTTCGCGGACTGTACTGAGAACGCGAGATACTGACTTCGCGGGCGATTGCACGAAAGCATTATTTCTGAATTTTGAGTGATGAAGTAGTCGTTCTGCAAAAAATGTGATGCCCAGATTCTGGGTGGAAAAAGAGCATCATCATCAATGTATCAACTATTTGTTTCAACTATATAATCATTAAAATATTGAACCCTTGGATCATTACGATCCCGATTAACTGTGTTGCTTTAGAAACTAATGATTGTTCCAGCCATTGTAAAATAAATAATAGAAAAACCGATATTTATGATAAGCGATATAATAGAAAGGTCCTATCTGTAATGGATTCAAATCAAAATAATTACAAATGTTTAATAAGTATTTTGGAGAACCCCATTAAGTTATTTTGGCATAAGTCACCCTCACTTTAATCCCTACGTAGAAAAAACATTTTTAATAGCGGTAACATCGACAAATACAACAGAATCGATTTAAATTGAAGTGAACCATAGAAATCACTTCGATACTCGATGTCTTATCAATGAATAAATACGCACTTAGAAAATAAGTTAGTTTTTGAGGTTATGACAACTCACATCTTTTTTATGGTAACAGTATAGGAGAAAATAAGAATATCTTTTAGATAATTTGAATCCTTCCTAATTACCTGATAAACATCCATTTACTTTTCATACTTCCTAAAGATATTTGCCAATCAATCATTCATTCAATATCCGGACACGTGAATAATAATCAAAGCTCAATATTAAATTTGTTATTGAACATCTCCGCGAACTATGTACTTTTAATTTTCTCCGTCATTGCTGTTACCAAACACCCACAGAGCTTAGAAAGTAAAAATGTCTTCGTTTTAAGTGGTGAAGGAGCTCTCTATTCATATTCTTTTTCTAATTTTGTCAAAAAAATTAATCAATTTTTCATCAAACAAATCTCTATTTCGACGACACTTTTGTCTGTTGATGAAATGCCAATTTTATTTGGAATCTTTCCAAAAGCCGGAAACACTGAATTTTCCACTCGAGACATAAGTATAAGCTGGAGAAAGAAGGTTGTTATAGTGAGATATTCTACCGTATTCAGTGACACAGATTTAATTGAATCCATAATCTAATTAAGAGGAGAATATTAAAATATATTTCTGCTCTTTTACTAGTAATTTGCATATTACCTAGTATTTCGATACTAAGTAAATATCTTGGTAAATATATCATAACAGCTACGCTACACGTAGTGACGTAATAAAAAAATTAAGCGTCGGTTCCGGCCCCCAAAAGGTTGTTTCAGTCGCCTTCTTGGCTAGTTTATCATCTGCTATTTCATTTCTTTCTGTTCCAGTGTGGCCTGGAATCCACAGTAAGGTGACTATATTGTTCTCGCCTAGTTTATTGAATTTGCCTAGGCATTCCCACGCTATTTTGGAGCAGATTACGCAAGAACTTAGTACTTTAATGGCTGCTTGACTATCCGAGATTACGATAATCTTTTGCCTTTCATATCCTTTGTCAGTATTGAACTGGGCACACTTTGTTAAGACGTGAATTTGCGCTTGAGAGATACTTGGGGCTCTCACCAAGCTTTCAGAGTGTTTGGTCCACTCCTATTCCAGTTTCTTCCTTCTACTGCTTTTAAGTTGTTGTTGTTTTAAGAATCCCTTTGAAATGTTATATTTTTTCATCATACCATCTTGCGGTATGTCCCAGCAGGTTTTCTGATTTATAGAAGTGAGGAAGTGGTTTTTTTTTAATGGCACACTCACTATGGCACAATTTCTCCCTGCCAAATGCCTGCACAGTATTAGAGCCATTTTTGCTTTGTATATAATCTCTTATGTTTCACAGGAGTTCACTGTCTAAAGTCAAACCTAGATACCTACTTGACTTTTTGTCTCCATTCAACCTCGCTTCCATCAAGTTTAATGGTTTTAAGGTTGAGTTTTCTGCCATTAGTGAAGGCTATTAAGATGGTTTTGGTGGGGTTGATGTTAAGTTCCACTTGTCTACACTAGCTATTTGTATAATTCGGACCCTTTTGTACGATGTCACAAAGGATGTTTTCGAATTTTCCCCTGGCTGTTATGACAATATCATTGGCATATCATTGGCAGTATATTCCGAGGTCAATATCCTTGCTACTATAGTAGTGAGTACTTCCGACATACATTTGGATGTTGTAGTGTCTGCACCTCCTCTATTTAATGCACTTTTGACAGCTTCATTAGGACTATTGTCCAAAGCTCCTTCTATATCCAAAAATTATAAAAGTTACTTGTTAGGCTTTTCATTTATTTTTTTCATAAATGAAAATAATCGTAGAGAAAGTATAGTACAAAACTTGGGTTGTAAGCTTATTAGATACTTGTAAAATTACTTTTTTACTCGCATATAATAAACTTCTTACAGCTCTCGTTATGTAATCAATGTATAGAAAATTGTTGATACAGGAGACTTGGTTTTGATCTTACTTATTCGTAGCTTCAAAGAGTATATCCAATTTTCGCAATTCTTCAAAAAGTGGGGAGATTTATTACAGCAAGAGATGTTTGGTTCGAGTTTCACAGATTATTTATTTGGAAAACAGAAGATAAAACTCGACTAAGTTATGTACTGAGCTGTTTAGTAATAAACGGCAAATAGGTGATGACTGATGACATTGCAATACATATAATATCAAAGCTGAAAAATCTCTGACAAGAACTTGAACTGGAAATCAACAAAGGCAAGTTAGTACATATGAATAGTTGTTTGTATGATTTACCTGAAGTACTGTCAATCTGTAAGTACCAGACGAATATTTTTCATTTAGCACTAGACGGATGCTAATGTAGAAATCCGATAGAACAGTACATACACAATCTTACAAATTAGATAAAAGCATTATCTAATAAAACGGAAAGTAGAAATGAAAATACTTTAATTACAGAAAGCAGTAGGGATGATAGACGTTATTTCGAGAAGAATAAATAAATAGTATGTCACTACTGCAAGAAAGTGGCTCACAAAGTTCGTCAATGTGTCAAGTGGAAAGCAGATGAAAGATCTCCAAAGCATATAGTTAACAATAATGGTAATAGATTTGAAGAAAGAAATGCTAATGTAATAGTGTTAACCATTAATGAAGCTTTAGTGAGCACCTAATCTTATCTGCAAAAGAAACGATTTTTTCCAGACATTTCTGCAATAAAACGTACACAGTTACAAAAGCCAACGAAGTATCTTTTGACGCTATTGGCAAAGGTTCAATAATAATATAAGCTTCTGCATATAGTAGAAAGCATTTTATTGAATTAGCTGAGAGATATGTTCCTGGTATAGAGAAAAATCTTTTTTTCTGCACAAGACAAAAATCCACATAGTGAATTCCATGCGGGAGCAGAGAAATATACTCTAGTTATTGATGAAAAAATCAAGCTAACAGACATCGATACGACGGTTTGTACAAACTAGCTTTTTAAAAGGTTATCCCTGTTAGATGTGAATATGGTTTCGGACGGTAGTTATACCATGGAAGGCTTGGATCAACATAAAAGACAGGTGAAATTTATCAAAAAAATGTCTTGGAATTAAAAGTTCCATTGGAAAGTGAAATATGCGAAGGCTGTATTCACGGAAATCACAGATTGGAATTTGGAACTAAAGAACGCGCCAAACCACTTAGAGAAATCATTCGCTCGGATATATGAGGACTTTTCATAACCTTAAACTCAGGAAATCACTATTTTGTACTTATCAAGGACGATTTTGGTAAATTCAGACATGTTTATTTCATGAAGGAAAGCGGCAGAAAAACTAAAAATCCTATTAAATGAATTGAGCATTGCGGGACACGTAATGAAAAGCTTCTTTCAGATAATGGAGGTGAATTCACCAGCAGCGTTTCTCGACAAATTTCAAAAAAGAATTGAATTGAGCACAGATTGGTCATGCCGTACATACCAGAGCAAAATGGGTGTTCAGAAAGGGATAACCGAACTTTTGTTGAAACTGAAAGATCAATAATTATGAATGCAATATCGAAAAAAAAAATTTACAGAAAAGCTGTAAAACGAGTTTTAATTGGTTCTGATAATGATTATATGGATATTGTGTATGGTATTAGGAAAAACAACAACTCATAAGATCCAGAGATATTATCTTCGAGAAACATCCTTTAACTAGGTTGACTGAATTTTCACTCGTTGAGGATAAGGAAAGTATGAAAGGAGGTTGGATAGATCTAAATACGATATTCTACCAGAAAATCAGGAGGTAAGCGAAGAAGATTTGGAAAATGGATTGAAAGAAGATTTATAGAGAATATATTAGGAAATTAAAGAGAAATAAAATTATGCAAGAAAATTAATTTAATATTTTATGAAAATTATTTACGTAATTGATTTTTTCGTTAGAATAAGTGGAAATTATATCGAAGATCGTAGCTCATGGAGTTATTTTTTTAATAGATACCTTTAAGGATTTTGAAGTTAAAACAATTTTTGCACTACAGATTGTAAACATGTTAATATAATATTGAAAGGTTTTATTTTCAATTTCATTTGATTCATAGTAAGCGTTCTAGACATTTTTCAGCTTCGCAACCAACAGTAACTGCAATTTTGGACGCTTTTTTCAAGTTTTCCAAAAGTTTTCCTAATTCCTAGTTTATACAAACTACAATCACCTTCTAAAAGTATAGAACACCTGTTTGCAATGAATTTTTTTGTTAAAGATGTTTACCACAAATCCAAAAATATTAGCAACTACATCCTTATTATATTCACTCAAAAAATAAACCGAAAGATAATCATGGTAACGAAGATCTTTTGACAATTCTAAGTATTCTTCAGAAACCTGATAATAAAAAAAATAGACAATATTATTATGAAAACCAATGTTGAATCCCTCGTCTTATACCTATACTACGCTCATGCTACTATAACCTCACCTGTGAAATGACAGATTATCATTCTTATTCCAAGTATTTTCACACAATATACATTTTCTCACCTTCATAAATGTCTTAAAAGCACCTTAATAGACAAATATTAATCAGAAACCAAATAAAAACACAATTATAATTAAAATCTTATTGACAAACTTCACCAAAATGTCAGAAGTAGTTCGAGGTTGCCAAGCTAAAAATTTGTAAACTATTTTACTTATGGGATTAATAGAACATAAAAAATTGTAACCGAAAAACAAAAAGGTGAGCTGGACCGAACGTTGGTCATACCTATTTTAAATGCTTTCCACTTTTTTCTTACGTTTTAATCAGAAAATGCTGCTAAAATTTAAAATATATTCAGCAATTACGATTTTTGTTATACGAGATTTGGCATCACGTAAGAAGAGTCTCGTCTTAAATATGTTGGGGACAACCAAAATGTAAACAAGGCTTGTCTATCTTTAATACGTCATTGGCCAGGACTAAGGAAATGCTGAAAAATAAATTTCTGAATAATTTGGAAAAAGAATTTGAAATTGCTGCGAAGCCAGCTTTCTATTTCTTAGGAAGTAAATTGACAAAGTGAAGTTGTTTCTGTTACAGTGAGTTGGATAGTTTATACAAAAAGTATCTTGGAATACAAAATTGTGAAGCTGTTACTCTATCTTTCCCTATAGGCAAGCAGTTGGAGGTCCAATGTATCTTATGGTAGGAACAAGACCAGATATTGCGTATGCAGTAGGAATTGCCTCGAGAACACTGGAAAATATTTGAGGTGTGTTTGTTTTCTGCCACAATATTTGCCATGGTTTATTAGAAAACTGAACTACGATGAACATTTTTGTTTTGTTTGCAATAAAAACGAGGATTATATTAAACTGTTTATAATTTACATGACTTAAAATAAAACACCAGAATGTTCGCTAAAATGTTTAGGTATCTATCCCGAGTTTCAAAGACTTCCACCAGGTGACAACAAAAGAATGCATAAGTCAGACTTATTTTAGCTGGACGGTTATTGGTTAATATCGTGGTGAAAATCAGGGACAGGAAAGTGAGGTAGCCATAATAGTTATTTTTTTGGTTATTTTCTTAATTATTCAAATGTTGGAATCAGATGTACTCGGTATAAGACATCCGTATGGAACTATCAGCCATCAAGCTCTGGAGGAAAGGACACTTGAACATTCACAAACATGCGAAATACATGGCAATACAGAATCCTAGGAAGACTGCTGGATATAAGATCAGCTCTTGCTTAAACTGGAGTCTGTCGATATCCTAAAAATTACTTCAGTGCATCTGAGGCTTTCCTCAGGAAAAAAAATCATAGTTTAAATGAATTCCACATCAATTGAATCAACTAAGGCAATAAATCTGGTAATCAATTGTAAATGACATAACACGCACAGTTGAGTTGATTCAGCTTTAACTAAGATGGCGCTGGAAATTGACCTACCACACATACCAAATTCATAATCTAATGAGTTATCCAGTGTAGGAATATAATCTCCAATCTTTAAAATATTTTCATCTCACTAATATTATTATAACGAATTTCAATAAAATTATGAAATTTTTATTGATTTTAATAGACAAATATCCTTACAATACTTATGTTCTGATTAAGACTATTTTCACACAACGACAAGTATAAATAATAATTTTATATTTCTTAAGGTGGTGCTAGCAATTACTTATCCTTTTCCTGATAATTCTCATTTAGTGCTTATTGAAAATACCAATAAACATAAGCAAATTCGTTTTCTCCAACTTAATTGTCCAAAACGTACAAGGATCTTTTCCCACTTGAGTTTTGTAGAAGAAATCTCAATTGAGAACAAATTTCTTTAGAACAATTATCAACTTTGTTCTTCAAATGATTTTTAGTTTTATGCAAAATTACTCCAATGTTTGAATAAACTAAAAGATATAGTGCGAAGTAGAATCCGTATTTTTACATGGGTAAGTTAAGCTATCCCGTTCTGCGGATATTGTGAAAAAATCTGCTAAAAACAATGAAAACTTCCACTTACCTCATTTAAATATTGTTGTTCAATATCACTAACATTTGCGGAACATGTTAAAGATAAAACTACAACTCTTCCCGATCTAGTTTCGTCAATATTTTTCTAGTTTTACTTCCTGTAACTCGTTTGTTTCTGTAAAATGGCTACTGCCAGCACCCTATCGAATCGATAACATACATTTTAGAGATACGCAAAATCCTTATAACCCCGCAAGGGCGCATGCACTTCATTATCTGTTTTTGAATATTTTTCCTATATACCCATCCTTTTCCATATATTTTTTTTGCACAATTAATTAATATTGCGAAATAACAAGGTACATACATTTACAGATAAATGTTGAAAGTACACGCATAAAACTGGAAAGAGTTTTAATGATATGAAAACATGGTTGAATGAAATCAATACTGAAAAAAATTGTTACAAAATGTTTTATAAGGTCTCTTTCAGGATATTCTTGTACTTCACATTTCTGTTAACATAAGTGAATTTTACATGTCCGCCAGCTGATAATGTTTCTTTTAATTCCAATTTATGTATGGAAGAACCCTTTTCCTTTTATTATCACTTTCAATGTTCAGTTGTTTCTAGATTCATTTTTGTTCCTCCTTGTATTTAAATACCCATTTTTATTATCTACAAATCAATATCTATTTACCAGTTGCCTAGTAACTTGCTTGGTGTTATAAAAATCCATTTCCTAATATTTTTCAAATAATGCCACCTAATTTAGAGGCTATAACAGATGAACAAGATGTTCAGAAACATGAAGAACAATTCACAATAATTTTGACACCGATTTCTGATTATAGCTTTTCTTCGTTATCTAGTATTCAAAGTACCGAAGATTTGGCGTTGCATGCTTATGAAGAGATATCGCTGGAAGATCCTCCTGTATCTTTAGAGCCAAATTTAAGAGATTTGTTGGTAAGCATTTACGAATGTCTTTCGATTTAGATAGAAACAATTTTGTAAGCACTTTTCTCACACCGAATATTGATTCTCATTGCTTTGGGCCACTCCGTCTCAACATTTTAACGTTCTGGTCGTTCAATATGCCATATTTCAGTGACGATTCTATATCCCCTTTCTAGCTTTCGCTCTATATAGCTTCAAAAGAAAAGTTTTCTACTGAGTTATTTCATCTTGAAAAGTTTTTCATACTTTCCACCTGTCAACGATTTTAACTACGAATTTTGTTGTTGTAGATTCAAGTTACCAACACTGAAGACCTTGGAACAGTAACTCAATTGAGACTTAGGGTAATATCAAGAGAAACGACCCTTCAATATTTAAATCTCTACACTCCAGCGCTAAGGGAGCTTATTCTGGATGGAAGCGGTGTATCATCGCTAAGAGATTTAGGATTTGGGTTGAAGAATTTGAAAATTTTAAAAGTAAATAGATGTGGATTGACTTGCATAGACGGGGTTTTTGGTTTTGAGCAGCTGCAGGAACTATACGCAGCTGATAATGAAATTACTACTTTGGCTCCTTGTGCTTTTTTAAATAATGTTAAAGTTTTGGATGTTAGGAGGTAGGTAACTAAATTTCAAGAATTGGTACTTTATTTTTTGGTACAAGCTTTCGATTAACATCATGTAGAATTATAAATTAGCGATCGACTACTGTCTTTGAAAGCCACTTGCTGTACAACATACAGTACAGAATTTTTTTTTAAAGGAAAACAAAATCTCGTTCCGTGCTGAAATTTTTTTCTTATTTCAGGAATATGATTTCCTTGGATGATATCAGTTTCATCAAGTTTTGTGATAAAATCGAAGAGTTGTACGTTGAAGGAAATCCGGGGATAGACATAAACCCTGCTTTTAGGGAAATCATACAACATCGACTACCAAAAGTTAAAAGTTTAGATGGATTTACTTTCACACTGGCAGGTAATTTTGATTAAAATTCAGATTCTAAGATCCTCATATTTCACTTTTTTACTCAAGCCGGAATTATTCTCCACATTTTACTCGTTATATATTAATTTAAAACAATGAAGAAATATTGCAACCAGATACCAGATAATACAACAACAAAAAACGGCGCAAGTCACCTGGAGAAAACCGAATAGAACTGAAAAAGTATGACGGAGACTTATTAACAAAAAAATCTACCAATTAATAGCCAACATGTATTTATTTTGAAACAAGCATAAATAATGAGATACAAATACGACATACCAATTTTATTGACTTCCAAAAGGCACATGACGCTATTAATAGAAACTATCAATACAAGATTATGAACAACCTCAACATACCAAAAAAAAATGATAAATCTCACTAAAATTACTCTCGAAAACACAAAATCAAAGATTAAAGTTAACCAAAAGTTATCAAACAGTTTTGAGACACATGCTGGACTAAAACAAGAAAATCATCTGTCCACTATGGTGTTCAATATAATACTAGAATGGATAGTGCGAAGAAGTGAAATAACCAGATGCAGACGATGTAGTATTGTTATCAACATAAAGAAATAACTAAAAAGAGATGATGTAAAGAAGTTTTTGGAGATGACAACCCCGCAAAGAAGGGAAATGGAGAGACATTTTTTAGTACAATTGAAGAGATCAATGGATTTCTAACAAGTCCAAAGCTACATCTGTATAGGTACAGTTATACAGTTATTAAGGAGGATGACGATGAGAAGATAAACATAGAAACAAGTTTAACAAAAGGAAGTAAACACTTAGAATAATAATTTCAAAGAAAGTATATAGAAAGACCACGCTACATCTATACAAAACAGGTACTAGACCAGCGGCACTATAAGGAAGTGAAACATGGATATTTAATAAACAGCAGCAGAATAAAGTAAACTTATGGGAAAGGAAAATACTCAGAAGGATATTAGGAGGGAACAAGAGAGAAGGGAAAAGGAGAACAAACCAAGCAATAAAATATTTATTTGGAGAACAGGAAATGAGCAGTGTAATAAGAGCCAAAAGACTTGGATTGCTAGGTCATATACAGCTGAAGCCAGAGACAAAAAAAATTATAGATATAGACCCAGAAGGAACGAGAAAACGAGGAAGACCTGAAAAAAGGTGGTATAATGAAACCATTGAATTCCTAAAAGAGGGAGAAGTACCGGACTGGAAGGCGAAAGGAAGAGACAGGTATCAATGGCTATGGGCCTAAAGAAACTCCTTACATAAATTGAAAAAACTTTTGTCCCAAAGATTGATTTTTCAACTTGAAAGAAACAAGTAAATTCGGGGCTATATGCTCCAATGAACATTATATTAAAAGATACGGTCTCCTCATACGAATCAATCAGGTATCCAACCTTCCATAAGCTTAAAAGAGAAATATTTCGTTCTCTGGACTGTGCTGACGATTTAGTTGTAGTGGTTAGAGGCAAACACGACGGTATTATATCCGATCGCATGCAATCTGCCTTAAACCTTCTAACCCCATGGTATTCGAAGGAAGGGCTGTCAACTAGTCATAACAAAACGACACTTATTCAATTCACTAACAGTAGGAATTTGGAAATACAGTCTCAAAGGATTAATAGAATAGCCCTCTTCTTTAGAAGGGGTTTAGTTTAGTCATCCTTGACAGGAGACTCACAATGAATATATATTACCTCTCTGGACGTGCCACAAGCTTTTTGGAAAACTAGGGTGTCTAAAACCGAAAAGGATCCAGTGGTCAAATCTAACGGCTGATAGAGTTTCAAAACGGGAAATGACTTGCCTGCATTGGAATCACGAATGCAACATGGGCACACCTTGCCTTAGAGCTATTCTCGACCTTTCAGCACTCCATTCACATGTAAGGAGGATCGCTTCAAAAAATGTCTACAGGCTAGCTCAGGCTAAACTTTTAATACCCAGATGATTTGAGATACTAGTAGCTGGAGCAGCCATTGAGATACCCACAGACTTTATGACCAAGGAGCAGGATTTCAAACTTACTTTGTAATCAAGGAGGCAACTAGATCGTTAAATTAGTTTGTTTCCTCTGAAGATTAAAAAATGATTCACTAGAGGCCGCACAGTGGGAGGTACATAATATGTTTTGATTTTCCTTTTGACAGCAACGTTTAACGTACCGAATGAAATTTCTTACTCTTTTGAGGTTTCCAAAAATGCATTGTTTTCCCGCCAATGACAAAAAGTGAGAACGTTGCTGTCAAATGGAAAATCAAATCAAATGAAGACGAACTAATACTAGAACATCGACAGCCCTGGGAAACACTCAATTAATATTCCAAGCGGAACTATTAGCATCAGAAGTTTCAGCTCAAGAGTGTCTCAGAAAACGCCTCTGCTAATCCGGAATATCTAATGCGTCTTATCAGGCTGCTTTAAGGGCTCTTGATTCTATCATTTATAAATCTGAAACAGTCTGGAACTGCAAACAGTCCCCTAGGCAACTGGCTAGGCATAACAAAATAATTTTGTTGTTGTTGCGTGCCTAGGTATGAAGGAATTATCGGAAATGAGTGCATTGTTGCTGGGGTCAGCAATTTTGATTTAACATTGATGACAGTATCAGTAACTAGCATGCTCTGACAACTGTCGAGATAACTTACACATCTAAAAAGAATAAAGCAGTTTAAATAATTCAACTCAAAAACTTCAAAGAAGTTCTATTGCGAATAAACAAATAAACTACACAAATGAAACGAAAGAGTAGAGTGATAACCACGTGGAATACTTTGGAAATAATCATCTAATCTAATCTATTACTCATACGCGTGGCAAGTACATGGGTTGTCTATTTTTCACGAAGTAACCATGAACATTAAAATGGCGGTAACAGCACCAAATAATGGAGGCTAATTTGGATGAGAACGAAGGTATGTCACTTCTGTGTGACGGGATTATTCTGTGATGTGCAAGCACGTCATCTCCACTTTAAATTCCAAACAAAAATAGTATTGAACCATGCTATTAATAATTTAGATTATTTTGTTGCTGAAAATAGGAATATTCTTATTAAACTCGACCTTTCATAGAAATGTGCTTACCTGATGGTTTGTTTGACAGATAAAACCTACCATTTTTGCATTTTGACATGCTGTATTATACATGGATTACATTGGGTGGTTAACGTTGATTTTAATATTTCAGTAAATGGTTCAAATAGAAGTCCATTCCACGCCAGACAAGTCAATAATGGCAGGGTGAGTAGTTTGCTTTCTCAAACATCAATGAATACAGTTCTCTCAAAATCTGAACAACATATTTTATCATCCAGCGTATTTGTTATATAAAATTGGTTACGTCACTGCTTTTTATAGATAGTATTAGGGACAATCTACTCAATAGAATGACTATCATTTGGCAAAATGTGAAATTTTGTTACCAATGTTGAAGAGAGGTGTTTCCAATAATCAATTACCTTTGTTACCAGGATAGTAGGTATCATAAGTTTTCAGGTATTGTTGGCATGATTATTAACTGGTACACACTAGAATACCCAAAACCTCAATGCTGATTAATACAATATTCTTAAACAAAAATAATATGTTGCAAAAAAAATAACAACATACCTACGCGTTTTATTAAAAAAAATTTCTAAAATGAAGATAAAAACGTTATCCTCAAAAAACTGCTGTAGTAAAAGTATGAATATCAAAACTAAATAATATGGTTTTGCTTATCTACGAATACTATACCTTGTTTTCAAACTAAGAGGAGTAAGTAGGTAGGTAGTAACCAAATGTCACATTATTGTGAAAAAATGTATGGTTATAATAAGTGGTTTATGTCAAATTTGTTAATAATTTGAGTAAAGATAAGTATTTATATATAGAAAATCCAATTGCATGTTACTAATTATTCTTCAATGAACTTTGAGGCTTAAATATAGGAACAACAGAAGGTTTTATATACAAATAGAAAAATACCATTATATTTTACTGTAATGTATTTAAGACTTGATGTGAAAATATAAACCAAAATATAATTTTACTTGGAAACTTAAATTATTATTAACAAGAAAAACCAGCCTGGATTTTGTTTATAAGCGGAGTGAATGATAAAAATAGCAATTAACTTGATTGAAATATAATACTTTTTAAAAATAAAACAATAAACAACAAACGTGAAAAAAGTGGTAATAGATATTGAAGTAATGAATATTTCTGTGAAGACACAAAACTGAGAAATATCGTGGTCAGTAGTATCAAAAGAGCTGTGTGTGAAACGGACAGCAATTTGACCAATCACTAGGCAGGTGTAATGCCAACTTAAATTCAAAACGCTCCTCGATTAGTTTAAAAACAAGGATAATTAATAGCTGACTCTAGTGTTTCGTTAATAACCTACATTAACTACAATTATACCAGGGGCACTAGAAGAGTACGAAAATATATACATATATATATATATATTACAAGTAAGAGTCACGAATGTTTTTCGCTACGTCATAACTCATAGCATCACCCCAACGCAGTTCTTTCCGAAGAGCTCGATTGTGCGAAGCGTTGCTGTCGTTGGACATTTACCGTTGAGGACTATGTCGCATAATGCGTTTTTTGTTGTAATTGAAAAGCTACCAAGTTTTGTACGTTCATTGACACTAAAATACGTGGCAACACTGTGCACTGTTAATGTTTTAAATCTGACACACTCAAACTCTCAAGAATACGAAATTTTAGCAGGTCCCATTCCTAGTGGACTATTTATGAAATATATAAAATTGGATTGTCTGTTGATCGGTCAAATCTCTGAAACTGCTTAACCGATTTGGATAAAACTTGGAAGGCACGTGAAATAAACCATCAAGAAGGACATAAGCTACTTTTTTATCAATTTTTTGAATTAGTTATAAACAATTAAAAACGAGTTTTATGGAAAACGGTTCATATAAGCATATAGAATAAATGATCGAGCTAGACATTAAATGAAGGAGGAGCTAGTGGAAGCTACACAATTGAATTTGTTATAAGCAATTGAAAAGAGGCGGAAGATTTCTGTGTAGCTACAGCTGAAAACGGTTCATATAAGCAATGGAATTATTCATAAACAATATCTTTGAGTATTTGACCGTTGAGACCCGTTTTAAAATATTTTGAACCACTTTTCTCTGAAAATACGCTTTTAACTTATTCCGCTAATCTGTCGCCGGTCTACAGGCTAGTACAGTATTCGCCAACTAACTTGATGTCCTAAATGCTTTCTAGGGAGCTACTGACGGCGCCCATCCGATAATTGTAAACAGTGCCGAGCAAATTCTGAGGATACGCTTTCTTGTACAATTAATAAAGTAAAGTCCGTCCGGAAATATGTGATCCTAACTTAATAAATAATATTTAATTCTTTGTTATAATTATTGGTATATTGATTTTAATATAACCGGATCTGCTTTATAGCTGAATTCTGAGTACATAAATGATATTTTAACAATAAGGTACCTACCCATTACAATAACATGTTATTTATCTAATTGAAGATTATAAAGTTAGGATCTTATATTTCCGGACGGACTATAATTAAAATTTGTTAGAAACTAATGAGAATAAAAGAAACACAAGATAATGGGAAATTATTTAAGCTAGGTATATTTCTAAGAATAGGTATAAACAGTTTTTATCTTTACGAAGAATTAAGGTTTAATTTGGCACGTAACATTTTATTCGTAGGATCATTAAATTCGCATATAAATAAAATAAGCTGTGCTAACTTGTTTGTGATGGCTTGCTAGCTAGATGGCTTACCTGTTGCCTGGGATGTTTCAATTTTCACGTTTATTAAGGTATCTTCATCACTTTTTAATGTCTTAAAATAATTAAACACTCTATATATCACTTGACGAGTTTGTCCTTCAGTACATTTACGATTTTCTTAATTAACGGCTGACATTTTTACAAACACTTTATTGTACAAAGCAGAAACAATAACTGTGTGACGCTACGCTACTGAAAATCTTAACACCTGATAAGGTTCGATGCAATTGGCGTTTTTACCACCAATATCAGCCGAGTGGGCAGGACACTATTACTCTGTATATCTTAGTTGGTAATTTCTGAAACATCAAGTTAGTTGGCGAATACTGTAGTACCTACCACATAATAAATCACTCGCGTAGAAGCAACACTTTCGTTTTTATTAAAAGAAGCCTCCATAATTATGTGCCGATATTGTCAAGCTATTGTAAATGTGAAAAGTATACCACCCACAGCACTTGTCTCACGTACTTAACGTTTTCATAATAATATTTAGAGTTCCCACGTCCTTATCATTCTATCCTTCAGTACCATTTATGTAGTTTTCCTGTTTACATGGTTTTCAAGTTAATTTAAACTAATCTTGCAGCGAATATTCGGTTATTATTCGTTATTCGGCTTATTCGGCTACTTTTAAGCAGGCGTCCCACGATCAAATAGTTTGTTAAACGTGACTAATCAAACTGCATTGGTGACGTCGATATATGAATTTGATCAAATTCTCTTCATTTAGCGGCGCCAATAATACAGACATACCACGATTGTCAAACTTGACTAATCAAACTGAACAGATGACGTAGAATTATGACAGTTTGACGTAGCCTTAAACTTGAAAGTCACGCGATCAATCTTGTTGCTTCAATCTTGACGGTTAAGGAGTTATTCAATTCAAAAGTTTTCAAATCCAATGCAGATTTATTATGAAGGTGGATTTTACGTTAAAAACCATTATTGCACTGACTAGCCTAGCAGTGGTTTTACCATAAAAAGCTGGGAACATACAGAAGAAAAGGCGGAGAGGTGGGAGCAAATTTTAGATTTTTCGTCGATACGAGGGCAATAATAATGTCTTGCAATGGTTCGATTAGAACTCCGAGATGAAGATCCGCAAAGCTACAAGAATTATCGGAGGATGTCTGTTCAATATTTAAAAGCGAAAGCAAAAACCCGCATTGTTGATTTTATCTCACAATCCAAACTTTCACATACATATAACTACTATGTAGAACTGGCATAACTACGATTTGTAGAACTGGCAGGGTCGCCATGTGGTATACTTTACTAAACGTTGAAAGTACATCTTCAGGTTCTTTTTATTCTAGCCATTAGTTCTATCACTCATACTTATAGAAATATCAGACAACTTATTCGTTACACATATCACATATATTCTACGAAATATATCTTTGTCTATCCACTACATTTTGTAGTTTGTGGGTTTTCGCTTTTGCTTTAAAATATTGAACAGATATCCTTAGATAATTTATGTAGCTCTACGGATCTTCATCTTGGACCATTGCAAGACATTATGATTGTGCTCGTGTCAACGGAAATTCCAAGAGTTGCTTCTATATGCTTCCAGCTTTGAATGCTAAAACCACTGCTGGCTCGTGAAAGCAATAAGGGTTTTTAACTTAAAATCGACCTTCATGATAAATTTGCATTCCATAAGCAAATTTTTAAATTGAATTACTCTTTAACCGTCAAGAAAAATTAAGAAAAAGATTGATCGTATGACTCAAGTTCGGGGCTACGTCAAACTGTCACAGTTCTACGTCATCCACTCAGCTTGATCAGTCAAGTTTGACAAACTATTTGATAGTGGGATGCCTGCTTTATTATATTTGGCCGAATACGTACATACAATTAATTTCGGCTGAATATCGAATATATTTTGTTGTACAAAGATAATTGGTACATAGAGATAATATACATAGAGTAGGCAACCTATACTCGGAAGCGTCCACGCAATAAAAAGAGATGGCGAATGAAATTGGGGATGCTGTCTCTCTCTAACATCACGTGATGCACATGCGCGAAGACTGTAACACTACAAACCTTTTAAGAATGTAGAAAGAGGAAGTAATACCAAACTGGTTGTCCATCTCTTTCTAATGGGTGGACGAATACGCTTACACGAGCCCCTATGACATGCCTACTCTATGTATATTATCTCTATGAATTGGTAGGATGGAAAGAAATATTGAATTATTTCAATATAATAAATAAATCATCATCAAAATAGTCCAAAACACACGGTGCGGTGCAATATAGCGTGCAGGGTGGCGCGGTGTGAAAGGCGGTTAGTACATCAGAACAAACGATCCCAAAACAATCACGTCGATAGAAACATTAGCGCCACACACCAGACGATACGTTTGCCTAATATTCGGCCAGAGATCTAGCAGAATATACTATTCGTTGCAACTCTAATTTGAACCACTCAATTTTGCAGTGTAAGTTATTTCGAATCATTTCTCAATGCGTGGTAAATGCCAAAACTGTCAATAATGTTATTCAGTCAACCATGTATTCGTTTCTCCTGCAATTTATTTTGTACAAACCTCAGGCTACGTAAAAATATTATGGATTAATCTTCTTATCCAGAGAAGTTGTAATAGGAGATATGTCATTGCAGAGAAAGTAATTAAGGACAGCAAAGGAATTCGTTCCGGAATTAGGTAATGAGAACGAATGGGATCCAAATACCATAACCAGACTTGAAAAGAATGCCACTGAATGGTACACAGACGGCTCGAAAGCAATAAAAGGAACTAGGACAGGAGTCTACGCGTCAGGAACCAAACACTCTGAAAGCATGTGAAAAACCCCAAATATCTTTCTAGCGGAAATTCACGCCACAAGAAAGTGCGCCCAGTTCAATATTGACAAAGGGTATAGAAGGCAAAGGAATATAAGCAGCCATTAAAGCACTGAGCTCTTGTGTAATGAGTTCCAAAATGGAGTGGAAGTGTCTAGGTTAACTCAATGAACTAGGCGAGAACAATATAATCACCTTATTATAATAGAAGGGAATAAAGTAGCAGATGAACTAGCAAAGAGGGGGACTGAAACACCCTTTTGGGGACCGGAACCCTTTTGCGGTAACAGCTCCAATGTAATATTGGAAGAAATAGGCAAAGCCGAAAAAAGAGAAGATCTGACCATTGGAAAGATCTAGTAGGGCTTAGACAATCAAAGATTCTGCTGGGTGACTACAGCCCGTTGAGATCAAATGAATGCATAAGTCAAAGTAAAACTGAACTATGAGTTTCAACAGGGATCCTTACGGGACATTGTCGCCTGCATGGGCACCTGAAAAAGCTCAAAATAGTAGAGGAAGAAGAATGTAGATTCTGTGGCATTGAAGACATACTTGCGATTTGCACAGCAATTCAGAATCCTAGGGCACAACACCTAGGATAGACTGGATAGAGGATGAGGGACATTCACCTGAGTTGAAGCCTGCGGATATCCTAAAATTTCTCTGGAAAATAGGACTAAAGGAGCTACTAGTCTCTGAGACTTTCCTCAGGAACTACTAAGTAGAAATAAGGGGGCACAATAGATCTTTTAGGTCTCACTGAATTCCACCCCATATAGGTACACACATACATACATACATACATACATCCCATCTGGGACCAGATTATTGACTGAGGGAGTAGAGCATCTCGAGAGAACACATAATTTGTTTTCATGCTTCTGGTTTGTTTCGGCATTAATGTGGAGAAGACAAAAGATCTGCTTTTTGGCAAGCTTTGCTTTGTTAGTTAAGAATACGGCAATCGATTCCATGGAGGTCAGTTCTAAGATAGTATGGGATTGCACAGGTGCCTTGAACGCACTTAGAGACAGTTGCAAGGTCACAGTATCCTGGGTACAAGGGCACGGGGGTCATAAAGGAATCGAAAAGGCCGTAGAAATGACCAGACAAGGATTATCAATGTCATTCATTTTACCGGAGCCCTTCTGCAGCGTCACAAATTTCTAGAATGGTGGATAACCTCATCAGGACAAAGACATGCAAAACAGTTCATTAAAAGACACTAGCCAAAATTTACGGCATACCCAATAAGCAAAGATAAGAAATCTATCAAAGTTAACAGGGTATTGTCAGCTTAACGGGCAAGCAAAACTAATGGAATGAGGTTGACCGACGAAGACATATGCAGATTTTATCACCTAGGTGAGGCGATGAGTGGCCACTGGTAAGAAACTGCATGAAAGGTTCAGTCACGGGGCAGATTGGCTACATACGAAGAGTCGGGCGGGAGAATTAAATCTAGATTTAGAAGACCACAATATATTTAAAAAGATCAGAGTGGAATACACCAACTAGCCATTTTATCAAATCTAATCTATTACGCAAAATACTTCGTTATTTCAAAAATTTTCAACAAAAATATAACCTACTGCTACTAAAGAAAATTTGATAACAACTTGATTCCCTAACAATGAAGTACTCTTCAAAAAAGTATCAGCTGTTCATTCATAGTTGACTTGGGATACAATAGCAATACAGTGACAAACAATGTCAAAATGTATTTTTCGTGCAATCGGACGCGAAGTCAGTATTTCGCGTTCTCAACACAGTCCCCGAAATTCATAGCAACGGCTGCGAAACCAAACGTCACTTCCAAATTTGAATATCACTTCAATATTTGACATTTCTAAAATACTACAAAGACAAGGATTATTTTTTATTGAAAACCAACAAATACATAAGTACTTATATTATTTAGGATGAATATTAACATTAATTGTACAGTTTGTATTATTACTTATATTTACTCCAGAAGTTGAAGCAAGAACTGTCAAAATATTTGGTATATATTGAAACACATCATTTCCATAGCATACATTGTTAAATAAATTAAACTGCTGTTGATTTTAAAGCAATGATATATTTATTTACAATTATCTAATTTTAACGATTGCACGAAAAATAGTGTGTATGACATGGTTGCGAAACTTTTTATCGACCTCAAGATTATCTTGCCTCGGCCGCAAACGGCCTCGGCGATAACTGTTCTTTCGGTACGTTAACAGGGTATTTCGCGGCCTAAGCATACAAATAACTATTTTCTACGGCAACCTCGATAAATGTTCATTTTATAACCGTAACTTCAATCATAAACAAGCACATTTTGTACAGAATTTCATTTTTGCATCGGTTGCTAGGCAAGTTGCTAAGCAACAAACGCGGAATGGAATATTTCGTGCTAGGTCTAGGATTACTCTAAAATCACGACGGCTACGGCTTGTCAAATTATGACGTCCAGCGACAAATTGATGAAATGTCAGCAGATCATTTCTGTCAAAGTTTTGGTAGGTAACGAGTAATTTCATAGTTGTTTTCTATAAAAACTATTGAAATTATTAGAAATAGCAATAAAGAAAATATTCACATATTTCTTCAATTTATATTTTAATTCTGATAGAAAGCCCATTAGCGCCGAATTCGGAGTAATGAAATATTATCAGTTTATTTCTTTCAAAGTTTTTGCAATGTATGCATGTATTAAACGTGAACGATATGTTGTCATAGGAAAAGTATAGTATGCAACTCGCAACAAAATGGCCATTTTGTGCTCATTGCATAATTTTCATCTTTATTCAATAATTTAATTTTTATATTTTAACGGAACTGAAGTTCTTTTCAGGATGCCAGTGATCAAGAAGACAGATCAAACTTCAGTATTAACTTTCCACCGAGGGTATTCCTTCAACGATATTTCAACAACTAGGGCCAGCTGATAGATTGAAAATGATTAATTTCTTGTCGACATTACATGTATAGTTCAAATGATAAAAAAATTTAATTTAGAATTTTAGCTAAGCTATTTAAAACTAAGTACTTAATGGCACAAGAATAATAGTAAAATAGGAACAAATATTTCTGTCACAATGTATTTAAGTTGTCTATGTGTTTAAAAAAATAGATATCTGGTTAACTATATAAAATTGTTGAAAGCAGCATGAATTTATTAAAATATATGTTTTCGTGCAATCGCACGCGAAGTTAGTATTTCGCGTTCTCAGCACAGTCCGCGAAATTTCATTTCGCGGCCGTTACCCATAGCAACGGCTGCGAAACCAAACGCCACTTCCAAATTTAAATATCACTTCCAAATTGGACATTTCTAAAATACTACAAGGAAAAGGATTATTTTTTATTGATTACCAACAAATACATAAGTACTCATATTATTTATGATGAATATTAACATTAATTGTACAGTTTGTATTATTGCTTATATTTATCTTCTATAAGTTCCTTGTGGCATTACTGGTTATTTTTTCTTATTTTCTTGGGAATCAAACCACAATAATGTTTTTTTATTTTTTTATTTCAACGTTTCGGTAGCGTTCCAGCTACCGTTGTCAAGATTAACTAATAATGAATGAATGAAAGATTTTTGGTCCCTATCTGACACAACGAAAAAAATTTGACAACTAGACAATCAATAATATTTTGAAGTTTAAGACTACAAAACTTTGTTGTCAAATTTTATTAAGGTCCATTCATAGTAGATCACACCTCTGGTAAAATGAGAAATAAAATATTTCATTTCATGACATTCTAACGATATGTAGTCCACTAGAAATGGAATCCAGTGAAGTGCACGTTCCAGGAACGGTTTTTATTGGGATAGCGCTTTTTTTCTTGCTTATTTTGGAAATTTTGTTAATATAAACGCGTTTGTTGTTACTTTTTTGTGTATGATTATTTTGTTTTCAAAATATGTATAACTCAGTTTGGTGATTTTGTGTATTGAAGTGTGTATCGATTAACAACCATTCCAAAGATAAATCATAAGAAAACCTGGATAAAAACTTATGATGCTATCCTGATAACGCCGGTAATTGATTATTGGAAATTTCTCTTTCTAACATTGGTAACCAAATTTGACCATTCGGCTGAAATACTAGCTACACATTTATCTGAATTTAGTTGTATTAAAGCACTTTCTTTGATTTTTCGTCTTTTATTATTGGGCTCTTTCAATATTATTATTGTGGTTTGATTCCCAAGAAAATAAGAAAAAATTACTTATATTTACTCCAGAAGTTGAAGCAAGAACTGTAAAAATATTTTGTATTTATTAAAACATATCATTTCCATAGCACATGGTGATATTGTTAAATAAATTGAACTACTGTTGATTTTAGAGCAATAATATATTTATTTACAATTATCTAGTTCAATAATTTTAACGAATGCACGAAAAATAGTGCGCGAAACTTTTTAACGACCTCAAGATTATCTTGCCTCGGTCGCAAGCGGCCTCGGCGATAACTGTTCTTTCGGTACGTTAAAAAGGTATTTCGCGGCCTAAGCATACAAATAAATATTTTGAGAAGCTTTAACAAAACAGTGTCCAAACAAAACCCATACATTAACACGTTCCTTATATCAGGGGTCTCCAAACTATTTTACCTAAGGGCAAGCTGGTAAATATCTGATGAGCAAGCGGGCCAACAAACTACTGTAAATATTGCCCCTTCCACGACAAAGAGGCTGGGGGTTTTCTTTGTATTTTGTCAATGAAGGTGATAAATATTGAGTTTTAGTAAAATTCAAACTTAATTTTTGGAATTTTATAACTTTATATTTGTTATTGTTACCAACTTTTTCACTGTTAACAACTTATTTATGTGTAAAAAGATAGGAATTAATATGAAAAAAGCATTGTAAAGAAGATTTATTTATTCAAATAAGTACTTATGGCAAAATCAAATTTTACTTGAACAAAATTTAAAAATGTCCTTTTTTACAACATCAAGGACGGGCCGGTCCAAAACCTTTGGGGGCAGTATATGGCCCGCAGGCCGTAGTTTGGAGACCCCTGCCTTATATGATGGAGTCCAAAAAGTAGAATACGACAGGACTAGTACTTAAGGAGTTTCCCTTCAAGCTGTTTCTCAGGATATTGATGAGGAAGTATATTGTCTAGAAGCTTCAATACTGTTTATTATCTATTAGGTACATGAATTTACATACGTCTGTTTATCTAATAATTATACATATATTTTCACATTTCATATCGTTACATAGTTTTCTATTCTAAAAATTTCACTTAATTTATATTTTTCTTAATATTAGTGACTAGCTTTTGACTCATGGAGATGCTTTTTTAGCAAATCCAGTTAAAATGGAAATGGGTCAATTTTATTCTCAAAATCGTACAATACAAAAAACAATCCTTACTAAATAACCATTGCAAAATAACTAATACTTATCGCAGCGTTCACTCTGTTAAAATAAATTAATCAGTTTCGAGAAAAAAATTGACTCCGTAAAATTATTTAATAAATAATATTGAAATTAAATAGGTAAAACTAGTTAACATTAAATATATTCCTACATATTCAAAAACTGTCAACAGAAGAATAAAAATATACATCAACATCTATATTACTTTTCTTATACTAAATTTATTATTTGTCTTTGGTGGTTCTAGCTGTATTTTTTTATTTCAAGTACACAAAAAATAATATTTTATTTATACATTATGTTAAGATATGTTTTAAATTAAGGATTTTTTCACACAAAGTGCCAAATGACCTCATTTTCAACAAAGGAAGAAGGTCCGCGTATTTTTTTCGTGTATTTATTGTAATTGTGGTTGCCCAGTTTAAGACGTGAAATTTGTACCAGTTCCATCATGTAACTTCTATCACTTATTTGAAAATGAGATTTGGCAATATTAAATTTTTATCTTTCACGTTCATTGTGAAATTACATACACATCAATAAAAATTGTTGATTAACTTATAAACTCAGAAATTGGAAATTGAACATTTCTGTATATAGAGTTGCCTAGATCATTTGGGATTTTAATGATCCAGAAATTATGAATTTTGCAATTGTGCGTTACTATTTCTACTAAAATCCAAATCTTCATACGATTAATAAAAAATAATATTCATTTTGTAAATAGGGAAGCTTCCAGTTTTTTGTATTCAATAATATCACTAAGTGAATCGTCTAAGAATCCTACTCTTGAAGGCTTACTTTTAAATAAATATTAACTTAGAAAACATAGTTAGGAGATCCGTGATATTTAAACGACCTCCGTAGCGCGCCAAAGCGAGTGACGTAGAAGAGTAGTATGCCCAGCTGTGTACAGGAGCGTCTAAATGTAACTCTTTTTACCGACGTTGCCAAGCGTAGGATTAGTTTATCAGATTTTTGGGGTTTAAAAGGGACACATTTTCGAGGGATATTTTAAACTTAATTATAAAATTATAGGCATTTTCATCTATCATCAATGATTTCATGTGTGTTAATCGGAATAATAAATTCATATCATAATAAAATAGTTACCTATCCAATGCCATAAAAGATACTCAAACCACACATATTTTAAGCTTTGTATATTTTATGAAAAGTTTCTTCCAATGTTCAATTCTCTTTCACTACGTTGCCAAAAATATATTATATATTATGAAGCTGTGACATCATTCGAAACTGGAGGGATTATGTGAACAAATACACCTAGTATTTCTTAAACCTGTACGAGGGATAGTTTGTTGTACTATGCTGGCAACACTGCACGAAGAGATCGTATATGTAATATATTTCGTATAATTTATTCAGTCATGTTAAAAATATTATAGATATATACAAAATTTTACAAAGTCTAATAAATCAGAATGTACCGAAAGTATTTAAAAAAACAGTAAACAAAGCAATAATGGCTGTTTTAATGGTATACGTTCGTTTCTTGTCGCAGTGACGCACGTGCAGTACCGAAATATTACTCTTCTACGTCACAACCAATACCAATGCATCTACAAAAGTTTCAAATGATTTTAATTTTTCGGCATTTAAAATTCGTTATAGTGGCTGCTCTAATAATTATGATTTTATTCAAGTTTCCTATTATCATAAAAATCTAATAAATTAATTAGTGTGTTTGTAATTTTTAAGCTCATCAAAAACCTAAAAAAAAGTGTATTTCATAGCATTTTCCTGTAGAACATTCATGTTTCTTATATATAAATATATTGCTATAATTATTAAATATTTTTATAATATACAATGGTTTTTTAAATACACTTTTTAACTTTTATTTGGTATTTTACACGCTAGACAAATAATATGAATCTTAAAACAGCAGTAAAAATGTTCACAAAAAAATAAAAAAGGTATTCAATACATGCTACAAGAATATTTGATGTAAGACCTCCAAATTCCTAAGCAAAAGAATTAAAAATTAATATATTTCTCTTTTGAACCGAATATCTACCGTGAAGTAAGTAAAATATTCTTCCAAAAAATGTCACTGCTGCCGAATGTTTGAAAAATTTAATAATTGAAGAAATATTGTGCCTTTAGCACATGACATTAGTAATTTGAAAAAGTAAATAAGGAGTTTTGGTGACTCAAATTGTTTTTACAGCCATACACCGGATTTTATAGAACTAAAATCGATTTTGGAGGAATTTTTGTTTAATCACTATCGGAACTGGATTCTTCTGGAACTTTCGGTATTCCAGGCTGAGCCGTAGGTGGAGGAGGAGGATTGGCTGGCTTCGAAACGTAAGTAGCCGCGGCATAAGCATTTGGTGAATCACCTTCAGTGTGCTCTATACCGACTCTGAAAAAAAGTTGTGAAACCATTTACCATCAAAATGTGCTCAAAAAATATCATCGGGAGGCTTACAAAAATAAAGTGTTTCATTAAATACGTACCTATATTCGTGCCGTGCTAAATATCTAACGTACTTCTCTGGTGGATCATCGCTATCTGTATTCTGAAGACTAACACTTCTACACGTCGTATGACTGACCTGAGTTGCTGGCATTGTAAACTCTACATAGCAGTACTCAGCTAATTTTTCTGGCATTTGGTCGTAGCTAGTAAGAGCAATTTTGCACACCATGTTGTGAGTCGTGTATGCACCTTGACCTTCCTTGGGTAACCTTGGACATCGCCAAACTATTGCTCTATGTTGATGCTCGTACTTAGCCTGGCCAGACGTAACTTCAATCAAATTTTCTTGTAATGTTTCCATTGTTCCCAATATCCTTTCGATTCCCTTAATTTTACCAGTCCTTAAAACATATTCCAAGTGTTAGTTATAGGGAGTCAAAATGTGAAAACCTTCAAACTAATAAAATGAAAAATCGAAGCCAAGTTCAAAATTCATTTGTTATATTTGTAAAAAAAATTGTCACCTTTTATGGGCCGATTTAACAGATCCATATCGAAAATGTTTTTCTACTCTAAATAGATAGATCCAACATTCTGGTATAGGAAAACGTATCATAACATCCTCGCAAGGAATCTGTCCCAGCTTTCTAGAGGCGAATCCCGGAACCAAAACGTCAGCTCTAAGTTCTACCTGAAAAATTAAACAAAAAATATTCCGGGTTTGTCGAAAATGTTTTCATCAATTTTCTCACTTTAAACCCTGTAACACAAATTTGAGCTTTAAGTTGTAACGGAAGCTCTCGATTTTTTGGAGGTCTCACTCTAAATCTCATCAGTTCAATGTAACATGCATCCGGAGGCTTAAACCTGGAAAGGGAAGTTGTTTTAAAGCAATAATACTAGAATTTGAAAAAAGTATTTACTTGATTATATGCGTAAGATTGTAATCATCCTGTTGTATACAAGAATGAAATTCTACGTCTTCCAATCGAATCCACTCTTCAGTCACTACTGGAATAATATCATGTCTACCAACCACTTCTTTCCCTTGTCGTCTCATATCGTTTACTCCTAATTCTACGTCAGGCATTCCTGTCAGGAATCCCAAGAAAAATAATCTTACTCTGGCTATTTGTTTTACAATGTGACCTACAACCAAATTAAATCATCTTTATATATTGGACATGAAAAAATACGTATTTGCTTTTATTAAGCGAGAGGAAAAAAAATTCCACTCACCATCACCTTCTTGCTCAACATATAACTCGTCTACGGCAGTGATTTGGACTTCTTCCATTTTGTAATGTAACGCCCTATCTCTGTGTGCTTGAAGTTTAAACAGTGCTTCTTCTATACTTACTGAAAATTGCTTCAAATCTTCATAATTTAAAGATCCCAATTTCATTAGTTGAGAAACTTGTGGAGCATGTTCTACCGGCAATCCCAATTTCTTTAAATCACTTCCAAATTCCTTAACTCCTAAGAATAGACAAAATAATAATACCAAAACTTCTTGAGGACAAGAATTGAAGTTACCTTGATAATCTCCTTGTATGGCATATGCCGCAAACTGACTCAATTTATTTGTAATCCTTTCGGCTTTTTTAACTTGTCCTGGTCGAACACCAGGTCTTTCTTTATAAAAAATATATTGCAATTTAACTGTGAAAATTTTTCCAAACTGATCGTACTGCTGAGCTCCTATGTCCGATACCGAATAGCAGGGTTGTAGAGGCAGTTCCTGGAAAGGATCTTTCTCGTCCTTTTGATTATATAATTGTAGAAGTACACAATCTGGTAAGTGTTGAAGCTTAACCCATATTTTCTTCCAGAAACGTTGCCCTGTGATTTTCTTTTTGTTAGGTTGTCGTAAATGCATCTCCCATCCTTCTTCATGGTAGTCGATCCTCGGAAACGGCTCTAGAGGCATTGATACATCGTCGTCGAACAACGGAGTTGGTGGAGTCTCTTGTGAATCAGACCGCTTGAACTCTTCAACTAAAAATACAATTTGAATTCACGAATTTTCTACAATAATCGAACTCACCATGTGGAATTTCATTTTGAATAGTTTCAGGTATTTCAGTTTGATCAAACGGATTGAATCTGGGGGAAATGTCGCCGTATGTCGCTGCAACTGTAGGAGGTGGTGGGGCAATTGTCGGGAGAACATCACCAGATAAGTCATTAGCCCCTTTGGGTCTGTAAAAAGAAATATATTTTCAATTAAACTCTAAATTGTTTATCAATTTGCTTACCTAATGAAAACTGCAAAGTCTTTATCTTCGTCAGATTCTTGAGAAGCAGCTTTACTAATCCTATTAGGCGTTGACTGTGGTACTACTGGAGGTTCTTGTAGAGCCAAAAAGGCATCAAATCCATCGTCTTGTCCAAATCCAGTAGACAGATCACTTGCATTATTCAAATCATTACCCCAAGCGTTACCAAACGCAGAATCTTCAGTTTTAACAGAATCGAACTTCTTTGCGAAATCGTCAAAATCATCCCCGGTATTATTAATAGAGCTTCCAAAGGGATCTGCGTTCACTGGTGTAGTACCAAAAGCATCCGTAACTTTAGTAGTACCGCCAAATATGTCATTGGATGTAACTGTAGTACTAAATGTATCAGAACCTGTGTTTTTTGTACCAAATATATTACTAGTGGTATTAGAAACAGTATTTACTGTGCCAAAAATGTCTACAGGTGTGTTCGATTTGCCAAAAACATCTGTAGGTTCGTGAGTTGAAGCTAAAATATCCGTAGAAGTATTTGTTGTAAAATCGTTACCAGTATCATTGAAAATATTTGTATCTACTTGAGATTTGTCAGATGTTTCACTTGTTGTATATGTGGATCCAAAATCGTTTGCAGTGTTAATTGTATCAAAAAGATTGGCTGTTTCGTTCTCAGAACTTGTTAAATCCGTGTTTGTAGCCGAGGCATTACTGAATCCAAACGTATTTGATTGGTCAAATTGCTTGGTATCGTGCTCACTTGGATCAGACATTCCAAAAAAGTCATTAGTTTCAGATAGATTGTTCAAATTTTCAGTTATCTCCATTGGATTGTGCCCGATATTCTGATTAACCTCGTATTTATCGTTAATCATTTCTTTTTGTTCGAGTATATCTTCACTTGGTGCAAAAGGATTTAAAGTAACGCTGGAAATAGAACCTTTGCTATGACTATTACTTAAATCCATCTGAAGATCTTCTTGTGAATGTTCAGATGATATTAAATTATCTTTCACTTCGGGAGAAAATACTTCATTCAAATTTTCAGCGGGTTTAATTATTTCCGTTGTAGACGTTATTATATCTGGTTGAGGGGGTATTTCAGTTTCCATCATTAAGTCAGATAGTAGGTCTTTAACGGGTTCATGCTTAGGAGCGTTGTATAAATTGAGAATATCCGACACTTCTTTTTTCTTCGGAATCTCTTCAACACCAAACATATCTATATCTTCTATAGGCTGTTCTTTCTTTTGAATCAAGGGAGCAGGTAATGGCGGTTTTGGAGGACGTACTGGTGGAGACGGTCTTGGTGGAAGAGGTCTAGTTTGGTTTGTTACCACAGGCTCATTTTGTATAACAGGTTTATTCTGAACAAGCGGTTCGTTACTAATAAGAGATTGTTGTCCAAAGTGAACTGCAGGATTTTGATTAATATCACAGCTGGTATCATGGTCTAAAGTGAATAAATCTACATTGGAAGATTGATTAACCTGATTCGAAGTTTGAGGTTTGTCGTCAACATCGAGAAGATCCCTATATCCGGGATCTGGAGTAGGGCTGGGAGAATGTAAATCTCTCATATTAACAGGACTTGGGGATCTTGTCGGTGGAATTTTTCCAAGAAGTGAAGAGCTGGTAGCATCCATAGCTCCCATAACAGACATTAGTAAGTCCTGGGTTTCCTTAGAAGGAGGTATGCGAGGTGGAGGAGGTCTTGGTGGACCATTGGGATTAACTTGAACTGTATACTTCAAATCCAAATCCACCGGCTTTTTAGGGGTATCTGATGGTAATACTTGGTCAATCTTAATTGGTTCAGTTCTAGAAAACGGTGCGGTGTTACCAAATTGGTCATTATCTTGTATCACTGGCATTTCAGCTTCTGCTGGCTCTAATTCCATTGGATCAAAACTGAAAGGATTAGTTGTAGCCATAGTCGTGGCTGTTTGAGATAAAAATGGGTTATCTCCAAAACCACCCGAATCTCCATCTTGATCATCGAGCAAGAAAGGGTTGGATCCTCCTGAGCTAGGAGAAACATACGGTTCTTCACTGAATAAAAATGGATTAGCAGCCATTTTGAATAAATTCCAATTCCAAGAGCTTCAATTCAGCTTTTCCAGGCTGTATATCAACAGCACAACTAGTATCAAAGGGATCGTAGTCTTCGTCAATGTCAACAGTAGGTGAAAATTTCACTTCTGCTGAAGGCGACAGAGGTTTTTCGATCACTTCATCAGCATCATGAACCAATAAGTCGGTAGATTTTACATGTACTGCTGGTTCACTGTTTTTCTCCGCATGTATCAACTCAGTTTCTAGTAGTTTCAATTCAGTTTTGCCTGGTAAAATATTTGATGCTATCGAAGTATCAAAGGGATCACAATAAATAATCTCTTCAGGAAATTCTATTGACGCACCAGGAGTTAATACCTTTGCATGTATATCATTATCAGTTGCAAGTAAGTCTAAAGAATCTGCTACAAGAGGCGGTTTAGGTTTGGATATCTCCTTAAGTGTATTAACCACAGCATCTATTTTTCTCAGAGCTTTGTTGAAATTATCGTTATTCAAACTCTGATTGGAATTGATCAATTCGTTTTCTATAATTCGTAGCTCGGCTTTTCCTGGGGCCGCGTTAGAAGCAAACGACGTATCGAAAGGATCGTCAGCGATTGGCAATTCTGGTATAGACGCTTTTCTGGTATAAAACGGAGTTAACGGCTTTATAATTTTTGATTCTACGCCTAAAGTGTGGTGATTTGGTGAAGGTAAATCGAATGAAACTGTTTTAGTTCCAGATAAGCTCAGCACATCTGGTCGTGATACAGTTCGTTCCCTCGGTTTTTCATCAGCTCTAGGATCAAAATCATCATCGCTTAAAACATCTACGTTTGGAGGTTTGAAAGATTGTGTGGAGGAAAAAGCACTGCTTGCCAAGTTACTGTTACTTCCTCCAAGTAAGTCACGATCTTCAGGTTTGATGAGATTCAATTCAACACCTGTAATAATAACAAATTAAATTTAAACCCTCACTACGTGGAATCTTTCCATACTTATTAAATGAAATCAAATAATTAACAAATTTTGCATCGTCAGGAGCAAATTATTGAAATTGGTACCTAAACTGACACTTATAGAGAAGAACCCACAATCGCCAAAACTATAGGGTATGATAAAATAACACAAACTAAATAAATTAGTATCATATCAATCAACCAATCAAAAAATAGCCGAAAACCTATTTCACTTCTGTAATACTATGGGTTTTTTTATGTGAGTTTTTTATGTAAGGTTTAAGTAGAAGTCCCCCAAACGAAGACATTTCTCTCATCAAAGATTTTATAATAAACAGGATATTTTATTGGGTTCATATTAGGTATTTGTTAATTTCATATTTTTGCATGTTTTGAGGGTACTTATAAAATAAACATATTTTTCCAGTTTATGTATAACTAATACCAAAATATCGAATTTTAATAGGGAATGGAAAAATGATTAACCCATAAACTTTTTAGACTTAAGGATCACTATAATTGTAAACTTGAATATTCAATTTATAAACACATATCTACATTACAATACCATCCGACCAAAACCACCCTTCACTCTATGATACATAGAGCTTTTCCAATTTTGATGTGTTCAAAAAATCCTGGAAGAGATATCAAAATTGTTAAATAAACCCAATATCAAACGCATATACCTACATTTATATAATACATACAGTATCAGATATGAATTCCTTGAATGAAAAACAAAAAAAGAGGCATACTGCATCTAGTGCACACTTATTTCTTTTTACTTGTGTGTATGTGTGTGTGTGATCCAAAAGGTTGACTGCCTAACCGCATATAAGATAAAATAAGGTAACCCTGAAATGGGTGCCAGGTCACAAGGGTATTGAAGGGAATGAAAAAACAGACGCCCTAGCATGAGAAGGATCGGCAACCGGTGTAACAAAGGCTTCGGTAAGAACCACATTAAACCAGTGGGTGCACAAACAACACCTCAAATACTGGCAAACAATTCCGAAGCTCAAACACAGTAAACTGATGGTTAAACAACCCATACCAAAACATACTGAAGAAATCCTAAATTTGAATAGGAAAGATATCAGGCTGGTAACTGGCCTTATGACCGGACACTGCGGCCTGAGAAAGCACCTTCACACAATGGTGATCTTCCAAGAAGAACCTATATGTAGATTATGTGGTGAGGAGGACGAGACAGCCACCCATATCATTTTCGAATGTGAGGCTCTACGCTGGTGGAGGTAGAGACAGATAGGGCCGGATGACCGTGTATCCAGCCTCACCAAAAGAGATACTGTGAAGAGACTTCTAGATCTCATCAAGTTCACAAATCTTCTCACGGACTAGCAGACAGACAGGACAATACAATAAGCCAATGGCAGCAGTGCTGGGGCCCACTAACCCGGCCTGTTTCGTCTATTTACCAACCAACCAACCACATATGCTTTAAAGATATCTCATTATTCAATAAAGGAATTTAAAGGAACAGTATGTTTACATTATTTAAAATCTATCGGTCTTACAAAAAACCTGTTATAAAATATTATACTGAGAATAAATCAAGAATAAGAAAAATGACTACCAATAAACTCGGAATAACTTGAGAATATGTTAAACTCAGTATAAGTAGTAACCCAAAAGTTATACCGACCCCTACCGTTGTTTAACTGTGTTATAACCTAAAAGAAATTGATGTTTTTTTCTAATACGGATTGTTCAACACGTGAGAAAAATGTTTTTGAGAGCTGTAGAGTCTGTTGAAGAAGTGAATGATATAATTAATATGGAAAATAGACGGAAAACGAATTTTCATATATAATACCACAAGAGCTTCAAAATTATCGGGTATTTCCCGATAGGTTCGTTGCAAACTAATGAAGGAGTCAAGTTTTTCAGGTTAAAAAATAACGAGCGCGAAGCAAGGCCAATTTCTTCCTTGTTGGTACCAGATATTGCATTGTCTTTATTGGTGGCAAAGTAATGGATTTTGTGATGTGTCTTAGACAATGTGGAAATATAATGGTAACAAAAGTGATGTTTAGAGTTCTATTTTCATAAGAGTGACTAACTTATGAATTAAGATGTTGAATATTACAAGAGCCATGATTTTTGTTGATAGGATTGTTAGGAATAATACATTTCGGTTGTGTCGTCCTTCTGAGATAGGTATTAACGACATTTTGAGAGTTTCAAATTACATTTTAAAAATTAACAATTTATTGACCATTGTAATAATTTTAATAAATACTTCTTAATTATAATAGTTATTGTTGATTTGAACTTTCCTTTTGACATGTCCATTTTCTTTCTGGTTTCTTTGTTCATAGGAGTGACAAACCCATAGATATAGATATTAGGCATTGCATGAGCCTTGATTATGTCATTAATAAAGTTAACAGGTTAACAAAACAGTTTTAATAATTTTAAAATTTGTATACATTTGAAACTATCTTCATTAGCAACAATTTTATTGACCCTCGTAAATGTTCATAGTCCAATACGAATAATAATTTCAGATTGTTGATAAAATATCAAGAGTACGCATGCCAATAAAAAAAAGAAATATTAATTTCATATGAGAATCTAAATTACAGATTTTGTCTTCATGTTCGACTTCCTTCAGATTATAATTTAGTTTTCAAAATGTAATCAAATAACTACCACGTTGAGTGGAGGATGTTTTCATGTTCTAAAAAATGTTTTACTCAATTTGTACAAACTCACTTTGCTTGTAAGTTTAAATTAATTATAATTTTTTCCTCTGATTATTAGAAATTGTTCATATTCTAGCCTTGAAAAGGGAATCAAATAAATCCGAGAGCTTGGAAGTCGTAAAAAAGTGTTTAATTTCTTTACCTGCCCCCGATTGTGAAGGAATCCCCAATAACCTAGTAGATTGGGCCAGTCAAATTAGCTCCAAAAAAAACATTGCCTTTTGTAATCACAAAAATATTGGGTCTTCTACAACAAATGCTGAAGAGAAGTTAACTTTTTTACAAAAATCAGGTGTATATAAGATCAAAAAATGTTCTCATTGTACTGTACTTTATATTGATGGAACACAAAAGAAATCTTGGAATCAGATATAGTGACCATCTTAGTTGCTTTAATGATAAATATCTGAATTGTACATAACACTTAATTGGATTATATCATCACTTAGCATTGAACAATACCATCAAACTTTTACACAGTTGTCAAAATCATCACATACTCAATTTCTTAGTCATTACCGATTGAAAAATATAAATATAAAATAGAAGTTCAATATACACTCCAGTCTCCATTCTTAGATTGTTTTTTAGATAGCATGTTATTTTTTAATATGACATATCCTATTTAACATTTAAAAATGAGGTACCTATCTTAGTTACTTGTTCATTTATATCAATTTCTGTAATTTGCTCCTGACGATGCGCCTGATACCTATAAAAATACATTTTTTCACAGTTACAGTGACAGGATATAAAAATAAAATTTACCTGGAACCCAATTCTTAGTTTTGTCTTTGGTTAAAGAAGTTCCTTCGTCGTTGACAACTGGTACAACTTTTTCTGCAAAAGTTGTATCAAAAGGATCGTCCTCTAAGTCGTCTTGATTTTTAGTTTCTCTGAAAGTAAGATTTCATTCAATGATTCAAAAAGAACGATTCTATAAAAAAACACTCACTCTTCAAAAGCTCCCCACTGAAGATTTTGAGCTGCAGGAGCAGTATTCGAAGATACACTTTTAGCAGGAACAACTGTTTTTGACAAACTTTCGGCTGCTAAAGCTTCAAATTCTAGATCGTCATCATCTTCAATACTGGTGATAACATCAAACTCAGAAATAACTTCATTTTTGTTTAAAACTTGCTTAGTTTCAGCTTCTGGAATAGTTACAGCGGCTACAGCTTGGGGAAACGGTATGGGATTGCTCAAATCAAGCGGTTCATGAGTAAGCTCGACAGGATCTTCGTCTAGAAGAGTTTTTTGTATGTCTTGACCAGCTTAAAATTACATTAATTAAATAGTGAGTCTCATAAAAAAGTTGTGTACACTCACCTTCATCTGATACTCCACCTAATTGCAGAGTTTCATCGAAACTTTGCAGCAACAGATCCCTCTCTTTTAATATCTGCCTTCTGTTCGCTTTCGGTCTTTGTGTAGCACACGTAGGCAATTGTACTCGTCCTGTTAGTACTTCTACAGCAGCTCCAAGTGGTACGAGCTTTTTTCCTTTTCTTTCAGCTTGAGGACCTAAAATGGCCTTTTCAGCTGCAGATGTATCAAATGGATCATCGCCGTCGAGAGGTTCAGTCGGTGATTCTGGTATATATGCTAATTTTACTTCTGCAGCTTCTAGAGCGTCTATATAGGTCGTATCGAAGATATTATCATCTTCATCCTCTTCTGACTCGGATTCAGAAACTTCTACGATACCTGTAACAAATATTTGAATAGTAGCCATGGTAAATGAGATAGCGACGTCGAAAATTCATATACAGGGTGCGGCACCGAAAACGAAACAGATCGCATATTTTTTTTGGAGAAAATGCAAAAAGAGGTCGATTTTTATTTCAAGGAGGACATCTATCGATCATATCCTCAACTATCCTACATCCCTCCCCTCCCCTCTGTCACTATTGAAATAGGGAAAGTACTAAGTGTGACACATCATTGAAAAGTTAATTTCATGAGGAATTTGACACTGTGACATGTGACAGTTCAAATAAGGGTATTTTCATGTGAAAGCCAAATTCAACAATTTAATGCTAATTACCTTTGTAAAATTCAAGTTACTACGCCTATGTTTTCGTAAAATCGAAATAAAGATTTTTGTTTTCATAACTACCAGGGCTGTTTTTTAGTTTAGCGTCATTGATACTTCAAGTCTATTAGCGAGTAAAACATAAAAATGGTTTATTCTATTCAGGAGAGAGTAGAAATTGTTGAATGTTAGTTAAAAAATAACGAATATGCTAACACTGCCAGGACAATTTTCAATGAGCGACACCCAAACAAACAGGGTAAACGTAAGTACGTTTTGGAACTTATTTCAAAATATCGACAAACAGGATCTGTTCAAAATAAAAAACGGTAGATTCAAAATCCAGTAAGAAACGAAGCGGTAGAGGTAGCCGTTTTAGGACAAGTTGTTGCAGATCCAACTCCTAGTACAAGAAAGTTTGCAGATTTATCTGTAGTAAGTCAACGTACCGTCGGGCGAATTTTGGAAGCCAACAAATTCCATCCCTATAAAATTCATTTAGTTCAGGAACTTAACGAAGACGATTTTGATCGCCGCCTGCAATTTTGTGAAATCTTAAGCGAGCATGGTATACAAGATCCACATTTTCTTTATAACATTTTTTTTTCGGATTAATGCAGTTTTTATATTAACGGGACTGTCAATCGACATAACTGTCGATATTGGTCATATTCCAATCCAAGAGTATTTTATGAAACGCATACTCAACACCCAGAAAAGTTGAACGTTTGGGCTGGAATATTTGGCGATCGTATTGTTGGTCCATTTTTTTACAAGGTAAATTAACTGTGGGGATGTATTTGGAATTACTCCAAAATACCGTTGATCCAATGTTAATTAACAAACAATAGAAAGCGATAACCGATATCTTGAAGATTACCTAATATTTCAACAGGACGGGGCTTCTCCACATTTTGCTGCAGCGGGTCGTCAATACTTAAATGAAAACTTTCCTAGACATTGGATTTGACGAAGAGAATTTATTGAATGGCCCCCACGATCTTCTGATCTGTCCCCCTTAAATTACTTTTTATTGGGATATCTGAAAAGTAAAATATACGCCACTCGGCCAGGTTCCTTAGAAGAGTTACGTGAACGTATTATTACCGAATGTCAAATAACTCCAGAAATGCTCCAAAACGTCAAGATTCGAGAATAATTTATATTCGTGTATGGAAGTTAATGGACAACGCTTTGAGCATTTACATTGAAGTAATTTAGTTTTTAATTACGGGAGCTGTTCTAAATTTTCCAATTTAATTTTAATGTTCACTTTTCTATATTTTTTTTTAATTTTATACGAAAACCTTTAGTTTTATTTTTCGAAAACATTGGCGTACTTAGTTAAATTTTATTCCAAACGAAATTAGCATTAAATTGTTGAATTTGGCTTTCACATGAAAATACGCTTATTTGAACTGTCACTTGTCACAGTGTCAAATTCCTTATAAAATTACCTTTTCAATGATGTGTCACACATAGTACTTTCCCTATTTCAATGTTATTGGTAATAGTGACAAAGCGGATTGGAGGGATGTAGGACAGATAAGGATATGATCGATAGATGTCCCGCTTGAAATAAAAATCGACCCCTTTTTGCATTCCCTCCAAAAAAAATTTGTCTTCAAGATGCGATCTGTTTCGTTTTCGATGCCGCACCCTGTATTTCATCACACTTACTATCGCCAATACTACGTAAGCATGTACATGCTAACCAGATATTAATAATATTAATCTAATCCTATCGTATATAAAAGGGATACTGCAGTTTGCGCGGGATTTCTTTATGCAGGATAGTTGATCCGTCTGTTCATATAAATCTCTTGATAAAACCCTGTTTCAACAAGCCAACTCACCAAAATGTCAATGTCAATTCAAAAGTATAATTATGTGAACGTTAAACTTAACAAAAAGCATGGTATAAAATTTGTTTACCTAACTGAGCTGGAGTAGGTGGCTCTAAATCCTTTTCAGCCTGTTTTTCTCTGTTTTCTTGCGCTAATTTTTCTTCTTCGAACTTCTTTACTTCACTTTGTGTAGGTTTTCTTTGAAAAAACGAAGTACTTTTGATCCGATCTAGATCGCCTTGGGTCTTTTTTAAGATATCGTCAACTTCTGATGTAAGAGCTAAGAATTTTTTCCACTCTTCGTTTTGAGCTGCTGGTTCTTCGCTAGTACCCTGATGCTCTTTACGATAATTTTCTAATTCTTCGGGTTTAAAAAGTTCTTCTTCGCCTTTTTTAGACTTTTTTCCTTTTTTCTTCTTTTTTAGTCCTTTGGTTATCTTGTGCATTATCTAATTCTACTATCATTGAGACACCTGCAATGAAATTACAAAACAATGGATTAAAATCTTTTTTCGGTTCCAGAAGGATTTAATAACTTCGTATGGTAGTGGTTTTTCGTGACTGTAAATTTTCAAAAAAAGCAATACTTATAGTGGTTGTAAACGATATGACAGCATACGAATTGAAGTTTATCATCCTTTATGATAAAGGTGACAGAAAAACTGATAGAAAAGCATATTAGGGAAACCTCTCTTAAACAGAGGCTACTTCACCAAAACCAACACGCTTTTCAACCAGTCAAATCCTGTGAATCGGCTCTACACCAACTGGTCTCAAGAGTTGAAAATTCACTAGACAACAAGGAAATCGCACTGGTGGCCTTCCTTGACATAGAAGAAGCATTTAACCACACCTCCGTCAACTCCATAGTTAGAGCGGCCAGGCAGCATGCGATTGATGATACCATCTGCAGATGGATCAAGTCCATGTTAAACCTCAGGAATATGAACTCGACCATGGCAGAAACCACCTTAAAAGTAACAGCGGCCTAGTGGTAGATTCGTAGATTCCCTTTTAAGGAAACTGAACGAACTGGGATACTTGACCCAGGGTTGCGCTGACGATATAGTCATTGTAGTTAGGTGTGAGTACCCCAGAACGGTATCAAACCTCATGCAAGACGCTCTGAGGAACATAGAGGGTTGGTGCAAGGAGGAGCAACTTCGTGTAAGCCCTTCCAAAACAACCCTAATCCCCTTTATAGGAAAAAGAAAATTGGAGGATCTAGCACCCTCAGACTTTTCCAACAAACGTTCTGTTTTAGCAGGGAAGCTAAATACCTAGGAATCATCCTGGATACGAAGCTAACCTGGAACCAACCCATAAAGAAGATAACTACCAAAAGCAAGATGACACTTATGTCACTAAAAAGAGCGATTGGAAGTACATGGGGACTGAAACCGGCAGTGGTACATTGGCTGTACACAACGGTTGTAAGACCCACGGCGCACTCGTCTGGTGGCTTAAGGTTAACCAGAAACAAGCAATCCTAGAGCTAACCAAAATCCAGAGACTTGCGTGTCAGTGTATCACTGGAGCACAAAGAAGTACTCCGACAGCAACCATGGATATAATTATAAACCTCCCACCAATTAACCTAATAGTCAAAGCGGAGGCTAGAATTGGAGCATATCGTCTCCAGCTAAATAATAACTGGAACCCTCACCCTAATCGGCATGCGACAATTATCAATATAATTACAAATCCCTATGGGTACTGATTATATGACGCCGACCACATCACTACAAAAACCCTTTAACATCGAAATAGATTGGAAAGGAGAATTCAAGGAAACACCCAAACCAGAAATAGTTTGGTTCACTGACGGTTCCAAAACGGACACTGGTACTGGCGCTGGAATATACGGTCAATCCCCCAGATGTGACATTAGTCATTCACTGGGAGTAAATACCACTGTATTCCAAGTAGAAATCTACGCAATTGACTCATGTCTGAGATAAAACATAAGAAAGGGATACAAAGGTAAAAACATTCTTATCTGCTCAAACAGTCAAGCGTCAATCAAAGCACTTAATAAAAATACAATAAAAACCAAACTTGTCAGGGAATGCTTAGAGAACCTCAAAAAACTGCCTCAAAAAAGTGCCTCAAATAAGGTAACCCTGAAATGGGTGCCAGGTCACAAGGGTATTGAAGGAAATGAAAAAGTAGACCCCTAGCATGATAAGGATCGGCAACCAGCTACACCGGCCCTGAGCCGGCAACCGGTGTAACAAAGTCTTCGGTAAGAACCACATTAAACCAGTAGGTGCACAAACAACACCTCAATTACTGGCAAACAATTCCGTAGCTCAAACACAGTAAACTGATGGTTAAACAACCCATACCAAAACTTACTGAAGAAATCCTAAATTTGAATAGGAAAGATATCAGGCTGGTAACTGGCCTTATGACCGGACACTGCGGCCTGAGAAAACACCTTCATTTAATGGGGATCTTCCAAGAAGAACCTATATGTAGATTATGTGGTGAGGAGGACGAAACAGTCATCCATATAATTTTCGAGTGTGAGGCACTACGTTGTTGGAGGTATAAACAGATAGGGCCGGATGACCCTGTATCCAACCTCACCAAAAGAGATACTGTGAAGAGACTTCTAGATCTCATCAAGGTCACAAATATTCTCACGGACTAGCAGACAAACAGGTCAATACAATAAGCCACGGCTGCAGTGTTGGGACCCACTAACCCGGCCTGTTTCGTCTGATTACTAACCAACCAACCATATGAATTGAGATGGGAGAGTCTTGTGCCCGACTCAACTCTATTTTAAATAAGCGAGTTCAATATTTTCATATTTCCTGTACTTAAGCATTTTATTTCCATTTTTTTTTCACAGACACTGAAACAAATGTATCATTACATATAATAGGTACAGTTCAAGTAAAACATATAATGAATATTTAAGGTGTTCAGCAATTTGTCTCATGTTTTTTTTGTTCACATCTGATAATACTAGAATTAAGAGTTTTTGAGTTCGTGTCAATTCTCCGATGCCAGAGAACGAAAGAGTCAAGTTTGCATTAAATATTTTCAAAACTTCTCTCCACTGGGTATACAAAAAATAATTACAATGAATAATAATCGCTAACCTAAGCTCGGTTTCAAACAACAATTGCATGCGTTTGGTGAACTATACCGAAGTGAAGTATAACTGGTTAGTTCAGTTGATAAAGTTTTTCGTTAATGTTGATTATAACCATATATGGAACCATTGGAATCATCCTTCTTTCAGATCACAGAGGAAAGATTTGTTATCCAAATATTGTACATATTTATATGACCCACAATGACAGTATAGGGTCTCGTTATTCTTTCATGTATTTATATAAGTACTTCCTTTTCCACCTCTTGTGAACCAAGTAGTGATGAGCAAAGCAGGTCCAAGACCACGACTCGGATAGTCTTGGTCTTGGTTAAATCGCGGAATCAGCTCCAATGTAATATTGGAAGAAATAGGTAAAGCCGAAGAAAAGAGAAGATCTGACAATTGGAAAGATCTAGTAGGGCTTAGGCAATCAAAGATTCTTCTGGGTGACTACAACCTGTTGAGATCAAATGAATGCATAAGTCAAAGCAAAACTGCACTAAGAGTTTTAACAGGAATCCTAACGGGACATTGTCGCCTGAATGGGCACCTTAAAAAGCTCAAAATAGTGGAGGAAGAAGATTGTGGGTTTTGTAGAATGGAAGAAGAATCCTCTATCCACATACTTGCGAACTGCACAGCAACTCAGAATCCTAGGGCATAGCACCTGGGAGGCTACTGGATAGAAGAGGGACAGTTACCTAAGTTGAAGTCTGCAGATATCCTAAAATTCCTCGGGGAAAGATCGGTGTATTTTGTAATTTTCTCGTAGTAGGTACCTATTTGTCTAAAATATTTTGTTATTGGGTACGCAACATCCACTAGAAGAACTATTATTATTATTATCATTATTGTTATTAATTATTATCATTATTGTTATTTGTATTATTATTAAATGAGTATATCGATTGCATATGAATAATTAGCTGATCAAAAGAACTTACCTGAAGGTCCAATCCGAAAATATTACATACCATTTTTGACAATGTGGTACATGCTTCTTATACTTTTGAGCACTATAAGAAGCATGTACTACATTGTCAAAAATGGTATGTAATAGGTATTGAGGACTGGACCTGAAATATAATTACGATTGAACCAAAAATACATTCATAATTTGTTTACTTTGACTGGGCAATCTCGATTGGCACGTGTGTACAGCTAGCCAGAGCATTCAGACTAAGTTTCAGTTTCTAGTAAACTAATTGGACTGTATGTGTAGTAAAAATAATTTAAATTTTATACTTTTATTTCAAGTTCGTATTTTTTGTACAATTATTAAATTGATTTTAGCCAAACTAAGCTGAGAAAGTGACATTATTTCACAACTTTCACCTTCATCAATATCTTCAAAGTTTTTAATATATACGGAATTGTTTAGTTTAAAGTTAAATTCTAAAACAGTAAAAAATGTTTAAGCAAATTATGCTTATCCATATCGAACAAACATTGACATTTTCAAAATCGTTAGTTATCTCCTGTACTAAAAACTAAAGAGGATAGACACATTTCCACTATATCATCTACTCATACTATAGATAGGTAATCATGTAATCCTATTTACCAACTATTTTATTTCCTAATAAAAAATAGCTAAAAGTTTGTCTAAAACAGCCAGTCTAACAAAAAAACTCTACATTTATTTATTTTTAGATGGAAGACATTTCAGAATAATCGAAATCAATTACAAATACGATCACTAAACCTTTATTTATGTATTGTATTAGTTTTCATGTAATTATGACGAAGAATTATGATTTTACAGACCGCCTGAATCTTTTAGATTTTAGTTTTAAAGTCTCCCTCCTTCGATGTATTCTATCTACAAAAGTTGTAGTGCACCAGATTGATAAAAGGTATACGTTTCGAACTTTAAGAGTTAAGGGTAACCAAAAATCAAATAATTAAAGAGGAGATGCTGCAAATCAATATGACAAACAGTGGCGTGAAATTTAATTTTTTTGAAAATCTTAAAATTGACATTTTCTCGAAGAAAAAAAATAGAGGTTTCAAATAATACCTAGCGTGTTCATAGCTTTAGCAAAACCTGAAAAAATGGTCGACAACGGTTCAAAGAATTCCATCAAAATTTCTCAATTAGCAGCTTCAAGTCTCAGCTAAAACTTCCCATTCAACTTTTTTTCATAGTGTATGGTTTTTGAGATTTGGTTCTAAAAACGTGTTTCTCCTACTACTACAAAATCATTGAAATCAAAGAAAAAAGAAACGATTAGTGTGAAAACTGATGAATCATCAAGAATTTTAGCTATAACAGTAATTGAAATAGGACATGCCGTATGGGATTGGTGAAAGACCAAAATTACAAATGAAACATGAGTTTCCGGTATAGACACATTTATTAGGTACCAAAAAGTGAAACCATATCAAGGATTCTATATATTGAGGAAGATAAATAATTATTTTGTTCAAAATAATTGAAGATATATTGTTTAAAATGTGATAATTATGTAAATACTTCAAACTCACCATTTTTTATATAATAATTGTCCATAATTTGTGTTCGCTCTTCATTACACATTCTCAAAAACAAAGTAACATCCCTAGAACTCACCTAAGTGTCTCGATCCAACCGACTTATTTATCAAAAGAACAACAATCCTTATCTTTATATAATTTTTCAAAACGTAATCTCAATAATTAAACAAAACTTACCGATTATTAGTTTAACGGAACTGAAATTTCAACTCCCACACATATGGTTTATCGTATCAAACCTATAAAAGCGAACATTTTACACTGCATCCTGAAACTCTGCACCTCGACGGAGTGTAATCTAGACGTCCCGACGCCGGAGAAACACGAAAACTTATTGATTTTTATGGTAACAGACAAGTCATGTAGGAAAATTATCACCATCCAAGGAAAATACTTTACAATTATTTAATTAAACTTCATTTCAATAAAATGAGGATTTTAGTCATTATGACGTGGTATATTCATGGTCGAAAAATTTAAATTGAGAATTATAAGGAAAATATGACAACTCTTGATGTTACAAAGAAAGCTTTCGTATTATTGCAATTATTTCTCTAGGTGAAATTATTTCATACATTCGATACCGTGTACATGCTTCTATGTAAAATAAGGTTTTTTCATGCTCTAAAAATCACTTTTATTGCTATTAGATTCTTTAAAATCTAAAAATCAGCTGCTCTTCAAATAAAATAGAATAAAATTATTCAATAACTAGTTGTATAAAAATATTTAAATAGTATAAAATTGTAACTTACTTTATAAGTCCCATTACTATTACACGTTCTAAAACACTATCAGAATTGTTAAATGTTGTTTTTAATAGATTTTGGTCGAAAAAAGCAGCTCAGTGTTGAGTTATAAGTGCCTTGTCGGCCAAAACGGACATATAACTGGTTATTGATTGTGCGCACTACGATTTCGTCCTTATTTTCGAGTCGATCAAGTTTTCTCGTGATTTTTGGTACATTTCAATATTGTTCTATAATTAATATTATTAAAATGGCTTATACGATAATTAACATCCATAAAAACTAGCATTTAATGATTTCTCTATTTCGTTCAATACACGAGGACTTCAAATTTTTGAAATTTTGTATAATATGTACCCATCACAGGGTTTTTGAACTTTAAATTTTAATCAAATGTTCTACCCTCAAACGTTTTTTATTCCGGAAAACGATTGGAAGTCACATATTATATGGAACAAGGTCAAAAGCTGGATCAAAACCAAGCACTTAAAAATAAGGGTATAGATATCATATTTGATATTTTTGCTAAAAAACTTTTTTCCTCTGGTGGAAATTATTGATATATTGAAAATAAATTATCCAACAAATGTACTGCAATCGGCAAACTGTAATATTTATAGTAATAGTATTTTATATAACTAGGAATAGAAGGTGCTTATTTGTTAAAGTTACTGTCCGTGAATTTAACTATTCTAAATTCATTAACCTTAGTGTATATCAAAAGTGATGAACAAGTATCTCTACCTCCCCCAGTAGTGGAGTTAGGTTTGAGGGCGCCCTAGGTCCGAGACAATATGGCGCCCTTTTTCTTTCCTAACAGGGAAACATTTGAAAACAACCAGCCAAATGTCAAATCAATATATTCATCCATTTTTAAGTTTTCAAATAAAAACATTTAATTTTTCATAACTTCAACACCCTGTATTTTCAAAAGTAAATAGTCTGGACCCCTCAATCCTTATATTATTTTGTCCAATTTTACGAGAGGTATGTACAAGCAAATAACGTTGTTAGTATATGGAACTAGGTATATTTAGATAGTAAGAGCAAAATAAAATAAACTTAAAAGTTGGTCTTACAGTTTACAGATAACCCAATCGATTTTTAATTTCAGTCGTCTTAAACATTTTGGCGCCCCTCAAAATTTGCCGCCCTGGGCCCGTGCCTCATGGGCATAAGCCTAAATCCGTTACTGACCTCCCCCCATTAAAATGGTTGATATATTTCAAAATATAATCCAATTTGTTGCTTAAATAATGACTGTCTTTGACTAAGCCAAGAGTTTGCACCTCCAGCATATTTATATATAAGTAACACCTGTAGGTACTTGATCTTCTGTAGCATCTCCCCCACAGTAATCATCGCTAATGTTTCAATCGGTTACCAGACGCATATAGGTGATTCCAACATCGAGATTATTTTTGATTTATAGCCTACTTCTATTTCATAAGCAATAGTATTGTTCCTACCATAAAGTACATCAGAGCTCCAACCGCTTGAGAATAAGGGAAGCTTTCTTCTACTTTTTCAATTTATTTTCCTAATTAGTCACTTTTAATGATTGGTGTAGTCACAGCTTTACGATTTGCATTCCAAAATTTTCCCAGTTTAAACTGCCTGACTCACTGTAACAGAACCAACTTTACTAGTGTTAATTTCCCAACCAAAAAAATAGGAAGCTAGTTTCGCATTAATTTTAAATTGTTCTTCCAAATTATTCATAAATTAATTTTTCACAATCTTGTTATTCGTAGCTAAAAGTCCATCGTTGACATTAAGTGCCAATAGTATGATATCATGTCCTTGTTTCTTAACAAACAAGCATGGATCTGCATCACTTACGATCACTCAAATTTTGGTTTTTAAAGGGAAGTCCACGAATCTTTTATTCCAGCATCTTGGAGCTTGTTTATAAGTCCATACAACTACGTTTGAGACAGCAGGCTTTACTAGTACCATCTTAATACCGTTCCGATTGTTTCATGTATACTTCTTCCTCCACCTGTCCAGACTTACCAACGGGACTAAAAGTACCTTCATAGGATTCACCATATATTTATGAAAGTTCCTTATTGACTACCAATCTAGCTTTTAATCAATCCCATTCACAAGAAATTTCTTTGTCCCGGAGTGGTAAATTCATTGAAATCGAGGTATCATCGTTTATCAAATATATTGGTTAGGTTAGGTATGGTTGGGATATTGACTATTTTCCAGATCTATCTTCTAAATCTTCTTCGATCACTTCTTGATTTTCGTGTAAAATATCGTCTTTAGACCAATCTAAACTTTCATCTTCAGTTTCCATATCTTCAACTGGTGAAAATTGATTCAGTCCTCCTAGTTAGAGGTTGTATCTCGATAATATCTATGGATCTTATTAGTTGTCGTCTTCTTTTCATACCAATATCATCGTCATTATCGTAAAAAATTAAGACAACTACTCTGTCCATTTTCTTTCGCCATATTGCTTGGAAATAAGCACGTACCTAACAGGTACTCTCAAAAGTTTGATGTTTCACCTCATCCAAACTTCATAGGGATATTTTCATTCACACCAGAAATAGATGTTTTATTCAAAAAATATGCAACAGTTTTTATCATCTCAGCCCATTAGACTTGCGGCAAATTTGTTCTAGCTCACATCATATTGCTCTTGCAGTTTCAACAATAGTTCAGTTATCCATTTCTAAACACCCATTTTGCTCTAATGTGTACGGCATGACCAATCTAAGCTTCAATTATTTTGTGATTTGTTTAAAAATGCTGCCGGTGTATTAATCTCCTTTATCTGAAAGTAGCATTCATTACGTGCCCCAGTATTTTGAATTAATTTAACAATATTTATTAGTTTTTCTGCAACTTCAGATTTCTCTTTCATGAAATAAATATTTCCAAATTTACTAAAGTAATATTTTATTAATTTTAATTTTGAGAATCTTCTCTCTTCAGAAGCAACGGTTATGAGCAACGTTAACATATTATTCTTATGCTATGTTCAAATGTGCAATTTTGAGACTAGTAGTAAATTCAAGTAATCCTAGAGGGTACTCTTTTTTGTCAGTAGCGGTGAAACAATGGATATTCTCATTTCATCAGCCAGTACTAGGCGTTACGATAAGATGAATTGCCGTCTATTTGGTTTTATGTTGAAACAACTGCATCCAATTTGAAGAAATATAATAATGAGAAAAATAGCTAGTTGGTTTTACTTTCACTCAAACCAAACACCATTTTGTCACACGCATTAACACTTTTTAATTACCAGCATCAATCGATAACTAGACATTTTTGTGTATGCTTCCGCATTAGCCGAAATCTTGTTGCAAATAATGCTTGGTTTAACAAATATTTTCTTTTTGTTTGACAGTCTTAAATATGTGTATTTGTAGAGTAGGGAGGGTGCATGAGTTAAGCCTACAGCACTTAGGCCACATTAAACCCATTGTACATCCTCCCGAGGAGTTGTCTTCCTAGGTCATCGTCCATCCTGTCCTTTCCAGGAAGGACGACAGGTCACTAGGAGACATCTCCTTTATATCGGCAAGTGTAAGCCAAGACTCACCGAACACACACTCTCTTATTGACGATAACTCCTGGCACTCGCATAAGACATGCCCGAGAGATTCATCTTCCTGTTCACACATCCTGCATAGAGATGTGTCCACTAGCCCCATTGTATGGAGGTGTTTCCTTAATTGATAGTGGCCAGTCAGAAATCCTACCGATAAGCGTATTAGGTTTTCCTGGTCATCGCCAAATATTTTTTCGCCTCCAGCTTCCCAGGGTCGCCCAGGGTGATGCTGGCAAGTCTGCATCCCTTGATTTCATCATATCTTTAGAGATTGAGCATGGGTGTAACGTTTAGCTAGTTTCGCAGTTGTCGAATTCGTCAGGCCGTTGGTGTCGCCGGGTCCAAGAATTCTTAGTCCAGCCGCTTCCTTGGCTAAAGAATCAGCAATGCGGTTACTTTCGCTCCTGTCGTGCCCCTTTAACCCACCTCACGATAATATTGTTATCTACCGAGGAGTTAGCTAAATCTCGATGGCACTCTAATACTAGCCCTTATGTAACACGTTGTCTGTTCAAGGCCAGTAGAGCTTGTCTGCTATCACTGCAGATTATTATGTTTTTGCCCGAAATTCCTTTGTGGCAATTGAGATACCAGCCAGTTCTATTTGTACCACGCTGGTGTTTTTTCCCATTCCCCGCTAAACATCAGTGGCAGTTAATCTTAGTCGCAAAATACGACAGCAAAAAAACATACAGATTCGGCAAATAATTATGTTCCGTATTGCCATTATGAGAGTGAAAGAGAGAAAGCTATAAAACAACAGAGACAATTTCGCATTCCCCTCTCCGGATAGTGTATCGAGACCAAGAGTGGTGGATGTTTCATGGAGGGAAAGTATTTTGTTCTCTCTTGGACATACAGAATTGTATGTATAAGTGCTCACTGTTGCTCCTATATGAGATTTTACATACGGAAGATAAATATTCGCCGAGCCTGTACATGTCATTCAAATGCGGCTAGTTATCAAAGGCTTCCGAACCGGTGCTAGTGTTATCGGTACTATTTGTGAAGAAACCAAACGATTTTTTTCTCATTATAGATAGCAGTGCCGTCCTTTTTTCTTGAATTATTGTAAAATTTGGTTTGAATATAAAAAGAGAATTAACGTAAATTGAGTATTATAATTTGTGTGAAAATTGAGTGGTTGTGGCGCCTCTGGATCGTTGATCCCTAGGTCCGACCCTGATGTAATGAAAATGCTACCTTGCGTAAATAATGCGCTTCCGCCACACTGTTGGTAGCACATTGTTAGTCTTACAACAAGGATAACTATTTCGAGTAAGAGGAAAATAATTAGCAATAATTAGTAAGAGGAAAATAATTAGCAAAAGTCTAGAAACACCAGACCATTTAAGTTGTATTAGGAAAAAGGCGACCAATGACATGTTCTCAGATTATTCCTCCGCAAACATTGACACTCCATTGATCTTGTCTGTGTGTTTCTCTGATGATGTGGGTATTTTTAATGGCATACTAATGAAAATGTGCCTGTTAACAAATCCATTCTAATGGAACAGAACTTTTTCATTAGTCAAATCTGGTCGTTTCCGTTTCAAATAATCAATATCGAATCTGTCCACTTTTTTACATTTTTTAGAGAAAGTTTTCAAAACATTAACCATTTAGCGTAACATTGTGGAAATTCGATTTAACCTGGAAACATAAACTCTGTTCGCCGTGTTTTCAACGTTACTACAGAGTCCTTATTCAAATTTGTTCCCGAGCCCGATATCGGTTATTCGTTGTTCTGGTGACCTTAAAACTTGATTGGTCCCAAATGTGACGCAGATTAAAGGAAAGAAAAATTGACGTGACGGATTATTTGTTTTTTTATTATTTTTCGATCAAAATATGTGGCAGTTTTCATTGGCTGAACTGCGAATCACGAATAAGAAAATATGAAATTTAGTCAATTGGGAGCAACGATGAGAAGCGTAGAAACAACGAGCAACGAGGTTTATAAAGGGACTTGATATCGATGTTTAATTTTCGAACAACAGAATTTATCAGGCCAGCAATATTTTCTGTCAAATCTGTAAATTTCTGACTGCATCATAAACTCTTAATTATAGAGATTATGAACCTGAAAACAATGACAACTAATTGGCTGATCACTCTAAGCAGTTCCATCTAGTTCACCAACTACACTAAAAGGTTTAAAATAAAAATACAGCTCTCCAAATATTATTGTTTATTATTCTTAAAGACACCAATTTAATAGAAAATAATTCAATATTTAAAACGATTGTGCCGCCATATCATCCGCGCAAATTCCTAGAAGAGCTAAATCATCATCTGGTGGCAAAGGAGGAGGTTGCAAAGGCATCGAATGAGAATGTGGAGGAGGTGGAGGAACCACTTCGGGAACTGGCATTTCATAAGTGTACGGATTCATCGGTGGATAACCGCTATTTTCGTAATGTTGATAGTATTGACCCATCATACTTGGATTTACGCCTTCAGGACCGTACAATACCTGGAAAATTTCAACATTTTAGTGAGATTCGATCCTAATTCGATTGATTAAGCTTATTTTTGTCTCAAGGACCAGTATATTTTCATATTTATTGCTGCCAGAGCAATATTAAGTAAGTAACTACCGTCAAAAAAGTATGGAAGACAAATAATAGCTGTTTCGGTGGTAACGTTCCACCTACCTTCAGCTTTTCAAGTGTCGTGAACTATTAAGCCAAACAATTAGTAGTAGTTACTGATGACAGAATGACTAAAATCCATCGAAAATAATATTTGAAGATACTATACTGATACTATAAACAAATCGTTAAACGTCAGATCGTTACAATTCATGTCAAAGATAATTTGATAATAAAGAGCCATTTTAAGCGATACAAACGAATATAAGGTATAGTTTGGCAAGTTTATCTGAAGCTACGCGGCATCGGTAAGGGGCGAGGAAACATGGCGGATATCTGTCATAACCGTACCAATGGCGTACGGTACCTATTTTAAAAAATTATTAAAAATAATAATAAATATTATATAATAATTATATATATAAACTGATTTTTGCTTTGAAGGTAGGGTATTTTTCAAAACACGGTATTTGTTAAAAACAAATAATGTTAAGAATCGTACTTGAATTCAATATGAATACGAAATAGTTCAAAATCTGACACTGACAATACCAACGCAACTGGATAATCAATGTCAGTCAATTGACAAAGTGGGACGGAAGAACACACGCACGCGCTTGCCAATAAGAAATCAGCTGGTCGCTAAGCAACGAAGGCCTCTCGACAAATTTCACCAATTGAGTTTTAATAATAAAAAGTCCATTTTCTAATTATTATCACTACATACTTAGCACTTTAGCTTTTTCATAGTTAAACGTGGCAATATCGAATGTTTTCGACTGCATTCCTTTCACGGCTTCAGATAAACTTGCCAAACTATAGGTACTTAAAAATAGAAAAATTCTTTGTCATTGCTTTTACCGAAGACTGCAAAATAAATTAAAAATAATATTCAACTTGGAGGCGGCCCATTGTTTTAGCTGTTACAAATGGAACCTGCGCACATAAATTATTTTCAGGCTCGCTTCTACTGTGGGCAACGTTACCGTCAGTTACCGGAGCATTTAGTAATTTTCAGAAATTTATTTTAGTTATATGTGAAAAATACATTAAAATTATTAAAATAAATAAATTGATAGTTTTGATCTGGCGTTTTAGTAATTTTGAGATACTCAATAATGGTTTCGTAATTATTTATTAAAAGTATCCCAAATTTAATGATATATACCTTTTGGATACCAGAAAAATAGGGCCCCATAAACTCAAATTTTGATCTTTAAAAATGATACACCACGTATTTTTTGCATTTTTGAATTCAAACGGTTACAATAGTTGAAATATATGCAGCTGCATGATTTATTTAATACTATTGATGGTCATTATAGGCGGTGTTCTCTGGCGTTTTTGGTCGACTTCAGATTATTTTATTACAAATCGAAAATATACGTTTTGTTGCTCTACATAAACACTTTTCAAAACCGTTTTAAAATTTAAAATCAGACAATCGATAACGCATCCAGGCACGATGCAAATTATCGCATCAAAAAATTACGCAATTGCAATAGCGATAAAAGTAACCGTCGCTTGGCGTCTGCTCTTCGCGCATATAAAGGGCATACGAAGAACTTCTTTTGTAACAAGTTTCAGGTCTTGCAATTAAAAAATGACGAAGAAATGAATTTTCGAAAAAAAAAAGACGAATTTTCAGGTTTTTCCTGATTTGCTCGGTTCCTGATTATCCAATTGACTCGCTCGACCCCTCAATTATCTACAATTTATCTATACATACCATTGAGATTGTTGCAGTACGTTTTACGCTATATGAAAAAAAATTTAAAAAAGGTTTTTTTCGTTTTAAATGTTTATAACAAATTACTGAACCACATTTGCATGTCCAAATCATATCAAAACGATACTACGTAATGTCTTTTATATGATGGCATCATCCGTTTTCTACTAGGATTTTTGTCAAAAATTACTATACTCGCATGCTCCGTTGCTTGGCCTAATATGAAGCGAGGCTAAATTATGGAACAAATTCACCATTTTTACCAAAATTCTGAAGTAGGTCGATTTTAAATTTAATTATTTTAATAATATGCGAACATGGTGATGTCACCTGCTTTGACTCTGGTTTTTGGTTTTTTTGAAATTGAAAAGTGGTTCTTGTAATACCTAATTTGAAAGGTTTTTTTTAATAATGTCAGCAGCAGTATCATACTAAACTGACCAATGCTTATACAGGAAAAACAAATAATTTTACTTAATCAGACAAAAATTTCACAATAAACGAACTGCAATATTAAATTAATTAATACATAATACTTTTTAGCTAAATTGAATGATCAAAATGCCATCAACTGGTCTCTTGACAATAAGCAAATCGACGTACATTACGAATAACTTCCGGAGTAATTCTATTAACTTCGTCTCAAATTCGGTCTTGCAACTCCCGTAGATTTTGCGGTTTATCTATATTTATCCTTACTCCACTATCTGCAATTTTGAGGAATTTCTGAACCATTTAGGCAAAATGTAGCCTCACCAAAAAACATAATTTGTTTAATAAAAAGTTGGTTGCGGCACATAAATCCAGCAAAATATCACAAAACTGCATACGGCGATCGGGATCCTCATCGTCCAGTTCTTGATGTAACTGAATTTCGTACGGATGGTACTTTTCAGAATACGTAATTCCGAGACTTGAAATATGCCTGTGTCCGCTGCAATTTGGCGTGAAGTATGAGGATTATCTTAATTGTAAACATGAAATTTTTTTTTGCCAAATGTCAATTCATGATCAAAAATTGATGCGTTCAGGATTTTCTATAAATATGTACAATAACTGAAATAATTGTTTCGCTACACGTCTGGCATTGCTGTCGAGACTATTCTTGAAATAAGTAAAGCGAAACTGTAGGCAATTGGATAAAAATCTTTTTGAACAAAAAATCAGTAGAAATCATATATAACGAGTAAATTCAAGATATTTATCAGTAAGTTTACCTCGTCATCGCTCAAATTCCGATTGTTTTCCTCGACTTTAGGAGCGACATTCATCTTTGGCGGCGGCGGTGGTCGAGGACTTTCGACGATTTTCGGTGGATCCGGAATGGATACTCTAGTAGTAATCGTTGGCGGCGGTGGTGGTATACTTAATGGTGGAATAGAAGAAAGTTTCGGAAAACAGACAACTTCCGGTTTTGGAATGAAAGCTTTAGGGAGATTGCCGGGTTCGAATCTAGTCCTTCTTGCCGGATCGTAACTTTGTTTTTTAATCTCCTTCGGTTCATCTTTTTCTTCCTGAAAAGGTGTTAATGCAAACAAAATTGGAATTTTAAAAACTTCGCCATACTATCGCTTATCTCATAACCATTTGTAATTTAAAACCAGTTTTATAATATGCGGTTAACCTGCCAATTTCGATTACATTTTGATAGTCGAAGATACGGCTGCGAATACAAATGAATGAATAATAAATTAATATATGATGATGCGTAACTTCTGAGTTGCCTTTGAACAAATGGCCACGATTACCTTTATTTTAAAAATCTGGATCTGTCCAATTTTTACTAGGAAAATTAATATTTCGAAAAAGATAAATTTTAGGTATTGGGTATTCTAAACAAAATGACATTTAAATATAACATAGAATCCTTAAAGTTCCGCTTTTCGTTTCACCTGGAGAATGTAAAAAAATGGTTATACCGGAAGTGAACAGCAACTTTAAATAATTCAAATATTTCGTATTAGAATAATTTTAGTGAAGCCTATTTTATTTTAAAGCTCCGTCTTTGGGAAGTAATTGTATTAATACAAATAATTCGCGAATTTATTACTTCAAAAGGATATTTCTGAAAGATCGTATCAAACACTTCTAAGTAATATCAGAAAGTTAAAAATGAGTTTAAATAAAGTCAAATGTTTATTATACATGTTGCATTATGTAATATCTTTTCTCAAGATATCAGGGCGTGATGTGAGTTACTTAAATTTAGGAATAAGATCATTCAAATGAGATTTGTTTCTTCTGTATGATTTTGTGGTATATTCATTATTCTTTTTGTTATTTTTTGGGAAAACGTTGAAAAAAAAGTTTAAGGCAACGAAAACGTTGAGGAAGAATAAATAATTCTAAATTGAAACGAGTGGTTAGGTTAGGTTTATGGAGAGTGGGTCTATAAGGGCCTCCACTGCGACTCGCAGGAGTCAATTGTGGCTCATACCTATTCAGATTTCACCAAACAAATTCAGCTTCTTAACAAAGCCGATTTTAGTTTATTTGGTGAATGATATTCCAGGTCCGAGGGAGAGTGAGAGTTCCTGCCAAACATCAGATACCTGATTCGAGCCGCGGCGGGTGAGGCACAAATTATATGCTGTTTCATCATCTTCCAGACAAAGACGGCAGGGACCCAATTCTTGAAATAAATCCGTATACGGATTTGGCGATGTTCGGAAAAAATTCGAATGAAATCGAGTATTTGTATTCTTGAAATCGGTATGTGACTTTTGTTATACGAATTTGACATCGAATGGGTCAAGCTAGGCGAATTTGATTTTCCGTATACGAATTGAATATTGTAAAACCTCTAACCACACTTTTACAGTTTATTTTTATTATTGTTACTTGCTTTGTTCTGTATACTTTTGAGTTTTTTTAGGTATATATACTTGTGCAAAATTTACAAATATCTCGGTTTATGTGAGCAGTGAATGAAGACTTTCTTTTGGTAACTAACAACGAACTTAAACTGACTATGTTCATATTTTTTATTTGCGATTGATTGGTAGGTATTAAGGTTTGTTTATGGCTATTTGGAGGATTTTGTCCTTTTAGGAGCGATTGGAGCATTGGAAGGAGCCGTAATTGATGGCAATAATCGGCGTAAGTATAGTCTTTCAGCATAGGGAAGCTTTTGAAGAACTAAGTGACAATCAGTTTATTAAACTTTATCGGCTATCAAAACCTTTGGCTACGGAGTTAATTGATTTGTTAGAACCAAATCTAAGACATCCAACAAGATTGTCCGCCGTAGATATTGAAATAAAGGTAATTTCAATGATACCTTTAGTAAATGAGTAAACTAATTCTTTTTTTCAGGTCCTTACAGCATTAGGTTTTTTTGCAGCAGGATCATATCAAACAGACGTTGAACACAGCGAAAAGCATGGGGTTTCCCAATCATCTGTTAGTCGTGCTGTTGATGAAGTCACCAACGCACTTAACAGACCTGAGATTTTAAATTCATATGTATTGAGGATAAAATAAAGAAACAAACAAAAAAGTAAATAAAATTGGGAAAAAATTTCGGTTTATTTGCTTTTCTTTCTTAGCACATCGTACATTTGTTTCGGCACACGTACAAAAAAGAAGAAAACATGCTAAGAAAATTATCCGCCGGGATATTACCCAGATAAGAAGATAGAAAAAAGAAGAAAAGAGAAGTTCTCAAACTGTTTATTCGAATAAAACATCCGTATACTGAAATTTTTCCGCATACCATACAAGGATTAAGATTGACGTTCTTATTCGAATCTTTTGTTCGAATTTAATTCGTATGCTACTGAAATCCGTATAATTTCAAGAGTTGAGTCCCAGGTCGGATCTTCCGACAGTCCAAGTTTTAGCATGATGATTCAGAGGACAGTGGCCTGTTAGACAACGTAGGTCATGCCTGCTATAGTCTAACATTTGTTTGGAGACATTCTTCGAAGGGTGTATGAAACATAGAGATACTACAGATAGAGGCAACAAGCCAGCTCGGAACCCGTCGGCATATAAGAGAGAGATAGAAAGTCAGAGGTACAGGCTGTCTCTCTCTAATGGCGCGCCCCCAAGGCTATAAAACTTAAATACCCGTACTACGTAATTTTGCTAAAGTAGAGACGACAGCCACATAGGTAACGTGTCTGCTTCGTAATGTTGGGTTTGTGGGATAGAATCCAAAAGAAACCAAATGTTTTTTTTTCAATTCTTTTGTTTATCGATATAATATAATGTCAATCTAATATCACATTTTTTAAGAATATTATTTTTATAAATAAACATCATTGCAACTGGCCAACTGATCTTTAGAAATACATGTTTTCGATTCATATTACTTGTACTCACTGTACCTGATTAAAATTATAATATATTACGTTGATTTATACTAATAATAACTAATAAGTACCACGGGAAAATTAACTAATTAGATACAAGATTTCAAAATGTATTATAGTATGAGCGATTGGAACGGTTTTTAGAGATACTACAGATAGGGGCAACAAGCCATAGGTCGCTGTGTAAGTGGAAATGTCCGTCTGAACTCCGGCGAGAGAAAAAGAGACAGACGATCAGAGGTTTTTATGTCTTTGTCTGTGTCTATTTCGTATATTAGTATAAATCAACGTAATATATTATAATTTTAATCAGGTACAGTAAGTACAAGTAATGTGAATCGAAAACATGTAAATCTAAAGATCAGTTGGCCAGTTGCAATGATGTTTATTTCTAAAAATAATATTCTTAATAAATGTGATATTAGATTGACATTATATTATATCGATAAACATAAGAATTGAAAAAATAATATTTGGTTTCTGTTGGATTCGATCCTTCAAACCCGACATTACGATGCCGACACGTTACCTCTGTGGCGATCGTGTCTACATTAGCCAAATTACGTAGTACGGGTATTTAAGTTGGATACCCATGGGGGCGCGTCATTAGAGAGAGACAGCCTGTACCTCTGACTTTCTATCTCTCTCTTATACGGACATTTCCACTTACACAGCGACCTAAGGCTTGTTGCCTCTATCTGTAGTATCTCTATGGTATTAAAGCCTTTTAATGAACCAATCCAGGTAAATTATGCCAGAAGTCTAAAGAGCTTTTCGGAAACTATGATCGGGTCAACCCGATCATGATCTGAATGTTCGGAAAGTAATCCGGATCACGATCACTTACGTTCGGAAACTGAACGAATTGAGCTGATCATAGTCATATGATTGGATCCTTTCTACCCAAGTATACCGGTGGGTAAATGCGATCAGCTGACGTGTTGTTCCGTTTAAATCGTTTTCTTTAACCTTTAACCTAAAAGTCATGTAAGCTGCGTAGTTGACAGGAGTTTTGTACTTTTCAGCTTTTCTATAAAAAAAATAATTTGTTGGCTTCAAAATTTAGTGTTAGTTGGTTGTTTTTTGTCAGTGATTTAGCGTGAACGATGAGTGAAAAACAAGTTATAGCTCTTCGTTACTCTTAGTCAGGATCATTACCAACGAATAATGAATGGCCTTTTTGAAGCATTCAATGCATATATTAATAAATATTCCTCCTCGTCTACCTCATCCTCCTCAAAAATAATAGTTTGGACGTATTGTATTAAAAACCTGTCCAAGTTTGATAATTCGCTAATAATGATTATTGAACAATTAAAATCTTTTTTACAACGGAATAAAGAGTCTCTGATAAAGGTCTATAAACTATAAAAAATCTATCCACGAAACTTTTGATAATAAAAGTTTTGTAGGTCAAATTTTAAGTTTGACGTTTCCACAAAAACAGCTCGCGTCGTTCGGAAACTCATATAAAATTCTCGTTCATGGTTAGGATCCGCAATCAGCTGATAGGTGATCTATGTGATCCAGGATTACGGTTTCCGAAAAACCCTTAAAGCTCTTGTTGCTGTCCAGGTATTTAGTGTTTGTTGGGCAAAACTTATTGCGATGCCAATTGTAGGTTCTGGTCCGATAGAAACGCGTGTGGCACCCTCTCTTGCAAGAGAGTCTGTCTTCTCATTTCCTTCCAAGCCAGAATGGCCAGGGATCCAGACCAGCAATACTTTATTGCGTTCTCCTATTGAGGAGAGTCTTTTTTGACAGTCTAAAACCAATTTCGACGTTACACGGTGAGAGCCAAGTGCTTTCAAAGCCACTTGGCTGCCCGAGAAACTTTTTATTGTTTTATGCATGAGATTGGCTTGCTCCAAACAAATACGGTTGCGTAGGATCCTAGAGAGGTTGGCAGTGGTTAGTACAACCTCAACAGCATGAATTCAAAAGCAAATAGTCTAGAGTAGAGATCCAATAACAATCCGAATTCAAAATGTAAATACGAATAATAGGTTAAGATACACCATTAAGATCAGGTTGAAATTTCAAACCAAAAGCGGGGGTACGTATGAGTAATTCGTCCGTTTAACATCGATTTAACCTTTGGCTGAGTTTATAAACTCTGTTGTTTTCGTTGTTCGGTGCTCGCCGTGTCTTTCACGTTGTGGGCGATTCGTTATTCACAGTTGTTCCCGAGTTGACTAATTTGTATCGGTTTTTAGTTGTTGGTGATGTTGAAATTTGATTGGTCACAAGGTAAGTTTTGTTATTGTTTCTCGTTTTTGTATCAATCTATCAAGAAAGTAGGGTAGTAATGAGTTTTTCAACAGCCAATCTATTACCAAAATAAGTGGAGTTTGACACGATTTGCAGATATCAAGTCACGAGGTACTAACTTCAGTTTTCCTTTGCGGTGCTGCGAATCACGAGTAACAAGATATGAAATTTGGGAACAGCGACGAAAAACGTGGAAACGACAACAACGGTTAATAAACGCATTCATGCGATATCATTGTTTTATTTTCTAGCAGCGGGAATCACAGCAAAAAAACAGAGTTTATAAATCCAGCTGTATAATACAGAAATTCTCCAGTTGAACTTCAACTGCCGGTCAACGGCAGATCAACAGAATATCATAAAACCGTTCTTTAAGCACGTAAAATGACAGTTTTATGTGCCTAATAAAATAATTAATTTCCTTTGACATATTTTGTGTTTCATTTGCCAATTTTAGGTATTTTTTGTTGACAGTCGTATAATTTACCTGCGTTTGTTTCGATTTGTTCTTGAACAACGGCATTCTACCGATAAACGGTAATTTTTTATAGCTGGGAGGACCCGGAGGTTTCTTTTTAGCATCATTTTCTTCGCGCATTCTATCGGGACTTCCACGCTCGTAACTTCTTCTATCCTGGCTTTTACTACGACTTCTAGAATTCTTATACGATTCTTCTCGTTCCGAAGCTCTCCTGCAACTCCAGCCAAAAATTTAAAATCATTGTTCTTTGAAACCTACCACTCACTCACCTATTATATTTTCTAATTCTATCGTCTTCTTGATCATCATCACCACTTCCGGACTGCGACCTTCTACTTCTTCTATAATTACCAGTTTTAAATTTAAACTGATTCTTTTCTCTCTCCTTCATTCTTTGCATCTCTTCGATTTCCCGCTGTTTCATTTGTCGTTCCACTGCGTCGAGTCGTTCTTTTTCTTCGCGTTTTTTTCGTTCCGTGCGTTCTTGCTCTTCTCGTTCTTGTTGTTCTCGTTCTTTTTCTCGATTTTTCTTTTCCATTTCTGCCAAACGAGCACGTTCATTCTCTTGTTTTTGACGCATGCGGTTCCTTAAAGAATCCAGCATAAGTTTTTCCTGAAAAAAAAAATACATAAATACAAGTTTGGTTCATCGAAAAAAGTTTAGTTACCTTCGCCGGCGGTTGAGGTACGGACATCCATTGATTAATCAAAGTATCCTCCAAAGGTTCCGCTTCTTTTTTATCTTTAAATTTATCTTCCTTATCTCTTTGTTCTTTCTTCTTATGTTCTTCCACTATTTTTTCCAAAACGCTCCATTTGCTTGACAAATCTTCTTCCAATATAGAATGTGTTTTTTTCATGTTTCTCATGGCCACTCTAATGCTACGGGATTTATCGTCGGATGAACTATCTGATGATGAAGAACTCGAACTGGAATCCGAAGATTGTCGTTTCTTTCTTTTCGATCGTTTTTTCTTCTTTTTTTCTTTGAGAGAAAATACGTCGTTGAGGTGCTTTTCTTTACGCTTGCGTTTTTTTCTTTCGTCCTCCGAGTCCGAAGAATCATGGGAGGTTCTTCTTCCCATTGCTTTTTCGCGGTCCTTGATCCATTCCATTTCCCAGTGAGGATTTTGGCTCACAAAATTCTATGTAAGAAATGAATTTATATACAGTGTGTTACATTATAATGAAGATTATATTTTCGATGTTTGTAGAATTACAGATTCGGATTTTTGAAAAGTCATACTGGTTGATGGCCACATTTTTTGAAATAATCAACTGAAATCAGAACTTTAAACTCAGGCTACTACGATTTCACAAACAGGAACACTTCTCGATACTTTGCGTTAGAAATTGAAAAAAATATATTAAAAAAACTTGTTCGGAATATTATGTTAAGACCACACACACCAAGATTCATCACAAAAGTCGCATTTTTAATTTTTCAATTTTTTGGACTAGGTATACAAAAATATTACAGGTTTATTATGATAATTAGTGTGCCGTGGAAAGTAAAATAGTGACACTGTGTCATGTATTCAAATATTTTAGTGAAGCAAACAGCACTTTCAAAGAAATAATTATTTTATTATCATGGGAAAACAATTTTGATGATTGATTAAATCCAGGAAAAAGTACCAAACACTAATTTTCATAATACTAATAAATAACTATAAAATGTGACCTCTTTCAACTATTCCTCCATCTAATCGAATAGGTTTTTCTATTATTTCACGATTTTGTTTAGCTACTTGTTGTAGTTCTGGGATACTAATTTCTTGACAGGCTTGCCCTATTCTGACACAAAGTTCGTAGTTCCCCATAAATAAATATCAAGTGGTGTAACATCGAGGGCCTCGGAGGCTACTGTTAAAAAGGACTGTTTTTTCATATACAGCGTATTAGATCATTTTGGTTCAACCATTGATGAACAAGCCTTAAATTGTGGATGGATTCCTTCTAGCTCCAAATACATATCCTGCACATTGAAGAATTTCAATTGCATGCCAAAACTCCATCGAGCAAGTTAATAAAGCGATCAGCATTCAATGATTCATTGAAGAAAAATAGACCAATAATAAGGTCTCCTAAAATCCCACACCAGACATTGACTTTATCGGTTTATACAATTGATAACCTAGTGAGGATTATCTATTGCCCGGTATCTGCAATTTTGAGAAGATACAACCCCATTAGTGGTGAATGTAGCCTCATTGGTAAACATAATCTTCTTCAAAAACTGTGTGTAATTTAAGAAATTACATTGGGCCGAATAATAATAGTCTAATCTTTTATTTTCATCCCATTCTTTCAATATATGTAAGAGCTGCGGCTTATAGGGCTTGATCTTGCGACATACAAAACATCTCATTTTATCCTTACTAATATTCAGTCGAGACGTTAAATCTTGAAGGCTCACTCATGGATCTGCTCGATAAAATTTACAGCAGCTGCTTTTCCATGAGTAATGCGGGCACCTTGTAGATGTCTCAAGTTAAACTCTGCAGCAACTTCTATGCTACTACGAGCACCAAACAAGCTGAGATTTAAAAATACTGTCAAGATATTACTTTCCATGGCACACTAATGATCAATTTGAACAATAAATCAATATTCTGAAAAACTTTTTTGAAATTTTTTGTTAATATTTCTAATGCGATGCAAAATATGCCTGTTTGTGAAATCGTAGTAGGCTGAGATTGAAGATCAGATTTCAGTTGATTAACTTAAAAGATGTGACCTATCAACATGTATGACTCTGCAAAAATTCAAATCTGTAATCTTTCAAACAGCGAAAATATGGGGGTTAAATGCGTCACACTGTATAAATCTATATTATATTGTATTAATGTATTTTTTAATTTACCTCGTAATTTTGATAATGGGTTTTAGATTTCAAGTGTTGCGAGGCACAGTGCAAGTCCCCTATCCAAACATCACATAACTTGCAATACCAAGATGGAGCAGAAATGAAAAATTGTAAACCTGAAATAAAATAGCTGATTAGTAATACAGAGGAGAAAAGCAACCTCTTTCCTCCTGCAAGATGAGGTTTACTGCCCAACGATTTTAAAAAAAAATCTAATAAGCTTAATAACCTTAGCGACTTTGCACTAATTTGTGTCATTGGTCCCTATTCTTCTTATTTAAAGCACACCTTATTCAAACTGGAATTGAACCTCACAAAATCTTACAGATAACCCGGAAAATGAATTAAAATTATAGAGCAGGCAAATTGGTTGAAAACTAGGACCGCAAAAATAAAATACACAAACAAAATTAAAAAGATGAATAATAAAATTTTCTAAAAATACCTTTAATGGGAATCCTTTTGGTAGGGGCGTTTTCATCGGTAGGCATCAAAATTTCCGCTGGTAGTTTATGCCAAGGAGTACTATCGACTTCGTTATCCTTCATCATCTCACGATGTTTTTTATCCTGTAAATGCAGAAGGAAATCCTTAGCCGTTTCCGGAAATTCGTCGCACATTCTACACCAGTGTAAACCTGTGTCGTAATGAACGTAACTGTAACTATCCGAACCAATATTTTTGAAACCTTCGGGAGTATGAGATTTTTCCGAATTGGTCGGTGTAGGAGATTTGAGTTGTAGCGTTTTTTCTTGTTTTGCCATTAAAGTTTCCAAATCATGTATGGATTGACCATCTTTTATTATACCAGAAAGCATTTCAATTACATTGTGTATGGCTTTCATTTTTCCTTGAATTTCTTCCTGAAAAAAAATACACACTGAATAGTGATTTAAAAGAGCGTGACTGGATATATCCTTTCTGAAATTAAATACTGGTCATTTCAAGTAGGTATATAGTTTATGTATTTACACTTTTATAGTTTTAAATGATCTTTTAAAGGAAAATTTCATACATTAATCTTCTGATCAACCCGTTTTTATCGTTTTCTCTTTCACTTAATTCAGGTATTGGTCCCAGTGTCTGGAAATCTAGTTTTATTACATACATGAATCTGAAGATGGAAGTAATATTTCTAATTATAAACTGATAAGTGTTATTTCTGGTATAACCAAAATGTTAGAGAGCATGATATGTGATTTTACTAAAATACCACCTTTGAGTAATATACTTATTGAAGAACAGCATGGTTTCATATATGGTAGATCTGCGTCAACTAATCTTTTGATATTGACTCAATACATATCTGATGCTTTGGAGAAAACACTACAAAATATAGATACTGTTTTTACAGTCTTTTCCAAGTCATTTAACACTGTTAGTCATAGATTGTTGTGTAATAAGCTACATGCTATTTGGTTTGAAAGCAATATGTTTGAGTGTGGTTGTGAAGCTACCTTGTATGTATGTATATTGGGGTGATATTCACCGAGACCTAAAAGATCTATTGTGCCCCCTTACTTCTACTTAGTTTCTGAGGCGAGTCTCAGAGACTAGTAGCTCCTTTAGTCCTATTTTCCAGAGGAATTTTACGATATCTGCAGGCTTCAACTTAAGTGAATGCATTAATGTTAGCAAATGTCAATATATTAGTGTCTCTAGGATATTTAGTAGCTTATCATATAACTACAACTAAAGTGGGGAACCACTTACAGAGGTATCTAATGTAAGGGATCTAGGTGTTCAACTAGATTCTAAATTAAGTTTCACAAACTTCAAGATGTTTACAAGATATTAATTCCATCAGACATATTTATATTTTATTAGTTAGATCTGTGCTTGAATAATGCTCAGTTGTTTGGTCACTCACTTAAGAAATCCAAAATAAGTTCATTAGGTATTTAATTTTTAAATTACACAGGCCATCAAGTGATCACCTGTATTCCAAAATTACAAACACATTCAACCTTCCAAAATTGTCTCTTAGACGAACATATGCGGATATTCTAGGATAAATTGTAGTGATTTGCTGAATCTAATTGATTTTTATGTTCCATCTAGATTCACTAGAGGCTCTCAAAATTAAATTCCATCAAAGCAATTTTAATAAACATTCTCCACTAAGCAGAATAATTTTGAATGGGAACAAAATAGATTTGGATTTATTTTTAGATGTATCACAGAATGCTTGCAGGCAACATATTAAACAAATTTTGTTAGGATAGTGTTTCTTGTATGTTATCGTGTTATTTTATTTTAAATATTATTGTGTTCATATGTTCTTTATTCTATATTTTATCTATTATTTACGAGGGTCGTTTGACGTAAGTGACTTTTCAATGAAAAAGTTTTGCAAAATACGCGCTTGTGTCTGCAATCACCTCTTCATTTGTTCGAAATCGCTTCCCACCAAGTCATTTTTTTATATTTGGGAACGGAAAGTAATTGGAGGGAGCCAGATCAGGTGAATATGACGGATGAGGCAATAAATCGTAACGCAGTTCGGCTAATTTTGATGCAATAATAGAGGACGAATGGGCAGGAGTATTGTCGTGATGGAACGATACTCTTTTCTTCAACAAATGCGGTCGTTTTTTCTCAAGTTCGGCATTCAAACGTGTCAGCAAATCAGCATATTGGCGTTATCGTTTTCTCTTCTAAATAATCAATAAAGATTACTCCTTTGGAATCCCAAAACACTGTGGCTATGACCTTATTGGCAGGAAAAACGGTTTTTGCTTTCTTGGGAGCACATTCTCCGGATGAAATCTATTGTTTCGACGGTTTTGTTTCTGGGTTATAATGATGACCCAAGTTTCATCTACTGTGACATATTGACGTAAAAATTCACTTGGATTACGTTTGAATGTTTAATGCGAGCGAGATTTTGATCAGCATTAAGCAATCGCGGCACCCACCACAGATACCTTTTTCATATATGTAACCTCTCATGCAAAATATTGCATTTGATTGAAATATTTATTTCAGTGGCTATCTTCGACGATCACAATGGCACGGATTTTATTAATTATTTCTGGAGTAGTTACAGTAAATGACGGTCCTGGACGTTCAGCATCATCTGTGAACATATGGCCACTTTTGAAAGAAGAGAACCACTTACAAATCACTATTTACATAACTTTTCCTCGGTTTCTCTAATTGTTTTTCCATGTAAAAAGTAATGTTTAATTAACACTTGAAATTCTTTTTTCTCCATATTTACCCAAGAACGAAATCAGTTTTCAATAAATGAGTATTAAAACTAATCTATCTGTCAGATTTATGTACAGTTTTGACAGATGACATCAGAAACATGGCAGAAACTAACAATAGAATCACCGTAGCAAAAGTGTCGCCAACCTCTGAAAAGTCACTCTTACATCAAACCGTCCAATATATTATTTTTTTTGCTGATTTCTGAATCATAAATGTATTTTAACACTCAGCTATTATAATACTATACATCAATACGGAAAAGATAGTAAAACTTGACAGTTAATAACTAACCTGCAGCTTAGAATTCTGTTGTAAGATACTGGTGAGATCTGAATTAGCGGATCTCTTATTACCCATCAGGTCCTGTTTCTGTGCTTGCAGTTGTTCCAATTCATTTTTCAACAAACTCGCTTTTTTGACATAATCTTCCCGTTGTCGGATGAGCTGAGCTTTTTGTTGTTGCACCTCTTGTGCCACTGCTACAAAAATAAATGTGTTAGTTAGTGTGTTGATTGCAAATGCCTAAAATAACAAACTGAATAATAAAAAACTCATTCTGGGAATCGATTTCTTTAACCTTTTAAGTTGCAGAACATCTCTCCTTTACCGAAGACCGTATCCCTACGAAAAAAGTTTATTAAAATAATTGAAATCCATGTATAACAGTATTATACCTACATCAAATTTTATTATTACATTCAATTTCACATTGTCTACACTCAGAATTGGCAATTTTAAATAATTCTTTGTTAAAAACCCTGCTGCTTATGTATAGGCCATAAATATCACTATAGGGTAACACATAATAAATATATTTAACAAATTGTTCAGTTTTTTTGCCAATTCTGCTTACATCACAAAGTATGAACTTAATATATGTCATTCATTAACACACTGCCATTAACATTGTATTAAACACTTC